>CM064868.1:53823745-58706638 GCA_032719365.1 Prinsepia uniflora | reverse complement strand
TATTTTTACATTTATTTTTCTGGTTTTTTATTATATCCGTCCGTCATAGAAAAATGGAAAATGGGTAAAAAATGAGTGGGTTGGCAAAAGATTATTTAAAAATAGAAGCTTTTAATTTTTCTTTACAAAGCTTTACATTATATATGCTCATTATCAACTTAAAGAATAAAAGAGAAGGCAAAATTAACCCCTATCGTGATCCGAAACCAACTTCTCCCAAATCTTGCTACCTAGAAGACACGAAACTATTAGAAGAGTCCCCCAGGATGACGAATTTGATCTAGTTAGCTGCTACTCATCTTCTTATCGCTCTCGTTCATTATCAACTACAATCACATATGGTTTTTTCCTTCAATGGCCCCTTGAACTTGCCACTAAATCTCAGTATCCTCCTCAAATCAATTTCTTCACAAAAGACCCTCGAACTTATATTCCATAAAAGAGTTTATCTCATTTTGTCAAAAATTTTCAAATGGCGTTATAACTTTCCCATATGGCACCTACAAGGAGGGTCTTGCACATCCTCTGACCTCTTCTTCATCACGACATACTTTTGCAAAAACTAGCTACATATCAACTAGCAGAGGGGCTTGTTAGGAGTCACTAAATCACCCCTTCATCTCTCTCTTTCTTCTCCCACACTAAAAATGCCCCCAACCCCGAACATGGCTAGATTGACGCACGATGCAATTGCATCAATGGAAAAGGATGACGAGATCCAGTCCTCAGAGTTCAGGGGAAGCGGATCGTCGAGGTAGTACAGTCAGATAATGGTGACAGTGGAGGCACCGTCGGCACAGACTTCAGCTCTACTACCTTAGAACAAAATCCTAATCCTGGCTCTCCCGTCTCAAGGTCATCCAGGTCAGAGTGGCGGTGACGGAAGAGAAGATTGCTAAAGCCAAAAAGTGACGACAGTGCTGATCGAGGCACTGGAGGAGAGGTACTTGCAACAGAGCAAAGGGATTTTGAAGCATAAGAACTAGAAGAAAGTGGCGGACGTCTTGAGAAGCAGAGAGGACTATGGTAAGATTCCCAAGACTGAGATTCAGTGTAAGAATAGAATTGATACTGTGAAGAAGAAATATAAGCTTGAAAATCAAAGATGGCTACTGGAGGAGGACCCAACAAATGGCCTTCCTTTGAGAGGCTTGATCATTTGATTGGTCCCACTTCTGCTAAAGTGGGTTCTAGTGGTGGTAGTGTGGTAGCGGTAATAGGGGTAGTGGATTTTTAGGGTAAAACCCGAAAGTGAGGGTGGGAATGTGAGTAGTGGTAGGGTTTGTTCAGGTCAATATTTTGGGGACCCAAAATGAGAGTAGACGGAGAGAATAGTTAGGCAGTGGCGACTGCACAAAATCAACATCCCTAGAATCCATCAAAAGCCACAACGCACACACGGAGATGAAGTTGACAGGACCCTCTCGATAACCGATGAGGTCCTACTTCCGTCTGACAATTATCATCAAAAAAGCTGAAAACAAAATTTCATAGCAACTAGCATTTATAACGATTCATCAACTGTCAAACAAATGACCAAGTTTATACTCCTATTACAGAGCATAAGTACTAGCTATAATACAACTCAAAACATTCAGTCATACCTTAACAAGCTGACGAGTGCGCAAAACCCAGAATATGCCTTCGTTCACTGAGCGAACCCTCGTTCTCGTGTCATGGCCTATAGGGTAAGGAAAATCCATAAAACTTGTGAGTGGACTAAAAGAAATGTTTATAAAAACTATAGTTTGAAAACATAAGTAAGGTACCCTTCATTTTATAAACTGTGCATGCATAAGACACCACTAAGTCTTAATAGAACAGATGGTAGGTACAAAACCTTGAAATATGTGCAAGCTATAGAAAATCCAATAATATTAAAAGGCAAGTCAAACATAACAAAAACATAGCAAAAGGCCACCGTCACAGACACACATAGTCATCCAATCCTCGATGCCTACATGCCAAATCAACATATCACAACTGCACTACCGATAAGCCAAATCACTCGGGAATACGGAGCTCATCTCGACGTCTAAGTGTGGACCGACTCTATAATACGAAGCCCAGCTCGACGTCTGAGTCGCTGTCCAAGCCTCACAATACCAGTCTCAGGAATACAGAGCATTACCTCGATGTCTGAGACTTCTCACCACAACACCAGTCTCGAGAATACGAAGCTTTACCTCAACGTCCGAGACATTGGCATCCTAAGGAAGGTTTCCACAACAAAACAATTCACAGATATCCAGAAATCACAAACATCGAGAAAACTCATATTTATAACTCAAAATCATGTCTCGACATTTGAGCTAATGCCCAAACCACAAGTTATGTCAAATCTCGCAAAATATGCCATTAAAATAATCCGTAAAATCATCAAAACTCGTATGCCAAATCCCCAAAATCATGTAGGGAATTCATATCGATTCGAAAATCAAATTCGAAGTGCGGTATAAAGTCAGGATACGTAATGTAGAAATTCCTTGTAACAAGTGCACTACATCTTTCGTAAAAGCTTTGCAAATCATACAAAAATCATAATTAGTCAACATAATTCGTAAAAGCTAAGTATGAAGAAAACATAGAAAACAAGCTAATAAAAGCATAAGAAAACAAGATAAAATGTCGCATAAATATACTCATATCAAATTCCCCTACACTTAGTTTTTACTAGTCCTCGAGCAAAACAGAAACAAAGAATCAATGATTCAACCTAATTCTTCCAACATTTGTCTCAGGAATTTTCAACGGATCATGACATATTAAGATTCATCATAAGCATAACATTGGTTGACTTGATTCAAGAGTTAATACGCATTCACAGAAATCATATACAAGCTCACAGTTATATCAATCAAAGCAAGAGAGACACATGATACATGCTGAACATAATAAGCTCGAAATTCTCACAGGATATTCTCTGATTTTAGATCATATTTTTTGGTTAAGTCACTCTTCCAATACTAGTTAAATGTCAGAGGATTGATGTAAAAAGGAAACAAATTGCTCACATATGATATAGCAAGAAAGAAAGGCACTTTCGGAATTTTTCTTTTGAATATGATCTCATAAAAGGAATCTACTACTTGAATGCAAGACTAGTGACACATTGATATAAGCATAACAAACAAGATCAAAAGGTCTTATGCAGATTGTAATGGGGCCAATGGGTTAGAGGTTAAAGAAAGAACGGATATGGATAACACAAGATTCTTAAAGAAAAATAGAAGCATGCTATGATATTAGAGACATAACAACTTATTTCACCATCAAGGCTTAAAAATCATTTAAGTACCGAGCACGTTCATACACTCAATGGCCAATTTGAACATTATGGACCATATTTCAACATGTAATATATGAATGATCAGGGCATAACAATTCAACCAATACTTTCGTTTTTTTTTCCTTTTTTTTTATTTTTCCTCATGCACATTCCAAACTGTGTACAATTGTTATGTATATTTTTTGAATATTCCCCCACACTTGCTCTTTTAACACTCCTTGATTTACAATTAAGTCTCTCTAAATTATGCTTCACTTATCTTTAAGAAATAGGGTAAAGATAAACGTGTTTAGGCTAGGTGAGGAAGATGAGGGTTTATGAAATGAAAATGCTTAACCAAAGGCTTAACATGGGTTTACCTAGAGGAAAACGTATCATGGTCAATGGTCATTTAGCAACGGTGCTTATCTGGGTGCCTTAATCATCTCAAGTATGTCATGCAAATCAATTCAATGGCTCAAAAAGAAATTAGTACAAGTTCTAGCATTTAGTTCCAATGATGATAAGCAATTCAAGTAGCAACCAAGCAAAGAAAAATGAGATTATGCAACAACTTAATTGACAGGAAAGTGATAGATTAAACAAATACAACTCTCTCAAACAAAGGATAAGGCTCAAAAGCTCACAAAATGGTTGTATTGAGCTTCATTCAATTAAGCATGTTATGAGTCTCATTTACTCAGGTGTTTACATGTGAAATTGCATACGATAACCATGAACAGTTTATTAACCAAAGAATAATTTCAGACCAAACATCATGCTTATAAATCATCTTAAAGTCATGCAATCAAAAACCAAATCTCATCATTGTGTTGGAAAGAAACCTAAGACACAAAAAAGAAAATATCAAAAGACTACTAAAACCAACAAAACTAACGCTAAAAACAAATCTCATCATTTGAATTTTTATTTTTAGACCGGCTCAAAATCAATGGAAAACACAAGTGTTCCCCCCACACTTAAATCTAACATTGTCCTCAATGTTTGAAAATTAAAGCATAAACAATGAAGCATTTAAGGAAAGAGAAACATGCAACAACATTCAAAGATAACATAAAACAAAACAAAATAAAACAAATGAAAGTTAAAAATAAAGAAAGAAAGGATGAGAGAGAGAAAAAAAATCTGATTATCATTTTGGCGAAACTGTCATCATCCTCTTCACATCGGTTGCTTCTCAAGAAGCGCTTACTTTAACGTCATTCAGTCGAAAAAATGTCTAATCAATCGGTAGGAGGAGTGGGAACATGGAGGGAGATGTCCTCCACGTCATGCTCAACAAAAGACTCATAATAGGGCTTCAATCGATGCCCATTCACCTTAAACTCCTTACCCGTCCTCATGCTTTGAACTTGCAAGGCACCATGGGGAAATACACGAGTAACAATAAATGGACCGACCCACCTAGAACATAACTTACTAGGAAATTGTCGAAGATGAGATTGGAACATCAAAACTTTTTGTCTTACAAAAAAAATCTTTCCACGGATCATGTGATCATGAAAAACTTTTGTTTTCTCCTTGAAAATCCGGGCACTCTCATATGCTTCATTCCGAATCTCCTCCAGCTCATTCAACTACAATTTCTTATGCAAGCCGGCGCTATCAATGTTCATATTGAATGTCTTAATTTCCTAATGTGCTCTATGTTCGAGTTCCATAGTTAAATGACATGGCTTCCCATATACAACTCGAAATGGAGACATCCCTATAGGTGTCTTATAAGCAGTGTGATACGCCCACAAAGCATCATCTAGACGCAAACTCCAATCCTTTCGGCTCGGGCCAACAGTCTTCTCAAGAATCCCCTTGATCTCCCAATTGGAAACCTCTGTTTTTCCACTCGTCTGAGGATGATAAGGTGTGTAAATCTTATGTGTGACATTATACTTCTTAAACAAAGCCTCGATTGTACGATTACAAAAATGGGATCCTCTGTCACTTATAATTGCTCGAGGCATTCCAAACCTTGAAAATATGTTAGAACGAATGAACTCTGCAACAACTTTGGAATCATTAGTCCGGGTGGCTTTTGCTTCCATCCACTTTGATACATAATCCACAGAAAGCAAAATATAAATTAAACCATGAGAAGAAGAAAATGGTCCCATAAAATCAATGCCCTATACATCAAAAATTTCAACCATAAAGATAGGGTGTTGTGGCATTTGATCTCTAGGGCCTAGATTACATGTCCGTTGCCATCGATCACAAGTCATGCAAAATGTTCTAGCATCCTAAAATAAAGTAGGCCAATAAAATCCACACTCAAGCACCTTGAGGGCCGTCCTTTGAGTCCCCAAGTGTCCTCCATACGCATAAGAATGGCAAAATGTTAGTATAGATTGAAATTCAGAGTTGGGCACACACCTTCTAATCAATTGGTCAGCACAATGCTTCCAGAGGTAGGGGTCATCCCAAATAAACCGCTGGGCCACCTTCCTAAGCTTATCCTCTTGAGCACGGGACAAAGTATCTGGAATCTTTTTTAGAAACAAGATAATTCACAACGTCAGCATACCATGGTTCATTCACCTCAACTAAAAGTAGTTGTTCATCCGGGAAGCTGTCCTGAATAGGCAGAGACTCTTCATCACGCACCAAACGGCTCAAGTGATCGGCCACCACATTTTCCGTACCTTTCTTGTCCTTAATCTCCACATAAAACTCTTGAATTAGAAGCATCCAACGAATAAGTCTTGATTTCGCCTCTTTTTGTGTGAGTAAATACTTCAGAGCTGCATGATCATAAAAGATGATAACTTTAGTACCAAGCAAGTAAGACCGAAATTTCTCCAAAGAAAATACAACAACTAAGAGTTCTTTTTCTATTGTGGAATAATTCAATTGAGCATCATTAAGTGTTCGGGAAGCATAATAGATAACATGGAGACGTTTGTCCCTCCTCTGGCCAAGAACGGCTCCAATGGCATAGTCTGATGCATCACACATGAGCTCAAATGGAAAACTCCAATCTGGTGGTACAATAACAGGTGCCGTTGTCAACAACTCTTTCAATTTGTCAAAGGATTTCTTGCATTCTGAATCAAAAACAAAAGACACATCTGTAACGACCCGTCCTTAATTCCGGGATTAGTTTAGTGAGTAATTGCGGATTAGCGTGACTAATCGAAGATTAGTTGGTAGATTTCAGACGGACTGTATAAAATGACGGTTTTACCCCTAGGAATGGGCAAAAAGTTGACTTTTAACCCGGGTGGTCTAATGGACTTGGATCATTGACCGTGACATAGATCGGGACTTTATGAGTCCGTAGATAGGTGGCAAGCCGAAATCGAACGTTCGACGGGAAAGTTACTGGTCTAAAACATAAATTGGCATTATTTATGCAAACCGAGAAAGGACGACATGTGGCATGGTGAAATTAGGGAAAAATCTGGAAGGACCCACCAGATGAGTGACACGTGTCACCCATCTGATAGGCCCAGAACCCAATATTTTGGGTCCGTATCTTCATTCATCTTCATCAGTCATCTTCTCTGTGTTTCTCCCAAAACCCGTGGAAGCCTCTCGAACCATGAAACCCAACCCACACAAACCCCTTCAATCCTCATCTGTTGTGCTTGACCTGTGAATGAAAAAGGAAGAGGATGTCGAGACGAACGTGGTGGTGGCCACGACGGAGCTACGCCGGCGAGGTAAGGCAAAACCCATAAGCTCTATTTTTGGTTCGAAAATGGTAGGATTGGTTTTAACAGCTGTCAATCATTTCTATTGATTGGACAAGGTACCTGAGGATAGGACAAGCTTAGGGGACTCGAAATCAAGGGTTGTGGCGGCCGGAATTGAGAGAAGTCGAAGGAGGAACGTGGGCATACTGTTTATTGATTCAGAGGGTAATTTTTAGGTTTGATTTCACATTTTTGAGTTCGTAGATCGATTAAAGGAGGTTGGACGATCAGGTAGGAAGAAACGGGATTGAAAACGGGTTGAAATCGAGAGTTCTAGGACCTAGTTAGGGTCGCGGGTCTAAGCTACCAGGTTGCAAACGAACGGGTTGACCCGCCCAAGGTAGGAGACGATGTGACGTCAGTGATGATGACATCATCATGTCAGGTTTGACATGTCAGAATGATAGTTTTCAGACAGGGACCAGTCTTGGAGCGACACGTGTCACATGTCAGTGCCTAGTCAGCATTGACATGTCAGTAACGTGGCCCAATCATGGGTTGCCATATGTCATTGACATGTCAGTGATGTGGACCAGTGACAGGCTAACATGACAGGACCCATCCAAATCCCCCCGGGATTAGTGCGGGATGACCCTGCTCCCGTCTGACACGAAGTGTCAGACAAGGGATATTTTCGTCCTTTGCCCTCCCGGGCTATCAGAGTACGCCAGGATCCGGAGGAGGCATGTGATATCTCGGTCTCTACTACAGCCCACATCCGATGTCAACCTGAAGGGCAGTCAAAACATTAAAAACTGTGAGTGGACAAAACAAAAGTTTATAAAAACATTTAATAAGGAAGACATTTGTACCCTCCACTAAAAAGCATGCATGCATTCGAAAACCATTTATCCAAAACAAACCATATGTGGGACTAAGCCCAAAGCAGATATAAACTAAGGTCGAAAGGACCACAAGAAAAATGACCATACGGGCCACTGCCCAAATCCTGTGCACACCTGTACACACCACATATCATATATCATATATCCATCACATACATATATATAAGTCACACAACCAATCCTGTCACGGTATCCAAAGCTACGCGCGTGCTACCCAGGTCTCAATCCGAGTCTTCTCAAAGTCAAGATCAATGTCCGCAGACCACTGACCCTACCCGAGGTAATAGTAATCATAGCCTTCATGAGAGTAAGGAACCCAACTGGGGGGTGACTCCACTCAGTCGGTGCTCCGTGACTACTCCGGGGTCCACCCAGGCCAACGACCCTCCCCGGAGGAGATAATAGAAGTAAAGGAAGGTAGACGAACATATATATACATAACATAAACATTCATGACCGGTTCCTCTGAACCGTCATGATCCATAATATCCATAATCAGGTAACATGCCGGTTCCCACAAACCGTCATGTACCGTAATAACATAACCAGGGTTCATGCCGGTCCCCATAAACCGTCATGAACCAGAATGACCTGAAAAAGGTTCATGCCGGTTCCCATAAACCGTCATGAACCACAATGACCTTTCCAGAGTTCATGCCGGTTCCCATAAACCGTCATGAACTTGGAAATCCACGTAGGGTCCCTGACCCGAAATCATAAACCATAAAGTAACTGGGTCTCGTGCCCGAACATATGACTCAACTGGGCACCGTGCCCGATATCTAAGGGTCAGTCACGACTCCGATCATAGTGATGCGTGCAACCATCCATCCAGGACCGCCCTCAATCCTGGTATGTCGCCGTGAACGAATCAACCGACGCGACCATCGCAAGACCATGGTGCACTCATCACCGATCGCTATCCTGAACCGTCAGCACTCCAAAGTCGAGCCTCTCCAGGCTGCCCGACCACGAATCGTGCATCGTGACCTCTCCGGAAGGAACACATCCCAATCCGGAGGCGAGCGTCGTATCGTCGATCGTCGTGCACCTAGCACCCGTCGCGACCACGATTTAGACCCGAAGGTCGTAAATAGCGTCATATGCCCGAGACAAAACCAAATGGGTCTCATCCCTGAGTTGATCCTTTTAGAAATCCAAAACCAAATCATTTAAGTCAATAACGAAATACAGACCCGTATAAGCACCGTATAAGGCCGAAACCTCGAAATACGTGCTTATACGTAACCACATACAAATGCACCCATGGCATCCTCAAACAAGTAATAAAACATATAATAAACATTTATGCATGCACCAATTTAGAAAACAAAGTCCACTCACAGACCGTCCGAGCTGCCGCCTCGATTTGCGTGCCATACGGCTCCCCGAGCCGATCACCGTCATCGGGACTCCCAAACCTGTCCAAATCGTAATAGAAGGTTACTAACTACTTAATTAACCTCCCACTAAAGCCCCGTAATTTTCCCGTATTTTTAACTATTTTTAAAACCGAACCTAAACCTTCCGATGCCCCGAAACATATCGAGACGATGTCCGATCGACACGAAACCAGTCCCAAAATGTTCGTTACATCGAATAGAAGATTTCACATGTTGGAACCTTCCCCAGATTCCCTACCACGCGCCCTCACGCGCCGCCTGAAGTGGCTGCGCATGGGAGCCACGCGCCTGTGAACAGTGCTTCTCCTACCTCGATCAGACCGGTCTGAACCGACCGGTCCGGTCCGACCCCTGCAACTGGACCGGCGTAACCGGTCCAGGCCTCCTTCTCCCTCATTTTCGGTCCGATTTCTTCCATTCCAATTTCTAAATTTCTATTTTCAAGTTTCCTATCTAACCCAATTAACAAAACAACCTAAAACCCCCTAAATCGATCCCTAAAAATTAACCCCCCACGGCCCTGTTTTCCGATTTCGTCCCCAGGCTTCACAGCCGTCAACCCCTGTTCAAAACCATCTCTATACACCCTAAACAATCTAACAAACATTCCCTAATCAACCAAAACTATCCATAATGTAAAAATCGACAAAATGGGAGATTTGGGCCTAACCGGGTAACCGTTCGGGTTTGGGTCTCCACTGCGCACGGTGGCTTCGTCCTGGCCGGCCACCACGCTTCACCGGTCCTCCTCTCCCCCTCTGGTCTCTCTGTCATGATCATAGGGTGAGGGTTGGATGTTTGGGTCGCACAGATGAGAGGAATGGGATCGGGAAAATGGTTTGAAAATGAAGAATGATCGATGAAGAGGCAGGTGAGATGCATGAAGGAGAAATGATGTCCATTGGATGGGTGACACTTGTCACTCATCCATTGGGCATCAGGACAAATATCTGGGCCCACTAGAGACAAAACTGCACTTTTGTCTCGTAAAACGTGCCATCGTGAATAGTAACCGGGAACTTCCGTGAACCGTAACTTCGCCGTCGAACGTCCGAATTCGTCGTGCCGCCTGTCTACGGATTCGTATCGTCCTTATCTACGTAACGGTCTTTGGCCCTCGGCCATCGGACCTCCCGGTCAAAAAGTTAACATTTGACCTCCTATTCACTCAAATTACCAAAATGCCCCTAAACTTCCGAACGTCATAACTTCCTCCTCGAATGTTGGAATTGAACGTGCCACCTGTCTATGAACTCGTGACGTCACGAACTACGTCACGGTCATCGATCAAAGTCCATTTGACCTCCCGATTGAAAAGTCAATGTTTTGCCACCACTAGTGGCAAAACGGTCATTTCGCATCGTTCGTCCGATTTCACCCAACTAATCACGGATTAGCCTCACTAATCGTGATTAGTCACTAATCTAATCCTGGAATTTGGGACGGGTCGTTACAACCTTCCCTCCTTAATTAATTTCGTCCCCGAAATTCCAACCGACCTAAACCCAACCGTTCTTCCCTCCTTAATTTAGTTCCGTTCTCGAAACTCCAACTATCTTGATTCCACAACCTCCACCTCGTGTAAATAATTCGATCTCACGACACGTGTACACCCGTACACCCACTAAACAGAATAATCCTTACTCGTCTATAGCCCGACGTGCCACTAACGCTCTCGTCGTATCGACTACACTCGACCACGTCGAAGAACAGTAGCCACACGGTCCGAATTGACACTACTTGTCAAATCTACCATCTTGTTGATACAACAACTAGACGGTTCCCTTCTCAATCACTAATCTATCCTGACGTCTGCTCCCACTGGGAGCCATCAAAACTCACTCAACGATCCACGCTGACACCTCCGACAGACCGTCACCACTTGACAATCGTCAGTCGAAAACTGACACTATACTCACTCGGGGTTACACTAACCACCAACTCACTCAACCGGAGTATATGCATACCAACAAAACACTCGACCTGTGTGTAACCAGACCCATCAGAACTACTATGACCCAATGCACAGTATCCAATGTCCAGTCCACGACCCCGACTACTCCAATGGTATCGGAACCATGCCGACTACCAACACGCTCTCCAACGTACCACTGGTATAACCTATATACCGTCACCAGACATCCCAAGTCTGCCCGGTGTCGTACCTCGAACAACGAACAAGGTACATACATCTACCCATCAATCAGCCTACAACTACCTAGGTTGTAGTCAATCACGTTTCAATTATGGAGTCCATCTGTCCGATCTAGACAATTCGAAACTCCAACCCATTATCTATTTCCAAATCCGAATCCGAATCCGCAATTTCGTAAGAAATCTCGAATCCAAACCCAGAAATCATATCCATAATCATGTCCAAATTCGAATCTGAAATCATCATTCCGTAAACCGGCATTTGGAATAACCATTCCGAACCCAAATCCATAAAAGAAAATCTACAGTCAAGCTCTAGAATCAAATCCTGGATCCTCACCCAGAATCCGATTCCAAAACCCAAATACAGAAATCCTCTTTCAAGTTCCAAAATCAAATCCTGAATCGTCATCCAGAGATCTGATTCCAAAACCTGAAATATCGTTCTCGTCTACCGAAACGTACCATATCCGAACCTATCGGATACCTGCTCCACCGATTACCACATTACCATCAATTGAATTCATAGGGAAGCCAATCCCAACATCAACACAACACTAGGTCTGATAAAATCCGACCTCGTCAGACACCTACTCGCTCAAGTAACAAGCCATATGAGATTTACCTCGAAAAGAAGTTCAGTCCCATCATGCTCCACTCAACATCCAAGTAAGGGTAATAAACCCTCCACCTATCTGGATATCCAAATCACGATCCAGATCCAACACTACGTCAACCGACCATAGACGTCACGATCCCCGATCGTCACGACGTCCAAAGTCCTCAACCATTTCCCACATCTAAATAGATTAGTCAACGACGAGACACGCCGAGACTGTGGGTTATCACTGATTACCTCGTATCATCCTTGTCATTCCACCGAGGAAAATCAAAGATGATACAAGACTGTGACATCAAAACTCATCCTATGTGAATACAACCAAGCTCGCTGCATTCACCACGCCACGTAATCCAACATCGTCTGCCACCATGCAGAAGATGAGAATCTCAGTCACCCGACTTCGATATACTCAATACCAATGCGAAAAACCCACATTTTTCTCGTCACCTCAATCGCAACCTCTCGCGATTTTGAAGTTCCAACCAGATTGGAAACAACAAAATCCTAATCTGATGTACCACTCTACTGAAAAGTCACAACAGACCCCTACTGTGATCTGCAGTCAAATCTCTGCAAACCACCATATCTAACCAATTCTGACCAACTCTGGCCAACACTGACCAACTGGTCGCTAGTCCCCCATGACAGTACTCGATCCTCACGTCTCAACTACCGTTGGATCCTATCCAGTCCGTCACTATCCGTGATTCACTCCCGAACCACAGATACCAATCATAAGCCCATCACGTCGGAGTCACATCCCGACTCGTAACTCACCGTCATCACAATCACCGGCACCAGCACCCGCACTAGTACCAGTACACCAATGCATTATCACCTGCACTAGTATCAACACACAGGCACCCACACTAGTAGCAGCACACTAACACCAGTATCAGTATCAGCACACCGTGTGCAAACTGACAATCCTGGATCTCCGCTCATACCAAGCGACGATCGCGTACCTCTGCTCGTATAGGAGAAACTCTGTCTCCCTCGTACCCAACACCTCTGGGTACAATCACCCTGACAACCCATACGAGAATAGGAAACGTCCCCTGAACGTCCCGGTCTCATTCTGCGATCGCACTCAGCCGTAACCGAGTCGAATCCAGAATCACTGCTCGTACATATGCGTTACTCACGCACCTCGTATCATCGTCACGACAACCTGAGTCTACTCGACCTGATGAGACTCGACTAAGTCCATCGATAGTAGCGTCTACCACAACCTCGTGCAGACCTAACTACCAGACCTCGCTATCGAGATTCGCATCCAACGGAATCAACCGCTCGTACCAACTACCCTGTATCCCAAACCTGGGATTCCATCGACAATTACCAACCCTGATAACTTGTCCAAATCAAACTCTACCAGTCGTAACCCGACTAAGCCAATGCCGTCTACCAGGTCACCCGCGACCTTAGTTGCACCAACCCACAACTGAAGTAGCACGACAACCAACTCGGTCTAACCGATAAGTACAACCCCGACTGCGAAGTGCAGTTCCAACACAAGCTGCCATGACTAGACCGACTAACGAATCCAAATCCGAATAGTCGTCCAAGTCAAACCACTCGTCAACTCCCATTTCCGAACCATACACATACGGTAGGGTTCCACGATCACACCTAGAGTTCCGCAAAACCCAACTGCATAAGGCAGTAAAATCCACGATCTGACCGACTCCGCGGTCTTGACATCGAAAAGACGTCAATCCAATCCTACCAACAATCCAACCAGGATTCCTCAAATCCGGCTGCCAGCTGCCGACTGCAGTAAATCCATCTAACTCAACATAACCCGACCATCTAATAGTCATAACATCGAATTAGTCGTCGGAATCGATCCTACGACATCGTGAAGACGATCCCAACTAACCGTCTCACGATCACACTCCAGAATACGAACACGTTAATCCTTCCGTAGGGTCCCACACTGTCAACCTTGACAGAACTATGGCAACCCCGGCCTTAAATGCCGAATCAAGGCATGCCAATCCTACTAACTATCGTACCGGCACCTCAACATCAGGTTGACCACGAACTGTAGCCCATTGAGATATCACATCCTCGACCTGTGTACATACTCCAAGAGTTGCACGGTTGCTCGAATAGAGACAACCCCGCTCTGATACCACGTTGACAGGACCCATCCCAATCCCCCCGGGATTAGTGCGGGATGACCCTGCTCCCGTCTGACACGAAGTGTCAGACAAGGGATATTTTTGTCCTTTGCCCTCCCGGGCTATCAGAGTACGCCAGGATCCGGAGGAGGCATGTGATATCTCGGTCTCTGCTACAGCCCACATCCGATGTCAACCTGAAGGGCAGTCAAAACATTAAAAACTGTGAGTGGACAAAACAAAAGTTTATAAAAACATTTAATAAGGAAGACATTTGTACCCTCCACTAAAAAGCATGCATGCATTCGAAAACCATTTATCCAAAACAAACCATATGTGGGACTAAGCCCAAAGCAGATATAAACTAAGGTCGAAAGGACCACAAGAAAAACGACCATACGGGCCACTGCCCAAATCCTGTGCACACCTGTACACACCGCATATCATATATCATATATCCATCACATACATATATATAAGTCACACAACCAATCCTGTCACGGTATCCAAAGCTACGCGCGTGCTACTCAGGTCTCAATCCGAGTCTTCTCAAAGTCAAGATCAATGTCCGCAGACCACTGACCCTACCCGAGGTAATAGTAATCATAGCCTTCCTGAGAGTAAGGAACCCAACTGGGGGGTGACTCCACTCAGTCGGTGCTCCGTGACTACTCCGGGGTCCACCCAGGCCAACGACCCTCCCCGGAGGAGATAATAGAAGTAAAGGAAGGTAGACGAACATATATATACATAACATAAACATTCATGACCGGTTCCCCTGAACCGTCATGATCCATAATATCCATAATCAGGTAACATGCTGGTTCCCATAAACCGTCATGTACCGTAATAACATAACCAGGGTTCATGCCGGTCCCCATAAACCGTCATGAACCAGAATGACCTGAAAAAGGTTCATGCCGGTTCCCATAAACCGTCATGAACCACAATGACCTTTCCAGAGTTCATGCCGGTTCCCATAAACCGTCATGAACTTGGAAATCCACGTAGGGTCCCTGACCCGAAATCATAAACCATAAAGTAACTGGGTCTCGTGCCCGAACATATGACTCAACTGGGGACCGTGCCCGATATCTAAGGGTCAGTCACGACTCCGATCATAGTGATGCGTGCAACCATCCATCCAGGACCGCCATCAATCCTGGTATGTCGCCGTGAACGAATCAACCGACGCGACCATCGCAAGACCATGGTGCACTCATCACCGATCGCTATCCTGAACCGTCAGCACTCCGAAGTCGAGCCTCTCCAGGCTGCCCGACCACGAATCGGGCATCGTGACCTCTCCGGAAGGAACACATCCCAATCCGGAGGCGAGCGTCGTATCGTCGATCGCCGTGCACCTAGCACCCGTCGCGACCACAATTTAGACCCGAAGGTCGTAAATAGCATCATATGCCCGAGACAAAACCAAATGGGTCTCATACCCGAGTTGATCCTTTTAGAAATCCAAAACCAAATCATTTAAGTCAATAACGAAATACAGACCCGTATAAGCACCGTATAAGGCCGAAACCTCAAAATACGTGCTTATACGTAACCACATACAAATGCACCCATGGCATCCTCAAACAAGTAATAAAACATATAATAAACATTTATGCATGCACCAATTTAGAAAACAAAGTCCACTCACAGACCGTCCGAGCTGCCGCCTCGATTTGCGTGCCATACGGCTCCCCGAGCCGATCACCGTCACCGGGACTCCCAAACCTGTCCAAATCGTAATAGAAGGTTACTAACTACTTAATTAACCTCCCACTAAAGCCCCATAATTTTCCCGTATTTTTAACTATTTTTAAAACCGAACCTAAACCTTCCGATGCCCCGAAACATATCGAGACGATGTCCGATCGACACGAACCAGTCCCAAAATGTTCGTTACATCGAATAGAAGATTTCACATGTTGGAACCTTCCCCAGATTCCCTGCCACGCGCCCTCACGCGCCGCCTGAAGTGGCTGCGCGTGGGAGCCACGCGCCTGTGAACAGTGCTTCTCCTACCTCGATCAGACCGGTCCGAACTAACCGGTCCGGTCCGACCCCTGCAACTGGACCGGCGTAACCGGTCCAGGCCTCCTTCTCCCTCATTTTCGGTCTGATTTCTTCCCTTCCAATTTCTAAATTTCTATTTTCAAGTTTCCTATCTAACCCAATTAACAAAACAACCTAAAACCCCCTAAATCGATCCCTAAAAATTAACCCCCCACGACCCTGTTTTCCGATTTCGTCCCCAGGCTTCACAGCCGTCAACCCCCGTTCAAAACCATCTCTATACACCCTAAACAATCTAACAAACATTCCCTAATCAACCAAAACTATCCATAATGTAAAAATCGAAAAAATGGGAGATTTGGGCCTAACCGGGTAACCGTTCGGGTTTGGGTCTCCACCGCGCACGGTGGCTTCGTCCTGGCCGGCCACCACGCTTCACCGGTCCTCCTCTCCCCCTCTGGTCTCTCTGTCATGATCATAGGGTGAGGGTTGGATGTTTGGGTCGCACAGATGAGAGGAATGGGATCGGGAAAATGGTTTGAAAATGAAGAATGATCGATGAAGAGGCAGGTGAGATGCATGAAGGAGAAATGATGTCCATTGGATGGGTGACACTTGTCACTCATCCATTGGGCATCAGGACAAATATCTGGGCCCACTAGAGACAAAACTGCACTTTTGTCTCGTAAAACGTGCTATCGTGAATAGTAACCGGGAACTTCCGTGAACCGTAACTTCGCCGTCGAACGTCCGAATTCGTCGTGCCGCCTGTCTACGGATTCGTATCGTCCTTATCTACGTAACGGTCTTTGGCCCTCGGCCAACGGACCTCCCGGTCAAAAAGTCAACATTTGACCTCCTATTCACTCAATTTACCAAAATGCCCCTAAACTTCCGAACGTCATAACTTCCTCCTCAAATGTCGGAATTGAACGTGCCACCTGTCTATGAAGTCATGACGTCAAAAACTACGTCACGGTCATCGATCAAAGTCCATTTGACCTCCCGATTGAAAAGTCAATGTTTTGCCACCACTAGGGGTAAAACGGTCATTTCGCATCGTTCGTCCGATTTCACCCAACTAATCACGGATTAGCCTCACTAATCGTGATTAGTCACTAATCTAATCCTGGAATTTGGGACGGGTCGTTACATAACATGTCACACTATTATAGTTGTAGGGGTGACGTCAGCGTTGACTTTACTGACGTCAGCGTTGACTTTCCTAACGTCAGCAACGTTGACTTTTCTAGCGTTAACTGTGCGTTGACCACGCGCGTAGGAGTACATGAGCTCGAATCTCGAGGTGGGACTTGACACGACCCATCCCCATCCCCCCGGGATTATCGCGGGATGTGCCATGCTCCCGTGTCAGATAAGGGATAACTAAAGACCTCAGCCCGACCGGGGCTTCCAGAGCGCTCCAGGATCAGTGGAGGAGTGTGATGTGTCGGTCTCTACTATAGCCCGCAACCGTGATCAACCTGAAGGGCATTAAAACCATTAAAAACTGTGAGTGGACGAAAATCAATAATTTAATAAAAACACATTTCATAAAGATATTTCTGCCCTTCACCAAAAAGTATGAATGCATTCGAAAACAATTAATCAAACCATTTACTTAAATAAACCATTAGGTTCTTAGCCCAAAAATCGTAAATCCAAACATATGTGGAAACTCAGCCCAAAACCATAGAATACCAATATCCGTAAATTTAGAACCAAGTGGGCCACTGCCCAAATCCATAAACACAAATTCATAACCACAGAATACCATTTCAGTAAAATATATTTAAACCATCCTTGGCACTATACGGTCCGGTCGCTCCGTGTAGTGACCCATCGCAGGCAATGCACAATGACTTCCCTAGTGTCCCAGACACCTGGAGGAGACCATCCACATATCCTAGTATCAAGATGGTTTATGGAAAACAGTTTTATAAAGCCGTTTCAAAACATCTCAAAGGGCCCCGCCTGGAATTTCCATAAAACCATCACAAATCCATAATTCCAAAACCATTTAGGGTCCTCGACTCGGAATCACGTTTATGAAACATAGGGTCCCAGACCCGAAATCAAATTTATAAAACATAATTGGGCTTCGTGCCCGATTTCGTAAACCAACTGGGCCCCCAGCCCGATCACATAACTCAAATAGGTCTCAGCCCAGTTTCGTAAATCAACTGGGCTCCCGGCCCGATCATATAACTCAATTGGACTCCAAGTCCGAGGATTTTAAAAAATAAATGGATCTCATGCCCAAGTTCATCTTTCCAATTCCAAAACCATTTCATCGAACCATCACCGAAATCACAAGCACTTAAAACTACAATAAAACCATAAGCCTCGATATACGTGAAAATATGGAAATCATCTCGAAATACGTATAATTATGTAAATCACCAATACCACAATCATCATCATAGAAATCACGTATGTAGAACACACAAAATAGTTATGCATGCATCACAGTTTAGAAAACAATGTCTACACACAGATCGTCCTACGTTGCCACCTCGATACGTGTGCCATACGCCCTTCCGAGCGACATCACTATCATCGGGGCTTCCAAACCTATCAAAACCATACTAGAGGGTTACTAAATACCTCACTAATCTCTCATTAAATACCCGTAATTTTTCTGAATTTTTAAACGTATTTAAACTCAATCTTAAACCTTCGGACATCCCGAACAATATCGAAACGATGTCCGATCGACACGAAACCAGTCCCAAAATGTTCGTTACATCAAATAGATGAAAACACATGTTGAACACTTCCCCAAAAACCCCACCACGCGCCCCCACGTGCCGCCCAAAGGCGCTGCGCGTGGACTCCATTCGCAGGGATACTATTCATCTTCAACCTTTAGTGAACCTGGTCTGAAACGGTTGACTAGTTTTCTGTTCAGCTGGACCGGTCAGGCCAGTTCTCAGCCATTTTCGACCCTTTTTCGATCCTAATTGTCCCTACACCTTCGTCTAACAATTTCCAATTGATCTAAGACTTCAAAACTAGAAAACCAAGCCTCTAACTTACCTTCTCAATCGAAGAATG
Source organism: Prinsepia uniflora (assembly GCA_032719365.1). Lineage (NCBI taxonomy): Eukaryota > Viridiplantae > Streptophyta > Magnoliopsida > Rosales > Rosaceae > Prinsepia > Prinsepia uniflora. The sequence continues at coordinate 58,687,434 of CM064868.1, read as the reverse complement.
AACGACCAACCTCCTTTGCTGTCTCCAGCCACCACAGGCCACCTCAGGCCACGAAACTAGGTTCAAACCTCTCCTTCCTGTCCCTAGAACGTGACTTAACACAAAAAAACAATCCATACACATTAAAACTGAGGGTTTTGAAAATGAGGAAACATGGAAGGTTCTCGGGTTTTCCAGCCTACCTCCGCCGTGTCACCGCCGTGGGTCCTCTCGTCACTCCTCTAGTGTCCTAGCCTCCTCCTGGGTCCAGTCTAGTAAGGGTTTGAGCTGAGTTTGTGTGGGTTGGACGGTTAGCGTGTTTGGGTATAGGTTTTGTGTTCTTCGCGGGTTTGAGAGATGTTGAGAGAGAGATGGAGTTTGATGGTGATGATGGATCAGATGAGAGGGAACGGAGGATGAGGATGAGTGAGCTAAGAGGGAGATGGACGGATGGGGTGTGAGAGATGAAAGAGGTGTGATGTTAAAACCATTTAAATAATTGGACCAATGGACAAGATCCACATTTTGGGGGTTTCGAGCCATGGGATGAGTGACACTTGCCACTCATCCAAGGGCCCCACACAAATATCAGCCAATCGGGTTTTAATTAATATTTAGTTTGAATCCCAAGATGTAAGTTCCAGATTTCGATCCAGTGACCATAACTTATCCGTTTGACGTTCGATTTCGACGTGCCGCCTGTCTACGAACTCGTGACATCCTGATCTATGTCACGGTCATCGGTCCTTGTAAGTTTGACTCCCCGAGTCAAAAGTCAACATTTTACCCAATTCTAGGGGCAAAACGGTCATTTTACACCGTCCGTCTGAATTCTCTCGATTAATCCCCGATGAATCATTCTAAATCCATAATTAATTAATATTTAATCTCGATATTCAGAACGGGTCATTACAACCTTCCCCTTAACAAATTTTGTCCTCGAAATTCCAACTATTCTGATTCCACAACCACTTCGTGGAAAGCAAATTCGGCCTCACATCAAGTGTATGTGTGTACCACCACTAACTAGAACAATACTTGTCTGTACCCAAACATTCCACTAATATTCACGTCTCATCGTTTACACTTGACCACTTCGAGTGAAATTGATCACATATTCCGAGTTGATACCACCCGACAATTCTACTATTACGCTAACACATTTAGCTAACACATTCAACTTGACGGTTCTTTTCAATCACCGATTCACCTTGACATCTGCTCCCACTGGGAGTCACCAAATCTCACTCATCAATCCACGCGGACACATCCAGCCAAATTCTCATCATTTTGCTAGTCGCAAATCAATCTGACATCTCTCCCACACTAAGAGTTAGGAAATCTCACAATTTCTCTGTATTTCCTGAATTTTACCACATCAACAACACACGTCCCATAATGTCGCACTCAGCCAGCACTCATGGCTCCATGGTCACCATTTGAGTCACCAACACAACTCTGACTCACTCAAAAGTTGCACTAAGGTACTTCGTACCAAAATTTCCTCAAAAATCCATATTGCCATTAGTGAGAGTCACAGAGCAGTCGCTCCACGCAAAGCAACCCTTGGTTACACTAACCAACAACTCACTCAATTTGAGTATACGTATACCAAAATCTCACTCGACCTGTGTAACTGGCCCCTATCGAATACATGCACAGTAGTGATGCATATCACAACTCTAAGGTTCCACTAGCCATCCACGGCTCTGAGCACCTGCTCATACAATCACTGAACCCATTAAAATCACTCTGGCCCAAATGTCCAGTTCACGTCCTCAACCAATCCAATGATATCGAAACTAAGCTGACTACCAACACGCTCAACCACATACCACTGGTACATCCTATATGCCGTCACCAGGCACCACTCAGGCCTGTCCAGTATCGATCCTCGCACAACGTACCCTGTATGTACATCCATCCATCAGCCAGCCCACTGCATAGCTCGTAGCAAATCGCACTTCATTTCTAGAGTCCATCTGTCTAGTCCATTACTAGACAAATCAAATACTCTAACTCATCATCCATCACAAGTCCCATGGTCACCCGACCAGCATCACAACGTCTACTCCTAATCACGTAATCCAACACTTACCAATCCGACTCATGCCCACCAAGGCATACCCATTCATACCAAATGGGTATCCAATCTCACCCACGTTTACCAAGACGCATTAACTCCGAACATATCGTAAACATATCGGTTACCTGCTCATTCGATTACCATACCATATTCTATTGACTTTGAAAGAAAGCCAATCCCATCATTCACATATCCAAGACTAACCAATCTGACCCCGTCGGATGCCCACTCGTTCTATTAATATAACATACAGGATTAACCTCGAAAGGAAGTCAGTCCCATCAACCTCATACCCAAATATCCATGACAGGCCGTATACACCTCAATCACTCAACTATTGTTATATACCGGATTAACATCGAAAAGAATTCGACCCAACATTCCCATCTTCAAACATTCAAGACAGAGGTTGGATAATCATTTCGTTCTTTCCAAAAGATTCTTCAACTATCCCAAAATACGATTCTCCTCTGCTCCTAGCTTAGCATAATCAGCAAGACGGAGTCTGCTAGTACGGCACGACATCAAGATCCACGTCATCCTGATCCACCACATACCTGATCATCAAGATCACGATCCAGATCCATCACAACATCACCTGATCAATAACATCACGATCCTCGATCGTCACAACGTAATATATCCTCCACATCACGATCCTGATCAACCTACGATCCACACATGTTCACTCTGCTAACGACCAAAATTCAGGTCATAGGGTCTTACACCCTCTTTGAATCCTCATCCTACCGAATCGCTTCTCAACCATTTTCACATCTAAACCGATCAGTCAGCGATGGAACACATCTAGACTGTGGGTCCTCTCCAATTACCTCATATCAATCCTTGCCATTGCACCTAGGAAAAATCAAGGATGATCCAAGACAATGACATCAAAATTCATCCTACGTGAGTGCAAACACAATCTCACGACACTCACCACACCATGTAACCCAACATCGTCTGCCACCAAGTAGGAAATGAGAATTCTCATTCACCTAACTTCGAAATACCCAACTCCTCTTGGTGACCCAAAATAAATCACGAGTCCACCAACCAATACACGATTAACGTACTAGTGTCAACCACCATTATCTACCACGGGCGGAACATGCGATGTCACCCTCAATGACTTCAGAATACCTATCACCAATGTTGAATCAAGCACTCCTCTTGTTGTCTTAATCACAACCTCTCTCAATTCGGAAGTTCCAACCATGTTGGAACCAACTCGCTCGTGCATCAACCACGTGTCTGTACCAAACAAACTTGGTACCCCAACTTGCCTATTCGTTTATGCCGTTTCCTTCATTTACCACTTAATCATTCCAATCACATCAGTTATCACACTCACGGTTGGGTTAGAGTCCGAACACATCTCATCCACTGTTGGATTTCAGATACCGAACGTATGCCTATCACGATGGAGTCACATCCCAATTCGTGGCTCATCGCCATCACAATCACCAGCACACAGTGTGCGAATTAGACAACCCTAGATCTTTGTTCATACCGGGTAACGACCCCATACTTCTGCTCAAGTTGGAGGAACTCTTCCTCCCTCATACCCAACAACTCCGGGTACAATCATCCTGACAACCCATACAAGAAAATGAACGTTCCCTGAACGTCCCCCGATTCTCAACAACCACATCTGCATCCATCGTCGATAGCAGTGCCTTCCACAGACTCGTGCATACCCAACCACCAGACATCGCTATCGAGACTTTGCGTCCAACCAAAATCAACCGCTAGTACTCACTGCTCTGTATCCCCACTCAGGGATTCCATTGACAAGCATCACACCCTAGTAACTTGTCCAACCAATCTCTAACCAATCGTTAACTAGTCTCAACTTGACTCAACCAGTGTCGTCCACCAGATAATCCCCGACCTCAGCTGCACCAAACTATCCATCACAAACTAAGGTAGCATGACAACCAACTAGCCCTAACCGATTAACACAACTTCGGTCGCAGAGTGCAGTACCATCACCAAAGATGACATGACATAACTGACCAATGGTCTCGACTCTGAAAATTTGCCAAAGTCAAACCACTCGCCGACTCACATTTCCAAACCACACATCGCACACTAGGGTTCACCGAACCCCGCTGCCCTTGGCAACACAATTCCCAACTCAACATGACCTGACCATCTAATGGTCAAAACTCCACGCTATCGTCATATCCAATCCTGCAATATCATGATAGACTATCTCGATATAGCTGTCCCACGGTCAAAACTCTAAAGCACTATTACGTTCATCCCTCAGTAGGGTCCCACACTGCCAAACCATGACAGAACTATGGCACATATAAGCATCAAATACCGAATCGAAACTATTCATGATTCATTCGCACTAACTATCATACCGGCATCCTAACTATCAGGTTGATAACGAACTACAACCCATAGAGACATCACATCCTCAACCTGCGCGTACCACAAGAGTAAACCGTGCACATATACCACTTGACACAACCCATCTCAATACCCCCGGGATTATTTCGAGATGTGCCATGCTCCTGTCTGACACAAAGTGTCAGACAAGGGATAACTAAAGACCTCAGCCCGACCGGGGCTTCCAGAGTGCTCCAGGATCGGTGGAGGAGTGCGATGTCTCGGTCTCTGCTACAACCCGCATCCATGATCAACCTGAAGGGAATTAAAACCATTAAAAACTGTGAGTGGACGAAAATCAATAATTTAATAAAAACAAATTTCATAAAGATATTTATGCCCTTCACCAAAAAGTATGCATGCATTGGAAAACTAGTAATCAAACTATTTACTTAAATAAACCATTAGGGCCTTAGCCCAAGAACCGTAAATCCAAACATATGTGGGAACTTACCCCAAAACCATAGAATACCAAAATCCGTAAATCCAAAACCAAGTGGGCCACTACCCAAATCCACGGTAAAAGCAACGCGTGCTGCCCGGGGTCTCTCCGGGTCCATATCTCTGACATCCCAGATGTCTGACGTCCCCGACGTCTAATCATAGCAATCCTACTCCTGAGTCACTATACGGTCCGGTTGCTCCGTGCAGTGACCCCTCGCAGGCAATGCACTGTGACTTCCCCAGTGCCCCAAACACCTGGAGGAGACCATCCACATATCCTCTTATCCAGATGGTTTATGGAAAACATTTTTAGAAAGCCATTTCAAAACATCTCAAAGGGCCCTACCCGGAATTTCCATAAAACCATCACAAATCCATAATTCCAAAACCATTTAGGGTCCCCGACCAGAAATTACGTTTATGAAACATAAGGTCGCAGACCCGAAATCACATTTGTAAAACATAATTGGGCCTCGTGCCCGATTTAGTAAACCAACTGGGCCCCCGGCCCGATCACATAACTCAAATGAGTCTCATCCCAGTTTCGTGAACCAACTGGGCCCCCGACCCGATCATATAACTCAATTGGACTTCAAGTTCTAGGATTTCCAAAACAAATGGGTCTCATGCCTGAGTTCATCTTTCTAATTCCAAAACTATTTCATCGAACCCTCACTGAAACCACAAGCACGTAAAACTACAGTAAAACCATAAACCTCGATATACTTGTAAATATGGAAATCATCTCGAAATACGTGAAATTATGTAAATCACCAATATCACAATCATCATCATAGAAATCACATATGTAGAACATATAAAATAGTTATGCATGCATCATAGTTTAGAAAATAATGTCCAATCACAGACCGTCCTACTCTACCACCTCGATACGCGTGCCATACACCCTTCCGAGCCACAACACTATCACCGGGACTTCCTAACCTGTCCAAACCATACTAGAGGGTTACTAACTACCTCATTAACCTCTCATTAAATCCCCGTATTTTTTTCAAATTTTTAAACGTATTTAAACTCGATCCTAAACCTTCGGACATTTCGAATTATATCGAAACGATGTCCGATCGACACGAAACCAGTCCCAAAATGTTCGTTACATCGAATAAATGAAAACACATGTTGCACACTTCCCCAAAAACACCACCACATCACAAGGGAGTGGGCAGTGGCACACTTGGATTTGGATTTACGGATTTTGGTGTTTTAAGGTTTTGGGCTGAGTTCCCACACTTGGTTGATTTCATTGTTTTGGGCTAAGACCCTAATGATTTGAGGAAAGAAATGGCTTTGGTTTTATAAACGTTTTTATTATATTTTTTTTAACTGGTTTATGAATGCATGCATAGTTTTAGGTGAAGGGCATGAATGTCTATTGTTAAATGATTTTTATGAAAGTATTTATTTTTCGTCCACTCGCAGCTTTTATGGTTTTTAATGCTCTTCAGGTTGATCGCGGTCCGGGTTGTAGCGAGGACCAAGACATCACACTCCTCTACCGATCTCGGCATATGGAAGCCCGTTTGGGCTGTTGGCTTGGGTATCCCTTGTCTGGCCTTCGTGTTACACGTAGATTAGACGAGTGTTTGGCCTTTGCATCGCAAGTGGGTTAGACGGGAGCATGGCACATCCTGCGTTAATCCCGGAGGGATTGGAATGGGTCGTGTCAACATCCTTCTGTAGTAGCCGACACATGGGTCTGGAGATGGTGGAAAAGTCCTAGATGTAGCGCCGATAGAACCCTGCATGTCCAAGAAAAGAGCGAACCTCTCTCACAAAAGTAGGAGAGGGTAAGTAACGCACAAGATCTATTTTAGCTTTATCTACTTCAATTCCCCTAGCTGACACTACATGTCCCAAAACAATACCTTGAATAACCTTAAAATGACATTTTTCCCAATTTAACACCTAGTTACTATCAATGCATCATTTCAAAATTAGAGTAAGATTATCCAGGCAATGGTAAAAAGAATCACCAAATACACTAAAATCAACCATAAAAACGTCAATGATTTTCTCTACAAAGTCCGAAAATATACTTACCATGCATCTCTGAAAAGTAGCTGGGGCATTACATAATCCAAATGGCATCCGTATATATGCAAAGTGCCAAAGGGACAAGTGAAGGTTGTCTTCTCTTGATCCTCTGGAGCTATGAAAACCTGATTATATCCTGAATAACCATCAAGAAAATAATAAAAATCATGATCGACTAACCTTTCAAGCATCTGATCAATGAATGGAAATGGAAAGTGATCCTTCTGAGTGGTAGCATTCAACTTCCTATAATCAATACAAACCCTCCAACCAGTTTGTACTCGCATGGATACCAACTTATTCTCTTCATTCTTTACCATTGTTATTCTATACTTCTTTGGCACTACTTGAATCGGTGAAACCCATTTGCTGTCTGAAATAGGATAGATGACACCATAGTCCAGGAGTTTGATTATGTCCTTCTTCACAACTTCCATCATAGGAGGGTTAAGATGGCGTTGAGCCTCTCTAGTAGGTTTTGCCCCCTCATCCAGAAGTATCATATGCATACAAGTGGTAGGGCTAATACCCTTGATATCGGCCAAGGTCCATCCTATGGCTGTCTTGAACTCTTTTAGTACGCAACTAAGTTTCTCCTTTTCTAATACCGAGAGTGATGATGAGATTATGATCGAAAATGTCTCATTGTCTCCTAAATTACATACTTCAAATGATCCAGAAGTGGTTTAAGTTCAAGTATGGGTGCCTGCCTGAATGACAGAAGGTAAAGGCTTGGCATTAGATAAAGGAAGAGAAATTGGAGAGGATAACTTACCATCAAACCGTGGCAAGGATTCCAAAGCTGCCACGGTTTAAAAAATTTCCTCATTAATGCTATTAGCCAAAACTTCCCTCGCATCATGAGGAAGCCCAGTGTTTACAAAGCCTATGCCATTTGTGATGGTTGTTTCAAGTACATCATCATTTAAGATGTCTAAGAATTTATGCGCTAAGGTATCAATTACATCAATATTAAAACAAGAATGATCATCAACTGGATACCTCATAACTTCAAAGATATTGAAGACGATCACATACCATCAACCTCCATAGTCAACACACCCAAAAAAACATCAATCTTTGTCCTAGCAATCTTAATGAGGGGGCAGCCCAGAAGAAGAGGCAACAATGATGAAAATGATGACTCCTCCATCTCATGAACATAGAGATCTACTAGAAAGATTAAATGGTTTACCTGCACTAAAACATCTTCCAACAAACCTCTAGGATATGCATTAGAACGGTATGCCAATTGAATAATAACACCATCAGTTTTGGGCTCACCGAGGTTTATAGAGAGATACACATAATATGGCCTGACATTAATGGAAGCACCTAGGTTTAACATAACACGTTTAAATTTGGTACTACCAATAACACATTGGATAGTGAAACTACCTGGATCCTTACATTTAGGAAGCAGTTTCCTCTGGAGAACCGCCAAAACATTCTCATTGAGCCTCACTACCTCTCCATCTTGAATCCGTCTTTGTGTGGTACAAAGTTCCTTAAAAAATTTAGCATATCTTGGAACTTGTTGAATAGCATCAAGGAGTGGTATGTTGACATGGACTTTCCTGAACGTTTCCAAGATTGCCTTCTCATATTCCTCTTTTTTAGATTTTTCAAACCTACATGGAAAAGGTAACTGAGAAGAAGGATTAGTGGAGATCAAATTTGGAATCACTTGCTTACCTAAAAGTGTGGAATTTTCTTTTTTGGAGGAAGGGTTGCTCAAAGTGTGTTTTGACTGCTTTTGCTCAATTGGTCCCGTGACTGGGTCTTTCTCATGCTCAGTTATGATTTCAGCCTCCACATTTCTGATTACTTTAGGGGCTCTTGGCTCCTTATCAATATACCTACCATTCCTTAGTGTGATGGCCTTGGAATGGTGGAACTAAGGAGTTTGCCTTGTTCTCAAATTTGTCCCATAAATTCAGCTATCTACCCCATCTGTAGCATCAATTCTGATATGTCCTTTGCTTGATTTTGTTGGCCCTGACCAAAGAAGCATGGGAAACAGTTAGTGTTTTCAAAATTTCATCATAGTTGGGAGACATACCTGAACCCTGCTGAGGTGGTGCTTGCGGTCTCTGAAAGAAACCAGGTGGTTGACGGTTGAAAGCTTGTTGCTGAGGTTGTTCAGGATTTCTCCATCGGAAGTTGGGATGATTTTTCCAACCCTCATTATAAGTGTTAGAAAAAGGATCATTCCTAGGTCGATTTTGCCCTCGAAATCCAATGGCATTGACACTTTCCCATTCACCAGTCTTGATAAGTTGAGGACATCGATTAGTAGCATGTCCTTGCATAGCACACACATAACAAGCTTATAACTCCTTGCACTTTCGGCTTCTCCAAGACCTGAGACATAAGAGAAGTAAGTTTAGCAATTTGAGCTTCTAAATTAGATTTACTGCTCACCTCATGGACTTGGTGTGAAGGCTCTCCAACACCCTCATATTGTTGAGCATTTAATGCTCGATTTGCAATAAGGGTTTTGGCAACTGTTGGGGTTTTGTCAACTAATGATCATCTAGCTGCTATATCCAACATCTGACGCTCAAAAGGGAGCAACCCTTCATAGAAGTATTGAATCAAGAGCTCCTCCTTCATTTGATGTTGAGGACTGATAGAAATTTTACCAAGCACAAAAGATGTACTAGGAAAAACCTCTACGTGTAATAAACTATGCAAGCGTACAAGACGTGTAGATAGTATAGATGCAAGCAAATGTCGATCCCACGAAGACTTGCTCAATGATATCCAATTCCGTTTAACTCAATTGACTTAAGTGGAGTAATTAAAATGCAAATATGAGGGGGTTATCACGTTGAATTAATGTAAGTAAATTAACTAAGATTAACTAACTAAGTCGACCTAGGGTTTCTAGACCTTTACCAATTATTGTTCCGTTAGATTTCCTTGATTAGATTACTATGCATCTATCTGAATAAAGTGCCCGTGCAGTGGTCTGGCTAAGGTTCACCCCACATATATTATCTTCTCTTAGATTATATGTTTAAGCGTGATGTGCCCCCCCTTAAACAACTATTACCGATGGTGCGTGCTAATGCATGAAACATAAAGAAGATTTAATGACACTACACTATCGCTAGAAAAGTGATGTGCAAACCTAGGAAGTCATGAGTTTCGATTACGAATAAGATTCCCCCTCTTAAACGTGATGCTACAAATTGCAGAGTGAACACAAACATCGAGGTGATCCGTCAAGCAATTACATCGACAATTATACACAAATAAGGTAGCTAAGCTTATAAGCATAAATTGAGTTCATGAAGCGCAGTAATCCAACAAATCCAAGCATACATAACAATCATAATCAAGAGCCAGAAATCAAACACAAACTAACATGGCTAGGGCTTCAAGTACCCCTAGCCCTAATTACACTACTCAAACATTATTGAATTAACGAATAACATAATTAAATGCATAAGAAACATAAAATGGTAAAAGAATAAATAAACACAAATACCAAAGAATAGCAAGGAGTATGAAAAGGAGCTCAAACACTCTTCTTCTCCCAAGCCTCACGTCCTCCTTATCACAAGCATGAATCCAAAAGCATAAAAAATAATAAAATACGGCTAGACTATGTAAATAAATTGAGTATGAATTTTGACAGAGTTTTGGGACCTAGGAAGGTAAATTCATCCCCCCACAATAAACCCTAAAGCCCCTATTTATAAGAGAATAAGTAATCCTCTTAAAAATAGGAGTTTTAAATTCAATTATATAAGGAAAAGGCTTCCTAATTAATTAAGAAATCTAATTAAAACCTTTCCTAAAAAAGGAGGAAAATCCGGAATTAAAGATGCAAAGCCTTCCTATGCAATCTTCTTTCCTTCATAACTTCTTCGTTTCAACTCCGATTTAGGTGATTTTTTCGCTCCATTTCTCATAATTCCAAGCTCTATTTGATCTACACATTTCTCACAAAATATATTATTTTCTCCAATTTCATAGAACGAAATATTAACAAAACATACGTAAAAGGGTATTAAATCAAGTATAAAACATGCACAATTTATGACCTATCAAATACCCCCAAACCTATATTTTGCTAGTCCTCTAGCAAAACACAAAACAAAAGACTCGATCTAGTTAAGATAAGCATTTAAACCTCTAGGTTCACCTAGTAGGAGGATTTTTGTCTCCTGAGGGTTATAGCAGCACGATACCCATAAAATTTTTACTTAACACAAAGGATGCTTGAAGTCATGCATCGACAAGTTAATAAGAATCAAGAATAGAAAATAAACTCACACAAACCAAGAAACACTCCATAACCGTGAACTCAAGTGTTAAGTGTTTATACAAACATCTCAAATGATCAAACTAGAAAACAACGTCATCTAAACACCCTAGAAAGATTTCGCCTCGACTCTAATCCTCACTAGGCATCACTCAATATGCTCAAGAATCCTAAGGTTTTCACTCAGCAAGCATATGTGAAGAGTTTATGTAAAGAAAATCAAGTTAATCACATATGGATTTCAATGAAGAACAACACTTTATCTGAAAATATGATCTCACAAAGAAATTGAAGTTTAAGAACAAAGATACGTACCTTAATCCTTTGCATAACCATTCACAAGATGAATAGGTCTTCATTCAAGGGTTCTAATGGGGCTAGGTTCGTGGATTTAGAAAGAAAAGTTGGAATTCAAAGAACCTAAACCGCATCAAGGCATGAGAAGTCATGACTCGGACCTTGAGTCTAGATGTGACAGGACCCGTCCCAACTGGACCTCGATAACAGTGCCCGGTCCTGCTCCCGTCTGACAAGTCAACTGAAGTCCCGAAACTATCCTTCAGCACTTATCAGACAAGGGATTTCTTTTGAAATTTTGTAAATATTTGTTGTCATCAAAACAGAAAAGTGTGAGTGGACAAAAATATATTCGTTAAAAACACATTTTAAAAGACATCATTTACCCTCCAGTTTATCAAACCTGCATACATAGGAAAACATATGAAACACAATCACTGGCTTTCAGCCAAACCATCTAACAAGTCAAATTCTCGGCTCTCAGGCCAAACACATGAAAACATAGTCACCTGGCCACACAGACCAGAACTCGTACTCAATACCAGTACGCAACATCAAACAGTACTATGCACAAGGTCACAATCAATCACTCAATCAATCAATCAATCAATCCGCACTATTCACAAGTGCACAAACCATCACACTGTCACGTCTGCACTACGCGTAGGCCATAACCCCGAGCATTAGCCATCTGGGAACACCCCAAGCCTCGGCTATCTGAGAATATATCTCACCTCGAGTACCAGCCGTCTGGGAACACCCCGAGCTCCGGCTGCCTGGGAACAATCACAATCACAATCATATCCCCGAGCTTCGGTCGTCTGGGACCACCCCTAGCTTCGACCGTCTGGGCATCCATAATCACAATGAAAATCATCCCGGGATCATATCCCAAAACATCTCAATCAAATCCTTGACTTCAAACCAAGTCAAAATCGTTACCAAACGGGACTCAAGCCCAAATAGCATTTATACGTAAATCCGTAAAATCATATCGAAAACATTATAATAACCCAAAAATCAACCTTGACTCACCAATTAAGTCAAAATACTCTTTTGGAAACCTTTTTAACTCCGGGCCTAGCCCAAAATACCATTTTCACATTTCCTCGAAAAACGTGTCCGGAAGACCTATTAAAATATTCATTAAATCACACATAATCATGCTACATCATCAGGACATCATTGCAAGTCAATTTATGCAATCAATCATGGAAAAACATTTAACTATGCATGCATCATGGTTTATAAAACAAACGTCCACTCACACACCGTCCAAACCGTTCGCTTCTCGAGCTGCACGCGTTTCCGTAATTTCTGACACTTGCCAGGAACCTCGAATCCTGTCCAAAATCATTATGTGGGGTTACTAACAAGCTAATTTACATCATATCAATTTCCCATAATTTTCCGTGATTTAAATATTATTTTAACATAGAACATAAACCGTCAAACCCGCGAAACATTATCGAAACGGTGTCCGATCGATTCGAAACCAAAACCAAAATGTTCGTTACACTGTATAGAGTAAAACACCTGTTGACAACTTTCCCATAAAACAACCCACGCGCCCTCACGCGCCGCCGCAAGCGGCTGCGTGTGAAAGCCACGCGCCGGGAACAGTAACCTGCACAGTGTCGTCTGCTTGACCCGTTTCTCTGGTATTCGGATCTGCGACCCGCGTCGCAACCCGATTCGTTCTCCTTCAATTCAAGCTCAATTGTATCCGTTCTTTCACTCATGCTCATCTATTCTACATGTATTTTGGATCTAAGACCTTAATTTAATGAAATCATACTCTGAAACTCACGACTCAACATGGATACCCGACGTGTCTCTAATCGGGTTCCACCCAAAATCAACCCGTATCGTTCAATTAAACACACATGAAGCATCGTATGTCCATTCTAAGCATAATTATGGAATCAATTTCAACGTTTCATACCTCTATGTAGTCGAACACAAGCTCCACATTTCCGAAAGGTCACAGTTTCAGTTCTTCATCAATTCCCAATCAATTGGCTTCCCAATTGATTTGGTTTGAGTCGTCCAGCTCCCAGGAAGCTAAAGATCACGTCCATTTCAATCGAAACCGTCTAGAACATCAAATTCGATATTAATTGCTTAAGGTCTGTTTTCAGGTTTCTCTGTAGGGTTTTATCCGGTTTTTCTCTGTTCTTCCTTCGATTTTTCTCTACAATTCAAGCCAAATAATCACTCCAGAACACTGATTTCGATTGGTTTGTTGAGAATTGATCAAAGTGGGGGAAAACCATATTCGGGTGTATTGTTCTTAGCCGGGTTCTATTTGTTCATCCATTATCAAACACTTATGTGCTAACCTCATTTAATTAATTATAACTCATGTGCCACTAATCATCATTAACAAGTGACACTTGTCACTTGATAAAATACATGACTTATGTGATGGGCTGAATCAGCATTTGAATCACATGATAATCATCCTCTTCAATGTTTGATCAAAATCCACTTAAAATTACCATTTTGCCCTTACTACCATAAATTACCAAAATGCCCCTCATCGTTCTAGACCCATAACTTTTTCATTCGGACTCCGATTGACGTATGCCACCTGTCTACGGATTCAGCGTCCCGAGACCGACCCAACAGTCTTCCCGGAAAGTCCAAATAATGTCCCGATCAAAAAGTCAACTTTGGGCGTGTCACCTGTCTATGAACTCGTGACGTCCCGGACTACGTCACTGTCATTGGTCAAAGTCCGTTTGACCGCTCAAAGTAAAAGTCAACTTTTCGCCCAATTCCAGGGGCAAAATCGCCCTTTTCCTTCAAACTTTCCAAATTTTCCTTTTTCGAATTTTCGGGGCGTCACAAGATGAGACCGTGCTTAAGCTCACAAAAATGCTCTAATTGAGGTACTTGGCTCACTTGACTCAACTCAAAGTTCATCATCCTTTTGTTTTTTTTTTCTTTAATCGCAATTGTTTTTTTCTTTTTTTTTCTTTTGCATTCTATTCTTTTCTTTTCACTAATGAACTTGATACATTTTTGTTTATATGAGCTGAGCCAAGATCATGCAATAACCTCCTCACTTTACAAATAAACGAACAATCTTTTCCATTCAAACATACTTCCATCACATGAGTATAAGTAGCACAAAACATCAACATATTTCCTCCTCACCATGAATCTCATTTGATGCAACCTTGACACAAGTTTAGATTATAGGGTGTAGCCATTATGAACGGTTCAAAACTTGGTTAGGTCATATTGTAGGTGAAGAACAAAATGGCTAAGTGTTTGGCTTCAAAGGGGCTTAGGGAGCATGCAATTTGGACGGGGAAAAAAAGGGCCTGTAGGAGCTAAAACACACATAGCCTAATTTTCTTTAAATATCAATGCAAATAGAAAGAGATCATGCAATTATGAACAAAGTGACGAGTGTTTGAGAGTAGAAACAAATAGATCACTCAGAAAGAAAGGAAATCAAGCTAAAAAATCTCACAATGGTAGTCTCCACTAATTTTCTAAGTATGCTCAAATTCAATTGTTTTTGTTGCTTAGTCACTTGATTATGGTATCGTGAAGTGCAAGTGTGAATTCAATGGCAATGGCAATGATTCTTAGTAAGTACAAGAAATTCTCATGTTCTATACATTCATATTAACTTGTTTAGGCATAAAAACTAGCATCACAAAACAAAAAACAGCAAAGAAAACATAACAAAAAATAAAAACCAGCAAGCTAATAAAAGCAGAAACTGAAAAAAACAGCAAGCATTTCAAAACAGAAACTGAGTTGTGTACCCCTAAACTTAAGTCCAATACCCCCAAACCTAAATGAAGCATTGTCCTCAATGTTTTGAGCATAAAAGGAAGACAAACTCATGAGTTAGAAGGTAAAAAAAACGTCCATATGAAAGAGGGAACAAACTAGGGCAACGTTGAGCACTTATGATGGTTGCGGTCCAAGAGGTACTTGAGGGGCTCCAAACTTGGCCCTCTTTTAGTGGTATCTTGCCTGCAACATAAATGAATTGATTAGTTCTACAAGTAGAAATCCACTTCCTAGACATCAACATTTCAGGGAACAAGTACACTAAAGATTTGAATGTAAGTAAAAACTGCTTGATCCCAATAGACAAGTAAGCATAATGATTGAAGTGGGTGGTTAGGGGGGGGGGGGGGGGCATGGAGGGTCCTTGGGTTGCTTGGGCCATGGCCTTGAACCTTGGGTGGAGCTGAATGTCTCAAAGGTGCATACCACCATCTTGATACTTCCTTCGTCTTGCCTCCTACAAGGACCATTAAACTTGCACAAACCATTAGGCACAACATCAAATTTCTCACCAAAACAACTAAATTGAGTAAGGACCTTAAATGGTGAAGATAAGGATAAGGAAGCCTTGGAAAAGTAAGGATAAGAGGTGTTTGAGGAGTTGAGGCAGCAAGGATAGGTGCTGAAATTTCAGGGACCTCGGCAAAAAATTGGTGCAATGCCTGCGGGTTTGGTTCTATTTCATGAACATCAAGAGCATGGCCCGAGGTGCATTCATTGGTGTTGTCCGTGGGTGGTAAGGGGACATACACATCATTATCCTTATCATCCCAATCCATTTCCCAAAGAAGTTTAAATCGAAGGTGCTCTAGTTCCTTGTCCTCTAAGAGGGCTTCGCGGAGTGTTCTTTGAGATCGGACCTCGGTTAGTGCATCCCGGAGTGTTTTTTGAGGTCAGGCAGGGCTAGGATCCAAAGGAGGAGGAGTCCAAGTATAGGGTGATGGTTCACTCCATCTGTTGTGGTATGACTCCATATAGGGCTGATTGTAAGGCTCAAGCATGTACACGCAATCTTAGGGGTATTCCCATCCCCCTTGATAACTTGTAACCGAATGAACGTTTGCATAGGGCTCATAGGCCCAACCTTGAGAAGAATAATAGCTATTCCACGATTCCATGTCCCTAACATGTAACAAAAAAACGAAAAAAGTTATATACAAAACAAAAAGAAAAACCACTAAGTCAAAGGAATCAAATAAAATGGTCACCGTTGAGGAACAAGTCCCCGGCAACGGCGCCAAAAACTTGATCGAAATTTTACAAAGCACAAAAGATGTACTAGGAAAAACCTCTACGTGTAATAAAATTTGCAAGCGTACAAGACGTGTAGATAGTATAGATGCAAGCAAAGGTCGATCCCACGAAGACTTGCTCAATGATATCCAATTTCGTTTAACTCAATTGACTTAAGTGGAGTAATTAAAATGAAAATATGGAGGGGTATCGCGTTGAATGAATGTAAGTAAATTAACTAAGATTACCTAACTAAGTCGAGCTAGGGTTTCTAAACCTTTAACAATTATAGTTCCGTTAGATTTCCTTGATTAGATTACTATGCATGTATCTGAATTAAGTGCCCGTGCAAGGGTTCGGCTAAGGTTCACCCCACACATATTATCTTCTCTTAGATTGCATGTTTAAGCATGATGTGCCCGCCCTTAAACAACTATTACCGATGGTGCGTGATAATGCATGAAACATAAAGAAGATTTAATGACACTACACTATCCCTAGAAAAGTGATGTGCAGACCTAGGAAGTCATGAGTTTTGATTACGAATAAGATTCCCCCTTTTAAACGTGATGCTACAAATTGCAGGGTGACACAAATATCGAGGTGATCCGTCAAACAATTACATCGAAAATTATACACAAATAAGGTGGCTAAGCTTATAAGTATAAATTGAGGTCATGAAGCGCAGTAATCCAACAAATCCAAGCATACATAACAATCATAATCAAGAGCCAGAAATCAAACACGAACTAACATGGCTAGGGATTCAAGTACCCCTAGCCCTAATTACACTACTCAAACATTATTGAATTAACGAATAACATAATTAAATGCATAAGAAACATAAAATGGTAAAAGAATAAATAAACACAAATACTAAAGAATAACAAGGAGTAGGAAAATGGGCTCAAACACTCTTCATCTCCCAAGCCTCACGTCCTCCTTAACACAAGCTTGAATCCAAAAGCATAAAAAAATAATAAAATACGGCTAGACTATGTAAATAAATTGAGTATGAATTTTGACAGTTTTGGGACCTAGGAAGGTAAATTCGGCCCCCCACAATAAACCATAATGCCCCTATTTATAAGAGAATAAGTAATCCTCTTTAAAATAGGAGTTTTAATGCGACGACCCGTCCCGAATTATCGAGATTAATTAATAATTAAAGACGGATTAGCGAGACTAATCGGATAGTAGATGAGGAGTATCAGACGTTCGGGCGAAATGACGATTTTGCCCCTAGAATGGGCGAATCGTTGACTTTTTGTCCAGGAGGTCAAATGGACTTTGGACGATGACTCTGACATAGTTCAAGTTGTCACGAGTTCATAGACAGGTGGCACACTCGATTCCGACGTTCGAGGAAGAAGTTATGATTTTAGGAAGTTCGGGGGCATTTCAGTAATTTGGTTGAATAGGAGTAAATAGTTGACTGTTGACCCGGGAGGTCCGATAACCAAGGGCCGAGGACCGTTACGTAGATCAGGATGATACGAATCCGTAGACAGGCGGCACGTTAAATTCGGACGTTCGATAGAGAAGTTACGGTTCACGAAAATTTGAAAGTACTATTGCGCGTTTTACGAGACGAGGGACTTTGGGACTTAAGTGGGGCCCAGATATTTTGGGGCAGGCCCAATGGATGAGTGACAAGTGTCACCCATCCATTGCCCAGCCCAAACAATTCATGCATCTCACCTTCCTTTCTTCATCGATCATTTTTCCCATTTCCAACCCAAACCCGATCGAACACCCAACCCCCAATCCAAACCCTTACCCCAGATGATCATACTCGGTTTACCCATTTTTCCTTTTTATTTCGAATTTGACGTTAGGGATAGTTTTGGATGATTAGGAGATGATTAGTAGGTTGCTAGGGAGGTTTTAAGATGGATTTGAGGGTGGTTCACGGCTGAGGAAGCCCAGGGGGTGATCGGGCAAGCTTGAACCGTGAGGAGGAAAATGAACCGTGGTTTGTTTATGGGTTTTAGGTGATTTTGGTTGCACAAACAAGCTCCTAGGATTGAATTAGGAAGTTTAGGATTGAAAAGGAGAAGATTGGACAAAAAATGACGAGTAGAGAGCCCTGGACCGGTCACGCTGGCCCAGTTACAGGCCTGAACCGAACCAGCCGGTCTGGACCGGTCTGAAGGTTGAAGATGAAGACTGTAGCCCGGTTCGTGAGGCCTACGCGCAAGGCAATCTCTCGGTGCGTGATGGCGTATTGTAGGGAATTTGGGGAAGTTTCCAACATGTCAAATCATCTATTCGATGTAACGAACATTTTGGGACTGATTTCGTGTCAATCGAACATTGTTTCGATATAGTTCGGGCTATCCAAAGGTTTTGGAGCACGTTTAAAAATAGTTAAAAATTTCGGAAAATTACGGGGCTTTAGTGATGGGTTATTTAAGTAGTTAATAACCTTCTATTACGATTTGGATAGGTTCGGGAATCCCGGAGGTGACGATTGGCCCGGGAGAGGCGTATGACACGCGTATCGAGGCGCATCTTCGGACAGTCTGTGAGTGGACCCTTCTTTCAAAATTGATGCATGCATAAATGTTTTATAAGTGTTTTAATATATGTTTTGTGATGCCATGAGTGCATTTTTTTGTGGTAGCCTAGGATTTACGTATTTGCACGTATTTCGAGATTTCTGATTTTATACGATGCTTATACGCTGCCAATGAGGACTTAATGAATTGATTTTGGATTTGGAAATATGGATTCGGGCACGAGACATATTTGATTTATGAACTCTCAGACTTGGAGTCCATTTGATTTGACGAGGAATCAGATCGAGAGTCCATTTGAGTATACGTTCGGGCTAAGGGCTCCGTTGGTTTACGAATCCGGGC
This sequence comes from Prinsepia uniflora, assembly GCA_032719365.1. Taxonomy (NCBI): domain Eukaryota; kingdom Viridiplantae; phylum Streptophyta; class Magnoliopsida; order Rosales; family Rosaceae; genus Prinsepia; species Prinsepia uniflora. The sequence continues at coordinate 58,667,981 of CM064868.1, read as the reverse complement.
TTGAGGTCCAGTTGGTTGTAATCTCGGGCTTGAGGCCCAGTTGACTATAGTATCGGGTTGAGGCCCCAATGGTTGTGAATTCGGGATTAAGTCCCCGTTGGTTTATGGTTTCGGGCTTAGGGCCCAGTTAGTCGTGATATCGGGCTAGAGGCCCAGTTGATTGTGAAATCGGGCTTGAGTCCTAGTTCGGTTTATGAAATGAGAATTTGAGCATGTGACCCTGTTGAACTGCGGATTTAGGCCGAGGCCTCTGAAAGTGAATTTGAATCGGATTCGAGGAATCCTGTTGAGATGAATCAGGTATGAGACCCAGTTGAAATGTATTTTGAGAAAGAAAGAAAATGTTTTGGAAATGTATGAAACCTTTCATATGATTTATATGGTCTCCTCCAGACATCGACCTGGAGAGTCACGATCCATATACCAGAATGGGTATCCCCATAGGGATCCCGTTCCAGGATTGGGAGTTATGAGTTATGATGTGGTCCCGGACCAGATTCCGAAAAGATGATCCGACTAGATCCAGAGATAGAGCTCGGACTAGATCCAGAGAGATCAGACTAGATCCAGAGATAGAGCCTCCCAGATGAAGAATTCCCGGGGGAAGACTCGGAGTGAGACCCCGAGTGGTGTGTACACTAGTATAAAGATGATATCGTGACATATATCGGGGATGTGTTCCCTAGGGGATGTGTACCCCGAGTTGGCATCTTCTCGGAAGTCCCGCGGATGGGTTATACGTATGTCTATACGTATGAGGTTTACGGAAAGTGATTTGGGGGCGGAGACCCCGTGTTCCATGTTTTATGAAAGTGATTTGGGGCATAGACCCCGTATTTGATATTTTGGAAAGTGGTTTGGGGCAGAGACCCTGTATTCTGGGTTTTGGTATTTCACTGAGAATAGATTTGGACAGAGTCCCACTTACGCTGATTTGGGAAAAGTTCCCATATGGTTTGTTTTACGGTTTTGGGCTAAGGCCCATTGGTGTTATAAATGGATTTATGGTTCATGACGGTTTATGGGGACCGGGCATGAACCCTTGAAAGGTTTTTAGAATATGTTTGACAAATGGTTTTATGAATGCGGATAAATGGTTTTTGAATGCATGCATATGCTTTTATTGAAGGGTATAAAGGTCTTTATGTGAAAAATGTTTTTATTAAAATATTATTTTGTCCACTCATAGTTTTCGATGTTTAATGCCCTTGAGGTTGATCGTGGATGCGAGCTGTAGCAGATACGAGACATCACACTCCTCCTCCTACGATCCTAGCGTACTCTGGAAGCCTGGTGAGGGCTAGAGACGGAATTTTCCCTGGTTTGACACTTCGTGTCAAACGGGATCAAGCTCGTCCCATGTTAATCCCGGGGAATTTGGGACGGGTCCTGACATTTAAATTCAATTCTATAAGGAAAAGGCTTCCTAATTAATTAAGAAATCTAATTAAAACCTTTCCTAAAAAAGGAGGAAAATCCGGAATTAAAGCTGCAAAGTTTTCCTATGCAATCTTCTTTGCTTCATAACTTCTTCATTTCAACTCCGATTTAGGTGATTTTTTTTGCTCAAATTCTCATAATTCCAAGCTCTATTTGATCTACACATTTCTCACAAAATATATTATTTTCTTCAATTGCATAGAACAAAATATTAACAAAACATACGTAAAAGGGTATTAAATCATGGATAAAACATGCACAATTTATGACCTATCAAGGACATGATGTAATGAGAGTCTTGAAATGCTCATAGTAGACTGGATATGACTCTCATGGATCCTGCTGAATACCATTGATCTTCTTCCTCAACAAGATGATTCTAGATGTGGGGAAGAATTTCTCCAAGAAGGCTTTCTTCATTGTGTCCTATAAGTTGACTGTTCCAGAAGGTAAGTCATATAGCCAATCCTTAGTCTTGTCTTCCAGTGAGAATGGAAAGGCCTTCAGCTTCAGAATACTCTCATCCACATTGGTTGGTGTCATACTGGAACAAACAACCTCAAATTCCTTTAGATGCTTATTCGGATCCTCTAGAGAGATAGCATGAAACTTCAGAATATGGTGAAGCAAACTAGACTTTAGCACGAACTCATCTGTCTTTCCTTGAGCTCCTCTCAGATACTGAATGCATAGAGGCACAGGGTTGTCTATGGTGGAGGCCGAAAGCTCCTTAATGGACATGTTGTCTGCTGCCATGTCTAACTCTTCCGAATTGGATTCTGAACTAGATCTTTCAGATTCCGAACTCATCCGTCTATGAAATGTTCTCTCAGGTTTCAGATCGTATGCTACAAAATCCTTGCCAAATGTCCTAGTTCTCATTAACTAGTACCTGAAACCAAAAAATAATTTAAGAACCAAAAATAAAAACAAAAGAATAACAGCAAAAATAAAAATAAACAAAAAAGTAAAATAAACAAAACAAGTTAATCAACAATTTACTCATCCCCGACGACATAGCACCAAAAATTGATGTGCTAATTGCTAACACACAATTTAATCCGCTACAAAATTGTAGTATGTAATATAGGATAAGCAAGGATCGTTCTACGCTAGGGATTAGAGGGAATGCTAACATGGAAGAAAAAGAAATGAAAACCAAAGAAAATAATTAAATTGGGGGAGTTGTGAGAGTTGGATTTAACCTAACAAAACTAATGCAAATGTAATAAAATTCAAGGTAAGATTGAAATGTGAGAAACTAGCTAAAGGTTCAATCTCCACACGCCAAACATATGCACATTGTCAGGACCCGTCCCAAATATCGCCTCGGTACCCGGGACGAACCCTGCTCCCGTCTGACAATCACACTCCAAGTACCAAAATAACCTCAACACCACTATAAGCATAATTATCAGACGAAGGAGTAAATATAATACAACTGTAAGTCAGAGCATAGTTCTACAAAATGGGCACAAAATCCTACTATGCTAGTCTCGCAACGGAAGAACGTCAAAAGCTCTATGCCTCGATTCCTGCCTCAACGTTCGCCCCAGCGCTATCACCACGACCTGGAGGGTAAGTTAAAACCAAAAGTGTGAGTGGACTGAAGGAAAATAAGAGTTTCAAACACGATTTAGAAGTAAAACAGTTTAAAGAAAACAATAAGGTTTTACCCTCCATTTTAAAATATGCATGCCCAACTAAGTATCAGAAAACCACAACATAAAACAGTATAACAAGATTATATCATAAAACCAAATCCACAAATATCCAAGTCTGATCAAACCTGCTGGGTCTATCCGAGTCTTTAAACTCAACCAGGCCTCAAATGTAATCCGAGTCTTTAAACTCTCGAGTCTTTAAACTCAATCCGGGCCCGTCCCCCATCAATCAGAATCCGGGTCTTTAAACCCAATATCCAGATCCAGCAAATCCAATCCAAAACCAATTTAAAATCAATTCTAAATTCACATCCAAACCCGAATCCGAAATCCCCGGTTCGAAGCCCTTCCGGCGTTCAGAACCGTCATTTCGAACCCAAATCCGGAAATCCACCTTTTCCTACTTTAAAACCAAATTTCGTTTCTCGAAATCCGATTTCAAAACCAAAACCTTGATTTCCAAAATCATACTTCATAATCCACTTATAACCATCAGAAAACAATTCGAGAGTGAAAACATGAAACTTAACATCAAAATCAAAATCCAGCTTTTCTCGAAAAACGTGCAAAATCCCGAAAATGTCTCGAAAAACATGCAAACACATCAACCACATATAATCACCATCAAAAAGCATAAAAACCATATGTAATATCTTAAAACATAAATAAAACAGTTAGGCATGCTCGTAAGGAAAGAAAGAGTCCACTCACAAATCGTAAAATGTCAATCGCGCTCCGTGCGCTCCTCGACTGTCTCAGGCGTCTCCCGTCCTGTCAATAGGCACCAAATAGGGTCACAATTACATTAAATATACTAACCCTAATTTCCCCAATTTTTCGGGAATTTATTCGTAATTTAAACTTAAACCCTAAACCGTCCGGATTCCCGAACTATCCCGTAACCTCGTCCGATTAACTCGAAAATTACACCAATAGATTCCTTAGAACATTTAGAACCAAAACCATGTAGGAAGTTTGGCTGGAATCCGCCCCACGCGCCCCTACGCGCCGCCCAAAGTGGCTGCGCGTGGGCCTCACGCGCCTGCTACAGTGCTTCTTCTTCCTCGAGTCACCCGGTTCAACTGTGTTGAACCGGCGTGACCGGTTCTCTGTAATTCCTCCACCATTTCAGTCCCTTTCAATCCCAATAGCCTCGTCCAGTCCCTAGCAATCAAACCCCGTCCTAAAATCGAAGAATCACGGCCTAAAACCCCTCGACTTCACCATTGAAACAGACGGCCCGTGAGCCCTGTTTTGGCCGCCGGCCACCCAGGTCCTCCCCCATCACGGCGACCATCTTAGACGACTCCTAGGACCTCCCTGAACCTCACTTCACTCACCAATTCCCTCGACTCTAGCCTAAAGTCCACGACTTTTGAAAACAATAAAAATGGGAAAACAAGGGATTCGGGGTATACCTTCGATTCTTCCTCCGTCGTCTGCACCGTCGCGTACCACGGTGCTCGTTGAGTCCCCTGTAATCACCTGAGCCTCCTATTGCCTTGGTTTGCACCACAACATGGCAGAACCACCACCACAGTGCCACCGTCTCTCTGTTTTCTCTGAAATTCGAACCGTCCACCGCTGTGTCTCCCTGCACGAATTCCACTCCCAGAACACGATCACCAACTCACTCTCTTCTCTCTTTCACTCTCACAACCCACCAGAGTCTCACACCTTCACAGAATCGATCACCCACTCTCAAATTCTTCCTCTTTGTTTTCTGTGTTCAAAACCACATACACGGGATCAATTTGGACAATTTGTAGCCGTGTGTATAATAGACACACCCAGAACCCTCTGGTTCTCTCCCACGTGTCCACTTCCTATGGACCAACACAAAATATCCCAATCCACTCAAGACAAATGGCCTTATCTGATTGGGCTTAAGGGGAAAAAGACTAAAATGCCCCTATGTGTTAAAATGTACCGTTTTACCCTCAAACTTTCCAGACCCGTAACTAATTCGTCCGACGTCCGATGACAGGGTGCCGCCTGTCGTTGTACTCAGGACGTCGAGACCTATCTAACGGTCCTCGGTCTACGTGAAAATCACAAGTCCACTAAAAAGTCAACATTTTCCTCGATTAGTCAAAATTACGGTAACGCTCTCAATCTTTTGAGCGTCATAACTTTTTCTCCGATTGTCCAAATCGGACATGCCACCTGTCTACGGACTCATGACGTCCTAAACTACGTCACGGTCAATGGTCAACACTCATCCAACCTGTAAATCAAAAAGTCAACTTTTGACGCACTATTCACAAGGGCAAAATCGTCCTTTTATACAAATCTTTACAAAAATTACATTTATACCCTTCCCGAAGGTACGGGTTGTTACACACATGAATTAATTTCCAGATATTTCTTTACGAACTAGTGAATGACAAAGTCTAGAATCAATTGTGAAAAGCACTAATTAACTTGTTATTTTCCCATTTTTTGTTAAATTAACTTCGCGTCGCTTTCAACCCATTCTCTACATGTCATTTAATCATGAACTGCAAGTTAAATAAACAAGTAGAGATCATTGAACTTTATGGAAAATTTAGACATTATCTAGGCAAACATAAGTATGAACTGCATCTTAGTTGCACCTAGGTTTTGCTTAACATACCAACGTCCATCGATAGTTGCTACTTATGAATATAAAATCATGACGATTAGGTGAAAATCTCTTATATTCTAACACCAAATCCTAGCATTCTTACTGGCCTACAAGAAAAAAAGAGTAAGTTATCTATAAAAAAGATAAGCAAAACACATTCACCAACGAGTAAAGAAATACTGAAAAAAATTAATTTATTAAACACATGTTTGGGGCTTTGAAATCACTCTAGCTATGAAGAAAATTAGCTAGACATATTCATTATGTTTGAAACGCAATACATAATCAAATATGAAAGTGAAAATAAGTGTAAGAAAAAAAAAGATGAAGCTAGGCAGAGAAGGACAAACGCCACAGTCAATCTTGGAATGATGGAAAATTTGCTTCTTGTCAAACGACAAAAGTTTCCCTTGAAAAAGATGGAAACTTACTGCTCAAAAACTCTCCTCTTGTCACTGACGAATCCCTTTAGACTTTTTGTTGCTGCTCTCCGTCTGTTTAGACAACAATTGCTGTTGTCTTTTATAGAGGAAAATGAGAGAACAGTTTCCTTTTCACCCTTCAATGTTGGAGGTGTTTCAACTGATTATTAAGGAGCTTTATGACTCTTCATTCCTGCCATTACCAAGTAAATTTGAGATTTGTTCCATGACCTGGCCCATCTAACACAATATTGTCCGCTTTGGGCTCAACCCTCATGGTTTTGTTTTCGGGAGCTCACGTGCAACTTCCCAAGGGGTCACCCATCGTGGAATTGCACCAGTCTCAACTCGCTTAACTTTGGAGTTCCCAAGGAATCCAAAGCCAGTGAACTCTCAAAAGGCCTTGTGTTAGATAAATACGTGCCCGCACATATAAGGCACTTCACCTTTCCCTCCCCGAGCGATGTGGGATTGTTCACTGATCTTGCCTTTCCAAGCTCACAGGTCTTGATCACCGTTCTTGGTTCCAAGACCGGGTATTACAATCCACCCCTCTTGGGGCCTAGCGTCCTCACTGGCACACTTCCGGTCGGGGTCTGGCTCTGATACCATTCTGCCACGACCCGGCCCATCTAACACAATATTGTCCGCTTTGGGCCCAGCCCTCACTGTTTTGTTTTCGGGAGCTAACGTGAAACTTCCTATGGGGTCACCCATCATGAAATTGCACCAGTATCAACTTCCTTAACTTTGGAGTTCCCAAGGAATCCAAAGCTAGTGAGCTCCCAAAAAGCCTTGTGTTATATAGATACGTGCCCACACATTTAAGGCCCTTAACCTTTCCCTCCCCGAGCGATGTGGGATTGTTCATTGATCTTGCCTTTCTAAGATCACGGGTCTTGCTCACCGTTCTTGCTTCTCAAGCTCACAGGTCTTTCTCACCATTCTTTCTTACAAGACCGGGTATTACATTTGAATGCTCCAAATAATGGAGAGAAAACGTTTGTTGTTGACTGAGTTATTGCCATAATGAGGGAGAGGAGGCATTTGTTTCTCTTGTGTGCATGTTCATTTCATGAAATAAACGGAATGTTGAATTCCCGCACAAGCTGACCTTACTGTACTAAAACGCTCATAACTCCTTCTAGAAAATTCCAATTCACGAACCGTGAAATTCCCTGGAAACTAGGCTTTTGTATCTTTCCAATGATATATGGCCCATCAAATAGTACTTCCTGAGCAGGTGTAGTTTATTCTGAGAAGTTGGCACATAATCAACAGACAGTTTCAAAGTTTTTCCTTTAATTTTCCAAAACAGTAACTAATTAACTCTTTTTGTAAATTTTCTTCCAAAATTCTTACAAAACATGAAAACAAGCTAAGTACCATGAAAACATAGAAAACAAGCTAATAAAAGCATAAGAAAATAAGATAAAATGTCGCATAAATATGCTCATAAAATGTCACTCATCCATTGCTACCCATCCCACATACATGCATCTTCCCTTCTTATTCCATTCGAACCCAAAAACGAAACCCACCCTACATCCATTATACCATCATCTTCTGTGCCGTTTGAGAGAGACTATGAGTGTAAGGGAGAAAGATAGTGATATTGGTGGACGGCAGAAACCCGGCGAAGCAGCCAGGAGCCACGGCTAGGTAAACCCAAAACTATTTTAAATGGGTCAAAATTTTGAAGTGGGTTTAGAGGGTTTTTTTTGGGTTGTTCTGATGACCATAACAGGTTCCAAGGAACAAGACGACCTCAACGAGACCAAAACCAAGGACGAAGGTGGCTAGGATCGACGGGGAAGTAAGGTTGAAGTTGCCTGTCACTGTTCAACATTTGAAAGGTACCATTCTGAACATTTTAGCTAGTTTTAGGTTCATAGAACCCTTCCTGAGGTCAAGACGATCATGTAGGAACAAACCGGGTCGAAAATGGTGTAGAATTGCATGAGTTAGGACCAGGTCGGGTCGTGGGTCTGGTCGACCCGTTACAGAGGAACTGGTCAACCCGGCTGGAGGTAGACGATGATGATGTGGCAGTCCACATCATCATCTATTAGAGATGTCAGACACGTGGACCTCTCAGGGGCTAACACGTGGCATGCTATCAGGTCCAGTCAATAAGTCAGATGTTAGACATGTGGACAAATCAGAGGCTAACACGTGGCACATGTCAGATCTGACACGTGTCTAACGGTGTTTGGCCCGGGAGAGCATAATGGCACGCGTATCGAGGTGGTAGCTCTGGACCTTGTTTTCTAATTTGATGCATGCATAAATGTTTATTATGTCTTTTAATACTTGTTTTGTGATGCCATGAGTGCATTTTTGTGTGGCTACGCATTGGCACGTATTTCGAGGTTTCGGCCTTATACGGTGCCTATACGGGTTTTTATTTCTACGATGGTTTAAATGAAATGGTTTTGGATTTTAAAAAGGATAAACTCGGACATGAGACCCATTTGGTTTTATCTCAGGCATGTGACCCTATTGATGACCTACGGGTCTAAGTCGTGGTCGGGGCGAGTGCTATGTCCAAGGCGACGGACTGGGATGTGTTCCTTCCGGAGAGGTCACGATGCACAAACCGTTGTCGAGCAGCCGACGGAAGCTCGACTTTGGAATGATGATGGTTCAGGATATCAATCCATGATGGGTGCACCATGATCTAGAGGTGGTCGTGTCGGTTGATACGTTCACGGCGACATGCCAGGATTAAGGGTGGTCCTGGATGGTTGGTTGCACACATCACTACGATCAGAATTGTGACTAACCCTGAGATATCGAGCATGATGCCCAGTTGAGTCATGAGTTCGGGCTTGAGGCCCAGTTACTTTACGTTTATGATTTCGGGTCGAGAACCCTAAATGGATTTCCGGATTCATGACGGTTTATAGGGACCGGGCATGAATCCCTTGGAAGTTTTTAAGAATGTTTTTGATATATATATATATATATTCATATACCTTCCTTATTTGGAATGTCTTTTCTGGGGAGGGTCGTTGGCCGGGATGGACCCCGGAGTAGTCACGGAGCACTAACAGAGTGGAGTCGCCCCCGTTGGGTACCTTACTCTCAGGAAGGCATATGGATTATAACCCCCAGGAAGGGTCATTGATCTACGGACATTGACCTAGGTGGACCTTGGGAAGACTTGGGCTTTGAGACCCCGGGTAGCACGCGCGTAGCTTTAGATACCGTAACAGGATTGGTAGCATGATTTATATGTATATGTTATATGATATGTGATGTGTACAAGATTTGGGCTGAGTCCCACATGGATTTGGGCAGTGGCCCGTATGATTAGTTTCATTTACGTTTTTGGGCCAAGGCCCTAGTGGTTTGGTAAATGGTTTTCGAATGCATGCATGATTTTTAGTGAAGGGTACAAATGTCTTTATGAAAATATTTTTATAAATTATTGTTTTGTCCACTCACAGCTTTTAAATGATTTGACTGCCATTCATGTTGATCGTGGATGCCGGCTGTAGCAGAGGCCGAGACATCATATACCTCCTCCAGATCCTGCTGTACTCTGAAGCCCCGAGCGGGCTAAAGTCGGAATTTCCCTTGTCTGACACTCCGTGTCAGGCGGGATCAGGAGTGTCGTGCTATTACACTGAGACGTCGAGTTAGGGACTCCGAGCCTAGTGCCGCACCTAGACATCGAGTCGCGGACTCCAAGGCTAGGTGCAGATCGGTTGTGTAAATCCGAGTCGCACGCATCAGATGTTGACAGATAGAGATGGGTTATTTCGCGGTTATTGATGGGTGATTTTCCTGATAGAGATGGATGATTTGACGGATAGGGATGGATAACGGATATGAGAATGGGTCCCTAGATTTTTTACTAAGTGATTGTGTCTAGCAGTTCTTTTTAACCTGTAATGGTTTTATGATGAAAGTACTTGTTTTTAGTATGTATTGTTTCATTGGAAAGTACTGGTTTTAAATTGGTATGCATGCATGCTTTGTAAAACGGAGGGTGAAAGTTTTATTTTAGGAAAATGGTTTTTAAATAAATGCTTATTTTTGTCCACTCACACGTTTTTTTATTTTTTTATACGCTCCAGGTTGATCGTAGATGTTGATTGCAGCAGAGTTTGTGACATCACATGCCATCATAAATCCTAGCATATTGTGGGTAACCCCGAGCAGGTTACAGTTCTATCCCTAGTCTGACATTTAGTATCAGAAAGGAGTAGGCACATTCCACAATAATCCAGGGGGATTGGGATGGGCTTTGTCGGCCTGACAGGCCTGACAGATGATGACGTGGCGTGCCATGTCATTGTCGTTAACTTCTCGTGGGTCGACCTGTTTTTCTGCAACCGGGTCACTTGACCCGTGACCTTGGCTAGGTCGTATCTCGACCGTCCAACCACCGTTTTCCTCCATTTTTCTCCTATCGATTCATCTTGAGCCCAACAATCAGTCTGTGTCCTTATAACCAGAAGAAAAGGTCTAGAAATTACCTTTCCACGCTCGATCCATACGACCAATCCTCAAACCACCACCCAGGGCTACTCAGCCGTCATTCCCGTCTTTTTTCGATCCTATGAACTCGTCCACCCTCAAAAAAGACAACCAATCATCATAACCGTTCCCAAACGTCCTAAAACCCAAATTTGAATTTAAAATTCAAAAGGGTTTCGGGTTTACCTTTTCCCGTGACTTCCTCCACCGTCCACTGTTGCTCTGCTGTCCCTTCCACCATCTCTCATCCTCCCTCACTCTGTCTCTCTCTCCCTAGTCCAAAGAATGAAAAAGATGATGGTTGTGGGGGTGGGTACGGTTTAGTTGAAGGAGATGAATGAAAATGGCGAAAAATGAAGATGATGCTTATTTGGGTCCCACTAAAGACAACTCAGGTCCACTTTTCCCAAAAATCGTGCAATAATAAATAGTTCTTGAAACCTTCCGTGAACTGTAACTTTCCTGTACAATGTCCGATTTCGACGTGCCACCTGTCTACAGACTCGTATCGTCTCGATCCACATAATGGCCCTCGGTCCTCATGTATTTGACCTAGGAGTTCAAAAGTTAACTTTGCCCTTTTCAAGGGCAAAATCCTCATTTTACCCAAATTGTCCACTAATCTTCGATTAGTCCTCAATTACTTCTTGATAATCCATCATTAATCCTTAATAAATCCGTAAATTTGGGAGGGGTCCTTTTAATCTTCCCCCCTTAAAGCATTTCGTCTTCGAAATTCAAGTCTCGTCGACCTCATTTGTCACTCACGCAGGTGTACTCAGAGTCTGATATGACAAGTCTTTTTTACTGTCCTGTTCAGCTGACAATCCTGCTATATCAAGCTGACATCATATACAGTTTTTCAACCTGATGACCCTACTCAACTGAAAATCCAAGCTAACATTCTACTCAGCATCCGATTTTACAATCATGCTCCTAATGATGCTCAGCATCTAATCTATCGATCATGCTCAATACTCAATCTCTGATACTAAATTGACAATTCCGCTCAGTATCTGATATGTTAATCATGCTCACAATCCTGCTCAGCCCTGCTCCTGCTGAGTATCACAAGTCTCTGTCTCACTAGATAGCTCCCAACGTCCAACACATTCACAATACTCAATACATCGACGACACACCGTTGTGCCCAGCTGGTAACTCACGGCTCCACTACGCTTCCGTTGCGCAACTCTGACCTTGACTCGCTCTATAGTCCTATCAAGATACCTCGTACAACACCTCATGTCACTCAACGACTAGCACTGCGATCCCGACTTTTCTTGAGTCCCAACTATTATCTCACTCACAATCCGTCATCTGACTCACCCTCTCGATACACTCGGGATGCATCCGAACCCCATCGAATACTTGCTCTAGCAGAGATAATCACATACATAATTACTAGGGTTCTTCTGGCCCATCATGACCTTGAGCACCATGCTCATACAATCACTGAACCCTCTAACACCACTCTATGCTATGCACAGTATTCAATGTCAGATCCTCATACTCAATGTACCATCAACATCGGACCCCATCTGATTACTATATCGTATCCATCTCGAACTCAATATAATGATCCTACCACATCAATCAGATGATCAATACTCAGCAATCTCGTTATCCAACATGCACTACTCATAGGTGCATCCACATCACATCAATCATATCGGAACTCTCAGGCCTACTCAAGAACTGTGCTCACACAATGTCCGAGCACATATCAATATCCACACATCCTATCTTTGTCTTTCACATGGCTGACATGCCAATCACTCTTCAACATTGGAACATGTCTGTCTGATCTCCGCTTTTGACAGACCACATACCACACACAAAGTCCTTCTTGAGTTCTCATGGCCACCTGGCCAATTCCCGAGACACTCCTAGACTAGCAAACTCACGTCTACCAAGGTGTACCAATTTAAACCTCGACCCCATCCTGATAACGCAAAGGGTCGAATTCTGAAATAGTGTTGTCAACCTCTAATCCAGCCTATGTGTCTCATTTGAATATCGTCCAATAACACTCCATGGTCGTCCATTACCAGCACAATCTCTCCATCTGGAGCAATAGCGAGCTAGCAAACATCCTACTCGAGGCATCAACTATTCATCTTTTTCTGAATGATACTCAACGAATCGTCATTCTGTACATCTCTCAATGAGATCGTAAATCCAACTTTCCTGCCCACACGCAACCGTGGCAAGACTCCCACTAAGGTCCAGAAGAGTCAACCTAGAGCAGTGGTCCATATTCTGCTCACCCAATTATCATCTCATACTAGATTGACTTTGGAAGAGATTTAATGACACTTATCCAGTTTGAGTGATTTCAGTCTCAATCGTCATGGTTGGTCGACGCAAATCCAACACTATCTTTATCCTCTCGATCATCTCGATCCATAACCCAAAGCGATCCTCAACTTTTGATCCTCTACCATCTCAATTCACACCCATCTCGATTCTCTCAATTCATCGAGGGTTCACACTAGCTCTCTCAGCCCTCATAACATGACCCATAACACCAACACGGTTCCATTTAAATCTGGTGCTCACTCGTCATGTCCAGTGACACCAAGCACCATATGCTCTTCAAGTCATTCAAATTTGGCTCACATCCTAGGTGTCACTTTCTTACACCCTCTTTGAACCCAAGAAAAAGTGCAACCAAGTTGCAAGCATAGAAGCAGGAAATGAGAATTCTCCTTCACCAACAAATAATGTCTGTGGATAGCTACTGTCGTGATCCTCACACGATCGCATCACTCCTCAAAGCATCTCGACCTTTGCAAGCTTATACATCCATGAGTGATGAGAAGTTCACCAAGAACTTTCAAGACAAGGAAGTATATTTACGTTTTCCAGTTGCCTTGTCATATCTAGCTCTCAAAATTCTGTCAAATTTCGATAGGGAACATTTATTTTCCTTAACAGTGACATTCCATGCCAACTGAACCCCAAATCCACTAAATCCAATGTCATCAGAGGAAACTCGGCACAATCAGCTCACTCTAAGCTCAATGAGCTACTGGAGGCATCACAATACGTGTCCCATATCCCATAGTATTCTTCTGGTCTCCAAGTCGTAACTCACTCAAACCTCAATCCACGCATCCTATAAACCACTCTATCTTTAGGTCAAAACTTCCTACGCAAATCCAATTGGTAGTCCCATCACCGTACCCGTTAGAGTACTATCTTGCACGTCCCACTCTATGGCATCAACTCCTTTGCACACATCACTCGTGCAATCAGTCCAAAGATAACTAGGGTAACCGATACCACTCTAGGCATACCACGTGCCTCCAGGAATCCAAGCATACCTCATATCACTTAGCCATTCGGGATCTTCTCTGTCTCCCTCAACAATTACTAAACCTCACACGTTTGCCACTCAACGGCTCAAAGCTTGAGGCAACCCTCGTCTAAGCTCCTTAAGTACACGAATCCACATAGAGATAGCGTGACTTCTCGACACGTGTCCTATATCCCATAATATTCTTCCAGCCTCCAAGCCATAACTCATTCAGACCTAAATCCACGTATCCTGGAAACCACTCTGTCTATAGGTCAAAACCTCCTACGCAAATCCAATCAGTGGTCCCACCACCGTACCCGTCGGAGTACTATCTCGCACGTCCCACTCTATGGCATCAGCTCCTTTGCACACATCACTCGTGCAATCCGTCCAAAGATAACTAGGGTAACCGATACCACTCCAGGTATACCCCATACCTCTAGTAATCCAAGCATACCCCATCTCACCGAGCCACTCCTGATCCTCTCTATCCCGCTCAACAATTATTGAACCTCACACGTCTACCACTCAAGGGCTTGGAGCTTGAGGAAAACCTCGTCTAAGCTCCCTAAGTACACGAATCCCCACTGAGATAGCTTGACCTCTTGACACAATTGCCACCCTTCTCATCGTCTCCTGTCATCGTGTCCATCATTGTCTCCCGTTTACGATGATCTCACACACAGCTGCGTCAAATGCAGGAACCTCACATCTTGGCACCCGATACGACTAACGAATCCCCATTGTCTCAGTCGTCACTAGACATGAGCATATCAAGATCGATAAGACTCATCCATGTCCATCGATAGCCATGTATGCTACAATCCTTGTGTGGATTGATCTGCACCATCTCATGTTATCATTGTTATCTATACCCAACGCTCTGTGAGTCTTGAGCGCAACTCAAGGTCTATACCCTCCGCTCAGCGCCTATCATTCACTGATTGGGGATGGATCGATCCACAAGTACCACTCTTCTGGTACCTTGTCCATCTAATCTCAACTTGATCTCAACTAGACGACCCAAGTTTCAGAATAATCATCGGTCACAACTCTCAAAAGTCGTCATACGGGGATAACTGGTATCCAACGAACCCGTAACTACCATCTGAGGATCTCAATCACTCATAAATCTTCGGCTCTTAGCTGCTGGGCCCACACGAACCTCGGCCTTCCTTGGGGTCTTCTCTAGTGAAACACGACATACTATGCCCAAGAGAACCTATTCGGGGTCATTCTCACTTAACTTTCCTATCCTTACCCTCACTATCAGATTGATGACGGGCTCTTCGTATCGTAGAGACATCACATCCGGCACACGCGCAATCACCATAAGAGGAACCTAATGCTCTGATAACAAATTGACACGACCATCCCAATCCCTCTGGATTATCGTGGGATGTGCCCACTCCCATCTAACACCACGTGCTAGACAAGGGATAAAACTGTAACCCGCTTAGGGTTATCCAGAGTACGCAAGGATCTGTGGCAGCATGTGATGTCTCAATCACTGCTACAGCCCGCATCCGCGATCAACCTGAAGGGTATCAAAACCATAAAAGCTGTGAGTGGACAAAAATAACAGTTTATCAAAAAAAAATTATCGAAAAAAAATTTATACCTTCACGTAAAAGCATGCATGCATCAGAAAACGGTATTTCAAATACTTTCTCAAAAGCAAGTCGTATTGTTTTTCAAAGAAAAACAGAGTGAAAAATGCTTCTCAATCGAAGCCATTTCCTCAGTAGGGACTCATCCGAAAAACCAAATCATATAAAGGGTCTCAGCCCAAATCAAATCACATGGGACCTCAGCCCAAATATCAACCATGTGGGATCTCAGCCCATCATCATCATCAGTCACGATTCTAATCCCAACAACGTGTGCCCATAAGCTTAAGGACTGCTTTGATCCTAATCATGTCGTCGTGAACACATCACCGGTCGACTTACCAGATCGTCGTGAACATATCATTGATCGATATCATATAACATACTCCTGAGTTGAGCCTCCCTCCTCCTCCGCCTCTCTTGGCTGCTCGATAGCAGGCGCATCGTGACCTCACCGTACCTCAAAGGCGAGTATTATCTCCAGGGTGCTCTCCGAGTAAAAATATTCGCAACTGGAGGCCCTATTCGAGTCTTTAAACTCCTGAGACTTTAAACTCAAATCATAATCATCATTTTGAAAACAGTGGAAACGTTTAATAGGGTCTACGCCCAGAAATAATTCATCAAACCAATTTCCACAAAACCATCGTAAAAACAATGTCTATCAACACTTTACAGACCCAGGATTCCTTGAATTCTATCAAATCCACAACTAGGTCTCATGCCCGAAATATCTTTTATAAATCTCATAACTAGGTCGCAGCCCAATATATCTCACGTTTGACTATACTCTAAGTCAAACTGCAAATCAATTGGGTCATACGCCAGAAAGATATTTCCAAATCTGAAAATCAATTCATTGCTCAAAATCAACTTTGACTATCATCCGAGTCAAAGTCTAAATAACCTCAGACTCATGCCTGAATATCAATTTCATGCATCTCCGTGAAATCATTCAAAACTGTAAATCAAATACTCAGTTGCACGCCTCTCCGTGAAATCATCAAATCTTATAATCGCATGCATGTAGTATGCTTGTCCTAAGCTCAAATATCGTATAAAACAGAAATCTCGAACTACGTGCACTATCGTAGAAAATGCGATATAAAACATATTTAATCATGTGCACTCAAGGCATCTCAAATCATGTTCATAAGGCATATAAAACAGTTATGCATCATATTTCATAAATAAGGTCCACTCACAGACCGTTCGTTCTGCGCAGTCTGAACCTGTCCAAATCATACTCAAAGGTCACTATCAGCCTATACAAGCCTATAGTAAAGTCCCTCACACATCCCGGAACAGTCAACGTATCTTGAACACACTTCCCGAGGTTAAAAACCTCTAAATTACCTCTCAAACGACCTCTGATCGACCTAAAACCACTACCATTGGATTCAAGTCATTGAAACCTATCAAAAAAGGTCAATTTAGCCTTAAAACGTTTTCCCACACGCCCCACGCTTGGGTCAAAGTTCACATGAGCTGGTCAACGACGGTTAATGCTGGTCAATGTTGACGTCACCTGCTGACGTCATGCTAACATCAACCTGATAAGTTTGACACTTGTTCGGTCCGTAAACCTACCACATGGCACACCCTGATTGGTCCCACGTGTCACCCACTGACACTGCCACATCACGCGATGACATCACATATTGACATCGTCACTAACACGAGTCACTAACTCGTCATCTCTGACAACTTGACACCCTCTCACTGGTCCACGTGGTTAGAAAATGCTAACATGGACCTGACACATTAGCTGCCACATCATCTGATGTCCTTTGACATATTGCCACGTGGCACCACCCCACTAGCCTACGTGGTCCAACATGGCTAACGTAGACCTGCCACGTCAGCTGCTAACTAGAATTGAAAACATCTGACACCTTGCCATGTGGCACCATGTAACGACCCGTCCCGAATATCAGGATTTAATAATATTTAATTGTGATTTACTAATCTGGGATTAGTTGAGCGATTTCGGACGAATTGTGCAAAGTGACCGTTTTGCCCCTAGGCATGGGCAAAACGTTGACTTTTAAATCGTATGGTCAAATGGACTTTGACCGATGACCGTGACGTAGTTCGGGACGTCACGAGTTCATAGAAAGGTGGCACGTTCGATTCCGACGTTCGTGGTGAAAGTTATGATGTACGGAAGTGCAAGGGCATTTTCGTAATTTGGACGATATAAGGGGAAATGTTGACTTTTTGATCGGGAGGTCCGATGGCCGGGGGCCAAGGACCGTTACGTAGGTATCGTCGATACGAATCCAATGACAGTCGGCACGCATCAATCGGAGTCCGTATGACCGAGTTACGGGTCAGGATGCGTGAGGGGCATTTTGGTAATTTTCTGCACAAGGGCAGAATGGTAATTTGGACTGTGGTTTTGAACAGCCGTGAGTTGGAGCCATGATTGAGCTTGGTGGATGGCTAGTGCGATCTATCCCTGAATTGTTTAGTATAATTGTAACATGGGGGAACATTATGATTGTGTTATTTGATTAATTAACTGAATTATTCCTCCATTAATCTCTTCAGACTTCTTCAACCGTGAACAACCAAACTTCAATTTTCTTCTACCCTTAATCTCCTCTCTATCCACTGAATTTGTGAACGAAATTGGCGAGAATTGAGACTGGATTGAATTGGGAAAACACGAGGGACTAATTGAGAGCTGGGGGCTGGAATTTCGAAAATTCTGAAATTCGGGGGGAAAATCGAATTGGAAGATTTGGGCCTTGACGATCAAATTGGAGATTAGTTTGAGTCTTCTGGGATTGCCACGATCATTTTCGTCGAAGGAACGAAGCGAATTGAGGCCCGTTTGAGGAAGAACAGAACTACTGTAGCTTCAGAAATTTCGAGCTTGAGTCGTGGGATTTGAAGCTTGGAGTGACGCAATTGGACTGGGGATTGAGTTCATTATGACCTCACGATGCTAATGGATGCATCAATTGAAAGAATCGATTGACATGGGAGGATTTCGGATGATGAACATCGATCAGATTGTTCTTCGTGTGATCATCCTTGATCTTAAGGTTTGAGGTAAGATTGTGTGTAATTTAGTCCACAGATCCCTAATTGAATCTAATTCGATGCTAATGGACTTTTGAATTGATGGAATCGGTGTTGAATTGCTAGGATTTGGACCGGGTCTTATCGCGGGTTTTTCAACCCGTTTACCAGTCATTCGGGTGAAGGAGATCACTGTGCAGTCACTGTAGCAGGCGCATGGCTTTCACGCTCAGCCACTCACGGCGGCGCGTGACGGCACGTGGGCACAAATCTCGAGGTGAGGTCAACATGACTTTTATCCTATACAATGTAACGAACATTTTGGCGTTGGTTTCGTGTTGATCGGACCCCGTTTCGATATTGTTCGGGATGTCCGAAGGTTTTAAATCCAGTTTAAAAATACTTAAAAATTTGGGAAAATTCCGGGACTTTAATAGGATGTTAATGTAGAGGTTAGTGACCCTCTAATGTGATTTGAACAGGATTGAGAGTCCCGGTGATAGTGATGTGGCCCGGGAAGGCCTATGGCACGCGTATCGAGGCGCTCGGTTAAACGGTCTGTGAGTGGACATTGGTTTTATAAATTCGATGCATGCATAACTGTTTCATGATTGTTATAATTGTGATTATATGATTTATTTTGGATATCAGTGAATTTATATGTTTTCATGCATTTCGAGGCGATTTACGTGTTTTCACGTGAATCGAGGTTTTCTGGATTTGCACTGATTTCCATAAATGTGGTTGGATATGATTTCATGAAACAGTTACGGATTTGTTAAAATGAATGGGGCCCAGTTAATTTACGAATCGGGCCAGGGGCCCAGTTAACTTATAAATCGGGCCAGGGGTCCAGTTAACTTATGAATCGGGCCAGGGGCCCAGTTAACTTATAAATCGGGCCAGGGGTCCAGTTAACTTATGAATCGGGCCAGGGGCCCAGTTGACTTATGAAATCGGGCAGGGGCCCAGTTGATTTATATATGCGATTTCGGGTCGGGGACCCTAAAATGGAATTGAATAAATGATTTTGGATTTGATTCAACTATTTGGAATTATGACGGTTTTATGGAAATTCGGGGCAGGGCCCTTGTGATATTTTGGAAATGAATAATAGAATGTGTTCCATAAAACCATCTCGATATGAGGATATTTATATCCTGGTCTCCTCCAAGTGTCGGGGACACTGGAGAAGTCACGGTGCATTGCCTGCGAGGGCTCATTGTACGGCGCTACCGGACCGTATAGTGATCCAGGAGCAGGATTGCTAGACGTCATGGACGTCAGACATCGGGGATGTCAGAGATATGGACCCGGTGAGACCCCGGGCAGCACGCGTTGCTTAATACCGTGAGATATGACGTCTGGAACGTCAAGCGTCTAGGACGCTAGGCATCGGGGATGCCGGAGATGGAAAAATAATAAATGAATATTACTGGATTGATGAAATAACTCTTGGATTGACTTTTGGAATTTGAAACTATGCTTTGGTTTCCGGGCTAAGGCCCTAATGGTTATTTCTAAATAAATATGGGATTATTGGTTTTCGGTGCATGCATATGATTTTACTGAGGGGCATAAATGTCTTATAAATGTTTTTAACAGACTTGTTTATTTTCGTCCACTCACAGCTTTTGTTTTAATGCCCTTCAGGTTGATTCCGGATACGACTGCAGCAGAGACTTGAGCATCGCACACCTCCTCCATCGATCCTTACGCACTCTGGAAGCCCGTTTGGGCAATGGCAATCGGTTATCCCTTGTCTGACGCCTCTTGTCAGACGGGAGCACGTCACATCCCATGGTAATCCCGGGGGGGTTGGGATGGGTCGTGTCACACCACCTGATTGGCCACGTGGCCTGATAGACCTGACAGATGATGATGTGGCTTCCCATGCCATCGTCGTCAACCTCTCGCGGGCAACCCGTTTTTCTGTAACTGGGTCACTCGACCCGCTACCCTGACCCGGTCGTATCTCAGTCTTCCGGCCACCATTTTCCTCCATTTTTCTTCCTATCGATTCGTCTTAAGCCCATCAATCGATCTAAGACCTTAAAACCAGAAGAAAAGGTCTAGAAATTACTTGTCTAAGCTCGATCCATACAACCAATCTTTGAACCACAACCTAGGGCTACTCAGCCGTCCATTCCCAACCATTTTCTATCCTACGAACTAGTCCAACCTCAAAAAACACCACCCAATCATCAGAATCGTTCTCAAATGTCCTAAAACCCAAATTTGAATTTCAAATTCAAAAGGGTTTCAGGTTTACCTTTTCCTGTGGCTTCCTCTGTCGTCCACGACGGCTCTGCCTTCCCTGCCACCGTTTCCTATCCTCCCTCACTCACTCTCTCTCTCTCTCTCTCTCTCTCTCTCTCTCTCTCTCTCCCTCTCCCTCTCCCTACTCCAAAGAATGAAGAAAATGATGGTTGTGGGGGTGGGTACAGTTTGAGTGAAAGAGATGAATGAAAATGATGAAAATGGAGATGATGCATGTATGTGTGTGGGAATCAATGGATGAGTGGCACTTGTCACTCATCTGTTAGTCCCCACAAAATATTTTGGGTCCCACTAAAGACAACTCAGATCCACTTTTCCAGAAAAATTGTGCAATAATAAAAAGTTCTCGAAACCTTCCATAACCCGTAACTTTCCCATACAATGTTCCATTTTGATGTGCCGCCTGTCTACGAACTCATATCATCTTGATCTACGTAACAATCCTAAGTCCTCAAGCATTTGACTTGGAGGTCAAAAATCAACTTTTTACCCTTTCTAGGGGCAAAATCGTCATTCTACCGAAATCGTTCGCTAATCCTCGATTAGTTTTTAATTACTTCTCGATAATCCATCATTAATCCTTAATTAATTTGTAAATTCGAAACGAGTCCTTACACATGGACTAAAGAGCTTCTATGCCAATTCGCTGGGCACTTCCTAGGTGATGAGAACTATAGAGGCCAATGAGACCTGGCGTCAAGTGACCAAGTGCATGCACTTGTTGGTCATTCCGATTATCAATAATCTAAACCTCAATAGCCAGGCCGAACTGAGGTAGACAATGAAAATGAGCACTTCGTCAATCAATGATCGTTGTGCCAAGCTGAGTGTTGAATCGGCACACATAAGTTGATTGTCACCCTAAAGAAGGTGTCAAAGCAGGCCAAGCGGTTTTAAGGTCGATCAGGCTAAGCTGAAGAAGAAGAACAATAGGCTTAAGGAGAAGAAGCAGTTATCTGATTGTGCTTTGAAGAAATTTGTCCAGATAATCTGAGAGAACAAGGGTTTGGGTGACCAAGTGAAGATTCTTCAAGACCAAGTAAAGTTGTCCAAGCATGCTTGTCTGACAAGGTTGTAAAGCTAGAGTTACTAATGAATGCTATGGTCGGTGCCGAGCAGGCCCGAGAGCAGGCGATTACTGGTTATAAGCAGTCTAAAGAGTATCAGCAAGGTCTAGCATGGATGTTTAGCAATATCAGTAGTCACATGAGTTTGAGGATGAAGTGGACATCTAACATGACACTATGGAGAAAGAGCTAATGTATAAAGTGTTATTTTTTAATTAGGGGATGCCAATCAAATTCCCATGGCTGAAAATGGAGCCAGTACTAACCATAAGCTTCAAACTCCTGAAAGAGGAAGAGGAGGAAGAATCCGAGTAGAAGAGTGAGCAAATTGCTACCCCTAAACCGGCATCGGCCGATCACATTCTTATGTCAAACCCACCAACACTGAATGATAGGAAGGTGGACAAAGAGGTTTCGATAGTCTGAGTCGGCTCTTAATTTTTGGCATCTCTCAAGGCAAGCTGGTCAATCGACTATTCTCCTTTTACTTTATATTTTTTCTTTCCCATGGGGTATGCTCCATTTCATGCTTTTGCCGAACGAATATTTTTGCTTGAATGAATGTATTTTCTTCTATTCTTGTAAACATTGTCATGGTTGACAGTTTACTTTGAATGTTTGCAAATGTATTAGCGATGGCCTTGTTTGTAACCAAGGCCCTATCACTCAGTAGTTCTGGTGTAGCATAAGCCAAATACATAGATGTAGATGAGTGGCTGTGGTTGTAAGCTGAGTTGCATGTGAATGATCTGTAGGTTTAGTAACATGTGTCCGACTTGGAGAGTCTTGTAAATTTGATCCTAGCTGAGGGTGTGGACACATATAGGCTAGTTATGGTGGTCAAGGAATGCTTCCGACCGGAATGCCCTTAGTGGTTTAGTATAATCAACTTTGAACCAACTAGATGAAGGACCGAGTAGGGTGCCTTAGGCTTGCAAATATGCGTAATACCGATGTAGAACTAGTGGTGATGGCGGTGCCTAAGCATATTTAGGGAACCAATCTGTGCCATTTCAGTGCTGATGTTGATGGCAAAGTTTGAGCATATTTATTGAGCCAATTAGTGTCGCTTGGGTACTAGTGTCGATAGAGGTGCCTGGGCATATTAAGTTAACCCAATCAGTGTCGTTTTAAAACTAGTGTCGATGGCCATGTTTGAGCACATTGAGTTAAACCAATCGGTGTCATTTCAGTACTAGTGTTGGTGGTGGTGCCTAAACACATTGAGTTAACCCAATCGGTGTCGTTTCAGCGATGGTGCCGATGAGATAGAACTTAAAATTATACATAAAAAAAATTCTGATTAATGAAAGAGGGTTTGGGCCTGAGTCGGTACAAAATAAATTAGAATTACTTGCAATAGTACTTGAGATGCTCAAGATTCCACGAATGGGGTAGTGATTTGCAGTTGGCGGATTGAAGCTCATAGGTGCCCGGTCTACAGATTCAAAGGACCTTGTATGGGCTTTCCTACCTGGGGATGAATGTGCAATCTTCTCGTTCTTTGGTAGCAAGGGTAACTTTTCGAAGAACCTAATCTCCGACTTCAAAACTACGTGGTTGAACTCTGGAGTCATAATATCTCGCAACCCTTTATTGTAGGCCATGTTGTGATTGTTTCCCTGGTCAAGATGCTCGTCTAATAGGTCAAGGTTAAGAGTGAGGAGTTAATTGTTTTCATCGGGTCATACAAGATTACCCAATAAGAAGTTTCTCCGATCTCCACTTGGACCACAGCTTCGGTGTCGAAAGCCATTATGAATGATGTCTTGTTAGTCAAATTTTGGTAGAAGGTACGGTAACACCAAAGAATTTTGGGTAGGCTTTTACGACTTGGACCTTAATTACGAGCATAACGATTTTTTTTGGAAATTTTAAGGAATTATTTTAGTATGTTTGACCATTTTGTCCTTGGGTTTATATGGGACTTCTATTTTGGGTAGGGCCAATTTTGGAAGGTTGAGAAAGTAGGATATTTTGGGAGGCTATGAGTCTTTCTCTTTGATCATGATCATTATCCCATTTCTCTCTCTTTTTCCCCTCAAACCCATGCAACCCAAACACAAACCCACATACATAACCATAATTCCTTCCTTGAATTGTGAGGGTTTTGAGTAGAAACAAAGGTTAGAAACACTTTCATAGGAACCTCACGAGCAGGATAAGCCCAGGTTTGAATGTGGAGGACGAAGAACACAGCCAGTGTGAGAGGAGCAAGAAATTTAAAACTTTGGGTGCTCATATCTTGGAATCCATGTAGCTTTTCTAAATGTGAGCTTGGATTTGGATTCTTGGGATTGAGTAGATAGATTTTGATATAAATTTTGTCCCATTTGGTTGAGAAATGAGGGAGTTATGGAGGTTTGAAGTTTCAGGCCTTTAATGGAGTTTTTCGATGATCGATGGCGGTGGCTATGGCGTTACCACCATCGTCTCCGACAGAAGGGTGATGTTAGCATGACATATGAATGACATCACTTAATGACATCATTATGACTTCATCATGGACATATGGCTGGTGCCACTTGGTAAGGATGCCATGTGGCAACTGGAAGGTGGTGCTATGTAGCAGGTGTCACAAGGTGCCACGTGGCAAGGCAGATGTTAGATGTCAGGACACATGTTAGGTACCACGCTATCTAGGGCTGATGTTAGCAGTTAGCGTCAATAGGTGATGTCAGTAGCTAACGTCATGAGCGTGGGGAAGGCCAATAGTAGCCCAGTCGAAAGGTTCTCTGAGCAAGGGACTGTGGTCCTAAATGGTTACTACAGATGCCCTTATGGATCTCCCCTAAGACGGTAATGCCTCGATCATGCAGTAGGCATTTGAGAAGGGGTAGGGTAAAACCTCATTTGTATAGATGCTCTTATGGATCTCCCCTGAGACGGTAATACCTCGATCTTGCATTTGATATGCTTAGCTTTGCTTTCATCGGTGGGGAGGTCTCTGCCCAAGAGGTAGTGGATGATAGGGTCCGTCCATGTCATCTCGGCACTGATTCTGTGGATCTCTTGCTCCTTTATGCTCAGTACCTCTAGTACTTTGAGTGAGACGCTACAGTCAATCTTGTCATCAATGGAGGGGAATAGTCTTGCTAGAGTATTAGCGTGGCCATTTTTCGATCTAGGTACTTTGACTAACTTATAGGTCTGGAAGTGACAGAGTGTTTATCTAGCCTTGTCGAGGTAGAGGGTCATACTAACATCCTTTGTAACAACCCGTTCCGAGAATTGGGATAAGTAGAGTGATTAAGGTGTGATTAGTAAGGTTAATCAAGGGTTAGGTGGTCCCGAGGGGTCCGGGAACTTAGAGTGACGATTTTGCCCCTAGGTTGGGCAGAAATGTTGACTTTTATTTCGGGTGGTCAATTGGGGATTGACTAGTGACCAGGACGTAGTTGAGGACGTCACGAATCCGTAGGCAGGTGGCACGCCTGATTCCGACATCCGTGGAGGAAGTTGTGATGTTCGGAAGGTCGATGGCAGTATCGTAATTTTGGTAAAATAGGGGGAATAGTTGACTTTTCGAATAATCGAGTTTTGGTAGGTTGACCTAGGAGGGTTAGATAGTTCTTGTCGTCCTGAGTTCGATGACAGGCGGCACGTATTCATCGGACTTACGAGGCGAGAGTTATGGGTCTAGGAAGTTTCGGTAAAACCGTAAAAATGAGTAAAACAGGAGGGTATTTTGGTCATTGTGGCACATTGGGATTTGTGCACAGAGGAAAGGAATGGACGGCTGGGATTAGGCCAGGTGGGAGTGTGTGGAGTGGATGGTGACACATGGCATGTGTGTAGAGGATTCTGGTGGAATCCTGTGCATTCACGGCCCAATTAATTGGGGTGCATCCGTGCTATGCATCCTGGTGCTTCGACACACAGAGAGAAACAGAGGGAGGAAATTGAGAGAATTGGAAGGCTGATTGTGGTGGCTGGTGAGTTTGTGAGGGTGTGAGGGAGATTAGAGAGTGAGAGAGAGCAGTTGAGACGGTTGGGAGGTGAGAAATCGTGGTGTGTGTGAGTGGGGAGCCACGGGAAACAGGGAAGAACCCAGGGGGGAAAACGGAGAAGAGTGAGGGCTGGTGGTGGTGCGGTGGCCGTGCACGGTGCAACGAAGATCGCGGTGGTGTCGTGAGGGCTGTGGGGAGTCGACCAGCCCCGGAGGAGCTCACGGCGGCAGCAGGAGGCAGGTAATTTCCTCATCCCCGTTCCGGTACTCTGTTTTCCGTTGAGGTTCAACGTGGAAGTCGTGAGTCTAGGGCGAGAGTCGAGGGAATTGGAGGCCAGGGCGAGGTTCAGGAGAGTCCTAGGCGTCGACTAGGATGGTCGCCGTGACGGGGGTTTACACGGCGGAGGTTAGCACGACGGGGGTACCTGTATGCTCTGTTTTGCCGTGATGTTCAAACGGCTAGTCGTGATGGTTGGATAAGAATCGACGGTCAAGGTGAGTCGGGTTAGGCTTAGAAGGGTCCTAGGAAGAGGTTGGTGAAGCCACCATGAGGGGGGAAGTCGTGGGTGGCCGGAAAGGAAAACAGGGGTTTTGAGTTGTCTGGTTTTAGCTTTAGTCGACGGGCTAGGGACGGAGTCGAGGTTAGGAGTGTTGGGGAATCGATAGGGTAGGCCTAGACGATGAGAATGGTGAAGGAAGGGAAGGAATGGAGACGGGACGGTGGAGAACCGCTCTCGCCGGTTCGAATTGCAGACACTGTATCGAACCGGGTTTGTTCGAGGTAGGGGATGCACTGTAGCAGCGCGTGAGGGCCACGCGCAGCCACTTTGGGCGGCGCGTGGGGGCGCGTGCGGCGGTTCTGGGAGAAACGGTCAACATAGTTTTTGGTCTAGGAGTTATTGTGAGTCCAATGGAGTTGGTTTCGGGTTAATCGGACGTCGTATGAGTTTAGTTCCGCGAGGGTGAATGTTTAGGGTCCCGGGGTTTTAAGTCTTTGGTTCGGGGATTTTTGAGGGACTTTAGGTAAACCTTCGTAGACGTGTTAGTGACGTATTTTGACGGTGATTGACAGGATCGGGATTTCCCGAGGAAGCCGAGGAACGGGCTGGACGTTCGGGACGCGAGTAGGGCTCAGTACTGTGAGTGGACCCCTTCTCTAAACTCGAACATGCATAACTGTTTTCTATACTTGTTTTATGGTTTCAATCATCATTCTATATTTATCGAGTATGTTTTGGTGGGTTTTATATTATTATACGTTTTTAAGGAAATTGGTTTTTAGCACGTTTTACGAGAAAGTGGTTGACTTCTGAATTTAATGTTTTAGTTTTGGGATTTAAATTGATAAGTGATTTCTAATGATTATCAAGGGATTTTGGAACATGATTTCGATAATAAAGGTTTTAGGTTTTAGAAACGGACTTCGAAAATGGACGTTGGTTTTCAAGTGGAAAGTGGCTTCCGGATTTGGGTTCGGAATGACGGTTCTAGATGCCGGGAGAGCATCGGACCAGTGATTTCGGATTCGGGTTTGGATGAGGATTTGGTAAATGGTTTTCAAATGATTTTGGGATTGGATTTGCTGGATCTGGATATTGGGTTTAAAGACCCGGATATATGTGACGGGGGACCGGCCGGATTGGGTTTAAAGACCCGGATTGAGTTTAAAGACTCGGGAGTTTAAAGACTCGGATATATATTGATTTTCCCCCGTAGGCCTTGAGTTTAAAGACTCGGGAGTTTAAAGACTCGGATATGATTAAGGCCTGGATTGAGTTTAAAGACTCGGGAGTTTAAAGACTCGGATAGATCCAGCAGGTTTGATCGAGAAAATGATGATTTGGTGGTTATGGTTTATGATACAGTTTTCTGATACTCATGTGTGGTTTCTTATGGTATTTTTATAGTGTTTCTGTTTCTTATGATGTTTAAGAATGATTCTTTTATTAATGTGTTTATAACTGTTGGTTATGCATGTGGTTTCAAAACGGAGGGTTTAACTCGGTTTTCTTGTAAAATGGTTTTTGAACTTTTGTACTTTTTGGTCCACTCACATTTTCTGTTATAAATTGCCCTCCAGGTTGTGGAGCTAGCGCGGGGTCTTAACGTCGAGGCGGTGTCCGAGGCATAGAAGTGACGTGAGGGATCCTCGAAGAGTTTAACGACTTCTGTGTGCGTGTACTTTATCAGTTTTTATTTTCCTTGTAATTTAGTGCTATGCTCTGTAAACGATAAGGTTGGGATATTGTGTAATTACTCCTGCGTCTGTCTGGGTTTGAGTGAGTTTTACTTGGGTGTTGTGTCGGGGAGTCAGACGGGAGCGGGATTTACCTCGGGTTTCGGGGTGAAACCGGGGTGGGTCCTGACAATTGGTATCAGAGCATAGGTTTGTCGAGTTTGTTGGGTCTGTCGGTTCGTGAGGTTGTGTTTCAGTTGTTTGACTACTTCTATGCCTCTTTCAGTGTGCGGTTGACGATGCCTCCGAGACGTAGACCCTCTCCACAACTTGAAGAAGTAGCCAGAGAGACGGAGAGTGCCACGATTGAGCGAGCCCAGCGGCTCGGGGCTACTACTTTTAGTGGTGGGGCTGATCCTGAGGAAGCCCAGAGGTGGATTACTAGACTGGAGCGGATTTTTGCGGTAATGCATTGTCCGCCGGAGGAGCGAGTATTGTTGGCTGCATTTTTACTAGATGGTGCGGCGTACGAGTGGTGGTATACCCTCGAGTTGTCCGGTTGGGATGTTCACAGTGTGACCTAGGAGACGTTTAGGGAACGGTTTCTGGAACAGTATTACCCTCGTTCTTTCCGGGATGCCAAGGAGGCAGAGTTTTTGCATCTCCAGCAAGGGAATATGACAGTGGCAGAGTACGAACGGAAGTTCCAGATGTTGTCTCGGTTTGCTCCTGCTTTTGTGGCCACTGAAGCTGAGAAATGCCGTAGGTTTGAGTTGGGTTTGCGTGGTGAGATTCGAGCCGTAGTGACGGCTGGCTCTTTTGCTACCCTTCGAGATCTGTCGGATGCTGCGGTACGAGTTGAGGCTAGTTTGCCGGTGCGACGCCGGGAACTATCTATTCCTGGAGCTTCGAGCCAGCGGACACCGAAAAGAGGTAACTTCGGTGGATCGTCCTCGTCGGGCGATGATCGTTTTGGTAGGCCTGGTAGTGCCCAGAGTTCAGGATTTTGGGGTTATCGAGTACCGCCGACTCCGCAAGCGAGTGCGACATCGGTAGCGTCCACAGGGAGACCGAGCAGTGGACCAGGCTGGAATGTGTGTTTCTACTGTGGGGAGCGAGGTCATTTTCGACGTGAGTGTCCACAGTTGCCACATGAAGGTGGTATAGGCAGAGGAGCAGCGGAGCCTGGGCAGAGTACAGCGTCAGGGACCGCAGGTACGAGAGGAGGTGGTGGCACAGCCACGAGTAGTTCGAGGGGACGTGGTAGAGCGTCGGGATCTCAGGCCCGGGTGTTCTCGATGACTCAGCAGGAGGATCAGGCGATACCAGATGTGGGGACAGGTACTTGTTTTACTTTTGGTTGTTCTGTTGGTTTGGTTGTTGGATTTCGGGGTAGAGTCTAGGAGTTTCCTAGAGGACTGGGAGTATATAGCAAGTTCCGTAGTAGGTTGACGGAAGGTATAGGAAAGGAGTGACTATAACTGATCGATTGGAGACTGTGGAAGGAGAGAACCCACAAGCTAGAATTTGCCTTTAGGACTTTGTGGAGTTAGTCCGACCGTGGCCGGAATAGTAGCCGAGGGAGATGGGTGGTGGTATACGAGGATGTACTCTATGACTTCTGTCGGGTACTGTGACATGAGGTATTTTATAATATCTTTGTTTTCTGTTCATAGAGTTTCCCTTGCGTACACCATGTAGTTGTTACATAGCTAGGGTTGGCTGTGGTAACAGTAGCTGGGGATGAAGTGAAATACCCAAGGTGGAGATGATAGACAGGAAACCTAGAAGAGGTTGTCCCTTAGGAGACCCTAGATGCTGGAAACTAGCTGTGGAATTTCGGGGACGAAATTCTTTTTAGGTGGGTAGATTGTAACAACCCGTTCCGAGAATTGGGATAAGTAGAGTGATTAAGGTGTGATTAGTAAGGTTAATCAAGGGTTAGGTGGTCCCGAGGGGTCCGGGAACTTAGAGTGACGATTTTGCCCCTAGGTTGGGCAGAAATGTTGACTTTTATTTCGGGTGGTCAATTGGGGATTGACTAGTGACCAGGACGTAGTTGAGGACGTCACGAATCCGTAGGCAGGTGGCACGCCTGATTCCGACATCCGTGGAGGAAGTTGTGATGTTCGGAAGGTCGATGGCAGTATCGTAATTTTGGTAAAATAGGGGGAATAGTTGACTTTTCGAATAATCGAGTTTTGGTAGGTTGACCTAGGAGGGTTAGATAGTTCTTGTCGTCCTGAGTTCGATGACAGGCGGCACGTATTCATCGGACTTACGAGGCGAGAGTTATGGGTCTAGGAAGTTTCGGTAAAACCGTAAAAATGAGTAAAACAGGAGGGTATTTTGGTCATTGTGGCACATTGGGATTTGTGCACAGAGGAAAGGAATGGACGGCTGGGATTAGGCCAGGTGGGAGTGTGTGGAGTGGATGGTGACACATGGCATGTGTGTAGAGGATTCTGGTGGAATCCTGTGCATTCACGGCCCAATTAATTGGGGTGCATCCGTGCTATGCATCCTGGTGCTTCGACACACAGAGAGAAACAGAGGGAGGAAATTGAGAGAATTGGAAGGCTGATTGTGGTGGCTGGTGAGTTTGTGAGGGTGTGAGGGAGATTAGAGAGTGAGAGAGAGCAGTTGAGACGGTTGGGAGGTGAGAAATCGTGGTGTGTGTGAGTGGGGAGCCACGGGAAACAGGGAGGAACTCAGGGGGGAAAACGGAGAAGAGTGAGGGCTGGTGGTGGTGCGGTGGCCGTGCACGGTGCAACGAAGATCGCGGTGGTGTCGTGAGGGCTGTGGGGAGTCGACCAGCCCCGGAGGAGCTCACGGCGGCAGCAGGAGGCAGGTAATTTCCTCATCCCCGTTCCGGTACTCTGTTTTCCGTTGAGGTTCAACGTGGAAGTCGTGAGTCTAGGGCGAGAGTCGAGGGAATTGGAGGCCAGGGCGAGGTTCAGGAGAGTCCTAGGCGTCGACTAGGATGGTCGCCGTGACGGGGGTTTACACGGCGGAGGTTAGCACGACGGGGGTACCTGTATGCTCTGTTTTGCCGTGATGTTCAAACGGCTAGTCGTGATGGTTGGATAAGAATCGACGGTCAAGGTGAGTCGGGTTAGGCTTAGAAGGGTCCTAGGAAGAGGTTGGTGAAGCCACCATGAGGGGGGAAGTCGTGGGTGGCCGGAAAGGAAAACAGGGGTTTTGAGTTGTCTGGTTTTAGCTTTAGTCGACGGGCTAGGGACGGAGTCGAGGTTAGGAGTGTTGGGGAATCGATAGGGTAGGCCTAGACGATGAGAATGGTGAAGGAAGGGAAGGAATGGAGACGGGACGGTGGAGAACCGCTCTCGCCGGTTCGAATTGCAGACACTGTATCGAACCGGGTTTGTTCGAGGTAGGGGATGCACTGTAGCAGCGCGTGAGGGCCACGCGCAGCCACTTTGGGCGGCGCGTGGGGGCGCGTGCGGCGGTTCTGGGAGAAACGGTCAACATAGTTTTTGGTCTAGGAGTTATTGTGAGTCCAATGGAGTTGGTTTCGGGTTAATCGGACGTCGTATGAGTTTAGTTCCGCGAGGGTGAATGTTTAGGGTCCCGGGGTTTTAAGTCTTTGGTTCGGGGATTTTTGAGGGACTTTAGGTAAACCTTCGTAGACGTGTTAGTGACGTATTTTGACGGTGATTGACAGGATCGGGATTTCCCGAGGAAGCCGAGGAACGGGCTGGACGTTCGGGACGCGAGTAGGGCTCAGTACTGTGAGTGGACCCCTTCTCTAAACTCGAACATGCATAACTGTTTTCTATACTTGTTTTATGGTTTCAATCATCATTCTATATTTATCGAGTATGTTTTGGTGGGTTTTATATTATTATACGTTTTTAAGGAAATTGGTTTTTAGCACGTTTTACGAGAAAGTGGTTGACTTCTGAATTTAATGTTTTAGTTTTGGGATTTAAATTGATAAGTGATTTCTAATGATTATCAAGGGATTTTGGAACATGATTTCGATAATAAAGGTTTTAGGTTTTAGAAACGGACTTCGAAAATGGACGTTGGTTTTCAAGTGGAAAGTGGCTTCCGGATTTGGGTTCGGAATGACGGTTCTAGATGCCGGGAGAGCATCGGACCAGTGATTTCGGATTCGGGTTTGGATGAGGATTTGGTAAATGGTTTTCAAATGATTTTGGGATTGGATTTGCTGGATCTGGATATTGGGTTTAAAGACCCGGATATATGTGACGGGGGACCGGCCGGATTGGGTTTAAAGACCCGGATTGAGTTTAAAGACTCGGGAGTTTAAAGACTCGGATATATATTGATTTTCCCCCGTAGGCCTTGAGTTTAAAGACTCGGGAGTTTAAAGACTCGGATATGATTAAGGCCTGGATTGAGTTTAAAGACTCGGGAGTTTAAAGACTCGGATAGATCCAGCAGGTTTGATCGAGAAAATGATGATTTGGTGGTTATGGTTTATGATACAGTTTTCTGATACTCATGTGTGGTTTCTTATGGTATTTTTATAGTGTTTCTGTTTCTTATGATGTTTAAGAATGATTCTTTTATTAATGTGTTTATAACTGTTGGTTATGCATGTGGTTTCAAAACGGAGGGTTTAACTCGGTTTTCTTGTAAAATGGTTTTTGAACTTTTGTACTTTTTGGTCCACTCACATTTTCTGTTTTAAATTGCCCTCCAGGTTGTGGAGCTAGCGCGGGGTCTTAACGTCGAGGCGGTGTCCGAGGCATAGAAGTGACGTGAGGGATCCTCGAAGAGTTTAACGACTTCTGTGTGCGTGTACTTTATCAGTTTTTATTTTCCTTGTAATTTAGTGCTATGCTCTGTAAACGATAAGGTTGGGATATTGTGTAATTACTCCTGCGTCTGTCTGGGTTTGAGTGAGTTTTACTTGGGTGTTGTGTCGGGGAGTCAGACGGGAGCGGGATTTACCTCGGGTTTCGGGGTGAAACCGGGGTGGGTCCTGACATCCTTGGCATCAAAGTTGTTGTTAACCTGACTTATCACTAGTCGAAAGTTGCCGAAGATTTGAATCTGGCTAGCTCCCAAGTTCTTTTCAAGGCGAAATCCAGCCAGAAAGGCTTTATATTTGGCCTCATTGTTGGAGGCTTTGAACGTGAAACAGATAGTGTATTCGATTAAGACATGGTCTGGAATGATAAGTACAAGGCCTGCACCAGATCCAAAATGGCATATCGATCCATCCACATAGAGGGTACAAACCAGTTTGGACCTGTTGATAGGGCTAAAGGTGATTTATGTGCCAAACCTATCAGCTGACAACAGAGTGAGCGGGGTATGATATTCCGGAATGTACAATGTGGTCTCGTAGGTGAATTCAGAGAGTAGATAAACAATGTCTTAGCCTTTCTTGGATAGCCAATGGGCATAAAAGATGTCGAACTCATTGAGTTCCATAGCCCATTTGGTGAGTGTTCTAGACGTGTCAGGCTTTTGCCACACTTATCAGAGGGGCTTGTTGGTAAGGACCAGGATAAGATGGGCCTGAAAATATGTTGGAGCTATCTGGCAGTGATAGTAAGAGCAAGAGAAAATTTTGCTAGATCAATGTACCTGGTTTTGGAATCCTAGAATGCCTTGTTGATGTAGTAGACCGTATGCTCTATCCCGTCAGTCCTCTTGATTAGGATGAAACTGGTTGTTGAACTGGAGACTAAGAGGTAGACAATGAGTTGCTATCCCGTGTCAAGCTGAGCGAGCAGAGGAGCCTTGGACATATATGATTTAAAATAAGCAAAAGTCTACTCGCATTCGAGAGTCCACTCGATTTTTCTTCGCTTTGTCTTAAGGGACTTGAAGAATGGTAAGCATTTGTCCATGGCTCAGGAGATGAATCGGGTGAGTGCAACTACTATTCTCGTGAGGCTCTAGACCCCCTTGATGCTACATGGGAGCTACATATGAAGGATGGCTTTGTCCCATTAGATGATCATGTAGCGTATGAATTTCCCAGAGCTAACTCCGAAAACACACTTGGTTGGATTGAGCCATATTTTGTACTTCTTGAGCACCTTGAAGGTCTTGGAGAGATTGTACACATTGTAGGTCATAGTTTTTCTCTTGACCAGCATATCATCAACGTGGACTTCTATGGTCCTCCTAATTTGGTTCGCAAACATGAAGTTTACCAAGTGATGATAAGCTGCTCTTGCATTCTTTAGGCTGAACGACATAACGTTGTAGAAATTGACACCGAGGTTGGTGCAAAAGCTTAGGTAGATTTGATCATCTGAATGCATAAGGATCTGATTATACTTAGAGTTCATGAAGCTGAGAAGCTCATGTCAAGCGTGGCATCAACCATAAGATCAATTTTGGGAAGAGGAAAAATGTTCGTAGGGCATGCGTGGTTAAGATCGGTGCAATCAATGCACATTCTCCACACCCTCTGAATGCTTCTTGACTAGAACCACATTGACGACCCAAACGACATAGATAACTTTCTATAGGAAGTGGATTCCTATTGAGCTTAGTGATCTCCTCCTGTATAGCCAGTTGTCGTTCGACATCATAGGTTCGTTGTTACTAGGTGACTGGCTTGAAGGAAGGCTTGATGGTAAGCTTGTGGCAGATGACATCTGTGGATAAGCCAGGCATATCGATGTAAAACCAAGCGAACATTTCTCTATTTTCCCTCAAGAAGAGGATGAGATCATCTCTAGTCTCCTGATGTAAGGAGGTACCGATACGGATCTGGCGATCGGAACGGTCAGGATGAAGAGTGATCAGATCAGCTTCCTCAATTAGTTGAGGATTTTGAATGGCAGACAGATCGTATTGGTCCTCGAGAAGACTGTCTTGGATCTGCCCCATAAGTTCCAGATCGATTGAATCTGCCTTGTATGCCTTTTTTGTGATGTCCATGGTTTCATTTTTGGTGCAAGGATTTACCTTGTAAGGTCATATTGGTAGCAAGTGTGCACTCAAAGCTAGCATCCCCTAACCTGGTCAGTGCCCATGATGGTGGAAAATTTCGTGAAAAGGAGGCGGGTAGATCAAACTGCCCCGGAACTTCTTGACGATTTTACCCCTGGAAGTCAAATTGTTGACTTTTTTATCAGGTGGCTTATTGAAATTGTCATGAGGGTCGTTACAAGAGCTCAAACTCCTGAGTGCATAGATAAGTGGCACGCCAAAATCGGAGTTCGGATGGATTTGTTATAGGTCTAAAAGCCTAGGGGCATAATGGTAATTTGGAAAAAAAGGGTAAATTGGTAATTTCAAAATTTTGGCATGTGAAGCATATGAGAAGGTGACCTGTTTCTGGATTTCTCGATTTTTCGCTGCCAATATTTTCACCGACTTACTCAAATTTATATAAGTGTTGTGTGTGAGAAAAATGGAAATCGATGGGTGGTGGCCTAAAGTCAAGAAAGTGGAAATCAAGCAACACCATGAGAGAGAGAGAGAGGCTAGGATGAGAAGAGGAAAAGGAAAGGGACAAAAAGGGTTGAAGTTCTGAGAATAAAAAAAGAAGGAAAGAAGGTATGAAGAGTAGGAAAACAAGACGAAAACAAATGGACACGTAAGTCCCTAAGTCGGGTTTTCAGTTTAGGGATAGGAAAACAACCAATGATCATGTCAGTGGGCTCCTGGAGGTTGTGCGACCCTTCTAAGACAGGAAGGGGCAACTTTGGATGAGGAAAAGCTACAGAGTTGACCCTGGACTCCATGGTCGAAAGCTTGGAGATTCGAATCTTGAGATCAAGGTACGTTTTCTTCGTTTCCATGTGTTGGATCTTCTTCTGGGCTAGTGAAGATGAGATTTGACGTTTGGATCGGTGAAATTAGACGTGAAATAATTAATTGATGGCTGGGTCACCGTTGCAGGTCGAATAACTGATAACGCCCAAACTACGCATTAAATTAAACACGTAATTTGAGTATAATGCAATTTAAACCATTTTTGTGTAATTGTAGTATTGGTAAATAAGGATCGTTCTTAACCGAGGAAATTAGGGAATATTAATAATATGTTAGTTAAAAAGAATAATGAATAATCAAAGAATAATGAATTGAAGAATTAAAGAATTAAATAATCAAATAATTAATTAATTGAATAATCAAGCAATAAAGAATTAAAGAATTAACGAATAAACGTATAAACGAATTAATAAATAAGAGAATCAATAAATTAATGGAATAACGAATAAATGAATTAAACGAATAAAAGAATAAAGATGGGGTTTTTTAGGGATTTTGATCATGCAAAATAAGTAAAGACATAAATGAACTAATTCTATTCCTATTTTAACATATATACAAGTGGACTTTCTTTAAACACAAATTCTACCAACACTCTAACATTTGCCAAGTTTGAATATATCACAAAAATTCTACTTTCACCATCTCACTCATGCATACATTTTATAAGCATTATAAATGCATCGAAACGCGGTCATAAACACTTATAAATTGATTAACCCAATGTTTATGATTTGAATGTGTATTAAACATTTAAATCTCTTCAATTTTATACTAAGTGCACCGAAACACGGTCATAAACACTTAGTATAAAATTGAAGCTTAAGCACTCAAATGTATGAAGTAAATGAAGTTTGAAAAGTAGAACTCATTATAATAATATCCTTGTCTACGAAAGTTAGAAAGAAAATACCCATAAAAATTTTGAACTAAAGAAAATAAAACCGAAACAACAATGAGAGTTTAAGTAAAGGAAAGCTGCTGGGCGTGTGAAAGAGTTTTGGGCTGCAACTAATCTCAGACCGAAACGGACTGTTGCTGGAAGATAGGCTCACGTGAAGGCTGCTGGGCTGCGAGCGGAATGGGCTAGAGGCACGCGGCTGCTGGAGCTGGTCCGGACTGCAGCTTTGATCTGGACTGGATCCGTTTGGCAATGGAGATGGCTGCTGGAGCAATTGTGGATTTGGGCTGGGCGACTGGGCTGGTATTTAATTTGAATCAATTAACTTGGGCTGCACAAAAGAAAAGAAAATGGGCTGAGTTAATTTGGGCTTTGCAAAAATCAAAATTAATTAAAAATATAATTCAATCGAATTTCGTCGTCCATAATTTCTTCGTTATAATTCCGATCGGGACGATTCTTTCGCCAAAATGCTCCAAATAACAAGTTTTATTTATTTAAACAAAAATATCACAAAATAACTTATTTTATCTAATTATTTATTATTTTAATAATAAAATTCAAGTATAAGGGTATAAAATAATATAAAATATTGTTGATTTAACGACCTATCAAATACCCCCACACTTAACTTTGCTAGTCCCTAGAAAAAACTGAATTTAAACTACGAAGTCAAAGCAAATAAACCCTTAACCATTTGTCTCAAAATTCCATCAATATTATGGCATAAAAGATTTTCACGTAAGACGTTTAAGTATACAGAATTCAAGAGTTAATACATGGTAACAAAATGCTTAAACAAGCAAGATAACGAGTAAATATGGTGACATGGATATCAACATGAATAAAACAAGTATGAATCAACTCACAAGGATATGCACTCATAAATTCACTCCAATTTTGTAAGGGTTTGTGTTTGCAGTAAAAAATATGTGAGAAAATGTTCACATAATAGAAGTAAAGAACTTTTGCAAAATCTCAAACAAACACCTCAAGATAAAGATTTAAACATACTTTCACAAATGAACCAAAACCATAAGCTTACTCAAGTGATTGACTCAACTAATCAAAGTTTACAATCTTAAGGATCATAAGGTCTTTACGAAGGTTGTAATGGGGCTAAGTTTAGAGGCAAGGAATATATAGGACAAGTGGTGCTCAAATTCGTTCCAAGGCTTAAACGGTTCCCAAACCATAACTTCCCGATCTTAGTATGAATTCATTCCTTCGAACATGTTCAATTATTCAAATGTAAATGACTTAACTCAAATATAATCAATCTTTATTACCTTGATAGAGACTCAACTTCTTCTTCTTTTTTTTTTTTTTTTTTGCAAATATCAAGGTAATAACATAATATACAAAGTTTGGGTAAGTAAATCCATACACACAAAAGTCTTCCAAACATCATCAATTTTTCTTCACACCAATTTCATGTCTTCAATTAAGTCTTTGGAACAAGGGTGAAAGATGTCTATACTAAGCTCAAGTGTTTAGATAATCATGGTGATGAAGGAAAGGTTTAATTTGGGCTCACCTGGGTTAAAACTAAGGGGGTCGCAACTTGTGCGCACAAAATAGGGAGCATAGATGTTTGAATTTATGGTGTTAACCCTAATGCCTTAATCATATCCAAAATCAGAGAGTTTAATGACTTAAAAGCTTTGAAAATCAAATCGAATAAGTTCTAGTACTCTAGAGTTCATTAAGATCTATTGCAAGTAGTTATGAGGCATATGTATATCAATTTAAACAAAGAACTTATGAATCACTCATCAAAGATGTATATATAGTTCTAAAGCTCACATAAGGTTTAAATGATTCATACTTGTTTTAGCATGCTCGTTTATGTACCAATTTACATGCACTATCTTAAAAGCTATAACATTTAATCACAAAGTATTAACAAACGAATTCAAGTTATAGTGATCATCTTTATAGCCATAACATACTTATTCCCTTCATTATTATCATTGACAGGTTAAAGGGCAACTAAAGACTCGATAAAAACGAAAAGACTTAAGAAAGCCGAAATAACACTTTTTTTTTCTTCTTTTTTTTTTCTTTTTTTTAAATTTTACTTATGTTAAACAATTTTATTGCGCACTTAAAATCGTAAACCACTCCCCCACACTTAAATTCGTCATTGTCCTCAATGTAAGAAAGTAGAAGTGAAATGAACATAGACTCTAAGTACGGAAGATGATTTTACGACAATAAAATAAGAAAAACACTAAAGACACAAAAATAAAAGAGAGTGAAGGGATTAGAGAGAGCAAATCTGCGGTGATGGCTCCTTCACGACTCGGGAATACGTTGGGTTGCCTCCCAACAAGCGCTTGACGGAGTGCTGAAATCAACTCATATGATGCGGGGCCGTAGCACCTTCGCTGTTTCCACATCATGCTCTCCAAATGCCTCAATGTATGGCTTTAATCTGTGGCCATTGACTTTGAATTCCTTCACAATTTCGATGCTTTTGATCTGTATGGCTCCATGGGCAAACATATTAGTAATAACAAAGGGACCTACCCATCTAGAACAAAACTTACCAGGAAAGAGTCTGAGCCGGGAATTGAATAGCAAAACTTTCTGTCCGATGTCAAACGTTTTACTCTTGATCTGCTTGTCATGAAATGCCTTAGTCTTCTCCTTGTAGATCAGAGTGTTTTCGAATGCATCATTTCTGATTTCCTCAAGCTCACTCAGCTGGAGCTTTCGATGCAAACCGGCGTCATCTAGCTTGATGTTAAACGTCTTGATAGCCCACCATGCTTTGTGCTCCAGTTCCACCAGAAAGTGGCATGCTTTTCCATAGACCAACCTATAGGGTGACATCCCTATAGGAGTTTTGTAGGCCGTCCTGTAGGCCCAAAGTGCATCATCCAATCGCTGGCTCCAATCCTTGCGACTAGGGCCCATGGTTCTCTCTAAAATCTTCTTGATTTCCCTATTGCTGACTTTGGCCATTCCACTCGTTTGAGGATGATACGGTGTAGAGACTCTATGAGTGACACAGTATCATTTCAGTAAGGCTTCAATGGTCTTGTTGCAGAAGTGACTTCCACCATCACTGATCAGGGCCCGAGGGATCCCAAACCTGGAAAGAATGTTAGTTCTGAGGAAATCTGCAACAGTTTTAGAGTCATTAGTCCTGGTGGCTTTAGCTTCCATCCATTTCGAGACATAATCAACAGCAAGTAAGATATAGAGATAGCCATTAGATTGAGGAAATGGACACATTAAATCAATACCCCAAACATCAAATATTTCAACAGTTAAAACATAATGTTGTGGCATTTCATCCCTTTTTCCTAAGTTTCCTGATCTCTGACATTTATCACATGCTAAACAGAATGAATGTGCATCTTTAAAAAGTGTGGGCCAATATAATCCAGATTCTAAAATTTTGAGTGCAGTTTTTCTAGATCCAAAATGGCCCCCACAAGCATGGTTATGGCAAAACTCTAGGACTGACCTATGTTCAATATCAGGGACACATCTCCTAATCAATAAATCTGCACAGTGTTTCCATAAATAAGGTTCATCCCAAACATAGTACCTAGCATGCTTCTTAAGTTTATCTTTTTGTGCACGGGTGAGAGTGGAAGGTAACTGCTTGGTGACTAAGTAATTTACGATATCAGCATACCAAGGAGTACTTACCTGAATTCCGAAGAGTTGTTCATCCGGAAACATCTCCTGAATCTCCACGGGATCTCGTTCATTCGCTATGCGACTCAAATGGTCTACCACCACATTTTCTACACCTTTCTTGTCTTTAATCTCGATGTCAAACTCTTGAAGAAGAAGAATCCATTGGATTAGCCTTGGTTTCGCTTCCTTCTTGGATAGGAGATACTTTAGTGCTGCATGATCAGTGTAAATAATGACTTTAGTTCGAAGTAAATAAGAGCGAAATTTATCTAAAACAAACACTACAGCAAGCAGATCCTTCTCGGTAGTGGTGTAGTTCATTTGGGCATCATTCAGAGTTCTGGATGCATAATAGATGACGTAGGGCTTCTTGTCCCGCCTTTGTCCGAGTACAGCACCAACTGCATAATCAGAGGCATCACACATTAGTTCAAAGGGTAAGGACCAATCCGGGGCACAAATAATGGGTGCAGTGGTTAGGAGATTTTTAAGCCTCTCAAAAGCTTCCTGACAGTCTGCATCAAAGATGAAGGGTGTCTCCTTCTGAAGCAATCGGCACAAGGGCCTTGCAATGTGGGAGAAGTCTTTAATAAATCTTCTGTAAAAACCTGTGTGACCAAGAAATGAACGGATCTCTCTCACCGAAGTGGGAGAGGGTAAGTGTCGCACAATATCAACTTTAGATTTATCAACTTCAATTCCTCTTTCAGAGACAATATGGCCTAAGACTATCCCTTGTCTAACCATGAAATGACATTTTTCCCAGTTAAGTACTAGATTAGTTCCGACACACCTTTGTAAGATAAGTTCTAACTGTTCTAAGCATGCATCAAAACTATCCCCAAAGACACTGAAATCGTCCATAAATACTTCAATTATTTTTTCAACATATTCAGAGAAAATAGAAAGCATGCATCTTCGGAAGGTACCTGGGGCGTTACATAAACCGAGAGGCATTCTTCGGTAGGCGAAAGTGCCAAAAGGACAAGTGAAAGTCGTTTTGTCTTGGTCATTTTGAGCAATACAGATTTGATTATATCCAGAATAACCATCAAGAAAACAGTAATAGGAGTGACCTGCTACCTTTCAAGCATTTGATCAATGAAGGGCAAAGGAAAGTGATCCTTCCTAGTTGCTTTGTTGAGGCGCCGATAATCGATACAAACTCTATATCCGGTCACGGTTCTCTGGGGCACCAGCTCGCCTTCGCTGTTCGCCACAACTGTGACTCCACATTTCTTTGGGACTACTTGGACTGGTGAGACCCATTTTCTGTCTGAAATTGGGTAGATGACACCACAGTCTAAGAGTTTGATGACCTCTTGTTTCACGACCTCCATCATCGGGGGATGGAGGCGACGTTGAGCTTCACGAGAGGGTTTTGCATCATCTTCAAGCAAGATTTGATGCACACAGGTTGTAGGGCTGATTCCCTTGATGTCGGACAGAGTCCATCCAATGGCTATTTTGTACTTTGTCAAGACCCGTACCAATCTGTCTTCCTGTGATTCGGTTAGTGCAGAGGACACTATGACAGGCAGAGTCTCGTCCGGGCCAAGATAGGCATACTTCAGGTGGTCCAGCAGAACCTTGAGCTCGAGAACGGGGGCCTGCACTACTGAAGGAGGAGTGGCATTAGTACTAACTGGAAGGGACAAGGGTACCTGAGGATTTACCATTCTGGGGGCCTCATTTAGGGTCATGACTTCATCCAAAATTCGAGGCCCTAATTCATAATCCGCATCTTCAACCAAGGCGTCCCCTGATTGAGTTAGGCCAACTCCTTCTTGGATTATCATATTGAGCGTGTCTTCTTGAATTGATTCAAGATGTTTTTCTACAAAAGAAGTGCACACGTCAATAGAAAACGTAGTTTGAGTTGTGGAACTAGGGTACCTCATGGCATCGAAAATGTTGAAGCCAATTTCCTCTCCATCAACTTCCATTGTTAATGTACCATTGAATACATCAATCTTCATCTTAGCAGTTCTCATGAATGGTCTTCCCAACAACATTAGTGGAGCTTGATTCGTAGGGGAATCCTCCATATCTAGGACATAAAAATCCGCGGGGAAAATGAGCTGGTTAACCTGCACAAGAACATCTTCGACGTATCCCTTGGGATACACATTAGAACGATCGGCTAATTGAATGATAACATCATCATGTTGTAATTTTCCTAAACCTAGGGCAACATATAACGAATATGGCATAACATTAATGGATGCACCTAAGTCTAGCATGACTTTATCAAAAGACTTGTTACCAATCACGCAGGGAACAGAAAAACTCCCTGGATCCTTCAACTTTGGGGGTAGCCGATGTTGGATTGCAGCAGAAACTGTTTCACTCACCATCACAACCTCCTTCTCCCTCGTTTGGTGCCTTGGAGTGCATAACTCTTTCAGAAATTTTGCGTATTTCGGTACTTGTTTGATGCACTCGATCAAGGGCATGTTGATTTGCACCCTTTTGAAGATTTCCAAGATTTCCTCATCGGATTCTTCCTTCTTAGATTTGGCAAGCCTACTTGGAAATGGTGCACACACAGACGGGGAATTAGTAACAACAGAACTTGAAGGGATTGGGTTGTTACCTTGTGTATGGGTAGGTTGAACTGGCGGTTGTGCCGTGGTTGTAACGACCCGAACCGAGAATAATAATATTTTAATGTAAAAAGACTATTTTGCCCCTGAAGGGGGGAAACTTTGACTTTTGAACCGGGAAACAATTTGGACTTTGACCCATGACTATGACGTAGGTCGGGACGTCACGAATCCGTAGACAGGCGGCACGCCGAAATCAGAGTTTGTATGAAGAAGTTATGGTCAAGGAAGCGTTTTAGCGGAATTTACGAACCGAGAACAACGGAATAAAATATTAATTTATTACGGGAATCCGTGCCAACCTAATATTTAAATCCAACCAGTGGATTGGTGACAAGTGTCACCCATCCAAGCCTACACTATTCCAATAAAGCAATTTACACTATTTAATCTATTTTTATATTATTTATTTTTCCCTCCTTTTGTTTCCAGTCGTAGGATCACTGCCCAGATTGAATCCCAGCCCTCCATTTCTTCTGATTTTTCCTTATTCATGCACGATCTCTGTCTTTCTCCTAAACACACACAAACACCCATTCATCCCCCCATCACCCGTGCATTCTTCCTTCCATTTTCTCTCGACCAAGGCGATCAAACCAGCCATCCTCATCACACCAGACGACCACCCACAGCACCACCATCATCTGCTCACCACCACCGTGCAGCACCGGCGACAGCCACCCCATTTCCCTGCCCCGAACGGCCGTCCAAAAACACGACCCGAAACACGACGGAAACGGGTCCAAGAAGCAAACCTCGACAGCCACACCACCTCGACGCAGGGGAAGCTCCAGTCTGCACCATGAGGACCCCAGGAGCTTAACTGGACGACGGCGCGGCCTGCGGCGGCGACACGGCGGTGGTAAGGTCGAAAACCCGAAAGCCCCGTTTTACTCCTATGTTTCGAACCAACCTGTTT
This sequence comes from Prinsepia uniflora, assembly GCA_032719365.1. NCBI lineage: Eukaryota > Viridiplantae > Streptophyta > Magnoliopsida > Rosales > Rosaceae > Prinsepia > Prinsepia uniflora. The sequence continues at coordinate 58,624,126 of CM064868.1, read as the reverse complement.
TAGTGCTAGGAAATCAGTTGTTTGGTGTTGGAAATGTCCTAGGGTGAGAGACGAGCTGTTTGGGACAAGTTTGGACGACTGAGACGTCGTGGATCGCCGGAGAAGACGATCGGACTTTGGCCGTGAGTTTCAGTGACGAACTGGTACGTTTCTTCCCGTTTTCTTTCTATTTTGAGGTTATAGAACCATAGAACAGACCTAGACGACCCTATAGGGATGAACCCCGTCGAAAATGGTGGCCGGAATTGTACGGTTGAATCGGGTCAAGCCGTGGGTCGACGGCGACCAGGTTCCAGTCAAACGGGTCTGACCTGGTACTGTAGCATGATGACGTCATCATGCTGACGTCACTTCTGACGTCATGATGACGTCATCCTGTCAGATGTTGTCAGACCAGGGACCAATCAGAACATGCCACGTGTCACCTGACAAGTGTCAGTGATGACGTCATGCTGACGTCAGCACGACGTCACTGCTGACGTCAGCAGTACTGTAACAGCGTTGATCCACGCGTTGACCAGGTTTCGACGATACGGATCCAATGGAGGTGGTTTCGTGTCGATCGGAGATCGTTATGTTAGTCAAAATGGGGTTTGAAGCAACGGGAATAGTACCCGGGATGCGATTTTGAGGCGAATCTGTTCTAGGGTCTTGGTATTGATGTTATAGGGTCCTTAAGTAACCCTCAGGAATAATAATACAGGTTTATAGAGATCGTTGAGCAGCAAGGACCGAGTGTGAGTGAGCTGTTTGATTTATAAAAGGCTTGCATGCATAAACTGTTTTACTATTTCCACTTATGATTACGATGAGTCTTATGAACTGTTTATATATGCTATTACAATGTTTTGGGCATGAGACCCGTCTGGATTATATGTGGATTTCGTTTGGGATGTCCGGGGGACATAGGGTAAACTATACTGTTATTGTACTGTACTTTCCTACCTGTGTATATTGTCTCCTCCAGGGAGGGTCGTTGGCCTGGGTGGACCCTGGAGTAGTCACGGGGCTCTGACTGAGTGTAGTTGACCCCCGTTGGGCTGCTTACTCTCAGGAAGGAATGTTCATATACCTCGGGTAGTGACCGGGATACCGGGAGCTGATGTACCTAAAGAGTCTCGGGTGTGAGACCCTGAGTGGCAACGCGTAGCCTTAGAACCGTGACATCATTTGGGTTGGGTTTTACAGTGCACTGATATGTTAGTTTCACCTTTCGATTATTATTGTGGTTTATATGCTATGATTTCATTATAATATTAAATTTTCACTGCATGCAAGATTTGGAAAACGGAGGGGTAAAATCTTACGATTATTTTATTATTAAATTGATTTCTAAACTGTTATTTTTGGCCCACTCACCCTTGTTTTACTGACCCCTCCAGACCCTGACACGGGAATAGAGGAGGAGGACCCGGAGGAGGAGGCAGAGGTTTAGTTTGCCTAGCTGTGCACCTGTACACCCACTTGTGGGTAGGTTGAGCACCGAATAAATGTACTCTGACTATTGTGCTCACATGTTGTATTTTACTTTCCCTTGTCTGACAGTATCACTTTAAACACTGTGGTTGTACGTTATCTATCTATTTAAGTCTTCGGTTTTTATTTAAGGGTAATTTTGGTATGTTTAGAGTCATTGTCAGACGGGAGCGGGTCACGTCCCCGGGTGGTCCCAGTGGGATTGGGACGGGTCCTGTCAGCTTGGTATCAGAGCATTAGGATTAGTAGTCAGAGTACTAGGTTAGCGTTTTGTACTTTGTACATGGTCGCTTTCGATGTCTTTTAACCTGTTTGCCTCTTAACAGTTGGATATGCCTCCCCGACGTGAACCCTGTGCACGTGTTGACGAGGGCAATGGAGGAAATGGAGACACTGCGAGCATTGAGCGGGCTCAGCGCCTGGGTGCTACGCATTTTAGTGGGGGAACCGACCCCGAGGAAGCACACCAGTGGATTGACCGCTGGGAGAGGATTTTCGAGGTCATGCACTGTCCTCCGGAGGAGCGTGTCGTACTAGCGACTTTCCTACTGGATGGGAGCGCCTATCGATGGTGGCATAACCTTGTTTTGGCCGGCTGGACCGTTCACAACATTCCATGGGAGACCTTCCGAGAGCGGTTTCTCAACTAGTTCTATCCATGGTCGTTCCGCAACGCCCGTGAGGTGGAGTTTCTGCAACTCCGGCAGGGAGATAAGACTGTAGCAGAGTACGAGGAGACCTTCCTGATGTTGTCTCGTTTTGCTGAGAACTTCGTGATCACCGAGGCAGACCGATGTCGCAGATTTGAGTGGGGCCTGCGACCTGAGATTCAGGCGATGGTGACTGCAACGCCTTTTGCTTCCATGAGGGATCTGACTGATGTGGCGACCAGGGTTGAGAACAGTATCCTGGCACGTCAGCGAGCTGAGGGGGAGACACGGCGACGTGATCGCCCACACTTGGGATTCTCGGGCCGTCGTGGCTCGAAGGGAGGACATTCTGGTGGATCTTCGTCTTCTGGCAGCCGAGGACGTTCTGGTCAGTTCAGGAGTCCTCAGCGGTCTGGACAGCGTTCTGGAGCATGGCAGCGGCCGTACTCACCGATGAGCATCTCACCGGGAGGATACTCGAGTCGACCTAGGGAGGTCACATGCTTCGCTTGTGGTGAGCCGGGGCACTATACTTCTGATTGTCTACTGATTCGGGGCAGTACTACGCCAGCACAGAGCTCAGCATCTCAGACTGATAGCAGCCGGACACGCGGTGTTGTGCGTGGCCGTGATCGAGGAGCTAGAGGACGGGGACGACCTGCAGAGTCTATGGCTCGTGTTTATGCTGTTACCCAGCAGCAGGCCAGATCCATTCCGGGAGTGTTGACAGGTACTGTACATATTTATGGCATGGTTGTTCGTGCATTGATGGATTCGGGGGCAACTCATTCTTTTATTTCACCGCGTTGTGCGAGTCTGTTGGGCCGTGAGATGATCGCACTTGAGCACGAGATGGGTGTGGGGACACCGATGGGTGTGACCTACCAAGTGAACCAGGAGATACGAGCTTGTCCTGTGGAGATTGAGGGAGTCGAATTTCCGGCAGACTTAATTCTGATGATTGTTCACGACTTCGATGTGATACTTGGAGTTGATTGGTTGTCGGAGTACAATTCACTCATCGATTGTAGTAACATGCGGTTAACTTTGAGGGGTTTGGGATTACCGGAAGTGATATTTCAGGGGGAGTGTGGAGACGCATCACCCAAGGTAATATCTGCACTCACAGCTACAAAACTTTTACAGAAGGGGTGTCAGGGTTATCTTGCTTATGTGGTAGAGACTACGGATGAATCTTTGAGTATTGAGGATATTCCGATTGTGCGGGAATTTCTTGATGTCTTTCCAAGAGATTTACCTGGATTACCACCACCCAGGGAGATCGACTTTACGATCGAGTTACTCCCCGGAACTCGACCGATTTCACAAGCACCGTATCGTATGGTACCGGCAGAGCTACGGGAATTGAAAATCCAATTACAGGAACTGGTGGATCTAGGGTTTATCCGACCCAGTACATCACCATGGGGAGCGCCAGTCTTATTTGTGAAAAAAGAAGGAGGGTAGTTTACGGTTGTGTGTGGACTATCGGCAATTGAACAAGGCTACGGTAAGGAACCAGTATCCCTTACCCAGGATCGATGATTTGTTCGATCAGTTACATGGAGCCTGATATTTCTCCAAGATAGATCTGAGGTCAGGATACCATCAACTGAGAATAGCCGAGGGGGATGTTCAGAAAATAGCTTTTCGAACGAGGTATGGGCATTATGAGTTCTTGGTGATGCCCTTTGGACTGACGAATGCACCAGCGGCATTCATGGACTTGATGAATCGGGTTTTTCGAGCATACTTGGATAAATTTGTGATCGTGTTTATCGACGACATCTTGGTGTATTCTAGGAGTGTCAGGGCTCATGAGGAGCACTTACGAATGGTATTGGGTAAACTACGACAGGAGCAGCTGTATGCTAAGTTAAGCAAGTGTCAGTTTTGGCTAAATAGTATCGGATTCTTGGGTCACATTATATCACCCGAGGGGATAAGTGTGGATCCTCAGAAAACGGAGGCTGTGACAAATTGGCCAAGACCGACCACGGTGACGGAAGTGCGAAGTTTTGTTGGGTTAGCAGGCTACTATCGGAGATTCGTGGAGGGTTTCTCCCAGATTACCGCACCATTGACTCGGTTAACCCGGAAAGGGGTGAAGTTTGTATGGGACGACCAGTGTGAACAGATTTTTCAGGAATTAAAGTTCCGATTAACCACTGCACATGTCCTTGCATTACCAGACATCAGTGGAGAGTTCGTGCTGAAGACGCACGAGTTGAACTACCCTACTCATGATTTGGAATTGGCGGCGGTGGTTCATGCTCTAAAGATCTGGAGACATCATTTGTTCAGTGTGACATGCCGAATATTCACCGATCACCAGAGTCTTAAACATTTGTTCACTAAGAAGGAACTCAACATGAGACAGCGGAGATGGTTGGAATTGTTGAAGGATTATGATTGTACCATCGAGTACCATCCTGGCAAGGCAAATGTTGTGGCTGATGCACTTAGTAGGAAGTCGGCGGGATCAGTTGCGCATTTGAGATTGGTATACCTTCCATTGCTAGTGGAACTCCGGAAGAGCGGAGTTATGTTAGGAATGGACGATCAGGGAGCCTTGTTGGCTAGCTTTCATGTGCGACCCGTGTTGGTCGACAGGATCATCGAGGCTCAACTACAAGACCAGATACTCTGTGACTACAGGAACGAGGTTGAATCCGGGCAGAGATAAGATTTCTCTATCCGGGGCGATGGAGCGTTAGTGAAGCTTGGGAGATTGTGTGTACCTGCGGTACTAGAGTTGAGGAGAGAGATTTTAGACGAGACCCACAGTTCGGCCTATGCTATGCATCCCGGAGGGACAAAGATGTACCGTACCCTCCGGGACTATTATTGGTGGCCAGGGATGAAGAGGGAGATAGCTGAGTTTGTCAGCAAATGTTTGATCTGTCAGCAGGTCAAGGCAGAACGGCAGAGTCCGTATGGGGCTATGCAGCCACTTCCAATTCCACAATGGAAGTGGGATCATATTACAATGGACTTTGTCTTCAAGTTACCGAAGACAAGGAGTGGAGTTGATGGGGTCTGGGTAATAGTGGACCGGTTGACTAAATCAGCGTATTTTCTGCCTGTACGTGAGACGTACAAGCTCAACCGTTTGGCCCAGCTATTCATTAATGAGATCATCCGACTACACGGTACCCCAGAGTCGATCGTGTCGGATCGGGATCCGCGTTTCACATCCAGGTTTTGGAGGAGTCTACAGACTACTTTGGGTACGAAATTGCACTTCAGTACGGCATTCCACCCACAGACCGACGGACAGTCTGAAAGGACAATACAAACTCTCGAGGACATGATGAGAGCCTGTGTGTTGCAATTCCAGGATTCGTGGGCTGATCGATTGCCATTGATGGAGTTTGCCTACAATAACAGCTACCATGAGAGTATAGGGATGGCACCCTATGAGGCACTGTATGGTCGACAGTGTAGAACACCGGTATGCTGGATGGAGATCGGAGAAAGAACCGTAGTGGGGCCGGATCTGATGGATATGACCCAGGAGACAGTTCGGGTTATTCGGGAGAGATTGAAGGCGGCCCAGGATCGTCCGAAGAGCTATGCAGCACCACCAGACGACCACCCACAGCACCTCCATCATCTACTCACCACCACCGTGCAGCACCGGCGACGGCCACCCCATTTCCCTGCCCCGAACGGCCGTCCAAAAACACGACCCGAAACACGACGGAAACGGGTCCAAGAAGCAAACCACGACAGCCACACCACCTCGACGCAGGGGAAGCTCCAGTCTGCACCGTGAGGACCCCAGGAGCTTAACTAGACGACGGTGCGGCCTGCGGCGGCGACACGACGGCGATAAGGTCGAAAACCCGAAAGCCCCGTTTTACTCCTATGTTTCGAACCAACCTGTCTTAGTGCTAGGAAATCAGTTGTTTGGTGTTGGAAATGTCCTAGGGTGAGAGACGAGCTGTTTGGGACCAGTTTGGACGACTGAGACGTCGTGGATCTCCGGAGAAGACGATCGGACTTTGGTCGTGAGTTTCAGTGACGAACTGGTACGTTTCTTCCCGTTTTCTTTCTATTTTGAGGTTGTAGAACCATAGAACAGACCTAGACGACCCTATAGGAATGAACCCCGTCGAAAATGGTGGCCGGAATTGTACGGTTGAATCGGGTCAAGCCGTGGGTCGACGGAGACCCGGTTCCAGTCAAACGGGTCTGACCCGGTACTGTAGCATGATGACGTCATCATGCTGACGTCACTTCTGACGTCATGATGACGTCATCCTGTCAGATGTTGTCAGATCAGGGACCAATCAGAACATGCCACGTGTCACCTGACAAGTGTCAGTGATGACGTCATGCTGACGTCAGCAGTATTGTAGCAGCGTTGACCCACGCGTTGACCAGGCGCGTGGGGGCGCGTGTGAATAGTGATTTTGGTGGGGTCGGTACCATTTTCAAGGTTTCGACGATACGGATCCAATGGAGGTGGTTTCGTGTCGATCGTAGATCGTTATGTTAGTCAAAATGGGGTTTGAAGCATCAGGAATAGTACCCGGGATGCGATTTTGAGGCGAATCTGTTCTAGGGTCTTGGTATTGATGTTATAGGGTCCTTAAGTAACCCTCGGGAATAATAATACAGGTTTATAGAGATCGTTGAGCAGCAAGGAACGAGTGTGAGTGGGCTGTTTGATTTATAAATGGCTTGCATGCATAAACTGTTTTACTATTTCCACTTATGATTATGATGAGTCTTATGAACTGTTTATATATGCTATTACAATGTTTTGGGCATGAGACCCGTCTGGATTATATGTGGATTTCGTTTGGGATGTCCGGGGAACATAGGGTAAACTATACTGTTATTGTACTGTACTTTCCTACCTGTGTATATTGTCTCCTCCAGGGAGGGTCGTTGGCCTGGGTGGACCCTGGAGTAGTCACGGGGCTCTGATTGAGTGTAGTTGACCCCCGTTGGGCTGCTTACTCTCAGGAAGGCATGTTCATATACCTCGGGCAGTGACCGGGATACCGGGAGCTGATGTACCTAGAGAGTCTCGGGTGTGAGACCCTGAGTGGCAACGCGTAGCCTTAGAACCGTGACATCATTTGGGTTGGGTTTTACAGTGCACTGATATGTTAGTTTCACCTTTCGATTATTATTGTTGTTTATATGCTATGATTTCATTATAATATTATATTTTCACTGCATGCAAGATTTGGAAAACGGAGGGGTAAAACCTTACGATTATTTTATTATTAAATTGATTTCTAAACTGTTTTTTTTGGCCCACTCACCCTTATTTTACTGACCCCTCCAGACCCTAACACGGAAATAGAGGAGGAGGACCCGGAGGAGGAGGCAGAGGTTTAGTTTGCCTAGCTGTGCACCTGTACACCCACTTGTGGGTAGGTTGAGCACCGAATAAATGTACTCTGACTATTGTGCTCACATGTTGTATTTTACTTTCCCTTGTCTGACAGTATCACTTTAAACACTGTGGTTGTACGTTATCTATCTATTTAAGTCTTCGGTTTTTATTTAAGGGTAATTTTGGTATGTTTAGAGTCATTGTCAGACGGGAGCGGGTCACGTCCCCGGGTCGTCCCAGTGGGATTGGGACGGGTCCTGTCAGTGGTGGTCTTAGTTGCCTCCTTGTGCTTTTCAGCCTCAGAAACGGCTGGATCTGGCTCTATTTCACCGAGCACTTTACCACTTCGAGTGATAATCGCATTGGCTTCAGGTCTTGCATTCGGGGTTGGGTGTAGGTTGAGGTGGAAGTACTCCACTAGCTTGGATTTTACCCATGAAGTCCACGACCTTGCCCATTTGGTCCTTGAGATCAGCGATGTCTTTTTGATGATTTTGCTGACCTGTGACAAGAGCTTGAGTCGAAGCCATTAGCGTTTGCTGCCCTTGTGAAAGAGAAGCCAGCATTTTATCATAATCAGGATTAGAAGATGAAGAGATATGATTATTTGCATGATTGTGAGAAAAGTTAGAAAATGGAACCGGGGGCCTTGGTTGCCATGTGGACTTTTGGAAATGTTGAGGATTCGGGGCACCGGTTGGGCCTGTCATCATGTGTTGAGGGTTTAGGACATTGTACGGATCTCTCCAACTGTAGCCTTGGGTCCTTGGCCCTCCTTGAAATCCACCAATGGCATGTGCCATTTCAGTCCCGGGGTCTTCCTCCATTGCAGTGTAGGGGCATTGGTCCTCAAGATGGCCTTGGGAGCATATGGAACACACTGGGGCTACCTGCTTCTTTAGTTCCAACACATTCGAAAGCATAGAGGTGATTTTATCTAATTTAGAATCATTAATAACTTGGGAAATTACCTCATGTACCTTTCTTGGAATAGGCTCGGTACCTTCGCATTGTGCATCATTAAGTGCACGGCTTTCAAGTAATGCACGACCGTCTACTAAACTCCGAGCTAAGAAACTTCCGTTAGCTGCAGCATCAAGTAGTCCTCTATCCTAACCTTTGAGTTCTTCGTATAAGTAGGTTAAGAGATATCCTTCAGTGATTCAGTGAGTCGGGCATGAAGCACAGAGTTCCTTAAACCTTTCATAATACTGGCTGAAATTCTCATCATGATCTTTTTGCTTGATTCCAGTGATCTCCTTTCTTAACACCGTAATCTTTGAGGCAGGAAAGTATTTGGTAAGAAATTCCTGAACTAGCTTCTTCCAAGAGTCAATATGATTGGGTGGGAGACTCAAAAGACACACCCGTGCTCTATCTTCCAAGGATAATGGGAAAGCCATCAGCTTCATGATTTCCAAATCCGCATCATCGGGACACATGCTACCGATAATGAATTGGAACTCCGTCAAGTGTTTGTGTGGATCTTCATTTATGATTCCATGGAACTTGGGTAACTGATGAAGGACTCCACTCTTGAGCTCAATATCTTTCTTGTTGGTTCTAGGCTCCGGATACTGGATGCAGAAATTCATAGTGCCACTTGTGTTAGTGTCAGGACCCACCCCGGTTTCACCCCGAAACCCGAGGTAAATCCCGCTCCCGTCTGACTCCCCGACACAACACCCAAGTAAAACTCACTCAACCCAGTCAGACGCAGGAGTAATTAAACAAAATATCCCAACGTTATCGTTTACAGAGCATATTACGAAAATACAAGGAAAATAAAAACCAAGAGACTTTAAACTATTCCGGGATCCCTCACGTCTATGCCTCGGACTCTGCCTCGACGTCAAGACCCCGCACTCGCTCCACAACCTGGAGGGCAATTTAAAACAGAAAATGTGAGTGGACCATAATGAAAGAAATGTTCTAAAACCATTTATCAGAAAACCGACTTTAACCCTCCGTTTTGAAAACCACATGCATAACCAACAGTTAATAACACAGTTCTAACTCAATTCTCACAAAACCTCATAAGAAACAGAAACACTATAAACAGTTAGAAAAACCAGAGCATGTGAATTCTCAAACCGTATCCTAAATCATGAACATGAAATCATCATTTTCTGATCAAACCTGCTGGACCTATCCGAGTCTTTAAACTCCCGAGTCTTTAAACTCAATCCAGGCCTTAATCATATCCGAGTCTTTAAACTCCCGAGTCTTTAAACTCAATCCGGGTCTTTAAACCCAATATCCAGATCCAGCAAATCCAATCCCAAAACCATTTGAAAACCATTTACCAATCCATATCCAAACCCGAATCCGAAATCACTGGTCCGATACCCTTCCGGCATCCAGAACCGTCATTCCGAACCCAAATCCGGAATCCACTTTCCAACTTTAAATCAAAATTCCGCTTTCCGAAAATCATTTAATCACCAAATCATGTTTCAAAATCCCTTTGTAAACAATCAAACTAGTTATCCTTTAAAAATCCCAAAACCTTGGCATTTTACTCAGAAATCGACATTTCTCGTAAAACGTGCAATAACGTAAAACCAACCAAACATAGTCAAGAAACATAGAATCATAATCAAAATCATAAAACAATTATGGAAAACAGTTATGCATGCTCGAGTTTAAAGAAGGGGTCCACTCACAGTACTGAGCCTTACTCACGTCCTGAACGTCCAGCACGTTCCTCGGCTTCCTCGGGAAATCCCGATCCTGTCAACAATCACCAAATTACGTCACTAACACGTTCACGAAAGTTCACCTAAATTCCCTCAACATTCCCCGAATCCTAAACGTAATAACCCGGGACCCTAAACCTTCACCCTCGCGGAACTAAACTCAAACGACGTCCGCACAACCCGAAACCACTTCCATTGAACTCACCATAACCCCTAGACCAAAAACCATGTTGACCGTTTTCCCCATCGCCGCCGCAAGCGCCCCCACGCGCCGCACAAAGTGGCTGCGCGTGGCCCTCACGCGCCTGCTACAGTGCACCGTCTTCCTCAGACGAACCCGGTTCGGCACAGTGGTCTGCAACTCAGACCGGCGTGCACGGTTCTCCTTCTTCCGTCCACCAAAACGGCTCATTTCTTCACCAACAGCATCGTCCAGGCCAACCCTATTGATTCCCCAACTCCGTTCACCTCGACACTGTCCCTAGCACGTCGACTGAAGCTCGAAACCAGACTGTCAACTCCCCCTGTTTCACGATCCAGCCACCCAGCTCACCTCCCTTCACGGTGGCTTCACCAAACTCTTCCCTGGACCTCACTGAACCTAAACCAACCCTCCTAGACCTTCGACTCAGTCCCAAACTCGACGACTTTGGGTTCGAACATCACGGCAAAACAGAGCACCAGAGTGCCTGCCGTCGTCTGAGCTCCGCCATGTACACCCCCGTCACGGCGACCATCCTAGTCGACGCCTACGACCCTCCTGAACCTTTCCCTGACCTCCACTCCTCTCGACTCTAAGCCCAACCTCACGACTTTCACGTTGAACCTCAACAGGAAAACAGAGTACCGAAATGGGGTCGAAGAAATTACCTGCCTCCTGTCGCCGCCGTGAGCTCAGCCGTGAGGTAGTAGCTCCTCCTGTCTTCCTCCGTCCTCTGAGCACTTCCCTTGACCTCGAGTGATCGATCACGGCTGCACCACCACCCAACTTCTCTGTTTTCTCCCAGAGTTCCTGCCTGGTTCCCGTGGCTCACACCTCACACACACACACACCCGCTGCACCTCTCAACCACCTCACCAGCTTCTCTTCGATCTCCCGTCCCTCACTCTCTCACCAGAACTCAGCAACCACCACAATCAGCCTTCAATTTGCTCTCAAAATCTCCCTCTGTTTTCTGTTTCTCTCTGTGTACACACAAGATCACGGGCACGGCTGCACCCCAATTATTTGGGGCGTGTATGCACAGGATTCCACCAGAATCCTCTACACACATGCCACATGTCACAATCCACTCCACACACTCCCACATGGCCCAATCTCAGCCGTTCATTTCCTTTCTTTGTGCACAAATCCCAATGTGCAGAAAGACCAAATTACCCTTCTTTTTAACTTATATTTACGGTTTTTCCACTAACTTCCTAGACCCATAACTCACACCTCGTAAGTTCGATGAATACGTGCCGCCTGTCATCGAACTCAGGACGACAAGAACTATCTAACCATCCTAGGTCAACGTACCAAAACCCGAGTCTACAAAAAGTCAACTATTCCCCCTTTTACGGTTAGGCTCTCAACCTTCCGAACATCACAACTTCCTCCTCGGAGGTCGGAATCAGGCGTGCCACCTGCCTATGGATTCGTGACATCCTAAACTACGTCCTGGTCACTGGTCAAAGTCCATCGGACCTCCCAAACTAAAAGTCAACGTTTTTGCCCGAACTAGGGGCAAAATCGTCATTCTACACTTACGGACCTATCGGGACCACCTAACCGCCGATTAACCTCACTAATCACACCTTAACCACTCTACTTATCCCAGTTCTCGGGACGGGTTATTACAATCTACCCCCCTAAAATGAATTTCGTCCCCGAAATTCCACAGCTAGTCCCCGACACCTAGGGTCTCCTACCCGTTAATCAACACTCGGTCAATAACAACCTCTCCTGGGTTCCTGTCTATCATCTCCACCTTGGGTATTTCACACCAGCTCCAACTACTGTTACCACGGCCAACCCTCGCTATGTAACGCAAGGGAAACTCTATGAACAGAAAACAAAGGTATTATAAAATACCTTATTTCAGAGTACCCGACAGAAGTCATAGAGTACATCCTCGTATACAACCACCCTACCTTCCCGAACCAACTCAACTACTAACCCACACAATCGACCACCCATCTCCCTCGGCTGCTAATTCGGCCACTATCGGAAGAAATCTACAAAGTCCTAAAGGCAAACTCTAGCTTGTGGGTTCTCTCCTTCAATAACCTCATATCGGTCAGTTATAGTCACTCCTTTCCTGTACCTTCCGTCATCCTACTACAGAACTCACTGTAACACTCCAAGTCCTCTAGGAAAACTCCTAGACTCTACCCTGAGATCCAACAACCAAACCTAAGTACAGCACAACCAAAAGTACTATAAGTACCTGTCCCCGTATCTGGTGTCGACTGAACTTCCTGCTGAGTCATCGAGAACACTCGGGCCTGAGATCCCGACGCTCTACCACGTCCCCTCGAACTACTAGTAGCAGTGCCACCACCTCCTCTAGTGCCCGCTGTCCCTGACGCTGTACTCTGTCCAGGCTCCGCTACTCCTCGACCTACACCACCTTCCTGTGGCAACAGTGGACACTCACGTCGAAAATGACCTCGCTCCCCGCAGTAGAAACACACATTCCAACCTGGTCCACTGCTCGGTCTCCCTGTGGACGCTACCGACGTCGCACTAGCTTGCGGAGTCGGCGGTGCTCGGTAACCCCAAAATCCTGAACTCTGAAAACTGCCAGGCCTACCAAAACGATCATCGCCCGACGACGACGCTTCACCGAAGTTACCCCTTTTCAGTGTCCGCTGGCTCGAAGCTCCAGGAATAGATGGTTCCCGGCGGCGCACTAGCAAACTGGCCTCAACCCTCACCGCAGCATCCGACAAGTCTCGGAGGGTAGCAAAAGATCCGGCCATCACTATGGCTCGAATCTCACCTCGCAGACCCAACTCAAACCTACGGCATTTCTCGGCTTCAGTGGCCACAAAAGCAGGAGCAAACCGAGACAACATCTGGAACTTCCGTTCATACTCAGCCACTGTCATAGTCCCCTGTTGGAGATGCAAGAACTCTGCCTCCTTGGCATCTCGGAAAGAACGAGGATAGTACTGCTCCAGGAACCGTTCCCTAAACGTCTCCCAGGTCACACTAAGGGCATCCCAATCGGACAACTCGAGGGTATACCACCACTCATACGCCGCACCATCCAGTAAGAATGTAGCCAACAATACTCGCTCCTCCGGCGGACAATGCATCACCGCAAAAATCCGCTCCAGTCTGGTAATCCACCTCTGGGCTTCCTCAGGATCAGCCCTACCACTAAACGTAGTCGCCTCGAGCCGTTGGGCTCGCTCAATAGTAGCACTCTCCGTCTCTCTTACTGCTTCTTCAGGTTGTGGAGAGGGTCTACGTCTCGGAGGCATCGTCAACCGCACGCTGAAAGAGGCATAGAAGCAGTCAAACAACTAAAACACAACGTCACAAACCAACAAACCCCACAAACCCGACAAACCTATGCTCTGATACCAATTGTCAGGACCCACCCCGGTTTCACCCCGAAACCCGAGGTAAATCCCGCTCCCGTCTGACTCCCCGACACAACACCCAAGTAAAACTCACTCAACCTAGTCAGACGCAGGAGTAATTAAACAAAATATCCCAACGTTATCGTTTACAGAGCATAGTACGAAAATACAAGGAAAATAAAAACCAAGAAAGTACACGCACACGGAAGACTTTAAACTATTCCGGGATCCCTCACGTCTATGCCTCGGACTCTGCCTCGACGTCAATACCCCGCACTCGCTCCACAACCTGGAGGGCAATTTAAAACAGAAAATGTGAGTGGACCATAATGAAAGAAATGTTCTAAAACCATTTATCAGAAAACCGACTTTAACCCTCCGTTTTGAAAACCACATGCATAACCAACAGTTAATAACACAGTTCTAACTCAATTCTCACAAAACCTCATAAGAAACAGAAACACTATAAACAGTTAGAAAAACCAGAGCATGTGAATTCTCAAACCGTATCCTAAATCATGAACATGAAATCATCATTTTCTGATCAAACCTGCTGGACCTATCCGAGTCTTTAAACTCACGAGTCTTTAAACTCAATCCAGGCCTTAATCATATCCGAGGCTTTAAACTCCCGAGTCTTTAAACTCAATCCGGGTCTTTAAACCCAATATCCAGATCCAGCAAATCCAATCCCAAAACCATTTGAAAACCGTTTACCAATCCATATCCAAACCCGAATCCGAAATCACTGGTCTGATACCCTTTCGGCATCCAGAACCGTCATTCCGAACCCAAATCCGGAATCCACTTTCCAACTTTAAATCCAAATTCCGCTTTCCTAAAATCATTTAATCACCAAATCATGTTTCAAAATCCCTTTGTAAACAATCACACTAGTTATCCTTTAAAAATCCCAAAACCTTGGCATTTTACTCAGAAATCGACATTTCTCGTAAAACGTGCAAACGTAAAACCAACCAAACATAGTCAAGAAACATAGAATCATAATCAAAATCATAAAACAATTATGGAAAACAGTTATGCATGCTCGAGTTTAAAGAAGGGGTCCACTCACAGTACTGAGCCTTACTCACGTCCTGAACGTCCAGCACGTTCCTCGGCTTCCTCGGGAAATCCCGATCCTGTCAACAATCACCAAATTACGTCACTAACACGTTCACGAAAGTTCACCTAAATTCCCTCAACATTCCCCGAATCCTAAACGTAATAACCCGGGACCCTAAACCTTCACCCTCGCGGAACTAAACTCAAACGACGTCCGCACAACCCGAAACCACTTCCATTGAACTCACCATAACCCCTAGACCAAAAACCATGTTGACCGTTTTCCCCATCGCCGCCGCACGCGCCCCCACGCGCCGCCCAAAGTGGCTGCGCGTGGCCCTCACGCGCCTGCTACAGTGCACCGTCTTCCTCAGACGAACCCGGTTCGGCACAGTGGTCTGCAACTCAGACCGGCGTGCACGGTTCTCCTTCTTCCGTCCACCAAAACGGCTCATTTCTTCACCAACAGCATCGTCCAGGCCAACCCTATTGATTCCCCAACTCCGTTCACCTCGACACTGTCCCTAGCCCGTCAACTGAAGCTCGAAACCAGACGGTCAACTCCCCCTGTTTCACGATCCAGCCACCCAGCTCACCTCCCTTCACGGTGGCTTCACCAAACTCTTCCCTGGACCTCACTGAACCTAAACCAACCCTCCTAGACCTTCGACTCAGTCCCAAACTCGACGACTTTGGGTTCGAACATCACGGCAAAACAGAGCACCAGAGTGCCTGCCGTCGTCTGAGCTCCACCATGTACACCCCCGTCACGGCGACCATCCTAGTCGACGCCTAGGACCCTCCTGAACCTCACCCTGACCTCCACTCCTCTCGACTCTAAGCCCAACCTCACGACTTTCACGTTGAACCTCAACAGAAATACAGAGTACCGAAATGGGGACGAAGAAATTACCTGCCTCCTGTCGCCGCCGTGAGCTCAGCCGTGAGGTAGTAGCTCCTCCTGTCTTCCTCCGTCCTCTGAGCACTTCCCTTGACCTCGAGTGATCGATCACGGCTGCACCACCACCCAACTTCTCTATTTTCTCCCAGAGTTCCTGCCTGGTTCCCGTGGCTCACACCTCACACACACACCCGCTGCACCTCTCAACCACCTCACCAGCTTCTCTTCGATCTCCCGTCCCTCACTCTCTCACCAGAACTCAGCAACCACCACAATCAGCCTTCAATTTGCCCTCAAAATCTCCCTCTGTTTTCTGTTTCTCTCTGTGTACACACAAGATCACGGGCACGGCTGCACCCCAATTATTTGGGGCGTGTATGCACAGGATTCCACCAGAATCCTCTACACACATGCCACATGTCACAATCCACTCCACACACTCCTACATGGCCCAATCTCAGCCGTTCATTTCCTTTCTCTGTGCACAAATCCCAATGTGCAGAAAGACCAAATTACCCTTCTTTTTAACTTATATTTACGGTTTTGCCACTAACTTCCTAGACCCATAACTCACACCTCGTAAGTCCGATGAATATGTGCCGCCTGTCATCGAACTCAGGACGACAAGAACTATCTAACCATCCTAGGTCAACGTGCCAAAACCCGAGTCTACAAAAAGTCAACTATTCCCCCCTTTACGGTTAGGCTCTCAACCTTCCGAACATCACAACTTCCTCCTCGGAGGTCGGAATCAGGCGTGCCACCTGCCTATGGATTCGTGACGTCCTAAACTACGTCCTGGTCACTGGTCAAAGTCCATCGGACCTCCCAAACTAAAAGTCAACGTTTTTGCCCGAACTAGGGGCAAAATCGTCATTCTACACTTACGGACCTATCGGGACCACCTAACCGCCGATTAACCTCACTAATCACACCTTAACCACTCTACTTATCCCGGTTCTCGGGACGGGTTGTTACAGTTAGCACATGTCTGCTCTCGGATACTCAGATTTCTTGCCATGACTACTGGTGTTCCAAAAATCTGTTCCTCGTATGAATTACTCTTTTCACTTATTGATTCACCGAGTATTGGGGATGGTGGTCCGGATGAGCTGGTTTTCTTAAATGCGTCTCTGAATGTTGCGTTGCTTGGTGAGATGTCAAGTTGCTTTCTCAACCGATCAAGCTTAGACTGATGAGCGTGCATTCATAAGTACGTACCTAAATTAAAAGTGAACACTAAGTTAGAAGGTAAATATACACAAGTACTTAGCTAGTGAAAGTTAATTTAAATAAAATAGTTGCGACAAGAGTTAGGATTAATGTTCGAAATACAAGTTAAGAAAGTCACAATTAGCAAGAAAAAGTGAGTTATGAACAAGTATTAATTTAAGCCGGAATTAACATATACACAAAAAGAGATAGTAGAGGTAAGAGAGTATAGATTTCATACAGTGTGACATAAATAGAAGCTATAATTAACAAAAAGTCACAGTAATAGCAAGAAAATGCACAAGTTCCAAATGCATCTAAACTAATGCAACACAAAAGTATCTACATGAAGCATGGTGTGAATGCATTTATTAGAACCTGCACAGACATAAGAGTTACGTGACAGTTCATGAAAAATGGCCTACACCTTCGATCTCACTTCCCTAGATTCACTTAGTCTAGGGGGCCTGGTGATGAATTCCGATCATCATGAAATCTCAGGGAGGGTATGCAACTATTTATGCAATAAGTATAGCCTTAAAGTGTCATGAATAACTTTCCCCTTCCGCTTCTCATAATACTTTCCTGGGCGTACGGCCTGCGCGTACTGATAACCACCCTTCCACCATTCAATGTTAATCATGGCCAGTTGAGATAGATGTAACGCGAGAAGCAAGGATAATTTCGAGAACACCCCGAGGCTTGCATTGGCATATACTCCATTGGTGTTCTCTTTCTTAATCCAAAACTTGTCACCAGTCATAACCCTTCTAGACACCATAACCAACCGATGGAATATTTGGTGAATTACCAAACCCGAGTGTTTACAAACTCTGCCCCAACCTCATGCCCATAGATTCGAGTCTATGGTGTGTGGTGATGAAATCCACACATCACGAAGGGTTAAGGAGAAAATAAACACAAGGGACGCTACCTGTTCCCGAAAGTAGAATTTTGAAGAAAAGGGGCCTTGAGATTCATGCAACTCTAAAACATTTAATAGGAAACAATATTTACATTTAGGAAAGTCACATATATAAATATATATAGCTCCTAAAAATTAATAAAATAAACAAGTATAAAATACAATTCATGAAATAACACAATAAAGGCATTAAATACAATTTATGAAAAAATAACATATTATGAACATTGTGAATTAATATAATAAGGCAAGCATAAGACATAAAAGTTGTGAACAAAAATGGATACTCAAATATGAACAAAATAACTCAAGTTTGTAAAAGTATAACCAAATTATGAACAAGTATACAATTTTGAACAAGTATGACAAATAACAAGTAACATAATTACAACTTATTTATGCTAACAAAAAAATAAAAGGTATGAAAATTTAGTAAAGGTAATTATAAACAAGTAGGAACATTTAATAAACATAATAAAAGTAAAATGAATAGTTAAAACACAATCTAAAATTAAGTATGCACAAATTAAATTGTTCATTTATTTACTACAATTGATTTATACTTGTCCGTAAGTTTCTTTGTTTTTTTTTTTAGTTTAATATTTTTTTCTTTTTTTTTAGTTTAATAGAAATATTAAATAAACAAATAAATAATCATAAAATAAAGTAATTGTAAACAAGTAATATACATGTAATACTATGAAAGTAAACGAATAAAATATGAACAAGTATTATGGCAACATAATTAAATAAATAAATAAAACTTAAGAATATGTATACTTAATTCACAAATATGAACATTTCAAATATAAACAATTTTATACATGCTAACACATTAAGAATAATTTTTAATTTCCCCGGAAACGGCGCCAAAAATTGATAACGCCCAAACTACGCATTAAATTAAACACGTAATTTGAGTATTATGCAATTTAAACCCTTTTTGTGTAATTGTAGTATTGGTAAATAGGGACCGTTCTTAACGGGGGAAATTAGGGAATATTAATAATATGTTAGTTAAAAAGAATAATGAATAATCAAAGAATAATGAATTGAAGAATTGAATAATCAAATAATTATTTAATTGAATAATCAAGCAATAAAGAATTAGAGAATTAACGAATAAACGTATAAACGAATTAATAAATAAGAGAATCAATAAATTAATGGAATAACAAATAAATGAATTAAACGAATAAAAGAATAAAGATGGGGTTTTTTAGGGATTTTGATCATGCAAAATAAGTAAAGACATAAATGAACTAATTCTATTCCTATTTTAACATATATACAAGTGGACTTTCTTTAAACACAAATTCTACCAACACTCTAACATTTGCCAAGTTTGAATATATCACAAAAATTCTATTTTCACCATCTCACTCATGCATACATTTTATAAGCATTATAAATGCACCGAAACACGGTCATAAACACTTATAAATTGATTAACCCAATGTTTATGATTTGAATGTGTATTAAACATTTAAATCTCTTCAATTTTATACTAAGTGCACCGAAACGCGGTCATAAACACTTAGTATAAAATTGAAGCTTAAGCACTCAAATGTATGAAGTAAATGAAGTTTGAAAAGTAGAACTCATTATAATAATATCCTTGTCTACAAAAGTTAGAAAGAAAATACCCACAAAAATTTTGAACTAAAGAAAATAAAACCGAAACAACAATGAGAGTTTAAGTAAAGTAAAGAACAACCTACACCTTCGGAATCCAAGAAAGCTTGTGATTCCGAAAATGGATGGAATAAAAATGACATGTTATTCATAAGATTTTCTGACAGCAGAAGAAACCTTATGAAGATGGATGAATAAACACGAGAATGCGAACTTAAACTCAAGAATTGCAACAGAAATACTAGGCTTGATATTTCTAAAGGAAGGATACAATTTTGTGTTTTGGAGCTCTTTCTCAAAACAAAGTCCACCCTTTCAAGTGAAAATGAACTCCTATTTATAGGAGGAAAAAGCTACTAAAAACAAATAAAATAAAGTAATTAAAAATTACAATAAAATAAAAGAAAATGAAATGATGACTAATTATGAACAATGATGTTTAATGATGAAATTAGGTAAGGTTTGGAATTAATTTGTGGTTGAAAAATATGGGAAATAAGAGAAAATTGGAGCAGTTGTACTGCTGGGCCACTGTGGCTGATCTTCAGGATTTGGCGTGATGGGCTGGGTTAGGTTGCAGCAGGAAAATCAGAGCAGTTGGGCTGCTCGGGTGGTTTGGTGGCCTGATGCACAGGGGCACGCGTGATGGGCTGAATGCAGTGGGAAGGTTTGTACGGGCTGCATGACTGGACTGGAGCAGGTAGGCTGCACAACTGGGTGACTGGCGTACGGGCTGCAGCTGGGCTCAGAGCACGCGTGGGCTGCAGCGCGGGTTGGTTATTTGGCGCGGGCTAGACTGGTGCAGTGGGCTGGACGTGTGAAAGAGTTTTGGGCTGCAACTAATCTCAGACCGAAACGGACTGTTGCTGGAAGATGGGCTCACGTGAAGGCTGCTGGGCTGCGAGCGGAATAGGCTAGAGGCACGCGGCTGCTGGAGCTGGTCCAGACTGCAGCTTTGATCTGGACTGGATCCGTTTGGCAATGGGGATGGCTGCTAGAGCAATTGTGGATTTGGGCTGGGCGACTGGGCCGGTATTTAATTTGAATCAATTAACTTGGGCTGCACAAAAGAAAAGAAAATGGACTGAGTTAATTTGGGCTTTGAAAAAATCAAAATTAATTAAAAATATAATTCAATCGAATTTCGTCCATAATTTCTTCGTTATAATTCCGATCGGGACGATTCTTTCGCCAAAATGCTCCAAATAACAAGCTTTATTTATTTAAACAAAAATATCACAAAATAACTTATTTGATCTAATTATTTATTATTTTAATAATAAAATTCAAGTATAAGGGTATAAAATAATATAAAATATTGTTGATTTAACGACCTATCAATAACCTGGTTGCAATATACGGGTCAACCCGTATAGAGGTTGAAGGAGACATTGTTGTCGAGGTGGCCCCTACGCGCATGGAGCTTTTGTCGACGCATGAGGTGACCCCTACGTGCATGGTCATTAAAAGGAAACCCTTTCAAAGTAAACTTTGTTTATAAAAGATTTCTAAAGGATTATTCATCAATACAAGGAATTACTTGGTTGGTGTGAAAATAGGATTTCTTGTAAGCCTTAAGTCTAGTCAATGATGATCTTTAATTATAATTATGTACATTGTGGCATTAACTACTTGAGGTTGGACGAATATTGGGGATTATGAGTAAAAGGTTAGTTTTAACCTTATTTGGACATGAATAATTGGTGAGTAATTTTGATGATTATGTTGTAGATATTTGATGAATTTATGATGTATTATGATGATATTTATTGGTTGTTTTACTAACGGTGTAAGATGATGTTAAATGGGGATATACTCTCATAAGGAATTAACATACTTATAAATAATTATTCATAGTTATACGTCATATGTTAAAATTCAAAAGTATTAAACAATATGAGATAAGTAAAATTGCCTGAATAGATAAATTCCGCCACTTGTCGGGGCTAGTGGATTGGATGTGCACAGAAACCCCGCAACGACGGATTAGGTTAGGTTATTAAGGTAAATTTTGGATATAGTTAAAATTCATAATATCCCTTGTCTGACAACAGCTGTCAGACGAGAGCATGACCAGCCCGATGTTTCAAGGTAATCAAAGACGGGTCCTGTCAGAAGATGTCATTGTAGGCTCTGGGACAATCGACCACCAAAAAAGTGACAATGGCAGTCGCAATGCGTGGCATGGTGCCTGCTAAGATTGCTAGAGAAATGGTGCCGATCGGCATGACTGAGTCTCCTAAGAAACTCAGTAGTGGAGTGACTACTCTATTCAAGTCATTCTCAGGTATGCCGAACAGATTGAATGCCTACATGAAGATCACATTGACTGAGCTTCTAGTGTTGACGAGAATCTGTCTGACGTTAAAATATGCGTCCAAATGATCATAAGGTCGTTGTGGCGAAAGACGATGCCTCGCTCTTCCTCCTCAGAGAAGGTGATTGGTTCCTAGCCTGCCTTATTGATTTTTTGTGCTCTTCTAGATTCAATGTTGAAGTGCTAGTGATTAGATTGGATTATTCGGAGATAATCTTTCTTTGCCAAATTAGAAGTGTAGGCGGAGGAGATAGAAAGTCCACCACTAATGGTGTATATCTACGGGTTTTCCATTGACCACAAGGAATTTTTCAAAAACTAATTGATCTTCTCGTCTCGGACTAGTCCTTCCATAGGGTCGCGGAAGGGCACACATTCATCAATGAGTAGCCATTTAACTTATGGTATTGGAAATAAAGGTTGGGATGAAGTGGTCATCGGGGGTTTGCATGCTAGGCCTTGGGTTTCTTAATCATGTTCTCCACATTTAAAAGTATGTTCTCTAAAAAGGTATTGAGAATGTTGTAAGTTTCTTTCCTAGGCATTGAAGCTCATTAGTGGCCTCCTTGGGGAGCCTGGTTGTGAGTCTTGCTCATGGTTATCGTGCCTTCTATCCTTCCTACCCTTGTGATTGTTGTCATAAGAGCCCTTCCTCTTACCTCAGTAAGAGTTGTGCTCGCATGCTTGGTTGTGCTGGTCTGCCATTTCAAGTATAATTCTCTCAATTCTTTCATCTAATCGACTCTAATAACTTCCATAAACAGATCTATGATATCAAAACGTCAAAAAATCACCTCAATTTCAATACCCAATCTCATGGTTTTCGTCTAAAGTTTCCATCATTTAGTTCAAGCCTTCCTGCAACCAATTCTTTACACTAATCACTCAATCTTGCTCGTCAAGGATCGAAGATCACAATTCTACGCTCAATTTCACCAATTAAATGTCCAGAATCAAACTTCCAATTCAGAGATTCATGGAGGTTTTCAGGTTTCCTCTTGGGTTTTCTTCTTGGGTGCTCAGGTCTAGGTTCTCTTCCATGCTTCTTCTATTTTCCTTTTTCTTTACTCGTTCCCTTTCAGCTCCTTTTAATTCCAAGATGAAGATCAAAGTCTACTAGCTTTCTGGGTTCTAGTTTTGGGTTTATTCCAACAAGAACACTACACATGCATACACGAGTTGATTTATTCAATTCAACACAACACTGCACACACAACTTGTAACGCCCCGGAAATTCGGAAAATGTAATATTGTAAAATATTGAATAAAACGACGTTTTTACCCCTGTGTTTGGCGTGGTCAATTTGATGTCTTTTTGATTGGAGGGTCGAACGGACGTTGACCAATGACCGTGACGTAGTTCGGGACGTCACGAGTTCATAGACAGGCGGCACGCGTGAAACGGACATCGGATGACCGAGTTACGGGTCACGGAAGTTGGAGGGCATTTTGGTAATTATTGCCTTGAGGGCATTTTGGTCTTTTGCACGGGTTACTGTAGCACCACCGTGAAAAATAGAGTGCACGGCCATGCCGTGGTGTTTTGTACGTGCAAATTGTTTATGGCTTTAGTGGAATGAACATATGAATTGTTTATGTGAATTGAGGTAGTGGGAGCATAACTGAATGGCTGAATAGAGCATCAGAGCACGGACTTGAGTTTTAAAATGGCCATGGTTTCTGTGTTTGTGGGAAGAAATTTTCAGAGACTTCAGAGTGTCTCCCACGGGTTGCTGGCCGTATTGATTGATTATCTGAGTGCTATTGGGTTGAGAGGACTCATTTGCATCATTCTGCCGTTGAGAGACTGAGAGAGATTCAGAGAAACCGTGGGAAAAACCATTTCGGGTTTTGGGGGGGAAAATCCAGAGTTCAATTTCTACGGGTTGTTGGACCAATCTAATCAGTGAGTGAGCTTCCTGGGAATGTGTAGAACACATCCATATCAAAATCGACGGCAAGCAGCCACGGGTGAGCTGGGACGGTGACGGCCGTGTGCAAAGAATTTCAGAGGTATTGGACGGCTACTTACAGGTAACGATTTGTTCAATTGATCGTGTGGCTACGTTGGTTTAAGTATCCTTAAGCTACTGTATGAGTTAATTGGATAATGTAACTGTTTTGGGTGAGTTCTGGATGATGACCCGTTCGACTGTTCGGGTCTGGGTTGATCGATTTGGGGCATGTCGAAGTAATTAAATGACATAGAATTCTAATTGAATGATTATAGAACATGTTAGGATCAAGAATGTGAGGAATTGAGTGAGAATTGAGGGCTAATTGGATAGGTTGAACACGCGGGTTGAAGACCCGAATAGCAGTAGTCGGGTGAAGATGGTGACACTGTAGCAGTGTCACTGTAGCAGGCGTGTGGCTTACACGCGCAGCCACATTGGGCGGCGCGTGACGGTGCGTGTGATGTGATCTCCGGTCACGGTCAACATGAAACTTATTCCTTTCAGTCTAATTCACATTTTAGCTTTAAAGTTCGAGTCGATCAGAAGTCGTTTGGGATAGTTTCGGGAGTTCGGAAGTTTAGGTCCTTAAGGTTAATTTTATCGAAAAATCCGGAAAAATTAGGAAAAATCATACGAGTTATTTGGGGATGATTGTAACCCTCCTTGTACGTTTTTACAGGCCCGGATATTTCCGAAGCTACTGAGGAGCGCACAGGGCGCGATTGACGCGTCCTAAAACCGTGAGTGGACTTTTGATTTCCAAATTGTGCATGCATGACTATTTTACTTATTTATCTTGTGTTTTCACTTATGATTTTATGTTGATAAATATGATATTTCGGTTCAATGTGATTTCACGCTTTTAGAGATAATTATCGTATTTCACGCATTTCGAGGTTACGGTTTTCTCCTATGCATGAATGATGTTTTGATGAAGTATTGGAAATGATTATGCATGTCACGTATTTATGATGTTTTGATTATATTTGTGAAGTGGTTTTCGGGAATTGCATGTTTTGGAATTTGCATGTGAATTCGGACATAAGTCCTATTTTGACAAGTTATGATTTCGGAATGATTTTTTTTTGGAAAACGGATCATGATGAATTGTGTTTATAAATGGTTTTGGGTTTAAAGACACGGTTGATTGTTGGATCTGGTTTTAGATTTAAAGACCCGGTTAATTGATAACGGGGGCGGGCCCGGAAAATTGGGTTTAAAGACTCGGATTGAGTTTAAAGACTCGTGAGTTTAAAGACTTGGTTATTGTGATACCCCCGAGGCCTATTGATTATGTTTTGAGTTTAAAGACTCGTTGATATCCCGGGAAGGCCTGATATTGAGTTTAAAGACTCGGATGGATCCAACGGTTTAATTGTGATTATTGATTCACTTTTTACTTGATTTGCGTAATTGATGTTTCAAAATGACGGTTTCTGGATTTTGGTAATATTATATTATTTTACATGAGTTATGACGGTTTTCTGTAATGTTTTCCATGTGTTTCGGAAAAAAGGGATTTCAAATGTAGTATACGGTTTCGAATGGCTGGTTATGCATGCGTGTTATAAAATTGGAGGTCGAACCCCGATTTCCTTAAACGGTTTTCTGCAAACTTTTGTTTCGGTCCACTCACACCTTGTTGTTTTAACTACCCTCCAGGTCGTGGTACGAGTTCGGGGGCTAGCGCCGAAGCAGAGGCAGAGACAGATGCATAAAGTTTTCCGTTGCGGAGTAGTTAGTTCACAGAGTAAGATTTTTTCTTTAACTTGTTTTGTAATATTATGCTCTGTGAAACTATGGACTTGATGTCCAATCAGTTGTATTTGTTTAATCTCCCTGGTCTGACAATGGGTGTGATGTAATATTATTTGGTTTTCCGGTCTTTTGGGTTCGATTGTCAGACGGGAGCAGGATACTTCCCGATTATCGAGGCGATAATCGGGGTGGGTCCTGCCACAACTGCCACGAATCCCAGCCAACAACTGACAGGTGTTACACACCTAGCCAGTGGATTCACATCCCTCAATGACTCAGCAAAATAGTAGAAATACCAAAATGCCCTCAGGAAAAATTACAAAAATACCCCTCAGCATTTTAGACGTACCGCCTATCTACAGACTCAGGATTACGGGACCTCCACAACAATCTTCACAAAAAGTCCAAAAAGTATTCCAAACAAAATGTCAACTTTTGACCACTTAAACAAAGGGTAAAATCGTCATTTCCATTTCAAATTCTCGAAATTTCCTTTTTTGAATTTTTGGGTCGTCACACAAATAGAGTCCATTATTGCGGGGTTATCACCCACATGCAACTCATTAACTCAGTTTGATCATGGAACTCCTCTGCTAGTTTCCTTTTTCCTTATTTAATTTAATAATCATTGAGTGTTATGTGTAAATCATACTAAAGGAAGTAAAGGAATGCATAATAATAATCTTAAGGAAAACTTTGTGAAGGAAAGTTGTTCACAATTTGTATATAAACTCAAACTACTAATTATAGACTCTCCTTGTATAGTTTATGATTCATCATGATTTACCTTAATGACCATTAATCATATAAACCTTAGGCTTAACTCCTTAATCTTTTTCGGAATTTAATTCAACTTTAGAATATAAACATTATTCCATTATTATTCTTCTAATTAAACCATAACAATTTACAGAATAATTTAAAAGCCATTGAACGTTATGCCCTTTCTCACAATCCTTGTAACACTTCCTGTTCACCATAATCTATTCTTAAAGATCATTATAGTCTTAATTGGTCTTAAGTTTCATTCCCAAACCTTACTTATATTTAACTCTAACTCAAAAATGAACGCATTACATCAAAAATCCAGAAATAAATCTAAATGGTGTCCAAATAATTCAAACCTTATACCATTAGGTTGAAAATGCAAAGATGAACATTTTTCGTGTTGATAGTAACCTGGAAAACCGTCGCACATGCCCTCATTTGTCAGCGAAAGCTCCATGCTCATGGTGCCCGTGCGCTTGCACATTTACCTTCAACCTCCCGCGGGTCAATCCAATTTCTTGCAATTTAGGTTGCCCGGCCCGCGTCCATGATCCATATAGAAATCCACCCATTTTCATCTGTTTCTTACAATTTAAACGCCCAATCTCACCTAAGAGATTCCAAAAAAAAAAATCTATGAACTCAAAACCTAAGAGCTTACCTCATAGCTCAACCAAAAATCTCCCCAACCTCCAGTAGTCCGTCGAACACTCTGTTCTCATGTTTCCCACATCCCAACATGCATCTTTCTACCTCAAATGGATCATAAGAACTCACACATCATGTTGATGTTGCTATTTTTGAGATGGAATGCCTCGAAACATAAGCATAACTCACGATCATGTTTTGGGCTTCTCAGGTTTACTTCCCTTCATTCTCTACCTTACAGTTTTTCCTCCCTCTCTCGACCCTTTTTTCTTCTTTCTTTCTTTCTTTCTTTTCCTCTCTTTCCTTCTAGCTCTCATCTCCTTCCTGTCTATCGGTTCTCACTGTTTCTTATTTTTCTCTTCTGCCACTCTCCACCGAGTACCATACTTGCACGCACACACACACACACACACACACACACACACACACACACACACACACACACACACACACACACACACACACACACACACACACACACACACACACACACACACACACACACACACACACACACACACACACACACACACACACACACACACACCTACACCTATTTATAATAGACTAAGTCGGTGAAAGAATTGAAGGAGGGAAAAATGAAGAGAGTTGTAGAATACTCTAGGTTTCTCTTCCAAAATGACGAAAATACACTAATGTCCAAAGTTACCAAAATGCCCCTAATTATTTTTTACCCATAATGAGACCTACATAACAGCCCTTCCGAAATATCTACAAAGTATCCCAGTAAGAAAGTCAACATTTGTTCTTATAGGGGGGAAAATAGTCATTTTCACTTAATTTTTTTTTTCCAAGTTTTATTATTCTCGAATTTTCGGGCCGTTACAACTTACCCCCTTAAAAAATTTCATCCTTGAAATTTTAGAACAAGTCAGTCTTATTTCCATCCTCAAATTGGACAACTGAGTTTTTCAAAAATAATCAACCTTCCGATTTCTTCTTCTCACTGAATCGCAACTCCATTGAAACATAGGCAATATCAGGATCCCGTATAATGTTAATTAATTCACATAGGAAATCTCACACTAGGTACCTTTCGAGTCACTTTCAAGAACATAATAGTACCAAACATAACTTATATATCACCAATTCATGACTAGGCTCAACCAATTAATAACTCATGTACCAACCACATCACGCAATGGCACTACGCGTAGGTCATCACCACTACATCATTTGAATCAAGTCTGGCACCATCCAAACAATATTAATATTCGTTTGGTTTATATCTGTACTATTGGTAGGTAAACCACTCAGGATCTAGAGTCAAGCTTGACATTCGAGTGTAACCTCACTCAGGATTTGGAGTCCTGCTCGACGTCTGAGTGAGAACGGACTCAGAATCTAGAGCCCTACTCGACTTCTGAGTAAAAAATGACTCAGGATCTAGAGCCCAGCTCAATGCCTGAGTCATCTCAATATCATTCTCAAGATTTGGAGCCCACTTTGACATCTGAGACTAACTATCAGAATACCATTCTCGGGATCTAGAGCTCAGCTTGACGTCCGAGACTAAAAACCCACTACCAACTCAAGATCTGGAGCCTAGCTCGACATCTGAGTTGTTATCCCACAATACCAGTCTCAAGAAAAGGAGTTTACATCGACGTATGAGACTGACTACCACTCAAGAAAACAACATCTGTCCATAAACACACTAATACAAATATCGAGAGACACATATATTTATACATATAAATCCCTCAAAATCAAATTCACATTTACAACATATATTCATTTCCTAACAACCAAATCATCATCTCAAAATTTGAGTCTAACCAACACAATTTCTATAAAACCTCGTAAAAACATAGACTCTGGATCCACACTTAAATTCTTAAAAATCATAAATAATCTTTTGAAAACTAACCTCAAATCATTATTACATAAATTAAAACCTGGATTCCTAGTTCAAGTCATACCCAAATTTCAAGCCGGACTTTAGTCCAAACACTGTTTATGCTAAATCTCGTAAAATATGTATATCAAATAAACATCATTATGTAAACCATGTAATAAAACAATTAAAATATGTTATGCATAGAGCTTATACCTCATGACATGATTATTTCATACCTCTCCTCTGATACCAAGTTGACAAGAACCTTTCCTAAAATTACCTTGGAAATTGCACTCAGTCCTGCTCCCATTTGACGAGCAACCCAAGACACTGATTTTACCTTCACCACTCGTCAGGCAAAGGATATTACTCGATTTTTACCATGTTTATGTCATATTAAATTAAAAAAAAATAGAGTCCAATCCCGCGAGGGTACTGCCCACATCCCACCCACTAACCCCATCTAGTCATGGAACTCCTCTGCTCGTTTCCTTTCGCCTTATTTAATTTAATAATCATTAAGTGTTATATGTAAATCATACTAAAGTAAGTAAAGGAATACATAATAATAATCCCAAGGAAGGAAAACTTTGTGAAGGAAAATTGTTCACAATTTGTGTATAACTCAAACTACTAATTATACACCTTCCTTGTATAGTTTACGATTCATCATGATTTATCTTAATGACCATTAATAAATATATAAACCTTAGGCTTAAGTTCTTAATATTTTCTGGAATTTAATTCAACTTTAGAATATAAGCATTGTGCCATTATTATTCTTATAATTAAGCCATAATAATTTACATAATAATTTAAAAGCCATTAAATGTTATGCCCTCTCTCACAATCCTTGTAACACTTCCCGTTCACCATAATCTATTATTAAAGGTCATTATAGTCCCAATTAGTCTTAGGTTTCATTCCTAAACCTTACTTATATTCAACTCTAACTCAAAAAAGAACACATTATATCAAAAATCCAGAAATAAATCTAAATGGTGTCCAAAAAATTCAAACCGTGTACCATTAGGTTCAGAACGCAAAGATGAACATTTTTCGTGTTGACGGTAACCTAGAAAATCTCTGCACGTACCCTCACGCACCGGCGAAAGCTCCCTGTGCATGGTGCCCACGCGCCTGTACAATTACCTTCAACTTCCCACGGGTCGACCTGGTTTCCTGCAACATGGGTCACCTGACCCGCGACCAAGACCCAGATAGAAATCCATCATTTTCAACCGTTTCTTACGATTTAAACTTCCAAACTCATCTAAGAGATTCCAAAAAACGATATATGAACTCAAAACCTAAGAACTTACCTCACAGCTCGACCAAAATCTCCCCAACCTCTCGCAGTCCGTCGAACACTCTGTTATGATGTTTCCCACGTCCCAACTTGCATTTTTCTACCTCACAAGGATCATGAGAACTCACACATCATGATGAGGTCCCTAGTTTCGAGCTAGAAGGCCTCAAAACATAAGCATGACTCACGGTCAAGTTTTGGGCTTCTTGGGTTTACTTCGCTCCCTTCTCTACCTTATTGTTTTTACTCCCTCTCTCCACCCTTTTTTTCCTTCTTTCTTTCTTTCTTTCTTTTCCTCTCTTTCATGCTAGCTCTTATCTCCTTACTTTATCTCGGTTCTCACTTTTTCTTATGTTTCTCTTCGGCCACTCTCCACCGAGCACCATACTTGCGCGCGCACACACACACACACACACACACACACACACACACACACACACACACACACACACACACACACACACATATAATGGACTAAGTCGGTGGAAGAATTGAGGGAGGGAAAATGAAGAGAGTTCTAGAATACTCTAGGTTTATCTTCCAAAATGACCAAAATACCCTTAAGTCCAATATTACCAAATTTCCCCTAGTTATTTTTGACCCATAACAAACCTATTCATTCTCTAATTCTTACATACCTCCTGTTTATGGATTCAAGATTCCGAGACCTACGTAACCTCCCTTACAAAACATCAACAAAGTGTCTTGGTCAAAAAGTCCACATTTGTACTTATAGGGGAAAAACTGTCATTTTTACTTAATTTTTTGCAACTTTTATTATTCTTGAATTTATGAGCAGTTATAGATTGGGTACCTTGGTTGGTCGTTCTTAGTCAGTGGGCACAACCTTCTGGTGGTTGGTCGGATAGGGTTGGCTTGCCCGAGTTTGGTCGGCATGCGACTGACCTATTCGGCAAGCGATTGGACCTAGTCGGCATGCGACTAGATCTGGTCAGTAGGCAACTGGACCTGGTCAGCAAGCGGCGAAATGGTTGGCAACAACGATTTTCTAGCAGTTATGGACGTCTCCCCGATGGTCGGCCGGAATGGTGTAAACATGCATGTCAATTCCATTCATGTTGATTTGGCTATGACCGAGGTTGAGAAACTAGATCCGGTCATGAGCATCAAAACATTGTTTGTTCTTCTCTTTTTTTCTATGAGTTATAAAAAATACTTTTTTCAGAAATTTGTCATATTACCTTGGCAATGAGCAGATTTTATTTTGCCAACATCATGATCTATTTGTTTACGAAGTTTATACTTGGAAAGTGATTTAGGTTGTAATTTTGACAATCAATGGAATAATATTTAATTCCACTACTTTTTTTTTTTTTTGCCTTTCAGTGTCAATTTTGGGATTTTCAGTTTGTGTTTTAAGTGTAGAGGTTGATATCAATCCATGACAATGCTTCCTACATCCTAATGTTTGGATTTGGTTCTTCACGTCACTCATCGATAGTTTGATCACGTTTCTATTTCCAGAAGTCTTAGTTTTCCCACTGTTTGATCTGTCAAAGTGAAATGTGAGAAATTTATTGTGATGCCATTTTCGGTCTATTTTTTCCCTTTCGTGTCAGAACCTGTTTCTATGGTCATTTGAGACTTCAATTACAACTACAAACTCATTTCTAATATCTCAACAATTGTAGAAAACATAATCAAGCCAACCGAAATTATTAGCAAAATAGATCACTGGTACTTAACATAGCCACCATGTTTGGTATTATTGTCAAAAATTTGTTTATCTTATATTTGACTATGCATGGAGTTTGTTTAAATTCTACTTTTGTCCACATGAAAGAGTCCACATCCACACCGCTTCAGTCGTTTGTTTTTGTATTTTCCTCCACGTTCCCCTTTTGTCTTCTATTTTTCATTCTCTTGATTTTGAGTTTGACAAATCAAAGCTATCAGCAGAAATCCTCGAATGGAATGATGCATTTTCAAATCAGCAATATTTTTATTGTATAATTGGTAAAGTACAGTTTTGTTTGCAAAGTCATTTCTTGGATTTTCTTTACCAAAGATTTTTCATGTATTGTGGCAATCATATGCACTTTATCTATCCCTTACTGTACAAACATTAACATATATTTTAAAAACCAGTCTCTTTGGCTAATGTATTTGTTGTTCTTCATTTCAGATTAAAAAAGAAATGGCTGCAATTCCCATTCGTGATTTGTGCCTTTTCAACTGTTAAAGACCCTCCGAGTTGGCATATGTAGAATATGGAGATCGAAGCTTTTTGCAGCTCCCAACAAATTTGGTGGATTACATTGTACTTTAATAGATGAATCGGTAAAGAATTCCCTATAGTTAAATACCCATTTTTCTAAATAATCGGAAAATGTCATTATTAAAACTATTGATTTCACCATTTTCATCATCTGTTATCCTTTGCTAAATATGAAAGTTGTTATGTACTTGATCTAATAAAATTATCACTTAAACTCAGTGTGGAACCCAAAATCATCCGAAAATTATGGAGCCGCCACGTGTCCCGTAATTCCCAAAAATGACCAAATTGCCCTTGGCAAATAACGCTGATCATTTGAAAAAACACCCACACATTAAATAATCTATTTACCAGTTAAATACGTTATTTGATCGGGTTAAAACCTCCGTAATATTGATATTCTCCCCGAGAGTTAATTATCGTTATTCTTAATAATGGATAATTAATATTAATATTAAAATACAACAAATATCATTACTATAATAATGAGCCATCATTACAATTATTAAATAATATATTTAATAATAATATATTATTTACTAATTAAATATTCAACCAACCAATCAGAACGCTCAAAGGCTCCCAAGATTTTCCTATAAATAGGAAGGCACATTTCATTTCCAAGGTACGTTGATTCTTCGTTTCGAAGTATATCCCTTTCCTCTCTCGAAGCTAACTTAGGCATCGGAGTGTTCTTGGTCGAACAACCCCCCGGGTAAATCGATCGAGGCAACGATAGCTAATTGTTTGCTGTTTGCAGGAATTGTGAGGACTTTTCGCGACGGGTTCAATCTTTGATTCAACAATTGGTGCTTTCATTGAGAGTTATTGAGTTATACTCAGAAGAAGCTCTCTCATTTGTTCATCGTTCATCTTCTTCGTTCGTCGTTCATCGACATTGTTCGAAGATTTTGAACGTTGTTCATCACTCATCAAGAATTTGTTCATCGTTCAACTTTTATCGTTCGTCGTTCATCGACATTGTTCGAAGATTTTGAACGTTGTTTCATCACTCATCAGGAATTCTTTCATCGTTCATCTTTCTTCATTTGTCGTTCATCGACATTGTTCGAAGATTTTGAACGTTTGTTCATCGTTCATCTCCCTTCGTTCGTCGTTCATCGACATTGTTCGAAGATTCTGAACGTTGTTCAAATTATCCATCAAACAGCTTTCCAACTCAACATTCTTCGAATCGGCATGGCTAAAGTTCGTCGATCCGTTCAGTCAGCCGGGGAAGGTGTTTCTGCCTCAACGGCCCAGACGAGGAATGAAGCTCACATAGAAACTCCGGAGAAGCGCCCAGCTCGACTCGGGCGTGTGTCCATAGAAGAGCCCTTTGAGACACTCGAAGGGAGGCCAACCTTCAGTTTTGAAGCATTCCCCTCTCCTGCTAACCAAGTACCCGCGCTAGGGGATGGAACTTCGACTTTACAACAGGCAAACGAGAGTTTGATTGGAAATGCATCACGACATGATCAAGTCACAACAAACATGGTCCAAAGGGAGTTTCTGGACGGGTGTCATGACATCTCAGGGAGAAGTCATCACCAACCTCCCCAGGACAACTTGGCGCAGCAAGTTGAAGGGTTAAGCAAAAAAGTTCAACTCCAGTCAAAGCTCTTGCAGCAACTCCTAGCAGAGAGACCAATCCAGGAGCAGGACAGACGATCCACGTCACGTGGAAGACAAGAGAATGCCCAAAGACGTCCTAGGAAAGAGCAGGTTCGCTGCCAAACAATGTCACGAGATACTTCGCTAGGCGACTCTGGAGAAGAAAGTCACGCTCATCGAGCGAAAAGCCCACAACGCCTAAAGCCGTTAGTACGTGAATAGCTAGGAGGTAGGACTGGGGCAACTTCACGGGCAGAGCACTCACAACACTCACATAGGAGCAGGGGGCAACTTCGAGCTCTATACAAAAACCCAAAACGATCTGCCCACGGTAGTAAAGGGGAAAATGAAGCCTACTCCCCTGCATGATCCCAGAAAACAGGGGGAGAAGCTCAAAGAGGTTCTCAACGATTAGCAAAAAGGGACTCATCGCTTCAGCAAGGAGCGTTGCAGGCTAATGATGTTCAAAAAATGCTGGACATGCACCTTCGTGCTCAACAAGGTGGCGATCTAGAGGACGATCTATGTCGCCAAATACGGCTCTCTACGCCCTTTATAAGGGATATTGAGGATGAGCCATTCCCCCAGAGGTTCGCAACGCCAAACTTCACTTCATTCAAAGGAGCCTCCGACCGGTAAAACACATAGATCATTATCGAGGAGTCATGATCCCCCACAGGTCTAACGATGCGCTCATGTGCAAAGTTTTTCAAGCTTCCCTTCAAGGCCAAGCCATGACTTGGTTCAATCATCTCCCCCCGAGGTCGATTGAGTCCTTCGAAGAGTTGGCTTTGACATTTGTGAAGGAATACGCACAACTTCGGACAATCGAGGTGAAAGACGACCATCTTTTCTCTGTCCGAAAGAGAGCAAAAGACACTCTGCGACAATACATACGGAGATTTTGTGAGGAGAAATCTCGCATTATCGGCTGTAATGACTTTGTTGCGGCAATGGCATTCAAGCAAGGACTCCCTCGAGACAGCCAGCTTTACGGGGACATCGTCATGAGCAATGCTCGAAGTCTTTCCAAAATACTTTCGCTAGCAGAGCGACATGCAAGTTGGGAGGACGAGAAGCGCGCCGCTCATACTCATGGCCATGCTGGGACTAGCGAAAAGGCCTCCGATGCGGATGAACCCTATGGAAAGTCTGCAACTGGAAAGCTCAACAAGCGAAAGGCAGGGCAACACTCCCAAACGCCAGTTATGGGGAAGCCTAACTTGCAGCTATCTTTACCAGCCCATCAGATCCACAATGAAATTAAGAACAAGCCATGGTTTAAGAAGCCAGAGCCAGTCAAAGGCAATCAAGAGAATGCTGATAAAACCAAATGGTGCGCCTATCATGAATGTTATGGGCACAATATCAGCACATGTATATCTTTCGAAAGATATCTCCGAAATCTCCTGAGGGAGGGGCATTGTACAGACTACATCAAAAACAAGACTGTAAATCACATGGAGAACAAAGAGTCAAACGAGCCAGCGTCAAAGGTGATCCGCATCAACTAGACACAAGTCAACATTAGAAAGACATAAAACTCTATGGAGCTTTTCAATTTTGCTTTTCAAGTTGCCTTTTGAATTCAAGTATCAATGAAATGAGATTAACAAATTGATTTGTTCACCATGTACAATTTTCAAAGCTTATTCTCTCTGCTTATTCTCTCTAGTGTAAAAAGCCTTCATGATCGAAGCATCCAAGCCTTCGTCATCGAAGCATCTGAGTTTTCGCCTTGCGAAGCATCTAAGCCTTCGCCATGCGAAGCACCTAGGCCTTCATCGTCGAAGCATCCAAGCCTTCGTCATCGAAGCATTCAAGCCTTCGCCTTGTGAAGCATCTAAGCCTTCGCCATGCGAAGCACCTAAGCCTTCGTCATCGAAGCATCCAAGCCTTCGCCCTGCGAAGCATTCAAGCCTTCGTCATCGAAGCATCAAAGCCTTCTGAGTCCTGCAAATTTCTGTGCAGCAGGGAGAGCTCATCTCGAGTGGTATCTCGCTCATTTTCTATCAGCATCCTCTCTGCACAGCTCATCTCCAACTCGCCCATTTTGGCTTCCGATGTGAAATTGAGACCTCAAGTTTTCTTAAGTTATCACAATCTCACATCAACAACATAACTTTCCATTTCTGCCTGCCCTTCGCATCAAGATGACACATTCGTAGGGCCAGAACGGAAAGGTTAGGAAAGAAGTTGCTCGGTATGCTTATAGGTTAGGAAAGAAGTTGCTCGGCATGGTTTTTTCTCCCAAGAACCGGTAAGTCCTTGTTTATTGTCCTTCTTCTGAACAACGGTCTCCTTCAAGCACAGTGGAACGCACAACCACTCCTTGTTTGGGATGTCTGAAAGCTTCTCGCCATTCATGGAGAGAGTAGTCGGCTCATGTCCCGAAACTCTAGAAGAACATCTGTCGCCAAGCTCCACGAGAACGTCGCTTGAAAAGGAAATTTGATTGCGAGCCTTCCACTCCATGAAGTCTTCGGGTTTCTCAGATTCCATATCTTTCCCTCAGAATGGACTTAGGCAACGAAAACCGCCACGCTCCCACAGGGCAAGTTTGCCGGGTCTCTCAGCACCTTGACGCATGGCGAGCATGTATGTGGTACTAGCAAGAGTCACAGTAAGTGTGATCCTGCCTACCGATGCTCACTAGTCACGTCCGCAAGTGCACTCAGTCACCGCCAAGTCCCCGTCGACTGTTCAGCCAAACTCCGTCCACCACGTGGCACCGGTAGTACACCCGCTCCAACAAAGTTTCTAAACACCTTCGACGGACTCTTGATGCGTAGCAAGCATATTTGCGGTACTAGCAAGGGTCACGTTAAATGTGAGCCAGCCTACCAATGCTCGCACGCACCGTCCAAACCGCTCATTTTCCAAGCCGGACGCACTTCCGTAATTTCCCACGCTTTCCAGGAATCTCGAATCCTGTCCAAAAAACAACATAAAAGGTCATTAATGACTCTAAAAACATCATATCAATTTTCCACAATTTTTCGGGAATTTAATAAAAAATTAAAGGTATAACCTAAACCATCGGACCCTCGAAACAGTATTGATACAATGTCAGTTTGTCTCGGACCCAACACCAAAAATGTTCATTACATCAAATATAATAAAACACCTGTTGAAAATCTCCCCGGAAACGCCTCCACGCGCCCTCACGCGCCGCCGCAAGCGGCTGCGCGTGGAAAGCCACGCGCGTAGCACAGTAACTGCTACAGTGCGTCTCCTCTACCCGAATGACTGGTAAACGGGTTGGAGACCCGCATTGAGACCCGATTTGTTCTCCTTCAATTGGGCATTGTTTTCTTCCGTTATTTAAACTGATTTCATCTAAACCATTTAAATTTAGGTTCTGTAACGTTTAAAACATCAATTATAACCAAAATCCGATAAATCCCCGATGAACTCTCAAACGGGTTTCGTGATCGGGTTCGTCCAATTCATCCCTGTTTTTCAAATTAAATCACACAGAGAGTATTGTGAGAATAAAACAAAAGTTTTTACATAATCAATTTCATAAAATTATACCTCCAGCTGCTCGAACTCAAGCCAGCAAAAATCAGAGCTTCTGTTCTTGCTCAGGGAAGCCCCAATTCTCTTCGTTTTTGTTGTGAATCGATTCGAAATGACCTCAGAAGACTCAATCGAGTCTCAATTTTGATCCTTAGAGCTCGCCAATCCGAATTCGAATTCTCCCCACAATTTTCGAATTTTCGAAAATCTACAAAACCAGCGACCCCTCTGTCCTTCGAGATTGTTTTGCTCCAATTCAGACTCTCCAATCTCTCATTCTCACAACCGAATTGCTCTTCTATTTAACAATGTCAAGATTTGGACAAAATGATTAAGTTTTCCCTAATTAAGGGTTTTAGGGTCCCTAAATCCATGATTTCCTCCACTTTGTCTGGACAAAGCAGCAAATATCATTGGCAGGTAGCATGAGTCAGCGTCCACCGTTCACCCGTCTCAAAAGGACCATTTTGCCCTTCGCTTCCAAAATTACGAAAATGCCCCTCGCCTTCGTAGACCCATAACTTTCGCATCCGATCTCCGATTTCGGCATGCCGCCTGTCTATGGATTCGTATCAACTCGACCTACGTAACGGTCTCTGGCCCTCGTCCTTTGGACCCCCCGGTTCAAAAGTCAACATTTTGCCCTTCGCTTCCAAAATTACGAAAATGCCCCTCGCCTTCGTAGACCCATAACTTTCGCATCCGATCTCCGATTTCAGCATGCCGCCTGTCTATGGATTCGTATCAACTCGACCTACGTAACGGTCTCTGGCCCTCGTCCTTTGGACCCCCCGGTACAAAAGTCAACATTTTGCCCATGCTTGGGGGCAAAATGGTCATTTTGCACATTATGTCTGGTTCACACCACTAAACCCAGAATAGTCATTCTAAAACTAAAAATTGACTTTTACCCTTATAACCAGGGGCAAAACCGTCAAATAAACACTGACTCGATTCTTGGACCCAACAGTAACCGGTAACCCGGTAATATAAGACTCCAAACAATGTACATCCATCCGAATTCCCTGAATACCGAATTGATGTGGGGGCATTTGTGGAACCCAAAATCATCCGAAAATTATGGAGCCGCCACGTGTCCCGTAATTCCCAAAAATTACCAAATTGCCCTTGGCAAATAACGCTGATCATTTGAAAAACACCCACACATTAAATAATCTATTTACCAGTTAAATACGTTATTTGATCGGGTTAAAACCTCCGTAATATTGATATTCTCCCCGAGAGTTAATTATCGTTATTCTTAATAATGGATAATTAATATTAATATTAAAATACAACAAATATCATTACTATCATAATGAGCCATCATTACAATTATTGAATAATATATTTAATAATAATATATTATTTACTAATTAAATATTCAACCGACCAATCAGAACGCTCAAAGGCTCCCAAGATTTTCCTATAAATAGGAAGGCACATTTCATTTCCAAGGTACGTTGATTCTTCGTTTCGAAGTATATCCCTTTCCTCTCTCGAAGCTAACTTAGGCATCGGAGTGTTCTTGGTCGAACAACCCCCCGGGTAAATTGATCGAGGCAACGATAGCTAATTGTTTGCTGTTTGCAGGAACTGTGAGGACTTTTCGCGACGGGTTCAATCTTTGATTCAACACTCAGTTAATTTACAACACAATAACTCTTATCAGTAAAATCATTTATTTCACCATTTCTGTCCTCTGGTCGCCGCCATTAGATATGAAAAATGTTACATACTCATTATCTGATAAAATTTTCATTTACAATCAATTGATTTACAACACAATAATTCTTGTTAGTAAAATCATCTATTTCACCATTTGTATCCCCTGTTAGCCGTCCATTATATGTACTTATCTCTTTTTTCATAAATCATTAGAGCTTCCTAACATCTCTATTTTCGTATCTTATAGAACAATGCAATTGAGGAAATTGCTATGGATGCTAATTATCATTACATTGCACCTCAAATTGAGGCAGGCAACATATATTACATAACTAACTTTCGACTTATTGGGGACAAATCAGAGCACCAAGTTGTACCTCATCAATATCAATTGTCATTTAGTCGGCGAACAATTTTCACCCATCTCCCGGAAGCTATAGAACATATTCTTCGACATTGTTTTTACATTATCGATTTCAATGATCTTGCTTCTTAGCTAAACAATAACGTAATCCTAGTAGGTTAGAATTCATGCTTCCCAACTAACCAGTTACTTACAATATTTTTTATAATATCTCTAATATCTTAGCTGACAGGACCTATCCCCATCCACCGGGAATAATAGGGGAACGTGCCCTGCTCCCGTACGACAATCATACTCAAAATACCAAAAATAATCTTTATGGGTTCGAATACAAACATACAGAGTACACTACTCTATTGTCAGACAAGGGATAAGTATCTATCATATATGATCGAGCATATATATATATATATATATATCAGTACAAAACAAGTACAAAAACCTACCCTGTAGGGTGTTAGGTACGCAACAGTACTATCTATACCTCAGCCTCTATATCCGCCCCTGTCTCTGTATCACGGCCTGGAGTGTCAATAAAATAGTAAAAATATGAGTGGACCAAAAATAAATAAGTTATAAACACATTTGAAAACATATACAGTTTAACCCTCCATTTTATAAAGATGCATGCATTTAAGATAAATCATATAAAACAGTCAAATCAAACATACATATACATACATCTGGACACACACATCAATGAAACACAATATACCCCATCCTCAGACATCCGTGATGTCTCGACATCCGCGATGTCTATATCAAAACCAGTCATGATTTCCAATGGTACGCATGCAACTAGGGGTCTCATCTCCGAGTACTTCCCCAAGACTCGACTAAACGACGTCCGGGGTGATATCAACATGGTGTGCCTACCCCTAATTTACCACATCCGGGACGATATCATAATCTCGCACTCCTGTTCCTAAGTCTCTCCTCAGAGTCACTCATCACAGGTGGTGCACCGTGACTACTCCAGGATCCTCGACGTCTAGTGGAGATTAACCAACTCACCCAGGATGTTATATGTGGAACCGTAACCAAATCTGGTGAAAAATCATATTAATTTCATTTATCGCTCAAACCAGATTAAATACTGTTCAATTGGGCCTATGCCTGAGACATAATTCTCACAAATCCGTTCCACAAAAACCACCTGAAAATCGTGTCCAAAAATTCTTTATAAATCCCGATTTATCATTATTCAAATCCAGTTGAAATGAATTCTTTCCTTTACAATTTCCCATTGACTTTAAATCTAGGCCAAATCATTATTCCATCGGGTCTCAAGCCCAAAACCTCGTTTTCACGAAAATTCGTAAAACGTATCCTAAACTGATGATTACAATCCACATCATCATTCAATAACAATATCAAAACATTTCAATTTAAGTCAGGTAATAAAGCATTCAAAACAGTTATGCATGCCTTTAGTTCTAAAACAAACAGTTCACACTGCATGGTAAACCTCAGCGTTATTTCTATTACCGAGCTAGTCCAAAGTCTCTGTGCCTATCCAAATCATGTCTAAGGGTCACTAACATGCTATACAAGTTCATACACTAAACCCTCACAAAGCCCGATACCAGAAACGCGTCCTTGACACGCTTCTTGAGGCAAAAAACTTCAATATAACCAACCAAACGATCTTTTATCGACCTGAAACTGCCACCATTGGATTCAGAATGTCGAAATCTTTTGACCAAGACCAATTTGACCTCGAAATTCGTGCCCATAAGCCCCCACGTGCGGGTCAAAGTTTTGGTCAACGCTGATGTCAATAAAGTCAATGCTGACGTCATCGGTCAACGCTCAACGGCTAACATCATGCTCATTCTAACGTTGGTCTAACAGGTCTGACACCTGACACGTGTCACTCTCTGATTGGTCTATGTGCCCTATGACGTGTCCCTTGACACCTCTGACATCCTGTAACGTGGCACCACCTGATTGGTCCACGTGGTGACACGTCAGCTACTGGCTGTGTCTGATCGCTTGCCACGTGGCACCACCTGATTGGCCACGTGGACTGAGAGCTTCTAACAGATGATGACGTGGACTACCACATCATCATCGTCAACCTTGAGCCGGGTTGACCCATTTCTCTATAATGGGTCAAATGACCCACGAACCTGATCTAGCTTGATCTCACTCATTTCTCACCTAATTTCGACCATTTTTGTTCCTACATGATCTTAATGATCTCAGGAAGGGATCTATGGACTCGAAATTAGCTAAAAAGGGCTAGATATTACCTTCCAAGCATGAGGATTTTCGGTCAAGTTTCCAGCTCATTTTCTGGGCAATTCCGGCCACCTCAATCCTTCCTTTTTGTTCCTCTCAGTTCGTCTAGTCCCTTGGAACATTTTCTGATCATCAAAACCATCCAACAAACCCTAAATCTCTACTTCAAATTTTGAACCTTAGAAACTCACCTTTCGAATTTCCAGCCATCGTGCACGGTGTCCAACCTGTTGCCACCGTCCTCTTCGTCTGGTCTCACTCTCTCACTCTCCCTTTCACTCCAGTAGCAAAGGATGAAGTATGGTGAGGTTTGGGGTGGGTTTGGTGTTTGTGTGGGTTTCGGGTTAACAAAGAAGAATGAAGGAAGAGGATACATGAACCCAATTGTTTGGGGGCTTGGGCCAATTAGATGAGTGACATTTTTCACTCATCAATTGGTCCAGGTCTGATATTTTGACCATTCACACTATGCCAATTGTACACTCCTCGTAATACATAAATATTACCATTTTTCTTCCGTGATCCACAACTTTCTCGTCGAACGTCCGATTTCGACGTGTCGTCTGTCTACGGACTTGTGACGTCTTGATCTACGTAACGGACCTCAATGAAAGTCTAAATAGTGTCCTAGGTCAAAAGTCAACATTTTTCCTTGACCAAAGGCAAAATGGTCATTTCAAATAAAATTTCCGAATTAAAATTTAATTAAAAGTTCGGGGCATTACAATCTACCTGCCTTACAAAAATTTCGTCCCCAAAATTCACTCAAATAAATGTGGGTACGGTTCTCGTATTAGAGCTTCGAGCTCCCAAGTGGCTTCTTCCACATTATGGTTCCTCCACAACACCTTTACCATGTGAATGGTCTTGTTCTGCAAGACCTTCTGTTTCCAATCCAATATCTATACTTGTTGCTCCTCGAAACTCATATCTGTCCTCAGTTCTAATGGTTTTTCTTCCAGAACATGCGACTCCTCACGCACGTACTTTCGAAGCATCGAAACATGGAATACATCGTGCACTCTCGCAAGCTCTGGGGGTAAGGCTAATCTATATGCAACGGCTCCAATCCTCTTCACAATCTCATACGGGCCAATGTAACGTGGACTCAAGTTCCCACTTCTGCCAAATCAGAAAATGTCTTTCCATGGGGATAACTTCAAGAAAACCCAGTCTCCCACTGCAAATTCTAAGGCTCTAATCCGACAATCAATATAACTTTTCTAGCTATCTTGTGCTGCCTTCAACCTTTCCTTGATGATTCTGACCTTCTCCTGGGTCATATCCATAAGATTTGGTGTCAATATAATCTTCTCACCTACCTCGGCTTAACAGATCGGCGTCCTGCACTGTCGTCTATACAGTGCCTCAAACGATGCCATCCCAATACTTGCCTGATAACTATTCTTGTAAGAAAACACAATCAGTGGTAGTAATGTCTCCCAAGTATCCTGGAGCTGTAGCACATATGCTCTCATCATATCCTCTAAGGTCTGAATGGTCCTCTCAGACTGTCCATTTGTCTGAGGATGAAAAGCAGTGCTAAAATGCAGCCTTGTACCAAGGGATCTTTGCAAACTCTGCCAAAATCTCGATGTAAACTGCAGATCCCGATTTGACACAATCGATTCTGGCGTCCCATGCAACCTAATAATCTCATCGGCAAACAACTGAGCTAACTAATTCAGCTTGAAAGTTTCACGCACTGGCAATAAATGTGTCGACTTCGTAAATTTTTCCATTATCACCCAAACCCCATCAAAACCGCTATGTGTCCTAGGCAGCTTGAACACGAAGTCCATAGTGATATGATCCCATTTCAACTCAGGGATAGGAAGTGGCTGCATCTCTCCATAAGGTCTTTGCCTCTAAGCTTTTATCTGTTGACAAGTCAGACATCTGGCAACATATTTTGCAATCTCTTTCTTCATGCCAACCCACCAATAATACTCTCTAAGTGTACGTACATATTTGTTCCTCAGGGATGCATCGCATATGCTAAACTCTGGGCTTCCTCCGGTATCTCAGTCCTCAATGCTGCATGAGCTGGCACACACAGTCGAACCTGTTATAGTAATGCGCCGCCATCCCTAACAATAAAATCTTGTTGGCCACCTGCGTCAACTTCCATCCTCACAATGCACAAGGTAGGATCCTAAAGTTGAGCCTCAATAATCTGGTCAATCAGAACGGGTCTCACATGGAAGCTAGCTAACAATGCTCCCTCACCGTCTAATCCAAGAACAACTCTAGTCCTTCAGAGTTCCACCAACAGAGGCAAGTACACCATCCTCAAATGAGCTATTGAGCTTGCAAAGTTCCTACTCAAAGCGTCTCCCACTACATTTTCCTTTCCCGGATGATACTCGATGGTGAAATCTTAATCCTTGATCAACTCCAACCACCGTCCCTATCTCAGATTCAGTTCCTTCTGAGTGAATAGATGCTTCAGGCTCTTATGGTCCTTGAAAATCTTGTACGTCTCCCCGTACAGATAGTGTTTCCAAATCTTCAGAGCATGCACCACTACTGCAAGCTCTAGATCATGGGTGGGGTATTTTAACTCATGTGGCTTCAACTATCGAGAGGCATAGGCGATGACTCTCCCGTGCTGCATCAACACGCATCCCAATTCCTACATGATGCATCCTTGTATACTTAGAACTCCCATATGTCACCTGGAAGAGCTAATACTGGTGCAGAAGTCAACCGTCTCTTCAGTTCCTGGAAACTCTATTCACAGTGTTCGTTTGAAACAAACTTAACCCTTTTCCTTGTCAAACAGGTCAATGGAGTTGCTATGGTAGAGAAACCTTCTACAAAGCACCTATAGTATCCAGCCAACCCCACAAAACTGTGGACCTCAGAATAGTTTTTGGTTGCTCTCAATTAGTCACGACCTCTGTCTTCTGAGATTCCACAGTAATCCCTTTAGCCGAAATCACATGGCCCAAGAAGCTTATATTGTTTAGCCAGGATTCACACTTGCTCAGCTCGGTATACAACTGATTCTTTCTCAGTCTGTTCAG
This sequence comes from Prinsepia uniflora, assembly GCA_032719365.1. NCBI lineage: Eukaryota > Viridiplantae > Streptophyta > Magnoliopsida > Rosales > Rosaceae > Prinsepia > Prinsepia uniflora. Next base: position 58,579,335 of record CM064868.1, on the reverse strand, counting down.
CATGAATCTCAGATGTTTCTCTTGCACTCTAGCACTCTTTGAGTATACTAGGATATCATCGCACTATGACAAACCGATCCAGGTATGATCGAAACACTTGGTTCATCAGGTCCATGACTACTGCAGGTGCATTTGTCAATCCAAATGATATCACCAGAAACTCATAGTGGCCATATCTCGTCTGGAAAGCAGTCTTCGAAACATCTTCCTTGGTAATCCTCAACCGGTGGTATCCCGATCGAAGGTCAATCTTTGAAAAGTACTTAGCCCCTCTCAATTGGTCAACCAAATCATTAATCCTAGGCAAAGGATACTTATTCCCATTGTCACCTTGTTGAGTTGCCGCTAATCTATAAACAATCTCAAACTACCATCCTTCTTCTTCACAGACAAAACCGGAGCTCCCCAAGGTGATGCACTAGGTCGAATGAACCCCATATCCACCAACTCCTATAACAGAACCATCAATTCCCGTAATTTTGCCAATTCCATATGATACGGTGTCTGGGATATAGGTCTCGTATCTGGGAGACGCTCGATAGTGAACTCAATCTCTCGATGCGGTGGTAGTCCCGGTAAGTCCTCTGGAAATACATATGGAAATTCTCGCACCACGGGCATGTCCTCGACTCTCTCAGGTGTAGCCCGACTATCCATCACGTGAGCCAAGTATCCTTGATAGCCGTTCCTCAATAACTTTTCTGCTACCAATGTCGATATAATTCCAGAGGGTAACACCCTCTGATCTCCCTGAAAAATAATCTCGGGTAGTCCTAGACTCTGAAAAGTCACCCTCTTATCGTAGCATTCAATAGAGGCATGATGATAAGTCAGCCAATCCATCCCAAGGATGACATCAAAGTCATGTAGATCCAGGAGTATCAAATCTGCTACCAAATCAACTTCTCCTATCCTCACTGGACAATCCCTCAGTACTTGATTCACGATATATACATCCCTAGTCGGTGTACCCACTCCTATATCATAATCAAGTGCAGATACATCTCTATCCACTAATATTGTACAACTTCGTGATAGGAATGAATATGTAGCTCCAGGGTCTATCCAAATACGTATGTCATGCTCTAGAATAGTGAGCGTACCTATCACTACTCCCGAGGCTGCTCTGGCCTCTTGTTGAATCACTACAAACACTCGAGTATGTAGTCCTGAAGGTCGACCATGTCCTCATGATCCACGGTAGCCACCTCTGACTCCTATATGACCTAGGACACCCATAGCATCTGAAGTCGTGGATGTGCTCAGATCTTGTCCTGCTGCACTCTGAACAACACCGCTGCCACCCGCCAGCTCTGGGTACTCTCTCCTGAAGTGACCAGGGTCTCCATATATATAACATGTCGATGGCCTAGGTCTGCCTGTAGACCCCACTGATGTACCTCTTGTTTGAGGATGTTGTGGTGCTCTGTAGCCAAATCTCTGAGTACCGTTGTGCCTACCAAACCGTCGGCTACTAGATGAAGATGAGGCTCCACTGAAATGGCCTCCCTTTGGAGCTCTCTTGCTCGAAGGTCCAACGAACAAACGCTCTTGACACCGTCCATCTCCATAAGACTGCTACCGAGCCGACCAACCGTCCTCCACTCGCACAGTTACGTCAATTAGATCCCTCAGTGTGGAAAAAGACCATAACGTCACCATAGCACGGATCTCTCTTCTTACACCCATCTCGAATCGGTGAAACTTGTCGGCCTCAGTACTCATGAAAGTAGAAGCAAAGTAGGACAACCTGTGGAAACTCCACTTATACTCTGTCACAGTCATGCTCCCTTGTCGGAGCTGCAAAAACTTTGCCCTTCGGGCATCATAGAAAGAGTGGGGCTAGTTCTGCTCCGGGAACCGCTCTTTGAATAGCTCTTATGTCTTCGTCCGGACATCCTAACTGGCCATCTCCAAGGCATACCAACTCTCATGGGCATCACCATCTAGCAAGAAGGTTATTAGCATCACTCGGTCCTCGGGAGGGAATTGCATCACCATAAAAATCCGCTCCATCCGAACGATCAACTAGTGAGCTTTCTCAGGTACAGATTCACCACTAAATACATTCGCGCCCTGTCGCTGGGCTCTCTCAATGCTAGCACCCTCTAAATCCCTAACAACATCCTCATCGAACCGTAGAGGGGGTACTCATCTCGGAGGATGTTTATCTATTATGAGTCATAGATCTGTACTACATATTAAGCTTGTCAATGTACAATGTACAGACCGCTATCCTAATGCTCTGATACCACTCTGACAGGACCCATCTCAATCCCTAGGGAGTCATAGAGGAACGTGCCCTACTCCCCTCTGACAATCATACTCAAAATACCAAAAATACCCTTTATGGGATCGAATATAAACATACAGAGTACACTAATCCATTTTCAGACAAGGGATAAGTATCTATCATACATGATCAAGCATATATATATATATATATATGTCAATACAAAACAAGTACTAAAACCTACCCCGTAGGGTGTCGAGTACGTAGCAGTACTATTTATGCCTCAGCCTCTATATCTGAGACACAGCTTGGAGGGTCAATAAAACAGTAAAAATGCGAGTGGACCAAAAATAAATAAGTTATAAACTCATTTGAAAACATATACAGTTTAACCCTCCATTTTATAAACATGCATGCATTTAAGATAAATCGTATGAAACAGTCAAATCAAACATACATATACATACATCTGAACACATACATCAGTGAAACACAATATACCCCATCCTCAGACATCCGTGATGTCTCGACATCCGCAATGTCTATATAAAAACAAGTGATAAGCCTTGAATTAATCATCATTTTATACTCTTTATGCTTATCTTTTAATGTTTAAATACCAAACAATTGTAGAAAATAATAACTTTTGTGAGAATTTTGCAGAATTGAATAGAGCGCGGAATTTCGAGAATTTAGGCGAAATAATCATCTCAATCGGAGTTATATTGAAGAAGTTATGATTGAATCAAAGGAGGCCACCAAAACATACTTAGGATTTCGGTAGGGGGCTACCGAATCCCCGTAAACAGCCCAACAAGGTATTTGGCAAGGCGCAACCAAACCTCTTTGCCCTTTCCTCGGTGCGCGTGTACCGAAGATGTCACTCGTAACACGGCGAACGTTTCCTGAATTCGCTAGCTTTGCTTCGGTAGGCGCCTACCGATTGCTTTATTCCAGCCTCCCTCCGCGTTGACTGCCAAAATGAATCCTACATTTTAGCTAGCGCTTGCCGAATTACACTGCCGTTTCTAGCAGCTTTCCACCAATCCGTTTCCTGTTACTATTCCATCATTTTTCCTTCCTTTTTGAGGAAAATTATCCAATTTAAGCTTGGATTTGTTTCCTTTTTATTTAGGAAACCTTTTTAATTAGGATTTTTATTACCTTTTTCCTTTAGGACTTTATTTTATTTAGTTTAGTCCTTTTCCTTTTAGAAATAAATAGTAACCTCCTATTTATTTGGGGATTAATTTTTTCCTATAAATAGAGAGGCTTATATTATTTGTAAAGAGTCACCCATTTTTGTACCAACGCTCTGCTTAACCAAATTTTTCTTTTCAACATTTTCAAGATTTGAAGTGTAAGAATAATTACACCATACTTCATTTTCTACACCTTTATCCGCGACTAACTTGAGGAGTCCTCGCTTGTCTTACCAAAGAGTGCCTAATTACTTCGTATCCATAGGGAGCCCTGAAGAGAAAAAGTGTAACACGGCCTCTTTATCTTGTAGTTAGTTCTTATGCTTGAATATTGGCTATGTGAATTGATTTCTAACAATATTCTTGGTTTTATGATTTTTATTGTTTCAATATTCTATGTGTTCTATGATTCTAGTTTTTGTTATGTTTGTGTGTTCACTCTTAATGCTTGACTAGATATAGGGAGTCTTGAGTCTAGGTCATTGAAAGTGTCGTCGGGAGCCCCGGACACGTACTTGAGAGAATATGCAAGTAACTCATAAGACTAGAATTAGAGGATTTCATAGGTTGAAGTTAATAGTTAATAGAATTCATGAATGAGTTAGGTTAAAGATGAGTTGACCATGTTAATATTAGATTAGGTTAGTTTAGATTAGCTAATCACTTAGGATAACAGAAACAATCAACTACCCCCTAATTAATTAATCAAACGATAATCATGCTTAGGTGCCCCCAATCTCCGGTTAAGAACGATCCCTACTTATTAATGCTACAATCTACAAAAAAAAGGTTTTAATTCGCATATGTTTTGATTAAGTGTTGAGTGTGACTTTGTGTTTACGTTAATACTTAGTTTTAGCGTATCAATTTTTGGCGCCGTTGCCGAGGATTGAAATAATCTCTTGTATAATTTCGTTTATGTATATATGTTCATAATGTAAATATTATATTCGTACATAATTTTCATACTTGTTTATAAATTGTAATAATTGTGGATAAAAACGTTTTCTTTGTAAATTTTTCAAAAACAAAAATTAAAAAAAAAATAAAAACCAAAACAAAAAAAAAATTCTGAAATTAAAATTAAAAGAAATAAAAAAATTATTTAAAATATATATATTTTTTGTTTTTTTGTTTCCTATTAAATGTTTTAGAGTTGCATGAATCTCAAAACCTTTCTCTTCAAAATCTTACTTTCGGGAATAGGTATCTCCCCTTTTGTTTACTTTCTCCTTACCCCTTCGTGATGTGTGGATTTCATCATCAAAATCATTTCCTTTTCTCCAACCTCGGGCCTTAACCCGAAACCATAAATACGGGGCCTCAGCCCAAAATCATGAATCAAAATCCAAGTACAGAACATAACCCAAAAATCTATCAAGATATATAAACCGGGCCATTGCCCAACACATGCGAAAACATCAATCAATTGAGTTGCTGGATCTCAAGTGCGCATGAGTCTTTAAACTCAAAACCATGCGCATAATCAAGCCTTCCCGAGATATTAACGAGTCTTTAAACTCAAAACACAATCACTAGGCCTCGGGGAATATCACAATAACCGAGTCTTTAAACTCAAAACATATCAATCAAGGGCCCTCCCCCGTCACATCAATCAATCGGGTCTTTAAACCCAAAACCAGATCCAACAATAGTACCGAGTCGGGATATCACAATAACCGAGTCTTTAAACTCAAAACATATCAAACAAGGGCACTCCCCCGTCACATCAATCAACCGGGTCTTTAAACCCAAAACCATATCCAGCAATAGTACCGGGTCTTTAAACCCAAAACCATGTGTAATTCACAACAAATCCAGAATCCATCGTAATCCAAATTCCAAAACCAAATCTGACATCACATTTTTTCAAAATGGGTCTTGTGCTCGAATTCACTTTCAAATCCCAAATCTTACTCACAAATCATAATCAAAACATTATCAAAACATGATACGTATAAATCATAGAAAATCATCCATCAAACCATCATCAAAGCATAGGAGAAACCATAGTCTCGAAATACGTGCAATTACGTATTGCATATTGAAATGCATGTAAATACGAAAATCGTAATTACCATAAGCATAAGGATAGAAATCATAATATAAAGTATAGAAAAAAATTATGCATGCATTGAAATTAAGAAAACAAAGCCCACTCACACACCATCCAAACGGTTCACTACCGAGCTGCACGTTTTTTTGTAAATTCCAGAAATCACAATTCCTTCCCAAAATCAATATCGAGGGTCACTAATACTTCAATATACCTCATATAATTTTCCCCAATTTTTTCGGGATTTAAATACGTATTGTAAACGTATACGAAAACTTCGGATACACTAAACACTATCGAAACGATATATGATTTCCTCGAAACTAAGGCCAAAATGTTCGTTACATTAAAAGGATAAAATCACAAGTTGACCTTGACCAAAGATACTACATCATGCGCCCTCACGCGCCGCCCAAAGGGGCTGCACGTGAAAGTCACGCGCCTGTACAGTGCTGCTACAGTGTCATCTCCTACACCCGATTCTCTTCTATACGGGTTACGAACCCGCGACATGACCCGACTTGTTCTCCTTCAATTCGAACCCAATTCTTGCAATTCTTCCACTGAATTCCATCTATTTTATCTCAATTTAAGTTCTCAATTAGTAATTACATGAATCGGGCCCTTAATCCATCAATTCCCCGATGAATGTTCAAACGAATTTCAACTTCGAACTCACCTAATTCTCATATGTTGATTCAATTCATTCATACTGGAAGGATCCTAGGAGTATAAGGAACGTTAATACGAACTGAATTGCACAATTCCTTACCTCTAAGCACTTGAACTCAACCTCGATTTTTCACGAATTTTGGAACTCCAGTTCCCGGTCGAAACACAGTCAAACTCCTTCGATTTTTATATGGTTAGACTCGAAATAGTCTCAGAAAGCTGTTTCTACCCTCACTTTGGATCCCCTCAGCTTACAAATTTCTGTTTGAATTTTCACTCAAATTGTCTAATTTCGAATATGGGTTTCTCTCTGACCCTGGTTTTCCTTTCTATCTTAGTCTGTATTTCTCTTCAGCCTCTCGGTTTTTCCAGTCCCTCACGTGATTAGGTTCTTATCAATTCAATCCCACAATTATCAATTCAAACGGTGCTACTACATACAAACACCTGTATTGTTTTGTATACATACTCACCTACGGCCGACAGGCCATTCAGCTGTTTCCCCTAGTGACAGGTGTCCCACAACCGTCTCAGTTCAACTAATTCCCTTTGCCTGTTAAATTTCCATTTTACCCTTCCTATTTAAAATTACCAAATTGCCCTTCATTCTTTTGGAATCACAACTTTCCCATCCGAAGTCCCACTCCAGCGTGCCACCTGTCGTTATAATCAGGGACTCGAGACCTATCTAACGGACCTCAAAATAAGTGAAAATTCTAGGTCGTGTGAAAAGTCAACTACTTACCCCGTTTTCAACCAATTTACCAATATGCCCTTAACCTTTCAAACATCATAACTTTCTCCTCGAATGTCAAAATCGGACGTGCCACTTGTCTATGAACTCGTGACGTCCCGAACTACGTCATAGTCATCACTCAAAGTTTTTTTGACCGCTCGAACCAAAAGTCAACCGTTCGCCCAATTCCAGGGGCAAAATCGTCATTTTCTTCAAATTTTCCAAATTTTCCTTTTTCAAATTTTCGGGTCGTCACAGAACCTTATATGAAAAGATTGAAAAGCTCAAATCTATGCTTGAACAAGTTTTGGAATTAGAAGCCAAAAGGGCTATACAACCTAAGGGACCTATATGTGGCGTGTGCCAATTAGATGGACACCTAAGTGATCAATTCCCTCAAATTACAAACCCTTATGATGGGATGGAACAAGACAATGCCTTAGGAGGATATCAAGGGGACCAACGGTTCAATAACTTTAACAACAATGGACAAGGCAACCGTGATCATCTAGAATTCAAGTGGAGCAGCAATGAAGGATGTTTGAACCCTCTAGCTCAACACCAACAAGGGTACTCATGTCCACAATTCATACTAAGGCCACCAATGCCTCATCAACCTATGGGTATGCAACAAGCTCCTCTAGTTCATCAATTCTTTAACCAGGATTATGATAATATGTTTACACAATTATCCACTTCAAATTAAGTCCTTCTGGATAGCCAAAAGCAAGAAAAGGAGAATTTGAACACTCATGGCCGAGACATTTCTGAAATGAAGAAGCAAATTGGTCAAATTGTCGATTTCATGGGACAAGTCAAAGATATGGGGAAGTTGCCTTGAAAAATCATTCCTAACCCAAAGAACAATGGTTTTGAGCATGCTAGTTATGTTACAACTCGAAGTGGGAAGGTTTTGCACAACCTTATGCCCAAGGAAGTCCCGAAATCAAGTTCTATGGAGGCTAGGAAGGAAAGTGACGAATTTGTTCCGGATGAGTATGATAAGATCACCATTCCGAACAAGGAAGTAGCACCAACGCCAACACCATCTAGGAACGACAAAGGTAAAAATCATATCTCTTCAAATTCTATTCCTACTAACACCTTGATGTCTCTTGCACCCTTTCCAAGCAGATTTACAAAAACTAAGAAGGATGAGAAGTATGAAGAGATCCTTGACATATTCCGAAAGGTACAAGTGAACTTACCATTGATTGAATGCATCAAATAGGTACCAGCTTATGTCAAATTCCTTAAGGAGTTATACACCCAAAGACGACAAAGAAGGGAGAAAGAGGTGGTTAAGGTAAACAAAACTATTTTTGCAGTTATCCAATGAAAACTTCCACCAAAGTTGAAAGATCCCGGGAGCTTTTCAGTTCCCTGCGTAATAGGTAACAAGTCCTTTGATAATGTCATGCTAAATTTAGGTGCATCAATCAATGCTATGCCATACCATATATATGCATCAATGAATCTAGGAGAAATAAAGAAAGACAATGTGATTATTCAATTAGGAGATCGTTCTCACGCATATCCAAGAGAATATGTAGAAGATGTTCTTGTGCAGGCCAATCAGCTTATCTTTCCCGTTGACTTTTATGTACTTGACATGAATGAGAGTCCTTTGGAAAACACACCATTGCTTTTGGGACGTCCATTCATGAGGACTTCAAGAACAAAGATAGATGTCCACAATGGTCTTCTATCCATGGAATTTGATAGGGAGATGATCAAGTTTAAGATCTTCGAAACTATGAGGTATCCTCCTACTAGTGTTAATGCTTGCTTTGCTATTGACATTGTTGAATCTATGTCACAGGAACACTTGAACCATATACATGACGATGAACTCGAAATAATAATTCAAGAAGGAGCAGGACTGACCCAATTCGGGACTGAAGCCCTCTTCGATGCACTAATTAAGGTTCTTGAACCCAAACTCCTTGAATTGGTCATGGCCCTAAATGAAATGCCGAGATATGTAAGTCTTCCTCCTCCAATTTCAATTACTTTTGTACTAATAAAATGCTTCCCTCTATTGTCCAAGCCCCTGAACTAGAACTTAAGGTACTTCCGGAACATTTGAAGTACGCATTCCTTGGAGATAATGACACCTTACCCATCATTATTTCTTCAACTCTGACACCTGATCAAGAGACAAAACTTCTGACTGTACTCAAGAAGTACAAAACCACGATTGGATGGACACTTGCAAACATCAAAGCAATCAACCCGGTCACTTGTGTTCATCGTATCCTTCTTGAAGATGATGTCAAACCCACTCAGGAAGCACAAAGAAGTCTCCATCCACCTATGATGGAAGTAGTTAAAAAGAAGGTAATCAAACTTTATGATTGTGGTGTTATTTACCCTATTTCAGATAGTCGTTGGGTATCCCCTGATTATGTAGAAAAGATTATTGAAGTATTCATGGATGACTTTAGTGTGTTCGGAGATAGTTTTGATGCATGCTTAGAAAACCTTGAGCTTATATTACAAGATGTGTCGATTCTAAGCTAGTACTTAACTGGGAGAAATGTCACTTCATGGTAACTCAAGGGATAGTTTTAGGACATATTGTTTCGGCTAAACTTTTGTTATTCATTGCATTACATCTCAAAAGAAAAAAAAAAGAAAAAAAATTGATGAAAAAGAAAATACAATCAAGAACAAAAGCTCTATGAGGTACTGAATTTGAGTTTTGAGCTAAGTCCCTATACTTGTGATTTGGAACAATGAAGATTAGAGGCCTACATGAAGAATTTTGGCCCCTTACCCTATTTACAAGTTCAAAAAAGGTTGATAATGAAGATTAAGGCCCAACAAGTTTATACTTAGCCTATGATTGTGGAAAACACTTATGTCTATGTAATGAAGTCTTTGGTTGAGTCCTGGAACAAATTTGATACCATTATCCTAAAATTCCTTACCTCTACACCTAGCCCCATTACAACCTTCAAATTAAGACCTTATAATCCATGAGATGGGTAAATTTTGATTAGTTGAGTCTATCACTTGAGTAAGCTTATGGTTTTGGTTCATTTGTGCATGTAAGTTCACTATCTTATGGTTTATGTTTGAGATTTTTATAAAGTAACTTACTTTCTATTATGTGAGCATCTTTCTCACATACCATGAGTGCAAACACAAACCCTATACACATTGAGTGAATTTATGAGTGCATATCCCTTGTGAGTTGATTCATACTTGTTTTATTCATGTTGAGATATATTTCACCAAGTTTACTCATTGTCTTACTTTTCAAGGAATTTTGTTATGATGTGTTAACTTTTGAATTCCATATGCTATATAGCATCTTAGTATAAATCTTTGAGGTCATACTTATGTTGATACAATTTTAGACAAATGGTTAAGGGCTTAGAAGTTTTTGATTTCTAGAAAAAGAAAAAGAAAGAAATTTTGAGCTTCAAAGCCTTAGTTTGTTTTGGTATTTTCTAGGGACTCGCAAAGTCTAAGTGTGGGGGTATTTGATAAGCCTTGAATTAAGCATCATTTTATACCCTTTATGATTATCTTTTAATGTTTAAATACCAAAAATTTTAGAAAATAATATCTTTTGTCGGAATTGTGCAGAATTGGATAGAGCGCGGAATTACGAGAATTTAGGCAAAAGAATAACCTCAATCGGAGTTATATTGAAGAATTTATGATTGAAACAAAGGAGGCCACCAAAACATACTCAGGGTTTCGGTAGGGGGCTACCGAATCCCCATAAACAGCCCAACAAGGTATTCGTCTAGGCGCAACCGAAACCCTCTCCCCTTTCCTCGACGCATGTGTACCGAAGACGTCACCCGAAACTCGGCGCGCGTTTCCTGACTTCGCTGGCTTTGCTTCGGTAGGTGCCTACCGATTGCTTTATTCTAGCCTCCATCAACGTTGACCACGCGTTGACCGCCGAAATAAATCCTAAATTTCAGCCAGCGGCTGCCGAATTACACTGCTGTTTCTAGAAGTTTTCCACCAATCCGTTTCCTGTTACTATCCCATCATTTTTCCTTCCTTTTTGAGGAAAATTATCCAATTCAAGCTTGGATTTGTTTCCTTTTTATTTAGGAAACCTTTTTAATTAGGATTTTTATTACCTTTTTACTTTAGGACTTTATTTTAAATAGTTTAATCCTTTTCCTTTTAGAAATAAATTGTAACCTCCTATTTATTTGGGATTAATTTTCTCCTAAAAATAGAGAGGCTTAGGTTATTTGTAAGGAGTCGCCCATTTTTGTACCGAAGCTCTGCTTAACCAAATTTTCCTTTTCAATATTTTCAAGATTTTAAGTGTAAGAATAATTACACCATGCTTCATTTTCTACACCTCATCTGCGACTAACTTGAGGAGTCCTCGCTTGTCTCACCAAAGAGTGCCTAATCGCTTCATATCCATAGGGAGCCCCGAAGAGATAAAGTGTAACACGGCCTCTTAACCTTGTAGTTATTCCTTATGCTTGAATATTGGCTATATGAATTGATTTCTAACAATATTCTTGGTTTTATGATTTTTATTGTTTCAATAGTCTATGTGTTCTATGATTCTAGTTTTTGTTATGTTTGTGTGTTCACGCTTAGTGCTTGACTAGATATAGGGAGTCCTGAGTCTAGGTCATTGAAAGTGTCGTCAGGAGCCCCGGGCATGTACTTGAGAGAATATGCAAGTAACTCGTAAGGCTAGAATTAGAGGATTTCATAGGTTGAAGTTAATAAAATTCATGAATGAGTTAGTTTAAAGATGAGTTAACCATGTAAATATTAGATTAGGTTAGTTTAGATTAGCTAATCACTTAGGATAATAGAAACAATCAACTACCCCCCTAATTAATTAACCAAACGATAATCATGCTTAGGTACCCTCAATCCCCGATTAAGAACTATCCCTACTTATCAATGTTACAATCTACAAAAAAGGGTTTTAATTTGCATATGTTTTGATTAAGTGTTGAGTGTGACTTTGTGTTTACTTTAATGCTTAGTTTTAGCGTATTAATCAGTCACAATTTCCAATGCTACGCGTGCAACTCGTGGTCTCATCTCCTCGTACTTCCCAAGGACTCGACTAAACGACGTCCGGGGTGATATCAACATGGTGTGCCTCCCCGGATCTACCACGTCCGGGACGATATCATAATCTTGTACTCCTGTTCCTGAGCCTCTCCTCGGAGTCACTCATCACAGGTGGTGCACTGTGACTACTCCAGGATCCTCGACGTCTAGAGGAGACTAACCAACTCACTTAGGATGGTATATGTGGAACTGTAACCAAATCCAGTGAAAAATCATATTTAAATAATTTATTACTCAAACTAGATTAAATACTGTTCAATTGGGCATATGCCCGAGCTATAATTTTCACAAATCCGCTCCACAAAACCCACCAGAAAACTGTGTCCATAAATTGTTTATAAATCCTGATTTATCATTATTCAAATCCAGTTGAAATGTATTCTTTCCTTTTCAATTTTTCCGTTGATTCTAAATCTAAGTCAAATCATCATTCCATCGGGTCTCAAGTCCAAAACCTCGTTTTCACGAAAATCCGTAAAATGTTTCCTAAACCGATGAATACAATCCACATCATCATTCAATAACAACATCAAAACATTTCAACTTAAATCAGGTAATAAAGCATTCAAAACCATTATGCATGCCTTTTGTTGTAAAAAACAATGTCCACTCACACTCGGTGCACGCTGCGTGTTAAAACTTAGCGTTATTTCTATCACCGAGCTAGTACAAAGTCTTCAGGCCTATCCAAATCATTTCTAAGGGTCACTAACATGCTATACAAGTTCATACACTAAACCCTCACAAAGCTCGATACCAGAAACGCTTCCTGAGGCTAAAAACCTCAATATGACCAATGAAACGGTCTCCGATCGACCTAAAACCACCATCATTAGATTCAGAATGTCAAAACCTTTTGAACAAGATCAATTCGACCTCGAAATTCATGCCCACTCGCCCCCATGCCCGGGGGTCAAAGTTTTGGTCAGCGCTAGTCAAAGGTCAACGCTGTTGTCATCGGTCAACAGTCAACGGTCACCGCTAATGTCATCATGATGTCATGCTGATGTCAGCCTAACAGGTCTGACATCCTGCCACATGGCACCACCCGATCTAGCTGCTGACTACACCATTATCGTCAACCTTGAGCCGGGTTGACTCGTTTCTTTGTAACGGGTCAAATGACCCGCGAACTTGACACGGCTTGATCTCACTCATTTCTCACCAGTTTTTGACCATTTTTGTTCCTACATGATAATAATAATCCCAGGAAGGGATCTATGGACTCGAAATTAGCTAAAATGGCTACAAATTACCTTCAAAGCTTGAGGATTTTTGGGTAGTTTCCAGCTCAGTTTCTGGGCGATTCTGGCCACCTCAATCCTTCCTTTTTGTTCATCTAAGTTCGTCTGGTCCCTAGGAACATTTTTCGATCATCAAAACCATCCAACAAACCCTAAATCTCAACTTCGAATTTTGAACCTTAAAATATAACGACCTGTCCCGAATTATCGGGATTAATTAAGAATTCATGACGAATTAGTGTGATTAATCGGTGATTAGTGGGGTACTTTCAGACGGACGGTGCGAAATGACAATTTTACCTCTAGAATGGGCGAAACGTTGACTCTTCGTTCAGGCGGTCAAATGGACTTGGGCCGATGACGGTGACATATTCCGGGATGTCACGAGTTCATAGACAGGTGGAACGTCCGATTTCGACGTTTGAGAAAGAAGTTATGACGTTCGGATGTTTGGAGGTATTTTGGTAATTTGGTTGAAAAGGGGCAACCAGTTGACTTTTGACCCCGGGAGGTCCAATGGCCGAGGACCAAGGACCGTTATGTAAATCGAGGCAATATGAATCCGTAGACAGGTGGCACGTCGAGACCGAACGTTAGACGGAGAAGTTACGGTTCACGGAAGTTCCAAGGAACTATTGCACGTTTTACGAGACGGCTTAAGTTTTGTCTCAAGTGGGCCCCAGATATTTTCTCATGCCCAATAGATGAGTGACAAGTGTCACTCATCTAGTCACTTATCCATTGCCCACCTTCCCACATACATGCATCGTTCATTCCTTTTTCTATTTCATCCCCATCCACCAAACCCGAGCACCCTTCATTCCAATCCAAACCCAATCCCCCATATGATCATGTTTGAGACCAAGAGACTAAAGCGAACGCAAGATGATGATGGTGGTTGGTCAGGAGTAGCACTGCCGTGGATGGCGGAGACAAGTCGTGCAAGGTATCGGTTTTGAACATTTTCCTTTTAATTTTGATTTTGCACGTTATGGATGGTTTTGGATCTTTAGAGTGAGCTTACTGGGTTGTTAGGAAGATAATAGGTTGATTTTGGTGGTGCTTCAGGGCTGACGAAAGCCGGGGAAGAACTGGGCAAGCTCGAACCGTGAGGAGGAAAATGAACCTGTGGGTTTTTATGGGTTTTAGGTGAATTGATTTGCACAAATAGGTTTCTAAGATCAAATTAGGAAGTTTAGGATTGATTAGGAAGAAAAAGAACGAAAAATTAAGATGGAATAGCCTTGGACGGGTCACACCGGTCCAGGCGAACTGGATTTGCAAGAAAAATTGAACCGGTCGGTTCAGACCGATCTGGCCGGGGAAGAAGAAGAACAGTGCAGCGGCGCATGGCTCCCACGCGCAGGGATTGTTCTCGGTGTGTGTGGGTGTGTGGCCCACATTCTGGGGAAGGTTCCAACATGTGAAATCATCTATTCAATGTAACGAACATTTTGGGACTGATTTCGAGTCGATCGGACATCGTTTCGATGTAGTTAGCTACGTCCGAAGGTTTAGGATCGACTTTAAAAATAGTTAAAAATTTCAGAAAATACGGGGCTTTAGTGAGGGGTTATTTAAGTAGTTAGTAACCCTCTAAATTAATTTGGATAGGTTCGGGAACCCCGGAGGCGACGATTAGCCTGGAGAGGCTTATGGCGCGAGTACCGAGGCGGTCTTTGGACGGTGTGTGAGTGGACCTTTCTTTCGAAATTGATGCCTGTATAAATTTTTTATAATTATTTTAGACCATGTTTTGTGATGCCATGAGTGCATTTGTTTGTGGTAGCCTAGGATTTACGTATTTGCACGTATTTCGAGATTTTTGGTTTTATACGATGCTTATACTTGCTAGGTTTTCAATGAGGGACTAACGAATTGGTTTTGGATTGGAAATATGAAATCGGGTATGAGACCTATTTTATTTACAAACTCTCGGACTTGGAGTCCATTTGGTTTAACGAGAAATCGGGCCGAGGGCCCATTTGAGTTATACGATCGGGTCGAGGGCCCCGTTGGTTTATAAACTCGGGCTTCAGACCCTATTGATTGTGGTGAAATCTGGAATTAGGCCCCGTTGAGTTATGGTTTCAGGCTTAGGGCCCAGTTATGCGTGATACCAGGCTAGAGGCCCAGTTGATTGTGAAATTGGGCTTGAGTCCCAGTTCGGTTTATGAAATGAGAATTTAGGCATGAGACCCTGTTGAACAGTGGATTTAGGCCGAGGCCTATGAAAGTGGATTTGAATCGGATTCGAGGAATCCTATTGAAAGGTTCGGGTATGAGACCCAGTTGGAAATATGTTTTGAGAAAGAAACTATTTGAAATGTACAAACCCTCCATATGATTTGATTGGTCTCCTCTAGACGTCGACCTGGAAAGTCACGATCCACAAACCAAAATGGGTATCCCTATAGCGATCCCGTTCTAGGAGTGGGAGTTATGATGTGGTCCCAGACCAGATTTCGGAGAGATGATCGGACTACGTCTGAAGATAGAGCCTCTCAGATGGAGAATTCCTGGGGGTAGACTCGAAGTGAGACCCCGAGTAGTGTGCACACTAGTATAGAGATGAAATCATGACATATATCTGGGATGTGTTCCCTAGTGGCTGTGTGCCCCGAGTTGGCATCTTCTCAGAAGTGCCGCGGATGGGTTATACATATGCATATACGTATGAGGTTCTTACAAAAATTGATTTGGGACGGAGACCCTGTGTTCCTTGTTTTAAGATTGTGATTTCGGGTCGGGGACCCACAAATGGATTTATGGTTCATAACGGTTTATGGGGATCGGCATGAACCCTTGGAAGGTTTTTATGGTTCATGACGGTTTGTGGGCACCGAGCATGAACCCTTGAAAGGTTTTGAGAATGCTTTCAAATGGTTTTATGAACGTTTGTGGGGAGTTGATGTTCTTTGCATGCATATGGTTTTAGTGAAGGGCATAAATATCTTTCGATGGAATGTTTTTATTAAAATGATTGTTTTATCCACTCACGACTTTTGATGTTTTGAATGCCCTTCAGGTTGATCGCGGATGCGGGCTGTAGTAGAGACCGAGACATCACACTCCTCCTACAATCATGGCGTACTCTGGAAGCTCTGGTGAGGGATAGAGACGGAACTATCCCTGGTCTGACATTTCGTGTCAGACAGGAGCAGGCACGTCCCATGTTAATCCTGGGGGATTTGGGGCGGGTCCTGTCAAGTTGGTATTAGAGCAGGTTGGCTCATATGATACTTAGGGTATTCTGATACCAGTTGGTATCATACCGTGTTTTGCCCTCAGACTGTGCGCAAGTCGAGGATATGATGTCTCTACAAACGTAACAGCCTGTCATCAACCTAATAGTTAGGGTATTGGTATGAGGATTCGGTAGAATCGAACCTTAGTTAAATTTTTGTTTGGCACGTAGTGCAATGGTTAGGGTTCGGTTGGCATAGGATGCCGCATTCTCTGAGAAATCGGATCCCAAGTGGGATCAACATTCGTGTGAACCCAACGACTTAGAGCCGTAGTGTTACTGGTCAGTAGGATCTAGTGGACGAGTAGACATCGTGTGATGATCCGAGAGTCAAGACCGTTGTCAGTCGTGTCGTGTCGAATTGGAGAGTGTGCTACAGAGAGCAGTTGAGGTCATGGTTGACCGGAGTGAGATTGTTGGGAATAGGAACGTTGGACCCGAATTGGCATGAGAGGTCATGTTTCAATGTGTCGAATCCCGGAGGGATGTCGACTCGCAAGAGATGCCCATAGTAGTTGTTGTGGGGCATGATAGAATACGATTACGACGTTTAGTAGTGGTGCAATGTTAGGCACCGTAGAGTTACGAGGGGATGAGATCCTCAGATTTTGGTGATTGGGTGATTGGTCACCTACCAGTATTGGAGTATGAAGACTCTTCGGAGTCGAGAGCGAGGGATTGGTCAGGATGGTTAGGCTGTAGCGAGCAGCCGGGTTTGTGATAACCCTAGGAGATGATTGATCAGACAGGTTACCAGGAGTGTGGTACTTGTCGATCGGATCCTGAGGTGGACTGATCGGTGGATGTTACGTGTGGAGTGGTTGGTACCGGCGATAAGTTGACCGCATGGATTTGGAATCTCAATAGCAGAGTGTTTTCTGGTATTGGTCTGCACGAGGTTGTGGCAGACGCTGCTATTGATGGACGTAGTTGAGTCTTATCGAGTTCAATAGGTTCAGGTTGCCATGACGATTGAGACGATGGGATTCGTCAGTAGTGACGATGATACAAGGTGCGTGAATGACGCACAGTACAAGCATAGATTCTGGATTCGACTCGGTTACGGCTGAATGCGATCACAGAATGAGACGCTGACGTTGGATGTTGGCACACTTGCCACGCTACCTCTGTGAGGTGACTGTGATGAGTAGGATATACTTGGATGAGTGACAGGTGCCCTAGATATCCTTGGATGGATTACACTAGTGTGAGTACTAGAGTTGATCCCATATAGTTAGAATGTCAGGGCCCACCCCTAATCCACCAAGATTAGGGACTAAACACTGCTCCCGTCTGACAACCCAAAAACGAAAGACCGAAACAACCTCACGAAAACCACAAATTACATTGTCAGAAGCAGGAGAATTTTAAACATCTCAGAGTCAGCAGTTATACAGAGCATAGTACCACACTAAGAAAACAAAAACCGATATACAGAGTACATGCATAACAGAAAATGTAAACCACTCCGGAAAGACTCTCGAGTACTCTATGCCTCCGACGCTGCCTCAACGTCAACCCCCGCGCTAGCTCTACTACCTGGAGGGCAATTAAAAACCAGAAAGTGTGAGTGGACCATAAAGAATAAAAGTTCAAAAACCATTTTATAAACAAACCAGGGTTTGGCCCTCCATTTTGAAAACATACATGCATAACCCATTTTTGGAAACAGTTACAATCGTATAAGAAATCATCATAAAAATATTTATGATTCACAAAATAGGCATCATGAAAACAGTACGATAAAACATAAATCCAAGTCATCATTATCCGATCAAACCTGCTGGACCTATCCGAGTCTTTAAACTCCCGAGTTTTTAAACTCAATCTAGGCCTCAATAATCCGAGTCTTTAAACTCCGAGTCTTTAAACTCAGCAGGCCTACGGGGGAAATATCAATATATCCGAGTCTTTAAACTCCGAGCCTTTATGTCAGGACCCGACCCTCTTCTGTCAGGTCCCGATTCATCTAGCACGATATTGTCCACTTTGGGCCTCGCCCTCACGGTTTTGTTTTCGGGAGCTCACGGTGCAACTTCCCAGGGGGTCACCCATCTGGAATTGCACCAGCCTCAACTCGCTTAACTTTGGGGTTCCAATCCCCCCTAAAGCCAATGAGCCCCCAAAAGGCCTCATCTAAGAGACGTGCACCTGCACGCTCTATCTAGCATGATATTGTCCTCTTTAGGCGCACCTGCGCCCGCAAGGTTTTGACCCCAAGACCTCACGCCTGGAAGGTAACCACCTTAACCAGCGCAGCCAAGGGAGGCCTCATGCTAGATAGGTGTGTGCCTACACCTTTAAGGCACACCACCATCCTCTCCCAGACCATTTCCCCTCGCAGGAATGTGGGATTGTTCACCGTTCCCTCCAGGACACGGGTCTTACAATCCACCCCCCTTAGGGCCCAGCGTCCTCGCTGACACACTTCCCGGTCGGGGTTTGGCTCTGATACCAAATTGTCAGGACCCGACCCTCTTCTGTCAGGTCCCGATTCATCTAGCACGATATTGTCCGCTTTGGGCCTCGCCCTCACGGTTTTTTTTTCGGGAGCTCACGGTGCAACTTCCCAGGGGGTCACCCATCTGGAATTGCACCAGCCTCAACTCGCTTAACTTTGGGGTTCCAATCCCCCCCAAAGCCAATGAGCCCCCAAAAGGCCTCATCTAAATCAGAGACGTGCACCTGCACGCTCTATCTAGCATGATATTGTCCTCTTTAGGCGCATCTGCGCCCGTAAGGTTTTGACCCCAAGACCTCACGCCTGGAAGGTAACCACCTTAACCAGCGCAGCCAAGGGAGGCCTCATGCTAGATAGGTGTGTGCCTACACCTTTAAGGCACACCACCATTCCCTTCCCAGACCATTCCCCCTCGCAGGAATGTGGGATTGTTCACAGTTCCCTCTAGGACACGGGTCTTACAATCCACCCCCCTAAGGGCCCAACGTCCTCGCTGGCACACTACCTGGTTGGGGTCTGGCTCTGATACCAAATTGTCAGGACCCGACCCTCTTCTGTCAGCTCCCGATACATCTAGCACGATATTGTCCGCTTTGGGCCTCGCCCTCACGGTTTTTTTTCGGGAGCTCACGGTGCAACTTCCCAGGGGGTCACCCATCTGGAATTGCACCAGCCTCAACTCGCTTAACTTTGGGGATCCAATCCCCCCAAAGCCAATGAGCCCCCAAAAGGCCTCATCTAAACCAGAGACGTGCACCTGCACGCTCTATCTAGCATGATATTGTCCTCTTTAGGCGCACCTGCGCCCGCAAGGTTTTGACCCCAAGACCTCACGCCTGGAAGGTAACCACCTTAACCAGCGCAGCCAAGGGAGGCCTCATGCTAGATAGGTGTGTGCCTACACCTTTAAGGCACACCACCATCCTCTCCCAGACCATTTCCCCTCGCAGGAATGTGGGATTGTTCACCGTTCCCTCCAGGACACGGGTCTTACAATCCACCCCCCTTAGGGCCCAGCGTCCTCGCTGGCACACTTCCCGGTCGGGGTTTGGCTCTGATACCAAATTGTCAGGACCCGACCCTCTTCTGTCAGGTCCCGATTCATCTAGCACGATATTGTCCGCTTTGGGCCTCGCCCTCACGGTTTTGTTTTCGGGAGCTCACGGTGCAACTTCCCAGGGGGTCACCCATCTGGAATTGCACCAGCCTCAACTCGCTTAACTTTGGGGTTCCAATCCCCCCCAAAGCCAATGAGCCCCCAAAAGGCCTCATCTAAACCAGAGACGTGCACCTGCACGCTCTATCTAGCATGATATTGTCCTCTTTAGGCGCACCTGCGCCCGCAAGGTTTTGACCCCAAAACCTCACGCCTGGAAGGTAACCACCTTAACCAGCGCAGCCAAGGGAGGCCTCATGCTAGATAGGTGTGTGCCTACACCTTTAAGGCACACCACCATCCTCTCCCAGACCATTTCCCCTCGCAGGAATGTGGGATTGTTCACCGTTCCCTCCAGGACACGGGTCTTACACCCAAAGCGGACAATATCGTGCTAGATGAATCGGGACCTGACAGAAGAGGGTCGGGTCCTGACACTTTAAACTCAATCCGGGTCTTTAAACCCAATCTGGGCCCGTCCCCCGTCAATCACAATATCCGGGTCTTTAAACCCAATAATCAGATCCAGCAAATCCAATCCAAAACCATTTGAAACCCATTTCTAAATCCACATCCAAACCCGAATCCGAAATCACTGGCCTGAAGCCCTTCCGGCATCCAGAACCGTCATTCCGAACCCAAATCCGGAATTCCACTTTTCAACTTTAAAACCAAATCTCGACTTCCGAAATCCGATTCTAAAAACGAAAACCTTGATCATCGAAATCATGTTCCAAAACCCCTTTATAATCATTGAAAACCCTTATCGTTTGAAATCCCAAAACCATAGCATCATAATCAGAGATAAAACCTTTCTCGGAAAACGTGCTGAAAACCATACTTTCTCGAAAAACGTGCAATTAAGTAAAACAATTATAGCATATTCAAATAAACATGAAATCACAAATAAAACCATAAAACAAGTAATTAAAAGCAGTTATGCATGCTCAATTATAGAGAAGGGGTCCACTCACAGATACCGGGTACGTCACTCGTGTCCCGAACGTCCTGCACGTTCCTCGACCTCCTCGGGGATTCCCGATCCTGTCACAAGTCACCATACTACGTCACTAACACGTTAACTAAGGTTCTCCTAATTCCCCACAAAATTCCCCGGATTCTAAACGTAACGAACCGAGACCTTAAAACTTCAACCTTGCGGAACTAACCCGAAACAACGTCCGATTAACCCGAAACCTATCCCAAAAGATTCGTTACAACGTCTAGACCAAAAACCTAGTTGGAAGTTTCCCCAGAAACCACCGCACGCGCCTCCACGCGCCGCCCAAAGTGGCTGTGTGTGGGCCTCACGCGCCTGCACACAAGCACTGTTCATCGTCTTCCTCAGCCACTCGACTGGTCTGAACCGGCGAGGGCGGTTCTTCGTCATTTCCAGTCCGTTTTTTTCCTTTCAAACCCAGTAATTTCGTCCTATCCTAAGCAACTCAATCCCACCTTAAAAACTCGACATCACGGCCTGAAACACACCTCCCCAACTCGAAACAGAAACCATTCAAAACCCCTGTTCAAGCTCCAAGCCAACCGTCTACTCCCCCGTCACGGCTTCAAATCCTAGAGCTTCCTAGGACCCTCCTGAGTCCACTAGAACTCACCAAACACTTCGACTCAGCTCCTACCTTCACGACTTTCAGTTTTAAAATTACTGAAAAACAGAGCATCTAAACGGGTTGAAGAAATTACATGTGCTCAGGCTGCCGCCGTGAGCTCCACCGTGGTTATGCGACCCTTCTAATCCTACTCCGTCCTCTGGACACCACCACCAGCCTCGATTGACCAAGCACGGCTACACCACCACCGAACACCCTATCTGTTTCCCTGAGAACTCACCCCTCACCTCACACCAGTTTTCCTCACAAATCTCTCACTCCAACTCACTCATCAGTTCTCCCTTCATCTCTGTTCACTCTCACCAGATCACAACAACTCATACACTCCCTTCACCTGATAGATTTCCCTCTCAAACGTCACTCTGTTTCCTCTCGAATGCACGACTACACAGCCCAAATAATTGGAACCGTGCACACACCTAGAACCCACTAGACATAGGGCACGTGTCACCATCCCTTGGGCCAAACTCAAAATATCCAATGTCCACTGTACACTTTTCCTCATCAGATTACACAATTCCCAATGTGCAAAAAGACCAAAATGCCCCTACTTGTGAGTCAAAATTACCGTTTTGCCCTTCATCGTTCTAGACCCGTATCTCACCCGTCCAAGGTCCGATGAAAGCATGTTGTCTGTCGTTGTACTCAGGACGTCGAGACCTATCTAACGGTCCTCGATCTACGTGTAAAAACCATATCGTACGAAAAGTCAATTTTTCCCCCTATTTTAACCAAATTACGAAAGTTCCCTCGACCTTCCGAACATCATAACTTCCTCCTCGGATGTCGAAATCGGGCGTGCCACCTGTCTACGAATTTGTGACGTCCCGAACTACGTCACGGTTATCGGTCAATGTCCAATTGACCACTGGAACTCACAGTCAACATTTTGCCCAAACTAGGGGAAAAATCGTCATTCTACACTAACGGGCCAACAGTAACCAACTAAACACTGATTAGACTCACTAATCCGTTACTAATCACTGTACTAATCCCGGCTCTTGGGACGAGTCGTTACAACCTACCCTCCTTAAAATAATTTCGTCCCCGAAATTCCTCAGCTTTTTCCCGACACCTGGGGTCTCCTACCCGGTGGTCAACTCTCGCCCAACGACAACTACTCTGGAAAGTTCCTAACCTATCATCTCCACCTTGGGTAGTTCACAACACCCCTACTACCAGTTCAACACTTCTGACCCGCACCGCAAGGGAAACTCTATGAACAGAAAATAAAGGTATTTTAAAATACCTTATATAGAGTACCCAATAGAATTCATAGAGTACATCCTCACGTACTACCACCTCACCTTCCGGAAACCCACTAGACATAGGGCACGCGTCACCATCCCAAGGGCCAAACTCAAAATATCCGATCTCTACTGTACACTTGTCCTCATCAGATTGCACAATTCCCAATGTGCAAAAAGACCAAAATACCCCTACTTGTGAGTCAAAATTACCGTTTTCCCTTCGTCGTTCTAGACCCGTATCTCGTCCGTCCAAGGTCCGATGAAAGCATGTCGCCTGTCGTTGTACTCAGGACGTCGAGACCTATCTAAAGGTCCTCGGTCTACGTGTAAAAATCCGATCGTACGAAAAGTCAACTTTTCCCTCTATTTTAACCAAATTACGAAAGTGCCCTCGACCTTCCGAACATCATAACTTCCTCCTCGGATGTCGGAATTAGGCGTGCCACCTGTCTACGAATTCGTGACGTCCCGAACTACGTCACGATCATCGGTCAATGTCCAATTGACCACCCGAACTCAAAGTCAACATTTTGCCCAAACTAGGGGCAAAATCGTCATTCTATACTAACGGGCCAACAATAATCAACTAAATACCGATTAGACTTACTAATCCGTTACTAATCACTGTACTAATCCCGTCTCTCGGGACGGGTCGTTACATAGAACGTGCGAACCAGTATGCCGACGAGATAGTAGATGTGCCCAGAGTGGCGAGCATGTGAGTTCGGCGGCACTGAGCGGGACAGAGAGGATCCCGAGTGGCTCAGTGCGAGGCACAAGGAGTAATTGGTTTGGTGACCAATTCCCTGATGATACGAGACTCGAGGCACGAGTGTGTGCCCAGAAATGGTGACGTTAAATGATGAAATGCCTAAGTGGCGTTCGGATGAAAAGGTATAAACGGATGACATGAGTGACGTCACATGACATATGGGTCGGTTGGTCAAATATGGTAGTACGCAGAAATTTGGCTTTAGATCACAACATACGTTGCGATCTATTTAGCCTACCGACCAATGTCAGTGGATTCCGACCAATTCCGTGAGTCAGAGTTGGATCAGGTTGATTAAAGGTACGAGATACGAGTGTTGGAGGCCGTTTATGCACATCCGTAAATGGTATACAAGGTTTAACCTTGAGTCACATGAATTCCACTCAGAATGAGTGTACCTATATAAACGGTATTCACGAACGCGTGGATGGTGTCCGGTTGCGCTGAGGACTTGAGAGTCCATTGCGGATTAGTTTTGGTTGACTACGGTTGACCATACCTCCTGAGTTTGAGACATGGAAATCGGTTGCCTATAGAACGCGGGAATACTCGTGTGATAAGTGAGCTGAGTAATCGAGAAAGGAACATAGTTCCAACATGATTGGAATATAGTTCCAACATGATTGGAACTTCGGAATCAAGAGAAGTTGAGATTGAGACGATGAGAAGAGTACTTGATTCTGCATTGGTGATGGATATTCCGAGGTCACCGAGTGTGACTCTTTAGTAGATAGTGATGGGTGCCGGAGGATGACATAGGATGAACTTTGATGTCATCATCTTAGATTCTCCTGGATTCGTCCCTAAGTGGGACGACGAGGAGTGATATGACAACTAAAGGGTTCAAAGAGTGTGTAAGAACCGAACACCTAGGTTGTGGGTCAAATTTGAATGATTCAGAGAGCAGATGATTCTTGGTGTCACTAGATGTGACGAGTGAGTGTCTGAGGTAGGGAACCCATGTTGTTCTTATGGGTTACCTTACGTCGACCGTGGAAGCTAATAGTGGATCCTAGGTGGATCGAGTAATTTGGTTGGACGTTGCCAGAGTACAGTCCTTGAGTAGGTCCAGTGGCGCCCCGATGTTGATGTGATGTGGGTGCACCGGTGTGTTGTGCACGTTAGACGGTGAGATTGACCACAGTCAATCGGTATGTCGGGTTGAGAGTCCCGAGAGTATGGTAATATTGTAGATTGGATAGAGTCCTAGATGGACATGAGTGGCGATCGGATTAGATCCGATAGTGACAGCTTGGGGACTCGAGTGAGTCAAGATTTCAGCATCATTTGCTGAGTGACACGAGGTATGATGTGAGGACTCGAGAGCGAGTAGAGATTAGAGTAGCGCGGCGAAAGCGCAGTGGAGCCGGGAGCTACTTGCTGGTCACGATGGTTGTGACTTGTGGTAGTAATGGAGTTAATCGATGTCCGATGTGTTCGGATTGGTATGCGTTGATGGGACTCTAAGGAGAGTCGGCCTTGAGTATTGGAAAATGAGAGAGTTGATTTATACGAGTATAGAGCTCGATTAAACCTGCGGCATAGGTTTGAGGATGACCTACGAGATGGGATTCTTGCCATAGGGATGGCAGGACCTGGAGGATGTTGTCAAATTGGATGCTGCACTGGATGCCAGCTTGGATGTGTCAGCCCTTGGTGGACATGTATTATTCAGCCTGATAGTTATAGGATGGAACATGTTAGAGTGGCATACTGAAAAGCCGTTTGAATGTCAGTTTGGTATTGCTGACCTGTCAAGTGAGTGACAGGTGAGATCAACGAGTGTCGGCGTTCTGTCTCGAGTGAGACGTACGAGCAGACATGTAGTTCTCAAAAATGAATTCGAGCTTTGGAGGCTCCGGTGATAGTGCGTATTAACGAGTACGACATTTGGGACATGTACGTTTACACGAGAATACCCGAGTCAAGGGACATGGTTGGATTCCATAGTTTGGTTGTGGAATCGGGTAAGTTTGAATTTCGAGGATGAAATTCTTGAAGGGGAAGATTGTAACGACCTGTCCTAAATTATCAGGATTAATTAAGAATTAATGACGAAATAGTGTGATTAATCGGTGATTAGTGGGGTACTTTCTGACGGACGGTGCGAAATGATGATTTTACCCTTGTAATGGGCGAAACGTTGACTCTTCGTTCAGGCGGTCAAATGGACTTGGGCCAATGACTGTGACGTAGTTTGGGATGTCATGAGTTCCTAGACAGGTGTCACGCCCTATTCTGACGTTCAAGGAAGAGGTTATGACATTCGGAAGTTCGGGGGTATTTTGGTAATTTGGTTGAAAAGGGGCAACCAGTTGACTTTTGACCCGGGAGGTCCGATGGCCGAGGGCCAAGGACCGTTACGTAGATCGATGTGATATGAATACATAGACATGCGGCATGTCGAAATCAGACGTTCGACGGAGAAGTTACAGTTCACGGAAGTTCCAAGGAACTATTGCACATTTTACGAGACGACTTAAGTTTTGTCTCAAGTGGACCCTAGATATTTTCTCAGGACCAATGGATGAGTGACAAGTGTCACTCATCCATTGCCCACCTTCCCACATACATGCATCGTTCATTCCCTTTTCTGTTTCATCCCCATCCACCAAACCCGAGCACCCTTCATTCCAATCCAAACCCAATCCCCCATATGATCATGTTTGAGACCAAGAGACCAAAGGGAAGGCAAGATGATGATGGTGGCTGGTCAGGAGCAGCCCCGCCGTGGACGGCGCTCGCAAGTCGTGCAAGGTATCGGTTTTTCCCATTTTCCTTTTATTTTCGATTTTGCACGTTATGGACGGTTTTGGATGTTTAGAGTGACCTTATTAGGTTGTTAGGAAGATAATAGGATGATTTTGGTGGTGTTTCACGGCTGAGGAAGCCTGGGGAAGAACTGGGCAAGTTGGAACCATGAGGAGGAAAATGAACCTGTGGGTTTTTATGGGTTTTAGGTCAATTGTTTTGCACAAATAGGTTTCTAAGATCAAATTAGGAAGTTTAGGATTGATTAGGAAGAAAAAGGAAGAAAATTATAGATGGAATAGCCTTGAACCAGTCACGCCGGTCCAAGAGAACCGGATTTGCAGGAAAAACCGGACCGGCGAGTTCGGACCGGTCTGGCCGAGGAAGAAGAAGAAAAGTGCAGGGGCACGAGGCTCCCATGCACATGGGCTGTTTCCGGCGCGTGTGGGCGCGTGGCCCACTTTCTGGGGAAGGTTTCAACATGTGAAATCATTTATTTGATGTAACGAACATTTTGGGACTGGGTTCGAGTCGATCGGACATCGTTTCGATATAGTTCAGGAGTTTAAGATCGACTTTAAAAATAGTTTAAAAATTTTGAAAAATTACGGGGCTTTAGTGAGGGTTTATTTAAGTAGTTAGTAACCCTCTAAATTAATTTGGTCAGGTTCGGGAACCCCGGAGGTGACAATTGGTCGGGAGAGGCTTATGGCACGCGTACCTGTAACGCCCCGGAAATTCAGAAAATGTAATTTTATAAAATAATAAATAAATGACGTTTTTACCCTTGTGAATAGTAAGGTCAATTTGTTGACTTTTTGATTGGTGAATCAAACGGACGTTGACCGATGACCATGACGTAGTTCGGGACGTCACGAGTCCATAGATAGGTGGCACGTCCAAGTCCGACGATCAGGGAAAAAGTTATGACGTTCGGAAGTTCGAGGGCATTTTCGTAATTTGGACCAAAAAGGGGAAAATGTTGACTTTTTGTTTGACAACTAATTTTCACACGATTCGAGGACCGTTAGGTTGGTCTCGAGGCCCTGAGTACAACGACAAGCGGCACGTCGAAAACGGAGTTCGGGTGGCCAAGTGACGGGTCACGGAAGTCTAGGGGAAAAATGGTAATTTGTCGAACCAGGGGCAAAATGGTCTTTTAACCACGATCAGACAATGACACCTGTCCTTTGTCTTCTTCTTGCCCCAGGGAACATGGAATCGGTTCTTAAGGAAAACATAATCATATGAACATTAACCACTAAATCATGGTTTGTCTTAATCATTGCCAATTTAACAACAGATAACTCCATTTGTCTCAGCCTCATTGTGTATTTGTGTAATTGAGAAACCGAATTGAGAGAAAAGGAACTCGAGAGACTGAGAGGTGACGGGTGTACACAGTTCGAAAATTCAGAAAAATCAAGGGAAATTCGAATTCGAAATTGTGAGCTAGAAGAAGGGAAATTGAGGATTGAATTAAGCTTCTGGGATCAAAATGAAACTCCCTGCAACAAAAACGAAGAGAAATTGTGTCGAATTGGGGAAGAACAGAAGCTTCCATGGCTGCTTAAAATCATGCTTGGGTTCTACTAGCTGGAGGTAAGGAATTATCAAATTGATCTTGTAAAAACGTTCCTTACACTCTCACGATACTAACTGGATGAATTAATTTGAAAATCAGGGACGAAATCAGTGAACCCAAATTGAAAACCCGTCGAAGGTTGATCGTGAATTCCTGAGGTTTTAGACCCTAATTGAGGTAATTGAACTTACAGAACTTAAATGGGGTTGGATTAGATGGGATCAGATGAAAGAATGGGTCGATTTGAGGTCGAATTGAATGAGTTTGAATCGGGTTCTATCGCGGGTTTTCCAACCCATTTATCAGACAATCCGGGTGAAGACGACGTACTGTAGTAACACTGTGCTACGCACGTGGCTTTCACGCGCAGCCACTTGCGGCGGCGCGTGAGGGCGCGTGGATGGGAATCCGGCGAAGTGGTCAACATGAAACTTGATGTTCTCGATGATACGAACCTATCCGCGTTGGTTTCGGGTCAATCGGATATGGTTTCGTAGTAGTTTCGAGCACCCGATGCGTATAGTTTATATTTAAATAATATTATAAAATTCCAACGATTAGGGGATTCTTATATGTGGACCATATGATAGTCTAGTAACCTTAAATCACTTTGTTTGACAGACTGGAATAGGAACGTCAGAAGAAAGCGAACAGCTCGAGGTTGAGCAATCCGGACGGTGTGTGTGAGTGGACTTTGTTTTCTAACCGTGATGCATGCATATATGATTTAAAATACTTTATTATATGATTTGATATGATTTATTATGATTGATGTTTCAATCCGGTGATTTCTCGGTTTTATGATTATTATATTATATTTTATCATGATTTTCGAGAAATGATGAAATTGATGTTTTGGGCTAGGCCCGGATTGAAAATGATGTTTTGACTCGGGTTATGAGTCAGGGAATTAAAAATATATTTGGACTCGGATTATGAATCAGGGATTGTTTTCATGGATTTGCGTGAAAATGAGATTTTGGGCTTGGGACCCAAGTGAATAGTGATTTTGACTCGGATTTGGAGTCACATGGGAATATGATTAAATTGATGATTTTGATTTAT
The DNA here is from genome assembly GCA_032719365.1 of Prinsepia uniflora. Taxonomy (NCBI): domain Eukaryota; kingdom Viridiplantae; phylum Streptophyta; class Magnoliopsida; order Rosales; family Rosaceae; genus Prinsepia; species Prinsepia uniflora. The sequence goes on along the minus strand of CM064868.1, from coordinate 58,550,195 downwards.
AAAGTGAATTCTGGACACTGTTTTATGATGGATTTGTGGAACTTGATTTGTGAAAGCTATGTCTCGGGCATAGGCCCTATTGAAATGTTTTTGACTTGATTTGAGAAATAAATGATTTTAAAATGAGATTACTGGATTTGGTGACCTGTTCCACATATACCATCCTCTGTGATTTGATAGTCTCCTCCAGACGACGTAGATCCTGGAGCAGTCACGATCCACTGCCTGGAGATGAGTAGCTCCGAGGGAGGCTCACTCGTTGGAGCGTGGGACCACTGCCTGGAGATGAGTAGCTCCGAGGGAGGCTCACTCGCAGGAGCGTGAGATTATGTTGATATCCTCCAGATGTTGTTGATTCCTGGAGTTGATGTACTCGGACGTGAGACACCGAGTTTGCACGCGTTGCATTGATATCATGACGGGTTATATGGATATTGAGATTGGATGTTGAGGATTGGTGGTATCATGATTTATTGATATTTGTGTCCAGAGGCTTTATAACAGATGTTTTATAACTTGAAATGATTTGATGAACATGAGTTTTACGGGCCATGGGAAAACATGTTTTGATTTTATCGGTCCACTGTTCATACTAGAATGATTTCATACTATCACTCATGTTTTAAGTTATGCATGCATGTTTGTGAAAACTGGAGGGGAAATCTTGAGTTTCGGTAAATGTATTTAGAAAAGTTTATTTTGTCCACTCACACCTTTAATGTTTTTATTCACCCTCCAGGCCAGTACACAGGTACGGGGCTAGAAACGAGGCAAGCGAGGCAAAAGAATAAGTAGACCGTTGCGCACTCAGACATTCTACATAGTAGGAATTTGATCCCTATCTGTAATAGTACCTATGCTCTGTATTGTCGTTGACTAGTCAAACTTGTGACGTCATTGGTCTGTAAAACTTAACTATCCCTTGCCTGACAATGTTTTTTTTTGGGATTTGTTGTGTGGTGTATGTATATAAGTTTGGTTACTTTTGGTACTTTTTAGTTATTGTCAGACGGGAGTAAGATTCATCACGACTATCGAGGGATAATCGAGATGGGTCTTGTCAGTACCTAGGCGCGGCTTCGGACAGTCTGTGAGTGGACCTTTCTTTCGAAATTGATGCATGCATAAATTTTTTTTAATTTTTTTAGAAGATGTTTTGTGATGCCATGAGTGGATTTGTTTGTGGTAGCCTAGGATTTACATATTTGCACGTATTTCGAGATTTTTGGTTTTATACGATGCTTATACGTGCTAGGTTTTCAATGAGGGTTTAATGAATTGGTTTTGGATTTGGAAATATGAAATCGGGCATGAGACCTATTTGATTTACAAACTCTCGGACTTGGAGTCCATTTGGTTTGACGAGAAATTGGGCCGAAGGTCCATTTGAGTTATATGACCGGGCAGAGGGCCTCGTTGGTTTATGAACTCGGGCTTGAGGCCCTATTGACTGTGGTGAAATCGGGCTTGAGGCCTCGTTGAGTTATGGTTACGGGCTTAGGGCCCAGTTATGCGTGATACCGGACTAGAGGCCCAGTTGATTGTGAAATCAGGCTTGAGTCCCAGTTCGGTTTATGAAATGAGAATTCGGGCATGAGACCCTGTTGAACTGTGGATTTAGGCCGAGGCCTATGAAAGTGGATTTGAATCGGATTCGAGGAATCCTATTGAAAGGTTCGGGTATAAGACCCAGTTGGAAATATGTTTTGAGAAAAAAAGTATTTGAAATGTACAAACCCTCCATATGATTTGATTGGTCTCCTCCAGACGTCGACCTGGAGAGTCACTATCCACATACCAGAATGGGTATTCCCATAAGGATCCCGTTCCAGGAATGGGAGTTATGATGTGGTCCCGGACCAGATTCCAGAGAGATGATCGGACTAGGTCCAAAGATAGAACCTCCCAGATGAAGAATTCTTGGGGGTAGACTCGGAGTGAGACCCCGAGTAGTGTGCATACTAGTATAGAGATGAAATTGTGACATATATCGGGGATATGTTCCCTAGGGGCTGTGTGCCTCGAGTTGGCATCTTCTCAGAAGTGCCGCAGATGGGTTATACGTATGCATATACGTATGAGGTTCTTAAGGAAATTGATTTGGGGCGGAGACCCCGTGTTCCATGTTTTAAGATTGTGATTTCGAGTCGGGGACCCACAAATGGATTTATGGTTTATGACGGTTTATGGGGATCGGCATGAACCCGTGAAAGGTTTTTATGGTTCATGAAGGTTTGTGGGGACTGGGCATGAACCCTTGAAAGGTTTTGAGAATGCTTTCAAATGGTTTTATGAATGTTTTTGGTAAATGATTTTTAAATGCATGCATATGTTTTTAGTGAAGAGCATAAATATCTTTCGATGAAATGTTTTTATTAAAATGATTGTTTTCTCCATTCACAACTTTTGATGTTTTGAATTCCCTTCAAATTGATCGCGGATGCGGGCTGTAGCAGAGACCGAGACAGCACACTCCTCCTCCTACGATCCTGGCGTACTCTGGAAGCCCCTGTAAGAGCTAGAGACGGAATTATCCCTGGTCTAACACTTCGTCTCAGACGGGAGCAGGCATGTCCCACGTTAATCCCGGAGGATTTGTGACGGGTCCTATCATAAAAACTCACCTTTCGAATTTTCGGCCACCGTGCACGGTTCTCCAACCCGTTGCCACCGTCCTCTTCATCTGGTCTTACTCTCTCACTCTCCGTTTCACTCCAGCAGTAAAGGATGCAGTATGGTGAGGTTTGGGGTGGGTTTGGTGTTTGTGTGGGTTTCGGTTAATGAAGAAGAATGAAGGAAGAGAATACATGAACCCAATTGTTTGGGGGCTTGGGCCAATTAGATGAGTGACACTTATCACTCATCAATTGGTCCAGGTCTGGTATTTTGACCAATCACACTATGCCAACTGTACACTCCTTGTAATGTGTGAATAGTACCATTTTTCTTTCGGGACTCACAACTTTTATGCCAAACGTCTGATTTTGACTTGCCACCTGTCTACGGAATCGTGACGTCTCGATCTACGTAACGGGCCTCGATTAAAGTTCAAATAGTGACCCAGGTAAAAAGTCAACAGTTTTCCCTAACTAGAGCCAAAATGGTCATTTCACATAAAATTTCCGAATTTAAATTTAATTAAAAGTTCGGGGCGTTACATTAGCAATATATTGTACTCCTCTATAAACACGTATTTATTATATTTGAAGACGTGACCAAGCTCATCACTGAAGTTCAATGTCTGAAAGAGGCAATATTGTACAACAAGATTGAGTGCATATGTGATATAGAACTGCACAATGTAAGATAAATACCATCTTATTTAAATTAAAATACATTTTCGCAAAATTCGTGTCTATATGAAAAAGCTCTTAACTTTATTCACATAATGATCACAGTTTATTTAAATTAAAATACATTTTCGTAAAATTCATGTCTACATGAAAAAGTGCTTAACTTTTTTTCACATGTTTACCACATCATAGTAATTAATCTATGTTTCCACACAAAAAAAAAAACCTCAGGAGGTACTTCTTGCTCGACAAATATTTTTTTGCGCTTATATTATCTTTGTGATGACCCAACAGGAACAAAACAGTCCGTGTAACACTATGGGGAGATATTACACAAACTTTTGATTCTATAAACATTCCTTAATTATCGGCACCAGTCATTGTAGTTTTTACAAGTCTTAAAGTTAAACAATACCAAGGTACCATACATATCTATAATCTTATTAGTAAACAAAATATAACGTTCCGCATTTGACTCTTCATTTGTAACCTCACAGGCAGACCTGTTTTGAGTAACGCCGTCTCCATCGAATTTTTTCTAAATCCAGACAGTCCATAATACGTACAGTATTTAACAACGTAGGTCCAATCTAGCGATTATTGATTATTTATAACCCTGATCTTTTTACTCCAGTGAACATACATTAATAATTTAATACATAGATTTCATACTCCTTGTCCAAATATTTCTTAACAGGCTCAATATTTCTTCACCTACAATGGTTATAATCCCTGCACCCTCATCACACTCAATGAGGATCGAGAAACTAAGAAACACTCCCAAAACTAAATATATAGGAACTGAGCTACATCGATCCAGAATCTCATATGGTATAAACATGACACCTTCAAATCTTGAGGAAAATAGCCATGGGTTTCAATACAAGTTTATACTATTTGAATATCATAATTTTTACACATGAACTAACATTAAATATCTTAGAACGACTCTTATCTTTGCTGACCATCCATAACACGTTTTGATCCAAGTTATGGATGGTCGTATCCAGCATGCCCCATTTGTTATAAACAAATGAAAAAACCCTATGCAACTAGCCAGTTGATATGCTGAACTCACCCTAATCAAACTCCAACACCCTACTACTATAGCCATTACTTATAAGGTCTTACCAAGGATGAAATTATCGATATCGACGGATATATCGCTAGTTAAATTTACGGATATTTCGCCCCAAATATCGGTATCGATATCGATATCGTTTACGGTAAACAAAAATAATGGAAATTCGATCTAAAAGTTGGAAATTTAGAATGAAACTTTGGGAAAATCTTAAGTACTCAATGATGGTTATATATAACTAATAAAATTATATAATAACTTTGATATAATGAGTAATATGATGTAATATGATTCTGACGATAACTAATAATATAAAATCTTAAATATAAATATAAATATAAATTGAAGTGAGTTACTATAATTGAAAGTTAAAATATTTAAAAATATAACAATAAACATACAAAAATTCTTTGTAAGAAAAATGATAAAATAAGTTTAAAATATTTAAAATTGGAAAGAAAAAAAGATGAAAAAATATGATCAAACTTTGTTAAAAAATTGGAAATAATGGATATATTTATAATTGGACAAAAATGAAACCAAAAAAAAGACCAACCTTTGTTGAAAAATTGGAAAAAATGAATAAAGAAGGGGAGAATTGGAAAAAATGAATAACAAGGGAGAGGAAAAAGAAATTGGGAAAAATGAATAAAAAGGGAGGGGGAAAAACTGGAAAAAAAAAATGAATAAAAAGGGAGAGAGAGAAAAAAAAAACTGGAAAAAATGAATAAAAAGGAAAAGAGAAAAAAAATCTGTAGTTTGGACCATGGGGGGTCGAACCCCATGACCCCCCAAACTTAACCAACAGTTCAAAGCCATCTCTACTACATTTCATTATTGTTATTTAAGATCGTGTAATATATAAGTATACACATTACCAGTCATCCCTAACCTTCAGCCGGGTCTGCAACTCGGGTTTATCGACTCGGCGGCATGACCCGACTCAATCTCTCTCGTTTTACGTCCAAATTTCACGAATTAATAGTGTATCTTCATCGTTTTGATCTTAGGAAAGGATCTGTGGGCTCAAAATAAGACAATTGTTCGAGATTTTAACGAATTTCTTCCCCCCTCCCCCCCCCTTCTTATGTGCCGCCGGGTTAAAATACCGAAATTTCGCTGAAATTTCGGCGATATTTACCGATATTTTCATCCATGGTCTTACTGAGTGCTACCTATTAAATCTTCACTACATATCAATTACAAGTATTTGCTTATAAAATTTGTCATATATTTGCACACGCATGTAAAAATTAAGTTTGGTTATTGAAGACCATACTAATAAGATAAATGTCGTCGTCCTTGGAAGAACTGGCAAATATCTTTTCAATCACAATTGTAATTATTTGGTTATGGATTAAGGGTAAACAGACTAGAATGAATTTTCTGCTCAACTCTTGACAACAATTGGCGTAGCAAAAAATTTCGGACTACAATTTAGAACAAGAAAAATTAACTGAATATGAATGATCTTCTGCTCCATTATGTTTATAACAACATAATTGAAGCTGAAGGCATGGCAACTACATAGAGTACACCATGTTCCGATGTATCCATGTCCAGTTCAAAAACCTCAACAGACAGTTCATCTACTAATATATCAATTATGCCACAAAAACGAAAAAGAGATTATGGAAGAAAAAAAAAATTATTGTTACTTGCAAATTACTTCTAATATTATCAACATTTTCACATCCAACACTTTTGATTTATATATTTTTACCATCATTTGTAAATATTTAGTTTCTATTTAGATGTCATGAATGAACATGATATAATATCTTCAAACAAGTTGTCTCACCTACAACATTGCGCAGGCTTATTTCCTAAGATGGTTCGTGTCGTATTAAATTAAAAATATTATTTCGTATCTGCATAACATCTTGAATCTTTGATAAGACAATATTCAAACAACGTTAAAATGCATCATGTAATATTTAATTGCCACTACTCCCCTCCAAATGATAGCGGTAAAATCTGATGATAATCTGGGATATTAAGTTTACATTAAAAAAATTTAGATGACAGATAATATTTTTAAAGAGAAATGCAATTTTTACATTATGATTTTTGAGATGACGATAATATTTTTAAAGAAGAATATTCTCTAAGAATTCCCCGAACAAATCTATCAATTGATTATGTTTGGTAAAAACATGCGATAAAAAGAAACAATGTCATTCTGTTTATATATTGTATGTATCGTCTAAAATATGACGGAAATTCGGAATCAAATTGACTAAAGACTAAAGACTTCACATTTAACTAGGGGTGGACACCAATTCGTTAAAATCGTCAATCTTTCCACTTCAAATCGTTATTTATCAAACGGTTTAGATTTGAATGGATAAAGGTCAAACGGTTAGAACTCCATTAATAACGGTTTGGATTTAGATTTTCATTTTAAAAATCCGTTAAATCCAAATCGGCAGTTAAAAAATATATTAATTTTTATTAATTTTTAAATTTATTATTAATACAAAGAAAATTTAAGCCCATCCCTTTTTTTCTATTTATTTATCTCAATAGAGCTTGTGGGTTCTCCAGGTTGAATTCCTATTGTGTGTGTTAGAGCATCTACAGGAGACTCCATAAATGTGACTTTTGGACAAATTTAATAAAAAGATTATCTAAAAACTCCTGAATGAACCAGCATCATACTCAACAAATTAATTTATCCCAAAATTTAACATTTTTTTGGGTATTTAATTCATAGGCCCTTATTAACACATAAGTTTATTCAAAAACTTGCATATAGAAAAGTATTTTAGTAAAATAGACCATAGTTTTGATATAAATTACAACTAATGTCATACAATTGTAAATTAGTCCAACAACAATCTAGAAAGTATTTTCCAAAATCTATCATGATTTCAACATTACTTTTTTTTTATTATTATTATAAGATTATATTGAGAATTATGAAAATATTACTCATATTTATAATTTTTTTTTCACTTGCTCATTTAAAATTAATATGAGTATTTAATCTAACTTAAAGTAAGATAATTAAAATCAATCATTCTTCAAAAATACTTTTAAATTTAAAATTTAAAAATTCTTTATCTTCCGATATTAAATAATTTGGTTAATTTCGTATAGTTCAGGATTTAATTCTTGAATTTTGTGCAAAAATTCAAGAATTAAACCCTATGTCGTACGATTTTCCGCCACAAATCTTGCATTACCTTAAAGAAAAGATTTGAGAATAGGCCACATGAAGCTTAGGGTGAATAGATGATTTTGCTGAACTTGATGAATTGATGATTGGTTTTTTGGTGAATAGATGACTGATGTGAATTAATGATACGGATAATAGATGTTTTGGTTCTGTTTTAGTGCTGAGAAAGTATCATTTTGAGAGTGAAGTAGCCAAGAAAGATTTAAAAGCCAATCCCATTTTATTCCATTATTTTTTAGCAAGGGTTAATGAACTCATTCTTCCAATAAGAGGAATTCATAGGTTAAAAATGATGGTATAATTGAGAACTGGGTTATATATGACCAGTTATGTGGAACAATCGAGCAGATCAGAATTGGATTAACCTAAATTCACCCTTGCTTTAATTCTTTTGTAGTTGTTTCCATTTTTAATTCTCTTTTTCTATGTTTAATGAAACAAAACGTTATGATCAACAGGCTTAGGAATCTGGAATGAACTGTGAAGTTAATTATGGGAAAAAACACACTTTGATAATCGGTGTGTATTTTTTTCTTGACTTATAGTTACTCATTCAATTTCACTTTAGTTTCCTACCTAGATTTTACCTTTTCTTTTTTTCTTTTTCAAATTTCAACTGGAATTCCATGCTAATAATGTTTGCATCTGTTAAGATTGAACTAGTAATTCTGGTATGTTGATGAGATCAGAATGTTCCGATTTCATATTCGTATATTCCTGCTAGATTCAAACTAATGTGCCCTCTTCTATTGCTAATATACAATTAGCACAAGGAGAAAGCCGGAGAAAACATTAAATCCATGATCTCATGAGTTTTTGATGCAAACAGCGATTGGAAACTTAAGCTTGTGAATTCTGATGATTGTATGTACATTCCTGTGCAATCTTTTATAAGTACATAAAAGTTTTTTTTTTCTTCTCTCTCTCTCTCTCTCTCTCTCTTCTCGCTTTTGGGTCGAAAGGGACCAGAATAGGTAAATTGTTGAAGTTGCTAAATCCGTGTAGTCAAGTAAGAGATCCTGCAGGGGAAAAACAATCATTATGTTACTCTGCAATCCTAAAACATTGACTTGTGAATGGCTGTTTTTGAGTTTGCCTGTGTCCCAAGGTATTACTTTTGTTCTTTATTCTGGGCTAGCACTGGTTATTTATCATAAAATCCTGTTTCAAATCCATACTTCCAGGTACACAATACTTGATATTTATGGATGATAGTTTTAAAATGCGTTGTTGTGATTAAAAGAAAAAACTCACAAGAGATTTTTGCATGGATCATTTTGTTTCTTTATTTCTAATATACTCTCATGGTCTTCTCAAATGTGAATGCAGTGATGTCAGCGTTGGTGAGGCACACGATGCTTTTAACACCTTCACCTTCTCTGCTTCTCTTCAAATTGCATCTTGTATTTTCATTGTGTGTTCTTTATTATAGAAAGCTTGTTGATGGGATTAGTGTTGGGAAAGATGCACAAATTAAATAGATAATTATAATAATCAGGATTAAACTTTTCCCACCCTCAAAAATAAATTGAGTAAATAAATTGGCAGAAATAAAGCGGAAGTAAAAAGAGATAAAAGAGAACACCGAAATTTAACGAGGTTCGGCAATATGCCTACGTCCTCAGACAGCAGCTCCAAAATTCTTCATTATAAATAATGGGATTACAAGTACAATCTCACTCAATGGTGGATACACAACTCTCTCTTAGATTCACTCAAGAGGATCTCACTTTCTCTTTTTTTCTCACAAATGAAGTTATCTTCCTATTTCTCACACAAGCATGAACTCTCTTCTCACTCTCACCTTTAGTGGATAACTTGTTGCTTGAAGGTTGATTGAGAATGCTCAATCCCTCTCCTTTATATAGGGATGGATGGAAAGAAGTCATCAATGCATAGTCATGCATAAGATTTAGCTCCAATTAATCTCATGGTAACTCTCATGAGTATAATAATTTCCCACAATAATTTGGGAGATCAAAAGTCTTCTTTGTTTTCAAGCAAATGAATAAACCTACCCAAAATCACATCCATGCACAAACCATAACATGTGCATTGAGATATCAAAGGTCTTCATTTGAGGAACTTCAAAGATCATATTAATTCTCCTCCACTTAATGGAGGGATAAACCCATCAAATTCTCCCTAACTAAATGGTGTGAATAACCCATCAAATTCCCCTCCACTTAATGGAGGGAATAACTCATCAATTAGATGACTGATGTGAATTGATGATTATACCAATGAGCATTATCTATTAACTCCACTACTGAATTTGGGATGTTTTGTGTTTATATTTGTTTGTGTTTCTTGAATGCACAGATGGATTCAAGTGATAGTTTTACCGATCTCCTCAATGGGCCTATACACTCCAGTGCTCTACTTTTGACAGAAGATATCTCATCACCTCATCAATATTCAAAGGAAAATGACATCTCCACTCCTTATCAAGCAACATGCTTGTAAAGGCCAGAAGGTAGAAAGGCATCAAAGGAACTACAGAAGAAAGGAAAAGGCAAATGTCGGGTTTCTTACATTGATGATGTTGTCTTAAAATTACAAGATTGAAGGAATTAAGAAAAGAAGCTGAGGTTAAAAAAGAACGACGATTCAAGTTGTTGTATTGTCAAGAAGCAAGGTCACTTGCCCTTAGGAACGAGAAGGAGGAAGATAGAGTCATGTTGATGGATCATAATGGAATGCCAGAATTACAAGCGGAATATATTAGAAGTTGTCGAATGGAAGTCAGGATGAAAAGAGCTGCAAGCACCAAATATGAACCCAGTTGTTATTGATGGAAAATTTTATTCTGAATTTTAGATCAAATTGGGGTATTGCTTTTGAAATGGTATGTTCGATGGTTCTCTAATGAAACTTGGTTTCAAAATTGAATCTTTGCATGTGTTTTTAGCAATGTTGTTTTAGGTTGGTATGTTCAATGATATATAGTTTGAATGGTATGTGTTTCTGGTTCAAGATGTTAGGATTTTAGTCACAGTAGAGCTTTGTGTGCCCTTTTGCACTCTCACGATAGATGGCAATTCGTTTCTCAATAAATCCACGGCGACATGAAGTGCTTCTATTGTTAGTTAGTTGTACTCCACTAGCAAGTAAAGTTTCTACATATTTATCATCAGAACTTTCATCGTTGAGCATCATATCACGTAAAGATTGGTGAGCCATATGTAGATTAAATTGAATCAAATTGAGATTGAGAATAAGATGAAATATGATTTGGTATTGATAAGTGAGAATGAGTGAAATATAATCTAATTTTTTTTTTAGTCGTTAAAAATTAACCGTTGTAGAAAAATTAAGTTGTTATATATTTAAATTTGAAAAAAAATGAATTTAATATTCAAAGTTAATGAAAATGTAGAGTCTGATTTTGGTAATTGTAAAAAATGACTAGCTATTAATAATTTTTAAGTTATTTTAAGTTAATTTTGTCGAAAAATTTAACTAATCTGATCTGGATGCTCTTATATAGTTTTTGGTTCGATAATTGTATATATTATAGAGTTTCTTGTTATTTTTTTTGTATGCCTAAGCGGTTTAAATTACTATCAATCCAAATCAAACTGTTATTAACGGTTTGAATCAAAACAGTTTCATTTCTAATTTTAAAGAATCCAAACCTATTGAACCATTAGGATTTTAACTATTTGAATTTAAATATTATTAAAAACCCCGCGGTGCCCACTCCTACATTTAACACTTGCATATGGTAAAAAAGACTGTAGACTACATATTTATATGCAAAAAGAATATAATAGAATATATGCAGCTAAGTAGTAACAACAGTGTTGTGGTGGAAACCAACTAACCTAGAAATGATAGACCAAGAAGCCTCGCACAATTTGTTACACAAAGAACGTCAAACGCTTTATAGTATTTGATCATTTTGTGCGTGAACTAATCAATACTAGCTAGTATTGCTTTTTTCTATCCTCTACGCAGGTGAAGCCATGAAGTGGCTGTTGGTAGAACGGAAAGATCTATCGAAGGATTCAACTTGGACACCAGCTGCTCGGTTGACTTTCGCTGCCGCGTAACTAGGCCTCTCAATGAGTCGGCTTAGAGATCCTGCAACTTCAGACATTGGCGGCCGGAATTCCTTCACGGGCTGCTCAAGTTTCAATCACACAAACAAAACAATTAAGTTTGCTGTCTGTCACATACATGTTAACTTCACAAACTATTTCAGAACTAAGATCACTTCTTACTAGATAGTTCTATTGAAGTGAAAATTTTAATTTCCCTAAAACGAGCGTGATCGATCCTCATGAATCATAAAACATAAAACATATCAGGTAAGGCACCTGTATACAGAGGGAGATAATGTCTGCAAACTGGGAGAGTGCCTTGGAGGAAAATGTCCTTTTAATGCCTGGATCAATCATCTCAGCTAGACTCTCACTGTCATGAAGCCGGAATGCAGCCCATTTCACCAATGATTGCTCCTCCCTTGGCTTTGAACTATAATCAAGAAACATGACCAGAATCATGGTAAGAAACGGGAAAAAGGTCCACCAACCAACCATGCGTACCTACCTATCAAAAGCCCTCCTTCCTGTTAACAGCTCTAACAGCAACACCCCAAAAGCATAGGTATCACACTTTGTGATATCAATTCCTGGTTGACCATGCTCAGGTGCAATGTACCCAGTTTCACCAACAGCATTCTCTGAAGCCTGTTTGTTTGCACCACAAATAATGAGAATTTGAAGGTAACCAGTTTATTACTAAATCTCTTCTATCAGCAAAGGAAGTAGAAAGTCTTTAATGTTATTCTCAGTTAAAAAGAACAACTGATTATTTGCGACTATATATGTACCTTTAGCTTTAGTCTATTGCATGTAAGTGGCCTCAAAATTGCAAGCCCACAATCACAGATTCGAGGAACAAGTTCTTCATCAAGTAAGATATTGGCACTTTTCAAGTTGCTATGAGCAGCTGGAGGAGTGAATGTGGAGTGCAAATAGCTGAAATGCAAAATAAATTACTAACAAGCACAACTACATTTTCCATTCACATAGACGGCATCAGTTGCTACCAAGGATCTAAGAAGTCACATAAGAATCAATTGACACCCTTTTTTCTTTATATTACTAATGCCTTGATTGGCGCCCCAAAAATCTATCTTACCATATTATCAGCATTATTTAGTGAGGGTTATTCCGATTAAAACCCAATTTCTTCACAAAAAATAAAAACAAGGTATATCTACAGTTTGCAACTCGGTAAAAATGGTTTATTCCAACCATTCCTTACTAAGGGTGGACAAAGATATATGAAATACTTACTCCAAAGCCTGCGCAACACCAAGAGCAATCTGGAGACGGAGGCCCCAAGACAGAGGATTATATGCCTCACTGTGGAGAGCATCATCAAGAGATACATTTCTGACATACTCATACACAACGAGATGCTGTCCATGCTCTACACAGTAGCCAACAAGTGGTACTATGTTTGGGTGAGTAAAATGCGAAGCAGTCCAAATGACAGATAGGAATTGTTCTTCTTCATTAAAAGACAATCCTGCCATGTTGATGTTCTTCACAGCCAAAATCTGAAATAATAGTCGAAGAATTTTCAAGTTTCAATATGATCTGACTGTTGTTATAAGTAGAAATAATTACTCCAAAAGGAAAGTTCAGGTCTATACTTGGCCATCAGGAAACACAGCTTTGTAAACAGAACCAAGAGATCCTTCGCCGAGAAAGTTATCTTCACTAAAGCTGTTTGTAGCTATTTGAAGCTCTGCCACAGCATAACGTTTTCCTTTCACTGGGAAAGTGTATTTATCAGAGAAACTTTTTCTTCTAGTATTTTTCTGAATTCTACTATGGCAAACAGGAGGTAGCCGCCTAGGAAGTAGAACGGGTGACATCAAGGCCAACTTTGGGGGGCTTTCTTCTGAGGTAGGAGAGACATCTATAACTAGGTAGAGTGCAGATGAAAAAAAAAAATAGAAGTAAAAAATCTGAAAGAAGGGAAAGAGAAAAAGACAGCACAAGCTATGCAGCACAAGAAGTGGAAGTTCATGTAAAAATGTATTGTAACATGACCAAAATGGAAGTGAGAGTGAGCTCACCTCTGGCAGCATTTTCCATTGAGCAAGAACGGAATGAGCTATTGGTGCTTCCCAATGTTATAAGCCTCTGTGCACGCAATTTATTGATGCGAAATGCAACGTAAAGTGCCACACATGATACTACTAGAGTTCCTGCACCAAACAAAAAGGCTATCACTCCAGGGCCAAGACTTTTCTTCTTGTGTCCAACTAATATCTTAGCCGGCTTCTTCTTGGTGGTACTTGACTGAGTGGCTGGAGGGGAAAGGATGTTTTGTCCAATGACAGTTGCCTGGGTTTCCAGAGGAAAATCCCAAGGTGGAGTGTTCTCACTTATATGAAAACTATTTCCCCAGATCCTGAAAGGAAATAAAAATGTGAGAAGCTACATCATTTCCTTTGCAGGCAAAGAAGAGGAATATAAACTTATCACTTACCACAAATTTCGTATGGTCTGAAAATGATTTGGAAGAATACCACTAAAATAATTATCTTGGATGTTCCTGTCAACAAGTGCAAGCAAGAAATAAGAAACCAGATGAGCCCAAAAAAAAAATTACGGCGAATGGCAGGTAGACTAGAAACCTACAGATCAACCAGTGGAAGTTCAGCTAGATAGGAGACTGATCCAGTAAATTTGTTATTCTGCAAGAACCTGCAGATAAAATGACATGCAATTAGAGAAAAACATGCATTAAGCCAAGCGAGAAAAACTGAAAGTGGCATGGGGAAAATAATAAACACAAACACACAATCTGGTGAGATTTTTCATGGATCCGAATGAACTAGGTAGATCTCCAGTAAAATTGTTGTAAGACAAATCCCTGAAAGAAAAGAAACATATAAGCTTTGACAATGGTCAGGAACTGGGATGTAATACCTACAGCTTCTCACAACTCGAATTACATATACTTTGAGCCTGTGATTCTCTCCATTTTAGAATGAAACCAATTAAAAACCTCACAAAGAAGATTAAAAGTGGTGTATATTTGATGTATTTTATTCCATATCAGCCTAGGGAATTAAAGTCAAAACTCTTTCAATTTCACTTCAAAGCCACATTTAAAAAAATTTAGTGAAAAGAAGCATACAATTCTCTTAACTTCTGTAAGCCGGTAAATACACTGCCAATAGGTCCAGACAACAAATTGTGGCTCAGATTCCTGCAAGAATGGAAAGTTTCAGTTACCATTGAGTAGTCATGAACTGAAATCAGCAAAGTACGAAGTCAGGGATTAAGCAACTCACAGATGAAGGAGACTTTTCATAGTAGGTAACGAATGGGGAAGATTTTTTGTCAAATAGTTGCATGCCAAATTTCTGCATACATGAGAGAGCAGAATTTGTCAAGACTAGCATAAAGTAAACAGATAAAATGATCCAAAATACGAAGTTTAACCAAACGGTTGAGTGAACGGGGTGTTATACTTACATATAAGTGGCATTAGGAGGTAAGACATGTGGAATTTCACCAACAATGTTATTGGAACTAACATCCCTTGAAGAAGAAACAGTTGAAAAGATTCAGCAACAAATGGCTTCCAAATTCATAAGTGTAAAGTTAAAAAAAAACAGCAGAATCACTTACAGTTGCTGTAGATTGAAGAGATTATAGAGCTCAGTATTAAGATACCCAGAGAGGTTTAGACCATGAAGCTTACTGCATAGAGTGAGAGGAGAATTAAGTTTTGGTACCTACTTAATATGGAAATATGGTACAAGTATGATGAAATGGTACATAGTTGAGCTATGTGCATTACAGGTGTATTACAGATGACCCAGAACACAGTACTCCATCCCATGATTCACCACAAGGATCCCTGCTGTTCAATCGCCATTCCTTCAGCTGTGATGGTTGGTTAAGGGCCCTATAAAGACCTTGAAGGGCTGTGACTGCATTGCACAGATAAATCATAAATGTTTTGGGGACATCAACAAAATCAATAATGTATGATCTAAGTATCTAACTCAATGTATATTTGTATTCCATAAAGTGTTTGTTCTTCCGTACCAACCAACAGAAACTTTGAACAAGAAGACAAAGACAAGAAAAAAGCAGAAAATCTAGAATTAAAGTCCAATTGTTTACTCTTCAAGCAAGTCTAATTGTACTCTTTCTATAGTGTTCAAAAGAGGGGCCGTTTTCAACAAGTGAAGGTTTCAAAATTTTCCCGCCAAATTTCCGGCCTAATTTCTATGCAGAAACCACAAGTACAGAAATAAAGAGAAGTTCTGTGACCTTTCTGTTTGGTTGCTGAGAAAACTATGGAAAAGTAAACTGCATAAAATTCGAGCCTTGTAAATTACTCTGATTTCTTGCTTCAAAAACATAAAAAAGCAAAAAACTGTTTTTCCCCTGTTCTCCTTTCCTGGAAAGTTTAACGGTCCTGATTTTACTCTATTTCTTTACCCTCTTTCAAATTTTCCTTTACTTTCACAGCATCCAAACAGGAGATAACAAACACTCAAAACAACGATCTTCACCAAAGAGTCTAAAATCTATGGATTTCCATAGAACGCAAGAAAATAAAGAAGAAAAAGAAAGGATCTTCGGAATTACCATCACGGGCATCCGTAAGCGCCTCCGCAGAAGCCAGAATCGATGAGATAACGATTACCGTGAAGCACACACATAGACTCTGTTTAGCCATAGTCTCGATCATTCAACTGCCGCAATCGACAGAAAGAAAAATTAGCGGAACAGTAAAGAAATGAAGTTCAAATGCATTTTCTGTTAATTTATTTCATTTTCTTGGAAACCAAACGGGAAAGAAAAATTGTTCACGAAAGACTGCGTGGACTGGCAGGAATGCAATCAAGAACACATTTTTCTCCAGCGGAAAATCAAAGAAAAAAACATCCGAGCTGTGAATTGAAATATAGAAAAGGATAGGGTTTGTAAATGACCTTTAGAGGAAGCAAGAGAGAGACATACAGATTGTGAAGCAGAGAGGGTTAGGAATGTGTGCTGTGGAGGTTGCAGAAAGCCAGAGCGAGAGAGACAGTGATAACAATGTCTTAACGGGTTTGACAATCGTTG
Organism: Prinsepia uniflora; assembly: GCA_032719365.1. Lineage (NCBI taxonomy): Eukaryota > Viridiplantae > Streptophyta > Magnoliopsida > Rosales > Rosaceae > Prinsepia > Prinsepia uniflora. Next base: position 58,533,524 of record CM064868.1, on the reverse strand, counting down.
AATAGCTGGACCCCACGTCAGCGCAGAACCGTTAGTTTCATTTTTTTCGCACGTGCCACCTCTTGCAGTTTGTTAGAAAATCTGGGCCTAGTAAAAGCCCGGCCCAACCCCAAGAAGATTTTATTTGTTATTTCAAATAAAAGAAGAAAAAACTTCGAAGGCTTTTTGTGTTCGTGCTTGAGCTCTCTGGCTACTGGCTATGGCCAAAGAAGATGATTACATGGGGGATCTCTCTCAGTTTCTGACACCAGAAGCCTCCTGCGCTCCAAGAACCTTAATGAAAAAGTTACTTTGTAACTTTTGAAGGTTAATTTTCTGTTTGATTCCCTTGAAAATGAATCGTAAGAATCATGAAACCTAGTTCTGGGTTATTATTGTTTTTATTGTATGTTTGTAGATCATATCTCACTTCTGTGGAATTTGATTGGTTTGCATCAAAAGGGAGTATGAGTTAAGTGTTTTGAAGCTCTTTACAGTATACAGTAATTTTCCTATCGAAGGCATTAAACTGGCAAGAACAACGTAAACAAGACATAGAGAGAAAGCAACAAGAAGAAGATGAGAAAACGTTGGCTAAAATAGAAACTGCTGCTATCCCCCAATCCAACATAGGATTCAAACTTTTAAAGCAAATGGGGTATAACCCAGGTTCTGCTCTTGGAAAGGAGGGATCAGGTCGGGCAGAACCGTTGAAGATTGACATTCGGCGTTCACGAGCTGGAATTGGGCGGGAGGACCCACATAATGAGGACGAGAAAGAGGAGGGTGGAGAGGAGGAAGAGGAAGAGGAAGAACTCACAGAAGAGGTATGCTTCTTGCATTTTTCAGCGTTTTTTTTTTCATCCCTTTTTAGTGTATAATTGGTTTAATTGCGCATTTTTTTATGCATTCCACTATGCATTCCACATTAGAACTGTTAATAAGTCATCTTTTGGTCAGTTCTGTCTTGCATAAATTGAAATTTTAACTGAGATCAAGTAATGTCATCTATTAGTTTCCTTAGGTAACCTGATAATGTAGCATGAAAATAGGTCCCTTTCTGGGTTGTACGCCTTTTGTTGAACATATCATTGATCTGTTTGCTATTAATCAATTTATTCTTATTTAGCGTAGTGGTCAAATGGAGACATATTGGGCTTAGGATAAACTTTGAGGTGGTAATTAAAGAGTAGCATAATGTAAAAACTGGGCCTGAAAGTTTCAGCTTGGAACAGTCTAGCGGCTAAGAGCTAAAATTGGGGAAATGGAAGTCGATAGCATCCAAATTGTTACTATTCTGCTATGCTAGATTCTTTTTCTTTGGTGTATCAGGACTTGGATCCATTTTGAGGCCTTGTAGTCATATTATAGTTGTAATTGCATGTGGTATTAAAATAGTGACTGGCGAATCAAGTGTTTCACGTCTTGGTATGAAAGATGTACATCAATATTTAGTACTTTCATTATTGCTTAAAATTGATATAATGGAGGAGAGTTGAAATAGTTATCCCTAGAATCAACTGTGATTATGGTTGCTCTTTTTTCTTGCAGGATTTGGAAGCGATATTGATGAAACTGAGAGATGAACATCGATACTGCCTGTTCTGTGGATGTCAGGTAAGCCTAGTACATGAATCTATCAAACAATTCCAAAAGACTCGGGATTTCTTGTTAACTATCCAAGAAGGAAGTTTGAGCTGAAATTGGTTGTTTGAAACATAAAGTGTTATAACGTTTCTGATTGTCATATCATAAATTTTCCTATGTATTTCAGTATGAATCAGTGGAGGGACTATTATCAAACTGTCCTGGGACTGATGAGGATGACCACTGATCGAAGTCATAATCCGTATTACGTGGTCACCTGGCAAGTCTTCATTGTTTCAATGAGAATACCAGAGACAATGCAACTCTTCCTTGAAGATGAATGCACTTGCTTGCAATGAGAGAGTTTTTCGTTCTTGCAGCCAAATGACTCGCAAGTTCCTATGTTCTGAAATACAATTGGAAGTTTCTGCAACCAACCATCTAACTAGGTTAGAAATTCTTTATAATCATGTTTGTACTATAATCACCCATCTGAGCGTTCTTCGAGTTATCCCCAGATTGTGGATACCAGAATCGGAGAAGTTAGTACCTTTGCTTACAGGGTCATACATGTATGTAGGAGCTCATGCTCAACAATCAAGTAGGGTTTATTGAGATATGGAAAGGCTTACCCGATTCTATTAAAGTGGTACCTCTATCATTATTCTCAAATATTATGTATGTTAAATATGTTATTTTTGGTCGAATACAGCATGTACGCGCCTTGCAGTTTTTATTTCTGTTACACATTTCTTGTTGCTATGACTTTGACATCTGTAGTCGTTGACAATGGATTACCAATCACAATGTCACTCCTGGAACATCTTAGGTCTATCTAGAAAAAAATTGAGTGCAGCTTCTTTGTAATCGGAAATACCCAGGTCGGATCAGTTAAATTGCTGTTCAATCATTACATTGATCAGTCATAGAATGTCTTGATTCAACCTATAAATAGCAATGTTCAAAATGGTAATGTTCAATCAAAATGGTGGCCTAAGGGCTAGGTGGAGAGGTACTGCCGCGAATAACACTTATGCGGCAGCTATTGGCAGCTGAGGTACGCGCCTATACGGACTCGGCAGTTGCTAGGAGCTCCTGGGCGGCTAGGCGGCAGAAAGGTGGGCGGCTGTCCTTAATTTCGACAACAAAATATCAGACTTTTGATCTGAAATACAAATATCAACCCAATTTGAACAACCTAATTCTGTTACGGTTTTACCCAAAACCAGTTGATTGAAAAATCATAACATTACACCCAACTTAGAGTATCAGACTCAGAAAAACAAAATTGAACCCAAATTAAACCCTACTGTCGCGAGCTCGAAGTTGAACTCGGAGACTCTCGCACTCGAACTCGAAGTCGCACTCTCCTCTTTCGCGGCTGCAATGGCAGCATCAATGTCCTATCAGATTCTCAAATATCAGGTAATAAACTTGAGTCCCTCTTGGTCTCTCTGAAATTCTGGAGCCGTACGCCTCGATTGGAGATGGAGTCGAAACGATGGACTCTATTTCTCACTCTCTTCATCTTTAGTTTCCATCTTCAGTTTTGGCCTTCAATCTTGGACTTTCTTCTCTATCTTTTACTCTCTAATTCGTGGCTGGTGATGCCGTGATGGTCTCTTTGAGGCTGGAGATGGAATAAGCGAGGTTGGTGTGGTCTCTCTCATTTGGGGAAAGCTAGAAATAGAATAAAAAGAGAATACTGAAGATAAAGATAACAAATAGTATAAAATTTAAATAGTAAATACTAAATGAAGGTTATTGAAGATGGGTTACCAAACAGATTTAGTTGGACTTGGGACTTGTACGGGTTACCAAGGTTCATGCACATGTATTTAGTTGGACTTGGGCTTAGTTATAATTTTTTTTTTAAAATTTTACATGCAACAAACTCAATCGCAAATTGCAATTGTATTTAAATTTTACTTAAATCTCTAATATGATATTATAAACCAAATTAGAAATTTAGAACATTGTTCTATAATATTAATTTGCAAATGAACCCCACATCCACTAATATCAATTATTAAAAACCAGCTAATCTATTAATTGTACTACTCACCATAATTAATTAATTACTTGCACCTTGACATTGTGATCATGATATTGTGAAATGGGGATTGTGGGGAGAGTATTAGAAGAATATGGAAAAGAGAGTTAGAGCCTTAGAGGCCTATGTTGTTTATATAATATGAATATATTCTTTACAAAACTTCCATTGAACATTTAGAATTCTCAACTCAATTTATATGTATTTGAAATGAGTTTTTATTCAAAAATTATTTAGTAATATTCATTATATCATTCATTTATTAAATTTTATCCTTGAAAGAAAAAACCGTCTAGGCGCTAGGCCCCTGCTCGCTGTCCTTGGAGCACCTAACACTATTTTGAACATTGATAAATAGTCACCACCGAGCGTGATGGGCTAGTGGCAAGGACTTGCTACCATGTGATTTGGTGGGCTCTTGCTTGTTAGTCCTTTGGTGGGGTTGAGCTGACGTGTCCGTTCTGTTGTAACAAGAGGCTATGACTTAATGCGGATGTTCTTCTCAGTGTGAAAGCTTGTGTCTCGTCCTATTGTGGCGAGTCACTATGAGTCAATATGGATATTCCTCAACGTGTGGGAGCCCTGCAGTCACGTTCAGGGGATATTCATCTAATATTGTCTCCTATACTTTTTGAGATTCATCTAATATTGTCTCCTATACTTTTGTCAAATGGAAAAAAAAAAAACTTATAAATAGCCAAAATATTTGTGGATTTAAGTCTTAATACCCAATTAATATCTCCATCAAATTTCATAATATTCATATTGTATTTACTTATCCTATATACTTACATAAAAAGTAAAATAAAATACTAGTTCTTTTATTTTTCCCACACCCTCCTTTATCTATGTCCTTCCCCTCATCCAAATTCGACTTCCCCATGATCATGGCACATAGATGGAAATGAGTATTTCTCTTTTGATTAGCTTTGGGCACGGTTCTGTAAGGAGGTAATATCGGAATCGTCCCAATTAATTTTAATCGGTTTGGTGCAGTACGATATTCCACAATTTAAAATTGATAATGGAATATACCATACCATTTATGTTCAATACAATTAATTTTGAGCTAAAATTACTTAACAAAAAATTAAGCCAATTTTTTTTTTAAAAAAATCTAATATTGCATTATAATATTAGTCTTTTGAGGTTCCAATTATATATAATCATTTAAAAATGAAGCCCGGTGAAATATCTCATTAGTGTAATTTTCTACTTTTCTCTCTGTTCCCTCTTTGGAGGGGTGTTCCTGGTGTTGCTGCCTGTTTGTTGTTAACCTCTGGGCCCTTGTTGGTGGGTTGTTGATTTTTAAGAGGAAAAAAATAAAAAATCATATTTGGATCAGTTATTCACATAAGAGTAATTAAATGACTCTTTAGTTATTTGTACGTGTTGATCCTCAAATTATTTAATGGGCATGTATCTGGTGGGGTTTTGAGTATTGACGTATATGTTTGCTTTTTGGATAGGATTTATTATTGGGCAATGGGCATGCATGGTGATGGAGTACGTAGCTAGGGCAGCTAACACATGCATATAAGGTCACCAATGGCTTACCATCATTTGACCTCTTCTTTGTGTACATTTGCCCAAACTTCAAAGTTAGGCCAACCGTGTTTTTTGAGGAGTGAATTCCAACCGTACTATTGTAGTATTGTGTGAAATGGGTAAGGGTAACACTCAATCCATCACCCAATTTTGTGGCTATATATCCGTCCCTATCTATATGATGAATCGAGATACGAAGTATACCAGTGAAGCAACCTCATTTGGGTGGCGCTCCAAGAGGCATTCCAAAAGCTCAAAGCAAAGCTTCAATAGATGTCACTACAACAAAATAGTATTTGCCTGACAGAAGGGTTCCGCCGAGCCAATCTCACCATGTGCCGGGCTAAGGTTTGTCCGGCGCAGCTCCGTTGGGCCAATTGCGTCGAGCATGCCTCTTCGGACAAAGGTTTAGCCCGGCGAATGACTATGATCCGCCGAGCTAAATGCTAGTCAACGTTTGTTGTCGGACGTAGTGTTCGCCGAGCAACGTAGTCCGAAAACACGATAACGATTAGGCATGCAAAGTTTGCCCGACGAAGGTGCACCATGCAAGACTATCTGGCCCGACGAAGGTGCGCCGGGCAAGCTTTATTATGTGATCGTTGCATGGCGAACGTATCAGTCGGGCCACCGTTTAATTTTTTTTAATTAATTATTTTAATATTTGAATAATTATATTTATGTAATTATATATATAAATAAATGGAAATAATATTAAAACATGAAAAAAAATTATAATTAAAATAAAATTAAATCTAATATATATATAAATGTAATAATTTTACATAATTAAAAAAAAACCTAATAAAGTTCTAATTGTTCGGTGGTGGGTGAGCATCATCCCGGATAGGCTGCTAACTAGGATGCAACTGGGAGGGTGTGCCATTAACATCAGGCATACGCTGACCCATTTGGGTGAAAAGCATTGCAAGTTGTGCCTGCATAACTGCCTGTTGGGCCTCGAGGCGCGCATGGCCAGCCTTAAGCTCCGTATTTTTTGCTTGAAGGGCCTCCAAGTTGCCCGGCAGCAGAGTGACCTCCTCGAGATTGACTCCCCGAGACGAACTCGAGGATCGGCTTGAGACGTCTCGAAAGAGCCCGCTCCCGCGCCGCGGACAACTTTCCCGGGTCGTCGACCAAGATGGCGCTCCAGGATGCGAATCGACGTCCTGTGATCCGGTAGTTGGTCTTATAGGGGGACCTCAGGTTATTGCTGGGTCAACTGTTCCTGAGTCTGTTGCACGTCCTCTACCATGGCGGCCTACAAAATTGAATAAAAAAATAATTACAAAATTACGTAATTAAAAATAATAAAATATTTAATAACTGGAAATATTAAACTTACGTGAATAACGTCAGCTGCCTCATTGCCTTACCCAGCATAAACCTCCCCCCAGACTTCTACCTCCGGGAACAGGGATCCAGCCGCACGTCATGCCTCGTGTAGAGCCAACAAGGGGTGCGATCCCCCGTGGCGCTCAAGTTTTTTCTCTGCTCCCTTGTTAGCTTTTGATTTTACTTGCACATTAGGAAAACAAGTATTAATAATACGGAAGTACGTAAATTAATATTAAATAAATATAGAAAAAATAAACTTACTTTAAATTGATTGCGATCCAATGCTCTCATAACCACTTCCACCCCACCAACTTGTCACGTAGCATCTCCTCAAGAGGATTTGTCAGGGCCAGAGCATGCGAGCTCCAGTGCTCGTAGTAGGCATGGAGCTTGAACTTCCAGTCAGAATACTGCTTTTGCCAATGGAAGTTGATATATTCCATTAGAGCAGCGTTGGTCTAATCCCATTCAAAATTAATCTCCAATCCAATATTAAAGTATGTTAAACCATAAAAAAATTAAAAAATAATAAAAAATTTCATACCCGTAAACCAGACCAACAAATGACGAGCTCCACGGGGGCTTATTCTCTGAAGGTCTTAGCCATCATCTTCGATCTGGTGCGAATAATCATCCCCATTACCCGCACCAGCAGAGTATGTACGTTGGGGTACGGTGCGGAAAGTCATTCAACCCACTCCACCTGGATATTCGCTCCTATGGACCTGCAGATCTGTTGGGATTTTAACCCCTTGCTAATGCCCCGCACTTTTATGTTACTCCCTAAAAATTCGATTAACATTAGTACATAATGGTATGCAAAATATATACAAATATTAAATTCAATAAGATAAGGGGTCTTACCCGATGAGATATGTGCATCGCCTCCCTTTGCAGCGGCAACTCTAGTGGCCTCAGGGGCAGTACGAGGTTGCCTTCGTTTCGAGCTAGTGCGATGTGCACCTTCGCTAGTTCTGTAAAAATTGAGAAAAATAAACTACCGTCTCAACAACATTAGGCTGCAAATAAGGTCGAATGCCAATCAGAATGAGTCGTTGTAATAAAACGTGGTAGTCGTAACTTTTCATGCTAGATAGTGTGCTGCCATCAGTGCTAATATTTCGGGAGATGTTGCATGCATAACCATCGGGAAATTTCACACTTTGCAACCACTTAAGAAATTTTTTTCTTATTTCTGGCGTAAATGTATAACTTGGATGAGCCATGCTGTATTTGCCATTTGTAACTTTTGGCCACAAATGTCGTTGAATGCCCATCTCTTGCATACCCAGGCGAGTTTTTTTTGTGTCTTTTGACTTTCCCTCAATAGGTAAAATTGTTCCGACAAGACTCTCAGCAACATTCTTCTCAATATGCATGGGATCCGCGATATGCCTGATTTTCAATTTCGATCAACACGGCAACCGAAAAAATATACTTTTTCTCGTCCAGTTTCCTTGTTTGATAGGTTTTGGGCCTTTTGTGATGAATGTGGGAATACTGTTTAAGATGTCCAGTATCTCTTCACCAGACCTCTCTCTTAGTCGTGCCCATAACTCTGTTTTACCATCAAATGAGTTAGACTGCATACGCCATCGATGATCCCAGGGTAAAAATCGTCTCGCGACCAGATAACATACCTTTGATGCGTGCCAAAAGGATGTTGTGCCTGGTCCGCATGTTGGACAAATAAGATAACCCTTGGTGCTCCATCCCACGAGCATCCCGTAAGCAGGAAAATCATTAATTGTCCACATTACAGCCACGCGTAGCGTGAACATTTCTCCACTGAACTTGTCATAAGTTTGAACACCATTTTCCCATAAATCCACAAGCTCATCAATCAACAGCCACAAATAAACGTCGATTGAATTACTCGGTGATTTGGGCCCCGGTATTAAAGTACTATGAATTGTGAATTCTTTTTTTATGCATCTCCAAAGCGGCAAGTTATACGAAACTAAAACTACCGGCTAAGTGCTATAGGACCTTGCAAAACTTCCAAAAGGATTAAAATAGTAAGTAGAAAATCCTAATCTGATATTTCTTGGCTCCGATATAAATCAGGATACATCTTATTAAATTTCTTCCAAGCATCTCCATCGGCCAGATGCCTTAGTCAGTGCGTTCATCTTTATGCCACCTCATATCATGAGATGTGTGAGCATACATGAAGAATCTTTGTAATCTTGGTTTCAGTGGAAAATAGCGCAACACCTTATTCAGAATCTTATTCGTTCGAAACCTAGGCTCATTGTACACATGACATTTGTCTAGATGCTCGAATTCACCGTAAAACAATGCACAGTTGTTCGTACATGCTTGAATCTTTACATACCCTAAACCAAGATCCTTCAAAAGCTTTTTTGAGTTATAATGATCTTTAGGGAGACTGTTATCTTCAGGGAGCATTCAGGTGATGATGTCCATCATGTGATCAAAATACTTGTTCGTTTGATAATACTCAACTTTCATGTGCATCAATTCCACAACTACCCCTAGAACCGAAAAAGATTTACAACCAGGGTATAATTCGCGCTGAGCTTCTTTCAATAACCTTTCGTAATGGAGATCTGACTCTTCGGGTTGAGACCTAGGGGCATCCTCATACATAACATCAGATGTAGGGGGGAAATATCGGTTAATATCTCATAATATGCAGGGGGCATCGTCACACCGATTATTTGAATCACTATCATCGCGAGGGTTCTCGTGAACTGAAGATGTCGATGCAGTAAAATTCGGTTCACCGTGATAAATCCAATTAGTGTAGTTATGTACGATCCCTTTCCGTCTCAGATGCAAATGAACATCACTCAGCGACATCCAACAACAATTGTTACATTTACAACACATACATAATATGCGCCTTGCATCATTACAGTGAGTACGTGCAAAAGTGATGAAGCTGTCAATCCCATCCAAATACTGATTATAAGATCTATCCAACATTTGCATCTAGCCTTTGTCCATTGTGTCTGGTTCCACAAAATAGAATCAATGTAAGTAGATAATTATAATATTTGAGACTCTATCCCATCCAAAACCCGCTCGTCTCCTTATGCCTCCGGTGATTTGGCTATATCCCATTCGAGAGTGCACGTTATGTGTTGTATAGTTTGTGACCTACGAGGCGAAGTTTAGACCGAGAGAAATTTCGGCAACATCACCCTACAGTTCTCCAAATACACGACATAGATATTTCAAACTAATATCTAGTATGCATTCGGAGAACAGTAAGGGGATATAAATTGAATTTCTCATGATTCAAACCTAACCACATAGCCACCAAACTATACAACACATAGTTGTGCACTCCCAAACTGTCCCGATAAATGGACAATTCAAGAGTCAGTCAATCAATCTGATTCACTGACTCTCAAACGGGTCTAAAATTTTCTATCGAATTTCAATATACAAAGTTAATCGGGTTAATTAACTTTGCATTAATGGATAAACCACAAATCCCTAACACAATAATATCCAGATTTCTAAGCATTTTCCACAATATATCACAATTTTCAAACATAATTAAATACAAGTTTTTGAACAAAAATTAAATTGAGAAGCAAATACAGATACATTTTATAAGTAATCCTTCAAATTAACCACAAATTACCTAAAAAAAATTATTTTAGCTTATAATAAATATTAAAATCACAAAAACAACAAACAAAAAAAAAATCATTAATTTTACCTTAGGTGAAATAGTGTTGATAAAATAATGATGAAGTGATGATGATATTATGTTGAGGTTGTGAGAGTAAATGAGAGAGTTAATGAGGAATGAGGAAGAAGATGAAGAAATGAATCTATTTTGCACTAAATGAAGATTAGACTTTTGTCTGGCGCATGGTTTGCCAGGCCAGCTTTAATGACCCACCAGGCGTACAATAGGAACCAACATGCCTTTGGGCCAAATGTTTCCCGCCGCGGTATTTCGTAAACACTTTGCCCGTCGCATAAGTCTCACCGTTAATAATAGCTGGCCCGACGGAGGTTGACCACCAGTCGGGAAAACTCCCTCCCTTTCGCGCCAAGAGAACCAGCGTTCCTGCTCAAGGGTTGCCCCGCGACTCTCTCTCCATCCGCCGGGCTAAGACCGCTTTACCAGCGAATCTAGGTTTGTCGGGCAAACTTTAGACGGGTAGGACATATTTTCTTGTAGTGTTTGAACATGGAAGTCAAGCCATTTTGTATATATTTAATTAAAGTTTTTTTATTTCAATTAAAAAAAATACAAAATCGGCTCGATTTCGTTACGGGACAGTATTTTCCAACACCAAAATCGATTCCACACCGTTTTGAACTGGTTTGGTATCATTACCGTACTGATCATCTATTTGATTTTTTTTTTTTCAATTTGGTATGATATTGAACGAAACGATTTTGGTAGGCTAAAATGTTATCCTAGCTACCTCCTAACATGAAATGAAAGACTAGAGAAGAGAAAAGCAAAAGAATACAAGACAAAGAAGGGCCAATCAATCTGAGGTTGGTTAACTTTTGTTAAAATTTTGAATCCCCCTCCTTCCACTAATTCCTTCAATTGGAAGCAATTGATCAAAAAATGGTGTACGGTGGGCTCGTAACTTTCCTTGTCTATAACCTTCCCAACAAAGCATCTTTTCAGTTGCCATGGATAGAGCCATACGGGGTAATTATCATGTTCATTTCCATTTCCCACCCATTTATAGCCAATCGACCTCGATATTGTTTACACTTAACAAAAATAATAGAAATTTAGTCTAAAAGTTAGAAAATTTTAATGAAACTTTGGGATAAATTTAAGTACTCAATAATGGTTATATATGACTAATAAAAATTATAAAATAATTTTAATATAATAAATATATGATATATAATATGATACATTATGATCTGATGATAACTAATATGTATAAAATCTTAAATTAAAATTAAAATTAAAATATAATTTTATTAATAATTTCGCGCAAAGAATATTTTACTCATTTAATTTTTCAAAAATAGGTAGAGTGTCTACGAGATTCGAAACCGTATTTGGCTCCATCTACCAAGACATAGATTTTTTTCCAAGTAATGCTACTTGACCAAGAGGAAATGTATTGTCGGACATAATATTAATAATTACTTATATATTTATTTCTAGAAAAATATTAATATAAATAGACAATAATAATAATAATAATAAATATTGAAAATAATATACTAATATTTAATAAAAAGGGAAATTTTTTGTTATATAATAATGATATATGTTGATAATAATAATAATAATAATAATAATAATAATAATAATAATAATAATAATAATAATAATAATAATAATAATAATAATAATAATAAATATTATTTTTTTTAACAAAAAAATCCTTCAAGGGTTTCAAAAATCTCATCACATTCAGAACAAAAAAGAAAATAAAAACAAGAGGCAGCGATTGAAACGCAGCTAACCTAATATCAAATATGATATTGAACATCTCTTTTATTATATATTTTTTTATCTTCAGTCTTAAAATATAGACCATCTCTTTTATTATATATATATTTAACAAAATATCTCTTTTATTAGCTTCTCACTTCGGGCGTTTCAAAAATCTTATCACTTTGGGAATTAAAAAACAATGGAAATAAGAGGCAGATTCGTGGATTAAAACGCAACCTAATATCATATATGGTATATTAGGTCTCTTATCCTCAGTTCCAAGACATACTTAAAGCATGTTGAGACTGCCACGAGAGTGAGAATCGACTCCGAGAAGGCAAAAAGACGGAGATCGTGAAGGAAAGAGGGTTGATGTCGTTATCGTTGCCGTCGATGCCGCTGGTGTTGGCTGCTGCTGCTCACCTCTGCTGCTGCTTGCAGAGTTGAGTTTGAAGAATTATATATTGGGGAAAATTTCCCCAATTTATAAAGGATGCATGGTTGATACATTCAAATTCAAATTGTAACGACCTGACCCATAATTAAGGGATTAGTAGGATTTATCAGGAACTTTTTCGAAATTTTCCGGAAATTAATTAGCGTACTTGATTATTTTGCCCTAGGTTTATTGTGACACCCCGGATATTCGAGAAAGTGAAAAATTATTATTTTTCCCCAAAAAGTCAAAGAGTTGACTTTTTACCAAAAGTCGAACTATTGACTTTTTTATTAGGAAATTTTGTGAACGTTCCAATAAGACTGCCGTGAAGGTCTTGGACTCGTGAGCCGTAGACAGCTGGCATACTAAAAACAGAGTTCGTATACATTCGTTTTAGGTCAAAATGTACAAGGACAATTGTCAGGACCCGTCCCTAATCCCCCTGGGATTAACGCGAGACGACCTTGATCTCGTATGACACGGAGTGTCAGACCAAGGAAAATTAAAACCTTTAGCCCGAAGGCATCCATAGTACGCCAGGATCCGGAGAAGGTATGTGATGTCTCGGTCTCTGCTACAGTCTGCACCGTAATCAACCTGAAGGGCATTGAAAACAGAAAGACTGTGAGTGGACAAAAAGCAATAAGTTTCGTAAAACACATTTATAAAAGACCTTTATACCCTTCACTAAAAAGCATGCATGCATAGTAAAACCATTTATCCAATCACATATATTTAAACAACCACATCCATACGGACTCCTGCCCAAAACCATTTATAGAATACCATAACATAGTAAATATATGGGGGATCTCAGCCCAAATCCATTTATCATCATAAAACACAATTTCCCAAACCAATTGAAATCATGTTTATCCATATACTTCATATCACCAATCCTGTCACGGTAATCTAGAGCTACGCGCGTGCTACTTGGGATCTCAAACTCAAGTCTCTCGAGGGTCCACCCAGGTCAATGTCCGTAGATTAATGACCCTCCCTAGAGGTTACAATCCATAGCCTTTCTGAGAGTAAGGAACCCAACGGGGGCGACTCCACTAAGTCAGTACTCCGTGACTACTCCGGGGTCCACCTAGGACAACGACCCTCCCCAGAGGAGACAATTCATATATAAAGGATGGCATACAAAAAACCTTTTAAGGATTCATGTCCGGCCCCCATAAACCGTCATGAAAACCTTTCAAAGGTTCATGTCGATCCCCATAAACCGCCATGAACCATAAAAACCTTTCAAGGGTTCATGCCGGTTCCAATAAACCGTCATGAACCAGAAATCCATTTGTGGGTCCCTGACCCGAAATCACAATCGTAAAACGTAACTGGGCCCTAAGCCAGAATCCACATTTAGGGCCCAGAATCCACACACAAAATGGACCTCAGGCCCGAATTGACACGACCCATCCCAATCCCCTCGGGATTACCATGGAATGTGTCATGCTCCCGTCTGACAAGAGGTGTCGGACAAGGGATAACCTGTTGCCATTGCCCAACCGGGCTTCCAGAGTGCGTAAGGATCGATGGAGGAGGTGTATGATGTCCCAGTCTCTGCTGCAGTCGCATCCGGAATCAACCTGAAGGGCATTAAAAACAAAAGTTGTGAGTGGACGAAAATAAACAAGTCTGTTTAAAACATTTATAAGATATTTATGCCCCTCAGTAAAACCATATGCATGCGCCAAAAACCAATGATCACACATTTATTTAGAAATAGCCATTAGGGCCTTAGCCCGGAAACCAAAGCATAGTTTCAATTTCCAAAAGTCAATCCAAGAGTTATTTCATAAATCCAGTAATATGAACCATATATAATATAAACCATAACCATAATTTTAGCCACTGCACTATACACTCCAATCCGACATCCCTGATGTCTGACGTCCCTGACGTCAATAAGGTCACGATCACAAGGCTACGCGTGCCACTCGGGTCTCAATTTCTGAGTTCAATCCCCGAACCCCGTTCGGGTACAGCATCCCCGATGCTTAGCGTCATAGACGCTGGACGTACTAGACGTCCGTGACCTCTCCGGGGTACCTCATCCGGAGGAGACAATATAATATGGAAGGATTTATACAGTGCAGTACTAAATACATTTTATTGATATCCACATGCAAAACATATAGGTGTACATAGATAAAATCCGAATCGATCGTTACGTTTCATCAAACGGGTCTCATGCCCAAATACCGTGAAACGTGCCATAACCGAAATATCATCAAAACCATTTATTGATTCCAGCATGTGAACATATATAAAATGTAAACCAGAAAACATTTATTCAATTCCATTTTAGGGTCCCCGACCCGCAATCGTATGTAGAAATCAACTGGGCCCCTGGCCCGATTTCACAAGTTAACTGGGCCCCTGGCCCGATCCACATGTTAACTGGGCCCCTGGCCCGATTTCATAGTTCAACTGGGCCCCTGGCCCAATTTTACATTATTCAAGTTCGTAACCGTTTCATGAAATCATATCCAAACACATTTATGGAAATTGGTGCAAATCCAGAAAACCTCGGTTTACGTGCAAATACGTAATTCACCTCGAAATACATGAAATCATTTTAAATTCACCGATATCCAAAGTAAATCATTTAATCATTGTTATAACAATCATAAAACTGTTATGCATGCATCGAATTTATGAAACCAATGTTCACTCACAGACCGTTTAACTGAGTGTCTCGATACGCGTGCCATAGGCCTTCCCGGGCCACACCACTATCACCGGGACTCCCAATCCTGTTCAAATCACATTAGAGGATTACTAACCTCATCATTAACATCCTATTCAAGTCCCGTAATTTTCCTGAATTTTTAAGTATTTTTAAACTGGATTTAAAACCTTCGGACATCCCGAACAATATCGAAACGGTGTCCGATCGACACGAAACCAATTCCAAAATGTTCGTTACATTAAATAGGACAGAAGTCATGTTGACCTCACCTCGAGATTCGTGCCCACGCGCCGCCGTGAGTGGCTGCGCGTGAAAGCCACGCGCCTGCTACAGTGACTGCTACAGTCACCATCCTCGCCCGTTTCTCTGGTAAACGGGTTGAAAAACCCGCGATAGGACCCGGTTCAATCACACCCAATTCAACATCAAATCAATCCGTTCTTTCAACTGATCCCTTGTAATCAATCACCATTTAAGTTCTGTAAATCGAATTACACAAATCTCGAAACGGTGTCCGATCGACACGAAACCAATTCCAAAATGTTCGTTACATTAAATAGGACAGAAGTCATGTTGACCTCACCTCGAGATTCGTGCCCACGCGCCGTCACGCGCCGCCGTGAGTGGCTGCGCGTGAAAGCCACGCGCCTGCTACAGTGACTGCTACAGTCACCATCCTCGCCCGTTTATCTGGTAAACGGGCTGAAAAACCCGCGATAGGACCCGGTTCAATCACACCCAATTCAACATCAAATCAATCCGTTCTTTCAACTGATCCCTTGTAATCAATCACCATTTAAGTTCTGTAAATCGAATTACACAAATCATGGTCTAAATCCTCACGACTCTCGATCGATCCTCGACGGGTTTTCAATTCGGGTTTCATGATATCGTCCCTGGTTTCCAAATTAATTCATTCAGTTAGCATCGTGAGAGTGTAAGGGACATTTCTACAAGGTCAATTTGAGAATTACTTACCTCAAACCCACTGAACACAAGCTCGACTTTGAGCTGCCATGGAAGCCAAGTTCTTCCTCAATCCGCCATGGTTTCTCTTCGTTCTTGAAGCAAAGATGTTCGTTTTGATCCCAGAAGCCGAAATGAATCATCAATTTCGATCCTCACGGCTCAAATCATCCATTTCGAATTTCCCTCCCAAAACCAAATTTTCGATTTCTCTGTCTCCCTCACCCGAACAATCCCCCGTGTAATCCCAGTTGAGTTAGTCTCTGAATTCTCTCCAATTACACACTCTCAGTTTCAGAATTGGAAGAGGAATGAAGGTGGGAAGAAAATGGCATTGTTGATCGCACACGGTTAAGAAAACAGAAGAGGTTTAATGGAAATTAAACAATAATTAAGTTAATTAATTAATAAAACATAATCATAATGTTCCCCCAAAACATGGATCCTGGTCTTAAGCCCCAAATTAAGGGATGAGTGACACTTGTCACTCATCCAAGTGTGTTCAGTCACCGGGTACTGTTCATTATTATATTATTATTTTAATCGGAGCCTCGGTTCGTTAATTCGTTTCCTTGACCATAACTTCGTCGTCGAATCTCCGATTTTGGCATGCCGCCTGTCATTGGATTCGTATCGGCGAAACCTCCGTAACGGTCCTTGGCCCTCGGCCATCGGACTTCTCGGTCAAAAAGTCAACATTTCCCCTTATTTCGTCCAAATTACGAAAATGCCCTTGCACTTCCGTACATCATAACTTCCACCACGAACGTCAGAATCGTACGTGCCGCCTGTCTATGAACTCGTGACGTCCCGAACTACGTCACGGTCATCGGTCAAAGTCAGTTTGACCATCCGAAATAAAAGTCAACATTTTGCCCACGCCCAGGGGCAAAACGGTCATTTTGCACAATTCGTCCGAAATCACCCAACTAATCCCAGATTAGTAAATCACAATAAAATATTATTAAATACCGATATTCGGGACGGGTCGTTACAACCTTCCCTCCTTAAAGAATTTCGTCCTCGAAATTACCAATAACCTTATTCCACAACCTCCCCGTGGAAAACATTTCGATCACACATCTGTGTACACTTGTACACCCACATACTGGAACCACACCAGTCTCGTCTGTACCCAGACATCCCAGCACAGTCATACGTTACAACAACAACACTCGACCACCTCGAGTGGACATAATCACCTGATCCGCGATAAAATCGCTTAACCATTTAGCTGACTCCTTCAGCTAGATGGTTCCCTACCATTGCCAAAATATCCTTACATTTGCTCCCATTGGGAGTCACCAAATCTCATTTGTCAGTCCACGCTGACGCCATCAGTCAAACTGTCATCCCTAAGCTTTACCACCTTGATAAAGCCCCAACCATCAGCCAGTCAGTGACAACACCACCACGCACACATCACCCTCAATGTAGCGTAAGATCATCCACATGATCACTATTCGCAGGGCAAGCCCAATCCTGCGACACAAAATACTCTCAATGTCCATAATTGCCGACTCCGTCAGCGAACCCTGACGCGTAAAAATCACGGTGTGATAAAATCACACAAGGCTACTCGTGGTTACTCTGACCACCAACTCACTCATCCTGAGTGCACGTATACCGTCAACTTACTCAATCAAGTGGTGTAACTGGAACACATGAAATACTAGCCCAGCAGTGATCACCCATCACAACACTAGGGTTCCACTAGCCAACCAGGGCTAAGAGCACCTGCTCATCCAATCACTGAACCCGACAACATCACTCTGCTCGGCGCATAGTATCCAATGTCCAGTCCACAATCACAACCAAACAAATGATATCGGAACCAAGCCGATTACCAACACGTTTGACCACACACCACGGGTACATCCCATGTACCGCCATTAGGCACCACTCAGCCTAACCAGTATCAATCCCCGTACAACGTACCCTGTACGTACATCAATCCAACAATCCGCCTACAACCACCCAGGTCATAGCCAGACACGTTCTAGTAATGAAGTACCCTTGCCCAAACCAACATGAGACAAAGCGAACTCCACCCATCATCCAGTTCTAGTTCCGAATCCGAATTCGCAATATCGTATGAAATTCCGAATCCAAACCCAAACATCATATTTTTAATCCATTTCCAAATCCGAACCCGAAATCATTATTCCGTAAGCTAGCATTGGAATAATCATTCCGCACCCAAATCCAGTAATCCATTTTCGAGCTTCGCAATCGAATCCTGAATCGTCACCCAGAAATTCGATTCCAAAACCCAAAATCGCGTTTACGTCCACCAAGACGTAACATAACCGAACCTATCGGTTGCCTGTCAAAACACTCGATTGACTTCATAGGGAAGCCAATCCCAATATTCACACGTCAAAGGTTGACAAAATCCGACCACATCGAAAACCTACTCAACCGAGTAACAAGCCATATGGACTCCACTTCGAAAAGAAGTTCAGTCCAGTCATTTACGACTCACATACCAAGGTAAGAGTGATAAACTCTCATCCAATCTGGATCATCACGATCACAACCCAGATCCATCGCTACGTCATCCGACAAGTAACATCACGATCCTAGATCGTCACATCGTCCAAAATCGACAACATCACAAATCAGATCCACCTAGGATCCACACATGCTCACATAGCTAACAATCCATCTGAAAGCTGATCGTAGGGTCTTACACCCTCATTGAATCATTCGTCAAATTTCCCCCGGTGGAAATGATGACCTCGCATTTCACCACCAAATCCAAAATTATACACAACTTCTTGTGTCCAATGACCCCAAGCCAAACATGGGTCCACCAACCAATACACGCTCAACGTACTGGTAGCAACAATCATCATCTGCCACGGCAGAAAATAAGAAGTCAACCCCCAAAGACTTCGGAATACCAATCACCGATGTGGAAACGAGCACTCCTCTCGTCTCCCAATCACAACTCTCCCCGAATCGGGAGTTCCGACCATGTTGGAAACAGACATGCTCCCAATGAGATGTCAAGTCCAACCACTGGACTGCCCATACCTCACTTGGACCACCACGTGTCCAAAATCAATTCATTACTCGGACCTCACGTCCGCCAATAATCATTTATACACACACCCCGATTCCGAACGGAATATCCACAACTTTGCCTGGATGTGCATACCATACTGCCTTCGGCTCACATCTCAACCTTTACAGGTTGAATCCTCAGGTTCCAAGTGATTCACAATCACAAAATCTCACATCAATACCACGAATGCTTTTCCTCAACTTTTCCAATTTCAATAACATCCTTGTATTTTCTGGGGTTATCGACAACACACAACCGTACCAATCTTGGAGTTGACAGAAACTCCACAAATCCACCAACTCTCATGACATAGGGAACATCATCCCTAGATCCCCCAAATTCCAATCATACCATTTGATCCATTTATCACTTGTCATCATATACATGTTGGGACTTATCCCAACACGACACAACCTCCACTAGATCCTATCCAGTCCAAAACTCAACCACCATCATGACAGAGTCACACCCCAACTGGTGGCTCAACGTCATCACAATCACTGAAACCTGCACCAGCGCTAGTACCAGCACCAACGCACCATCATCAACACTAGTATCAGCACGCAGGCATCCATACTAGTATTGGCATAAAAGTATCGACATACCAACATCCATACGTAGCACACGAACATCCATGCTAGCACACGAACATCCATGCTAGCACACGAACATCCATGCCAGCACACTGTGTGCAAAGTTGTTACCATGGATCTCCGTTCATACCGAACGACGATCCCGTAACACCACTCGTACCCCACGACTATGGGTACCTCCAATTTTTGCCATCAGCACATCAGGAAAATGAACGTTCCCTGAACATCCCCTGATCCCCAAGTATTAAAAACCACACTAACTACCCTCGATAGCCAGTTATCTCGACACAACTGTCGACCAACAGTCATCTTATCAAGATCCGTATCCACACATCACACTAATATTCGATCCAAAACGGAATTCCATATTTTATCTCACAACCGTATCCATAGATCGAAACCCATAAGACTCACTAGAGTAATCCATATGGTCATCCACGACCTCAGTCGCACGTCGTAGCACAAGTTCCCAATTAAAGTTCACTTTCCAGTCCATCAATTATAACTTAGGGTTCCAAAATCACACCCTAGGGTTCCACCGAACCCAACTGCCTTCTGCAGTAAAATCCACAACCTGACCGACCCCGCGGTCCTGACATCGTATAGACGTCCAATCCAATCCAATCGTCAACTCAACGTGGGTTCCATCGTGGGTTCCACCACGAAGGTCATCGGCTAACTCCGATGCACCAACACCCCGTACACTAGCCAACACTACCAGGGTCCAAAACATAGACCAATACTCAACTGAGTTTCGTATTTCCATAACATTATTCAAATGGGGTTCCCTGAACCCGGTTGTGCCCAGTAGCACAACCGTCCATCATCACCTGACCGAATCGACGGTCCACATTACCAGTTAATCGAATACAACCCACTTGGGTTGAATCGCATCAATGCACGGCGTATCGGGTCAAACACACCCAATCCACCATACAAACCCAAAACTATCTATCAGGTTGACAACGGAACAACAGCCCAAAGAGACATCACACCCTCGACCTTCGCGCACAAAAGAGCAAAACCTGCTCTGATACCACTTGACACGACCCATCCCAATCCCCCCGGGATTACCATGGAATGTGTCATGCTCCCGTCTGACAAGAGGTGTCAGACAAGGGATAACCTGTTGCCATTGCCCAACCGGGCTTCCAGAGTGCGTAAGGATCGATGGAGGAGGTGTATGATGTACCAGTCTCTGCTGCAGTCGCATCCGGAATCAACCTGAAGGGCATTAAAAACAAAAGCTGTGAGTGGACGAAAATAAACAAGTCTGTTTAAAACATTTATAAGACATTTATGCCCCTCAGTAAAACCATATGCATGCGCCAAAAACCAATGATCACACATTTATTTAGAAATAACCATTAGGGCCTTAGCCCGGAAACCAAAGCATAGTTTCAATTTCCAAAAGTCAATCCAAGAGTTATTTCATAAATCCAGTAATATGAACCATATATAATATAAACCATAACCATAATTTTAGCCACTGTACTATACACTCCAATCCGACATCCCTGATGTCTGACGTCCCTGACGTCAATAAGGTCACAATCACAAGGCTACGCGTGCCACTCGGGTCTCAATTTCCGAGTTCAATCCCCGAACCCCGTTCGGGTACAGCATCCCCGATGCTTAGCGTCATAGACGCTGGACGTACTAGACGTCCGTGACCTCTCCGGGGTACCTCATCCGGAGGAGACAATATAATATGGAAGGATTTATACAGTGCAGTACTAAATACATTTTATTGATATCCACATGCAAAACATATAGGTGTACATAGATAAAATCCGAATCGATCGTTACGTTTCATCAAACGGGTCTCATGCCCAAATACCGTGAAACGTGCCATAACCGAAATATCATCAAAACCATTTATTGATTCCAGCATGTGAACATATATAAAATGTAAACCAGAAAACATTTATTCAATTCCATTTTAGGGTCCCCGACCCGCAATCGTATGTAGAAATCAACTGGGCCCCTGGCCCGATTTCACAAGTTAACTGGGCCCCTGGCCCGATCCACATGTTAACTGGGCCCCTGGCCCGATTTCATAGTTCAACTGGGCCCCTGGCCCGATTTTACATTATTCAAGTTCGTAACCGTTTCATGAAATCATATCCAACCACATTTATGGAAATCAGTGCAAATCCAGAAAACCTCGGTTTACGTGCAAATACGTAATTCACCTCGAAATACGTGAAATCATTTTAAATTCACCGATATCCAAAGTAAATCATTTAATCATAGTTATAACAATCATAAAACAGTTATGCATGCATCGAATTTATGAAACCAATGTCCACTCACAGACCATTTAACTGAGTGCCTCGATACGCGTGCCATAGGCCTTCCCGGGCCACACCACTATCACCGGGACTCCCAATCCTGTTCAAATCACATTAGAGGATTACTAACCTCATCATTAACATCCTATTCAAGTCCCGTAATTTTCCTGAATTTTTAAGTATTTTTAAACTGGATTTAAAACCTTCGGACATCCCGAACAATATCGAAACGGTGTCCGATCGACACGAAACCAATTCCAAAATGTTCGTTACATTAAATAGGACAGAAGTCATGTTGACCTCACCTCGAGATTCGTGCCCACGCGCCGTCACGCGCCGCCGTGAGTGGCTGCGCGTGAAAGCCACGCGCCTGCTACAGTGACTGCTACAGTCACCATCCTCGCCCGTTTATCTGGTAAACGGGCTGAAAAACCCGCGATAGGACCCGGTTCAATCACACCCAATTCAACATCAAATCAATCCGTTCTTTCAACTGATCCCTTGTAATCAATCACCATTTAAGTTCTGTAAATCGAATTACACAAATCATGGTCTAAATCCTCACGACTCTCGATCGATCCTCGACGGGTTTTCAATTCGGGTTTCACGATATCGTCCCTGGTTTCCAAATTAATTCATTCAGTTAGCATCGTGAGAGTGTAAGGGACATTTCTACAAGGTCAATTTGAGAATTACTTACCTCAAACCCACTGAACACAAGCTCGACTTTGAGCTGCCATGGAATCCTAGTTCTTCCTCAATCCGCCATGGTTTCTCTTCGTTCTTGAAGCAAAGATGTTCATTTTGATCCCAGAAGCCGAAATGAATCATCAATTTCGATCCTCACGGCTCAAATCATCCATTTCGAATTTCCCTCCCAAAACCAAATTTTCGATTTCTCTGTTTCCCTCACCCGAACAATCCCCCGTGTAATCCCAGTTGAGTTAGTCTCTGAATTCTCTCCAATTACACACTCTCAGTTTCAGAATTGGAAGAGGAATGAAGGTGGGAAGAAAATGGCATTGTTGATCGCACACGGTTAAGAAAACAGAAGAGGTTTAATGGAAATTAAACAATAATTAAGTTAATTAATTAATAAAACATAATCATAATGTTCCCCCAAAACATGGATCCTGGTCTTAAGCCCCAAATTAAGGGATGAGTGACACTTGTCACTCATCCAAGTGTGTTCAGTCACCGAGAACTGTTCATTATTATATTATTATTTTAATCGGAGCCTCGGTTCGTTAATTCGTTTCCTTGACCATAACTTCGTCGTCGAATCTCCGATTTTGGCATGCCGCCTGTCATTGGATTCGTATCGACGAAACCTAAGTAACGGTCCTTGGCCCTCGGCCATCGGACATCTCGGTCAAAAAGTCAACATTTCCCCTTATTTCGTCCAAATTACGAAAATGCCCTTGCACTTCCGTACATCATAACTTCCACCACGAACGTCGGAATCGAACGTGCCGCCTGTCTATGAACTCGTGACGTCCCGAACTACGTCACGGTCATCGGTCAAAGTCAGTTTGACCATACGAAATAAAAGTCAACGTTTTGCCCACGCCCAGGGCAAAACGGTCATTTTGCACAATTCGTCCGAAATCACCCAACTAATCCCAGATTAGTAAATCACAATAAAATATTATTAAATCCCGATATTCGGGACGGGTCGTTACACGAATCGTAAACCAACTGGGCCTCATGCTGGATTTCGTAAACTAAATGAGCCTCGTGCCCGGTATCGTAAACCAAATGGGCCTTTTGCCCGATACATAAGTCAACTGGGCTCCAAGCCCGATTAGTAAACCAACTGGGCCTCTAGCCTGATGCCTTGTTAAATCAAATGAACCTCAAGTCCGAGAGTTTGTAAATCAAATGGGTCTCGTGCCCGATCCATATTTCCAAATCCGAAATCGATTCAAGAACCAATTGGGCCTCTAGCCCGAGAACGTAACTAAAATGGACTTTGAGTCCGAGGGTTTTCAAAACAAATGGGTCTCGAACCCGAGTTTACCTTTTCAAATCCAAAACCATTTTGTGAAATCATTTCCAAAACTATAAGCACGGAAAATCAGTGCAAAATCGAAAACCTCGATTTACGTGCAAGCACGTAAATCACCTCGAAATGTGTGAAACCAAGTAAATCACAATCATCCAAATCAACATCATAGAATCATATTAATAAACCATATAAAACATTTATGCATGCATCACAGTTTAGAAATCAAGGTCTACTCACAGACCGTCCTATGCTGCTGCCTCGGTTTGAGTGTCGTAAGCCTCACCGGCTAATCGTCGTCACCGGGACTCCCAAACCTGTCCAAATCAATCTACAGGGTTATTAACTACCTTATTAACCTCTAATTGAAGCCCCGTAATTTTCCCGAATTTTTAACTATTTTTAATCCCGAACCTAAACCTTCCGATGTCCCGAACATTATCGAGACGGTGTCCGATCTACACGAAACTAGTCCCAAAATGTTTGTTACGTTGAATAAAGTGTTTCACATGTTGGAACTTTCCCCAAATGAGCTACCACGCTCCCTCACGCGCCCCAAGAAGGTCCTGCATGTGGGCCTCATGCGCTAGGACACTATTCATCCCTAACCTTCAGTCTAACTAGTTCTCTGGTTCTGAACCGAGCCGAACCGGTCTAGACCGCCGTGGCCGGTTCAATGTCTAATCTCCCTTATTTTTCATCCTATTCAGTTCGTTTTCATTCCAATCTCTTCCTAATCTCATTTTCTATCTTTCTACCATTTAAAATCATGAAAAAGGATTAAGAACCTCACCTTCCAAGATTAAACCAAAAACTTGATCTTCAAGCTCGATGTCTCGACTCCCTAGCCCTCCTTTTCTATCCAAAACAATCCTCCTCGAGTTGCCTTGGTCCCTAGTTCATAATAGAATAAAACAGAACTCACAACCGTGATTAAAATCCAACCTTCAATTTTTGAAAATGGAAAATGGCTCTCAGGTTTGGTTTGGCTCACCCCCCGCCGTGAACCACCGTGAGCCGCCGTCAGCGTCGTTCTCAGTCCCTCAAGCTTCCTCACACACGTGTATGGATGCAGGTATGGTGATGGTGTGATGTGGTGTGTGTTTGTTTGCTTTAGAGAGGATGAAAATGGAGGTAGGGGTGCTCGGGTTTGGATGCAAATAGATAGGGAAGATGATATCTGATGAGCGGGAGGTGAGATAGACGGTGAGAATGAGAGATTAGAAAGGATGAAGGGCCAGGATTAAAAGATGGGATGGGTGATGATTATAAAATAATATAAATAATACTATTTAATCTTAATCTCACCAATCAATGTGAGATCCACAAATTGGGGGTTTGGGCCAATGGGATGAGTGACACTTGTCACTCATCCATGGGTCCCACTTAAAAGTCAACAAATCAGATCATGCCACCTAATCCTCGTCTCGAAATACGTGCATAGTGAAATCGAACTTGAATGACCTATAACTTTCCCGTTCGAAGTCTGATTTCGGCGTGCCGCCTATCTATGGATTCGTATCGACCCAATCTATGTAACGGTTCTCCACCCTAGGCCATCGAACCTCCCAAGTCAAAAGTCAACCATTTGCCCCTTTTAACTAAATTACCAAAATACCCATGAACTTCCGAACGTCATAACTTCTTCCTCGAATGTCGGAATCGGACGTGCCACCTATCTATGAACTCGTGACATCCTGAACTACGTCACCGTCATCAGCCAAAGTCCATTTGGCCGCCAGAATGAAAAGTCAACGTTTTGCCCACGACCAGGGGCAAAACGGTCATTTTGCATCGTTTGTCCAATTTCGCTCAACTAATCACGGATTAACCCCACTAATCATGATTAGTCACTAATCTAATCCCGAAATTCGGGACGGGTCGTTACAGAAATTTGGTAATTTTGTACCTAAGGGTAATTTGGTCATTTGCGATTATGACATATGACCCATGTGTATTTCATCTAGAAACTTATTTAGAATTCTTTTCACTCTCTCACCGCCCTTCTCCAACATTATATATGTGTTTGGGTATGTTTGTAGAGAGGTACTTTGGGGAAGCATGGTTAAAGCCATGAAATGCTTCCACTTGAGAAGGAAATTCAGAGAAAACAAGAGAGAGAGAGAGAGAGAGAGAGATAGACAGGGAAAACAAAGGAGAAGAAGAAAAGATGAGAAAGAGGGAGGAACTAGTGAGAAGCAGTGAGGAAGAGGAAGTGAACAGTAAGGTCATGAAAGCCCCTTGAGTTTCCATTATGGGTCTCGGATTTCAGGGATAAGAAGTTCGAAAACGTGTACCCCAGAGCCCTTATGGAGTCCCTTTCGTCGAATCAAGATCGATAAGACGAAGGTTTGTATGTAGGAACGGTCCAGGAGCGAGTTTGGATTCTGGCTGTGAGGTTGAATGCGAACAACGTGAATTCCAGGTAAATTTCCTCATTTTCGTTGTTATAGACTTTCTTTTAAGATCATTTAGAAAAATTTGGTGAAAGAAACAAAGAAAAAGGACAAAAAAAGATGAATTATGAGTAGGGTCATGGTCGCCTAGGTCGGGTCCTGTGCGCAGGCCTGCGGATTGACCTAGCGCGAGGTAAGTGGTGACTTTGTGACAGGCAGTGGCTCCACAAGTAGAAAGGCACCTCGGCGCTTAAGAGCGCGTGTGGTGGAGTCTCACCGATCGATCAACACGAATGTTTTAGGGTTTAATTTTGTGAGTTTAATCGTACAAGTTTCAAGATAAAGGGACACTATTTGAGGAAGTTATTATCGATCGAAGTTTTAAAGTTTAAATTAATCATTCATGATTAATCTTGATAGTTCAGGAATTATAACATTGGAAGTATGATAGAAGGCTAGAGTTATTATGTGGAATTCCTATGTTATGGTCATTAAGTTGGCAATATGTAAAATAGGTATTGTGAGAAATGTTTGATACGAATATTTATAAATGAATTGTTGATTATTAATGTTTTATGTTAAAAGTGAACTGTAAAGTGATGATGTGGTGACATAATGTGTATGTATTGAGCCTTTGAGTTATGGCTTGACAGGGTAAAATGAAAATGAAATACTTATGGAAAAAGAAATATGGAAAGAAGACTATAGTTATGAGATTAAGAATAGAAATATAGTTGATATGATTTAAAGTATGTTGTGTAGTGAATAAATTGGATAAAAAAAATACAATATGTGAATCTTCTAAACCTATGGTCCTATTTTAGAATTCCATTAAGTAATTTTAATAATGGAAACTGGGGACAAAAAGAAGAAGTTAATTGTGAGAGATATAAAGGCTATTAATAGTAATTTATATGGATTTGAGACATGTAAACAATGACGATTTTACTAAAGAACATAAAACCCTAAATAAAGTCAATTTATTAAATTCCCTAATTGTCGAGGTTAAGTGGGCTTGATGTGGGTGGTAACCTCGTAAGGGTGAATTTATTTTGGTTAAAGTTCCTAAGCTTTTGAATATGGTTTAAATTGGTAAAAATCCCTTGTCTGATATCGTTGTCGAACAGAAGCAGGACTTGTTCAGTTTTCACGAAAATCGAGGACGGGTCCTGTCATTTAAGCTTGACCTTCCGTTTTGGGGAAGGGTATTTTGGGCAAAGGAAGTTATGGAGATATTTTTAGGATTGTTTGGATAAGGTTCATCATTATCACACTACTCTCTCCCTTCAAAGCCGTGCAAACCCACCCCACATAAATAACATACAACTCTAAATTCCCATCTTCATTTCTTGATCATTTTGGACTAAATCGTGACTGGTTTTATTTTGTTAGGAACCCCCATGAGCATATTGAGATAAGTTTGGAAGGTGGAACAGGCTGGTGATGGTCGTGGTGACTATAGGAAATTGGCCAAAATTTTGGAGGATCATAACTTGGAATCTAGGTATTGTTTCTCTGACCTTGGATTTGGATTCTTGGGCTTCAATAGATGAATTTTGATATAATGTTCGGAGGATTTGTGTAAGACCCATGTCCTGGAGGGAACGGTGAACAATCCCACATTCCTGCGAGGGGGGAATGGTCTGGGAAAGGAATGGTGGTGTGCCTTAAAGGTGTAGGCACACACCTATCTAGCACTAGGCCTTCTGGAAGCTCAGTGGATTTGGGGGGGATTGGAACTCCAAAGTTAAGCGAGTGGAGGCTGGTGCAATCCCATGATGGGTGACCCACTGGGAAGTTGCACCGTGAGCTCCCAGGAACAAAACCTTGTGGACGCATGTGGCCCAAGGAGGACAATAACGTGCTAGATGAGTCGGGACCTGACTGAGGAGGGTCGGGTCCTGATAGAATGGTATTAGAGCCAGACCCCAACCGGGAAGTGTGCCAGCGAGGACGCTGGGCCCTAAAGGGGGTGGATTGTAAGACACGTGTCCTGGAGGGAACGGTGAACAATCCCACATTCCTGCGAGGGGGGAATGGTCTGGGAAGGGAATGGTGGTGTGCCTTAAAGGTGTAGGCACACACCTATCTAGCATGAGGCCTTTTGGGAGCTCAGTGGCTTTGGGGGGGATTGGAACCCCAAAGTTAATCGAGTTGAGGCTGGTGCAATTCCATGATGGGTGACCCCCTGGGAAGTTGCACCGTGAGCTCCCGAAAAAAAAACCTTGAGGGCGCAGGCTTGCCGTTAAGTATTGATGTTGCCCAAAGAGGAAAATATCGTGCTAGATGAGTCGGGACCTGACAGAGGAGGGTCGGGTCCTGACAATTTGGTTGAGAAATGAAGTTAGGAAGTGTGAAGTTTAGGCTATTAATGGCAGTTTTCCAGTGGAGGCAACGACGATGCGACCGTCTTCTCCTACAAGTTGGTTACATCAGCTTGACGTCGTGATGATTTCACTAGGTGACGTCAAGATGATTTCATTAGCTGACATCATGTTGCTTGTTAGGTCAAACTCAGGCAATTGAATCGCTATTCTGGAGTTGGACTCCAAGGATTCCTAAGGACGAGCTCGGGTGTGGTCAGAGTTGGACGCAACACATGACGACTGAGTTGGACTCCGCAGGACCCGTGGTTATCTACCCGTAGTATAGATGAGATTCTAGTTGGACTACCGGGCTGGTTAGATGTAAAGCTCCGAATATTCAAGGAAATGGAAAATGACCATTTTGTCCCAAAAAAGTCAAAATGTTGACTTCGACCAAAAAGTCAAAGTTTTGAATTTTTGACCCCGGGCGTTTGTTGGACGTTCCGTAAGGACTATTATGAAGGTCTCAAACTCCTGATTCTGTAGATAGACGACTGTTAGAATCAGATTTCGGGAGAGTGTGGTACCAGTAAAAAAATGGGTAAGGGAAAATTAGTACTTATGCACTAAGGGAATTTCAGTATTTTCACTTGGAAGATAGTTAGATAGTGCCAAGTGTCCAGAGATTTCTTGATGTCACCTTCTCTCTTTCCTTCACTGACTTCCATGTCATATAAATTATGGATTGTGTACTGGTTATGTATTCGGGGAGGATGAACCGAATGGGAGAGAACAGAGAGAAAAAGTGAGAAACTGAGAGGAAAAGCTGTGACTGAGGGAGAACAGGGAGGAAGTAAAAGAAGAGAGAAAATCAGGGTGAAAGTTAAGGAAGACGAAGGGAGAAAAATCAGAAGTTCGAAGAGGAGTTTGTAGAACCCGTAAGGCTCCTATCACAAGTTCTTAGTTATGAGCTGTAAAACTCAAAAATAAGGGTGTCAACAACCTTCAAGAGGTTCTAGGATGATTTTAGAGTGGAAATAGTAGTGCATGGATGCAGGAACATGCAGAGCTACGGTGAGGAAGCCATGGCTGTAGGATGTGAAGGTCGAACCACGAGAGATGTGGTAAGTATTTCTTATTTTTAACCTCATGGATCTCCTCCCTGGATTGTCTAGATGACGTTTAGTGTTTGGAACGAGGAAATGGACATTGATTGGTTGAGAAATATCTAGGTCGGCGTCGTGGGTCAGGCGACCCGAAAGCTAGTGAAACAGATGAGGATGGTGATATTGTAGCCGGTGTGTGGGCTTCACACGCAGCCGCTTCTGGAGAAAGTTTCAACATGAAAAATGTTTATAATTTCTTCCTGATTTTAACATTATTTATATCATGATGTGTATGCTTTAATTTAGCATCCTAATGATTAATTGTGGTGACTATTTAGCGGTCTAAAATGGTGCCCTAATATGGCATATGGATAGTAACAAATGACATAATGGTAATGTAGTATAATGGAATTATTTTGGGAAGGTTCATGGTATGTGATTATGTTTTTTAAATAGATTTTATTCTTGTGCAAAACATTAAATATATATTAACATAGTATGCTTGTTAGATAATACTATAATTTATTGGATAAAAAGAATCACACAATAATTACGGAATAATAAATCTTTCCACTTGCCGGGGAAAAAGGTTGGACGTGGGCGGTAACCCTACAAGGTGGAACTAATTTGGTTTAATTAATAAAGATTTCAACCGGGTTAAAATTCAGAAAATCCCTTGTCTGACAAGAGGTTGTCAGAGGGGAGCAGGATTGGTCCGGCCTTTACGGAATTTAGGGACGGGTCCTGTCAACTTGGTATCAGAGCTCATGATATAGATATTTTGTTCTAGAATTCGAGTTTCACATCTTAATTATTGTTTTCCACTTGCTTGTTATGATAAAAAAGGAATTAGCTTTTAACGAATTTGGTTTAATCAGGAAATGTGAGAGAAGATTAAAAAATTGATTTCGGTGATATTAGTCTGAGGATATAAAATGAATTTGAGATTGGATACAGATGATGGGAGTTTGAGGTTTGTTTAAAAATTTTCTGGAATGAAGTTCAGCCATATGTTGTATGGTTACGTGAAACATATATCCTCCAAAATTATCTTTGATCAGAGTTTGAGTTAAAATTGGTTTGGAATAGGAGTTAACATGGAATGTAAGTCATGGTAAGTATGAGATTGATAAGGACATAAACTGAATTTTGGTTTCATATAATGATTGATGTTTCGAGACTTGTCAATTGAAATACTCATTCTATGGTTATCAATTAAATTGTGTTTTGAAGTACAAACCCCGTGCATAATATATTTGTGGAGTTATTTGGAAAATATGTTTTACGAATTGGAATTTAGTTTGACTTGATAAACGAGCCTAGGACTATTAAATGAATTTGACTATGATTCGAATTTGGATACTATGATTCGAATTTGGATTTTCCAAATGGTTATTGTTGAATTATGATAATGCAATGTTTATTGATGATTTTTGAAAATATGATTACAAAATCTTTATGAAAATTATGTCAAGCCTAAATTCAATTTTTTCTGATTTGACTTTTATAAGGGTTTTCCTGTGATTTAACGATTTTAGGTAAAGTGTTATCACACGTTTCACGATATTTTTAGTAGATTATATTTCCAAATTTCTCTTACATTGTGAATTTGGATTGAGTATGAGTAAAGTGTGCTTTTCAATATGTGTGATGAGAAATCATTGTGATGTTTGAGTTGAAGTGGTTTTCAAATGATTTTTGGATGTGTTTTTGAAAGTATTTCGATGGCGTGTCTTATGAGGTTTATGATTGAGTTGTGTTTTAGGCATAGATCCGGAGATTTTTTATTGTAGATTTAATTGAGTTACTGAGATATGATATGAGTATGCGAAATGTTGTGATGATGATGTGTATGATAAGTAACTAGAATTGTTATGCACGTTTTACAATAAATTTGTTATATCATGTTTTGGCTTGAAATGAATTTTGGAAATCTGTGTTAGACTTGAAGTAATTTTTTTTCCATATGTTTGAGGGTATTGAATTGATTGAGGTTTATATGGTTTTATGAACTATTTTAATGGTACGTTTTATGAGAATTGATATAACTGGTGGTTTTGGGTGTAAACCCATAATTTAAATTGTGGAATTAACTAATGGAGTGATGATATTGTTGTGTTATTATGGAAATAGTGACTGATGGTGGTTGTGCATGCTTGTCCTCAATATATGTTTTCTATATATTGGTGTATTATATGTTGAGAGCAGGTTATAATGGATTATTGAGTTACGCCGAGATGTTGTATCCCTAGGCGGCCATTCGGATGCTGTGTCCTCGAATAGTTAAATTATAGGGTTGACGTTCATATGCTATATCCTTGGACGGTCACTCAGACGTTGTATCCTGAGATGGTATATAATATGATGATTCGTCTACCGGTAGTGCCGTATAATTATGTGTGTGACACATGGATGCTGTATCCCTGGGTGGCCACTCAGATGTTGTATCCCTGAGTGGTTCTATGGTACAACGTGTGGGTAACACTCAGATGATGTATCCCTGAGCAGACACTCAAGTGCAGTATCCCCGAGTGGTATGTGAGACTTTTGATTATTGAGGATGGATCAATTGTATGTGCTTGTTGTGATAATCTTGTATATGATTGTATTGGTACATTATTGAGATTGGTATTGTGTGGTGAGCACTCAGACGTTGAGCAAGGCTCCAATTCCTGAGTGGATGTTGGTTGGTTGTTCTTGGATGTCGAGCTAGGGGCTCCAGTTCCTGAGACTAGTATGGAGATGCTGACTCAGACGTCGAGTAGGGCTCTAGTTCCTGAGTCAGTTCTTACTAGGATGTCAAGCTGGGCTCCGGTTCCCAAGTGGTGTGCAAAGATACCCCATGGGAGTATGTGTTTGGATAATGTTTGGTAGTAGCTATTGATTGTGATGGTAACCTACGCGTAGTGCCGTTGTGAGTAATGTGGATTGGTACTTGAGATATTACTTGGCTGAGCTTGGTTATGAATGTGTGAGACTCCTAACTGTGATTGGAAGGATGCCAAAGGTAAGGTTGGTTATGTGAATTAGTTAAGATTATGCGGGATCTCGATCTTGTTGTGTCTACATGGAGTCAGGAGTCAATTAGTGGATCCTTATTTTTCATGCATAATTATGTTTTTTTTTAAGTGTTATTATGTGATTTCAAGTATGTCGGCTTGTTTACATCTCTGTGTGTGATTTTACGAAGATTATGATATGACACATTTTACGAGATTTTATGTAGAGTATATTTTTGGGCTTTAGCCTGATCTTTGAATATGAATTTAGTTTGGGAAATGGATATGTGGTATAAACATGTGGTCTCACAATGCTCGTGCCCTGTGGTATGATAACCTAGGCTTAACTCTTGAATAGAGAGCCTATGGAAAAGTTTAGTGGATAAGATGATTGATACTTAGTTTTGGGAAGAGAGTTAGTTATATGTAATTGTTGTGATAACTTTGTGTTGTTTGTTCCGGTGATTGTTGATGATGTTTTCTATTAAACAATTTCCACGTATTTCGTAAATATGGATGGTGTCTTGTTTTAGCCGAGTTTGAATTGAAAGATTGATTACTTAGTTGCTTCGTTGTCCAATTTGAGTCTGAATATGAGATTGAATTTGTTCTAAAATTTCAAGGAACAAATTTTTTTTTTAAGGGGGGGTGAGATTGTAATGCCCCACATATTCAAGGAAATGGAAAATGGCCATTTTGCCCCTTAAAAGTCAAAATATTGACTTTGACTAAAAAGTTAAATGTTAATTTTTTGACCCGGACGTTTGTTGGACATTGTGTAAGGACTATTACGAAGGGCTCGAACTCTTGAGTTTGTAGACAGGTAGCATGTTAGAATCGAAATTCGGCAGTGTGCTACGGGTAAAAAAAAAACGGTTAAGGGCAAATTGATACTAGAACGGCCCAGATCTTGAGAAAACATAAATTGGGAAAATTAGAGTCAAAAGATAATTTTACCGTTGGAAAAGTCAAAATCTTGACCTTTTTATATAGACCTGTTTTTGAGAAATTTGAGAAGATCATTGCAAAGGTCTCGGGATCCTGAGTTCATAGATAGGTGGCACGCCAAAATCGGAGCTCATTTGAGGTTTTTACGAGCCAAGAGCCCTTAAGGATATTTTGGTAATTTTGAAACCAAGGGTATATTGGTCATTTTCGAGCATGACCAATTGGATGGTACCACTATTCAAGTCCTAGCGAGTTTTGATATTTTCCATTCCATCGACATGTTCCTTTAGATTTAATTGTGCATGTGTGTGCTGGATGATGTTTGGTGTGCATAGATCGAAACCATGAAAATTCACAAACTTGCCAAACTATGAAAAAAGGAAGACCAGTAAGTGAGAAGGATGAAAGAGAGAACCAAATATGAAGAAAATACCTGGGAAGAAGGGTGGAACTACCTAGACTCGAGAACCCGTAGAGAGACCCGTGAAGGTTCTAAATGCAGTCGTGAAGGACCAGATGGGTTCCATATCATGTAATTCAAAAATGAGGGGCTCAGAAGGATTGGTGAGTCCATGGGACTGTTCTAAGTTCAAAATTATTGAGGTTTCGTCTCTGGATCGTCGTGGGCAGAGACTAGTAGCCACGGCC
The DNA here is from genome assembly GCA_032719365.1 of Prinsepia uniflora. Taxonomy (NCBI): domain Eukaryota; kingdom Viridiplantae; phylum Streptophyta; class Magnoliopsida; order Rosales; family Rosaceae; genus Prinsepia; species Prinsepia uniflora. The sequence goes on along the minus strand of CM064868.1, from coordinate 58,499,144 downwards.
AAAACTTGACGTAAAGAATCCTGACTTGTAGTTTTAATTAGTTTAAATCTCATAGGATTATTCTTAGGATTGAGACGATGAAGATTGGTGAAGGAAGCTTGAAATATAGATGTAAAATGATGAAGTTCTACCCAGGTTGAAGTCACGGGTTAGGATGACAGGACCCGTCCCCGAAGTACATAGATAACGGTGCCCAGTCCTACTCCCGTTTGACAAGCCAACGGAAGTTCCGAAATTACCCTCAGCACTTGCTAAACAAGGGATAACCGTACCTGTGCCCATTCATGCCCCCACCTCTCAAATAGCCTCGATCATCGCCCCACGACCTGGAGGGTCAATAAAACAGAAAAAGTGTGAGTGGACAAAACAAAGTTTTAGAAATACATTTGTCAAAATACATTCTTACCCTCCAGTTTCACAAACATGCATGCATATCATAAAACATGAGTCATAGTGTGCAATAAATCAAGTATGAACAGTGGACCGATAAAATCAAAACATGTTTTCCCATGGTCAATAAAACTAATGTTCATCAAATCAGTTCATAATATAAAGTATCTGGACACAAATATCAATAAATCATAATACCACCAATCCTCAATATCCAATCTCAATATCCAAGTAACCCATCACGATATCAATGCAACGCGTGCAAACTCGGGTGTCTCATGTCCGAGTACCTCCCCAGGATCTACGACATCTGGAGGAAATCATCATAATCTCACACTTCTGAGACTGACCCTCTCTAGGAGATACTCATCTCCAGGCAGTGGATCGTGACTACTCCAGGATCTACGACGTCTGGAGGAGACTATCAAATCACAGAGGATGGTATATGTGGAACAGTCACCAAATCCAATAATCTCATTTTAAAACCATTCAAATCTCAAATCAAGTAAAAAAAGTTTCAACAAGGCCTCTGCCCGAAACATAGCTTTCACAAAGCAAGTTCCACAAATCCATCATAAAAACAGTGTCCAGAATTCACTTTATAAATCAAAATCATCAATTTTGACATATTCACAAGTGACTCCCAATCCGAGTCAAAATCACTATCCAATTGGGTCTCAAGCCCAAAATATCATTTTCATGCAAATCCGTGCAATCGCAACCTCAGTTGCCCTTTTTCACATAAATGCATAAAATATAGCCAAAAACATTACAATTTCACCAAATCAATTTCCCAACTCATAATCCGAGTCAAAACCAATCTCAAATCCCGGGCCTTCGTCCAAAACAGCAATTTCAAAATTTTCTCGAAAATCGTGCCCAAAATCATATAAAATAATATAATATTCCCAAAATTCGGAAATCATCATATCGAAACATCAATCATGCCAAATCATTTAAAATCATATCATAAAGCATTTAAAACATATATGCATGCATTCAGGGTAGAAAACAAAAGTCCACTCACACACCGTCCATATCGCTTGCTTTCCGAGCTGCACGTTTTTTCGTGAATTCCGGAAGTCATCATTCCTATCCAAAATCATTATCAAGGGTAACTAACATCTCAATATACCTCCTATAGTTTTCCCCAATTTTTCCAGGATTTATATACATATTTTAAACGTAACATAAACCTTTGGACCCTCGAAACAATTTCGAAACGGTATCCAATTTCCTCGAAACCAAAGCCAAAATGATCGTTACATTAAATGGAACAAGTTTCATGTTGAACTCACCTCGGGATTCCCACTCACGCGCTCTCACACGCCGCCGTGAGTTGCTGCATGTGAGTCCACGTGCCTGCTATAGTAACATGGTATTGTTCATCTTCTCGACCCGGATACCTGTAAAACGGGTCCTTTGGCCCGCCAGACGACCCGACCAGTTCTCTGTCAATTCTCGATTGTATTTCAAAATTGATCAAGCCAATAGCATTGTTTCAGGTCCAATTAAAGTTCTGTAAACTTAATTTCAATGGAACTTACCTTAATCCAGTCGACTTCGAGTTCGAAATATCGAAGAATATCGAATACTGTTCATCATCCAATCTCCACAATTCCTCGTTGTTTCTTTCAATTGATGCATCAGGGAGCATCGTGGGGTCCTAATAAACATTTTTCCAAGTCCAATTTCATGATTCAATGTCTCAAATTCCTCGACTCACGCTCAAAAATTCGAAGTCTTCCCCCTCTCTGTTCTAGTCCAAAACAACTCGAATTTCCTTCAAATTTAATTGGGTTCAACTCAAATGAATCCCAGCAGGCTAACTGCAAGATCAATTACAATAATCCCAGTCCCTGGTTTCAAATTCGAAATTGAAGTATGTTCGAATTTCATGGGTTTTTAGGTTTCAGTTTTATGGGTTTTTTCCTCCCCTTTGCTACTCTAATTCTAACTCGTTTCTCACTCTCAATTGCATCATTCTCTCAAGTGTTCTCAATTAGTTGCTGGGACAATCATTCAAACTCTGTTCTCTGTTTTCCGTTTGTTTAAGGAAAGCATATTCTCAGTTTTGTACAAATTAATCCAAATAGCAGATAAGAATCAAGCCACTAATCCTCATTTGATTGTGACAGATGTCACTCAAGGAGTTAACCAACCCACCAAATTGGCTGAATTAGCCATCACAGTCGTACTGACTCATCAAAACCCAGTCAAATAACCATTTTACCCCTCTTTGACAAATTACCAATTTTCCCTTCACTTTCTCAAGCCCATAACTTTTTCATCCGAACCCCGATTGACGCATGTCGCCTGTCTACGAACTCAGCGTCTCGAGACCTACCCAACGATACTTACTGTAACGACCCATCCCGGAATTTGGGATTAGATTTGCAACTAATCATGATTAACGGGTTTAATCGGTGGTTAGTCGGGCGGAATCGAACGAACGATGTAAAATGACCGTTTTGCCCCTACTTGTGGGTAAAATGTTGACTTTTAATTCATGCGGTCAAATGGACTTTGACCAATGACCGTGACGTAGTTTGGGACGTCACGAGAGCATAGACAGGTGGCATGTTCGATTCAGACGCTCGAGGTGAAAGTTATGACGTTCAAAAGCCCAGGGGCATTATTGTAATTTGGACGATATAGGGGAAAAAGTTGACTTTTTGAAATACAATTGATTTTCACATGACTTGAAGACCGTTAGGTTCGTCTCGAAGCCCTGAGTACAACGACAGGCGGCACGCATCGATTGGAGTCCGAATGACCAAGTTACGGGTCACGGAGGTCGGAGGGCATTTTGGTAATTTACCAACTGAGGGCATTTTGGACAATTTACCAGCTGGGTACTGTTCACCACCGTGGGGGACAACCTGCACGGCCATGCCGTGGGTGGTTGAGCGTGCAAATTGTTTATGGAACCCATTTGCTTGTGATGGGTGCTAGTGGACTGAGGGAATTGTTTATGTGACTAAGTGGGAAACAAACGTGCCTGGAGTGGAGAGTTGCAGTGCACGTGTAACGCCCCGGAAATTCGAAAAAGGAAAAGTTGGAAAGTTTGAATGAAAATGACAATTTTGCCCCTGGAATTGGGCGAAAGGTTGACTTTTGGTTTGAGCGGTCAAACAGACTTTGACCGATGACCGTGACGTAGTTCGGGATGTCACGAGTTCATGGACGGGTGGCACGCCCGATTCTGACATTCTAGGAGAAAGTTATGATGTTCGGAAGTTAAAGGGTAATTCGGTAAATTGGTTAAAAAGGGGCCAATTGTTGACTTTTTGATCGGGACCGTGTTTGGACTTCCCGAAAGTACCGTTGGGTAAGTCTCGAGACGCTGAATCCGTAGACAGGCGGCATGCGCCAATCGGAGTTTGGACGTGAAAGATATGGGTCTGTGAAGGCTAGGGGCATTTTGGTCATTTATTATGGCAAGGGTAAAATGGTAAATTGCCACAGCAGGGATAATTGAATAATTAAGTAGCTGAGTCAGTTAATGAGGATAAGGACTGATCTCGTGGTGACACTTGTCTCCATTATTGAAAGATTAGTGTAAAGCATGTTCGAATATTCAAAAAGGGGTGATTACTAAACCGTTTGTTGTTTGATCAATGTCTATATGAACGATTTGATTCGAACCAAAGACAAAGGGGTTGAATGGGAAATCAAGAGAAGAAAAAAAAGGAAATGAAATGGGTCATTAGGGACCTCGACCTCAGCTGAAACCACACAGAAAACCCGAAAAACCATTAAAGAGCCTCAAGATCGATTTCAAATTTGCAGATGTTTCTGAGTGAAATTGCCCTTAGATTTAGTCTTCTGACATTGAAACGAGTCGAAATCAATGAAATTCGAAGGAAATTAAGGTCATATTGCCATAGAACAGAGAGGGGGAAGACTTCAAATTTGTGAGCTTGAGTTGAGGAATTAAAGACATGGAATGATGGAATTGGATGTGGAAATCTGTTTACTGGAATCCCACGATACTTCCTGCTGGATCAATTGCATGAATTCGATGGATATTGATGACATTCGAAGATGAATAGTCGTCGGTGTTCTTCGCAAAATTGAGTTTGATTCAGAGAGATTGAGGTAAGTTAAAACGTAATTGAATGTACAGAATCTTAATTACTAACGATACTAATGGACGCTTAACTTGTAGAAATCGATGTCGAATTGATAGCAATGGAACCGGGTCACCTCGCGGGTCGCAGGGTCCGATTACCAGGTAAACGGGCGAAGAAGACACTGTTAATGGTACTGTAGCTGGCGCGTGGCTTCCACGCGCAGCCACTAATAGCGGCGCGTGCGTGGGAATCTCGAGGTGAGTTCAACATGAGTTTTGTCCTATTTAATGTAATGAACATTTTGACACTGGTTTCGAGGAAATCAGACACCATTTCGATATTATTTCGAGGGTCCGGAGGGTTATATTATGTTTAAAATACGTATTTAAATCCCGGAAAAATTGGGGAAAATTATGGGAAGTATATTGAGATGTTAGTAACCCGTAATAATGACTTTGGACAGGAATGATGACGTTCGGAATTTACGAAAAAACGTGCAGCTCGGAAAGCGAGCGATATGGACAGTGTGTGAGTGGGCTTTTGTTTTCTACCCTAAATGCATGCATTATGTTTTAACTGCTTCTAAATGCTTTATGATATGATTTAAATTGATTTGCTATGATTGATATTGTGATATGATGATTTCCGAATTTTGGGAATATTATATTATTTTATAGTGCTTTGGGCACGATTTTCGAGAAAATCATAAAATTGTGATTTTGGGCGATGGCCTGAGATTTGAGATGAATTTTGACTCGGAATTTAAGTTACGTGATTTAATTGTTGAAATTTATTTATAAATTATATGTTAGACATTGTGTTATAAATGGATTTGTGGACCTTACTTGTGCTTTGTTATATTTCGGGCAGAGGCCCTGTTGAACTATTGATTTGATTTTGAGATTTAAATGGTTTTGAAATGAGATTATTGGTGACTATTCCACATGTACCATCCTCTGTGATTTGATGGTCTCCTCCAGACGTCGTAGATCCTGGAGTAGTCACGATCCACTTTGTGGAGATGAGTAGCTCCGAGGGGAGGCTCAGTCTCAGGAGTGTGAGTTTATGATGATATCCTCCAGAGGTCGTTGATCCTGGAGATGATATCACCCCAGACGTCGTTGATCCTGGGGAGGTACTCGGACGTGAGACACCCGAGTTGCACGCGTTGCATTGATATCGTGACGGGTTATTGGATATTGAGATTGGATGTTGAGGATGGGGGTATCATGATTGATTGGGAATTGTATTAGCTGTTTTATTTTACCTTTGATTATATGACTCATGTTTTATGAAATGCATGCATGTTTACAAAACTGGAGGGTAAGACTGTTATTTTTGATAAATGTATTTCTAAAAATTTCTTTTTCTCCACTCACACCTTTCTGTTTTATTGACCCTCCAGGTCGTGGTGCGATGATCGAGGCTATTCAGGAGGTGGAGGCATGAGTGGTCACAGGTGCGGTTATCCCTTGTTTGGCAAGTGCTGAGGGAGGGTAATTTCGGAACTTCAGTTGACTTGTCAGACGGGAGCAGGACCAGGCACAGTTATCGATGTCCCTCGGGGACGGGTCCTGTCAAATTGGTATCAGAGCACTAGGTTGCTGATTCTGTTGCCACATCATGCCTCCGACACGTAAGCCTCGTGCGTGACCTGGTGGTATTACGGGTATACGAGGGTAACTGAGACCTCGTGATTGATCTCGGAATGAGATTGACCTTGGATTGGGGGTCAGATGTTAAGGAGTGTACACTGTGAACTACTAATTGTTAAACACGAAATTGTGTGGGTCCCCAAACGAGTGAGCCCAGAGGCTAGAAAGGTAGCATAATGGGCAGAGTGGACCCGGAATAAGCGTATTCACAGTAAATTCCTTAAGTGGAAATGTTTAACTAATGAGTTTATGGGTTGGTATTGTTTAATCTTGTTTATTGGACGTATGTTTCAGATGGTTTGTGTCACTTTTACTTCATGATTAGAATTCGGGTAGAGACCCGTAGTACATCGCGATTTGGACTTAGGAGATGGTCCAGTGCAGTGGGACGTCAGAGAGCGAAGGTTCATTGCTCAGTGATGCTTGTGATTGTGTCATAAAGAAACAGTGATATTGATTGAGTGATACAGTGAAATGGCACCAGTTGGGGTGAAATGGAGCCGGGATTGGGCCCTACATGGATTGGTGATGTGATAAGCAAGGAAAAAAATTGGTAGGTCCCGGGCTATCCACTCTTCCATGTTTTGAGATTGTGCATTGGATTTTCCATGTTCGTAGATTATATATTGGACAGATATGGAGATCTCCGTGATTGGTTCAGTTATGACAGTCGGTGAGCTAACTAGAGCTTCGGATGTGATAACATTACTGATATTTAGGTGGTACCCTTGGTAAGGTAACCAAAGATAGTGAAAATGGTGAGACGTAAGGGAGGTAGACCTATCGATGTGAGGCTACCCAGGATGACAGATGTGAGTAGCCAAATGGCTGACCTCTAGACTTGAAGGATTTGGATGTACTCCTTGGGATGGACTGATTGATGATGCAGGATACCTTTATTAAGTATGTCGATTTGAGATGCCAAGTGTAAGGTGCTCAAGTTCACTGGTCAGAAGTGTGATAGATGTGATTCATATCTGAGATGCCTAGTGATGGCTGATGAGGTATCCTGAGGTTTTGCCAGGATGCGATTGAGTTTATGATGGAAATTATGTTGTGTATACGAATTGTTTCTCGGACACTTTGGCATGAGGTACCGACGGAAATCCTACGGACTAAAGGTGCAAGTACAAGACTTGGGAAGCACGGGTTCATTCGGCTCAGTGGTGTCGTAGGGAACCCGGTGGTGTTAAAAAGGAAAAAAGAATGACGGTCCTAGCTTACATGTTGATCATGAACAACTTCCTACGGTAACGGTATGTGACACGTATCCCTCATCATGAGCTAATAAATTGTGGCCTGTTAGAGATATGTGATTACGGGGCCGCGCAAGAGTGGCCAATAGGGTGATGATTAACATTCATGAGTATATGCGACAAATAGAATATTCGGACTTGATGTGGCTACGGGTAGCCAATGATAATGCCTTCGGATAGGCAAATGGACCGGTTATACTTATAAGATAATGAGTCAGGTAGTCTGTGGACTCACATGTACACCTGGGTAGGTGCTGTACTGAACCGATGTAGGGAACAATGGTTGACTAAGTATGAGGACTGGTCGACCAGAGTAGATTTTTGGAACATGTACTAAGAACAGTTGAGATTGGTGAAAATTCTAGGAGAAACATGAGTCGTTTGAGATTGGGGTTCTCTAAACTGTATTGCTCATTATGCAGAACGAGTGATTTATGTTCGATGTGATCCTTTCTGTGTGCATGGTGAGATGTCACTATGCGCTTTGGGATTTGGTGAGGTGTGCTTCAGTAGCATAAGGCTGGGATTCCCGATGCTAGGTGAACCCTCAGAAGTTTTACTTTTCTCTCTTGATTTGAGATCGATCATAGTGACCCATAGATCGAGTATGCAAAGCCATACCTCTGGAAAACAATGTATGAGTATTGTATTGACCATCATGATTACAAGTGACTGATAACCAGAAAGGCTTAATGTGTGATGAGACGATGGTCGGGATACATTGAGATTATGACCGCATTGTCAGGTCAGGTATCATTCGTGAGGAGGCTAAGGAGATAGTCAGTCAAGAATTGCTATATCTAATAACGTAAGGAAAGGTGAATTCCTGTTATTAATGGAACTCCATAGGATTGGAGTGGTACATGATTTTGATCAGTTGGACTATTGGGATCCAACTGCAGAATCATACTCGGTGTATGATGTTGAATGGAGTTGAGGTTAAAGAATGAGTATGAGTTGTGATATCATATAAATGATTGTACTGAGTGCCCGTTATTGGTAGGATGGGGGCATCAGTGAGGCCTATGAGGATAAACGAAACAAGATCAACGATGTATGACTAACTTGATGAGGGGAATGAGTTCCCGATGTCTTGAACCTTATGAGGTTATTGACCTGACGGCCTAGTGGCATATGTGGGGTGATGTAAGCCATTATACCATGTCATGAGTGGATGACATGTAATTGGGATGATGATGCTGGTCCTTATGACTTCTAGATTGTGTATACTCGGACGTTGAGCAAAACTCCACATCCCGAGTAGGCTTAGGTATGACTGCCCGTGGGGCAAGGATTACAGCGAGATATGTGTCGATGCTGACCTAGTGATAGAAACCGGATTATTGAGGTTCCCTAAGTTTAATGTGGACTGATCGTTGGGTTGGGTAAACTAGAAGGGTATGTGAGTAATTAGATTTCTGGTTCACATACATGTCCTGGGGAGAATTTCCTAATTGGAATTTCGAGGACGAAATTCTTTAAGGGGGAAGGTTGTAACGCCCCGGAAATTCGAAAAAGGAAAAGTTGGAAAGTTTGAAGGAAAATGACGATTTTGCCCCTGGAATTGGGCGAAAGGTTGACTTTTGGTTTGAGCGGTCAAACGGACTTTGACCAATGACCGTGACGTAGTTCGGGACGTCACGAGTTCATGGACGGGTGGCACGCCCGATTCCGACATTCGAGGAGAAAGTTATGATGTTCGGAAGTTAAAGAGTAATTCGGTAAATTGGTTAAAAAGGGGCCAATTGTTGACTTTTTGATCGGGACCGTGTTTGGACTTCCCGTAAGTACCGTTGGGTAAGTCTCGAGATGCTGAATCCGTAGACAGGCGGCATGCGTCAATCGGAGTTCGGACGTGAAAGATATGGGTCTGTGAAGGCTAGGGGCATTTTGGTCATTTATTATGGCAAGGGTAAAATGGTAAATTGCCACAGCAGGGATAATTGAATAATTAAGTAGGTGAGTCAGTTAATGAGAATGAGTACTGATCTCGTGGTGACACTTGTCACCATTATTGAAAGATTAGTGTAAAACATGTTTGAATACTCAAAAAGGGATGATTACTAAACCGTTTGTTATTTGATCAATGTCTATATGAACGATTTGATTCGAACCAAAGACAAAGGGGTTGAATGGGAAATCAAGAGAAGAAAAGAAAGGAAATGAAATGGGTCATTAGGGACCTCGACCTCAGCTGAAACCACACAGAAAACCCGAAAAACCATTAAAGAGCCTCAAGATCGATTTCAAATTTGTAGATGTTTCTTAGTGAAATTGCCCTTAGATTTAGTCTTTTGACATTGAAACGAGTCGAACTCAATGAAATTCGTAGGAAATTAAGGTCATATTGCCTTAGAACAGAGAGGGGGAAGACTTCGGATATGTGAGCTTGAGTTGAGGAATTAAAGACATGGAATGATGGAATTGGATGGGGAAATCTGTTTACTAGAATCCCACGATACTTCCTGCTGGATCATATGCACGAATTCAATGGAAATTGATGACATTCGAAGATGAATAGTCGTCGGTGTTCTTCGCAAAATCGAGTTTGATTCAGAGAGATTGAGGTAAGTTAAAACGTAATTGAATGTACATAATCTTAATTAAGTCTCTAACGATACTAATGGACGCTTAACTTGTAGAAATCGATGTCGAATTGATAGCAATGGAACCGCGTCACCTCGCGGGTCATAGGGTCCGATTACCAGGTAACCTGGCGAAGAAGACACTGTTCATGGTACTGTAGCGGGCGCGTGGCTTCCACGTGCAGCCACTAACGGCGGCGCGTGGGGGCGCGTGCGTACGAATCTCGAGGTGAGTTCAACATGAGTTTTTTCCTATTTAATGTAACGAACAATTTGGCACTAGTTTCGAGGAAATCAGACACCGTTTCGATATTATTTCGAGGGTCCGAAGGTTTATATTATGTTTAAAATACGTATTTAAATCCCGAAAAAATTGGGGAAAATTATGGGAAGTATATTGAGATGTTAGTGACCCGTAATAATGACTTTGGATAGGAATGATGACGTTTGGAAATTACGGAAAAACGTGCAGCTCGGAAAGCGAGCGATATGGACAGTGTGTGAGTGGGCTTTTGTTTTCTACCCTAAATGCATGCATTATGTTTTAACTGCTTTTAAATACTTTATGATATGATTTAAATTGATTTGCTATGATTGATATTGTGATATGATGATTTCCGAATTTTGGGAATATTATATTATTTTATAGTTCTTTGTGCACGATTTTCGAGAAAATACATTTACCAAAAATAACAGTCTTACCCTCCAGTTTTGTAAACATGCATGCATTTCATAAAACATGAGTCATATAATCAAAGGTAAAATAAAACAACTAATACAATTCCCAATCAATCATGATACCACCATCCTCAACATCCAATCTCAATATCCAATAACCCGTCACGATATCAAAGCAACGCGTGCAACTCGGGTGTCTTACGCCCGAGTACCTCCCCAGGATCAATGACGTCTGGGGTGATATCATCTCCAGGATCAACGACGTCTGGAGGATATCATCATAAACTCACACTCCTGCGACTGAGCCTCCCCTCGGAGCTACTCATCTCCACAAAGTGGATCGTGACTACTCCAGGATCTACGACGTCTGGAGGAGACCATCAAATCAAAGAGGATGGTACATGCGGAACAGTCACCAATAATCTCATTTCAAAACCATTTAAATCTCAAAATCAAATCAATAGTTCAACAGGGCCTCTGCCCGAAATATAACAAAGCACAAGTAAGGTCCACAAATCCATTTATAACACAATGTCTAACATATAATTTATAAATCAATTTCATCAATTTCATCAATGTCTAACATTGTCCACTCACACCTTTCTGTTTTATTGACCCTCCAGGTCGTGGCGCGATGATCGAGGCTATTCAGGAGGTGGAGGCATGAGTGGGCACAGGTACGGTTATCCCTTGTTTGGGAAGTACCGAGGGAGGGTAATTTCGGAACTTCAGTTGACTTGTCAGACGGGAGCAGGACCGGGCACGGTTATCGATGTCCTTCGGGGACGGGTCCTTTCAGCACGGGCTGGCATTTTTTAGGCAAGAAAAACAGAGTGGGCAGGCGTTTGATTGTGTACGGGTGAGGTTGGAATTGGAGCACTGTTGTGGTCTGTGTGTTTATGCAGTTAACGTGGGAACAGGAACAGAAGGCAGAACACGGTTGTGCTAGTTGTGGTGCAGTGCGGGGAACAAATGGCGCTGAGACGTTTGAAATGAGAAAACAGAGACTGTTGGACCATTGCTATTTTCGGTCTCCTCAATAGTGGTTTTGGGAGAAATGTGAGAGCTGGGGGAGAATGAGAGAAGCAGAGAAATTAAAATGGTAAGGAAAACTGGGAGAAGGACCCCAGGAACACAGAACCCGCCCAGAAATTCCAATTACGAACCCAAAATCAATTTTGATATTGGGCGGCAAATTGATTGAATCAGAGGTGAGTCTGATCTTCTTGACGTCCAGACGAGTCGATCGGGATCAACAGTGAAGGAAATCATGAAGGGAAGAGGCCAGACGGTTCTTAGTTCAGCTGGTGAGATTCCAGTTGGGGTGGTATGCTTAGACGGTTTGGAGCTTGCAATTGAGGTCGAAGAACGGTTTCTGGTGATCCTGCAAAGCTTCTGAGTGAGCCAATTTAAAGAAATCGCTAGGAAGCGACGAAATCAAGTCTAGAACAGTAGTCGGTGTTCCTCGAAAAGTCAAGTTGATTCGACCGGATTGAGGTAAGTCTTGAGGTAATCGATTTCACAGAACCTTGATTGGATCCTTAGCTAGTCTAATGGGCAGTTGTATTGTTGATGACACGACCCATCCCAATCCCCCCGGGATTACCATGGGATGTGACGTGCTCCCGTCGGACAAGAGGCGTCCGACAAGGGATAACCGATTGCCATTGCCCAACCGGGCTTCCAGAGTGCGTAAGGATCGATGAAGGAGGTGTGCGATGCTCAAGTCTCTGCTGCAGTCGTATCCGGAATCAACCTGAAGGGCATTAAAAACAAAAGCTGTGAGTGGACGAAAATAAACAAGTCTGTTTAAAACATTTATAAGACATTTATGCCCCTCAGTAAAATCATGTGCATGCACCAAAAACCAATAATCCCATATTTATTTAGAAATAACCATTAGGGCCTTAGCCCGGAAACCAAAGCATAGTTTCAAATTCCAAAAGTCAATCCAAGAGTTATTTCATCAATCCAGTAATATTCATTTATCATTTTTCCATCTCCGGCATCCCCGATGCCTAGCGTCCTAGACGCTTGACGTTCCAGACGTCATATCTCACGGTATTAAACAACGCGTGCTGCCCGGGGTCTCACCGGGTCCATATCTCTGACATCCCCGATGTCTGACGTCCATGACGTCCAGCAATCCTGCTCCTGGATCACTATACGGCCCGGTAGCTCCGTACAATGAGCCCTCGCAGGCAATGCACCGTGACTTCTCCAGTGTCCCCGACACTTGGAAGAGACCAGGATATAAATATCCTCATATCGAGATGGTTCTATGGAACACATTCAATTATTCATTTCCAAAATATCACAAGGGCCTTGCCCCGAATTTCCATAAAACCGTTATAAGTCCAAATAGTTGAATCAAATCCGAAATAGTTTATTCCATTCCATTTTAGGGTCCCCGACCCGAAATCACATATATAAGTCAACTGGGCCCCTGGCCCGATTCATAAGTTAACTGGACCCCTGGCCCGATTTATAAGTTAACTGGGCCCCTGGCCCGATTCATTTTAACAAATCCGTAACCGTTTCATGAAATCATATCCAACCACATTTATGGAAATCAGTGCAAATCCAGAAAACCTCGATTCACGTGCAAACACGTAAATCGCCTCGAAATGCGTGAAAACATATAAATTCACTGATATCCAACATAAATCATATAATCACAATTATAAAAATCATGAAACAGTTATGCATGCATCGAATTTATAAAACCAATGTCCACTCACAGACCGTTTAACCGAACGCCTCGATACGCGTGCCATAGGCCTTCCCGGGCCACCTCACTATCACCGGGACTCCCAATCCTGTTCAAATCAATTTAGAGGATCACTAACCTCATCATTAACATCCTATTCAAGTCCCGTAATTTTCCCGAATTTTTAAGTATTTTTAAATTGGATTTAAAACCTTCGGACATCCCGAATAATATCGAGACGGTGTCCGATCGACACGAAACCAATCCCAAAATGTTCGTTACAATGTATAGGACAAAAGTCATGTTGATCATACCTCGGGATTCGCACTCACGCGCCGTCACGCGCCGCCGTGAGTGGCTGCGCGTGAAAGCCACGCGCCTGCTACAGTGATTGCTACAGTCACCACCTTCACCCGTTTGTCTGGTAAACGGGTCGAAAAGCCCGCGATAGGATCCGGTTCAATCTCACTCATTTCGACATCAATTCAATCCGTTCTTTCAACTGATCCCTTGTAATCAATCACCATTTAAGTTCTGTAAATCTAATTACACAAATTAGGGTGTAAATCTCCACGACTCACGATTGATCCTCGACGGGTTTTCAAATCGGGTTTCACGATATAGTCCCTGGTTTCCAAATTAATTCATTCAGTTAGCATCGTGAGAGTGTAAGGGACATTTCTACAAGGTCAATTTGAGAATTACATACCTTAAACTTACTGAACCCAAGCTCGATTTCGAGCTGCCATGGAAGCTCAGTCCTCCCTCAATCCGACATGGTTTCCCGTCGTTTTTGCTGCAAAGCTTCACGTTTTGATCCCAGAAGACTCCAGCTAATCCCCATTTTGATCGACACAACCCAAATACTCCAATTCGAAATTCCCTCCAATTCCCTGAAATTCGATTCCCGAATTGCACCTCCCTACTCAGTCCCCCGTGCTCTCCCTCAGCCAAAACCTTCCCTAAGTCCTCAAGTATCCATTTGTAAAATCAATTTTGGAAGGGAGACGGCCAATGGCCAGAATCAAATCCACAAACCTCTATTTTTTGCTTGTTCACGGTGAGGGAGTGAGGCTGAACAGAAATAGGAGGAAGGGATGAGATGGACGGCCCAGATTGAATCTCAGAATGAGATCAAGGGTCCAGATCAAAAGATGAAAAATAAGTGGGAAATTCTTTATATTATTAAAATCCAATAATTTAATCAATCTGACCAATCCAGATCTGATCCCAATAATTAAAGATTAGTGGTCCACGTGTCCCACTCAGAATTCCAGGCCAATCAGAAAACGCCACGTGTCCACGCCTCGTAATGCGTGCATAACGAAACCAAACTTCCGTGACCCATAACTTCGTCGTCGAATCTCCGATTTCGGCGTGCCGCCTGTCGTTGGATTCGCATCGACGAAACCTACGTAACGGTCCTTGGCCCTCGGCCATCGGACATCCCGGTCAAAAAGTCAACATTTTCCCATACATCGTCCAAATTACGAAAATGCCCCTGGACTTCCGTACATCATAACTTTCACCACGAACGTCGGAATCGAACGTGCCACCTGTCTATGAACTCGTGACGTCCCGAACTACGTCACGGTCATTGGTCAAAGTCCATTTGACCATCCGAATTAAAAGTCAACGTTTTGCCCACGCCCAGGGGCAAAACGGTCATTTTGCACAATTCGTCCGAACGCTCAACTAATCCCAGATTAGTAAATCACAATTAAATATCATTAAATCCCGATATTCGGGACGGGTCGTTACAGTTGAAATCAAGCTGTAATTAAGGAAAATTTAACGGGTAATGACGCGGGTCGAATAACCCAGTTGCAGGCTTGTAGGGTTGGGACGATGACTGTTGATGTTACTGTAGCTGGCACGTGGGTGTCACACGCAGCCACTCCCGGCGGAGCGTGACGGCGCGTGGGACGGTTTTTCACAATGTAACGAACATTTTAACGTTAGTTTCGAATTTATCGGACACCGTTTCGATGTTATTCCGAGGGTACGAAGGTTTAGGTTACGTTTTTAATTAACGAATAATACCCAGAAAATTATGGGGAATTGGTATGTTGTTATTTGAGACCTTAATGACCCTGGAATGTGTTTTCGGACAGGATTCGAGTTTTCTGGAAAATGCCTGAAATTACGGGAATGCGTGCGGCGCGAAACCGAGCCTCAAGAACGGTGTGTGAGTGGACGTTGCTTTCAAAATTTAATGCATGCATAAATATTTCTATGATTTCTATGATTATGATTATGAATGGTGATTGCTTTCGATTTCCGTTTTATACGTATTTTTGATATGCACACGAATTTGCACGTATTTCGAGATATGGGTCCCGTGTGTTTTGCATGATGATTTAACGAAAGATTTTATATGACTTGTGCGTATCATTTTTTTAAGATGTTTTGATTGTGGTTGTGAGTATGGTTTACGGTTTTGACACGTTTTTCGGGAATGTCCCGGATTTGCACGTTTACGAGATTTCGAGTATGTTGTGATTGGACCGTGATTTTGGTGATTATGATTGTGGTTTTGATGTTTTACTAATAAGATTTGAAAATGATGTGATTTCAAGGATTTAAAATGGATTTTGGAAAAAGGTGATTTCGGGCTTGATACTCGAGGCATAAAAGTAATTTTGATGAACGAGGTTTTGGTTTTCGGAAATTTAAAGTGGATTCTTGGTTTGGGTTCGGGATGATGCTTCCGGATGCCGGCTTACGGAATCATTATTGCGAATTCGGATTCGGGAATGAAAGAGGATTTAATAAAGTGATTTGGTATGTTTTTGCATGCCCCGTGTTTAATGATGATTTGATTGTGTTTTGTGAAGTATGATTTGAGGGATTTGAATGTGGAAATTCGGACCATGAGTCCTATTGTGAAAAATGCGATTTCGGGATGGATCCCGCGTTATTGTGATTGAAAAATGATTTGGGTTTAAAGACCTGTTGAAAACTGTTTTGGGTTTAAAGACCCGGGTGCTATTGCTGGAGCACGTTTTGAGTTTAAAGACTCGGTTAATTGATGACGGGGGCGGGCCCGAAAATTGGGTTTAAAGACCCGGATTGAGTTTAAAGACTCGTGAGTTTAAAGACTCAGATATTGTGATACCCCCGAGGCCTATGTTGAGTTTAAAGACTCGTTGATATCCCGGGAAGGCCTGATTATGCGCATGGTTTTGAGTTTAAAGACTCGGGCATACTTGATATCCAGCAAAGTGTTTGACTTGTGATTTATTGTTAATTTCTGATGTTTCGGTTGAGTTGGGCAGTGGCCCGGTATGTGGTTGATGGTTTTGGATCATGTTGTGCATTTGGTTTGATTCGTGGTTTTGGGCTGAGGCTCTGTGTTTATGATTGCGGGCTAAGACCCGATGGTTGAGAAAGGAAAAATGATATTGAGTTTCATACAAGTTTTCCTTATGTTGAAATTTGATACACGTTTTATTTTCCTATGTTAAAAATGTAACCGATTGCGAAATGATTTTTGTATGCATGCATCGTTTTTACGTGGAGAGTAAAAACGTCTTTTCGTAACTGTTTTATAAGTTAATTTATTTTTGTCCACTCACACCTTTTGGTTTTTATTGACCCTCCAGGTCATGTCGCGTTGGTCGAGGCTGATCAAGAGGCGGAGGCATGAGTAAGCACGTGTGGCTATCCCTAGTTTGGCAAGTACTGAGGTTAACTTTGGAATTTCAGTCGTCTTGCCAGACGGGAGCAGGACCGGTCACGGTTAACAATGCCCATTCGGGGGCGGTCCTGTCACTTACGTAAAGTCCAAACACGGTCCCGATCAAAAGGTCAACAAATGGCCCCTTTTTAACCAATTTACCAAATTACCCTTAACTTTTGAACATCATAACTTTCTCTTCGAATGTCGGAATCGGGCGTGCTACCTGTCTATGAACTTGTGACATCCCGAACTACGTCACAGTCATCGGTCAAAGTCCGTTTGACCGTTCGAACCAAAAGTCAACCGTTCGCCCAATTCAAGTGGCAAAATTGTCATTTCCTTCAAATTTTCCAAATTTTCCTTTTTCGAATTTCCGGGTCGTTACAACCTACCCCCTTAAAGAATTTCGTCCTCGAAATTCCAATCAGTAGTACCACGATAGTTTTCCCTAGGAATAGGTATGTGAACCAGAAACATAATCAATCGCATATCCTTCTGGTTCAACCAAATCGAATATCAATCCAAATCAAACTTATGGAAACTCGATAATCTAATCCTCGTTAGTGAATCAACATCGGGACATATCTCTCTATAAATCCCTGCCCCACAGGCAGCCATATCCAAACCCACTCATAATACGAAGCCTTGCTCAACATCTGAGTATATACAATCTAGAACTCACAAGTACCAATATCATCATCCCAATCACATGTCATCCATTCATGACATGGTACAATGGCTTAAATTACCACACATATGCCACTAGGCCACCAAGCCAATAACCTCATAAGGTCCAATAAATCGGGAACGCATTCCCCTAATTAAGTCAATCATTCATACTTCTTTTTCCAAGGTTACTTAATATCGTGAATTATGCTTTCCTTTTGTTGTTTGTATCATCATAGGCCTTACTGATGCCTACCTCCTGCCAATAACTGGCACGCAGTACAATCATTCATACGATATCATGAATCACATCCATTCCTTAACCTCGACTTCACCCAACATCATACACTAAGTATGATCCTGTAGTTGAACGCAGATAGTCCAAATGATCGAACATCATTTACCACTCCAATCCTATGGAGTTCCATCAACAACAGGATTTCACCTATCCTTACATTATTAAACATGTCAATTCTTGATCGGCTATTTTATTAGCCTCCTCTCCAGGAATGATACCTGACCCGGCAATGCGGTCATAATCTCAATGTATCCTGACCATCGCCTTATCAGCCATTAAGCATTTTTGTTTATCAATCATTCCAAATCCTGATGGTCAATACAGTACTCTTACATCCTGTCCCAGAGGTGTAACCTCTACTTAGTCGATCCATGGGTCACTATGATCGATCTCAAATCATGCACGGAAAGTAAAACTCCTGAGGGTTCAGCTAGCACCGGCAATTCCATCCCTATGCTACCGAAGCACACCTCACCAAATCTCAAATCTCATAGTGACCTATCACTATGCACACATAAAGGGTCACATCGAACATAAGTCACAATTTTTCCACTTGTAATCATCCTATTTCAGTTTTCATTTTCAATAACTCTGACCTCCTTCCGGGTCAACCACCATAACTAACAAAATATTGTAGAGAACCCCTCTACAATCCTCTGTGGTATACATCCAATCTCAAACAACTTATATTTCCCCATGACAGTCTTTCATTATTTTCCCTTGACCAATACATCTGTTTCTCCTGGGATTCACACTAATCCCGGCCGTTATTCGTATATGTTTCACAAACCTACTCTGGTTGACCAGACCTAACACTTATTCAACCACATATATTTCTCTCTGAGGGCACTCAATACATCTGCCCAGTATATCACACGCCCATCAGTACATGTGAGTACACCAACATATCAGCAATCATGGTACCATACATCATCCAAATATGGTCAGAATACCTGACTTATCACTCACAAACATAACTGGTTCCTTTGCCTATCCAAAGGCATCACCATTGGTTAAACTTAGCCACATCAAAGCGGGACATCATATTTTTTTCTTTTACTCCTAATCAATGGTCATCACTATATTGGCCTCTCTCAATAGGCCCAACAATCACATCTTGTCAACAGAACCACAAATAATCATCTCGTGACAAGGGATACTTATCCCATACCGTTATCTTATTAAGTCCTCCATAATTAACATGTAAGCTCAGACCATCATCCCTTTTTCCTCTTTAATACCACTGGGTTCCCCATGGCGACACTCGGCCGAATGAACCCGTATCTACCAAGTCCTGTACTCGTACCTTCAGTCCTTAGGACTCCATAGGTGCCATATACCAAAGTGTGCGAGAAACAACTCATATACTCGACATGATCATCATCATAAACTCAATCTCTTATCCTAGTAAAAACCTCAGGAAACATATTCCAATCATCAGCCATAGCTAGACACCTCATACACTAATCACATATGCCACACATCTAACCAGCAAACGTTGATTACCTCATTCCAACATTCCATCGATTGTGAGGCTCAATATCATTCTAGAGGGTCACATCCCCGAGTCTCCCTGAAATACAACTTATGGTAATCCTGGACTCCCCAAATCACTCTCTCATCGACATACTTGATAGAGGTATCCTGAGTCATCAATCAATCCATCCCAAGGATTACATCTAAACCCTAGATCAGTCACTAGGCGAATATCACTTGTCATCCTGGGTAGCCTTACATCGCTAGGTCTACCCCCCTTAGGTCTCACCAATTTCACCATATATAATTACCTTACCAAAGTTACCACATAAATATCATCACTTTTATCACATCCGTAGTTCTAGTCGGCTCGCCGACTGCCATACCTTAGCCAATCACGGACATCTCCATATCCGTCCAATACACAATCTTAAAACATGGAAGAGTGGATAGCCCGGTACCTACCGAATACATACGTCCTGGTCACAAGTAATAGGTATCCAGATCATCACTCCAGGGGCTACTCAGGCTTCCTGCCAAATAACTGTAATCCCCGGGCATGTGGTCCCAACTAACCACGCCCCTAAGGTTCATCGTGGGTCCCACCAACTCTTTCCTCACCTGTCACATCAACCATTAGTACAGGAGCCAATCCTTGCTCCATTGCACCCCAACTGGTGCCTCTATCAGTTTATCAATCGATATAACCACTTCTTTATGATGTGACCAGACGACTTACAATCATGAACAACAATTAACCTTAACATTTTATCACCCAGTAGACCCAACTAGCGTCCCACTGCACTGGACCATCTCCTATGTCCAATTCTTTGTGTACTACGGGTCTCTGCCCGAACTTCCAATCATTAAGTGAAATCGACACGACCCATCCAAGTCTATAAGTCCAATAAACAGGGTTAAACAATAACAATCCATAAATTCATAATCCATTAGTCCTTGACTCTATCCCAATTCTTGGCATCCCCGGTGCCAAACATTACTCAATCAAGGGTTGGCCGTATGAAAAATCATAGTCACATTTCAACCTTTTCGGCTCATCCTGAGCCCTGGTACATTACCATGACTCATCTCGAGTCCTAACCAATATCCTGACTCACTTTGAGTCCCATTTTCTGTCTCAACTCCTCTCGAGTCCAATCTTGATTCCTTTTGAGCCCAATCTCATAACAATCATCCATGCCATCATTGGCATACCCCGTCACCGAGCAAATTCCGCTGGTGAATCACATCTGATACGACCTCTAAGGCCTAAGGGATATCCCATCACATTCTAGACTCATTAACATACATTCCACTGAAGGAATTCACTGAGAGTCATCTCATCCTGGGTCCAACCTGCCCATTTGTGCTACCTTTCTAGCCTCTGGGCTCATTCATTCTTGCGACCCACACAAATCCATGTTCGACAGTTAGTATTTCACAGTGTACACTGATTATCATTTGACCCCCAATCCAGGGTCAATCTCATTCCGGGATCAATCACGAGGTCTCATATACCCTCGTATACCCGTCTCCCTACTAGGTCGTGCACGAGGCTTACGTTTTGGAGGCATGACGTGGCAACAGAATCAACAACCTAGTGCTCTAATACCAATTTGACAGGACCCGTCCCCGAAGGACATAGATAACCGTGCCCGGTCCTACTCCCGTCTGACAAGTCAACTGAAGTTTCAAAATTACCCTCAGCACTTGCCAAACAAGGGATAACCGTACCTGTGCCCATTCATCCCCCCACCTCTCGAATAGCCTCGATCATTGCGCCACGACCTGGAGGGTCAATAAAACAGAAAAGGTGTGAGTGGACAAAACAAAGTTTTAGAAATACATATATCAAAATACATTCTTACCCTCCAGTTTCACAAACATGCAGGCATATCATAAAACATGAGTCATAGTGTGCAATAAATCAAGTATGAACAATGGATCGATAAAATCAAAACATGTTTTCCCATGGTCCATAAAACTCAAGTTCATCAAATCAGTTCATAATATAAAGTATCAGGACACAAATATCAATAAATCATAATACCACCAATCCTCAATATCCAATCTCAATATCCAAGTAACCCGTCACGATATCAATGCAACGCGTGCAAACTCGGGTGTCTTATGTCCGAGTACCTCCCCAGGATCTACGACGTCTGGGGTGGTATCATCTCTAGGATCTACGACGTCTGGAGGATATCATCATAATCTCACACTCCTGATGTAACGACCCGTCCCGAATTCCGGGATTAGTTTAGTGACTAATCTTGATTAGCGAGGTTGAACGGTGGTTAGTAGGGCGAAATCGGACAAAATGTGCAAAATGACCGTTTTACCCCTGGTCGTGGGTAAAATGTTGACTTTTTGTTCGGGCGGTCAAATGGACTTTGACCGATGACCGTGACGTAGTTCGGGACGTCACGAGTTCATAGACAGGTGGCACGTTCGATTCCGACATTCGTAGAGAAAGTTATGGTGTTCAGAAGTTGAGGGGCATTTTGGTAATTTGGCTTATTAGGGGCCAAATGTTGACTTTTGATCGGGAGGTCCGATGGGCGAGGGCCAAGGACCATTACGTAGGTATCGTCGATACGAATCCAACGACAGGTGGCATGCCGAAATCGGAGATCCGACGACGACGTTATGGTCAAGGAAACGAACTAACGAACCGAGGCCGGGATTAAAATAATAATATAATAATGAATAGTGATCGTTGACCCTACACACCTGGATGAGTGACAAGTGTCACCCATCCCTTGTTTCCAGCTCCTTGTTTCCCTCCAAACATCATCATTACTACATCATCATCATCTAATCCACCATTTCCCCTAATTTTCTCCTCTTTGTTCCTAAACCGTGCACAAAATGTGGGATTCGGATTAGGGAGAATTGGCTCCCTTCTTCTGCTGTTCTTGTGAGAAAATGGGAGACTAAGATGAGGGAATTAACGGGGAAACACGAGGGGTTGTGAGAGTGTTGAATTTTGGATTTTTGATTTCGGGAAAATGAGAGGGAAAATTCGAATTGAAGGAATTGGGCTGTGATGATCGAATTGGAGGTTACAAACATCTTCCTGAGGTTGTGACGAGTTGATCCACATCAAAAACGAGAAGGATTGGTGCCGTTTTGGCTCTGATCGAGCTTGGTGACAGAGGAAGAAATCGAGGCTGAGTCGTGGAGTTTGGGGCTGTGATTGACTCAATTGTTGTGGGGAAATGACTCCTCATGATCCCACGATGCTTCTGGGTTCATCAATTGAAGGAAACCGATCGAGATCGATGGAACTCCATGGTTGCACAGTGTACAGATGTTCGAGCTTGAGTCGTGGAGATTGAGCAATGGATTGATGCAATTGAGTTGGGGGAAATGTTTAACGGAGTCCACTGATGCTTCTGGTTGAACCAATTTAGGGAAATCAATCGAGATTGAAGGAATCCCATGATTGAACAGTGACAGGAGTGTTCTTCGTGTTCATCGTGGAATCGATGGAATTTGGGTAAGTTATCGTGTAATTGATGTTACAGACTTATAATTGGACTTAAAACGAAGTTAATGGAATTATCAATTGAAGGAATTAGGATCGAATTGACAGGATTGGAACCGGGTTGTGTCGCGGGTGAATTGGACCCGTTTACCAGACAAACGGGTTGGGCTGGTGACACTGTAGCAGGCGCGTGGGTTTCACGCGCAGCCACTCACGGCGGCGCGTGGCGGCGCGTGGGCACGAATCTCGAGGTGAGGTCAACATGACTTCTGCCCTATTTAATGTAACGGACATTTTGGAATTGGTTTCGTGTCGATCGGACACCGTCTCGATATTGTTCGGGATGTTCGAAGGTTTTAAATTAAGTTTAAAAATAAGTAAAAATTCGGGAAAATTACGGGACTTTGATAGGATGTTAATGATGAGGTTAGTAACCCTCTAATGTGATTTGGACATGATTGGGAGTCCCGGTGATAGTGGTGTGGCCCGGGAGGGCCGGTGGCACGCGTATCGAGGCATACCGTTAAAACGGTCTGTGAGTGGACTTTGGTTTTATAAATTCTATGCATGCTTAAATGTTTTACATGGATTATGATTGTGATTGTATGATGTTGGTTTGATTGTTGGTAAATTGTACAGTTTCACGTATTTCGAGGCGATTTACATGCTTGCACGTAAATCGAGGTTTCCGGTTTTACATGGATTTTCCATATTTAGGACTTGGATATAATTTGATGAAATGGTTTTGAAATTGGAAATATAAACTCGGGCTTGAGGCCCACTTGTTTTGGAAATTTCGGACTTGGAGTCCATTTGAGAATCGGGCCGGGGGCCCAGTTGGTTAATGAAATCGGGCCAGGGGCCCAGTTGGTATGAAATCGAGCTGAGACCCGTTTGAGTTATGTTATCGGGCCAGGGGCCCAGTTGATTTACGAATTCGGGCCGTGGGCCCATTGGGTTTATAAAGTCGGGCTGCGGGCCCAGTTGGTTTACAAAGCGGGCCGTGGGCCCAGTGGTTCATAAAATCGGGCATGAGGCCCAATTGGATTATAATGGTGATTTCGGGTCAGGGACCCTATATTTAATAATTGTGATTTTGGGTCAAGGACCCTAAATGGAACTATGTGGTTTTATGGAAATTTCAGGCAGGGCCCAATGGTAATAATGTGATAAAAGGATTTAATAAAACTGTTTTCCATATACCATCTAGACACAAGGATATATGATGGTCTCCTCCAGATGTCTGGGACACTGGGGAAGTCACGGTGCATTGCCTGCGAGGGGTCATTATACGGAGCAGCCGGACCGTATGATGACTCAGGAGCAGGATTGCTATGATTGACGTCTGGGACGTCAGACATCAGGGATGTCAGATTTATGGACCCGGAGAGACCCCGGGCAGCACACGTAGCTTATGAAACCGTGAGATATGACGTCAGGGAAGTCTAGCGTCTGGGGCGCTAAGCATCTGGGATGCTGGTGATGGTAATGGTAAAATATGGATTAATGAATAAAATGGCTTATTGGTTGGATATGTGTTATGTGGTAAAAATGGATTATTGGTTATGAAATGGTATGTAGGGTCGGGGACCCTAAATGGTTTTGGATTTTGAATTGATGTTCATTTATGGTCGTGGGTGGTGACCCACATGGTTTTAATATGTATGGTGGTGGTATTCCACGGTTTTGGGCTGAGTTCCCACACTTGGTTTTTGGTTAACGGTTTTTGGGCTAAGGCCCTAAGGGCTCGGTTGAGCAAACGTTTTGGTTACTGGTTTTGGTGGCATGCATACGTTTTTATTGGAGGGCATAAATGTCTTATAAATGTATTTGGTAAATTTATTGGTTTTTTTCCACTCACAGCTTTTGGTTTTAATGCCCTTCAGGTTGATTACGGATGCGATTGCAGCAGAGACTGGGACATTGCACACCTCCTCCATCGATCCTTGCGCACTCTGGATGCCCCGTTTGGGCAGTGGCTCTTGGTTATCCCTTGTCTGACACCCCTTGTTGGACGGGAGCAGGGCACATTCCACGGTAATCCCGGGGGGATTGGGATGGGTCCTGTCAACTTGGTATCAGAGCATGGTTGCTCTAATTGTGCGCGCAGGTCGAGGGTGTGATGTCTCATTGGGCTGCAATTCCTTATCAACCTGATAGATAGTTTTTGGGTTTGGATAGTGGATGGAGTGTGATTGGCCCGATACGCCGTGCATTAATGTGATTCGACCCAAGTGGGGTTGATTGTGGTGAACTGGTATTGTGGGACCGTCGGTTCGGTCATGTGATATTGGATTGTTGTGCTGCTAGGTGCAGCCAGGTTCGGGGAACCTCATGTGAGTAATGGTCTAAAATGTGAATCCTTGTGGTGGTTTCTAGTGTGAGGGATATTGGTTCATCGGAGTTGGCCGATGACCTAGTGGTGGAACCCACGTTGATGGGATGGTAGGATTGGATTTGACGTCTATTCGATGTCAGGACCGCGGGGTCGGTCAGGTTATGGATTTTATATTACGAAAAACTGTTTGGTTCGGTTGAACCATAGGGTGTGATTGTGGAACTCTAGTATTAAAAAGGTAAACCTTAATTGTGGCTAGTGGATGAGAACTTGTGCTGCGACGAGCGGCTGAGGTCATGGATGACCATGTGGATGGCTCTGGTGAGTTTAGGCAGAACTATGGGATTCGATTTACGGATACGGTTCTGAGATAAATTATGGAATCTCGTGTTGGATCGGGTATTGGTGTGATGTGTGGATGCGGATCTCGATAGCAATGACAGTTAGTCGGAAGTCATATGGAGATGACTGGCTATCGAGGGTAATTAGTGTGGTTATAATACTTGGGGATCAGGGGACGTTCGGGGAACGTTCATTTTCCTGATGAGGATTGTCAGAATAGTGGAACCCATAGTCGTGAGGTACGGGATCGTCGTTCCGTATGAACGGAGATCCAGGGTTTTCGTATTTGCACACGGTGTGCAGTATGGATGTTTGCGGGGTTGGTACTAGCGTTGGTGCTAGTGTTGGTAATGGTGTTGACAATGAGCCACAAGTTGGGGTGTGACTCCGTCATGATGAACATATGTTCGGTCCTTGAGATTCGGTAGTGGTTGAGTGATGGACTGGATGGGTTCCAGTTAAGATCGTAATGTGTTGGGATAAGTTCCAATAGTGGTGAGATAACCAGTAAGGAGTGGATTAAAAAGGGTATAATTGAGACTTGAGTAATCTTGGGATGACGTCCCCTACGTCATGATAATTGGTGGATTTGGGGGAGTTGTTGGCAACTCCAAAATTTGTGCGATTTTATGTTTTTAAATATCCCTAAAATGTACATGGAAATGATTAAAACTGGAAAAGACGAGGAAAACCATTAGTGGTATAAAGGTAGGAATTTGTAATTGAGAACTTGGGAAACCGAGTGTTGAACCTGTAAAGGTCGGGATGTGCGAACGGAACAATAACGGATTGATTGTGGACACGGGGTTGTCCAAGTGAATTGAGGAGGTAGGAAGTCTAGTGGTTAGACTTGACGTCTTGTTGGGAGCATGTCTGTTTCCAACATGGTTGGAACCTTAGTGTCGAGGAGAGTTGTGATTGGGGAACAAGAGTGGTGCTCGTTTTTGGTGATTGGTATTCCGAAGTCATTGGGGTTGACTTCTTGCTTTCTGCCCTAACAGACATTGACTGTAGTTACCAGTACGTTGAGCGTGTATTGGTTGGTGAGCCCGTGTGTGTTGTGAGGTCCTTAGGAGGAGCTACGTGTTCGAAATTAGGTAAACGAGATTTCTCATTTTCTGCTTGGTGGCAGACGATGTGGTGTCACATGGCGTGGTGAGTGCAGTGAGTTTTGTTGCATCCACGTAGGATGAGTTTTGGCGTCATTGTGTTGGATCATCCTTGGTTTTTCCTAGGTGGAATGACAAGGATCGATACGAACTTGGGTATGTGAGTCGTAAACGGCGGGGTTGAACTTCTTTTCGAAGTGGGGCCCGTATGGTATTCTACTCGGGTGAGTAGGTTTTCAAGGTAGCTGAATTTTGTCAACCTTAGACGTGTGGAGGTTGGATTGGCTTCCCTATGAAGTCAATCAAGTGTATTGAACGGGTAACCGATAGGTTCGGTTTTGGTGTGTCTTGGTAAATGTGAATGAGATTTCGGGATTTGGAATCGAATTTCTTGGTGACGATTCAGGATTCGATTTTGTAACTTGAAAGTATATTTCCGGATTTGGGTACGGAATGGTTATTCCAAATGCTAGCTTACGGAATAATGATTTCGGATTCGGATTTGGAAATGAGTTAAACTGTGATGTCTGGGTTTGGATCCGGGATTTCTTACGAAATTGCGGATTTGGATTCGGAATTGGAACTAGATGTTGGGTGGAGTTTCGTTTTGTCTCATGCTGGATTTGGGCAAACGTACTCCATTATTGGAACGCGTTCGGCTATGACCTAGGTGGTTGTAGTCTGGTCATTAGGTAGATGTGTGTACTTCGTACATGGGTCGAGGTACAATACCTTGTAGACTCGTGATGTCTAGTTATGGTATACGGGATATACCCGAGGTGTGTCAGTGAGCGTGTTGGTAGTCGGATTGGTTCCGATACCATGGGATTGGTTGTGGACCGGACATTACTATGCAATGGGTCATGGTAATTCCGATGTGTTTAATTACACACAGGTCGTGTGAAATGTCGGTAAGGGTATTGGTGAGTCGAGTACGTTGGTGGCATGTGTAGCCACGAGTGAGTCTAGTGTCAGTTTTCGACTGACAACAACTGTGTGGTGACAGATTGTCAGGATGTGTCAACATAGATTGTTGAGTGGGGTCAGCTGACTCCTAGTGGGAGTGGGAAAGGAACCGTCGAGTTGTTGCGTCAACAAGAGGGTTGATTTGACAAGTGGTGTCAAATTCGAAACAAGTAGTTTCAGTCATTCGACGGGGTCGAATGTAGTCGTTGCGTTTTGAGTACTAGTGGTACGGTTGGGTGTAGACAAGTTTTATCTAAGTAGTTGGTGTACGGGTGTACACGTGTTGCGTGGTCGATTCCACTTTCCACGGGGTGTTTGTGGAATCAGGGTAGTCGAGTTTCGAGAGCGAAACTAATTAAGGAGGGAAGTACGTTGAGATTAGAGCGGTTGGAATTTCGAGGACGAAATTTATTAAGGAGGGAAGATTGTAACGACCCGTCCCGAATTCCGGGATTAGTTTAGTGACTAATCTTGATTAGCGAGGTTGAACGGTGGTTAGTAGGGCGGAATCGGACAAAATGTGCAAAATGATCGTTTTACCCCTGGTCGTGGGCAAAATGTTGACTTTTTGTTCGGGCGGTCAAATGGACTTTGACCGATGACCGTGACGTAGTTCGGGACGTCACGAGTTCATAGACAGGTGGCACGTTCGATTCCGACATTCGTAGAGAAAGTTATGGTGTTCAGAAGTTGAGGGGCATTTTGGTAATTTGGCTAATTAGGGGCCAAATGTTGACTTTTGATCGGGAGGTCCGATGGGCGAGGGCCAAGGACCGTTACGTAGGTATCGTCGATACGAATCCAACGACAGGCGGCATGCCGAAATCGGAGATCCGACGACGACGTTATGGTCAAGGAAACGAACTAACGAACCGAGGCCGGGATTAAAATAATAATATAATAATGAATAGTAACTGTTGACCCTACACACCTGGATGAGTGACAAGTGTCACCCATCCCTTGTTTCCAGCTCCTTGTTTCCCTCCAAACATCATCATTACTACATCATCATCATCTAATCCACCATTTCCCCTAATTTTCTCCTCTTTGTTCCTAAACCGTGCACAAAATGTGGGATTCGGATTAGGGAGAATTGACTCCCTTCTTCTGCTGTTCTTGTGAGAAAATGGGAGACTAAGATGAGGGAATTAACGGGGAAACACGAGGGGTTGTGAGAGTGTTGAATTTTGGATTTTTGATTTCGGGAAAATGAGAGTTAAAATTCGAATTGAAGGAATTGGGCTGTGATGATCGAATTGGAGGTTACAAACATCTTCCTGAGGTTGTGACGAGTCGATCCACATCAAAAACGAGAAGGATTGGTGCCGTTTTGGCTCTGATCGAGCTTGGTGACAGAGGAAGAAATTGAGGCTGAGTCGTGGAGTTTGGGGTTGTGATTGACTCAATTGTTGTGGGGAAATGACTCCTCATGATCCCACGATGCTTCTGGGTTCATCAATTGAAGGAAACCGATCGAGATCGATGGAACTCCATGGTTGCACAGTGTACGGATGTTCGAGCTTGAGTCGTGGAGATTGAGCAATGGATTGATGCAATTGAGTTGGGGGAAATGTTTAACGGAGTCCACTGATGCTTCTGGTTGAACCAATTTAGGGAAATCAATCGAGATTGAAGGAATCCCATGATTGAACAGTGACAGGAGTGTTCTTCGTGTTCATCGTGGAATCGATGGAATTTGGGTAAGTTATCGTGTAATTGATGTTACAGACTTATAATTGGACTTAAAACGAAGCTAATGGAATGATCAATTGAAGGAATTAGGATCGAATTGACAGGATTGGAACCGGGTTGTGTCGCGGGTGAATTGGACCCGTTTACCAGACAAACGGGTTGGGCTGGTGACACTGTAGCAGGCGCGTGGGTTTCACGCGCAGCCACTCACGGCGGCGCGTGGCGGCGCGTGGGCACGAATCTCGAGGTGAGGTCAACATGACTTCTGCCCTATTTAATGTAACGGACATTTTGGAATTGGTTTCGTGTCGATCGGACACCGTCTCGATATTGTTCGGGATGTTCAAAGGTTTTAAATTAAGTTTAAAAATAAGTAAAAATTCGGGAAAATTACGGGACTTTGATAGGATGTTAATGATGAGGTTAGTAACCCTCTAATGTGATTTGGACAGGATTGGGAGTCCCGGTGATAGTGGTGTGGCCCGGGAGGGCCGGTGGCACGCGTATCGAGGCATACCGTTAAAACGGTATGTGAGTGGACTTTGGTTTTATAAATTCTATGCATGCTTAAATGTTTTACATGGATTATGATTGTGATTGTATGATGTTGGTTTGATTGTTGGTAAATTGTACGGTTTCACGTATTTCGAGGCGATTTACGTGCTTGCCCGTAAATCGAGGTTTCCGGTTTTACATGGATTTTCCATATTTAGGACTTGGATATAATTTGATGAAATGGTTTCCGAGTCAAAATCACTATCCAATTGGGTCTCAAGCCCAAAATATCATTTTCACACAAATCCGTGCAATCGCAACCTCATTTGTCCTTTTTCACATAAATCCATAAAATATAGCCAAAAACATTACAATTTCACCAAATCAATTTCCCGACTCATAATCCGAGTCAAAACCAATCTCAAATCCCAGGTCTTCGCCCAAAACAACAATTTCACAGTTTTCTCGAAAATCGTGCCCAAAATCATATAAAATAATATAATATTCCCAAAATCTGGAAATCATCATATCGAAACATCAATCATGCCAAATCATTTCAAATCATATCATAAAGCAATTAAAACATATATGCATGCATTCAGGGTAGAAAACAAAAGTCCACTCACACTCCGTCCATATCGCTTGCTTTCCTAGCTGCACGTTTTTCCGTGAATTTCGGAAGTCATCATTCCTGTTTAAAATCAGTATCAAGGGTCACTAACATCTCAATATACCTCCCATAATTTTCCCCAATTTTTTTGGGATTTAAATACGTATTTTAAATGTAACGACCCGGACGTTCAGAAAAAGGGAAATTCAAAAAATTTGGAGAAAATGACGATTTTGCCCCTAGGTAATGGATGAACGGTTGAATTTTTCTCGGACGGTCAAACAGACTTTGAAAAATGACCGTGATGTAGTTCGGGACGTCACGAGTTCATAGACAAGTGGCACGCCCGATTCCGACATTCGAGAAGGAAGTTATGACGTTCGGAAGTTCAAGGGTATTTTCGTAATTAGGACAAAAAGGGGGAAAATGTTGACTTTTTGATTGACCAATATTTTTCACACAATTCGAGGACCGTTAGGTAGGTCTCGATGCCCTGAGTCTGTAGATAGGTAGCATCCCAAAAACGGACGTCGGACAGATGAGTTATAGGTCTAGATAGTGCAGGGGCATTTTGGTAATTTTTTACAGAAGGGCAAAATGGTAATTTTACGGGAGGGTACTGTTTGAAACCGTGGAAAACTGGGGATGTGCACCCATGTCGTGTGTGTTCTGAATCCAACAATTGTTTAACCAGGTTAGTGACATGGGAGAGAGTTATTTATCCTGTTAGTGGCATTGAGGACTAAGAGTGTGTTGGGCGTGCAGGGTGGACTGAATGGAGCAGAGCACGGGAGGTTTTTGTAATGGTTTTTGGGTCTGTTTGCGGGGGACCATTTACACAGAAGTCTGAGAGATGCTTTAGGTTGCCGTGAAGGTTGAATTGATTATAGGAAGTGAGAGTGAGTCGAGAGGGCCATTTGGAGAAGAAGAGGCTGAGAATTGGAGAGAAAACTGAGTCGGGAAAAAATTTGGGAAAAATTGGAGGAAAATTGGAATTCAATTTGTGAGCTGAGTGGAGCCAAACTGAGATTAAGAATAGTCTTTTGGGATCACATAGAACTCAACCATACAAATATTGAAGAAAATCGATCGCGGTTTGGCTAAGAACGGAAGTCCCAGTTTCTGGAAATTTTCAAACTTGAGGACGATCACATGCGGGTAATTTTTCCTGAAATTGGTTGTGGTTTAGTGTTCGCTTAGGTCCTATGAAGATTCTGTTTAAGTTAATTTGAAAACTGGAACTGATTTGGGTGAGTTTCAGAAGTCGACCCGTTCGATTGTTCAAGTGTTAATTGATCGATTTAGGGCATGTCGAAGATAATTAAGGAATGAGATCTTAAATTAACATGTTAAGGAAGGATTTAGATGGAAGAAGGAAAGGAATTGAATGAGTTTTGATAGGGATTTAACCGGGTTGTGTCGCGGGTTGAACAACCCGTATTGCAGGCTAGTCGGGTGAAGAAGATGAACTGTAGCAACACTGTAGCAGGCGCGTGAGTTTCACACGAACCCACTCACGGCGGCGCGTGAGGGCGCGTGGACCCGATTTTCGAGGTAAGTTCAACACGACTTTTGACCTATACATTGTAACGAACATTTTAGCGTTGGTTTCGAAATTATCAGACACCGTTTCGATGTTCTTTCGAGGGTCCGAAGGTTTATGTTACGTATTTAACTAACGTTTAATTCCCGGAAAATTATGGGAAATTAGTATGCTGTTATTTGAGACCTTAGTAACCCTGAAAGATGATTTCAGACAGGATTCGAGATTTCTAGAAAAATGTCAGAAATTACGGAAACGCGTGCAGCGCGAAAACGAGCGATATGGACGGTGTGTGAGTGGACGTTGCTTTCAAAATTTAATGCATGTATAAATGTTTCTATGATTTTAATGATTATGATTATGACTTGTGATAATTTCAATTCCGTATTTATACGTATTTTTGATATGCATACGAAATTGCACTTATTTCGAGACTATGGTTTCTCTTATGCCTTGGTGATGTTTTGATGAACAATTTTACATGATTTGTGCGTATGATGTTTCAAGGATGTTTCGATTATGACTGTGAGTGTGATTTACGGTTTTGACATGTATTTCGAGAATAATACGGATTTGCACGTTTTACGAGATTTCGAGTATGTTGTGGTTTGATCGTGATTTTGGTGATCTGATTATGGTGTTGATGTTTTGACCTTGGGATTTGAAATATGATGTGATTTCAAGGATTTAAAATGGATTTTGAAAAAGATGATTTCGGGCTTGATGCCCAAGGCATAAAGTAATTTTGATCGACGCGATTTCGATTTTTCGGAAGTTTGAAAATGGATTTCTAGTTTGGGTTCGGAATGACAGTTCCTGATGCCGGCTTACGGAATCATTTTTGCGAGTTCGAATTCGGGAATGGATGATGGTTTGATTAAGTGATTTGGTATGATTATACATGCCCCGTTTTTAATGAGGATTTGATTATGTTTTGTGAAGTAAGATTTTGGGGATTTGAATGTGGAAATTCGGACATAGGTCCTGTATTTACTAAATGTGATTTCGGATTGTTTTTGGAATTTGGATCACGATGGATCCTGGATTGTTGTGATTTACAAATAGTTTTGGGTTTAAAGACCCGGTGCTATGGATGGATCATGTTTTGAGTTTAAAGACTCGGTTAATTGATGACGGGGGAGGGCCCTTAATGAGTTTAAAGATTCGGTTACTGTTTTGAGTTTAAAGACTCGATATGATACCCCCGAGGCCTATTGATTATGTTCTGAGTTTAAAGACTCGTTGATATCCAGGGAAGGCCTGATTGTGTGCATGGTTTTGAGTTTAAAGACTCGGGCACACTTGAGATCCAGCAGATTGTTTGACTTGTGAATTACTGTTGATTGCTGATGTATCGGATGTGTTGGGCAGTGGCCCGGTTTATGTGGTTGGATGGAATTTGGATTTTATTGTGTACTTAGACTTGATTCATGATTTTGGGTTGAGGCCCTGTGTTTGTGATTGCGGGCTAAGACCCGAAGGTTAAGAAAAGGGAAAAAGATATTGATTTTCGTACACGGTTTTCTTATGATGAAAATGTAACGGATTACGAAATGATTTTTCGAATGCATGCATTGGTTTTACGTGGAGGGTAGAAATGTACTTCTGTAACTGTTTTATAACTGATTTATTATTGTCCACTCACACCTTTTGTGTTTTTATTAACCCTCCAGGTAGTGAAGCGTTGATCGAGGCTGCTCGAGAGGCGGAGGCATGAGTGAGTACGTGTGTGGCTATCCCTGGTTTGGCAAGTACGGAGGGTTATTTGGGGAATTTCAGTCAACTTGCCAGACGGGAGCAGGACCGGGCACGGGTGTGAATGTCCCTTCGGGGGCGGTCCTGTCATTAAACGTAATATAAACCTTCAGACCCTCGAAACAATATGGAAACGGTGTCCGATTTCCTCGAAACCAAAGCCAAAACGTTCGTTACATTAAATGGAACAAGTTTCATGTTGAACTCACCTCGGGATTCCCACTCACGCGCCCTCATGTGCCGCCGTGAGTGGCTGCGCGTGAGTTCACGCGCTTGCTACAGTAACATGGTACTGTTCATCTTCGGGACCCGGATACCTGTAAAACGGGTCCTTTAGCCCGCTAGACGACCCGACCAGTTCTCTGTCAATTCTCGATTGAATTTCCAAATTGATCAAGCAAATAGCATCATTTTAGGTCCAATTAAAGTTCTGTAAACTTAATTTCAATGGAACTTACCTTAATCCAGTCGACTTCGAGTTCGAAATATCGAAGAACATCGAATACTGTTCATCGGCCAATCTCCACAATTCCTCGTTGTTTCTTTCAATTGATGCATCAGGGAGCATCGTGGGGTCCTAATGAACAATTTTCCAAGTCCAATTTCATGATTCCATGTCTCAAATTCCTCGACTCACGCTCAAAAATTCGAAGTCTTCCCCCTCTCTGTTCTAGTCCAAAATAACTCGAATTTCCTTCCAATTTAATTGGGTACAACTCAAAGGAATCCCAGAAGAATAACTGCAAGATCAATTACAACAATCCCAGTCCCTGGTGTCAAATTCAAAATTAAAGTATGTTCGAATTTCATGGGTTGTTAGGTTTCGGTTTTCTGGGTTTTTTCCTCCCCTTTGCTTCTCTAATTCTAACTCGTTTCTCACTCTCAATTGTATCATTCTCTCAAGTGTTCTCAATTAGTTGCTGGGACAATCATTCAAACTCTGTTCTCTGTTTTTCGTTTGTTTGAGGAAAGCACATACTCAGTTTTGTACAAATTAATCGAAATAGCAGATAAGAATCAAGCCACAAATCCTCATCTGATTGTGACAGATGTCACTCAAGGAGTTAACTGACCCACCAAATTGGCTGAATCAGCCATCACAGCCGTACTGACTCATCAAAACCCAGTCAAATTACCATTTTACCCCTCTTTGACAAATTACCAATTTGCCCTTTACTTTCTCAAGCCCATAACTTTTTCATCTGAACCCCAATTGACGCATGCCACCTGTCTACGGACTAAGCGTCTCGAGACCTACCTAACGATACTGACGGGAAGTCCAAACACGGTCCCGATCAAAAGGTCAACAAATGGCCATTTTTTAACCAATTTACCAAATTACCCTTAACTTCTGAACATCATAACTTTCTCCTCGAATGTCGGAATCGGGCGTGCCACCTGTCTATGAACTTGTGACGTCCCGAACTACGTCACAGTCATCGGTTAAAGTTCTCTTGACTGTTCGAACCAAAAGTCAACCGTTCGTCCAATTCTAGGTGCAAAATCGTCATTTCCTTCAAATTTTCCAAATTTTCCTTTTTCGAATTTCCGGGTCGTTACAACCAACCCCTTTAAAGAATTTTGTCCTCGAAATTCCAATCAGTAGTACCACGATAGTTTTCCTGAGGAATAGGTATGTGAACCAGAAACATAATCAATCGCATATCCTTCTGGTTCAACCAAACCGAATATCAGTCCAAATCAAACTTATGGAAACTCGATAATCTAATCCTCGTTAGTGAATCAACATCGGGACATATCTCGCTGTAAATCCCTGCCCCACAGGCAGTCATATCCAAACCCACTCGTAATACGGAGCCTTGCTCAACGTCTGAGTATATACAATCTAGAACTCACAAGTACAAATATCATCATCCCAATGATTGGATTGAAGACAGTGAACAGTGCAGCGCATGGCCACCATGCGCAGTGGCTGTGATCGATGCGTGGGGATGTGTGCCACAATTTTTGGGGGTACTTCTAACATGAAAGTTGTAGTGGTTGATGTTATGAATCCAATGGTATAAATTTTGAAGCGATCAGATATTGTCTCTTAGCATTTTTTACTGTTCGAATGTTTAGGGTCTGTTTTAATTCGTTTAAAAATACTGAAAATTTATTGGATCCTCATATTAGTTAATTAGGGTGGTTAGTAGCCCTACGAGGTGATTTGGGGAGGGAATTGAAGTCCTTGGATTTTATGGAAAAATGTGTTGTTCGATTCGGTCACGTAAAAGGTACGTATGAGTGGACTTTCGTTTCCTTAAATCCTATGCATGCAATTTTTATGTGATTTTCCATGATCTAAAATGTGATTTTCTTGATGGTAATTTGAATTGTTATGCTTGACATGGATTCAAATACCATGGTTTGTGGTTACAAGATTTGAAGCATAAGTCGTCCTTAATTTTTCACCTTGAGTGATGGTTAAATTGTTAAAAGTTGGTTGGATAAGATTGCAGTACGAGTTTTTGTCTTATGTTGTTAGTTATTATAACATAAGCTTAAGCTATTAATTTGTTTGTTCGTTTGGTAGAGGCCAAGCTTAAGTGAAGTAATTGAGCTTCAGACATACCTATAGATGTTGAGTTCAGTTCCTGAACAGTTCATAAAATTCATGATACCTTGGGATGCCTTGAATGAGACTGGTACATGTTTAGATGATATGGATGCAGTTCTCGAATAGGTGATGTGTCTAGAAGATGCATATACAGTTCTCAGACATGGCTCGGATGTTGCGTAAGCGCAATACCTGAGCTGGCCTACGCGTAGTATGGGTGTCGTGATATTGTGATTGATATCTTTGTACTGTTGAGTAGCACTGTTTGATCATCGTGAGGGGTAACTAATTACCATTTAAGCTGATGGTTATGATTTAAGTGCTGATCCGTGTAGTTCTTGAGGCCAGCTGATTTATAGTAATGATGATGTTCAACCTTAATGAAAGAAGGTAGCAAGAAGACTTCGGCATTAATTCGAAGGTTTGATAACTATTATTGTTTGATTCTACATTCTAACGGAATAACTAATTGGAAAGTTGAAATAATAAAAATAATCTTTATTGAATTTGATACGTGCCAGTGAGAATTGGGGTATTGGCCTACTTGTAAAGTCGTAATATGAGGTTCTGGATACTTAAGGCAATAAGTTGGTTATATTTGCAAATGAAATTGGCAAATCCTTGAGCTATGTTATGATTATATTGGCGATTGAGTTTTGAGCAACCTAATTGTCCAATTTGAATATAGACGTGGAATCGGTTTAAAATTGAAATCTCGAGGATGAAATTTCGTCCACTCACACACTTTCAGTGGTTTTGAAACCCTCCAGAGCCTCTGCACGGGAATCGAGACTACTTACAGAGCGGAGGCATGAGCCACGAGTATGCGAGTATCTCTTATCTAATAGGCCTTTGAGGGTAAACTTGGTATATTAGGTTACTTGTTAGACAAGAGTAAGACCCGAGTAGGCTATTTGTGGTGCTTTCCGGGTTGGGTCCTATCAGGTACTTATGCACTAAGGGCATTTCGGTCTTTTCACTTGGAAGATAGATAGTACCAAGTGTCCAGAGATTTCTGGATGCCTCCTTCTCTCCTTCCTTCACCAACTTCCGTGTCATATATGTGGATTGTGAGCTGGTTATGTATTTGGGGATGATGAACCGAATAGGAGAGAAAAGAGAGAGCGTGAGAAACTGAGAGGAAAAGTGATGAGTCAGAGATATCAGGGAGGAAGTAAAAGAAGAGATAAGATCAGCGAAAAAACTGAGGAAGACGAAGGAAGAAAACCCAGAAGTTCTAATATGAGTGATTCTGTGGACTTAGGCCCAGCAGATCAGGGAGATTGATCCTCAATCTCCTGTGATCGGCTGGGATCTTTATCACCTATCACAGGTTCTTAGTTGTGGGCTGCAAAACTCGAAACGAAGGGTGTCAACAACCTTTTGGAGGTTCTAGGATGATTTTATAGTGGAAGCAGTGGTGCTTGGATGTAGGAACATGCATAGCTACAGCGGGGAAGCCATGGTTGCAGGATGTGAAGGCCAAACCACGAGATGCAATACGTATTTCTTATTTTTCACCTCATGGATCTCCTCCCTAGATTGTCTAGATGAAGTTTGGAGTTTGGAACGATGAAAATGGATGTTAAACAGCTGAGAAATGGCTGGGTCGCCGTCGCGGGTCGGACGGTCCGAATGCCAGAGAATGGGTAAGGATGGTTATACTGTAGCCAGTATGTGGGCTTCACGCGCAGTTGCTTCAGGCAACGCGTGCCGGTGTCTCCTGGAGAAAGTTTCAACATGAAAAATGTTCATAACTTCATCCTGATTTTGATGGTATAAAAATTGGATTATTTGGACTTTAACTGGATTTATTCCCGAATTTCAAATTCAATGGGTTATGCTTAGTTATTATGGTGTTGTTATCCAGTTATCTTAGAAAGGGAGTTTGATCATCAAAATCCATTAAGTTATACTATTTCTCAAAAGAAGTTTATACGTAATTCTTAGTAGATTTTTACAACAAATAAATTGTATACAAGTTAAGGGTATTGTGTTTATTTGGTTAACATTATTTATATCATGAAATGTATGCTTTATTTTAACATCCTAATGATTAATTTTGGTGACTACTTAGCAGTCTAAAAGGATGCCCTAACATCACCTATGGATAGTAAGAAATGACATAATGGTAATGCAGTATAATGGAAATATTTTGGGACGGTTTATGGTATGTGATTATGTTTTGTAAATAGATTTTATTTTTGTGTAAACATTATATCTATATAGTATTGTTATTAGATAATAACATAATTTTTTGGATAAAAAGAATCACACGATAATTATGGAATAATAAATCCTTCCACTTTCCGGTTAAAGGGGATGGATGTGGGCGGTAACCCTGAAATGTGGAATTAATTTGGTTTAGTTAATAAAGATTCGAACTGGGTTAAAATTTAGAAAATCCCTTGGTTGACAAGAGGTTACCAGACAAGAGCAGATCGGTCTGGCGTTTACAGAATTTTGGAACGAGTCCTGTCATTGGATTAGCAAGATGAAGTTTGACTTTTGGGGTTAGTAGGACCAACCATATCATATCATATTTAGCTTGTAAGGGCTTGTGGTGTGTCCAGAAGTTTTCAACAAGATTTACAACTAAGGTTTTTGGGGAAATGTGGGCTAGGGGCATTTTTGTAATTTCATGTGTGCATGCATGTCCTTATAAAATGGAGGGTTTAAAGGATGATTTTGGAAAATGGCTTTCCAAAGCTTTATTTTTGTCCACTCACAGTTTTTATTGGTTTTGGTACCCTCCAAGTTTTTAGCGTAGTTGCTGGGGACTTTATCCCCTTAATAGTATTTATATATCTTAGATTGTTGATTAACTCAGTTTGTTTGTTTTTTTAGATACATGTTTATTGAGCGTTAAACCAATTCGGTTAGATCTTTCCTTTCTTTTTTATTCTTCTTACTTTTGTTTGATGCCATGCCTTAACTTTGGTATTTTCCTTTAATCTTTGCTTTATCACATTGAGGACAATGTTCAGTTTTGGTTTGAGGGTGTGGAGTTTCATTTAAAATTTTAGAAAATTTATTTGGAAAGGGAATTTGTGACAAATAAAAAATTAAAAAAAATTTTAATTTCTTTATTTCTTTATTTTCGTGAAAAAAAAGTTAGCTAATTTTTTTATTAAAAATTCAAAAAAAATTCAATTTTTTTATTCTCTTTTTTAATTCATAGCTTTTTTTCTTTTTAATAAGGGTGTATATATTAAATTGATCGTTAATGCTTTATTAAAGTTATGCCATATTTAATCTGTATCATAATTATGCACTTCACAATGCCATATTTTATGTGATTAAGTAGACAAGATGATTATTGTTAAATGAATTTTAGAAAATTAGTGGAGACTACGCTTGTGAGTTTTTGAGTCTATTGCCATTGTTGAGAGGGATTTACTTTCTTTATACTCTTAAACACTTTTCGATTTTTGTTCATAATTGTTGATCTCAATATCATTATTTGCATTAATTATTAAAGATCTGATCATTTATGTAGGTGCTATTAATTCTATGTTTAATTTACCATAAGATATGATATAGGCTATGCATATTTTAACCCTAATTCAGCCTTTATCATACCCTTGTGGTGCTCCATTAACCAACTTTGAAACCAAACACTTAAGCTTTTTCTTTCATCACCTAAATCATAATCCACCCTAAACACTTGCCCTATGTTTTGGCCATACCCTATAACTTAGGTTTGTGCTAAGGTTACTTAAAATTGAAGATCATGAAAGAATAATTTTATCCAAGTTCGATAATGGTGCCATCTTTAAAAGGTAATTTAGTTCAATTCTAACTTACAGTTGAAGGAAAATATTTTTGCGTTCGAAGAAAAAAAAAGGTTTGAATGTTGTGGGTACATAATTTTTGCATTCAAAGAAAGAAGAAAAAAAGAGAAAAAAAAATGTTGGAATTGAGCTAAAAAATGTGTGATTGATTCAAATTCTAAATTATAAGTGTAATCCCGATTGTTACAATCATGTGAAGGTGCTTGGAAGTGTTTAAAGTTCAAGAAAAGTTCAAGTCATGATTTTTCATGCCTTGGTACAACCTTAATTCTATGAAATCTATATCTGTTCTTCAACCATAAGCCTAGTCCCATTACAACCTTAATTGAAGACCTAACGGATCTTATGGGAAATTATGCTTGGAATTGAGGTATGTATTTACGTTCTTAATTTTCAATTCCTTTCATGAGATCTATTTTTAGAAATTAATCTTTCTTTCATTGAATATTCATATGTGATTATATTTGATTTCCTTACATAAATTCATCACATATGCTTGATTGAGTGTAAGCCTAGGATTCTTGTGTGAAAATTGAGAAGTTGCCTAGCGAGGATTAGAGTCGAGGCGAAATCTTTCTAAGACATTTGCATGTAGTTATCTTTTAGTTTATTTACTTGAAGTTTTGCCATTCACATTTAGTGCATGATACAATTTTGATTATTGCATCACTTTATTTTTGCAGAGCATGATAGACTTATATTGGTTCTTATTAATTTATTGAAAAGTTATGTTTTTCATGATTTTAGTTATTAAGTAAAACGTTTGTGGGTATCGTGCTGCTATAAGCCTCATGAGACAAAACTCCTACTAGGTGAACCTATGAGTTTAAATATTCTATCTTAATTAAAATTGAGTCCTTTTTCTGTTTTTAATTTTTAATTTTTTTGTTTTGCTCGAGAACTAGCAAAATATATGTTTAGGGGTATTTGTTAGGTCAAAAAATGTTCATGTTTTATCCATGATTTAATACCCTTTTACTTATGTTTTGTTAATATTTTGTTCTATTCAATTGAAGTAAATAATATATGTTGTGAGAAATGTGTAGATCAATTTGAGCTTGGAATTTTGAAAATTTGAGCGAAAGAATCACTTAAATCGAAGTTGAAACGAAGAAATTATGAAAGGAAGAAGATTGTACAGGCATTTCGATAGCTACCTACGGAAACAAGCATCTGGAGTCCTTTCCCGTCTATTGTAGCTTGGACCCCTATTCGGTACACGCTGGGCGAACACCTTTGCTGATCGACAGCGCGCGCTTCTTGAGTAGTCCTTCCCGATTCGGTGGGCGTCCACTGAAACCCCCAGGCGCAGCCCTGCGTGTTAACTCGACGTTGACCGAGCCCTTTGACCCACAAAATTTGGTAGTTGACCACCAAAAAGTCCTCATAAAGTTTAATTCTGAGTTTTGTCCAATTTTGGGATAATTCCAACTTCTTTTTACATTTATTCTCCATATTGTATAAAGATTTTAGTTCTACTTCCTTTTGTATTATTATTTTCAGTCCCATTACTTATAAGAAAGGTTTTTAATTAGATTTCTTAATTGTTTAGGAAGTCTTTTCCTTAAACAATTTAATTGTAAAACTTCTATTTGTATGAGGATTAATAATTCTCTTATTAATAGAGGTATTAGGGTTTCTGTAAAAAAAAAAAAGAGTGGTTCTGAGGTTTGGAAGGTTACACTCAGAAATAATAAGACCGAAATATTTTTGTCTTTTATTTTTATAATTTCTTTTATTTTATAATTTCTTTTATTTTTTAGTTTCTTTTAAAGTTAGGGCTTCTTGAAACCCTAGCCATGTTAGTTCGTTAATTAGATTTTTGGCTCTTTATTTTGATTATTATGTATGCTGAATTTGTTGGATTATTGCGTTTTATGAACTCAATTTATGCTTATAAACTTAGCCAACTTGTTTGTATATAATTATTGATGTAATTTCTTAATGGACCATCATATCATCTTGCAGTTTATAGAAACACGTTTATGAGAGGGATTTTTATTCGTAATCTAAACTCATGACCTATTAGAATTGCACATCACTTTTCTATGGATAGTGACAACCTAGGATTGCGCACACGTTCCTAGGGATAGTGTAGTGTCATTAAATCTTCTTCGTGCTTTATGTATTATTACGTACTATCGATAATAGAAGTTTTACAGTGGACATCATGCTTAAAATATCTAAATTAAGAGAAGATAATAGGTGTGGGGTGAGCCTTAGCCGACCCTTTGCACGGGCACTTAATTCAAAATATGCATACTAATTATGTCAAAGAAATCTTATTAGCAACTATAATTGATTAGTGGTGGATAGAGTGCCTTAGCCTATCTATTTATTTTTTTATTATTTGTTTTATGTTAATTGTTTTATTTGTTATTTTGAATAGTCTTTAAACCCCCCATGTGTGCGTGCGTTTGTGTTTTATTTGAATGTAAATAAATATCTGAGTCAATTAATTAATCTAAGTAATAATATCGATTAAACGTTAAGACGGGTCCTTGTGAGATTCGACCTTTACTTAGTTGCTATACTATCATCACGATTTGTGCACATGCAAGGTTAAACTGAATAGAATAGATTTCATATTTATATTGTCTATTTTATCCAAAAATCTCGGGACGTGGGATGTATTGAGGTTGAGGCATTCCATGGGTCTGTGCACTTGTTAACCATAGTAGGTTCTGGTAGTTTATTTAATTGTGTCTAGTGTTCTGGGTATGTATGATATTTTTGGATTTTGTTTATAGTTGAAACGAGAAGTTATCCCTTGTCTGACACTAGTTTTGTAATATAATCAGATTGTGGGTAATTTGGTAATTTTAGTGTGTCTGTGTTAGACGGAAGCAGGTTCTCTCACTAGAATTGAGTGTAATTTCAGGAAGGGTCCTGTGAATTTGGTTTCAGAGCACTAGGTTGTTTTTTGTGTGGTCACACACATGTTGTGCAGGGTACTCTTGTTTCTGACGTTTGCCTCTTATCAGAAATTATACCTCCACGATGACAGCCCCGTCACCAACCTGGTAGCGAGGATGAGGATATGGAAGCTAGATAGGGAAACACTATGGAACAATTTGGTCAAGCATTGGATGACGTGATGCATAGGGGTAGGATCCCTGAGCAGCCGGATATCGAGAGGGCCCATCAACTCGGTGCTATTGAGTTTGCTGGTAGATTGGATCTCAGGGTGGTCGATCAATGGATTACACTCTTTGAGCGGATCTTTCGGGCGATTGGTTGCCTGTAACGACCCGAACCGAGAATAATAATATTTTAATGTAAAAAAAACTATTTTGCCCCTAAAGGGGGGAACTTTGACTTTTGACCCAAGAAACAATTTGGACTTTGACCCGTGACTATGACGTAGGTCGGGACGTCACGAATCCGTAGACAGGCGGCACGCCGAAATCGGAGTTCGTATGAAGAAGTTATGGTCAAGGAAGCGTTTTAGCGGAATTTACGAACCGAGAACAACGGAATAAAATAATAATTTATTACGGGAATCCGTGCCAACTAATATTTAAATCAAACCAGTGGATTGGTGACAAGTGTCACCCATCCAAGCCCATACTATTCCAATAAAGCAACATTACACTATTCCTTCATTTTATATTCATATATTTTTCCCTCCATTTGTTTCCAGCCATTGGATCTTCTGCCCAAATGAATCCCAGCCCTCCATTTATTCTGATTTTCCTTATTCATGCACGATCTCTCTGTTTTCTCCCAAACACACACAAACACATACAGCCCCCCCATCACCCTTGCTTCTTCTTCCATTTTCTCTCAAACCAGGCGATCGAACCAGCCACCCTCATCGCACCAGCCAACCACCAACAACACCACCATCATCTGATCATCATCACCGTGCAGCACCGGCAACCGCCACCCCATTTCCCTGCCCCGAACGGCCGTGCAAACTCAGACTCGAAACACAGAGGAATCGGGTCCAAGAAGCAAACCTCGACAACCGCATCACCTCGACGCAAGAGAAGCCTCAGCCTGCACCTTTAGGACCCCAGGAGCACAACTGGACGACGACGAGGGCTACGGCGGCGTGACGGCGGCGGTAAGACCCAAAACCCGAGAACCCGTTTTTACTCCCCTGTTTCGAACCAACCCATGTTGATGCCAGGAAATCGATTGTTTGGTGATAGAAATGTCCTAGGGTGAGAGACGAGTTGATCAGGACCGGTTTGGACGACGGAGACGGCGTGGATCGACGGAGACGACGATCG
Source organism: Prinsepia uniflora (assembly GCA_032719365.1). Lineage (NCBI taxonomy): Eukaryota > Viridiplantae > Streptophyta > Magnoliopsida > Rosales > Rosaceae > Prinsepia > Prinsepia uniflora. The sequence goes on along the minus strand of CM064868.1, from coordinate 58,454,740 downwards.
GACTTTGGCCGTGAGTTTCAGTGACGAACTGGTGAGTTTCTTCCCGTTTTCTTTCTATTTCGAGGTTGTAGAACCATAGAACAGACCTAGACGACCCTATAAGGATGAACCCCGTCGAAAATGGTGGCCGGAATCGTACGGTGGAATCGGGTCAAGCCGTGAGTCGACGGAGACCCGGTTCCAGTCAAACGGGTCTGACCCGGTACTGTAGCATGATGACGTCATCATGCTGACGTCACTTCTGACGTCATGATGACGTCATCCTGTCAGATATTGTCATACCAGGGACCAATCAGAACATGCCACGTGTCACCTGACAGGTGTCAGTGATGACGTCATGCTGACGTCAGCATGTCGTCACTGCTGACGTCAGCAGTACTATAGCAGCGTTGACCCACGCGTTGACCAGGCGCGTGGGGGCGCGTGTGAACAGTGATTTTGGTGGGAATGGTACCATTTTCAAGATTTCGACGATACGGATCCAATGGAGGTGGTTTCGTGTCGATCGGAGATCGTTATATTAGTCAAAATGGGGTTTGGAGCACCGGGAATAGTGCCCGGGATGCGATTTTGAGGCGGATCTGTTCTAGGGTCTTGGTATTGATGTTATAGGGTCCTTAAGTAACCCTCAGGAATAATAATACAAGTTTTAGAGATCGTTGAGCAGCAAGGACCGAGTGTGAGTGGGCTGTTTGATTTATAAAAGGCTTGCATGCATAAACTGTTTTACTATTTCCACTTATGATTACGATGAGTCTTATGAACTGTTTATATCTGCTATTACAATGTTTTAGTCATGAGACCCGTCTGGATTATATGTGGATTTTGTTTGGGATGTCCGGGGGACATCTAGGGTAAACTATACTGTTATTGTACTGTACTTTCCTACCTGTGTATATTGTCTCCTCTAGGGAGGGTCGTTGGCCTGGGTGGACCCTGGAGTAGTCACGGGGCTCTGACTGAGTGGAGTTGACCCCCGTTGGGCTGCTTACTCTCAGGAAGGCATGTTTATATACCTCGGGCAGTGACCGGGATACCGGGAACTGATGTACCTAGAGAGTCTCGGGTGTGAGACCCTGAGTGGCAACGCGTAGCCTTAGAACCGTGACATCATTTGGATTGGGTTTTACAGTGCACTAATATGTTAGTTTCACCTTTCGATTATTATTGTGGTTTATTTGTTATGATTTCATTATGATATTATATTTTCACTGCATGCAAGATTTGGAAAACGGAGGGGTAAAACCTTATGATTATTTTATTATTAAATTGATTTCTAAACTGTTATTTTTGGCCCACTCACCCTTGTTTTACTGACCCCTCCAGACCCTGACACGAAAATAGAGGAGGAGGACCCGGAGGAGGAGGCAGAGGTTTAGTTTGCCTAGCTGTGCACCTGTACACCCACTTGTGGGTAGGTTGAGCACCGAATAAATGTACTCTGACTATGGTGCTCACATGTTGTATTTTACTTTCCCTTGTCTGACAGTATCACTTTAAACACTGTGGTTGTACGTTATCTATCTATTTAAGTCTTCGGCTTTTATTTAAGGGTAATTTTGGTATGTTTAGAGTCATTATCAGACGGGAGCGGGGCACGTCCCCGGGTGGTCCCAGTGGGATTGGGACGGGTCCTGTCATTGCCCTTATGAGCATATGGTTCAACTAGCATCAGTTTTCTTCGATGATTCTGCGCAGATGTGATGGATGACATTGCTATCTACGGGTACGGATGAGACTACTGAGACTTTGGCAACATTAAAGGAATGTTTCTTGGATCACTTTTATCCCCAATCATATCAGGATGCTAGGGAGATGGAGTTTCTGTGTCTGGAGTAGAGGGACGTGACTAGGGCCCTGTATGAGCACAAGTTTCTAGATTTGGCCAGATTTTCACAGGGTGGAATGGCAACTGAGGCGATGAGAATTCAACGGTATGTGTCAGGTCTTCAGAGTTAAATTCGGGTGATGGTGTTGGCTGGAGGATTCACCATACTCCGGACTCTGTTGGACGTGGAATCTCATGTGGAAATGAGCTTGGCATAATCCCAGCAGCAACGCCACAGTGGTTATGGATGACGACATGGGTGTTAGGGAGAGGACTTGTTTATCTAAGGAGCTTCGAAGAGGGCTACTTCTACTTACGATTCTTCTGGTGCTAATCGCTTGGGTTCTGGTGACTAATGGTCAGGTCATGGTGGATGGGATGCTCAGAGCGGTGGGGAACGTTGTTTCTATTGTGGAGAGTTCAGGAATTTCAAGCACGAGTGTCCATATTTTTTGGACGGTGATGCTACTAGTCAGGGTATGGGATGGCTGGGTGCGCAGTGGACACATTCTTTGATTGTAGCATCAGGGAGTCAGGATCGGGAATTCGGTAGATCATATGGTAGCTAGAGGGGACGCGGTGGGACTGCGGGCATGCGAGGAGAACTCAAGGAGTATTTTGAGCTTAGTGAGTGGTTTGTCCGAATCTGGGATAGGACAGATAGAGTATAACGTTTGGTTACCTTTGATTGGTTGTGGTACCGTGGAAGGATTTCGACGTGGACGGAGCCACGTGGGAGCCACATGGGAGCCACGTGGGAGCCTAGGTTTGGAGGCGAGACTTGTTTTCCACAGTTTTTAGTAAGGGAAGGTGCGAATTTTGAGGGTGAAATTCCTATAAAGATGGTAGATTATAATGCCCCGACCCGTAATTATAGAATTAGTAAGATTTATAAAAAAAAGTTTCCAGAATTATACAGATTTGAATTAGCATACTTGACTATTTTGCCCCTAGATTTAACCTTGACCTTATATTTTAGGGAAGGGTATTTTGGGCAAAGGAAGTTACAGACATATTTTTAGGGTTTTTTGGATAAGGTTCATCATTATCATACTCTCATTTTCTCACTCTCTTCCCTCAAAGCCGTGCAAATCCACCCCACATAAGAAACATACAACTCTAAATTATCATCTCCATTTTTTTATCATTTTGGACCAAACCATATTTGGGATCATGTTCTAGGATCCCCCACAATCATATTGAGCTAATTTTGGAAAGTGGAACGAGTTGGTAGTGGTCGTGGTGAGTATAGGAAGTTGGCCGAAACTTTGGAGGATCATAACTTGGAATCCAGGTATTGTTTCTTAATTTTGACCTTCGAGTCAAACGGTACGATTTTTGAGGCGATCAGACATCGTTTCAAGGTTATTTTGGTTGTCCGAAGGTTCAAGCTTCGTTTTAAATCCGTTTAGAAAACCCAAAAAATTATGGGATTAAAATAAAAGATATCTGAGATGGTTTGTGACCTTTCAATGTGATTTTGGACAAGTTCTATGATTTCCAGAAATTACTGAAATACATACAAAGCGTAACTCGGTTATACGAACGGTGTGTGAGTGGACTTTCTTTTCCAAAAATTATTATTCATGCATGGTTACTTGATTAAAATGTGTTTCTATGTGTTTTGGTGGCTTTGGAATATTCATAATTTTATCGGATTTTCGGTGATTTTATGAATATTTTATTATTATTTTACTGCGCATTTTTTTGAGGATTTACGTAAATTCTGATTTTGGTTCTGATTCGAATGTGGTTTTGAGCTTGAGTATGGCTTGTCATTTTAAAGGTTAATGTTCTATTGTTAATGATGTTATATTATTTTGGATGGTTTTTCAGAAGCCGTTAATGACTCGTTTTACGAGGTTTTCCTCAAGTATAAGTTTTCGAATTTTGGTTTTAATTCAAGATTTTAGCTGAACAAGGTTTGAATTATGAAACAAGGTGGTTTTGATGAATTTATGATTTTCTTATGATTTCAGTGCAAAATACTTCATATGCATATTTCACGAGATACAATGTATAACTTGGTTTTGGGCTTAGGCCGGAGGTTTTTGGAACAAGGTTTTGGATATGAAATTGATCGGTGTGATAAATGTATGATTCCTTGGTAATGGTGAACTTGAGATATGATGATGATGTGAAATGTGATGTTGACTATGAATTGGACTTGGGCCGGTTATATGTGATGATGCTTGTTGGTTTTTTATTTAGTCTCAGACATCGAGTATGGGGCTTCGAATCCTGAGACTAGTATTATGTATGATTTTGATAGTGTTTATTGGATGTGAGTCTCAAACGTCGAGCTAGGGTCTATTGTTAGGACCCGTCCCAAATCTCCTGGGATTTATGTGGGACGTGCCTGATCCCGTCTGACACGAAGTGTCAGACCAGGGAAATTCCCGCTTCTACCCCCCTCGGGGCTTCTAGAATGCGCCAGGATCTGGGGGAGCAGTGTGATCTCTCGGTTTCTACTATAGCCCGCATCCGCGATCTACCTGAAGGACATTCAAAACATTAAAAGCCGTGAGTGAACAAAAAAAATAATTTATAAAAACATTTTCACAAAATGACCTTTATACCCTTCACTAAAAAGTATGCATGCATTCGAAAACTAATTAGCAAAACATTCACAAAAAAATTAGGGCCTTGTCCTAAAACCGTAAATCAAGTACATGGGAACTCAGCCCAAACCTTTTCCATAAGGGCTCAGCCCAAATCCAATTCACGTGGGTCTTAGCCCAAAACAAGTTTCAGTAAAACCTCGTACAAACATCTATATATATATAACCCATCCTCGGCATCTCGTATGCCCAATCAATAATCGTCACGATTTCTCTATAAGTGTGCACACTACTCGGGGTCTCACTACGAGTCTACCCCCAGGATCTAAGACGTCTGGGAGGATTTTCCAAAATCCAGGATCTACGATGTCCGGAGGACTGTCCCCGGACCGAGTCCGTGGCTATACCATACCTCACACGCCTGGAATGTGCTCGCTCTTGGAGTCACTCATTCCAGTCAGTGGAATGTGACACTCTAGGATCTACGACGTTTGGAGGAGACCAATCATAGGGAGGGTATATACATTATCAAATCATTGTTCAACTGGGTCTTATACCCGAACATCGCAACAGGATTCCTCGAATCCGATTCAAATCCAAATCTCACAAGCCTCAGCCTAAATCCACAGTTCAATAGGGTTTCAAACCCGAACTTCTCATTTCATAAACCAAACTGGGACTCAAGCCCGATACTACAATAATGGGGCCTTGAGTCCGATTTCACAATCATCTGGGCCTCTAGCCCGATATCACAACTAACGGGGCCTCAAACCCGAAACCATAAATCAACGGGGCCGCAAGCCCAATTTCACAATCAACGGGGCCTCAAGCCCGATTTCACAATCAACGGGGTCTCAAGCCCGATATTACTACCAACTGGGCCTCAAGCCCGAATTCGTAAACCAACGGGGCCCTCGGCCCGATTGTATAACTCAAATGGGCCTTCAACCTGATTACTCATCAAATCAAATGAACTCCAAGTCCGAGAGTTTCCAATCAAATGGGCCTCATGGCCGACTTTATATTTCCAAATCCAAAACCCATTCATTAAACCCTCATTAAAAACACAGTACGTATATGCACGACATAAAGCTGGAAACTTTGAAAAGGGTGCAAATACGTCAATACTAGCTACCACAAACAAATGCACTCATGGCATCACAAAACATGTATTTAAAATATTTATAAACATTTATGCATACATTGAATTCATAAAACAAGTCCACTCGCAGATCGTCCGAAGACGCACCTCGATACACGCGCCATACAACCTTCCCGGGCCAATCACAGTCACCGGGGCTCCCGAACCTATCCAAATCGTAATAGAGGGTTACTAACTACCTCATTAACCTATCATAAAAGACCCCTAATTTTCTGGGATTTTTAACTATTTTTAAAGTCGATCCTAAACCTTCGGACATCCCGAACTATATTGAAACGATGTCTGATCGACACGAAACCAGTCCCAAAATATTCGTTACATCGAATAGATGATTTCATATGTTGGAACCACCCCCAAAAGATGGCCCACGCGCCCCCACGTGCCGCCCAAAGCCCATGCACGTGGGAGCCACGCGCCATGAACAGTATTATATCCTACCTCGCGTGAACCCGGTCTAGCCAGTTTGGCGGTTCGGCTAGTCCAACTGGACCGGCGTGACCGGTCCGACCCCATATCTTCTCCAAATTTCGTCCATTTCCTTCCAATCCAATCCCATTCTTCCTTTCTAATCCCTAGAAATATATTGGTGTAAAGAAAACTAAGAAAAACCATTAAAACCCGACTCGTTCAATACCTCCCTTCACGGTCCAATTTCTCAATCTTACCCCAAGGCAGCACCGCCCCTCTCCACCATCAAAACCTGCCCCTACGCACTCCTAATAACCCAAAGAATCTCCCCCAATCACCAGAAATCATCTCCAACGTCTAAAACCCGAAGTGGAAATTTTGAACGTAAAACGCATACATTCGCGTTTCCACGGCCCCCGTGCACGGCGACTCCCGATCCTGCCACCATACAACACATCTCGGTCTCCTCTCCTTTTTTCCTTCATGGTTCATGCTCATCAAGTGAGGTTGAGGGGTGTGTGAGGGGTGGGTTGCACGGTTTATGAGTTTCGAGTTGGTTTGGATGAATGGAACAGATAAGGGTGGTGCTGCATTAATGTAAGGGAATGGGCAATGGATGAGTGACAAGTGTCACTCATCCATTGGACCTGTTCAAAAGATCTGGGTCCCACTCAGGACAAAAGTCCACTTTTTCCTCGTAAAACGTGCCACCATAAATAGTACATCGGAAATTCCTTGAACTGTAACTTTTCCGTCTAACGTTCGATTTCGAAGTGCCGCTTGTCTACGGACTCGTATCGACTCGATCTACGTAACGGTCTTCAACCATCGGACCTCCCGGGTCAAAAGTTAAATTTTTGCCCTCGTTCAAGAGTAAAATCGTAATTTCACCCTGAACGTCCGTTAATCCTCAACTAATCTCCGGTTATCCTTACTAATCTTTCGTTAATTCTTAATTAATTCTGATAATTCGGGACGGGTCATTACATTTATAGTTCCTAAGATTGTGTTGAGGTGACTCAGACATCGAGCTTAGGGCTCCAGTTCCTAAGTGTGCATGTGATGGCCTACTGGTATTGCCCAATTTTCCCTTGTGATGTGATGACTGATATTGTGTTTATTTAGTGATGTTGAGTTGACTTTGTGTGAATTCTGTGATAATGTTGGATATGGATTAATTGTGTATTATTGATGTGATTTATCATGAGTAACCTTCCTCGTCGACTTAGGCTCCGGCTCCCGAGTGCATATGTAGTGTGCCTACCAATGGGCCAGTGGGTTGATGTTTGATAATGTGAGCCGAGGAAGGATTGAGCGTGATATGTGTGGATTTGTGTGATAGCGGATATGGTGGCGTTGATATGGTTGAATGTAATAATTGGTTTGTGGTTAATGGCTTTACAAATGTTTTCACAAATTTCAAGAATATAAATTGTGTTTTGTTGTAATCAAAGTGTTGAAGAAATAAATGTTCCAATTTTCGATTACTCATCGTCCAATCACCAAGTGACGCATGTCCGTCCTAATAACCTGTCAACTTGGAGAATAGTGGGTCTCCCGTTAGCACGGGCACTGGTGTGGTACAGGCCTAAGGGTCTCTAAAGGTCAAGTTAGTAACTTTGTTTGTAAGAGGAAATGGTAAATGGTAAATGGTAAGTTTGGCAGAGTAATAGTGAATAGTAAATATTTGTTACCTTTATTGGGAAATGTGTACCCCTTATGTATGGGTAAGTGGGATGTCCAATTTCTATAGTTTCGATGTGGGATAAATGCTCCTCAATTTGCGTGCTGACTCGTGTTACATAGATCAAGGGTGGAAAGGCTTCAACTTGTCATCCCATGTTGGGGCCAGTGCCGGGGCTATGTAAGTATCTTGGGCCTGGGCCTTGTTCGGTTCTTGGGCTTGTAGGTATGCGGTCTAGTGAGTCTGGTCAGATATGGTGTGAACAGAAGTCCCCCAAGTTCTTGATTGAGGTGGAATTTCTCAGTCGGAGACTTGTCTCATTCTCCAAGACTCGGTGGGAAGTATACTTGTAGTCCCTCATGTCCCTTGGCTAGAGAGTCCACCGAGCTCGGCTCGGCCATGTGAGAGGAGTCGAAAATGGTTGACGTGTCCGAGAAAGAGGCTCGATGGGGTTGACTTTGTCTGTCGTAGGAGAAGGTGGCTTGGCAGAGGCACCTGGGTCGGCCGCCAGAGAAGGTGGCTCGACGACTGTGCCCTAAGCGATCGCCCAAGATATGAACCTGGTAGAGGTACCTTGGTCGATCGCAGGGAAGGTTCAGTATCTGATGTGTGGCTTCTATATTTCGTTGCGTGGCAGGTACCGAGCGGTGTATATGGCTCGGCGGGGTCCTGACCGATCGATCGGACAGGCAGGATTTTCTGAAATGGAGGTGGTAGTGGGAGGGCCGGTTGGTCTCCCTCGGCTGGATGTGGAACACCTGTTAGTTAGATCTGTGTGGTTTGTGACAGGTGTTAGCCACTGAGGATAGTGACGCCTTGTAGTCCATGTAGAGCTCTATAAATAGGGGAAGCCCTTCACAGATTTCCCCACTTGTATTTTTTAGAAATTGGACGAAACTCTGTCAAAGTGAACAGGCGATTTTCGATCAGATCTCAGCGACGGTGCTCACAGTGGTACGATTCCACAACTCCGTCGAGAAAAAACACGGTAAGCATCTATGTCCCAGAATTTGGTAGATTAAACTGGTAGTGAGTGAAGAACTGGGCATGAACTTGATGACGTTTGTGCCCAGAACTACCAGGATCCGAATCAGTCTCTGAGTTGTTTTTCTCCCATTTTCTTATTGATGTTCGAGGTAACTCGGGGGTGAAGGGGAGGTGCTATGACTTAGAGGCCGGCGAGTCATCAAATAGTAGCGTGAAGGTTTTCATTTCCCTTTCGGGGAGTAAGGACGAGGCCAGCTCGACCAACACTGAAGATAGAACACAGTCGGCCCATTAGGTTGCCTAGGTTTCTTTCCAAGAGGAAGAGCTAGTAAACGAAGTGAAAGCGGCCAACCAGACGGGCGGTGGCAGCATCTTGGTAGACGCCAGGATGGTAGTGAAGGCACGTGTGCCAAAGGCACTGAAGTTAACTCAAGTACGACAGAAGGGGTTAGTGCAAATGACCAAGGGGAAGTCGACCAGTGATGGGTCAGTGTTGGATACGGTGCCAATAGAGCGGGCCGTCTTCACCATGGATGAGATGGTGAATAAGGAGACCGAGAAGGGTTTTATGAAGATGAGGATAGAATTTGGGGTACCGAAGTTGGTGGTTGACACGGCCCATCCCAATCCCTCCCGGGATTACCGTGGAATGTGCCATACTCCCGTCTCACACGAAGTGTCAGACAAGGGATAACCTAATGCCACTGCCCACTCGGGGCTTCCAGAGTGCGCAAGGATCGATGAATGAGGAATGCGATGTCCCAGTCTCTGCTGCAGTCACATCCGTGATCAATCTGAAGGGCATTAAAAACAACAAAGGCTGTGGGTGGACGAAAATAAGTAAGTTCATAAAAACATTTCGTAAAGACATTTATGCCCTTCACTAAAATGTATGCATTCCTAGAAAACCAGTAATCAAAACATCTACTCAAACAAGCCATTGGGGCCTTAGCCCAAAACTGTACCTCAAAACCAAGTGTGGGAACTCAGCCCAAAACTGTAGAATACCAAATCCGTAAATACAAAACCAAGTGGGCCACTGCCCAAATCCATAAACACAAATCCAAAAGAAAACCATTTCATAGATCCAATAGTCCATATTTACCACATTACCATCTTCGGAATCCCAGATGCCTAGCGTCCCAGACGCTTGACGTACCAGACGTCATATCTCACGGTATAAGCAATGCGTGCTGCCCGGGGTCTCTCCGGGTCAATATCTCTGACATCCCAGATGTCTGACGTTCCAGACGTCTAATTATAGCAATCCTGCTCCTGAGTCACTATACGGTTCGGTCGCTCCGTACAATGACCCCTCGCAGGCAATGCACCGTGACTTCCCCAGTGTCCCAGACACCTGGAGGAGACCATCACATATCCTCGTATCAAGATGGTATATGGAAAAGAGGTTTTACAAAGTCATTTCACAACATCTCAATGGGCCCTGCCCAAAATCTCCATAAAACATCACAATTCCATTTAGGGTCCCCGACCCGAAATCACATTTATGAAACATAGGGTCCCAGACCCAAAATCACATTTATAAAACATAGGGTCCCGACCAGAAATCACATTTATAAAACATAGGGTCCCAGACCCGAAATCACATTTATAACACATATGGTCCCAGACCCGAAATCACAATTATAACACATAGGGTCCCAGACCCGAAATCACATTAATAACCCAACTGGGCCTCATGCCCGATTCTGTAAACCACTGGGCCCACGACCGTAATTCGTAAATCAACTGGGCCCTTGGCCCAATTTTGGAAATCAATTGGACCCTGGCCCGATAATATAACTCGAATGGGTCTCAGCCCGATTTCATAAAGCAACTGGAACCCCGGCTCGATTACGTAACTCAAATGGACTCCAAGTTCGTGGTTTCCAAAATAATTGGGCCTCATGCCCGAGTTCATCTTTCTAATTTCAAAAACATTTCATCACATCATTCATGAAACCACAAGCACGTAAAACCACAATAAAACTGTCAGCCTCGATATACGTACAATACGAAAAAATATCTCGAAATACGTGCAACATACGCGAATGATACGACTCTATACGCGTGCCATAGGCCAAACAATACGCGTGCCACTATAGTAGGCGTGTGGGTTTCATGAATCCCGAGGTTAGGTCAACATGACTTTTGTCCCATTTAATGTAACGAACATTTTGGCACTGGTTTCGAGTAAATCAGATATCGTTTCGATATTATTTTTGACGTTTGAAGGTTTTGAATCGAGTTTAAAAATAGTTCAAAATTCGGGAAAATTGCGGGACTTTCATAGGAGGTTAATGAAGAGCTTAGTGACCCTCTAGTGGTGTGGCCCGGGAAGGCCTATGACACGCGTATCGAGGCGGCAGCATTGGACGGTCTGTGAGTGAACTTTGGTTTTATAAATACTATGCATGCCTAACTGTGTTATATTTTTTATATACGTGATTTCCATGATAATAATTGTGATTATTGATTTCGCGTATGTTGCACGTATTTCGAGATGTTTTTTATATTGCACGTATATCGAGGCTGACGGTTTTATTGTGGTTTTACGTGCTTGTGGTTTCATGAATGATGTGACGAAATGGATTTGAAATTAGAAAGATGAACTCAGGCATGACGCCCAATTGTTTTGGAAACCTCGGACTTGGAGTCCATTTGAGTTACGTAATCGAGCCGGGGGCCCAGTTGCTTTATGAAATCGAGCCAGGGGCCCAGTTGTTTACGGAATCGGGCGGAGACCCATTTGAGTTATATTATCGGGCCAGGGGCCCAGTTTATTTCCAAAATTAGGCCAGGGACCCAGTTTATTTAGGAATTAGGGTCGTGGGCCCAGTGGTTTATAGAATCGGGCATGAGGCCCATTTGGGTTATAAATGTGATTTCGGGTCTGGGACCCTACGTGTTCTAAATGTGATTTCGAGTTTGGGACCCTATGTTTTATAAATGTGATTTCGGGTCGGGGACCCTAAATGGAATTGTGATGTTTTATGGAGATTTCGGGCATGGCCCATTGAGATGTTGTGAAATGACTTTGTAAAAACTGTTTTCCATATACCATCTTGATACGAGGATATGTGATGGTCTCCTCCAAGTGTCTGGGACACTGGGGAAGTCACGGTGCATTGCTTGCGAGAGGTCATTGTATGGAGCGACCGGACCGTATAGTGACTCAGGAGCAGGATTGCTATGATTAGACGTCTGGAACGTCAGACATCTGGGATGTCAGAGATATTGACCCGGAGAGACCCCCGGCAGCACGCGTTGCTTATACCGTGAGGTATGACGTGTGGTACGTCAAGCGTCTGGGACGCTAGGCATCTGGGATGCCGGAGATGGTTATGTGGTAGCGTCTAGGACGTTAGGCATCTGGGATGCCTAAAATGGTAATGTGGTAAATATGGACTATTGGATCTATGAAATGATTTTCTTTTGGATTTGTGTTTATGGATTTAGGCAGTGGCCCACTTGGTTTTGTATTTACGGATTTGGTATTCTTCAGTTTTGGGATGAGTTCCCACACTTGGTTTTGAGTTACAGTTTTGGGCTAAGGCCCCAATGGCTTGTTTGATTAAATGTTTTGATTACTGGTTTTCTAGGCATGCATACGTTTTAGTGAAGGGCATAAATGTCTTTACGAAATGTGTTTATGAACTTACTTATTTTCGTCCACTCACAGCCTTTGTTGTTTTTAATGCCCTTCAGGTTGATCACGAATGCGACTTCAACAGAGACTGGGACATCGCATGCCTCCTCCATCGATCCTTACGCACTCTGGAAGCCCCGAGTGGGCAGTGGCATTAGGTTATCCCTTGTCTGACACTTCGTGTCAGACGGGAGTATGGGACATTACACGGTAATCCCGGGGGGGAGGGGGGATTGGGATGGGTCGTGTCAGTGGTCACCCGGTTACAGACAAAGAACGAGAGACCGAGTAACCCTCCAGTCAGTATGGCGTTATTTTATACCGAGCTAATGCGCCACGTGGTGAGGCTGTCACTGCAACCCTAATGTCTGGATTGTGCTATGCTCCTTCTATACCGCATTTAACTGGGCCGAGCAACCGGAGCCAACCTATTCCCAACAACAGAGCACGGGGTAGGTCTTCGTGCGGCACCACAAGAAGAGCAAGCGATGCGAGTTCATTCTCGACCTACCAACCTCCCAGAAATCGTATAAGACAAAGTTTTGTCTGATCGGTGGGGACTAGGAGGGGAATACCAAGAGGGGTCCTCTACCGAGCAAGTTCCAGACTAAAGTTGTGGTGTCGTAGTGTAGGACAGACTTGTTATACTATGCTTTTATTTTTTTTCAAGTGTCTATGTTTGTACTGACTTGGTGCTCGATGTGCAGGTTTGTTTCCCTCCGAGGGGATTTTGACGGAAGAGAAATAAATCATTCAAGCAGTGAGGACGAGCATGGACGACTTGGAACGAAATTAACGCGTCCTTCGGCTGCCAGGTTTTCAGTACAAGTCCGGGTTAATTGACACTGACGAGAGTAAGTCTGCTTGACCAAGTAAGTGGTTTTGAGTTTGTGTGTTCCTTGCTGAAATGTTCTTGTTGATGTAGTTCCAAAGCACCTCGGTACGAGGATATACAAGGATTGTCTACCACTCAAGATGAAGGCTGATCAGACGTAGAGGGAGGCATCACTTGGGAAGGTGGCTCAGTGCTTGGATAAAATGTTAAAGAGGAAGAGGGACCAGTCGAACAAGGGGCAGGGGGAGCAATCCGACCGCCCGAAACAAGATCGAGTACCAAAGCCAAGGCCGAAGAGCCTTGCTCGGACTTCGAAAAGGCCACATGAAGAGGTCGAGGGTGAGCAAGTGCTCTCCCCCTAACCCGAAACGAGCAAGGGCACAGGTCGAGGCCGAGGTAGTCTTGACAGCGCAGACGTCGCTTGGCGGTGAGAGAACCATGCCGAACCCTAACTTATTGCCTCTTCCGTCCCCCCCACACCCCCCCCCCCCCCACCCCCTCGGCTAGACATGAGATTACTAGAAATGCTAAAGATGTGCGGGGATGTGAACCTTGGGTTGTTTACCGAGGGAGAGTCGGCTGGTGAGTCCTCTGACCCTCAGACGACCCTTTGTTGCCATAGGCAGATGGTGCCGTTGCGGAACGACATCTGTGAGGAGGCCTCCATCCCGTTGGACGACCTGGTAGCGGTTAAGTGCAAGACGGTCGACGAGAAGATGGGGAAAACACTCCTGTTGCTCAGCAATGTAAGTGGATATTTTATTTCAAGGTTGATTTATGTACCAAGTGCATTAAGGTCTAATCATGAGTTATGTACAAGCTCTCGACGAGGTTTATCTGCAGTTTTCCACGACGCAGAAGAGGGTCGTCTCGGCGAGAAAGGACAAAGAGAAGCTCAAAAGGAAGAAGGAGGAGTTGGCACCCAAGCTTCAGGTGGACAATAGGACAATCAAGCATGCTTCCGACCTATCTAGGCAGTTGGAGGCTAAATGACACAAGGTGCGGGAGGATGCGGTTGCCAAGAAGGAATTGAGGTCCGAGCTCCAACCAAAGGTGGATGCGGTCGAGAAGGACCGAGTGCGGCACTACAAGGAATTTTGCCAATGAAGGCGGCCAGGGAGGCCGACCTTGCAAAAGCCTGGGAACAGGCGGCGGCCGAGTTTAAAGAGTAGGAAATGGACAAAATAGAAAATAGCTACACCACCGATTGCGAGGAGGAATTTCTTCAAGAACTTGTTCCGCAACAATCTCAGGTTGTCAATTTACACACCCTGGCTCGGTCAAGATATCACTGCTGATATGTTCGAGGACGAGTCGGGTGATGGGGTGGATGACACCGAGGGTGTAGGGGATGAGCAAGAGTTGAAGCAACCAAGTGTGCAGCTAGAGGTGTAGTCGGAGGCCATGCCACAGGCCGAGGGGCCAGAGATGGAGGAGCTAGTTTAGGGATTAGGCCTTCGTGCCTTGTATATTTTCTTTTTTTTTTAATTGATAGGATGGCCGAGGCCCTTATTTTTTTAATGCTCTTGCAGGCCGAGCATAATAGGTCTGCATATCAATGGAATCAATCATGACTTATGGAAATTTCGACTGTATTTGTTAACCGATCTGTAGATACGTTTGAGTTAAAATAGCAAGTGTCGGAGTGTAGGCCCAGTAAGACCATGCCTCGACTCATATGTTTGAGTCAAAGTGTTGGTGTAAGCCGAGTAGGGTTGTACGCCGACTCGTATATTTAAGTCAAAATAGCAAGTGTTAGGTGTAGGCCGAATAAAACCGTACCCCGACTCATATGTTTGAGTCAAAGTGTTGGTGTAAGCTGAGTAGGGCTATACACCAACTCGTATATTTGAGTCAAAATAGCAAGTGTTGGGGTGTAGACCGAGTAAGGTCATACCCCGACTCATATGTTTGAGTCAAAGTGTTGGTGTAAGCCGAGTAGGGCTGTACATCGACTCGTATGTTTGAGTCAAAATAGAAATTGTTGGGGTGTAGGCCGAGTAAGACCGTACCCCAGCTCATATGTTTGAGTCAAAATGTTAGTGTAAGCCGAGTAGGGATGTACATCGACTCGTATGTTTGAGTCAAAATAACAAGTGATGGGGTGTAAGCCGAGTAAGAGCGTACCCCGATTCATATGTTTGAGTCAAAGTGTTGGTGTAAGCCGAGTAGGGTTGTACAACGACTCGAAATTTTTGAGCCAAAATAGCGAGTGTTGGGGTGTAGGACGAGTAAGACCGTACCACGACTCATATGTTTGAGTCAAAGTATTGGTGTAAACCGAGTAGGGCTGTACATCAACTTAAAATGTTTGAGTCAAAATAGCAAGTGTTGGGTGTAGGTCGAGTAAGACCGTACCCCGATTCGTTTGTTTGAGTCAGTATTAGTGTAAGCCGAGTAGGGCTGTACACTGACTCGAAATGTTTGAGTCAAAAAAGCAAGTGTTAGGTGTAGGCCGAGTAAGACCGTACCCCCACTCATATGTTTTGGTTGACTGTTTATGCGTTGTGTATTGAAAATGCTCATCATTGATGATGTGGGCCAAAATTGGCGAATTACAGCAAGCCATAAGTGGAAGAACACTATTCCAAAAAAACCTTTAGACAATAGCAAGAAAGTGTCGTCTAAATGCCCTGAAAAGCGACGTCTATATGAGTGACGTCTATTTGAAATGCATGAGACGACAATTTCTTTGTGTCGTCTAAAGTCCAATCAGATGCCAAGTTTTTTAAAAAATTGTCGTCTATTTTATAGATGGAAAAAGAGGATTTCCTTTAAAACGGTATTTTGTGGTCTAATTAGATGGCCGTTTTTATTTTTCAATGTCATCTTAACATATTAAGACGACAATTTTTTTGTAATTACGGTCGTCCATGGCCCCTAAAGACAACAGTTTTGAAAAAAAAAAAAGTGTTTATAATAACCCGTTAAGAAAACAATTTTGGAATAAAGTGTTATCTTTAACATATTAAGACTACAACTTTTGGTGATTGCTGTCGTCTATGACCCCTTAAGATAATAGTTTTGAAAAATAAGTGTTGTTAATGATAGCTTTGACAAAAAAGTGTTAGTCGACAACAGTTATCCACTGATATCTAAAGTTTCACAATACTACAGGTTTCTATTCATTTTCGATTTACGTCTCACACCCCCACCCACTAAAACAGGTTTTGAATCACTAAAACTTTGTAATTAAAAGAAAGTTACATATATAAATCTTTGAAGCAAATCCATACAACATTCTTACAAAAAAAATCATCTAAAAACCAAACACATCAATTTTTGGCAATCTTCCAAAAGGATACAAATTCTATCTAGTTAGTTCATTACATGCCCAATGGTAATCCAGTAAAGCCCTTCCTCTCATCATAGCAGTTCCAGTGATATACTAATCCATGGAACTGATCCATCATGAGGCTAAGAATGCTGCACCATATGCCCAACAAAGAAAATGAGCAAGATAAAAAAACCAAAACATGTGAAGCAGAATTACAATACATAGTAGAAACGTATAAAAGACATACCTAGCACTACAAACCGTCCCTAATCCCAATTACTGCATCATCCAATTCCTGAATCACTACAAACCGCCCCTAATCCTAATTCCTGCATCAATTTTTGTTCCTTAGATGCTCCTATCCACCTATAGTTGTTGTAGCACGATTTCTGTTTTTTTTTAATTTCACGTCTTGCATTTGACAAAGTGAATAGGAGCACGACCGATAAGAAAATGAAAGGACATGCTCTTCTATTCTTATTCAGCTTTTTTTTTTCTAAGGAACATACTTATATGACTTTTTTCCTCTCGGCTACAGGCATATATGAGACTTCGATTATGGGCCAACTCTAACTATACCGATGGCAATAAAAGGCATGTATGGATAAGTTAAAGCATATAATGAAATGTAATAGCAAGAAGACACACCTTCCTGAGCACTGAAGATAAAGTAGGGAATCAGACCAGCTTGAACAAATTTTAGAAGATCCCTTGCTTGAAATTAATTGAAAGCCAAGGTGATACATAAATACACTACAATGTATGTCTAGAGAAGATCTGAAATAAAATCTAGAAGGTGCATAAATCCCTTAAAAAAAAGTAGAAGGTACAAGATTAAAAAAAAAAAATAGTGTAAGGGGAAGGAATGCATCAAGATACTTACAACATTAGTTTGACAATACCAGGCGAAATGCACACCAAGAAATGCCAGATTCAGCAGGCAGCCGCTTGAGAAAATCATAGATACGTGATTAAACACAAAGTATTTCGGTAAATGATAAGACTGATTATGAAGCTTTGACACTTCATAGATACGGGAATGAAAGGATCAACCTTCAATTGAAAATATCCCAGCATTATTGATAAGAACATGGAGAGGTCCTAAACGTGCATTCCATGCTTGAGAAAATCTCAGGCAGTACCCAAGTAGAGCAGATCAAGTTCCATCACCTATAAAAGTCAAAATCTTATTGTATATAATCAATGTAATGTACATATTTGGCGGTGGCCTTTGGCCGTGCTATATTTTTATGGTGTTGAATAAGTTACCTCAATTTCGAGAGGAAAGCCCATTCCAGACCATTCATTCTCACTTCTGGATCAATTCATTAGCTGCTTTCGTATTTCTCACTGCCATCACAACATGAGCTCCGGATTCCGCCAATTGTCAGTTCAGTACATGACCAGCAGATGGGCATAAATATCCGGAAACATTGCTGGGACTTTATGACCAAAATTAGAAAATGACGAAGAGACGGTGAGGAAGACAAGTTAAAGAGAGACAAAAATTAGTGTGTGATTTTCCTTTTTAAGGTTTCGACCTAGAGCTTGATGTTGACAAGATCTCAACAAAGCCATGCTCATTCTTCCTATTAACCAATAGCACATACACAACACAAACCAAAATGAAAGGCAAATCCGCTCAAATTCTTAGATAAGAACAAGATAACACATTCATAACACAATGCAAATAAAATTGGGTCATGTACATATATCGTCCTTGTATTCATGTTACACTTGTTCCAATCAAAGTGAGACAATTAATATAATTAAAAAAATTGAAGGTGAAAAGTACGAAAAAGACAACCCAAAAAGGATAATACCAACCTTGTGTTTATTTGCCACTCTTTCTTCTCCACCAGTAGGCAGTATCCCTTCATTTTTTGGATAGAAACCAACATCCTTGTTATATATTCCTCCAACAAACCTGGCTGGGTTAATTTTATTTTTCATAAAGAATAAATACAAAAACCAAGCTAATCAGAGCTACATTTCAACTTACTAGTTAATCGTATCATTCTAATGATACGAGCTGTAAATTTTAACGAGCAATGAGATACGAAGCAAAACCAAAATAAGTTTTAAAACGAAATGAAAGCCCCTTCAAATCTAAATCACATTCCAAATTATAAAATCAAATAAGCAATCAAATCTAAAACATTAGAGATAATAAAGCCCAGCTCTGGGAACGCATACCTTGCTCTTAGTGACAGATCTATGAAAACTAGCATGTAAGGATTGATTTCATGTTCATCTATTACCCTTAAAACTTAATCATAGCTGCCAGATCTATGAAATTCTGCAAAATAAGGAGAAAAAAAGTAAGAGCCTACCTTAATCCCCAGATTTTTACCAAGGACAGATTCAAAGTCCTGTGATCATGATGGAATTGCTAAAGAAGGATTTGTGTAGCTGGCAGCATTGGGAATTTACATATTACACTCATTTTCCTTGCTTGTCGTCCCTAAACTCTAGCTCCCATTTGAGAAAATATGGCTGGCTCTCTTTGACTGCTTTACCATTTCAATCATGGCCATAATAAAGTTTCAACTTTTAAGTGTTTCACCAAATTCGACTGAAACGGACCTGCTGGATATATAAAGTTTCAAACATGCAAATGAAAATGGTTGCAATTAGGTCAAGAACCATGAAACCTTTAATAGAGTCCACTATAAGCTCAATGCACCAGTAGACACACAAAAGGATAAAGAAATAAAACTCTACATAATGATTAGACGATCAAAGAAATTATAATGACAAAAACGTACCTTCCAATATGATCAAGTCAATTTTTTGTTCCGAAAACATAGGTATGCGAAAAAACCTCTAAGGAGCTGTGGAAATCATGAGGTGTGACCTAACTTTACACCTTTCACAGCCTAAAGGATACATCTACAAGCTCGAAAAGAAAAAATGTGGTGTTAACTTAAAAGTGTAAATCATACAGCCAATTTGGATATTAAAGACTATGAAACTTTACAAGTTAGAGAAATAAAAACCTGTATGGTAATCTCTCCATTGTGACCTAGAAACCTCACTGGTTGTGCAAGGGGCCATCTGGGAATGGTATTTGTGCTATACCTCCAGTGACAGATGGTAACCAGGAACTTCAGAGCAGAGCATTCCCTTCTCCCCAACTTTCTGAGCTTGATGCTCCCTTGATTAGCTTTCGGCATATGTACAGCTCTCGTTGAATGTTCTCAATATTTTTCTCTTTAACAACTTTGACAAATACCTGTTGTATGCTGGGCATTGCTTTTTCGTAGTAACCAACTAAAGAAGCATTCACAGAAACAGGTTTCCACCCAAGCACTTCAAGATCCTCTTGTCTAAAAATATTCACAATGACTACAAAGGAAACAGAGTTTATGGTCAAACAACATGTTATTAAACAAGCTGAGCTTATCTCAGAAATTATGCCAAATAGAAGTGACAAAAACTGATAGATAAAAAGATAGATAAATGAAGGATGTATGCATAAAAGCTAGAAAAATCAATTGGAGATGTGATGCAATTAGAAAGCGCTAGGCAATGCATCTAACATTCAATACTATCAATACAAGAAAGCGAGTAGCATTCATATACATCACGATAAGGAACTGCAAATATAGTGCAAGGATGATGAGTAAAAGATGTGCACATGATCGTTTTCTCTTAAATTCCTAACAAGCAAAAACTTAAACACCCATATAAAGGAGAGAATGCAAAATACAACTCAGCATTGTTCAATGTAGCTAGCTACCTAGATAAAGACTAAATTTTGAAGTTAACAGGAAGATTTTGAAATTACCAGAAAGATTCAAACACTATATCACTCTCCATGGAAGAAGTTAAGAACCTTAAAATGTATGGTTGTACGAAATCTAATCACAAAACTTAAAAATTGACAACAACCCAACAATCACAAACACAACCCGAACCTCGAGCACAGTAGATAATATAAACCAAAATTGGGATAACCTCTTATTCGCCGCTCTACTGCTCCAGTTTTTTGCAGATCGAGCGACCCTTCGCCCTACATTTCTTTTACCTAACATCGAATCCATTACCCATCCCTAGAAATGTTCACAAATCTTGGACATCTCTATGAAACAAGAAAAATGACTAAAGATATTCCAGAAACCTAAAACAATACGATTCAACAAACCTGCAACAATACGATTCAACATACCTGCAACAATACGATTCTTACGATTCCAGAAACAAGACGAAATGTTCGGACTAACCACACGATTCATACGATTCAACTGAGTTATCTGGCTACCATGGAACGAGTCCTCTCAGTGATGGATTCTCTCTATGAAAGTTGGATCTCTCGGTGAGAGCTTGAAATTTCAGCGTGTATATCGTCTTGCGGTCGACCAGCTCGTGAAAGGTTCGCGACTTGTGGTCGCAGATTTTAGGTTTGGGTTTAAGTGCACAGTAATTTGCGCCTTCTCAAAATTTAATACTTCGCCGTTTTCACTTCTGGGTTAATTTCGTCTCTCTGTTTTCCAATAGACAACATACTAGTGAAAAAGTATTGTACTTTCATTTATAAAACAAATGAAAACTATATCAGACAACACTTTTATATAATTATAAACGGCAATTATAGTCTAAACTGTCGTCTCTTAGAATAAGACATCATATTTAACATAAATTATCATCTCATTAGTGACGTCTATACCCATAAATAACATAGTGGAAAATACAAAGTTTAAAGGAAATATTTCTTCAGATGGTCGACATGTCATGGGTGGCCGAGTCGTTTGCTCTCAAAGTCCTCCAAGTCATAGGTGCCTGGTCAACAGAACCTTGTAATCTAATAGGGGCCTTCCCAATTTAGGCCGAGGGTTCCAGCCGAGCGATCCTTTGTGGTGAGGCTGACTTTCCGAAGTACCCAGTCTCCTTGAAAACTATGGGATTTGACTGTGGCATTGTGGTAGTTGCAGGGTCGCTGTTTGCAGGCAATGTTTCTGAGGTTGGCCTGTTCCCAATGTTCCTCAATGATATCTAGGTTGAGTACAAGCTACTGGTCAAGCTCGTACGTCGACACTCAATAAGAAACTTCATTAAGCTCAGCTAGGATGACGACCTCAGTTCCGAAGGTCATGGAAAAAGGGGTTTTCGTTCTTTGACGTCTAGTAGGACGTCCGGTAGGACCAGAGTGTGTTTGGGAGGATCTCAGACCACTTTCCTTTTGCTTCGTCAAGTTGAGTTTTCAGCGTATGCTTGATGATTTTGTTTATGGCCTCTACATGACCATTGGATTGGGGATAAGCTGAGGAGGTGAAGCAAAGGCAGATGTTATGTCTATCACAGAATGCGCGGAAGCGCGCGTTATCGAACTATTTTCCGTTGTCGGTGACGATGGTGTGCGGAAGACTGGTACGGAAAATAATGTTCTGGAAGATAAAGGTCTCAATCTGGGCAGTGGTAATGGAGGCCAAAGCTTTGGCTTCCAACCATTTTTTGAAGTAATCTGCAGCCACCATTGCGTACTCTGTCTTTTCCTTCCCAGCTAGCATCTTGCTAATCAAGTTAATTCCCCATTGCGAAAATGGTCAAGGGCTGAGCATGTGGGTGAGGTTTTCTGGAGGTAAGTGGAGGAAAGGAGTGAACCATTGGAATTTTTCACAACGCCTGATTAGCTCAGCTGCATCCGCATGCATCGTTGGCCAATAGAAACCTTGGCGAAAGGTCTTGTGGGCCAGCGAACATGGACCTGAGTGTTTCCCACATATTCCTGCATGTATCTCTTCTACGATGGCTCTCCCTGCACCCGGGATGAGGCATTTCGGATGGGGAAGGGTAAGGCCCCGCTTGTAGAGTTGGTCGTTGATGAGTGTATATCATGCTGCATGTCGTCAGACTTTCTTGGCTTCGATCTTGTTGGAGGGAAGAGTCTCGTCGGTGAGAAAACCAATCAGTGGGGTCATCCATGTGGGGTCTGTGGTGATTGGACAGACTGCGGAGTACTGAGAGCTGGGTTGATCAAGTACTTCCACAAGGACGTTGCGGCTTGTCTTTTCGTCGATGGAGGATTCAAGCCGAGCCAAAGCGTCGACATGACTGTTTTCAGCTCGGGGGATCCGTGTGATAGTGTGGTTGTAAAAGCTGTCAAGGAGAGATGCTGCCATGGAAGAGCCTTTGGCCTCATACTAATTGTTGATCTGGTTGACGATGAGTTGGGAGTAACTATAAATCTGTATTTGTTTGGCCTTCATGGTCTTAGCCACGCGGAGTCCCACAAGAAGAGCCTTATACTCGGCAGTGTTGTTTAAGGCTTTGAACAATATGCGAAGGGCATACTCCATTTTGACCTTGTCCGGTGTGGTGAGGACGAGTCTGGCCCCTAAACCGTTGTGGCAGGCGGAGCCGTCAACGTATAGGAACCATGTAGGCTGGGTAGGATCTAGCTGGGGGCCCCATCATCCAAGGTTTGTGTCGTGGATGATGGAAGAGTGGGAGGAATGGTGTCCCTCATAGGTACTGCCGAGACATAAGAGAATTTAGAGATAAAATCCGCAATGGCCTATCCCTTCTCTACTGTTCGGGGCGTGAAACTGATATCAAACTTGTTGAGTTCAATTGCCCACTTCAGTAGTCTTCCATAAGTATCTGGCTTCTGGAGCACCTACCGAAGTGGCTTATCGGTCATAATGACGATTGAATGAGCCTGGAAGTAAGGTCTGAGCTTTCTGGAGGACATGATGAGAGCGAAGGTGAGTTTTTCCAAGTCGGTGTACCTCGTCTCGGCGTCTTGTAGGGCCTTGCTTACGTAATATACTGGGTGTTCAGCGCCATTCTTCTGGTTGATGAGTACCTAACTGGTGGCAGAGGTAGAGACAAAGAGGTAGATGAGGAAGGGTTCTCCCGTCTTAGGTCTTGCTAACAATGATGTTTTTCCCATGTATGCTTTAAGTTCGATGAAAGACTTGGTGCACTCTTCCGTCCAGGTAATGTGTTTGGACTTGCCCTTGAGGGCTTTGAAGAAAGGCACACATTTTCCTGTTGCTTTTGAGATGAAACGCGTAAGAGCCACCACTTGTCTAGTTAGGCTTTGTATTTCTTTCTGGGTCCGTGGGGGTGCCATATCGATGTGGGCCTTGATCTTTTCTAGGTTTGCTTCGATTCCTCTCCGACTTATCATGAAGCCTAGGAACTTCCCAGAGCTGACTCCAAAGACGCACTTGGCTAGGTTTAGCCTTATCTTGTACTGTTTGAGGATGTCGAACATTCAAGAGAGGTTGGGGATGTGTAAGTCGATCAATTTACTCTTAACGAGCATGTCATCGACGTAGACCTCCATCGTCTTCCCTATTTGGTCCGCAAACATGAAGTTCACTAGGCGCTGGTAAGTGGCCCCTGCATTCTTGAGTCCGAATGGCATAAAGTTACAGAAATAGAGCCTCTAGTCTGTCTGAAATGTCGTGTGAATTTGGTCCACTGGGTGCATGAAGATTTGGTTGTAGCCTGAGTAGGCGTCCATGAAGCTTAGGAGTTCATGCGAAACGTTGCATCGACCAGCTGGTCTATCTTGGGCAAGGGGAAGCTATACTTGGGGCATGCCTTATTTAGGTTGGTAAAGTGTATGCACATTCTCCATGGCCTCAAGGGCTTCTTAACCAGTACAACGTTGGCTACCCAGGCAGCGTTGTTAGGACCCGTCTCAATCCCCCCGGGATTAACACGAGACGTTGCTGATCTCGTCTGACACGGAGTGTCAAACAAGAGAAATTCTGACTTTAGCCCTCTCGGGGCTTCAAAGTACGTCAGGATCCGGAGGAGGTATGTGATATCTCAGTCCCTGCTACAGCCCGCATCCGCGATCAACCTGAAGAGCAGTCAAAACATTTAAAAGCTGTGAGTAGACAAAACAAAGAATTTAAATAAAACAGTTTAAAAAAAAGACATTTATACCCTTCACTAAAAAGCATGCATGCATTCGAAAAGCAGTTATCAAACCATTAGGGCCTTGGCACAAAATCGTAAATGAAACCAATCGTACGGGCCACTGCCCAAATCCATGTGGGACTCAGCCCAAAACCTGTATACATCACATATCATATATAATATACATATAAATCAGATAACCAATCCTGTCACGCTATCTAGAGCTACGCATGTGCTACCCGGGGTCTCAAATCCCAAGTCTCCTCAAGGTCCACCCAGGTCGATGTCCGCAAATCAATGACCCTCCCTAAGGGTTACAATCCAAGACCTCCTGAGAGTAAATTACCCAACGGGGGCGACTCTACTCAGTTAGATGCCCGGTCCGCATAAACCGTCATGAATCCGGAAATCCCTTTAGGGTCCTTAACCCGAAATCACAACGTAAAGTAACTGGGCCTCTAGCTCGAACTCATGACTCAACTGGGCATCGTACCCGATATCTCAGGGTTAGCCACGATTCCAATCGTAGTGATGTGTGCAACCATCCGTCGAGGATCGCCCTCAATCCTGGTATGTCGCCGTGAACGTATAAACCAACGCGACCACCTCTAGATCATGGTGCACTCATCACCGATCGATATCCAGAACCGTCAGCACTCTGAAGTTGAGCCTTCGTCGGCTGCCCGACAACAGATGGTGTATCGTGACCTCTCGGGAAGGAACACATCCCAGTCCGGAGGCGAGCTTCGTATCGTCCGTCGCCGTGCACAAAACACTCGCCCCGACCACGACTCAGACCCGTAGGTCACCAATAGGGCTACATGCTCGAGACAAAACCAAATGGGTCTCATGCTCGAATTTATCCTTTTTAAATCCAAAACCATTTCATTTAAATCAACGTAGATGTACAAACCTGTATAAGCACCGTATAAGGCTGAAACCTTGAAATACGTGCAAATATGTAAACACACATGGCATCACAAAACAAGTATTACAACACATAATAAACATTTATGAATGCATCAATTTAGAAAACAAGGTCCACTCATAGACCGTCCGAGCTACCGCCTCGATACGCATGCCATACGGCTCTCCCGGGCCAAACATCTTCATCAGACTCCCAAACTTGTCCAAATCACTTTAGAGGGTTACTAACTACCTTATTAACCTCTCACTAAAGCCCCATAATTTTCCGGAATTTTTAACTATTTTTAAAGTCAATCCTAAACCTTCAGACACCCCGATACCTATCGAGACGGTGTCCGATCGACACGAAACCAGCCGTAAAATATTCGTTACATCGAATAGAGTATTACAAATGTTGACATCATGACCCAAAAGTGTTCCACGCGCCCAACACTGTTCATCGTCTACCTCTCGCCGACCAGGTTCGCTGGTTCGAACCGGACTGGACCGGCCTAGGGTCCTATTTCATCCATTTTCGATCCATTTTGAATCTGAAAGGTTCCTAGCATTAAGCCCTATCGATCTACGTCCGCAAAACACAAGAAAACCGAGAAGAACATAACTCCCATGATTGAAAATAGCGACAGCTCTTGCAACCTCCACCCGTCGTCGTCTCCAGCCGTCCCAGCCCTCGAATCCAATCCAAACCTTCCCAAAATGTCACCAGAAAGCCAACCCAATCAATGAAAGTAACTAATAATCCCTAAAATTCAGTTTCCAATTTTTTAACTAAAACGGGGTTCTCGGGTCACTTACCTCCGCCGTTCACGGCGGCCCGTGCCGTAGCCACCATTCAACTCGTCCTTCCTCACTCTCAAATCTTCCTTCAGGTTTCATGAGCAAAGGATTGAGTTTGGGGGTTGGGAGCATGGTTGGCCGTGCTTGTTTGAGAGGGAAAATGGGAGATCGAGTTTGGAATGGGGAATGAAGGGGGTGATGGCTGATGATGGTATAGAGAAGGGGAAAATGGATGGTGAGGATTGAGAGATTAGATGAGATAGAGGGTTAGAATTGAGAGGTGGGTGAATTAAATTATAAATAATAATAATAATAATAATTAATTAGGATAGATCCATTTTTTAGGGAATTGACTAATGGGATGAGTGACACTTGTCATTCATCCATGGTTCCCACTAAAATATCTGCCGAATCAGATATCGCCACGTCATCCCCTTCTAGGAATGCATGCATAGTGCAATCAAACTTCTGTGACCCATAACTTCTTCGTTCGACGTCCGATTTCCCCGTGCCGCCTGTCTATGGATTCGTATCGACTCGATCTACGTAACGATCCTCGGCCCTCGGCCATCGGACCTCCGGGGTCAAAAAGTCAACATTTTGCCCACAACTAGAGGCAAAACGGTCATTTTGCATCATTCGTCCGATTTCACTCAACTAATCACCGATGAACCTTACTAATTCTTGATTAGTCATTAATCTAATCCCGGAATTCGGGATGGGTCGTTACAACCTTCCCTCCTTAATTAATTTCGTCTTCGAAATTCCAACCGACCTTCCCTCCTTAATTAATTTCATCCCCGCGTCAATTAATTTCCTTTGCTCCTAGCTTAGCATAATCAGCAAGGCAATTCACCCTTACTAATTACCAGTCCTCGGTTACTCACTTCAAGGTCGCCACACTCACCTCAAATCATCTCGATCATCCTATTCGTTACCACACGACTCGATCTCACTCACCTCAGGTACTTACTCGCCACATCCAATGACGCCAAATACTTCTGCTCTCCGAATCACTCAAATTTGACCCACATCCTAGGTGTTTGGTTCTTACACCCTCTTTGAACACTTAGTTGTCAAATTACTTCTCGTCATCCTACTTAGGGAAGAATCAAGGAGAATCCAAGATGATGACATTAAAGTTCATCCAATGTTATCCTCCGGCACCCAGCAATATCTGTAAAGAGTAGAAAACGAGAAGTCTCCTTCACCTACTTCCAAGTCGAGAGCAGTTGCAACCATGTTGGAAGCATGCTCAACTGGTTCTATTCCTGAGCTAGAAGTCATTTTTCTCCGACCAATGACGACCGTCGATAACTATTGTAATGACGCATTCTATTTCTCACAATCAAATTTCTCCACAAACAAGCCTATATGAATTCAGGAGGTATGGTCAACCGCAGTCAACCATAACTAATCCGAAATGGAACCTCAAGTCCTTAGCTCATATGGACACCATCCTCGTGTCCGTGACTACAGTTTATGTACATCCAAAGGATTGTCAATCCAAAAGACTCCTGCTGTGATCTACAGTCAAATCTCTGCATACCACCATATCTAACCAATTCTGACCAATTCAGACCAACTCTGACCAACCGGTCGCTAATCCCCATGACAGTACTCGATCATCACGTCTCAACTGTTGTTGGATCCAATCTAGTCCATCACCATCCGTGATCCACTCCCGGACCACAGATACCGAACACATGCCCATCTTGAAGGAGTCATATCCCGACTCGTGACTCATCATCATCACACTCACTAGCACCAGCACCAGCACCAATACCAGTACCAACACCAGCACCAGCACACTAGCATCAGCATCCAGTGTGCGAAATAGACAACCCTGGGTCTTTGCTCATACCGAGCAACGATCCTGTAACTCTGCTCAAATTGGAGTAACTCTGCCTCCCTCGTACCCGATAACTCTGGGTACAGTCACTTTGACAACTTAAACGAGAAAAGGAAACGTCCCCCGAACGTCCCCGATTCCCAACAACCGTAACTACAACCACTCTCGGTAGTAGTGCCTACCACAGACTCGTGCAGACCTAACCACCAGACATCGCTATCGAGATTCTGTATCCAACGGAATCAATCACATGTACTAACTACACCGTTGGGCCCCACACTGCTAACCACGACAGAACTATGGCAACCCCGGCATCGAATGCCGAACCAAGACGATCTACGATTTAATCCTACTAACTATCGTACCGATATCCGAACTATCGGATTGATGACGAACTGCAGCCCATAGAGACATTACATCCTCGACCTGCGCATCACTCCAAGAGCAAAACCTGCTCTGGAACTCAGAGTAACATGAGCAACCCTGCTCTGATACCACTTGTCAGGACCCGTCCCAATCCCCGCGGGATTAACGCGGGACGTTCCTGATCCTGTCTGACACGGAGTGTCAGACAAGGGAAATTCCGACTTTAGCCCTCTCGGGGCTTCAGAGTATGCTAGGATCCGGAGGAGGTATGTGATATCTCGCTCTCTGCTACAGTCCGCATCAGCGATCAACCTGAAGGACAGTCAAAACATTTAAAAGCTATGAGTGGACAAAACAAAGAATTTAAATAAAACAGTTTCAAAAAAAGACATTTATACCCTTCACTAAAAAGCATGCATGCATTCGAAAAACAGTTATCAAACCATTAGGGCCTTGGTACAAAATCGTAAATGAAACCAATCGTACGGGCCACTACCCAAATCCATGTGGGACTCAGCCCAAAACCTGTATACATCACATATCATATATAATATACATAAAAACAACATAACCAATCTTGTCACGGTCTCTAGAGCTACGCGCGTGCTACACGGGGTCTCAAATCCCAAGTCTCCTCAGGGTCCACCCAGGTCAATGTCCGCAGATCAATGACCCTCCCTGAGGGTTACAATCCAAGCCCTCCTGAGAGTAAGGTACCCAACGGGGGCGACTCCACTCAGTTAGTGCTCCGTGACTACTCCGGGGTCCACCTAGGCCAGCGACCCTCCCCGGAGGAGACATTCCAAATAAGGAAGGTATATGGATATATATATATATATATATATCGAAAACATTCTTAAAACCTTTTAAGGGATTCATGCCCAGTCCCCATAAACCGTCATGAATCCGGAAATCCATTTAGGGTCCTTGACCCGAAATCATAACGTAAAGTAACTGGCCTCAACCCCGAACTTATGACTCAACTAGGCATCGTGCTCGATATCTCAGGGTCAGTCACGATTCCAATCGTAGTGATGTGTGCAACCATCCGTCCAGGACCGCCCTTAATCCTGGTATGTCGCCGTGAACGTATCAACCGACGCGACCACCTCTAGATCATGGTGCACTCATCACCAATCGATATCCTGAACTGTCAGCACTCTGAAGTCGAGCCTCTATCGGCTGCCCGATAACAGAGCGTGCATCATGACCTCTCTTGAAGGAACACATCCTAATCCAGAGGCGAGCGTCGTATCGTCTGTTGCCGTGCA
Organism: Prinsepia uniflora; assembly: GCA_032719365.1. Lineage (NCBI taxonomy): Eukaryota > Viridiplantae > Streptophyta > Magnoliopsida > Rosales > Rosaceae > Prinsepia > Prinsepia uniflora. The sequence continues at coordinate 58,425,278 of CM064868.1, read as the reverse complement.
AAAAGCACTCACCGCGACCAAGACTCAGACTTGTAGGTCACCAATAGGGCTACATGCCCAAGACAAAACCAAATGGGTCTCATGCCCGAGTTGATCCCTTTTAAATCCAAAACCATTTCATTTAAATCAACGTAGAAGTACAAACTTGTATAAGCACCGTATAAGGCCGAAACCTCGAAATACGTGCAAATACGTAAACACACACAAATGCACTCATGGCATCACAAAAAAAGTATTAAAACACATAATAAACATTTATGCATGCATCAATTTAGAAAACAAGGTCCACTCACAGACCGTCTGAGTTGTAGCCTCGATACGCGTGCCATACTGCTCTCTATGGTCAAACACCCTCTCTGGGACTCCCAAACCTGTCCAAATTACTTTAGAGGGTTACTAACTACCTTATTAACCTCTCACTAAAGGCTTGTAATTTTCTGGAATTTTTAACTATTTTTAAAGTCGATCCTAAACCTTCGGACACCCCGAAACCTATTGAGACGGTGTCTGATCGACACGAAACCAGTCCCAAAATGTTCGTTACATCGAATAGAGTATTTCACATGTTGAAATCATGATCCAAAAGTATTCCACGTGCCGCCGCAGGTGGCTGCGCGTGAAGCCCACGCACCAAACACTGTTCATCGTCTACCTCTCGGCGACCGGGTTCGCTGGTTCGAACTGAACCAGACCGGTCTGGACCGGTCCAGGGTCTTATTTCATCCATTTTGATCCATTTTGTTCCATTTTGATTTCTGAAGGTTCCTAGCTTTAAACCCTATCGATCTACGTCCTCAAAACTCAAGAAAACCGAGAAGAACATACCTCCCATGATTGAAAATGGCGACGGCTCCTGCAACCTCCACCCGCCGTCGTCTCTGGCCGTCCCAGCCCTCGAATCCAATCCAAACCTTCCCAAAATGTCACAAGAAAGCCAACCTAATCAATGAAAGTAACTAATAATCCCTAAAACTCAGTTTCCAATTTTTGAACTAAAACGGGGTTCTCGGGTCACTTACCTCCGCCTTCCACGGCGGCCCGTGCCGTAGCCACCATTTTACTTGTCCTTCCTCACTCGCAAATCTTCCTTCAGGTTTCATGAGCAAAGGATTGAGTTTGGGGGTTGGGAGCATGGTTGGTCGTGCTTGTTTGAGAGGGAAAATGGGAGATCGAGTTTGGAATGGGGAATGAAGGGGGTGATGGCTGATGATGGTATAGAGAAGGGGAAAATGGATGGTGAGGATTGAGAGATTAGATGAGATAGAGGGTTAGGATTGAGAGGTGGGTAAATTAACTTATAAATAATAATAATAATATTTAATTAGGATAGATCCACTTTTTAGGGAATTGACCAATGGGATGAGTGACACTTGTCACTCATCCATGGGTCCCACTAAAGTATCTGCCCAATCAGATATCGCCACGTCATCCCCATCTCGAAATGCATGCATAGTGCAATCAAACTTCTGTGACCCATAACTTCTCCATTCGACGTCCGATTTCAGCGTACCGCCTGTCTATGGATTCGTATCGAATCGATCTACGTAACGGTCCTCGGCCATCGACCATCGGACCTCCCGGTCAAAATGTCAACATTTTACCCATGACTAGCGGCAAAACGGTCATCTTGCAACATTCTTCCGATTTCGCTCAACTAATCACCGATTAACCTCACTAATCTTCGATTAGTCACTAATCTAATCCCAGAATTCGGGACTGGTCGTTACAGACGTAGACCTTCTTTCGAACAAAATGGATAGTGTTGAGTTTGATAATCTTGGCTTTCATGGCCTCTGTTCTCTCTGCGTCGTAGTGGCGATGCTTTTACTCGACATGCTTGTAAGAAAAGTCAATGCTCACTCCATGATAGATTCCATCAATGGATATGTCAGGCATGTCAGCATAGGACCACTCGAAGACCTCAGAGTTGTACTTTAAAAAACTAATTAGTTGTGAGTGTAAATCGGGGGAAAGTGTGGTTCCGATTTTTACCTTACGATCTGCAAAGTTGTGAGAGAGAATTACCTCCTCAACCCCTTCAATGGGCTATGAATGTCGTGTCGCCGAATGATCCCTGGGGTCTTCAATCGACCCAAATCCCCCGAGATTAACGTGGGACGTGCCTACTCCCGTCTGACACAAAGTGTCAGACCATGGATAAGTCTGTCTCTAGCCCTCACGGGGCTTCCAGAGTACGCCAGGATCGTAGGAGGAGGAGTGTGATGTCTCGATCTCTGCTACAGCTAGCATCCACGATCAACCTGAAGGGCATTAAAACCACGAAAACTGTGAGTGGATAAAATAATGTTTTAATAAAACGTTTTCACAAAAAGACATTTATGCCCTTCACTAAAAGCATATGCATGCATTCGAAAATCGTTTATCAAACTTTCATAAAACCATTTGAAAACATTCTCAAAACCTTACAAGGGTTCATGCCCGGTCCCCATAAACCGTCATGAACCATAAATCCATTTATGGGTCCCCGACCCGAAATCACAAAAATCGTAAATCAATACATGGGAACTCACCCCAAATCAAACACAAGTGGGACTCTGCCCAAATCCAGTAAATGTGGGTCTCAACCCAAAACCATTCTCAGTAGAATACCAAAACATAGAATACGGGGTCTCCGCCCCAAACCATTTTCTAAAACATGGAACACGGGGTCTCCGTTCCCAAATCACTTTCCATAAGAACCACAAACATACTCATACGTATAACCCATCAACGGTACTTCCGAGAAGATGCCAACTCGGGGCACACAGCCTCTAGGGAACACATCCTCGATATATGTCACAATTCATCTATATATACTAGTGTGCACACCACTCGAGGTCTCACTCCGAGTCATCCCCCAGGAATTCTCCGTCTAGAAGTCTGTATCTCTGGATCTAGTCTGAGCTCTATCTCCGGATCTAGTCCGAACATCTCTCCAGAATCTGGTCCGGGATCACATCATATCTTTCACTCCTGGAATGGGATCCCTTTGGGGATGCCCATTCTGGTCTGTGGATCGTGACTCTACAAATCGACGTATGGAGGAGACCATATACATCATATGGAGGGAATAATACATTTTCTTTCTCAAAACATATTTCAACTGGGTCTCATACCCGATTCCTCAAATTCGATTCAAATCAATTTCTCAAGCCTCGGCCTAAATCCACGGTTCAACAGGGTCACATTTCTAAATTCTCATTTCATAAACCGAACTGGGACTCAAGTCCGATTTCACAATCAACGGGGCCTCAAGCCCAATTTCAAAACCAACGGGGCCATAAGCCCGATAGTACAGTCAATAGGGCCTCCAGCCCGAGATTACAACCAAATGGGCCTCCAGCCGGGATTCGTAAACTTAGAGGGCCCTCGGCCTTATCGTATACTCAAATGGACCCTCGGTCTGATTCCTCGTCAAATCAAATGGGCTCCAAGTCTGAGAGTTTGTAAATCAAATAGGTCTTATCGCCGAGTTCATATTTCCAAATCCAAAACCAATTCATTAAACCCGCATTGAAAACCTAGCACGTATAAGCATCGTATAAAACTGAAAATCTCGAAATACGTGCAAATACGTAAATCCTAGGCTACCACAAACAAATGCACGCATGGCATCACAAAACATGTTCTAAAAAAATTATAAAACAATTATGCATGCATTAGTTTAGAAAGAAAAGTCCACTCACAGACAGTCCGAAGTCGCGCCTCGATACGCGTGCAATACGCCTCTCCTAGGCCATTCGTTGCCTCCGAGGTTCCCAAACCTGTCCAAATTAATTTAGAGGGTTAGTAACTACTTAAATAACCCCTCAGTAAAGCCCCGTAATTTTTCAGAATTTTTAACTATTTTTAAACCCGAATCTAAACCTCCGGACTTCCCGAATTATATCGAAATGACGTCCGGTCGACTCGAAACCAGTCGCCTCGAAACCAGTCGCAAAATGTTCGTTACATCGAAATGATGATTTCATATGTTGAAGTCATCCCCAAACTCCCTGCCACGCGCCGTCACGCGCCGCCCAAAGGGGCTCCATGTGTGGCTCACGTGCCCACTGTAGATCATCTTCAACCCGCCGTGAAGCTGATCCAGCCGGATCAGCCCTGTGCAGCCTGTCCAGCCTAACCGGCGTGGCCAGTTCAGCCATTTCCCCCCTTGTTTTTGGTCCGTTTCTTCCCCTTTCTATTCCATTCTTCCTATTTCCTCATTTCCTATCAAGAAACCTAAGAAAAACCATGTAAAACCTGACTAACCAAAACTCATTCTCACGATCCAAACTCCCCGACCACCCCCTGGGCTTCCTCAGCCGTGAACCACCATCAAAACTATCCTATCATCTTCCTAACAACCCAATAATCAACTCCCAATCATCCAAAGCTATCCATAACGTCAAAGTCGAATTAAAAGGAAATTTGGGTCTAACCGGGTATTCGGGTTTACCTAGTTTCCACGACCCTCGCTGCCGTCCACGGTGGCCTTAGGATCACCCAGCCACCGTCAGCCTCCTCTATCTCTCCTTCTCAGTCCAGCAGCAAAGATGGAAATGGTCGATGGGTGGGTTCGGGTGAGATCGGGTTTGTTTGGACGAACAAAGGAAATGAAGATGATATGCATGAATGTTAAAGGGTGGCCAATGGATGGGTGACACTTTTCACTCATCCATTGGGCCTTGGGAAAATATCTGGGGCCCATTTGAGACAAAAGTCAATCCGTCTCGAACTTCGTGCAATAGTTCCCTCGAACATCCATGAACCGTAACTTCTCCGTCGAACGTCCGTATTCGACGTGCCGCCTGTCTACAGATTTGTATCATCCTGATCTACGTAATGGTCCTCAGTCCTCGGCTATCGGACCTCTCGGGTTAAAAGTCAACTCTTTCTCCCCTTTTAACCAAATTACCAAAGTAACCCCGAACTTCCGATTGTCATAACTTCTTCCTCGAATGTCGGAATCGGGAGTGCCACTTGTCTATGAACTTGTGACATCCCGAACTACGTCATAGTCATCTGCCAAAGTCCATTTGACCTCCTGAATGAAGAGTTAACGTTTCGCCCATTCCAAGGGCAAAATCATCATTTTGCCCTACTCGTTCGTTAATCCTCGTCTAATCCCCGATTAGCGAGGCTAATCCGTAATTAATTCTTAATTAATCCCGATAATTCGGGACGGGTCGTTACAATCTTCCCCCCTTAAAGAATTTCATACTCGAAATTCAAATCGACCCGATTCCACAACCAAATTGTGGAATCCAAACATGTCCCTTCTACTCGGGTCGTTGCACCCACACGAGAATACCCTTGTGACAGTACACGTCCGACACACATGTCATCCTCGTTGGTACGTACCGTCACCGGAGCCTCCAAAGCTCCAATTCATTTCCGAGAAATACACGTCAACTCATATGTCTCACTCGAGACAGAACGTCGACACCCGTCGATCTCGCCTGTCGCTCACTTTGACAGGTGTTTGATCCTGAAATGACCAACTCGATGAGACCCGCTGGGGGTTCTAGGACCAGCCGCGTGGTGTCTCGGGCCCGCTGGGGGCGTTGTGGTTTGGCAGGGATCCTGCAAACTAGACACCGGTGTGGTGCCGGCCAAAGGGGCTCCGATGCCTAAGTTAGTATCTGAATGCCGAGGGGCAAGTAAATACAGTGCTCTGGATCGGTTCTGAGTGTCTTACCTTTGTGAAAGGTTTCGGGGTATTTATAGTAGCCATAACTGCGGTAGGTGGGCTACTGTTACGGGAGCAGGTGGTGCTTTGTGGCTGAGAGCCGTCTGACAAGCCCTGGACATCCGGAGGAGGCACCAGCTGGAGTCCCAACCTGCCTCCGTGAGGGAGTTGGTATGGCAGAGTTGGTTAGGTGACTGTCGCAGCCAGCTGTCGTCTGATCACTGTCAGATGCCGAATGGCGGGTCTGCAGTCTGGTGCCGATCGGCGGACCGTGTGAGGGCGCCGATCAGGCGATCGGTCGGCGGCCTTCCTGTCCTGGTGGGACCTGTGCTAGGGTGGTCGGTCGATATGGTTATAAGTCCCCTAAGTCTTTGACTGAGGTGGAGTTCCTCGGTCGAGGACTTGAGATGACGGCCGGTACCTGTCGACCGACCAGGGCGCTGCGCCCGGTACCCCTAGTAGCCCCCCAATTCGTGGAGCGAGGAAGTGCACCGTATGTCCGATGTGGAAGGAGTCCCCGTTGCCGAGTTCCGCAAGCTGCCCACCGTAAAGACCGGAAGATCGTGGAGAGGCGGTCGTGGGGAATGGCGGGGAGACGTCGATAGCAGTGTGCTTGCCGACGAAGAGAGGAAGCATGCAGTCGGGAAAGATGCCGAGAGGCTCCGGTCGGCATGCGGTATGGATGCATACTGGTTGCGATATACGTATGTATGTATGTAGGTGAGAATGTATGATACCGATGGGTATACAGTACAAGGTATTCGTAGCCGAAAGGTGTACGTATCGACCTGGCGACCGTCAGATCGGAAGCGCGCATCTCGAGGCGGGCCAGGGGCCTATAAAAAGGGCGAAAACCTTTTGACTTTTTCACTTTTTACTCAGAGCATCTGTGGATTAATTGCAAGTGCCGACTGAATTGGAGACTGTCGAGCAAAAAGGAGACGCACGTGAAACCAATTCGTCCGAGAAAAATTTTGAAAGGTATAATTTCTGCCGTTCGGCATCTCTGCTCAGCATGTGTTCCGTAGCGTAGGTGCTTAGTTGTAGCTTCTTTTCTTTTGGTAATTTGTAGATGTCAAAGTCAGAGTCAAACAGTGGATCTGGGGTTAGGTCCCCTCAAGCTTTTGGCGGGGAAACACCGTCCAGTTCGGCAGACGACGTGCCGAGCGGGCGCAATGGGTCAACGTCCACTAGTGGGTCCACTAGCAGCGCTTCGTCGTCCAGCAGCGGTGACATCCTGGATGAGGCTCTCAGGTTGCCGAGGAAGGAGGTGAGGCAGCAGGGTGGATGCAGCACCTCGGGTGCCGATCGGCCGAGTGAAAGGGACACGTCACCTCGCACTCCTCCCGTCGTTGTCGTCGACTGCGAAGTTGTAGACAGCGAGACAGATACCAGCTCGCCGATGGAGCTGGATGCCGATGGCGTGGTGAAGGTGGAGTATGCCTTGGATTACGAGATGAACACCATTCGGCAGTCCGACCTGGACCGTTTCCGGGAGCTGTACAATGTGCCGGCGGAGATTCGGATGAGCGTGTCGCGGCACAGCGAGAAGGCGAGTGACCCGCCAGAGGGGTCGACGTTATTTTATGTCGACTGCTTCGAGCACGGAGTGAGGCAGACTCTGCACCCGTGGCTCCAGGAGATGATGGCGAGGGCGAACCTAGCCCTGGGGCAGCTGAACGCTAACGGCTGGATCATCCTGATCAGCCTATACATGGCCTTCCGGCTGGCGGGACTACCGAAGCCGACTTGGGGGCAGTTGTGCGCCCTGTATCGCTTCAAAAGGTAGACCTACGGGTCGGGGTGGTACCAGATGGAGTGCCTACACAAGAGTGCCCGGGGTGCGTTCATCACCGACGTGCCGACATCGCAGAAAAGCTGGAGGCACCGGTTCTGTTGGGTATCCGGGTCATGGGAGGGGGACGTCAGTAGGGTCCGATCGAGGATTCCCCGCCACTTCCAGTCTGGAGGTTGTCTGCCTTCTGCTCGGCCGGTGGCCATAGTGTGGTGCTTGGGCTGCCGAGACGGATTCTGATAGTGTGTTGTGTATGTGCAGGTCCGTCCAAGGCGACCGTGACAGCGAAGGATTGGGAGGCGTGCAATCTTGTTCGGGAGAAGCTGTCCGACCTAGAGTGCAGCCGCTGCATTCTGAAGCTACCGGCCAACCTGCTTGTCGTGGGTCTCATCTCGCCACCTGGAAAGTAGTGGCCGCGTGACTAAAGGGATGATGGGTAGGTATGCCGAAACACTAACTGTTGGATTTTTTGCAGTTCATCCCCTCGTCGAACAAGACGCTTAGAAGAAGATGAGTGAGGTGGTGACAAAGCATGGCTCGGCTGCCGAGGGAAAAGGCAAGGAGCCGGAGGTGACCCTCCAACAGCGGTGGAGGCAAAAGACCGTGGCGTTGAAGCCCAGAGGGACTGGCCGAGAAGAGCCCTCTCCGGGGTCCAGTTTGGATGCCCGACTAGACGGGCCACCGAAGCCGACGCGGCCTGAACCGTGGTAGGGTGCCGAGCAGGCGAAGAGTCCCATTCGGGGACTGAAGCGGCCCCTCATCGATAGGCTGGACCAAGCCCGAGAGCGTCAGAGGAAGCTAATGGAGGCGCGGCTTATGCAGTCTCCCCCGGCCGCAGGGGTGTCGGAGGGAGAGGGTTCCGACCGCCGACGCAAGAGGGAGGCGGCCCTCAAGGCTCCCGAGGTGCCGAAGGAGAGGGCCAAGGAGGCCAGGGTGGAGATGCCGCCGCCTACCAAGGAGAGGGTGCCGATCAGCACACCCGGCATTTCCTCCGTCTTCATGGATCCCGTGGAGACGGGGGAGTTGGTCCGGTCGGCAAGGCCCGGGGAGGCGTTGGTGCCGGTCACGCAGCAGATGCACAGGTTCTTGGCGCCGGTGGCCAATGCCTTTGTGCTCGGCTCGCAGGTGACATCTGCAGAGATTGAGCAGATCGGCACCGGTTTCCACCCGGGTCGGTTCGCAGCCATATGCAGACCTACATGCCTTTTTGTTTTTTTTTTTGATATATTTTGCTGACAAGTGTGCACGGTTCGGCAGTGCTTTGGGCAGACCTACATGGCCCTGCAGAAGGCTTCTCGGTATATGCAGAGGCTGGAGGCCGAGCTGGGGGCCGCGCGGCAGAGGGAGGAGAGGCTACGTGCTCGGGAGAAGGAGGGTCATGCCGCTCGGCGCCGGGTGGCGGACCTGGAGGCGGAGCTCCAACGGAAGAAGGCCCGAGTGGAGGCGGCCGAGCGGGAGGAGGCGGCCGAGCGGGAGGAGGCGACCGAGCGGGAGGAGACGGCGCATGCATTCTCCCTGCAGCTAAATGAGCAAGAGAAGGTTTTGGGGGAGTTGCAGGGAGAAGTGGAGAGGTTGAGGGGCCTGCTCGCCGCCGATCGGCAGAAGACCCTGGAGGATTTTATGGCCGACCCGGTGTATGCCAATCATCTCGACACTAGGAACTCCGCGCCGTCCCGACATGTGACGAGGACGGAGCTGACAGTAGATGTGGAGACAGAAAGATAGACGGTGAGCCGTTCCCCAGTGGCAGGTCGGGTAAGTAGGGGCGCAGTGCTCATGTAAGTTTTGAGAGCTTCAAAGGTAGCGTCGCACGTTGCGTCCCAGTTGATGTGCCGGCCCTGGGTCTTCATGACCTTGAAGAATGGTAAACACTTGTCTGTCGCTCGGGAGATGAACCGGGTGAGGGCGGCGATCCGGCCAGTAAGGGTTTGGACTTCCTTGAGTGTGCGCGGGGGCTTCATGTCCAGGATGGCCTTGATTTTCTCGGGGTTGGCCTCGATTCCCCGTTGGCTGATCATGTAGCCGAGGAATTTGCCATAACGGACACCGAAAATGCATTTGGCGGGGTTGAGCCGCATCTTGTATTGCTTCAGGACCTAGAACATCCTGTGGAGGTTAGGAACATGTTGGTCGGCCGTCCGGCTCTTGACAAGCATATCATCTACGTACACCTCCATGGTCTTGCCAATCTGATCTGCGAACATGAAGTTGACAAGCTGTTGGTAGGTGGCACCGGCGTTCTTGAGCCCGAAGGGCATAACATTGTAGCAGTAGACTCCCAGATTAGTGCGAAAACTGGTGTGGATCTGGTCATCGGGGTGCATCCTGATTTGGTTGTAGCCAGAGTACGCATCCATGAAGTTGAGGAGTTCATGGCCAGCTGTGGCGTCGACCAATAGATCGATCTTAGGAAGCGGGAAGCTATCCTTCGGGCAGGCTTTGTTGAGATCCGTGAAGTCGATGCACATCCGCCAGGATCCGGAGGGTTTCTTGACGAGTACGACGTTTGCGACCCACGTGGCGTAAATGGCCTTGCGTACGAAGTGGATGGTGCTGAGCCGAATGATCTCTTCTTGCATGGCTAGCTGTCGCTCTGCGTCATAAGTCCGCTGCTTCTGGGTGACTGGTTTGAAGGAGGGGCTGATGTTAAGCCTGTGGGAGATGACATCCGTGGAGATGCCAGGCATGTCGGCGTAGGACCAAGCAAAGACCTCACTGTTGTCCCGGAGGAATTGGATGAGTTGTGTCCTGATTTCAGGGGCGAGGGTGCTCCCAATTTTCACTTGCCGCTCGGGGTTACGCTGGCAAAGGGTGATCAGCTCCGTATCCTCCACGGGTTGTGGCTGCGAGACGGCGGAGAGGGTGCGCGGGTCCTCGGGGGGACCCGCCCGTATTTGCTCAAGGAGCTCGGAGTCGACGGGGTCGGCCTCGTAAGCAGCCTCGGCGACGGCCATGGTTTCTTGCTTGTCACATGGGTTGAGCTTTGTCAGGGCGGTCTGATAGCAGGAGCGGGCGGATTGTTGATTACCGCGGACTTGGCCAGTGCCCATGATGGTCGAAAAATTCATGAGAAGGGCCCGAGTGGAGATGACGGCACTGAACTGGTTGAGGAGTCCCCTCCCCAAAATGACGTTATAAGCGGTGGGGCAATCAACTACCAGGAAGGTGGTGATGGCTGTTGCGATCTTGGGCGCGCTCCCCAGGGAGATAGGCAGGGAGATGGTGCCAAGGGGCATGACAGAATCGCCTAAGAAGCTGAGTAGAGGGGAACCAGCGTGGGTGAGGCTTGTGGAGTTGATGCCCAACTGGTTGAAAGTGTCCATGAAGAGGACGTTCACAGAGCTACCAGTGTCCACCAGGATCCGCCCAACATCGAAATTGGCAATCTGAGCGCGGATGATCAATTGATAGAGTCGATAGACTGTGGTTCCAGGCGATAGAACCAATTGAGCGCGGCCCCAGTGAGGGTGGAGCTGAAAACCAAGCACTGCGCTTCGTCAGAGAGATTCCTGAAGGCGAGCGCTGAGTTGTAATTGTTGATATGGGTGTCTAGGTCGCCCTGTCCGTCATACAGGGCAATCTTCAAGGGTTTGACCTCCGTTTCATGGCGGTACCGCATGATTCGGTCCGTGAAGGGACCAATGTTGGTCCGAGGTTGGGGTAGTGTCCCAGCTTTGGGCCTGGCGGCCTCCAATTCCCGCACGCGCTGGAGGAGTTCCCAGACCACCTCGTTTGATTGGTCGGGTCGATCCGCCCCGATCGGGCGGCCGCCGATTGAATGTTTTGCGTTGCCACCTCCGGGCTTCCCGGTTTGTGCCGGTCGCCGCCCGGACGAGATTGTGGTTGAGCTGGCGCTATCGTCCGGCTGTTGCCTGCCGACTGGTGAGGAAGGACTGCCTGGAGGCTGGACGGAGAGCCGCGGAGGTTGTACAGGTCGGCGTGCCGATCTAGACCTTGACCGGGCGCCCTGGGATAGGACGGGCAGAGGTGGTTGAGCCTGGATGCGCGGGTCGTGGGTAGGGTAAGTCAGACGGTTGGCCGGGGTCTGCGTCTGTCTCCTGTCGAGCAACTCGCGGGCGTCACGGTAGATCTGTGTTCCCGAGGGGCCAGGCAGGTCGGTCTAGTGGAAGAGCAGGCGACCGGACGCTTCCAGTTGGCAGGTATCACCGATCTCGACTCGGCCAGCATCGACTTCCTGCCGACGAGATGCAGCGGCTAAGGCCCGTTTGGTTGCCTCCCGCTGCTCCTCCAGCTCCTCGCGTGTGGACTACAAGATGGCCAGGGTGCTTCCATGTTGTTCCCCCCACACGTGGTTCATGCTCTCGATGGCAGCGTTGCTCCTCCTGAGTTCGGCAACCTCCGACCGGAGGGTCCTCAGCATCTCGAGCACGTCATCGGAAGGTAGGCTGGCTCGGGCTCGGCCGCGATCTCCCTGAGGGGTGTTATTGAGCTCACCATCATCCCGTTCGGCAGACATTGTTCGTCAGCGGAAGGTCGAGCAAGGGTATGTGAGTTAGTGAGTGTTTACTAGCTTCCCACAGACGGCGCCAATTGTTTGATCCTGAAATGACCAACTCGATGAGACCCGCTGGGGGTTCTAGGACCAGCCGCGTGGTGTCTCGGGCCCGCTGGGGGCGTTGTGGTTCGGCAGGGATCCTACAAACTAGACACCGGTGTGGTGCCGGCCAAAGGGGCTACGATGCATAAGTTAGTATCTGAATGCCGAGGGGCAAGTAAATACAGTGCTCTGGATCGGTTCTGAGTGTCTTACCTTTGTGAAGGGTTTCGGGGTATTTATAGTAGCCATAACTGTGGTAGGTGGGCTACTGTTACGGGAGCAGGTGGTGCTTTGTGGCTGAGAGCCGTCTGACAAGCCATGGACATCCGGAGGAGGCGCCAGCTGGAATCCCAACCTGCCTCCGTCAGGGAGTTGGTATGGCAGAGTTGGTTAGGTGACTGTCGCAGCCAGCTGTCGTCTGTTCACTGTCAGATGCCGAATGGCGGGTCTGCAGTCTGGTGCCGATCGGCGGACCGTGGGCCGTGAGGGCGCCGATCAGGCGATCGGTCGGCGGCCTTCCTGTCCTGGTGGGACCTGTGCTAGGGTGGTCGGTCGATATGGTATCAACAACAGGTCAGCAATATCAAACTGACATTCAAACGGCTTTTCAGCCTAACACTCTGACGTTCCATCCGACAGTCGTCAGGCTGAATTACGTAGTCCCACTAGGGCTATCACATCTAAGGTGACATCTTGCTCAGCATACAATCAGACAACATTCTATAGATCCTGCCATCACAATGGCCAGAATCCCACCTTGCAGACCATACTCAACCCTATGTCCATACTGACTCTCCTTAGAGTCCCATCAATCCATACCTATCTGAGCTCGTCGAATACCGATCAATCCATTACCATGATATGTCACGACTTCGTGACCAGCCGACACTCCCGGCTCCACTGCGCTTCGCTGCTCTACTCTGATCTCGACTCGCTCTCGAGTCCTCGTATCATATCTCGCATCACTAAGCGATCTCCGCTGACATCTAGACTCACCTCGAGTCTCAACCTGTCACTATCGGATCTAATCTGATCGCCACTCATGTCTATCGAGTACTCTATCCATTGGACAACACATGTATACTCTCGAGAACTCTCAACCAGACCTACCAATTGACTGTGGTCAATCCCATCGTCCAATGTGCACAACACACCGGTGCACCCACATCACATCAACATCGGGGTGCCACCTGACCTACTCAAGGACTGCACTCTGGCAACGTCTGACCACGTACTACTGTCCACGTTCTAACCATGGTCTGAACCCCGACCGTCCGTCACCAGGTGAACGTCAATCCATCACCTCGGACACTCACTCGTCACATCTTGTGACGCTAAGCACCATTTACTCGTCAAGTCAATCAAATTTGACTCACAGTCTAGGTGTTCGGTTCTTACACCCTCTTTGAACTCCCTTAGCAGTCATATCACTCCTCGTCGTCCCACCTAGGGAAGAGTCAAGGAGAATCCAAGATGATGACATCAAAGTTCATCCTATGTCATCCTCCGGCACCCAGCACTATCTACCAACAAGTCACATTCAGTGACGTCGTAATATCCATCACCAATGTGGAATCAAGCACTCCTCTCAATGTCTCAGTCACAACTTCTCTTGATTCTGAAGTTCCAATCACGTTGGAAACATGCTTATTTTCCAATTACTGAGCTCACTCATTCCACGAGGATTCCCGCATCCTATAGGCAAACGATTTCCAAGTCCTCAAATCAGGAGGTATGGTCAACCGTAGTCAACCAAAACCAATCCGCAATGGACTCTTAAGCCCTCAACTCAATCGGACACCATCTAAGCGTCTGTGACTACCATTGATACATGCACACTCATTCTTAGTGGAATTCATGCGACTCAAGGTTAAACCTTGTATACTATTTACGGATGTGCATAAATGACCTCCAACCTCCAACACTCGTATCTCGTACCTTTAATCATCCTGATCCAACTCTGACTCACGGATTTGGTCGGAATCCACTGACATCGATCGGTAGGCTAAACAGATTGCAAATTCTGTCATGATCTGAAGCCAAATCTCTGCGTACTACCATATCTGACCAACCGACCCATATGTCATAAGACGTCACTCACGTCATCCATTTATACCTTTTCATCCGAACGCTAATTAGGCATTTCGATCTTTTAACGTTACCACTCTTGGGCACATACTCGTGCCCTAAGTCTCATATCATAAGGGAACTAGTCACCAAACCAAGTACTCTTGGTGCCTCGCACTGAGCCACTCGGGATCCTCTTTGTCCCAGTCAGTGCCCACCGAACTCACATGCTCACCACTCCACGCACAACTACTATCCCGTTGGCATATTGGTTTGCACGTCCCAACTCTATGGGATCAACTCCAGCACTCACACTCGTGTAATCCATCCAAGGATATCTAGGGCACCTGTTACTCATCCAGGTATATCTCACTCATCCAGGTATATCCTACTCGTCACAATCACCTCCACGGAGGTAGCATGGCAAGTGTGCCAACGCCTCAAATTCCAACACCTTATCTTGCGATTGCACTCAGCCGTAACCGAGTTGAATCCAGAATCTATGCCCATATTGTGTGTTACCCACGCACCTCGTACCATCATCACGACTGACGAATCCCATTGTCATAAGCATCACGGCAACCTGAGCCTATCCAACTTGATAATATTCGACTACGTCCATCGATAGCAGCGTCTACCACAACCTCGTGCAGACCAATCTCAGAAACACTCCGCTATCGAGACTCCAAATCCATGCGGTCGACTCACCGCTGGTACCAACCACTCCACATGTAACATCCACCGATCGGTCCACCTCAGAATCCAGTCGACAAGTACCACACTCCCGGTAACTTGTCTAATCAATCACTAACTAGGGTTATCACAAACTTGGCTGCCCACTGCAGTTCAACCATTCTGACCGATCCCTCGCTCTCGACTCCGAAGAGTTGCCATACTCTGATACTGGTGTCCGAACAACCAGTAACCACCATCTGAGGGGCTCGTCCCCTTGTACCTATATGGCTCCAAGACGCTGGCCTCCACAAGAACTTGGCCAAACGTCGTGTCTAACGTTGTACTGCTGCTACACGTCGCAATCGTATCCTATCACGTCACACGACGGCTCCTCCGGGCATCTCCTGCCAGTCGACATCCCTCCGAGATTCGACATACTAAAACATGGTATCTCATGCCAAATTGGGTCCAACATTCCTATTCCTAACAATCTCACTCGGGTCAACCATGACCTCAACTGGCCTCTGCAGCACACTCTCCAATTCGACATGACACGACCGACAACAGTCTCGACCCTCGGGTCTTCACACGATGTCCACTAATCCACTGGATCCTATCACTAGTAACACTACGGCTCTAAGCCGTTAGATTCACCTGAATACTGATCCTACTTGGGATCCACCTCTTCGAAATATGTGGCATCCTCTGCCAAACGGACCCTGCATAACCGCACCTCGTGCCAAAAGTAATCTAACTAGGGTCGATTCTACATGATCCTCGTACTAATACCTTAACTATAAGGTTGATGACGGGCTGTTACAACTGTAGAGACATCACATCCTCGACCTATGCGCACTCAAAGAGCAAGACCTGCTCTGATACCACTTGTCAGGACCTGACCCAATTCCCCCGGGATTAACGTGGGACGTGCCTGCTCCCGTTTGACACAAAGTGTCAGACCAGGGATAAGTCCATCTCTATCCCTCACCGGGGCTTCCAAAGTACGCCAAGATCGTAGGAGGAGGAGTGTGATGTCTCGATCTCTGCTACAGCCCGCATCCACGATCAACCTGAAGGGCATTAAAACCACGAAAACTGTAAGTAGACAAAATAATATTTTAATAAAACGTTTTCACTAAAAGACATTTATGCCCTTCACTAAAAGCATATGCATGCATTCGAAAACCATTTATCAAACGTTCATAAAACCATTTGAAAATATTCTCAAAACCTTCTAAGGGTTCATGCCCAGTCCCTATAAACCGACATGAACCATAAAACCTTTCATGCGTTCATGTCTGTCCCCCTAAACCGTCACGAATCATAAATCCATTTATGGGTCTCCGACCCGAAATCACAAAAACCGTAAATCAATTCATGGGAACTCAGCCCAAATCAAACACAAGTGGGACTCTGTCCAAATCTAGTAAACGTGTGTCTTAACCCAAAACCATTCTCAGTGGAATACCAAAACATAGAATACGGGGTCTCCACCCCAAACCATTTTCTAAAACATGGAACACAGGGTCTCCGCCCCCAAATCATTTTCCATAAGAACCACATACGTACTCATACGTATAACCCATCTGTGGCACTTCCAAGAAGATGCCAACTCGGGGCACACAACCCCTAGGGAACACATCCCCAATATATGTCACGATTCATCTATATATACTAGTGTGCACACCACTCAGGGTCTAACTTCGAGTCTTCCCCCAGGAATTCTCTGTCTGGGAGGCTCTATCTCTGGATCTAGTCCGAGCTCTATCTCCGGATCTAGTCTGAACATCTCTCCAGAATCTGGTCCGGGATCACATCATATCTCCCACTCCTGGAATGGGATCCCTACGGGGATACCCATTCTGGTATGTGGATCGTGACTCTACAAATCGACGTATGGAGGAGACCATATAAATCATATGGAGGGTACAATACATTTTCTTTCTCAAAACATATTTCAACTGGGTCTCATACCCGATTCATCTCAACAGGATTCCTCAAATTCGATTCAAATCAATTTCACAGGCCTCGGCCTAAATCTACAGTTCAACAGGGTCTCATTCCTCGTCAGGCCTAAATCAATTTCACAGGCCTCGGCCCGATCGTATACTCAAATGGACCCTCGGTCTGATTCCTCGTCAAATCAAATGGACTCCAAGTTAGAGAGTTTGTAAATCAAATGGGTCTCATGCCCGAGTTTATATTTCCAAATCCAAAACCAATTCATTAAACTTTCATTGAAAACCTAGCACGTATAAGCATCGTATAAAACTGAAAATCTTGAAATATGTGCAAATACGTAAATCCTAGGCTACCACAAACAAATGCACTCATGGCATCACAAAACATGTTCTAAAAAAATTATAAGACATTTATGCATGCATCAGTTTAGAAAGAAAGGTCCACTCACAGACCGCCCGAGGTCACGCCTCAATACGCATGCCATATGCCTCTCCTGGGCCAGTCGTCGCCTCCAGGGCTCCCGAACCTGTCCAAATTAATTTAGAGGGTTACTAACTACTTAAATAACCCCTCACTAAAGCCCCGTATTTTTTCGGAATTTTTAACTATTTTTAAACGCGAACCTAAACCTTCGGACAACTCAAATTATATCGAAACGACGTCCGATGGACTCAAACTAGTCCCAAAATTTTCTTTACATCGAAAGGATGATTTCAAATGTTGAAGTCAACCCCAAACTCCCTGCCATGTGCCATCATGCGCCGCCCAAAGGGGCTGCGTGTGTGGCTCACGCGCCCACTGTAGATCATCTTCAACCCGCCGTGAACCTGGTCCAGCCGAACCAACGTGGTCGGTTCAGCCATTTCCCCCCCCCCCCCCCCCCCCCCTTTTTTTTGGGTCCGTTTCTTCCCCTTTCTATTCCATTCTTCCTATTTCCTCATTTCCTATCATTTCCTATCAAGAAACCTAAGGAAAACCATGTAAAACCCGACTAACCAAAACTCATTCTCACGGTCCAAACTCCCCGACCACCCATGGGCTTCCTCAGCCGTGAACCACCATCAAAACTATCCTATCATTTTCCTAACAACCAAATAATCAACTCCCAACCATCCAAAGCTATCCATAACGTCAAAATTGAATTAAAAGGAAATTTTGGTCTAACCGGGTAATCGGGTTTACCTGGTTTCCACGGCCCTCGCCGCCATCCACGGCGGCCTTAGCATCACCCAGCCACCGTCAGCCTCCTCTGTCTCTCCTTCTCAGTCCAGCAGCAAAGATGGAAATGGTCGATGGGTGGGTTTGGGTGAGATCGGATTTGTTTTGACGAACAAAGGAAATGAAGATGGTATGCATGAATGTAAAAGGGTGGCCAGTGGATAGGTGACACTTGTCACTCATCTATTGGGCCTTTGGAAAATATATGGGGCCCACTTGAGACAAAAGTCAATCCGTCTCGAACTTCGTGCAATAGTTCCCTTGAACATCCTGGAACCATAACTTTTCTGTCGAACGTTCGAATTCGATGTGCTGCCTGTCTATGGATTCGTAACGTAACGATCCTCGACCTTCGGCCATCAGACCTCCCAGGTCAAAAGTCAACTCTTTGCCCCCTTTCAACCAAATTACCAAAGTACGCCCGAACTTCCGAACGTCATAACATCCCGAACTCATGACGTCCCGAACTACGTGATAGTCATTGGCCAACGTCCATTTGACAGCCTGAACGAAGAGTCAACATTTCGCCCATTCTAGGGGCAAAATTGTCATTTTGCCCTGCTCGTTTGTTAATCCTCGTCTAAACCTCGATTTGTGATGCTAATCTGTCATTAATTCTTAATTAATTCTGATAATTCGGGATGGGTCGTTACAGGTAGTTCCTAGGAACCTCTGAGACGTTGACGGGCCTTTCCCGACTGCTTGGTGTCTCCATTGGAAAATCCTAAGGGTTGTTCGCCATGTCGCATCTAGTTGGTCACTTGTTGAACTTGTCGAGCAGTTTTGGCGGTGCTTTCGGCCTCGTGTGAGGAGTTGGTGTCCTCGATCTCAATGATGGGAATGGGAATGAGATCCTCCAGAGAAAAACCCCCTAGCCATTTTTCGAATGGTTCCACCGAGCGGTGTTGTTGGCTCGGTGGTGAGATGTTCTTTTCCCCTCTGGACGAGAGTGTTATCGGTGTACCTGGTGGCCAAGAAACGACTGATGCCTTCAGGAGCCCTCGCTTAGGGTGTTTCTGGCGTCACGGTAGATTCTGGTGTTGCCCGGTTAGCTGCCCGGGATGATGAGCATCCGAGTGTGCTTCCTGGTCGTTTCGACGACCATGTAGAGTTTCTCTTTCCTAGCTGCACGGTGATTCCTTTTGGCCCGCTCGACCACCACCCTATCGGCCTCTTCTTTACCCACACATGATCGGTGTTCTGCTAGTACAGCTTGTGCGACCCGAAGTTGTTCAACCACCTCGGTGTACCGATCGTCGAGTGTCTGGCATCTCGACTCGTCATGTGTACCTTTGGACTTGACTTAGCCATGTCGCTCTAGTGTTTCTCGATGATCTGTAGAAAGTTTGGAGAGGGATCTCTCGGTGTTCTGGGCCTTTGCCAGGTGTGATCTTGCCGAGATCCTAGTCGCCCTACATGTTTCTTGTTTAGATGAGTGTATGCTCAGCCTTGTTTCGGACGAGTGTGTGCTCGGCCTGGTTGAGCGCGAGTAGAATTATTCAGTTTCCCACAGATGACGGTAAACTGTTTAAGTAATAAATGTTTCAACAGTCGATTGCTCGTCGTCCAATCACCAAGTGACGTGTGTCCTTCCTAGTAACTTGTAAACTAGGAGAATAATGGGTCTCCCGTTAGCACGGGCACTGGTGTGGTTGTGTGGTGCCAGCCTAAGAGTCTCTGACAGCCAAGTTAGTAACTTTGTTCGTAAGAGAAAACAGTAAATGGCAAGTTTGGCAGAGTAATTATGAATACTAAATATTTGTTACCGTTATTGGGAAATGTGTACCCCTTATGTATGGGTAAGTGGGATGTCCAATTTCCATAGTTTCGATGCGGGACAAATGCTCCTCTATTTGCGTGCTAACACGTGTTACGCATATCGAGGGTGGAAAGGCTTCCACGTGTCATCTTGTCTTGGGGCTAGTGTCGGGGCTATGTAAGTATCGTGGGCCTGGGCCTTGTTCGGTACTTGGGGTTTATAGGTATACGGTTCAGTGAGTCTAGTCAGATATGGTGTCAACACGAAGTAAAGTGGCTTTCGTATGCATGCATGGTTTTGGAAAATAGAGGATAAAAGATGGTATTTTCAAATTATATTTTTAAACATTTCTTTTCTCCACTCACACGTTTTCTTTGCTTTGTAATCCACTAGGGCTACTGCACAAAAATTGAGGCTCGAGATACGGAGGCATGAACTAGCTAGATTTGTGTTTATCTCTTGTCTGACAAGGTTTCTATCAGACAGCAGCAGGACTCGAGAGTACTATTCATCCTGACAAGGTTTCATGTGTATTAGAGTTATAGTTATGAGTTAGAATGTTGATTTCATGCCTCTGAGTTACGAGCCTAGTGCATGGCCTGGTGATGAGACGAGTAAACGAGCCTTGGATAGTTGTAGGGTTGTTAGTGGTTCTGAATTTTTAGGTCGAATTGTGAATATTATACATTTACATGTATTTGCATGTGTTGGAAAATGTGTAAGCTTCAGGGTGTTTGTTGATTTTGTGGTTTAAATGAAATGATTCGATGAGATGTTACTATTGTTGTGGATGACTTGACTTCTTAATATTCGTGCATTGTGCGTGAACCATATGTGAATTTTGTGACCGTGTGATTGATTTAGGTTTTGGTTAGAACTAGTATATGGACTCGACTTAATTGTAAATTTCGCGGACATATTTTTTTTTAAGGAATGTAGGTTATAACGACCTGGATCTTGAGGAAATGTGAAATTAGAAAATTTAAGGAGAAAATGATGATTTTGTCCCTAAGTCAAAGAGTTGACTTTTATTTGTCAAAGTCAAAATGTTGACTTTTTGACTGGGACGATTTTTGGTAATTCCGAAAATGATGTTAGAAATGTCTCGGCCTTCCGTGTACGTCGGCATGGAGCAATTTGGTATGTGTAAGGTCAATTTGGTTTGAGATGTGTAAGGGCAATTTGGTAATTTGTTTAACCAAACATTTTCATCATTTTATCCTTTTGAAATTTTTTTTTCTTGTGGCTAAATGGGATTGTGGCAGGTGTCCCTTATCCCTTATGTTTGTGTGCAACCGACCCTGTGTGTTGTGTTTATGTGTTGTGTGTGTTAGTGGTTTTGGCCGTGAAAACAAAAAAGGAGAAACAAAGAATTGGGTTGAGGGAAGAACAGGGGAGAGTGAGACGAGAGAAAGGAAAGGAAAGAAAAACTGAGAGAGAATAGGAAGTGAGGAGTGGCAGAAGGTCTCTGAACTAAGAACCCATGGTGACCTAAGAAGAAAGTTTCGGGTTTGGAGTGGCTAGACCCAGTTTTGACTGGGAACTTTGAAAAAAGTTTCAGAGATGTTGTCCATGAGGTCTTGAGACCTTAACAAGCTCTCAAGACAAGGTTTTAGAAGCTGAGACGCCCATAAACTGAGGAGTGCAGTTTGGCCATGAGTCTTCGATGGGTCGAGCAGGTTCTGATTTAAGTTTGCTGGTTGTGATTGCATAGATCTTGTCCTAAGTTCATTTAGAGTAGAATCAACGAAGTAGGAATGAAAAAGGATGAAAAATGAGGGAGAAATAGTTAGGCCGGGTCGCTGGGTCGGGCGAACCGAAAACCAGGTAATCGGACGAAGAAAGAAGTGAACAATGCGTATAAATAGCGCATGATGGGGAGTTTAGAGGTGACATTAACATTGAAGTTATAGTATTTGGTTATATGAGTCCAACAGTACGATGTTTGAGGCGATCAGACATCGTCTCGGGGTTATTTTGGTAGTCCGAAGGTTTAGGATTAGTTTTAAATCTGTTTAAAAATGCCAAAAAATTATGGGATTGAAATAGAAGATATCTGAGATGGTTTGTGACCTTTCAATGTGATTTTTGACAGGTTCCAAGATTTCCGAAAAATTACGAAAAATACGTGCAAAGGGAACTGGGTTATACAAACGGTGTGTGAGTAGATTTTCTTTTCCCTAGATTATTATGCATGCATACTTACATGATTTAAATGTGTTTTGTTGGCATTGGAAAGATTGAGAATTTTATAGAATGTTCGGTGATTTTATTATTATTTTATTGCTCGTTTTTCGAGGATTTACATAAATTCCGATTTCGATTCTGATTCAAATGTGGTTTTGAGCTTGATTATGACTTGTGATTTGAAAGGTTAATGTGGGATTGTTAGTGATGTTATATGATTTTGGATGGTTTTCCGAAAACCTTTGATGGCTCGTTTTATGACATTTTCCTCAAGTATAAGTTTTCAAATTTTGGTTTTAATTTTAGTTTTGGGCTAAATAAGGTTTGAATTATGAAACAAGGTGGTTTTGATGTATTTAGGATTTTCTTATGATTTTCGTGGAAAATGCTTCATATGCACTTTTTAGGAGATACGATGTATAACATGGTTTAAGGCTTAGGCCTGGGATTTCTGTAACAAGGTTTTGGATATGAAATTTTTGCGTGTGATAAATGTGTGATTCCTTGGTAATGGTGAACTTGAGATATGATGATGATGGTTTGACTTGAGATGTGATTTGAGTATCTGTATCTTGGTATTAATGATGTGAATTGTGATGTTAACTGTGAATTGGCCTTTGGCCGGGTATAGGTGATGATGCTTGTTGGTTGTTTGTTTAGTCTCAAACGTCGATCTGAGGGCTCCGAATCTTGAGACTAGTATTGTGTATGATTTTTATTGTGTTGATTGGATGTGAGTCTTAGACGTTGAGCCAAGGGCTTTGATTCTTGAGACTATGTTGTGATGAGTTAAACACTGAGCCTGGGGCTCTGGTTCTCGAGTGTGTATGTGATGGCCTACCGGTAGTGCCCTTGGGATGTGATGAATGATGTTTTGTTTGTGCATTGATGTTGAGTTGACTTTGTGTGAATGCTGTGATAATGTTGGTTATGGATTGATTATTTATTACTAATGTGATTTATGATGAGTAGCCTTCCTCGTGATGTATGTTGACGGATTTGGTAGTCTCGGACGTCAAGCTGGGCTCCGATTCCCAAGTGAATATGTAGTGTGCCTTTTAGTGGGGGCAATGGGTTGTTGTTTGATATTGTGAGTTAAGGAAGAGTTAACTGTGATATTTGTGGATTTTCATTACAGTGGATATGGTTCGGTTATGTGGCATTGATGTGGTTGACTAATATGTTTTGATTCTTTTAGTATTTCGTGGTTAAACTGGTTTGTGATTAATATTGGTTTGTGGTTAATCGTTTTATAAGTGTTTTCACAAATTTCGAGAATATAAATTGTGTTTTGTTGTAATCGAAGTGAAAGTGTTTTCGTATGCATGCATGGTTTTGGAAAATAGACGATAAAAGATGGATGTTTTCAAATTATGTTTTTAAACGTTTCTTTTGTCCGCTCACACATTTTCATGGTTTTTTAACCCCTCCAGTGTCGTAGCATGGAAATCGAGGCATAAGAGGCAGAGGCATGAACTAGCGAGATTTGCATTTATCCCTTGTCTGACAAGGTTTTTTTTTCAGATGGGAGCAGGGACCGAGCACACTATTCTTATGTATTCGAGTGGGGTTCTATCAGGCTTGGATTTGGTCAGAGTTGGACTAGACACGTACCGATCAAGTTGGATTCCGCATGACATGTGGTTGTCTACTAGCAGTACAGATGGGATGCTAGTTGGACTAGCGGGCTGGTTGGACGAGCGAGACGAGGCTTGACTTTTGGGGTTGGTTGGACCAACGAGATCAGATTTGGCTTGTATTGACTTGTGGTGTGTTCAGAGGTTTTCAATAGAATTTACAACTGGGGTTTTATGCATTTCTGTAATTTCGGGAGCATTTCTTCTCGGGGAAATTTCTTTATAAAACAGAGGGTTAAAAGGATGATTTCAGACAATAGTTTTCCAAAGCTTTATTTTTGTCCACTCACAGTTTTTATTGGTTTTGGCACCCTCCAAGTTGATCTCGAGACATGCACTGTATTGAGACTGAGGCATTTCCATGGATCCGCACACTCGTTAACCAGAGTAAGTTCTAGGGGTTATTTTAATTGAGTCTAGTGCTCTGGGCATGTATGATATTTCTAGATTTCGTTTATGCTTGACAAGGGAAGTTATCCCTTATCTGACACTGAGTTTGTAATAAAATCGGACTGAGGGTAATTTGGTAATTTTAGTGTGTCTGTGTCAGACAGGGGTAGGTCCTCTCAGGAGAACCGAGGGTGATTTCGAGGAAGGTCCTATCACAAATGATGAACTGTCTAATTTTTTGAAGAATTTAGGGAAAGGGCCCACAAAGGTGAGTTTATGGTTTTTGTTTTTGTCCATTTTGTAAGCTAATATAATTATTTTTATCTTGTCCTTTCTAATTGATCCCTATAATGGTAAAATTGGGAAAAATGGTTTTTTACTTTTAATTTTGATGTCCACTACTTTTGTTTGCTAGCTACTAGAATGAGAAATCAAAAAATATTTTTATTTGATTTTTGTTTATGTTGATCATTTAATGATTTTTTTGTTGATTTTTGCTTATACACCGGGTGAAATAGTGATTTTAGTAAATCTTGGAGATATCGAACGATTTTGTCGGTAGTTTCCGATATTGGACGATTTCGTGGAAGTTGGAGGAAGCAATTTCTTCCCTCTTGTTTAGATGTCGAACCTCCACTTTTCTGAGATATCGATCGAAATATAGGCAAAATTGCTGATATTTCAATTCACTCTTCTAGGGTAATTTTATATTATTAACATATAAAATGAAAGAGTGCACTTCTCTCTAACTCACTTCCTCCTTTTCTTATTTTGTCCGCCTCTTCATTTTCCCTGATGCACTTTAGGGGGGGCAAATCCCCTTCCGTTGCGGCTGCTTCTCCACCTCTTGTGGTAATTTTCCCTTATCATTACTAATACCATTATTACTAGTAAAATCATCACTAGTATTACTAGCTATCATTTTTTTTTTCAGTAAAGAGGGAAAACACACAATTCAATATAAATAAAATAAAACTTCTAAAAACGAAAAAGAATTTAATTATTCTCAAAATCAAATATAGAAATTACCGAATAAGAAAGATTTCATCTTATTGTTGGTAAAAATATTGATAATTGCTAAATTCACATAAATATGAAAATAAAATAAACTTTATATTCAAAATGAAATACAAAATAAATCAAAGTAAGATACAATTCACAGGTGATCGAATCTATAACTTGATTTTATTTCCTTAAGACGAAATTTCCTCATCATCAGTGCTCAATGATTTTGCTTGGCAAACGTCTCACAGAATACAATAATCAGTTTCTTGTGGAAGCAACACTTCAATCCACAAGAATAGAGAACGTAAATTGTGTTTAAAACTCTCTCTTGTAATATTCTAAAGTTGTATGTTTTCTAGAACTAATATTCAATCTCCACAAATGTATTGAATGATTGAATATTTTTTAATGAATGAAACGAATTGTGGGCAACTCTATTTATAGATGTGTTAACATCTCTTCATAAGAGACATGTCTCTTAATAAGAGGTACATCTATTAAATAAAATATATATATCTTAATAAGAGACACATCTCCTAATAAGAGACACATCTCTTAATAAGAGGCACATCTCTTAATAAGAGACATTGTATGTAACTATTAGACTTTAATGTATACCTCTTCATGAAATGCCATATGCCCCTTCTACCAAAGATTGCCAAACTAAATGGCACTTTCATTCAAAAATATATGTAAATATATATTCTTCAATTTTCTAGTCTAAATATTATTTTACAAAAATTAACATTCAGCCAAAAAATTATTATTTAATTATTATGGTCAAACCCCAATTTTAAAGGTATAATGGTCCAACAATTATATCCTTTTAATTTCCATTCAAATTAATAGAAATTAAATATTTAATTTCCTAACAATTCCCCACGTGAATGAAAATTAGCCTGAAAATACAAATGTACAATAATGCAGACGCTTGAAAGAGTTTAGTCGAAAAGATACCACATCGGGATAAGTAACTTTTGACCTTGAACCTTCTATAGTGAAATAAGATCGGATTTACCAGCTAACTAGTGAACATGATGTCTTGAACATGATGTCCTAACAATTCCCCACGTGAATAGAAATTAGCCTGAAAATACAAATGTACAATAATGCAGACGCTTGAGAGAGTTTAGTCGAAAAGATACCACATTGGGATAAGTAACTTTTGACCTTGAACCTTCTATAGTGAAATAAGATCGGATTTACTAGCTAACCAGTGAACATGATGTCTTGAATTGCCCAGCTTTTTATATAAACCAAGACAATCTTACTCACATAATATCTTTCCTAACATGTTTGGTTCTCTGTTGTGTCTTTTCGGCCACAAACACTCTTGGTATTCATTAGTACTTTAAAGAATTCAGCTTTACAATTCGTATATAAACGACCTCATTTCACACTGATGTAGGTGTATTCCTATTGAGAGTATCATGTTATACCCTACTTAGTTTTCCAAGTCATAAGAATCATTAAAAGCTGAGCTTATCCTCACACGATGCAAGCAGCATTGTCTCATCACAGGAATAGGGGCATAGAGAATATCCTCACAATGCTCATGTTTTAGCTATACATAATTTAGTTGTCCCTTTTGAACTTAGACCACCTTTTGAAATTAGGCAAATGGCGATTTTTCCTTTAGAAAAGTCAAACTGTTGACTTTTTGCCCAGAACATCTTTTGGGAATCCCATGAAGGCCGTTACGAAAGTCTCGACCTCCCGTGAAGGCCGTTCACATTTGGAAATATCAAACATGTGGTTGATCAAGAACGTTCTTCAAAATTCTCCTACTCTCTCTCACCTACTTGTTACACATATATATGCGGAGGATGATGGGAAAAGGAGGGAGTTTGGTGGGCATAGGCCAAAGGACCTAAAAAGGCCATAAACTCACACACCGTGAGAAAAAAGTCAGAAGGAGAAGAGGAAAAGGAAAAGGAGAAAAATGGACGAAATTCTGAGTAAGAAAAATGAAGAAGAGAGGGTACGAGGAGTAGTAAAATGAAACGAACACAACGGGACCCCTAGGTCACTAAGTCAGATGTTTAGTTTAGGATTAGGAAACCAGCTAGTGACCATGTCAGTGTGCTCCAGGAGGTTGTATGACCCTTCTAAGTCAAGAAGCGGAAAATTTGGACCTAGAAAAGCTATGGGGCTAGCCCTGGACTTCATGGCCTAAAGCTTGGAGATTCAAATCTTGAGATCAAGGTACGTTTTATTCGTTTTTGCGGCTTAGATCTTCTTCTGGGTTAGGAAAAAGGAGATTTGATGTTTAGAACTTTGAAATTGGATGTGAAATGACTATGTTATGATCGGGTCACCGTCGCGGGTCGAACAACCCAGTTGTAGTAAACGGATCGACCCATCTAAGGTTGAAGGAGACTGTGCAGGCGCGTGGCCACTATGCGCAGAGAGCGATGGTGGAACGCACGGTCCTGTGCAACAGCAGTTTGCTGTCCATCCAACATAAAATTTGTTCCTTATTACATTCCGGATTTATTGGTATATTGTTTGAGTGAATTGGACAACAATTAAGGCGGTTATGAATATCAGAAGTTTTAAGGATTTTTTAAATTATTAGGAAAATCTGATAAATAGGAAATATGTTATTTTGAGTATGAGGAAGATTAAAGACAATTACTGATGAATAAGAATTTGATTAAAATATGGAACTTTTATATGAATATTTTGGGTGAAAAGTATATTGAAGGTATTTAGTGCATTAATTATGGTTAATTTTAGTGCTAAAATAGTAAACCTAGGAAAAAAGGTAAGGATGTATTAGGTTAAAAGGAATGGAATAAGAGTTGAGTTAAGGGTTGAATTGTTGAAAAAGAATAATTAAGTGTGCTATGGATATAGAAGTAAAATGTGATTGTGAATGTTGTAAGGCTTAATTAGAGAATTAGAAAAGGTAGTTTAAGTCTTGTAATTCAAATATGTGAATAATTAGAATTGGTAACAATTGTGATGAAGTGACATAAGAATATATTTACTTGATCATTAATAAGCTTACATGATAAACCGAACATGGTGATGTGATGTTCTATATGTATATA
Source organism: Prinsepia uniflora (assembly GCA_032719365.1). Classification (NCBI taxonomy): domain Eukaryota; kingdom Viridiplantae; phylum Streptophyta; class Magnoliopsida; order Rosales; family Rosaceae; genus Prinsepia; species Prinsepia uniflora. Next base: position 58,397,298 of record CM064868.1, on the reverse strand, counting down.
TGAGGTTGTGAGATGTTGAAGTTATGGTCATGGTTATTATAGAAAATATGCATATGCTAATTAAGATTATGGTTAAATAAATAACCTTATGTGGAAATAAGTAAGGTAATGAGTAACTCGATGGTTATATGGCAGGACCAACCCCAAAAAGCACCACAAACAGCCTATTTGGGTCCTGCTCATGTCTGGCAGGTAACCTAATAATCCAAGTTTATTCTTAAGCTCTGTCAGACAAGGGATACATGCATGCTCATAGTCCATGCCAACGATCTATAAGTAACCTCGATCCTCGTGCAATGGTCCTGGAGGGATTTAAAAACCAATGAAAACGTGTGAGTGGACTAAAAGAAATTATGCATGCATCATGATCAGAGATAAAGTAACAGTTTTGAAACACACGCAGTAATATGGATATCTAGATGTATAATAAACTAAAGCAATTGTGAAAACTGAATTGAATATTACTAACACAATCATACCAACTGACCTAATTTCGATGCCTGCATGCTAAATCATCATGCTAATGTACACTGCCGGTAGGCTAGTATCACGTGGGAAATACGGAGTCCTAGGCTCGACGTCCGAGTGTGGACCAGCTCAGGAACTACGGAGTCCTAGACTCGACGTCTGAGTCACGGTCCTAGACTAAAAATTACGGAGCCCCAAGCTCGACGTTTGAGAGATGTCTCAGGAATTACGGAGCCTTACCTCGACGTCCAGGACTAGTCGCAGATCTCAAGAATTACAGAGTTTTACCTTGACGTTCGAGACCGTCCAACCAACCGATATCTCGAGGAGGTTCATCAAACCACATCACAATCACACATCATCACAATCATCACACATCATCACAAACATCACAATCATCCCATATACCGAGAGCAATTCAAGATCAGAAACCAAAACCAAAGTCAAACTCTGGGCCCAAGCCCAAAACCACAACTCATTGAGGAACTGGGGTTTTAATAAACCCAATTTCCTCACAAAACGTTTTAATAACATTTTCCTTAAAGATTCATGAAAATTCCCAAGAAATTCATATAAATCGTACGTAACCACTCATCAAAAAATTCTCATAATAAATAATATAAAAACCATATAAAAATTCATGCAGAGGGTTTAAGAAAACAAAAGTCCACTCACACGTATCTTACGCGCGGTAGAACCTCTTTGCACGTTTTCTTGTGACTTCCAAGACTTTTGTCTCTTCCTCTATTTGGCCAAGCTTCACTCTTCGACCTACGCCGTTTCCAGCATTCAATGTTCACGTTTTCAAGCTTAACTCGACCGCAACACTTCCAGGAAGGCTTCTGGGTACTTGTTAGATGTTCCTCAAGCCTCTAACCAAAACTTCAAATTTGACCCATGGCGGCTGTTTCGGGTTTCAGCCTTTTTTGGGCTTGTTCTATCCCCATAACACGACCAACTGGTAGATGTCTCCCTAATGAACTTCTTTCCATCAACCTCTCACTCAATTCTTGTGTTTTTCTCCCCCCATCGCCATTTCTCTCTCTCGGCCACACCAAAAATGGTGTTCGGTCATCCTCCCCGAAATCATCAACACACACAATTACATGAAGGGAATTAAGTCAGTGAATGAGGGAATATCAGAACCCTCTAGATGTAGGACACTTGGTAGTTCCCAAATGGGTCTTCAATACATAATGACCAAAATACCCCTTGGTACAAAATTACCATTTTGCCCTTCATCCTTTTGAGCCATAACTACTTTACTCGAACTCCCATTTTGTCATGCCGTCTATCTATGAACTCAGGCTATCGAAACCTTCATTATGGTCATCTTGGAATGCTCAAATAATGTTAATAGCAAAACGTCAACATTTTGAATTTTCTTCAAGGGCAAAATCGTCATTTTTCTCAATTTTTCCATATTTACTTCTCCTCAAAGGTCCAAGTTGTTACATTATATGAATAGTTTACTAATATGAAACCATAATAGGGAGTGAAATGTAATATACATTGATTTGTACTTGATGTTGTGTGTGGTTAACTTGATTATCAATAGTCCTTGAGCACTAATTAGTTGTGAACAAAATAAGGTCAAAGGGAAAATTCTTCGCCTTGTCGGGGAAGTGGGTCGGATGTGGGTGGTAACCCAACAAGGAAGAACTAGTTTGGTTAATTGAATAAAACATTAGAGTTATTAAAATCCCTTGTCTAACCAGAGTGGTCAGATAGGTGTCGGACTGGTCTGATTGTCATGGTAATCAGGGACGGATCCTGTCAATTTGGTATTAGAGCTAGGATAATGGATATTTGTTCGTAAGATATAAATGTATGTGAACATGATACTAATTGGATTATGATTAAGTGAAATTTTGATAATTTTGTGGACTTATGGAAACATATGGGTGTTTATATATATAATGGTTTGGCTAAAATTCGAATTTGGAAGTTTGGTTTGATTGGTATGATAATGATTTAAATTTGGTTGCCAAATGATCCTTTTTGACAATTTTGAAGAATGTTAGATGAACCTTGAGTATATGAACTTTTATGGTAATCTGATTTTTAAAATGATTTTATTGTTAAATAAGTTGAACTTGATTTATGGAAATTATGGTATTGATATGATAATCATAATATGTTAGTATGATGGGATAAAGTGTGTAATTGTGTGATTGATGACATTAGGTATATAACGATGATGATGTTATGTTGACTTATACTAATGATATGGTATGAATGGAAATAAATACATATGATATGGCTTGATGATACATGATTGATGATGATGAAATAATGCCATGATAAGAGTATAATGATATGATGGTATGATTACTTGATGATATGATATTGGATGAGATAATGAGCATATAATGGTGATATTATGGCATGGCGATAATGATGATATATTTGATAATCTGATGATATGATGCATTGATGCGATGTTACAAATTGACATGATGTTATGATGATATATTGGAGCTGGTTCTGGACAGTCTTAGACGTCTAGCAGGGCTCCGAATCTTGAGACTAGTGTGATGTGAAAAATCACTCAGACATTGAGTTAGGCTCTGGTTCTTAAGTAGATGGTGGTTGGTGGGTCTCGGACATCAAGCGGGGCTCTGTATCCCAAGACTGGTATGGTGGTAATAGGTCTCAAATGTCGAGCCAGGGGCTCTATATCCTGTGACCGGCATTGACTCAGATGTCGAGTTGGAGGCTCTATATCCTAAGTCAGTATACACTTAGACGTCGAGCTAGACTTTATATCCCCGAGTGGTTTGTATGTGGATATGGGTAAGTCTTAGACGTCTAGCTAGGCTCTGTATCTTGAGACTAGCATTGTGGTGATGACTCAGACGTCGAGTTGGGGGCTCTATATCATGAGTCGGGTTCCATGTGGATAGTGGTATGATACCCTCGGAGGAATGTGTCTGATACTATGATTGGAACTATTCTTGGAATGGATTCATAAAATGGTCATGGTAATGACCTGCACGTAGTGCCGTTGGGTGTTATGATTGGGATGTGAGAAAATAATTGGTTGGGTTTGGTTATGAAATGGTAGAATATAAGTTAAGATTATACAGAATCCTGATTGAGTCTTAAGTGTAGATGTGTGGTTATATCAATTTTATGTTGCAATGATGCCATGATAATGTGCAGATGAGATAATTCTATGGCATAAAATGAGTACTGGGATGATTTATGCATGTGCACGTATGAGATTTAAGTAGTTTTCTATATGATTGCTTGGATGTTTGGGTTATTGGAAATTTTATACGATTTCTAATGATATCTACGGAAGTTCGTCATTTTGTGTTTTTTGAGGTTACCTTTTTCGAATTTCCATTTTGATTATTGATTTGGGCTGAACAAAGTATGTCATATGGAATAGGGTGATCTTGAATTATTTATGAGATTTGTAGGATTTGGTCTGTTATACGGAAGTTATGATTTTGGGCTTAGTCGAAGTTTTGATTATTGTTTTGATTTGTGATGTTGATATGTGACATGGGTGTGAAATCTCAGTATTCGTGGTATTTGAAAATTTATGATAACTATCTAGATGATGTAGATTTATGAATTTAGATCAAACATGGTTATGGTAATAAAATAAGTAATCATAAGATGATATGTGTTGATAAATGATGGAATAGATTGACAATATTGTTTAATCATGATGAGCTGGAATTTGTTTTTAAAATTTCGAGGACGAAATTTTCTAAGGAGAGTAGGTTGTAACGGCCCAAACCACGAGAAAAATTAAACATTAGGCAAATGATCATTTTTCCCTTGAAAAAATCAAAATGCTGACTTTTTGACCTGAACATCTTTTGGGAATTCTGAGAAGGCCGTTACGAAGGTCCCGACTTCTTGAGTACATAGACAGGCGGCACGCCAAAATAGAAGTACAGATGGATTGGTTTTTGGGTCTAAAATGATCAAGGGCATTATGGTATATGTTTTAAAGGGGTAATCTTGTAATTTCAAATTTGGACATGTGAAACATGTGATTGGTCTAGAAGGTTCTTCAAAAGTCTCAGACTCTCTCTCACCGTTTTTTTACACATATATATGTTGAGGATGATGGAAAAAAGAGGGAGTTTAGTGGGCATAGGCTGAAGGCTATAAAAAGGCCATAAACTCACACACCGTGAGAGAAAAGCCAGGAGGAGAAGAGGATAAGGAAAGGGAGAAAAAGGGATGAAATTCTGAGAAAGAAAAATGAAGAAGAGAGGGTATGAGGAGTAGGAAAATGAGATGAAAAAAGGGACCCGTAGGTCCCTAAGTTGGGTGTTCAGTTTAGGATAAAAAAACCAGCTAGTGGCAACGTCATTGTGCTCTTGGAAGTTGTTCGACCCTTCTAAGTCAAGAAGGGGTGATTTTGGACATGAAAAAGCTATAGAGCTTTCCCTGGACTCCATGGTCTAAAGCTTGGAGATTCGAATCTTGAGATCAAGGTATGTTTTATTCATTTTCGTGTCTTAGATTTTCTTCAGGGTGAGGAAAAAGGAGATTAGATGTTTAGAACTGTGAAATTGGACATGAAATGACTATGTTATGGTCGGGTCACCATCGCAGGTCAAACAACCCGGTTGCAGTAAATGGGTCGACCCGTCTAATGTTGAAGGAGACTATGCAGGCGTGTGGCCACTACGCGCATAGAACGATGGTGGCGTTTGAGGCCATGTGCGGCGACATTCATCATCCGACCTACACGGAAGTTGTTCCTTATTACATTCTAGATTTATTGGTATATTGTTTGAGTGAATTGGACATCAATTGAGGCGGTTATGAACATCCAAAGTTTTAAGGATTTTTTAAATTGTTAGGAAAATTCTGATAAATAAGAAATATGTTATTTTGAGTATGAGGAAGATTAAAGACAATTACTGATGAAGAAGAATGTGATTAAAATATGGAACTTTTATATGAATATTTTGGGTGAAAAGTATATTGAAGGTATTTAGTGCATTAATTATGGTTAATTTTAGTGCTAAAATGGTAAACCTAGGAAAAAGGGTAAGGATGTATTAGGTTAAAAGGAATGGAATAAGAGTTGAGTTAAAGGTTGAATTGTTGAAAAAGAATAATTTAAGTGTGCTTTGGATATAGGTGTAAAATGTGATTGTGAATGTTGTAAGGCTTAATTAGAGAATTAGTAAAGGTAGTTTAAGTCTTGTAATTGAAAGATGTGAATAATTAGAATTGGTAACAATTGTGATGAAGGGATATAAGAATAAATTTACTTGATCATTAATATGCTTACATGATAAACTGAACATGGTGATGTGATGTCCTATATGTGTATTTGAGGTTGTGAGATGTTGAAGTTATGGTCATGGTTATTAGAGAAAATATGCATATGCTTAAGATTATTGTTAAAGAAATAACCTTCTGCGTAAATAAGTAAGGTAATTAGTGACTTGATGGTTATATGAATTAGTTTACTAATATGAAACCATAAAATGGGGTGAAATGTAATATATAATGATTTGTACTTGATGTTGTGTGTGGTTAACTTGATTATCAACAGTCCTTGAGTACTAATTAGTTGTGAACGAAATAAGGTCGAAGGGAAAATTCTTGGCCTTGTCGGGGAAATGAGTCGGATGTGAGCGAAAACCCTAAAGTGATAGACTAGTTTGATTAATTGAATAAAAAATTAGAGATAGTAAAATCCCATGTTTGACCGGAGTGGTTAGACGGGTGCGTGACTGGTCTAATTGTCATGGTAATTAGAGACGGGTTTTGTCAATCCGCTATATTTTCTTTTAACTTTATATGGTCAATGGTAATAATACCACTTGAGAGCAGTTGCATAATGGTATTATGTGTTCGACGTATGCACCGAGACTTACCATTATACATAATATTTCATGCCCTTCCAGTAGCCGATTGACTATCACAGTGTACTCACAAAGCAGACACAAGCCTCGACCCATTTGGGATATCTTCTAAGAAATCATGAAGCCACTCAAATTCTTCTGCAGCTTTACCTAAAGCAATAAATTCAGATTTCATAGTGGATCTGGTTATGCATGTTTGCTTAGTCGATTTCCAAGAGACCGCTGCACCACCTAAGTTAAAGATATATCCACTTGTGGAGTATGAGTCTGTCTCATTTGATATCCAGCTCGTATCTGTATAGCCTTCTAAAACATATGGATATCTTGTGTAGTGCAATTCATAATTCTTGGTATAGTTTAAACACCTAAGAACTCCAACTATAACTTTCCAATGATCGCTTCCAAGATTACTTGTAAATCTACTCAACTTATTAACTGAGTAAGCCAAGTCAAGGCGAGTGTAGTTCGTGACATACATCAAATTGACAATTATACGTGCATATTCAACTTGTGATATGCCTTGACTAGTATTTTTAGCTAAATGAAGGTTACTTTCATATGGAGTTTTTACTGGAATATTATCATACTTTCCAAACATGGCATGTATTTTCTCAATGTAATGAGATCGAGACAACATTAATCCATCAGGAGTCCCAAAAAATTTAATTTCTAAAATAAAATGTGTAACTCCCATATCTTTCATATTAAACTTATTAGTCAACATTCTGTTGGTAGATTTAATCATGTCATTATTACTACCAATAATGAGCATGTCATCTACATAAAGACATACAATGACATAACCATTTGGTATGATTTTTGTGTATACACATTTATCACATTCCATAATTTTGAATCCATTTGACATCATTGCATTGTCAAATTTCATATGTCATTGCTTTGGTGCTTGCTTTAATGCGTACAAAGATTTAACAAGCCTACATACTTTCTTCTCTTGTCCAAGAACAATTAATTCTTCCGGTTTTTCCATGTAATTCTCCTCTTCTAAATCACCGTTTAAAAATGCCGTTTTAACATCCATTTGATGTATTTCAAGATTATGCAAAACAACTATTGCAATTAACATTAATGCATGTTATTGTTGTAACTGATGAGTAAGTATCAAAACAGTCTAAGCCTTCTTTTTTCTTATAACCTTTGACAACAAGTCTCGCCTTGTACTTCTCTTTGGATCCATCGAATTTCATCTTCCATTTAAAAATCCATTTATAACCCCAAAGGTTTATTTCGAGGAGGAAGATCCACTAATTCACATGTATGATTTAGTAGAATGGAATCCATTTCAGCATCAATAGCCTCTTTCCAAAAAGGAGTTTCAGAGGATGACATTGTTTTTTTGTAAACTTGAGGTTTATTTTCAAACAAAAATGTTAGAAAATTGGGACCAAATGACTTAAACATTTTTGTCCTTTTACTTCATCTAGGTTCAACCTCATTTTCAAGTTTTTTAGATCCTTGGCCTGATCGATCTTGATGATTATCAAAGTTACTGATATCATAAGTTCTTTTATGAGAACTTCGTTCATGTGCATCTTTCCAATAAAACACATTCTCAAAAAATGTTGCATTCCATGATTCAATAATTCTATTCATATGTACATCGTTGTTATCTGACTTGTGTACAAGGAATCGATATGCACTACTGTTGGAAGCATAACCAATGAATACACAATCAATGATTTTCGGTCTTATTTTAACCCTTTTCAAATCTGGCACCGCTACCTTAGCAAGACACTCTTTGAGATATTTGTAAGAATGTCTTCGACCTTTCCATAATTCATATGGTGTCTTTTCTAACTTCATATGAAGTAATTTATTGAGAATATAATTTGCAGAAAGCAATGCTTCTCCACACAAATTCTAGGTTGCTCTAGAACTTATCAACCTAGCATTGATCATTTCTTTTAATGTTCGGTTTTTACGTTCATCAATACCATTTTGTTGAGGTGAATAAAGAGCAGTAGCTTGGTGAATAATCTCATGTTGAGCACAAACCTCAGCAAACGGTGTAACATATTCACCTCCCCTCTCACTTCCTAAAACCTTAATATTTATGCTAAGTTGATTCTCAACTTCATTCTTATAATGTTGAAACATTGCTAAGGCTTCATCTTTACTTCTATGCAAATAAACGTATCAATATCTTGTGCAATCATCGATAAAATTAATAAAATAATTTTTACTACCTCTAGTTTGCACATAGTTTAAATCACAAATATCACTGTGAATTAATTCTAGAGGTTCTGTACTCCTTTCTATAGAATGAAAAGATGTTCTGATTTTTTTGGCTTCAACACAAGTGTCACACTTGTGATTTGCATTAATATTAAACTTAGGCAATAAATCCATGTTAACTAATCTACGCATAGTATCATATTTAACATGTCCTAATCTAACATGCAAAACATTTGAGGACTCAATAGTATAAGCAGAATGAACTGTGTTATTATTATCAATAGAAGGTACAATAGTTATAACATTCATATTGAAAAGACTATTATTTAGGTACCCTTTCCCCACATACATCCCATTCTTAGTAAGTGCAAATTTATCAGCCTCAAAGACTAATCTGAATCCATTCTTGCTTAACAGAGATCCGGAAACCAGGTTCTTTCAGATGTCTGGCACATCAAGCACTTTGTTCAAAGTTAGTTCCTTACTAGAAGTCATTTCAGAACCACCTTTCATTGACGTTCAACCTTGGAAGCCGAAGAGTTTCCCATAAGTAGTTGCTCCCCTAGGGTCACTTCATGATAGATTGTGAACACCTTCCTATATGAGCAGATATGGTGTGTAGCTTCAGTGTTTATCCATCATTTCATGGTATGAGAGATTGAATTCCGATAGATCATTTAAGATCTTATCCTACTCACTTATTTGAACTTCTATTGTATTGCCCTTAGTCTTTTTAGAATGACAGTTTCTCACCTTGTGTCCAGACTTGTTACACTTAAAGCACTTGCATTTGAACTCTTTCATCTTCTTTGAGTTCCATTGACTAGAGTTTTCTCCATGCTTCCCCCTTTTCTTGTTCTTTGGCCTATCTTCCACAACGTGTGCCTTAGCCTCCATGGAATTTCCAGTGGTTTTCTTTTCAGAACCACAGTTGTCTTCCTCAATTCGTAGCCTCACGATCAGATTCTCAAGTCCCATCTCTTTACGCTTATGCTTGAGATAATTTTTGAAGTCTTTCCAAGAAGGTGACAATTTTTCAATTGCAGCAGCCACTTGGAATGTCAAGACCCATCCCAAATCCCCCGGGATTAACGTGGGACATGCCTGATACCGTATGACACGAAGTGTCAGACCAGGAAAAATTCCCTCTCTAGCCCTCACCGGCTTCCAGAGTACGCCAGGATCGTAGGAGGAGGAGAATGATGTCTCGTCACTGCTACAGCCCGCATCCGCGATCAACCTGAAGGGCATTAAAACATCAAAAGTCGTGAGTGGACAAAATAATATTTTAATAAAACCATTTTCACATATAGACATTTATGCCCTTCATTAAAAGCATATGCATGCATTCAAAACCCGTTTATCAAAACGTTGCTAAAACCATTTGTCAAACATTCCCAAAACCTTTCAAGGGTTCATGCCCGGTCCCCATAAACCGTCATGATCCATAAAAACATTTGGGTCCCCAACCCGAAATCACAAAAACCAGTAAATCCATAAATCAATACATGTGGGAGCTCATCCCAAATCAACGTATGTGGGTCTCAACCCAAAACCGTTCTCAGTGAAATACCAAAACATAGGATACGGGGTGGTGCCCCAAACCACTTTCCAAAACATAAAACACGGGGTCTCCACCCCCAAATCACTTTCCATAAAAATCACATACGTATGCATACGTATAACCCATCCGTGGCACTTCCGAGAAGATGCCAACTCGGGGCACACAGCCCCTAGGGAACACATCCCCAATATATGTCACGATTAATCATCTCTATACTAGTATGCACACTACTCGGGGTCTTACTCCAAGTCTTCTCCTAGGAATTCTCCATCTGGGAGGCTCTATCTTCGGACCTAGTCAGATCATCTCTCCGGAATCTGGTCCGCGACCACAACATAAATCATAACCCCCACTCTTGGAACGGGATCCCTATGTGGATACCTACTCTGGTCTGTGGATCGTGACTCTCCAGGTCGACGTCTGGAGGAGACCATAAAACAAATGGAGGGTTCATTCATTTTCAAATACTTTCTTTCTTTCTCAAAATACATTTCAACTGGGTTTCATACCGGATTCATCTCAACAGGATTCCACGAATCCGATTCAAATATTCAACAGGGTATCATGCCCGAATTCTCATTTCACAAACCGAACTTGGACTCAAGCCCAATGTTACAATCAGCAGGGCCTCTCGCCCGATATCACGACTAACTGGGCCTCAAGCCCGAAACCATAAACCAACGGGACCTCAAGTCCGATTTCACAACCAACGGAGCCTTAAGCCCGATACTAAATTCAACTGGGCCTCCCACCCGATAATACAACCAAAGGGGCCTCAAGCCCAAATTCGTAAACCAATGGGACCCTCGGTCCGATCGTATAACTTAAATGGACCCTCGGTCCGATTCCTCATCAAATCAAATGGACTCCAAGTCCGAGAGTTCGTAAATCAAATGGGTCTCGTGACCGATTTCATATTTCCAAATCTAAAACAAAATTATGAAACCCTCATTGAAAACCTAGCACGTATAAGCATCGTATAAAACCAGAAATCTCGAAATACGTGTAAATACGTAAATCCTAGGATACCACAAACAAATGCACTCATGGCATCACAAAAAATATTCTTAAACAATTATAAAACATTTATGCATGCATCAATTTCGAAAGAAGGGTCCACTCACACACCGTCCGAAGCCGCACCTCGATAAGTCGCACCTCGATAGCGTGCCAAAACGTCTTGCTGGGCCAATCGTCGCCTCCGGGATTTCCCGAACCTATCCAAATTAATTTAGAGGCTTACTAACTACTTATATAACCCCTCACTAAAGCCCCGTAATTATCTGGAATTGCTAACTATTTTTAAACGCGAACCTAAATCTTTAGACAACCCGAACTATATCGAAACGATGTCCGATTAACACGAAACCAGTCCCAAAATGTTCGTTACATCGAATAGTTGATTTCACGTGTTGGAACTTTCCCCAAAAGAGTGAGCACACGCCCTCACATGCCCCAAGTATGCACTGCGCGTGGGCCTCACGCGCCCACTGTGTAGTCATCTTCTCCAGCGGCTGAACCGGGTCCGGACGGTTCGCCTGTACAGTCCGGTCCAGCTGGACCGGCGTGGTTAGTCCGGCCCGTTTCTTCCCTTTTCAATTCCATTCTTCCTAACTTCTTATTTCCTACCATTTTACATCAAGAAACCTTAAGAAAAACGTCCAAAACCTATCCATGAACATAGGGCCTTACGGCCTCTGTTTTCCTGGTCACCCTCAGGGCCTCCTCAGCCATGAACCACCCTCCAAGTCATCTTAAAATCATCCTAGAAACCTAATAATCGTCTCCTAAGCACCCAACATCAACCATAATGCAAGAATCGAAATAAAATGGAAAATTGGGCAAACCGAGTTACCTTCTCGGGTTTCATGGCCGCCGTCCACGACGGTGTTGTTCCTGTCTGGCCACCACTTTCCTCAGTCCTTCTCTCACTCTCTTAGGTCTCACAGATGATCATAGGGTTGGAGGGTTTGGATTTCGGGTGATAGGTTTGATCGGTTTTGGGTTGGAGATGAGAAAAATGATCGATGAGAAAGGAAGGTGAGATGCATGAATTATTTGGGCAGGGCAATGGATGGGTGACACTTGTTACTCATCCATTGGGCCAGTGACAAATATCTGGGCCCCACTTAGGACAAAACTCAATCCGTCTCGTAATTCGTCCAATAGTTTTTTCATACTTCCGTGAACTGTAACATTCTCGACGAACGTCCGAATTGGACGTGCCACCTGTCTACGAATTCATATCATCTCAAACTACATAACGGTCGTTGGCCCTCGTCCATCAGACCTCCCGGGTCAAAAGTTAACTATTGGCCCCTATTCAACCAAATTACCAAAAGGCCCTTGGACTTACGATCATCATAACTTTTTCCTCGAACGTCGGAATCGAGCGAGCCACCTGTCTATGAACTCCTGACATCCTGAACTAAGTCACAGTCATCGTCCAAAGTCCATTTGACCTCCTGAACGAAAAGTCAACGATTCGCCCATTTCAGGGGCAAAATCATCATTTTGCCCGAACGTCCGCTAACTCTCGTCTAATCCTCGATTAGCCTCGCTAATCCGTCATTAATTCTTAATTAATCCTGCTAATTCAGGACGGGTCGTCACAATCTTCACCCCTTAAAGAATTTCGTCCTCGAAATTTAAATCAACCCGATTCCATGACCAAATTGTGGAATCCAACCTTGTTCCTACTACTCGGGTCACCACATACACACGAGAATACCCGTGTGACAGTACACGTCGGACACACAACTCGTACGCGATGGTACGTACCGTCACCGGAGCCTCCAAAGCTCCAAATTATTTCCGAGAACTATAAGTCTGCTCGTACGTCTCACTCGAGACAAGATGTCGACACTCGTCGATCTCGCCTGTCACCCACTTTGACAGGTCAACAATACCAATCTAACATCCCATCGGCTTTTCAGTCTGCCACTCTGACACGTTCCATCTAATAGTCGTCAGGCTGAATTACGTACTCCCACTAAAGGCTAACAAATCGAAGCTGACATCCTGCTCAGCATCCGATCAGACAACACTCTATAGATCGTGCCATCACAAAGGCACGAATCCCACTTCATAGGTCATCCTCAAACCTATCTCCAAACTGACTCTAAGTACTCGCACGAATTAATTCTCTCAAATTCCTATACTCAAAACTGACTCTAAGGAGAGTCCCATCAATCCATACTAATCCGAACTCGTCGGATACCTATCAATCCATAACTATCACAGGTCACAACCATCGTGACCAGCCGACAACTCCCGATTGCTGATCTCGACTCGTTCTCGAGTCCTCGTATCATATCTCGTATCACTCAGCAACCGATGCTGAAATCTTGACTCACTCGAGTCCTTAACTGTCACTTATCGAATCTAATCCGATCGCCACTCATGTCCATCTAGGACTTTAACCAATCTACAACATTCTCATAATCTCGGGATACTCTCAACCCGACATATCGATTGACCGTGGTCAATGCCATCGTCCAACACGCACAACACACATGTGCACCCACATCACAACAACATCGGGGTGTCCCCGACCTACTCAAGGACTACACTCTCGCAACGTCCAACCACATACTACTGTTCGTACATCAATCCTGGTGCGGACCCCAACTGTCCGTCACTAGGCGAACATCAAATCCATCACCACGGACACTCACTTGTCACATCCTGTGACGCTAAGCACCATCTACTCGTTAAGTCAAACAAATTTAACTCACAGCCTAGGTGTTCGGTTCTTACACCCTCTTGAACTCTTAGCTGTCATAACACTCCTCGTCGTCCCCACCTAGGGATGAATCCATGATGATGACATCAAAGTTCATCCAATGTCATCCTCCGGCACTCAACACTATTTGCTATAGCTTCACACTCAGTGACCTCGGAATAATCATCACCAATACGGAATCAAGCACTCTTCTCATCGTCTCAATCACAACTTCTCTTGATTCCGAAGTTCCAATCACGTTGGAAATATGTTTCTTTTCCAATTACTGAGTTCACTCATTACACGAGCATTTATGCGTCCTATAGGCAAACAAGTACCATGTCCTCAACTTAAGAGGTATGGTCAACCGTAGTCAACCAAAACCAATCCGTAATGGACTATCAAGTCCTCAGCTCAACCGGACACCATCCACGCGTCCGTGAATACTGTTTAGGTAGGTACACTCATTCCGAGTGGAATTCACTCGACTTAAGGGTAAACCTTGTATAATATTTATGGGTGTGCATAAACGACCTCCAACACTCACATCTCATACTTTTAATCATCCTGATCCAACTCTAACTCCTAGAATTGGTCGGAATCCACTGACATCGGTCGGTAGGCTAAACAGATCGCAACGTCTGTCGTGACCTGAAGCCAAACCTCTGCGTACTACCATATCTGACCAACCGACCCATACGTCATATGACGTCACTCACATCATCCCTTTATACCTTTTCATTCGAATGCCACCTAGGAATTCCATCCCTTAACGTTACTACTTCTGGGCATACACTCGCGCCCCAAGTCTCGTATCATCAAAAGAATGGTCACCAAACCAAGTACTCCTGGTGCCTCGTACTAAGGCACTCGGGATCCTCTCTGTCCCGCTTAGTGCCGACTAAACTCACATGCTCACCACTCCGGGCACATCTACTATTCCTTATGCCTACTGTTCACACGTCCCAACTCTATGGGATCCACTCCAGCACTCACACTCGTGCAGTCCATCCAAGGATATCCAGGGCACCTGTCACTCATCCAGGTATATCTTCCTCGTCACAATCACCACACAGAGGCAAGTGTGCCAACACCCAACATCAGCGTCTCATTCTGCGATTGCACTCAGTTGTAACCGAGTCGAATCCAGAATCTATCAATCGTCACGGCAACCTGAGCCTATCCAACTCGATAAGACTCGACTATGTCAATCGATAGCAGTGTCTGCCACAACCTCGTGCAGACCAATCTCAGAAACACTATGCTACCGAAACTCCCAATCCATGCGGTAGTCTCACCGCCGGTACCAACCACTCCGCACGCAACATCCACCGATCGATCCACCTTTAGATCTGATCACAAGTACCACACTCCTGGTAACTTGTCCAATCAATCACCTACTAGGGTTATCACAAACCCGGCTGCCCGCTGCAGCCCAACCATCCTGACTGATCCCTCGCTCTAGACTCCGAAGAGTTGTCATACTCCAACAATGGTACCAAACCAGCCAATAACTACACTCTGAGAATCTCGTCCTCTCATAACTCTACGACTCTCATCCACTGGCCTCCACAAGCACTGGCCGTACTCCGGGTCCAATACTGCACAAGCGCTACGTGCGCAATCGCATCCTATCGCATCACACCACAACTACTCCGGGCATCCTACCAGTCGACATTCCTCCGGGATTCGACACACTGAAACATGGCAACACATGCCAAATAGAATCACACGTTCCTATTCCCAAACGTCGTGACTGTAGTCGTACATGGTCATCGTATAGAGGGCGACCCTGACCACTGACCACCACTGGTATTAATCCATACATCCTCTATCCGAAACGACCCTACCATCGAGCGGTCACGAATCTTAGGTCGTCATACGGTCTCTACGGATCCACTGGATCATATTTCCAGTAACACTACAGCTCTAAACCGTTAGATTCCCATAAATACTGATCCACCTCGGGATCAAACATCGAAATAGATGGCATTAGATGCCAATCAAACCTCAAACTATCGTATCGCGTGCCAAACACCATCTAACTAAGGTTCGATTCTACCAAATCCTCGTACTAATACCCAAACTATCAAGTTGATGACGGGCTGTTACGACCTCAGAGACATCACATCCTCGACCTGTGCGTACTCCACACTCTGATACCACTTTTTCAAGACCCGTCCCAAATCCCCCGGGATTAACTTGGGAAGCGCCTGATCCCGTCTGACATAAAGTGTCAGACAAGGGAAACTTCCGTCTCTAGCCCCCACCGGCTTCCAGAGTACGCCAGGATCGTAGGAGGAGGAGTGTGATGTCTCGTCACTGCTACAGCCCGCATCCGCGATCAACCTAAAGGGCATTAAAACATCAAAAGTTGCGAGTGGACAAAATAATATTTTAATAAAATCATTTTCACATATAGACATTTATGCCCTTCATTAAAAGCATATGCATGCATTCGAAAACCATTTATCAAAACGTTCCGAAAACCATTTGTCAAACATTCCCAAAACCTTTCAAGGGTTCATGTCCGGTCCCCATAAACCGTCATGACCCATAAAAACATTTGGGTCCCCGGCCCGAAATCACAAAAACCCGTAAATCCATAAATCAATATATGTGGGAGATCATCCCAAATCAACTTCCTTGGGTCTCAGCCCAAAACCGTTTTCAGTGAAATACCAAAACATAGAATACGGGGTCTCTACCCCAAACCACTTTCCAAAACATAAAACACGGGGTCTCCGCCCCCAAATCACTTTCCATAAGAATCACGTACGTATGCATACGTATAATCCATCCGCGATACTTCCAAGAAGATGTCAACTCGGGGCACACAGCCCCTAGGGAACACATCCCCGATATATGTCACGATTAATCATCTCTATACTAGTGTGCACACTACTCGGGGTCTCACTCCGAGTTTTCTCCTAAGAATTCTCCATCTGGGAGGCTCTATCTTCAGACCTAGTTCGATCATCTCTCCGGAATCTGGTCCGGGACCACAACATAAATCGTAACCCCCACTCTTGGAACGGGATCCCTATGGGGATACCCACTCTGGTCTGTGGATCGTGACTCTCCAGGTCGACGTCTGGAGGAGACCATATAACATATGGAGGGTTCATTTATTTTCAAAATAATTTCTTTCTTTCTCAAAATACATTTCAACTGGGTTTCATACCCGATTCATATCAATAGGATTCCTCAAATCCGATTCAAATCCATTTCACAGGCCTCGGCCTAAATCCAAAGTTCAACAGGGTCTCATGCTCGAATTCTCATTTCACAAACCGAACTGGGACTCAAGCCCGATGTTACAATCAACAGGGCCTCTCGCCCGATATCACGACTAACTGGACCTCAAGCCCGAAACCAAAAACCAACAGGACCTCAAGTCCGATTTCACAACCAACGGAGCCTTAAGCCCGATACTACAGTCAACTGGGCCTCCCGCCTGATATTACAACCAAAGGGGCCTCAAGCCCGAATTCGTAAACCAATGGGACCCTCGGTCCGATCGTATAACTTAAATGGACCCTCGGTCCGATTCCTCATCAAATCAAATGAAATCCAAGTCTGAGAGTTTGTAAATCAAATGGGTCTCGTGCCCAATTTCATATTTCCAAATCCAAAACCAATTTATGAAACCCTCATTGAAAAGCTAGCACGTATAAGCATCGTATAAAATCGGAAATCTCGAAATACGTGCAAATACGTAAATCCTAGGCTACCACAAACAAATGCACTCATGGCATCACAAAAAATATTCTAAAACAATTATAAAACATTTATGCATGCATCAATTTCGAAAGAAGGGTCCACTCACAGACCATCCGAAGCTGCGCCTCGGTACGGGTGCCAAAACGTCTTCCCTGGCCAATCGTCGCCTCCGGGATTCCTGAACCTGTCCAAATTAATTTAGAGTGTTACTAATTACTTATATAACCCCTCACTAAAGCCCCGTAATTTTCTGGAATTTTTAACAATTTTTAAAACGCGAACCTAAACCTTTGGACAACCCGAACTATATCGAAACGATGTCCAATTTACACGAAACCAGTCCCAAAATGTTCATTACATTGAATAGATAATTTCACCTACTCGAACTTTCCCCAAAAGAGTGAGCACGTGCCCTCACGCGCCCCAAGTATGCACTGCGCCTGGGCCTCACGCGGCCACTGAGCAGTCATCTTCTCCAGCGGCTGAACCGGGTCCGGTCGGTTCGCCTGTACAGTCCGGTCTAGCTTGACCGGCGTGACCGGTCCGGCCCTCTAAACCCCTCATTTTCGGTCCGTTTATTCCCTTTTTGATTCCATTCTTCCTAACTTCTTATTTCTTACCATTTTACATCTAGAAACCTTAAGAAAAACGTCCAAAACCTATCCATGAACATAGGGCCTTACGACCTCTGTTTTCCCGGCCATCCTCAGGGCATCCTCAACCATGAACCCCCCTCCAAGTCATCTTAAAATCATCCTAGAAACCTAATAATAATCTCCTAAGCACCCAACATCAACCATAATGCAAGAATCGAAATAAAATGGAAAATTGGGAAACTCGAGTTACCTTTTTGGGTTTCATGGCCGCCGTCCACGGCGGCGTTGTTCCTGGCCGGCCACCACCTTCCTCAGTCCTCCTCTCACTCTCTTGGGTCCCACAGATGACCATAGGGTTGAAGGGTTTGGATTTGGGGTGATAGGTTTGATCTGTTTTGGGTTGGAGATGAGAAAAATGATCGATGAGAAAGGAAGGTGAGATGCATGAATTATTTGGGCTGGGCAATGGATGGGTGACACTTGTCACTCATCCATTGGGCCAGTGACAAATATCTGGGCCCCACTTAGGACAAAACTCAAGCCGTCTCGTAATTCTTGCAATAGTTCTTTTGTACTTCCGTGGACCGTAACTTTCTCGTCGAATGTCCGAATTCAACTTGCCGCGTGTCTATGGATTCGTATCGTCTCGAACTACGTAACAGTCCTTGGCCCTCGTCCATCGGACCTCCCGTGTCAAACGTCAACTATTGGACTCTATTCAACCAAATTACCAAAATGCCCTTGGACTTCCGATCGTCATAACTTCTTCCTCGAACGTCGGAATCGAGCGTGCCACTTGTCTATGAAGTCGTGACGTCCCGAACTACGTCACAGTCATTGACCAAAGTCTATTTGATTGCCTGAACAAAAAGTCAACGATTCGCCCATTTCAAGGGAAAAATCGTCATTTTGCCCGAACGCCTGCTAACCCTCGTCTAATCCTCGATTAGTCTCGCTAATTCGTCATTAATTCTTAATTAATCCCGCTAATTCGGGATGGGTCGTCACATGGAAAGTCTCACTTAGAACCATGTTCTCCGCCTCAATCTCATGGAGAATAAGTTGGAGTTCTTGGACTTGGTTGATAACCATCTTGGAGTCTACCATCTTCTAGTCAGGAAATCGATTGACCACGAACTTCTTCATGCCAACACCTTCAGTCTTGTATTTATTGTCAAACGACTCCCACATGGCCTTAGCAGTTTTGATTGGACTATATACATTGTATAGAGAATTGTCCAATCCATCGAGGATATAGTTCTTGCACACGAAGTCATAATGAGGCCACGCATCTGCAACAACTACTGCTTTTGTAGTAGAACCAGTTGCACGAGCATCTTCCTTCAAGAACTTGGTCAAATGAAGAGTGGCTAAATAGAACAACATTTTTTGTTGCCAACTCTTAAATTCCATTCCATTCAACTTCTTCGATTTCTCTCCGTGAGAAGAGGAAGTAGGGATCACCACAAGTAGGGCATGAGCCACATGATTTCCCTTATCATTACTAATACCATTATTACTAGTAACATCATCACTAGTATTACTAGCCATCATTTTTCCTTCGGTAAATAGGAAAAACACACAATTCAATATAAATAAAATAAAACTTCTAAAAACGAAAAAGAATTTAAATATTCTCAAAATCAAATATAGCAATTACCAAATAAGAAAGATTTCATCTTAAGATTGTTGGTAAAAATATTGATAATTGTTATATTCACATAAATATGAATATAAAATAAACTTTATATTCAAAATGAAATACAAAAAAAAATCAAAATAAGATACATTTCACAGGTGATCGAATCTAGAACTTGTTTTATTTCTTTAAGACAAAATTTCCTCATCACCAATGCTCAAGGATTTTGCTTGGCAAATGTCTCCTAGAGTACAACAATCAGCTTTGTGTGGAAGCAACACTTCAATCCACAAGAATAGAGAACATAAACTGTGTTTAAAACATTCTCTTGAAATATTCTAAAGTTGTATGTTTTCTAAAACTAATATTCAATCTGAACAAATGTATTGAATGATTGAATATTTTTGAATGAATGAAATGAATTGTGGGAAATTCTATTTATAGATGTGTTAACATATCTTAATAAGAGACACATCTATTAAATAAAGTATACATCTCATAATAAGAGACACATCTTTTAATAAAAGTCACATCTCCTAATAAAGACACGTATCTTAATAAGAAACATTGTATGTAACCATTGAACTTTAATGTATACCTCTCAAGGATTGAAATATCGATATCGACGGATATATCACTAGTCAAATTTACGGATATCTCGTCCTAAATATCGATATCGTTTACGGTTAACAAAAATGACGAAAATTCGGTCTAAAAGTTGGAAATTTGGAATGAAATTTTGGGAAAAATTTAAGTACCCAATGATGATTATATAGGACTAATAAAAACTATAAAATGACTTTGATATAATAAATATATGATGAATAATAGATATAATTGGGTTCTGCCGATGACTAATAATATAAAATTTTAAATATAAACATAAATTGAAATGAATTACTATAATTGAATGTTAAAATAATTAAAAACATAACAATAAACATAAAAAAAATGTCAATGGAAGAAAAAAATATAAAATGAGTAAATATATTTAAAATTGGAAAAAAAGGATGAAAAAATAGAGTCAATCTTTGTTCAAAAATTGGAAAGAATTCATATATTTAAAATTGGAAGAAAAAGGAAAATATTTGAAAAAACGAATTAAAAAAAAAGGAAAACATTTGAAAAACAAATTTTAAACATTTGAAAAACGAATTTTAAACATTTGAAAAAACGAATTAAAAAAAAGGAAAACATTTGAAAAAAAGAATTAAAGAAAAAGGAAAACATTTGAAAAAATAAAAGCTTTAAAAAAAATAATTAAAAAAAGGAAAACATTTGAAAAAAATAAAAACATGGGAGGGTCTTGGATTCGAACCTAGGACCCATCGTTATTTAAAGGGAAAATTTCTAAAGCCCAGCCAACTCAACTAGCCCAACATAGTTGACAATATAACAATGGTATAATATATAAAGTAAATCAAATAACACTATTTCAGAGTCTCCTTCCTCCCGCGGGTCTGCCATTCGGATTTTTTGACCCGGCGGCATGACCCGATTGGAATTCACATGTTTTACTTCCGATTTTCATAAACTTTGGTCCTATCTCAATCGTTTTCATCAAATAATGAGATTTGTGAGCTTAAAACAAAACGAAATGTCGAAATTTCTTTCCCCCCCCCTATGTGCCACCGGCCAATTTTAACGAAATTTCGGGCGATATTTCGCCGATATTGGCGACATTTTCATCACTAATACCTCTACATGAATTGCCATATGCCCATTCTCCCCCCCCTTACGTGCCGCCGGCCAATTTTAACGAAATTTTGGGCGATATTTCGCCGATATTGGCGACATTTTCATCACTAATACCTCTACATGAATTGCCATATGCCCATTGTATGTAACATTCAAAATTATGATTTAATTATTAGGGTCAAATCCTAATTTTAAAAGTACACTGATCCAACAATTATATCCTTTTAATTTTCATTCACATTATAAGAGTACTTTATGCAAGTAGCTTGCGTACTTCCATTTTTCAGTAAGTTCTTTGATTTGGCTTGTAACCTTTTCTTTCTTGGTGGCTTTGGACGTGTAAAGCCGTGTGGCTTCGTGGCATCGTTGATTTGCTTGTGGCCTTTTCTTGTTTGGTAGCTTTGGACGTGTGGCTTTGTGGCATCGTTGGTGTGGCAGGTGAAGTTGTAAAGGCTACTCCAAGTATAGATCTAGAGTTTATTTTAATTTTTCCTTTTGATACTTTGTTAAGTCGTTATTTGTATTTATGCCATGTTATTTTAGCTTCTTGTACTCTGTTTTGTTTTTCTGAACTTTTTTCTTTTCTTCAGCTTTCAATATCATGCATTAATTTGCTCTTGAAATAAATTGAAAAAAACATATAGAATGAAGATATCATTTGGCCCATATTTCAAGTACACGTAAAAATCTCTCCCCTGACAGACAAGGCTAACAAGTAACAAGGAACTGAAATTAACCGCATCTCCGACTAATTATCGTTGACTTGATTAAAATGTTGACTACAACAAAATCAGCATTTATATAAGATTTTAGAAATAAAAATATTACTGAAACCTGTTAATTTGTTGCTTCCCACCGGGCCTGGAACCTGTTAATTTTAACTGAAGAATGAGCCCCTGCCATATGGCAAGATCAAAAGCTCAGGCAGTTTAGCCTTCACTGCTTTTGCCTTCAAGGTAATTCACAAACTACCAATAGTAATTGAAAATCCAAATAGAAATGGAGTTCGAGCCTTCTAGGCTACTCTAGATTATGAGATTCTTAAGTCTTAAAACACACCAAAAGTAGTTTAGGTTTTAAAGCTTAACAACGCATAAAAGTAAAACCTGCTAAAGGTTCCAAAGTTTTGAAGTCATACTAAGGCATCCACAAGAACTTAGGTCGCTGCTTTCAAAGCGACCAGTGAATCTGCTGACTGGTGGCCTCATAGCCCCTGGTGTGTCCAAGCTCCATGTGTTGCTGCCTCCTACCCTGTGGAGACAACTCAAGCACACCGGAGTATTGATTATTAAGAGGCTGAGAGATTTGACCCAGACCCAGATCAGGCAGCATCTCGTGTGAGCTGCTGCCAGCCTCATTTCCCTTGAAATCACCCCACAAAGTGGTCGGAAAGTGATTGGAGGTCCCAGCATGAGCCATTGGTTGAGCCAAAGGTGGCCCTTGTGTGTTTATCAGGGGATTCATCCCAACACCCGATACTCGGGTTCTAGGGCCCCATGGTTGATTTGACAGAAGAGAGAGAGCACAGCTTGAGTCAGTGACTCCTGTGACGCATTCTCCCGGAGGAATTCCAGGACCAGGATAACTAGTTCCGCCAGCTGAACTGTGCAGGTAAAGGCCAGATGCAGTAATCTCAGAGTTGTTTCTCTGCCATGGATGTTGAAGGAACTTACCCGGGTCATTTGCATTTTGAATTCCAGATACCTCCTCAGAAGTTCTTGTGGTAGCCCATGCATCCCTCCCAGAAACCGTTGGGTATGCAGTGAAGTCCATCAGAAAGCTTTCAACTCTGTTGCTGTTCTCTACCATTTTAAGAAAACATTTTACAGCAGTTTCATACGTAGGGTAAGAAAAACTTAGAAGTATATACATATAACAGAAATAGAGTGGAAAAGGGCATTTAAATGGAAATTCAACTAACCGTAGATAGAAGAAGAAGCCCGGCCAAACCGTGCAGACAGTAAGGATCCCGGCTGTGGCTTTCTCCGACGCTCATTATGACCAGCCAGGCGTCTACGGCAACTACGCTTTCCTTGGTCAAATTCAGGAAGCTGATGAAATCTGGGAATGTAAGATAAGAAAATTATTTGTCATTATAGTAAAGCCTGAACGAAAGTCTTGAAGAAATTTGTGTATATGCAAAAGCAAAAGTAGGCATTTCATTAGGCGTGTTTACTTTCGTTAAGCAGAGGATCTGGATTCTTTTTTAAGGGGCATACATATGTGTAACACAACTGATGAGATGTTTAATAATGTAGTTCAAGAAATAAGATTTGTCATGTTTCAACTCAAGTCGTTAGGCTAGCCACCATTTTTGCAAGCAATTCATGAATCATTTTGTTAACTACATGGGACGAGAACTGATATATATGGTCTGAAGCCTAAACGCAGCTGATATCTCTATAATTAAAGCACACGAGCCTTGTAAGTAAAGCGTCAATATCAAATATTTCTTAATGCATCAATAAAATTTAGATTTCCAATTTTGGACAATTGTGATTGTTAGTTTTATTCTATTGTCTCAAATCAATTACCTTCAATTGAACTCCTGTAAGTTCACTTAACAACAAATGGTAAAAACAGAATCCAACTACAATGAATTTCCACACAGAAAATGTCTTCAATGAGACCCAATTAATGGTAGGTTCGCCTACAAACAATAGGAAGCCCTACTTGTGGGACTTTGGAGCCAATCTACACGTCTGGTTCCGGAAGGTTGATGTTTAGATGGAATATAGTAGTAGGATAGTAACTAAGTGAAAACTGTATTGATCAGTTTTTATCGAACTTGTGAATAACCACAGAGAATCCAAATGATGGCTTTAGAGACCTTCATGGATAATGCTTTGTAAAATATAACATACCACTAGTTTTTGGGTTTTGAGAACTGCAAGAACAGAAATTTGTGGATGTGCAACGGCCTTAATCCATGAATTACCCGTCAGAATACAAGACTAAAATACATCCAATGAAGTCAACAGAGTCATGATCATAGAAAACTATATGATGCTACAAGTTTAGAAGATTTGCAGTTGAAAAATATATTCTTGACTAGGAAAAAAGAAAACGTGCGTCAGATTAGAAAATTAGGGTTTGGATGAACCTAGTAAGAAGTGTGGGAATGATTGTCATAACAACCACTCAAGAAATAATTAATCTTTGCTGACCAGTTCCTTTTCTTAATAAAATTATAACACCATATAGTAGATTATAACTTTTCTCTAGAAGCAGTAGCTCACTTAGGGCGAAAATCACAAATATTCAAGAAGCTAACTTTCTAATCATTATACTACATTCCTCCACAACAACAAATAGGACCCCAAAAGCTTATGAGTAGCTTCGAGTTTTAAGTTATATGTCATTCTTATACTCAAGATATGGCCACAGGAGAAGTAAAACAGAGCACGCACAGAAAGACAAGACACGTATAGGGAGAGAACAAGCGGGCACCAACAATGAGAACAAATTCATCAATATGAAGTTATGAACCCATTTTCAAGCATTGACCACCAAAGGATTATGAAACCAAAATAAAACCAAGGAACTACAAGCCTACAAGCCTGGAGAAAACGTCCAGCCTCCTTAATTACCGAGAAAGTGAGCATCCAAATTCCAAAGGCCAATACCAAGAACCCAAAATGCAAAATCAGACTAACTTTCCACGTACTAAAAAGAACAGATAGTGACTAATGATAGGCATTGAACTCAGAAAACAAGTAAACGCAAAAGCCCAAATCATGGTCCGAAGCACAATCTCCAGGAAGAAAACGTAACACATTATATCCTACTCAATCACAATAAGAAATTGACAAATCACACACAACAATCAACAACGACCAGAGATAAAACATAAAAAGAAAAACTCTGAAACTATAGATGTCCAATTGTTGTGCTTAGTAAAAAAATAGAAAGAAGCAAGTGTTTTACTAACCTGCTACACTGTTGGCAAAACCTCTGTTGAAGACCAGCAACAATGACGGTGGGGGTCTTAGAGTGCACGCCACAGACTTTATGCCTGGAATAGTAAGCTTTGGAATCAGTCAGATCTAGCTGGCAGCCCTCGACCTGACACCTGGGAGGGTGACCAGGATGAGCCAAATTGCCAGCAGCACCGCCCCTTTGCTTCTTGGGCGGCGTAGCTGTGCCTGTAGCACCACCGGAGGATGAGGAGCCGGATTTGTTCGGAGCTCCGAGACCCACATCCTCGAAATAGATTTTACGACCAAATTTCAAGCCGTTGAGCGACTCAATGGAGGAGTTAGGTGGGGAAGAGGAGGAGCTCCCTGAATCGGTCATAGAGCTCGAGCCCATTTCCATGATTGTCCTTTACAGCCCATTCATAATAGTTTTTTGGGTCGACACGAACGAGATTGATGAAGGACGCACAGAGAAGAGAAAGGGTAGATGTTGTGTTGTTTCTAAAGGAGTGGTAGTGGGAGAGTGATAAAGGTATTGATTGTGGGGGGTTAGTGAAAAGCAGACCCCTGACAGTGGCCCATGCCAGCTCTGAGCCTCTCAGTCTGAGAGAGAGTGTGTGTGTCTGCAATTTGTGTGAGGAGGAGGACTCTAGAGAGGGTTTGTGCAATCCGTGTGAGGAGGACTCTGTCCGTGTGACTGACTGTGCAAATTACAAAAATAATGGAGCAAAAACGCAGAATACATACAATAGATATTACCGATTACAGAGCCTCTCCCTGTGTGTAGTGTAGTCAGCTTTACGAGAAGCTTCTTTTACTATCACAATCTCACCTGTCGTTTTGCAAAACTTTGTTCTCTCCCGCTCTAGCCTTTGCTTTCTGACAATTTTATTTGCTGGGAGATGGGAGCAGAGAGCCCATAGCCATATTATGCATCATGAATTCACGATGCATGGGCCCCGTCTATTTTCTTTCCTTGGCTCCTCCTGCCAAATCTCTAATTTGTCCCTCTGTTCCTCTTTTCTTCATTATTCTGTTATCTCTTTGTTCACATATGAAATTTACATTTAAATATCTCATTACCTGGGAGAATCCAAACTCATAAATAAAAAAGAATATTATTATATCATACCATTATCAATAAAATTTTGTAAATAAACATAAATATTATTAATAAAAATTTCTCATGTTTTATTAAACTAGTCATATCACGATTTTGCGTTGATCATAGCAGCAACATGTTTTTCATATTTAAACGATTTAATAATATTTAATTTATTCTTTTTTTAATATGCTTTTTATATAACATTACTCGTTATGCAAAACTTAATTAATAATTATATTTCATTTATTTTCATTTTTCATATCAATTCATATATATATATATATGCACGTGTGATGTTTAAATCAAATCAATTTAATTAACGAAATATAAATTTGAATGATTATGCTACAATTGCTTTAATTATGATTTTAACCAATGTAACTGTGTCACGACAACTCCTTGAATCAATCTCTACTTTTATGATCTTTATGACACAAGTTGAAGGACCACTAAAGTAAATAAAGTATAATGCAAATTACTAATAATAGAGCTTTAAAATCTGATCTCCACCATTATTCTTAATTTAATCACAAGTACAGTAGAGCTCATTTTATTTTAGGTACAAGTACAGTAGGCTGGGGCCTGCTTAGTTGGTTGGTACAACTGTACCAGTTAGTTAGTTAATTAGGGCAAAATAAGATTAAAATACTAACGATAGTATTTTAATAGTAATTATGTACATTGTTGGTTGGTACAACTGTACCAGTTAGTTAGTTATTTGATCGGACGTTTAGTACTCAATCAGATTAAAATACTAACAATAGTATATTGGATGGATTATATTACACTAGTTGATAAGAAATATTTATATAATTAATAGTAATTATGTACATTGTTGTTTTATTTTTATTAATTATTAATATATTATTATTTTAATTAAAATTTTATTTTATAATTATTATTATTACGATATTTTATTATTATTATTAGGGGTGGGCACGGTTCGGTATGGTACAAAATTGATCGATACCAGAACCATACCATTTAATTTTAATCGGTACGGTACGGTTCGGTATTCAATATTTTGAAAGTGAAACCAGATCGTACCGTACCAATTAAGTTCGGTACGGTTTCGGTATGGTTTCGGTTTTGAGCTAAAATTTTGTTTGTGATTATAAAGCAAGGAAAAGACTAAAGAAAAAACAAAACTACATTTATGAAGGACTTAAGTTTTCAAATATGTATTGAAAAAGTTGCACTAAGTTGAAGATATCAACTCTTAGAAGCTAAATTAAGACATGTATGGTCATATCAACTCTTGAAGAAGGCCTAATAAACCAATAAGAAATAAATTTAATTATTAAAAAAATATATTCTAATTCGGTACGGTATCGGTACGGGACGGTTTTTTAAAATATTGATACCGAAACCGTACCGAATTATATCGGTACGGTTTCGGTACCGTACCAATCATACAACGGTTTTACTATTCGGTTTTTTTCGGTATGGTTTGATCTGAAACGGTACGGTTTCGGTATTTTGGTTCCATGTGCCCAGCCCTAATTATTATTATTATTATTATTATACTTTTTAAGATTGTTAGTTATCCAATTATCTAATACGGAAAACTTGAAGAGTATTATTTTAACATGTTTGACCATATAAAAACACTCAATTGTATTAACTTATACGGTGACTAATTAACAATCTAAACGTCTCTGTTAGTAACAATTTGGATTTAGATTTTCATTTTGAAAATCCGTTAAATTCAAAAGGACAGTTAAAGAATATATTAATTTTTATTAGTTTTAAAATATATTATTAATACAAAATAAAAATAATAAAAACAAAAAATAAAATCCCCAGATATATTCAGATAAATACATGTATACTCAGATAAAAGTATAATAAAAGATTATTAGGTGGTAATGGTTCTTTGATAAATTTTAATGTAGTGGTATTCTTTGGTGTTTTTTGTATCCTTACTATTTTTTTTATATCTTTAATGTTTTTTTTTTTACCTAAACGGCTTTAAACTGTTTCGATCCAAATTGAACCGTTAGAAATAGTTTCGATCGAAACAATTTCATTTCTAATTTTAGAAAATCTAAACCGTATCGAATCGTTAAAATTTTAACAATTTGAATTTGAATATCAACAATATTCCTATCGAATTGCATTGTGCCACCTCTACTTTCAATAACCTTCAAAGGATTTCATTTAGAGTCTTTACCAAATTTTGACTGCATTTTATATTTATTGATAAATTTTTATTTGGAACGTTGCTAATATTTGTATATAAAACTAGTCTTATAATAAAAAAGATAAATACAATAAGAATATAAAATTAATAAAATTAAAAATTAAATATCATAGTAGAAGTTATGTTAAAAAAAATTTAGTACAAAATAAAAAATTAAAGAACAAAACCTTTCAAACAGCTTCCAGATAGGAGGTCAAACGGTCAAATAGGAATCGAAGAAGCTGTCCCCAGAGTACCCATGAGTGGCCACAACTTCTGCCACAAAACTTACGTCTCTAAACACATATTCTATTTACATTTTTTTGGAAACTATATCCAGGGTCGACCCTGAAGGTAGCTGGATGAGGCGGCCGCCTGTGGTGACCCCAATTTTTTTTTATATATAGTTGTTACATAAGTTTTGTATATAATTTTGTTACTTCTGAATTATTCACATAATAACTTTATTTTTTTTTATTCCCCTTTTGATATTCTTTCGAGGAATTCTCCGTTTGAATTCTAGTAGAGTATTGATTTTTAAGAGTTATTTTCCTTTTTTTTTCCTTTTAGTTTTCCTTTCCATTTTTTTGGTTTTCTTTTCCAAAATACTTTTTTTTTCCTTTTGTTTCATCTTTTCCTAAATGAATCTTAATAATTTTTCCTAAATCAAACTAAATAGTATTTTAAACACGTTAAAATATATATATATATATATAATAGATATTTTAAAAATTGAAGAATAATGGGGCCCAAATTTAATGATTCATTTTAGACCTTCAATATCTCAGGGCAACCCTTGCTATACCTAGATTATTTGTTAAAATGGTCCTAAGAATTATTATGTATGTACTTGGTGTGAGACCTTTCATAATTTGATATTATAACATATGCCTGCTATTATTCAATTAGGAAAAACAAACTCATGTACTCTCTTTGGCTTTACTTAACAGAAAAAAGGAAAATAATAATTATATTCATACATCGCGCAAGTGGGATAGTTGAGATTCTAATTATGGGATTATGTGATGTCAATCACAGTCGATTAGAACATTTGTGATATATTGATTTACAATAATCCTCATCTCTAACTACGCCCAAACTACGCATTAAATTAAACATGTAATCTGAGTGTTATGCAATTTAAACCCTTTTTGTGTAGATGTAATATTGGTAAATAGGGATCGTTCTTAACCGGGGAAATTAGGGAACATTAATAATGTGTTAGTAGGAAAGAGTAATGAATAAATGAATAATGAATAAATTAATGAATTAAATAATTAAAGAATTAACAAATTAAAGAATTAATGAATTAAAGAATTAAAGAATTAAAGAATTAATTAATCAAAGAATAATAAACTAAAAGTATTAAAGAATAAAAGAATAAAGAGATGAAAGAATCAAAGAATAATAAACTAAAAGTATAAAAGAAGAATAAAAGAATAAAAGAATAAAAGAATAAAGAATAAAAAGGATAGAAGAATAAAATAATAAAAGAATAAAAAAGAATAAAAGAATAAAAGAATTAAAGAATAAAGAATAAAGAATTGAAAAGGGGGGTTTTTGAAAAGAGTTGTAAATATAAAAATAAAGAAAACAAGTAAAAATAATTAAATACTTAATTTTACTTCTATTTTAACCTTTGTACTAGTGAACTTTCTTCAAACACATATTTTTACCAACACTCTAACATCATGCTCATATTAAACCAATCACGAAATCATACCTTAATCATCTCAAATACATGCATACATTTTTCATATTATAAATGCACCGAACAGCGGATTATTACTTACAATATGATCCACCTTAAGTAAGTGATTTAATGCGCCGAACAGCGATCAAACATTAAATCTCTTCAACTCTATTCTAAATGCCCCGAACGGCAGATCAACATTTAGCTTCGAATTGAAGTTTAAGCACTAAAACATATGAAGTAAAAGAAACTCAAAAAGTAAAACACATGGAGATTGCATTCTTACTTACAAATGTTAGAAAGAAAATACCAACACATATATTGAATTATAAGTAAAACCAATAACAATAACAAGAATTTAAGTAGAGAAGTATGGATTTTCACAAGAATCACCGAACAGCGGCAGGAAACTTGTGAAGATGGTAGAAGAAATACGAGGAATTCGGTCTTAAAACTCTTGAATTGCCTTAGAATTACTTGGCCTAGGTATTTCTTAAGGAAAGCATAAAAATGTGTTTAAGAGATCTCAAAGAAATATCACAAGAACAAAGTAAAGAAGAAATGAAATTAAGAAAAATAAAAATAACATAAATTAAGAACAAGAATTAAAAGAAAGCTAATTAATAAGAAAATCTACAAGAAGTTAAAATGGTCCCCAAAAATGTCTCTCAAAAGAGAGAAACAAAAGAACTAACTAAGAACTAGAACTAAGAAAAATGAAAGAAATGGAAGAATGAAACTAATTGGGGACTCTCCAAATACATGAAATGACCTCCCTATTTATAGGGGGGAAAAGCTAATTACACTAAAAAAAATAAATAAAAACAAATAAAAGTTATAATAAAAATATTAAAAAGTGAAATGATGAGATTGGGTGGTGTTTGTGGGGAAAAGATGTAAAAAAAAACAAAAGAAATGTTGCTGGAAATGGGCTGTCAGAAACAGCTGAAAAAGGGCCAAATATTCGGTGGGCGCGTGCTGGAAGGGGGATGGTGGGCCGGCAGGCATGCGCTGGAAAGTGAGAGGCTGGTCGGCAGGCGTGAGCTGGGGAGCAGATCCTGTCGTCGGTAGGCGCGCGCTGAAGAGAAGAACTGCGCTTCGGCAAGCGCGCACCGAAGGAAATTGTGGGGCTGGGGAGGCGGGCTGCGCCTGGGCTGCAGCTCTGGGCTGATGTAATTGGGCCGCACGGGCTAGCGCATTGTGGGCTGGATTTTGTTTTTTTATTTTTTTCTTTTTCTGTTGGGCTGGGCTACACAAACAAAATGAAATTTAATTAATTTAGTAATATTTCACCGAAATTCGTCCATAATATTTTCGTAAAAATTCCGATCGAGACGATTCTTTCGCCAAAATACTCCAAATTACAAACTTTATTTATTTAAACAAAAATAACACAAAATAAATTATTTTATCTATTTATTTATTATTTTAATATTAAAAGCTAAGTAAAAAGGGTATAAAATAATATAAAATAATGCTTATTTGAGGACCTATCAAATACCCCCACACTTAAACTTTGCTAGTCCCTAGCAAATACTAAAATTAAACTACAAAATCAAAACAAGTAACCTTTAACCATTTGTCTCAATATTTCATTATTACAATCATGGCATAAAAGATTTTCACTTAAAGCATTTAAGCATATGGAATTCAAGAGTTAATACATGGTGACAAAATGTTTCAACAAGTAAGATAATGAGTAAATATGGTGAAATGGATCTCTGCATGAATAAAATAAGTATGAATCAACTCACAAGGATATGCACTCATAAGTTCACTCAATTTGTGAGGGTTTGTGTTTGCACTCAAAGTATGTGAGAAATACTCACATGATCGAAATGAAGTACTTTTGCAAAATCTCAAACAAACACCTCATGATAAAAACAAAACATACTTGCGCAAATGAACCAAAACCATAAGCTTACTCAAGTGATTAACTCAACTAATCAAAATTTACCATCTTAAGGATCATAAGGTCTTTACGAAGGTTGTAATGGGGCTAAGTTTAGAGGCAAGGAAAATATAGGACAAGTGGTGCTCAATTCGTTCCAAGACTCAATAGACTCCCAAAACGTATCATAGCTTCCCAACCTTAGTGCAATGATGTCAGTAATCCATCCCTTCGAACATAGGCCTAATTCCATCATGTTGGGCCTCACAATCATTCTTCGTGTCGGATTTACAAATGTAAGGGACTTAACTCAAACATTACATAACCAAACCTTATTACCTTGATCGAGACTCAACTTTTTTTTTTCTTTTTTTTTTGATTTTTTTGATTTTTTTTTTGAATTTTTTTTTTATATCAAGGTAATAACATGTGTCAACGATACAACAAAGCATGAGTCGGTAAATCCAAATAATTCACATAAAAGTCTTTCCAACATCATTATTTTCTCTTTACACAATCATTATGTCTTTAACCGAGTTCTTGGAACAAGGGTAAAGGATGTCTATACTAAGCTCAAGTGTTTAGATAATCATGGTGATGAAAGAAAGGCTTAATGTGGGCTCAAAAGGGTTAAAACTAAGGGGGTCGCAACTTGTGCGCACAAAATAGGGAACATGGATGTTTGAATTTGTGGTGTTAACCCTAATGCCTTAATCATATCCAAAATCAGAGAGTTTATTGACTCAAAAGCTTTGAAAATCACATAGAATAAGTTCTAGTACTCTAGAGTTCATTAAAAGCTATGGCAAGCAGTTATGAGGCATATGTATATCAATTTAAACAAAGAACTCATGAATCACTCATCAAAGATGTATATAAAGTTCTAAAGCTCACATAAGGTTCATATGATTCATACTTATCTTATCATGCTCGTTTATGTGCCAATTTACATGCATTATCTTCAAGTTATAACACTTAATCACAAAATATTAACAAACAAATTCAAGTTGTAGTGATTATCTTTATGGCCATAACATATTTCTTTCTGTTCATTTATGTCATTGACAAGTTAAATGGCAACTTAAGACTCATAAAAACACTAAGTTAAAACAAAAAGATTCAAAAAAACAATAATATTTTTTTTTTCATTTTTTTTTTCACCCTTTTTTTTATAATTTTTTTCAATTTTTTTTTGTTTTTTTTTTTTAACAATTAAAATTGTAAACCATTCCCCCACACTTAAATTCTACATTGTCCTCAATGTAGGAAAATACGAAGTAATTAAACATAGAATCAAAGTAAGGAAAATGATTTACGAAAATAATAGGAAAACATTAAATAAACAAAATAAAAGAGAGTGAAGGGTAGAGGATAGCAAATCTGTATTGATGACTCCTTCACATCCCGGGAACACATTGGGTTGCCTCCCAACAAGCGCTTGAAGTTTAACGTCCATCCAGCCTAGACAGAGATGCAAGTTAGTTAGTCAGAGATGTACGTTAATTAAGAATGCAGTTTAGATATGCAAATTAAAGTTAAGGATGCAATGTGAGTTAAAGATGTAAGTTAGAGGAAGAGTGCAATGCAAGTTAAACTAAATATGCAAGTGAAGTTAAAAATGCAAGTTAAATGAAATATGAAATGCAAGTTAGAATGAAAGATGCAAGTTAAGTGAAAATGCAAGTTAAATGAAAGATGAAATGCAAGTTAGAATGAAAGATGAAATGCAAGAGAAAAAGAAAATAATTTATTTACGTATGAACAATTTTTTTATTTTTTTATAATTTATTTATTTATTTATTTCGGAATTTAAAAATTAAATAAATGAATTTTTTTTTTTTTACGAATTTTATGCTCTTTAAAAAAAAATAAAAAAAACCAAAAAAAATAAAAATTAAAATAAAAATAAGGAAAAGTGAATATTTACTATAAGCATTTATGAACAATTAAAAAGAATGAACATTATGTACAAGTATGAACAAGAGTAAAATAATAAGTAAGAGAATTATAAACAAACATAAATGAAAGATTATTATGAACAAGTATGTATGTATACTAAGAAATATAAAAGTTATGAACATGTATAAAAGGTAACAAGTAACATATATACTACATTTATTTACAAGTATGAATTAATACTAACATAAAGCTAAAATAAGATTTTTTTTTTTTAATATTTTTTTTATTTCGATTTTTTTTTAATTTATTATTATTATTATTATTTTATGTTTTTTTTATTCCGAATTTTTTTTTCTTTCATTTAAAAATTTAAAGTCTAAAAAGACATAAACAAACAATTAATTACATAAAAATAAAATAAGTGTAAACATAAAGTTAGTGGAATATAAAGTTGATAAAATTAATGAAAAGA
This sequence comes from Prinsepia uniflora, assembly GCA_032719365.1. Lineage (NCBI taxonomy): Eukaryota > Viridiplantae > Streptophyta > Magnoliopsida > Rosales > Rosaceae > Prinsepia > Prinsepia uniflora. Next base: position 58,362,679 of record CM064868.1, on the reverse strand, counting down.
AAGTTAATGGAATAAAGTTAAAGGAATATAAGTTAATGGAATAAAAAGTTAGTGGAATAAATTTAAAGTTAAAGGAATAAAGAAAAAGTTTATGAAATAAAATTAAAGTTAATGGATTAAAGAAGAAGTTAGAAAGTGTAAAGAAAAAAAATAAATTAATTAATTAAAAGTAAGGAAAATTGAATATGCACAATATTCATTTATGACAAGTACAAATAAACTTAAATTATGAACTAGTATGATAGAATTTTAAATTTACATAAACAATTTGAATATGAAGAAATAAAATAAAATTATGAACATTTATGAACAAGTATAATTTAGAAACTATGAATAAGTAAAGTATGAACATTATAAAAAAAATAATAAAAACAAAAATAAGAAGGATACATAAAATATAAACAAGTAAAGCTTATAAACAAATATAATATTAACAAAAGTAAAATTTAAAAACAAGTATAATATGCACAATTTATATACATACACTAACAAATTAAAAATGATTTTCAATTTCCTCGGCAACGGCGCCAAAAATTGACTACGCCCAAACTACGCATTAAATTAAACATGTAATCTGAGTGTTATGCAATTTAAACCCTTTTTGTGTAGATGTAGTATTGGTAAATAGGGATCGTTCTTAACCGGGGAAATTAGGGAACATTAATAATGTGTTAGTAGGAAAGAGTAATGAATAAATGAATAATGAATTAAATAATTAAAGAATTAACAAATTAAAGAATTAATGAATTAAAGAATTAAAGAATTAAAGAATTAATTAATCAAAGAATAATAAACTAAAAGTATTAAAGAATAAAAGAATAAAGAGATGAAAGAATCAAAGAATAATAAACTAAAAGTATAAAAGAAGAATAAAAGAATAAAAGAATAAAAGAATAAAGAATAAAAAGGATAGAAGAATAAAATAATAAAAGAATAAAAAAGAATAAAAGAATAAAAGAATTAAAGAATAAAGAATAAAGAATTGAAAAGGGGGGTTTTTGAAAAGAGTTGTAAATATAAAAATAAAGAAAACAAGTAAAAATAATTAAATACTTAATTTTACTTCTATTTTAACCTTTGTACTAGTGAACTTTCTTCAAACACATATTTTTACCAACACTCTAACATCATGCTCATATTAAACCAATCACGAAATCATACCTTAATCATCTCAAATACATGCATACATTTTTCATATTATAAATGCACCGAACAGCGGATTATTACTTACAATATGATCCACCTTAAGTAAGTGATTTAATGCGCCGAACAGCGATCAAACATTAAATCTCTTCAACTCTATTCTAAATGCCCCGAACGGCAGATCAACATTTAGCTTCGAATTGAAGTTTAAGCACTAAAACATATGAAGTAAAAGAAACTCAAAAAGTAAAACACATGGAGATTGCATTCTTACTTACAAATGTTAGAAAGAAAATACCAACACATATATTGAATTATAAGTAAAACCAATAACAATAACAAGAATTTAAGTAGAGAAGTATGGATTTTCACAAGAATCACCGAACAGCGGCAGGAAACTTGTGAAGATGGTAGAAGAAATACGAGGAATTCGGTCTTAAAACTCTTGAATTGCCTTAGAATTACTTGGCCTAGGTATTTCTTAAGGAAAGCATAAAAATGTGTTTAAGAGATCTCAAAGAAATATCACAAGAACAAAGTAAAGAAGAAATGAAATTAAGAAAAATAAAAATAACATAAATTAAGAACAAGAATTAAAAGAAAGCTAATTAATAAGAAAATCTACAAGAAGTTAAAATGGTCCCCAAAAATGTCTCTCAAAAGAGAGAAACAAAAGAACTAACTAAGAACTAGAACTAAGAAAAATGAAAGAAATGGAAGAATGAAACTAATTGGGGACTCTCCAAATACATGAAATGACCTCCCTATTTATAGGGGGGAAAAGCTAATTACACTAAAAAAAATAAATAAAAACAAATAAAAGTTATAATAAAAATATTAAAAAGTGAAATGATGAGATTGGGTGGTGTTTGTGGGGAAAAGATGTAAAAAAAAACAAAAGAAATGTTGCTGGAAATGGGCTGTCAGAAACAGCTGAAAAAGGGCCAAATATTCGGTGGGCGCGTGCTGGAAGGGGGATGGTGGGCCGGCAGGCATGCGCTGGAAAGTGAGAGGCTGGTCGGCAGGCGTGAGCTGGGGAGCAGATCCTGTCGTCGGTAGGCGCGCGCTGAAGAGAAGAACTGCGCTTCGGCAAGCGCGCACCGAAGGAAATTGTGGGGCTGGGGAGGCGGGCTGCGCCTGGGCTGCAGCTCTGGGCTGATGTAATTGGGCCGCACGGGCTGGCGCATTGTGGGCTGGATTTTGTTTTTTTATTTTTTTCTTTTTCTGTTGGGCTGGGCTACACAAACAAAATGAAATTTAATTAATTTAGTAATATTTCACCGAAATTCGTCCATAATATTTTCGTTAAAATTCCGATCGAGACGATTCTTTCGCCAAAATACTCCAAATTACAAACTTTATTTATTTAAACAAAAATAACACAAAATAAATTATTTTATCTATTTATTTATTATTTTAATATTAAAAGCTAAGTAAAAAGGGTATAAAATAATATAAAATAATGCTTATTTGAGGACCTATCAATCTCCTTTGGAATTCAATAGATGCGACAATAACGGCAGTGAAAGACAACGACAACGATATAAGTAGCTCATTTGTACATTTTGTTAGGTTTTTTTTAAGTTCGCTTTGTGCAAATAATATGTACAACGGCTCTTATATCAGTTTATGTGTGTTAGGTTTTCCTTTTCATGAGATTGCATGGATTAGTTGTTTGACCAGTAATGACCTTGACGATCATTAAGAGATTTAAGTTATATTATTTTATATGTTATTCCCTATAAATTGTTTCAATAGATGTTGAGACTAATCACTAGGGTTGTTTATCCATGTTTGGCGTTAAGCCATTTCAATCTAATATATTTTTCACTTTCTATCTACTTTCTATCAATGAAATTTCGTAACTTCTAAAAAAAAAAACTCAATATTTTTTTTTCGAACGGGATTCTTCATTAATGAATGAGTAGGAGGAATACATTGGATGGGTGCACCATCGGCGGTGCGTAGGGCCTCGTTAAAACCCAGTTAGCGCGAGAGAAATCCGATGAGGCAAAAAGAGTACCCTCCCAAAAAAAAAAAAACAAAACAACAACTACTCACCAATGTCCTTAGCTAATAGAGGTGTTAACCAAGGGGGAAACATAGGATCCCACCCAGTTCTTTCCTGAGTACGTCGTCCCTCCTGGGCCAAATGCTAGGCCACAAAATTCGCAGTCCAAGGCACACAAATAAGAGATTCCAATGGGAACCGAAGCACCTGCAATAACACTAGAACCTCCTTAGCAATCAGACTCACTGGTGTCCATAGCTAGTGGGCAGATTTGATGATGCTAACTGCCTCCAAACAATCGGTCTCCACTACCACATTATGTAATCCCAGCCACTGAACCTGCAACAACCCTCTCAAAATTGCATCAAACTCAATTGCTACTATAGACCCACCTAGAGATCCGGGACTGGAGAAGCCATCCACTATAACACCATTCGGGTTTCTTAGCACCCCACCCACTCCGCGTAGAAGGGAGTCCTTGCACACCGCCGCATCACAATTAAGCTTTAGAGCTCCTTCCACAGGTTGGGCCCACCTAGGCACCCGTCTTAGGGGAGCCTCTAAAGGAACCTGTGAACACACGCTGATCTCTGAAAAAGAAGCCATTGCAGTCTCATAAACCACCTTCACATCCTTTCCCTTATTAGGCGAGCCCACCTTTGGAATGAGGGAAATCAGAGTATGGTTGACCGACTGGACACTCACCCCATCTTTAAGCACCGAGAGACAGAAGGTGGACACATCATCACCTACCACATCCCAAAATTTCTGATAAAACAGGGCAGGGAGGCCATCCACCCCGAATGCCTTAGTCGGGTACATACCAGCAAGAGCCGCATCTACCTCCTGACGGCCAAAAGGCCGCTCCAACTCCGCATTATCTTTTTCCTGTATAAGATCTACCAGCTCGGAAGTAGTTAATCTCCTCTCACCAACCTCGGTCCAACACAACGGAGTCCGACATTGTCGCCCGTACAAAGCCTCGTAAGGAGCCATCCCAATACTCTCCTGATAACTGTTATTGTAGGCGAACTCCATCAAAGGTAAATGTGACTCCCAAGTACCGTGAAACTGTAAGACACACGCTCTCATCATGTCCTCGAGAATCTGGATGGTCCGCTCATAATGTCCATCGGTCTGAGGATGAAAGGCAGTACTGAAATGCAGCTTTGTCCCAAAAGCTTCCTGTAAGCTCTGCCAAAATCGGGAAGTGAATCTCGAATCTCGGTCAGATACTATCGACTCTGGTGTACCATGCAGCTGAATAATCTCGTCAATAAACAACTAGCCAAACTGCGTCAACCTGAAGTTCTCCCGTACTGGTAAGAAATAAGCAGACTTCGTAAGTCGATCCACGATCACCCACACACCATCGTGTCCCTTCGGTGTCCTGGGAAGCTTGAATACAAAATCCATCGTCAAGTGATCCCATTTCCACTCAGGGATCGGCAAAGGTTGCATGGCTCCATAGGGTCTCTGCCGCTCAGCTTTCACCTGTTGACAGATCAAGCATCTACTGACATACTCTGCAATCTCACGTTTCATTCCTGACCACCAGTAATGCTCTCGTAGTGTACGATACATCTTGGTCCCACCAGGATGCATCGCATAGGCTGAACAGTGAGCCTCATCCAATATCACCTTCTTCAGTGCTTCATCCACGGGTACACACAACCGTCCATCCTTAACCAAGGCTCCATCCTCGCGAATCTCAAAGTCCTGTCTCTCTCCAGCCTCTACCTCAATCCGTATGATGCCCAAAATGGGGTCCTCAAATTGAGCATCAATGACCTGATCAATCAAAACAGGTCGCACATGGAAACTCGCTAGGAGTGCTCCCTGACCATCCATAGTCAACTCTACTCCAAGTTTACGGAGCTCAACCAACAAGGGTAACCGGACCGTCCTCAGATGCGACAAAGAACTAGCTGACTTCCTGCTAAAGGCATCGGCTACCACATTAGCCTTTCCTGGATGATACTTGATAGTACAGTCGTAGTCCTTAAGCAGCTCCAACCAACGTCGCTGTCTCAGATTTAATTCCTTCTGAGTAAACAGATACTTTAAACTCTTGTGGTCCGTGAAGATTCTGCACCTCTCGCCGTACAAATAATGTCGCCAAATCTTCAGTGCATGTGTAGGGTAGTTCATCTCATGGGGTTTCAACTGCCGGGAAGCGTAAGCAATCACTTTCCCATGCTGCATCAACACACAGCCCAAACCCTGTAAAGAAGCGTCACTATAAACCTCGAACTCCCCACTGTTGTCTGGAAGGGCCAACACAGGAGCCGATGTCAACCGCCTCTTAAGCTCCTGGAAACTCTGCTCACAGTTCTCATCCCAATCAAACCGGACTCCCTTCCGGGTTAGCCGTGTCAACGGAGCAACAAGAATAGCAAAACCCCCAATAAAACGCCGGTAATAACCTGCTAAACCCAGAAAACTCCTGATCTCTATCACCGTCTTGGGCTGTTCCCAATTTGCTACCGCTTCAACCTTCTGAGGATCCACTCTGATGCCCTCGCCTGAAATCACATGTCCTAGAAATCCAACACTGGTCAACCAAAACTGGCACTTGCTCAACTTCGCATACAACTGATGCTTTCTCAGGGTCTTAAGCACTATCCTCAGATGCTTCTCGTGCGCCTTCGCACTCTTCAAATATACCAAGATATCATCAATGAAGACAATCACAAAACGATCCAAGTACGACCGGAACACTCGGTTCATAAGATCCATAAAAGCTGCTGGGGCATTAGTCAATCCAAAAGGCATCACAACAAACTCATAGTGACCGTACCTGGTCCGAAAGGCCGTCTTCGGTACATCCTCCTCTTTGACCCGTAGCTGATGGTAGCCGGAGCGAAGATCAATTTTTGAATAATACTGTGCTCCCTTCAGTTGGTCAAACAAATCATCAATCCGGGGTAAAGGATACTTATTCCGAATGGCTACCTTATTCAACTATCTGTAGTCAACACACAATCTCAAACCTCTGTCCTTTTTCTTTACAAACAGTACATGCGCTCCCCAAGGTGACATACTCGCTCGAATGAATCCCATATCGACCAACTCTTGTAACTGGGCCTTAAGTTCCCTCAATTCTGCAGGTGCCATGCGGTAAGGAGTCTGTGAGATAGGCTGCGTACCTGGAAGAAGATCAATCGTGAACTCAATATCTCGATGAGGTGGTAATCCTGGAAACTCCTCGGGAAAGACATCGGGAAACTCCCGCACCACTGGAATATCCTCCGCCCTCACTGGCATAGCACGGGTATCCACCACGTGAGCTATGTAACCCTGGCACCCCTTACGCAACAGCTTGCTAGCCTCAAGTACCGAAATAACTCTAGTAGGGAGTGCACGCCGATCACCCTGAAACGTGGTCTCTGGTAATCTGGGACTCCGAAAAGTCACTCTCCTATCGAAACACTCGATAGAAGCATAATGCCTCGTCAACCAGTCCATACCCAGGATAACATCAAAGTCCCGTAGATCCAACAGTAACAAGTCCGCCACTAACTCAACCTCACCTACCAACACCGGACACTCTCTCAGAACCTGAGTCACTACCAACACCTCCCCAGTAGGTGTACTCACCCCTAAGGCACAATCCAAGGTAGACACCTCCTTCTCCGTAACCAGACTACAACTCCGGGCTATAAACGAGTGAGTAGCCCCGGGATCTATCAAAGCAAAAACAGTGTGACCAAGTATGGTAAGTGTACCTGTCACCACTCCCGGTGCTGATCTGGCCTCCTGCTGGGTCATAGCAAAAACTCGCGCCTGCGGTCCTGATGACCTACCGCGCCCTCTAGAACTGCTCGTGGCACCACCGCCACCTCTAGGGCCTGCCGTCCCTGACACAGATGCAGTACTCCGCCCAGGTTCTGCTGTACCTCGGCCTGCTCCATCCTCTTGGGCTAACAACGGGCACTCTCTCCGAAAGTGGCCACGCTCTCCACAATAATAGCATACATCTCTACCGGGTCCACCAGTCTGTCTCCCAGTAGAAGCAACAGAAGTAGCACTCACTCGAGGAGTCGGCTGTGCTCTAGCTCCCCGAAATCCAGAGCCCTGAAAACTACCTGGTCTGCCAAACCGGGCTCCACCAGCTGATGAAGAACCACCATAGTTGCCCCTCTTCGGGGGTCCTCTAACTCGACGCTCCAGAAAAAGAATGCTCACGGCATCGCACATTGCCCGAGTACTGTGGCCGGGCAGGTAAAATGGCCTCCACTCGCACAGCAACGTCTGACAACTCCCTAAAAGTAGAAAATGAGCCGGCTGTCACAATGGCTTTAATCTCTCCTCGAAGACCCAACTCGAACCGACGGCACTTCTTAGCCTCGGTTGCCACAAATGCAGGAACGAATTGGGACAACATCTGGAATCTCTGCTCATACTCGGCTACTGTCATACTTCCCTGCTTCAACTGCAGGAACTCCGCCTCTTTGGCATCCCGAAAAGAGCGAGGATAATACTGGTCCAAAAACCGCTCCCGGAAAGTCTCCCAAGTCATGGTATGAGCGTCCCAACCTGAGAACTCCAGCGTATACCACCATTCATACGCTGTACCGTCTAGCAGAAAAGTAGCCAACAATACACGATCTCCCGGAGGACAATGCATCACCCCAAAAATCCGCTCAAGCCGGGTGATCCATCGGTGGGCTTCCTCTGGGTCTGCCCCACCACTCAACGTAGTAGCCCCGAGCCGCTGGGCTCGCTCAATCGACGCACTCTCCGCTTCTTCAGGTCGTGGAAGGGGCTCACGTCTCGAAGGCATGGTCGAACGTACGCTGAAAGAGGCATAGAGTTAGTAAAACAACCTAAAAATGACCTCGTTCCGACACAAACCGACAAACCTATGCTCTGATACAATTGTCAGGACCCGTCCCAAATATCACCTCGATACCCGGGACGAACCCTGCTCCCGTCTGACAATCACACTTAAAGTACCAAAACAACCTCAACACAACCATAAGCATAACTATCAGACAAGGGAGAAATATAATACAACCGTAATTCAGAGCATAGTTTATAAAAAATAGGCACAAAATCCTACTAGGCTAATCTCGCAACGGAAGAACGTCGTAAGCGCTATGCCTCGATTCCTGCCTCAACGTTCACCCCAGCGCTATCACCACGACCTGGAGGGTAAGTTAAAACCAAAAGTGTGAGTGGACTGAAGAAAAATAAGAGTTTCAAACCCGATTTAGAAGTAAAACAGTATAAAGAAAAGAATAAGGTTTACCCTCCGTTTTAAAATATGCATGTCTAACTAAATACCAGAAAACCACAAGATAAAACAGTATGTTAAGTATGCTAAGATCGTATCATAAAACCAAGTCCGCAATATCAAAATCCGATCAAACCTGCTGGGTCTATCCGAGTCTTTAAACTCAACCAGGTCTCAAATGTAATCCGAATCTTTAAACTCCCGAGTCTTTAAACTCAATAGGCCTACGGGGGTAATATCATGAATATCCGAGTCTTTAAACTCCCGAGTCTTTAAACTCAATCTGGGCCCGTCCCCCGTCAATCAGAATCCGGGTCGTTAAACCCAATATCCAGATCCAGAAAATCCAATCCAAACCAATTTAAATCAATTCTAAATCTATGTCCAAACCTGAATCCGAAATCTCCGGTTCGAAGCCCTTCCGGCGTTCAGAACCGTCATTCCGAACCCAAATCCGGAAATCCACTTTTTCCGACTTAAAAACCAAATTTCGTTTCTCGAAATCCGATTTCAAAACCAAACCTTGATTCCAAAATCATACTTCATAATCCACTTATAACCATCAGAAAACAATTCTAGATTGAAAACATGAAACTTAACATCAAAATCAGAAATCCAGCTTTTCCTCAAAAAACGTGCAAAATCCCGAAAATATCTCAAAAAACGTGCAAACATATCAACCACATATAATCACCATCAAAAAGCATAAAAAAATATTTAATATCATAAAACATAAATAAAACAGTTAGGCATGCTCGTAAGGAAAGAAAGAGTCCACTCACGAATCGTAAAATGTCAATCGCGCTCCGTGCGCTCCTCGACCGTCTCAGGTGTCTCCCGTTCTATCAATAGGCACCAAATAAGGTCACAATTACGTTAAATATACTAACCCTAATTTCCCCAATTTTCGGGAATTTATTCGTAATTTAAACTTAAACCCTAAACCGTCCGGATTCCCGAACTATCCCGTAACCTCGTCTGATTAACCCGAAAATTACACCAATAGATTTCTTATGACATTTAGAACCAAAACCATGTTGGACACTTGTTCAGAATCATCCCCACGTGCCCCCACGCGCCGCCCAAAGTGGCTGCGTGTGGGCCTCACGCCCTGCTACAGTGCATCTTCAACCTCGAGTCACCCTGTTCAACTGTGTTGAACTGGCGTGACCGGTTCTCTGTAAATCCTCCACCATTTCCGTCCAATACAATCCCAGAAGCTTCGTCCAGTCCCCTGCAATCAAACCCCGTCCTAAAATCGAAGATTCACGACCTAAAATCCCTCGTCTTCATCCCTGAAACACACGGCCCGTTTGCCCTATTTTGGCCGCCGGCCACCCAGGTCCTCCCCCGTCACGGCACCACACTCAGACTACTCCTGGGACCTTTAGGAGTCTCACCCAACTCACAGTATCCCTCGACTCTAGCCCAAAGTCCACGATTTTTGAAAACAAGAAAACGGAAAAACAGGGGATTCGATGCTTACCTTCGAGTCGTCCATCGCCGTTTGCACCGCCGTGTACCACGGTGTCCAGTGAGTTCCCTGCCGTCGTCCTAGCCTCTTATTAGCTTGGTTTGCACCACAACACGGCAGAACCACCACCACAGTCCCACAGCTCCTCTGTTTTCTCTGAAAACTCGAACCTCCGACCACCGTGTTCCGTGCACGATCTCACCCCCAAATTCCGATCACCAGTCTCTCTTCTCTTCTCTCTGTTACTCTCACAATTCACAAAACTCTCACACACACAGAATCGATCACCGTCTCTCAATTTTTCACTCTCTGTTTCTCTGTGTCGAAGCCCAAATGCACGGTTGAAAATTAACCAAAGTGCGGCCGTGTGTATAATTAACACCCTAGAAGCCTCTAGTGTTATCCCACGTGTCCAATTCCTATGGACATCAGCACAAAATATCCACACCCACTCAACCATTTGCCCTTATCTGATTGGGCCATAGGGGAAAAGACCAAATTGCCCCTAATGTTAAGAATTACCATTTTACCCTCAAACTTTCCAGACCCGTAACTATTTCGTCCGATGTCCGTTGACAGCGTGCCGCCTGTCGTTGTATTCAGGACGTCGAGACCTATCTAACGGTCCTCGGTCTACGTGAAAATCACAAGTCCACTAAGAAGTCAACATTTTCCTTGATTAGTCAAAATTACGATAACGCCCTCAAACTTCCGAACGTCATAACTTTTTCCCCGATTGTCCGAATCGGACATGCCACCTGTCTACGGACTCGTGACGTCCTAAACTACGTCACGGTCAATGGTCAACACTCATCCAACCTATAAATCAAAAAGTCAACTTTTGACGCACTATTCATAAGGGCAAAATCGTCCTTTTATACAAATCTTTACAAAAATTACATTTATACCCTTCCCGAAGGTACGGGTTGTTACATATAAGGATGGTATATGGAAAACCGTATCAAAAATCATCTCAAACTGTTCAGATGGGCCTACACCCAAGATTTCCATAAAACCATCGTAATCCACAAATCCGATTTCTCAAATCTAAAACCATTTATCCAAATTCATTTATGGGCCTCCGGCCCGAAGTCACATTCACAAAACACAACTAAGCCTCATGCATGATTTCATAAACCAACTGGGCCCTTGGCTCGATGCCTCATTCAATCAAATAGACTCCAAGTCTGATAGTTCGTAAACCAAATGAGTCTCAATCTCGATTCCATATTTCCAAATCCAAAATCATACCATTGAACCATTATTAAAACCATAAACCTCGATATAAGTGCAAATACAAAAAATCTCTCGAAATACATGCAAATATGTAAATCACCAATACCACAATCATCATCATAGAAATCACATATGTAAAACATATAAAACAGTTATGCATGCACCACAGTTTAGAAAACAATATCCACTAATAGACCGTCCTACGCTATCGCCTCGATATGCGTACCATAAGCCTCCCCGGGATAAATCACCGTCCTCGGTATATCCGAATCTGTCCAAATCACATTCTAAGGTCACAAACACTTCCAATAGCCTTCCATTAAAGTACCGTAATTTTCCCGGATTTTTAAACGTATTTAAACTCGATCCTAAACCATCGGACATCCCGAATTATATCGAAACAATGTCCGTTCGACACTAAACCAGTCCCAAAATGTTCGTAACATCGAAATGATGATTTCATATATTGAACACGTGTCCCAAAAATGCCCCACGTGCCTCCACGTGACGGCACCTTTTATCATATTCAACCTCGCTGATCCGGTGGTCTGGTCCGACTGTGTAGCCGGTCCGACTGTGCAGCCGGTCCAACTGAACCGGCGTGACCGGTTCAAGCTCATAACTCCTATGTTTTTGGTCCATTTTATTTCATTTTAATTCCTAGACCTTTATCTAATCATTCCTAATCGATTTATGATTCGAGAACATGAAAACCAAGCATCAAACCCACCTTCCAGATCGATGATCCAACCTTCAATTTCCTCCGCTGTCTCCGGCCACCACAGGCCACCTCAGGCCATGAAATCGGTCCCTATCAATTCGCCTTGAAGTCAAAAACCTCATACAAGTAACCAAATTGAACATCAATCATCAAAACTAAGGTTGCCATTTTCAAACTAAAAATAGGGTTTTTGCAGGAAAACAACCTAACCGTCACCGTCATGCACCACCGTGGCCACCACCACGGTCGTCTTGACCTCAGGAACATCCTCCCATCAACCAAAACGTTCGACAACCCTCAAAATGCATCCTTACATTTTTGAACCCAAAGCTCAGCATCACGGTTTTCTCGGCCACCATCCACGATGGTCCAAGTTCTTAGCACTGTCGTGCTCGTCCTAGTCTCTCCTTTCATTTCCATGTTTACACCATCGACAATGAGTGAGGTTTGGTGGGTTGAGGGTGTGGGTTTGTGGTGTTTGTTCTCACAGGATAAAGGAAGATATGAAGATGGTCGATGATGAAGAAGATGATGAGTGATCAGATGTGAGGGATGAAGGGTGAGGATGAGAGGGCCGAGGGAAATGAACGGCTGGGGTGAGAGATGTGTGTGTTTGTTTTAAAAAAAATTACAAATGGACCAATGGGAACAAGATCCACAATTTAGGGGTCTCAAGCCATGGGATGAGTGACACTTGTCACTCATCCAAGGGCCCCACATAAAAATATCAGCCAATCAAATTAAAGTGACATTTAATTCGAATCCTCGGATGTAAGTTCCCGATTTCGATCCTGTGACCATAACTTCTCCGTTCGACGTCTGATTTTGACGTGTCATCTGTCTACGAACTCGTAACGTTCCGATCTACGTCACGGCCATCGGTTCTCATATGTTTGACTCCCCGAGTCAAAAGTCAACATTTTGCCCAATTCTAGGGTCAAAACTGTTATTTTACACTGTCCGTCCGATTCGCACTCGATTAATCCTTGATTAATCAAACTAAATCCATAATTAGTTAATATTTAATCCCGATATTCGGGACGGGCCGTTACATCCCATCCCACGAACATTCCAACATAGGAGACTTATAGCTCGTGATGGGTTCACCTCATCACTTATGTGGACTAAATGCCCACCAATTTGCTAGAAAAAGCACTATAGCTCAAAGAAACAGAATGCCAGCTTAGAAGTTCGCCAACTTGGGGACTTTGAATGGACTAAGAGCCCCCCATGTCCAGCACTCGGCCTCAACCATTTCCCGTCGGCCCTTCCAATCCAATGGAATCAACAGCTGGTGGTACACAACCGAATTCTCTGCAAATGGGGTTGGCTGGTGCTATAGAAATTCTCACAACCGAGCTCGACAAGCGCCCATCGAATCTTGCAGTCACCCGCGAAAGCCCAATATCCCACACCTAAGAAAAATTTGCCCGTGGGGGACTAGAATATGTAGAAACAATCGCTGGGTTGTCACCAATCGCCCCACCAAACTCCAGACGCCTATGCTTAACCTGGACCTCATCCCAGGCTGTCTGCTCACTGAATCGAGAAGGGTTGCTCGACCATCTCTCTCTAAATGTGTCTCCAAATCGGCGAGTCAGACCAGAAGCATCCCTAATACCGGTCTGATGGGTTGCTCGACCATCTCTCGTCGAATTCGTCTCCAAATTTGCCAGTCAAACCAGAAGAAGCCCCAATACCAGTTCGATCATCTTGCACCACACCCCCACCATTTTGGCCACCAGAAACTCCCTTGGCCCGACTAGTCAGTCAGAAAATCGACTCCTAAAACACGTCATTGGCCTGCATGCTTTTGGCAGGCTCCCCCTAGAGTAGTTTCAAAGTAACACAGCGTTGAATCGGCGCATCCACCTTTAAGGCCACCGTCAGTCGCAAGAAGCTACAGTCGCCATTTTCACCTTTGTCCACTGCCACAAACCGCCCAATATGATTTCCAACTCTCTCAACTAACTCAAAACCCAAAAACAACGGCGGAATCCACCGTACCCGCACCCAAAACTCTTGTTCATCCAAACACGCATCCAAAGGGTCGACCAAACCATCCGTCAAAGTAACTGCGAATAACGCGCTATCAATGCTCCATGGCCATCCTTGTAAAACCTTGCGATGGTCAACTGCACTTCCAAATGAGAAGAGGAAGCGACCACTCTGCCCCACCGCCACAGCCGAAAAACTATCTCTGGTGAACCCGATTCTGCGCAGCGTGCTCAACAGAGACTCCTGATTATACCTCCGAGCTATCAACAGCCGACCGACCAAGAGGAACTGCGTCAACAAAACCTCCAACTCCCCCACGTCAACCCCCCTCCACCCCCCCCCCCCCCCCACCTCGGAGATACCAAAGGAACGTCCCAAACTGCCACTTATATCGCCTATACTCGTCGGCCACCCTAAGAACCACCAATAAGCAAGCCAACAGACCTCCCTCTACTCCGTGATAGTTGCCCTCGCCGTCGTTGAAAGCAAACGTAACGAGCTGTAGCAGAACCCTCAACCGTCTACCACTCAAAAACCCTAAACCCTAAAAAACCCTAATCGAAATAAACGGAAGAGACTGATACCTAATGTTCATATATTTTTTTTTAAAAAAACTCAATATTTATGTAGGAAGTATATCTATTTTACATACCAAAATATTTAATTTTTCTGATACACGATATTGGAAAAATAAAAATTAGAGTACATGTGTTTTAAACATAAAAATTGTACTTATTGAAACCGATTATCGCTAATAAGAAAATCGAATATGACTATTGACTAGAAATTTTTAATGGATTTCTACTTCAAATGCCCTTTGAACTCGTCATCCAATCTCAGTTTCTCCCTTAAACTAAACCTTGTCTCACTTAATCCCCTAAACATGGCTTTCATCAATTACCTTACCCTGCTAAATCACTTTAATTTCTGTTATATTCCGTTAATTTTGCTGATGTGGCATAATTATCAATTAAAATTCTTATAATTCCATATATACTCTCAAATGCTGCAATTATATTGTCATAAGTGATTAAACCAAAAGAAATAAAGGCACTTTGATAATCAGAAATTATACCTGGCATAATAGGCTTCATTTGATTAACAGTTTTTATCGAAACGGTTATCTTTTAATCTATTATATCGTATTTATGTATTATTATTATACTTTAAAAATGAAACATATCAAATATGTTATTTACTTATATTATACCTAAAATAAAAACTATCACGCATAATATATTCAAAATGGTATATTTTGATTTTCTTTTAGTTTTATATCTGGTTACAAAATTAGCGGAATGGCTCCAGTACATCACCGTACTAAGTACATCGTACTTTTTCAATAGGATATAATAAATAATAATAATAAAATAAATATCTCTTATTTTCTAGCCGTTAGAATTTGATCTAATGGTCTGCATCACACACTGCACTTAGTGCGATGGGGTGTTGTAGAATTTCCGCAAAATTAGATGGGGGACATGTTTTTACCAATCGAAACGACAAAACTTAAGATTTACTACCTTAGCCCAGGGTACACGTCACTTGGTGTTATATTGTTCAAAAAAGAAAACACAAATGTACAGTTTTTACTTTCACTGCCAATCCAGTCACACTGACACAAAGTAGTCAGCCTCGAGTTGTTCCATTGAGTGACATTTAATTTTCATTTAATTTAATTTTAATTTTTTCTAGTAATTTAATTTAATTAAATAAAATATTAAATCTATTAAATTTTTACACTAAGTTTGAATTATCAAATTCAGTGACCATTTTTCATTAATTATGAATAAAATGATTAAAGATAATAACAAAAAAATAATATATTCAACGTTGGTTTGGTTATAAAATATATTTTATTTATTTAAAATATTGTGAAAAATTTACAATGACAGAGTCAAAGTCTCTTACATACTCAGTGGTGAATAATCGGAAAAAAAAAACTAGATCTTAAAAAAAAATCTGTGGCCTGAACTAATGCATAAAAAATAATCGTAAATAAAATAAAAAAAAATAAAGTGAAAAAAAGATAGTTACCTAACAACAAACTTTCAAAAACCTAAGAGCAAAGTCTAATGTTAAAGGCAATACTAAGGGTCTAAAAACAAGGTTTTGTCTTTCGAATAACACTGTTCATGTATTTTGTCGTAGGTTTTTTTTTTGTTTTTTGTATTAATGGAGGGAAAAAAGATAAAAATTCATTTTTTTGCGAATTATTTTCTTAAAGATAATAAGGTAAAAGTCGTATATAATATATTCGAAAATACTAAGTATAGGAGTTAAATAAAAATTTTGTGAATTATTTCAGTATTTATAGGAGTTAAATTTTTTTTTTTAAAATCAATCCCAATGTGGGCTGCTATTATTGGAAGAGTTGGAGCAAGTGAGGGAAACAAGTGGGCTGCTGCTGTTTTGGGGGTGAGCTAACAACCTTCCCTGATTTTTCCAAAGAGGTAATGATAGCCTTGACCTTAACTAAGCCTGGTACATATTTGATGGGTCTGAAGCTAAAGGGAAAGGGCCGGGGGTTAGGAGTTGTCTTGCCCAATCTAAACCCTCTCCATTAAATGTTGTGGAACTATAATTTGATCAAAAGTTATAGAGTTATCACGTGATTTATAATTTATATAATAACTATTCTACTCTTGGTGGAATTATTATTAGAAATAATTGATGCGTAGTAATTGAATGTACTTACTAACTAAATATATTAATTAATAAGTAATTATGTCATCAATATAAGACCTCTATTAAAAATCCTTATCCAATGAGGATTCTGTTAATAAGTAAACTCTTTTTTCCATAAAAAAATGACTTAATTAATTTGAGCTATTTTTCCTACTTCTAATAAATAACTTCTTAGTGAATTATTCACTATCAAAATCCAATTATAAGTATTACCTAATTATAAATACTTATTAATTGCAAACTTCTTCAATCAATGGAAGCTCAGAAGACCAAGGTCTCCACTATAAATTGAAGGCATTCCCTCATAATTCAGGTACTCGATAATCTATAAATTGAAGGCATTCCCTCATAATTCAGGTACTCGATAATTATTCTCATAAAAACTTTTTAGTTTATTCCATCGATTAAGCTAACTTAAGCATCAAAACATTCTTAGTTGAATCCCATACCTTGGATTCAACCATAACATCATGTTTTTTCTGTGTTTGTAAAGATTGAAGGGTCAATTCCCACCTGACCGATTTCTGCATCAATAGCTTGTGCTTTGATTGAGAGTTGATTTGAGAAATTCTCAAAGCTGGCTCTTTAATCCAAAAAACCCTACTCCTTCGTTAAGAAATTTGATTTTTTTTACCATTATTCATATAAATTTTTTGAACGATGGTGAGACCAAGGTAAACAATAAGGTCCAATAAGGCAGAAGCCTTCTTAGGAGGTGACCGTCGAGATCATCGCAAGGGGAAGGACCAATCGCTGCCAGCCCATCAACCAAGCTCCTCACCAGCACCATGGCCACATCACCTACATCAGGGGACTCCCACGCTATTGTTGCTGGAGCGCCGCCCCCATCGCTATGCAACAAGAAAACCACTACCACCTCCAAGACATCCGCGATGCTGCCACGCCATGGTAGTCTTGCCTCTATCATTGGATGTTCAATAGGTGACATGTTAGTCCCAAATAGAGAGCATGATAAATCCCAAGGTTTGGGATCGGTCATTAGACATGGATAAAATGCCAGTGGAATTAGGACTACCATGGTTGAGCGTACAATCCATGGCGACCAACCCACGTAGTTGAGAACCCAAGGACATCAGTCTTTGGCTATATAGCGATTTTTTACATTATCTCTAGAACATAGAGTTCATGCCAAGGACCATGTCCAAAGCCATTCAGTGTTGCGAGGCGTCACCTTTGGCCATTCTACTAACGAAAGTCATTCTTTTGGTGGATGATGTTGACAAAATCAAAGACAATCGACACATGGTTGATTCGGAGGACGAGCCTAGGGCCATTCTCAAGTTAGAATCCTTCGTTGGTACTCTTCTCGACAAGCAATTTCATAGAGTGCCTAAACTCATTCAATTGGACAAGTTGAGATTAACTCTAGGGGATCAATGGACCATAGCAATGAAGACATGACTTACACCCCCATCATGCTCCCCTAGACTCCAAAACTCAGGGGATTCAATGTCTCCAGGGCCGCTATGTCTCACCCCCATTCCATAATCATCTTCTTCACACAAATGACGTAAGGTGAATGTTGGACCAACTACTTTAGGGGGTATAATGCGTTGGAAATTCGGAAGATGAATTGCGGGGTCAACTTAGAACATCTTCAACTTCGTGGTTAAAACACGTTGACTACTAGCGCATAGTAATGGTGCCATATCGGCACAACGAGGCACTCATGCGTAAAGTATTTCAGGCTCCACATTAAGGTTAGGCTATAACGCCCATCTCCTTCGAAGATACTTCTCTTCTTTCGAGGAGCTAACACTCGTTTATGTGAAGGAATGCTCACAAATTTGTATAGTCAAAGTAAAAGACAACCACCTTTTATCCGTGAGAAATAGAACTAAGGAATCTCTCCTTCAATACATTCAGAGATTTTGTGAGGAAAAATCTCGCATCATAGGATGCAATGACCTCGTCATTGCAATGGCTTTCAAGTAAGGACTACATTGGAAAGCCAGCTCTACGAAGACATTGTGATTAACAGTGCTCATACTTGTACAAAGATGAACTCCTTGGGTTAAACGATCAAATGCAAGACTAATCGATCTTCTAGAGTCCCATTCACTGGAAGGTAATATTCACACTTCAGTGTACCTGTAAGCCAGATCTACAATAAGATCACGGATATACCCCAAAAATTAAAACCCGTTAAAGGAAATCAGGAGAAGCCCAACAAGAGAAGTGGTGTTTCTATAATGGCTGTTATGGACACACCATCAATAATTGAAAACCCTTTAAAATATACCTCGTAGATCTTATTAAAAAGGAGCAC
This sequence comes from Prinsepia uniflora, assembly GCA_032719365.1. Taxonomy (NCBI): domain Eukaryota; kingdom Viridiplantae; phylum Streptophyta; class Magnoliopsida; order Rosales; family Rosaceae; genus Prinsepia; species Prinsepia uniflora. The sequence continues at coordinate 58,343,879 of CM064868.1, read as the reverse complement.
TTCCCCTAGTATGTCATCGAAAAATCTGCAGAATGTGTTTGGGATAAAACAAACATAAGGAACATCCCTCTAAGAATATTTGAATAAATACAATCATTGCAAAATCGGAGTCTCTGGGAACCACTTCCAAGAAAAAAAAAGAAAGGAAAGTTCGGGACGCTTTAGCCATTGTTAAAGTCACCCACACCACCACCACCTCTAGGGTTAACAACAATGTTAGCATCAATTTCTCCCTCAAGGATAAAGCCTGCCTCAATTGGTCGCACGATCATGCACTCTTCATTACAATCTAGATCATTCATGCTTATGTCGATTAGATTTATGTGGACGAAGGAAGTTCGGAAAATCTCTTCAATTTGAAAATGGTGCAAAAAATGGGTTTGGAAGGCTTCATCACTTGAAAAAGGGATTCCATTGTTAGGATTCAGCGACTCCACCAACATGACTGTGGGAACTCTCCAACTGAATGTCCACTCACCACCCATTATTTTACTCTAAACATTCTATGTTGTGGACGAGTATTCTCCCTACAATGGCATACTAAGAGGATCATGGACATACAAAATTATGGCTAACTCTTCCAGCCTTCATAAAAAATCTAATTCTCATTCCTTAGACAAGGAATTGGAGATATAAAAGGAGATCAAGCCATGCCTCGATGGTGCCTCACCAAAGGGCTAAAGCATGTCAAGTGTGCAAAATTCATCCCCACTAATCAACACGATGGATAGGGAGAAAATTTTCGTTTCGCTTCCGAAATAGCAATGTAACATGGTTCAAATTCCCAAAATCTTCGAAGAACCCCCCAAATGCTTAGTAAGCAGCTGGAAGATGATGTGATTCTAATGAACTTGTTCCAAAAATCTACAAATGGCATGCCTACATTGACAAACTCTTAAGTAATGAGGAAATATGGCAACTCAGCATGTTCCTACATGAACATAAGGATATATTTGCATGGTCACTGTCGAACGTGCCTGGAATTGATCATACCATCAATTTCCATAAGCTACACATCAATCCAAGGCATAAATTGGTCAAGCAGAAAAGACGCAACTTCTCTTACAAAAAAAAAAAGGCTACCAACCAGGTAAATATCAACAAATTACTTGGCGTTAGCTCCTTTGAAGAGGTTCCACACTTAGAGTGGCTAGCAAACGTAGTACTTTTCAAGAAAAAAGAGGAAGGACGCTAGAAGATATATGTCGAGCACAACGATTTGAACCTTGCTTGTCCAAAAGGCAACTATCACTTATCGTGGATAGATCTTTTTGTGGATTTCACCTCAAGAAACGAATAACTCTGCTTCGTCAATGCATACTCAAGATATAATCAAATCTTCATGTACAAAAAGGATCGAGACAAAATAGCTTTTGTCTTCAAGCGAGGAGTTTACTATTACAAAGTCATGCCATTTGGCTAAAAACAATAGAGGTGCTACCTATCAACAATTTGTTAATCAAATTTTCATCGAACTCATCGGCGAGTATATGGAGGCTTTTGTTGAAAACATCATGATCAAAGGAGAAAAAACAACGATCACATCGCTAGCCTACCAAAAACCTTTGATTTGTTAAAAAAAATATCAAATGAAAATCAACCCCCTAAAATGCACTTTGGGCTAAGGGCAGGAATTTTCTTGGTTGCCTTATCACTCAACGGTGAATCGTGACTAATCCAGAACAAATCAAGGCAATTATGGACATGAAGTCTCTGTCAACTCTGAAAGAAATCCAAAGTCTGACAAACCGAGCGGTGGCTTTGAATCAATTTTTGTCAAAGGCAACAAATCGATGATGGCCTTTCTTCCATGCATTCATGAAGGCATCGAAGGAAAAATGGGATGAAAATTGCGAGAAGGCCTTCCAGAACCTCAAAACATACTAACTACACCTTCGCTTCTATCAAAGCCTAAGGACGATGATGATCTTTACCTCTACGTTGAGGTTTCAGAAGTAGCCATACCCTCAACACTTGCCCGGGTAGAACAAGGAATCCAACTTCCAATCTTCTACACCTCAAAGGCTCTTCTAGATGTTGAAAAATGAAATCCTACACTTGAAAAGTTAATCTTAGCACTCTTGGTCACCACCAAAAAGCTAAGGCCCTACTTTCAAGCTCATAGAGTAATCATCATCATGGCATATCCATTACAGGCATTCCTCCACGCATGAGGCACCTCCATGCATGAGGCACCTCCATGAGGATCATGAAGTGGGCCATGGAGCTTAGTCAACATGACTTACTCTATTATCCGAGGACTGCCATTGAGGGACAAATAATGGTCGACTTCATCGCCAAATGCACCACTGAGGAAGATCACAGCACGGGACTAGCTAATTCCATCTTGGTCTCCAGTCCCAATTTTTAGATCGATTAGGGAGCATACCCCCTTTAGAAGCTTTTGGTTGATAGCTTTACTAATCGCAAAGAGCGGGAGCCGAAATCATCATCATCACCCCCAGACGGATTGATGATAAAACAAGTAATCCAATTAGGATTCAAGCTTCCAATAATGAAGCTGAATATGAAGAACTAATATGCAAACTAACAATCCCTAGTAAGTTCGGAGTCAAGACAATTGCAACTCATTCTTACTCACAATTAATCACTGACCAATCCATTTGGGAATATGCAGCATGCTATGCAAGGATGCTCCAATACTACAACAATGTTCAAGAATTACTTTCAAGCTTCATAGTCTTCATTTTCCACCAGCTTCCATGGGCTGAAAATGCATAAGCTGCTGCATTAGCCGATATGGCTTCATCATTTGACCATCGGTTCAAATGCTTAATCCCGATTGAATACCTAGAAAATACAGCATAGATATTAAGCAAGTTGAACTAAGGCAAGAGAATCCATCTCCTAGTTGGCAGGATCCATTCATCAACTGCCTATAAAACCTAGAACTACCTAATGACCGACTCGAAGTGTGCAAAGTTCTAATGAAAGTCCCACGGTACTACCTTGACCAAGGAAACTTTTTCATTGAAGCTTTGCTAGACCAAACTTTCAATGTTTAAAGCATCCATAAACACATAAAATCTTGATGAAAATTCACGGGGGACAATGCGTCAACCATTCAGGAGTAGGTCATTAGTGCAAAAGACACTCAGCACTAGGTTCTACTGGCCAAGATTTTGACTGTGGCGTTTGTCGTTCTCTCTCTAGCTTTATCTTTTCTTTTCTTACACTTACTTTCACTTTCATATTTGATTATGTATTGCGTTTAAAAAATAATGAATATGTCTAGCTAATTTTCTTTATAGCTAGGGGTGATTTCAAAGCCCCAAATATGTGTTTAATAAATTAATTTTATTCAATATTTCTTTACTCATTGGTGAATGTGTTTTGCGTATCTTTTTTATAGATAACTTATTCTTGTTTGCTTGTAGGCCAGTAAGCATGCTAGAATTTGATGCTAGAATATAAGAGAGTTTCACCTAATAGTCATGATCTTATATTCATAAGTAGCAACTATCAATGGACGTTGGTATGTTAAGCGAAACCTAGGTTCAACTAAGATGCAGTTCATACTTTTATTTTCCTAGATAATGTCTGAATTTTCCATAAAGTTTAATGATCTCTAATTGTTTATTTAAATTGCAGTTCATGATTAAATGAAATGTAGAGAATAGGTTGAAAGCGACATTCAACAAAAATTGGGAAAATAATAGGATTAATTCGTGCTTTTCACAATTGATTATAGACTTTGTCATTCACTAATTTGTAAAGAAATATCTGGAAATTAATTCATGTGCATATGTTTGGTGTGTGGAGATTGAACCTTTAGCTAGTTTCTTACATTTTCAATCTTACCTTGATTTTTATTACATTTGCATTAGTTTGGTTAGATTAAATTCAACTCTCACAACTCCCCCAATTTAATTATTTTATTTGGTTTCATTTCTTTTTCTTTCATGTTAGTTAGCATTCCCTCTAATCCCTAGCGTAGAACGATCCTTGCTTATCCTATACTATATACTACAATTTTTGCAGGGTATTAAATTTTGTGTTAGCAATTAACACATCAATTTTTGGCAACATGTCACTGGGGATTAGTAAATTTTTGATTAACTTGTTTTGTTTATTTTACTTTTTTTTATTCTTTTTATTTTTGTTGGTATTCTATTGTTTTTATTTTTGGTTCCTAAATTTTTTTTTTTGGTTTCAGGTACTAGTTTATGAGCACTAGGGAATTTGGCAAGGATTTTGTAGCATAGGATCCGGAACCTGAGAGAACATTCCATAGACGAAAGAGAGAACTTGGAGAGTCTGAAAGGTCTAGTTCGGAATCCGATTGTGAAGAGTTAGACATGGCAGCAGACAACATGTCCATTAAGGAGTTTTCGGCCTCCACCTTAGACAATCCTGTGCGTCTATGCATTCAATATCCGAGAGCAGCTCAAGGAAAGAGGGATGAGTTCGAGCTGAAGTCCAGTTTGTTTCACCATATTCCGAAGTTTCATGCTCTAATTTGAGGTTATTTGTTCCAGTATGACACCAACCAATGTGGATGAGAGTATTTTGAAACTGAAGGCCTTTCCATTCTCACTGGCAGACAAGGCTACGGATTGGCTATATGACTTACCTTCCGGAATAGTCAGCTCCTGGGACACAATGAAGAAAGCATCCTTAGAGAAATTCTTCCCCACATCCCGAATCATCTTGTTGAGGAAGAAGATTAGTGGTATTCAGCAAGGTCTAGGAGAGTCATATCCAGCATACTATGAGCGTTTCAAGACTCTCACTGCATCGTGTCCTCGGCATCAAATGAAGGAGGAGCTCCTGATTCAATACTTTTATGAGGGACTGCTCCCTCTTGAGCGTCAGATGTTGGATGCATCTTCTGGAGTAGCTTTAGTAGACAAAACCCCAGCAAATGCCAAAACCCTTATTGTAAATTGAGCATTGAATGCTCAACAATATGCGGTGGGGTGGGGGGTTGGAGAGCCTGCACACCAAGTCCATGAGGTGAGCAATAAATCTAATTTAGAAGCTCAAATTACTAAACTTACTTCTCTTATGTCTCAGGTCTTGGAGAAGCCAAAAATACAAGGAGTTGCACAAGCCTGTGGTGTGTGTGCTATGTAAGGACAAGCTATGATCAATGTCCTCAGCCTATCGAGAATGGTGGATGGGAGAGTGCCAATGTCATTAGATTTCAAGGGAAAAATTGACCTAGGAATGATCCTTTTTCTAACACTTATAATGAGGGTTGGAGAAATCATCCCAACTTTAGATGGAGAGATCCGAGACAACCTCAGCAAAAAGCTTTCAACCGTCAACCACCTGGTTTGTTTCAGAGACCGCAAGCACCACCTCAGCAGGGTTAAGGTATGTCTCCTAACTATGATGAAATTTTGAAAACACTAACTGCTTCACATGCTTCTTTGGTTCAGGGCCAACAAAATTAAGCAAAAGAAATATTAGATTTGAAGCTACAGATGGGGCAAATTGCTGAATTTATGGTACAAATCCGAGAACAAGGAAAACTCCCTAGTTCCACCATTCCAAATCCTAAAGGGGGATTTGAGACAGCAAAGGCCATCACACTAATGAATGGTAGGAAGATTGATAATGAGCCACGAACCCCTAACGAGGTCAGAAATATGGAGACTGAAATCATAATTGAGCGTGAGAAAGACCCAACCATGGGACCAATTGAGCATAAGCAGTCAAAACACACTTTGAGCAACCCTTCCTCCAACCAAAAAAATTCCACAATTTAGGTAAGAAAGTGATTCCAAATTTGATCTCCATTAATCCATCTTCTCGGTTACCTTTTCCATGCAGGTTTGAAAAATCTAAGAAAGAGGAACATGAGAAGGCAATCTTGGAAACGTTCAGGAAAGTCCATGTCAACACCACTACTTGATGCTATTCAACAAGTTCCAAGATATGCTAAATTTTTTAAAGAACTTTGTACCACACGAAGATAGATTCAAGATAGAGAGGTAGTGAGGCTTAATGAGAATGTTTCTGCGGTTCTCCAGAGGAAACTGCCTCCTAAGTGTAAGGATCCAGGTAGTTTCACTATCCCATGTGTTATTGGTAGTACCAAATTTGAACATGCTATGTTAGACCTAGGTGCTTCCATTAATGTAATGCCATATTCTGTGTATCTCTCTATGAACCTCGGTGAGCTCAAAACTGATGGTGTTATTATTCAATTGGCTGACCGTTCTAATGCATATCCTAGAGGTTTGTTGGAAGATATTTTGGTGTAGGTAAACCATTTAATCTTTCCAGCAGATTTCTATGTGCTTGAGATGGAGGAGTCATCATCTTCATCACCGTTGCCTCTTCTTCTGGGCCGCCCCTTCATGAAGACTGCTAGGACAAAGATTGATGTTTTTCGGGGTGCTTTGAGTATGGAGTTTGATGGTGATGTGATTGGCTTCAATATCTTTAAAGCTATGCGGTATCCAGTTGATAATCATTCTTGTTTTTCTATTGATGTAATTGATACCTTAGCGCAAAAATTCTTAGACAACTTAAATGGCGATGTACTTGAAACAACCATCACAAATGGCATAGGCTTTGCAAACACTGGGCTTCCTTTTGATGCGAGGGAAGTTTTGGCTGATAGAATTAATGAGGACATTTTTGAAACCATGGCAGCTTTGGAGTCCTTGCCACGGTTTGATGGTAAGCTATCCTCTCCAATTTCTCTTCCTTTATCTAAATTCTAAGCCTTTACCTTCTGTCATTCAGGCACCCATACTTGAACTTAAACCACTTCCGGATCACTTGAAGTATGCATATTTAGGAGACAATGAGAAATTTCCGATCATAATCTCATCATCACTCTCGGCATTAGAAAAGGAGAAACTTATTCGTGTACTAAAAGAGTTCAAGACAGCCATAGGATGGACCTTGGCCGATATCAAGGGTATTAGCCCTACCACTTGTATGCATAGGATACTTCTGGAGTAGGGGGCAAAACCTACTAGAGAGGCTCAACGCCGTCTTAACCCTCCTATGATGGAAGTTGTGAAGAAGGACATAATCAAACTCCTGGACTGTGGTGTCATCTACCATATTTCAGACAGTAAATGGGTTTCACCGATTCAAGTAGTGCCAAAGAAGTCTGGAATAACAATGGTAAAGAATGAAGAGAATGAGTTAGTACCCATGCGAGTACAAACTGGTTGGAGGGTTTGTATTGATTACAGGAAGTTGAATGCTACCACTCGGAAGAATCACTTTCCACTTCCATTCATTGATCAGATGCTTGAAAGGTTAGCTGGTCATAATTTTTATTGTTTTCTTGATGGCTATTCAAGATATAATCAAGTTGTCATAGCTCTAGAGGATTAAGAGAAGACGACTTTCACTTGTCCCGTTGGCACTTTTGCATACAGACGGATGCCATTTGAATTATGTAATGCCCCAGCTACTTTTCAGAGATGCATGGTAAGTATATTTTCGGATTTTGTAGAGAAAATCATTGAAGTTTTTATGGATGATTTTAGTGTATTTGGTGATTCTTTTGACCATTTTCTGGATAATCTTACTTTGATTTTGCAGCGATGCATTGATAGTAACCTTGTGTTAAATTGGGAAAAATGTCATTTTATGGTTACTCAAGGTATTGTTTTGGGACATGTAGTGTCAACTAGGGGAATTGAAGTAGATAAAGCTAAAATAGATCTTGTGCGTTACTTACCCTCTCCTACTTCTGTGAGAGAGGTTCGTTATTTTCTTGGACATACAGGGTTCTATCGGCGCTTCATCAAGGACTTTTCCACCATCTCCAGACCCATGTGTCGACTACTTCAGAAGGATGTGCGTTTTTATTTTTGATTCAGAATGCAAGAAATCCTTTGAAAAATTGAAAGAGTTGTTGACAATGGCACCTGTTATTGTACCCCCAGATTGGAGTCTACCATTTGAGCTCATGTGTGATGCAACAGACTAGCCATTGGAGCTGTTCTTGGCCAGATGAGGGACAAACGTCCCCATGTTATCTAGTATGCTTCCTGAACACTTAATGATGCTCAATTGAATTATTCCACTACAGAAAAATAACTCTTAGTTGTTGTATTTGCTTTAGAGAAATTTCGGTCTTACTTGCTTGGTACTAAAGTTATCATATTTTCTGATCATGCAGCTTTGAAGTATTTGCTCACAAAGAAAGAGGCGAAACCAAGACTTATTCGTTGGATGCTTCTAATTCAAGAGTTTGATGTGGAGATTAAGGACAATAAAGGTAGCAAAAATGTGGTGGCATATCACTTAAGCCGTTTGGTGCGTGATGAAGAGTCTCTGCCTATTCAAGATAACTTCCCGGATGAACACCTACTTTTAATTGAGGTGAATGAACCATGGTATGCTGGCATTGTGAATTATCATGTTTCTAATAAGATTCTAGATACTTTGTCCCGTGCTCAAAAGGATAAGCTTAGGATGGTGGCCCGACAGTTTGTTTGGGATGACCCCTACCTTTGGAAGCATTGTGCTAACCAGTTGATTAGAACGTGTGTGCCCGACTCTGAATTTCAATCTATACTAACATTTTTCCATTCTTATGCTTGTTGAGGACACTTTGGGACTCAGAGGATGACCCTCAAAGTCCTTGAGTGTGGATTTTATCGGTGCCAACGAACAGGTAATCTAGGCCCTAGAGATCAAATTCCATAACACCCTATCTTCATGGTTGAAATTTTTGACGTATGAGGCATTGATTTTATGGTACCATTTCCTTCTTCTCATGGTTTCCTTTATATTTTGTTGTAGATTTCATTCGTTCTAACATTTTTTCAAGGTTTGGAATGCCACAAGAAATTATAAGTGATGGAGGATCCCATTTTTGTAATCGTACAATCGAGGCTCTATTTAAGAAGTATAATGTCACACATAAGGTTTCCACACCTTATCATCCTTAGACGAGTGGACAAGCAGAGGTTTCCAACCGGGAGATCAAAAGGATTCTTGAAAAGATTGTTGGCCTGAGCCGAAAGGATTGAAGTTTGCGTCTAGATGATGCTTTGTGGGCGTATCGCACTGCTTATAAGACACCTATAGGGATGTCTCCATTTCGGATTGTATATGGGAAGCCATGCCATTTACCTGTGGAATTCGAACATAGAGCACATTGGGAAATTAAGACATTCAATATGAACATTGACAACGCTAGCTTGCATAGGAAATTGCAGCTGAATGAGTTGGAGGACTCTTCACACAATCTTTATGTCTTCAATCGAGTCATTGGAACAAGGGTGAACATGGATATTTGAATTTATGGTGTTAACCCTAATGCCTTAATCATATCCAAAATCAGTGAGTTCATTGATTTAAAAGCTTTGAAAATCACATGCAATAAGTTCTAGTACTCTAGAGTTCATTAAGATCTATTGCAAGCAGTTATGAGACATGTATATCAATTTAAACAAAGAACTTATGAATCACTCATCAAAGATGTATATAAGGTTCTAAAGCTCACATAAGGTTCATATGATTCATACTTATCTTAACATGCTCGTTTATGTACCAATTTACATACATTATCTACAAGTTATAACACTTAATCACAAAATATTAACTAACAAATTCAATTTATAGTGATCATCTTTATAGCCATAACATATTCATTTCTGTTCATTTATATCATTGATAAGTTAAAGGTCAACTTAATACTCGTAAAAACACTAAGTTAAAACAAAAAGACTCTAAGAAAGCAATAATTTTTTTTTTTGAATAATTAATTTTATTTATTTATTAATTTTTTAATTTTGTTAACACAATTTTATTGCACAATTAAAATTGTAAACCACTCCCCTACACTTAAATTCTACATTGTCCTCAATGTAGGAAAATAAGAAGTAATGGAACATAGAATTGAAGTAAGGAAAATGATTTACGAAAATAAAACAAGAAAATCATTAAGTAATAAAGAGAGTGAAGGGTGAAAGATAGCAAATCTGCGTTGATGACTCCTTCACATATTGGGAACACATTGGGTTGCCTCCCAACAAGCGCTTGAAGTTTAACGTCCATCCAGCCTAGACATAGATGCAAGTTAGTTAGTCAAAGATGCACGTTTGTCAAGAATGCAAGTTAATGATGCAAATTAGATTAAGGATGAAAGTTAGTTAAACTAAATATGCAAATTAAATTTGTCATGACAAATAATGTAAGTTAAGATATAAACAATATTTACATGTTGGTGGAAGTCAAAGATATATATGGTTTACATAGATTCAAAGTTTAGATGGAGACTTATACGTCCGTGCGGCCCAAGTAAATATCTTGGATTAATTCAACTGTTTGGGCAAGTTCAAAGGTGACCAGGTTAGAAAGAACAAACACAAGAGACAGGGCTAATTTCAAGACATCCCGAAGCTTAAACTCCATTGATGTCCCTTTCTTAGACCCAAAATCTGTTATGAGTACTGTCTCTTGTCCTAGACATCACCCTCGAAAATTTCTTACTCCAGAGGAATTAAGATAACTCAAGTGTTAACTGTAACGCCCCGGACGTTCTGAAAATGTAATATTGTAAAATATTGAATAAAATAATGTTTTTACCCCTGTGTTTTGTGTGGTCAATTTGTTGGCTTTTTGATTGGGGGGTCGAACGGATGTTGAGCAATGACCGTGACGTAGTTCGGGACGTCACGAGTTCATAGACAGGTGGCACGTTCGATTCGGACGAACAGGGTGAAAGTTATGATGTTCGGAAGTTCAGGGGCATTATCGTAATTGGACGTTATTAAGGGGAAAAAGTTGACTTTTTGCTCGACAATTGATTTGCATTTGACTCGAAGGCCGTTATGTTCGTCTCAACGCCCTGAGTACAACGACAGGCGGCACGCTTGAAACGGACATCGGATGACCGAGTTATGGGTCACGGAAGCTGGAGGGCAATTTGGTAATTATTGCACAGAGGGGCATTTTGGTCATTTTCACGGCGGTTACTGTAGCACCACCGTGAGAAATAGAGTGCGGCCGTGGTGTTTTTGAGCGTGCATTTGTTTATGGCTAAGTGGACTGGTGAGTGGGTTTAGTTTATGGATTTTGAGGTTGTGGGAAGCAGCCATGCGTGTCTGGGCAGAGACTGAGTGCACGGGAGGAACGAGAAATGGTTGTGGTCTCTGTGTATGCGAGAAACCGTTTTCAGAGGCCTCAGTTGGTCTCCCACGGGCTGTTGGCCACACCGATCGAATAACTGAGTATGGGAATGGAGTGAGGTTTGAGTTAGGATCATTTTGGTTCAATTTGGAAGCTGAGCTTGAGAGGAATTGTGAGAGAAACCGTGAGCAAACCGTTTCGGGTTTTTGGGGGGAAATCGCAGAATTCAATTTCTAAGGGTCGAGGGATCAATCTAACACACTGTGAGTCTTCTGGGAGTGATAGAATCTCGGCCGTGCAAGAATTGAAGGGATTCAAGCACGGATTGCCCAAGAACCCAAGGTCCAGTTCGAAGGAAAAACCAGTTGGAGGGAAAAATCTCATTCAATTTCTGGAGCCTGTTGATCGAAACCAAAGGCCGTGCTAGACTTCTAGGGTCACTTCGTGCACAACCGTGCAAGAATTGAAGGAGGAGGAGGACAGTTTGGCCGGGAACCTGAGTCTCAGTTTCAGGGGAAAACCAGTGCTGAGGACGACGACTTCTAGGTAACGGAGAGCTAAATTGATTGTACCAGTGTGTTCGTATAAGTTTCCTTAAGCTACTGGTGAAATTAATTTGAGTATGGAGTCAGTTTGGGTAAGTTTCAGAGGTCGACTTGTTCGACTGTGTGAGCTTGAGAGGGGTCGATTTAGTATAAGTCGAGGTTAACCAATGATGCAGACCTAAAATAAATGGGTTAGAGAAGATAATAGGATTGAAAACGGGAAGAATTGATTGAGAATTGAGGGCTAACTGATCGGGTTGAGTCGCGGGTATCAGACCCGTTTAGCAGGCTGTTCGGGTAAGGGAGAAGACATTGTAGCTTGGCGCGTGGCCTTCACGCGCAGCCACTTTGGGCGGCGCGTGACGGCGCGTGTGACGTCAACTCCGATCACGGTCAACATGAGAAATAATCCTTTCAGTCTAATTAACAATTTCTCTTTTGGATTCGATTGTCAGACGGGAGCAGGATGCTTCCCGATTATCGAGGCGATAATCGGGGTGGGTCCTGTCAATTGGTATCAGAGCCTAGGTTTACGATTCGTGTCCGGCACTCGGGTGTGCCTTGATTATTGTACTAACTTATGCCTCTTTCAGAGAAGGACGACCGGCCATGCCTCCGCGACGCGAACCCCCTCCACGACCTAATGGCGATGCCGAGAGCGCTTCGATCGAGCGAGCCCAACGTCTTGGGGCTACGGTGTTTGGTGGTGGAGAGGATCCTGAGGATGCTCACCGTTGGATTTCTCGGATTGAGCGGATTTTTACTGTGATGCACTGTCCTCTTGAGGAGCGTGTGGTGTTGGCCACATTTCTACTTGATGGCTCTGCTTATGAGTGGTGGTATACTCTGGAGTTGTCGGGCTGGGATGCCCGTACAGTGGCTTGGGAGACCTTTCGTGAACGGTTTCTGGACCAGCATTATCCCCGTTCATTCCGTGATGCTAAGGAGACCGAGTTTCTGCAGCTCCAGCAGGGGAGCATGTCCGTAGCTGAGTATGAACAAAAATTTCAGATGCTAGCTCGTTTTGCTCCTACCTTTGTATCTACTGAGGCTGAGAAATGCCGTAGGTTCGAGCTTGGCCTACGGGGTGAGATACGGGCCATTGTGACGGCCGGAGCTTTTGCTACTCTCAGGGAGTTGTCTGATGCCGCGGTGCGGGTTGAGGCTAGTCTCCCGACACGTCCACAGTATTCTGGTGGTGGACAACGTCGCGAGCGTTCATATCCTGGATCGTATGGTCAGAGAGCCCTGAAGAAGGGACGTTATAATGGAGCCTCATCCGCAGGCAATGATCGTTATGGCAGGCCTGGTAACTATCAGGGTTCCGGATTCCGAGCGCCTAGGGCGCAGACTGCTCCGCAGGCGAGCGCGACTTCTGTTGCTTCCACGGGACGACAGGGTGGTGGTTCTGTTCGAGATGCTTCCAGTGTCATATGTTTCTTCTGTGGCGAGCGGGGCCACTATCGGAGGGACTGTCCATTTTTGCCACAGGGTGGTGGCGCAGGTCGGGGTGGAGCAGAGCAGGGACGGAGCACAGCTGCAGTTTCTGGGACTGGGAGCACTCGCGGAGGTGGTACTGGAGCAGCTAATGGACAGAGGGGCCGGGACCGTGGGCGAGCAGCTGGACCACAGGCCCGAGTTTTTGCTGTTACGCAGCAGGAGGCCAGGGCAGCACCTGGTGTTGTGATAGGTACACTCACGATCTTTGGGCATGATGTTTGTGCTTTAATTGATCCCGGAGCTACTCATTCATTTATTTCACGCGACTGTGAGTTGTTGGCGGGTAGAGAGGTGTCCGCCTTAGACTGTGACTTGGGTGTGAGCACACCCACAGGGGATGTATTTGTGGTAAATCAAGTGTTGCGGGAGTGTCCCGTAATGGTAGGTGATGTTGGTCTGATGGCAGACTTGATACTCTTGGACTTGCACGACTTTGATGTCATTTTGGGAATGGACTGGTTGACGCTCCATCATGCTTCTATCGAATGCGTCGATAAGAAGGTTACCTTTCGGAGCCCGGGGTTACCGGAAACCACTTTTCAGGGGATTCAGCGAGCTACTCCTGTCGGAGTGATATCAGCCCTGAAGGCAAGTAAGTTGTTGAGGAAAGGGTGCCAGGGATACTTAGCTCAGGTGATGGATTCACGAGCTGCACCATTGAGGGTGGAGGACATACCGATAGTACGGGAGTTTCCGGATGTCTTTCCGGAGGACCTACCGGGATTGCCACCGCATCGAGATGTCCAGTTCACTGTTGATCTGGTTCCAGGTACGCAACCTATCTCTCAGACTCCGTATCGTATGGCGCCAGCTGAGTTGAAAGAACTGAAGGCGTAGTTACAAGAATTACTTGAGATGGGATTTATTCGACCGAGTGTATCCCCCTGGGGAGCCCCGGTGTTGTATGTGAAGAAAAAGGATGGGAGTTTGAGACTCTGCATCAATTACAGGCAACTGAATAAAGTAACAGTCAGGAACAAATACCCGTTGCCTCGGATCGATGATTTGTTCGATCAGCTGCGAGGAGCGCAGTACTTCTCCAAAATTGATCTACATTCTGGGTATCATCAATTGCGGGTTAAGGATGAGGATGTACCCAAAACAGCCTTTAGGACCCGTTATGGTCATTATGAGTTCCTTGTGATGCCGTTTGGTTTGACCAACGCACCCGCAGCGTTTATGGATTTGATGAACCGAGTGTTGCAGCCCTACTTGGATCACTTTGTCATCATGTTCATTGACGATATCCTGGTCTACTCGAGGAGTGCGGAAGCGCACGAGGAGCACTTAAGAATGGTGCTGGGTACCTTGAGGGAAAACCAGTTGTATGCGAAGCTCAGCAAATGTCAGTTTTGGTTGACGAGCGTGAGTTTCTTGGGGCATGTGATCTCAACGGACGGGATCAGTGTGGATTCTCAGAAAATTGAGGTAGTGGCGAAGTGGGAACAACCGAGGACCGTCACTGAAGTCAGAAGTTTCTTGGGTTTGGCTGGCTATTACAGGAGGTTCGTAGAGGGTTTCTCTACCATTGTTGCCCCGTTGACACGACTGACGCGGAAGGGAGTCAAGTTTGAGTGGGATGACGATTGTGAGCGTAGTTTTCGGGAGCTAAAGGAAAGGTTGACATCTGCTCCTATACTGACCTTTCCAGACGACAGTGGGGAATTTGAGGTGTACAGTGATGCATCCTTACAGGGTTTGGGATGTGTACTAATGCAGCATGGGAAAGTGATCGCCTATGCTTCACGCCAGTTGAAACCGCATGAGCGCAATTATCCGACGCATGACTTGGAGTTAGCAGCTGTCGTGCATGCGTTAAAAATTTGGAGACATTACCTGTATGGTGCGACTTGCAGAATGTTCACAGATCACAAAAGCCTGAAGTACTTGTTCACTCAGAAGGAGTTAAATGTGAGGCAGTGACGGTGGCTAGAGCTAATTAAGGATTATGATTGCACGATTGAGTACCACCCGGGAAAAGCCAATGTGGTGGCTGATGCTCTAAGCCGGAAGTCAACGCATTCTGTAGCACATCTACGGACGGTTCATTTACCACTTTTGGTTGAACTCCGTAAGAATAGCATTGATTTGGGTTTGGATGGCCAAGGTGTCTTGCTGGCTAATTTTCATGTGAGACCACTTCTGGTCGATCTGATCGTTGAGGTTCAATCTCAAGATCCTGTCTCATGTGTACTTCGGATTGAAGTGGAAGCCGGCGAGCGGCTAGATTTCACAGTCAGGGAGGATGGAGCTTTGCTAAAAGAAGGACGGTTGTGTGTGCCCAACGTTGAGGCACTGAAGAAGGAGATCTTGGACGAAGCTCATAGTTCGGCCTACGCGATGCATCCTGGTGGGACCAAGATGTATCGTACCTTGCGAGAGCACTACTGGTGCCCGGGAATGAAACGGGAGATTGCCGAGTTTGTCAGCAAGTGTCTGATTTGCCAGCAAGTGAAGGCTGAGAGACAACGACCTTATGGAGCCTTGCAACCACTACCTATTCCGGAATGGAAATGGGATCACTTGACGACGGATTTTGTGTTTGGACTTCCTAGGACACCCAGGGGTCACGATGGAGTTTGGGTGATTGTGGACAGGCTTACGAAATCAGCTCACTTCTTGCCAGTGCGAGAGAACTTCAGGATGACACAGTTGGCCCAGTTGTTTATTGACGAGATCATCCGTTTGCACGGTACTCCGGAATCAATAGTTTCTAACCGAGACCCAAGATTTACTTCTCGATTTTGGCAAAGTCTGCAGGAAGCATTTGGGACGAAACTTCGTTTCAGTACTGCATTTCATCCTTAGACTGACGGCCAGTCTGAGCGGACCATCCAGACATTGGAGGATATGATGCGAGCTTGCGTTTTGCAATTTCAGGACACTTGGGAGTCACATCTAGCCTTGATGGAATTTGCCTACAACAACAGCTATCAGGCGAGCATTGGGATGGCTCCGTACGAAGCCTTGTACGGACGGCAGTGCAGAACTCCGTTGTGTTGGACGGACGTGGGTGAAAGGAAGCTGACTAAATCCGAATTGGTGGAACTGACGACCGAGAAGGTCAAACTCATCGGGGATCGGCTCAAGGCAGCCCAGGACAGACAAAAGAGCTATGCGGACCATCGGATTCGGGATCTGGAGTTTGCGGTCGGAGATCGGGTATTTCTGAAATTGTCCCCTTGGAAGGGTGTGGTGAGATTCGGCAGGCGAGGGAAATTGAGCCCTCGTTATATTGGACCATATGAGATTACTGAGAGGATTGGCCCGGTGGCCTACCGGCTGGCACTACCGCCAGAGCTTTCAAGGGTCCACGATGTTTTTCATGTGTCGATGTTGCGGAAATACGTGTTCGACGCAGCTCATGTACTGGAGGAACAGCCCATTGAACTTCGTGATGATTTGAGCTTCGAGGAACAGCCAGTACAGATTTTGGATCGAAAGGATAAAGTGCTACGTCGGAAGACCGTTCCTCTGGTAAAGGTTCTCTGGAGGAACCAGAATGTGGAGGAGGCCACATGGGAACCCGAGGCGCAGATGCGAGAGCAGTTCCCCTACTTGTTTCCTTGAAATTTCGGGACGAAATTTCTTAAGGGGGGAGGATTGTAACGCCCCGGACGTTCTAAAAATGTAATATTGTAAAATATTGAATAAAATGACGTTTTTACCCCTGTGTTTTGTGTGGTCAATTTGTTGGCTTTTTGATTGGGGGGTCGAACGGACGTTGAGCAATGACCGTGACGTAGTTCGGGACGTCACGAGTTCATAGACAGGTGGCACATTCGATTCGGACGAAAAGGGTGAAAGTTATGATGTTCGTAAGTTCAGGGGCATTATCGTAATTGGACGTTATTAAGGGGAAAAAGTTGACTTTTTGCTCGACAATTGATTTCCATTTGACTCGAAGACCGTTATGTTCGTCTCGACGCCCTGAGTACAACGACAGGCGGCACGCTTGAAACGGACATCGGATGACCGAGTTATGGGTCACGGAAGCTGGAGGGCAATTTGGTAATTATTGCACAGAGGGGCATTTTGGTCATTTTCACGGCGGTTACTGTAGCACCACCGTGAGAAACAGAGTGCGGCCGTGGTGTTTTTGAGCGTGCATTTGTTTATGGCTAAGTGGACTGGTGAGTGGGTTTAGTTTATGGATTTTGAGGTTGTGGGAAGCAGCCATGCGTGTCTGGGCAGAGACTGAGTGCACGGGAGGAACGAGAAATGGCTGTGGTCTCTGTGTATGCGGGAAACCGTTTTCAGAGGCCTCAGTTGGTCTCCCACGGGCTGTTGGCCACACCGATCGAATAACTGAGTATGGGAATGGAGTGAGGTTTGAGTTAGGATCATTTTGGTTCAATTTGGAAGCTGAGCTTGAGAGGAATTGTGAGAGAAACCGTGAGCAAACCGTTTCGGGTTTTTGGGGGGAAATCGCAGAATTCAATTTCTAAGGGTCGAGGGATCAATCTAAACACACTGTGAGTCTTCTGGGAGTGACAGAATCTCGGCCGTGCAAGAATTGAAGGGATTCGAGCACGGATTGCCCAAGAACCCAAGGTCCAGTTCGAAGGAAAAACCAGTTGGAGGGAAAAATCTCATTCAATTTCTGGAACCTGTTGATCGAAACCAAAGGCCGTGTTAGACTTCTGGGGTCACTTCGTGCACAACCGTGCAAGAATTGAAGGAGGAGGAGGACAGTTTGGCCGGGAACCTGAGTCTCAGTTTCAGGGGAAAACCAGTGCTGAGGACGACGACTTCCAGGTAACGGCGAGCTAAATTGATTGTACCAGTGTGTTCGTATAAGTTTCCTTAAGCTACTGGTGAAATTAATTTGAGTATGGAGTCAGTTTGGGTAAGTTTCAGAGGTCGACTTGTTCGACTGTGTGAGCTTGAGATGGGTCGATTTAGTATAAGTCGAGGTTAACCAATGATGCAGACCTAAAATAAATGGGTTAGAGAAGATAATAGGATTGAAAACGGGAAGAATTGATTGAGAATTGAGGGCTAACTGATCGGGTTGAGTCGCGGGTATCAGACCCGTTTAGCAGGCTATTCGGGTAAGGGAGAAGACACTATAGCTTGGCGCGTGGCCTTCACGCGCAGCCACTTTGGGCGGCGCGTGACGGCGTGTGTGACGTCAACTCCGATCACGGTCAACATGAGAAATAATCCTTTCAGTCTAATTAACAATTTCCCTTTTGGATTCGAGTTGTTCGGGAGTCGTTCGGGATAAGCTCGGGAGCCCGGAAGTTTAGGTCCTTAAGGTTTATTTTGCCGAAAAATCCGGGAAATTAGGGAAAAATCTTACGAGCTATTTGAGGATGTTTGTAACCCTTCTTGTACATTTTTACAGGCCCGGACACTTCCGAAGCTACGGAGGAGCGCGCGGGACGCGATTGACGCGTCCTAAAACCGTGAGTGGACTTTTTGATTTCCTAAATTGGGCATGCATGACTATTTTGCTTATTTATCTCATGGTTTTACATATGATTTTATGATGGTGATATGTTATATCGGTTTTACGTGTTTTCACGTTTTTCGAGATATTTACCGTATTTCACGCATTTTGAGGTTATGATTTTCGCTTATGCATGCGTGATGATTTTGATAAAGTACCTGGATATGAATATGCATGTTTCGGATTTATGATGTTTGATCACATTGTGAAGTAATTTCTGGAAATTGCGTGTGTTGGAATTTGCATGTGAATTCGGATATGAGTCCGGTTACGATCAAAAATGTTTTTGGAATAATGTTGGAAAAAGACTTGTGATGAATCCTGATTTATTATGTGTAAAAACGGTTTTGGGTTTAAAGACCCGGTTAATGGTTGGATCTGGTTTTGGGTTTAAAGACCCGGTACGTTGATGACGGGGGCGGGCCCGAAAATTGGGTTTAAAGACCCAAATTGAGTTTAAAGACTAGTGAGTTTAAAGACTCGATTATTATGATACCCCCTGAGGCCTATTAATCATGTTTTGAGTTTAAAGACTCGTTGATATCCCGGGAAGGCCTAATGTTGAGTTTAAAGACTCGGATGGATCCAACGGTATAATTGTGGTTAATGATTCACGTTTTACTTGATTTGTGCAATTAACGTTCAAAATGACGGTTTCTGAAACCTGAAATTATTAAATGGTTTTTACATGAATTATGGTGAACCTTTGTAACGTTTTCCATGTGTTTCGGAAAAAGAGTTTTCAAAAGTGTAATATGCAAAATTTGAATTTTTGGTTATGCATGCGTGTTACAAAACTGGAGGGCGAACCCGATTTCGGAAAAACTGTCTTCCCTATAAAGCTTATGTTTCGGTCCACTCACACTTTGTTGTTTTAAATTCCCTCCAGGTCGTGGTACAAGCGTGGGGGCTAGCGCCGAGGTAGAGGCGGAGGCATAAAGTTTTCCGTTGCGGAGTAGTTAGTTCACAGAGTAGGATTTGTTTCTTTAACTTGTTTTGTAATTTTATGCTCTGTGAAACTGTGGACTAGACGTCCAGTCGGTTGTAATCGTTTAATCTCCCTGGTCTGACAATGGGTGTGAGCTCCCGAAAACAAAACCGTGAGGGCGAGGCCCAAAGCGGACAATATCGTGCTAGATGAATCGGGACCTGACAGAAGAGGGTCGGGTCCTGACATTAACAATCACCGTAGGTGTGAGTTAACAAAAGAGTCTTCGCCGATTAAAGATCAAAATCTAAACTCCAAAGCACAAGTGATCTACATATAGCCGAGACTAATGCATGAACGCAAGAACTATTTACAACTATATTTTCATGCACAATTTACAAATATAACATGACAATTTACATAAGAACAACTTATACAAGTATGAACAATTTAAGAATAAAAAGACAAAGATGTACAAATATATCCACAAATAATACACAACTTAATAAATACATCCACAAATAAAATAAAATAAAATAATTACATACAAAAATAAAATAAATAAATACAAATAATATACAACTTATGAACTAGTATAAACAAGCAAGTATGAATAAAGAAGTACAATTATAAATAAAGTATGAACAAGTATAAATCAAGTATGACTAAGCAAACAAATGAAAATTATGAACAAGCATGAAGAATAACAAGTAACCTATGTACAAAAGTGATTCACAAGTATGAATTAACACTAACATGAAGTTAAAACTAAGGAAAGTTGGAAAGTAAATATATATATATATATATATATATATATTAAATTTTTTTTTCGGAATTTAATAATTAAATGAATGAAGAAAAGGAATTTTTTTTTTACGAATTTTATTTTATTTTATTTTTTATTGTTTTTTTAATTAAAACAACTAATAAAAATAAATAAAAGTAAAAATAAGGAAAAATGAACATGTACCATATGCATTTATGAACAATTAAAAAGAATGAACATTATGTACAAGTATGACAAAGAATAATATGACAAGTAAAAGAATTATAAACAAACATAAATGAAAGTTAAATTATGAATAAGAATGTATAAGTATAAAATGAACAAGCAAAATAAAAAAATTTAAATTTACATAAACAATTATAATATGACAAGTATATATATATATATATATATATAAATGAACGTTTATGAAGAAATATAATAAGAACAAATAAAGTATGAACACTATAAACAAAAATAAAGAGAACAAATATAAGAATAAAAAATTATAAACAAGCATAAAAATAAAAGTTATGAACAAGTATAAAGATAATACACAAGTATAATATGAACATGCATAAAGATAAACATTAAGAACAAGTATAATATGTACAAATATAAAAATAAAAATAAACAAATATAAACAAAAATAATAAGAACAAAAAAAATGGATAAATAAGATATAAACAAGTATAAGAATTATAAACAAGTAACTAAAAGTTATGAACAAATAAAATATAAACCAAAATAAAATAAAATAAATATAAACAAGTATAATATGCACAATTTATATACACAAACTAACATATTAAAAATGATTTTCAATATTCTCGGCAACGGCGCCAAAAATTGATAGCGCCCAAACTACACATTAAATTAAACACGTAATTTGGGTGTTATGCAATTTAAACTCTTTTTGTGTAGTTGTAGTATTGGTAAATAGGGATCGTTCTTAACTGGGGAAATTAGGGAACATTAATAATATGTTAGTTAAAAAGAATAATGAAATAAAGAATTAAATAATTAAAAAATTAAATAATAAAAAATTAAAAAATTAAATAATAAAGAATTTAAGAATAAATGAATTTAAGAATTAAAGAATTAAAGAATTAATGAATTAATGAATTAATGAAATAAAAAAAAAAGAATAAAGAATAAAGAATTAAATGGGGGGTTTGAAAGATTGTAATCATATAATAAAGAAAACAAATAAAAACAATTAAGAACTTAATTCTACTTCTACTTTAACATTTGTGCAAATGAACTTTCTTCAAACACATATTTTTACCAACACTCTAACATTATGATCATATTGAACCAATCATGAAATCCTACCTTAATCATCTCAAATACATGCATACGTTTTTCAATATTACAAATGTAACGACCCGTCCCAAATTCCTAGATTAGATTAGTGACTAATCACGATTAGTGAGGCTAATCCGTGATTCGTTAGGCGAAATCGAACGAATGATGCAAAATGACCATTTTACCCCTAGCGTGGGTAAAACGTTGACTTTTCATTTGAGGGGTCAAATGGACTTTGACCGATGACCGTGACGTAGTTCGTGACGTCACAAGTTCATAGACAGGTGGCACGTTCAATTCCGACATTCGAGGAAGAAGTTATGACGTTCGGAAGTTTAGGGGCATTTTGGTAATTATGGTTAAAAGGAGTCAAATGTTGACTTTTTGATCGAGAGGTCCAATGTCCGAGGGCTGAGGACCGTTACGTAGATCGGGACGATACGAATCCATAGACAGGCGGCACGCTGAAATCGGACTTCGAACGAGGAAGTTATAGGTCACGGAAGTTTGATTTCACTATGCACGTACTTCGAGACGGTGATGATTTGGCAAAATCTGATTGGGCAAGATATTTTCAGTGGATCCCATGGATGAGTGACAAGTGTCACTCATCCCATTGGCTAGATCCCCTAAATTGTGGATCTACATAATTAAATACTATTATATTAATTATTTTGTAATTAAACTTTCTAATATTAAATCCTAGCCATTCATCTAATTTAATCTCTCAAATCCTAACCATCCATTTAATCCTCTCTCACCATATTTCATTATCTTCTTCATCACATTTCATTTCTTCCTTCTTAATCCTCATAACCCGAAACCATCCATTATCACCATTTCTTCATTTTTCTTCAAACACACAACCCACACATACTACCATGACCGTGAGAGATTATGAGGGAGGACTGAGAGACTGAGATGGCCAGAGCCACGGTGGCTCACGGCGGAGCTCGACCGTGAGGTTTGGGAGTCCCGGTGACGGTGATTGGCTCGGGAAAGCCTACGGCACGCAAATCAAGGCGGCAGCTCGGACGGTCTGTGAGTGGACCTTGTTTTCTAAATTGGTGCATGAATAAATGTTTATTATATGATTTAAATACTTGTTTGTGATGCCATGAGTGCATTTGTATGTGTGGTTACGTATTGGCACGTATTTCGAGGTTTCGGCCCTATACGGTGCCAATACGGGTTTGTATGTCTTTATTGGTCTAAATGATTTGGAATTGGATTTCAAATGGATAAACTCAGGTATGAGACCCATTTGGTTTTTTCTCGGGCATATGACCTCAGATATCGGGCACGGTGCCCAGCTGATGTCCTATGTTCAGGCACGAGACCTAGGTTACCTTACGGTTTTGATTTCAGGTCAGGGAACCTTAAATGGATTTCTCGGTTCATGACGGTTTATGGGAACCGGCATGAACCCTTGTTATGGTATCGTGGTTCATGACGGATTATAGGGACCGGCATGAACCCAGGTTATGTTATTTTGGTACATGACGGTTTATAGGAACCGGCATGAACCCTGGTTATGTTATTGTGGTACATGACGGTTTATGGGAACCGGGCATGGAGGATGTTATATATATATATATATATATATATATATGAATGGAATGGATATTATGGATCATGACGGTTCAGGGGAACCGGGCATGGATATTTGTGCTATGTATATATATGTTCATATACCTTCCTTTACTTCTGTTATCTCCTTCGGGGAGGGTCGTTGGCCTGGGTAGATCCCGGAGTAGTCACGGAGCACCGACTGAGTGGAGTCACCCCCCAGTTGGGTTCCTTACTCTCAGGAAGGCTATGGTTACTATACCTTGAGTAGGATCAGTGGTCTGCAAACATTGACCTTGACTTTGAGAAGACTCGGATTGAGACCCGGGTAGCACGCGCGCAGCTTTGGATACCGTGACAGGATTGGTTGTGTGACTTATATGTATATATGATATATATATATGATATATGATATGTGATATGTGGTGTGCACATGTGTGCACAGGATTTGAGCAGTGGCTCGTGTATTTGGTTTCAGTCTGGTTATGGTTTTGGGCTGAGTCCCTTATTGGTTTCCTTATGGATTTGGGCAGTGGCCCGTATGGTCGATTTCATGGTGGTCCTTTCGACCTTGGTTTATATTCTGTTTTGGGCTTAGTTCCCACATATGGTTTCCATTTGGTTAAATGGTTTTCGAATGCATGGATGCTTTTTAGTGAAGGGTACAAATGTCTTTATGGAAATGTTTTTATAAACTGGTTGTTTTGTCCACTCACAGTTTTTAATGTTTTGACTGCCCTTCAGGTTGACATCGGATGTGGACTGTAGCAGAGACCGAGATATCACATACCTCCTCCGGATCCTGGCGTACCTTGATAGCCCGAGAGGGCAAAGGTCGGAAATATCTCTTGTCTGACACTTCGTGTCAGACGGGAGCAGGGTCGTCCCGCACTAATCCTGGGGGGATTTGGATGGGTCCTGTCAACAAATGCACCGAACAGCGGTCATAAACACTTATAATATGATTCACCTTATGTTATTTATTTCAATATGTGTCAAACATTTAAATCTCTTCAACCCTATTCTAAGTGCACCGAACAACGGTCATAAACATTTAGCATAAAATTGAAGCTTAAGCTCGAAAACATATGAAGTAAATGAAATTCAAAAAAGTAAAACACATGGAAATTGTATTCACATTTACAAATGTTAGAAAGAAAATACTAACACATATATTGAATTATAAGTAAACCGAAATAATATCAAGAATTTAAGTAAGAGAAATAAAGTTACACTTTCGGAACCCAAGAACAACTTGTGATTCCGAAAGTGGATGGAAACAATGGAATGTTATTCATAAGGAACACCGAACAGCGGCTAGAACCTTATGAAGATGGAGGATAAAATATAAGAATGTGGACTAAATTCTAGAATTATTTCGGAAATACTTGGTGTAATGACCCGTCCCAAATTTCAGGATTAGATTAGTGACTAATCACGATTAGTGAGGCTGATCCGTGATTAGTTGGGCGAAATCGGACGAACGATGCGAAATGACCGTTTTGTCCCTAGTGGTGGCAAAACGTTGACTTTTCAATCGGGCGGTCAAAACGATGCGAAATGACCGTTTTGTCCCTAGTGGAGCTTGACACGTGGCACCTGTCAGATGACGTCAGCGATGACGTCAGCAGGTACTGTAGCTGGCGCGTGAAGCCCACATGCAGCCACTTCAGACAGCGCATGAGGGCACGTGGCAAGGAATCTGGGGAAGGTTCCAACATACGAAATCTTCTATTCGATGTAACGAACATTTTGGGACTGGTTTCGTGTCGATCGGACACCGTCTCGATATGTTTCGGGGCATCGGAAAATTTAGGTTCGGTTTTAAAAATAGTTAAAAATACGGGAAAATTATGGGGCTTTGGTAGGAGGTTAATTAAGTAGTTAGTAACCTTCTATTACGATTTGGACAGTTTTGGGAGTCCCGGTGACGGTGATCGGCTCGGGGAGCCGTATGGCACGCAAATCGAGGCGGCAGCTCGGACGGTCTGTGAGTGGACCTTGTTTTCTAAATTGGTGCATGCATAAATGTTTATTGTATGTTTTATTACTTGGTTGATGATGCCATGGGTGCATTTGTGCGTGGTTACGTATAAGCACGTATTTCGAGGTTTAAGCCTTATACGGTGCTTATACGGGTATGTATTTCTTTATTGGTTTTAATGAAATGGTTTTGGATTTCTAAAAGGATAAACTCGGGTATGAAACCCATTTGGTTTTGTCTCGGGCATATGACCTCAGATATCGGGCACGGTGCCCAACTGATGTCCTATGTTCGGGCACGAGACCCAGTCACTTTACGGTTTTGATTTCAGGTCAGGGAACCTTAAATGGATTCCCAGGTTCATGACGGTTTATGGGAACTGACATGCTACCTGGTTATGTTATTATGGTACATGACGGTTTATGGGAACTGGCATGTTACCATGGTTATGTTATTACGGTACATGGCGGTTTATGGGAACCGGCATGTTACCTGATTATGGATATTATGGATCATGATGGTTCAAGGGGGAACCGGACATGAATGTTTATGTTATGTATATATATGTTCATCTACCTTCCTTTACATGTTCTACTATCTCCTCCGGGGAGGGTCGTTGGCCTGGGTGGACCCCGGAGTAGTCACGGAGCACCGACTGAGTGGAGTCACCCCCCAGTTGGGTTCCTTACTCTCAGGAAGGCTATGGTTACTATTACCTAGGGTAGGGTCAGTGGTCTACGGACATTGACATTGACTTTGAGATGACTCGGATTGAGACCCGGGTAGCACGCGCGTAGCTTTGGATACCGTGACAGGATTGGTTGTGTGACTTATATATATGTATGTGATGTATATATGATATATGATATGTGGTGTGCACAGGATTTGAGCAGTGGCTCGTGTACTTGGTTTCTTTATGGCTTGGGGCCGAGTCCCTTATGGATTTGGGCTGTGGCCCGTATGGTCGTTTTTATTATGGTCCTTTCGACCTTGGTTTATATCTGCTTTGAGCTTAGTCCCGCATATGGTTTGTTTTGGATAAATGGTTTTCGAATGCATGCATGCTTTTTAGTGGAGGGTACAAATGTCTTCTTATTAAATGTTTTTATAAACTCTTGTTTTGTTCACTCACAGTTTTTAATGTTTTGACTGCCCTTCAGGTTGACATCGGATGTGGACTGTAGCAGAGACCGAAATATCACATACCTCCTCCGGATCCTGGCGTACTCTGATAGCCAGGGAGGGCAAAGGTCGGAAATATCCCTTGTCTGACACTTCGTGTCAGACGGGAGCAGGGTCATCCCGCACTAATCCCGGGGGGATTGGGATGAGTCCTGTCACTTGGCCTAGGTATTTCTTAAGGAAAGCATAAAAATGTGTTTAAGAGATCTCAAAGAAAAATCACAAGAACAAAGTAAGGAAGAAATGAAATTAAGAATTAATATGAAAATAACATAAATTAAAAACAAGAATTTAAAAGAAAGCAAATTAAATAAAAGAAACTATAAGAAATTAAAATGGTCCCCAAAATTAAAGAAATAAGATGAACTAAAATGAGAGAAGAACTAGAGAGAAACTACAAAAAGAGAAATAAAATGGGAGAATTGGGGACTCCTTTACAAGTGAAATGCACCCCTATTTATAGAGGGAACCATAAATATTCAAAATAAAAATACAAAATAAAATAAAATAAATAAAATGATGATCAATGATGGAAAATGATGATTTTGGGCTGGTTTGGTGCTGGAAAATGGCAGAAAAATGCAGAAAATCTGAAAAAGTCATGCTGAAAAATTGTTGCAAAGTAGCAGTTGAGGAGTTGGTGGCTAACTGCTAAATTCCAGACTCTGAAATCGGTAGGTGGCTGCTAACGGAGGGCAGGTGAGTTGGTGAGGAGTAGCTGAAAATGAGGAAAGCTATTCAGCGCGCGCCGAAGGAAAAGAGCGGCTTCGGAAGGCGCCCTCCGACAGTTTCTTAGGCTGGAAATTGGGCAAATCGCGGGCCTGGGCTATTTTCTGGGCCTGCGCAATTTGTTTTTATTATTTTGGGCCGACTGAAATGGATTTTGGGCTTGACTTTTGCTGCTGGGCCGAGAATTTCACTGGGCTTGCACAATATAAAAAGGGCTCAAATTAAATATGAAATTGGGCTTACAAAATTAATAATAATTAATATATATAATTCAATCGAATTTCTCCATAATTTATTCGTTATAATTCCGATTGGGACGATTCTTTCTCCAAAATGCTCCAAATAACAAGATTTATTTATTTAAACAAAAATATCACAAAATAAATTATTTTATCTAATTATTTATTATTTTAATATTAAAAGTCAAGTATAAAAGGTATAAAATAATATAAAATAATGCTTATTTGGGGACCTATCACAATCTCACTCGGATGTTCACAGTCCTAAAAAAGTTGAAGATACGTTTGAATCTAGCCAAATGTGTTTTTGGGGTCGGCTCTGGTAAATTCCTCGGCTTTATGATCAGCTAACGTGGCATCGAGGCCAACCTAGAGAAAATTCAGGCACCCTTGGACATAATGCCCCCCCAAAATAGAAGGAAGTCCAGAGCCCGACCAGCCGAGAAGCAGCTCTGACACGGTTCATTTCAAAGGACACTAACCGGTGCGTCCTTTTCTTCAAGGCCCTGAAGGCTCTGTCTAAACACATTACCTGGACTGAAGAATGCGAGAAGGCCTTCACCGATCTTAAGGACTACATGAGCCGAGGACTCCTACTCTCCAGACCAGAGATAGGAGAACCCCTTATCATGTACCTGTTGGTCTCCGACTCCGCTATCAGCTCTGTCCTCATCAGGAAGACCAAGGGAGTAGAGCACCCGGTCTACTACGTCAACCGATCACTACAAGATGCTGAAGACAGGTATATCGACCTAGAAAAACTTGCTTTTGCTCTGATCATATCTTCTAGGAAGCTCCGGCCGTATTTCCAAGCGCATGCCATCATTGTCCTGACGAATCGCCCGCTCCACCAAGTACTCCAAAAACTAGACACTTCTGGCCAGTTCCTCAAATGGGCCATCGAGCTCAGCGAATTCGATATCACCTTTTGCCCTAGACCGACCGAGGAGAGGCAAGCCACGCAGACTTTATCGCCTAATTCACGTACCTACCAGCCGAACGATAGACACATGCCGACAGAGGACTCGCATCAACATCCCGACTTACCATGGATGCCAACCGGCCTACCTGGCTCTTCTTGACGACCCCGGTCAAGCACCAACTTGAGTATGCGCTTTGTTTTATGTTCAAAGCCTCCAACAATGAGGCTGAATACAAGGCTCTACTCTTCGGCCTCTGCCTGGCCAAGCATATGTAGGTCGAGCAAGTAGAAGTCTACAACGACTCCCAACTTGTCGTCAATCAGGTCAACGATGAGTTTGAGCCCAATGACACATCCATGACACAGTCTCTCCTGAATGGTTTCCAAGGCCCTCGCCTCCATTACCACCACCCAGATCGAAACTTTCATCTTTCAGAACATCATGTGCCGTTTCAGCCTTCCGTGCAAAATCATCGGCGACAACATAAAGCAGTTCGACAACGCCCGCTTCAAAGCCTTCTACGCTCGATATGGCATCAACATGTGCTTTTCTTCCCCAGCTCACCCTTAGTTCAGCAAACAGGTCGAAGTCACCAACAAGATCATCAAACACAACTTGATGACCTAGCTCGGTGAAGCCAAAGGCAAATGGGCATAAATCCTAACAAGCGCACTCTGGTCATATTGAAATTCATACTGAACGGATACTAAGCCCACCTTCGAAATATCGCCCACAAGCAGCGGCTCTGCCAATACCACTATGCCAAGGACCTACAACGTACATTTCAAGTGGGGGACTAGGTACTCAGAAAAGTCATCCTTACCACTCACGACCGATCGGTAGGCACCCTCGGCCCAATTGGGAAGGCCCCTACCAAATCTCTCGGATATGCCGACAGGGGACATACGAGCTGTAATGCCCCGAAAATTCAAAGAATGTAAAATTATAAAATAATATATAAAATGGCGTTTTTACCTTTGTAACTAGTGGGGTCGAAGTTGACTTTTTACATGACACGTGTTTTTTCACGCAATTCGAGGACCATTAAGTAGGTTCGATTCCCTGAGTCCGTAAACAGGTGGCACGCTGAAATCGGATTTCGGATGAAGGAGTTATGGTTCTAGAACGAGGAAGGGCATTTTGGTAATTATGTGAAGGAAGGGTAAAATGGTAATTGGACGGTGAAATTAAAAGTGGATATTTATTGTTTAATTAAATGTTAATTGTGGAGTTGGTTATTTAATTAATTAAGTGTTAGCTAATTTAGCCGCTTGAATTATTCGAATGAGACAATTGATAGCTGAATCATGGGTTAAGGGAATTGTATAAGTGACAATTGTCACTAAGAAAGGACGGATTAGTGGGTCGGTTAAGAGTGAGTAGGTGCACAGGTGTGACCGTCAGAGAAATAGCACCGTTTGCCGCTTGAAATCGATCAGTTTTGATTGAACTAATGAACAGTGTTCATACTGTAGCAGCGAGCTTCACGTGCAGCCCCTTTGGGCGGCTAGTGAGGGCGCGTGAGGCAAAATTTCCGGTCAACGTCAACATGTGATTTTCTCCTTTCATTGTAACGAACATTTTGAGACAAGTTTCGAGTCAATCGGACGTCGTTTTGGGACAGTTTTGAGTGTTCGAAGGTTTAGGATTTTAATTAAATTACGTTGAAAAATCCCAAAAATTGGGGAAATTAATGTAAGCTTATTGGAAGTAATTGTGACCCGAAATTATGATCTTTGATAGGCCAGAACATTCCCGAAGAGTCCGGGGAGCGTGCAGGACACGAGTGATGCGTTTGGACTTCGTGAGTGGACTTTTGTTTTCTAATCGAGCATGCATGACTGTTTTTACTCATTTGTTTTATATTTCTATATATGATTTTATGCTTATGATTATGATGTTCTTGCTTTTCGTGATGGCACACTTTTCGATGTGATTTATCACGTTTTTACGTATTTCGATACTATGGTTTCTCCTATGCTTTGATGATGGTTTAATGGATGATTTTATACAATTTGTGTGTATCATGTTTTGATGATGTTTGATTTATGATTGTGAGTATAATTTACGGTTTGGGCACATATTTCGAGATTATTACGGATTTGCACGTTTTATGAGATTTCGAGTATGTTATGATTTGACCATAATTTTGATGATTTGAATTTGGGATTTGAAATACGATTTGATTTCAAAGGTTTAAACGGACATTGGGAAAAGTGATTTCGGGCTTGATGCCCAGTTCATAAAAGTGGTTTTGATGAACAAGATTTCGGGTTTCGGAAACTTGAAAGTGGATTTCCGAATTTGGGTTCGGAACGATTATTCCGGATGCTGGCTTACGGAATGATGGTCCCGAATTCGGACTTGGAAATGGATGATGGATATGATTTGAGATTTGAATGTGAAATTCAGAGATAAAAGTTTTGTGGTTCCACTATTGATTGAAAAATGGTTTTGGGTTTAAAGACCTAGAAAAAGAAAAGAAAAACTGCTGGATCTGGTTTTGAGTTTAAAGACTCGGTTGATTGACGGGGGGAGAGCCCTGGATTGATATGTTTTGAGTTTAAAGACTCGGTTATGATACCCCCCGAGTCCTATTGATTGTGTTTTGAGTTTAAAGACTCGTTGATATCCCGGGAAGGCCTGATTATGCGCATGGCTTTGAGTTTAAACGACTCGGAAATTCACATAATGTAAATTGGAAATCGGAATGTAAAATGACGTGTTTGCCCTTGTAAATGTTGTGGTTAAAATTTGACTTTTCATGTCGAATACTTTTTGTACTGTTTGCGAGGACCGTTGTGTAGGTCTCGAGACGCTGAGTCTGTAGACAGGCGGCACATTGAAATCAGAGTTTGGATATAATGGTTACGGGTCTAAAACGACGAGGGGCAATTTGGTAATTTTACGAATGAGGGGTATTGAAGGTAAGAAAATATGAAATTGATTTCGAATTCACATTTAGAATGATCCTAAGATGCTTCCTAATTGATTAGAATGAAGAAACAAATGGAGATTGGACGAAATTGAGCCCATGACCTTTTCGTAAATCAAATTGAAAATCAATCAATTGAGGTATGAATTCATGAAATTAAGTATACAGATCCTTAATTAAGATGGATTAAATGAAATTCGGTAAAAGAACGGGTGAAATTGAGGTTGAATTGATGGATTTCTAACCGGGTCGAGTCGGTTTCTCGGACTCGTTTTGCAAACAGACGGGTTGGGACGATGACACTGTTCATCGGCGCGTGGGTTCACACACAACCCGTTCAAGCCTCTCGTGGGAGCATGTGGTTGACTTTCTGGGAAGTGTTCAACACACTTTTTGATGTTTTCGACGACACAGACCTATTGGTACAGGTTTCGAGTGGATCAGACGCTATTTCGGGATCGTTTTGGGTGTCCGGAGTGTGTAGTTCGCGTTTAATATGGTTATTAAATCCCGAAGTTTAGGGGATCGTCATATGAGGTTATGTAACGGCCTAGTGACCTTATATTGTTATGTTTGACATGCTGGAATATTCCTGAGACTTTTGAGGGGCGAACAGCTCGAGATTGAGCAACTTGGACGGTGTGTGAGTGAACTTTTTTATTTTATAAATATGATGCATGAATGATTTTTATAAATACTTTATCATATGATTTGAGTTGAAATGATTTGAATGATGAATTGGTATCATTTCTTAATGATTTTGTGGATTTAATTATCGGTTTATGGATGATTTTACAGATTTTCCTGAAAATGGCATTTTAGGCTTGAGACCCAATTGGATGATGATTTTGACTTGGATTTGAAGTCAAGTGTGAATACATGATTAAATTGATGGTTTTTGGATTTATTAAATGAATACTGGACACTAGTTTATGATGGATTTGTGGAAATTGCTTGATGAAAGCTATGTCTCGACATGAGCCCTATTGAAATGTTTTTTTTACTTGATTTGAGACATAAATGGTTTAAAAATGAATTTGCTGGATTTAATGACTATGATATTGAGTTTAAAGACTCGGAGTTTAAAGAATCATTGACTCGGGGAGGCCTAAGATGATATTGAGTTTGAAGACTCGGAGTTTAAAGACTCGTTAATTCGGGAGGCCTGATAAAATGTTGAATTTAAAGACTCAGATTCTGGTATATATGATCACTTTGAAATCCAGTAGTTTTGATTTATCGATATTTGTGTCCAGATACATATCATGATTTGACTTATGAACATGAGTCGGGAAATCATGGGCCATGGGAATTGGTGCACTGTTGATACTTGATTTGATTTCACCCTATTACTCCTGTTTTATGATATGCATGCATGCTTTCTAAACTGGAGGGTAAGATTGATTTTTCTCAAACGTATTTATAAATGTTTATTTTTGTCCACTCACAGCTTGATGTTTTATTGACCCTCCAGGCCATTGCATAGGTACTGGGGCTGATGCCAAGGCAGAGGCATAAATAGACCATTGCGTACTCAGACACTTTATAGGGTAGGATTTTGATACCCTATCTGTACAGTCACCGATGCTCTGTAATACTATTGATTAGTCAAACTTTTGTGTCAACGATTTTGCATGGTTAGTTATCCCTGGTCTGACAATATTTGTCATGCTGTACTGTTATATATAAGGTTACTTTTGGTATTTTGAATTTGTTGTCAGACGAGAGCAGGACCCTTCACGAATGTCAAAAGTGAAGCCGGGATGGGTCCTGTCAAGAAGCATGGCCCAAGAAACTTTGAGCATGGAGAAGAAGTAAGGCATGGACGGTGTTGAAAATATGGCAAAGGAAAAAGAGAGTTTTCCAAAGGAAAAAATGGAAGCATGGGACCCACACGGGGCCTGACTTGGTAAGTTGACAATTTCTTTACCGCCTATAAATAGAGAAGAATCCAGCTTCTCAAATGACTGGAAATCAACCGGTCAAACTTGGAAAATTGATCTCCATCAATTTTTGAGCCTATGAACAGCTTTCACCAAGGTTTCGTGGTTTAAAAAGATTGGCCCTTGTAACAAAAGCTGTTTTTTTAATTTAGGAAATCAAGATGCACATTTACTTCTCACCCTTCGAGGCATTTATGCAACTGCCTAACTAACAGGACCCATCCCAAATCCCCCGAGATTAATGTGGGACGTGCCTGCTCCCGTCTGACACGAAGTGTCAGACCATGGATAATTCCTTCCTTAGCCCAACCGGGACTACCAGAGAGCGCTAAGATCTGGAGGCGGAGTGTGATGTCTCGGTTTCTACTACAGCTGATATCCACGATCAACCTGAAGGGCATTCAAAACATCAAAAGTCGTAAGTGGACAAAATAAACATTTTAATAAAAACATTTCATAAAACAGTATTTATGCCCTTCACTAAAAAGTATGCATGCATTCGAAAACCATTTATCAAAACATTCACAAAAACCATTTGGGCCTTGGTTCAAAACCGTAAAGCAAGTACATGGGAACTAAGCCCAAAACTAGTTTCCGTAGGGACTCAGCCCAAATTAATATACATGGGTCTCAGCCAAAAACCTTTCTCAGTGAAATACCAAAACATAGAACACGGGGTCTCAGCCCCCAAATTCATATAAAAAACGTAGAACACGGGGTCTCAGACGAGATGCCAACTCGGGGAACACAGCCCCTAGGGAACACATCCCCGATATCTGTCACGATTCATCTCTATATAAGTGTGCACACTACTCGGGATCTCACTCCTAGTCTACCCCTAGGAATTCTCCATCTGGGAGGCTCTATCTTCAGATCTAGTCCGAGCATCTCTCCAGAATCTGGTCCGAGACCACATCATAACTCCCACTCTTGAAATGGGCTCCCTATGGGGATACTCATTCTTGGTAGTGGATGGTGACTCTCTAGTTCGACGTCTGGAAGAGACCAATCAACTCATGTCGGAGGGTATATACATTTCAAATACTTTCTTTCTCAAAACATATTTCAACTGGGTCTCATAGCCGATTCATCTCAACAGGATTCCTCGAATCCGATTCAAATCCACTTTCACAGGCCTCGACCTAAATCCTCAGTTTAATAGAGTCTCAAACCCAAATTCTCATTTCATAAACCGAACTGGGATTCAAGCCCAATTTCACGATCAACAGGGCCTCAAGCCCGATACCACAATAACGGGGCCTCGAGCCTAATTTCACAACTAACGGGGCCTCGAATCCGATACAACAAATCAACCGTTCTTCGATCCTGATTTCGCAATCAACGAGTTCTTAAGCTTGATACGACAGTCAAAGGGGCCTCAAGCCCAATATTACAACCAACAGGGCCTCAAGCTCGAATTCGTAAATCAAGGGGGCCCTCGGCCCGATCATATAACTCAAATGGGCCTCCAGCCCGATTTCTCATCAAATCAAATGGACTTCAAGTCCAAGATTTAGTAAATCAAATGGGTCTTATGCCCGATATTCATATTTCCAAATCCAAAACCCATTCATTAAACCCGGTTCAAGCTCCTACCTGCCTCATTTTCGATCCAATTCTTCCCCTTTCTGATCCTCAACAGCTCGTCCAGAGCTTTTCCACCGTCCTCCTCCTCCCTTTTTTATCCTCAACAGCTCGTCCATGTCCCAGAAGTGTAACCCACTCATCAAAATCAATTTAAAACGTCCCAAAACTGAAATTGGAATTTCAAAATATAAGGGTCATCAGTTTACCAGTTTTCTGGGTGTTCCACCGCCGTCCACAGCGGCTGGCCGCCCTGCTGCCACCTCTCAGTCCCTCACTAACTTTGTCCTCACACACAATCGACTAGGAAAAGGGATATGGAATTGGGTTCAAGGCTTTTGGGTGAGAACGGGTTGGTTTTGGACGAACAAAGGAATGGGGAAATGCATGTATCAATTTGGGTGGGCAATGGATGAATGACAAGTGGCATTCATCCATTGGGCCTGCCCCAAAATATCTGGGCCCACTTAATGCCTAAAGGCATCCGTCTCGTAAAATGTGCAATAGTTCCCTCGAACTTCCGTGAACCGTAACTTCTCCGTCGAACGTCCGAATTCGATGTGCCGCCTGTCTACGGATTTGTATCGACTCGATCTACGTAACGGTTCTCGGCCATCGGATGTTACGACCCATCCATAATTTTAAGGATTAATTAGGGATTAATAACGAATTAGCCTCGCTAATTGGGGATTAGCCAAGGATTAACGAACATTCAGGGCAAAATTATGATTTTACCCCTGAACGGGGGTGAAAAGTTAACTTTTGACCCGGGAGGTCTGATGATGGAGGGCCAAGGACAGTTACGTAGATCGCGTCGATACGAATCCATAGATAGGCGGCGCGTCGAATTCGGACTTTCTACAGAGAAGTTATGGTTCACAGAAGTTAAAGCGAACGATTGGGCGTTTTACGAGGCGAGGGACTTTTGGCAACAAATGGGCCCCAGATATTTGTCCCTGGCCCAAAGGATGAGTGAAAAGTGTCACTCATCCATTGCATACTCAAACATATTCAGGCATCTCCTTCCCTTTTTCTTGTTCGACCATTTCCCTACCAAACCCATTCACGCTTCCAACCCCAATCAAACCCTTCCCCCATATGATCATGATTAAGAGACCAAGAGAGTGAGAGGAGGGCAGGATGATGGTGGTGGCTGGCCAGGAGCAGTGCCACCGTGGACGGCGGAGGACCTCAAGCAAGGTAATCGATTTTGCTCTTTATCCTTTTATTTTTTATTCTTGATGTTAGGGACGGTTTTACTCGATTAGAAAGGGGTTATTAAGGTGCTAGGAGGGGTTTAGGAAGGTTTTGGTGGTGGTTAGTGGCTGAGGAACCCTAGGGAGAAAACTAGGATGTTGGACCATGAGGAAGAAAATTGGACAGCTAGGATTTTAGGGGGTTTTCATGCTTTTGATTGCACAAATAGATTCCTAGGGTCGAATTAGGAAGAATAGAATCGACTAGGAAGAAAAAGGATGAAGATTGAACGGTTTAGAAGCCTGGACCGGTCACGCCGGTTCAGTTGGGCAGGAGTTACAAAGAAAACCGGATGGGCCGGTTCGGACCGGTCGACTGGAGGTTGAAGACGACACTGTAGCTGGTGCGTGGCTCCCACGCGCAGCCACTTCAAGCGACGCGTACGTGCGCATGGGAGAGAATTTGGGGAAAGTTCCAACATGTAATTTCATCTATTTGATGTAACGAACATTTGGGGACTGGTTTCGAGTCGATTGGACATTGTCTCGATATAGTTCGGGTTGTCCGAAGGTTTAGGATCACGTTTAAAAATAGTTAAAATTGCCAAACAATTAGGGGGGCTGTAGTGAGGGGTTAATTAAGTAGTTAGTAACCCTCTAATGTGATTTGAACAGGTTTGGGAACCCTGGAGAAGACGATTGACCCGAGAAGGCGTACAGTGCGCGCATCTAGGAGGTAGCTTGGACAGTTTGTATTGGTGCTTGTGAGCGCATGAGCTAGAATTTAGGATTTTGGCCAACATGAAAAATGTCCACGTTGTCATTCCGAGCTTAATGGTCCAAAGTTTGAGTCAATTGGATATCGTTTGAGAAAGATATGCTTGGTCAAAGTATTTGTGTTTTATTTAAACGTTCTTAATTAATTCTAAATTTGAGAATAATTAAGGAGGGTATCGTCCTGAAATAACGAAACTATCTCATCCGGTATCATACTAAACATGAAAAAAATTGAATAGCAAAATTGAATGGATGATCGGTACGGTACCGATATCGTACCGGTTCAAATCGGTACGGGATCGGTTTCGATGTTTCTGTATATTAATTTCAGCTGATAGATTTAATTGTATGTTAGAGTTTTTTAGTTGATGGAGTTAATTTTAGTTGATGTTTGAGATTGATTGGTTGCCTTAAGAATTTTTTATACATTTTAAGCGATATTTGTACCCGTCAAAATCCGCACGAGATTTATCCAGGTCAACCCGCACGATTAAAATTCCGGGGCATTTTTTGGTCAACCCGTTATAATCCGTTTAAGAAACAAGTGCGTTTTGGGTCAACCTGTTAACCCGTATAATGACATGTTAACCCATTTAATAAATGGGTAAATTTCGAGTTAACAGGTTAACCCGTATATTGGCTTATATATTGACCAATTTAATAAACGTGTCATTACTAACTCATATATCTACCCATTTACCTACCTAAATACTTATTAAATCTTATAATTTAAATAGGTTAAACGGGTCAAACGGGTCAAACGGGTCATAGGTTAATTGATTTTTAAGTACGACCTGTTTATTAAATGAGTTACATGGGTTACACGGGTTACGCGGATCGTTAACAGTTCAGGTTCAGGTTGGACATTCTTGATAAGATTATTAAACGGGTCTGATTCGAGTTGGGCATAAATGGGTAAAAGAGAGTCCATTACACGACACGAATCCGACACGACACGACCCATTGCCACCCATAACCAAGAGGCCTAATTTCTCAACTTCATCAAAATGTTGCTTTTAGACATTCAATCAAGTAATCAAGAAATGAAATTACGAGTTTGGGCTTAAAATTGAAACCGTACCGAACATAATTGGTATAGTACGGTACGGTATCAATTTCATATTTTGAAATACCGTACCGTACCTATAACGACCTGGACGTTCAGAAAAAGGGAAATTCGGAAAATTTGAAGAAAAAGGACGATTTTGCCCCTAGGTAATGGGTGAACGGTTGATTTTTTGCTCGGACGGTCAAACGGACTTTGACCAATGACTGTGACGTAGTTCGGGACGTCACGAGTTCATAGACAGGTGGCACGCCCGATTCCGACATTAGAGGAGGAAGTTGTGACGTTCGGAAGTTCAAGGGCATTTTCGTAATTTGGACGAAAAGGGGGAAAATGTTGACTTTTTGATTGACCACTGATTTTCACAAAAATCAAGGACCATTATGTAGGTCTCGATGTCCTGAGTACAACGACAGACGGCACACTGAAAACGAACGTCGGACGGACAAGTTACGGGTCTAGAACGAGGAGGGGCATTTTGGTAATTTTGTGCAAAAAGGGCAAAATGGTAATTTTCCAAGCCCAGTTTGAAACAACCTTGGGAAATGCTGTGCAATTATTTAATCTCTTCTCTGATCAAGGAATTGTTTAAGCTTTCTCTGATTCAAGGATTAGTTTAATGGTTTTGAGGATATTGGAAGCATTGAGGTATGTTTTGGACAGGAAACCAGAGCACGGGAAGGTTTTAAAACTGGCTTTGGGTTCGGTTTGCGTGAAACCATTTACACAGTGGGACTGAGAGGGATTCCCATGAGTGTCGGCTGCACAGTTCAATTAGCTGAGAGATAGAAGAGGTGAGGGTTATTCTACTGATGAGAGCTGGAGAGTTTGAGAGAAAAACAGACGGGAAAATGAAAACTGGTTCTTGGAGGGAAAATCGTAATTTAATTTGTGAGTCGAATTGGACAAAACCAAGGACTGAAATAGCCTTCTGAGACCATTTAGAGTTCAACCGTGTCGATTATGAAGGGAATCGATCACAGTTTGGCCAAGAACAAAAGCTTCTGGTTTTGGAAATTTCCAAGGTTGAAGACGACTACTTCTAGGTAAGCTTCTTTGAAATTGGTTGTGTTCTAGTGTTCGTTTAGGTCCCCTCAAGCTTCTATCTAAGTTAATTTGGAAATGGGACTGAGTTGGGTGAGTTTCAGAGGTCGACCCGTTTGTTTGATCACGGGTCAATTGAGAGTTTTAGGGCAAATCGAAGATAATTAATGATTGAGAACCTAAATTAAAATGTAAAGGAAGGATTTAGATGGAAGAGGAAAGGAATTGAGTGAGTTTTGATAGGGATTTAACCGGGTTGTGTCGCGGGTTGAACATCCCGTTTGCAGGCTAGTCGGGTGAAGAAGATGAACTGTAGCAACACTGTAGAAGGCGCGTGAGTTTCACGCGCAGCCACTCACGGCGGCCCGTGTGCCCGATTTTTGAGAATTCAAGATTCCGGAAAAATGTCGGAAATTACGGAAACGCGTGCAGCTCGAAAAAGAGCGATATGGACGGTGTGTGAGTGGACTTTGCTTTCAAAATTTAATGCATGCATAAATATTTCTATGATTTTAATGATTATGATTATGACTTGTGATAATTTCGATTTCCGTATTTATACGTATTTTTTTTATGCATACGTAATTACCCGTATTTCGAGACTATGGTTTCTCTTATGCCTTGGTGATATTTTGATGAACGATTTTACATGATTTGTGCGTATGATATTTTAAGGATTTTTCGATTAGGATTGTGAGTATGATTTACGGTTTTGACACGTATTTCGAGAATGACACAGATTTGCACGTTTTACGAGATTTCGAGTATGTTGTGGTTTGACCGTGATTTTGGTGATTTGATTATGGGTTTGATGTTTTGACCTTGGGATTTGAAAAATGATGTGATTTCGAGGATTTAAAACGGATTTTGAAAAAGGTGATTTCGAACTTGATGCCCAGAGCGTAAAAGTAATTTTGATGAACGAGATTTCGATTTTCGGAAGTTTGAAAATGGATTTATGGTTTGGGTTCGGAATGACGGTTCCGGATGCCGGCTTACGGAATCATTATTGCGAATTCAAATTCGGGAATGGATGATGGTTTGATAATGCTTTGTGAAGTAAGATTTTGGGGATTTCGTTTTTAATGATGATTTGATTATGCTTTGTGAAGTAAGATTTTGGGGATTTGAATGTGAAAATTCGGACATGAGTCCTGTTATGACAAAATGTGATTTCGGATTGGATTTGGAATTTGGATCACGATGGATCCTGGGTTGTTGTGATTTACAAATGATTTTGGGTTTAAAGACCCGGTGCTATCGCTGGATAATGTTTTGAGTTTAAAGACTCGGTTAATTGATGACGGGGGAGGGCCCTTGATGAGTTTAAAGACTCAGTTACTGTTTTGAGTTTAAAGACTCGGTATGATACCCCCCGAGGCCTATTGATTATGTTATGAGTTTAAAGACTCGTTGATATCTCGGGAAGGTTTGATTATGTGCATGGTTTTGAGTTTAAAGACTCGGCCGCACTTGACATCTAGCAGATTGTTTGACTTCTGAATTATTGTTGATTTCCGATGCTTTCGGATGTGTTGGGCAATGGCCCGATTTAGATGGTTTGAGGGATTTTGGATTATGTCGTGTACTTGGATCTGATTTGTGATTTTGGGCTGAGGCCTCGTGTTTATGATTGCGGGCCAAAACCCGATAAGAAAAGGAAAATGATTTTGATTTTCATACGCGGTTTTCTCATATTGGAAGTGAAATGGTTTGTGAAATGATTTTCGAATGCATGCATTGGTTTTACGTGGAGGGTAGAAACGCTTTCTATATCTGTTTTATAAACTGATTTGTTTTTGTCCACTCACACCTTTTGTGTTTTTATTGACCCTCCAGGTCGTAGCGCGTTGATCGAGGCTGATCGAGAGGCGGAGACATGAGTGAGTACGTGTGTGGCTATCCCTAATTTGGCAAGTACTGAGGGTTATTTGGGGAATTTCAGTCGACTTGCTAGACGGGAGCAGGACCGAGCACGGTTATTAATGTCCCTTCGGGTCCTGTCAGTACCGAACCGGTTAAAATTACTTGGTACCGTTCCAATATCACTTCCATACTCAACCATGCCCATGGCTATAATTAAGGACTTAACTATGACCATATTTGATCTAAATGGACTTGTGATAATAAATTATGGTGAATTGAAACATGAGGAAATGGTGAAATATGTAATTATATTATTAAGTACAAATTGACAATTATTAGAGGGGACTTTTAGTGAAAAGGATAAATAATTGAGAATTTGATTCAAGGGTTTAGTATGTGTACTTTTTATTGTTGTATATATATATATATATTACCGAAATTTTTTTCTTCATATTATTGGTTATTTTACAAATGTTTGACATATGGTTGATTGGTTAAATAGTTGTTGTAGTTTCGGTGGATTATTTACGCATTGTTTATGTTTGAATATGAGTTGTGGTTGATTATGGATTAATCGACTATTAATTGAAATAATGGGATTGAACATGTAAGAGATTGGTATGTATATTTATGAATAAACTTCCTTTACATTGTTATGTAAATTGTATAATGTTGATATGATGACATATATAAAAATAAATATTTGTGTGTATATATATGAATGCATATTAATATATTTATATTAGAAACTAATTGATTTTTTTTCTTTATTGCATGTTAACATTTTCTAAGATTCTGGGAGTTTGGAATGTCTGCTGTCTTTGATTCAACTGATGAATTTTTTTTTTTTTTGAGACATCATTTTGAGATGTGTCAAGGTACACTTCCAGAGAGGTTTAGTAGAGTTGAAATGAGGGA
Source organism: Prinsepia uniflora (assembly GCA_032719365.1). Taxonomy (NCBI): domain Eukaryota; kingdom Viridiplantae; phylum Streptophyta; class Magnoliopsida; order Rosales; family Rosaceae; genus Prinsepia; species Prinsepia uniflora. Next base: position 58,302,343 of record CM064868.1, on the reverse strand, counting down.
GCGCAGTGGCTCGCGTAGTTAGAATTCATTCCACAAGAGGGATATAGACTTCGAAGGACGTGAAGAATTCAAGTTATGGAAGGTCCACAATAAACATGCATTTCTGGATGTTGTTTTTGCGGAACTTTGTGACAGATGTTCTTCCATAAAGGCTCCCAAAATTACAGGGGCAAAAATTCAAAATCCGATCGATGTCCTCTAATCATTAGCCGAGGTTTCAAATTTATGTTCTTGAAGTTTTTTTTTTCAAGGATCATCAGTCAAATGGGGTGCTCTCATGTTGAGCTAGATATTGAAGCTTATCGATACATTATGTGTTTTGAAAAGTTAAATGAGTTTTCGGATTGAAAATTTCTAATGAAGAATTTTGGCATTATTACTCTATAGCGCATGATGGGCTCTCTAGTCAAAGTCTTACGCAAGATATTCCCAAAATGAAATTATTTATAAAGGCTATATTCAATGAAAGGGCATGCCGACTGAGCTACTTTGAAAAGTGGAGAACTTCAATTTTTGAAAAAATGAAGGTAACAATTTCCCATCACACTCTCTTACTTTAATTTCAATTTAATTTAAAAAAAAATTGAAATCAGAATATATATATATATATATATATTTATATATATATATATAAAAGAAATACTACAAAGCCTAGATTCTTCAAAAAAATATGAGTAATTTAACTGATGAGGTGCTTATTAAGTGTCTCCAACTCCTCTTCAGAAGACACATATATGATGATGCCCCAAGAAGAAACTAAACAAGGTATACCTGTGTTGATAGCTCTCATCCCCCAATTTGTTCAATGTTTTTTTCCATCCACAAAAGACAGTCATCATTTCCTCATTCTTGAATTAATTAATCCAGCCCAGACGAAAACCGTATCCTTACTTAATTAACTAACCTAATTAATAGCATGATTTTAATTGGGTTTACTAACGCCGCCGGTTCCACGCTAATGATTTCACACATGATAATATTGATTAACATGAGCTTTCCACTAGTTTCCTTCAATGTAGGACGAATAATCATATAAGGTTGGTTGGCCATCTCAGATGCCTCCAAATCATAACCCTAAAACACCAACTACATATTAACCCTCATATCACAAAATAATGAAGTAAACATTATAGTATATATATTAAGAAATATTGTTGAAAATGTCTTTGAATTTTATATTAATTTTAACTATTTAGTAGCAGACATTCTTGAACTATATCTAAATGTAAAGATTGTTCTTCTGTTAATTTTTGTAATGATTTCTGTTTAAAAACACATATAAGAAGACTAGAAAGTCTCAAATTTAGGATCTTCCACTGCATGTATTTTCTGAGAAACGAAGCCATAAGTACACAGGTTCATGGTCAAATCGACTACTCCAAGAGCACTCATCCATAAACTGGTTTCTTATTCGATTTTAATAGAAATAGTTGAGAAATTTAACAAAAAAAATTATATCTATTTATATATTTAGATATAATTTAATGACATAGCAATAATATAATATTTAAAGACTCGAGTAACAATTTTCCCTCAAATATAAATATCCAATCGATAAAGTAATCCATAAAACGGGGTATGAGGCATGTGGGCGTTGTAGAAAATCACATTATCAATGAAAAAAAAAAAAAGGCATCAAAGTAAAAGTTTGAAATTTTCATGCAGTCACCATCACTGGGGAAGATTCATTGCATAACATCCTGAAAGTTTGAAACCCTCCATAGCTGGTAAGTGAATAAGGGCTTGAGCTGGCAGGCTGTGATTGGTTAGAACGAGACATCAAAGAATATTGGCAAGCACGAATTTGCATTGGGGAAGGAAATGGAAGGTGGCGATGAATGAAATTATTATTAGTATTCTTTTTGTCAATTAAGAGGGAGAGGGATGGGAGGTAGAGAGGGGGATGGGAGATCTGACTCACACGACCTTTTGCTTTATCAATATAAAAGTAGGTTCCTCTAATATTCTAATAAAGCAGCAAAATACATGTCACATGATGAGCTCCTCCTCATTGGGCCCGGTCAGTCAAGTCCAGTCAAAATTTGTTGAGCTTGAATCGGGTCGGGTCAAGTGTGTTTAGTTACAAATATGAAACCCCATATTTTTTATCAGGCCGAATTCGGGCTGGTTTTTATCGGGCTTTATGGGTCTCGCCCAATATGCCACTTAGACCGGGCTCAATTGAGCTTTTGAAAATAACTTAATCAAAAAATTAAAGAGTTAGAAATATATATATATATATGTATATATATATGTATATATATATATATGTATATATATATATATGTATATATATATATGTATATATATATCTGATACTGCAATAACATCTATCTCTGTTTGGTATACTTGATGGGGCAAATTATCTATAATATAGTTCATCGAATATTATATATAGGTATGTCGAAAAAATAATGTTCCATCCTAATATTAGACAAATACGTTAATTAATAAACATAAAATCTCTGCTTATGTTCTGTTTAATCATGTCAAATTTAATTAATTAGTTAGTTTTAGTTTGATAATGATGTAAATTGCACTATGAATGCTTCTAAATTTGATTTCATGTTACTTCATCCTCTGGTAACAAATATATATATATATATATATATGTATATATAGATTTGATATATAGCATCCTACCTAAACCTACATATACCATATATTCATTTCTCATCTATGACCTCATGATCGTAGAATCACTCAATTCATAATTATTTAATATATTTGGACTTATGGGCCGGGTTTATAGGGGCAGACCGGGCTGAGCTTACTAGGACTTGTCGGCCTATCGGGTTTGAATGCCCTAAGCCCAAGTCCAGCCCATCAACTTTCGGGCCGCCCTGGCCTATAACCTGTAGTGGGCCGAGTTGGGGTTTTTGTTAACGGGCCTAGTAGGTACCCACAAGTCCATGGATTCTGGGCCAAATGGTGAGGGCTACCTTTAGTCCTTGCAAGTAAAATAATCATACTCGATTTTTTTCATTATACATGCTTTCATTTTCTTTCACATTAGATAAATCAAAACAAATTTAATGGACATATACAAATAAAAAAAAATAAAAAGGGAAAAATGTAATGTGAATTTGTGTCCCACTTCTCAACGTGATGGCATTGGACGTAGCACCCTGTGACCCATGTGGTCCCTTGGGACTGATTAGAGATTAGCTAGGGAACTTCCCTTGCTCACGGTGGTTGAGTTGATTGGCAATCTATCCTATCTGCCTTTTCAAGTTGGCTATGGCATTCTGATGCTTAGCCTAGTTCCCTTTTAGCTCCTGGGTGAATGTGTTTGGGCATTTTGGTAGGTTAAGGCGGCTATGGCATCCTTCCATGATTCTCCTGAAGTTCCTTGGCTCGAGGAGGGGCTGGGAGGTTGAGGTGGTTGAGCTTGCAAGGGAGGACCTTGCTGTTGGAATCCTAGTGGTGGCAAAGGGTTGGCAGTGTTTAGGTTGCTCCACCTAAAGTTTAGGTGGTTCTTCCACCCTGGATTGTATGTGTTGGAGTAAGGATCATTACGAGGTCTTGGGCTATTGTTGTACCCACCAACATAGTTAATATCTTCGACCATGATACATTCCTGAGAGGTGTATCCCTGCATGGAACACACATCACATACACTCACTCCTTTGGCCTTCTCATTGCAAAGTTGCTTAACCATGGCAGTGAGTTGGCCGATTGTGCTGTTCTTGTCATCACGTTTTGCTTCCACAATTGTCTTAGAGGAGTGTCCTCTATAGATGAATCTCTTGTCCCTTTGAGAAATGTTCTCAAAGGCCATCGTAGCTTGTTCTGCTGGGCCTTCCATGAGTTTGGGAATCGACCAAGTTCCTATCCCCTGTATTGAGTCACCCATAGAAATACATCATGAGGTGCTCATTATCAATGTTGTGGTGAAGGAAGACTCTCAACATTTCATTGAACCTTTCCCAATACTTATAGGGTTCATAATCTTTGCTTTCCACTCATTAGTTTTCTCCATTGGATAGTAATGAGTGAGAAACTTTGAGGTCAAGTCGCTCCAAGTGTAAATAAAAGTTGGGGCCAAGGAATGGAACCAGGCCTTAGCTCTATCCTTGAGAGAAAAGTGGAACAATCTGATCTTGATCTTTGCCTCAGTCTTCCCATTGATCCTTATTGTGGAACACACTTAAAGGAACTCATTTATATGTAGGTGAGGATCCTCACCTTTTAAACCTTTAAAGACATGAAGAAAATGGATAGTACTTGACTTAAGCTCAAAGTTTGCAATGGTGCTCTCAGAGAGCACGATGGGAAACTGGTCTTCAGACACATGCGGTGCAGCATAGTCCCTTATGAGCCTTGGGGCTAGGCGTGCAAAAGGCTGCTTATGTGGTGGTTCCTCCATTTGGCTTAGATCACGTGGAGGACTCTTATGGACAGATGAGTGCCTTGAAAAGGGTGTGGATGTGATCCTAGATGGTGAGGTGGAGCCTGAACTTGAGCCTAGGTCAATTCCTAGAGTTGAGTTCATGAAAGACACTTGAAATAAGATAACCCACTAATTGAATTGATATAAAAAAAAATGGACATCATTGAGGGACAAGTCCTAAGAAATGGCTCCAAAAACTTGATAGAAGACAAGTAACACACAAATGATGATGCAAGACTAGTTCTCTACGTGTAATACTTTACTAATGCACAAGACATGTAGAGAGTATAGTGGCACAAAAAAGGTCGATCCCATAGGGACATGTTCAAGGTGTCTAAAGAGGTTAAACAATAAGACTTAAAGTGAAAAGTATGACAATAGGGATTTTTTTCTTGGATTTCTTGGACTATAAGTAAAGAAACGATTAGATTGCTAGATTGCTTTTAAGATTGAATTAGGGTTAACTATCTACCCTAGCACTTGTTATCTTCCTTACATTCCATTTAACATCTTCATTAGTGACTTGAATTAGGTGCCTCTGCCTAAGGCAGAACATATGCTAAATAGATACATTCATCCTTTCTTACTTAGTATACTCAAGGAAAGGCATATGCTCTCAAGTCTCTATCACGACGTTTTGGTGATGCTTTTCATGCAAAAAGGATTTAATGATACCATACAAACCTAAGGGTATAAATACAACCCTAAGCTTCATAGATTCTACCTACAACTAGGAGTACATCCCCTAACTATGATGCTTACATTTACTAAATAGATATGACGGTCTAACCTAGCACATGTCATCAAAAATTTCAATGCATATAAGTTAGATACTCTTACACACATCCAATTTAGTTCATTAAGCAAAGTAGGTCAATTTAATTCCATTCACACGATGAAGATAATCAACCAAGAAGCTAAGTACAACAACTCATGGTTAGGGTTTCAAGTAGCCCCAATCCTTAAAGGACTACTCACGCATGCTTAAAGTAAATGAAGATATGATTGAATGAAACATGAAATAAAAACAAAATTAAAGTGAGATACTGAGTTACAAAGGAAAAGGAATGGTGAGCTTCACACGATCAAGCCACCTTCCAAGCACTAATCGCAACATAACTAAGTAAAACGTAAGTAAGTAATTTGACAGAAGTTTTGGGACCAAAGGAGGTAAAAGACGGCTCCTTAGACTGACTGAGAACAGGGTTTAAATAGGGGACCAAACCCTAGCAACTCCTCATCACAAGGGATTGAAACTGGGCCCTAAATCTATTGGTAAAACTTAGGGCATAATTCCTTGAGACATACAGAATTCACTTGGACTTCTATTTCATCGTACAAATCCTTGTTCTGTGCCATTGATTCCTTGTCCTAACAGGAGACCTTGAAGACTTCTATCGCTGATTAGGTTTAGGTCATTGCATGGGCCTTGAAAAAGTGTTTCCAAATTTCCTACCAAGAATAAGGAACCATAGAGGCAATCCACACACGGTTATTACCCATGCAAGCAATAGGAGACAAGATGGAGTTCAACCAAGTACAAAAGAAGAAATTTCAGAGATGTCAATCCTGTCATATAGAGGGCCTCTAAACTAGATATAGATCACACTAGGGCATTGAAGAAAAAGGTGTTCACTGGATTCAAGGTAAGCCTCACAAATAGGGCATAGCTGGTAATGACCCTAATTGCGACAAAAGAGATTGGTTCTAGTGTGAATACAAACCCTCATAGCCTTCCACATACAATTAATAATCCTCGAATTTTTTTTCAACTTCCAAAATCTACTCCAACCATCCCTTGTAAAAATGTTGGATCTTGAAGTTCTAGAGGTATCAAGAGAACAACAAGAAATGGAATTAGCTTATAACAAAAGTAACCAAAATTGACACTATACTTACCTTGTAATGACCCATCTCGAATTCCGGGATAAGATTAGTAACTAATGGAGGATTAGTGAGGTAAATCAGTGATTGAGTTGAGCGAAATCGAACGGATGGTGTAAAATGACCGTTTTTTCCCTTGGTCTTGGTCAAAATGTTGACTTTTGACTCGGGGAATCAAATGTACAAGGACCGATGACCATAACGTAGATCGAGACGTCACGAGTTCGTAGACAAGCAGCACGTAAAAATCAGACGTCGAACGAAGAAGTTATGGTCACGGGATCAAAATCGGGGATTTACGTTTCGGGATTCGAATTAAATATTAAATCAATCTGATTGGGAGATTAGTTAATTATGGGGCCCTTGGATGAGTGACAAGTGTCACTCATCCCATTGGAGGCTTCCCTAAAAAGTGGATCTAGTTTGTGATTGGGAGGTTAATTAACCATTAATTAATGTTTTTATTCATTTTCTCTCAATTCTCTCTCTTCTTCCCCGCACATCATCTTCTTCTTTTCTCTCCAACAAACACACATACACAATCACACAAACGACCCTCAATCCTTAACCAATGAAGTTGGACCTTGAACGAAAAAGGAAGAGTGGAGTGAGACGATGAGAGTGGAACTGACGGCGTGGATCATGGTGACCGGTGGCATCAATTCGGAGGTATGCTGCTGATTTTTTTTTTTTTTCAATTTCAAAGTTTAAAATCGAAATTTGGGACGTTGTTAATGGTTTGGGTTGATCCTAGCAAATTCTAGGGACATAAATGAATCGTTTGGTGCTGGTTTCGTGCACCCAGGTGGCTGGAAAAGCAAGGAACGGGAAGGAGAAACCTGGGCTACGGGTTTACGTTTAGAGATAAGGTTTTGGATTGTTTTTCTTGATTTAAAACCCATAGAACTCCTAGTTAGGACCATATGAAGGCATAGGAATGAAAGGAATTAAAAATCATGGAAAAATGGGGAAAATCGAGAACCCCAGTTCAGGGTTGGACCGGGTTGCAGAACCGGTATGGACCGATCGGCCTGCGGGAGGTTGAAGATGAAGTGTGAGACACGTGGGCTTTACGCGCAGCCGCTTGCTGAGGCCCGTGGGGGCGCGTGGAGGGTATTTTGGGGAATTTTTCAACATTTGAAATCATCTATTCGATGTAACGAACATTTTGGTGCTGGTTTTGTGTCGATCGGACATCGTTTCGATATAGTTCGGGGTGTCCAAAGGTTTAGGATCGAGTTTAAAAAGAGTTAAAAATTTTGGAAAAATTACGGGGCTTTAATGAGAGGTTAATAAGGTAGTTACTAACCCTCTAGTGTGATTTGGACAGTTTTGGAAGTCCCAGTGATAGTGATTTGGACAGTTTTGGAAGTCCCAGTGATAGTGATGTGACTTGGGAAGGCTCATGGCACGTGTATCGAGGCGGTAGCGTAGGACAGTCTGTGAGTGGAAAATGTTTTCTAAATTGTGATGCATGCATAACTATTTTATATGTTTATATATGTGATTTCTATAGTGATGATTGAGGCATTGGTGATTTACATGGTTGCACGTATTTCGAGGTAATCCCGTACTTGTACTTATTTCGATGTTACGATATAATACTGTAGTTTTACGTGCTTATGGTTTCGGTGATGGTTTGATAATATGGTTTTAGTTTTAGAAAGATGAACTCGGGAATGAGACCCATTTGAATTGTGTGATGGGGCTAGGGGCCTAGTTGGTTTACGAAATCAAGCTGAGACCCATTTGAGTCATGTGATCGGGCCGGGGGCAAAGTTGATTTATGAAATCGGGCATGAGGCCCGTTTGTGATTTATAAACGTGATTTCAAGTCTGGGACTCAATGTTTCATAAACGTGATTTCGGGTCGAGGACCCTAAATGGATTGTGATGTTTTATGGAAATTTCGGGTAGGGACCTTTGAGATGTTTTGAAATGGTTGTATAAAACTATTTTCCATATACCATCTTGATACGAGGATCTGTGGATGGTCTCCTCTAGGTGTCTGGGACACTAGGGAAGTCACGGTGCATTACTTGCGAGGGGTCATTATAAGGAGTGACCAGACTGTATAGTGACTCAAGAGTAGGATTGCAATGATTAGACGTCTGGGACGTCAGACATTTGGGATGTCAGAGATATTGACCGGGAGAGACCCCGGGTAGCACGCGTTGCTTTTACTGTGAGATATGACGTCTGGGACGTCAAGCGTCTAGGACGCTAAGCGTCTGGGATGCCGAGGATGGTTATGTTGTAAATATGAATTATTGGACTTATGACATGGTATTTCGGTGTTTATGGATTTGTGATTATGGATTTGGGCAGTGGCCCACTTGGTACTGGATTTACGGATTTCGGTATTCTACAGTTTTGGGCTGAGTTCCCACACTTGGTTTTGATTTACGGTTTTTGGGCTAAGGCCCTAATGGTTCATTTGAGTAAATGTTTTGATTACTGGTTTTCGATGCATGCATGCTTTTTAGTGAAGGGCATAAATATCTTTATGAAATGTGTTTTTATGAACTTATTGATTTTTTTCCACTCACAATTCTTAATGTTTTTAATGCCCTTCAAGTTAATTACGGACGCGGGCTATTGCAGGGACCGAGACATCACACTTCTCCACCGAGCCTAGGGCACTCTAGGAGCCCCGTACGGGCTGAGGTATGTATTATCCCTTATCTGAATGGTTCCACGTTAATCCCAAGGGGATTGGGATAGGTCGTGTCATAACTGGCTTGCAGTGGGGCTAAATGGTTATGTCCCTATCCTCAGAGTTACCCAAAGGAATAGATCTAAAAATACCACAAATTGCATTAGGCACAAGGGGCTCAATAAGGTCCAACTTCCAAGAACGAGAAAAACAGCCAATCAGAGAAAAGACCTATTGAATAAACATTGGGTACCATTATAGGAAGGGTCAGAATTCCATCATTATTTCTTAGAATCCAGTGATCAGCAAAAAATTTAATGTTAGCCCCATTCCGAACCTACCAACAAGCTCGCTCAATAATAATGTGTCTACTATCTAGTAAGCTTGTCCAAGCCCAAGAAGCACAACTTACCTTGCTAACATCCCCAAAATTCTCTTTGGGAAGGTATCTACTCTTTAGCAACTGAGCCCAAAATGAGCACAAGGTTGAATTCCTCAAGAATTCTGAAACCCATGCCTCCCTCAACTTTTGGATGCCCCAATTTAACCCAACTAATCCAGTGAATCTTATTACTAATCTTAGGCTAACCACTAGAAATTTGCCAAATTAGAGTCAATGGTATAGCAAATACTCTTTGGGAATTTGAAAACAACCATTGGATAGGTGGGGATTTCTTGGGCAACTGCTTTAATAAGACCCTATTTACTGGCCTGAACAAAAAATTTCTTTTTCCATCCTTGAATTTTCTAACCAATCCTTTCTCCGATAAATATCAAGGCTTCCTTGTTTAATCTACACCTCATACTTGGGAGACCAAGATACATACCTAGGTCCTCGGTGATTTCAATAGAGAGAACGCTATTCAACTCAACCCATATAGAAGATAGGGTGGTAGGGATGAAAAACATATTGGACTTATTGTAATTCATGAGTTGCCTCGAGGCTAAGCAGTAGATGCGTAGAAGTTCATCAACAACCAGAGAAGTGAGAGAATAGTAATGTGTAGAAGTTCATCAACAACAGGTTTTGAGATGCTTTCATAAATAGTAATGTGTTGTCATAAAACATGAGATGTGAGAGAATATGGCCATAAGGACTGAATCGAATGCCCTTAAGCAGCCCAGCAAGCAGGGCATGATTAAACATATGAGATAAAACAACACACACAATTATAAAAAGATACAGAGATAGAGGATCCCCCTCACAGATACCCCTAGTAGGACAAAATTTCCTCCCAGGTTGCTCATTCATAAGCACTGAAAAGCTGATAAAAGAGACACATCTCATAACAAGATTTGCCCAGTTGGAGCTGAAACCCATTTTAAGCATAACCAGTTGAAGAAAATCTCATTCCACTCAATCATATTCCTTGTTCATATCTAACTTAATACCCATTTTGTTAATTTTTGTTGACTTCCTAAGCTTGAGAGCATGAAAAGCTTCGTGGGCCACCAAATTGTTATCCTGAATCCAAGGCCCATAAATCAAGGCACTCTGCCAAAGGAGATATGATGGTGGGGAGGTGACTTTTCAACCTGTTAGGGATCACCTTTGCAATGATTTTTTAAGAGTAATTGCAAAGAGAAATTGGGCAGAATTGAGCCACAGCTTCATGATTCAACACTTTGGGGATTAGAGCAATGTGGGATGAATTAAGGGATTCCAGAGAGGATTCGCCTACAAAGAAATTATGAGAATAACCAACAAATCATCATCAATTGAATTCCAATAAGTTTGATAAAGAAAAGTGCCAGAGAAACCATCAAGACCAGGGGCTTTTAGGGCCCCTATTTGGAAAGTGTCATCATGAATATCCCTCATAGAGACAACTTTGTTTAGTTCTTGTGAATCATCAATTTGGTCTTTTTCTTATTTTCGACTCCAGGCGATTAATTTCCTTCTACAGATTGCTTGTTTACTCTCCCAGGAGAGCGAAGAGGGTGACACATGATTTTTCCAACAAGAGTCAATAACATCCTTGCACTATAGATCATCAGTTCAATAAGATTCAAACATAAAAGTCTCTCCATCTTTCTACTAATTGGGTTTTGATCAATGAGAATGGGACTATGATTAGACCCCAAAATGGGAAGATTCACAGAAATCAAACAAGGCCACACAAGTTTCCATTCATCATTTACAAGACTGCGATTCCTGAATAAGAAAACCATCGCTTCTTATTTCGTTCTAGATGAAACATTGTACCTTGAAACCCAAATCAATGAGATTTTTCTTGTTTATAAAATTCTAAAAATAACGCTTCATGTTTGTGGTATTAAGTCTACCCCCACATTTTTCATAAGCACAAATATAATCATTACGACACATAACCAAGGATCATCCGAAGAACATACCAAAAATCCCAAACTCTGCCACATAATGTCTTTCTCCTCACAATAAGGAGAACAATAAATCTAGGACATGTGGATGTTTTCCCTAGAAATTTTATCCAAAACCTTAATGTTATACTGATGCCTAAAGCCGACTTATGCAATGGTATATAGCAACACTATATTTAACCTCGGTTTATAATATTTCACTGTTTTAATAGCAATATATAATACATATCAAAATTATATTTCAATAATTCATGAGAAACAATACTCATACATAAATCATTAATCTCGTTCACAAAGAAAATGTGGTATTATTTAGTATTGAATCCTCCTCAGCTCAACCTCGAGGCCACATATATATCACACATAAATTTCTAAATAACTAGCTACGTACTAAAAAACGGTATTAAGGCATATTTTCTCTAGGCTTTGCTTGCCACAATCTACATAATCCCCCAAGAACAAGTAGCTGGAGTGAGAAGGTAGTCCACGAAACTCAAAAACCTCCGAATATCCAAATACCGACCACGAATATCACCTGAATTACGTAAATACAATCATATGAATCCTTGGAACGCATCAACCAAGCAGCTTGATAAAGCTACACCCAAATAAAATTGCTTAACAATTCAATTCATCTTACAACAAAGTTTCTTGAGCTTTAAGTCACTTACTAAATTTACTGCTGCAACATCACCAGTGAATGATGCCCCACCGCAATACCTAACTTTCACTCTATTCCAATTGTAAAAGTATGGCATGGGAGATAGAATTTTAGTTTTACTGTTAAAGACTAGAGATGAACTCAACAAAACAAAAGAAAATCATAGCCATGTTGATCAACTACTCTAATAGGCATTCATTCAAAAGACTAAAATAATAAGAAATACCTTGTAAGGAAAAATAAGGTTGAGAACACCATGCAAATAATATTTTCTTTTCACTAAAAATAGATGATAAACCTGGATTGAGATAGCATATTGGTCTTATAGCTTACCTGAATGATTTTAAACAGACTGATGTTAATAACCATCCTGCACAGATTTCGAACAAATTGAGGAGTGCTTAGATTATCCAAAGTAAATTTCCATTATTAACTATACAAAGGCTATCAATATTATGTGCGTTTCACTTAAAGATGCATCAGAATTAGAAAAGAATATGTATTAAAAAAATATTAAGCATAAACAATACATATCTCCAATCACTAAGCCTACTTGGTATAGAGGCCTATCAAGTTCCAAACTGTATTCTATTTATAGTCGATCACATCCATAGAAGAAACATGGAAGACCTATCTCTAAGTCTAGATACATTTACGATAGATCTCATAGATAGTACATATTAGTGTAATCAATAAAAAACTTCTAAAAAATATACTAATAAACCATAACAATTTAGGACTCGAAATAACTCCAAGATTCTAGAATATGGAAGCAAAGAATACCAAAAACAAAAACAAAAAAATTCTGCAGAAAAATGTGATTACAATGTAAAATATTCTACCCAAAATAAGAAGAAACACAATGGCATTTGCAATCACAAAATTTTCTTAGAACTTATATCAGCAAAAAATTATAAATTTCTTCAAAAAAAACCCTATAAATTTCTTAATAATAATATGAATGTACAATAGAGAGAGAGAGAGAGAGAGAGAGAGAGAGAGAGAGAGAGAGAGAGAGAGAGAGAGAGAGAGAGAGAGAAAAGATACTATAGTAATTGTGAAGTGAGGACTGATCTTCTCTCTATTGAGTGTAAGAGAGGAGCATGCGATTAGGAGAAATGGGCTTTGGACAGGTTCTGGGAAACGATTAACTGGTGAAGTGAGGACCGATCTTCTCTGTACTTAGTGCAATACATTTCTTTATTAAATGGTTAAATATCCTTAAGAATATAGATGACACGGTTAATGTATATGGGTCATTGATTTCTTTTTGTGTATGTCATTAATAGCAGGTTTTCTAGCCGTGGTGACACGACCCATCCCAATCCCCCCGGGATTACCGTAGGATGTGCCATGCTTCCATAAAACCATCACAAGTCCAAGCATCTGATTTATCCAATCCATAACCATTTATTCAAATCCATTTAGGGTCCACGACCCTAAATCACATTTATAACCAACTGGGCCTCATGCCCGATTTCGTAAACCAACTGGGCCCACGACCCGATTTCGTAAATCAACTGGGCCCCTGGCCCGATTATATAACTCAAATGGGTCTCAGCCTAATTTCATAACCAACTGGGCCCCTGGCCCGATTTCATAAAGTAACTGGGCCACCAGCCCGATTACGTAACTCAAATGGACTCCAAGTCCGAGGTTTCCAAAACAATTGGGTCTCATGCCCGAGTTCATCCTTCTAATTTCAAAACCATTTCATTCAACTATTTCCAAAACCATAAGTACGGAAAATCAGAGTAAAATCGGAAACCTCGATTTACGTGCAAGCACGTAAATCGCCTCGAAATGCATGAAACCATATAATTCACCAATATTCAAATCAACATCATATAATCACAATCATAATACATATAAAACCATTTATAGATGCATAAGATTTATAAAACCAAAGTCCACTCACAGACCGTCCTACGATGGCCCTCGATACGCGTGCCATAGGCCTTCCCGGGCCTCGCCACTATCACTGGGACTTCCAAACCTGTCCAAATCATACTAGAGGGTTACTAGATACCTTATTAACCTCTCATTGAAGCCCCGTGATTTTCTCGAATTTTTAATTATTTTAAATCCCTATCTGAAACCTTCCGATGCCCCGAACATTATCGAGACGGTGTCCGATCGACACGAAACTAGTCCCAATATGTTCGTTACATCGAATAGAAGATTTCACATGTTGAACACTTTTCCAAACAGTGCCTCACGCGCCCCCACGCGCCCTAGGAAGGTTCCTGCGCGTGAGATCACGCGCGGTGAACAGTGTCACCAGCAAGCTCTCGCCGACCGGGTTCGCTTGTTCGAACCGGACCGGACCGGCTCGACCGGTTCATCATTCAAACCGTCCTATTTTGGATCCATTTCGTTCCATTTTTAATCCTATAGTTTCCTACGTTCATTTCCTATCATTTTGATTATTAAACACGGAAGGAAACCGTAAAACCCGTACCTTCCAAGTTCAACAATGGTGGTTGTGATTTCCTCCGCCGTTCATGGTCGTTCCAAGCCATCCTACCTTCCTTTCTTGATCTCAAATGGTCCCTAAGATTTCCAGAAACCGTTTCCAATTAATAGAATAGACTAAGGCTCCCTAAAACTCATTTTCCAAATTTTAAAAAACTTACCTCTCGGTTTTGGGTTCCTCCGCCGTGAACCGCCGCCGTGGCCCAACACCACCGTCCAGTCTTCCCATTCCATTAACCTATAACTCTCCCTCAGTCCCCCTCAAATTAAATCACACACAAGATGAAGGATGGTGGTGGTGTGTGATGTTTCGGGTTTGTGTTGTATGGAAGGGGGGTGTTCGGGTTTTGGGAAAATGAAAAAAAAGATGAGGGCCGGTGATCATGTGTGAGAGAGGGAGCTTGGACAGCTGGGATGATGGGAATGGGTGAGATGAAGGGTGGTGATTTGAGATGAGAATTAAATAAAATTATAAAATAAAGAAATAATAATATTTTAATGTATAGATCCACTTTTAGGGGATTGACCAATGGGATGAGTGACACTTGTCACTCATCCATAGGTCCCATTTAAAATATCTGGCCAATCAGAATAGGCCACGTCATCATCGCCTCGAAGTACGTGCATAGTGAAATCGAACTTCCGTGACCTATAACTTCCCCGTTCGAAGTCCGATTTCAGCATGCCGCCTGTCTATGGATTAGTAACATCCCGATCGACGTAACGGTTTTCGGCCCTCTGCCATCGGACCTCCCAGTCAAAAAGTCAACATTTCGCCCATTTTAACCAAAATTACCAAAATGCCCCTAAACTTCCGAACGTCATAACGTTTTCCTCGAACGTCGGAATCAAACGTGCCACCTGTCTATGAACTCGTGACGACCCAAGCTACGTCACGGTCATTGGTCAAAATCCGTTTGACCGCCCGAATGAAAAGTCAATATTTTACCCATAACTAGGGGCAAAACAATCATTATGTATCGTTCGTCCGATTTCTCCCAACTAATTACCGATTTAACCTCATTAAACATGATTAGTTACCAATCTAATCTCGGAAATTCGGGACGGGTCGTTACAACTTTCCCTCCTTAATTAATTTCATCCTCGAAATTCCAACCGATCTAATCTCAATCGTTCTTCCCTCCTTAATTAGTTTCGTTCTCGAATTCCAACTATCCTGATTCTACAATCACCCCGTGGAAAGTACAATCGAGCTCGCAACACAGTACACTCGTACACCAACTAATCAGAACAAAACTTGTCTGCACCCAGACGTACCACTAGTACTCACGTCGTATCGACTACATTTGACCCCGTCGAATGGCAGTAATCACATGTTCCGAACTGACATCACTTGTCAGTATCAGAGCAGCCCGAGTATCCTGTGAGCTAATCACTTGTCAGATCAACCAACTCGCTGACACCATCAACTCGAAGGTTCCTTGCTCAAACGCTAAACTATCCTGACTTCTGCTCCCACTGGGAGTCATCAGACCTCACTCAACAATCCACGTTGACACATCCCGACAATCTGTCACCACTTGACAGTCATCAGTCGAAAACGGACACTATACTCACCCGTGGTTACACTAACCACCAACTTACTCAACCTGAGTATACACTAACCAACATTTCACTCGACCTGTGTGTAACTAGACCCATCAAAAATACCATGACCCATTGCATAGTATCCAATGTCCAGTCCACGACCTCGACTAATCCAATGGTATCGGAACCAATCCGACTACCAACGCTCTTCGACATACCCCTGGTATAACCCGTATACCATCACCAGGCACCACAAGTCTGCAAAGTATCGTACCCCGAACCATGTACTAGGTACATACATCTATCCATCGACCAGACTACAACCACAACAACAACAACGACAACATGACGACCTAGGTGGTAGCCAATCACGTTTCTATGATGAAATCCATCTGTCCAATCCAGTACTGGGCAGAACAGGACACCAACCATTATCCATTTTCAAATTCGAATTCGAATCCACAATTTCGTAAAAAATCCCAAATCCAAACCCAGAAATCATATCCATACCCATTTCCAAATCTGAATCCGAAATCATTATTCCGTAAGCTAACATTTGGAATAATCATTCCGCACCCAAATCCAGAAATCCACTTTCAAGTTCCAAAATCGAATCCTGAATCGTCACCTAGAATTCGGTTCCAAAACCCGAAATCTCGTTCACGTCTACCAAGACACACCAAAACCGAACTTATCGGTTACTTGCTCAATACACTCGATTGACTTCATAGGGTAGCCAATCCCAACATCCACACGTCTAAGGTTGACAAAATCCGACCACGTCGGAAACCTACTCACCCGAGTAATATACCATACTGGATTTACCTCAAAAAGAGTTCATTCCCAACATCCTCAACTCAAACATTCAAGTAAGAGTGAGAAACTCTCCACCTATCTGGATCATCGAGATCATGATCCAGATTCATCACTATGTCACCTAATCGTAAACGTCACGACGTCCCAAGTCCTCAACATCACCATCCTGATCCACCTAGGATCCACACAGTTAACTACCAGATTCCAAACCATAGGGTCTTACACCCTCAACGAATCTGCATACTATCACATCGTTCTCCAACTATATCCCATACCTATACAGATCAGTCAATGACGAGAAACATCGAGACTGTGGGTTCTCACTGATTACCTCATATCGATCCTTGCCATTCCACCTAGGAAAACCAAGGATGATCCAAAGCGATGACTCCAATACTCATCCTACGTGAATGCAAACCAAAACTGGCTGCACTCACCACGCCATGTAAACCAACATCGTCTGTCACTGAGCAAAAAAAATGAGGACTCTCAGTCACCTAACTTCGATATACTCAACTCCACCTGATGACTCAAAAATAAATCCTGGATCCACTAACCAATACACGATCAATGTACTGGTGATACACCTATCATCTACCCTAGCCGAACCTGAGAAGTCACCCAAGATGACTTCGATATACCCATTACTAATGCGGAAAACCCGGATTCCTCATGTCACCTCAAACACCGTATCTCTCGATTTCGAAGTTACAACAATATAGGGACCACGCCTAACAGTTTCTATTCCTGAGCTAGAAATCCTTCTCCGACCTTTCCGTCTAACAACGACTGTCAATAACTACTATAATGACCCATTTCATTTCTCACAATCCGATTTCTCCACAATAAGTCTATCCTAAACTCATGAGATATGGTCAACCGCTGTCAACCATAGCCAATCCGGAATGGATTCTCAAGTCCTTAGCTCATCCTGACATCATCCACATGTCAATAAACAATCAACTCATCTATCCGGTTACGACCGTATACGTACATCCAAAAGGTTGTCAATTCATCCTAATCTGATGTATCGCTCGACTGGAGAGTCACAACAGACCCCTGTTGTGATCTGCAGTCAAATCTCTGCATACCACCATAATTGACCAACTGGTCACTAATCCCTCATGACAGTACTCGATCCTCACGTCTCAACTACCGTTGGATCCTATCCACTTCATCACTATCCGTGATCCACTCCCGAACCACAGATACCGAGCATACGCCTAACTCGACGGTGTCACATCCCGACTCGTGACTAATACCGAACAATCACCAGCACTAGTACCAGTACCATCATTATCACCTGTCAGCATCAGCACGAAGTGTGCGAATCAAACAACTCTGGATCTCCGCTCATACCGAGAGACGATCCCGTACCTCTGCTCAAGTTGGAGAAACTCTGTCTCCCTTGTACCCAACCACTCTGGGTACCACTACTCTGCCAAACCACAGCAAGGTACTGAACGCTCCATGAACGTTCCCCAATCCTCAATTAACACAACTACATCAATCATCCTCGATAGCCAGCCATCTCTACACGACTGTCGACCAACATTCATCGCTATCGAGATCCGCATCCACCCATCACACTATTATTCAGTCCAACTCAGAATTCCATATCTTATCTCATAATCGTACTCGTGGATCGAATCCTACCAATTCACTTCATGTCTGTTAACCAATCTCTATAGTTCTGACTAGACTCACTAGAGTCATCCACATGGCCATCCACGACCTCAGCCGCTCGTCGCAGCACAAGTTCTAATCCACTAGTCATAATCTGGGGTTCAACTCGACAAACCACTCCGACTTCGGAAAGTCATTCAATCCTCAGCAACTACGGACTCACAATACTAGTTCATCTATCACAACTAAGATTTACCTTTCCAAACCATCATAAACTAGGGTTCCACAATTACACCCTAGGGTTCCTCTGAACCTCACTCTCCCATACAGTGCAATCCACAACCTGACCGACTCTGCGATCCTGACATCGTATAGACGTCAAATCCAACCCTATCATCAACTCAACGTGGGTTCCACCACTAAGGTCATCAGCCAACTCCGATGTACCAACATCCCTTACACTAGCAATCACCACTAGGGTTCACATTTAGACCATTACCCAACTGAGGTTCACATTTCCAGGTCACTACTCAAATGGGATTCCACGAACCCAGCTGCACCCAGCAGCACAACAATCTACTATCACATGACCGAACTGACGGTCCCACATCACTAGTTCATCACATACAACCCCACTTGGGTCGAATCACACTAACGCACAACGTATCGGGCCAATCATACTCTATCCACTATTCCTGATTCATTCCCACTAACTATCAATTCGACACCCTAACTATCAAGTTGATAACGAACTGCAGTCCAAAGAGAAATCACACCCTCGACCTGTGCGCACAAAAAGAGCAAACCTCGCTCTGATACCACTTGACACGACCCATCCCAATCCCCACGGGATTACCGTGGGATGTGCCATGCTCCCGTCTGACACGAAGTATCAGACAAGGGATAACGTAAAGCCACTGCCCCCTCGGGCTTTCAGAGTGCGCAAGGATCGATGGAGGAGGAATGCAATGTCCAGTCCCTGCTGCAGTCACATCCATGATCAACCTGAAGGGCATTAAAAACAACAAAGGCTGTGAGTGGACGAAAATAAATAAGTTCAAAAAACACATTTCACAAAGATATTTATACCCTTCATTAAAACGTATGCATGCATCGAAAACCAGTAAGTAAACTAATTACTAAAAACAACCGTTAGGGCCTTAGCCCAGAAACCATGACTCAAAACAAAATGTGGGAACTCAGCCCAAAACCGTAAAACTAAATTCCAATTCCAAATGGGCTATCGCCCAAAACCATAACCATAAATACCATTCAAGAAAATATGTTTAAACCATCATGGGCATGCTAGATGCCTAGCGTCCCATACGCCATATCTCACGGTATCAAGCAACGCGTGCTACGCGGGGTCTCACCGGGTCTATATCTCTGACATCCCAAATGTCTGACGTCCTAGACGTCCAATCATAGCATTCCTGCTCCTGAGCCATCATACGGTCCGGTAGCTCCGTATGATGACCCCTCGCAGGCAATGCACCATGACTTCCCCAGTGTCCCAGACACTTGGAGGAGACCATCACATATCCTCGTATCAAGATGGTTTATGGAAAACAGTTTATCAATCATTTCAAAACATCTCAAGGGCCCTGCCCGGAATTTCCATAAAACCATCACAAGTCTAAACATCTGATTTATCCAATCCATAACCATTTATTCAAATCCATTTAGGGTCCATGGCCCTAAATCACATTTATAACCAACTGGACCTCATGCTCGATTTTGTAAACCAACTGGGCCCACAGCCCGATTTCGTAAATCAACTGGGCCCCTGGCCCGATTATAAAACTCAAATGGGTCTCAGCCCGATTTCATAACCAACTGGGCCCCTGGCCCGATTTCATAAAGTAACTGGGCCCCCAGCTCGATTATGTAACTCAAATGGACTCCAAGTCCGAGGTTTCCAAAATAATTGGATCTCATGCCCGAGTTCATCCTTCCAATTTCAAAACCATTTCATTCAACTATTTCCAAAACCATAAGTACGGAAAATCAGAGTAAAATTGGAAACCTCGATTTACGTGTAAGCACGTAAATCGCCTCGAAATGCGTGAAACCATATAATTCACCCATATTCAAATCAACATCATATAATCACAATCATAATCCATATAAAACATTTATGCACGCATAAGATTTATAAAACCAAAGTCCACTCACAGACCGTCCTACGATGCGCCTCGATACACGTGCTATAGGCCTTCTCGGTCCAATTTAAAATATCTGGCCAATCAGAATAGGCCACCTCATCATCGCCTCGAAGTACGTGCATAGTGAAATCGAACTTCCATGGCCTATAATTTCCCTGTTCGAAGTCCGATTTCAGCATGCCGCCTGTCTATGGATTCGTAACATCCCGATCTACGTAACGGTCTTCGACCCTCGGCCATCGGACCTCCCAGTCAAAAAGTCAACATTTTGCCCCTTTTAACCAAAATTACCAAAATGCCCTTAAACTTCCGAACGTCATAACTTTTTCCTCGAACGTGCCACCTATCTATGAACTCGTGAATACCCAAGCTACGTCACGGTCATTGGTCAAAGTCTGTTTGATCGCCCGAATGAAAAGTCAATGTTTTACCCACAACCCGGGGCAAAACGGTCATTATGCATCGTTCGTCCGATTTCGCCCAACTAATCACCGATTTAACCTCACTAAACATGATTAGTTACCAATCTAATCCCGGAAATTCGGGACGGGGCGTTACACGTCGGCAGAATGCAAGTTAGAATTAGGAAGCACAATAGTTGACAACATGGATCTAGACAACTTTTTTTCATTAACCAATTTGGGAACTAGGATTTGAACGATTGTCAATACCAATCGGAGTATGATATAAAAATTAAATTTAACCAGAACGTAAATACAGTAAATCACACTAGAACTAGAAAATGAGAAACCAAAACTCACTTGACCCCAAGACTATTCAACATAGATTTGTAGGATCTGGTGTAAACTTTCT
Source organism: Prinsepia uniflora (assembly GCA_032719365.1). Taxonomy (NCBI): domain Eukaryota; kingdom Viridiplantae; phylum Streptophyta; class Magnoliopsida; order Rosales; family Rosaceae; genus Prinsepia; species Prinsepia uniflora. The sequence goes on along the minus strand of CM064868.1, from coordinate 58,280,966 downwards.
CCGACTCCCACTTTAACAGACTTACTTTTTGCCTATCAAAGAGAATCCCTGATATTCAAATCATTCAATCCAGAACAAACAAAAAAAAACACCAATTGAATTATATATAATATATATTATCTTTTTTTCGCAATTTCTCAGCAAATAACAACTTTGCATATCTCGCTACAACACAGAGAAATTGAGAGAAGAACATAGGCAAGCATCTTCAAGTAACGGTTAGGGTCTGTCTTCAAGTCCCACACCCACCACCGCGTGCAAGGACCTAGCTTCGACTTCGGGGAATGATCACGGTCGCGTTGCTCCACCACCTGTGGGTCGATCGACACTGCTTCCCCGCGGTGAGCCATATTTGACAATCCCTGGAACCAAAGGACCCAGACGCACCAACCCTATCTCACTCATATCCTGAGTTTGGGATTTTAGGGTTGTCAGATATTTCGATAAAATGGGGAATTCGTGGATTTGCAGAGATATAAGACGCAAAGACAAATGGGCAGAGATTGCGTAGAAAATTTGGAGACAGATTGATGAAGTGCGAGATTGGAGACACCGAGAAGAACAAGAGAGCTGAAGTGCTAGAGAGAGAAATTTTTGGGGGTCGGGAAGATACGAAAAAAATTGGGGCAGCGCACCTTTGCTAGATATTTTTTTTTGTCAAAGCACCTTTGCTAGATTTTAGGTTCGATGTTTTAATTTTTTGTGAGGTTCTAAACTCGAACCCGGGAGCTCATATAATAAAATGAAATTAACATCTGCAACGGTTAGTATATTTTCTGATGCTAAATGGTCTTAAAAACAACATTACTTATTTGCTGATGCTAAAATGTGAGGTAAAGCCAACATTATTTATTAGTACTGATGCTATTTTATAAATAGGCAACATTAATTATAAAACTGATGCATAAATTAATATCTACAATAGTTTTATAAATTCTGTTGCTTATGTGGTGTTGCCTAAAGCCTTTTTTCTACTAGTGTATGCACTTTCAAATTTTTATTTTATTATTACTTTTAATTATATGTTTAAATAAAAAAGAAATTAATATAAAAAAGAAATAATCTTATTATTATTTTTATTTGAAGAGGGATATCATTGATAATGAAACGAGTACAATGATTATTGGGGCAATCCAAGTTATTCAGGGCCTCATTAAAACCTCTCGTTAACCCAGGATAAATCCAGAGAGGAAAAGAGTTCCCCACCCCAAGAAACAACATTATATAGCACTATATTTTTTTTTTTTTACAAAAGTAGTCTATCCAAGGTGGAACTTCAGAAAGCCACTCCTTCATTGTCTGAGAGTGCATACCTAATACCTTCCTTAGCCAAACTGTGAGCCACCTTGTTAGCTTCCTAAGTGTTGAATCAAAGATTGAACCCGTCGCGAAAAGTCCTCACAATTCCTGCAAACAGCAAACAATTAGCTATCGTTGCCTCGATCGATTTACCCGGGGGGTTGTTCGACCAAGAACACTCTGATGCCTAAGTTAGCTTCGAGAGAGGAAAGAGATATACTTCGAAACGAAGAATCAACGTCCCTTGGAAATGAAATGTGTCTTCCTATTTATAGGAAAATCTTGGGAGCCTTGGAGCGTTCTAATTGGTCGGTTGAATATTTAATTAGTAAATAATATATTATTATTAAATATATTATTTAATAATTGTAATGATGGCTCATTATGATAGTAATGATATTTGTTGTATTTTAATATTAATATTAATTATCCATTATTAAGAATAACGATAATTAACTCTCGGGGAGAATATCAATATTACGGAGGTTTTAACCCGATCAAATAACGTATTTAACTGGTAAATAGATTATTTAATGTGCGGGTGTTTTTCAAATGATCAGCGTTATTTGCCAAGGGTAATTTGGTCATTTTTGGGAATTACGGGACGCGTGGCGGCTCCATAATTTTCGGATGATTTTGGGTTCCACAAATGCCCCCACATCGATTCGGTATTCAGGCAATTCGGATGGATGTACATTGTTTGGAGTCTTATATTACCGGGTTACCGGTTACTGTTGGGTTCAAGAATCGAGTCAGTGTTTATTTGACGATTTTGCCCCTGGTTATAAGGGTAAAAAGTCAATTTTTAGTTTTAGAATGACTATTCTGGGTTTAGTGGTGTGAACCAGACATAATGTGCACAATGACCATTTTGCCCCCAAGCATGGGCAAAATGTTGACTTTTGAACTGGGGGGGTCCAAAGGACGAGGGCCAGAGACCGTTACGTAGGTCGAGTTGATACGAATCCATAGACAGGCGGCATGCCGAAATCGGAGATCGGATGCGAAAGTTGTGGGTCTACGAAGGCGAGGGGCATTTTCGTAATTTTGGAAGCGAAGGGCAAAACGGTCCTTTTGAGACGGGCGAACGGTGGACGCTGACTCATGCTACCTGCCAATGATATTCGATGCTTTGTCCAGACAACATGGAGGAAATCATGGATTTAGGGACCCTAAAACCCTTAATTAGGGAAAACTTAATCATTTTGTCCAAACCTTGACATTGTTAAATAGAAGAGCAATTCGGTTGTGAGAATGAGAGATTGGAGAGTCTGAATTGGAGCAAAACAAACTCGAAGGACAGAGGGGTCGCTGGTTTTGCAGATTTTCGAAAATTCGAAAATTTATGGTGAAAGTTCGAATTCGAATTTGTGAGTCTTGAGGATTAAAATTGAGACTGGATTAAGTCTCCTGAGACTAATTCGAACAGATCCAAATCAAAAACGGAGAGGATTGAGGCCGTATCGAGCAAGAACAGAAGCTTCAAAATCCTCGAAAAATCGAGCTTGAGTTCTACTAGCTGGAGGTAAGGAATTATCAAATTGATTTTGTAAAATCATTCCTTATACTCTCATGATACTAACCGTATGAATTAATTTGAAAATTAGGGACGAAATCGATAAACCTGAATAAGAGACCCGTCAAAGTTTGATCGTGAGTCGTGAGGTTTTAGACATTCATTGAGGTAATTGACTTTACAGAACTTGAATTTAGTTGGACTAGAGGGGATCAGTTGAAAGAACGGAAGAAATCAAGGTCGAATTGATGGAGATTTGTCCGGGTCTGATCGCGGGTTCTCGACCCGTTTATCAGAGAAACGGGCAGGGAAGACGCACTGTAGCAGTTACTGTACTATGCGCGTGGCTTTCGCGCGCAGCCGCTTGCGGCGGCGCGTGAGAGCGCGTGGATGTGTTTCTGGGGAAGTGTTCAACATGTGTTTTACTATACTTAATGTAATGAACATTCTTAGTGTTGGGTACGAGTTAATCGGACACTGTTTTGATAATGTTTCGGGGGTCCGAAGGTTTAGTTTATGTTTTAAATCAATATTTAATTCCCGAAAAATTGTGGAAAATTGATATGATATTTTTAGAGTCATTGATGACCTTTCATGATATTTTTGGACAGGATTCGAGATTCCTAAAAGGCGTCAGAAATTACGGAATTGCGTGTAGTTTGGAAAACGAGGAGTTCGGACGGTGCGTGCTTGCATTGGTAGGCTGGCTCACATTCAACGTGACCCTTGCTAGTACCGCAAAAATGCTTGCTACGTGGTGAACGGAGTTTGGCTGATCAGTCGACGAGGATTTGACGGCGACTGAGCACACTAGCGGACGTGACCAGTGAGCATTGGTAGGCTGGATCACATTCACTGTGACTCTTTGCTAGTACCACAAACATGCTTGCCATGCGTCAAGGTGCCGAGAGACCCAACAAACTTACTCTGTGGGAGCGTGGCGGCAGATGTTTTTCCAGAGTTTCGGGACATGAGCCGGCTACTCTCTTCATGAATGGCGGGAAGCTTTCAGACATCCCGATCAAGGACTGGTTGTGCGTTCCACTGTGCTCGAAGGAGACCGTTGTTCAGAAGAGGGACAACAAACAAGAACCTATTGGTTCTTGGGAGAAAAAAGCATGCCGAGCAACTTCTTTCCTAACCTATATGCATACCGAGCAACTTCTTTCCTAACCTATCTGTTCTGGTCCCGCGAATGTGCCATCTTGACGCGAAGGGCCTGCAGAAATGGAAAGTTATGTTGTTGATGTGAGATTGCGATAACTTAAGAAAACTTGAGGTCTCAATTTCACATCGGAAGCCAAAATGGGCGAGTTGGAGATGAGCCGTGCAGAGAGGATGCTGATAGAAAATGAGCGAGATACCGCTCGAGATGAGCTCTCCCTACTACACAGAAATTTGCAGGACTCAGAAGGCTTTGATGCTTCGATGACGAAGGCTTGAATGCTTCGCAGGGCGAAGGCTTGGATGCTTCGATGACGAAGGCTTAGGTGCTTCGCATGGCGAAGGCTTAGATGCTTCGCAAGGCGAAGCCTTGAATGCTTCGATGACGAAGGCTTGGATGCTTCGATGACGAAGGCCTAGGTGCTTCGCATGGCGAAGGCTTAGATGCTTCGCAAGGCGAAAACTCAGATGCTTCGATGACGAAGGCTTGGATGCTTCGATGACGAAGGCCTAGGTGCTTCGCAAGGCGAAAACTCAGATGCTTCGATGACGAAGGCTTGGATGCTTCGATGACGAAGACTTTTTACACTAGAGAGAATAAGCTTTGAAAATTGTACATGGTGAACAAATCAATTTGTTAATCTCATTTCATTGATACTTGAATTCAGAAGGCAACTTGAAAAGCAAAATTGAAAAGCTTCATAGAGTTTTATGTCTTTCTAATGTTGACTTGCGTCTAGTTGATGCGGATCACCTTTGACGCTGGCTCGTTTGACTCTTTGTTCTCCATGTGATTTACAGTCTTGTTTTTGATGTAGTCTGTACAATGCCCCTCCCTCAGGAGATTTCGGAGATATCTTTCGAAAGATATACATGTGCTGATATTGTGCCCATAACATTCATGATAGGCGCACCATTTGGTTTTATCAGCATTCTCTTAATTGCCTTTGACTGGCTCTGGCTTCTTAAACCATGGCTTGTTCTTAATTTATTGTGGATCTGATGGGCTGGTAAAGATAGCTGCAAGTTAGGCTTCCCCATAACTGGCGTTTGGGAGTGTTGCCCTGCCTTTCGCTTGTTGAGCTTTCCAGTTGCAGACTTTCCATGGGGTTCATCCTCATTGGAGGCCATTTCGCTAGTCCCAGCATGGCCATGAGTATGAGCGGCGCTCTTCTCGTCCTCCCAACTTGCATGTCGCTCTGCTAGCGAAAGTATTTTAGAAAGACTTCGCGCATTGCTCATGACGATGTCCCCGTAAAGCTGGCTGTCTCGATGGAGTCCCTACTTGAATGTCATTGCCGCAACAAGGTCATTACAACCGATAATGCGAGATTTCTCCTCACAAAATCTCCGTATGTATTGTCACAGAGTGTCTTTTGCTCCCTTTCGGACAGAGAAAAGATGGTCGTCTTTCACCTCGATTGTCCGAAGTTGTGCGTATTCCTTCACAAATGTCAAAGCCAACTCTTCGAAGGACTTAATCGACCTCGGGGGGAGATGATTGAACCAAGTCATGGCTTGGCCTTGAAGGGAAGCTTGAAAAACTTTGCACATGAGCGCATCGTTAGACCTGTGGGGGATCATGACTCCTCGATAATAATCAATGTGTTTTACCGGGTCGGAGGCTCCTTTGAATGGAGTGAAGTTTGGCGTTGCGAACCTCTGGGGGAATGGCTCCTCCTCAATATCCCTTATAAAGGGCGTAGAGAGCCGTATCTGGCGACGTAGATCGTCCTCTAGATCGCCACCTTGTTGAGCACGAAGGTGCATGTCCAACATTTTTTGAACATCATTAGCCTGCAACGCTCCTTGCTGAGGCGATGAGTCCCTTTTTGCTAATCGTTGAGAACCTCTTTGAGCTTCTCCCCCTGATTTCTGGGATCGTGCAGGGGAGTAGGCTTCATCTTCCCCTTTACTGCCGTGGGCAGATCGTTTTGGGTTTTTGTATAGAGCTCGAAGTTGCCCCCTGCTCCCATGTGAGTGTTGTGAGTGCTCTGCCTGTGAAGTTGCCCCAGTCCTACCTCCTAGCCGTTCTCGTACTAACTGCTTTAGGCGTTGTGGGCTTTTTGCTCGATGAGCGTGACTTTCTTCTCCAGAGTCGCCTAGCGAAGTATCTCGTGACATTGTTTGGCAGCGGACCTGCTCTTTCCCAGGACGTCTTTGGGCATTCCCTTGTCTTCCACGTGATGTGGATCGTCTGTCCTGCTCCTGGATTGGCCTCCCTGCTAGGAGTTGCTGCAAGAGCTCTGACTGAAGTTGAACTTGTTTGCTTAACCCTTCAACTTGCTGCGCCAAGTTGTCTTGGGGAGGTTGGTGACGACTTCTCCCTGAGATGTCATGACACCCGTCCAGAAAGTCCTTTAGGACCATGTTTGTTGTGGGTTGATCACGTCGTGATGCATTTCCTATCAACCTCTCGTTTGCTTGTTGTAAAGTCGAAGTTCTATCCCCTAGCGTGGGTACTTGCTTAGCTGGAGAGGGGAATGCTCCAAAGCTGAAGGTTGGCCTCCCTTCGAGTGTCTCAATGGGCGCTTCTATGGACACACGCCTGAGTTGAGCTGGGCGCTTCTCCGGAGTTTCTATGTGAGCGTCATTCATCGTCTGAGCTGTTGAGGCAGAAACACCTTCTCCGGCTGACTAAACGGATCGACGAACCTTAGCCATGCTGATTTGAACAATGTCGATGAACGACGAACGAAGGGAGATGAACGATGAACAAACGTTCAAAATCTTCGAACAATGTCGATGAACGATGAACAAAGAAATGATGAACGATGAATGAATTCTTGATGAGTGATGAACAACGTTCAAAATCTTCGAACAATGTCGATGAACGACGAACGAAGAAAGATGAACGTTGAACAAATTCTTGATGAATGATGAACAACGTTCAAAATCTTCGAACAATGTCGATGAACGACGAACGAAGAAAGATGAACGATGAACAAATGAGAGAGCTTCTTCTGAGTATAACTCAATAGCTCTCAATGAAAGCACCAATTGTTGAATCAAAGATTGAACCCGTCGCGAAAAGTCCTCACAATTCCTGCAAACAGCAAACAATTAGCTATCATTGCCTCGATCGATTTACCCGGGGGGTTGTTCGACCAAGAACACTCCGATGCCTAAGTTAGCTTCGAGAGAGGAAAGGGATATACTTCGAAACGAAGAATCAACGTCCCTTGGAAATGAAATGTGCCTTCCTATTTATAGGAAAATCTTGGGAGCCTTGGAGCGTTCTGATTGGTGGGTTGAATATTTAATTAGTAAATAATATATTATTATTAAATATATTATTTAATAATTGTAATGATGGCTCATTATGATAGTAATGATATTTGTTGTATTTTAATATTAATATTAATTATCCATTATTAAGAATAACGATAATTAACTCTCGGGGAGAATATCAATATTACGGAGGTTTTAACCCGATCAAATAACGTATTTAACTGGTAAATAGATTATTTAATTTGCGGGTGTTTTTCAAATGATCAGCGTTATTTGCCAAGGGCAATTTGGTCATTTTTGGGAATTACGGGACGCGTGGCGGCTCCATAATTTTCGGATGATTTTGGGTTCCACACTAAGGATTAAAACTCTTGCAGGAACATGAATCACCTTGTTAGCTTCCTATGGATTAAAACTCATGCAGAAACATGAATCCTCAACCGAAGCATCAAGTCTCTGACCTCTAGAACTAGCAAGCCAATCGGGTTCCAATCTATTCTAGCATTCTCAATAGCATTGAAAACTTCCATAGAGTTCATTTCAATAAGAATCTCTTTAAGTCCATCCTTAACGCTAGCAGCAAGCCTGCCTTCATCGCCTCCAACTCAACCGCATGAGTTGAGATAATTTTTTTTCTTATTAAAGACTACAATTTTATTTTATTTGATTACAGAGGACGCGAAATTTTTGGAAATTATCTATATAATATGATATCGGGGTTCGAATTTGAGATTAATTGTTTACAAGTTAGCACTAGACCCAACTAAACTAGACTCAATTGATTACAATTTTATTATTTTAATCCTTATTAATTAAATAATATACTTTAAAACTTCAATTAATATACTTTAAAACTTCAATTAATAAAGTGTACAACATTTTTATTATTTTATTTAAATGTCTTCTTCTTTTAACTTTGCTTAAAAAAAAAATCACGTCGATTTAGTTCATTTGATTTTAGTATTACTTGTAGATAATTGGATTCAAATTTAAATCCCAATAATATGTTATGTGGATAATTTCTGAAAATTCACCCCTTCCTTAATAAAAAAACACTTTGCTTAAAAAAAGCGTAAATTTTAGAAATTTAAAAATTTAACATAAACGATTCTTGATTTTATATATATCGATACAAACTTACAAAGTAGATAACTTTAGTTCAGGAATTTAGGGTCAAGAGAAGAGGATCCATTGTGACGTCAGCAAGAGGGCGCCGCTAGGTATAATAAAAATAAGTAAACAAAGTGTTCATTATTTAATGCATTTTTGCAACATATGCAAACATTGCAACCCTTGGACCCTGGAGTGGAGTGCTGGCCCAAAACAAAACAAAAAATACTCTCTCTCTCTCTCTCTCGCTCCCTCGCTCGCTCGGTTCCTCTATTCAAGTTTTTTTTTTCCTCTCTTTAGCTCAGCTCACAGAACTCTAAAGCTTGGCTCTTTTTCCTTTTGATTAATCGCTTCAATCACACCATTTTCTGATCTGGGTCTTCACTCAAGCCTATTTCTTGGGTTTTTGCCACTTTCTTGATTGCTCTAATCAGATTGTGGGAAATGGATTTTGTTAACAATATGCAGAAAGTTTTCTTTGAGGTCAGTTTCGTTCTTCTTTGATTATCTATTCTCTGTGTTATCTTTTGTACTTTGTAATGCTTGGGTTTTCTCTTCTTTATTTTGTGTTGTGAAGATAAGTGATAGCTAGGCAAAGGAAATAAATGGCTTCTGTCAATTGTGGGTTTTTCAACGTTTGGGACATGAAAATTAAAGGTGTTTTTCTTCAGTGAGAGTTAATATGGTGTTTGGATTGAGTTAGTTCATCACAATCTGGAAACAGCTTGTCGTAAGATTCAAATTTTACATTTTTTTTTTTAAATTACGTCTTGTAAATTTTTAGCGTCCAAACTTGGAATTACTGATTTGGATTGTTTAAAGTGAAGCCAGAATGGTTTGCAATTTTTTTTGTTGTTGGTGCAAAAGCGATTGCGCTTGTTTATCTGCAATAATTATAAATAGGATGGTTTGTGATACTTGATTTACCTTTCGAACTCTCTTACTGACTCGATTAATGCATGGACTAATTAAGTGACAGCACTTGATGATAGAATATGATATGATGTCAGGATACAGATGCATTTTGTTTTTGGGTATTAGAACTTGAAGTGTTAAAAGGATTTGAGCCTGCATTTTTCTTGCTTCTTTGTTGAATTTCTCAGAAACCATAGATGGTGTTGGGGATTAAAGAGTTATAGTCGTAGTTGACATTACCTTTCCGATGTGGTTTCTAGTTTTATATAGTTCTGTTTTTTAGGTAAATTTTACATATTTCCTGTCCTTAAAGATGTCAGTTTTGGTTCAAACTTCATCTAAATTGGTTTGATCTTTAATTATATCATTGGTGGCTGATATGGATTTGATTCTGTCCGCTTCTGCTTGTGGATGCCTTATGCTCAAATCTTATGTTATAAACTTCGCAGTTGATTAGTGAGTTTATTCAGCTGCTCAAAGAAATTTTTGCTTCTAACATCAGTATTTACAGCAAATCCTTTAGGTTGAAATTTTCTTCCCAAGGGTTTTTAGCGATGGGTAGAGGTAGAGGAAAAGGGAAGAAACAAAACGTTATTGTTGTGCGTGAGGATGCTGGAAGTGGGGAAGAGGAAAGGATTCCACCAAGCAGCAGAAGAGGAAGGCCCCTTAAACCAGTGATGGACGATACTGCAGAAGGAGATGAAGCTCAGAAAACAGAAGCTGGTGAAGATGAAAAAAGTCATGTTTCTAGCAAAGACATGAAAAACCGATCTGCCATAGAGATGGGAAGGAAAAGGAAGAGGTCTGCTCAGGTCAAAGAAACTATTAAATCAGTCAGAGAGGATAGCATTGAAACAAAATCAAGCCTTGAAGACGCAATAAAGCCAGTTGGATTCCGACAAAATGGGAGTAGGCGGAAAAACAAGCCTCAGCGAGCTGCCGAAGCTGGTGTTCAGTGCAAATAAGTTCGATTTTTCTGTTCTGTTGGTTGCACACCTTCTTTGCCATCAATTGACAAATCAGAAGCATGGAGAAAGGCCTTTTTGGTTCATCTATCGTTCCTTATATTGCCTTTGTTATATGTTTTGCCTTTCTATCATTTTTGAGTTCTTTGTTTTGCAAACAGATGATTTTGATTGTTGCTTCTGTTACTAGCCACAATCATGTTTTTTCCTTTTTGGTTATTTGTACTAAAAAATTTCTCTGACAGGCTTCATTTTACTTGAACTTAAATGAAATGCCTCCATTTTTCATTCTCTTATATTCATTTATTTTTTCTTGAAAGGAGTCTAAATCTAGGCATATATGTTATACATGGTGAATGAAAACATATGGTTGGATTTGGACTACTAGTTAAAAATAATAATAGCTAGGGAGATAGGAGCATATAAGCTCTTAGAACTAAAATAATGGCCCTTGTAATGGATTTCCATTGTATAATTTTGAACTCTCTACACTGATTACTTCTTATGATATGTGAACAGTTATGTTTGGTGTTGACTCTTTTGTCGTTGACATTCAAGGATACTCAAATACTTAACGAAGGAAATCCAGGCGAGTTTAATGGTTAAGGATGTCGCTTTTAGTTTACAATAATACTTTGTAAAATGCTTCCAGTTCTCGCGTTGATTTCGTTTGCATGGTGGAATGGTTAAAATCTGTCCCTTGAAGCGCGATGTGATGGTCATTGTCTATCCTTATGTGCTGAAAAATAAGGAACATAAAAATTTTCAAAGTAGAAATTTATATGCATCCTTTTTTGGTTCCTAGTTTAGGAACAGATTGGGCGAAGTGCTAAAATTATATTGGAATCTGCATTCCATTCAATGACGCTGTTGATCATACTCCGTACATGAGGAGAAGACCTAACATGATATCATGCATGGATATTTATCTGTATTGGTAACTCCTAATCAAGGTGAATCAAGCTTTAGTAACAAATTGTTATCGGAGCGTTCAGTTTTGCTTTGGTCTGAGTGTATTCAGGATCCCATTTTAGGTTCATTTTAGGTTTGATCTGACAGAAACCAATGGAACATCCTCGATGCCGGTCCAAACATACAGGGGCCTAGGGCCATTTATATACTTAATTATTAAAAATATAAAATTTTATGAGTACATATCAACCAAATTGTTAAATAACTTCTTTTCGACTTAATTATCTTCCTTAAAATGTAGGATCAATTTGCTTCCATGGATCCAGAGTAGCTTGTATTGCACAAGTACCAAGCACACTGATAAGAACTGTAGCATCAAGAATTATTGGTTCATTTTCCCTTAATTCACGTAAGAGTTCAAATACAATTTCGCATTTATGTGATTTGACATCCAGAAAACAAAGCTACTCATATAACAGTAATATTTTCAGTCAACGAATCAAAAAGCCTATGTGCTTTGACTAGGTTACCAATCTGAACGAAATTTTAATTCCTTCATCTTCTCTTCCGTAGGTGATCGAATGAAGAAGGGAATACTCCAATTAATTAATGGAAATTTGACCAAAAAACTCATAATTTGGAATGGAAAAAATCAGAAATTCATCGGACCGAATATGAAAGATCAAAGGAAATCAAAGGACGAAAAGAAAAAATAAAACTTACCTATAGAGTCTGAAACTTGAACCGGAGCGAGACATAAGTCAGAACAATAGTGAGAGACTACGAAGTAGAAGAAATCGATTGAAACATTAATGGATTGAAACACAAATTGATTGAAACATTGGACTTCATGCCACCATTATGGAAGAAATCGGATTGAGAGGGCCCTTTATTGAACCGCAGTCGACATTCCGCATCTCAAATTTGATATGTTCTCCTTCTTCTTCTCTTTATTTTTTTTTTAATAAAATTTTGAAAAATTTAGACCCTTTATTTTTTTTCAATATAAGAAAATTTTGAAAATTTTGGGCCCTCCATTATTTTGGGCCCAGGGCTTAGGGCCATCTTGCCCCCTATAATGGCCGGCCCTGAACATCCTACTGCCTTTAATCTTTGTCTACAAAGTTACTGCTTGGAATATCTCATATACAACATTAAAACATTTTTTTGTCTTCCAAACTTTTGAAATACCAAGCATTGGTTTCCTTGAAGAACGTTTTATATGGTTTAGCCATGCAAACTGGCAATCTGAACACTAGGTTATTCCACCCACGCGAAGGATGGGTATACATTGTGGCTGTTGAATGGCCTTGAAGGTGAATAAAGAAGATGAAATGGCCTAAGGGTAGGAGAAGGCAAGGGTGAGCCGTGAGTGTAACCACATTTTAGGTCCAAGGTTGAAGAAGAAACCACAACATGAGCTGTTCTTGCCCAAAATGTTTTTCTTGTTTTAGGAGTCAAATGTCCTGAGGCAATCTGGACAGACTTCCTCGGGGAACCTCGTTTGCGGAGCAGGGAGGCGTACCACTCGTAGGGTCTCTTTCTTATGATGTAAGGTGTAGAAATTGATTTCGGATGGGCTGAGTTTGATGGGCATTTAACTATGATCGATCTCTGGATAGGTAGACTAAGAAGCAAGTAGGCATTTCTACTCAAGTGCAGGCATGACACTAATAGAAGTTGCTACTAGACAGTTTAAATAGATTCTATTCTCGGCCCAAGAACCTTTCTTCTAATAAAAGCAATTGTGAGGTAGGTAGACGAGGATTAGTTTGCGCTGTTTTTTCTCTGTGTCATTTTCAAGGACTTTAAAATATTTTCATTTCAGCGTAGTTGAAGTTCAAAAAGCTATTTCGCCATGATATTCAAGTTGGCGACATTATTTTAGTAGTTAGATGGTTCGTGGTCATAGGTTTCCTCAAGTCGGAATTGAAGTATTCAGATCAATGCACATATATGGTATCCTGACTTGGCAAGTCGCGAACCACGCTTGGATGGTATATCCCGAGTATCAATTACTATTTAAGGAAATGTGGTTTGTATTGAAATAGAAATGGAAGTACAAATACAAAAATGTAAAGTACTAAAATTGAATAACAACTGAAATTACAAGAATAAAAAAAGTAAATTATTTCTTTCGCATTCAAGTTGGTATCAAGGAAGAAATTCTGGAAATCTTCAACTGAAATGAATATCAGTTGGAGATCATGCCATAAAATGGCAGTGCACTTAAAAGCATTAGCAAGACATCAAAAATGAGGTATGAGTTCCTCGGTGACTGACCATGAACTAACAGTTGATATAACTTTCTATAAATCGGCAGCTGGAATGAATTTCCATGAATTGGTAGTCGAGGTGACCTTCCATGAGCTAGTAGTCGGAATGACTTTTTATGAGCTGGTAGTCGATATAATCTACCCTTGTGACACTAAACAGTCAAAGAGAAGGTTAATCACATGCGAGCCTCGATCGACAATTAGAGAACTGGCAATTGGAAGGAGTTAACCCTTATGACACTAAGTGGTCAGAAAGAAGGTTAGTGCAGAAAAATAAAGCCAACTATTATGAAATTGTTACAAGAGCTGTCAGAAAGATGGTTAGTGTGTAACGACCCGGAAATTTGAAAAAGGAAAATTTGGAAAATTTGAAGAAAATGACGATTTTGCCCCTGGTTGTAAGGGCCGAAAGTTGACTATTTGATCGGGACTTTGCTTGGACTTTCCGGGAGAACCGTTGGATAGGTCTCGGGACGCTGAATCCGTAGACAGAGTGGTATGTGTCAATCAGAGATTGGATGTGAAAGTTATGGGTCTCGAACGGTGAGGGGCATTTTGGTCATTTTGTTGGTAAGGGCAAAAAGGTAATTTGGCTAGGATATCTGATGAATCACCCATCAATGACTCATGCCACCCGCTAGTGACACATGTCACCCCAATTTGAGGATTAGTGGCTGAGATTGCCACAGATTGTCTATCCAAATTCGTATTAATCCATAACTATCAGTTTGAAGAAATAAAAATGAAAACAAAAAAATAGGGAACAAGTGTGTATATGTGTGTGTGCTTGATTGATCGCCCCAGCAACCAATTGAGAGAATATGAGAATCTGAGTGGGTTGAGAGGGTGAATTCGGGAGAGAAAAGAAAGGAGAAAAGAGGAGAAGAGAAAACTGGAAAATACCTCAAGAACCCGAGAAGGTGTTGTTGAAATTGAGAATCGAAATTTGAGTTTGAGATGTTAGTTGGACAAACTAAGCTTCAATTAAGCTTCTAGAGGAAGGGACAAGTTGAACTACCATTGAATTCGAAAGAAATTGATGAACAAACACTAAGAACACACCTTGCGACATCTTCGAATTTTGGAGGTTGAGTTCAAGTATTCGGAGGATTCGAAATTCCTGGAAAGTGTCGGAAATTACAGAAACGCGTGAAGCTCGGAAAGCGAGCGGTTTGGACGGTGTATGAGTTGACATTTTTTTTATAAACTGTTATGCATGCATAGTCAAATGTTTTACATGATCGATTGCATGATTTGGATTGCAATGATATCATGATGATTTGGCATGATTATTTGTGATTTAATGATTATTTTAATCAGTCTTTCAGGCACGTTTTTTGAGAAAATGTGCAAATGATATTTTGGGCTAGGCCCGGAGTAAAAAAGGTTTTGAAAATGATGTTTTAACTTAATGGATGAGTCAAGGATGATTTCTAGATTATTTTATTATTTTCAAACGAGATTTTACGGATTTACGTGTAAATGGTATCTGGGCTTGAGACCCGGTCGGGAATGATTTTTACTTGGTTTGAAGTCAAGGATTTGATTGACATGTTTTGGGATGTAATCCCGGGATGGTTTTCATTGTGATTGTGAATGCCCAGACGGTCGGAGCTAGGTGATCACCCTGACGACCGGAGCTTGGGGGATATGATTGTGAGTTGTTTTTATGGTAAGCCAGCTTCTCGGATGCGACTGAGCCTGGATGTACCACTTAGATGTGTCTGAGCCTGTGGATGTGTTCGCCCAGATGTGATTGAGCCCGAGGGTTGAGCCCTGATATGTCTGATCCCGAGAATGTGGCTGGATGTTGGCCTACACGTAGTGCGGATGTGACTATGTGATTGTTTGTGCACTTGTGAATAATGCGGATTGATTGATTGATTGATTGATTGATTGTGCAGTTGTGAGTAGTGCTGTTTGATGTTGATTATGATTGCGTACTAGTATTGAGTACGGGTTCTGGTCTGTGTGGCCAGTTGATTATGTTTTCAAATATTTTTTGCTTGAGAGCCGGGATTTGATACTTGTTATGTGATTTGGTTGGAAAGCCGGTGATTGTTATACATATGTTTTTC
The DNA here is from genome assembly GCA_032719365.1 of Prinsepia uniflora. Classification (NCBI taxonomy): domain Eukaryota; kingdom Viridiplantae; phylum Streptophyta; class Magnoliopsida; order Rosales; family Rosaceae; genus Prinsepia; species Prinsepia uniflora. Next base: position 58,265,500 of record CM064868.1, on the reverse strand, counting down.
CCTATGCATGCATGGTTTGATAAATTGGAGGGTAAATGAGGTATTTTTAAATGCATTTTAAATGATATTATTTTTGTCCACTCACACCTTTGTTTTTTATGACCCTCCAGGCTGTGGCACGACGTTCAGGGCTGATCGAGAGGCGGAGGCATGAGCGGAAATGTAACAACCCGTCCCGAGAGAAGGTGTGATTAGTGAGATTAATCCGTGGTTAGTTGGTCCCGATAAAAATGACGATTTTGCCCCTGGTTTGGGCAAAATAGTTGACTTTTAGTTCGGGTGGTCAAATGAGGGTTGACCGGTGACCAGGACGTAGTTTAGGACGTCACAAATCCATAGGCAAGTGGCACGCCTGATTCCGACATCCGAGGAGGAAATTGTGATGTTCGGAAGGTCGAGGGCATAACCGTAATTTGGGTAAATTAGGGGGGAAAAGTTGACTTTTTGAATAATCGAGTTTTGGTAGGTTGACCTAGGATGGTTAGATAGATTTCGTCGTCCTGAGTTCGATGACAGGCGGCACGTATTCATCGGACTTACGAGACGAGAGCTACGGGTCTAGGAAGTTTCGGTAAAACCGTAAAAATGTGTAAAACAGGAGGGTATTTTGGTCTTTTTGGCTTTTGGGGATTTGTGCAGAGAGAAGCAAGATGGACGGCTGGGGTTTAAACAGGTGGGATAAGGATGGACTGGATTGTGACACATGGCATTTGTGTAGTGGGTTCTGGGGGGTTCTTCTGTGTGTGTGCGGTCCTAAATACTTGGGTGAACCCGTGTGTGCGTGTGTGGTTCTTCGACAAGCACAGAGAAACAGAGTGAGCTTGTGAGGGAGAATTGAGGAAGGATCTTGGCTGGTGTTGAGTGCGGGTGAGTGAGGGAGAGACAGGGAGGTCAGTGTGAGCTGGTGGTGGTGATTTGGTGGTGCAATCGTGCACGGTGGCACGGCGGAGGTGCGGAGGAGTTTGGGGGGAAACAGGGAGCCTGAGAGTTCGAGGTGGTGGCTACGCCGTGAGGTGAGGCAAACCAAGGCAAGGGGAGGCTGAGGAGGTTGCAAGGAGTCCAACGATCACAGTGGTAGGCGGCGGTGTGCACGGCGGAGCTGCAACCGAAGGGTAAGTCTTCCTGCTCTGTTTTTCCCATGATTTTCATTTGGAAAGTCGTGGGTCTGGGCTGAGAGTCGAGAGGATTGGAGGTCGGGATAGTGTTCAGGGAGGTCCTAGGTGTCGACTAGGATGGTCGCCGTGACGGGGGTGTCCACGACGGAGCTTGGGCGATGATGAGCACTCTGATGCTCTGTTTGGCTGTGAAATTCAAACGGTGAGTCGACGAGTTTGGGGGTGAGTCGAGGGTAACGGAGGTTTGCTCTAGGTTCAGTGAGGTCTTAGGGACCGTCTGGTGTCACCACCGTGACGGGAGGTGACCGGAGTAGAGGAGTCGTGAAACAGGGGGACATTGGCCGTCTGGTTTTGAGTTTAGTCGACGGGCTAGGGACAGTGTCGAGGTGAACGGAGTTGGGGAATCGATAGGGTTGGTCTGGACGTAGATGCAGGTGAAAGAAGGGGCTGAAATGGTGGCCGGACGGTGGAGAATGCTTCTCGCCGGTTCAAGCTACGGCGGCCGGTTCAGTACAGTGCGGGAGGTTGAAGATGGCACTGTAGCTGGCGCGTGAGTGCCACGCGCAGCCACTTTGGGCGGTGCGTGGGGGCGCGTGCGGCGGCGGATGGAAAAGTGATCAACATGGTTTTTGGTCCAGGAGCTATCGTGAGTTCAATGGAGTTGGTTTCGGGTCAATCGGAAGTCGTTTGAGTTTAGTTCCGCGAGGGTGAATGTTTAGGGTCCCGGGTTTTAAGTCTTTGGTTCGGGGAATTTTAAGGAAATTAGGTAGTTGTTTCATAGACGTATTAGTGACATAATTTGACGGTGTTTGACAGGATCGGGATTTCCCGAGGAAGCCGAGGAACGGGCTGGACGTTCGGGACGCGAGTAGGGCTCAGTACTGTGAGTGGACCCTTTTCTTAAACTCGATCATGCATAACTGTTTTTATATACGTTTTTGATGGTTTTACTTAAGACACTATGTTTATCGCATATGTTATGATGGTTTTACGTGATTATACGTGATTGAGATATTTGCACGTTTTTCGAGACGTTTTCGGGATTTTGCACGTTTTTCGAGAAAATGCTGGTTTTCGGATTTTGATGCCACATTCGGGGATTTCCACCTATAAAGGTTTTCTGATAATGATAAATGGATATTTTTCCGGATTTGGGTTCGGAATGACGGTTCTGAACGCCGGAAGGGCTTCGGACCAGTGATTTCGGATTCGGGTTTGGATGAGGATTTGGTAAATGGTTTTCAAATGGTTTTGGGATTGGATTTGCTGGATCTGGATATTGGGTTTAAAGACTCGGATATATTGATTTCCCCCATAGGCCTTGAGTTTAAAGACTCGGGAGTTTAAAGACTCGGATATGATTAAGGCCTGGATTGAGTTTAAAGACTCGGGAGTTTAAAGACTCGGATAGGTCTAGCAGGTTCGATCGGGAAATGAGGATTTGATACGGTTTCTGATACTCATGCTATGGTTTCTTATGATATTTTATAGTGTTTTTGTTTCTTATGATGTTTTATAATGATTATTTTATAACTGTGTTCATAACTGTTGGTTATGCATGTGGTTTCAAAACGGAGGGTTAAACTCGATTTTCGTGTAAAATGGTTTTGAACTCTTGTACTGTTTGGTCCACTCACATCTTCTGTTTTAAATTGCCCTCCAGGTTGTGGAGCTAGCGCGGGGTCTTAACGTCGAGGCAGTGTCTGAGGCATCGAAGTGACGAGCGGGATTTTCGAGTGCTTAAGTTTTCCTCCGCGTGTGTGTATCTATTGTCGGATTTTGTTTCTTTGTATTTTTGTACTAGGCTCTGTAAACGATAACTTCGGGATCTTTTGTTTAATTACTCCTGCGTCTGACTGGGTTTGAGTGAGTTTTACTTGAGTTTTGTGTCGGGGAGTCAGACGGGAGCGGGATTTACCTCGGGTTTCGGGGTGAAACCGGGGTGGGTCCTGACATTATGTTTTCAAATATTTTTTGCTTGAGAGCCGGGATTTGATACTTGTTATGTGATTTGGTTGGAAAGCCGGTGATTGTTATACATATGTTTTTCCCTATGCATGCATGGTTTGATAAATTGGAGGGTAAATGAGGTATTTTTAAATGCATTTTAAATGATATTATTTTTGTCCACTCACACCTTTGTTTTTTTATGACCCTCCAAGCTGTGGCACGACGTTCAGGGCTGATCGAGAGGCGGAGGCATGAGCGGAAATCAGTGAAGTTATCCCTTGTCTGACAAGTGCTGAGGGGTAGTTTCAGGACTTCAGTTGACTTGTCAGACGGGAGCAGGACCGGGCATGGTTATCAAAGTCCAGTTGGGACGTGTCGTGTCAAATTGGTATAAAAGCATTTGGTTACTGATTTCTGTTGTTACGTCATGCCTCCGAGTCGTGCGCCCCGTGCACGGCCTGAAGATGAGAGGGATGAGGATAGGGTTAGAGAAGGCCCAGATATTGTGAGATCTCAACGGTTAGGAGCCACTGTGCTTTGTGGTGATTCGGGCCCGGATGGTGCCGATGATTGGATCATTCGTTTCGAAAGGATTTTTGAAGTCATGAGATGTCCCCCGGAGGACATGGTGTTATTAGCCACTTTTCTTTTGGATGGCTATGCATATAGGTGGTGGCATGGTTTACATTTGACTAGATGGGATGCCCGTATGTTGGCATGGGAAACATTCCGAGAGTGATTTTTGGATTAGTTTTACCCCCGCTCATTTCAGAATGCTAAAGAGGTTGAGTTCCTTCAATTGCAGCAGGTGGATCTGTCAGTGGTCAATTATGAACAGAAATTTTTGCACTTATCTAGTTTCGTTCGTCTGTATATGGCAAATGAGGAGGATAAATGTGGAAGATTTGAGCAGGGATTGAGGAATGCAATATGAGCCGCTGTGAAAGTAGGCTCATATTCTACCTTGAGAGAATTATCAGATGCTGCTATTTCAGTGGAGGCTAGTTTACCTGTCCAAGAACAATCTTTGAGCTCTGGACGACGCCGAGAGCGTCAAGATACTGAACTGATAAGTCATGAAACATCAAAAAGAGTTAGTCGTCATTCCCGTGTATCGCGACCTCAGTTAGTGGTTCAGTCAAGTGGGGCTTCAACCCATTCGATAAGTAAACGACGTGGGGGAGCAAATCGACTTAGCACTACCCTCTGTCACTTTTGTAGGGAACTTGGGCATTTGCGAAGGAACTGCCCATATCGACTTGAAAGTAGTTCAAAGTAATTGTATTGTTACATGATTTCGTGATACTTTGTAAATATTCTATGTTATACACTTGTGTTGTAAGCTGCTTTTTACGTTTAGTTATGGAGAGGGTACATTCGAATTTCAGGGACTAAATTCCTTAAGGGGGGAAGGTTTTAACGACTTTGAAGGAAATGACGATTTTACCCCGAGTTATAAGGGCCAAAAGTTGACATTTTGATCGGGATTTTGTTTGGACTTTCCGGGAGATCCGTTGGATAGGTCTCGGGACGCTGAATCCATAGACAGGCGGCATGCGTCAATCGGAGGTCGGATGTGAAAGTTATGGGTCTCGAACGGTGAGGGGCATTTTGGTCATTTTGTTGGTAAAGGCAAAAAGGTAATTTGGCTGGGATATTTGATGATTCACTCATCAATGACTCATGCCACCCGCAAGTGACACATGTCACCACATTTTGAAAACAGAGAACAAGTGTGTGTGTGTGCTTGAACGATCCTCCCAGCAACCAATTGAGAGAATATGAGAATCTGAGCGGGTTGAGAGGGTGAATTCGTGAGAGAAAAGAAAGGAGAGAGAGGAGAAGAGAAAACTGGAAAATACCTCAAGAACCCGAGAAGGTGTTGTTGAAATTGAGAATCGAAATTTGAGTTTGAGACGTTAATTGGACAAACTAAGCTTCAATTAAGCTTCTAGAGGAAGGGACGAGTTGAACTACCATTGAATTCGAAGGAAATTGATGAACAAACACTAAGAACACACCTTGCGACATCTTCGAATTTTGGAGGTTGAGTTCAAGTATTCAGAGGATTCGAGATTCCTGGAGTGTCGGAAATTAAGAAAACGCATGGAGCTCGGAAAGCGAGCGGTTTGGACGGTGTGTGAGTGGACGTTTGTTTTATAAACTGTTATGAATGCATAGTTAAATGTTTTACATGATCGATTGCATGATTTGGATTGCCATGATGTAATGATGATTTGGCATGATTATTTGTGATTTAATGATTATTTTAATCGGTCTTTCGGACACATTTTTCGAGAAAATGTGCAAATGATATTTTGGGCTAGGCCCGAAGTCAAAAAAGTTTTGAAAAGGATATTTTGACTTAATGGATGAGTCAAGGATGATTTCTGGATTATTTTAATGTTTTCAAATGAGATTTTACAAATTTACGTGTAAATGGTATTTGGGCTTGAGACCCGGTCGGGAATGATTTTGACTTGGTTTGAAGTCAAGGATTTGATTGACATGTTTTAGGATGTAATCCCGGGATGGTTTTCATTGTGATTGTGAATGCCCAGACGGTCGGAGCTAAGGGATCACCCTAACGACCGGAGCTTGGGGGATATGACTGTGTGTTGTTTTCATGGTAAGCCAGCTTCTCGGATGCGACTGAGCCTGGATATACCACTCGGATGTGTCTGAGCCTGGTGATGTGTTCGCCCAGATGTTACTGAGCCCGAGGGTTGGGACCAGATGTGTCTGATCCCGAGAATGTGGCTGGATGTTGGTCTACGCGTAGTGCAGATGTGACTATGTGATTGTTTGTGCACTTCTGAATAATGCAGATAGATTGATTGATTGATTGATTGATTGATTGTGCAGTTGTGAGTAGTTCTGTTTGATGTTGATTGTGATTGCGTACTGATATTTAGTACGGGTTCTGGTCTGTGTGGCCAGGTGATTATGTTTTCACATATTTTGGCTTGAGAGCCGGGATTTGATACTTGTTATGTGATTTGGCTGGAAAGCCGGTGATTGTTATACATATGTTTTACCCTATGCATGCATGGTTTGATAAAATGGAGGGTAAATTAGGTATTTTTAAATGCGTTTTAAATGATATTATTTTTGTCCACTCACACCTTTGTTTTTGATGACCCTCCAGGCCGTGGTACGACGTTCGGGGCTGATCGATAGGCGGAGGCATGAGCGGAAATCAGTGCAGTTATCCCTTGTCTAACAGGTGTTGAGGGGTAGTTTCAGGACTTCAGTTGACTTGTCAGACGGGAGCAGGACCGGGCACGGTTATTAAAGTCTAGTTGGGACGGGTCTTGTCATAGTGTAACGACCTGCCCCGAATTATCAAGATTAATTAAGACTTAGTGACGGATTAGCGAGACTAATCGGGGATTAAACGAGTATTAACTGACGTTCAGGGTGAAATTACGATTTTGCTCCTAAACGAGGGCGAAAAGTTGACTTTTGACCCGGTAGGTCCGATGGCCGAGGGCTCAGGACCGTTACGTAGATCAGGTCGATACGAATCCGTAGACAGTACGGAGAAGTTACGTTTCACGGAAATTCGAGGGAACTATTGCACGTTTTACGAGATGGATGCTTTTAGGCATTAAGTGGGTCCAGATATTTTGGGGCAGGCCCAGTGGATGAATGACACTTGTCATTCATCCATTGCCCACCCAAATTGATACATGCATTTCCCCATTCCTTTGTTCATCCAAAACCAACCAGATCTCACCCAAAAGCCTTGAACCCAAATCCATATCCCTTTCCCTAGTCGATTGTGTGTGAGGACAGAGTGAGTGAGGGACTGAGAGGTGGCAGCAGGGCGGCCAGCCGCCGTGGACGGCGGTGGAACACCCAGAAAACCGGTAAACCGATGAACCTTATATTTTGAAATTCCAATTTTAGTTTTGGGACATTTTAAATTGATTTTGACGAATGGGTTACACTTTTGGTGTCATGACCCGTCCCAACTGGACTTTGAACCGTGCCTGGTCCTGCGCCAGTCTGACAAGCTAACTGAAGTCCCGAAATTACCCCTCAGCACCTGTCAGACAAGGGATAACTGCACTGATTTCCGCTCATGCCTACACCTCTCGATCAGCCCCGAACGTCATACCACGGCCCGGAGGGTCATCAAAACAAAAAAGGTGTGAGTAGACAAAAATAATATCATTTAAAAATACATTTCAATTAGACCATTTCCCCTCCAGTTTATCAAACCATGCGCGCATAGAGTAAAACATATGAATAACAATCACAGGCTTTCTAGCCAAATCACATGACAAGTATCAAATCCCGGCTCTCAAGCCAAACATATGAAAACATTAACCTGGCCACAAAGACCAAAAACCCGTACTCAATACCAGTACGCAAATAATGACCAAAACCCGTACTCAATACGAGTACGCAATCACAATCAACATTAGACAGCACTACTCACAAGTGTACAAACAATCATACTGTCACATCCGCACTACGTGTAGGCCAACCTGGGGAACTGCACTCAAGCACCATCCGGGTCATGTCAGTCATGTCTGGGAACTGCACACGCACATCTAGACGTACCACATACTCAGGGACTGCACTCACGCAACATCCGAGTTACGTCTAGGAACTGCACTCGCATCATCCAGACATGTACTAGTATTCATAATCACAAACACAATCTATACCACAAACACATATCAATCATATCCTTGAATTCAAACCAAGCCAAAAGCATTCCCGACAGGGTCTCAAGCTCTAATATCATTTACACGTAAATTCGTAAAATCTCATTTGAAGACATGAAAATAAAATGAGACATTATAATAATCCAGAAATCGTCCTTGACTCACCAATTAAGTCAAAATATCCTTTTAGAAACCTTTTTACTCCGGGCCTAGCCCAAAACATCATTTGCACATTTTTTGTAAAACGTCCCCGAAAGACTAATTAAAATAATAATTAAATCACAATTAATCATGCCAAATTACCATGACATCATTGCAAGCCAAATCATGTAATCAATCATATAAAACATTTAACTATGCATGGATAACAGTTTATAAAAACAAACGTCCACTCACACACCATCCAAACCGCTCGTTTTCCGAGCTGCACTCGTTTCCGTAATTTCCGGTACCTTCCAGGAATTCCAAGTCCTGCCCAAAATCATCATTAAGGGTCACTAATGACTCAATTAATATCCTATAAATTTTCCATAATTTTCCGGGAATTAATTACGAATTAAACATGTAACATAAGCCTTCAGACCCTCGAAACAACATCGAAACGGTATCCGGTCGACTCGAAACAAACGTCAAAATGTTCGTTACATTGCATAGAACGAAATTAATGTTGACCTCACCTCGGGAATCGTGCCCACTCGCCCTTGCGTGCCGCCGTGAGTGACTGCGCGTGAAACCCACGCGCGTGCTACAGTACCTGCTATAGTGTCGTCTCTCCTACCCGATTCCCTGTAAACGGGTCTGGTAACCCGCGATTCAACCCCGTTAGTTCTCAATCAATTCAACCCCAATTCCTTTGTTTCTTTCATCGATTTTCATCAAATCTAACTTAATTAGAGATTTGTCTTCTTACTTTCACGAATTTAACATCATAAACGGTTTGATTTCCAAGTCGATACCCGGTTGGTTATAAGTTTAATTGTATCCAATTTCAGTTCAATTCGAGAATCTAATCAACCAGAAAGTGTCATAAGATCATTATAAACATGAATTCGAAACCAATTTCAGGATCCTTTACCTCAAATCACCTGAATTCAATCCCAAATTTCTCTCAATTCCGCCATGCTGTTCGTGGCCTTCCTTATGTCAATTCTTCTCAAATTTGAGCTGGTTACATTCCAATTGATCCCAGAAGACTCAATTGAATCTCAATTTGGTTTATCACAGCTTATTTCTTTTATTTCGAATTTTGGAAGATTTGAGCTTCCACGGGTTTGGGTCTTCGAGTTTAAGGGTTTATCTTCCTCAATTCTCCTCTAATTCTCACTCGTTTTTCTCTGTGGATTTGTCCCACCGTCTTAGGTTTTATACTTGGCCTCATCCATCAATCAATTTGATGAAATTTGAACGAAGGGGTGGGCGGTTTTTGTTGTATTTGTTATTGTTCATACACGACATCAAACAGGGCCACCAATCTATCTAATTTCAGTGACATGTGTCACTTACTGGCCAACTAAGTCACTAAACGCTGATTCCTCAATTGGATCAGCCACAATTACCATTTTACCCCAGCACAAATAATTACCAAAATACCCCTAGCCTTCGCAGACTCGCAACTTTCACATCTGACCTCTGATTGACGCATGCCGTCTGTTTATGGATTCAGCGTTTTGAGACCTACACAACGGTCATGGCCAAAAATCCAAAAGGCATCCCAAACAAAAAGTCAACTTTCGGCCCCATAACTAAGGGCAAAATCGTCATTTTACATCCAACTTTTCCACTTTTTTGTCAGGACCCTTCCCAAATATCACCTCGATACCCGGGACGAACCCTGCTCCCGTCTGATCACACTTAAAGTACCAAAATAAGCTCAACACGACCATAAGCATAACTATTAGACAAGGGAGAAATATAATACAACAGTAATTCAGATCATAGTTTATACAAAACAGGCACAAAATCCTACTAGGCTAATCTCGCAACGGAAGAACGTCGTAAGCTCTATGCCTCGGTCCCTGCCTCAACGTTCACCCCAACGCTATCACCACGACCTGGAGGGTAAATTAAAACCAACAAGTGTGAGTGGACTAAAGAAATAAAAGGTTTAAAACACGATTAAGAATAAAACAGTTTAAAGAAAACAATAAGGTTTTTCCCTCCGTTTTAAAATATGCATGCCTAACTAAGTACCAGGAAACCACAATATAAAACAGTATGATAAGTATGCTAAGATCGTATCATAAAACCAAATCCGCAAATATCAAAGTCCGATCAAACCTGCTGGGTCTATCCGAGTCTTTAAACTCAACCAGGCCTCAAATGTAATCTGAGTCTTTAAACTCCCGAGTCTTTTAACTCAATAGGCCTACGGGGGTAATATCATAAATATCCGAGTCTTTAAACTCAATCCGGGCCCGTCCCCCGTCAATCAGAATCCGGATCTTTAAACCCAATATCCAGATCCAGCAAATCCAATCCAAAACCAATTCTAAAATCAATCTCCAAACCCGAATCCGAAATCACTGGTCTGATGCCCTTCCGGCATCCAGAACCGTCATTCCGAACCCAAATCCGGAATTCCACTTTTAATCATCAGAAAACAATTATAGCTTGTAAACATGGAAGCTTAACATCAAAATCAGAAATCCAGCTTTTTCTCGAAAAACGTGCAAAAACCCAAAAATGTCTCGAAAAACGTGCAAACATATCAACCACATATAATCACCATCAAAAAGCATAAAAACATATTTAGAATCATAAAACATAAATAAAAACAGCTAGGCATGCTCGTAAGAAAAGAAAGAGTCCACTCATGAATCCGAAAGTGTCAATCGCGCTCCGTGTGCTCTTCAACCGTCTCAGGCGTCTCCTGTCCTATCAATAGGCACCAAATAGGGTCACAAATACGTCAAATATACTAACCCTAATTTCCCCAAATTTTTGGGAATTTATACATAATTTAAACTTAAACCCTAAACCGTCTGAATCCTCGAACTATCCCGTAACATCGTCTGATTAACCCGAAAGTTACACCAATGGATTCCTTATGACATTTAGAACAAAAACCATATTGGACAATTTCTCAAACTTCTCCTCACGCGCCCCCACGCGCCGCCCTAAGTGGCTGCGCGTGGGCCTCACGTGCCTGCTACAGTGCATCGTCTACCTCGAGTCACCCGGTTCAACTGTGTTGAACCGGCCTGGCCGGTTCTCCTCCAATCTTCCACCAATTCCCACCATTTCAATCCTACAAGCTTCGTCCAGTTCCCTGCAATCTATTCCCGTCCTAAAACATGGAAATCGAAGCCTAAAACCCATCGTCGTCATCCCTGAAACAAACTGCCCGTTTACCCTATTTTGGCCTCCGGCCACCCAGGTCATCCCCCGTCACCGCACCACACTCAGACGACTCCTGGGACCTTCAGGAGTCTCACCCTAACCTCCAAAACCCTCGACTCTAGCTCAAAGTCCACGACTTTTGAAAACAAGAAAACGGGAAAAACGGGAGAATCGGCTCTCACCTGCGATTCTTCCTCCGCCGTCTGCACCGCCGTGCACCACGGTGTCCAATGAGTCCTATGCGGTCGTCCTAACTCCTCCTCAGCCTGGTTTGAACCACAACACGGCACAACCACCACCCATGTTCCACGATCTCTCTGTTTTCCTAGAAAACTCAACCTCACCACCGCCGTGATTTCGTGCACAATTCAATTCCAAAACCTGATCTCTTCTTCTCTCTGTTACTCTCACAACTCACCAGACACTCACCCACACACTGAATCGATCATACACTCCACCGCCTCACTCTCTGTTTTTTGTTCTTCTAAGCCAATTTGCACGGTTCAAATTTAACCAAAATGCGGCCGTGTACATTTTAGGCCTTCCTAGAACCATCCAGCCCTCACCACGTGTCCAATACCCATGGTCCTCAGTACAAATATCCAAGCCCACTCAGCCACTTGCCCTTATCTGATTGGTCTTAAGGGGAAAAAGACCAAATTGCCCCTAGGTTTAGAAATTACCATTTTGCCCTCAAACTTTCCAGACCCATAACTATTCCGTCCGACGTCCGATGACAGCATGCCACCTGTCGTTGTACTCAAGACGTCGAGACCTATCTAACGGTCCTCGGTCTACGTGAAAATCACAAGTCCACTAAAAAGTCAACATTTTCCTCGATTAGTCCAAATTACGGTAACGCCCTCAATCTTCCGAACGTCATAACTTTTTCTCCGATTGTCCAAATCGGACATGCCACTAGTCTACGAACTCGTGACGTCCTAAGCTACGTCACAGTCAATCGTCCACACTCATCCAACCTGTAAATCAAAAAGTCAACTTTAGCGCACTATTCACAAGGGCAAAATCGTCCTTTTATACAAATCTTTTACAAAATTACATTTATAACCTTCCTGGAGGTACGGGTTGTTACATTTTTCCTTTCTCGAATTTTCGAGTCGTCACATATGGGACATGGACGAGCTGTTGAGGATGAAAAAGGGAGGAGGAGGACAGTGGAAAAGCTCTAGAAGTCGACTCGAATTTTGGCCGTGAAAACCAAATAAAAAAGGTGAGGTCTTGAACCTTTTTTCTTTGTTTTGATAGGTTGCGAGGATGGAAATAGGAAGATTAGGATCGAAAAGGGAATAATTGGACAAAAAATGAGGGGGGTAGGAGCCTGAACCGGCTCCGTCGGTTCGGCTGGACCGGCCGCGCAGGAACCTCGGTTCGGACCAATCGCGCACAGTGTAGTGGCGCGTGGGCTTCACTCGTAGCCCTTTTGTCCGGTACATGAGGGCGCGTGGGGAGGATTTTGGGGAAGGTTCCATCATGTAATTTCATCTATTGGATCTAACGAACATTTTGGGACTAATTTTGAGTCGATCGGACAGCGTTCCGATATAGTTTGGGACGTCCGAAGGTTTAGGTTCGACTTTAAAAATAGTTAAAAATTCCGGAAAATTACGGGGATTTATTGAGGGGTTATTTAAGTACTTAGTAACCCTCTATTATGATTTGGATAGGTTCGGGAGCCCCGGTGATGGTGATTGGCCCTAGAAGGGCGTATGGCGCGTGAAACGAGGCGCGACTTCGGACGGTCTGTGAGTGGATTTGTTTTATGAATTCGATACATGCATAAATGTTTTATATGCTTTAATGAACATGTTTTATGATGCCATGAGTGCATTTGTTTGTGGTAGGTTAGAAATTACGTATTTGCACGAATGAATGGGTTTTGGATTTGGAAATGTGAATATCGGGCATGAGACCCATTTGATTTACAAACTCTCAGACTTGGAGTCCATTTGATTTGATGACAAATCGGGATGGAGGCCCATTTGAGTTATACGATCGGGCTGAGGGCCCTGTTGGTTTACGAATTCGGGCTTGAGGCCCAGTTGGTTGTAATATCGACCTTGAGGCCCCTTTGACTGTGGTATCGGGCTTAAGGCCCCGTTAATTGTGAAATCGGGCTCGAAGCCTCGTTGATTTGTGGTATTGGGCTCGAGGCCCCGTTAGTTGTGAAATCGGGCTCGATGCCTCGTTATTGTGGTATCGGGCTTAAGGCCTTGTTGATCGTGAAATCGAGCTTGAGTCCCAGTTCGGTTTATGAAATGAGAATTCGGGTTTGAGATCATGTTGAGAGGAGGATTTAGGCCGAGACCTGTGAAAGTGGATTTGAATCGGATTAGAGGAATCCTGTTGAGATGAATCGGGTATGAGACCCAGTTGAAATATGTTTTGAGAAAGAAAGTATTTGAAATGTATATACCCTCATACATGAGTTGATTGGTCTTCTCCAGACGTCGACCTGGAGAGTCACGATCCACTACCTGGAATGAGTATCCCCACAGGGAGCCCATTCCAGGAGTGGGAGTTATGATGTGGTCCCGGACCAGATTCTGGAGAGATGCTCTGACTAGATCCAAAGATAGAGCCTCCTAAACAGAAAATTCCTAGGGGTAGACTCAGAGTGAGATCCCGAGTAGTGTGCACACTAATATAGAGATGAATCGTGACAGATATCGGGGATGTGTTCTCTAGGGGTTGTGTGCCCCGAGTTGGCATCTCGTCTGAGATGACCGAGGATGGGTTATATGTATGGATATACGTATGATATTTTACGGAAAGTGGTTTGGGGCAGAGACCCCGTGTTCTATGTTTTTTATATGGATTTGGGGGTTGAGACCCCATGTTCTAGGTTTTGGTATTTCACTGAGAATGGTTCTGGGCTGAGATCCACGTATGTTAATTTGGGCTGAGTCCCAACGGAAACTAGTTTTGGGCTGAGTTCCCATGTACTTACTTTACGGTTTTGGACCAAGGCCCAAATGGTTTTTGTGAATGTTTTGATAAATGGTTTTCGAATGCATGCATGCTTTTTAGTGAAGGGCATAAATATCGTTTTATAGAATGTTTTTATTAAAATATTTATTTTGTCCACTCACGACTTTTGATGTTTTGAATGCCCTTCAGGTTGATCGCGGATAAGGGCCGTAGCAGAGACCGAGACATCACACTCCTCCTCTAGATCCTGGTGCTCTCTGGTAGTCTCGATTGGGTTAAGGACGGAATTATCCATGGTCTGACACTTTGTGTCAGACGGGAGCAGGCACGTCCCACGTTAATCCTGGGGGATTTGGGACGGGTCCTGTCAACTGGTATCAGAGCGCGTTTTGCGCGTCACTCTGTGCTCAGATTGAGGATGTGATATCTCTGCAGTCATAACAGCCCGTCATCAACCTGATAGTTAGGGTATTAGTACTAGAATTTAGTGGAATTGAACCCTAAACCCTAGTTAGATTAGGTTTGACACGAGGTGCAATGGTTTAAGGATTCGATTGGCATTTGATGCCGCGTTCTCCGAGAAGTTGGATCCCGAGTGGGATCAACGTTCGTATGAATCTAATGGCTTATAGCCGTATAGTTACGGGAGATAGGATCCCGGGGACCAGTGTACATGGTAGGACGACCAGAGAGTCGAGACCATTGAATAGTCAGGACGGACATGGATCGAACCAAGTGGGATCAGTGGAGGTTGGACGCCAGGTTCGTCCATGACAAAAGTGCAAGGATCGGAGATTGTGCTGCTAGGAGCAGTCAGGTGCACGATGACCCTAGTTGAGGCTGGTTGGAATAGGAATGTTGACCTAATGTGGCATGAAATGCCATGTTTTGGGGTGTCGAATCCCAGAGGGATGTCGACTAGTAGGAAATGCCCCAGAATAGTTGTCGTGTGGCATGGTAGGATACGATTGCGACTTGTAGAAGTGGTGCAGCGTTAGGCACGCAGTATGGCCAAGTCCTTGTGGAGGCTAGCGGCGAGGAGCCGTAGAGTTACGAGAGGACAAGATCCTCAGAGTGAGGTTACTGGTTGGTTGGACACCAGTATCGAGGTGTGGTGACTTTTCAGAGTCGAAAGCGTTGGATCGGTTAGGGTGGACGTGCTGCAGGGAGCAGCCGAGTTCGCGATAACCCTAGTGGTAGTTGATGGGAAAGAGTTACTAGGAGAGTGATACTTGTGGATCGGATTCCGAGGTGGACTGATCGACAGACATTATGTGTTGAGCGGTGGTGTCAACAGTGAGTTTACCGCTTAGGTTCAGAGTCTTGATGGTAATGAATATGGGTTGAGCATGTACAAGTTCGTGGTAGGTACCACCATCAAAGCTAGATTGGAACGGTCATAGCAGAGTTGTGGGGCACGAGAGAGGCAGAGCCCTCCAACGCGAGCAGAGACAAGTGGCATTTGCACGGTTGGAGCAGGGTTTAGGATTGGTTTGATTCGCACTCCGCCACATTGAGTGTGATGACGATAACGAGGAGAGACGACTAGACACGAGCTGAAAGGATCTCAGTCGTGTTGTGTCAGGACCCGTCCCAATCCCCCCGGGATTAACGCTGGACGACCTTGATCCCGTCTGACACGAAGTGTCAGACTAGGGAAAATTAAAACCTTTAGCCCTAAGGCTTCCAAAGTACGTCAGGATCCGGAGGAGGTATGTGATGTCTTGGTCTCTGCTACAGTCGAACTGTATTCAACCTGAAGGGCATTGAAAACAGAAAGACTGTGAGTGGACAAAAAGCAATAGTTATAAAACATATTTCATAAAAGACCTTTATGCCCTTCACTAAAAAGCATGCATGCATAGTAAAACCGTTTATCCAATCACATACGTTTAAACAACCACATCCATACGGGCTCCTGCCCAAAACCATTTACAGAAAATGTAACGACCCGTCCCAAATTCCTAGATTAGATTAGTAACTAATCACGATTAGTGAGGTTAATCCGTGATTAGTTAGGCGAAATCGGACGAACGATGCAAAATGACCGTTTTGCCCTTAAGTGTGGCAAAACGTTGACTTTTCAATTGGGCGGTCAAATGGACTTTGACTGATGACCGTGACGTAGTTCGTGACGTCACGAGTTCATAGACAGGTGGCACGTTCAATTCCGACGTTCGAGGAGGAAGTTATGACGTTCGGAAGTTTAGGGACATTTTGGTAATTTTGGTTAAATGGGGTCAAAATTTGACTTTTTGATCGGGATGTCCGATGGCCGAGGGCCGAAGACTATTATGTAGATAAGGATGATACGAATCCATAGACAGGCGGCACACTGAAATCGGACTTCGAACGGGAGAGTGATGGGTCACGGAAGTTCGATTTCACTATACACGTACTTCGAGGCGACGATGATTTGGCGAAATCTGATTGGGCAAATATTTTAGTGGGTCCCATGGATGAGTGACAAGTGTCACTCATCCTATTGGCTAAATCCCCCAAATTGTGGATCTATATAATAAAATAATATTATTTAATTAATTTTTTAATCAAATCCACACCTTATTCAATCTTGGCCATCCATTCCAAATTCATCTTTAAATCCACACCCTCCATCCCATCTCCCTCCCATATGATCAGCCATCCTCCTTCTTCTTTGTTTCTTCACACCCGAAACCCGAACCCCCCATGTATGCATTTTCTTCATTTTTCTTCTTTGTTCTTCAAACACCACACCATACACATACCACCACATCTCATCATTTTTCATCTTATGTGTGACCGTGAGGAAGGACCGTGATGATGAGGACGCGACGGCGAGGACTCACAGCGGCGGACCACGGCGGGGGAACCCGAAAACCCGTGAGGTACATTTTATTCAAAATTTGGATTTTTAGTTTTATGAGTTTTCGATGGTTTCTAAAGATTAGGAATGGTTTCTGAGGACCCTAGGAGACTTGTAGGATTGTTTTCGTGGTTTAGGATGGCCGGGAAAGCCCGTGAACAGTGGAGGAAATTCCGACCACCATTGATGGTGGATGGAAGCTCGGTTTCGGGTGGTTTTTCTTAGTTTTAGGGATTGGGTTAGATAGGAAATGAAGAAATAGGAATTTAGGGATTAAAATGGGACCAAACGGACCCCGAATCAGTCCGAAAACCCGAGAAAACTGTGCGGTGAACAGTGCCCATGAATAGTAACTGGTTCAGTTCTGAGGAGGATGATGATGAACAGTGTTTTCGACCTTCTAGGGGCCCGTGAGGGCACGTGGTCCATAATTTGGAAAAGTGTTCAACACAGGAAATCTTCTATTCGATGTAGCGAACATTTTGGGACTGGTTTCGTGTCAATCGGACACCGGCTCGATATGTTTCGGGGTGTCGGAAGGTTTAGGGTCGACTTAAAAATAGTTGAAAGTTCGGGAAAATTACGGGGCTTTGGTAGGAGGTTAATTAAGTAGTTAGTAACCTTCTATTAAAATTTGGACAGGTTTGGGGGTCCCGGTGATGGTGATCGGTTCGGGGAGCCGTATGGCACGCAAATCGAGGCGGCAGCTCGGACGGTCTGTGAGTGGACCTTGTTTTCTAAATTGGTGCATGCATAAATGTTTATTATATGTTTTAATACATGTTTGATGATGCCATGGGTGCATTTGTATGTGTTTACGTATAGGCACGTATTTCAAGGTTTCGACCCTATACGGTGCCTATACGGGTCTGTATTTCTTTATCGGTCTAAATGAAATGGTTTTGGATTTCAAAAGGATAAACTCGGGTATGAGACCCATTTGGTTTTGTCTCGGGCATATGACGCTATTTACGACCTTCGAGTCTAAATCGTGGTCGCGACGGGTGCTATGTGCACGGCGATCGACGATACTACGCTCGCTTCCGGATTGGGATGTGTTCCTTCCGGAGAGGTCACGATGCACGATTCGAGGTCGGGCAGCCTGGGGAGGCTCGACTTCGGAGTGCTGACGGTTCAGGATATCGATCGGTGATGAGTGCACCATGATCTTGTGGTGGTCGCGTCGGTTGATTCGTTCACGGCGACATACCAGGATTGAGAGCGGTCCTGGAAGGATGGTTGCACGCATCACTATGATCGGAGTCGTGACTGACCTTTAGATATCGGGCACGGTGCCCAGTTGAGTCATATGTTCGGGCACGAGACCCAGTTGTTTTACACTGATGATTTCGGTTCAGGGACCCTACGTGGATTTCCAAGTTCATGACGACATGAACTCTAGAAAGGTCAGTGTGGTTCATTACGGTTTATGGGAACCGGCATGAACCTTTTTCAGGTCATTATGGTACATGACGGTTTATGGGAACCGGCATGAACCTTGGTTAATGGATGTTATGGATCATGACGGTTCAAGGGAACCGGGAATGAACGTTTATGTTATGTATATATATGTATTCATATACCTTCCTTTACTTCTATTATCTCCTCCAGGGAGGGTCGTTGGCCTGGGTGGACCCTGGAGTAGTCACAGAGCACCGACTGAGTGAAGTCACCCCCCAGTTGGGTTCCTTACTCTCAGGAAGGCTATGATTACTATTACCTCAGGTAGGGTCAGTGGTCTGCGGACATTGACCTTGACTTTGAGAAGACTCGGATTGAGACCTGGGTAGCACGCGCGTAGCTTTGGAAACCGTGACAGGATTGGTTGTGTGAATTATATGTATATATGATGTATGCTTTATGAGATATATATATATATATATATATGATATATGGATTGTGATATGTGGTATGCACAGGTGTGCACAAGATTTGGGCAGTGGCCCGTATGGTCGTTTTCATTATGGTTCTTTCAATCTTGGTTTTGGGCTTAGTTCCTACAGATGATTTCCTTGGATAAATGATTTTCGAATGCATGCATGCTTTTTAGTGAAGGGTACAAATGTCTTCTTGTTAAAATGTTTTTATAAACTTTGGTTTTGTCCACTCACAGTTTTTAATGTTTTGACTGCCCTTCAGGTTGACATATGATGTGGACTATAGCAGAGACGGAGATATCACATACCTCCTCCGGATCCTGGCGTACTCTGATGGCCCAGGAGGGCAAAGGTCAGAAATATCCCTTGTCCGACACTTCGTGCCAGACGGGAGCAGGGTCATCCCGCACTAATCCCGGGGGGATTGGGATGGGTCCTGTCAGAAAACCATAACATAGTAAACATATGTGGGATCTCAGCCCAAATCCATTTATCATCATAAAACACAATTTCGCAAACCACTTGAAATCATGTTTATCCAATTTATATTTCATATAACTAATCCTGTCAGAGTATCTAGAGCTACGCGCGTGCTACCTGGGATCTCAAACCCAAGTCTCTCCAGGGTCCACCCAGGTCAATGTCCGTAGATCAATGACCCTCCCTGGAGGTTATAAACCATAGCCTTTCTGAGAGTAAGGAACCCAACGGGGGCTGCTCCACTCAATCAGTGCTCCGTGACTGGTCCGGGGTCCACCAAGGCCAACGACCCTCCCTAGAGGAGACAATATATATATATAAAGGATGGTATACAAAAAACCATTTGAAGGGTTCATGCTCGGCCCCCATAAGCCGCCATGAACCAATAAAAACCTTTAGAGGGTTCATGCGGGTCCCCATAAACCGTTAGGAACCATAAATCCAATTATGGGTCCCTGATCCGAAATCACAATCTGAAAATGTAACTGTGCCCTAAACCCAAATCCACATACAAACTGAGCCTCCAGCCCAAATCGTAAAACAACTGGGCCTCTTGCCCGATTTCGTAAACTAAATGGGCCTCGTGTCCGATACGTAAGTCAATTGGGCTCCGAGTCCGATTCGTAAACCAACTGGGCCTCTGGCCCAATGCCTTGTTAAATCAAAAGGACCTCAAGTCCGAGAGTTCTTAAATCAAATGGGTCTCGTGCCCGATCCATATTTCGAAATTTGAAATCGATTCAAGAACCAATTGGGCCTCTAGCCCGAGAAAGTAACTAAATGGAACTTCTGAATGTCATAACTTCTTCCTAGAATGTCGGAATCGGACGTGCCACCTGTCTATGACCTCCTCACGTCCCGAACTACGTCACATTCATCGGCCAAAGTCCATTTGACCACCAGAACAAAAAGTCATCGTTTTGCCCACGACTAGGGGCAAAATAGTCATTTCGCACCGTTCGTCCGAAAGTACCTCACTAATCACCGATTAACCTCACTAATCTTTGATTAGTCACTAATCTAATACTGAAAGTCAGGACGGGTCGTTTCAACCTTCCCTCCTTAAATTAATTTCGTCCTCGAAATTCCAACTATCTTGATTCCACAACCACCTCGTGGAAAGAAAGTCGATCTCACCTCGTGTGTACACTCGTACACCAACTAACCAGAACAATATTTATTCGCGTCCAGACATTCCAATAATACTCACGTTGCATCGATCACACTCGACCCCGTCGAGTGACAGTAATTCCACGTTCCGAGTTGATACCACTTGACATTTCTACTATTTCGTTGATCCCACTAGGAATCACCAGACCTCACTAATCGATCCATGTTGACACAACACGCAAAACTGTCACCACTTGACAGTCGCCAGTCAAAGACTGACATTATACTTACTTGTGGTTACACTAACCACCAACTTACTCAACCTGAGTGTACAATGACCAACATCTCACTCAACCTGTGTGTAACTGGACCCATCAGAAATACCATGACCCAGTGTACGGTATCCAATGTCTAGTTCACGTCCTCAACTAATCCAATGGTATCAAAACTAAGCCGACTACTAACACGCTCACCCACGTACCTCTAGTATATCCTATATACCGTCACCTGGCACCACAAGTTTGCCCGGTATCGTACCCCGAACAATGTACAAGGTACGTACGTCCATCCATCAACTAGCCTACAACCACCTAGGTCGTAGCTAATCACATTTAAATTCTAGAGCCCATCTATCCAATCCAGTATTAGACAGCTCAAAACTCCAACTCAACCTCCAACACGAGTCCCATGGTCACCCGACCAGCAACACAACTTCTATTCTAACCCCGAAATCCAATACGTACCAATCTGACTCACGCCTACCAAGGCGTACCTACTCGTGCCAACTAGCATCCAATCTCACTCACGTCTACCGAGACGTACCAATTTCGAACCTATCGATTACCTGCTCATTACATTCGATTGACTTCATAGGGAAGCCAATCCCATCATTCACACATCTAAGGCTGACTAAATTCGACCCCGTCAGAAACCTACTCGCTCGTTTAAAACACCATACGGGATCAATCTCGAAAGGAATTTCAGTCCCATCATCCACAACTCAAATATCCTAGTAAGAGTGATAAACTCTCCACCTATCTGGGCCATCAAGATCACTGTCCAGATCCAGCACTACGTCACCCGACCATAAATGTCACAATCCTCGATCTTCACGACGCCCAAAATCCTCAACATCACAATCCTCGGAATCCGATCCACAAGTATCATAAAACACAATTTCGTAAACCACTTGAAATCAAGTTTATCCAATTTATATTTCGTATAACCAATCCTGTCACGGTATCTAGAGCTACGCACGTGCTGTAATGACCCGTCCCAGGAATTAAGGTTAAGACAGTGATTAATGACACGACCCATCCCAATCCCTCCAGGATTACCATGGAATGTGTCATGCTCCCGTCTGACAAGAGGTGTCAGACAAGGGATAACATGTTGCCACTGCCCAAACGAGCTTCCAGAGTGTGCAAGGATCGATGGAGGAGGTGTGCGATGTCCCAGTCTCTGCTGCAATCGCTTCCGGAATCAACCTGAAGGGCATTAAAAACAAAAGCTGTGAGTGGACGAAAATAAACAAGTCTGTTTAAAACATTAATAAGACATTTATGCCCCTCAGTAAAAACATATGCATGCACCAAAAACCAATATTCACATATTTACTTAGAAATAACCATTAGGGACTTAGCCCGGAAACCAAAGCATAGTTTCAAATCCCAAAAGTCAATCCAAGAGTTATTTCATAAATCCAATAATATACATTTATTATTTTTCCATCTCCGGCATCCCCGATGCCTAGCGTCCCAGACGCTTGACGTCCCCGACGTCATATCTCAAGGTATTAAGCAACGCGTGCTGCCCGGGGTCTCACCAGGTCCATATCTCTGACATCCCCGATGTCCGACGTCCTTGACGTCTAATCATAGCAATCCTGCTCCTGGATCACTATACGGTCTGGTAGCTCCGTACAATGACCCCTCGCAGGCAATGCACCGTGACTTCTCCAGTGTCCCCGACACTTGGAGGAGACCAATGTATAGATCCTCATATCGAGATGGTTTTATGGAACACATTTTATTATTCATTTCCAAAATATCACAAGGGCCCTGACCCGAATTTCCATAAAACCGTCATAAATCCAAATAGTTGATTATCAAATTCGAAATCATTTATTCAATTCCATTTTAGGGTCCCCGACCCGAAATTGCATATATAAATTAACTGGGCCCCTGGCCCGAATTCATAAGTCAACTGGGCCTCTGGCCCGATTTCTCAAATCAACTGGGCCCCTGGCCCGATTTCTTAAATCAATTGGGCCCCTGGTCCAAATTCACTTTATCAAATCCGTAACCGTTTCATGAAATCATATCCGAACCACAATTATGGAAATCAGTGCAAATCCAGAAATCCTCGATTTACGTGTAAACACGTAACTCGCCTCGAAATGCGTGAAATCATATAAATTCACCGATATCCAAAATAAATCATAAAATCACAATTATAACAATCATGAAACAGTTATGCATGAATCGAATTTATAAAACCAATGTCCACTCACAGACCTTTTAACCGAGCGCCTCGATACGCGTGCCATAGGCCTTCCCTGGCCACACCACTATCACCGGGACTCCCAATCCTGTTCAAATCACATTAGAGGGTCACTAACCTCTTCATTAACATCCTATTAAAGTCCCGTAATTTTCCCAAATTTTTAAGTATTTTTAAACTGGATTAAAAACCTTCGGACATCCCGAACAATATCGAAACGGGGTCCGATTGACACGAAACCAACGCTAAAATGTTCGTTACATTGCATAGGACAAAAGTCATGTTGGAAGCTTCCCCAAATTACCTTACACGCGCCCCCACGCGCCGGTTGAACTCCCTGCGCGTGAAACCCACGCGCCGGGTACTGTTCATCATCGTCCAGCCGTGGACGGGTCCTGCAACCGGGTCGCCGGGACCCGCGGGTTGACCCGATTGGTTCTCAGCCGTTTCTCGATTATTTTCGACGGGGTTTTCACCTACAAGATCGTACGAATTCAACTAAGTGTTCTGTGGAATCAAAAACAAGGAATAACGTCGAGATTTTTACCTCTGAACAAAAATCCGAAGCCCAGAATTTCCGATCGTCCTTCCTCCCGATTCAGGCCACCTTGAGTCCCAAAATTACGTCCACAAGATCAATTTAGGTTCATAGAACACCGTAGGATCAAATCCAATGACCAACACCCATCCAAAACCTGATCACTATTTTTGGTTTCGAACCGGGTTACGGGCACCGCCGTCCCCGCCGTGCCCAGCTCACTTCGAGCTTCGAAATCTTGTCCCATGTGCCTGTTTCTGACCCTAAGTCTCAATAGATTCAAGAAAGAGCTCAGAAACTCGACTAACGGCCAATCCTCCAAAACCTGGACATAATCTTCCCTCAGGTAACAGACCCGCCGTGGTCCACCGTAGTCGCCGCCATCGTCCTGCCGCCTCCCGCCGTCTCTTATACCTCAGTCATACCCACATGTGCACAGATGAGATGAGCTGTTTGTGTTTGCTCAAGTTTCTTCACGGGTAAGGAAGAATGAAAGTGAGGGAGAGATGTATTTGATGGCTATTCGAATCAAATAGTGGACAGTGAGGATGGCAACATCACAGGAGATGGGGGGCTGAGATTGAAGGCAGAGATCAGATGAATGGCCCAGATCAAAAGGTGAAATAAGTGGGAATTCTTTAGTTATTTAATTCCTAATAATTTAATCAAATCTCACCAATCCAGATCTGAGCCCATAATTTAAGTTTAGTGGTCCACGTGTCCCACTCAGAATCTCTGACCAATCAGAAAAAGCCACGTGTCCCTGCATCGTAATGCGTGCATAGTGAAACCGAACTTCCGTGACCCATAACTTCCCCGTTCGAAGTCCGATTTCGGCGTGCCACCTGTCAATGGATTCGTATCGACCTGCACTACATAACGGTCCTTGGCCCCCGACCATCGGACCTCCCAATCAAAAAGTCAACATTTTCCCCTATTTCGTCCAAATTACGAAAGTTCCCCTGAACTTCCGATAGTCATAACTTTCACCACGAATGTCGGAATCGAACGTGCCACCTGTCTATGAACTCGTGACATCCCAAACTACGTCACGACCATTGGTTAAAGTCCATTTGACAGTCCGAATTAAAAGTCAACCTTTTGCCCACGCCCAGGGGCAAAACGGTCATTTTGCACAATTCGTCCGATTTTGCTCAACTAATCCCAGATTAGTCATTCTAAAACATAATTAAATAATATTAAATCCCGATATTCGGGACGGGTCGTTACAACCTTCCCTCCTTAAATAATTTCGTCCTCGAAATTACCAAATATCCTTGCTCCACAACCACCTCGTGGAAAAATTTCGATCTCACATCTGTGTACACTTGTACACCCACCATACTTGTCTGTACTCAGACGTCCCATCACGGTCTCTCACCGTACCGACCACACTCGAACACCGCGAGTGACATTGATCACCTGATCCTTGTCAATTTACCATTTAGCTGACTCCTTCAGCTTGTCGGTTTCTTTCCATTGCCAATATATCCTTACATTTGCTCCCATTGGGAGTCACCAAATCCCACCTGTCAGTCCATGCTAACACCATCAGTCAAACTGTCACCACTAAGCTTTACCACCCTGGTAAGGCTCCAACCATCGACTAATCAGCGACTACACCCCATACTGCCACTCGCTCAAAGTAGCGTAAGATCAACCACATGATCTCCATTCGCAGGGCATGCCCAATCATGCGACATAAATTAATCTCAATGTCCATAACCGCCGACTCCGTCAGCGAACCCTGACGCTTGAAAAATCACGGCGTAACAACATCACGCAAGGCTTGTCATGGTTTCACATACCACCAACTTACTCATCCTGAGTGTACGTATACCGTCAACTTACTCAAACAAAGGGTGTAACTGGAACACAATGAATACCAGCCCAGCAGTGATCACACATCTCAATACTAGGCTTCCACTAGCCATCCGTGGCTAAGAGCGTGTGCTCATAAATCATTGATCCCGACAAAATCACCCTGCTCAACGCACAGTATCCAATGTCTAGTCCACAAACACAACCAAACAAATGATATCGGAACCAAGCCGATTACCAACACGTTTAATCACACACCACTGGTACATCCTATGTATCGTCCCTAGGCACCACTCAGCCTATCCAGTATCAATCCTCGTACAACGTATCCTGTACGTACATCAATCCATCAATCCGCCTACAACCACCTAGGTTGTTGCCAAACACGTTCTAATTACTCTAGAGTCCATCTGTCAGATACTATACCAGACAGATCAAAAATCTGACCCAATATCCATTTCCAAATCCGAATCCGAAATCATTATTTCGTTAGCTAGCATTGGAATAATCATTCCGCACCCAAATCCAGTAATCTACTCTCGAGCTTCGAAATCGAATCCTGAATCGTCACCCAGAATTTCGATTCCAAAACCAAAAATCTCGTTCACGTCTACCGAGACGTACCAAAACGGAACCTATCGGTTACCTGCTCAAAACACTCGATTGACTTCATAAGGAAGCCAATCCCAATATCCACACGTCTAAGGTTGACAAAATCTGACCACTTCGGAAACCTACTCACCCGAGTAACAAACCATATGGGCTCCACTTCGAAAAGAAGTTCAGTCCTGTCATTTACAACTCACATACCAAGGTAAGAGTGATAAACTCTCCACCTATCTGGATCATCAAGATCACGATCCAGATCCATCACTACATCCTTTGACAAGTAACATCACGATCCTAGATCGTCACCATGCCAAAAGTTCACAACATCACAATTCAGATCCACCTAGGATCCACACATTCTCACGTAGCTAACAATCCATCTAAAAACTGATCGTAGGGTCTTGCACCCTCATTGAATCCTTCGTCAAATTTCCCTTGGTGGAAATGATGACCTCGCATTTCACCACCAAATCCAGAATCATACACAACTTCTTGTGTCCAATGACCCCAAGCCAAACATGGGTCCACCCACCAATACACGCTCAACGTACTGGTAGCAATAATCAACGTCCGCTAGGACAGAAAACAAGAAGTCAACCCCAATGACTTCAGAACACTAATCACCGATGCAAAAACGAGCACTCCTCTCGTCCCCTAATCACAACTCTCCCCGAAACGGGAGTTCCAATCATGTTGGAAACAGACATGCTCCCAATGAGATGTCAAGTCCAACCACTGGACTTCCCACATCCTCAACTCACTTGGACAACCATGTGTCCAAAACCAATCCGTTACTCGGACCTTACGTCCGTTAATAATCATTTATGCACACACCACGATTCCGAACGGGAATTTCTCAACTCTTCCTGGATGTGCCTACCTTACTGCCTTCGTCTCACATCTCAACCTTTACAGGTTCAATTCTCAGGTTCCACGTGATTCATAATCACAAAATCCCACATCAATACCACAAGTGGTTTTCCCCGTATTCTCCATTCCAGTAATTTCCTTGCACTTTCTTGGGATATAAGAAATATACCATCTTACCAATCTCGGAGTTGATAACAACTCCCCAAGTCCACTAATTCTCATGACGTAGGGAACATCGTCCCTAGATTCCTCAAGTCTCAAACATACCTTTTTATCCATTCATCACTTGTCATCTCATAACTGTTGGGACTTAACCCCACACGTCACAATCTCCACTGGATCCTATCTAGTCCATGACTCAACCACCACTGAGTCGGAGATACCAATCATATGTCCATCAAGACAGAGTCACATCCCAACTCGTGGCTCATCGTCAACACAAACACTGACACCAGCACCAGCGCTAGTATCACCGACACTTGCCTCAACACACAGGCATCCACACTAGCACACGAACATCCACACTAGCACACGAACATCCATGCTAGCACCCTATGTGCACAGTTGATACCCTGGATCTCCGTTCATACCGAACGACGATCCCGTATCACCACTCGTACCCCACAACTATGGTACCTCCAATTGACAATCGGCATATCAGGATAATGACCGTTCCTTGAACGTCCCCTGATCCTCAAGTGTTAAAACCACACTAAATATCCTCGATAACCAGTCATCTCGACACAACTGTCGACCAACAGTCATCGTTTTCAAGATCCGTATCCACACCTCACACTATTATTCGATCCAACACGGAATTCCACATCTTATCCCATAACCGTATCCGTGGATCGAATCCCATAATCCTGACTAGACTCATTAGAGTCATCCACATTGTCATCCTTGACCTTCGCCGCTCGTCGCAGCACAAGTTCCCATTTAAAGTTCACTTTCCTGTCCATCAATTACAAATTAGGGTTCCAAAATCACACCCAAGGGTTCCACCGAACCCAACTGCCTTCCGCAGTAAAATCCACAACATGACCGACCCCGCGGTCCTGACATCGTATAGACGTCAAACCCAATCCAATCGTCAACTCAACGTGGGTTCCATCGTGGGTTCCACCACGAAGGTCATCGGCTAACTCCGATGCACCAACACCCCGAACACTAGCCAACACTACCAGGGTCCACATTTTAGACCATTACTCAACTGAGTTTCGCATTTCCATATCATTATTCAAATTGGGTTCCCTGAACCCAGCTGTGCCCAGTAGCACAACAATCGATCATCACATGACCGAACAAACGGTCCCACATTACCAGTTAATCACAAACAACCCCACTTGGGTCGAATCACGTTAACGCACGACGTATTGGGCCAAACACACATTATCCACTACTCAACCCAAAACTATCTATCAGGTTGACAACGGAACAGCAGCCCAAAGAGACATCACACCCTCGACCTTCACGCACAAAAGAGCAAAACCTGCTCTGATACCACTTGACATGACCCATCCCAATCCCTCCGGGATTACCATGGAATGTGTCATGCTCCCGTCTGACAAGAGGTGTCAGACAAGGGATAACATGTTTCCACTGCCCAAACGGGCTTCCAGAGTGCGCAAGGATCGATGGAGGAGGTGTACGATGTCCCAGTCTCTGCTGCAGTCGCTTCCGGAATCAACCTGAAGGGCATTAAAAACAAAAGCTGTGAGTGGACAAAAATAAACAAGTCTGTTTAAAACATTAATAAGACATTTATGCCCCTCAGTAAAAACATATGCATGCACCAAAAACCAATATTCACATATTTACTTAGTAATAACCATTAGGGCCTTAGCTCGGAAACCAAAGCATAGTTTCAAATCCCAAAAGTCAATCCAAGAGTTATTTCATAAATCCAATAATATACATTTATTATTTTTCCATCTCCGGCATCCCCGATGCCTAGCGTCCCAGACGCTTGACGTCCCCGACGTCATATCTCACGGTATTAAGCAACGCGTGCTGCCCGGGGTCTCACCGGGTCCATATCTCTGACATCCCCGATGTCTGACGTCCTTGACGTCTAATCATAGAAATCCTGCTCCTGGATCACTATACGGTCCGGTAGCTCTGTACAATGACCCCTCGCAGGAAATGCACCGTGACTTCTCCAGTGTCCCCGACACTTGGAGGAGACCAATGTATATATCCTCATATCGAGATGGTTTTATGGAACACATTTTATTATTCATTTCCAAAATATCACAAGGGCCCTGACCCGAATTTCCATAAAACCGTCATAAGTCCAAATAGTTGATTATCAAATCCGAAGTCATTTATTCAATTCCATTTTAGGGTCCCCGACCCGAAATTGCATATATAAATCAACTGGGCCCCTGGCCCGAATTCATAAGTCAATTGGGCCCCTAGCCCGATTTCTCAAATCAACTGGGCCCCTGGTGACAGGACCCATCCCAATCCCCCCGGGATTACCATGGAATGTGCCCTGCTCCCGTCCAACAAGGGGTGTCAGACAAAGGATGACCAAGAGCCACTGCCCAAACAGGGCATCCAGAGTGTGCAAGGATCGATGGAGGAGGTGTGCAATGTCCGAGCCTCTGCTGCAATCGCATCCGTGATCAACCTGAAGGGCATTAAAACCAAAAGCTGTGAGTGGACAAAAACCAGTAGGTTCATCAAGTACATTTATAAGACATTTATGCCCTCCAATAAAAACGTATGCATGCCACGAAAACCAGTAACCAAAATGTTTGCTCAACCGAGCCATTAAGGCCTTAGCCCAAAAACCGTTAACCAAAAACCAAGTGTGGGAACTCAGCCCAAAACTGTGAAATACCATAACTATACATAAACAACCATGTGGGTCACCACCCACGACCATAAATGAACATCAATTCATTAAAATCACACAATCATAAATCCACCCGGAAAGCCATTTCATTAATTCGTATTTTACCATTACCATCACCAGCATCCCTGATGCTAGACGTCCCTGACGTCATATCTCACGGTTTCACAAGCTACGCGTGCTGCCCGGGGTCTCTCCGGGTCCATATAACTGACATCCCTGATGTCTGACGTCCCTGACGTCAATCATAGCAATCCTGCTCCTGAGTCATCATACGGTCCGGCTGCTCCGTATGGTGACCCTTCACAGGCAATGCACCGTGACTTCCCCAGTGTCCCAGACATCTGGAGGAGACCATCATATATCCTTGTATCAAGATGGTATATGGAAAACAGTTTTTATTAATTCATTTCACAACATCACAATGGGCCCTGCCTGAATTTTCCATAAAACAACACATTTCCATTTAGGGTCCCTGACCCGAAACCACATTTATTAAATATAGGGCCCCTGGCCCGAAATCATCATTTTAATCCAACTGGGCCTCATGCCCGACTTTATGAACCACTGGGCCCACGGCCCGATTTATAAACCAACTGGGCCCGCAGCCCGACTTATAAACCAACTGGACCCGCAGCCCGATTACGTACTCAAATGGACTCCAAGTCCGAGATTTCCAAAACAAGTGGGCCTCAAGCCCGAATTCATCTTTCCAATATAAAAACCGTTTTATCATATTATTTATTTAACCACAAGCACGCAAAACCACAAATAAACCTTTAATCCCGATATACGTGAAATACGGAAAACACCTCGAAATACGTGCAACATACCCGAAATCAATGCTCACAAATACCATCATAGAATGCATGTATATAAACCATATAACACATTTAAGCATGCATAGGATTTATAAAACCAAAGTCCACTCACAGACCGTTTTAACCGTGTGCCTCGATACGCGTGCCACCGGCCCTCCCGGGCCACACCACTATCACCGGGACTCCCAATCCTGTCCAAATCACATTAGAGGGTCACTAACCTCATTAATAACATCCTATCAAAGTCCCGTAATTTTCCCGAATTTTTACTTATTTTTAAACTTAATTTAAAACCTTCGGACATCCCGAACACTATCGAGACGGGGTCCGATCGACACGAAAAAAATCCCAAAATATCCGTTACATCGAATAGATTAAAAGTCATGTTGGAAGTTCCCCAAAATACCCTTCACGCGCCCCCACCCGCCAGGTCAACATTCAGGTCAACAATGATGACGTCATGCTACAGTAACCGGGTTCTGAAACCGGGTCTGTAACCGGGTCGCCGTCGATCCGCGGTTTGACCCGATCACAGATCGAGTTCCAGACCACCATTTTTGATGCGGTTTGATCCTATGGACTCGTCATAACCTCCTCTACGGTTCTGTGACATCCAAACTCATTTTTAGGTTGAAGTAACCACCTGAACTCGACGGGAAAGTTGGCTGCCAGCTCTGGT
Organism: Prinsepia uniflora; assembly: GCA_032719365.1. Lineage (NCBI taxonomy): Eukaryota > Viridiplantae > Streptophyta > Magnoliopsida > Rosales > Rosaceae > Prinsepia > Prinsepia uniflora. The sequence goes on along the minus strand of CM064868.1, from coordinate 58,234,456 downwards.
TTGTCTTCTCCGGCGAGTCGTCGATCTTCCAGCCGTGGTTCATGGTCCAAAATGGTCGTCTAGGTTCCTAGGACATGTTTCAGAAGTAAGCAAGCAATCCCAACGTCAAAAACCAGTGTTTCGAAACAGGGAAGAAAATCAAACCTTCTCGGGTTTCTGGGCATATCGCCGCCGTGGCGCCGCCGTGGCTCGTCCAGTCGTGGTCTGAGTTGTCCTAAGGTTCCAGTGGCCCTAACCCTAAGTTTGTTCGAGCCCAGATGTCAAGGTTTGGACGGTTGGATCGATTTGGGTTGATCGGGTTGTTTGGTTTCCTTCTCGGGTCTGGGAGGTTTCCAGCCGTGTAGGGCGGCCGTGAGGTGGTGGCCGGCGTCTGAAGGTGGCTGGGGTTCGTCTGGGGCTGACTGGTGTGTGAGGCTGGGCTGTGAGGTGGTGGAGTGATCGTTCAAAGAGTGAGAGTGCACGGGTTGAAAGAAATGAAAATGTGAGGATGAATGTGAGTCTGATGGTTTAAGAACAAAATAAGAAAATGAAATCAACGGCTAGGATCTAATCTGAGTATAGGATGAAGGGTGGTGATTTAAGGAGAGAAAATGATTATTTAACCCAAATGGCCAGCAAAGATCCCTGATTTAGGGAATGAAGGGGATGATGACATGTGTCATACATCAAGGGTCCCGATTGGTTTGGGATTAGGATAATCAGATTTTATTATTATATTATTATTTTATTCCGAGTCTCAGTTCGTTAGTTCGTTTCCTTGACCACAACGTTGTCGTCGAATCTCCGATTTCGGCATGCCGCCTGTTGTTGGGTTTGTATCGACGATACCTACGTAACAGTCCTTGGCCCTCGCCCATCGGACCTCCCGGTCAAAAAGTCAACATTTGGCCCCTAGTATGCCAAATTACCAAAATACCCCTCAACTTCCGCACACCATAACTTTCTCTACGAATGTCGGAATCGAACGTGCCACCTGTCTATGAACTCGTGACGTCCCGAACTACGTCACGGTCATCGGTCAAAGTCCGTTTGACCGCCCGATCAAAAAGTCATCATTTTGCCCACGACCAGGGGCAAAACAGTCATTTTGCACATTTGTCCGATTTCGCCCTACTAACCACCGTTCAACCTCACTAATCAAGATTAGTTACTAAACTGATCCCGGAATTCGGGACGGGTCGTTACAATCTTCCCTCCTTAATAAATTTCGTCCTCGAAATTCCAACCGATCTAAACTCAAACGTACTTCCCTCCTTAATAGTTTCGCTCTCGAAACTCGACTATCCTGATTCCACAAACACCCCGTGGAAAGTGGAATCGACCACGCAACACGTGTACACCCGTACACCAACTACTTAGACAAAACTTGTCTACACCCAAACGTACCACTAATACTCAAAATGCAACGATTACATTCGACCTCGTCGAATGACTGAAACTACTTGTTTCGAATTTGACACCACTTGTCAAATCAACCCTCTCGTTGACGCAACAACTCGACGGTTCCTTTCCCACTCCCACTAGGAGTCAACTGACCCCACTCAACAATCTATGTTGACACATCCTGACAAACTGTCTCCACACAGTTGTTGTCAGTCGAAAACTGACACTAGACTCACTCGTGGCTACACACGCCACCAACGTACTTAACTTAGTAAACATTTACCGACCTTTCACACGACCTGTGTGTAATTAAACACATCGGAATTACCATGACCCATTGCATAGTAATGTCCGGTCCACAACCAATCCCATGGTATCGGAACCAATCCGACTACCTACACGTTCACCTACACACATCGGGTATATCCCGTATACCGTAACTAGACATCACAAGTCTACACGGTATTGTACCTCGACCCAAGTACGAAGTACACACATCTACTTAATAACCAGACTACAACCACCTAGGTCATAGCCGAACGCGTTCCAATAATGGAGTACGTTTGCCCAATCCAGCATGGAACAAAACGAAACTCCACCCATCATCTAGTTCTAATTCCAAATCCGAATCCGCAATTTCGTAAGAAATCCCGGATCCAAGCCCAGACATCACATTTTTAATTCATTTCCAAATCTGAATCCGAATCCGAAATCATTATTCCGTAAGCTAGCATTCGGAATAATCATTCCGTATCCAAATCCGGAAATCCATTTTCAAGCTCCAAAATCGAATCCTGAATCGTCACCCAGAAATTCGATTCCAAATCCCGAAATCTCGTCACATTTACCAAGACACACCAAAACCGAACCTATCGGTTACCCGTTTGATACCTCCAATTGACTTCATAGGGAAGCCAATCCAACCTCCACACGTCTAAGGTTGACAAAATTCGACTACATCGAAAACCTACTCACCTGAGTAGAATACCGTACGCCCCCACTTCGAAAAGAAGTTCAATCCCGTCATTTACGACTCACGTACCAAGGTAAGAGTGATATACTCTCCCCCTATCTGAATCATCAAAATCACGACCCAGATAGACACTGTGTCCCTGACTATAACGTCAAAATCCTAGATCGCCACAACGATCGACAACCGACTCCCACAACTAGACAGATCAGTCAACGACGAGACACGTCGAGACTGCGGATTCTCACGGATTACCTTGTATCAATCCTTGTCATTCCACCTAGGAAAAACCAAGGATGATCCAAAATGATGACACCAAAACTCATCCTATGTGGATGCAACAAAACTCACTGCACTCACCACGCCATGTAATCCAACATTGTCTGCCACCAAGCAGAAAATGAAAAATCTCGTTTACCTAATTTCGAATACGTAGCTCCTCCTAATGACCTCACAACACACATAGGTTCACCAATCAATACACGCTCAACGTACTGGTAACTACCCTCAACGTCTGCCAGGGCAGAAAGCAAGAAGTCAACCCCAATGACTTCAGAATACCAATCACCTAAACGGGCACCACTCTCATTCCCCAATCACAACTCTCCTCGACACTAAGGTTCCAACCATGTTGGAAACAGACATACTCCCAACAAAACATCAAGTCTAACCGCTAGACTTCCTACCTCCCCAACTCACTTGGACAACCCCGTGTCCACAATCAATCCGTTATTGTTCCGTTCGCACATCCCAACCTTTACAGGTTCAACACTCGGTTTTCCAAGTTCTCAATTATACCTTTTAATCCACTCCTTACTGGTTATCTCACCACTATTGGGACTTATCCTAACACAGCACAATCTTAACTGGATCCCATCCAGTCCATCACTCAACCACTACCGAATCTCAACGACCGAACATATGTTCATCATGACGGAGTCACACCCCAACTTGTGGTTCATCGTCAACACCATTACCGACACTAGCACCAGCGCTAGTACCAGCACCAACACACTATCAACAACACTAGTATCAGCACACAGGCATCCATACTAGCATCAGCACAAAAGTACCAACCCGCAAACATTCATACTGCACGTCGTGTGCAAATACGACAACCCTGGATCTCCGTTCATACCGAACGACGATCCCGTACCTCACGACTATGGGTACCACTATTCTGACAATCCACAACAGGAAAATGAACGTTCCCCGAACGTCCCCTGATCCCCAACTATTATGACCACACTGATTACCCTCGATAGCCAGTCATCTCCATATGACTTCCGACTAACTGTCATTGCTATCGAGATCCGCATCCACACATCACCCCAATACCCGATCCAACACGGGATTCCATAATTTATCTCAGAACCGTATCCGTAAATCGGATCCCATAGTTCTGCCTAGACTCACCAGAGTCATCCACATGGTCATTCATGACCTCAACCGCTCGTCGCAGCACAAGTTCTCAACCACAATCGCAATTAAGGGTTACCTTTTTAATCCATCATACACTAGGGTTCCACAATCACACCCTATGGTTCAACCGAACCCAACCACTTCCCGTAATATAAAATTCACAACCTGACCGATCCCGCGGTCCTGACATCGAATAGACGTCAAATCCAACCCTACCATCCCATCAACGTGGGTCCACCACTAGGTCATCGGCCAACTCCGATGAACCAATATCCCTCACACTAGAAACCACCACAAGGGTTCACATTTTAAACCATTACTCACATGAGGTTCCCCGAACCTGGCTGCACCTAGCAGCACAACAATTTAATATTACATGACCGAACCGACGGTCCCACAATACCAGTTCATCACAATCAACCCCACCTGGGTCGAATCACATTATCGCACGGCGTATCGGGCCAATCACACTCTATCCACTATCCAAACCCAAAAACTATCTATCAGGTTGATAACGAATTGCAGCCCAAAGAGGACATCACACCCTCGACCTGGGCACACAAAAGAGCAACCGTGCTCTGATACCAAGTTGACAGGACCCATCCCAATCCCCCCGGGATTACCATGGAATGTGCCCTGCTCCCGTCCAACAAGGGGTGTCAGACAAAGGATGACCAAGAGCCACTGCCCAAACAGGGCATCCAGAGTGCGCAAGGATCGATGGAGGAGTTGTGCAATGTCCCAGTCTCTGCTGCAATCGCATCCGTGATCAACCTGAAGTGCATTAAAACCAAAAGCTGTGAGTGGACAAAAACCAGTAGGTTCATCAAATACATTTATAAGACATTTATGCCCTCCAATAAAAACGTATGCATGCCACGAAAATCAGTAACCAAAACGTTTGCTCAACCGAGCCATTAAGGCCTTAGCCCAAAAACCGTTAACCAAAAACCAAGTGTGGGAACTCAGCCCAAAACTGTGAAATACCATAACTATACATAAACAACCATGTGGGTCACCACCCACGACCATAAATGAACATCAATTCATTAAAATCACACAATCATAAATCCACCCGGAAAGCCATTTCATTAATTCGTATTTTACCATTACCATCACCAGCATCCCTGATGCTAGACGTCCCTGACGTCATATCTCACGGTTTCACAAGCTACGCGTGCTGCCCGGGGTCTCTCCGGGTCCATATAACTGACATCCCTGATGTCTGACGTCCCTGACGTCAATCATAGCAATCCTGCTCCTGAGTCATCATACGGTCCGGCTGCTCCGTATGGTGACCCTTCACAGGAAATGCACCGTGACTTCCCCAGTGTCCCAGACATCTGGAGGAGACCATCATATATCCTTGTATCAAGATGGTATATGGAAAACAGTTTTTATTAATTCATTTCACAACATCACAATGGGCCCTGCCCGAATTTTCCATAAAACAACACATTTCCATTTAGGGTCCCTGACCCGAAACCACATTTATTAAATATAGGGCCCCTGGCCCGAAATCATCATTTTAATCCAACTGGGCCTCAACTTCCGCACACCATAACTTTCTCTACGAATGTCGGAATCGAACGTACCACCTGTCTATGAACTCGTGACGTCCCGAACTACGTCACGATCATCGGTCAAAGTCCGTTTGACCGCCCGATCAAAAAGTCATCATTTTACCCACGATCGGGGGCAAAACAGTCATTTTGTACATTTGTCCGATTTCGCCCTACTAACCACCGTTCAACCTCACTAATCAGGATTAGTTACTAAACTGATCCCGGAATTCGGGACGGGTCGTTACACCTGGCCCGATTTCTTAAATCAATTGGGCCCCTGGCCCGAATTCACTTTATCAAATCCGTAACCGTTTCATGAAATCATATCCGAACCATAATTATGGAAATCAGTGCAAATCCAGAAATCCTCGATTTACGTGTAAACACGTAACTCGCCTCGAAATGCGTGAAATCATATAAATTCACCGATATCCAAAATAAATCATAAAATCACAATTGTAACAATCATGAAACAGTTATGCATGAATCGAATTTATAAAACCAATGTCCACTCACAGACCGTTTAACCGAGCGCCTCGATACGCGTGCCATAGGCCTTCCCTAGCCACACCACTATCACCGGGACTCCCAATCCTGTTCAAACCACATTAGAGGGTCACTAACCTCTTCATTAACATCCTATTAAAGTCCCGTAATTTTTCCGAATTTTTAAGTATTTTTAAACTGGATTTAAAACCTTCAGACATCCCGAACAATAGCGAAACGGGGTCCGATTGACACGAAACCAACGCTAAAATGTTCGTTACATTGCACAGGACAAAAGTCATGTTGGAAGTTTCCCCAAATTACCTTACACGCGCCCCCACATGCCGGTTGAACTCCCTGCGCGTGAAACCCACGCGCCGGGTACTGTTCATCATCGTCCAGCCATGGACGGGTCCTGCAATCGGGTCGCCGTGACCCGCGGGTCGACCCGATTGGTTCTCAGCCGTTTCTCCATTATTTTCGACGGGGTTTTCACCTACAAGATCGTACGAATTCAACTAAGTGTTCTGTGGAATAAAAAACAAGGAATAACGTCGAGATTTTTACCTCTGAACAAAAATCCGAAGCCCGAAATTTCCGATCGTCCTTCCTACCGATTCAGGCCACCTTGAGTCCCAAAATTACGTCCACAAGATCAATTTAGGTTCATAGAACACCGTAGGATCAAATCCAACGACCAACATCCATCCAAAACCTGATCACCATTTTTGGTTTCGAACCGGGTTACGGGCACCGCCGTCCCCGCCGTGCTCACCTCACTTCGAGCTTCGAAATCTTGTCCCCTGTGCCTGTTTCTGACCCTAAGTCTCAATAGAATCAAGAAAGAGCTCAGAACCTCGACTAACGGCCAATCCTCCAAAACCTGGACATAATCTTCCCTCGGGTAACACACCCGCCGTGGTCCACCGTAGTCGCCGCCGTCGTCCTGCCGCCTCCCGCCGTCTCTCATACCTCAATCATACCCACATGTGCACAGAATAGATGAGCTGTTTGTGTTTGCTCAAGTTTCTTCACGGGTAAGGAAGAATGAAAGTGAGGGAGAGATGTATTTGATGGCTATTCGAATCAAATAATGGATAGTGAGGATGGCAACATCACAGGAGATGGAGGACTGAGATTGAAGGTAGAGATCAGATGAATGGCCCAGATCAAAAGGTGAAATAAGTGGGAATTCTTTAGTTATTTAATTCCTAATAATTTAATCAAATCTCACCAATCCAGATCTGAGCCCATAATTTAAGTTTAGTGGTCCACGTGTCCCACTCAGAATCTCTGACCAATCAGAAAAAGCCACGTGTCCCTACCTCGTAATGCGTGCATAATGAAACTGAACTTCTGTGACCCATAACTTCCCCGTTCGAAGTCCGATTTCGGCGTACCGCCTGTCAATGGATTCGTATCGACCTGCACTACATAATGGTCCTTGGCCCCCGGCCATCGGACCTCCCAATCAAAAAGTCTACATTTTCCCCTATTTCATCCAAATTACGAAAGTGCCCCTGAACTTCCGATAATCATAACTTTCACCACGAATGTCGGAATCGAACGTGCCACCTGTCTATGAACTCGTGACGTCCCAAATTACGTCCCGACCATTGGTCAAAGTCCATTTGACCGTCCGAATTAAAAGTCAACCTTTTGCCCACGCCTAGGGGCAAAACGGTCATTTTGCACAATTCGTCCGATTTCGCTCAACTAATCCCAGATTAGTCATTCTAAAACATAATTAAATAATATTAAATCCCGATATTCGGGACGGGTCGTTACAATTAAGATGGGATTAGTAAGCTTAATCGGGGGTTAGTTGGTCCCGATAAGGTCGTTAACCTAGAATGACGATTTTGCCCCTAGTTCGGGCAAAATGTTGACTTTTCGTTCGGGTGGTCAATTGGATATTGACCGATGACCAGGACGTGGTTTAGGACGTCACGAATCCTTAGGCAGGTGGCACGCCCGATTTTGACATCCGAGGAGGAAGTTATGATGTTCGGAAGGTTGAGGTCATAACCGTAATTTGGCTAAATTAGGGGGGAAAAGTTGACTTTTCGTATGATCGGGTTTTGACACGTTGACCTAGGAGGGTTAGCTAGGTCTCATCGTCCTGAGTTCGATGACAGGCGGCACGTATTCATCGGACTTACAATGTGTGAGATATGGGTCTAAAACGGTAAGGGTAAAATCGTAATTTTGGTTAAAAGGAAGGGCATTTCGGTCTTTTTGCACCTTGGGATGTGTGCAACAGAGAGGGTAAATGGAGGGTTGAGATTGAGCCACTTGTGAGAAGGCTGAGGGGATAGTGACACGTGTAGGGGTTCTGGTTGGTTCTAGGGAACACGGTCCCAATTATTTGGGGTGCCCGTGTGTGGTCATGTGTGTGTGTTCTTCGAACTAGACAGAAACATAGGGAAAGAGTTGGGAGAATTGGACGGTGGTGGTGTGTATGTTGTGTGACTTGATGAGTGAAGAGTGATTAGAGATGGAGAGGGAGATAGTGAGAAGGTTGGGAGGCGAGGAATCAATGTGTGGGTGAGTTGAGAGCCACGGGAAAACTAGGGAGAAAACAGGGAGGAATTGAAAGATCGTGGTGGTGGTGTGGCCGTGTACGGTGCAATTGGACTCGTGGTGGTGTCGTGAGGGGTGAGAGGAGTCGACTAACCCCAGTGGAGCTCGCGACGGCGACCTGGGGACAGGTAATTCTTTATCCCCATTAAATTACTCTGTTTTGCCGTTTAGGTTCAGACTCCAAGTTGTGGCTTTAGGGGTTTAATCGAGGAGTCTAGTGAGGTCTAGGGGACACAGTAGGGTCCTAGGTGTCTTCTGTTTGTGCAGCCGTGGCGGAGGAGTGCACGGCGGAGTCCAGAACGACGAAGAGTACCCGCCGTTCTCTGTTTTTCCGTTTTACTTCAGACGTAGAGTCGTGGGTTTTGGGTGTGAGTCGACGGTCTTGGTGAGCTGGGTGAGGTTTAGGACGGTCCTAGGATTGGTTTAAGCTAGCCACCGTGACGGGGGGAGACCTGGGTGGCCGGAGAAGGGAACAGGGGAAGAGTACGGGTTTCTGTTCGAGCTTGAGTCGACAGGTTTTAGGCTGAGTCGAGGTGTGTGGAGTAGGGGAAAGGGTAGCCTAGGTCTGGACGAAGCCGTTGGTGCAGAGAGGAGTCAATTTGGTGGGCGGAAGGTGGAGAACCGGTCACGCCGGTTCGAATTGCAGCAACTGTGTCCAACCTGGTCGACCAGAGGTAAACGAAGGCACTGTAGCTGGCGCGTGAGGGCCACGTGCAGCCACTTTGGGTGGCGCGTGAGGGCGCGTACGGCGGCGGCTGGGAAATCGGTCAACTAGGTTTTTGGTCTAGGTGTTGTGATGAGTCCGTTGGAATTGGTTTCGGGTTGATCGGACTTCAATTCGATGTAGTCCCGCGAGGGTGAAGGTTTAGGGTTCCGGTTCGTTATGATTAGGTCCCAGGGATTTTTTGGGGAAAATTAGGAGAGTCTTAGTAGACGTGTTAGTAACGTACTTCGGTGGTTGTTGACAGGATCGGGACTTCCCGAGGAAGCAGAGGAACATACGAGACGTTCGGGACGCGATTTAGGGCTTGGTACTGTGAGTGGACCATTTCCTTAAACTCGAGCATGCATAACTGATTTTCTATAATTTTTTTATGGTTTTAATCATGCTTCTATGTTTATCGAATATGCTTTGGTGCTTTTACATAATTGTACGTTTTTCGAGAAAATTCGGTTTTCAGCACGTTTTTCGAGGAAAGGTTGGATTCTGATTGCGATGCCATGATTTTGGGATTTCAAACGATAAGTGATTTTCAATGGTTATAAAGGGGATTTGAGACATGATTGATAATCGAGGTTTTCGGTTTTAGAATCGGACTTTGGAAATGGAATTTGGTTTTAAAGTTGGAAAGTGGATTTCCGGATTTGGGTTCGGAATAACGGTTCGGGATGGCGGAAGGGCATTGGACCAGTGATTTCGGATTCGAGTTTGGATGTGGATTGAGAAATAATATTGAGTTTAAAGATTCGGGAGTTTAAAGACTCGAATATATTGTTATTTCCCCCGTAGGCCTGTTGAGTTTAAAGACTCGGGAGTTTAAAGACTCGGATATTATTAAGGCCTGGATTGAGTTTAAAGGCTCGGGAGTTTAAAGACTCGGATAGGTCCAGCAGGTTTGATCGGCAAATGATGACTCGGTATTTATGTTTTATGATACCGTTTTATAACGTTGATGCTATGCTTTCTACAATCTGTTTTATAGTGTTTCTGTTTTTATGATGCGCTGTATAACTGTTTTGATAACTAGGTTATGCATGTGGTTTCAAAACGGAGGGCTAAACCCGGTTTTGTTATAAATGGTTTTAGAAACTTTTCTGTTATTTATGGTCCACTCACACCTTCTGTTTTTAATTGCCCTCCAGGTTGTGGAGCTAGCGTGGGGTTTCGGCGTCGAGGCAGCGTCTGAGGCATAGAAGTCACGAGAGGGATCCCGGAGTGTTTTAAATTTTTCGTGTGCGTGTACTCTTTGTATCACTTTTTCCTTTCTTTTGTATGTAGAACTATGCTCTGTACACCTTCATTTCGGGATATTTTGTTTAGTTTCTCCTGCGTCTGACTGAGTACTTTGGTGGTTTAGAGTGAATTTACTTTTGTGTGTGTCAGGGTGTCAAACGGGAGCAGGATTTACCTCGGTTTTCGGGGTGAAACCGAGGTGGGTCCTGACACGTGCTACCCGGGGTCTCAAACCCAAGTCTCTCCAGGGTCCACCCAGGTCATTGTCCGTAGATCAATGACCCTCCCTGGAGGTTATAAACCATAGCCTTTCTGAGAGTAAGGAACCCAACGGGGGCGACTCCACTCAGTCAGTGCTCTGTGGCTACTCTGGGGTCCACCCAGGCCAACAACCCTCCCCGGAAGAGACAATATACATATATATAAAGGATGGTATACGATAAGTCATTTGAAGGGTTCATACCCGGCCCCCATAATCCCTCATGAACCAATAAAAACCTTTCAAGGGTTCATGCCGGTCCCCATAAACCGTCAGGAACCATAAATCCATTTATGGGTCCCTGGCCCGAAATCACAATCTGAAAACGTAACTGGGCCCTAAGCCCGAATCACATACAAACTGGACCTTCGGCCCGAATCGTAAACCAACTGGGCCTCGTGCCCAATACATAAGTCAATTGGTCTCCGAGCCCGATTTCATAAATTAAATGGGCCTCGTGCCCGATACGTAAGTCAATTGGGCTCCGAGCCCGATTCGTAAACCAACTGGGCCTCTGGCCCGATGCCTTGTTAAATCAAGTGGACCTCATGTCCGAGAGTTCGTAAATCAAATGGGTCTCGTACCCGATCCATATTTTCAAATCCGAAATCGATTCAAGAACCAATTGGGCCTCTAGCCCAAGAACGTAACAAAATGGGACTTCGAGTCCGAGGGTTTCCAAAACAAATGGGTCTCAAACTCGAGTTTACTTTATCAAATCTAAAAATATTTCATGAAATCATTTCCAAAACTATGAGCACGAAAAATCAGTGCGAAACCAAAAGCTCGATTTACGTGCAAGCACGTAAATTGCCTCGAAATACGTGAAACCATGTAATTCAAAAATATCCAAATCAACATCATAGAATCATATTTATAAAACATATCAAACATTTATGCATGCATCACAGTTTAGAAATTAAGGTCCACTCACAGACCGTCCTAAGATGCCGCCTCGATTTGTGTGCCATAAGCCTCACCGGGCTAGTCGTCGTCATCGGGACTCCCAAACCTGTCCAAATAGATCTAGAGGGTTACTAACTACCTTATTAACCCCTCATTGAAGCCCCGTAATTTTCCCAAATTTTTAACTATTTTAAATCTCGAACCTAAACCTTCCGATGTCCCGAACATTATCGAGACGATGTCCGATCGACACAAAACCAGTCCCAAAATGTTCATTACATCGAATAAAAGATTTGACATGTTGAAAACTTCCCCAAAAGGTGGCCCACGCGCCCCCACGCGCAGCTTGAAGTCCCTGCGTGTGAAGCCCACGCGCCGGGCACTATTCATTATCATCAAGCTCTAGCCAACCGATTCATACCGGTTCAACCCGGTTCGGTCCAAATGAACCGGCGGTCACGGTTCAGTCTTATTCCTCCCTCATTTTCACTCCATTTCTTCCCATTTCTATCCCTAAATGTTCCTAACACTAAACCCAATTAATCCAGCCATTAAAAATAGGAAAAACGGGTCGAAAACTCACCTTGAATATCCAAGCTTGAACCGGCCACCTGCAACTGCCGAGTTCATGCTTTCCCGGCCACCACCGTCCACCAAACTGGTCCCATTTCCCTCCCCTAGGTCCTAGGGACACGACCCAGTCCATCAAAAGGGTCGAAACAAGCTAAAACTGAATCTTGGATTTTTGAAACATAACTTACGTCACGGTTTCGAACCTCCTCCGTCGTGGGCCGCCGCGAGCCGTCATCCCCTCAGTCCCTCAAGTCACTCTCAACCTCCCATTAATCCTCCCACACACGTATGGATGCAAGTAAAGTGATGGTGTGATGTGGTGTGTGGGTTCGTTCAAGAGAATAGAGAAATGGAGAAAATATGGTTTCGGGTTTGTGAGAAAACAGAGAGGGAGGATGGCTGATCAAGTGAGAGAGAGAAGGGGAAATGGACGGCCAAGATGAAGGGAATGGTTGAGATGAAGGGCTAGGATTAAAAGTTAGGATGGGTGAGGATTATAAAATAATATAAATAATATTATTTTAATCTAATCTCACCAATCAATGTGAGATCCACAATTTGGGGTTAATGACCAATAGGATGAGTGACATTTATCACTCATCCATGGGTCCCACTTAAAAGTCAACAAATTAGATCATGCCACCTAATCATCGCCTCGTAATACGTGCATAGTGTAACCGAACTTCCGTGACCCATAACTTTCTCGCTCGAAGTCCGATTTCAGCGTGCCGCCTGTCTATGGATTCGTATCGTCCTGATCTACGTAACGGTCCTCGACCCTCGGCCATCGGACCTCCCAGGTTAAAAGTTAACTATTTGCCCCTTTTAACTAAATTACCAAAATACCCATGAACTTCCAAACGTCATAACTTCTTTCTAGAATATCGGAATCGGACGTGCCACCTGTATATGAACTCATGACGTCCCGAACTACGTCACAGTCATCGGCCAAAGTCCATTTGATCGCTAGAACAAAAAGTCAACGTTTTACCCACGAACAGGGGCAAAACAGTCATTTCGCACCGTCCGTCCAAAAGTACCTCACTAATCACCGATTAATCTCACTAATCATTGATTAGTCACTAATCTAATCCCGAAAGTCAGGACGGGTCGTTACATGTTGTGCTTATGGTTGGTTTCTACCACTACACGATGAGAAGGATTCCTCGGTTAGTGTAAATTCTGAGGAGTTGTGTCGAGATGACAGTGAGGGTGGAGATGAACTGAGTGGAACCCAGTAGTGGTTGGACTGGATAGGGACTCTGTCCCAATAGTGACTGAGATGAGTGGGAATTGTCAGATACGTGTTGATGGCCGTTTATGTACATCTAGCAACAGTATACGCAGAGTATACGAGGGTTAACCTTAAGTCGAGTAAATCCCAAGTGGAATGAATGTACCTACATAAACGATCGTAAACAGATAGGTGAGTTGGATTGATTACGGACATGTGAATGATGCCCAAGTGAGTTGAAGGACGTGCCCTATAGGGGTAAACTTGTGAGTTCGATGGGCACTGAGTGGGACAGAGAGGATCCCGAGTGGCTCAGTGCGAGGTACGAGGTATACGTGGTCTGGTGGACTACAGTTGACCATACCCCCGAGTTGAGGACTTGGCATTAATTGCCTTTACGACGTGAATACTCGTGTATAGAGTAAGCTGAGTAATCAGAAAAGGAACATGTTTCCAACGGGATTGGAATTTCAGAACCAAGAAAGGTTCTGATTGGGACAAAGAGAAGGATACTTGATTCCGAAGTTAGTTGGAGATGGGTATTCTGATGTGCCAGTTAAAAAGTTCAAGAGGGTGTAGGAACCGAACAGCTAGACTGTGTGTCAAATTTGATTGACTGGAAAAGCAGATGGTACTTAGCGTCACCAGGTGTGACGCGTGAGTGTCTGAGGTAGCGAACCCATGTTGGTCTTATGGGTCATTTTATGTCGACCGAGGAAGCTGATAGTGGATCCAAGGTGGATCAAGTAGTGTGGTGACGATCTAGTCGATCGAGATGACTGAGATGATTGTGGCGATCGTGAGTCAAGTAGACCGATGTCCGATTGTCATTAAATTGAATTATCTTGCTGATTATGCTAAGTTAGGAGCAGAGGAGAACTGTATCGTGAGACAGTTAAGGAATCCCTTAGCATAGTCAGTGAGAAGACAAGACAGGAGTGGGTTTTAAGAGTATATGATCTGTTTTGGGTATGAGAGCAGAGAATGTACTAGATTGAGGTGCGCTTGGTGACGGAAGGTTGAGGTCCGAGCCGTGGTTAGAGCGCGGACAATAGTGCCTGATTGGACGTTACCAGAGTGCGAGACTAGAGCGGGCCGAGTAGTGCCTTGATGATTGTTGTAATGGGGGTGCACCGGTGTGTTGTGCACGTTGGACAATGGGATTGACCACGGCCAATTGGTATGTCGGGTTGAGAGGTCTTCGAGAGGTGAATGTGTTGTAGGTTGGATAGAGGCCTAGATGGACATGAGTGGCGATCGGATTATATCCAATAGTGAAAGTTTGGGACTCGAGTGAGTTAAGATTTCAGCATCGGTTGCTGAGTGACACGAGGTATGATGTGAGGACTCGAGAGCAAGTCGAGATCAGAGTGGCGCAGCGAAAGCGCATTGGAGGGAGCTAGGAGTTGTCGGCTGGTTACGATAGTTGTGACGTATCGTTGTAGTGGAGTTAATCGGTATCCGATTGCGTTCGGATTGGTGTGATTGATGTGACTCTCACTGAAGTCAGCAAGGATCGCCAAGGGAGTCTGTACTCGTACGAGGAACCGTGAGAGTGGCTGATGCGAGCATCGAGGTCGATTAAACCTGCGGCATAGGTTGAGGATGACCTGCGAGGTGGGATTCGTGCCATGGGGATGGCAGGACCTGGAGGATGTTGTCTGATTGGATGTTGCGCTGGATGCCAGCTTGGATGTGATAGCCCTTAGTGGGATTGCCTTTTTCAGCATGATGGTTATAGGATAGAATGTATTAGAGTGGCAGACTGAAAAGCCATTTGGATGTCAGTTTGGTATTGCTGACCTGTCAAGTGAGTGATAGGCGAGACGTCGACACTGTCTCGAGTGAGATGTACGAACTGACTAGTAGTTCTCGAGGATAAGTTGGAGCGTTGGAGGCTCCAGTAACCACGAGTACCGACGAGTACGGCGTTTGTGACGGACGTGTGCGTTTACACAAGAGTACTCGAGCGAAGGGACATTGTTGGATTCCACAGTTGGTTGTGGAATTGGGTCGGTTTGAATTTCGAGGACGAAATTCTTAAAGGGGGGAAGATTGTAACGACCCGTCTCGAATTATCGAAATTAATTAAGACATATGATGGATGATTATTTCTTTTAATAGAGATAGTTTGTTTAGAGTTATATTTGCTATTAGGGTGTTGGTTTTTTTGGGCTTTATAAGTCTAATTTGTAATTTTTCATAATTCCAGTGACATGAGTTTGTTACCTGCTAGTGTGGCTTTATTTACGTTAGTATTATGATATTAACTTATAGGTCTTGCTATCATAACTTGAAGTTGAGAATATAATTATACCATTTTTTTATGATATATAATAATATTGTTCTTAATTTGAAAAAAAAAAAAAAGATTCGCATAAACTTATTATTTTTAATCCTATAATTTTGAGATAAAAGTATTTGATAAATTTCTTTATATGTCTAATCTATCCAATTTATATGATTCATCGAACATGACTTTTTATTTTGGTAAATAAATAACACTAACATCAAATTAACGGGAGATAAATGCTTATAAGGGGCATACCCCAGGGACAAAGTAAAAAGTTCCCAAGTACACCCACAAATAAAAAATAAACCATGAGAACAAACTCAAGAGAGAACAAGAACTCCATAAAGGTATACCCTTATACAACTAATTCAAGATGAACTCGAAACAAATTAAGGTAAGACAAATTAGTCCTAATACAAGCAAGATACAAACAACTGATAACCTGTGTTTAATTGGAGTAAACCAAAGTTAATGCACATGGAAGCCCAGATCGAGTGCTGAACAAGTACCAGAAACGTCAACCGCAATAGCCGCTGCAACGTCGCAGACGCAACAAAAAGCCGCATTAGCATCAACATAGCAGCCGTCGCTGCAACCACTGGCAGTAGCCGCCTCATCACCGTAGCCACATGCAGCAGCCGGCGCACCAAGCATGACTCTTGGTGTTTGTCGTAAGATTCCTATTTATTTCCATCTTTAACTTACCCGGTTCCGCAGTTTAAAAAGCGTAGTGTATGTGGTTATCTACTTATTTTACCTACTTATGTAATTTATTATTGATATCATTATCAGCAACTTGTGCCATTTTACAGGCACCAAGTAGTCCAACGGTAACTGCTTAAATTAATATTTAATTCAAGTTCTCAGTGTTCACTTAAAAATTTCATCATCTAACTGTCCATCACCACTAGCATTATACCTTGAGGAGTAACTCAAATCCCACCAATTCTTCTTCTTACTTTTATTAAATAAAAATATACTTACACCTTTTTTACCATAGCCATGGCTTCTGCCTTTCTGCCTTTTGTATCAAAACAAAACGAAAGCGCATCCTCATTCATGAAGAAAACACGAAAACACTGCAAAATAAAAATAAAAAAATCCTAGCCGGCTAGCCATCTAAAGAAGCCTCTCCACCCCAGGCATCACTTGTTCTTGTATCTCGATCCAATCAAAAGAAATGAAACAAGTAGAGATAGCACACACCACAAGTTTCAGGACTTCACATTCAGTGAATCTGTTTTCTGAAATGTTTTTAGATGTTTCAGGCATGATGAGCAAACCTCATTGATGAGTAACCGTACCCTAACTGCCGCCACGACCAGCCATTCCAAAATCATGTACACCAACTCATCTGAATAATGATTTATAATTCCAGTTCCTAGACCCAATACAGAGCTTCAACAAACAAAAGTGAAAAACAAAAGTGAAAAACAAAATGGACAGTAAAGTCTCAACCCCTATAATAGTTTTCTCTCAGCAATAGCATAAGCCAGTGCTTTTCATCCATCGTTTCATGCTGAGACAACAACAAATCCAATCATTAGATCCGGGGAATTTTCACAAATCACAAAGGAATGTCATTCCATCAAAGTAACTTATATTTTATGAATCATCCAATTCAGTTCAATTTTTACTCACCAAAGGAACCCTAAAACAACAAATTTAACTTAAACCAGGTAACTGTTAAGCTCCTGTAGCATAAGTCAAATAAGGAGATAAGCTTTGAGGGCCATGATTATAAGGCATTTTAAACTGAATGTTAATGTGGAAGTGCAGTTGGCTGTGGTTAAGTGAGGATGATGAACTCATAGTTAATTAGGTCAAGAGAAATATGCACATAAAGAAGAAAATGGGAAGAGATATACGCCGAGCATGGGCAGTCAATTACTCACGACTGGAAATTCACAGAGACTTACGAGTTAGAATAACCTGGTTCTAAATAAACTTGGCTTTTATTTATGCATATGTGCCATCCTGTCTGCAAATTCTCAAAAATAAATCTCGGCATGTAAAATAAACAGGAAACAGTATGTTAGTATCACATTAAGAAAACCAGCAATGCAGAAGAAAACAATATCATAACAGGAAAAAACACTGAACAATTTAGTACTCGGAATAAACTTTGTTCTTCAGATCCTGCCAAACTCCAGGACCACTAGTGTGACGATTTACATAATTCTCTATAAAATATTTATCTGAGCAACAAATAATAGTGCTCAAAGACAGCCCTGGATCTGCTATGCCACGATCTTTGAGCCAATTGTACATGAATACTCTAAGCTGGACCCTTTCAGTTTTATGAGAAAGATATCTCGGGAAAGTCACCAAGGATGATAGGGGATAACCCAATTGATTTACTAGAAAATCAATCTTCACTTCAATTACATCCTTTGACTGGTTAAGAACTTGAGGGCTTATATTAATCATTTCACAGACATCCTGCCGACTCAAACCAGCTTTCACAATACAATCGAATCTTTCCTGAAGCTCCCCTCCCTTGCCTCGAATTTCTTTCAGTGCTTCTTTCATTTTGTTTGAGTTCTCAACAAATCCTATATCTAACAAGAACTTGGTCTTCAGTGCTTTTGATATAAGGTCCTCCCCCAAGTCTGGGAATGGCTCAATTCTTTTACCCAAAACCCAATTCTTCAATTCTTGTGGGTTCTCCTGGATGTATGTGCACAATCGTTTCTTCCCAGTGTTCAACTTAGAAAGTAAGCTACTAGATTTTTTCAAAGAACACGAACCCAGTAGTATGGGGTGGGAATGGACAATCTTCCTGATCTCTGCAACCTCCATCTCAATCTCATTCAGGAACAAAATGCATAGCCTCAAATTTGAAACAAATTTCACAACTGGAATATGTGGAAATTGTAGAAATATTGAACATATCTGGTTCTTTGTGTATCCAAATTTCAGTAAAAACCCAATTAGTGAAATTGTTCTTTCCCCTGAACTCTCAAATAAGATATCCGGGTGCTGGCCAATCAATTCACTCAGCTGCTCGTCACTGCAACCCATCTCGTTAAACAAACTCAGAACTTCATGCATCTGGCTCCAATTATAAGAACTATCAGCCAATAAGTTCCCAACAATCCAATCAGTTTCCAATCCAATACTCCTTAATCTTTTTAAAGTCTTGAAAAATTCCACATTTACATGCCCAATTAAGAGATAAGGACTAGCAACAAAAAACTTAACTATAGTAGATTGGCTAAGACATTGGCTACGACCTAATTCATCATAAGCTTGAAGTTTTGATTCCAAAACCTGAAAATCACATTGAAAGACTTCTCTAGCTTCCTTGTAAATATTTCCTATCTTATTACGAGCAATCCCATAATGACACAAAGCAGTATAATTATGAAACAACAACTGATCATCAGTCAAAAACGTCAAACTACGTGGAAGAAGAGGAAAATACTCAGAAGGTTGCAAACCCAGACTCTCGAAGAAAGGCTCAAATTCATTAATAGGGTGATAACGTAAGAATCGGGTAATTTCTCGCCCAATTTCTATCCCATTATTCTTTTTCATAAGAATCTGTTTTTCATTATTAACCAGTCTTAAAAGCTTTTCGAGAAAATTGGGCGAGTTTTTACTCATATTCTCTGCATCAACGAATTGGAAGCCCCTTGTACCATGCAAATATTCTAACAATGCAGCCTGTCCTTCTTTTCGAATGGAATTAGAAATTCGAAAAGCATTTTCGCCACTTTCATTTGAGGTTGTATCCAAATTTTCATCTTCAGTAGCACTTTTTGATCTGTAAAGTCTAGGGCTGTGGGAATGGGAGAAAAACACAACTGGCTGAAATGGGGCTGTCGATGATCTGAGGTGGTTATGATAAAAATTAGAAGAAACCCATTTGAGAATAGATGCTACCCTGAGCATTTGCAAATGGGTCATGACCAGTTTGATGAGATTCCACAATTCGAGTGATTATTAGACAACCTAAAACCCTCCAATACAGCTTAATAGAAATGAATTTGAAGTCTTTGGATGAAAATTACCTCGGGACTTTGACGAACATTCAGGCATGAGCTCACTGTGCAGCGAGATTTTAGAGCTTCAGCTTCAGCGGCAGGTGTTCTGGCACTGAAGTAGATTGAGGGGCTACCTACCCAAGAGGGTTTTGGATTTTGGTTGCAAAAGTTTGGCCAGTCTCCCGCCTGCCTAGTTCACCAAAAGGGTTTTAGAACTTCTACTTTTTTTTTCCTTGGACAATAGGGTTTTAGAACTTAAAACAGAGGCTTATTGGAACAAGCGCAGCACAAAAAAACGCTGCACTCAAAATCACCAGAAATATGCTACTTAAATACACTAAAAATTAATTTATCTCACTTTTTACTCGGAACAAGCGCAACATAAAAAATGTTTCACCATCTCACTGACACTGTCATTACGACGTTTAAGTTTGAAGATATAGAAGCGATGTAGTACAGTGGGACCCCATAGATGAGAACGTGTAGCGGGAAGTCAAAATCAAAATCGACTACATTGAGAGAAATTGAATTAGGGATCATTTTGTATGCTAGGATTTCAAAAAACTTTGGAGAACAGTAGAAATTGGCAACCAAATCGCGTCGAGATTGCAGTGTTTGCAATCGGAGGGATGGGCGACTTGAAAGAAGTCGGAGTTAGAGGATGTTGATTTGTCGAGAACCTAATGCCAACCCGATTATGGTAAGTTTCAAACTATACTTCTTTACTTGTCTTGTGCGGTTGATATATAGATATCATAGAGAGATGTTGTATGGAAATTCGAACTTGAAGCATTGTTTATTGAGTTTTCTACAAAAAAAACTTAAATTTTTTATTTTATATGGTATTGAAGTTGGTAGTTTAGTTAGAATAGTAATTGAAGCCTTTGTATTATGTTAATGTTGCTTGGTAGTGATTTTAAAAGCTTCAAAGTTTGTCGGGGGTAGTGGTGTGGAAATAATTTGAATAAGTCGTTGAATAATGTTGAAATTGTCAGTGGCGTATTTTGCAGTAGGGTAGCATGTGGCGTAAGTTTTAGCAAGAGGAGTGATGAAGGTCTTGATCCCCCTGAGTACGTAGACAGACGACATGCCAAAAATGGAGTTTGGATGAATTCATTTTGGGTTTAAATAGTGTTGGGGCATTTTGGTAATTTGGTATTAAGGGAATTTTGGTAATTTCACTTGGAGGATTTTTCTTGTGGATTGTACGAGATAGTGACAAGTGTCCACTTTATCTCATATGGTTGTGTGCACCGTCCTTAGCTTGTGAGTGTGTGCACCATCCTTAGCTTGTGAGTGCATGTACATGTTTAAATGTGTGTGTGTTGTGTTGTGCGACCGAGAAGAAGGGAAGAAAAAAAGAAACGAGGAGGCCGAACCAGGGAAGAAGAAGAAAGAAAAGAGAAGAACAAGATAAGAGAGGAAGGAGGGAAAAAAGAGAAGAAAGGAAGGCGCGCTAGTGAGCTCAGACCCAACAGAGAGAGAAAGAGAAAAAAAAAAATTGGAGTTTGGTTGCACCATAGCGTTTTTGGGCAGGGGAACTTGAACTGAGCTTACTAAGGTTCTTTACAAGTCCCTACGACTGAAAGGCTATTGGCACTATGCCATATTTAAATTTAGATAATACTAATCAGATGACACTTTCAATTAAAATTGTTGTCTTATTTTAGAAGACAACATTTCCAAATAAAACTGTCATCTAAAGGGTCAAGAGAAGACTGTTTTTATTTAACCAAATTTTACTAGGTAGGCTGCTATTGGAAGCTTTCCAAAACCTGAAAGCTGCAAAGGACAAAGCTCAACAAACACCCATGTGTACTGTAGCAAATTAAAAAAAATACAGACGATGTTACAGCATGTCTAACGGGTGGAGTTTGGCCAGGACTAGGCAACAAGTAGCCCACAAGCCTTGGGTTTCAGTTTCTAAAAGAGGGAAGGATGGATAAAACGAATCAAATGAATATATAAAATATATATTTATAAAAATTAAAGTTATGTTTTTTCGTAATTAAAACTAAAATAATGTTTTACATATTTGTAAAAATATTTCTAACTACTTGGCGACGGGTCTGGATGCTAGTCAGAGTGGCCGGAGTCCTGAGCAGGCTATTGAGCTAGGGGCTAAGGGTGTGAAAGAGGAGTATCCATCCATTGCTCGCGTTGTTGAGGATGGCCATGATATTCACGTTTTCGGCCATGATATTCACGTTTTCGGCCCTGATCTCCGTAAAAAATAATAGACCTCGAGATCTATTAACCCCACATAAATCTTCCCAAATAAGCTGTCAACACCATCAGATGACTCACAAGCTCACTATAACCAAATTAAGCACAAGGCTTATTGGTGACCCAATTTCCTTCTCCGAACACAGGTTGAACGATGTATAAGTAGCCCCATTCATTAACCTCCTGTAGTTAATAACAATGTTGAAAAAGGATGAAAAGGATCACAATAAGGAATTATTAACTCTCAACCGCAATTATAGAGTCGGATTCAATTAAGAGCTAGGGAACCAATTGTCTCTGCGTTACATGAACAATAAAAAGAAAAAATAATTGTCTTAAGAGGATTAAATTGTGTTTAATTATAGAATGTATATATGTACATCTGCTCTAAGTGCACGATATATAAAATTTCACATTGTTAACCCTAATGTCCACAATTTCTGTTCCTATAATCTCGAATTGCAGGATATGTAGAAAAATGAAAAAATAAATAAAATAATTAAAAAAAAAAAACCTAGGGGGCTATTTTTTCAAAAATCAGCAATCTTCTAGCCTTCATGGGAGCATTGACGAGGACATAGAGAGCATAGTCAATATATGCATCAATCTTGTCTTTATCAACCTTAGACTCTGCCTTTGTGATGCCATCCATCCATGGAGACCAGCTTGAATAATTTGGCAGAGGCGGTGGCGGCAGACGCGGCGGTTTGCTTTGCGTGGTTGTCATGGTATTTGGATGAGACGGTGGTTTGCTTTGCATATTTGTGGAAGCTTGCCGTGGAACATACTTGCCTCTGTTCTTCACTTGTTTCTTCATCGTTTGATCTCTGGTTTCCGTCCTTCTCGATCACATTTATGTCAGAGTAGCTGTTATATATGAAAAAAGGAATTAAGTACTAATTATAACGAAAGTTGCAGCAAGAGAAAACCGTCCACATTCATTAAATTTCCGATACCGATATCACTTACTATAACTCAACTTAGGTTAACTGCAATTCAAAGAAGTAATCTTAGTACCTGAATTATAAAGCAGTTCACCATGTATGAGCAAAAGGCCGGTGATTTTTATTGAAATAGGTATCTCTCTTTTATATAAATTAGGGAGCAAGTTATCCAGGTTGGAGTTGGAATTGTACGTTCTGAGTAGAGTTTCCGGGTACCAAACACAAATTTAGGGTTTAATTTCCTTTTCTGCCAATTCCCTTGTTCTATTAGGTATAATTTAGGTCAGATGTGGTTTTCCTCCAGTAACCGTGATATACTAGCAATCCCATAATTCTTTCAATTAATGTATTCCCAAATTTCCTATTTTCTATTTTCATTCGATTGGAATTTTTTATTAAAAATATTTTGTTGGAGCATAAGAGTATTTTTTTTTTCCTTTATTTGATACTTTTCTTTCTCTTTCTTCGAATGCAAGAAATTCAACGAAAAATCATATATATATATATAGAAGAGAAATTGACCGTTAAATATAATTTAAGTGAAAATTAATAAATAGTACAAATTCACCGAACTAGAAAATTGACAAAACAGCCTTATTCCAAAAACAATAACTACCCACACATGGTGGTAACACGATTCCATTGTTACAATATATTGCAAAGCACACACAAACTTCACGAAAATAGTAGGAGTCGGTCTTTATATATATATATATATATATATATATATATGTATAAAGGATCGTATCTTTGATGGAAGCAGATTGGTATTTCTAGATTTGTCAGAAGTTGAAAATTGATCAGTATCACGAAATGGGCCATATCCACTGGATTGCATGCTCAACTTCTCAGTTACCAATATACATTGCTAATTTTCCATTCGCTCAGCAAACAATCTCTTGAGCTCATTCTCTAATTGTTCAAATTTAAACTGTATATTTCCGTCATACTGTTTGAGATGCATCATCAAAAGCAAACAATAATTAAATTGTTAAAAAAAAAATTTCTCATCCGAAAAATATAGAAAATATATAATGAATGGTACTACTCAATACTGAAAGCTTTTCGATAAAATTTCACATATGTCAATCGAAGTGGCAATATAGTAAGTTACAGACAATATATCAGTGTTAAAACATTGACCTGACTGTAAAATCTTGACGAACATAATGAATTTCTTTTTATCAACCGATGATTAGATCTCAAAATCATATATATTACAATCTAACTATTCATTTTGTGGTTCATCATGATCATTGATCTCCATAAGAATTCATCCACATACATTAGTATGTTTGGTTATCTAACACTCTATATACGCAAATGCATAGATCGACGAACGTATGGTTAGCAGAGTGGAACAGTAAATGTACTTACTAATAATTGAATGACTAAACGATTTCAAATTTTGATAAATTTTTTCGGGATGCCCTTTGATGGAGGATAAAACAAACAGTTAGATGATGATATTATTTTATTTAATAAGACCAATTAATCGAGTGGTTCGTTCTTTATTGAGCAATCTTGTCTATATATATATATATATATATATATATGTATTCTGTCATTGATAAACAGTTCCAATAAAGAAATCTAGTCATTTTATGCTTAAGTGTTGAAGTGTAAGTTGGTTGCTGGTCTCATATTCAGTGTACTCTAAGTGTAATGTAGGCTGAGGTGGAAAGTGTGCTGAGGTGGAAAGGGATGCTGATGATATGGATAACAAGAAATGAAGATTGGCTGAGCTGGAATGAGTTGATGAGGTGGTTAACTGAATCAAAGGAATCGTGCAAGGAAGTGTGTGTGAGCCGTGAAGGTTCATTGAATTCATTAAGTGAGGTGGCAGTGTGTGATTTGTCATGGAAGAGTCATGAAAAGTGTGTGTGTGTTGTAACCGTGAGTGAGTGAGTGAATGATGTGTGAGGAATCATGTAACTCAATATATAAACGTTTACAATGAATCAAAGAATGACTGTGACTAATTTTCAGACTGAATTGATTGAATTCTCAGATTGAATTGAGTAGGAAGAGTTTGATTTCCTCTCTGGATTTTTCACAAACAGTTGATGTGCATATCCAAACTGTGAGATTAAAATCTGTTTCAATCATCATCGATTTCCAGTTTTTCTTCTAAAACACTAATCATCTAATCACTACCAATTACAAATAGTCACAGGCTACTCCTGATACACACTCAGATTTCAGCTAAGAGATCAAGTAAGAATACTTACTTGGTTGTGAAGCAAGTCACCCGGAGCTGGTCTGCAAGCTGCATCGATCTCTGCTGTGGTTTTCAACATGGTATCAGAGCTTTCACGATCATTTTGATCTGGGGCGTCTGAGAGAGTTAAGTCACTAAAAGGAAAAGAAGAAGAAGGATCTTAGCTGAGATGGCAGGATCGGGTGGTGAACTAAGGGCTCCTGTGTTCTCAGGAACCAACTATGATTTTTGGTGTGTGAAGATGAAGACAGTCCTAAAGGCATATGATCTGTGGAGTTTGGTATCAGATGGTATTCCTAAGAAGGCAGTGAGACGTGAAGGATCTGAAGAAGTTGAGATGCAGTCCTCTCATCAAGATCAGATTCGAGATGCAAAAGCCTTGAGCATATTGCAAAATGCAGTAGCAGATGACATTTTCCCAAAAATCCAGAATGAAGAAACCTCCAAAGGAGTCTGGGATTTGCTAACTCGGGAGTACAGAGGAGATGCAAAGGTGAGATCAGTCAAACTTCAATCACTTAGACGTGATTTTGAGTATACTAGGATGAATGACAATGAAGCACTTGCAACTTATATTTCTAGGTTGTATAGTGTAGTGAACCAGATGAGAACTTATGGTGAAGAAGTTGAAGAGAAAAGATTAGCACAGAAAATACTGATTAGTTTGACAAAACCTTTTGATCCCATAGTGTCCATAATTGAAGAAACAAGGGATTTAGATGCTATCAATGTTGAAGATGTGATTGCATCAATTAGGGCCTATGATCAGAGGATTGGTTTGCATTCTGAAAACTCTGTTGAGAAGGCATTCTCAAGTCTATCTGTTGAATCAAGACAGGACAGTACTTACTCTAAGCATAAGGCAGGTTACAAGGGAAACAAGCACTGGGGGACTGGTTCACAGTACCATAAGACCAGTACCAGTCAGGGACTTGCAGCAGGGAAGGATTCGGGCTACCAGACTAAGAAGTTTTGTAAGAAATGCAAGAAGGTGCACTTGGAGATTGTTGGTCAGTGGCCAAAGTTAAATGCTATAAGTGTCAAAGATTTGGACACTTTGCAAGAACCTGTCCTACCAAAGCTGGTAATGGTGGAGGTGGAGACAAGGCCACTGTGAACTTAGCTAAAGAGGTTACTGAGAATTCCAGTAATCTGTTCTTGGCATATAACAGTGTCACAAGTGCAAACGATAGTCGTGTATGGTATGTAGATAGTGCTTGTAGCAACCATATGACTGCCCAGGAATCCATGCTAGTGGACATTGACAGAAGCATCAGAGTGAAGGTTAAGATGGGGAATGGTGAACTTGTGCAGGCTATGGGAAAGGGTACTCTTGCAATTCAAACCAAGCAGGGACAGAGGTATATTAAAGATGTGATGCTATTACCTGGCTTGGAAGAAAATCTTCTAAGTGTAGGTCAAATGATTGAGCATGGTTACTACCTGGTTTTTGGTAATAACACGGTTGACATCTTTGAAGATAAGGATCTGCAGGATAGAGTTGCCAAGGTCCCTATGACTGGTAACATGTGCTTTCCTATGACCCTGGAGTGTGTGAATCCTATTGCTCTTAGGACATCTGTTGTGGAAGACTCTGAGCTATGGCACAAGAGGTATGGACACTTAAACTTCACTAGTTTAAAGCTTCTGAAGCAAAAGGACATGGTTGTGGGTCTGCCAAGTCTCACAGGTCAAAAGAGTGGTGTGTGTGAGGCATGTGTGACAGGAAAGCAACATGTAGAACCTTTTGACAAAGAAAAGGCCTGGAGGGCAGCTACTCCACTGGAATTTATACACACAGATGTCTGTGGTCCAATGCAGGAATCAACTGCTGGAGGAAATCGATATTTCCTCACCTTTATTGATGATTTCACCAGGATGTGTTGGATCTATTTCTTGTCCAGCAAATCAGGTGTGTTTAATGTGTTTCAAAAGTTCAAAAACATGGTTGAATCACAGTCTGGATTTAGGATTAAACAGTTGAGAAGTGATAGAGGAGGGGAGTATTTGTCCAATGAGTTTGAGAGATTCTGTGAAGATCATGGAATTCTGAGGCAATTAACTGTTTCTTACTCTCCACAGCAAAATGGAGTTGCTGAGAGGAAGAACAGGACAGTGGTGGAAATGGCAAAAGCTATGATGCATGACAAAGGAGTTCCCTATAAGTACTGGGGTGAGGCTGTGTACACTGCAGTATATCTCCTAAATAGATGCCCTACAAATGCTATAAAGGGTAAGACACCTTTTGAGCAATTCACAGGGAGAAGGCCAGGAGTCAAACATCTACGGGTATTTGGTTCAATCTGTTACTAACATATTCCTGATCAGCTTAGACAAAAGCTTGATGAGAAGAGTATTAAGTGTGTGTTTATGGGATATGGTGGATGTGAAAAGGGGTACAGATTACTGAACCTGCAAACAGGGAAGATTGTGATTGCAAGAAATGTGATTTTCGATGAGGGTGCTCAGTGGGACTGGAATAAGGACAGGGAGCATGGAGGAAGGTCTGTGTCTCTAGGGTATGGTGTAGAGTATAGGGAAATGGCACCTGAGCCACAGGATCAGCTCAATACTCCTGCAGCTCAACCTGAGACTGAAACTCAAGTCTCTGAGCCTGAAGCTTCAAGCAGTACTCCAGTGAGATACAGGAGTATAGATGATATTTATG
Source organism: Prinsepia uniflora (assembly GCA_032719365.1). Classification (NCBI taxonomy): domain Eukaryota; kingdom Viridiplantae; phylum Streptophyta; class Magnoliopsida; order Rosales; family Rosaceae; genus Prinsepia; species Prinsepia uniflora. The sequence continues at coordinate 58,206,780 of CM064868.1, read as the reverse complement.
CACGGTGTCATATGTGCATGATGGAACCTGAGACTTACACTGAAGCAGCTAAGGATCACCTATGGAAATCAGCCATGGAAGCTGAACTTGACATGATCCAGAAAAATGAGACTTGGGATTTGGTGGATAGACCTGAAGGGAAACCGGTGATAGGAGTAAAATGGATCTTCAAAACCAAGTTGAACTTGGATGGTTCAATCCAGAAACATAAAGCAAGGCTGGTGGCAAAGGGCTATGCACAAAAGCCAGGAATTGACTATAATGAGACATTTGCCCCAGTAGCTAGATTGGACACCATCAGGACACTAATTGCCCTTGCTGCACAGAAGAGATGGAAGTTGTATCAGCTAGATGTTAAGTCTGCCTTTCTGAATGCGACTTTGGAGGAGGAAGTCTACATTGAACAACCAGAGGGGTACACTGTGGGAGATCAAGATGACAAGGTGTACAGACTTAAGAAGGCTCTGTATGGCCTAAAGCAGGCCCCCAGAGCATGGTATGGGGAAATCGACACTTTCCTATCTCAGAGTGGGTACAAGAAGGGTGATAGTGAAGCCACTTTGTATGTCAAGACAGCAGAAGATGGAGGCATTCTAATTGTCTCTCTGTATGTAGATGACATCATCTACACTGGTTCTAGTGAGAATCTGATGAGGCAGTTTAAGTCAGAGATGATGAACAAATATGAAATGTCTAACCTTGGTCTGTTGCATCATTTCCTAGGAATGGGTGTGATTCAGACAGATCAATATGTATTCATACATCAAAGAAAGTATGCCTCTACCCTACTTGACAAGTTTGGACTAAGAGATTGCAAAGCTGTTAGCACTCCCTTAGTTCCAGGAGATAAGCTAAGGAGAGTGGATGGGAGTGAACCTGCTGATGAATCCTTGTACAGGAAGATGGTGGGCAGCTTGTTATATCTTACAGCAACTAGACCAGATATAATGTTTGCTGCTAGCCTATTATCAAGGTTTATGCATGGACCTACAACTAAACACCTAGGAACTGCTAGAAGGGTGTTGAGGTACATCCAGGGAACTCTGTCCTATGGAATATAGTATGAAAAGGGAAAGTGCTCTAATCTGATAGGATTCTGTGACAGTGACTGGGGTGGCTCAGAGGATGATATGAGGAGCACATCTGGGTATGCATTTTCTTTGGGAAGTGGAGTTTTCTCCTGGGCTTCTGTTAAACAAAGCACTGTGGCTTTGTCCACTGAAGAAGCTGAATACGTGAGTGCAGCAGATGCCACAACTCAAGCAATATGGCTGAGGTTTGTGCTTAAGGATTTTGGAGAGGAACAATGTGAGGCAACTACTCTATTCTGTGACAATATGTCAGCTATAGCCATTGCTAGAAATCCAGTGTTTCACCAGAAGACCAAACACATAAACAGAAAATATCATTTCATTAGAGAGGCTCTGCAGGAGGACAAGATTGAGCTCTTGTATTGCAGGACTGAATTGCAACTGGCAGATATTTTCACTAAAGCAGTCTCCAAAGATACACTAGGAAGACTGAGAACACTTCTTGGAATCAAACCAGCCTCCAGCTTAGGAGGGGCTGTTGAAGTGTAAGCTGGTTGCTGGTCTCATATTCAGTGTACTCTAAGTGTAATGTAGGCTGAGGTAGAAAGTGTGCTGAGGTGGAAAGGGATGCTGATGATATGGATAACAAGAAATGAAGATTGGCTGAGCTGGAATGAGGTGATGAGGTGGTTAACTGAATCAAAGGAATCGTGCAAGGAAGTGTGTGTGAGCTGTGAAGGTTCATTGAATTCATTAAGTGAGGTGGCAGTGTGTGATTTGTCATGGAAGAGTCATGAAAAGTGTGTGTGTGTGTGTGTTGTAACCGTGAGTGAGTGAGTGAATGATGTGTGAGAAATCATGTAACTCAATATATAAACGTTTACAATGAATCAAAGAATGACTGTGACTAATTTTCAGACTGAATTGATTGAATTCTCAGATTGAATTGAGTAGGAAGAGTTTGATTTCCTCTCTGGATTTTTCACAAACAGTTGGTGTGCATATCCAAACTGTGAGATTAAAATCTGTTTCAATCATCATCGATTTCCAGTTTTTCTTCTAAAACACTAATCATCTAATCACTACCAATTACAAATAGTCACAGGCTACTCCTGATACACACTCAGATTTAAGCTAAGAGATCAAGTAAGAATACTTACTTGGTTGTGAAGCAAGTCACCCGGAGCTGGTCTGCAAGCTGCATCGATCTCTGCTGTGGTTTTCAACATTAAGTACCTCCAACTGTTGATGAAGACGCCTCTGGACATCCATGCGAAGTTCCAGCTCCTCTTTGATTTGCATGCCACTGGCAGAGGAGTTCATATCGACAAGCATGATCAAAATGAGCACACCTTTTAGTTTGCAACTGGCAAAATTCATTTTAAGAGACTTTCGTTAGTGTTTTAAATATGAAATTTTTTTGCATCATTGGAGAGTTGACAAGATGTATCTCATCGACGCTATACTACAAAGGCCAGGTCTATATCTGTAGCATTTTAGTAATGAGGCCCATTGGCTGAATCTCATTGACGCTATTCTACAAATTAATATGTGTGTTGCCATTTGTATATGGTTAAAAATGAATGCCCGCTAGCCATAGAGAGTATTTTAACTTTTTTTCTTTTGTTTTTGAATTAGAAGTTTACAGCAATACAATAGATCTAATTTTGGCTAAGTCAATAGCATATATATATAGTATATATATATATTCATTCTGCAAAAATTGAATATGGGAGTTGAACCTCAAACCAAGATTCATATATACAATAATAAGGACTATTACTAGATATAGTAAGTAGATCCAATGTTTTTAAACGGAGTGTTTCCGTGTGAAAGGTTTGTTAAGCAAAGAGCGATATTTTTCGAGCAAAATAAGCCTTGCCGAACCTCGATCGAGTAAAGTTCGTTGGGGCCTTGATCGTTAGGCATCACGTTACACGACAAAAATAGTGCATTCATCGGAAAAAGTTAAACTGGCTCCTGGAAGTCTGGAACATCATTCGTCACCTAAGATTCATTGAGCAATAGTCAATAGCTGTTGCCCGATGAAGGCAGTGTCGGTCCAAACATACAGGGGCCTAGGGCAAGAGTAAAAAATGGGCCCTTAATTTATATACTTAATTATTAAAAATAAAAAATTTTATGAGTACATATCAACCAAATTGTTAAACAACTTCTTTTCGACTTAATTATCTTCCTTAAAATGTAGGCATCAATTTGCTTCCATGGATCCAGAGTAGCTTGTATTGCACAAGCACCAAGCACACTGATAAGAATTGCAGCATCAAGAATTATTGGTTCATTTTTCTTTAATTCACGTAAAAGTTCAAATACAGCTTCGCATTTATGTGATTTGATATCCAGAAAATAAAGCTACTCATATAACAGTATTCTTTTCAGTCAACGAATCAAAAAACCTATGTGCTTTGACTAGGTTACCAATCTGAACGAAATTTTAGTTCCTTCATCTTAATGGAAATTTGACCAAAAAACTTATAATTTGGAAAGGAAAAAAATCAGAAATTCATCGGACCGCATATGAAAGATCAAAGGAAATCAAAGGACGAAAAGGAAAAATAAAACTTACCTATAGAGTTTGAAACTTGAACCGGAGCGAGACACAAGTCAGAACAATAGTGAGAGATTACGAAGTAGAAATCGATTGAAACATTAATGGTTTGAAACACAAATTGATTGAAACATTAATGGATTGAAACACAAATTGATTGAAACATTGGACTCCATGCCACTATTATGGAAGAAATCTGATTGAGAGGGCCCTTTATTGAACCGCAGTCGACATTCCGCATCTCAAATTTGATATGTTCTCCTTCTTCTTCTCTTAATTTTTTTTCAATAAAATTTTGAAAAATTTAGACCCTTTTATTTGTTTTCAATATAAGAAAATTTTGAAAAATTTGGGCCTTCCATTATTTTGGGCCTAGGGCTTAGGCCCCTCTTGCCCCCTATAATGGCCGGCTCTGGATGAAGGCAATGTCTCAGAAAGGAAAAATATTAAACTCTTGACTGATAAATTAGCAAATTTCGCCGGGCAAAGGGACGAAAGCACAACCAATTCAGCTTTTAACTTCGACAAGAGACCACCAAATTTCCTTACACTTAGCCTCGTCAGGCATGAATTTAATATTAAATTTTAAATAATTTATATAAATATAAATATAAATATTTTTAAATAAATAAATTTTAAATAGTAAAACAAATAAGTGAATATATAAAATATATATTTGTAAAAACTAATGTTATATTTTTACTTAATTAAAACTAAAATAATATGTTACATATTTCTAAAAATATTGCTAACTATTCCGCGACAATTCGAGGTGCTGGTCGGAGTGGTCGGAATCCTGGGACAGCTGTTGGTTTAGCGACTAAGGCTATGAAGAGGAGTATCCATCCACTGGTCACGCAAGCATTCAAGCCCCTTGTCGAGAGTGGCCATGATATCCACACTTTCAACCCTTATCTTCACATTTTCGGCCTGGCGGTTCTCGAATTTTGTCCTGAGCTCCAATATATCCTCAGAATTGGCCATTGCTTTTCATTTTTCATTAGTAAAAAAAATCATTATATTTTAAATTGGAAAATAACATTAAAAATAATTTAACTCAGTGGGCAGTACCAGATATTTGGGGCCACGAAATGGGTGCACAACCATAGCCACCACCTAAGGCCCCACCACCTACTCCTCTAGATGATTTTCACGAGCTTTCTCTGGGGAAGTCCAGCTCTTGTAGTAATTATGGTGCTCATACCAAGTGTTAAGTCAATATTTATGAATGTTTTATCCATGATTTAATACCCTAGAGGAGTCTCACGAGCTATCTCCAGGGACGTCCAGCTCTTGTAGTAATTATAGCTCATACCCAGTGTTAAGTCATAATTTATGCATGTTGTATCCATGATTTAATATCATTTTACTTATGTTTTGTTAATATTTCGTTCTATGCAACTGGAGAAAGTAATCTATTTTGTTAGAATGTGGTGCAAAATTAGATAGAGCTTGAAATTATAAGCATTTGAGTGAAAGAATCATCTCGATCATAGTTATATTTAAGAAATTATGATTGAAACACAAGTGGTTACCAAAAATTGCAAAAGAATTTAGTAGGATGCTACTGAATCCATCATTTCAGCCCAAAGTCCCATTTGGTGCACACTCATCGAATCAGTCCATTCCATTTGGCGCGTGCCTCTCGATTCTCTCGGAGCATTTTCGGCGAACGTGTACCAAATCCTATTCAACAACACCCTTTTGCACGTTGACGGCAGTTGACCACCGATTTCTTCTTCTCCTTTCAGTGCGCGCCTGTTGAATTGCTCCTATGCAACTTGTCGCTAGCAGTTGACCCGCCTTTGACCAGCCCGTATTTCAGCCGTTGACCACCGAATCTACTCCTGCATTTTTCCAGCAACTTTTTTCCTTCTTCATTTTGGAAAACTTGTCAAAATCAAGATTTGTTTTGCCCTCCCTTTTCCTCAAGAAAACCTTATTACATTAGGATTTCAATTTATAATTATTCTAAACATTTTCCTTCTAGGATTTAAATTGTGAACTCCTTATTTTAATTTTCTCCTATAAAAAAGGGAGGCTTCGACCAAATGTAAGAGGCAACCATCCTTCAATCCATCCACATCACAAGGCATCCATCACCATGCACCACCATCAATCCTAATTGTCTTCGTGACTCATTACTCTTAAATTTTTTTTCTTATTTTAAATGTAATTCAATATTATTATGTTGTTCTTCATAAATATATGCGAGTAGTCTTCCATTGAATTAGGGCTGCTTGAAGCCCTACCCATGAGGCTCATATAATGTGTTTTACCTTGATTATGTTGTGCTTAATTATGAATGTGACTGTGATTACTATATTCATATGAACCATTGTTTTTAAGTGGTTACTTGATTCAATGCACCGTTGGTGAATAGTTTCATATTGATTGATCACGAGTGTGTAATTGTTAGGACCGAAAGTAGTGACTTACATCTTACCTGTAATCTAATCCATGGCCCCTTCGGCTTTCTTAAGCTTTAAATGGTAGTGTAATGTCATGAAATTCCCCTTGCTCTTAATACATTTAATTGTTAAAATGAAATAGACGTCCTAAGGTAAAAAAAAAATGCCTAGAACATGCTAAGTAAGAAGGAATAAAATGTGTAAGGTGACTCAACATCAAGGCACTTGCATGAGCATTTGATTCACACATTCATTAATAACATAATCTGGTAAACACTTTAATGACTCAATTGGCTAGTGGTGGAAAACTGCCTTAATCAAAGAATTAATCAACATTTACTCCTGTGCACTTTTAAGTTTCTGTTTTGTTTTCAAAATTCGATCAGAATCACCAACCCCCCTGTAACGACTCGTCCCGAAATTTCCTGATTAACGAGATTAATCAAGGGTTAATCGAGACTAATCGGGATTAGTCGAGGTGAAATGACGATTTTGTCCTCTAAAGGGTGAAAATGTTGACTTTTGACCTGGGAAGTTAAACGCACGTGGACCGAGGTCTATCACGTAGATCGAGACGATATGAGTCTGTAGACAGGCGACACGTCAAGATCGGACATCATACAGGAAAGTAATGGGTCTGGAACAAATAGGGGTACCATTACACGATTTAGGAGGCAAGTTGACTTTTGTTTCTTGTGGGCCTAGATATTTTTGTTCAGGTCCAATGGATGAGTAACACTTGTCACTCATCCATTGATCATTATCTTTAATACATGCATCTACACTCCCCATTCTCTTTTGTTCGATGAAACCCGAAACCCATACCCTTTCATCCCACCATCATTCCCTTCCCCATCTTCTACTTGAGAGAGACTGAGAGTAAGGCTGAGAGAAAGATAGAGACGACGGAGGGGTGGAGGAGCCGTGGTGGCTGCTGGAAAGCCGTGAACCCAGGTAAAACATGAATACCCTTTTTGTTTGAATTTTGTATTTTTGGTTTGGGGCCTTGGGGAAGTCTTTTAACGATGTGGTTGTGTTCTTGGTGTTTTTACGAGTGTTTTCGGATTGAAATGGACAGCTAAGGATGACTGGTCGGCCCTAAACGGCGGTGCGAAGAACAACCATGAAGGTTCGATCTTGGCCCAGAGTTTTCAGCTAACTTTTCATGGTTTTGAGTGTTTGGGTCAGTTCTTGGGTTAGAGACGAGTAGCTTGGTGAAAAAATGGTGGAAAAATGGTCGAGAAATGAAGAAGATAAAATCGGGTCGAGTCGCAAGTTAAAATGACCCGTTACAGAGGTCCGAGTCGACTCGCGAAAGGTTGACAATGATGATGTGGCAAGCATGTCATCATGTTAGACCACGTGGCAGGGGATGATTGGTGTCACGTGGAGAGGTTGTCAAAGGTGTCAGACTACGTGGTAGATGACGCAGTAGGTCCACGTTAGCGTTGACCGTCCACGTGCACCAGTGAGGTGGTGCTATGTGGCAAGCTATCAGAGTGTGTCAGAACGTGTTCGATGACGTGTCTATTGACGTGGCAGGTCCTCGTCAGCCATGTCAGACCACGTGGACCAATGAGAAGGTGCCATGTGGTAGTGTGTCAAGTTGTTAGAGTTGACTTGTCTGTGATACATGGCAGTGATAACGTTAGCAGGTGGCGTCATCACGTGACGTGGCAGTGTAAAAGGGTGACACATGGCACCAGTCAGGGTGTGCCACATGGCAAGCTGTCAGACCTGTCAGGCTGACGTCAGCAGTGACGCCAGCTAGGGCTAACATTAGCATGATGTTAGAGTTGGCCATCGTTGACCACCGTAAACCGGACTTTGATCGGAGCGTGAAGGCACGTGTGCATGAAGTTTGAGGTAAAACCAATCTTGTTCAAAAGCTTTTGTCAATCTGAATCCAATGGTGGTGGTTTCAGGTCTATCAGACGTTGTTTGATAGGTTATTTGGAGGTTTTATCCTCGAAAAGCGTGTTCGGGACAGGTTGACTATTCTGGGAGTTTTGAGGGTTTATAGTATAGACTTGTATAGGTTGATAGTGACCTTTAGATATGATTTGCATAGGTCCGGACTTCCTAGAGATTGTGGATTAGCCTCGGAGCGGCTTACGACATTGGATTTGGGACTTTGTTTTATGAAATGATGCATGAATACATGTTTTATATGTTGTATGAACATGGTTTTAGATGCACTTTTAAGTTTCTGTTTTGTTTTCCAAATTCGATCAGAATCACCAACCCCCCAGTAACGACCCATCCCGAAATTTTGTGATTAACGAGATTAATCAAGGGTTAATCGAGACTAATCGGGATTAGTCGAGGTGAAATGATGATTTTACCCTCCAAAGGGTGAAAATGTTGACTTTTGACCTGGGAAGTTAAATGCACGTGGACTGAGGTCTACTACGTAGATCGAGACGGTACGAGTCCGTAGACAGGCGACACGTCAAGATCGGACATCATACAAGAAAGTTAAGGGTCTGGAATAAATTGGGGTACCATTACACGATTAAGGAGGCAAGTTGACTTTTGTTTCTTGTTTGAATTTCGTATTTTTGGTTTGGGGCCTTGGGGAAGTGTTTTAACGATGTGGTTGTGTTCTTGGTGTTTTTATGAGTGTTTTCGAATTGAAATGGAAGGCTAAGGATGACTGGACGGCCCTAGACGGCGGTGCGAAGAACAGCCATGAAGGTTCGATCTTGGCCTAGAGTTTTCAGCTAAATTTTCATGGTTTTGAGTGTTTGGGTCAGTTCTTGGGTTAGAGACGAGTAGCTTGGTGAAAAAATGGTGGAAAAATGGTCGAGAAATGAAGAAGATAAAATCGGGTCGAGTCGCAAGTTAAAATGACCCGTTACAAAGGTCCGGGTCGACTCGCGAAAGGTTGACTATGATGATGTGGCAAGCCAAGTCATCATGTTAGACCACGTGGCAGGGGATGGTTGGTGTCACGTGGAGAGGTTGTCACAGGTGTCAGACTACGTGGTAGATGACGTAGCAGGTCCACGTTAGCATTGACCGTCCACGTGGACCAGTGAGGTGGTGCCATGTGGCAAGCTATCAGAGTGTGTCAGAGTGTGTTTGATGACGTGTCTATTGACGTGGTAGGTCCTCGTCAGCCATGTCAGACCACGTGGACCAATGAGAAGGTGCCATGTGGTAGTGTGTCAAGTTGTCAGAGTTGACATGTCAGTGATACGTGGCAGTGATAACGTCAGCAGGTGGTGTCATCACGTGACGTGGTAGTGTAAAAGGGTGACACGTGGCACCAGTCAGGGTGTGCCATGTGGCAGGCTGTCAGACCTATCAGGCTGACGCCAGCAGTGACGCTATCTAGGGCTAACATTAGCATGACGTTAGAGTTGACCATCATTGACCGCCGTGAACCGGACTTTGATCGGAGCGTGAGGGCACGTGTGCATGAAGTTCGAGGTAAAACCAATCTTGTTCGAAAGGTTTCATCAATCTGAATCCAATGGTGGTGGTTTCAGGTCGATCAGAGGTTGTTTGATAGGTTATTTGGAGGTTTTATCTTTGAAAAGCGTGTTCGAGACAGGTTGACTATTCTGGAAGTTTTGAGGGTTTATGGTATAGACTTGTATAGGTTGATAGTGACCTTTAGATATGATTTGCATAGGTCCGGACTTCCTAGAGATTGTGGATTAGCCTCGTAGCGGCTTACGACATTGGATTTGGGACTTTGTTTTATGAAATGATGCATGCATACATGTTTTATATGTTTTATGAACATGGTTTTAGATGCACTGGTTGCATACGATTTGTTTTTTATATTAAGCATTTCGTAAGAAATGTTGTTATGCATGTATTTTGAGATTTAAGTTTTATATGATACTTTGGTCTTCGATCGAGTCTTCTACGTGCATGTGATTTGCGTGAATTGAATAGTTTCGCAGACGGGTATGAAACTAAGGATTTGATTACCGATTTTAAGTGATTTCACGGATATGCGTGAAGTTGGTGTTTCGACCATGATACTAGTTAATTTAGACTTTGACTTGGATGATTGTCAAATGTGATTTTAAACAATGAAAAAGTTTTTCGGATTTGGAAATGACATTCGGGCTTGTGTCCCATTTGATTTGTGGTTTGACTTAGAGTATAGTCAAACGTGGAATATATCGAATTTGTGACCCAATTATCATTTATGAGATTTCGGGCTGTGACCTTGTTAGGGATTTACGAGTTTGGATTTGATAAGGTTCGAGGAACCTTGGATTTATGTAGTGTTTCTGAACACTATTTTTATGATGGTTTTGGGAAAAAAGGATTTGATGAAATGATATTCCAGGCATGGGCCCCTTTGAGATGATTTGTGAAATGTTTCCACATGACCATCCTCTATCATCTGATGATATCCTCTAGACATCGACCATCATGTGTGATGTGTGATCCTGGAGAGGTCATGAGGACACTGCTTGCAGGAGTGTCAGAGATGGACATTTTACAGACGTCGGGCTAGGGGTTCCGATCCTGTGAATGCCATCACTGAGACGTCGACCATCCTATGTGATTTTTGATCCTGAGTTAGAGAACCTAGACGTCGAGCCACGGGCTCTGAGCCTGGTGTCAGGACCCGACCCTCCTTTGTCATGACCCGACTTATCTAGCACGATATTGTCCGCTTTGGGCGTCCTTGCCCTTGCCCTCACGGTTTTGTTTTCGGGAGCTCATGGTGCAACATCCCAGGGGGTCACCCATCATGGAATTGCACCAACCTCAACTCACTTAACTTTGGGGTTCCAATCCCCCCCAAAGTCACTGAGCTCCCAAAAGGCCTCGTGCTAGATAGGTGTGTGCCTACACCTTTAAGGCACACCACCCTTCCCCTCCCAGACCATTCCCCCCTTACAAGAATGTGGGATCGTTCACCGTTCCATCCAGAACACGGGTCTTACAATCCACCCCCTTTAGGGCCTAGCGTCCTCGCTAGCACACTTCCCGGTCAGGGTCTGGCTCTGATACCATTCTGTCAAGACCCAACCCTCCTCGGTTAGGACTCGACTCATCTAGCACGATATTGTCCGCTTTGGGCCTCCTTGCCCTTGCCCTCACCGTTTTTTTTTCGGGAGCTCATGGTGCAACTTCCCAAGGGTTCACCCATCATGGAATTGGACCAGCCTCAACTCGCTTAACTTTGGGGTTCCAATCCCCCCTAAAGCCACTGAGCTCCCAAAAGGCCTTGTGCTAGATAGGTGTGTACCTACACCTTTAAGGCACACCACCCTTCCCCTCCCAGACCATTCCCCCCTCACAGGAATGTGGGATCGTTCACCGCTCCCTCTAGGACACGGGTCTTACAATCTATCCCCCTTAGGGCCCAGCATCATCCCTAGCATATTTCCCGGTCGGGGTCTGGCTATGATACCATTCTGTCAGGACCCAACCCTCCTCGGTTAGGACTCGACTCCTCTAACACGATATTGTCCGCTTTGGGCCTCCTTGACCTTGCCCTCACGGTTTTGTTTTCGGGAGCTCATGGTGCAACTTCCCAGGGGGTCACCCATCATGGAATTGCATCAGCCTCAACTCGCTTAACTTTGGGGTTCCAATCCCACCCAAAGCCACTGAGCTCCCAAAAGGCCTCGTGCTAGATAAGTGTGTACCTACACCTTGAAGGCACACCATTTTTCCCCTCCCAGACCATTCCCCCCTCACAGGAATGTGGGATCGTTCATCGTTCCCTCCAGGACACGGGTCTTACAATCCACCCCCCTTAAGGCCCAGCGTCCTCGCTGGCACACTTCCTAGTCGTGGTTTGGCTCTGATACCATTTTACCTTTCTTTACTAAATGACCAAATTGCCCTTCGCATTCCTAGGTCCATAACTTTCACATCTGACCTCCAATTGATGCATGCCGTCTGTCTACGGTTCAGCGTCTCGAGACCTATCCAACGGTTATTCCGGAAAGTCCAAATAAAGTCCTGACAAAAAAGTCAACTTTCGCCCCCTAAAACCAAGGGCAAAATTGTCATTTCATTCCAATTTTTCCTTTTTCGAATTTTCAGGTCGTCACAACTTCCCCCCTTAAAGAATTTCATCCTCGAAATTCGGATGTACCTCTCCAACCACAATCATGGAGACTTAATTCACATCCAGTCAATACCTCGGGTTCCCACGTGAACCTTTACTCGTTATGTGCAACCATAACTACTTTTTCCTTCTTTCTCGGCTCGTCCCGAGCCCTTCTATCATACTATGACTCATCCCGAGTCCTAAACCAACTTTTGACTCCTATTGAGTCCAAATCCAATGTCTCGACTCCTGTCGAGTCTGAATTCAACATTCACTAACATCAATGCCACCACTGGCATATCCAGTCACCTAGCAAACACCCCCTAGGCCAACCAAATCCTATTCAGGATCTCCCAACCCACACTAAACCATCGCATTCTGGGTCAACTCGCCCATTCATACTGTAGTTCTCACTACTGGGCTCCAGCATCATCTGGACCCACACATGTCTGATGTGACTAAAACACAGTTTGCAACATCTGACCCCAAAATCTGGGTCAATCTCATCCTGGGCCTAACATCCCCAACACAAGTTCAAGATGCACTACCTGACCCCAATCCAGGGTCATAGTCACGCCAGGGATTTCCTATACCCTCGCATCTCGTCTCATCACCAGGCCGCGCACGGGGATCGCATCTCGGAGGCATGGCAAATCAGTAACCCAATGCTCTGATACCATTCTGTCAGGACCTAACCCTCCTCAGTCAGGACCCGACTCATTTAGCACGATATTATCCGCTTTGGGCCTCCTTGCCCTTGCCCTCACGGTTTTGTTTTCGGGAGTTCACAGTGCAACTTACTAGGGGGTCACCCATCATGGAATTGCACCAGCCTCAACTCGCTTAACTTTGGGGTTCCAATCCCCCCCAAAGCCACTTGAGCTCCCAAAAGGCCTCGTGCTAGATAGGTGTGTGTCTACACCTTAAAGGCACACCACCATTCCCCTCCCAGACCATTCCCCCCTCACAGGAATGTGGGATCGTTCACCGTTCCCTCCAGGACACGGGTCTTACGATCCACCCCCCTTGAGGCTCAGTGTCCTCGCTGGCACATTTCCTAGTCGTGGTTTGGCTTTGATACCATTTTACCTTTCTTTACTAAATGACCAAATTTTCCTTTGCATTCCTAGGTCCTTAACTTTCACATCTGACCTCTGATTGATGCATGTCGCCTGTCTATGGATTCAGCATCTCGAGACCTATCCAATGGTTCTTTCCAATTTTTCCAATTTTTCCTTTTTAGAATTTCCGGGTCATCACACTGGTGTATATTCGAATTTGTAATCCATAGTCGCATGCGTAGCGCTGATATCGTGACTAGTGAGATGTCAGATATTGGATAAAGAGGATTGGTGATTACGTTCGGGAGTCTATGTTCGTGCATAGGTCCTATTGAGAAGATTTATGAGATTTAATTTGGGTTGAGACCCTACGTGATTTGATTTGGGCTGAGACCCTATATGATTTGGTTTTGGGCTTAGACCCTATCGAGGAAATGACTTTGATTGAGAATAAGTTTTGATTGTGTATTGATTTGAAAAGCCATATGATTTTCTTTTAAGAAAGTATTTAAAATACTTTTTTCTGATGCATGCATGTTTTTAAGTGAAAGGTATAAATGTCTTTTCATTAAATTAATTTATGAACTGTTATTTTTGTTCACTCACAGCTTTTAATGTTTATGATACCCTTTAGGTTGATTGCGGATGCGGGCTGTAGTAGAGATCGAGACATCACATGCCGCTGCGAACTCTAAAAATCACTGCGCATTCTAGTAACCCCGAGCAAGTTACGATTTTTTCCCTGATCTGGCACGTGGTGTCAGATGGGAGCAGGGCACACCCCACGATAATCCAAGGGGATTTGGATGCATCCTGTCAGTTTGGTATCAGAGCACTAGGTTAATCGTGTGGTGTTAGGCATGTGTCAGATGTGATGTCTTTACGATCAAAACAACCCATCATTAACCTAGTAGTGAGGGTAGGAATAGAAGGTTAAGTGGTAATGAACCTCGCATAGATTCTATTCGGGATCCTATGCTGTGTTTTGTATATGTCGTGTTTCAAATATACCGTGTTTTAGTGAGGTCTAATACTGAGTAGGGAGAGTAGACCCCGAGGAGGACTGAGTATGACGAGGAGAGTTGGATGGAATCGAACAGCGATCAAAATGAATTAACAGAATCTCAGCAGCAATCAGATGATTCCGAGCGATGCTGAGTGCGTCGAGAGGACGTGATTACCATTATCGTGATCGCTAAGCAGGACTAAAAGATCCAGAGTAGCTCAGTGAGATTTCAATAGCCAACCTAACATGGGGTATACTTGGAATACTAGAGGCACAAGGTATGCCTGGAGTGGTGACAGGTACCCTAGTTATCTTTCGACGGATTGTACGAGTGTTGTGTGCATCAGGAGTTGATCCCATAGTGTTGAGAAGTGCGAACTAGTACTCAAGCTGGTACGATGATGAAACCACTTATCGATGGGATAGAAGACAGAATGTAACCCAGTTCGCAACCACCTTGTTGGAAGGTACCGACAGAGTTGAGAGCGTTGGGAGTCTTGTAACTGGACATAGTGGACTTAGTGGAATTGGCGTTAAGTTGACTTGGAATGTCACTAATGGGAACCCCAGTGTTCCTTGTTGAAGTTCCATGGAACTTTGAGTCTTATATATGACGGGAAAGTTGAACGAGGAAATCGTACGAAACTAGTATTCCTTATTGTGGAAGTTCTTAGTGAACTTCTCATCACTCATGCATGTATAAGCTTGTAATGGTCGAGCTGATTTGAGGAGTGACACGATCGTGGGAGGATCACTACAAGGGGCTATCAACAGATATTATTGGTTGGTGAAGTATACCTAGACGTATGTTTGCAACATGGTTGAAATTTCTCTTGGGTTCAAAGAGGGTGTAAGCGCTTAACACCCAGGATGTGGGTCAAATTTGGTTGAGTAGAGGAGTGGAAGGTGCTTGGTGTCACCTAATGCGATGAGTGAGTACCAGATTTGGTGGACCCGCGTTGGTGTTATGGGTCATTGGTTTAGAGAGCTAGTGTGGACCCACCGAGGACGGGGTTGGCTAGAGATGGTCGAGATTGTTGAGGACCGATTTGGGTTATGGTTCGAGATTGCTAAGGATAGGGAGTTGTGAATCGAGATGTATGTGGATCATTATGGTTGAAGATAGAGTTGATTGTCAAACGTAAGTTGGTTGGTCTCTGGAGTTGGTCAGGTGACCGAGAAGACTCAGAGAGGACATTGAGTTAGTGTACGGTCTGTCCAGAACAGGGATCGGACTGACAGGTTCCAGTTTCGGATAATGATTGGCATGTCAGCTATATAATAGATTGATTAGATCTGAGCTACGTTCAGGGTGTGGATATTAGTATTTGCTCGAACATGGCGTGAGTACAGTCCTTGAGGAGGCCTTTGAGTAGTGCCGATATGATTGATGTGATGTGGATGCACTTGTGAGTAGTGCATGTTGGATAATGTGATTGCTGAGTATTGATCATTCTGATTGATGTGGTACGATCATCATATTGAGTCTGAGATGGACGTGATATGATAGTCGGACGGAGTCCGATGTTGATTGTACATGGAATACGAGGACCGAACATTGAATACTGTTCGCTAGTGCCGAATGGTTTTAGTGGGATCAGAGATTATGGAAACATGAAGCTCATGCCCATGATGGGCCAGAGGAACCCTAGTGATTGTGTTTGTGATTATCTCTACTAGAGAAAGTATTCGATGAGGTCCAGATACACTCAAGATGAGTGAGATAATAGTTGAGACTCTTCTTTAGTTAGGAGCGCAACGTTAGTCGATGAGTGACACGAGGTACGGTGTTGGGACTCGAGAGCAAGTCGAGTGTGTCGTTAGATACTCGTGTAGTCACAGTGGAGACATGAGTACTGGCTGGTCACGACGGTGTGTCGTGGGTGTGATTTATGGTTGAAGACCGTCGAGTGAATGAAGACTTGTGATGCTTCTATTGAGCCGAATGTCAGCTAGGCATAGAAAGATTAGCAGTGGGATCAGGAAAAGGATTATCAGATTTGATGCTGAGTAGGATGTCAGCTTGGATTCTGAGTACGCCTGCGTAGGTGACAGGTGAGATTAACGAGTGCCGATGTCTCGTCGTAGACTTGAGATTAAGCATTGGAGATCTCTAGTGATGGTAGGTCCCTCTCGAATACGATCACAGAAGACGAGTTAGGTTTCAGTATTAATCGTTGGATTGTGGTTGACGTCGAGTGACGTTTGGTTTTTGTTAAGTAAGGTGGATAGAAGATTAGACGTGTACCTCAGATTGGAGGTAGGATTAGATTTCCATAGTTGGTGTGGATAAAAGTAAATTGGAATTTCGAGGATGAAATTATTTTAAGGACGGTAGATTATAACAACCCGTCCTGAAATTTCGTGATTAACGGGATTAATTAAGGGTTGATCGAGACTAATTGGGATTAGTTGAGGTAAAATGACAATTTTGCCCCTAGAAGGGTGAAAATGTTGAATTTTGACACGGGAAGTCAAAAATGGGTGGATCAAGGTCCATTACGTAGATCGAGATGGTACGAGTCCGTAGACAGGCGAGACGTCAAGATTGTACATCGTATGAAAAACTTATGGGTCTAGATCGAATCGATGTACGATTATACGATGTACGAGGCAGGTTGACTTTTTTTTTTCTTGTGGCCTAGATATTTACATTCATGTCCAATGATTGAGTAGCACTTGTCACTCATCCATTGATCATTATCAATCATACATGCATCTGCACACCTTTCTCTTTTGTTCAAAGAAACCTGAAACCCATACCCTTTCATCCCACCATCATTACCTTCCCCTTCCCTTTCTTCTGATTGAGAGAGATTGAGAATGAGGCTGAGAGATAAACAGAGATAGCGGAGGGGTGGATGAGCCGTGGTGGTTTCCAGAAAGCCATGAACCCAGGTAAAACCCGAATACCCTTTTGGTTTGAATTTTGGATTTTTGGTTTAGGGCCTTGAGGAAATGTTTTAACTATGTGGTTGTGTTCTTTGTGTTTGTACGAGTATTTTGGGATTGGAATGGACGGCTAAGGACGATTGGACGACCTTGGACGGTGGTTCGAAGAACAACCGTGAAGGTTCGATCTTGGCCCAGATGTTTCAGGTAACTTTTCATGTTTTTGAAAAATTGGATTAGTTCCTGAGTTAGAGACGAGTATGTTGGTGGAAAAATGGTCGAAAATAGTTGAGAAATGAAGAAGATAGAACCGGGTCAAGTCGCGGGTTAAAACGACCCGTTACAGAGGTCTGGGTCGACCTGTAAGATGTTAACAATGATGACATGGCAAGCCACATCATCATGTTAGACCACGTGGCAGGGGATGGTTGGTGCCACGTGGAAAGGTTGTTAGAGGAGTCAGCCTATGTGGTAGATGGTGTGGCAGGTCCACGTCAGCATTGACCTTCCACGTGGACCAGTGAGGTGGTGTGACGTGACGAGCTTTCAGAGTGTGTCAGAGGACTAAGGGTGGCAATTTTTGACACGACTCGAAACCCGCATGAAATTTAGCTGGGTCAACCCGCACGATTAAAATTTCGGGTCATTTTTGGGTCAACCTTATGACCCGTTTATTAAATGGGTGGGTTTCGGGTCAACCTGTTAACCCGTATAATGACCTATTAACCCGTTTAATAAATGGGTAGATTTCAGGTTAACAAGTTAACCCATATATTAGCTTATATATTGACCCATTTAATAAACGTGTCATTACTAACCCATATATCTATCAATTTACCTACCTAAATATCTATTAAATCTTATAATTTAAATAGGTTAAACGGGTCAAACGGTTCATCGGTTAATTGGGTTTTGATTATGACCTATTTATTAAATTGGTTAAACGGGTTATATGGGTCATTAACAGGTCGGATTCGGGTTAGATATTTTTGACACTATTATTAAATAGGTCGGATTCAGGTTGGGCATAAATGGGTAAAACAGAATTTCATGACACGACACGAGGATGTGGCAGGTCTACATAGACCTACAGAGGACGTGGCAGGTCTACGTAGACCTACAGAGGACGTGGCAGGTCTACGTCAGCCATGTCAGACCAAGTGGACCAATGAGATGTTGCCACGAGGCACTGTGTCATGTGACGCCATCACATGACATGGTAGTGTCCGAGGGTGACACGTGGCACTAGTCAGGGTGTGCCATATGGCAGGCTGTCAGACCTGACAAGTGTCAAACCTATCAGGATGATGTGAGTTTTTCGACATTAGCTAGGGCTGACGTCAACGTTGACTTATGTTGATCGGACTTTGATCGACGGGTGAGGGCATGTATGCACGAAGTTCAAGGTAAAACCAGTCTTTTTTGAAATGTTTCATTGATCTAAATCCAATGATGGTGGTTTCAGGTCGATCGGAGGTCATTTGATAGGTCATTTGGAGGTTTTTATCCTCGGGAAGCGTGTTTGGGACACGTTGACTATTCTTGGAGTTTTGAGGGTTTATGGTATAGACTTGTATAGGTTGGTAGTGACCTTTGGATATGTAACAACCCGTACCTACGGGAAGAGTAAAAATGTAATTGTTGTGAAGTTTTGTAAAAAAGGACGATTTTGCCCTTGTGAATAGTAAACGAAAAGTTGACTTTTTGTACTATTGATTGGACGAGTGTTAGCCTTTGACCGTGGCGTAGGTTAGGACGTCACGAGTCCGTAGACAGGCGGCAGGTTCGATTCGGACAACCGGAGGAAAAGTTATGATGTACGGAAGGTTGGGGGCGTTACCGTAATTTTGAGTTAAGAGGGGAAATGTTGACTTTTTGGAGGATTTGTGGTTTTCACGTAGACCGAGGACCGTTGGATAGGCCTCGACGTCCTGAGTACAACGACAGGCGGCACGCTGTCATCGGACGTCGGACGGAAAAGATACGGGTCTGGAAAGTCTGAGGGCAAAATGGTAATTTTGTGCAGGAGGGGCATTTTGGTCATTTTTCCTCAGCCCAATCAGATAAGGGCAAGTGGCAGATATTTTTGGGATGGCCAATAGCTGATGGACACGTGGGGGACACTAGATGGTTCTGGGAGAGACTTAAGTGTGCACGGCCACACTTGGTCATTTTTGAACCGTGCACAAGTTCGAAGGAAACAGAAAAACAGAGAGCAGATTGGGGTGAGGCGGTGATCGATTTGGATGCTAGGGAGAGTGAAGTGTGAGTGGAGAGAGAGACAGTGAGGTACGGAGGAGCTGGTGATCGTGGTCTGGTGGTGCAACCGTGCACGGAGGCGACGGGGTGGACTGTTGGATAAGTGGAAGAAACAGAGGAGGCCGTGGACGGTGGTGGCTGTTGTGTGGTGTGGTGGACGGATTCAAGGTACTAGGAGACTCAGGAGGTTGAGGGGAGTCCCACGAGCACCGTGGTGGGTGACGGTTCTCACGGCGGCGCCGGAATCGAAAGGTAATTTCTTTTACCCTGTTTTTCGTGGATTTTCATTTGAAGAGTCGTGGACCTAGAGCTAGAATCGACAGGTTTGGTGAGTGAAGGGAGGTTTAGGAAGGTCTTAGGCGTCGTTTGTGGTGGTTGCCGTGACGGGAGGTTCACGGTGGGTGGTGGTTCGACGGCGGGTCCTCTGTACCCTGTTTTAGCCGTGATTTTCAAACTTGAAGTCGTGGACTTCGGGGATGAATCGACGGATTCTGTGAGTTGGGTAGGACTAAGTAGGGTCCTAGGAAGGTGCTGGTATCACCACCGTGAAGGGGGAAGCAGTGGACGGCCGGGAAGGAAAACAGAGCTCACGGGCAGTGGTTTTTCGAGGTTGAAGATGAGGGGTTTCAGGCCGTGATTTCTGGATTTTAGGACTGGGTTTGGTTGCAGGGGACTGGACGAAGCTATTGGAATTGAAATGGGGAAGAATGGTGGAGGAACGGAGGAGAACCGGTCACGCCGGTTAAACACAGTTGAACCGGGTGACTCGAGGTTGAAGATACACTGTAGCAGGCGCGTGAGGCCCACGCGCAGCCACTTTGGGCGGCGCGTGGGGGCGCGTGGGGAGGAATCCGGTCAAGCGTCCAACATGAGTTTAGCCCTAAATGTCCTAAGGAATCCAATGGTATAGTTTTCGGGTTAATCGGACGGTGTTGCGGAATGGTTCGGGAATCCGTACGGTTTAGGGTTTAGGATTAAAATATGATTACATTCCCAAAAAAATTGGGGAAAATAGGGAAGGTATCCTTGATGTTATTGTGACCCTATTTGGTATCTATTGACAGGACGGGAGACACCTGAGACGGTTGAGGAGCGCACGGAGCGCGAGTGACGTGTTGTAAACTGTGAGTGGACTCTTTCTTACTTCCGAGCATGCCAAACTGTTTTAATTACTGTTTTATGATTTCTATGTGTGTTTTTATGTCCTGATGATGATTATACGTGATTGAGATGTTTGCACGTTTTTCGAGACGTTTTCGGGATTTTGCACGTTTTTCGAGGAAAAGCGGGTTTTCAGAGTTTGATGTTATAATTCAGAACTTTAACCTAAAAACGTTTTCTGATGATGGTCAATAGGTTGTGGAATATGATTTGGGATTTTCCTATGGTTTTGTTATGAACATGAATCTTTTTCCGGATTTGGGTTCGGAATGTCGGTTCTGAACGCCGGAAGGGCTTCGAACCGGGGATTTCGAATTCAGATTTGGCGATGGATTTTGAATTGGTTTTACACTGGATATGGATTGGATTTGCTGGATCTGGATATGGGTTTAAAGACCCGGATTGATTTTGATGGGGGACGGGCCCGGATTGAGTTTAAAGACTCGGATATTACGATATTACCCCCATAGGCCTATTGAGTTTAAAGACTCGGGAGTTTAAAGACTCGGATTGATATGTGAGGCCTGGTTGAGTTTAAAGACTCGGATAGGTCCAGCAGGTTTGATCGGGTTATACTCTGGTTTCTTATGATGTTTTATAGTGTATCTGTTTCTTATGATTGGTTTTATAGTATTTCTGTTTCTTATGATGTTTCATATTAAGACTTTTCTAATACTTCATTGGCATGCCTGGTTTTAAACCGGAGGGAACAAATGATTTTATTTCCTTACTTTGATTTGCTGGTAAACGGTTTTAAAACTTTCATTCTTTTTGGTCCACTCACACCTTTTGTTTTAAATTTCCCTCCAGGTCGTGGTGATAGCGCTGGGGTGAACGTTGAGGCAGATATCGAGGCATAGGGCTTCTGACGTTCTTCCGTTGCGGACCTAGACTTGTAGGACTTTTGGTGCCCATTTTGTAGAACTATGCTCTGGCTTACTGTTGTATATATTTACTCCTTCGTCTGATGGTTATGCTTATAGTTGTATTAAGTTTCTTCTTGGTGTTGTAAGTGTGATTGTCAGACGGGAGCAGGGTCCATCCCGAGTATCGAGGTGATATTTGGGACGGGTCCTGACAATTGGTATCAGAGCATAGGTTGTGTCAATTTGTGTTGGGTCTAGGTTGTTATACTAACTCTATGCCTCTTTCAGCGTACGATTGATCATGCTTCCGAGACGTGAACCCCCTCCACGACCTGAAGGTGAAGCGGCGAGAGGGACTGAGAGCGCTTCGATTGAGAGAGCCCAGAGGCTTGGGGCTACTACGTTCAGCGGTGGGGCTGATCCCGAGGAAGCTCACCGGTGGATCACCCGACTAGAACGTATTTTTGGGGTGATGCACTGTCCTCCCGAGGATCGGGTATTGTTAGCCACTTTTCTGTTGGATGGAGCTGCCTACGAGTGGTGGTATACGCTGGAACTGTCCGGCTGGGATGCACATACCGTGACCTGGGAGACTTTCCGGGAGCGGTTTCTAGATCAGTATTATCCCCGTTCTTTTAGGGATGCGAAGGAAGCGGAATTCCTTCACTTGAAGCAAGGGAACTTGACAGTTGCTGAGTATGAGCAGAGGTTCCAGATGCTATCTCGTTTTGCTCCTGCATTTGTGGCGACTGAGGCGGAGAAGTGCCGCCGGTTTGAGTTGGGCCTCCGGGGAGAGATCAGGGCCATAGTGACAGCCGGCTCTTTTGCTACTTTCCGGGAGTTGTCTGATGCTGCTGTCAGGGTGGAGGCCAGTTTACCTGCTCGACCATAGTATTCGGGCAGTGTTCGACGCCGAGAGCAGTCATTTCCAGGAGCATCGAGTCAGAGGCCCCCGAAACGGGGTAATTTTGGTGGATCACTATCGGCTGGTGGAGCCCGGTATGGCAGACCAGTCAGTTTTCAGGGCTCCGGATTTCGAGGAGCTAGGTCACAGCCGACTCCTCAGGCGAGTGCGACTTCAGTGGCTTCTACAGGGAGGCATACTGGTGGACTCGGTAGGGACACTTGCTTCTATTGTGGAGAGCGAGGACACTTCCGTCGGGAGTGCCCATTGTTAGCTCCGGAGGGTGGAGCAGGCAGAGGTGCAGCAGAACCCGGGCGGAGTACTGCTTCAGTATCAGGGGCGGCAGGCCCTAGGGGTGGCGGTGGTGCCACGAGCAGTTCCAGAGGGCGCGGTAGGTCATCGGGACCTCAGGCGCGAGTTTCTGCGATGACTCAGCAGGAGGCTAGGTCAGCACCGGGAGTGGTGACAGGTACACTCACCATACTTGGTCACACTATTTTTGCTTTGATAGATCCCGGGGCTACCCATTCATTTATAGCTTGGAGTTGTAGTTTGGTTAAGGAGAGGGAGGTGTCTACTTTGGATTGTGCGTTAGGAGTGAGTACACCTACTGGGGAGGTGTTGGTAGTGACTCAGGTTTTGAGAGAGTGTCCGGTGATGGTAGGCCAGGTGGAGTTACTGGCAGATTTGTTACTCTTGGATTTACGGGACTTTGATGTGATCTTAGGTATGGACTGGTTGACGAGACATCATGCTTCTATCGAATGTTTCGATAGGAGAGTGACTTTTCGGAGTCCTGGATTATCAGAGACTACATTTCAGGGGGATCAGCGTGCACTTCCTACGGGAGTTATTTCGGAACTCGAGGCTAGTAAACTGTTACGTAAGGGGTGCCAGGGTTACTTAGCTCATGTGGTGGATACGCGTGCTACGCCAGAGAGGGCGGAGGATATACCAGTGGTACGGGAGTTTCCCGATGTTTTTCCCGAGGAGTTGCCAGGACTACCCCCACACCGAGATCTTGAGTTTACGATTGAGCTTCTACCAGGTACACAGCCTATTTCTCAGACTCCTTATCGTATGGCACCTGCCGAATTGAGGGAACTTAAGGCCCAGTTGCAAGAGTTGGTCGATATAGGATTCATTCGACCGAGTATGTCACCTTGGGGAGCACCTGTTTTGTTTGTCAAGAAAAAGGACGGAGGATTGAGGTTGTGTGTGGATTACAGGCAACTGAATAAGGTAACTATTCGGAATAAGTACCCCTTACCCCGGATTGATGATTTGTTTGACCAGCTCAAGGGAGCACAGTATTTCTCGAAGATTGATCTTCGCTCCGGCTATCACCAGTTAAGGGTTAAAGAGGAGGATATACCGAAGACAGCTTTCCGGACCAGGTACGGTCACTATGAGTTTGTGGTGATGCCTTTTGGTTTGACTAATGCCCCAGCAGCTTTTATGGACCTTATGAACCGAGTGTTCCGGCCCTACTTGGATCGTTTTGTGATTGTTTTCATTGATGATATTTTGGTGTATTCGAAGAGTGCGAAGGCGCATGAGAAACATCTAAGGATCGTGCTTAAAACGTTGAGGGAGCATCAGTTGTATGCGAAGCTCAGTAAGTGTCAGTTCTGGTTGACCAGTGTTGGATTTCTTGGCCATGTGATTTCGGCCGAGGGCATTCGTGTGGATCCTCAGAAAGTTGAGGCGGTAGCCAATTGGGAACAGCCTAAGACGGTGACGGAAATTCGTAGTTTTCTCGGTTTGGCAGGGTACTACCGGCGTTTTATTGAGGGCTTTTCTATTCTTGCAGCACCGTTGACGAGGTTGACACGGAAGGGAGTTCGGTTTGAGTGGGATGAGAATTGTGAACAGAGTTTCCAGGAGCTTAAAAGGCGGTTAACATCTGCTCCTGTGTTAGCCCTTCCAGATGATAGTGGGGAGTTCGAGGTGTACAGTGACGCTTCTTTACAAGGTTTGGGTTGTGTCTTGATGCAGCACGGGAAAGTGATTGCTTATGCTTCCCGGCAATTGAAACCCCATGAGGTGAACTACCCTACACATGACTTGGAGCTGGCTGCGGTGGTTCATGCATTGAAGATTTGGCGACATTACTTGTACGGTGAGAAGTGCAGGATCTTCACGGACCACGAGAGTTTGAAGTATTTGTTCACTCAAAAGGAATTGAACCTCAGACAGCGCCGTTGGTTGGAGTTACTTAAGGACTACGACTGTACTATTGAGTATCATCCAGGGAAGGCTAATGTGGTAGCCGATGCTCTGAGCAGGAAGTCAGCTGGATCTTTGTCGCATCTGAGGACAGTACAGTTACCTTTGCTGGTTGAGCTCCGTAGGTTGGGAGTAGAGTTGACTGTGGATGATCAGGGAGCACTCCTAGCGAGTTTCCATGTGCGACCCGTTTTGATTGATCAGGTGATTGATGCTCAGTTTGAGGACCCTATTCTGGGCATCATTCGGATTGAGGTCGAGGCTGGAGAAAGACAGGATTTTGAGATCCGTGAGGATGGAGCCTTGGTTAAGAATGGACGGTTGTGTGTACCTGAGGATGATGTTTTGAAGAAGGTGATACTGGATGAGGCTCACTGTTCAGCTTATGCGATGCATCTTGGTGGGACCAAGATGTATCGTACACTTCGAGAGCATTACTGGTGGTCAGGGATGAAACGTGAAATTGCAGAGTATGTCAGTAGATGCTTGATTTGTCAACAGGTAAAAGCCGAGCGGCAGAGACCTTATGGAGCAATGCAACCTTTGCCGATTCCCGAGTGGAAATGGGATCACCTGACTATGGATTTTGTGTTCAAGCTTCCGAGAACACCGAAGGGACACGATGGTGTGTGGGTTATTGTGGATCGACTTACGAAGTCTGCTCATTTCTTGCCAGTACGGGAGAACTTCAGGTTGGAACAGTTTGCACAGTTGTTTATTAATGAGATTATTCGATTGCATGGGACTCCGGAGTCGATAGTATCTGATAGAGATCCGAGATTCACTTCTCGATTTTGGCAGAGCTTACAGGAAGCTTTTGGGACTAAATTACACTTCAGTACTGCTTTTCATCCTCAGACTGATGGGCAGTCTGAGCGGACTATTCAGATTCTCGAGGATATGATGCGAGCTTGTGTGCTTCAGTTTCAGGGTACTTGGGAATCACATCTGCCTTTGATGGAGTTCGCCTACAATAATAGTTTTCAGGAGAGCATTGGGATGGCTCCTTACGAGGCTTTGTATGGGCGGCAGTGTCGGACTCCATTGTGTTGGACTGAAGTTGGTGAGAGGAGGTTGACTACTTCTGAGCTGGTGGAGCTTACTCAGGAAAAAGTGGCACTGATTAGGGATCGATTGCTGTTGGAGACTGGGTTTTCTTGAAGCTATCTCCTTGGAAAGGAATTGTACGATTTGGCAGACGAGGGAAGTTGAGTCCTCGTTACATTGGACCGTATGAGATCTTAGAGTGGATTGGTCCTGTAATTATCGGTTGGCCTTACCAGCAGATTTAGAAAAGGTACATAATGTCTTTCATGTTTCTATGCTTCGGAAATATATTCGAGATGATTCGCATGTTTTAGAAGCACAACCAGTGGAACTGAGGGAAGACTTGAGTTTTGAAGAGCAACCTGTTGCAATCTTGGATCGGAAGGATAAAGTGTTGCGAAGGAAGACGGTTCCCTTAGTGAAGGTATTGTGGAGAAATCATCAGGTCGAAGAAGCTACCTGGGAACCCGAGACCTTGATGCGAGAACAGTACCCTTATTTATTTCACTGAATTTCGGGGACGAAATTCTTTTTAGGGGGGTAGATTGTAACAACCCGTACCTACGGGAAGAGTAAAAATGTAATTGTTGTGAAGTTTTGTAAAAAAGGACGATTTTGCCCTTGTGAATAGTAAACGAAAAGTTGACTTTTTGTACTATTGATTGGACGAGTGTTAGCCTTTGACCGTGGCGTAGGTTAGGACGTCACGAGTCCGTAGACAGGCGGCAGGTTCGATTCGGACAACCGGAGGAAAAGTTATGATGTACGGAAGGTTGGGGGCGTTACCGTAATTTTGAGTTAAGAGGGGAAATGTTGACTTTTTGGAGGATTTGTGGTTTTCACGTAGACCGAGGACCGTTGGATAGGCCTCGACGTCCTGAGTACAACGACAGGCGGCACGCTGTCATCGGACGTCGGACGGAAAAGATACGGGTCTGGAAAGTCTGAGGGCAAAATGGTAATTTTGTGCAGGAGGGGCATTTTGGTCATTTTTCCTCAGCCCAATCAGATAAGGGCAAGTGGCAGATATTTTTGGGATGGCCAATAGCTGATGGACACGTGGGGGACACTAGATGGTTCTGGGAGAGACTTAAGTGTGCACGGCCACACTTGGTCATTTTTGAACCGTGCACAAGTTCGAAGGAAACAGAAAAACAGAGAGCAGATTGGGGTGAGGCGGTGATCGATTTGGATGCTAGGGAGAGTGAAGTGTGAGTGGAGAGAGAGACAGTGAGGTACGGAGGAGCTGGTGATCGTGGTCTGGTGGTGCAACCGTGCACGGAGGCGACGGGGTGGACTGTTGGATAAGTGGAAGAAACAGAGGAGGCCGTGGACGGTGGTGGCTGTTGTGTGGTGTGGTGGACGGATTCAAGGTACTAGGAGACTCAGGAGGTTGAGGGGAGTCCCACGAGCACCGTGGTGGGTGACGGTTCTCACGGCGGCGCCGGAATCGAAAGGTAATTTCTTTTACCCTGTTTTTCGTGGATTTTCATTTGAAGAGTCGTGGACCTAGAGCTAGAATCGACAGGTTTGGTGAGTGAAGGGAGGTTTAGGAAGGTCTTAGGCGTCGTTTGTGGTGGTTGCCGTGACGGGAGGTTCACGGTGGGTGGTGGTTCGACGGCGGGTCCTCTGTACCCTGTTTTAGCCGTGATTTTCAAACTTGAAGTCGTGGACTTCGGGGATGAATCGACGGATTCTGTGAGTTGGGTAGGACTAAGTAGGGTCCTAGGAAGGTGCTGGTATCACCACCGTGAAGGGGGAAGCAGTGGACGGCCGGGAAGGAAAACAGAGCTCACGGGCAGTGGTTTTTCGAGGTTGAAGATGAGGGGTTTCAGGCCGTGATTTCTGGATTTTAGGACTGGGTTTGGTTGCAGGGGACTGGACGAAGCTATTGGAATTGAAATGGGGAAGAATGGTGGAGGAACGGAGGAGAACCGGTCACGCCGGTTAAACACAGTTGAACCGGGTGACTCGAGGTTGAAGATACACTGTAGCAGGCGCGTGAGGCCCACGCGCAGCCACTTTGGGCGGCGCGTGGGGGCGCGTGGGGAGGAATCCGGTCAAGCGTCCAACATGAGTTTAGCCCTAAATGTCCTAAGGAATCCAATGGTATAGTTTTCGGGTTAATCGGACGGTGTTACGGAATGGTTCGGGAATCCGTACGGTTTAGGGTTTAGGATTAAAATATGATTACATTCCCAAAAAAATTGGGGAAAATAGGGAAGGTATCCTTGATGTTATTGTGACCCTATTTGGTATCTATTGACAGGACGGGAGACACCTGAGACGGTTGAGGAGCGCACGGAGCGCGAGTGACGTGTTGTAAACTGTGAGTGGACTCTTTCTTACTTCCGAGCATGCCAAACTGTTTTAATTACTGTTTTATGATTTCTATGTGTGTTTTTATGTCCTGATGATGATTATACGTGATTGAGATGTTTGCACGTTTTTCGAGACGTTTTCGGGATTTTGCACGTTTTTCGAGGAAAAGCGGGTTTTCAGAGTTTGATGTTATAATTCAGAACTTTAACCTAAAAACGTTTTCTGATGATGGTCAATAGGTTGTGGAATATGATTTGGGATTTTCCTATGGTTTTGTTATGAACATGAATCTTTTTCCGGATTTGGGTTCGGAATGTCGGTTCTGAACGCCGGAAGGGCTTCGAACCGGGGATTTCGAATTCGGATTTGGCGATGGATTTTGAATTGGTTTTACACTGGATATGGATTGGATTTGCTGGATCTGGATATGGGTTTAAAGACCCGGATTGATTTTGATGGGGGACGGGCCCGGATTGAGTTTAAAGACTCGGATATTACGATATTACCCCCATAGGCCTATTGAGTTTAAAGACTCGGGAGTTTAAAGACTCGGATTGATATGTGAGGCCTGGTTGAGTTTAAAGACTCGGATAGGTCCAGCAGGTTTGATCGGGTTATACTCTGGTTTCTTATGATGTTTTATAGTGTATCTGTTTCTTATGATTGGTTTTATAGTATTTCTGTTTCTTATGATGTTTCATATTAAGACTTTTCTAATACTTCATTGGCATGCCTGGTTTTAAACCGGAGGGAACAAATGATTTTATTTCCTTACTTTGATTTGCTGGTAAACGGTTTTAAAACTTTCATTCTTTTTGGTCCACTCACACCTTTTGTTTTAAATTTCCCTCCAGGTCGTGGTGATAGCGCTGGGGTGAACGTTGAGGCAGATATCGAGGCATAGGGCTTCTGACGTTCTTCCGTTGCGGACCTAGACTTGTAGGACTTTTGGTGCCCATTTTGTAGAACTATGCTCTGGCTTACTGTTGTATATATTTACTCCTTCGTCTGATGGTTATGCTTATAGTTGTATTAAGTTTCTTCTTGGTGTTGTAAGTGTGATTGTCAGACGGGAGCAAGGTCCATCCCGAGTATCGAGGTGATATTTGGGACGGGTCCTGACAGGATATGTCTTGGACAGGACCGGACTTCTCGAAGATTGTGGATTAGCCTCGGAGTGGCTTACGGCGCGGGATTTGGGCGCACAATATGGACGGTATGTGAGTGGACTTTGTTTTATGAAATGTTACATGCATAAATGTTTGATATGTTTTATGAACATGGTTTTAGATGCACTGGTTGCATACTGTTAGTGTTTGACATTGAGCATTTCGTAGGAAATGTTGTTATGCACATATTTCAAGATTTATGTTTTATATGATACTTCGGGCTTCTGCCAAGTTTTCTACGTGCATGTGATTTGTGTGAATTGAATAGTTTCACGAAGGGACGTGAAACTAAGGATTTGATTATCAGTTTTAAGTGATTTCACGGAGATGGGTGAAATTGGTATTTCGGCATGAGACCAAATTGATTTAGACTTTGACTCGGATAATAGTCAAAGGTGATTTTAAACAATGAAATAGTTCTCAAATTTGTATATAACATTCGGGCTTGTGTAACGACCCGGAAATTCGAAAAAGTAAACATTTGGAAATTTTGAGAAAAATAACAATTTTACCCTTGGGTCATAGGGTCAAAAGTTGACTTTTTATTCAGGACCCTTTTTGGATTTCCTGTAAAGGCCGTAGTGTAGGTCTCGAGACGCTGAGTCCGTAGAAAGGCAGCACGCGAAAATTGGAGTGCGGATGGGAAATTTACAGTTCTAAAATGGCGAGGGGCATTTTGGTAATTATCAAGGAAGGCGCAAAAGGGTTTTGCTGAGTCATTAATTGATGCCACGTGCAGGGTGAAATTGGTATTTCGGGCATAAGACCAAGTTGATTTAGACTTTGACTCGGATGATAGTCAAAGTTGATTTTAACAATGAAATAGTTCTCAAATTTGGAAATAATGTAACAACCCGTCCCGATAGCCGGGATGAGTAGGGTGTTTAAGGTGTGATTAGTGAGGTTAATCGGCGGTTAGGTGGTCCCAATAGGTCCTTGAGCCTAGAATGATGATTTTGCCCCTGGTTCGAGCAAAATGTTGACTTTAGTTTGGGTGGTCAAATTGGTGTTAACCAGTGACCAGGACGTAGTTTAGGACGTCACGAATCCATAGGCAGGTGGCACGCCCGATTTCGACATCCGAGGAGGAAGGTTGAGGGCTTAACCGTAATTTGGGTAAATTAGGGGGAATAGTTGACTTTTTGTAGAATCGGGTTTTGGTACGTTGACCTAGGATGGTTAGATAGTTCTCGTCGTCCTGAGTTCGATGACAGGTGGCACGTATTCATCGGACTTACGATGTGGGAATTATGGGTCTAGAAAGGTAGTGGCAAATCCGTAAAATTGGGTTAAAAGGAGGGGCAGTTTGGTCTTTTGTGCTCTGGAAATTGGACAGAGAAAGGGACTGATGGACGGCTGGGATTGAGCCGTGTGAGAAAGGATGGAGTGGTTTCTGGGAGGTTCTTGTGTGTGCACGGCCCAAATAATTGGGGTGCACCCGTGCTGTGTGTTCATGTTCTTCGACACACAGAGAGAAACAGAGGGAGGAAATTGAGAGAATTGAAAGGGTGATCGTGGTTGCTGGTGAATTCTGGTGGGTGAGGAGTGACCGGAGGGTGAAGGAGAGCTTGGGAGGAGACAAGGAGGCACGGTGGCCGTATGTGTGTGAGTTGTGAACCGCGGGAAGATCAGGGGGAGACAGGAAGGCAAGCAGAGAGTTTGCAGGGAATCATGGTGCTGTGGCCGTGTGTAAGTGCAATTGACCTCGAGAGGAGGCTGAGGCGGCGTCGTAGACTCTAGGGAGCACGGCGGCTAGCACGGTTGCGGACGGTTGCAGGTAATCTCTCATCCCTGTACAATTACTCTGTTTTTCCCGTGGGGTTCAATGCGAAAGTTGTGGGGTTGGGCGTAGAGTCGAGGGATTTGGAGGCCAGGGTGAGACTCCTGGAGGTCCCAAGAGTCGACTGTGTGTGCTGCCGTGAGGGGTGGTGCACGGTGGTGGATGGCACGACGGAGAGACTTTAGGTGCTCTGTTTTGGCCGTGGGTTCAAACGGCGAGTCGTGACGTTTGGGCAAGAGTCGACGGTCAAGGTGAGTCGGGTTAGACTTAGAAGGGCCCTAGGAACCGTCTGGTGTTGCCACCGTGACGGAGGATGACCGGAGTGGCTGGATGGTGAAACAGAGGGAGTTTGGCCGTCTGGTTTCGAGCTTCAGTCGACAGGCTAGGGACAGCGTCGAGGTTAGATGAGTTGGGGAATGGATAGATTGGATTTGGACGAAGCTGTGGGTGAAGGAAGGGAGGAGATTGGTGGTCGGACGGCGGAGATTGGGTCTCGCCGGTCTGAGTTGCAGACCACTGTGCTGAACCGGGTTCGATCGAGGAAGACGGTGCACTGTAGCAGGCGCATGAGGGCCACGCGCAGCCACTTTGGGCGGCGCGTGGGGGCGCGTGCGGCGGCGATGGGGAAAACGGTCAACATGGTTTTTCGTCTAGGTGTTCTAACGAGTCTATTGGAATTGATTTCGGGTTGTTCGGAAGTCGTTTGAGGTTAGTTCCGCGAGGGTGAAAGTTTAGGGTTCCGGTTCGTTACGTTTAGGACCCGGGGATTTTTGAGGGACTTTAGATGGATACTCGTGGACGTGTTAGTGACGTAATTTGGTGGTTGTTGACAGGATCAGGATTTCCCGAGGAAGTCGAGGAACGTGCAGGACGTTCGGGACACGATTGAGGGCTTGGTACTATGAGTGGACCCTTTCCTTAAACTCGAACATGCATAACTGTTTTCTATACTTGTTTTATATATATGTGATTTCATGATTTTTGGATTTATGATGTGATTTTACATAGTTGCACGTTTTTCGAGAAAATATGGTATTTGGCACGTTTTACGATAAAGGTTGATTTCTGATTATAATGTTATAGTTTTGGGATTTCAAATGGTAAATGATTTCTAATGCTTATAAATGGATTTTGGAACATGATTTTGAGAAAGGGTTGGTTTTGAAATCGAAATCGACAATTGGACTTTGGTTAAAGGTTGAAAAGTGGATTCCGGATTTGGGTTCAGAATGATGGTTCTGAACGCCGGAAGGGCTTCAGACCGGGGATTTCAGATTCAAGTTTGGATATGGATTTCAAGTGGTTTTCAAACGGTTGGGATTGGATTTGCTGGACCTGGTTATTGGGTTTAAAGACCCGGATATATTTGACGGGGGACGGGCCCGGATTGAGTTTAAAGACTCGAGAGTTTAAAGACTCGGATATATTGATATTTCCCCCGTAGGCCTTTGAGTTTAAAGACTCGGGAGTTTAAAGACTCGGATATTAGTAAGGCCTGGTTTGAGTTTAAAGACTCGGGAGTTTAAAGACTCGGATAGGTCCAGCAGGTTTGATCGAAAAATGATGATTTGATGTTTATGGTTTCTGATACGGTTTTATGATTCACATGCTGTGGTTTTTCTAACTGTTTTATAGTGTTTCTGTTTCTTATGATGTGATTTACGGTAACTTGGTTTATAACTGTGTCCTAAAATTGGGTTATGCATGTGGTTTTCAAAACGGAGGGTTAAACTCGGTTTTCTGATAAATGGTTTTAGAACTTTTCTTTTATTATGGTCCCCTCACATCTTCTGTTTTAAATTGCCCTCCAGGTTGTGGAGCGAGCGCGGGGTCTTGACGTCGAGGCAGCGTCTGAGGCATAGACATTTCGTGCGGGTTCCCGGAGTATTTACATTTCTTCCGCATGCGTGTAAATGTCATCGGTTTTCATTTCCTTGTGTTTCGTACTATGCTCTGTACAGTATAACTTCGTGATATTTTATATAGTTTCTCCTGCGTCTGACTGAGTTTTGGGTGATTTTGAGTGAGTTGTACTTGCGTGTTGTGTCGGCGAGTCAGACGGGAGCAGGATTTACCTCGAATTTCGGGGTGAAACCGGGGTGGGTCCTGACAAATAACATTCGGGCTTGTGTAACGATTCAGAAATTAGAAAAAGGAAAAATTTGGAAATTTTGAAGGAAATGACGATTTTGCCCTTGGGTCATAGGGTCAAAAGTTGATTTTTTTTTTTCGAGACCCTCTTTCGATTTCCTGTAAAGGTCGTAGTGTAGGTCTCGAGACGCTGAGTCTGTAGAAAAGCGGCATGCGGAAATTGGAGTGTGGATGGGAAAGTTACGGGTCTAAAATGGTGAGGGGCATTTTGGTAATTATCAAGGAGGGGGCAAAATGGTCTTTTGGTTGGGTTTTGCTGAGTCATTAATTGATGCAGGGTGGTGACATTTGTCACCTGATAAATTGGATGGCTGGCCTGCACCCTGCACGTGGCATCAACTGGTGATGAGACTGGTTGCTGATGATGCTAATTCAAGGAACATGACCGCAACCCTTTTCATTCAATGTTCAAGCAAATTGTGTAAGGGTGAGATCAACTGGAAAAATGGAGATCGTGAGACAATTCAAGAAAGAAAAACGAGTGAGAACAAGAGAAGAAAGGAGAGAAATCAACCTCTAAACCCGAAATCCAAACCCGTAGGATCATTTCGACTAGAAACAAATCAAATTTGAAGAGAATCAATGTCGTTTCGGCTTAGAACAGAGGGGGTGAAGACTTCGGATTTTCGAATTCCAATTCGAGTAATTGGAGGGATTGAAGGCTGAAATTGATCTTGGAAACCTGTATAAAAGGATCATTAGAAGGTCTTTGCTTGATTAGATGGAAGAAAACAAGTGAGATTGAAGGAGTTAGAATGATGAACAATGCTCATCAATTTATTCGAATTTCGTGTTCGAGTTCGAGTTGGATGGATTGAGGTAAGTCTCCAAGTAATTGAGATTACAGACACTAAATTAAGGTGAATTCGATGCTATTGGAAGGTTGAATTACTGAAAATGATGCAGAATTGAGGGAGAATTGAACGGGTCGAGACGCGGGATCCGTTTTGTAGGGAAATCGGGTAGAAGAGAAGATGAACAGTAACTGGGTACTGTAGCAGGCTCGTGAACTTCACACGCAGCCGCTTGCCATACACAAATTTAGGGTTTAATTTCCTTTTCTACCAATTCCCTTGTTCTATTAGGTGTAATTTAGGTCGGATGTGGTTTTCCTCCAGTAACCGTGATATACTAGCAATCCCATAATTCTTTCAATTAATGTATTCCCAAATTTCCTATTTTCTATTTTCATTCGGAATATTTTATTAATATATATATATATATATATATATATATAGGATCAGATCCTTGATGAAAGCAGATTGGCATTTCTGGATTTGTCAGAAGTTGAAAATTGAGTATCACGAAATGAGCCATATCCACTTGATTGCATGCTCTACTTCTCGCTTAGCAAACAGTCTCTTGAGCTCATTCTCTAGTTGTTCAAATTTAAACTGTATTTTTCCGTCATACTGTTTGAGATGGATCATCAAAAGTAAACAATATTGTTTAAAAAAATAATTTCTCATCCGAAAAATATAGAAAATCGATACTACTCAAACCTTTTTGCTAAAATTTCACACTTGTCAACTAAAGTGGCACTATAACAAGTTATAGACAATATCGGTGTTAAAAAAGGAGAACATTGACCTGACTCTAAAATCTTGACGAACATAATGAATTTGTTTTTATCAACCGATGACTTGATCTCAAAATCCTATATATTACAATCTAACTAATCTTCGATAAAAAAAAAACAATCTAACTGTTCATTTTGTGGCTCATCTTGAACATCAATCTCTATAAGAATTCATCCACGTACATTAGTACGTTTGGTTATCTAACACTCTATATGGCCAAATATATAGATCGACGAACGTATAGTCAACCGAGTGGACCAATGAATGCACTAACTAATAATTGAATGACTAAACGATTTCAAATTTTAACAAATTTTTTTGGGATGACCTTTGATGGAGGATAAAACAAACAGTTAGATTGTGATATTATTTTATTTAATAAGACCAATTAATCGAGTGGTTCGTTCTTTATTGCACAATATTTTCTATATATATATATATATATGTATTCTGTCATTGATAAACAGTTCCAATAAAGAAATCTAGTAGTTTTATGCGTAAATAGCTCCAACTGTTGATCAAGATGCCTCTGGACATCCATGTTATCTTACAGCTCCTCTTCGATTTGCAAGCCACTGGCAGAGGAGTTCATATCGAGAAGCATGATCAAAATGAGCACACCTTTTAGTTTGGAACTGGCAAAATTCATATGTTTCGATCCTGAGGAACTGATGGAGTTATTCCAACTTCCAAGCAGCGGTAGCAACAAGAATGAAAGTTTCATTTTAAGAGACTTTCTTTGGTGTTTTAAACATGAACATTTTTGGCATCATTGGAGAGTTGACAAGGTGTCATTCTCACCGAGGGACAAGCTACGCGATATTACCGTGGCCAAGTCTATATCAATAGCATTTTAGCAATGAGGCTCATTGGCTGCATCTCATTGACGCTATACTACAATTACTATGTATGTGTTGCCATTTGTGTATGGTTAAAAATGAATGCCCGCTAGCCATACGGAGTATTTTATTTTTTGTTTCTTTTGTTTTTGAATAACAAGTTTACAACCATAAAATAGATCTAATTGGTTGGCTATGTCAATATCATATATATATATATATATATATATATTCATTGTGCGAAAATTGAATATGAGAGTTTGAACCTCAAACCACGCATTATTTATACCATAAAAAGGATTATTACTAGATATAGTAAGTAGATCCAATGTTTTTAAAAGCAGTATTGCCGTGTGAAAACGTTCGTCAAGCAAAGAACAATATTTTTCGGGCAAAATAAGCCCTGCCGAACCACGATCGGGCAAAGTTTGCTGGGGCCTTAATCCTTAGGCATCACGTTACACGACAAAAATAGTGCATTCGTCGGGAAAAGTTAAACTGATTTCAGGAACATCGTTCGTCACCTAAGATTCATTGAGCAATAGTCAATAAATGTTGCCCGATGAAGGCAATGTCCACCAAATTTCCTTACACTTAGCCTCGCCAGGCACGAATTTAATATTAATGTTTTAATAATTTATATAAATAAAAATAAACATATTTTTAAATAAATAAATTTAAAATAGTAAAACAAATAAGTGAGTATATAAAATATATATTTATACAAATCAGTGTTATATTTTTATAGAATTAGAACTAAAATAATATTTTACATATATCAAAAAATATTTCTAACCATTCGGCGACAGTTCAGGGTGTTGGTTGAGTGGTTGTAGTTATGGACAAGCTATTGAGTTAGGGGTTAAAGCTATGAAGAGGAATATCCGTCCACTCCTCACGAAAGCATTCAAGAACCTTGTCTAGAGTGGCCATGATATCCACATTTTCAGTCCTTATCTCCACATTTTCGGCATAGCTGTTCTCGAAGTTTGTCCTAAGCTCCGATATCTCCTCAGGATTGGTGTTAGGACCCGACCCTCCTCGGTCAGGACCTGACCCTAGTACGATATTGTCCGCTTTGGGCCTCCTTGCCATCACCGTTTTGTTTTTGGGAACTTACGGTGCAACTTCCCAGGAGGTCACCCATCAAATTGCACCAACCTCAACTCGCTTAACTTTGAAGTTACAACCGAATCCAAAGCCACTGAGCTCCCAAAAGGTCTCGTGCTAGATAGGTGTGTGCCTACACCTTTAAGGCACACCACCAATCCCCTCCCAGACCTTTCCCCTCACAGGAATGTGGGATCGTTCACCGTTCCCTCCAGGACATGGGTCTTACAATCCACCTCCCTTAGGGCCCAGCGTTCTCGCTGGCACACTTCCCATTCGGGGTCTAGCTCTGATACCATTCTGTCAAGACTCGACCCTCCTCGATCAGGACCCGACTCTAGCACGATATTGTCCGTTTTGGGCTTCCTCGCCCTCACAGTTTTGTTTTCGGGAGCTCACGGTGTAACTTCCCAGGGGGTCACCCATCATGGAATTGCACCAATCTCAACTCGCTTAACTTTGGAGTTCCAACTAAACCCAAAGCCACTGAGCTCTCAAAAGGCCTCGTGCTAGATAGGTGTGTGCCTACACCTTTAAGGTACACCACCAATTCCTTCCCAGACCTTTCCCCTCTCAGGAATGTGGGATCGTTCACCGTTCTCTCGAAGACACGGGTCTTACAATTGGCCCCTGATTTTCATTTGTCATTAGTAAAAACAATCATTATATTTTAAAATGAAAAATAACATTAATAAATAAATAATTTAGCTCAGTGGACCGCATCAAATATTTGAATTCCACGTAATTGGTATATAACTACAGCCACCACCTAAGGCCCTACCACCTACTCGTCTAGAGCATTTTCAAAAGTTTTCTCCAAGGAAGTGCAGCTCTTGTAGTAATTATGGTGCTCATACCAAGTGTTCAGCCATAATTTATAAATGTTTTATCCATGATTTTATACCCCCAGAGGAGTTTCACAAGCTTTCTCCAGGAAGTCCAGCTCTTGTAGTAATTATGGAGCTCATACCTAGTGTTTAAGTCATAATTTATGCTTGTTTTATCCATGTTTAACACCCTTTTACTTAAGTTTGTTAATATTTCATTCTATGCAATTGGAGAAAGTAATATATATTGCTAGAATGTGCAGAATTATATAGAGCTTGGAATTATAAGAATTTAAGTGAAAGAATCATCTCAATCAAAGTTATATTGAAGAAGTTATGATTGAAACACATAAGGCCGCCAAAAAGTGCAAAACAATCCAGCATGATGCT
Source organism: Prinsepia uniflora (assembly GCA_032719365.1). Taxonomy (NCBI): domain Eukaryota; kingdom Viridiplantae; phylum Streptophyta; class Magnoliopsida; order Rosales; family Rosaceae; genus Prinsepia; species Prinsepia uniflora. The sequence goes on along the minus strand of CM064868.1, from coordinate 58,169,139 downwards.
ACTGAATCTATCATTTCAGCCCAAATTCCCATTCGGTGCACACTCATTGAATCAGCCCAATACATTTAACACGTGCCTCCCGATTCTCTCGGAGCAATTTTCGGCGCACGTATACCGAATCCTATTCAACAACACCCTTTTGCCCGTTGACGACAGTTGACCACCGATTTCTCCTTCACCTTTCGATTCACGCATGTTGAATTCCTCCCATGCCACTTGCTGCTAGCAGTTGACCTGCCTTTGACTAGCCCATATTTCGGTCGTTGACCACCGAATCTATCCCTGCATTTTTGCAGCAACTGCTTGCTCTCCCTTCTCCTTAAGGAAACCATATTACATTAGGACTTCAATTTATAATTATTCTAAACATTTTCCTTCTAGGATTTAAATTGTGAGAGGCAACCATCCTTTAATCCATCCACATCACAAGGCATCATTCACCATACACCACCATCAATCCATCACCATACACCGACATAAATCCATCAAAATACACCACCATCTAGAATAGAAAACACACCTTTGAAGGAAGTTTTGTCGTGTTTTCTCCTTGCCTCATTGTCTTTGTGACTCATGAACTTAAACTTGTTTTCTTATTTTTGATGCAGTTCAATATTATTATGTTGTTTTTCATAAATATGTGTGAATAGTCTTCCATTGAATTAGAGCAGCTCGAAGCCCTAACCATGAGGCTCATATGATGTGTTTTACCTTGATTATGTTGTTGCTTATATTGTGAATGTGATTGTGATTACTATATTCATATGGTACATTGTTTTTGAGTGGTTACTTGATTCAATGCATCATTGGTGAATAGTTGCATATTGATTGATCACCAGTGTGTAATTGTTAGGACCGAAGGTAGTGACATATATCTTACTTGTAATCCGATCCATGGCCTCTTCAGTTATCTTAAGCTTCAAAGGGTAGTGTAATGTCATGAAATTCCCCTTGCTCTTAACGCATTTAATTGTTAAAATTAAATAGGCATTCTAAGGTAAACATCATGCCTTGAACATGCTAAGAAAGAAGGAATAAAATGTGTAAGGTGACTCAACAACAGGGCACTCGCACGGGCATTTAATTCACACATTCGTTAATAACATAATCTGGTATACATGTTAATAACTTAATTGGTTAGTGGTGGAAAACTGTTTTAATTCACTTTAATCAAACAATCAATCAACATTTATTTTTGTGCACTTTTAAGTTTTTGTTTTCTTTTCCAAATACGATCATAATCATCAATTAAGACTTTTTAATTAAGTGAGTCACCCTTTGATTAAGTTAAGTCTTCTTAATTAAGTGAATCATTCATTGATGAAGTCCCTCGAGGGATCGACCCATACTTGTACTTTATTACTTCCAAACGATATTTTGCACTTGCGAGGTTTTAATTAAGGTTTGAAATAAGTTCATATTTGTGTGCTTATTTTATTTCTTTCAAGTTTTTAGCGTCGTTGTCGAGAACTTGTCCCTCAACAGTGTCCATTTATTTTGGATTATTTAACTCAATCTTTTATTTTGTTTTTAGGTACTCCTCTGTGGACGGTTCTCCTCAAGGCTCAGCTGCTTCATCTTGAGCCTCCTCAGTCCACGGCTCTCCACTGCCTAGCCCACACATGTCTAATCCATGTCACAGCCACACTATTGTGCCACCATCTGCAAGGCTAGTCCTTTGTATCCTTAAGGAATATACAGTGCCACATGTCTCGGAAGACCAATTCCCAATTATTTTCCCCGAATCCACTATGGCCTCCTTTGAGCTCAAGTCCAACACACAAGGCATCGAGGGAGATGACCCACACTTGCACCTCAAAGAGTTCATCCAAGCATGTTCTATACTTCATATTCATGGCATGGTGGAAGTAGAAATCCTATTGCGGCTTTTTTTACTGTAGTCTCGAAGATCATGTCAAGGCTTGGTTCCACTAATTAGCCCCAACATCTATACATACATGGTAGGGCTTATCCTTTAAGTTCCTAATCCAATACTATCCCTCACAAAAATGAATGAGTTTAAAGCTACAAAATGGCACATAGGCAAGGATTTGATGAACCATTCTATGGTTTGGAAGTGCTCTACCATGTATGGAAAAGGTTTAACCAAATGCTTTGGAAGTGCTCGCATCATAACATAGATGACCATCACTTAATGGTACACTTATATGGAAGTTTGGCATCCGGTGATAGAACGATGGTCAACTTGCAATCACAAGGAATTATGGAAGGCACTGCCCAGGATGCACGAACTGCATTCAAAAACATCGCCCAAGGTGAGAAACAGTATAGCTATAGGGGTCACTCCTCTATGTCTATAACGGGAACTCGTGCGAATGATCATTCTGATGCCATTGAACAGCTTACAACCATGGTCAAGAAGCTCTGCAATGAAAGGGAAGTAAATGTTTCTGAGGTATGCTCGGTCGAAGGACATACCTCACATGAATGCCCTTCCGTTGAGGAAGCCAACCATGTCGGGGGCTTTAACAATAGACATAGGCCCCAGAATGATCCATATTCCAATAGCTACAATCCAGGTTGGAGATAGCATCCCAACCTCTAGTGCAAAATTGATACACAAAACTAATCATTAGATGAACACTCATTGAAAATGCATGCAATTTAAAAACCCTTTTTTGTAGATGCAACATTGGTAAATAGAGATTGTTCTAAACTGGGGATTGAGGGTACCTAAGCATGATTAATGTTTGGATTATAGAATGGGGATAAGAAATTGATTTTAAAGTCATGCGTAATCAAACTAAACCTAAACTAACCTAATCTATTATTTACAAGTGATTGTCTTTTCCTTTACCTAACTCATTCATAAATTATATCAACTTCAAAACCTACGAAATTCTATAACCTTAGCCTTACGAGATACTTACATATTATATTAAATACAAGAAGAGAATTATCCCTATACACATTCAATGATCTAGACTCGGAAATTAGCCCTATATCTAATCAAGCATTAAGTACAAACATACACGCATACCAAAAGCTAGAATATTAGAACACATGGCAGATTACTGAAATTAATACAAATTCTAGAACCAAGATAAGATTATAAATCAATCCATCAATTCGATAATCAAATACAAAAGAAGACCACAGGGTAAAGAGGTCGTGTTACACTTTTGATCCTCGGGAATTAACTCTATAGACGCCAAGTGATTGGACACTCTTTGGAGAGACACTCAGGAATTAGCCTTATATGTCACGGAGGAAGGTAGTTTATGGTGGAGTATGGTGTGATAGGCTTTTGTAAATGAGGTCTCAAATTTAATGAAAGGAAAACTTGGTTGAGCAGAGTTTTGATACAAGAATCGGCAACCACTAAAAGTGAGGAGAAAATCCCTTTAAATAGGGCTACAAAGCTCCTAAAAAAGAAAGGAAATTAAAATACAAATTAGAAAGGTTTCCTAGATAAAAAGGAAATAAATCCAAACTTGAATTGGACAAAGGTTCCAGAAAAAGGAGGGAAATAGGTGTTGGAATTGAACTGGAGGAAGTTTAGGTGGACGAGCACTGAAAATGGGAAGGATTTGCGGTGGTTAAAAGGGCTAATCAATGCGGGAAAGAAGCAGTACTATTTTGGTAGACGCTAACCGAACTGGGTTGAAGGACTTCGGCAGCCAACGAGGGTCAATGCACCGAGGCGTTGGGGTAGAGGCTCGCTACACTCGATGGACGCGCGCCGATGGTGGACTCTAGAAATCGGTAGGCGTGCGCTGAAGGGATGAGTTACGGTTCATCGGGCCAGCGCCGAAATGGATTTTGGGTTGTTATTTTGGATTCAGTAGGCCCCTACAGAATTCATTCAATCTTTTTGGTGGCGTCCTTTGTTTTGATCATAACTTCTTCATTACAACTCCAAGTGAGATGATTCTTTCACCTAAATTCTCGTAATTCTGAGCTTAATCCAACCTTGTACATTTCTCACAAAATATGTTATTTTCTCTATTTTTTGGCATTTTAACATTAAAAGATAAGCATAAAGGGTATAAAATTATGCTCAATTCAAGTCTTATCAAATACCCCCATACTTAGGCTTTTCTAGTCCCTAGAAAATACCAAAACAAACTAAGGTTTTGAAAACAGCTATATTTTTTTCTTTCTATTCCTTAAAAACAAAAACTATTAAGCCTTTAACCATTTGTCTCAAATTGTATTATCATAAGTATGACATCAAAGATTTACACTAAGAAGCTATATAGCATATGTAATTCAAAAGTTAATACATTATATCAAAATGCCTTGACAAGTAAGACAAAGAGTAAACTTGGTGAAATGTATCTAAACATGAATAAAACAAGTATGAATCAACTCAAAAGGATATGCACTCATGATTTCCACTCAATGTGTATGTGGTTTGTGTTTGCACTCAAGGTATGTGAGAAAGATGCTCACATAATAGAAAGTAAAATACATCATAAAAATTTCAAACATAAACCATAAGAAAGTAAACATACTTGCACAAATGAACCAAACCATAAGCTTACTCAAGTAATTGACTCAACTAATCAAAGGTTACTCAGTTCAAGGATCATAAGGTTTTTATTGAAGGTTGTAATGAGGCTAGGTGTAGGGCAAGGAATATTTACGATAATGGTGTTCAAATTAGTTTCAGGACTCAACCAAATACTGCATCACATAGGCATAAGTCCTTCTAATACCCCCACACTTAGACTTTGCTTGTACTTTGCAAATACTTTACACGTCCTTGATCATTGCAAATAAGGCAAAGCCCGAAATGTTCAATGTTTCCGAATTCACAAGTATAGGGGACTTAGCTCAAAAAATAATTTTAGTACCTCATAGAACTTTGTACACTTACATATAAGTCTTCATTCATCAAATTAGTTTCTTGTGTTTCACGCCATATTTCAAATCTTCAACCAAGTCCATGAAATAAAGGTAAAAGATGTCTTATACTTGGCTTACATGAATAGATGTTTAGGGTGATGAAAGAAAGGCTTAATGTAGATTGAAAGAGATTAGACTATGGGGATTACACTTGTGTGATCAAATAGGGACATGGATTTTTGGATAAGTGGTGTTAACCCTATTGCCTTAATCACATCCAAGACCATAGAGTTATTGACTTAAAAGCTTTGAAAATCATATAGAAGTAAGTTCTAGTACTCTAGAGTTCATTAAAAGCTATGACAAGCAGTTATGAGGCATATGCATATCAATTTAAATAAAGAACTCTTATGAATCATTCAACAAAGAAGTATATAAGGCTTTAAAGCTCACATAGGGTTCATACATATCTTAACATGCTCGTTATGTACTAGTTTATCATGCATCATCTACTATAAGTCATAAACGGTCAATTACAAAGCATTAACAAATGAATTCAAATTTTAGTGATTGAGAGTGTAACGACCCGGAAATTTGAAAAAGGAAAATTTGGAAAATTTTAAGGAAATGACAATTTTGCCCCTGGTTATAAGGGCCGAAAGTTGACTTTTTGATCGGGACCTTTTTTGGACTTTCCGTAAGTACCGTTGGGTAGGTCTCGAGACGCTGAATTCGTAGATAGGTGGTATGTGTCAATCAGAGTTCGGATGACAAAGTTACGAGTCTAGATACATGAAGGGCATTTTGGTAATTTGTTATGGCAGGGGCAAAATGGTAATTTAGCTATGATGGCTAATTCACCTATATTAATGCTGTTTTAATCAAACAATGGACATCTATACTTGTTGAATTGGGCGTGGGATTGCCACAAGGTGACATCTGTCACCTTGTTAATGAAGATTAGTGGCCTTGATTGCTATTTGATATTTGGATAGGACGGTTGTAAAAATCGTGTGTGTGTGTATGCTTCCTTCAAACAAAAATAGAGCAGTAGTATGCCCACACCCGCAGACCTCAATCTCCCTGTCTGATTGATCTGTGAGAGGAATACAGAGATAATTAGAGAGGAAGAATAGAGAAGGAGAAAAGGTTAATTACCTGGAACCGTACAGGAAACCCGAAAAACCAAACCCATAGGAATTCAAATGCTCCCAAAAAAATCGAATTCGAATTTGTAGGTCGTGATGACTACAAATGAGGATCGTGTGAGCTTTTTGGAACCCTTTTGATTAAGACCATATCAAAATCGAAGAGAATTGATCAAGAATTGATCAAGAATTGGACCCGCGACAATTTGGAAATTCCATGGCTGAGTTCAGGTGATTGGAGGTAAAGGCTTCCGAAATTGAATTCAAAATCATCTTTAAAATGAGTCTACGATGCTGTCTGACTAATTAATTGAAGGATTTAATGATGATTTGATGAACTCAGACGATGAACATCCTTCAAAAGTTTGAATTAAGTTGAAATTATTTGAAGTAATTAGGATTGAAATTGACGTTACAGATCCATAATTAAGGTGATTTCGATGCTACTAGATGGATCAATTGAAGAAAAAGAGTGGAAATTGACTGAGAACTAACCGGGTTGTATCGCGGGTTTTAGACCCGTTTGCAGGGAAGTCGGGTTGAGAAGATGAACTGTGCCCTGCACTGTAGCAGGCGAGTGGCACCCACGCGCAGCCACTCACCACTGCGCGTGAGGCGCGTGGTAGGTCATCTCGATGTGAGTTCAACATGAAACTTGTTCCTTTTAATGTAATGAGACACCGTTTCGATAAGTTTCGAGGGTCTGAAGTGTTATGTTTTGTTTTTAAATTTGTATTTCATTCCCGGAAAATTATGGGAAGTTAATATGATCTTAATTGAGTCATTAGTGACCCTTAAGGTTAATTTTGAACAGGACTTGGGATTCCTGAAAAGTGTCGGAAAATATGGAAAGGTGTGCAGCTCGTAATACGAGCGATATGGATGGTGTGTGAGTGGACTTTTGTTTTCTACCCAGAATGCATGCATATATGTTTTAAACGCTTTATTATATGAATTGAAATGATTTGGCATGATTAATGTTTTGATATGATAATTTTCGGATTTTGGGAATATTATATTGTTTTATATTGATTTTGGGCACGATTTTCGAGAAAACTGTGAAATTGCTGTTTTAGGTGAAGGCCCGAGATTTTAGATTGGTTTTGACTCGGATTATGAGTCAGGGATTGATTTGATGGATTTACAATTCTTTGTGGATATATTTTATGGATTTATGTGAAAATGGGAGCTGAGGTTGCGATTGCACGGAATTGCGTGAAAATGATTTTTTGGGCTTGAGACCCATTGAAGATGTGATTTTGACTGGATTGGTATTTCCATGTGATTACATGATGATATTGATGGTTTTCGGATTTATGAAATAATCGGGACTCTGGTTTTACGGATTTTGAGGAAACTATGTTTTGGGCCGAGACCCTGTGTTGAAAATGGTTTTGATTTCAAATGCAACTATTTTTCATTGGTTTTCATGGTGATGATATGTTGTGGATATTTAGGGCTTTTAGGTGAGAATATGTTTCCCTTGGAGTGCAACCTGTGTTGTGGATATTAGGGCTTCTGGTTGGGAATGTGTTTCCCTGGAATGAACCCTGGAGATAATGCTCGCCTCTGGGATTGTATGTGTTCGCCCGGAGAGGTCACGTAGCACGGTCTGTTGTCGTACAGCCGAGGGAGGCTCGACTCAGATCATATGTGCTGGATTATATGGAGATCAGTCGGTGATGTGTTCACGACGATCTGGATTGTCGGCTGGTGATGTGTTCACATCGACATGCTGGGATTTTGAGCGGTCGTTGAGCCTATTGATTTGCACGCGTTGCAGGGATAACGTGACTATGAGATTGGATATGGAAATGAGTCCCGTGGTTTTATTGAGATTTGTGATTTATAAATATTTGTGCCCAGATATATTTTGCTCAGGTTTTATGATATGCATGCATGTTTGTGAAACTGGAGGGTAAGAATGTATTTTGATAAATTTATTTCTAAAAGTTTGTTTTGTCCACTCATACCTTTTCTGTTTTATTAATCCTCCAGGCTGTGGCGCGATCATCGAGGCCATTCGAGAAGTGGAGGCATGAGTAGGCACATGTGCGGTTATCCCTTGTTTGGCAAGTGCTGAGGGTAATTTCGGAATTTCAGTTGACTTGAAAACGATTTAGATACAAAAAGTTTGAAAAAAAAATTTGTTTTTTTTTAAGAATAATTTTTGTGAAAACAATTCGTTTTTGAAACAACTTTAAACTCAACAAAGTTATAAATCCACCCTCCCCCCCAACCCAACATTTAAATCCAATATTATTCTCAATATATCAATGTAAAAGAATAGAATCAAGTATGAGAAAGAGTTTTATGAAAATAACAAAGAAAACAAAGTAAACAAAATTAAAAGATAAGGGAAGAGAATGCAGATATGTTGTAAACTCCTCCATTGGGTTGCCTCCCCACAAACGCTTGAATTTAACGTCTTCAACCTAGACGTGATGCATCCATTTTAAGAACTTGGATTTGCCTTTGGAGATGCACCTTCACCATGTTATGCTCACACATATAAATAAATAACAAATCAAGAAGTTAAACAAGTGTAAGAAAATAAAAACATAAAATTTGGTATATGAAGTGTAGAGTTCCAGAAAATAGAAAATAAAAAAATATTTAATATTTACAATTACAATTAATGTACAAGGATGAAAGTTATGCACAAGTATGACATTTACATTATAAACATATTTACACAAACAAAATCAAACAAGAGATTTTTCAATCCCTGACAACAGCGCAAAAAATTGATTCTGAAAAACTAAGTATTAAATTAACACTTACTGAAAACACATTCAATTTAAAAACCTTTTTTTTGTAGATGTAGCATTGGTAAATAGGAATTGTTCTAAACCGGGGATTGAGGGTACCTAAGCATGATTAACATTTGGATTATAGAATGAGGATAAGAAATTGATTTTAAAGTCCTCCATAATTAAACTAAACCTAAACTAACCTAATCTCTTATTTAGAAGTGATCGTCTCTTCCTTTACCTAACTCATTCATAAATTATATCAACTTCAAAACCTACAAAATTCTATAACCTTAGACTTACGAGATACTTGCATATTATATTAAGTACGCGCTCGGGAATTAGTCCTATACACATTCAATGACCTAGACTCGGGAATTAGTCCTAAATCTAGTTAAGCATTAAATACAAACATAGAGGCATACGACAAGGTAAAATATTAGAAAACATGGAAGATTACATAAATTAATACAAATTATAGAACCAAGATATGATTAAAAATCAATCCATCAATTTGATAATCAAATACAAAAGAAGACCACGGGGTAAAGATGTCGTGTTACACTTTTGATCCTCGGGAATTAGCCCTATAGATGCCAAGTGATTGGACATTTTTTGGTGAGACACTCAGGAATTAGCCTTATATGTCACGGAGGAAGGTAGTTTATGGTGGAGTATGGTGTGATAGTCTTTTGTAAGTGAGGTCTCAAATATAGGGAAAGGAAAAATTGGTTGAGCAGAGTTTTGATACAAGAATGGGTGACCATTAAAATTGAGGAGAAAATCCCTTTACATCGCGTTAAAAAGGTCCTAAAAATCAAAGGAAATTAAAATCCTAATTAGAAAGGATTCCTAGATAAAAAGGAAACAAATCCAAGCTTGAATTGGACAAATTTTCAACAAAAATGAAGGAAATAGGTGCTGGAATTGAACAAGAGGAATTTTCAGTGGAAGGGCACTGAAAATGGGAAGGATTTTCAGCGGTCATAGGGGCAAGGAAACAGGGCTGTTTCAGTAGACGCTGGCCGAACTGGGCTGAAAGGACTTTGGCAATCAACGCGCCCAAGAGCTGGGGTAGAGGCTCGGTGATGGACTCTGGAAATGGGTAGGCGTGCGCTGAAGGGATGAGTGGCAGTTCAATATGCGCGCTTCGAAATGGGTTTTTGGGCTGTCATTTTGGATTCAGTAGGCCCCTACCGAATTCTTTCAATATTTTTGGTGGCCTCCTTTGTTTTGAAATGGGTAGGTGTGCGCTGAAGGGATGAGTGGCAGTTCAGTAGGCGCGCGTCAAAATGGGTTTTTGGGCTGTCATTTTGGATTCAGTAGGCCCCTACCGAATACTTTCAATATTTTTGGTGGCCTCCTTTGTTTTGATCATAATGTTTTCGTTACAAGTCCGATTGGGATGATTATTTTGCCTACATTTTTGTAATTTCGAGCTTAATCCAATCATGCACATTTCTCACAAAATATGCTATTTTGTCCTATTGTTTAGCATTTTGACATTAAAGGATAAGCATAAAGGGTATAAAATGATGCTAAATTTAAGGCTTATCAAACAAACCCCAACGCCATTCAAAACCCACCACAAAATGCACTGGGATTCCCACAAGCCGTAGCCCCTCAAAACACAAAACATGGCCCTTCATGGGCCAACAAACTATTGGTGCTCCACCTCATAATGACTTTATTTACACCTTGCTTCAGAACCAACATGCCTATATGGAATGGACCAACATGGCCATCGCCGCCTTAGACGCTCAAGTTGGGCAACTTTCGTTCCAAATGTAAACCTAGGAACCACGTAAACTCTAAAGCCAGACCACGATCAACACCAGAGGTCAGTCACACCCCTCGGTTAATACCATCGCTCTCCTAAGTGAGGAAACAATTCAAGGTCTTCTCACGGTTAGCTACGGGGATGAGCAACTTGAAATTGAGCAGGAGGATGAGGACTGCGCCAATGTGCAACACCTAGATCAACATGATTCTTTCCAAACCATGTCTAAGAATACGGGCTTGGTTTTGGACCAGCCTAAGCTTTCTAAATCTATTCCTTCTATATCTGTATTACATAATTCTAATAGGATAAATCATGATTCTAATGCTGTGGTTTATGTTCCTTTTTCCTACAGGTTTTTAGATACAGACCAGCACTGCCGATTTGATGCACATGAGCCCTAAAATAGGCCTATCACCATGTGCACACAACATGCTTACACACTGCCCATTTCTGCAAAAATGCAGCCTACGCACATACCCCAACCATAAGGCCTTATAGTTTTCTTTGAGGCACCAATAGCACCACCCTCCCATCAGACCCCTCATGGACCATCTAAGCATGTCTAAATTCTTGGACGACTAGTGAAATTCCCCCCGGACATGTCACCAATAGGCTTGACACCGAGCCATGATATTTTGGTGATAAGTCTAGGGTTAGCCAATGACATCCCTAAGGCCCGGCTAGAACCTCAATTTCTAGCACTAGCATTCCAGCCCACTGACTAGCAGCTGGAGACTTCTAAGGACCTCAGCCTTCCAATTCTTTCCCCTCCAATTCAAACCTATGAGGCAACCCTATTTCAATTTTTACCTTCTCTCTTGGACAACCCCTATAATCCCCAATTTTCAAGTTGTAGGATCTCACCCATGATAAAGAAGAGTTTGCTAAGGAGCCTGTGCTTGATATGGGGGTGGCATAAGTATCATGCCCTTTTCTTGTTATTCAATCTTTCGATTTAAGGCCGCTCAAACCTACTAACCTTAGCATTAAATTGGCTGATTCTTCAATTACTAAACTAATGGGTATAATTGAGGATATTGGGGTACAGATTAGGAATGTATGTGTTATTGCAGATTTTTATGTCCTAAGAGTGGGCACACATGTTCCATGCCTTGTTTTTAAACTTGTTAATTAGGGCTTACATGCTAGGTTACATGCCTTGTTTTATTAGGGGTTATGTCGTACCTAAGTATCATACCATACACTATACATATGTTATGTTTAAATGATCAACCGAAATGAATAACCAAATCTGAGTATTTTTGGAAAATAAGTGGAGACTACCCTTATGAGATCTTTGAGCCTAATTGCTATTCTTTATGAGTGATCTACTTGTTTTAACTCTTAAACACTTATGTTCATAATTTCATGATCTCACTACTTTGCATTGATATTTTAAAGAACTTTATCATTTAGATGCTCCTGATTTAATGTATGATTGTTCATAAGACATGATATAGGCTATGTGTGTTTAACCTCCTAAAGGTTTTTTTTTGTCCCAATTTCATGCTCCCTAAGCCCCTTTGAAGCCAAACACTTAGCCAACATTACAACCTACCCAAGATTTTAGCAATTCATTGTGGCCATACCCTATAATCTAAGCTTGTGTTAAGGATGCATCAAATGAGATTCATGATGCGTATGAAATGTGTTAACTATACTCCCTTGATTGGAGTAAGATCAAAATTGAAGAGTCATTAGTTTGCAATTGTAAAGTTGAGCAAGGTATTGCATGATCTTGGTTCAATTCAAAGAAAATAAAAAACATGTATAAAATTTCATCATGAACTCAAAAAAGAAAAAAAAACGTGAAAAGAAAAAAAAAGTAGTTAGAATTGAACCAAGTGAGCCAAGAACCTCAAAGAAGGAAATACCGCGGGCTAAAACATCGGTTCTTTGTCTATAATTTATGTTCGAGTCATGACTTCTCATGGCTTGATACAACTTAGGTTCTTTGAATATCATCCTTCCTTTCTAAACCCAAGAACCTAACCCCGTTACAACCCTTGAATAAAGACCTATTGATCTTATGGATGCAGAGGATTAAGGTACATATCTATGTTCTTAAATATCAATTCCTTCATGAGATCTTTATTCCCATAAAATTGCCATTTTTCATATTAAACTCATATGTGATTTTACTTTGAATCCTTAACGTAAATTATTCACATATGCTTGATTGAGTGAAAGCCTTATGATTCGTGTGTGCATTGAGTGATGCATAGTGAAGATTAAAGTTGAGGCCAAATCTTTCTAGGGTGCTTAGATGAAGTTTTTTTTATGCATGATTGTTCTAAAATGTTGGCATATTCACTTAAACACATGAACCATGGTATGGTATATTTCTTGGTTCCACTAAACATGTTTTCTATCATTGGTCCCTATTAACTTGTTTCGAAATTTTGTAAGCATCCTTTTTGCTAAAATTAAACGTTTATGGGTATCATGCTTCCATCACCCTCAGAAGACAAAACGCCTCGTACTATGTAAACCTAGAGATTTAAATGCTTATCTTAATTAGATAAAGTATTTTGTTTTCTGTTTTTCTCAAGGACTATAAAAAGATAGGTTTGGGGGTATTTGTTAAGTCATAATTTATGCATGTTTTATTCATGAGTTAATACCCTTTTACTTATATTTTGTTAATATTCTGTTCTATGCAATTGAAGAATATAATCTATTTTGTTAGAATGTAAAAAAATAGATAGAGTTTGGAATTATAAGAATTTGAGTAAAAAAAATCATCTCAATTGGAGTTGTATTGAAGAATTTATGATTGAAACACATGAGGCCACCAAAAAGTGCAAAAGAATTCGATAAGACGCTACTGAATCCGTCATTTCTGCCCAAAGTCCCATTTGGTGCACGCTCACTGAATCATCCCATTCCATTTGGCACGCGCCTCTTGATTCTCTTAGAGCATTTTCGACATGCATGTATCGAATCCTATTCAGCACCACCCTTTTGCGCATTGATAGCTATTGACCACCGATTGCTCTTTCTCCATACGGTGCGCGCTTGCCGAATGTCTCCCATGCCTCTTGCTACATTGACTAGCAATTGATCAGCCTTTGACCAACCCATATTTCGGCCATTGAAAACCAATCATGTTGGAAAAATTATCGAAATCAAGATTGGTTTTACTCTCCCATCTCCTTAAGGAAACCGTATTATTTGAAGATTAGTTTTCTCCTAAAAAATTTCTTCCTAGGATTTAAATTGTGAGCTCCTAATTATTTGAAGATTAGTTTTCTCCTATAAAATGGGGTGTAACGACTCGTCCCGAATTATCGAAATTAATTAAGACTTAATGATGGATTAACGAGACTAATTGGGGATTAAACGAGGATTAACGGACGTTTAGGGCGAAATTACGATTTTTCCCCTAGACGAGGGCAAAAAGTTGACTTTTGACCCAGGAGGTTCGATGGCCGAGGACCGAGGACATATACGTAGACCGATTCGATACGAATCCGTAGATAGGCGGCACGTCGAAATCGGACGTTCGATGGAAAAGTTAAGGTTCACGGAAGTTTTGAGGAACTATTGTACGTTTTACGAGACGGCTTGAATTTTGTCTCAAGTGGGCCCCACATATTTTCTCAGGCCCAATGGATGAGTGACAAGTGTCACTCATCCATTGCCTAGCTTCACACATACATGCATCCTTTCCTTTTCCTTTCATCTGTTTCATTGAACCCGAAACCCCCCAAAACTCGTGCAACCCCATATCCTATCTTCCCCAAACCTCATCTTCTATGAATGGAATGTGAATGGGAAAGAGGGAGTGATGTGAGATGATAAAGAAGGTGCTGAAGGCGACGACTGTCGTGGACGGCGACCATAGAAACCGAAACCGGTGAGTTTTGGGTTTAAAATTCGAATATTGGTTTTAGGTACTTGTTGATCGATTCTAATGTTAGGGTTGTGTTTCTGGAGGTCGTATGGGCTGGTTGGGATCGATATCATGGTCGGAGGTGGCCGGAAACGTGTGCACATGGAGGAGGAAGCTTGGTCATGTGTCCTTCAATCCAAAGGTATAACTTTTTGATCTATTTTCGTGTTTTTAAAGACATTGAATGATAATAAATGAAAAGAGGAAGAGATTGGGATTGAAAGGAACAAAATCGGGCTAAAAATGAATGAGAAATGAGCTGGACCGGCCCCGCCCGTTGGACTGGACCGAAAACCAGGCGGACCAGTCGGACCCAGTCTGCCGAAGGTAGGAGATGAACAGTGCGCATGGCGCATTGCTCCCAAGCGCAGCCCCTTTGGGCGGCACATGAGGGCGCATGGAGAGGATTTTGGGGGAGGTTCCAACATGTAATTTCATCTATTCGATGTAACGAACATTTTGGGACTGGTTTCGAGTCGATCGGACATCGTCTCGATATAGTTCGGGGTGTCCGAAGGTTTAGGATCGACTTTAAAAATAGTTAAAATATCCAGAAAATTATGGGGCTTTATTGAGGGATTATTTAAGTAGTTAGCAACCCTCTAAATTAATTTGGACAGGTTCAGGAACCCCGGAGGCGACGATTGGCCCAAGAGAGGCTTATGGCGCCCGTATCAAGTCGCGACTTCGGACGGTCTGTGAGTGGACCCTTTTTTCTAAACTGATGCATGTATAAATGTTTTATAATTTTTGTATAACATGTTTTGTGATGCCATGAGTGCATTTGTTTGAGGTAGCCTAGGATCGACATATTTGCACGTTTTTCAAGGTTTTCGGCTTTATGTCGTACCTTTGCGTACTGCGTTTTCAATGATGATTTGATGAACGGGTTTTGGATTTGGAAATATGAAATTGGGCATGAGACCTATTTGATTGGAAACCCTCAGACTTAGACTCCATTTGATATGATGATAAATCGGGTTGGAGGCCCATTTGAGTTATACAATCGAGCCGAGGGCCCCGTTGGTTTATGAAATTGGGCTTAAGGCCCAGTTGGTTGTAATATCGAGCTTAAGGCCCCTTTTACTTTGGTATCAAGCTTAAGGCCCGTTGATTGTGAAATCGGGCTTGAAGCCCCGTTGATTTATGGTATCGGGCTCGAGTCCCCGTTAGTTGTGAAATCGGGCTTGAGGCCCGTTCGTTGTGATTTTGGGCTAGAGGCCCAGTTGATTGTGAAATCGAGCTAGGCCCCGTTATTGTGGTATAGGGATTGAGGCTCTGTTGATCGTGAAATCGGGCTAGAGTCCCAGTTCGGTTTATGAAATGAGAATTCGGGCATGAGACCCTGTTGAACTATGGATTTAGGGCGAGTCCTATGAAAATGCATTTGAATCAGAGGAATCCTGTTGAGATTCGGGTATGAGACCCAGTTGAGAAAGAAATTATTTTTGAAAATGTATATACCCCCCATATGATTTGATTGGTCTCCTCCAGACGTCGACCTAGAGAGTCACGATCCACTACCTGGAATGAGTATCCCCATAGGTAGCGCATTCCAGAAGTGGGAGTTATGATATGTTCTCAGACGGGGTCCAAAGACAGACATGTAGACATCGTAGATCCTAGATGTTGGACAGAGCCTCCCAGATGTGGAATTCCTGGGGGTAGACTCGGAGTGAGGCCCCGAGTAGTGTGCACACTTATATGTAGATGAATCGTGACATATATCGGGGATGTGTTCCCTAGGGGCTGTGTGCCCCGAGTTGGCATCTCCTCGGAGGTGCCGAGGATGGGTTATACGTATGTCTATACCTATGAGGTTTTCTTACGGAAAGTGGTTTGGGGCGGAGACGCCTAGTTCTATGTCTTTGGAAAATGGTTTGGGGATGAGACCCCGTGTAATATGTTTTGGTATTTCACTGACAATGGTTTTGGGGTGAGACCCACGTGTGTTGATTTGGGCAGAGTCCCGCATGATTGGTTTTGGGCTGAGTTCCCATGTACTTGATTTACGGTTTTGGGCCAAGGCCCTAATGATTATGCGAATGTTTTGATAAATGATTTTTGAAAACATGCATGCTTTTTAGTGAAGGTCATAAATGTCTTTTGTGAAATGTTTTTATAAATATTTGTTTTGTCCACTGACGACTTTTGAATGTTTTGAATGCCTTTCAGGTTGATCGCGGATGCGGGCTGTAACAGAGACCGAGACATCACACTCCTCTAGATCCTGGCGCTCTCTGGTAGTCCCGTTTGGGCTAAGGATGAAATAATTTGGGGGTATTTGATAGGTCATAATTTGTGCATGTTTTATCCATGATTTAATACCTTTTTACGTATGTTTTGTTAATATTCCGTTCTATGCAATTGGAGAAAATAATATATTTTGTGAGAAATATGTAGATCAAATAGAGATTGGAATTATGAGAATTTGAGCTAAAGAATCACCTAAATCAGAGTTGAAACAAATAAGTTATGAAGGAAGGAAGATTGCATAGGAAGGCTTTGCAGCTTTAATTCCAGATTTTCCTTCTTTTTTAGGTTAATTTCAAGTTATTGTATAGGGATTTTAGTCCTATTTCATTTTGTATTCTTATTTTTAATTTTTTTACTTGTAGGAAAGGTTTTAATTAGATTTCTTAATTAATTAGGAAGTCTTTTCCTTATAAAATTGAATTTAAAACTCCTAATTTTAAGAGGATTACTTATTCTCTTATAAATAGGGGCATTAGGGTTTATTGTAGGGGGCCCGAATTTACCTCTTGAAGGTCCCCGAAACTCTGTCAAAATTCGTACTTCAATCCATGTTCTTAGTTTAGAGTTTTGTAATTTAATTCAAGCACTCTTTATAATTCAAGCATCTTCAAATTCAGCACGTCTACCTTGAAGGAGTTTTCCTTCATCTCTTTTATTCATTGTCCTTTTATTATTTCGTACTTTATTTATATTTTTGAACCTTTTAATTATGTCCTTATTTTATTCAATAATATTTGAGTAGTGTAATTAGGGCTAGAGGTACTTGAAGCCCTACCCATGTTAGTTCGTGTTTGATTTCTGACTCTTGATTATGATTGCTATGAATGCCTGGATTTTTTTGGATTACTGCGCTTCATGAACTCAATTTATGCTTATAAGCTTAGCTACCTTATTTGTGTATAATTGTCAATGTAATTGCTTGACGGATCACCTCGATGTTTGTGTTCACCCTGCAATTTGTAGCATCACGTTTAAGAGGGGGAATCTTATTCGTAATCTAAACTCATGACTTCCTAGGTCTGCACATCACTTTTCTAGGGACAGTGTAGTGTCATTAAATCTTCTTCACGTTTCATGCATTATCACGCACCATCGGTAATAGTTTTTAAGGGCAGGCACATCACGCTTAACATGCAATCTAAGAATAGATAATATGTATGGGCGTGAACCTTAGCCGGACCCCTGCACAGGCACTTAATTCAGATACATGCATATTAATCTAATCAAGGAAATCTAACGGAACTATAATTGGTAAAGGTGGATAGAAACCCTAGCTCGACTTAGTTAGTTATTATTAGTTAATTTACTTCATTCATAAAACGCGACAATCCCCCCCCCCCCCCCCCCTCCAAAAAAAATCCCATATTTGCATTTTAATTACTCCACTTAAGTCAATTGAGTTAAACGGAATTGGATATCATTGAGCAAGTCTTCATGGGATTGACCTTTGCTTGCATCTATACTATCTACACGTCGTGCGCTTGCAAAGTTTATTACACGTAGAGGTTTTGCCTACTACATCTTTTGTGCTTGGTAAAATTTCTATCAGGGAGCAGGCACGTACCACGTTAATCCCGGGGGATTTGGTACGGGTCCTGTTATGGGGGGCTTAGGCCAAATATAAGAGGCAACCATCCTTCAATCCAACCACATCATAAGGAATCCATCACCATACACCACCATCAATTCACCACCATACACCACCATCAATTCATCACCATACACCACCATCAAGACTAGAGAACACACCTTTGAAGGAAAATTTGATGTGTCTTCTCCTTGCGTCATTGTATTCGTGGCTCATTACTCTTAACCTTTTTTTCTTATTTTTAATGAAATTCAATATTATTATGTTGTTCTTCATAAATATGTGCGAGTAGTCTTCCATTGAATTAGGGCTGCTCGAAGCCCTAACCATGAGGGTTATACGATGTGTTTTACCTTGATTATGTTGTTGCTTATATTGTGATTGTGATTGTGATTACTATATTCATATGATCCATTGTTTTTGATTTGTTACTTGATTAAATGCATCATTGGTGAATGGTTGGATATTGATTGATCACCAGTGTGTAATTGTTAGGATCGAAGGGAGTGGCTTTATCTTGAAATCCAATCCATGACCCCTTCGGCTTTTCTTAAGCTGCAAAGGGTAGTGTAATATCATTAAATTCCCCTTGATCTTAATGCATTTATTTGTTAAAATTAAATAGTCGTCCTATGGTAAACATCATGCCTAGAGCATGCTAAGGAAGAAAGATTAAAATGTGCAAGGTGACTCAATGTCAAGGCACTTGCATGGGTATTTGTTTCACACATTCATTAATAACATAATCTGGTAAAGACATTTATGACTAAATTGGGAAGTGGCGGAAAGCTTCCTTAATTCTCCTTAATCAAATAATCAATCAATGTTTACTCTTGTGCACTTTTAAGTTTCTATTAAGTCTTCTTAATTGAGTGAATCGCCTGTTGAACTAGTCCCCGAGGGATCGACCATTACTCGTGCTTTGCTACTTCCAAACGATATTGTACACTTGCAAGGTTTTACTTAAGGGTTAAAATAAGTTCATATTTGTGTGCTTATTTTATTTCAATCGCCTAGTATACCATTTCTTATGTGTCTATTTATGTAGGCAATAACTTCTGCCTTCTCAAGGTTGAACTCAAAATTGATCTACAATAAAATAATAAAGTTAGTAAAATAATAAAAAAAAATGTCAAAAAAAGAAGAAACACATATTGATAACTCAGCCCAACAATGCGTGTCGCCTCTGATGGTTGGTTCTTGAAAGCATCACCATCATCTGGCACTAGATGCAAAGAACCATGCTCATGTCATACATCACTAGACTATGGATTTTCGGGGTCGCTGTCATGAGGGGAGACACGTATACCACTGGGATCTTTGCATTTGTTGGTTGGGAAATCAACTAGGATGCTGAATCCCCGTTGGTGTCGTGCACATTCACGAAGTCCCTACATATTCAATAAAAATTATTACAAAATATGATTAAAAATAAAAATAGATTTTTTAAATTAACAAAATAATAAACTTATTTGAAGGGAGTACTCTGTTCACACTCTCTAGTTAGGCTATTCCAGCATTGTCCAATGGTAGCTAGGAGTTGGCACGGGATTCCCCCCATATCTTGCTATAGCGTCTACGAGTTGATCATGCTCGGGCTTGGGAAGTTAAGATATATAATGCATACATGGTTGACATAACAAGACGGGACTTCAAAAGAGTCGAATTATTTGTATGGACTGAGAAAGAGTCAAGTTATTGGGTTCCAATATTCGTCGGGGTCAGTGGGTTGGTATGAGAAGTGACCTAAGGAGGACGAATTATGTTTGGTTTGTATACCAAGACATTAGTTCTAACATGGTCGGTGAACATCCCTTGTTTGACACGTTCTTTGGTAGTGTTGTCAAGTTGTCAAGTCTTAAGGGTAATTCTAGAACTTGGAGTTGGTTACTGGATGGGTGCAAGAATTCACAATGTATGCTAAATTTGACAAGACCCCTCCCAAAAACACTATGATAAATGAGCCTAGTCCTGCTCCTGTTTGACAGATCAACCAAAGTTCCAAAAAATGCCCTTAATGTTTAATAGATAAGGGATAACCGTACAGATGTCCTGATCATGCCTTCTTCTCTAAATCAGCCCTGATCTTCGTGCAATGGTTTGGAGGGTCAAAAACCCGTTGAAAGTGTGAGTGGAAAAAATAAACATTCAAAAATAAATTTCGATAAAATAAGCATTTACCCTCCAATTATAAAACATGCATGCATATAGTCTGATCAAAGGTATTTTTATTCAAATCACATTATAATCCGTTGGACCAAAAAATCATCAAAAGTTCGTGGCCCACATTTCTTGACCTCCATGTTTATAAAATCATTTGATAAAAACCATCTGAACACAACATCAGAAACCAATACTATCGAACACTCAAATCTCAAGAATTACCCAACTGAGGTCAACTCGTGAATCATACATCCAAGGTCAACTTGGGAATCACACGTTGAAGTTATCTCAAGGATTACACATCCGAGGCATCCTAAGGATTATACATCTGAGGCATCCCAGGGATTACACATCCGAGGCATCCCATGAATTAAATATCCGAGGAAACCCAAGGATTACACATCTGAGGCATACTGAATATGAATCCAAAGCATTAGTTTCAAAACAATTCCTTAACTCCATACCAAGTCAAAACACTTTCAAAACCGGGTCAGAGCCCAAAGCATAGTTTCCAAAAATATCTTTAAAAAATCCATTTCTAGAAATCAATTAATAAGTCTGGAAAATCATCTCAAATGATCGCAACTCAAGTCATGCAACAAAACATTTAAAATAGTTAACTATGCATGTGTCAAGGTTTATTAAAAAAATGTCCACTCATAGACTGTCTAAGCAGCTCAACTCTGTACTGTACTCTACTTAGAAATTCTGAGAGTCATCTGTCTTATAAAAAACTACCACTAAGGGTCATTAACGTAAAAAATAATCTCACATTAAAATTGCCTAATTTTCCAGGATAAGATATGTATTAAAAATGTAACATAACACGTAGGACACAAAAAACTACCCTAAGACCATATTCGATCAACTCGAAACATGTAGCAAAATGACCATAACATTGAAAATATTTAAACAGGTGTTGATCATGTAACACCCTGGAAATTGGAGAAAATGAAAAATTGTCGATTTTGCTCATATAGATTCAAAATGTTGACTTTTTGACCGGGAGACCTTTTGTACATTATGAAAGGACCATTATGAAGGTATCAAGCTTCTAAATACAAAGACAAGTGGTACGCCAAAAAAGGAGTTCAAAAAAGTTCGTTATCGGTCAAAGATAGCTAGGGATGTTGTGGTAAGTTTGGTTTGAAGTTTAATTTGGTAAATTTACTATTTTAACATATGAATCTGTGTTTCTAGAATGGCCTTGTCTTCTCCCTCCAAAACCCTTTCACCAACCTTCATGTGTATAAGTGTATGTGTGTGTGTTGGTTTTGGGCATTCCTTAATGGTTGGCCATATAAGAAGAAAAAAAAAGGAAGAAAAAACCATGAAACACGGAGAAGTGAACCACAGTCATGGAGAAGGAAGGAAAGAGAAAAGATAGAGGAGAGAAAGAAGAAAGTCTGGGGAAGGCTGAGATATCGTGGCCATGATCAAACCCGTGAGGGTTAAAAACTAGGAAATGAAGATTTAGGCCATCCCGAAGTTCTGCAACTCGAGTTGAGGTTTTAGGATGCCTTGTGAAATCCCGAGATCGTTCTTAGCTAAGGAAGAGAAGAAATGCACGTCATAAATAGTGATGGGTAATTCTAGAAACTATGGTTATGAGCTACAATGTTGGGCAACGTTTTTGAGATAAGTTTTCTTCTTTTTAAGGCAATATATTCCTTGGCTTGAGGCAATAAGGTTTGAATCATAGTTCGACTAAAATGATCGAGAGAAAAGAGAGCATGTGTCACGTCAACCCGCGAGTCAGGTAACCTGGGTTGTAGACCCAGCTGGAGGTAAGGATGACCTTTGCACAGGTGCGTGAAGCCCACGCGCAGAGGCCACCAGTGGCACGTGTGAGCATGTGAGCTAGAATTTGGGGTTCTGGTCCACAAAACAATTTCCTTCTCTGCATTCAAAAATCAATGGTCTGAGGGATTTGGACACTGTTCAGATACATTTATGAATTTTTTTTTTTTTATTTTTGAATTAACTTAATTAAAGTTAATATAAGTATGGTTTAAGTTAAAACCTAAAACTAATTAATAGTTATAATTATTTATGATGTTTGATGAATGAAGAATATATGAATTAAAGTTTGGATTTATTGGTTGGATTATGTGCATACTTTATTGTGTAATTACTTATGAAAAAAAAATAGAATTAAACTGGGTATGAACATATAAGAAGTATATTTGTGAATAGTGATGATGTTAATACTATGGTGTTCACAATGATATGATGAATTTTGATATATGAGGATGCATACATGTTGGTTATGCGGAATGATGAAGATTATGTTTATAATTCAATTTGAATTGATACAATTATATGATTAATTGGAGATTAACTATGATGAATAGATGAATTTGTGAGGATATTTAAAAAGGATATAGTTATATATATTTAAATGTGAATTAAACATTGGAAGGTTAAGGGACTTAATCATACTCCTTTTGGATAGTAAGAAATTGACAATGGAAATATTGAATAAGGGAAATATTTGTGAGAATGATAGAAGGGGAGCTTGGCTATGAACACCATTTTGTGTGTGAATAATTTAACGTATTGTTATGTAAGTTCATTACCAACTTTGAGACTAAGGAAGGCATGAGTGATGAGTATTGTATTATTAATAATATGATGATGAAGGCATCAGTGTAGGATGAGCCTATGGTTGTTGGGCATGTGTAAAGAAAATTTGATGTAGTATTTGATGATTCATCTTAAAGTGATATTGATACACGAAAATATTGTATATGAGGTACGGTTAAGGTTCTGATTTTGGATATATTTGAATATTAATATATTTAAAATCAATATTGGGTTAAATGATACTTACGAAGATAATGAACGAGAAATTTTTTAATTGGTAATTCCTCTCCTTGACGGGTTTGGTGGGTTGGATGTGGACGGTAACCCCGCAAGGACAGATTTATTTTGGTTGATAATAAAAATGTGAATATGGGTAACATTGGAAATATCTCTTGTCTGACAAACATTGTCATACTGGAGTAGGACCAGTCCATTTTTACATGAATTTTGGAACGAGTCCAGTCAATTTGGTATCAGAGCTAAAATTTGTTAATTGAATAGGTTGTTTTCTAAGATATGTTGGTGCATTTGGGATTTAAAATGATTTTTTCGAAAATTTGATTGATTTATGAGATATGTTGGCTAAAATTCAGTTTGGAAGTTGGTTTGTTTTATGTAATAATAATTTAAATTTCATTTTGGAAGGATCATTGATGAGTTGTGGGAATCGTAAGGGAATTATGAGTATACTAAATTTATATAGAAACTATTCTATGACACGCTTTACGAGGATAAGTGTGAATTGTGTTTCGGGCTAAAGCTCGAAGTTTAGAAATGGATTTGAGGAATTAATATTTGTTATCGATATATGTTTTTCCATATGTGTGCTTGGTTGTATTGTGGACAGGTTTCTTTAGGTTGTTGACTAACGATCAGATGTTGTATGCTTGAGCGGGCTGTGGTAGACAACAAACGCCAAGCCAAGACTCTTTTCTTAAGATTGGTATAGTGGTGACGACTCAAACGTCGGGCTGGGCCCTTTCCTGAGTCGGTAGTGGTTGGTCTCAGATGTCGGGCTAAGCCCATTTCCTGAGACTGGTATAACTAGATGACCACTCAGATGTTGAGTTAGGCTTCGGTTCCTGAGTGGGTGGTAATTGGTTAATCTCGGACGTTGAGATAGTCTATGTTCTCAAGGCTGATAGTGTGTGTGTTTAGTTCTCACCCAAATGTCAAGCAGGGTTCTAATACCCGAGTAAGGCTGCATTCAGACGTCGTACTGGGTGCTGGCTCTCGAGCGCCTCGTATAATGACCCCATGGGAGTATTTGATTAGATGATGTGTGGTGCTCTTTTTGGTGTCGATCGAGATGAAAATGTCAAGATTTGGCCCACCCGTAGTGTCGTTGATGATTGAATTGATATTTGAGATATTAAATGGTTAAGTTTGGTATGAACTTATGGGATATGAGTGGTTTTGAATAACGCTCAAAGGATATTTAGAGTATGGTCCTTTATGGGGATTAGCTAAACTTATACATGATATCGAGATTATTGATCTCTATATAACATTATCATTTTAGTCGGAAGGTTGATTAGTTTTAAGTAACTCAGTTGTCCAATTAGAGGATGGAATTAAGATTAGTTATTTTAAATTTTTGAGGTTGTAATTTTTTTAAGGAAGGTAGATTGTAACACATCCAAGAACATTCGAGAAAATGAAAAATGACGATTTTGTGTGCCATATAGGGTCAAAACGTCTCGTTATGGTGTCAAATATAACTAGGAGCATTATTGTAAATTTCTATTGAAGGGTAGTTTGATAATTTTACTATTTTAACATAGTGGATCATGTATGTTTCTAGAAAGGTCTTGTATTCTCCCTTAAAATCCTTCTACTAACCTACATGTGTACAAGTATATGTGTGTGTGTGTGTGTGTGTGTGTGTGTGTGTGTGTGTGTGTGTGTGTGTGTGTGTGTGTGTGTGTGTGTGTGTGTGTGTGTGTGTGTGTGTGTGCGTGCGTGCGTGCGTGTGAGTGCGTGCGTCGTGCGTGCGTGCGAGCGTGCGTGCGTGCGTGTGTGCGGTGTGTGTGCGTGTGTGTGTGTGTGTGTGTGTTTGTGTGTTGGGGTTTGGGCATTTGGTAATCGTTTGCAAAAGAAGAACAAAAAAGGATTGAAAAAACCATGAAACACGAAGAAGTAACCAAGGCCAGGAAGATGGAAGGAAAGATAAAAGAGAGAGGAGAGAAAGAAGTGAGACTGGGAGAGGCTGGAAAGGCTGAGAAATCGCAGCCATGATCAAACCCATGAGGGTTAAAAACTAGTAAATGAAGATTTAATCCATCTTGAAGTTCTACAGCTCGAGTTGAGGTTTTTAGGATGCCTTGTGAACTCCCAAGGATCATTCTCAGCTAAGGAAGCGAAGGCCAGCACGTCAGAAACGGTGGTAGGTAATTCTAGAAACCTTGGTCGTGAGCTAGAGTGTTGGACAACATTTTCGAGATAAGTTTTCTTCTTTTTAAGGCCTTAGATCTATTCCTTAGCTTGAGGCGATGAGATTTGACATTTAGTTCAACTGAAATGATAGAGAAATGAGAGAATACAAGTAGGGTCAAGCCGCAGGTAGAGAGACCTAGGTTGGAGACCCAGCTGGAGGTAAGGGTGACCTCTACGCGTGCGCGTGAAGCCCATTCTCAGAGGCTAATAGTGGCGCGTGTGAGCACTGTGAACTGGAATTTTGGGTTCCAGTCAACATGAAAATATCCCTCTCTTCATTATGATTTTAGTGGTATATGGTTTGATGGATTTGGACACTGTTTAGATACATTTTTGATTTTATATGTTTATTTTTTAATTAACTTAATTTAAGTATGTATAATTAAGGTTTAAGTTAAAACCTAAGACTAATTAATAGGGATCGTTAAACTGGGTATGAACATGATAAGAAGTATATATGTGAATAGTGATGATGTTAATACTATGGTGATCACAATGATATGATGGAATGATGAAGATTATGTTTATAATTTAATTTGAATTGATACAATTATATGATTAATTGGAGATTAACTATGGTGAATAGACGAATTTGTGAGGATATTTAAAAAGGATATGGTTATATATATTTAAATGTGAATTAAACATTGGAAAGGTTAAGGGACTTAATCATACTCCTTTTGGATAGTAAGAAATTGATAATGGAAATATTGAATAAGGGAAATATTTGTGAGAATGATAAATGGGGAGCTTGACCATGAACACCAATTTTGTGTGTGAATAAGTTAACATATTGTTATGTAAGTTCATTACCAACTTTGAGACTATAAGGAAGACACGATGTGATGAATATTGTGTCCTTGATAATTTGATGATGAATGCATGAGTGTAGGATGATCCTTTGGTTGTTGGGCATGTATAAAGAAAATATGATGCAGTATTTGATGATTTGTTTTAATGTGATGTTGAATACATGAAAATAATGTGTATGAGGTAAGGTTAAGGTCTTGATTTTGGATATATTTGAATATTAATATATTTAAAATCAATATTGTGTTAAATGATACTTAAAGAAGATAATGAAGGGGAAAATTCTTAATTGGTAATTCCTCTCCTTGACGAGTTTGGTGGGTTGATTTTAGCAGTAACCCCGTAAGAACATATTTATTTTGGTTGATAATAAAATGTGAACGTGTGTAACATTGGTAATATCTCTTGTATGACAAAAGTTTTTAGATGGAAGCACGATCAGTCCATTTTTTCACGGAATTTAGGAACGGGGCCCCTGTCAACTTAGTATTAGATCTAAAATTCGGTATTTGAATAGGTTGTTTTGTGTAAGATATGTTGGTGCATTTGGATTTTAAAATGATTTTTTTATGAAAATTTGATTGATTTCTGAGATAGATTGCTAAAATTCAGTTTGGAAGTTGGTTTGTTTTATGTAATAATAATTTAAATTTCATTTTCGAAGGATCGTTGATGAGTTTTTGGGAATCATAATTTTTTATGAAACTATTCTATGACAAACTTTATGAGGATAAGTGTGAATTGTGTTTTGGGCTTAAGCCTTGAGTTTCAAATGCGGATATATGGTCATGTTTAAAAGATGAATATATATATATATTATAAGTATGTTTTCCTGATATTCATGATATGGAATGATATACTATAAATATGAGTATGGTTGTCAATGATTACTTGATGATTTTTGGGAACTATGATGTTCCTGTGATGCATGATGATATGGTGTAATTTATCTAGGATGATATGAGTAATTGACGATGTTATGACATGATGATAATGTGGTGATATGATAGTATGATTAATATGATGTTTGACTTTTTCCATGGACGCTTTATGAAGTTTCGTTCAAAAGTTGTTTTTGTATAAACCCGAATTTTGGAAATGGATTTTAGGAATTGATATTTGTTATCGATATTTGTTTTTCCATATGTGTTCATGGTTGTATTGTGGACAAGTTTCTCCATGTGAACAGGTTTCTTTAGATGGTTGACTAATGCTTATATATTGTATGCCTTAGCGGGTTGTGGTGGACAATCTTAGACGTTGAGCCAAGGCTCATATCTTGAGATTGGTATAATGGTGACGACTCAACTCAAAGGCAGGGTCCCTTTCCTGAGTCGATAGTTATTGGTCTCAGATTTTGGGCTGGGCCATTTTCCTGAGACTGGTATTATGGGATGACCACTCAAGCATCGAGTTAAACTCTGATTCCTGAGTGAGTGGTGATTGGTTGGTCTCCGATGTCGAGATAGGATCCGGTTCTCGAGGCAAGTTATGTGATGGTTAGTTCTCACTCAAACGTCGAGTAGGGCTCCGGTTGCAGAATGACCCTCGTGGGTGTATTTGATTAGATGATGTGTGGTTCCATTTTAGATTCGATCATGATGAAAATAATAAGATTTTGGCCTACCCGTAGTGTCATTGGATGACATAATAGATATTTGAGATATTAAATGGTAAAGTTTGGTATGAACTTATGGGATATACCTGGTGTTTGGTATTATTGTGTTTTTGAATAATACACAAAGGATATTTAGGGTAAGGTCATTTATGGGGATTAGCTAAACTTATACGGGATATCGGGATTGTTGATATCTATTTAACTTTATCATTTAGTCAAAAGGTTGATTAGTTTTAAGTAACTTAGTTTTCCAATTTGAGGGTGGAAATAAGATTAGTTAATTAAAAATTTCGAGGAAGAATTGTTTTTAAGGAGGGTAGAAAATAGCACCCCGAAAATTCAAGAAAATGAAAAATGACGATTTTACCCTTATAGGGGTCAAAATGTTGACTTTTTTATCGAGATACCTCTTTTACATTCTGAAAGGACGGTTATGAAGGTCTTGAGCTCCTGAATAAGTAGACAGGTGGTACTCCAAAAACTGGGTTCAGATAAGTTCGTTACGGGTCAAAGATAGCTAAGGGCATTATGACAGGACCCGTCCCCGAAGGACTTTGATTATCATGCCCAGTCCTGCTCCCGTCTGACAAGTCAACTGAAGTTGCGAATTTACCCTCAGCACTTGCCAAACAAGGGATAACCGCACATGTGCCCACTTATGCCTTCACTTCCCGATAAGCCTCGATCATCGCGCCACGACCTGGAGGGCCAATAAAATAGAAAAGGTGTGAGTGGACAAAAATAAACATTTATAAATACATTTGAGAAAAATCAATCTTACCCTCCAGTTTCACAAACATGCATGCATATCATAAAACATGAGTAATCACGTGAAATCAATCAAGTATGAACAGTGGACCAATAAAATCAAAACATTTTTTCCCATGGTCCACATTTTCTCTGAAACTCATGTTCATCAAATCAGTTCATGATATAAAATATATGGACACAAATATCAATAAATCACAAATATCACCAATCCTCGATATCCAATCTCAATATCCAAGTAACCGTCACGATATCAATGCAACACGGTGCAAACTCGGGAGTCTCACGTCCGAGTACATCCCCAGGATCTATGACGTCTGGGGTGATATCATCTCCAGGATCTATGACGTCTAGAGGATATCATCATAATCTCACACTCCTGAGATTGAGCCTCCCTCGGAGCTACTCATCTCCAGACAGTGAATCGTGACTACTCCAGGATCTACAACGCCTGAAGAAGACTATCAAATCACAGAGCATGGTATATGTTGAATAGTCACCAAATCCAGTAATCTCATGTTAAAACCATTCATGTCTCAAATCAAGTCAAAAACATTTCAACAGGGCCTATGCCCGAAACAAAGCTTTCACAAAGCAAGTTCCACAAATCCATCATAAAACAGTGTCCAGAATTCACTTTATAAATCAAAATCATCAATTTAATCATATTCACATGTGACTCCAAATCCGAGTCAAAATCACTATCCAATTGGGTCTCAAGCCCAAAATATATCCAAAAAAGCATTGCAAATCCATCAAATGATTCCCTGACTCATAATCCGAGTCAAACCCAATCTCAAATCCCAGGCCTTCGCTCAAAATAGCAATTTCACAATTTTCACGAAAATCGTGCCCAAAACAATATAATAATCCAGAAAATCGATAAATCATCATATCGAAAAATTAATCATGCAAATCATATAATAAATCATTTAAAGAATATATGCATGCATTCTGGGTAGAATACAAAAGTCCACTCACACACCGTCCAAATTGCCCGCTTCCGAGCCGCACTTTTTTCCGTAAATTCCGGAAGTCACCATTCCTGTCCAAAATCATCATCGAGGGTCACTAACACTCCAATATACCTCATATATTTTTCTCCAATTTTCCGGGATTTAAATACGTATTTAGAACAAAACATAACACTTCGGACCCTCGAAACTTATCGAAACGGTGTCTGATCGACTCGAAACCAATGCCAAAATTTTTATTACATTAAAAGGAACAAGTTTCATGTTGAACTCACCTCGAGGTCAGCTACGACGTGTCCTCACGCGCCGCCGTGAGTGGCTGCGCGTGGGTGCCACGCGCCTACTACAGTACAGGGCACTGTTCGTCTTCTCAACCCGGTTTCCTGTTAAACGAGTCCTGCAACCCGCGATATAACCCGACTCAATCCCTATCAGTTTCCACTCGTTTTCTTCAATTGATCCATCTAATAGCATCGAAATCACCTTAATTATGGATCTGTAACGTCAATTTTAATCCTAATTACTTCAAACAATTTCAACTTAATTCAAACTTTCGAAGGATGTTCATCGTCTGAGTTCATCAAATCATCATTGAATCCTTCAATTAATTAGTCAGACAGCATCGTAGACTCATTTTAAAGATTATTTTGAATTCAATTTTGAAAGCCTTTACCTCCAATCACCTAAACTCGGCCATGGAACTTCCAAACTGTCGCGGGTCCAGTTCTTGATCAATTCTCTTAGATTTTGATATGGTCTTAATTAGAAGGGTTCCAAAAAGCTCACACGATCCTCAGTTGTAGTCATCACGGCCTACAAATTCAAATTTGATTTTTGGGAGCATTTGAATTCCTACTGGTTTGGTTCTTCGGATTTGCTTCCATGGTTCCAGGTTCTAATCCTTCTCTCCTTCTTTGTTCTTCCTCTCCAACTCTTCTCATTGAATCGAATCGAATAACTGGTTGAGATCGTAGGGATAGGTTTTGATTCATTCATCCCTCTGTTTCGTTTTGGGTATACCCGCGACAATATTCATTCAAGCATATATCCCCATTTCACCAGCCACTAATCCTTCATTCCCAGGTGACATGCGTCACATGATTACCTAGCCGAGTCACCCACACGGCTGAATCAGCCATTCATTTGACCAAAAGACCATTTTGCCCCTCCTTGCATAATGACCAAAATGCCCCTATCCTTCGCAGACCGGTAACTTTCACATCCGAAATCCGATTGACCCATGTCGTCTGTCTATGAATTCAATGTCCCGAGACCTACTCAACAGTCTCTTCGGAAAGTCCAAAAAGTGTCCCGAACAAAAAGTCAACTTTCGGCCCTTATAACTGGGGCAAATCGTCGTTTCCTTCAAATTTTCCAAATTTTCCTTTTTCGAATTTCCGGGTCGTTACACATTATGGTAAATTTTGTTTGAAGGGTCATTTGATAATTTTACTATTTTAACATGTGAATCATGTGTGTTTCTAGAAATGTCTTGTATTCTCCCTCAAAAATCCTTCCACAAACCTACATGTGTATAAGTATATGTGTGTGTTGGTTTTGGGCATTCAGTAATGGTTAGCAAAATAAGAAGAAAAAATAAGGAAGAAAAAACCATGAAACAGGGAGAAGTGAACCACGACCAGAGAGAAGGAAGGAAAGAGAAAAGAGAGACGAGAGAAAGAAGAAAGACTGAGAAAGGTTGAGAATCAAAGCCATGATAAAACACGTGAGGGTTAAAAACTAGTAAATGAAGATTTAAGCCATCTCGAAGTTCTACAGCTGGAGTTGAGGTTTTAGGATACCTTGTGAACTCCCATGATCGTTCTAAGCTAAGGAAGCGAAGGCATGGCCATCAGAAACATTGCTTGGTAATTCTAGAAACCATGGTTGTGAGCTAGAGTGTTGGAAAATATTTTTTAGGTAAATTTTCTTCTTTTAAGGCCATAGATTTATTCCTTGGCTTGAGACGATGAGGTATGATGTTTAGTTTGACTGAAATGATCGAGAAATGATAGAGAACGAGTTGGGTGAAGTAGCAGGTCGAGAAACCCAGGTTGCAGACCTAGCTAGACTTAGGGGGTGACCTCTATGCAGGTGCGTGAAGCCCACAAACAAAGGCTAGTGGTGGCACGTGTGAGCGCGTGAGCTTGAATTTGGGGTTCTAGTCAACATGAAAAATATCCCTCTCTTTATTATGAATCCAATGGTATATGATTTGAGGGATTTGGAAAATGTTTAGCTACATTTTTGAATTTATATGTTTATTTTTGAATTAACTTAATTAAAGTTAATATAAGCATGGTTTAAGTTAAAACCTAAGACTAATTAATAGTGATCGTTATTTATGATGTTTGATGAATGAAGAATATATGAATTAAGGATTGGAATTAAAGGTTTGATTATGTCCATACATTATTGTATAATTACTTATGAAAAGTAAATTTGGAATTAAACTGGGTATGAACATATAAGAAGTATATTTTTGGATGGTGATATGTTAATACTATGGGGATCACAATGATAAGATGGAATTTGATATATGATAATGCAAACAGGTTGGTTATGTGGAATGATGAAGATTATGTTTATTATTCAATTTGAATTGATACAATTATATGATTAATTGGAGATTAACTATGATGAATACATGAATTTTTTAGGATATTTAAAAAGGATATGGTTATATATATTTAAGTGTGAATTAAACATTGGAAGGTGAAGGGACTTAATCATACTCGTTCTGGATAGTAAGAAATTGATAATGGAAATATTGAATAAGGGAAATTTTTCTGAGAAAATAAAAGGGAAGCTTTGCTATGAACACCAATTTTTTTGTGAATAAGTTACCACATTGTTATGTTAGTTCATTACCAACTCCGAGACTATAAGAATGGCATGGGTGATGAATATTGTCTTATTGAAAGGATGGATTTGAATATTAATGTGTATGAGTGATGAATGTTGGGCATGTATAAGGAAAATACGATGTAGTATTTGATGATTCGTCTTAAAGTGATGTTGAAACATGAAAATAATGTGTATGAGGTAAGGTTAAGGTCTTGATTTTGGATATATTTGAATATTAATATATTTAAAATCAATATTGTGTTAAATGATACTTAGGAAAATAATGAAGGAGAAATATTTAATTGGTAAATTCATCCCCTTAGCGGGTTTAATGGGTTGGATATGGGCGGTAACCCCGCAAAGATGGAATTATTTTCGTTAATAATAAAATGTGAACTTGGGTAAAATTGGTTATATCCCTTGTCCGAAAGAAGTTGTCAGACGGAAGCAGGAGTAATCCGATTTTTCTTGGGAGTTAGGGATAGGTCTTCTCAATTCATAGATCGAGATTATATGGCACGTACCCCCACGTGCCACCTACCTTCTCTGTGTATGGGCCTCAAGCGCCTACCACAGTTATCTCTATCTTCTAGTGGATCAACCTACGGGTCTGCATGCACGACCAGACCTGATGGCATGACTTAGTTATAAATCCCTCATTTCACATCAAATTATTACCTTCCATGCATCAAAATGCTCCTAATCTATCCTAGGGAGAGTTCTATTGTCAGGACCCGTCATAATCCCCCCGGGATTAACGCGGGACGACTCTGATCCCGTCTGACACGGAGTGTCAAACAAGGGAAAATTCCTTCATTAGCCCGCTTGGGCCATCAGAGTACGCCAGGATCTGGAGGAGGTATGTGATATCTCGGTCTCTGCTACAGTCCACATCTACGATCAACCTGAAGGGCAGTCAAAACATTAAAAGCTGTGAGTTGACAAAACAAAGATTTAAAAAAAGTATTTTATCGTAAAAAGAAATTTGTACCTTTCACTAAAAATCATGCATGCAATCGAAAACCATTTATCCAAAAGAACCATAACTATAAAGTAACTGGGCATCATGCCCGATATCTCAGGTTCAATCACGACTCGTAGTGATGTGTGTCACCATCCATCCAGGACTACCCTCAATCTTGGTATGTCGCCGTGAACGTATCAACCGACGCGACCACCACAAGATCATTGCATACCCATCACCGATCGATATCCTGAACCGTCATCTCTCCGAAGTCGAGCCTCCCTCGGCTGCCCGACCACAGATCGTGCATCGTGACCTTTCCGAAAGGAACACATCCCAGTCCGGAGGTGAGCGTCCTATCGGCCGTCACCGTGCACAAAGCACTCGCCGCGACCACGACTCAGACCCGTAGGTCACCAATAGGGCTACATTCCCGAGGCAAAAACAAATGGGTCTCATGCCAGAGTTTAACCTTTTGAAATTCAAAACCATTTCATTTAAAGCAACAAAGAAATACAAACCCGTATAAGCACCGTATAAGGTCGAAACCTTGAAATACGTACCATTACGTAACCATACACAAATGCACTCATGGCATCACAAAACATGTATTAAAACATATAATAAACATTTATGCATGCACCAATTTAGAAAACAAGGTCCACTCACAGATCGTTCGAGCTGCCACCACGATAAGCGTGCCATACGGCTCTCCCGAGCCAAACTCCATCACCGGGACCTCCAAACCTGTCCAAATCGTAATAGAGGGTTACTAACTACTTAAATAACCCCTCATTAAAGCCCCGTAATTTTTTGGAATTTTTAACTATTTTTAATCCCAATCCTAAACTTTTCGATGTCCCAAACATTATCGAGACGGTGTCCGATCGACACGAAACCAGACCCAAAATGTTCGTTACATCGAATAAAAGATTTGACATGTTGAACACTTCCCTTAAATGTGGGCCAAGCACCCACACACACCCCAAGAAGCTCCTACGCGTGAGCCTCACGCGCCAGGACACTATTGCACTGTCTTCAACCTCTAGCTGGTCCAAACCGGCCGGTTCTGTGCAGTTCGGTCCAGCTAGACCGGCGTGACCGGTCTAGGTCCAAATCTTGCTATTTTTTCGTCATTTTTCTTCCTTCTTTCCACCAATCTTCCTAAATCTATCTGATGAATCTAAATATATAAACAAAACACCCTAAAACCTACAAAAAAATCCATTGAACCGATTTTCCTCTTCACGGTTCAACTGCCCAGAATTGTTCCCAGGCTTCACAGCTACTCACCAACCTCAAAGACCTTCCTAACATTGTCCTAGAACCTCAATGAACTCATCCTAATCATCCAAAACTATACATGAAGCCCAAATCGACATATTGGATTCAAAAACACAAACCGAGAACCATACCTTCTCTCCACAGTGCACGGCGGCCCAGCCGCCGCCTCCCACCATCTTCAACTTCATCAGTCCACCCTCTGTCTCCTTCATGGATTGGGTCAGGTGAGGGAGAAGGGTTTGGGTTGTATAGAGATGGAGAATGGTGAGATCGGGTTTGGTTTGGGTTGTATGAAACAAAGGAATGGTCGATGCATGTATGGGAAGCAATGAGCAATGGATGAGTGACACTTGTCACTCATCCATTGGGCCAATGTAAAATATCAAGGCCCCACTTGAATTGAAAAGCTCCCCATTTCGTAAATCGCGCAATAGTGACCCGAAATGTAACGATCCGTCCCGAATGTCGGGATTTAATAATATTTAATTGTGATTTACTAATCTGGGATTAGTTGTGTGATTTCGGACGAATTGTGCAAAATGACCGTTTTGCCCCTAGGCGTGGGCAAAATGTTGACTTTTAATTTGGATAGTCAAATGGACTTTGACCGATGACCGTGACGTAGTTCGGGACGTCACGAGTTCATAGACAGGTGGCACGTTCGATTCCGACATTTGTGGTGAAAGTTACGATGTACGGAAGTTCAGAGGGCATTTTCGTAATTTGGACGAAATAGGGGATATGTTGACTTTTTGATCGGGAGGTCCGATGGGCGAGGACCGAGTACCGTTAGGAAGGTCTCGATGCCTTGAGTCCGTAGACAGGCGGCACGCATCAATCGGAGTCCGTATGACCGAGTTACGGGTCAGGATACGTGAGGGGCATTTTGGTAATTTACTGTGCAAGGGCAGAATTGTAATTTCCACAGGGGTACTGTTTCATTGATTCAGCCGTGAAAGTGGGAGGTTTGTGCGATCGATCCCATGGATTGTTTATCAATTTATGGACTGAATTGGGACAGTGTGAGGTGTGATTGCACATGTATTGTGCTGGCAATCGATCACAATAGCACTGGGCATTGATTTTTAATGGTTTCGGGTCAGTGCAGGGGAGCTTTACGCAGTGGATTGTGGGACACTTTTGGATGCCTTTAACAGCTGAATTGGATTAAAGGAATGGAGTGTAAGTCGAGTGGGTTACTCTGTGATTGAGAATGAAAGGAATGAGTGAAATTGGTGCTGGATTTCTCTGAAAACCCGAAACTGGTTGTTGAGAAATTCAAATTTGAACTTCTAGTTTTAGGCTAGCCCAAGCCTAATTGATGATGGATTGAGCTTTCTGGAACCTCAACGAGTCGAACCAGATCAAATGGGGCAAGCTTTGAGGCTCCTAGGGCCGTGGACGGACGAGGTGGATGGCCGGAAAACTCAAGCTTGAGTCGTGATGAGTGAGGTAACGTTGTGTTCAATTAATCAAGCGAATTGGTTCGTATTAATCCTTATAAGCTTCCTGTGAAGTTAATTCGACAATGGTTGAGGATTTGTGGAGTTTTGGTGATCGACCCGTTTTGGGTGATCACAGGTTGGTGGCATGATTATGGATTGGTTGTTGTTAATCGATGTCACAGAACTGAAATTCATTGGTTAATGATTGTTTTAGGATCAAGAACGGATGGAATCAAGGTCGAATTGATGGTTATCTGGCCGGGTCAGATCGCGAGTAATCAGACCCGTTTACCAGACATACGGGTGAAGATGGTGACTGTAGCAGTCACTGTAGCAGGCGCGTGGCTTTCACGCGCAGCCACTCACGGCGGCGCGTGACGGCGCGTGGGTACGAATCTCGAGGTGAGGTCAACATGACTTTTATCATATACAATGTAACGAACATTTTGGCGTTGGTTTCGTGTCGATCGGATCCCGTTTCGATATTGTTCGGGATGTCCGAAGGTTTTAAATCCAGTTTAAAAATACTTAAAAATTCGGGAAAATTACGGGACTTGAATAGGATGTTAATGTTGAGGTTAGTAATCCTCTAATGTGATTTGGACAGGATTGGGAGTCCCGGTGATAGTGGTGTGGCCCGGGAAGGCCTATGGCACGCGTATCGAGCTGCTCGGTTAAACGGTTTGTAAGTGGGCATTGGTTTTATACATTCGATGGATGCATAACTGTTTCATGATTTTTATAATTGTGATTAAATGATTTACTTTGGATATCGGTGAATTTAAATGATTTCACGCATTTCGAGGTGATTTACGTATTTGCACGTAAACTGAGGTTTTTTGGATTTGCACCGATTTCCATAAATGTGGTTGGATATGATTTCATAAAACGGTTACGGACTTGATAAAGTAAAATCGGGCCAGGGGCCCAGTTAACTTGTGAATCGGGCCAGGGGCCCAGTTAACTTGTGAATTCGGGCCGGGGGCCCAGTGGACTTATGAATTCGGGCCGGGGGCTAGTTAACTTATGAAATCGGGCCAGGGGCCCAGTTGATTTATACATGTGATTCGGGTCGGGGACCCTAAAATGGAATCGAATAAATGATTTTGGATTTAAATCAACTATTTGGACTTATAATGGTTTTGATGATATTGAAATTATGGTTATGGCACGTTTCACGGTATTTGGGCTTGAGACCCGTCTGATGAAACTTAAAGATTGGTTTGGATTTTATCTATGTATATATTTATGCTTTGCATTTGGATATCAATAAAATTTATTTGGTACTGCACTGTATAGATCCTTCCATATTATATTGTCTCCTCCGGATGAGGTACCCCAGAGAGGTCACGGACGTCTAGTACGTCCAGCGTCTATGACGCTAAGCATCGGGGATGCTGTACCCGAACGGGGTTCGGGGATTGAACTCGGAAATTGAGACCCGAGTGGCACGCGTAGCCTTGTGATTGTGACCTTATTGACGCCAGGGACGTCAGACATCAGGGATGTCGGATTGGAGTGTATGGTGCAGTGGCCAAAATTATGTTTATGGTTCATATTATATGATATATGATTTTCAATGATGGTGCATGCATATGGTTTTACTGGGGGGCATAAATGTCTTATAAATGTTTTAAACAGACTTGTTTATTTTAGTCCACTCATAGCTTTTGTTTTTAATGCCCTTCAGGTTGATTCCGGATGCAACTGCAGCAGAGACTTGAGCATCATACACCTCCTCCATCGATCCTTACGCACTCTGGAAGCCCGGTTGGGCAGTGGCAACAGGTTATCCATTGTTTGACACCTCTTGTCAGACGGGAGCATGACACATTCCATGGTAATCCCGGGGGGATTGGGATGGGTCGTGTCACGAAACTTCCGTGAACCTCCAAATTCGACGTGCTGCCTGTCTATGAATTCGTATCGACTTGATCTACATAACGGTCCTCGGCCCTCGGCTATCGGACATCCAGGTCAAAAGTCAACTATTCACCTCCTTTTAACCAAATTACGAAAGTACCCTTTTACTTCCGAACATCATAACTTCTTCCTCGCATGTCGGAATTGAACGTGCCACCTGTCTATGAACTCGTGACGTCCTGAACTACGTCACAGTCATTGGCCAAAGTCCATTTGATCGTCTGAACGAAAAGTCAACGTTTTTTCTCACGACTAGGGGTAAAATGGCATTGTGCATCGTTCGTCCGATTTCGCCCAACTAATCACGGATTAACTTTACTAATCACGATTAGTCACTAATCAAATCCTGGAATTCGGGACGGGTCATTACAACCTTCCCTCCTTAATCCACATCAACTAATACTCGGGACGGGTCATTACATCGTTTGTCCCCGAAATTCCAACTATCCTAAATCCACATCCACCTCATGGAAATAATTTGATCTCACAACATGTGTACGCTAGTACACCCACTAACCAGAACAATACTTGTCTGCAACCAGACGTTCCACTAATACTCATGTCGCATCGACTACACTCGACCACGTCGAGTGATAGTAATCCCACGTTCCGAGTTGACACAACTTATCAAATCTACTATTTCGCTGACACAAACACTCGACGGTTGCTTACTCAATTATCAACCTATCCTGATGTCTGCTCCGACTGGGAGTCAACAAATCTCACTAATCGATCCACGCTGAAACATCTGACAACTGTCACCACTTGATAGTCGTCAGTCGAAAACTGCCACTATACTCACTTGTGGTTACGCTAACCACCAACTCACTCAACCTGAGTGTAACTGGACCCATCAGAAACACCATGACCCAATGCACAGTATCCAATTTCTAGTTCACGTCCTCAAACAATCGAATGGTATCGGGACTAAGCCGACTACCAGCACGCTCACCAACGTACTCCTGGTATATCCTCTATACCATCACCAGACACCACAAGCCTGTCCAATATCGTACCCCGAACAACGTGCAGGATACGTACATCCATCCAGCTACCAGCCTACAACAACAACGACGACGACAACAACAACAACAACGTAGGTCGTAGCCAATCACGTTTGAAGTCTTGAGTCCATCTGTCCAATCTAGAAATTAGACAAATCAACACTCCAACCCATCAACCTTTTCGGGTCCCACGGTAAACCGACCAGTAACAAAATGTCTATTCCTAGTCACGTAATCCAATACGTATCAATCCGACTCACGCCCACCAAAGGCGTACTCACTCATGCCAACTGGCATCCAATCTTACCCACGTGTACCGAGACGTACCATATCCGAACCTATCGGTTACCTACTCAAACGATTTCCACAACACATTTGATTGACTTCATAGGGAAGCCAATCCCATCATCAACACAATTAAGGCTGACTGAATCCGACCCCGTCGGAAACCTACTTGCCCGAGTAATATACCATACGGGATTTACCTCGAAAAAAAGTTCAGTCCCATGATCCTCAACTCAAACATCCAAGTAAAAGCAATAAACTCTCCACCTATCTGGATCATCAAGATCACGATCCAAATCCTTCACTATGTCACCCGACCATAACCGTCACGATCATCGATCGTCATGACTCCCAAAGTCCACAACCTCAAAATCCTGATCCACATCGTGATCCTAGGTGGATCCACACTAGTTCTCCCTCAGCTAACTACCAGATTTCAGGTCATAGGGTCTTACACCCTCCTGAATCCTTCGCCAGTCACATCATTCCTCAATCAATTAACACATCTAAATAGATCAGTCAATGACGGGACATGCCGAGACTGTGGGTACTCTCCATTTACCTCGTATCGATCCTTGTCATTCCACAGAGGAAAATCAATGATGATCGAAGATGATGACAACAAAATCCATCCTACGTGAATGCAAACAAAACTCGATGCACTCACCACGCCATGTAATCCAACATCGTCTGCCACTAAGCAGAAAATGAGAAATCTCAGTCACCTAAATTCGATATACTCAACTCCTCCTAATGACCCAAGATAAATCCCGGGTCCACCAACCAATACATGACCAATGTACTAGTGACACAACCATCATCTACCATGGTAACCTGAGAAGTCACCCTAATGACTTCGAAATACTTATTACCAATGCGGAAAACCCACACTCGTCTCCTCACCGCAATCGCCACTTCTCTCGATTCTGAAGTTCCAACCATATCAAAATCAACACACTCGAACATCAACCACATGTCCGTAACCAGTCTGACTCTATCCGTGATCCACTGCCGGACAACAGATGCCGAACACATGCCATCTCGATGGAGTCACATCGCGACTCGTGACTCATCGCCATCACAATTGCCGGCATCAGCACAAGCACTAGTACCAGCACCATCACTAACATCAACACTAGTATCAGCACCCCATGTGCAAAACAGACAACCCTGGATCTCCGCTCATATCGAGCGACGACCCCGTATCTCTGCTCGTATTGGAGAAACTCTGCCTCCCTCGTACCCAACAACTCTGGGTACAGTCACCCTGACAACTCATACGAGAAAAGGAAACGTTACCCGAACGTCCCCGATTCCCAACAACCATAACTACAACCACTCTCGGTAGTAGTGCCTGCCACAGACTCGTGCAGACCTAACCACCAGACATCGCTATTGAGAGGCCGCATCCAACGGAATCAACCGCCCGTACTAACCTCTCCGTATCCCCACTCCGGGATTCCATCGACAAGTACCAACCCTGGTAACCTGTCCAACCAATCTCTAACCAGTCGTCACTCTACTCAACCAATTTCGTCTACTCGGTCGTCCATGACCTTAACTGCACCAACAATCCATCACAAATAAGTAGCACGACAACCAACTAGATCTAACCGGTTAACACAACCTCGATTGCAGCGTGCAATCCCATCACTCAAGATGACATGACTAGACCGAACGACGGTCTTGACTCTGGAAAGTCATCAAAGTCAAACCACTCGCTAACTTACCTTTCCGAACCATACATCCTACCTTACGGTTCCACGATCACACCCTAGGGTTCTCCTGAACCTAACTGCAGAAGGCAGTATAATCCACAATCTGACCGACCCCGGGGTCCCGACATCGTAAAGACGTCAATCCAATCCTACCGTAAGTTCAACTAGGGTTCTATGAACCTGGCTGCTCCTAGCAGCATAGCCATCTAACTCAACAAAATCCGACCATCTAATGGTCACAACACCAAACTGTCGTCAAATTGATCCTACGACATCGTGAAAGACGATCCCAACTAACCGTCTCATGCTCAATACTCTAACATACTGCTACGTTCATCCTTTCGTAGGGTCCCACACTGCCATCCACGACAGAACTATGGCAACCCCGACATCGAGTGTCGAACAAAGATGATCTACGATTCAATCCTACTAACTATCGTACTGATATAACTATCAGGTTGATGACGAACTACAGCCCATAGAGACATCACATCCTCGACCTGCGCATAGAGAGCAAAACCTGCTCCGGAACTCAGAGTAACATGAGCAACCCTATGCTCTGATACCACCTGTCAGGACCCGTCCCAATCCCCACGGTATTAACGTGGGACGACCCTGATCCCCTCTGACACGGAGTGTAAGACAAGGGAAAATTCTGTCATTAGCCCACTCGGGCCATCAGAGTACGCCAGGATTCGAAGGAGGTATGTGATATATCGGTCTCTGCTACATTCCACATCCGCGATCAACCTGAAAAGCAGTCAAAACATTAAAAGTTGTGAGTGGACAAAACAAAGATTTATAAAAGTATTTTATCGAAGAAAGACATTTGTACCCTTCACTAAAAAGCATGCATGCATTCGAAAACCATTTATCCAAAAGAACCATATGTGGGAACTAAGCCCGAAACCATCACCAAAACCAAGTACACGGGCACTGGCCAAATCCATGTGGGACTCAGCCCAAAACCTACATACATCACACATCATATAACATATATACATATAAATCACACAACCAATCTTGTCACTGTTTCCAAAGCTACGCGCATGCTACCCGGGGTCTCAAGCCCAAGTCTCTCAAGGTCACCCAGGTCAGTGTCAGTAGACCAATGACCCTCCCTGAGGTTATAATCTAAGCCCTATTGAGAGTAAGGTACCCAACGGGGGCGACTCCCCTCAGTTAGTACTCCGTGACTACTCCGTGGTCCATCCAGGTCAACGACCCTCCCCGGAGGAGACATTCCAAATGAGGAAGGTATATGAATATATATATATATATATAAAACATCCTTAAAACCTTTCAAAGGATTCATGCCCAATCCCCATAATCTGTCATGAACGATAAGAACCTTTCAAAGGATTCTTGCCGGTTCCCATAAACCGTCATGAACTTGGAAATCCATTTAGGGTCCCCGACCCGAAAATATAATCGTAAGGTAACTGGGCATCGTGCCCGATATCTCAGAGCCAGTCACGACTCCGATCATAGTGATGCGTGTCACCATCCATCCAGGACCGCCCTCAATCCGGGTATGTCGCCATGAACGTATCAACCGATGCGACCACGACAAGATCATAGAACACCCACCACCGATCGATATCCTGAACCGTCATCACTCTGAAGCCAAGCCTTCCTCTGCTTCCCGACCACAAATCGTGCATCGTGACCTCTCCAGAAGGAACACATCCCAGTCTAGAGGCGAGCGTCGTATCGTCCGTCGCCGTGCACAAAGCACTCGCCGCGACCACGACTCAGACCCGTAGGTCACCAATAGGGCTACATGCCCGAGACAAAACCAAATGGGTCTCATGCCCGAGTTTA
Organism: Prinsepia uniflora; assembly: GCA_032719365.1. Classification (NCBI taxonomy): domain Eukaryota; kingdom Viridiplantae; phylum Streptophyta; class Magnoliopsida; order Rosales; family Rosaceae; genus Prinsepia; species Prinsepia uniflora. The sequence goes on along the minus strand of CM064868.1, from coordinate 58,126,255 downwards.
TCCTTTTGAAATCCAAAACGATTTCATTTAAAGCAACGAAGACATACAAACCCATATAAGCACCGTATAAGGCGAAACCTCGAAATACGTGCCAATACGTAAACACACACAAATGCACTCATGGAATCACAAAACATGTATTAAAGCATATAATAAACATTTATGCATGCACCAATTTAGAAAATACGGACCGTCCGAGTTGCCGCATCGATACGCGTGCCATACGACTCTCCCGAGCAAAACACCATCATCGGGACCTCCAAACCTGTCCAAATTGTTATAAAGGGTTACTAACTACTTAAATAACCCCTCACTAAAGCCCTGTAATTTTTTGGAATTTTTAACTATTTTTAATCCTGATCCTAAACCTTCCGATGTCCCGAACATTATCGAAACGGTGTCTGATCGACACGAAATCAGTCCCAAAATGTTCGTTACATCGAATAGAAGACTTGACATGTTGAACACTTCCCCAAAATGTTGGCCACACGCCCACATGCGCACCAAGAAGCTCCTGCACGTGGGCCTCACGCGCCAGGACACTATTGCATTGTCTTCAACCTCTGGCTGGTCCGAACCAGCAGGTTCTGTGCAGTCCAGTCTAGCTGGACCGGCGTGATCGGACCAGGTCCATATCCTACTATTTTTTCGTCCTTTTTCTTCCGTATTTCCACCAATTTCCCTAAATCTATCCTATGAATCGAAATGTATAAACAAAACACCCTAAAACCTACAAAAAAATCCATTGAACCCATTTTCCTCCTCACGGTTCAACTGCCCAGAATTGTTCCCTGGCTTCACAGCCACTCACCAACCTCAAAGACCTTCCTAAGACCATCCTATAACCTCAATGAACTCATCCTAATCATCCAAAACTATCCATGAAGCCCAAATCGACATATTGGATTCAAAAACACAAACCGAGAACCATACCTTCTCTCCACCGTGCACGGCGGCCCAACCGCCTCCTCCCACCATCCTCAGCTTCATTAGTCCACCCTCTGTCTCCTTCATGGATTGGGTCAAGTGAGGGAGAAGGGTTTGGGTTGTACAGAGATGGAGAATGGTGAGATCGGGTTTGGTTTGGGTTGTATGAAACAAAGGAATGGTCGATGCATGTATGAGAAGCAATGAGCAATGGATGAGTGACACTTGTCACTCATCCATTGGGCCAATTTAAAATATCTAGGGCCCACTTGAATACAAAAGCTCCCTGTTTCGTAAATCACGCAATAGTGACCCGAAATTTCCGTGAACCGTAACTTTGCCGCCGAACGTCCTAATTCGACGTGCCACCTGTCTATGAATTCGTATCGACTCGATCTACGTAACGATTCTTGGCCCTCGGCCATCGGACCTCCCGATAAAAAGTCAACTATTCACCTCTTTTTAACTAAATTACTAAAATACCTGTTAACTTCCGAACGTCATAACTTCTTCTTCGAATGTCAGAATCGAACGTGCCACCTGTCTAAAAACTCGTGACGTCCCAATCTACTTCACAGTCATCGGCCAAAGTCCATTTGACTATCTGAAGGAAAAGTCAACGTTTTGCCAACAACTAGGGGCAAAAAAAGTCATTTTACATCATTCGTCCAATTTCGTCCAACTAATCACAGATTAACCTTACTAATCACGATTAGTAACTAATAAAATCCTGGAATTCGGGACCGGTCGTTAGAACCTACCCTACTTAATTTATTTCGTCCGCGAAATTCCAACTATCCTAAATCCACATCTACCTTGTGGAAATAATTCGATCTCACAACATGTGTACACTAGTACACCCACTAACCAGAACGATACTCGTCTGTAACCAGACGTTCCACTAATACTTATGTGCATCGACTACACTCGACCACGTCGAGTGATAGTAATCCCACGTTCCGAGTTGACACCACTTATCAAATCTACTATTTTTTGACACAAACACTCACTACTTATCTTGATGTCTGCTCCTACTGGGAGTCACCAAATCTCACTAATCGATCGACGCTGAAAAATCCGACAACTGTCACCACCTGACAGTCGTTAGTCGAAAACTGCCACTATACTCACTTGTGGTTACGCTAACCACCAACTCACTCAACCTGAGTGTAACTGAACCCATCAGAAACACCATGACCCAATGCACAGTATCCAATTTCCAGTTCACGTCCTCAACCAATCTAATGGTATCGGGACTAAGCCGACTATCAGTATGCTCACCAACATACTCCTGGTATATCCTCTATACCATCACTAGACACCACAAGCATGTCCAGTATCGTACCCCGAACAAAGTGCAGGGTACGTACATCCATCCAACAACGACGACGACAACAACAACAACAACTTAGGTCGTAGCCAATCACGTTTCAATTCAAGAGTCCATATGTCCAATCCAGAAATTAGACAAATCAACACTCCGACCCATCATCCCTTTTGGGTCCCAAGATCAATCGACCTGTAACAAAACGTCTACTCCTAGTCACGTAATCCAATACGTATCAATCCTACTCACGCCAACCAATGAGTACTCACTCATGCCAACTAGCATCCAATCTCACCCACGTCTACCGAGACGTACCAAATCCGAACCTATCAGTTACCTACTCAAACGATTACCACAACACATATTATTGACTTCATAGGGAAGCCAATCCCATCATCAACACAGTTAACGCTGACCGATTCTGACCCCTTCGGAAACCTACTTGCCCGAGTAATATACCATACAAGATTTACCTCGAAAAGAAGTTCACTCACATGATTCTCAACTCAAACATCCATGTAAGAGCGATAAACTCTCCACCTATCTGGATCTCCAAGTAACAGCTAGATGGTGACACGTGTAGCCATCTTGCAAGACCTAGGTATTGACTCGTCAAACTAGCCAAAAGACCAAAATATCCCAATTTTCCAAATTACCAAAATACCCTTATGTATTTTAGACTCTTAATAATCCCATCTAGACTCTGATTTTGCGTGCCACAAGTTTATTGATTTGGGACTCTGAGATCTTCATATCAATCCTCACGAGCGATGTCAGGACCCGAACCTCCTCGGTCAGGACCCAATTCATCTAGCATGATATTGTCCGCTTTGGGCCTCCTTGCCCTTGCTCTCACAGTTTTGTTTTTGGGAGCTCACAGTACAACTTCCCAGGGGGTCACCTATCATGGAATTGCACCAGCCACAACTCACTTATCTTTGGAGTTCTAACCGAACCCAAAGCCAATGAGCTCCCAAAAAGCCTCGTGCTAGATAGGTGTGTGCCTAAACCTTTAAGGCACACCACCAATCCCCTTCCAGACCATTCCCCTCGCAGGAATGTGGGATTGTTCACTGTTCCCTCCAGGACACGGGTCTTATAATCCACCCCCCTTAGGGCCCAGCGTCCTCTCTGGCACAATTCCCAGTCGGGGTCTAGCTCTGATACCATTCTGTTAGGACCCGACCCTCCTCGGTCAGGACCCAACTCATCTAGCACGATATTGTCCGCTATGGACCACCTTGCCCTTGCCCTCACGATTTTATTTTTGGGAGTTCACGGTGCAACTTCCCAGGGGTCAGCCATCATGGAATTGCACCAGCCTCAATTCGCTTAACTTTGGAGTTCTAACCGAACCCAAAGCCAATGAGCTCCCAAAAGGCCTCGTGCTTGATAGGTGTGTGCCTACACCTTTACGGCACAACACCAATCCCCTCCCATACCATTCTCCTCGTAGGAATGTGGGATTGTTCATCGTTCCCTCCTGAGCACGGGTCTTACAAGAGATCTAAAAGGTATCTTGAGCAAAAGTCAACTTCAACCTCATAAAATGAATAAGAGTAAAACTGTTAATTTTCATTCAAACGTTAGGAATTTCATTTCACGAACTTCCGGGGCATTACAACCTACTCCCCTTAAGGAATTTGTTCCTCGAAATTCAAAATTATTCTTCCAACAACTAAGCATAGAAAACCTTTATCGACACTAATGTACAACACACATAACAATTCACAGCTTACGGAGAATTCCACGAGCATCACAATCACTCTGGTCCACTTTATGATGCCTTAAGTACCTCTTGCTAAGCGAGAGAGAATACCTGAGCCTGTGTTCTGGATGATCGGCCACATCCTTGCGCTCCACCTTCATCCTCTCTAGCCCTACTAGCCTCACTAGTAGAAGTTTGATTGCCCCCTATTATACTAGAAGATGATGCTACCTTTTAACTACCTCCCTGTCCTACAACATCATGATCTATAGTACGACCACCTAGTCGATATGGATAATCCTTCTTGAGGTGCCTAGGCTCCTTACAGAAATAACATGTGACCTCACTAAAACGTGCAGATCGACTGCTCTGCTTACTGGTTAGTGGAACTAAAGCCATGCTAGATTGGACTGATGTTTGGGATTTCAATACAAGATCCCAAGTACCTTCTTGTCTGGCTTGACCATTGTCTCAACCTGATCGTTATCCATCAGAAGACTCGAAGTCGAAACTACCTTTCTTTGGTGTTCCTTGGCTAATAAATTCATAATCCTAATGCTCCCAGTGTCGCCCAGAGCTCATAGATTCCTCTTGTAGAGGTAAACTCGCCTCCACTCGAATAACAGTATCTGATAAATCTCGGAGGGTGGAATACAATCTTACCATCATAGTGGCCTGAATTTCATCCTGTAAATCAAGTTCAAAACATCGACACTTATCCACCTCAGTAGCCACAAACGCCGAGGCAAAACGGGACAAGTTTAGAAATAGCTACTCGTACTCAGCCACTGTCATATTGTCCTGCTGCAATTGCATGACTGGATCTCTTCTCCATCTCATCTTCAGGCTGTGCATGGGCTCGTGGCTTGAAGGCATGATATCAGCAAACACAAATTAGTACCACAATCTCTGATATCAAATTGACAAGAACCCTCCTATAAATGCCTTTAATGCTTGTCAATTAAGGGATAACCGTACTGATCATCCGATCATGCGCTGGACTAATTAAATTTCGGATGTCCAAGAACCTTCCACATATGACACGTATTGATGTTCCGATCATGCGTCGAACTCTGATATTAAATTGACAAGAACCCTCTTGTTCAAATCCCAATACCTAATAACTTCAAACTTGTGCTGAGTTAGCTCACACAGTCCTAGAAGTTCATTACTGCTCTTAGTTCCAAGCTTTCATGTCCAAAATTAAAATTTGAACTCAAGGGTATATGGGTATCTATTTCGGGTTACGAGTTTAGGACTTCCTCCTCTCTTTTTCTCTGCTTTCCATTCCTTTTGTTTTCTTCTTTTTTCTTTTTTCTTTGTTTCTCCATTTTTCTCATGGGTTACTTGGTCAAGAGGGTTGGATTTTGGTTTTTGAGTGATAATTCAACACACAAATACACACACGCAACGTACAAGGCTAAACGGATACCACTAAAAGCAACCAGAAGGTGACATGTCACCATTATGCAGGACCTAGGTAATCACTCAACAAACTATCCAAAAGAGGAAAAATATCCATATTTTCCAGCTTACCAAAATACCCTTACGTATTTTAGGCCTGTAACAATTCCATCGTGACATTGATTTTGTTGTACCCCCGGTCTACTGATTCGAGACTCCGAGACCTACATAACGACCTTCACAAAAGGTCCAAAAGGTGTCCCAAGCATAAGTCAACTTTGGCGCCATAGATGAACAAAGGTAAAACCGTCAATTTACATTCAAATGTGAGGAATTTCATTTCTCGAATTTCCGGGGCATTATAAAATCGAACTACCATCTTTTTGGACACATAGAAATACCACTAAACGATGCCCAATTGACGTGAAACCTACACCAATATGTTCAAAACATAGTAAATATCAAAATTCACATTGATCGAAATCGAAGAGACACAGCCACATGCCTCCACATGGTGGTGGCCAGTAGAAAAACATATTTCCAAGTGCCACGTGCCCACAGTTTTATTTTCAACCTCCTACAAAGTCGACCTGATACCCTATAATCGAGTCCTGACTGGTGTAGCCCAACCTAATCCTATGTTCATCCAATTGCACCATTTTTGACATATGAAGCATCAAATTGAAGCTAACCAATGTCAGCAAGAGTGATATGATCTCAAAATCAATTAAAACAACCAAGAGATGAAGGATACTTCCCTTGGAATTTCAGCCAGTATCAAACTTTAGGTTTAGGTGCCCCTGGTGTTAAACCTCTCGAAATTAAGCTGGGTTTGATTGCCTAGGTCTAGGTAACATGGTTTCAACTTGTCTTCAAGCTTCTACGCGCCATACACGAAAGCGCATCTTATGCATCATGGGTTATCCCTATTTCTTACATTCCTCTTTATTTTTTTCTCCCTTTCAGAGATGGCATCCTAGATATTTAAGTTCCCTCATTTTATTATATATTACCTAGAGGGAGAGAGGACCCCAGATTGTCCCATAACCTTTCCCCCTGTTTCTTCATTTTCCTTCATTGCTTCAAAGTAAAATTGGGTACTTAAATCCTTGTCTATCCGTTCCAAGGTGACACGTCCCACCTTGTGAGTTAGGCAGGCAAAACTTATGCTGACTCACCAACACATGTGACTGAAACTACTAAAACATATCTGTTTTGCCCAAATTACCCAATTATCATTGGTCATCTTAACTCATCATACGACCTCAATTTTTCGTTTACTGTACGTTTACGAACTCATGAGTTTGAGACTCACGCAATGGTCCATTCATAACTTCCGAGAAGTTTCCCGAGCTTAAAATGACTTTTGGACCTTTAATAAAATAAGGGTAAATACGTCCATTACTAATTTAATTTACAAAAACGTGTTACGTTTTTTGCATGGGTCATTGTAATCTTCCCCTCTTATAGAAATTTCGTCATCGGATACAGAAATTTTGTCTTCAAAATTTATTTATGCCAGTTGTATATATATATACCAGTCTTGGAATTGAGTCTTTACTTGATTTACTCACCACCGATGTAACGACCTGTCCCGAATATCGAGATTAAATATTAATTAATTATGGTTTAGAATGACTAATCGGGATTAGTTGAGAGAAATCAGGCGGATGATGTGAACTGACCGTTTTGCACCTAGTCGTGGGAAAAATGTTGACTTTTGACTTGGGGAGTCAACCGCACGAGGACCGATGACCGCGACGTAGATCGAGACGTCACGAGTCCGTAGACATGCGGCACATCGAAATCGGAGGTTCGACAGAGAAGTTATGGGTCTAAAACTGGAAAATGCACTATTGCACAAAAATCGAGAATCGGAGACATGTGGCAGATGTTGATTGGGAACTTTTTGGAAGGAACCACCAGATGATTGATTGGGAACTTTTTGGAAGGAACCACCAGATGAGTTACAAGTGTCACCCATCTGATTGGCCCATTCCCCCACATGATGGATATTTTCCTTCCACCATCACGGTCGATCATTTTGTTTTCTCCCTAAACCAAACCTGTGCAAACCCATGTCCATAGTCCCTTGAATCTTCATTTTCTGGACTTGGACTGTAAATGAAAAAGTGAGAGGAAGGTGAGACGACAAGAATGGTGGCCACGGCTTGCGCCGTCGTGGACAGTGGTCGGCGTTGCCATCGTAGGTGAGTTTTGTGTTCAAAATTAGAAATCTAGTTTTTAGTGGTTGTTGAATGGTTTTGTTAATGGAGAAGTGTTTTGGAGGTTTCCAGAAGGCTATTGAACCTGGAGTGGAGGCCATTGGTGGCCGGAAGCTTGGTGAACCAACGGGGAGGCTAACCCGTTCAAGAAGAAAAATCGAAAGGTAAGGTTTTTAGTTTTGGTTTTCAAGTTTTGAACTCACAAATAGGTTAGGAATATTTAGAGGATGGATTAGGAGAAATTTGGGATGAAAAAGGATTGAGGAAGGGGTCGAAATTGGCCCGAACCGGCCACGCCCGTCTAGTTGTACTGGCCGTACCGAACCGAACCAGTCGGACCAGTCTGCCACAGGTAGGAAAAACTTTGGGGCGCGGGTGGGGACGCGTGGGTTAATACCCTCCAGGTCGTGGTGCGAGTTTTGGGGCTAACGCCAAGGCAGAAGCAGAGGCATAAAGTTTTTCCAATGCTTGTGTAGTTAGCTCACAGAGTAGGGTTTTATCCTTATCTTGTACTGTTAACTATGCTTTGTGATACTGTTGACTTTTTGTATCGTACGTTCTCCCTAGTCTGACAATGTATGTGATGTAATTATTATGGTCATTTTGGTCATTTGTGTTCGGTTGTCAGACGGGAGCAGGATTCTTCTCGATTATCGAGGTGATAATCGGGGTGGGTCCTGTCAATTGGTATCAGAGCATAGGTTGACGGTTTATGTCTGGCACTTTGATGTGCCTAGGTTATTGTACTAACTTATACCTCTTACAGAGATCGATCGTCCATGCCTCCGAGACATGAACCCCCTCCCCGACCTGCAGAAGACCTTGCTAGAGACGCTGAAAGTGCCACAATCGAGCGAGCCCATCGCTTTGGGGCTACGGTATTTAGCGGTGGGGCAGATCATAAGGAAGCTCACCGATGGATTACTCGGTTTGAGCGGATTTTTGTTGTGATACGATGTCCTCCTGAAGATCAAGTTGTGCTGGCCACTTCTTGCTAGATGGGGCCGCATATGAGTGGTGTTATACCCTAGAGTTATCAGGTTGGGCTGCCCATACAGTGACTTGGGAGACTTTTCATAAGCAGTTTCTTGATCAATATTATCCCCGTTCATTCCGTGATGCTAAGGAGGCAGAGTTTCTACAGCTTCGACAGGGGAATATGTCAGTGACAGAGTACGAGAAGAAGTTTCAAATGTTAGCACGTTTTGCTCCTGCCTTTGTATCTACCGTAGGTTTGAGCTTGGCCTGCGAGGCAAGATACGTGCCATTGTGACGGCTGGATCTTTTACTACCCTCAGAGAGTTATCTGATGCTGCAGTACGGGTGGAGACCGGTTTGCCGGCACGTCCACAGTTCTCAGGTGGTGGACAACGTCGAGAACGTCAGTTTCCTGGATCATCGAGCCAGAGAGCCCCGAAGAGAGGCAATTATAGTGGAGCTTCATCTGCTGGTAGTGATCGGTTTGGTAGACCTGTCAGTTTCCAGAGTTCCAGGTTCAGAGGATCCAGAGCACAACTGAACCCACAGGCGAGTGCGACGTCAGTTGATTCCACAGGAAGACAGAGTGGCGGATTCAGTCGGGACGTTTCTAATGTCATTTATTTCTTCTGTGGAGAGCGGGGCCACTACTGGAGAGAGTGTCCATCTTTACTACAGAGTGGTGGCGCAGGTCGGGGTAAAACGGAGCAAGGTCTGAGTACAGCTTCAGTGTCTGGGACAGCGAGTACCAGAGGAGATGCTAGAGCTAGCAGTGGATTGAGTGGTCGTGGTCGATCTTCAGGACCATAGGCCCGAGTGTTTGCAGTTGCACAGCAGGAGGCCTGGGTAGCACCTGGTGTTGTGACAGGTACGCTTACAATCTTTGGTCATGACGTACGTGTTTTAATAGATCCGGGGGCTACTCATTCTTTTATCGCGCAGAGTTGTGGGTTATTAGCAGACAGAGAGGTGTCAACACTAGGTGGTGATATGGGTGTGAGTACGCCCACGAGTGAAGTGTATGTGGTAAATCAGGTGTTGAGAGAGTGTCCCGTGATGGTAGGTGATGTTGGGTTAGTAGTTGATTTGATACTCCTGGACTTGCATGATTTTGATATTATTCTGGGGATGGATTGGTTGACATTACATCATGCTTCTGTCGAGTGTTTCGATAAGAGGGTAACTTTTCGGTGTCCAGGGTTACCAGAAACTACCTTTCAGGCAGAGCAGCGAGCAATTCCTGTTGGTGTGATCTCACATTTGAAAGCAAGTAAGTTGTTGAGGAAAGGGTGCTAGGGATATTTGGCTCATGTGGTTGACACACGTACTGCACCGTTAAAAGCGGAGGATATTCCGGCTGTGAGGGAGTTTCCAGATGTTTTTCAGGAGGATTTGCTGGGATTACCACCGAGATATTGAGTTCACTATTGATCTTATTCCAGGTACGCAACCTATTTCCCAGACACCTTATCGTATGGCGCCAGCTGAGTTAAAATAATTGAAGGTGCAGTTGCAAGAGCTGGTAGATATGGGGTTTATTCAACCGAGTATGTCCCCGTGGGGAGCTTCGGTCTTGTTTGTAAGGAAGAAGGAGGGAAGTTTGAGGTTATGCATTGATTACCGGTAATTAAATAAGGTGACAATTAGGAATAAATACCCCCTGCCTCAGATTTATGACTTGTTTGATCAGCTGAGAGGAGCTCGATACTTTTCCAAGATCGATCTTTGCTCCGGGTACCATCAGTTACGCATTAGAGAAGAGGATGTACCCAAAACAACCTTCAGAACCCGGTATGGTCATTATGAGTTCCTAATGATTCCATTTGGTTTAACTAATGCACCATCGGCATTTATGGATTTAATGAACTGAGAGTTTCTGCCATACCTGGATCATTTTGTTATTGTTTTCATTGATGACATCTTAGTCTACTCAAAGAGTACGAAGGCGCACAAAAAGCACTTAAGGATGGTACTTGGTTCCCTAAGGAAGAATCAGTTGTATGCAAAGCTTAGTAAGTGTCAATTTTGGTTGACTAGTGTCAGTTTCTTGGGACATGTGATTTCAACTGAAGGAATTAGTGTAGAACCCCAAAAGATTGAAGCGGTAGCAAATTGGGAACAACCAAGGACAGTCACCGAGGTCAGAAGTTTCTTAGGGTTAGCTAGTTACTACAAGCGTTTTGTAGAGGGATTTTCTGCCATTGATGCCCCATTGACACGACTGACGAGGAAGGGAGTCAGATTTGTTTGGGATGAGGATTGTGAGCAAAATTTTCAAGAATTGAAGAAAAGGTTGACATCCGCTCTTATATTGACCCTTCCGAATGATAGTGGGGAATTCGAAGTGTACAGCGATGCATCCTTACAAGGATTGGGATGTGTGTTAATGCAACATGGGAAGCTGATTTCCTATGCCTCCCATCAGTTGAAATCTCATGAACGCAATTATCCTACCCATGATTTGGAACTAGCTGCAGTGGTACATGCCCTAAATATTTGGAGACATCATTTATACAGTGCGACATGTAGACTTTTTACCGATCATAAGAGTTTGAAGTACTTGTTCACACAGAAGGAATTATATGTGAGGCAAAGACGATGGTTGGAACTGATTAAGGATTATGACTTCACGATTGAATACCATCCTGGAAAAGCTAATGTGGTAGCTGATGCATTGAGTCGGAAATCCATACATTCCGTGGCACATTTGCGGATGACCCATTTGCCCATATTGGTTGAACTCCGTAGACCTAGCGTTAATTTGGGACTTGATAGCCAAGGTGTTTTGCTAGCTAGTTTCCAAATGCGACCAAACCTAATTGACCAGATCATTAATGCCCAATTCCAAGATCCTATCTTATGTATTCTTCGAATTGAAGTGGAAGTAGGGGAACAGCTAGATTATACAGTTAGAGATGATGGAGCCTTAATAAAGGAAGGACGGTTGTATGTACCTGGAGACGTAACATTAAAGAAGGAGATTCTGGATGAAACCCATAGTTCGGCATATGCTATGCATCCAGATGGGACTAAAATGTACCGTACGCTTCGAGAACATTATTGGTGGCCGGGTATGAAACGGGAAATCGCTGAATATGTTAGTAAGTTGTTGATATGTCAGTAGGTAAAGGCTGAGAGGCAAACACCCTATGGATCATTGCAACCACTTCCTATCCCAGAATGGAAATGGGATCATATAACGATGGATTTTGTGTTTACCTAGGACGCACAGAGGCCACGATGGAGTTTGGGTGATTGTGGACAGGCTCACCAAGTCAGCGCATTTCTTACATATAAGGGAAGACTTTCAGATGACACAGTATGCCAGATTATTCATTAATGAGATTATACGATTACACGGCACTCCTGCCTCTATCGTATCGGATCGAGATCCACGATTTACATCCAGATTCTGGCAGAGTTTACAGGAAGCTTTTGGGACAAGATTTCATTTTAGTACAACATTCCACCCTCAGACAGACGGGCAGTCGGAACGGACCATCCAAACCTTGGAAGATATGATTAGAGCCTGTGTTTTGCAATTCCAAGGTACTTGGGAGTCACATTTACCATTGATGGAATTCGCTTATAACAATAGTTACCAAGCAAGTATTGGGATGGTGCCTTATGAAGCCTTGTATGGGCGGCAGTGTAGAACCCCTTTGTGTTGGACTGGCGTGGGCGAAAGACAATTGTCTAGATCTGAATTGGTGGAATTGACGAAAGAGAAAATTAAACTCATTCGAGATAGACTCAAGACAGCCCAGGATAGACAAAAAAGCTATGTGGACTGTCGGATTAGAGATCTTGAGTTTGCAGTCAGAGATTGGGTATTTCTGAAGTTATCTCCTTGGAAAGGCATAGTGCAATTTGGCAGGCGAGGGAAATTGAGCCCCCGTTTCATCGGGCCATATGAGATTGTTAAGAGGATTGGCCAGGTTGCATACAGATTAGCACTACCTGCAGAACTTTCCAAGGTCCACGATGTATTTCATGTATCGATGCTGCAGAAATATGTGTATGATGCATTTCATGTACTAGAAGAGCAGCCCATTGAACATAGAGAAGACTTAAGCTTTGAGGAACAACCCGTACAGATTTTGGATCGAAAGGATAAGGTGCTTCGTCAAAAGACTATTCCCTTAGTAAAGGTTCTCTGGAGAAATCAGAACGTGGAAGAGGCCACATGGGAACCCGAGACATAGATGCGAGAGCAGTATCCATATTTGTTTCACTAAAATTTCGGGGACGAAATTCCTTAAGGGGGGGAGGTTGTAACACCCCGGAAACCCAAATAATGTAAATTTATAAAATAATATGTAAAATGACGTTTTTACCCTTGTAAATAGTGTGGTGAAAGTTTACTTTTTACATGACATGTGTTTTTCACATAATTCAAGGACCATTAGGTAGGTCTCGATTCCCTGAGTCCGTAGACAGGCGGCTCGCTGAAATCGGACTTAGGATGAATAAGTTATGACTCTAGAACGATGAAGGGCAATTTGGTAATTGTGTTAAGGAGGGGTAAAATAGTCATTTCCACAGCCGTGGATTAATTTGTGAGATTTTACTGTCCCTTAGTCCGTAAGTGACACATGTCACCAGGAAGAACATATGAGTGGTTGTCGGCTGCGGGTGAGTGTGTGTACAGGTGCGTGTGTTTGGAAAAACAGAGCACCGTTTCAATTTCAAATGGTGAGTATTTTCCAAGTGATGAGTGAATTGATACGAATTAAACCACTGTGAGGGACTGAGTAAACAGAGAAGCGGGAGAGAGAATTGAGAGACTGAGATAGAAAAGAAAACCAAGAATAGAGAGAAAGGCCCAAAATCGTGAAAATTAGAAAATTTGAGTGAAAATTCAAACTTCAATTTGTAAGCTGAGAGGATCCAAATTGAGATTAAAAACAGCTTTCTGAGATTATTTTGATTACAATCACACAAAAATCGAAGAAGCTTGACTGTGTTTCGACCGAGAACTCGAGTTCCAATTTCTTGAAAAATCGAGGTTGAGTACAAGTACTTAGAGGTAAGAAATTGTGTAATTGATTATTTCAGAATGTTCATTACAACCACACGATGCTTTTGTATCAATTAATTAGATAACTAAGACGAATTGAGTAAGATTAGAAGTTGAAAACCGTTTGAACATTCATTGGGGAAATGATGCATTAAGGGTTTGATTTGTGTAATTAATGACGGGGAACCAAAATTGAGATAGAATAGATGGAATTCGGTGGAAGAATTGAAAGAATTAAGGTCGAATTGAAGGGAGACGAATCGGGTCATGTCGCGGGTTCCTAACCCGTTTAGCAGAGAAACGGGTGAAGTAGGCGACACTGTAGCAGTACTGTACAGGGCGCGTGACTTTCACGCGCAACCCCTTTGGGTGACGCGTGAGGGCGCGTGAGGCAGTATCTCCGGTCAAGGTCTACATATGATTTTATCCTTTCAATGTAACGAACATTTTGAGACAAGTTTCGAGTCGATCAGACGCCGTTTCAAGATAGTTTTGAGTGTCCGAAGGTTTAGGGTTTTAATTTAATTACGTTGAAAAATCACAAAAAATTGGGAAAATTAATGTAAGATTAATGAAAGTATTTGTGACCCAAAATTATGATCTTTGACAGGCCAGAACATCCCTGAGGAGTCCGGGGAGCGTGCAGGACACGATTGACGCGTTCGGACTTAGTGAGTGGACTTTTGTTTTCTAACCGAGCATGCATAACTGTTTTTACTTACTCGTTTCATGTTTCCATATATAATTTTATGCTTATGATTATGACATTCCTGCTTTACATGATTGCACGCTTTTCGATGTGATTTATCGCATTTTACGTATTTCGAGACTATGGTTTCTCCCATGCATTGATGATGGTTTGATGGATGATTTTATATGATTTGTGCGTATCATGTTTTGATGATGTTTTATTTATGATTTGTGAGTATGATTTGGGAATTGAACATGAAATTCGGACATGAGTCTTATTTCGATTAAAAATGATTTCGGATTTGGTTTTGGAATTTGGATTACAATGAATTCTGGATTTACTATAAATTACACATAGTTTTGGGTTTAAAGACCAGGTACTATTGATGCAGCTGGTTTTGGGTTTAAAGATCCGGTTGATTGATGACGGGGGAGGGCCCTTGATTGAGATATGTTGAGTTTAAAGACTCGATTACTGTTATATCCCCCGAGGCCTATTGATTGTGTTTTGAGTTTAAAGACTCGTTGATATCCCGAGAAGGCCTGATATATGTTACTTGAGTTTAAATACTCGGATGGATTCAGCAGGTTCGATTCATTGATGTTACATTCAGCTTTACACGATTTTATAATTGTTTTCTATAACGGTTTCCACATGGTTCATATATATGTTTTTAAATATGTAGTTATGCATACGTGTTTTGAAAAACGGAGGGTGAACCCTGGTTTTCATTAAAACTGTTTTCTATAACTATTAGTTTTAGTCCACTCACACTTTTATGTTTTAATACCTTCCAGGTCGTGTTGCAAGTTTTGGGGATAACGCCGAGGCAGAGGTAGAGGCATATAGTTTTCCCGTTGCGTGTGTAGTTAGCTCACAGAGTAGGGTTTTATCCTTATCTTGTACTGTTAACTATACTCTGTGATACTATTGACTTGTTGTATCGTACGTTCTCCCTGGTTTGACAATGTATGTGATGTAATTATTATGGTCATTTTGGTCATTTGTGTTCGGCTGTCAGACGGGAGCAGGATTCTTCCCGATTATCGAGGTAATAATCGGGGTGGGTCCTGTCAATTGCACTAGCCTCAACTTGCTTCACTTTGGAGTTCCCAATGAATCCAAAATAGGTGAGCTCCCAAAAGGCCTCATGTTGGATAGATGCGTGCACACACATATAAGGCGCATCCCCCAAATCCCCCGGACGATGTGGGATTGTTCACCTTTCTTCCTAAGACACAGGTCTTACAACATGTGAATTAGGAATGTTTACTAATGAATCGAATTCCGGGGGCCTGATTAGTGGATCTCACGCGTTGAACGATTTGTACGGGCAATAGGTTGCCTGGCGTGCTCCTCCACCATTCCTGGCGCGCTCTGGAAGCCCTGTATGGGCTGAGGTATATATTATCCTTTGTTTGAAACTTCGTGTCAGACGCGAGCATGGAACATCCCACGTTAATCCTGGGGGGATTGGGATGGGTCATGTCAACTGAGCTGAGATATCATATAAGGCCTCCCTATGCACGAATCTCTAAACCCACATCTGGTAGCCTGAAGATCTTGTAAAGTAAACATTCGATCAT
Organism: Prinsepia uniflora; assembly: GCA_032719365.1. NCBI lineage: Eukaryota > Viridiplantae > Streptophyta > Magnoliopsida > Rosales > Rosaceae > Prinsepia > Prinsepia uniflora. The sequence continues at coordinate 58,110,389 of CM064868.1, read as the reverse complement.
CCTCAGGATTGTGTAGTGTATCTGCAACCCCAAGTAACCTCAAGATCCTGTAGCATTTCTACAAAGTTCGAGTAACCTCAAGATTTTGTATCTGCTACGTACGTATAACGTCCATGTAGCCTTGGAATCCTACATCGTACCTACAGCATCTGAGCAGCCTTGGGATCTTCTAGCGTACCTGCAACATCCGAGTAGCATTGGGGTCTTGCAATGTAACTACAACGTCCAAGTGGCCTCGGGATCCTGCAACGTACCTGTAATGTCCGAGTAGTCTTGGGATCCTGCAACGTCCAAGTAACCTCGAGATTCTACAGCATACAATCAATGTCCTAGTAGACTTGGGATCCTATAATTTACCTGCAACGTCCGACTAGCCTCAGGATCTTGCATCGTACATGCAACGTCCGAGTAGCATCCTTGGGATCTACCGATGTCTGGTTGGCCTCCCCGGGATCAGGTTGTACATCTAGGTGCATATCATGGTCTTTCTAGGATCTGACACATCCGGTGGCATCCCTAGAATCAGTCACATCTAGAGGTGTATATCATATCATCGATGATAATCAACTATAGAAAACAGTACATGGAATATTTCCAAAATCTTGCTTTTAATTAAATATTTGACTCAAAATCCAAGTCAAAGCATTTCAACCCTAGGCCTAAGTCCAAAACACTGTTTTCACAAAAAACTATAAAACCTTTATCCATAATCAATCAAATTCTAAATAAATATTCTAAATCTGGAAAATCACTAAAACACATTTAAAATCATATATTCAGCCCATTGCAATCAATCTCATGCAATAAAACATTGAAAAACATTTAATTATGGATGCATAATAGTTTATAACAAAAAAGCCCACTCACAGTATACCCGACCAATCTCAATCCCGAGTTATGCTAAAATCCCCCAAATAATGTAGCCTGATTTGCTCTAATACCAAATTGTTAGGATCCTTCCCGAAATCTCATAGATTATGGTTGCTCTAATACCATATTTTAGAATTACACTTGAGACTTGACAACACTACGAAAGAACGTTTCAAACAAGGGTAATGCACCGACCATCTCAAAATTATGTATCGGAATACGAACCAACCATAATCTGTCCTCTTGGATCACCGCCCACACCAATCCACTGACCCTAATGAATATTTGAACCCAATAACTTGGTCCTTTTCAAGCCCTAAAAGATAATTCAACTCTTCCAGAGTCCCACCTTGATATGTCAACCATGTATACAATCTATATTTTAACTTCCCAAGCCCTGGGAGTACACTACGTATGATAAATTGAAGTACTATCATTTTGAACAAACATAAACTAAACGATGTTAGATTGACCCAAAATCTACACCAACAAAATATCGTAAATATCAAAAGTCATGTTGACCAAAATCGAAGAAGTGCCGCTACACACCAGTGGCTGACCAGGGAACATCACCATATGGGCCATGCGCCCCTAGTGTTATCTTTACCTCTCGTCGAGTCAAACCGAAATGATGCAACTAGATCCTAACTTGAGTTTCCCAACCCAATCCTAAGTTCATTCAATTCCACTATTTTTCACGTATGAAACATTAAATTGAAGCTAATCAATCTCAGGAAGAATTATATACTCTCAAAATCAATTGAAACAACCTAGAGATTAATGATACTCACCTTGGAATTTTGGCCAGTATCAGACTTCAAGTTCCAGTATTCCTAGGTCCAATCCTCTCGAAATTGAGCTGGATTTGATCATCTAGGTCCAGGAAACATGGTTGGTAACTTCGCTTCAAGCTTTCACTGGCCAAACCAGAAATCCCACCTCACGGGTCACGGCTCTTCTCCCTTGATACGTTCCTTTTTATTTCATCTATTTTTCCCTCTTTAGAGATGCCATCCCAGATATTTAACTTCTTTGGATCTAGTATATACTAACTGGAGTGAGAGAGAGCCCCATATTGTCCCAAAACCTTTCAGCATATTCCTCTATTTTGCTTCACTGCTTCAAAAGGAAAATTGGGTAGTGAGCTCCTTGTCTAGCCATCCCTAGGTGACACTAGTCACCTTATAAATTATATTAACTCACCAACATGGGTTACTGGAAGTACTCAAATACCCATGTTTTTCCCAAACTACCAAATTACCCTAGCACGTCCTAACACGTAACTTTTCCATATGGTATCCATTTCTCAAGTGTCGTTTGTCTATAAACTCATGAGTTCGAGACTCACACAACGATCCAATTAAAACTTCCTAGAAGTTTCACAAGTTTAAAATGACTTTTGGACCTTTAATAAAATAAGGGTAAATACGTCCATTCTTGGGGTCAACTTGCAATGGGTCGGTGCAGGTATTGATGGTCCGAAACATTAGTTTGGGGGCTTCCATTGAGCAGTCTGTGTGTCTCAATGGATCCTGCTCGATGTTGGTCAGGGGACCGTGGTCGGCCAGTTATCTTGGTCAAAGTTGGCTGGCCTGATCAAGGTCGGTCGATTGGGTTTGGGTCAGTTATTCCTTTTGAAGATCGATGTGTTTGTCTTGAGATGGTTGGTCTTCTAGGTTGGATGCGCGACATATGTCGATCAGATTTGTATGATTTGTGAAATGGGTTAACCGCTGAGTAAGGTGACGCCTCGGTGCTAGTGTGGAGTGTTATAAATAGTATGGGTCCTCCATTGATTTCCTCACTTTTTATTTTGAGAATCTAGACGAAACTCTGTCGATTATGAAGGTAATTTTCAATCAGTTCTTTGCGACGCTACTTACGGTGGTGCGATCTCTGATCACTCATTTCTGTCGAAAAAAAATATAGAAAGTGACCACCTTTCTATGTTTTTCGATTAAAGTAGGAATTTGTGAACAACTGAGCAAGAACTCCGTTAAGCATGTGCTCATATCTGTCAAGTTTTGGGTCATCCTATGAATTGTGTTTGCTCCTTTTTCATATTTTGAAGATGTCCGAGGATAGTGATTCGGTGTTGGAGGGGAGGTGCTACAATGCAGAGGTCCGTGAGTTGACTGATAGTAGTGTCAGGGTAGTTGAGCCACCCTCGTCCGATGGTGAGGATAAGTCAAGCAAAAAAAAAGGTAGGTAATAGGACTCGACCAACTAAAGAGATGAGCGAGATTTCTGGGCGTACGAACGAGTTGGTTCCTAGCGTGGATGTGGCCTTCGTCTGGCGGTAGCCATATTCCTATCGACACCAAGACCATCCTTAAGAAGGGTGTGTATAAGACGTTAAAGTTAACCCACGGTTGGTATTAAAGTTTGTTGTATATGCCCAAGTGTTGCTCGGCCAGTGGTGGGTTAGTTTTGAATTCCATGCAGTTCCTCACCATCTCGACAATAATATCTTTAAGGATGCCAAGAATCTTAAGATAAAGGTAAAGGATGTCAAGAAGGAGTCGGGCAAGTGTAAAGTGACTGACACCGACACAACAAGTCGGTTGGAGGTGATGTTGTGTAAGAGGAAGAAAGTGAAGACGCCGAAGAGCGAGCATCTAGCCAGCATCGATCGTTCTGCTGACCGAGATGGTCTAAAGTTAAAAAGTTCTCCTTGGACTCCAAAGGGAAACACGGTCGAGCCTGATCAAACAGGGTGCTATCGTCTTACCCAAGGCGCACTAAGGCCCAAAAATAGGCCGAGAGAATCTTGTTGACTCAAAATTTTCTTTGAGGGCCAGAGTCAAGGTTGATTTCATCACCGAGCTACTCGCCTCCTCTGTCTCTATCTCAGCTGGATCTCGGGATTTGGAACATGTTGGAGAAGTGAGGAGAGGATGTCAACCTTGGCCTTTTTACCAAGGGAGAATCGGTCGTCAATCTCTGCTTGTCTATCTCCTCAGCCAATGTCAGGAACCACCCCGGTTTCACCCCGAAAACCGAGGTAAACCCTGCTCCCGTCCGACACCCCGACACAAAACCAAAGTAAACTCACTCGAAGCCACCAAAGTACTCAGTCAGACGCAGGAGAAACTATACAAAACATCCCGAAGTTTAAGTGTTTACAGAGCATTGTACGAACTACAAAAGAAAGAAAACCGGTAACTAGATACATGCACACGGAAAATTTAAAACACATCGGGGTCGCACTCGTAACTTCTATGCCTCCGATGCTGCCTCGACGCCGAAACCCCGCTCTAGCTCCACGACCTGGAGGGCAATTTAAAAACAGAAGGTGTGAGTGGACCATAAATAAGAAAAGAATTTCTGAAAACCATCTCATATTAAAACCAGGGTTTTAGCCCTCCGTTTTGAAACCACATGCATAACCCAGTTATTTAAAACAATTATAAACCACATAAAGATCATCATAAAAACATTTGAAAAATCATTATAAAAACAGTTATAGAAATCATAAGTACCAAGCCATCATTAACCGATCAAACCTGTTGGACCTATCCGAGTCTTTAAACTCCCGAGTCTTTAAACTCAATCCAAGCCTCAATAATATCTGAGTCTTTAAACTCCCGAGTCTTTAAACTCAACAGGCCTACGGGGGGAATATCAATATATCCGAGTCTTTAAACTCCCGAGTCTTTAAACTCAATTCGGGTCTTTAAACCCAATCCGGGCCCGTCCCCCGTCAATCACAATATCCGGGTCTTTAAACCCAATAACCAGATCCAGAAAATCCAATCCAAAACCATTTGAAAACCATTTCTAAATCCATATCCAAACACGAATCCGAAATCACTGGTTCGAAGCTCTTCCGGCATCCCGAACCATCATTCCGAACCCAAATCCGCAAATCTACTTTTCAACTTTAAAACCAAATCTCGCTTTCCGAAATCCGATTTTAAAACCGAAAACCTTGATCTTCAAAATCATGTTCCAAAATCCCGTTATAAACATTTAAACCCAATTATCATTTAAAAGCCCAAAACCATAGCCTCATATTCCGAAATCACCCTTTTCTCGTAAAACGTGCTGAAACTGAACTTACTCGAAAAACGTGTAATTATGTAAAACCAACAAAACATATTTAATAAACATAGAATCATGCTTAAAACCATAAAACAAGTAGTTAAAAGAAGTTATGCATGCTCAGTTATAGAGAAGGGGTCCACTCACAGTACCGAGCCCTCAATCGCTTCCGAACGTCTCGTACGTTCCTCAGCTTCCTCGGGGAAGTCCCGAACCTGTCAACCACCGCCAAAGTACGTTACTAACACCTCTACCAAGACTCTCCTAATTTTCCCTAAAAATCCCCGAGTCCAAAACGTAACGAACCGAAACCCTAAACCTTCACCCTCGCAGAACTACATTGAATCGACGTCCGGTCAACCCGAAACCAATTCCAATGGACTCGTCTCAACACCTAGACCAAAAACCATGTAGACCATTTTCCCAACCGCCGCCGCATGCGCCCCCACGCGCCGCCCAAAGTGGCTGCGCGTGGCCTCACGCTCCAGCTACAGTGTCACCAGCAACCTCTGGTCGACCCGGTTCGAATCAGTCTCTGCAACTCGAACCGGCGTGGCCGGTTCTCCGCCGTCCCGCCACAAAAACTGCTCATTTCTTCTCCATCTTCTTCGTCCCGTCCTAAGGAACTCATCCCCCTCACTCAACCATCTCGACTCGACCTATAGCCCGTCGACTCAAGCTCGAACAGAAACCCGAACACTTCCCCTGTCTCACGATCCAGCCAACCAGGTCACCCCCCGTCACGGTGGCTACCTTAAACCCTTCCTAGAACCTCACTGAGTCCTACCCAATTCACCAAAACCGTCGACTCAACCCCAGACTTTAAGACTTTCGATTTGAAAATCGACGGCAAAATAGATCATAGAGGAAAAGTTGAGGAATTTCATGCCCTCGAGTCGCCGTCGTGAGCTCAGCCGTGAGTAAGTATCTCCTCCCGTCCTCCTCCGTCCTCTGGACACCTCCACCGGCCTCGATTGATCGAACACGACAGCACTACCACCCAAAACTCCTCTCCCAAGTGGCTCAATCTCAGCCCTCCATTTGTCCCTCTCTGTTGCACAAATCCCAATGTGCAAAAAGACCAAAATACCCTTCTTTTAAACCAAAATTACGATTTTACCCTTACCGTTTTAGACCCGTAACTCACACGTCCTAACTCCGATAAACACGTGCCGCCTGTCTACAGATTCGTGAAGTCCTAAACTACGTCCTGGTCATCGGTCAAAGCCCACTTGGCCTCCCGAACTAAAAGTTAAATATTTGGCCAGACCAGGGGCAAAGTCGTCATTCTACCCTAACGAACCTATCGTTACCAACTAACTACCGATTAAACTCACTAATCTCTTCTTAATCACTGTCTTAGCCCTAATTTCTGGGACAGATCGTTACAACCTACCCACCTAAAAATAATTTCGTCCCCGAAATTCCACAGCTAGTTCCCCACACAAAGGGTCTCCTACCCGGTAAGCGACACTAGGTCAACAACAACTTCTCCTGGGTTTCCTGTCGATCATCTCCACCTTGGGTATTTCACTCCTTCCCCAACTACCAATTACACTTCATGGTGTACGCAAGGGAAACTCTATGAACAGGAAACAAAGGTATTTTAAAATACCTCATATGGAGTACTCAATAGAAGTCATAGAGTACATCCTCACGTACTACCACCGACACTTCCCGGAACCCAACTCGATTCCTAACCCAGAACAATCTAGTCCAAACAGGAACTCCTACTGGCTGCTACTTCGACCACTTGTCGGATAAATCTACAAAGTCCTAAAGGTAAACTCTAGATTGTGGGTTCTCTCCTTCAATAACCTCATATCGATCAGTTATAGTCGCTCATTTCTCGTTTCTTCCGTCATCCTTCAACGGAACTCACCGTAAACCGTAACCTCGTCACTCCAGGTCACCTAGGGTAAGGCCTAAATTCTACCCTGGGATCCAACAACAAAGTAGGTACAACGCAACCAAAGATAGTAAAAGTACCTGTCCCCGAACCTGGTGCAGACTGAGCCTCCTGCTGAGTCATCGAAAACACTCGGGCCTGAGATCCTGAAGATCTTCCACGTTCCCTCAAACTACTAGTGGAACCACCACCTCCTCTAGTGCCCGTTGTCCCTGACGCTGTACTCTGTCCAGGCTCCGCCACTCCTCGGCCTACACCACCTTCTTGTGGTAACAGTGGACACTCACGTCGGAAGTGACCTCGCTCTCCGCAGTAGAAGCAAACATCCCGACCTGGTCCACCACTCGGTCTCCCTGTAGACGCAATAGACGTAGCACTGGTTTGCGGAGTCGGCTGTGCTCGGTAACCACGGAATCTCGAACTCTGGAAACTACCAGGTCTAACGAAACGATCATCGCCCGACGACGATGCTCCACTGAAGTTACCTCTCTTCGGTGTCCTCTGACTCGAAGCTCCCGAAAAAGATGACTCTCGGCGTCGCACCAGCAAGCTAGCCTCAACCCTCACCGCAGCGTCCGACAACTCTTGGAGGGTAGTAAACGATCCAGCCGTTACTATGGCTCGAATCTCACCTCGCAGGCCCAACTCAAACCTACGGCACTTCTCGGCTTCAGTGGCCACAAACGCAGGAGCAAACCGAGACAACATCTGGAACTTCTATTCGTACTCAACAACACTCAGATTACCCTGTTGGAGCTGCAGAAACTCAGCCTCCTTGGCATCTCGGAAATAACGAGGGTAATACTGATCTAAGAACCTCTCCCTAAACGTCTCCTAGGTCACAGTGTGGGCGTCCCAGCCAGACAACTCGAGGGTATACCACCACTCGTACGCCGCACCGTCCAGTAAGAACGTAGCCAGTAACACTCGATCCACCGGTGGGCAATGCATTACTGCAAAGATCCGCTCAAGTCACGTGATCCACCTCTAGGCTTCCTCAGGATCTGCCCCACCACTAAAAGTAGTAGCCCCGAGCCGCTGGGCTCGCTCAATCGTAGCACTCTCCGTTCCTCTAGCTGCTTCGTCTTCAGGTCGTGAAGAAGGTCTAGGTCTCGGAGGCATCGTCAATCACACGCTGAAAGAGGCATAGAAACAGTCAAACAACCCAAACACAACCTCACAGACCTACAAACCCAACAAACTTGACAAACCTATGCTCTGATACCAATTGTCAGGACCCACCCCGGTTTCACCCCGAAAACCGAGGTAAACCCTGCTCCCGTCTGACACCCCGACACAAAACCAAAGTAAACTCACTCGAAGCCACCAAATTACTCAGTCAGACGCAGGAGAAACTATACAAAACATCCCGAAGTTTAAGTGTTTACAGAGCATAGTAGGAACTACAAAAGAAAGAAAACTGGTAACTAGATACATGCACACTGAAAATTTAAAACACTTCGTGGTCGCTCTCGTAACTTCTATGTCTCCGACGCTGCCTCGACGCCGAAACCCAGCTCTAGCTCCACGACCTGGAGGGCAATTTAAAAACAGAAGGTGTGAGTGGACCATAAATAAGAAAAGAATTTTCAAAAACCATTTCATATTAAAACCAGGGTTTTAGCCCTCCGTTTTGAAACCACATGCAAAACCCAGTTATTTAAAACAATTATAAACCACATAAAGATCATCATAAAAACATTTGCAAAATCAATATAAAAACAGTTATAGAAATCATAAGTACCAAGCCATCATTAACCGATCAAACCTGCTGGACCTATCCGAGTCTTTAAACTCCCGAGTCTTTAAACTCAATAGGCCTACGGGGGAAATATCAATATATCCGAGTCTTTAAACTCCCGAGTCTTTAAACTCCCGAGTCTTTAAACTCCCGAGTCTTTAAACTCCCGAGTCTTTAAACTCAATCCGGGTCTTTAAACCCAATCCGGGCCCGTCCCCTGTCAATCACAATATCCGGGTGTTTAAACCCAATAACCAGATCCAGCAAATCCAATACAAAACCATTTGAAAACCATTTCTAAATCCATATCCAAACCCGAATCCGAAATCACTGGTCCGAAGCTCTTCCGGCATCCCGAACCGTCATTCCGAACCCAAATCTGGAAATCCGCTTTTCAACTTTAAAGCCAAATCTCGCTTTCCGAAATCCGATTTTAAAACCGAAAACCTTGATCTTCAAAATCATGTTCCAAAATGCCGTTATAAACATTTAAACCCAATTAACATTTAAAAGCCCAAAACCATAGCCTCATATTCCGAAATCGCTCTTTTCTCGTAAAACGTGCTGAAACTGAACTTACTCGAAAAACATGTAATTATGTAAAACCAACAAAACATATTCGATAAACATAGAATCATGCTTAAAACCATAAAACAAGTAATTAAAAGTAGTTATGCATGCTCAGTTATAGAGAAAGGGTCCACTCACAGTATCGACCCCTCAATCGCGTCCCGAACGTCTTGTATGTTCCTCAGCTTCCTAGGGAAGTCCCGAACCTGTCAACCACCGCCAAAGTACGTTACTAACACCTCTACCATGACTCTCCTAATTTTCCCTAAAAATCCCCGAGTCCTAAACGTAACGAACTGAAACCCTAAACCTTCACCCTCGCAGAACTACATTGAATCGACGTCCGGTCAACCCGAAACCAATTCTAATGGACTCGTCTCAACACCTAGACCAAAAACCATGTTGACCATTTTCCCAGCCTCCGCCGCACGTGCCCTCACAAGCCGCCCAAAGTGGTTGCGCGTGGCCTCACGCGCCAGCTACAGTGTCACCAGTAACCTCTGGTCGACATGGTTCGAACCAGTCTCTGCAACTCGAACCGGCGTGGCCGGTACTCCGCCATCCCGCCACCAAAACTGCTCCTTTCTTTTCCATCTTCTTCGTCCCGTCCTAAGGAACTCATCCCCCTCACTCAACCATCTCGACTCGACCTATAGCCCGTCGACTCAAGCTCGAACAGAAACCCAAACACTTCCCCTGTCTCACGATCCAGCCAACCAGGTCACCCCCCGTCACGGTGGCTACCTTAAACCCTTCGTATAACCTCACTGAGTCCTACCAACTCACCAAAACTGGCGACTCAACCCCAGACTTTACGACTTTCGATTTGAAAATCGACGGCAAAAGAGAGCGTAGAGGAAAAGTTGAGGAATTACCTGCCCTCCGGTCGCCGTCGTGAGCTCAGCCGTGAGTAAGTATCTCCTCCCGTCCTCCTCTGTCCTCTAGACACCTCCACTGGCCTTGATTGATCGAACACGACAGCACTACCACCCAAAACTCCTCTCCCAAGTGGCTCAATCTCAGCCCTCCATTTGTCCCTCTCTGTTGCACAAATCCCAATGTGCAAAAAGACCAAAATACCCTTCTTTTAAACCAAAATTACAATTTTACCCTTACCGTTTTAGACCCGTAACTCACACGTCCTCACGCCGATAAACACATGCCGCCTGTCTACATATTCGTTACGTCCTAAACTACGTCCTGGTCATCGGTCAAAGCCCACTTGGCCTCCCGAACTAAAAGTCAATTATTAGCCCAGACTAGGGGCAAAATCGTCATTCTACCCTAACGAACCTATCGTTACCAACTAACCACCGATTAAACTCACTAATCTCTTCTTAATCACTGTCTTAGCCCTAATTTCTGGGACGGGTTGTTACAGCCAACATTTACTATCTGGAGCAGATGATTCTCCTAGTGAATGGGATGCGCCAGAGGTTGTCCATTTCCTTGGACGAGTTGGCCTCGAAGATGGAGAGGGCACTCCTTCTACTCGACAATGTGAGTTCTTCTTAGTTATGTTTCCAAATATGTTTACTGTGCTGAAGTAAGAGTCGATCTAACTTGTGTTGTTCTATGTGCAGGTCTTTGGACAGTTATATTTGCTATTTACCCAAACTCACAAGAGGGTCGGCTCGGCCTTGCAAGAGAAGAGCAAGCTCAATAAATAACAGGACGAGCTGGCCCTGAAAATCCATGACAATGAGAAGGTGATTAGGGTGACTCGGGATATAACTTGGTAGCTCAAGGTCAAGAAGAGGAAGGTGGCTGAGCTGGTCCAGGCCAAGAAGGACCTAAAGAAGGCTGCCCGGGAGGCCAACCTGGCTAGTGCCTAAGAGGAGGCGATGGTAAACTTCAAGGATTTTTCTGAGATGAATAAAATCAAGCTGGACTACACCACTGACTGTGACTGGAGCTTCCTCTAGAACCTATTATTATACAACGTGGGTTTGTCAATCAAGATGCCCACACTCTGTCGGGACATAACTACCGAAGATTTTGTCTCAGACTCCTCAGATGATGAAGATGGCGATGCCGAGACGAATGATGAGGATGGGAAGGTCGAAAAAAAATAATCAGAGGGGGACCATGAGGTTGAGGTCAAGAACAAATGGCTAGAGGAGAGGCAACCGAATGTTGAGGCCTAGACCAAGCAGACACAAATCTAGATGCCAGAACTAGACTAGGAGTCGGTCTTGGGCCATGTAATCCTTTTTTTGTTCTTTGCTTTTTTTTTGGGTAGTATGTTCGAAAGCCTTTGTAATTCCTTTTCAAACCAAGCAGGATATGTTTGTTTATGATTGAAAAAATAAGTTACTTCAACCATTGGGATTCTCTTAAGTCTTTTTTTTTTTCAGCTAGCACAAAGTAGGAAACTAAGTAGTGTTTGCATTTGTTACCTTCGAACCGATTCAAGAAAAAATAGGCTTAGGATATTTGCACCACGAAGGGTTGACTGATATTTAAGTCAGTGGCTAGTGTAGGCCGAGTGGATTAGTAGTCCCAAATAGGCCTAGTAAGACCTATATGCCGACTTGTTTCGGAAAGTTACGATCTAAGTGGTGAGCGTAGGCTGAGTAGGACCCATACTTCGACTCGTATGTGTGAGTTGAGGTCGAGTAGGACTTGTAATCCAACTCGATATGTTTAAGTTGAGACCAAATATTGAGTGTAGGTCGAGTAGGACCTGTACTCCAACTCGATTTATTTGAGTCGTAGCGAAGTGTTGAGTGTAGGCCGAGTGTACTTGTACTCCGACATGATTTGTTTGAGTCGTAGGCCTAAAGGTTGAGTGTAGGGTGAGTAGGACCTGTACTCCAACTCGATTTGTTTGAGTCGTAAGCCTAAGGTTTGAGTGTAGGTCAGGTGTGACTGTACTTCGACTCAATTTGTTTGAGTTGAGGTGAAGTGTTGAGTGTAGGCCAAGTAGGATCTGTACTCTGACTCAATTTGTTTGAGTCGTAGGCCTAAGGTTTTAATGTAGGCTGAGTGTGCCCGTACTCCGACTAGATTTGTTTGAGTCGAGGCCAAGTGTTGAGTGTAGGCCAAGTAGTACCTGTACTACTACTCAATTTATTTGAGTCATAGGCCTAAGGTTTAAGTGTAGGCTGAGTAGGACCTGTACTCCGACTAGATTTGTGTGAGTTGGGTCTAGGCCGAGTGTCCCTATACTTTGACTTTATTTGTTTGAGTCAAGGCCAAGTGTTGGGTGTAGGCCGAGTAGGACCTATACTCTGATTTGATTTGTTAGACTCATAGGCCTATGGTTTACGTGTAGGTCGAGTGTGACTGTACTCCGACTCGATTTATTTAAGTCAAGGTCGTGTTGAGTGTCGAGTAGGACCTATAATCTGACTCAATTTCTTTGAGTCCGTGTGCAATGTGTTTTTTGTATTCGTAGTATGTTTTGTAGGAAAAAAACTTGTCATTCATATTTTGAGCCAAGTGTGGCAAATTACAGCAGTTGATAAGAGTTAAACATGAAAAAGTGGTCGGCCTCTGTTGTTTTGACCGAGCCAACAAGAGAAAAAATTTCTTTAGGTGATCGGCGTTCCATGGATAGTCGAGCTGCCTTCCCGCAGAGTCTTCCAATTTGTATATGGTAGGTTGGCATACTCGTATAATCTTGTAGGGGCCTTCCTAGTTTGGCCCAAGAGTCCCGGCTGAGCGATCCTTGGTTCCGAGGCTAACCCAAGAGTCCTTCCTAAAAGGTTCAGGGTATGACTCTTTTGTTGTGGTATTTACAAAGTTGCTTCTTGCACGCGATATTCCTCAGGTGGTCTTGTTCCGGTGCTCCTCGATGAGGTCCAGGCTAAGTGCTAGCTATTATTTGTACTGCTCTAGTTCGTAGGTTAGCACTCGGTAAGAAGTCACATGTGTCTCGGCTAGGATGACTACCTCTGTTCCAAAATTCATGGTGAAAGACGTTTCATTTGTTTCTATCCAGTAGAAGGTCATATATGCCCATAGTGCATTTGGTTGGATTTCATACCACTTGCCTTTGGTTTTGTCAAGATGAGTCTTCAAAGTGATCTTGATGATCATGTTGATAGCCTTGGCTTGGCCATTTGATTGAGGGTAAGTCGGGGAGGCGAAGCAGAGATTGATGGTGTGTTCCTCGCAGAAGGTGCAAAAGTGTGCGTTATCAAATTGCTTCCTATTTTCTATGAAAATGGTGTGCAAAAGACTAAAACAACATAGGGTGTTTTGGAAGATGAATGTTTCAATCTGGGAGGTGGTGATGCAGGCCAGAGCCTTGGCTATTACCCATTTTGTGAAATAGTCCATTGCCACCACGATGTCTTCTGTCTATCCTTTTTCGGTCGGCATCTTGCCAATTAAGTCAAGTCCTCATTGTGAAAATAGCCATGGGTTGAGCATGGGTGTGAGTTTTTTTGGAGGAAGATAAAAGAAATAATCTAATAGTTGACACTTTGTTGATATGCAAAAACTAAGCATTACTCAATAATTAAGGAAATGTATGCAATTAAAAACCCTTTTTTGTAGATATAGCATTGGTAAATAGATATCGTTCTGTACCAGGGATTGAGGGTACCTAAGCATGATTGTCGTTTGATTGGTTAATTAGGGGTAAAGATTGATTTTAAATTCTGAAGTAATTAAACTAAGTCTAAACTAACTTAATCTAGTATATACACGTTATCAACTCATCTTTAACCTAACTCATGCGTGATTGTATTAATTTCAACCTACGAAATCCTATAATTTTAATCTTACGAGTTACTTGCATATTCTCTTAAGTACGTGCCTGAGGCTCCCGACGACACTTTCAATGACCTAGACTCGAGTCTCCCTATATCTAGTCAAGCATTAAGCGCGAACACACAAACATAACAAAAACTAAAATCATAGAATACATAGAATACTGAAGCAATAGAAATCATAAAACCAAGAATATTATTAAAAATCAATTAATATAAAAAATATTCAAGCATAAGAAATAACTACAAGGTAAAGAGGTCGTGTTACACTTTTTCTCTTCAGGGCTCCCTATGAATACGAATTGATTGGGCACTCTTTGGTGAGACAAGTGAGGGCTCTTCAACTTAGTCACGGATGAAGGTGTAGAAGGTGAAGTATGGTGTAATTATTCTTACATTAGAAATCTTGAATATAATGAAAGAGGGAAGTTGGTTGTGTAGAGTTTTAACAAATAAAATGAGCGACCTCTTACAAATAACCTAAACCTCTCTATTTATAGGAGAAAATTAATCTCCAAATAAATAGGAGTTTACAAGTTAATTCTAAAAGGAAAAGGCTTCCTAAATATATAAGAAAACTAATTAAAAACCTTTCCTACAAGTAAAATGGGTGAAAATAATAAAACAAAAGGAAATATGATTGAAATCCTTATAGAATATGGAGAATAAGTGTGAAAGCAAGTTGGAATTATCCCAAAATATTTCCTAAAACTCGAAATAATGCTTCAGAAATTGTTTCGGTGGGAACCGGCCAAAATTTGGACTGACATTCCGTGGTCAATGGCAAGGTCAACGCGGCAAGGAGGCTTGGAAGAGAGTTCGGTAGGCGTGCGTCGAATATGGCTTCTTGATTGAGGAGGCGCGCGTCAAAAGGTTTCTGGGCTATATTTTTGAACTTCGGTAGCTCCCTACCAAATTGTGTAGCATTTTTTGGTGGCCTCCTTTCATTTGATCATAACATCTTCAATATAAGACCGATTGATGTGATTCTTTCTCCTAAATTCTCCTAATTCAGAGCTCTATCCAATTTTGTACATTTCTCACAAAATATATTATTTTTTCCTAATGTTTGGTAATTAAACATTAAAAGATAAGCATAAAAGGTATAAAATGATGCTTAATTCAAGGCTTATTAAATACCCCCACACTTAGACTTTGCTAGTCCCTAGAAAATACCAAAACAAACTAAGGCTTTGAAGATCAAAATTTCTTTCATTTTCTTTTTTCTTTTTCTTACAATCAAAAACTACCATGCTCTTAACCATTTGTCTCAAATTGTATCAAGTATGGCATCAAAGATTTACACTAAGAAGCTATAGCATATGGAATTCAAAAGTTAATACATCATAACAAAATGCCTTGACAAGTCAGACATTGAGTAAAGTTGGTGAAATGTATCTCAACATGAATAAAACAAGTATGAATCAACTCACAAGGGATATGCACTCAAGATTTCCACTAAATGTGTATAGGGTTTGTGTTTTCACTCAAGGTATGTGAGAAAGATTCTCACATAAAAGAAAGTAAGTTACTACATAAAAATTTTAAACCTAAACCATAAGATAGTGAACATGCTTGCACAAATGAACCAAAATCATAAGCGTACTCAAGTGATAGACTCAACTAATCAAATTTTACTCATCTCAAGGATCATAAGGTCTTAATTTAAGGTTGTAATGAGGCTAGGTGTAGAGGCATGAAAGTTTTAGGATAGTGGTGTTAAATTTTGTTTCAAAACTCAACCAAATATTCCTATCACAAAGGCATAAGTGCTTCGAATACCCCCGCACATAGATTTTACTAATCCTTAGCATATACTTGAAACGCGCTTGAGCATTGTAATCAGGACAAAGGCCGAAATCTTCCATGTTTCCAAATTCACAAGTAGAGAAGACTTAACTCAAACTCAAAAATTATTTACCGCTCGAGAGATGCAAAACATTTTTTTTAATTTATTTTTTTCTTTTTCGATCCTTTTCACTTTTTTTATCACTTTTTTTTCTTTCTCCCGAAATTTTTTATTTTTTCATGGTAACTCTATGTTTACAATGTAATTTGAGCAAGTCCTTTCCTATGCGTACATACAAGTCTTCAATCATCATATCTACTTTTTCATGCCATCTTGAAGTCTTCAACGAAGTCTTTAGAACACAGGTAAATGATGTCTATACTAGGCTCACGTGAATAGATGTTTCAAGGGTGATGAAATAAAGGCTTAATGTAGGCAGAAAGGAGTTAAACTAAGGGGATAACACTTGTGCAATCAAATAGGGACATGGATATTTAGATAAGTAGTGTTAATCCTATTGCCTTAATCATGTCAAAAATCAGAGATTTTATTAACTTAAAAGCTTTGAAAATCACATGGAAATAAGTTCTAGTACTCTAGAGTTCATTAAAAACTATGGCAAGCAGTTATGAGGCGTATTTATATCAATTTAAACAAAGAACTTCTATGAATCACTCAACAAAGAAGTATATAAGGCTCTAAAGCTCACATAGGGTTCATATGATTCATACGTATCTTAACATGTTCGTTCTGTACTACTTTAACATGCATCATCTACTACAAGTCATAAACATTCAATCATAAAGCATTAACAAATGAATCCAAGTTGTAGTGATCATCTTTTAGCCATGTCTTATCTTTTTTTTTTCATTAACAGGTTAAGGGTATCCTAAGACTTTTCAAACCAAAAACTTAAAACACAAATTTTTTTAATTATTATCTTTTTTGAAAGAAGTACCAATTTTTTTTTTTCATTTTGAAAAAAATGAAATTAAAAAGCATAGAATCATGTATGAGATAGAGTTTTAAAAAATAACTAAGAAAAATAAAAGCAAACGAAAATAAAAGATAAGGGAAGATAATGCAAATTTGTTGTAGACTCTTCCATTGGGTTGCCTCCTAACAAGGGCTTAATTTTAACGTCTTCAGCCTAAAAAAATGCTTCAATCAACTCATTCGATGCGGGCTTTATATATCAGGACCCACCCCTAATCCACCAGGATTAAGGGGCAAATCCTGCTCCCGTCTAACTTACGCATGACACGAAGGCTAAACTGACGTTCAACCTCCATGTGACACGTAAGTCGGACAAGGGATCCCGATTCAACCGTCCAATAGTATCCGAACCTTTCCAGAGTGCACCAAATCTACTGTGGATGGTACGTGTGATGTCTCCGTCTCTCTCGACCAACACCCTGCAACGCAACAACCTGGAGGGTATATAAAACAAAAAAGACTGTGAGTGGACAAAAATAAAGTATAAGTTATAAAACAAGTACAGTTTTACCCTCCACGCAAAAACCAATGCATGCATATTGAGTCATGTCATGAAACCATTCATATCAAAAACCAGCATTGAAAACCTTTTGGAAACCCGAATCAATTTCATCATTCAAATCCAGGCCTCAGCCTCAAATCACAAATCAATCACAAATCCAGGAACTCAGTCCCAAAACTCATCAAATCCAATTCATCCAGGCCACTGCCCAAAACCAGTGAAAAACCAGTGAAAAACATCAATCATATAAGTCTACTGGATCTCAAGTGCTCCCGAGTCTTTAAACTCAAAACCATACGAAAATAACCAGGCCTTCTCGGGATATCAACGAGTCTTTAAACTCAAAACACAATCACAGACCTCGGGGGGTATCATAACCGAGTCTTTAAACTCAAAACATATACCGAGTCTTTAAACTCAAAACATATCAATCCAGGGCCCACCCTCCGTCAATCAATCCGGGTCTTTAAACTCAAAACCAGATCCAGTGGGTTTTTCTCTTTTTTCCTGGTCTTTAAACCCAAAACCATTTTTTCATTCAATTAGTGAAAACTACAGAAAATCCATTGTCGAATTAGCAACGATGATTCCGTAAGCTAGCATCCAGAACCATCATCCCGAACCCAAATCCAGATTCCCTTTCCAAATATCAAAACCAATTTCGAAATCCAATTTCAAAACCGAAAGCTCATGAACAGGGCTCCAAGCTCGAAATCACCAAAATCCATTTCAAATCATTGAAATCAAACCATGGTCAAATCACAACATTATTCATAATCTCGTAAAACGTGAAATTCCGTAAATACCTCAAAAACGTGCAAAATCGTAAACTAGTAAGATCATAAATAAAATAATAGAATCACATATATAAAACATATAAAAACATATATGCATGCATCAAGAGTTAGAAAGCAAAGTCCACTCACAGACCATTCCGACGTCGCCTCGATACGAGCGCACTTACGCCGTTCCCGGCCATTCCATTATCCTCGGCTTTCCCGAACCTGTCCAAATCCCATATTAAGTTCACTAACTACTTCACAAAGGTCATACTAAAGCCCCATAATTTTCCCATATTTTTAGCTATTTTTAGTTGAGCTCTAAAACCTTCGGACATCCCGAAACATATCGAGACGATGTCCGATTGACTTGAAACCAGCGCCAAAATGCTCGTCACATCGAATACTTTAAAAGTCGTGTTAGAACCTTCCTCGAAAACCTTGTCACACACCCACACGAGCCGCCCAAAGGGGCTGCGCGTCTAGCAATGTTCATCTTCAACCTCTGCAGAACCGGGTCCAGACCAGTTCGGTTTAGGCCGGTCTAATCGAACCGGCGAGCACGGTTTTTGTCCAATTCTGGTCTGTTTTCATCCCTTGTTAATCTATTAGGTTCATCCCATCATCTATAATTATTCTAACTAATTAAAAACACACAGTTAGGTTAGGTGATTACCTTCCCGATCATCCTTAATTTCCTCTGTTTTTCCTCCCCTCTGTCCGGCCAGTACAGACCACCATCAGCCACGAAATTGATCTTGATTTGCTCCCCTAAACTTCCTAAACAAAGTGCTTCCATCAATAACGATCAATACCCACTTAAACTCATAATCCCATTTTCGAATTTAAACTAAAATCATACAGGACCTTACCTTATCACCCTGTCGTGCCCTGCCGTGGTTTCCACCTCAGTCATCTCACCTCTTTTTCTTTCGTTACGAATCACAACCTAGGCACAGAAGATCACGTGTTGAAACTGTTTAGCTCTCTAGATTTTCACCGTTGCTTCCTCGGCTCTCTGTTTTTTCTTCACAGGTTTAGGGCCGCCATCAACAGCAGTTTACCACGGTGGCACAACCCTCATCGTCCACTCTTCCACTTGCTTCACCTCACTCAACTCACACCCTAGACGTCTTACTCCTGGACACAGAGCACGGTTACCCGGTCTCCCCTCTGTTTTAAATCAATCAATGTGGGTTAAGGAAAGAACACGGTGGAACCAACCAGAAGTGGCCCACGTGTCCTCAATCTCCCAATTGTCTGGTGACATATCTTGTATAGTAAGGACAGATGTCCTCATCCGACTGGGAATAGAGACCTAGATAGTAAAAGACCAATTTTCCCCTTTAACTTCCAAATTACCATTTTGCCCCTCAATTACCTAGACCCGTAAGTAAGCCGTTCGACGTCCGATGACGGCGTACCGCCTGTCGTTGTACTCAGAACCTCGAGACCTACCTAACGGTCCTCGAATTATGAGAAAGTTCCATGTCATTTGAAAAGTCAACGATCACCCCATTTTAAGCTAAATTACCAAAGTGCCCCTGGTCTTCCGAACGTCATAACTTCCTCCTCGGGTGTCGGAATCAGACGTGCCACCTGTCTATGAACTCGTGACGTCCCAAACTACGTCATATTCATCAGTCAAAGTCCTTTTGATAGCACGATCAAAAAGTCAACATTTTGCCCATTCCAGGGGCAAAATCGTCATTTCGCACCGTCCGTTCGAACGCCTCCAACTAATCACCAATTCACTGCACTAATCTGTCATTAACACTAATCTAATCCTGATTTGCGGAATGGGTCGTTACACTATGCACTCTTTCGAGCTCCACGTCGTGCTCACCAATTGTCTCTAAGTACGGGGTCAATTCATCTTGAATATGAGGGTCGAGTTCATGCGCGATCTCCTTGACTAAGGCGTCCCCAAGTCTAGTTCATGGGCCTTAGATTAAGTGAAGTGTATATAGAATGTTCCTTCAAGAGACTTCGGTGAAAATTTGTACATGAAGAAAGGACAAGACATAGAAAAAAATATACATAACAAACTGAGAATATTTACAAGTAAGGGACGTTGAAAAGGTATTTACAAACAAGTATAGTATTTATGCACAAGTAAGATATTTACATAATAAAGATATTTACACAAACGAAATCACACAAGAGATTTTTCAATCCCCGGAAACGGTGCCAAAAATTGATACGCAAAAACTAAACATTAAAGTAATCACAAAGTCACACTCAACACTTAAGGAAACATATGCAATTAAAAAACCTTTTTTGTAGATGTAGCATTGGTGAATAGAGATCTTTCTGGATTGGGGATTGAGGGTACCTAAGCATAATTGTTGTTTGATTGGATCATTGGGGGTAAAGATTGATTTTAAATTCCTAAGGAATTAAACTAAATCGAAACTAACTTAATCTATTATATACACGTGGTCAACTCATCTTTAACCTAACTCATTCATGATTGTATTAACTTCAACCTACGAAATCCTATAATCTTAATCTTATGAGTTACTTGCATATTCTCTTAAGTACGTGCCCAGGGCTTCCGACGACACTTTCAATTACCTAGACTCGGGGCTCCCTATATCTAGTCAAGCATTAAGCGTGAACACACAAACATAACAAAAACTAGAATCATAGAATACATAGAATATTGAAGCAATAGAAATCATAAAACCAAGAATATTATTAAAAATCAATTAATATAACCAATATTCAAGTATAAGAAATAACTACAAGGTAAAGAGTCCATGTTACACTTTTTCTCTTCGGGGCTCCTTATGGATACGAAGTGATTGGGCACTCTTTGGTGAGACAAGTGAGGGCTCCTCAACTTAGTCACGGATGAAGGTGTAGAAGGTGAAGTATGGTGTAATTATTCTTACACTAGAAATCTTGAATATAATGAAAGGGGAAAATTGGTTGAGTAGAGTTTTGACACAAAGAATGAGCGACCTCTTACAAATAACCTAAACCTCTCTATTTATAGGAGAAAATTAATCTCCAAATAAATAGGAGTTTGCAATTTAATTCTAAAAGGAAAAGGTTTCCTAAATATATAAGAAAACTAATTAAAAACCTTTCCTACAAGTAAAAGGGGTGAAAATAATAAAACAAAAGGAAATAGGATGGAAATCCTTATAAAATATGGAGAATAAGTGTGAAAGCAAGTTAGAATTATCCCAAAATATTGCCTAAAACTTGAAATAATGCTTCAGGAATTGTTTCGGTGGGCACCGGCCGAAATTTGGACTGCGATTCAAGGGCCAATGGCAAGGTCAACGCAGCAAGGAGGTTTGTAAGAGAGTTCGGTAGGCACACGCCGAATATGGCTTCCGGATTCAAGAGGCGCGTGCCGAAAGGTTTCTTGGCTATCTTTGTGGACTTCAGTAGCTCCCTACCGAATTGCGTAGTATTTTTTGGTGGCCTCCTTTCATTTGATCATAACTTCTTCAATATAAGTCCGATTGAGGAAATTTTTTCGCCTAAAGTCTCGTAATTCCGAGCTTTATCCAATTCTGTACAGTTTTCACAAAATATATTATTTTCTCCTATTTTTTGGTAATTAAACATTAGAAGATAAGCATAGAAGGTATAAAATGATGCTTAATTCAAGGCTTATCACTTGTTGCATCATTTGTTGAGTTTTGTTGTGTCCGCAAACATTTTTGGCCAATAGAAACCTAGGTGGAAAGCCTTGTGTGTGATTGAGCTCAGGCCAGCATGGTTACCACAGATACTAGTGTGTATCTCTTCCAGGTCCTCATTTTCTACATCCGGGGAAAGGCACTTCAAGAAGGGAAGAGTGAAATTTTGCTTGTAGAGCTAGTCGTTGATGATGGTATATTGGGTCGCTTATTACTTAATCTTTTTTCCCTCGATTGTGTCATAAGGAAGAGTTCCCTTGGTGAGGAAGGCAATTAGAGGAGCCATCTATCTAGAGTTGGGGTTGATTACGCAGATAGGAGAAAACTGAGTGTTGGGCTGATCAAGGATCTCTACAAGGATGATTCAGCTTGTTTTCTCATCGAGGAAAGATACAAGCCGAGCAAAAACATCGACATGGTTGTTTTATTATCTCGGGAACCTCGTGATTGTATGGCCTTCAAAACCGTCCAAGAGAGACTTTGTCATTGTTTTGTACTGCGCCATGGAAGAGTCATTTGCTTCAAATTTGTTGTTGATCTGGTTGACAATGAGGTGTGAGTTGCTATAGATCTAGATCTTTTTGGCTTCAATGGTTTTAGTTAGGTGGAGTCCCGTGAGTAAAGCCTCATACTCAGTAGCTTCGTTGGAGGCCTTGAACATAAAACTAATAGCGTATTCCATTTTTTGTCACGGCCCATCCCAATCCCAGGGGATTGGGATGGGTCGTGACAAGTGGTATCAGAGCCAGACACCGACCGGGAAGTGTGCCAGTGCGGACGCTGGGCCCTAAGGGGGGTGGATTGTAAGACCCGTGTCTTGGAGGGAACGGTGAATGATCCCACATTCTTGAGATGGGGGACTGGTCTGGGAGGGAAATGGTGGTGTGCCTTAAAGGTGTAGGCACACACCTATCTAGTTCGAGGCCTTTTGGGAGCTCACGGGCCTTGGATTCCTGGGGAACTCCAAAGTTAAGCGAGTGGAGGCTGGTGCAATCCCATGATGGGTGACCCACTGGGAAGTTGCACAATCAGCTCCCCGGAACAAAAACCTGCGGGCTGAGCTGGTTTGGCCAGTGAGTCTAGAGGGGGCAATATCGTGTTAGGTAGAGTGGACCGCTGCGCAACTCTGATCTAAACGAGGCCTTTGGGGAGCTCAATGGCTTTGGGTTTGGTTGGAACTCCAAAGTTAAGCGAGTTGAGGCTGGTGCAATTCCATGATGGGTGAACCCCTAGGAAGTTGCACCGTGTGCTCCCGAAAACAAAATCGTGAGGGCAAGGGCAAGGAGGCCCAAAGCGGACAATATCGTGCTAAATGAGTCGGGGTCCTAACCGAGGAGGGTCGGGTCCTAAACTCGGGAATTAGTCGAGGATTTTCAGATGTTCAGGGCGAAATTACAATTTTCCCTTAAATGAGGGAAAAAAGTTTACTTTTGATTCGGGAGGTCCGATGCCCATGGATTGAGGACCGTTACATTGATGGTGTCGATACGAGTCCGTAGACAGGCGGCACGTCGAAATCGGACATTCGACGGGAAAGTTATGGTTCACAAAGGTTCCGTGGAACTATTGCACATTTTACGAGACGAGAGAACTTTTGTCTTGAGTAGGCCCCAGATATTTTCCCTGGCCCAATAGACGAGTGACAAGTGTCACTCATCCATTGTCTATCACCATGCTTCTGAGAAAGCGCTTGAAACAACTGTTTTATGATGCATGCATGCTTTTACGTGAAGGGTATAAATGTATTTTCGATGTAAATATGTTTTATAAACTGTTGTTTTGTCTACTCACAGCTTTTATGGTTTTAATACCCTTCATGTTGATAGCAGATGCGGGTTGTAGTAGAGATCAATAAATCACATGCCACCACCGATCCTGGTGTACTCTAATGGACCCCGAGTGGGTGACGAGTTAATCGCTAGTCTGACACGTGGTGTCAAATGGTAGCATGCACGTCCCATGATAATCCATGGGGTTTTGGGACGGGTCCTGTCAAAGTGGTATCAGAGCATTTGTTGCTCTCGGAGTGACGCACAAGTGTTGGATGTGATGTCTCTACAATGGTAACAGTCTATCATCAACCTGATAGTTAGGGAAAGAGTATGAGGATTCAGTGGAATCGACCTAGCTAGATTATGTTTGGCACGAGGTGCGATGGTTTAGGGTTCAATTGGCACAAGATGTCATGTTCTAGTGACGTTGGATCCCGAGTAGGATCATCGTGTCATGTTCTAGGGAAAAGTTCCGTGGAACTATTGCACGTTTTACGAGACGAGAGAACTTTTGTCTTGAGTAGGCCCCAGATATTTTCCTTGGCCCAATAGATGAGTGACAAGTGTCACTCATCCATTGTCTATCACCATGCTTCCGAGAAAGCGCTTGAAACAACTGTTTTATGATGCATGCATGCTTTTACGTGAAGGGTATAAATGTATTTTCGATGTAAATATGCTTTATAAACAGTTGTTTTGTCTACTCACAGCTTTTATGGTTTTAATACCCTTCATGTTGATAGCGGATGCGGGCTGTAGTAGAGATCAATACATCCCATGCCACCAATGATCCTGGTGTACTCTGATGGACCCCGAGTGGGTGACGAGTTAATCGCTAGTCTGACACGTGGTGTCAAATGGTAGCATGCACGTCCCATGATAATCCATGGGGATTTGGGACGAGTCCTGTCAAAGTGGTATCAGAGCATTTGTTGCTCTCAGAGTGACGCACAAGTGTTGGATGTGATGTCTCTACAATGGTAACAGTCTATCATCAACCTGATAGTTAGGGTAAGAGTATGAGGATTCAGTGGAATCGACCTAGCTAGATTATGTTTAGCACGAGGTGCGATGGTTTAGGGTTCGATTGGCACAAGATGTCATGTTCTAGTGAGGTTGGATCCCGAGTAGGATCATCGTGTTTATGAATCTAACGGCATCGTGTTGTAGTGTTATGGGTAGGTCCCATCTATCTAGTCGATGTGGATGTCCCAATATGACAATATTATGGAGTCGGGACTGTTGAGCGGTCGTGTCAGATAGAGGATGGTGTTAGTGATATCAGTGGAGGTTATGGACGACCCTAGATGAGATTGTTTGGAAATAGGAAAGTTGGCCCATTTTGGCATGTGTTGCCACGTCACAGGGTGTCAAATCCTGGAGGGATGTCGACTAGTAGAGGACGCCATGGTACAGATGTTATGTGGTTTGGTATGACATGCCGTGGTTGAGCAATGCCTAACACTGAGTAGGAAATTCCAAGTTCTTATGGGCCCAATAGTTGGAAGCTGTAGAGTTACGAGTGGATGAGATCCTTGGATTGTGATCAATGGTTGGTTGAGTACCAGTTAACCCCATATGGTGACTCTTCGGAGTCGAGAGCAATGGATCGGTCAAGATGGACGTGCTGCAGTGAGCAGCTGGGTTTGGGATAACCCTAGTTTGAGATTGATTGGACAAGTTACCAGGAGAGTTGTACTTCTGGATCAGATCCTGAGTTAGAATGATCGGGGATATTACGTGTTGAGTGGTTGGTGCCAGCGGTGAGTTGACTGCATGGGTACTGATTCTCGATAGTGGAGTGTTTCTGGGATTGGTTTGCACGTGATTGTGATAAATGTTGCTATCGATAGACGTGGACGAGTTTGATGGAGTTGGATAGGCTCAGGTTGCTGTGACCACTAAGACGATGGGGATTCGCCAGTCGTGACGATGATATAGAGGTGTGTTAGTGACACACAATACGCGTAGTGATTTATGGATTCGACTCGGTTACGATGGAGTGTGATCACATAAGGAGATGAGCCTTGGATGTTGGCGAGTGAGCCGCCCTACCACAGTGGAAGTGACTAAGACATATGGGCGATACCAGAGACGTGTTAGATTCCATCCAACAATGATCGAATGATTCAATCAAATAGTGATCGGATAGTTTCGAATGACACTGTGTATCTAAGTGATATAGACGTGCCCTAATGTGGCAAATACGTAAGTTCGATGGGCACTGAGCGGGACATAGAGGATCCCGAGTGGCTCAGTACGAGGAATGGGGTATACCTGGATTGGTGACAGGTACCCTATCTCGTTGTGGACGGATGGCACGAGTATTGGGTGCTATAATTGATCCCATAGCATTGGGACATAAGGACCAGTACACCGAAGAGGATGGCAATGGAATAAGCCAAAGAGAATCATTGTAAGCATTTAGTTTTGAGAGAAGGATTAAGCATTGCACTAACTATCAAAGAATACTCTTAGTCGGAGGAGGTGACTTTGGTTTTTCCGTTTGCTTGGCCGCCAACATGCTGAGAGACTTGAGAGATTTAGGTGTGCTCAGAGGTTGTAACTATTAAGGTGGAAATGTGAGAATCAGGTAATAATGGACGACATCCTTTTGGATGTGCATGAACAATATTAATGTATAGGTGAGTTAGATGCGAGGGTTGATGGTTTACGGACACGTGGTTGGATTGTCCGAGTGAGTTGAGGCCTTGAGGGTCCATTGGGGATTGGTATTGGTTGATTGTGGGTGACCATACCTTCTGAGTTTCATATAAATTTGTTTGAGGAGAAATCCGATTGTTGAGAAAAAATCACCAGGGTGAGTCTGAGGTGGACTTGACACCCGATTGCCTTTAGTGCCTGAGGACTTGGAAGCATACCTAAGTCAATTCCAACATGGTTGGAACTTCGGAATCAAGAGAGGTTTTGATTGAGACAAATAGAAGAGCACTTGATTCCGTATTAGTGATGGATATACGGAAGTTGATGAAGGAGACTTCTCATTTTCTACTCTTTAGCAGATGGTGCTTGGTGTCGCGGGATGACATAGAATGAATTTTGATGTCATCATCTTGGATCATCCTTGATCCTTCCCTACATGGGATGACGAGGAGTGATATGACAGTTAAAGGGTTCAAAGAGAGTGTAAGAACTGAACACCTAGGTTGTGAGTCAAATTTGAATGACTTGCAGAGCATATGGTATTTAGCGTCACCGGATGTGATGAGTGAGTATCCAAAGTAGTGGACCTATGTTGGTATTATGGGTCATGTTACATTGGCTGAGAGAGCTAGTATGGACCCACCTAGGATCGAATAGATCGAGTCGTGTGTTGACGATCAAGAGGATCGAGATGATAGAGATGATTGTGGCGACCGTGAGTCGAGTAGACCGAGGTCGGGTCGTCATCACGGAGAATCGTACTACTGATTATGCTAAGCAAGGAGAAGAAGAGAATCATATTGTAAGATAGTTGGTGAGATGATAAGACAGAGGTTGGATATGTGAAGGAATATTGGTCTGTCTTGGGTATGTTTTTGGATATGGGGATGTGTGTGTGATCTGTCTTGGATCAGATACGGTTATGTGTTCGATATGTGCAGGAACATTGATCTATCTTGGATACGTGAGTGAGTATGGTCATGGATATGTGAATAAGTATGAGACGAGGACGATATGTGGATGTCGATCAGGAAAAGGTGAATAGCCGATGCCTTGGGTGAATATGAGGATAAAGATTGTGATGGTTTGAGGCTATCCCGTGACTAACGGTTGAGGTCCGAACCGTATTTGGAGTAAGGATTTGTATGTGGTTGGACATTGCTAGAGTACAATCCTTGAGTTGGTCGGGTAATTCCTAGATGATTGTTACGATGTAGGTGCACCTGTGAGCAGTGCACGTTGGATAATGGGATTGGTCATAGTAAACCGGTACGTTTGGGTTGAGAGTTACCAGAGATGATGAATAAGTGGTTTAGTGGATAGAGTCCTAGATGGACATGACATGAGTTAAGATTTCGGCGTAAGTCGCTAAGTGACACGAGATACGGTTGGGGACTCAAGAACAAGTCGAGATCAGAGTAGCACAATGAAGCCAAGAATTACTAGCTAATCATGATAGTTGTTGTTGACTTGGAGGCTTTTAGAAGAAAATTGTATCTCTATGGACGGCAAAAGTCAACCAGAGTATGGGAAAACAAAAGTGTTAACTAATGTGAGTACCGAGGCCGATAAATGCCACAGATTTTAATATGGCCTACAAATGAGATTCGTGCCATTGCGACGGCAGGATTTAGAAGATGTCACCTGATCGGACGTTGAGCTGGATGTTAGCTCGGATGTGATAGCCCTCAGTAGGAGTGCGTATTTCAGCCTAACGGCTCAAAGTTGGCAAGTGTCAGAGTGGTAAACTGAAACGCTTACTACGATGTCAACTTAGAGGGTCAACTGAAAAGAACCATCAGGCTGAAAGCCGACTTTGATGTCAGCTTAGTTTAGCAGACCTATCGGAGTGAGTGACAGGCGAGATCGACGAGTGTCGGTGTCTCGAGCGAGACTTACGAACTGAAGTGTAGATTTTCGAGAGTTGAGTCGTAGATTTGGAAGCTCTAGTGATAGTGAGTACTGACTGGTACTGTGGTTGTGTTGGACGTGTACATTTGCACGAGCGTGCTTGAGTTGGATGCATGATTGGAATTCCACGATTTCTTTGTGGAATTGGGTCAGTTTAACGACCCGTCCCAAATTTTTGGATTAATTAAGACTTAAATATGGATTAGTAAGACTAATCACGAATTAGTCAAGGATTTTCGGACGTTCAGGGTGAAATTACGATTTTGCCCCTAAATAAGGGTAAAAAGTTGACTTTTGACTCGGGAGGTCTGATGCCCGTACACTGAGGACCAATATGTAGATGGTGTAGATACGAGTCCGTAGACATGCGGCACGTCGAAATCGGACGTTCGACAGGAAAGTTATGGTTCACGGAAGTTCGCAGGAACTATTGCACGTTTTACCAGACGAGTGGACTTTTGTCTTAAGTGGGCCCCAGATATTTTCCATGGTCCAATAGATGAGTGACAAGTGTCACTCATCTATTGCCTATCACCCCACATTCATGCATATCATCCTCATCTGTTTCATTCACCTTCTTTGTTTTTCTAAGACCCGAAACACAAACAAAACACCACAACCCATCCCAACCCACACAAACCTTCATCCTCTGCTGATGGTGTAAACAGATAGGAGAAAAGGGAGGTCGAGACGGGCTGAACGGTGGCATCGGCGGGGACCGTCGTATATGGTGGCCGAAGACCCGACATGGTGCGTTTTAGTTTGAAAATTTGAAGTTTTTATCCGGAAATTATGGGGCTGTTTGAAGGATTAGGATGACTTCCTAGGACCCAGACGACCCATTTGGGAAAGATTTCGAAGGCAGAGGACGGCTGAACAGCCCAGACAGACAACCGGAAAACTAGGTGGAGGTTCTTCGATTTAAAGGTAAGATCTTTGGCCTTGTTTCACGATTTTGAACCCATGGATAGATAGGGTAGACTGTGACTAAGAGAATGGGAGAAAAAAAGGGTTGAATGGTGGTCGGACGGAAGAGAACTGGTCTCCTCAGTCCGGTCGAGTTGGAAACCAAAGAACCGAGTTTAAACCGGTTCGACGAAGGTTAACGATGACACTGTAACAGACGTGTGGGTTTTACACGCAGGGCCTTTGGACGGCACGATGACACTGTAACATGTACTTTGGAGAAAATGACGATTTTGTCCTTGTAATTGGGCAAAAAGTTGACTTTTAATTTGAGCGGTTAAACGGACTTTGACCGATGACCGTGACGTAGTGCGGGACGTCACGAGTTCATAGACAGGTGGCACGCCCAATTCTGACATTCGAGGAGAAAGTTATGACGTGCGAAAGTTGGTAAAAGGGGCCGAAAGTTGACTTTTGGATCGGGCCATTGTTTGGACTTTCCGAGAGTACCGTTGGGTAGGCCTCGGGACGCTGAATCCGTAGACAAGCGGCATGCGTCAATCAGAGCCCGAACGAGAAACTTATGGGTCTAGAACTATGAAGGGTATTTTGGTAATTTATGTTAGTAAGGGTAAAATGGTAATTTGACTGGGTTTAATCGATTAGTACGGTTGATGGCTGATTCAGCCACTTTGATGAGTAGCTTATGTCTTTGAGTGACATCTGTCACCATTAGAGGGGAATTAATGGCAATTAATTGGATGACTAATGACTAAGGTTAGCCCATGGAATGACACTTGGCCCTTTAATATCATGATTAGTGGCTGTGTGCTTAGTTACCATGTCGTGCAGGTGTATGTGTGTAGCTGAAGGAAACAAAAACAGAGAGGGCACCCTATACCTCCACACAAAATCCAAAATCTCTTCTTCTCTGATTGATCCCAATTTAGAGCGGGTGAAAAGGAAAAATTTAAAAGGAAAGGGAGAGGATGAGACTGGGAGAAAAACGAGAGAAAATGGGGGAGAAATGCCCAAGAACCCAAGACCCTTCAATTGCTTCAAAAATTCGAATTTAGTTTTTTAGCTCGAGATGTTGTAAACTAAGATTGAAGTAAGTTCTCTGGGTCGTTCTGAATGGAACCAACTCAAATTCGACGACAATTGGTGTCGTTTGGACCTAGAACGGACATGGCGGACTTCAGAGATTTTCGAGCTTGGGTTGAGTGATTCGGGGCCACTTCGTGTGCAATTGACTTCGAAATCATCTTTAGCATGAACCTACGACGCTATATGACTCATTAATTGAAGGGTTTGGATACTGGTTTGAAGAACTCGACGATGAACAGGCTTCGAACCCGTGAGATTTGATCGACTAGATTGAGGTAATTAGTGATGCAATGGACACTACAGATCTTCAATTCAAGTTAATACGATCCTCTGAGCTTAATCAATTGAATGAATTGACTAGAATTGTGCAGAATCAGACCGGGTCACGTCGCGGGTTAACAGGACCCGTTTACCAGTTAAACGGGTGAAGAAGGTCACTGTTCACCGTTACTGTTCACATCGCGTGGAAACCACGCGCAGCCACTCACGGCGGCGCGTGGGGGCGCGTGAGGAAGAATCCCGAGGTGAGTTCAACATGAAACTTGTCCTATTTGATGTAACGAACATTTTTGGTGTTGGTTGCGAGTCGATCGGACGCCGTCTCGGTAATGTTTCGAGGGTCCGAAGATTTATGTTACGTATTAAATTAATATTAAATTCCCGGAAAATTATGATAAATTAATATGATGATAATTAGGTCCCTAGTGACCCTGAGTGATGATTTTGGACAGGATTCGGGATTCCTGGCAAGTGTCAGAAATTACGGAAACGCGTGCAGCGCGGGAAACGAGCAATCAGACGGTGTGTGAGTGGACATTTGTTTTATAACTTGATATGCATGCATAGTTAAATGTTTTACATGATTGATTGCATGATTTGGTTTGAAATGATGTCATGATTTGTTTGGATGATTATTTATGATTTAATGATTATTTTAATCGGTAATTCGGGCACGTTTTTCGAGGAAATGTGTAAATGATATTTTGGACTAGGCCCGGAGTCAAAATGATTTAAAAATGAATATTTTAATGAATTAATGAGTTAAGAATGATTTCTGGATTATTATAATATTTTCTATGTGATTTTACGGATTTACGTGTAAAGGATATTTGGGCTTGAGTCCTGGTTGGTAATAATTTAACTTGGATTAAGTCATGGATTTGATTGACATGTTTTGGGATATGATCCCGGATGGTTTTCCTTGTGATTGTGATTGTGACTATGGATGCCCAGACGGTCGGAGCTAGGGGATTACCTAGGCGGCCGGTGCTTGGGGATGTGATGGTATGATTGTGAGTTCTTATGGTAAGCCAACTTCTTGGATGCGACTGAGCCTGGATGTACCACTCGGATGTGTCTGAGCCTGGGGATGTGTTCGCCCAGATGTGACTGAGCCCGAGGGTTGAGCCCAGATGTGTCTGATCCCGAGAGTGTGGCTGGATGTTGGCCTACGCGTAGTGCAGATGTGACGGTGTGATGGTTTGTGCACTTGTGAATAGTGTGGATTGATTGATTGATTGATTGAGTAATTGATTTTGACCTCGTGCAGAGTACTGTTTGATGTTGCGTACTGGTATTGAGTACGAGTTCTGGTCTGTGGGGCCAGGTGACTATATTTTCATGTGTTTGGCCTGAGAGCCGGGAAGTTTGACTTATTATATGATTCGGCTAAAAGCCAGTATTTGTGTTTCATCTGTTTTCCTATGCATGCATGATTTGTAAAACTGGAGGGTAAAGGATGTCTTTTTAAATGTGTTTTAACGAATATATTTTTGTCCACTCACACCTTTGTTTTTGATGACCCTCCAGGCCGTGGCACAACGTTTGGGGCTGATCTCGAGGCGGAGGCATGAGCGGCAGTTATCCCTAGTTTGACAGGTGCTGAAGGGTACTTTCGGAACTTCAGTTGACTTGTCAGACGGGAGCAGGACCGGGCACGGTTATCGAGGTCCAGTTGGGACGGGTCCTGTCATGTACGTTCATGCTTTCAATGTTACGAACATTTTGGCACAAGTTTCGAGTCGATCGGACACCGTTTCGGGGTAGTTTTGAGTGTCTGAAGGTTTAGGGTTTATTTTAAATGCGTTAAAAAATCCCAGAAAATTGGGAGATCCAATGTTAGCCTATTTCAAGTAGTTAGTGACCTTCAAGTATGATTTGGACAGGTCCGAGAGTTCCGGAGATGGTGATTTAGCCTAGGGAGACTTATGGAACGCGTATCGAGGCGTCAGCTTGGACGGTCTGTGAGTGGACTTTGTTTTATGATTATGATGCATGCATACATGTTTTATATGTGTTTATGAACATGTTTTTAGATTCCATGAGTGCATGAGATTTAAATATGATTTTTTGGGCATTTTCGGAGGAAAATGCGTTATTGCACGTAGTTCGAGATTTTTGTTCTATCTGTTGTTTGGGCTTCGGCTGAGTATACTATGTACATGAGTTATATGTGATTCTGAAGGTTTCACAGAGAGGCATGAAACTGAGGAGCTGAGTTATGATTTTTGAGAATTTCACGGAAATGCGTAGAATCGAGATTCGGGCGCGAGGTCCATTTGAAAGACCCTGACTTAGCGTGAAGTCAGGGATGATTTGAAAGTTTTTTAGAAATGAGAACTAGATTTCATCTTTGGAAATATCTTTCGGGCGTATGACCCAGTTGATTTGAGGTTTGACTTAGAGTATAGTCAAACATGAGATAAGTCGGGTAGTGACCTAGTTATGAGCTTTATAAAAGATATTTCGGGCATGAGACCTAGTTGTGGATTTGATAGGATTCGAGGAATCCTAGGATGTGAAGTGTCGTAGGACACTGCACTTTCGGGATGTGACCCATTTGATGACTATCCTTATTTGTGGCCCTATGTATGATGATAACATTCGAGTTGGTCCCGGGTGTTACAGCGCTCGCCTCCGGACTTTGATGTGTTCCTTCCGGAGAGGTCACGATGGACTGCCTATTGTCGAGCAGTCGCGGGAAGCGATGACCAAGGAAGGCTCGACTTAGGAGTGCTGATGAGATATTATGAGATCGATCGGCGATGTGTTCGTGATGATCTGGAGATAGTCACGACAAGTGACATGTTCACGACGACAAGCTAGGATTATGAGCCGTCCTGAGCTATATGCACTTGTGCTAGGATGAGAAACGTGACTAATATTGGGATGAGTTCCCATGGGATGTGTTCCCATGTGTTCGATGGATTGGGTCGATGTTTTGTTTATGCCTTCTGTTTGGGCTCAGACCCATATGTATTTTATATGATTCAGTTTTTGGGCTAAAACCCTACTGAGATGATGGCTTCGATTGAGAAGCATTTTTCATTGTGTTTTTATTTGGGAAACAATACTTCTTGCTTCCAAGAAAGCGTTTGAAATAACTATTTTATGATGCATGCTTGCTTTTACGTGAAAGGTATAAATGTATTTTTGATGTAAATGTGTTTTATAAACTGTTGTTTTGTCCACTCGCAGCTTTTATGGTTTTAATACCCATCATGTTGATAGCGGATGCGGGCTGTAGTAGAGATCGATACATCGCATGCCACCACCGATCCTGGTGTACTCTAATGGACCCCGAGTGGGTGACACTTAATCGCTAGTCTGACACGCGGTGTCAAACAGGAGCATGCACGACCCATGATAATCCATAGGGATTTGGGACGGAGCCTGTCAAAGTGGTATCAGAGCATTTGTTGCTTTCAGAGTGACGCACAAGTGTTGGATGTGATGTCTCTACAATGGTAACAGCCTATCATCAACCTGATAGTTAGGGTAAGAGTATGAGGATTCAGTGGAATCGACCTAGCTAGATTATGTATGGCACGAGGTGCGATGGTTTAGGGTTCGATCGGCACAAGATGTCGTGTTCTAGTGAGGTTGGATCCCGAGTAGGATCATCGTGTTTATGAATCTAACGGCATAGCACTGTAGTGTTATGGGTAGGTCCCTTCTATCTAGTCGATGTGGATGTCCCAGTATGACGATATTACGGAGTCGGGACCGTTGATCGGTTATGTTAGCATTGGCCACCCAGTAGCGTTACACATGAAGCTTAATAGCTAGTTATATCTAGAGTAAGCATTTATGAAGCTTAAGATCTCGTGGGAAGGGTCAATGCGGCATGCCTTGTTTAAATTTTTGAATTCGATATACATTCGCCAAGCTCCAAAGGGCTTTTTTACCAAGGCAACATTGGCCACCCAGGCAGTGTAAACCACATTTCGGAAAAGTGAATAGTACTAAGCTTGACTATTTTTACCTTCATAGCCTCTATTCTCTCTACATCGTGGAGGCTCTATTTTTTTCTGACTAGTTTGTAGGAAGGGTCAATGTGCAGCCGATGACAGATGACATCGGTGGATATGTCGAGCATGTCACCGTATGACCATGCGAAGACCTTATAATTGTCTTGCAAAAACTTGACTAAGTGTGATCGTATATCAGGGAGATAGTTGTTCCAATTTATACCTTCCTATCTACAAATTTGTGGGAGAGCACGACTTCTTCGACCTCTTCAATTGGCTATGGACATGGTGTTGTCGAGTGATTCCGAAGATCTTAGATCGACCCATCTTGAATGTGTTTTAGAGAAATCAGCACTGCTGAGTTGCATGTTCTTGCTGCCATCTAATCCCCGCAGACATAGCCAATACACATGGGGGTAGAGAACTTGATCAAGAGTAGGTGGCTGGACACCACTACCTTGAGCTACTTGATTATCCCCTTCCTAGGATAAGGTTTTAAATGGTGGGGGCAATCCATCACTTGAAAGGGTGTAGGGCACTGTCGTTCGTTGTGGAAGTGAACCGATGGAGTGCGGAAGAATGACATTTTCAAGCGAAACTATTGAGTCCTCCGTAAAACCAAAGAGTGGTGTGGGGGAACGGTCTAAGGCAGATATTGGTATGGCTAATTGTTTGAATGCCCCCTGAAGATAACGTTGAAAGAGTTGTCCATGTCGACCAAGACTCTTGCGACCCCGAAGTTAGATATCTCAACCATGATGACGACTAGGTCGTTGAATGGGTAGACGATTCTTCGTTCTTCCTGTTCTAAAAAAAGTGATAGGAGCCCATCCAGACTTGCTTGCTTTCTTTGCTCATCCATCCTCGATGCAGAATGTCTGGTGATTCTACTTGGTAGTTCGGAGGAAACTTTTTTTTACTTGATTTGAGGTTAGAGGGGAAGAGATAGATGGTCCCCTGGTGATCATGTTGATTTGAGGATAGTGAGGTGAAGGTGACACATGTTGGTGGAACTTATTGATCTTCTTGTCTCGGGCTAGAGCTTTGACCAGGTCCCTAAATGCTATGCATTGGTTAATGCTATGACCGTTGTACTTGTGATACTGGCAGTAGGTTCCCATGTTCTTACCGAGTTTTCCAATGGGTGGCACTTTGGTGGATTTGGAATCATGTGCTCACGTTTAGCAACACGTAATTTTATAGGGTGTTGAGTATTGTGTAGATTTCATACTTTGACCGAGGAACATGTTTTTCCCCAATGTTCTGTCAGTCCTCTTGGCGGTTCTACCCCTGATGCATGTCCTTGTGGATTGGGCTCTTACTATTCTTCCTCAGGTTGTACATGTTGTTATTTTTGGAGTAGTCCTTTCATTTTGCTCTATAGTTCTGTTGTCTTTGGTTGTTAGGACGCTACTCCGAGCTCTGCTGCTGTTGGCCCTAACCACTTAGCTGGTAGGTTTTAACTGAGTCAGTCTGAGTTGGCTGGTATATGTTAGCCTGGGGTGTATCGGCCTTTTGGTTTAGTGTCTCGGTCTTAGCGAGTATTGCCACCTATTTCATTATCTCATTATAGGTAGACCAACCTTGAGTATGACCTACATATCTGAAAAGAGATTCCTATAGGTCACCTTTGATGGCCGCGAATGCCGCTATGTCGTCTGTTTTGGCGTATTGAGAGTAATCATGGCTAAACCAGGCTGCGTTCTTTTACAGTGGTTCATTTACCCCTTGTTTTAGGTGGATGAAGTCCTCTGTTGAGAATAGACGATCAGTCTAGATCATGAACTGGTTCATGAAAGTGGTCGTGAGTTGTTCGAATGAGTCTATGGTCCTAACCTTTAGTTTTTAGAAATAGTTGATGGCTGCCTCTGTCAGTTTGGCACTGAAAATTAAACATCATGCATCATCCGAGAGATTCTTGAAGGCCACGACCGAGTGATAGTTGTTCATATGTGTGATCGGGTCTCCCATGCTGGTGTAGAGTGGAATTTTTAACGATTTGATTTTATGGTTGGTCCTGAATTGGTTGATCCTCTCGGTGAATGATCCTTGGCTTTCCTTTTTCCCAAGTGGGCTTGGTTGCTTGATTTCTCAAACTCCAATAATTTCACTCGGTCAAGTAGATGCTAGATAAGTGAGTCGGCCTTGGAAGGATGTGGATGAACTGTTATGGTTGCCGACCCAAGTTGATAGCTCGGTGCCCCTCCTAAGGGACAAATTATTTGAACCCCCGTGATGTCCATTGACCCGTCTAGGCTGCTCAGTGTCCCTTCTGGAGAACAGTTTTGCAACCTCTCTTATGTCCACTGACCCGTTTAAACCCCTAAGTGTCTTTCCCAGAGGGAAAAATTCTGAGAGCCCTCGTGATGTCCACCTACCTGTTTAGACCGCTCAATGTCCCTCATGGGGCACACATTCGAGGAAACCCCGTGATGTCCACTAACCCATCTAGGCCGCTCGGTCTCCGTGCAGAAGGATTGAGATAACAACCTTTGATGTTGGTAGGCTAGTTGCCGAGTTTTCTGAGAAGTCTGAGTGGCTCTCTCTGTCTCATGCAAGGAGTTGGCCCTTCAAACTCGGTGATGGGTCTTCGAATCAAATCTTCCATGGGTTGCCCCTCCTTGTCTGTGTCCGGAAGATTCCGTAGAGCAATATGATTCTCTTAGTACCGAGCTAGCTTTTTCCTGGTAGGTCGAGAGCAGTTACCCCCGTACAGGTGGCTAAAGGGTGATTGATGTCACTGAGAGCTGTCACTCAGGTCATCACGGGCATCTCAATGTATTGTGGTTTCACCATGTCCATTGCCAAAAATGATGAGCATCCGAGTGGGTTTCTTGGCTAGTTCAATGGGTGTTTTAAGGTTTTCTTTCTCTGTCGCTCGGCAGTTTTTCTCGGCGCACTCGATCACCACTTGCTCAGCCTCCTCAGCAGTGGCCCTAGTTCAGTGGGCAGTGAGCTCGGCCTAGGCATCTCAAAGTTGTTCAATCACTTATGTGTACTGTTCGTTGAGAGCCTAGAATCTCAACTGCGCCCGTGTGTCCTTAGACTTCACCTCAGGCATATGACTTTGTAGTTTCTAAATATTTTGTAGGAGTTGGGAGAGTTAGCTCTTGGTACACTGGACCCTTGTCCATGTGTAATCTCACATAGGTCTTGGTTGCCTAGCATTTTTGCAGTCTAGACAAGTGACTGCTTGGCTTGATAAAGAGTAGGCAGACTTGGTCAGATTCCCATAAACAGTGCAAAATTGTTAAAGCACAAAATGTTCCAACGGTCGATTACTCATCATCTAATCACCGTGTAACGCGTGTCCCTCCTCCTAACATGCGAACTAGGAAGAGCCGTGGGTCTTTCGTTAGTACGGGCACCGATGTAGTGCCAGCCTAACGTTCTCTGACGGTCAAGTTAGAAACTTTGTTCATAAGAAAAAACAATAAACGGTGAGTTTGGTAGAGTAATAGTGAATAATCAATACTAGTTACCTTTATTTGGAAATGTTCACTCTTATGTGTAGGTAAGTGGAGTATACATGTCTCATGGTTTTGATGTAGGATAAATGCTCATCGGTTTACGTGTTATCATGTGGTACACAGATCGAGGGTAGAGATACTTCCATGTGTCATCCTGTCCCTATCCCACATTTAGGGCTATGTAAGTGACATGGGCTTGACCTATGTTGGGAGTTTGGGCTTTAGATATACAGTCTGGTGAGTTTTGTCTAATATAGTGTCAACAACGATAATGCCTTACGTTTTTAGGACAGATTGTTACACAAATTCTAGATATGATTAAGGTGTGCTGCGACATCTAGAATAAGATATCTAAGATAATTAGTATAATATTAACCGACATATTTTAAATTTTATTAATAACTAAAACACAAATTTTTCTAATTTAAAATATTAAATTCACAAATAAAAACAAAGCCACATATAAAATTATCCAATATTTTTTAATTCGAATAATAAATAATAATGAAACTAATTTTTTATTAAAAATTAGTAAATTGGCAAAAAATCAATTAAACCATAAAATTCTAATTTTTAAAAATAAATTCGTTAAATTAAAATTCAACCAATACAAACCAAAATTAAACCTAAAATACTAAATTTAGCCAGACGAACAAGCTCAAACGTAAATTAGTAAACTCAAAATTCACAACATTATGCCTAAAATCCAAATCCAAATTACACAAAATAAAACATACAAATTGATCCAAACATAAAAATTATAAAATTTCGAAACAAAAATCAATACCAATTTAAAAAAAAAAAAAAAAAAAAAACCAATTCAAAATCAAAGCCAATTTCAAAACCAATTTCAAAACAATAATCAAAACAAAAATCAAAATCAATTTCAAAACCATTTTCTAAACCAAAACTAAAACCAATTTCTGCACTATGAATATAATATCAACATTCAAAAGAAATCAAGTACTCCAACATTTCATCAACATTCAAACATCACAAATTTAACAATTCATCAATAAATTTCTAAATTTCAATTAATCAAATTATTTGGTTTTGAAATAGAGGGACTTATAGTGAGGGAGTATGAGAGAGGGAGGTGGCTACAATTGAGAAAGATGAAATCCGAGAAAGAGAAGTGGCCTTGGCGGCTAAGATAGACAACAGCGACCTTCATGATTGAGGGAGCAAGATGGTGAGGCTTATGGGTTGTGAGGGTCGCTGAGACCGAGGGAGAGTGAGAGATGGAGAGCGCTTGAGAGAGAGAGAGAGAGAGAGAAAAAAAGAAAGAGAAAGTCGATTATTATTGGGTTTAGAGATTGGGTATTGCTTTTTTTTTTTGGTAGAGAAGGTAGAGGAATTGATGAGAGAAAGAAGTAGAAGAAAATAAGAGTCGGGTCACCACGAGTCCCCTTGAGCTCAAGAATAGGACTGGCATTTTTTTAACTAGAATTGCGAGTAGCGCGAGTGAATGATCACGTGAAGGACTGATTTGTGGCTACATAGACTAGTATTAGATACTATCGACTCCTAAGTACGTTCTAGCATCTCTATCTCATCCGAGGAGTAATATGTAAATGCAATACATGACTCAACTAAGTACTTACCATGCATATCCATCTGTCTCATAAGACAAGCATTCAATCATACTCTATAAGTAACTCAAATAGTAAGTCACGCATGCTTGATAAGTGCCATTAACATAAACATTATAAAACATACGAGTAAGTAGCATTATAAAACCAATTTTAGGGAAAGAGGTCCACTCACACACTTGTTAAGGAGTTGAAATCACCCGACATACCAAACTAGCACAAACTTCGAGTCCAGTAAATTAGAAGCTACCATCACAAAGGTTATAACTAATTTACGAATCAACCTACAAGTCACACCTCCTCTAGGGTAGCTCAAAAAAGAGCCTAGAATCACTTAATGCGATCTAAACACATTTAAAAATGTCTGAAACCCTAGAAAAAAAACATGTATATGTTGTCATATGCTGAAAAACAGCGCATACGTGCTGTCGGGAGCTAAAAACAGCCCCACACAACAATTATGGGCAAGAAAAGCACCCTATGCGCCGACGTGAGATTGAAAAAGTGATCCACGCACTAACAAGAGCACTCTCACGTGCCCACGAGCGGCCATGTGTATCCCACGGGCGCACAGTGCACGTCATACATGCCACATAAGCCACACTTACGCATTCGATGCGCCACCTGTGAGTGAATATTCTGTAGAATATTTCATAGAATATTCCATCTATTGACTAACGAAGACCGCTGTTGTTAGAACTTTGTCGGGGAATACAGACGGATCTCCACCAGCGCCGCCGTCTACAATGGCTGGATTCTAGGATTTTTGCCTGAAAAATTCCATAAGCTAGCGAGGGCTAACTTCCTCGCTTCTGGTCCTTTTTCAACATGTACTTAGTGAAACTGAACATATTCAACACGATGAGTTAAAAATCCTAAGTTCTATGTTCAGAATCTACCTGCTTCGTCTGTGAGAACGCTAGGAATGGTCTCGGCTCTGCAACTCTGGTCATCGTCAGCTATGTCGTTGATTCTTGATAATAAAAAAACATGCAAATGGGTCAGGAAAAGTCCCTAAGCGCAACTAAAACTGTGTTTAAGTCAAAAAGGATCATCCGTACATCTACAAGTGGGTCGAGTCGGGTCTGAAATGGGTTCTTGGGTCTACAGTCGTCGTCGTGGTTCCTTGCCTCGAAATGAACATGCAAATGATCAGTGGTGGTCAGCTCGACCTAAGATACTTATCTAACTCATCAATGGGTCATAATCTTACCTATTTCAAGCTTTTATTCAAGTGGGTCCTTTTCAAGTCATTTTCAGGTTACATGGGCATCATCGCGATATTTCGTAGGTTTTAGGCGACAAAGTTGTAGGCAATAAGGAGGGTCCTAGTTCAATGTTCACTGGTTCGAGTGGGAGGCTAGCGTGGTTGACTCCTGCGTAAGAAGGGCCATGATGGTTGTCTTCCTTTTTACTACCAAGAAAAGAAGTGATGATGGTGACTAGTGATAATGGTGGTTCATGTCATGCAGTGTATGGACGGTCATGGTGGCTCCGTTTGGTTCTTCTAAAGATGGGAGGACGGGTAAATCTAGTAGAGGAGGGGTCTTTACCAAATGAGGAGTTATTATTGGTTACAAAAATCAAAGAGGGCTTTTCATTAGACTAACCTAGGCCAACTAGAATCTGGGCTCAACAACACCTTAGACCAAATTGGAAATCTCTAACTTTTGGGTTGTGGACTTGGGCTTCCTAAACATGGGCCTCAACGATATTTGGAGCTTGAGGTGCAATAAAACCTTAGCAAACATGAACATTCTGGGCTTAACTATTAATCTGGTTATCTCCAAACTAACAAACCGTAGTCTAGGTGTAGCCCAAAATGACATTCTTAGGGGTAATTTGGTAAATTCACTATTTTTTGTTTCAAAATTTCGGTATGGGATGTACCAGTCTACCCCCTAAGAGAAATTTCGTCTCCGAAATTTGGTCAACGTCAATCAAAGGTAATACTCCCAAAAGTTACTTGAAAATCGTTCGTGCTACCACATCCAAAAGTCCAATTTCCTTGCAAGGTACAGCAAATAAGTGCTCCATCCAAGAAATTCAACAAGCGACTGGTGTATTACCTCGGTTACAACAAGCAATTCAATAAATGTTGTCCCTCAATGATACAACAAATTAGATTCTTAATGAATAGTTTTCTGAATGGCTTGTATGGATTTCTTAGTCAACAACAAAACTCTCCCAAAGGAATACCAAACCCTTAAAAGTAATCCCAAGTAGGTCAAGCAACTTATAAGACTTTTGTGTTCCAATTATCCCAAAAGGTAACTCGCACCAAGGTTTTCTAGTTTCACCTCCAATCCATCAAAGCAAGCACAACAAGGTGATCGTTAATAGTATCAAACTCATTGATCTCAAGAATACAGTATGACAAGATGTCAACAATTCTCCTAGTTCACCCTAATGGCAGTGCCCAACCTCGTTGCAAAAGTCATTAAGGGATCAAACGAATTCTACAACTAATATGGTCTACCGACTAGTTCCCCTAGACAACAGTCTAAGGCGAACCAAGGGAAATATGGTAGTTAAATTCGGACAGATCTCAAGGTTCGAATAGTGACTCAGCAGAACTCACTGTTAAAACAGGGATCTAAGTTGGGATTAGGAATAAGTAAGTTTGACTAATTGCTAATTATCAGCAAAACGAGATCCCAGATCACACTTTATTCCATAAGGTTTTCCAAGTAGTTAACTCAACTAAGTGATCCTTCCAATTCTTAAGCTCAATGTGGGTATAAGGGAAAACGCCAAGTACAAAGTCTGGTTCAACTCAATTTTCAAGAAAAAGATGTCTAACGTAACTCGCCTTTAGTCGACAACTCGTAACTGACGATTTCTCAAGTTTCTTCTAATAGTCAACAAGTTTGAAGAGTTTTTAGGCTGTATTGATTTCTGTGAAGGTTCCTCTTAACCCAAACGTCCAAAACTGGTTTAAAGCTCTAATCAACCACCACTAAAACACTCGAAAAGGATTGAGTGGTGTAAAGACACAAAAGTCCTTACCACATAATTTAATGATGATTTACATCATGTAGGTACTTAAATCTTTGTTCAACGCCGCTCGGGGTAAGATCCTTCCACAAAGAAATCTCAAGGTCCACTAACTTCCAACAGAACCCTAATAGTCAAAACCCCAAATCTAAGTTCGACAAAGTTCAAGAACGTCCAAGATTTGATCCTTAATACTCATAATAGTAGAAGATCGATGAAGGGATAGGAATGTCACTCCACAACTGGAGTGGAGTTAGGAAAACAAGGGAAGGAAATTATCTAAAAGAATTCTTAAGCAATTGTTGGGAAAAAAGTTAAAGTGGTGAGGTGGAATCCTACGACTCAGGGCCAAAGTTCAAGCCAAACACTCGAATGAAGATTACCAACTTAATCAGGGAGTGAAACTCACCTCAACCAGACTAGTGAAATTGTGTTAGTAATGGTCAAAGCGACAAGCGTGGGTATTAACCAAAAGTCTCCATACTAGGGTCTTTGTTAACTGGGATATATGTTCTGGTCGGTTAATCCCACTTCCACCTCTAAGTTTTAGCAAAACAATCATACCCAAGGTTGACCGTGGTAGTGGGGTCACTAGAATCCTCTCATCCATTCAATAACCTCATTGAAAAGAATGGGTATTGACCAAACCGTGGTCGGAAACTTACAACCTAAGTCAACTCTAACTTACAATGAGTCGACCGCGGTAGTAGGGTCACTAGAATCCTCTCATCTGTTCAATACCTAAGAGTTTTCTTACGTCAAAACTAGTTTTACCCATTCAATATTAAACTCCAAAGACAAAACAACACTTGTCAAAAAGGTCACGTCCAACTAGAAGGTGTAAACCAAGGCTGGTTCCGAAGCGCTAATAAGAAGGTCATCGGTCAAACACTCGCCTTTAAGTGAGCCAGAGGCGAAGTCAGCACTTGAACGCGAAAGAGAAACATTCTTTCTTATTTCTAGAATTAGGAGATATTGACTATATCTGAGTGGTTACATGATAGTAGGTTCAAGATAAGGAGGTTGAATACTAGGATCGTAGCTCAACCTAAGCTCATACCTAAGAAAGTCCAAGGATAATCCAATTTCGAGTGGATAGTTCCCTGCTTAGGATTCCATATAATGCTTCCTTGGCTGCTTCAAATTCATGTTTAAGTCGAACGAGTTGACTAGTATGCACTAAGTCCAATGGAAGTGGGCTAAACCAAAGTAAGCCTTAGTAGGCTAGAGTCTAAAATCCGTAAACAGGTCTAGAGGAAAAAAGTCTAGTCATCCACGTAACAATGATTTTTGTTAAACCTCAATCGCTACAACTCAAGGGCTCGGAGATGACGCATGATGTATGAAGGATTTAAAGCATTGACTAGCCAATGCACCAGTAGAGTAAAAAATGTGTAGGATATGGGAATATAGTATGGGCTACACATAATTAGTAGGCTCACCAAAGCTGGATGACATGTGGTGGATAAATCTAGCTCCCAAAAAGGTTGATCAAATCCAATTTGGGGTCATTGGTTAAACCAAAACGTGAGGGTGAAATCGCCGATTGACAAACAAAGCACGATATTGACCGTTAAGAGCTAGTAAGGGGGAGTTCGCAAAGATCAAAATGATCATAGTTAAGTATGGGTAGTTAATCTCGTAATCTCATCGTCAACTAACTCGAGTCATCACAAGTGAAGCCTAATCTGAAACCTAGGAAAATTCGTGTAACACTCTAGTTGGAAAATCAAAAGAACAAGGAGTGCATCGTTAAAGATAAGGTATAAAGTACCATGAAGAGTGAAAAAGGTATTGGATTTATAACAACAAAATATCTCAAATCATAACAAAATGTTAAGGATCATCAAAAACTTTGCACGAAGTAAAGAGTTCGAAAGCAAAAAATATCGATTAGTAATGTAAAACACAAAGAACACAGATGACCCCAAAGGTCAAAGTGCTCAAATTGAAAATAATTGTTTTAGAATAAAAGTCAAATCTCATCGATCAAAAAATTGCATTTGAGAGAACATTTAATATTTAAGGGAATACATAAGTCTCAAATTCGTCCAAACCTCGAGGACACGTAAATCACTAGAAAGGGGTGAGGAAAATTTCAGAAATAAGTCAAGTTCATGGGACGAGGCACAGCGGCCAAAACATGAAATAAAATTGAGAAAATTTAAAGCATTTACTAAATCCATGGGCAGATAAAGTTTATCAAAATTGAAATGCCCACAAGGGTCAAAAGTAGTAGCCGGAAGCGATGCCAAATTCATTGTTTAAATAGTTAAGCAAAAGTGACAAATAGGGGATGACTTTCGGTTGAAGAAATGCGTAACTGATATAGTAGAAGACTAAGTCGTAAAAGAAGATTTAACAGAAAGATTAAGTGAAGTGAAAACAACTGGCATCAAAAGTAT
The DNA here is from genome assembly GCA_032719365.1 of Prinsepia uniflora. Lineage (NCBI taxonomy): Eukaryota > Viridiplantae > Streptophyta > Magnoliopsida > Rosales > Rosaceae > Prinsepia > Prinsepia uniflora. Next base: position 58,065,735 of record CM064868.1, on the reverse strand, counting down.
CACATCATAATACATGCTACAATTTTGACACTGCAAAACTTTTTTTAGTGCAGAAAGATTTTATCATTACAAATAAGAAAGTCCACAAGGACACAAAATTTCCTCAAGAAGCTCAGTAGCAAGGTGAAAATTGTTTGCAGAAAACGGTAAATTCGTTTTGAATGCCTAGTGAGGCTAAATACCATATTTAAGACGGCACATAAAACAAAAGCATATCAAAGAAGCATCAAGCATAAAATTTAAGTTATTTAAATTGCTTCCAGGGTGTGTACAAGGAAGGTTTGAGTAATAGCAGATACAAAATAATGATAGGGTACTAACACTGTAGGAATAACGATTACAGTTCCAAAAGATGAAGAAGGCACCACCGTTAAGTAATTGGCCTCCCATACTACCAGGAGGTCCACAATGATTAGAAAATATGGAACCTACGATAGGTTGCACGTTCTCGATCCCCGAGGTAAAAGTCTAACTAAAACGTAAAACTAGAAATATCCTTCAAAGTACCCTCAAAGCACCATTTACCTGAGAATAAAATTACTTGTAAGAGCCTAGAAAAATTCCCTAAGAAGGTCCTAGAGTCCCCAAAAAGGCCAATTTCCTAAAAGATTCTAAAGTTGTAGTTCTTAAAGCATCGGTCAAATAGATTCAACTCAAGTTTCCAGGGTGGTTCTGGAGATCCCATTTCCCGAGATAAATCACCAACAAACCTAATGTGAAAAGGCGAGCTTGCCACGCACATCGCTGAATAACTCATTCATAGCACCCATATGAGCCCTAGGATCATAAGCACCACCCAAACATGGAATTCGACGAAAAGAAAATCTAGCTAATCGCAACTAAGGAATACCCAAAACTAAACTGAACTCCAACTCTACTCATGGAAACTCACGATCAGGTGGTGATGAAATAAAATTCACGGTAAAAAGCGATTCTATTTATTCAAGGAGTTTCTCTAACATCGGGAAATTGAATTGTATGATCATCAAGTGTCTGAAACTAATGACACGTCCTAGAATCATGCTCGGATACCAAATCCACACACCTCGGTTTAGAAAGCCCGGAAGGACACGTCAATTGATACGCTAAAATAAAGTATTTAAGCAAACATAAAGTCACACTCAACACTTAATGAAAACATATGCAAATTAAAACCCTTTTTTGTTGAATGTAACATTGATATGTAGGGATCGTTTTGGACAATGGATTGAGGGTACCTATGTGACGACCCGTCCCTAATTAACGGGATTAATTAAGGATTAATTACGGATTAGCGAGACTAATTGGAGATTAGACGAGAATGAGCGGACGTTCGGACGAAATGACGATTTTGCCCCTAGAATGGGCGAATCGTTGACTTTTTATTCGGAAGGTCAAATGGATTTTGACCGATGACAGTGACGTCGTTCGTGATGTCACGAGTTCATAGACAGGTGGCACGCTCGATTCCGACGTCCGAGGAGGAAGTTATGACGTTCGGAAGCCCAAGGGCATTTTGATAATTTGGGTGAATAGGAGGTCAAAAATTGACTTTTTGACCGGGAGGTCCGATGGCCGAGGGCTGAAGACCGTTATGTAGATCACGACGATACGAATCCGTAGATAGGCGGCACGTCGAATTCGGACGTTCGACGGGGAAGTTACGGTTCACGGAAATTGAGAAGTACTATTCACAATAGCGCTTTTTTCGAGGCAAGTGGAATTAGGTGGGGCCCAGGGATTTTTTAGTGGCCCAATGGATGAGTGACAAGTGTCACTCATCCACTGGACATCACTTTTCATTCACGCATCTTCCATTTCCTCTTCATCGATCATTTTCTTCATTTTTCCTAAACCAAAACCGATCAAACTCTCACCCCAAATCCAACCCCTCAACCCAATGATCATATCTGAGAGACCAGAGAGTGAGGGAGGACCCGTGGACACTAGTGGCCGGCCAGGAACGGCGCCACGTGGACGGCGGAGGAGGAGTGCACGGTAAGCCCGATAAACCCATTTTTCTTCTATTTTTCGATTTGGACATTTTGGTTGCTATTAGATGATTAGGATAAGCTTAGGTGGTTATTAGGAAGCTATTAAGATTATTTTGGGAGGTGTTGGACGGCTGTGAATCCGTGAGTGAATTTGAGAGAAAATGAACCGTGAGGTTCAAAAATTAAACCATAGGATTGAGGCGTTTTTAGATTGTTTTATTGATTGGGTTAGTTAGGAAACTTGAAAATAGGAATTTAGGAATTGGAATGGAGGAAAAAGGATGAAAATTGAGGGAGAAACTGAGTCGAACCGGTCACACCGGTCTGAACCGGCCGTCGCAGGGACAGGGACGATCCACAGTAGCCAGCGTGTGGGCCCACGCGCAGGCCACTTCCAGGGGCGCGTGACGGCGCGTGATTGGGTATTTGGGGATGTGTTCAACACACGAAACCATCTATTCGATGTAACGAACCTTTTGGGACTGGTTTCGTGTCAATCAGACATCGTTTCGATATAGTTCGGGACGTCCGAAGGTTTAGGTTCGAGTTTAAAAATAGTTAGAAATTCCGGAAAATTACGGGACTTTAGTGAGGGGTTATTTAGGTAGTTAGTAACCCTCTAAAATAATTTGGACAGGTTCGGGAATCCCGGAGGAGACGATTGACGCGGGAGACGATTATGGCACGCGTATCAAGGCGCGGCTTTGGACGGTCTGTGAGTGGACCCTTCTTTCGAAATTGATGCATGCATAAATGTTTATAAATGCTTTTAATACTTGTTTTGTGTTGCCATGAGTGCAAATTTTTTGTGGTAGCCTAGGATTTACGTATTTGCACGTATTTCGAGATTTACGGTTTTATACGATGCTTATACGTGCTAGGTTTTCAACGAGGGTTTAATAAACGGATTTTGGATTTGGAAATATGAAATCGGGCATGAGTCCCCCTTTGATTTACAAATCTCGGACTTGGAGTCCCTTTGAATTGACGAGGAATCAGACCGAGGGTCCATTTGTGTTATACGATCGGGCTGAGGGCCCAGTTGGTTTACGATTCGGGTTTGAGGCCCAGTTAGGTGTACTATCGGGCTTGAGGCCCCGTTGATTTGTGATATCGGGCCTAAGACCCATTTAGTAGAGATATCGGGCTTAGGGCCCTATTGGTTGTAAAATCGAACTTGAAGTCCTATTGAGTTGTGGTTCGGGCTTAGGGCCCAGTTATTCGTGTTATCGGGCTGGAGTCCCAGTTCAGTTTGTGAAATGAGAATTCGGGCAAGAGACCCAGTTGAACTGGGGATTTAGGCCGAGGCCTGTGAAATGAAGAATCGGATTCGAGGAATCCCGTTGAGATGAATCGGGTTTGAGACCCAGTTGAAATGTATTTTGAGAAAGAAAGAAAGTATTTTGAAAATATATTGAACCCTCCATATGTTTATATGATCTCCTCCAGCGTCGACTTGGATGGTCACGATCCACTGACCAAAATGGGCTTCCCCATTGGGAACCCGTTCCAGGAGTGGGAGATTGTGTTGTGGTCCCGGACCAGTTTTCAGGAGAAATACTCGAACTAGAACCCGAGAGATAGCTCGGACTAGGTTCAGAGACAGAGCCTTCCAAACGGAGAATTCCTGGGAGAAGACTCGGAGTGAGACCCCGGCTGGTATGCATACCCTATTAGAGATAAATCGTGACCATTATCGGGGATTTGATCCCTAGGGGCTGTGTTCCCCGAGTTGGCATCTTCTCGGAAGAGCCGCGGATGGGTTATACGTATGACGGTACGTATGAGATTTTATGGAAAAATGATTTGAGGGCGGAGACCCTGTGTTTTATGACTTAGAAAGTTATTTGGGGCGGAGACCCCGTACTCTATGTGATTTGGGCTGAGTCCCTATTGATTTGACCTACGGGTTTTAGATTGTGATTTCGGGTCGAGGACCCAAATGGCTTTATGGTTCATGACGGTTTATGGGAACCGGCATGAACCCTTGAAAGGTGTTTGTGGGTCATGCCGGTTTATGGGAACCGGGCATGAACCCTTAAATTATTTCAAAAATGTGTTTGATGAATTGATTGATTTTATGAATGTTTTACTAAATGATTTTTGGTATGCATGCGTATGTTTTTATGAAGGGCATAAAATATCTTCTTATGAAAATGTTTTTAAATTAAAATATTAAATTGTCCACTCACAGTTTTCGTGTTTTAATGCCCTTCAGGTTGATCGCGGATGCAGGCTGTAGTAGAGACGAGACATCACTCCCCTTCTCATACGATCCTGACGCACTCTGATAGCCCCGGTGAGGGCTAGAGATGGAATTTTCCCTGGTCTGACACTTCGTGTCAGACGGGATCAGGCGGGTTCCACGTTAATCCCGGGGGATTTGGGGCCGGTCCTGACAAGTTGGTATCAGAGCGTATTTTGCTTGTGGAGTACGCGCAGGTCGAGGTTGTGATGTCTCTGAAGTCTTAGCAACCGTCATCAACCTAGTAATTAAGGCATTAGTACAAGGATTCGTTAGAACCGAACCTTAGTTAGATGGTGTTTTTCACGTGATACGGTAGTTGAGGTTCGATTGGCATTGGAGGCCACATGTTTCGATATTTGATCCCGAGGAGGATCAGTATTCAAGTGAATCCGACGGCTTAGAGCCGTAGTGTTACTGGAAAGAGGATCCAGTAGATCGGTAGAGACCGTATGACGACTTGAGAGTCGTGACCGCTCGACGGTAGTGTCGTGTCGGATAGAGGATGCCCAGAGTAATACTAGTGGTGGTCAGAGGTTAGGGTCGCTCGGTTTACGATGACCCTGTACGACTACAGTCACGACTTTTGGGAATAGGAATGTTTGACCCTAATTGGCATAAGAGGCCATGTTTCAGTGTGTCGAATCCCAGTGGGATGTCGACTAGCAGGAGACGCCGGAGTTGTTGTCGTGTGACACGATAGTTGACGATCGCGACGTGTGATCGTTGTGCAGTGTTAGGTACGAAGTATGGCCGAATGCTTGTGGAGGCCAGCGGCTGAGAGCCGTAGAGTTACGAGAGGACGAGATCCTCAGAGTGTAGTTATTGGCTGGTTTGGTACCAGTATCAGAGTACGACGACTCTTCGGAGTCGAGATCGAGGGATCGGTCTAGATGGTAGGGCTGCAGCGGGCAGCCGGGTTTGTGATAACCTAGTTATTAATTGATTGGACAAGTTACCAGGAATGTGGTACTTGTGATCGGATCCTGAGGTGGACCAATCGGTGGATGTTGTGCGTTGAGAGGTTAGTACCAACGGTGAGACTACCGCATGGTTTTGGGAGTCTCGGTAGCAGGGTATTTGTGGGATTAGTCTGCACGAGGTGGTGGCAGACATTGATATCGACAGACATGATTGAGTTTTATCGAGTTGGATAGACTCAGGTTGCCGTGACGATTGTGACGATAGGATTCGTCAGTCGTGACGAGGATACGAGGTTCGAGCAGTGGTTCTGGATTCGACTCGGTGACGGCTGAGTCCGATCGCTGAATGAGATGTTGACCTTGGGTGTTGGCACACTTGCCACGCCCTTGTGAAGGTGGTAGTTGTGAGTGGGATAGAGGGGATCCCGAGTGGCTCAATCCGAAGTACGAGAGTGCTTGGTATGGAGACCAATTTCCCATGTGTTGGAGATCTGTTTCCCCACTAATGGAGACTAGGTCCCCCATTGCTACGAGATTTAGTCGCGAGGATGTACTCAGAAGTATGGAAGTGAAAAGTGAGTTACGGACGCGTGGATGGTATCCAGTTGAGTTGAGGACTTGACAGTCCATTACGGATTAGTTTTGGTTGACTACAGTTGACCATAGCTCCTGAGTGAGGACATGGCACTGGTTTGCCTATAGAACGTTAGTAAGTTTGGGTGTGAAGTGAGCTTCGTGATTGGATAAGAAACACGGTTCCTACGAGATTGGAACTTCGGAATCAAGAAAAGTTGTGACCGAGACGTTGAGAGGAGTACCTGTTTCCGTATTGGTGATGAGTATTCCAAGGTCACTGAGTGTGATGCCGTAGCAGATAGTGTTGAGTGCTAGAGGATGACATTGGATGAACATGGATGTCACCATCTTGGATTTGTCCCTAGGTGGGACGACGAGGAGTGTTGTGACAGCTAGGAGTTCAAGAGGGTGTAAGAACCGAACACCTAGGCTGTGAGTCAAATTTGATTGACTTGACGAGTGGATGGTGCTTAGGGTCACGGGATGTGGCGAGTGAGTATCTGAAGTAATGGATAGACGTTCGCTGGGTGCGGACGGTAGTATATGGTTGGACGTTGCCAGAGTGCAGTCCTTGAGTAGGTCGGGTGACACCCCGATGTTGAGGTAATGTGGGTGCACCGGTGTGTTGTGCGCTTTAGACAATGGGATTGACTACTGTCAATCGGTATGTTAGGTTGAGAGTGCGCGTGTAACGACCCGTCCCGAATTCCGGGATTAGATTAGTCACTAATCATGATTAGCGAGGTTCAACGGTGGTTAGTAAGGCGGAATCGGACAAAATGTGCAAAATGACCGTTTTGCCCCTGATCGTGGGCAAAATGTTGACTTTTTGTTCGGACGGTCAAATGGACTTTGACCGATGACCGTGACTTAGTTCGAGACGTCACGAGTTCATAGACAGGTGGCACGTTCGATTCCGACATTCGTAGAGGAAGTTATGGTGTTCGGAAGTTGAGGGGTATTTTGGTAATTTGGCTTATTAGGGGCCAAATGTTGACTTTTGATCGGGAGGTCCGATGGGCGAGGGCCAAGGACCGTTACGTAGGTATCTTCGATACGAATCCAACGACAGGCGGCATGCCGAAATCGGAGATCCGACGACGACGTTATGGTCAAGGAAACGAACTAACGAACCGAGGCCGGGATTAAAACAATAATATAATAGTGAATAGTGACGTTGACTGTGCACCTCCGGATGAGTGACAAGTGTCACCCATCCCCTGAATTCTGATCCATGTTTCCCTCCCAACATCATCATTTCCTACATCATCATTTCTCCTTCATCATTTCCTCCATTTTCTCCCTAATTATCTCCATATTTTCCTTACACCGTGAGCAAAACAGAGAGTGAGTGAGCTGGGAGAATTGGCTCCCTTCCTTGGCCGTTCTTGAGAGAAAATTGAAGGTTGAGAGAGACTGAATTGGCTGGGAAACACGAGAGGCAGAGAGGTTGCTGGAAATCGAAAAATTGAATTTTAGGAAATTGGGGGGAAAATTCGAAATGGAAGAATTAGGCCGTGAGGATCGCAATTGAGCTTACCTTCAGCTTTCTGGGAGTTCCACGATCAGAATTGTCGAAGGAATGAAGGGATTTGGCCACCAATTGGCTCTGATCACACTTGGTGACAGAGGAGGAATTTCGAAGTTGAGTCGTGGAATTGGAGGCTTCGTTGGATGAAATTGTTGTGGGGAAATGACTCCTCATGATCCCACGATGCTTCTGGGTTCATCAATTGAAGGAAACCGATCGAGATTGACAGAACTCCATTGTTGAACAGTGACGGTGCTCGAGCTTGAGTCGTGACGTTTGAGCACAGGTTTGATGCAATTGATGTGGGGGAATTGTTCCTCAGGGTCCGTTGATGCTTCTGGAATCATCAATTGGATGAAACCTGCAGCAATTGAGGGAGTTCCATGATTGCACAGTAACCTGGGTGTTCTTCGTGTTCATCGTGGAATCGATGGAATTTGGGTAAGTTATCATGTAATTGATGTTACAGACTTATAATTGGACTTAAAACGAAGCTAATGGAATGATCAATTGACGGAATTAGGATCGAATTGGCAGGATTGGAACCGGGTTGTGTCGCGGGTGAATTGGACCGGTTTACCAGACAAACGGGTTGGGCTGGTGACACTGTAGCAGGCGCGTGGGTTTCACGCGCAGCCACTCACGGCGGCGCGTGGCGGCGCGTGGGCACGGATCTCGAGGTGAGGTCAACATGACTTCTGCCCTATTTAATGTAACAGACATTTTGGAATTGGTTTCGTGTCGATCGGACACCGTCTCGATATTGTTCGGGATATCCGAAGGTTTTAAATTAAGTTTAAAAATAAGTAAAAATATGGGAAAATTACGGGACTTTGATAGGATGTTAATGATGAGGTTAGTAACCCTCTAATGTGATTTGGACAGGATTGGGAGTCCCGGTGATAGTGGTGTGGCCCGGGAGGGCCGGTGGCATGCGTATCGAGGCACACGGTTAAAACGGTCTGTGAGTGGACTTTGGTTTTATAAATTCTTTGCATGCTTAAATGTTTTACATGGATTATGATTGTGATTGTATGATGTTGGTTTGGTTGTTGGTAAATTGTACGGTTTCACGTATTTCGAGGCGATTTACGTGCTTGCACGTAAATCGAGGTTTTCCAGTTTTACATGGATTTTCCATATTTATGACTTGGATATAATATGATAAAATGGTTTTGAAATTGGAAATATGAACTCGGGCTTGAGGCCCAATTATGTTGGAAATTTCGGACTTGGAGTCCATTTGAGAATCGTGCCGGGGGCCCAGTTGGTTAATGAAATCGGGCCAAGGGCCCAGTTGGTATGAAATCGGGCTGAGACCCATTTGAGTTATGTTCTCGGGCCAGGGGCCCAGTTGATTTGTGAATTCGGGCCGTGGGCCCAGTGGGTTTATAAAGTCGGGCTGCGGGCCCAGTTGGTTTGCAAATCGGGCCGTGGGCCCAGTGGTTCATAAAATCGGGCATGAGGCCCAGTTGGATTATAAATTTGATTTCGGGTCAGGGACCCTATATTTAATAATTGTGATTTTGGGTCAGGGTCCCTAAATGGAACTGTGTGGTTTTATGGAAATTTCGGGCAGGTCCCAATGGTAATAATGTGATAAAAGGATTTAATAAAACTGTTTTCCATATACCATCTGGATACAAGGATATATGATGGTCTCCTCCAGATGTCTGGGACACTGGGGAAGTCATGGTGCATTGCCTGCGATGGGTCATTATACGGAGCAGCCGGACCGTATGATGACTCAGGAGCAGGATTGCTATGATTGACGTCAGGGACGTCAGACATCAGGAATGTCAGATATATGGACCCGGAGAGACCCCGGGCAGCACGCGTAGCTTATGAAACCGTGAGATATGACGTCAGGGACGTCTAGCGTCTGGGACGCTAAGCATCTGGGATGCTGGTGATGGTAATGGTAAAATATGGATTAATGAATAAAATGGCTTGTTGGTTGGATATGTGTTATGTGGTAAAAATGGATTATTGGTTATGAAATGGTATGTAGGGTCGGGGACCCTAAATGGTTTGGATTTTGAATTGATGTTCATTTATGGTCGTGGGTGGTGACCCACATGGTTTTAATATGTATGGTGGTGGTATTCCACGGTTTTGGGCTGAGTTCCCACACTTGGTTTTTGGTTAACGGTTTTTGGGCTAAGGTCCTAATGGCTCGGTTGAGCAAACATTTTGGTTACTGGTTTTTGGTGGCATGCATACGTTTTTATTGGAGGGCATAAATGTCTTATAAATGTATTTGGTAAACTTATTGGTTTTTGTCCACTCACAGCTTTTGTTTTTAATGCCCTTCAGGTTGATCACGGATGCGATTGCAGCAGAGACTAGGACATTGCACACCTCCTCCATCGATCCTTGCGCACTCTGGATGCCCCGTTTGGGCAGTGGCTCTTGGTCATCCCTTGTCTGACACCCCTGGTTGGACGGGAGCAGGGCACATTCCATGGTAATCCCGGGGGGATTGGGATGGGTCCTGTCAACTTGGTATCAGAGCATGGTTGCTCTATTTGTGCGCACAGGTCGAGGGTGTGATGTCTCATTGGGCTGCAATTCGTTATCAACCTGATAGATAGTTTTTGGGTTTGGATAGTGGATGGAGTGTGATTGGCCCGATACGCCGTGCATTAATGTGATTCGACCCAAGTGGGGTTGATTGTGGTGAACGGGTATTGCGGGACCGTCGGTTCGGTCATGTGATATTGGATTTTTGTGCTGCTAGGTGCAGCCAGGTTCGGGGAACCTCATTTGAGTAATAGTCTAAAATGTGAACCCTAGTGGTGGTTGTTGGTGTGAGAGATGTTGGTTCATCGGAGTTGGCCGGTGACCTTAGTGGTGGAACCCACATTGAGTTGATGGTAGGATTGGATTTGACGTCTATTCGATGTCAGGACCGCGGGGTCGGTCAGGTTGTGGATTTTATATTACGGAAAACTGTTTGGTTCGGTTGAACCATAGGGTGTGATTGTGGATCTCTAGTATTAAAAAGGTAAACCTTAATTGTGGCTAGTGGATGAGAACTTGTGCTGCGGCGAGTGGCTGAGGTCATGGATGACCATGTGGATGGCTCTGGTGAGTCTAGGCAGAACTATGGGATCCGATTTACGGATACGGTTCTGAGATAAATTATGGAATCCCGTGTTGGATCGGGTATTGGTGTGATGTGTGGATGCGGATCACGATAGTAATGACAGTTGGTCGGTAGTCATATGGAGATGACTGGCTATCGAGGGTAATTAGTGTGGTTCTGATACTTGGGGATCAGGGGACGTTCACGGAACGTTCATTTTCCTGATGTGGATTGTCAGAGTGGTGGTACCCATAGTCGTGAGGTACGGGATCGTCGTTCGGTATAAACGGAGATCCAGGATTGTCGTATTTGCACACGGTGTGCAAGTATGGATGTTTGCGGGGTTGGTACTTTTGTGCTGATGCTAGTATGGATGCCTGTGTGCTGATACTAGTGTTGTTGATAGAGTGTTGGTGCTGGTACTAGCGCTGGTGCTAGTGTCGGTAATGGTGTTGACGATGAGCGACAAATTGGGGTGTGACTCCGTCATGATGAACATATGTTCGGTCCTTGAGATTCGGTAGTGGTTGAGTGATGGACTGGATGGGTTCCGGTTAAGATCGTAATGTGTTGGGATAAGTTCCAATAGTGGTGAGATAACCAGTAAGGAATGGATTAAAAAGGGTATAATTGAGACTTGAGTAATCTTGGGATGACGTCCCCTACGTCATGATAATTGGTGGCTTTGGGGGAGTTGTTGGCAACTCCAAAATTTGTGCGATTTGATGTTTTTAAATATCCCTAAAATGTACATGGAAATGATTAAAACTGGAAAAGACGAGGAAAACCATTAGTGGTATAAAGGTAGGAATTTGTAATTGAGAACTTGGGAAACCGAGTGTTGAACCTGTAAAGGTCGGGATGTACGAACGGAACAATAACGGATTGATTGTGGACACGTCGTCCAAGTGAGGTGAAGAGGTAGGAAGTCTAGTGGTTAGACTTGACGTCTTGTTGGGAGCATGTCTGTTTCCAGCATGGTTGGAACCTTAAATTCGAGAAGCGTTGTGATTGGGGAACGAGAGTGGTGTTCGTTCTTGGTGATTGGTATTCCGAAGTCATTGGGGTTGACTTCTTGCTTTCTGCCCTGGCAGACATTGACTGTAGTTACCAGTACGTTGAGCGTGTATTGGTTGGTGAGCCCATGTGTGTTGTGAGGTCATTAGGAGGAGCTACGTGTTCGAAATTAGGTAAACGAGATTTTTCATTTTCTGCTTGGTGGCAGACGATGTTGGAGTACATGGTGTGGTGAGTGCAGTGAGTTTTGTTGCATCCACGTAGGATGAGTATTGGTGTCATTATTTTGGATCATCCTTGGTTTTCCTAGGTGGAATGACAAGGATCGATACGAACTTGGGTGTGTGAGTCGTAAATGACGAGATTAAACTTCTTTTCGAAGTGGGGCCCGTATGGTATTCTACTCGGGTGAGTAGGTTTTCAAGGTAGTTGAATTTTGTCAACCTTAGACGTGTGGAGGTTGGATTGGCTTCCCTATGAAGTCAATCAAGTGTATTGAACGGGTAACCGATAGGTTCGGTTTTGGTGTGTCTTGGTAAATGTGAACGAGATTTCGGGATTTGGAATCGAATTTCTGGGTGATGATTCAGGATTCGATTTTGGAACTTGAAAGTATATTTCCGGATTTGGGTACGGAATGGTTATTCCAAATGCTAGCTTACGGAATAATGATTTCGGATTCGGATTTGGATATGAATTAAAATGGGATATCTGGGTTTGGATCCCGGATTTCTTACGAAGTTGCGGATTCAGATTCGAAAGTGGAACTAGATGTTGGGTGGAGTTTCGATTTGTCTCATGCTGGATTGGGCAAACGTACTCCATTATTGGAACTTGTTCGGCTATGACCTAGGTGGTTGTAGTTTGGTTATTAGGTAGATGTGTGTACTTCGTACATGGTTCGAGGTACAAAACCTTGTAGACTTGTGATGTCTAGTTACGGTATACGGGATATACCCGAGGTGTGTCGGTGAACGTGTTGGTAGTCGGATTGGTTCCGATACCATGGGATTGGTTGTGGACCGGACATTACTATGCAATGGGTCATGGTAATTCCGAAGTGTTTAATTACACACAGGTCGTGTGAAATGTCGGTAAGGGTATTGGAGAGTCGAGTACGTTGGTGGCATGTGTAGCCACGAGTGAGTCTAGTGTCAGTTTTTGACTGACAACAACTGTGTGGTGACAGTTTGTCAGGATGTGTCAACATAGATTGTTGAGTGGGGTCAGCTGACTCCTAGTGGGAGTGGGAAAGGAACCGTCGAGTTGTTGCGTCAACGAGAGGGTTGATTTGACAAGTGGTGTCAAATTTGAAACAAGTAGTTTCAGTCATTCGACAGGGTCGAATGTAGTCATTGCGTTTAGAGTATTAATGGTACGTAGAGTGTAGACAAGTTTTGTCTAAGTAGTTGGTGTACGGGTGTACACGTGTTGCGTGGTCGATTCCACTTTCCACGGGGTGTTTGTGGAATCAGGGTAATCGAGTTTCGAGAGCGAAACCTATTAAGGAGGGAAGTACGTTGAGATTAGAGCGGTTGGAATTTCGAGGACGAAATTTATTAAGGAGGGAAGGTTGTAACGACCCGTCCCGAATTCCGGGATTAGATTAATCACTAATCTTGATTAGCGAGGTTGAACGGTGGTTAGTAGGGCGGAATCGGACAAAATGTGCAAAATGACCGTTTTGCCCCTGGTCGTGGGCAAAATGTTGACTTTTTGTTCGGACGGTCAAATGGACTTTGACCGATGACCGTGACGTAGTTCGGGACGTCACGAGTTCATAGACAGGTGGCACGTTCGATTCCGACATTCGTAGAGGAAGTTATGGTGTTCGGAAGTTGAGGGGTATTTTGGTAATTTGGCTTATTAGGGGCCAAATGTTGACTTTTGATCGGGAGGTCCTATGGGCGAGGGCCAAGGACCGTTACGTAGGTATCGTCGATACGAATCCAACGACAGGCGGCATGCCGAAATCGGAGATCCGACGACGACGTTATGGTCAAGGAAACGAACAAACGAACCGAGGCCGGGATTAAAATAATAATATAATAGTGAATAGTGACGTTGACTGTGCACCTCCGGATGAGTGACAAGTGTCACCCATCCCCTGAATTCTGATCCATGTTTCCCTCCCAACATCATCATTTCCTACATCATCATTTCTCCTTCATCATTTCCTCCATTTTCTCCCTAATTATCTCCATATTTTCCTTACACCGTGAGCAAAACAGAGAGTGAGTGAGCTGGGAGAATTGGCTCCCTTCCTTGGCCGTTCTTGAGAGAAAATTGAAGGTTGAGAGAGACTGAATTGGCTGGGAAACACGAGAGACAGAGAGGGTGCTGGAAATCGAAAAATTGAATTTTAGGAAATTGGGGGGAAAATTCGAAATGGAAGAATTAGGTCGTGAGGATCGCAATTGAGCTTACCTTCAGCTTTCTGGGAGTTCCACGATCAGAATTGTCGAAGGAACGAAGGGATTTGGCCACCAATTGGCTCTGATCACACTTGGTGACAGAGGAGGAATTTCGAAGTTGAGTCGTGGAATTGGAGGCTTCGTTGGATGAAATTGTTGTGGGGAAATGACTCCTCATGATCCCACGATGCTTCTGGGTTCATCAATTGAAGGAAACCGATCGAGATTGACAGAACTCCATTGTTGAACAGTGGCGGTGCTCGAGCTTGAGTCGTGACGTTTGAGCACAGGTTTGATGCAATTGATGTGGGGGAATTGTTCCTCAGGGTCCGTTGATGCTTCTGGAATCATCAATTGGATGAAACCTGCAGCAATTGAGGGAGTTCCATGATTGCACAGTAACCTGGGTGTTCTTCGTGTTCATCGTGGAATCGATGGAATTTGGGTAAGTTATCGTGTAATTGATGTTACAGACCTATAATTGGACTTAAAACGAAGCTAATGGAATGATCAATTGACGGAATTAGGATCGAATTGGCAGGACTGGAACCGGATTGTGTCGCGGGTGAATTGGACCCGTTTACCAGACAAACGGGTTGGGCTGGTGACACTGTAGCAGGTGCGTGGGTTTCACGCACAGCCACTCACGGCGGCGCGTGGCGGCGCGTGGGCACGGATCTCGAGGTGAGGTCAACATGACTTCTGCCCTATTTAATGTAACGGACATTTTGGAATTGGTTTCGTGTCGATCGGACACCGTCTCGATATTGTTCGGGATATCCGAAGGTTTTAAATTAAGTTTAAAAATAAGTAAAAATTTGGGAAAATTACGGGACATTGATAGGATGTTAATGATGAGGTTAGTAACCCTCTAATGTGATTTGGACAGGATTGGGAGTCCTGGTGATAGTGGTGTGGCCCGGGAGGGCCGGTGGCACGCGTATCGAGGCACACGGTTAAAACGGTCTGTGAGTGGACTTTGGTTTTATAAATTCTATGCATGCTTAAATGTTTTACATGGATTATGATTGTGATTGTATGATGTTGGTTTGGTTGTTGGTAAATTGTACGGTTTCACGTATTTCGAGGCGATTTACGTGCTTGCACGTAAATCGAGGTTTTCCGGTTTTACATGGATTTTCCATATTTATGACTTGGATATAATATGATAAAATGGTTTTGAAATTGGAAATATGAACTCGGGCTTGAGGCCCAATTATGTTGGAAATTTCGGACTTGGAGTCCATTTGAGAATCGGGCCGGGGGCCCAGTTGGTTATTGAAATCGGGCCAGGGGCCCAGTTGATTTGTGAATTCGGGCCGTGGGCCCAGTGGGTTTATAAAGTCGGGCTGCGGGCCCAGTTGGTTTACAAATCGGGCCGTGGGCCCAGTGGTTCATAAAATCGGGCATGAGGCCCAGTTGGATTATAAATGTGATTTCGGGTCAGGGACCCTATATTTAATAATTGTGATTTTGGGTCAGGGACCCTAAATGGAACTGTGTGGTTTTATGGAAATTTCGGGCAGGGCCCAATGGTAATAATGTGATAAAAGAATTTAATAAAACTGTTTTCCATATACCATCTGGATACAAGGATATATGATGGTCTCCTCCAGATGTCTGGGACACTGGGGAAGTCACGGTGCATTGCCTGCGAGGGGTCATTATACGGAGCAGCCGGACCGTATGATGACTCAGGAGCAGGATTGCTATGATTGACGTCAGGGACGTCAGACATCAGGAATGTCAGATATATGGACCCGGAGAGACCCCGGGCAGCACGCGTAGCTTATGAAACCGTGAGATGTGACGTCAGGGACGTCTAGCGTCTGGGACACTAAGCATCTGGGATGCTGGTGATGGTAATGGTAAAATATGGATTAATGAATAAAATGGCTTGTTGGTTGGATATGTGTTATGTGGTAAAAATGGATTATTGGTTATGAAATGGTATGTAGGGTCGGGGACCCTAAATGGTTTGGATTTTGAATTGATGTTCATTTATGGTCGTGGGTGGTGACCCACATGGTTTTAATATGTATGGTGGTGGTATTCCACGGTTTTGGGCTGAGTTCCCACACTTGGTTTTTGGTTAACGGTTTTTGGGCTAAGGTCCTAATGGCTCGGTTGAGCAAACGTTTTGGTTACTGGTTTTTGGTGGCATGCATACGTTTTTATTGGAGGGCATAAATGTCTTATAAATGTATTTGGTAAACTTATTGGTTTTTGTCCACTCACAGCTTTTGGTTTTAATGCCCTTCAGGTTGATCACGGATGCGATTGCAGCAGTGACTGGGACATTGCACACCTCCTCCATCGATCCTTGCGCACTCTGGATGCCCCGTTTGGGCAGTGGCTCTTGGTCATCCCTTGTCTGACACCCCTGGTTGGACGGGAGCAGGGCACATTCCATGGTAATCCCGGGGGGATTGGGATGGGTCCTGTCAGCGCGAGAGTACGAGTACACTGTTGTTTGGATGGAATCCTAGATGGACATGAGTGACGATCGGATTTAATCCGATAGTGAGTTTGGAGACTCGAGGTAAGCCTAGATGACAAGTAGCATCGCTGAGTGATGCGAGATACGAGGCGAGGACTCTAGAACGAGTCGAGATCAGAGTAGCGCAGTGAAGCGCAGTGGAGCCGGGAGTTGCCGGATGGTCACGACGGATGTGACCTGTGAGAGTAATGGATGGAGAGATATTCGATACGTTCAGATCGATGTAGTTGATGGGACTCTCAGAAGAGTCAGTTTGGGGAATGGTGTCAGGACCCACCCCAGTTTCACCCCGAAAACCGAGGTAAATCCTGCTCCCTTCTGACACCCCGACACAACACCAAGGTAACTACTAAACTACACCGTCAGACGCAGGAGAAAAATAAGTACAACACCCCGAAGTCAAGTTTTACAGAGCATAGTACTGAATACAACAGAAAGAAAACTGGTAACTAGATACACGCACATGGAAAACTTTACAACACTCCGGGATCGCTCTAGTGACTTCTATGCCTCAGACGCTGCCTCGACGCCGAAACCCCGTGCTAGCTCCACGACTTGGAGGGCAAGTTAAAACAGAAGGTGTGGACCATAAATAATAAAATCATTTCCGAAAACCATTTCATAATAAAACCAGGGTTTAGCCCTCCGTTTTGAAACCACATGCATAACCCAGTTACTAAACAGTTATAAATCACATAAACCTCATCATAAAAACAGAAACACTATAAAAACAGTTACAAAAATCATACCATCAACGTCTTAAAACATAAGTATCAAAAACATAAGTACCAAGCCATAACCAACCGATCAAACCTGTTGGATCTATCCGAGTCTTTAAACTCCCGAGTCTTTAAACTCAACAGGCCTACGGGGGAAATATCAATATATCTGAGTCTTTAAACTCCCGAGTCTTTAAACTAAATCCGGGTCTTTAAACCTAATCCGGGCCCGTCCCCCGTCAATCAATATCCGGGTCTTTAAACCCAATAACCAGATCCAGCAAATCCAATCCAAAACCATTTGAAAACCATTTCGAAATTCATATCCAAACCCGAATCCGAAATCACCGGTCTGATGCCCTTCCGGCATCCAGAACCGTCATTCCGAACCCAAATCCGGAAATCCACTTTCCAACTTTAAAACCAAATCTCGATTCTCGAAATCCGATTTTAAAATCGAAACCCTTGATCATCGAAATCATGTTCCAAAATCCCTTTATAATCATTGAAAACCATTTATTTTTTGAAATCCCAAAATCATGGCATCATAATCAGAAATCAAGCATTTCTCGTAAAACGTGCCAAAAACCGTAATTCCTCGAAAAACGTGCAATTATGTAAAATCCACAAAGCATATCCGATAAACATAAAATCATAATTAAAACCATAAAACAATTATAGAAAAACAGTTATGCACGCTCGAGTTTAAGGAAAGGGTCCACTCACAGTACCGAGCTCTCAATCGCATCTCGAATGTCCCGTACGTTCCTCAGCTTCCTCGGGAAGTCCCGATCATGTCAACAACCGCCAAAGTACGTTACTAACACATCTATGAAGGTCCACCTACTTTTACCCTAAAATCCCTGAGTCCTAAACGTAACGAACTTAAACCCTAAACCTTCCCCCTCGCGGAACTAACCTCAAACAACGTCCGAACAACCAGAAACCAATTCCATTAGACTCGTCACAACACCTAGACCAAAAACCATGTTGAAAACTTCCTCAAGAACCACCGCACGTGCCCCCACGCGCCGCCTAAAGTGGCTGCGTGTGGCCCTCACGCGCCAGCTACAGTGTCACCAGCAACCTCTGGTCGACCCGGTTCGAAATAGTCCCTGCAACTCGAACCAGCGTGACTAGTTCTCCGCCGTGCCTGCACCAAAACTGCTCCTCTCTTCACCATCTGCTTTGTCTCGATCTAAGGAACTCATCCCCCTCACTCTAACACCTCGACTCATCCTACAACTCGTCGACTCAAGCTCGAACCAAACTCGAACCAGTCCCCTGTTTCAAGATCCCTTCAACCCGGTCACCCCCCGTCACGGTGACTGTCTTAAAATCTTACTTGAACCTCTCAGAGTCTTACCCAACTCACCAAAACCATCGACTCACGTCCAAAAGCCACAACTCAACGTTTGAAGCAAAACAGAAAAACAGAGCACACCGGTACTCTCCGTCGTTCTAGCCTCCGCCGTGCACTTCCCCGTCACGGCTGCACAACCAGAGGATACCTGGGACCCTACTGAGTCCCCCAGACCTCACTGGACTCCTCGATTCAACCCCAAAAGCTACAACTAGACGTCTGAACCTAAATGGTAAAACAAAGCACAGAGAGAAAAGTAAAGAAATTACCTGCGTCCTGCTCTTCACCGTGAGCTCCGCAGTGTCCACTGGGTTCCTAAGGCTCCACTCTTGTCTCTAAACACCACCAGCAGCGTCGATTGATAGACCACAATAGCACCACCACCCAAAACTCCTCACTGCTCTCTGTTTTCTCTGATTTTCCCGTGAGCTCACACTTAGCACACACACTAAGTCCTCACCTCCCAACCTTCTCACTGTCTCCCTCTCAAGCTCTGATCACTCTCACACCCTCACAAAACTCCCACTCTCACCGTGCTTGATCGATTCCTCCCCAATTCCCAGTCTCTGTTTCTCTCTGGGTCGAAGAACACACAAGCACTACACGGTTAACCCCCAAATTATTGGACCCGTGCACAAAATGCTGGAACCCTCTAGTTCCCCTACACGTGTCACCATCCTCTCCTCTCCCTCACAAATGTCTCAATCTCAGCCCTCCATTTGTCCCTCTCTGTTGCACAAATCCCAAGTGCAAAAGACCAAAATGCCCCTTCTTGAACCCCAAAATTACGATTTTACCCTGACCGTTTTAGACCCGTAACTCACACAACTTAACTCCGATGAACACGTGCCGCCTGTCGTTGAATTCAAGACGACGAGATCTACGTAACTGTCCTAGGTCAACGTGCCCAAAACCTGATCGTACAAAAAGTCAACTTTTCCCCCCTAAGTTAGCCAAATTACGGTTCTGCCCTCAACCTTCCGAACATCATAACTTCCTCCTCGGATGTCGGAATCGGGCGTGCCACCTGTCTACGGATTCGTGACGTCCTAAACTACGTCCTGGTCATCGGTCAAAGTCCATTTGACCACCCGAACTAAAAGTCAACTTTTTACCCAAACCGGGGGCAAAATCGTCATTCTAGGCTAACAACCTTATCTTCACCAACTAACCCCCGATTAAGCTCACTAATCTCATCTTAAACACTATCTTGGCCCTAATTTCCGGGACGGGTCGTTACAAATGGGAAATTGAGAAAGTTAACTGGAGCGAGTGTTTAGAGTTAGTTTGGACATAGGTCTGAGGATGACCTGTGAGATGGGATTTGTGCCATTGAGATGGCAGAATTTATAGGGTGCTATCAGATCGGATGCTGAGTAGGATGCCAGCTGGAGTGTGTTAGCCTTAGTGGGACTGCGTTTCCAGTTTGACGATTGTCAGATGGAAGTGTCAAAGAGTCAGACTGAAAACCATTGGGATGTCAGTCTGGTATTGTTGACCTGTCTAAGTGAGTGACAGGCGAGATTTACGAGTGTCGATGTTTGGTCTCGAGTGAGACGTGCGAGCAGACGTATAGTTCTCGAGAGCGAGTTGGAGCTTTGGAGGCTCTAGTGACGGTACGTACTGAGAACGGTACCGATGAGTACGGTATGTGTGTTGGACGTGTACTGCTACACGAGTATTCTCGTGTGAGTGCAACGATCCCTTTCGAGGAATAAGGTTGGATTCCACAGTTGGTTATGGAATCAGGTTGATCTGAATTTTGAGGACGAAATTCTTTAAGGAGGGGAAGATTGTGACGATCTGTCCCGAATTAACAGGATTAATTAAGGATTAATTACGGATTAGCGAGACTAATCGGAGATTAGACGAGAACTAGCGGACGTTCGGGCGAAATGACGATTTTGCCCCTAGAATGGGCAAATCGTTGACTTTTATTCGGACGGTCAAATGGACTTTGACCGATGACTGTGACGTCGTTCGTGACGTCACGAGTTCATAGACAGGTGGCACGCTCGATTCCGACGTCCGAGGAGGAAGTTATGACGTTTGGAAGCCCAAGAGAATTTTGGTAATTTGGGTGAATAGGAAGTCAAAAGTTGAATTTTTGACCTGGAGGTCCGATGGCCGAGGGCCGAAGACCGTTACGTACATCCCGACGATACGAATCCGTAGACAGGCGGCACGTCGAATTCGGACGTTCGACGGGGAAGTTACGGTTCACGGAAATTGAGAAGTACTATTCACAATAGCGCATTTTTCGAGGCAAGTGGAATTAGGTGGGACCCAAGGATTTTTCAGTGGCCCAATGGATGAGTGACAAGTGTCACTCATCCACTGGACATCACTTTTCATTCATGCATCTTCCATTTCCTCTTCATCGATCATTTTCTTCATTTTTCCTAAACCAAACCCGATCAAACTCTCACCCCAAATCCAACCCCTCAACCCAATGATCATATCTGAGAGACCAGAGAGTGAGGGAGGACCCGTGGACACTAGTGGCCGGCCAGGAACGGCTCCGCCGTGGACGGCGGAGGAGGAGTGCACGGTAAGCCCGATAAACCCATTTTTCTTCTATTTTTCGATTTGGACATTTTGGTTGCTATTAGATGATTAGGATAAGCTTAGGGGGTTATTAGGAAGCTATTAAGATGATTTTGGGAGGTGTTGGACGGCTGTGAATCCGTGAGTGAATTTGAGAGAAAATGAACCGTGAGGTTCAAAAATTAAACCATAGGATTGAGGCGTTTTTAGATTGTTTTACTGATTGGGTTAGTTAGGAAACTTGAAAATAGGAATTTAGGAATTGGAATGGAGGAAAAAGGATGAAAATTGAGAGAGAAACTGAGTCAAACCGGTCACGCCGGTCTGAACCGGCCGTCGCAGGGACAGGGACGATCCACAGTAGCCGGCGCGTGGGCCCACGCGCAGGCCATTCCAGGGGCGCGTGACGGCGTGTGACTGGGTATTTGGGGATGTGTTCAACACACGAAACCATCTATTCGATGTAACGAACCTTTTGGGACTGGTTTCGTGTCAATCGGACACTGTTTCGATATAGTTCGGGAGGTCTGAAGGTTTAAGTTCGAGTTTAAAAATAGTTATAAATTCCGAAAAATTACGGGACTTTAGTGAGGGGTTATTTAGGTAGTTAGTAACCCTCTAAATTAATTTGGACAGGTTCGGGAATCCCGGAGGCGACGATTGACCTGGGAGACGATTATGGCACGTGTATCGAGGCGCGGCTTCGGACGGTCTGTGAGTGGACCCTTCTTTCGAAATTGATGTATGCATAAATGTTTATAAATGCTTTTAATACATGTTTTGTGTTTCCATGAGTGCAAATTGTTTGTGGTAGCCTAGGATTTACGTATTTGCACATATTTCGAGATTTACGATTTTATACGATGCTTATACGTGCTAGGTTTTCAACGAGGGTTTAATAAACGGATTTTGGATTTGGAAATATGAAATCGGGCATGAGGACCCCTTTGATTTAAAAATCTCAGACTTGGAGTCCCTTTGAATTGACGAGGAATCGAACCAAGGGTCCATTTGTGTTATACGATCGGGCTGAGGGCCCAGTTGGTTTACGATCCGGGTTTGAGGCCCAGTTAGGTGTACTATCGGGCTTGAGGCCCCGTTAATTTGTGATATCGGGCCTAAGATCCATTTAGTAGAGATATCGGGCTTAGGGCCCTATTGGTTGTAAAATCGAACTTGAAGTCCTATTGAGTTGTGGTTCGGGCTTAGGGCCCAGTTATTCGTGTTATCGGGCTGGAGTCCCAGTTCAGTTTGTGAAATGAGAATTCGGGCAAGAGACCCAGTTGAACTGAGGATTTAGGCCGAGGCCTGTGAAATGAAGAATCGGATTCGAGGAATCCCGTTGAGATGAATCGAGTTTGAGACCCAGTTGAAATGTATTTTGAGAAAGAAAGAAAGTATTTTGAAAATATATTGAACCCTCCATATGTTTATATGGTCTCCTCCAGCATCGACTTGGAGGGTCACGATCCACTGACCAGAATGGGCTTCACCATTGGGAACCCGTTCCAGGAGTGGGAGATTGTGTTGTGGTCCCGACCAGTTTTCCGGAGAGATACTCTAACTAGAATCCGAGAGAGAGCTCGGACTAGGTTCAGAGACAGAGCCTTCCAGACGGAAAATTCCTGGGAGAAGACTCGGAGTGAGACCCCAGGTGGTATGCATACCCTATTAGAGATAAATCGTGACCATTATCGGGGATTTGATCCCTAGGGGCTGTGTGCCCCGAGTTGGCATCTTCTTGGAAGAGCCGCGGATGGGTTATACGTATGACGGTACGGATGGGTTATACAATGTGCGGTGGTTCTATCGTGCAATTAATTATGCTATCATGTGCTGGAATGTCTGGGTTGTCTTTTGCTTTTGAACGTGGCCTGAGCCGTCCAGCCTGCACGATCAATTGATTAATTCAAGATCGAAGCTTTTCGGGGAACATTTTTCAGTGGACAATTGGACACCCAAGAGCCTCTGGGACGGCTTGAAATTGTTTAAAACCAATTAGAACGTGCTTGAGCATCACTCTGATGCTGTTATAACTAAGAACGGGTGAGGAAACCAGAGAAGCCATTTCTGGAAAAATTGGAGGGAAAATCGGGCTTTGATTTCTGGTGAGTGTTGGACCAAACCAAGGCCTGGTTTAGTCTTCTGGGAGTGTTTGGAACTCAACCACATCGAAATTGAAGGCTAACAGTCACAGTTGAGCTAGGACGGAGGCTGCTGTTTTCAGGGAAGTTGCAGAGCTTGGGACGACAACCTACAGGTACTTTCAGACACAATTGATTGTTCATTTTGGTTCGTTTTGATCCCGTTATGCTTCCTGTGAAGTTAATTGGACAATGGGTATGAAACCAGGAAGTTCTGGTGATTGACCCGATTGGTTGATCGTGGGTCGATGGGTCGTTTGGGGATGTGTCAAGGTTGATTTTTGTCACAGAACCTAAATTGGATAGTTAATGAACATGTTAGGATCAAATTGGATTGAAATCGAATAAGAATTGTTGGGTATTCAACCGGGTCAAGCCGCGGGTGGCAGACCCGTATTACAGACAAACGGGTGAAGGAGGTGACACTGTAGCTACAGTGTCAGGCGCTTGACTTTCACGCGCAGCCACTTTGGGCGGCGCGTGAGGGCGCGTTGGACCTTATCTCCGATCACGATCAACATGACTTTTGTTCCTCTCATCATTCTGAACATTTTTGGTGATTTAACCATGTTGATCTGAGATAAGCTTTGATGGGTCAGTTTAGGGCCGGTTGCCTCGGGAAACGTGTTGTACAGTTTCCCCGGGCCGGTTTCTATTTTGGACTTTGTGGTTAAACGTTTAAGACTTGTAGTGACCCTTACATGTGATTTGAACTGACAGGAATTGTACGATAATCTCGGTACAGGTCCGTACGCGCTGATTCGCAGCGGAATCGTACAGTGAGTGGGCCCGTTTTCATTAAACCCTTGCATGCTTAAATGTTTTCTGATTTACTTATATGTTCACATGCTGGAATCTATAAATGGTTTTGATGATATTGAGATTTCGGTTATGGCACGTTTCACGGTATTTGGGCATGAGACCCGTTTGATGAAACGTAACAATCGGTTCAGATTTTACCTATGTATACATATATGTTGCATGTGGATATCAATAAAATGTATTTGGTGATGCACTGTATAGATCCTTCCATATTATATTGTCTCCTCCGGATGAGGTACCCTGGAGAGGTCACGGACGTCTAGAACGTCCAGCGTCTATGACGCTAAGCATCGGGGATGCTGTAACCGAACAGGGTTCGGGGATTGAACTCGGAATTGAGACCCGAGTGGCACGCGTAGCCTTGTGATTGTGACCTTGTTGGACGTCAGGGACGTCAGACATCAGGGATGTCGGATTGGAGTGTATAGTGCAGTGGCTAAAATTATGGTTATGGTTTTATTACATGCCTTATGATTCATATTATATTAATTATGATTTTAAATGATGCTGCATGCATGTTTGGAAAAAGGAGGGGTAAATTATATGTTTTACTTATCAAATGATTTTATAAACTTGAGTTCGGTCCACTCACCCTTAATGTTTTGGTAACCCCTCCAGGTCGTGATACTGAGGTAGTGGAGGAACCCGAGGCTGAGGCATAGATCTACTTCTGCGTACCTGAACCCCTGCTGGGTGGTGTACCCGCAGGGTATTGTTAGAGTCGTGTTTGCAACTTGTAATTTCGGATTTCATCCCTTGTCTGACATCTGTTTAATTCTGATTTGTTGTATGACTTTAATTTGGATTATTTATGCATTTGAGGTTTTGAGGTTAAAATTGGTATGAATTATTGGGTGTCAGACGGGAGCAGGGCACGCCCCCATATGGTTCGAGAGAGGATTGGGGCGGGTCCTGTCAGCTTGGTATTAGAGCACTAGGTTGTGGTCAGTACTAGGTTATGGTCAGCATGCTAGACTAGCGATTGGTACTAGTTACTTTTCGACTTTTAAGAATATTGTTATCTGATCTATGCCTCTTGACAGTTGGTTATGCCTCCTAGGAGAATTCCTCATACACGAACTGACGAGGATCTGGAAAGGGAGATGGAATGCGCGAGCATTGAAAGGGCTCAACGTTTGGGAGCCACTCCTTTCTGCGGGGGATCAAACCCCGAGGATGCTCATGATTGGATCACCAAGTGGGAGAGGATCTTCTCGGTGATGCACTGCCCTCCGGGCGAACGGGTAAACTTGGCGGCCTTCTTGCTGGAAGGAGGAGCCTACCAGTGGTGGCACAGACTCGAAATGTCTGGGTGGTCTGTCCATACCACTCCTTGGGAAGCTTTCCGTTCCAGATTTCTGACCAGTACTACCCGCGATCGTTCCGCGTGGCAAGGGAGGCTGAGTTCCTGCGGCTGGAGCAGGGTGATATGTCCGTTGCGGACTACGAGCAAACTTTCGGGAAACTTTCCCGGTTCGCTGCATCATTCGTGATCACGGAGGAGGACAAATGCCAAAGGTTCGAGCTTGGACTCCGAGGGGAGATCCGGGCAAGTGTGACTGCTACTACTCATGCTTCTCTGAGAGATATGGTCGACGCAGCGGTGAGTGTCGAGGCCAGTCTGGCGGCACACCAGACACAACAACCTTCGGGCGAGGGGCGACGTCAGGATCGCCCACATCGTGGACCATCGGTCCATAAGAACAATAAGGGAGGGGGCTACAGGGGAGCACCCTCATCCTTCAAGGGTCGTGGCTGGTCAGGTCGACGTGGAGGCTCTCAGGGCAGAGGATCTGGATACAACTATGGGCAGCGCTCATCTTGGAGCGGTGCTTCTGGCGGGCATTCGGACAGGCCGAGGCCAGTAACTTGTTTTGCTTGCGGAGAGGAGGGCCACTATGCTAGTGATTGCCCGCAGTTGTCCAAGAACAAGGACGCTGGGGGCTCTAGTATGGTGCAGAGCACGGCTTCCCACACTAATGGAGGTCGCGGTCAAGGAGGTGACCGTGGTGCTGGGCGTGGCGCGCGCGGGCGCGGACGGAACGGAGGGCCGAGGGCCCAAGTATTTGCAATGACCCAGCAGCAGGCGAGGACTGCCCCAGGCGTGGTCACAGGTACACTACATATCTTAAACCTTCTTGTACGTGTATTGATGGATGCTGGGGCTACACATTCTTTTATTTCGAAGAGTTGTGCTGGTATGCTTGATTGTGTGGTATCAGCTTTAGATTGCGAAATGGGTGTTGGCACCCCGATGGGCATCGTGTACCTTGTGAATCAGGTGATTCGGAGGTGCCCGGTAAGAATTGAGGATGTGGATTTACCAGCAGACTTAATTATTCTGGATATCCACGACTTCGATATAATCCTAGGGATGGATTGGCTATCGGAGCACGGATCGTTCATCGATTGCTGTAGCAAGCAAGTGATTCTGCGAAGCCCGGGTTTGCCGGAGGTTATCTTCCAGGGGGAACGTGACGGTTCGCCTCCTGAAGTGATCTCTTCACTTACTGCTACCAAACTTCTACGGAAGGGATGCCAGTGTTATCTGGCGCATGTCGTGTCGGATCAGGTTGATACTCCGGGTATCGACGAGATACCGGTGGTGCGTGAGTTTCCGGATGTGTTGCTGGAAGACTTACCTGGATTGCCACCATCGCGGAAGATCGAGTTTACAATTGAACTACTCCCGGGTACCCGACCTATATCCCAGGCACCATACCGGATGGCGCCGGCCGAGTTACGAGAACTCAAGACTCAATTGCAGGAGTTAGTGGATTTGGGATATGTCCGACCAAGTACTTCACCGTGGGGAGCACCGGTGTTGTTCGTAAAGAAGAAGGAGGGAAGTCTCCGTTTGTGTATTGACTATCGACAACTCAACAAGGTGACGCTGAGGAACCAGTATCCTCTACCCAGGATCGATGACCTTTTTGACCAGTTGCGGGGAGCTCAGTGCTTCTCGAAAATTGATTTGCGGTCTGGGTATCACCAACTGAGGATTTCGGAGGAGGATATTCCGAAAACTGCTTTTCGAACCCGTTATGGACACTACGAGTTCCTGGTTATGCCTTTTGGCTTGACGAATGCTCCCGCAGCATTCATGGATCGGATGAACCGGGTCTTCCGACCCTACCTGGATAAGTTCGTGATTGTGTTCATCGATGATATTTTGGTGTACTCGAGGAGTGCCCGTGCACATGAGGAACATCTACGGTTGGTCTTGGAGAGGCTGAGACAAGAACAATTGTACGCCAAGCTGAGCAAGTGTCAGTTTTGGCTGAGCAGTATTGGTTTTCTGGGACACGTGATATCGACGGATGGGATTTGCGTGGATCCCCAGAAAAAAGAAGCGGTAACCAACTGGGCTAGACCGACAACAGTGACCGAGGTGCGGAGTTTCGTCGGATTGGCAGGTTACTACCGGAGATTCATGGAGGGTTTCTCCAAAATTACTGCACCATTGACTCGTTTGACTCGGAAGGGAGTAAAGTTTATCTGGGACGAGCAGTGCGATCGAAGCTTTCAAGAGTTGAAGGATCGATTGACCACTGCACCTGTCCTTGCATTGCCGGATGACAGTGGAGAGTTTGTGGTCTTCAGTGACGCTTCACTGCAAGGTTTGGGCTGAGTGTTGATGCAAACTGGCAAGGTTATCGCCTATGCATCCCGGCAGCTGAAGACTCATGAGTTGAACTACCCTACCCATGACTTGGAGTTGGCGGCGGTGGTTCACGCTCTAAAGATCTGGAGACATTATCTATTTGGCGCAACGTGTCGGATATACACCGACCACCAGAGTCTTAAATACTTATTCACTCAGAAGGAGCTTAACATGAGGCAACGGAGATGGTTGGAGCTGCTGAAGGACTATGACTGTACGATCGAGTACCATCCGGGTAAGGCCAATGTGGTGGCTGATGCACTTAGCAGGAAGTCAGCATGATCTGTTGCACACCTAGGGATGGTGTATCTTCCTTTGCTAGTGGAACTCCGGAAGGCGGGAGTTATTTTGAGTACGGATGCGCATGGAGCTTTGTTGGCCAGCTTCCATGTACGACCTGTACTGATTGATCGGATTATCGAAGCACAACTTCAGGATCCGATACTCTGTATTTACAGAATTGAGGTCGATGCGGATGGGAGACAGGATTTTACAATCCGGGACGATAGGGCACTTGTGAAATTGGGCCGTTTGTGTGTACCTGCAGTGGCAGAGTTGCGGGCCGAGATTCTCGAGGATGCCCATAGTTCGGCCTATGCTATGCATCCGGGAGGAACAAAGATGTACCGTACCCTCCGGAACCATTATTGGTGGCCAGGAATGAAGAAGGATATTGCCGAGTTCGTAAGCAAATGCTTAACCTGTCAGCAGGTTAAGGCGGAACAGCAGAGACCATATGGGGCTATGCAGCCACTTCCGATTCCCGAGTGGAAGTGGGATCACGTCACCATGGACTTCGTCTTTAAGTTACCGAGAACTCAGAGCGGAGTGGACGGAGTATGGGTGATCGTGGATCGGTTAACCAAATCAGCCCATTTTCTGCCAGTTCAAGAGACCTATAAACCTAATCGACTGGCTCAGTTGTTTGTGAAGGAAATCATACGATTACATGGTACGCCGGAATCGATCGTGTCCGATAGTGATCCGCGTTTCACTTCCAGGTTCTGGCGGAGTTTGCAAGCTACTCTGGGAACAACCCTACGTTTCAGTACTGCTTTCCATCCACAGACCGATGGACAGTCTGAAAGAACCATTCAGACCCTGTAGTACATGATGAGGTCATGTGTACTATAGTTTCAGGACTCTTGGGATACTCATTTGCCATTAATGGAATTCGCTTACAACAACAGCTATCAGGCAAGCATCGGGATGGCACCTTATGAGGCACTGTATGGTCGACAGTGCAGGACACCTATCTGCTGGACGGAGATAGGAGAGCGAACGGCTGTAGGGCCGGAATTGATGGACTTGACCTTGGAAACTGTTCGTGTTATCAAGGAAAGATTGAAGGCGGCACAGGATCGCCAGAAGAGTTATGCCGATCGACGGATTCGAGACTTGGAATTTGAAGTGGGAGATTTCGTCTTCCTGAAGTTATCACCGTGGAAGGGGATTATCCGATTCGGTCGACAGGGGAAACTGAGTCCGCGTTTTATCGGACCATATGAGATCGTGGAGAGAATCGGCAGAGTTGCTTACAGATTGGCACTACCTCCAGAACTATCTAGAGTTCACAATGTTTTCCACATATAGATGCTGCGGAAGTACGTACGTGATGCTTCTCATGTACTTGGGGAACAACCTGTCGAACTACGGGGGGATTTGAGCTTTGAGGAACAACCAGTACAGATCTTGGATCGGAAGGACAAGGTACTACGTCGGAAGACGATCCCTCTCGTGAAGATTCTCTGGAGATTCCAGAATGTGGAAGAAGCCACATGGGAGCCTGAGGCTCAGATGCGAGAACAATTTCCTCATTTGTTCCTTTGAAATTTCGGGACGAAATTTCTTAAGGGGGGAAGGTTGTAACACCCCGGACATTCGGGGATTTTAATATTTCAATTTAATGTGTGAATTGACGCTTTTACCCTTGTGATTGGTATGGCCAAATGGTTGAATTTTTGATTGATGAGTTAAATGGACTTTGACCAATGACCGTGACGTAGTACGGGACGTCACGAGTTCATAGACAGGTGGCACGTCCATTTCGGATGATCAGGGAAAAAGTTATGACTATCGGAAGTTCAGGGGCATTACCGTAAGTTGGACTTCACGGGCGAAAATGTTGACTTTTCGTTTAACAATTAAGTTTCACACGACTCTAGGACCGTTGGGTAGGTCTCAACGTCCTGAGTCCGTAGACAGGCGGCACGCCAAAATCGGACTTCGTATGGCTGAGTTACGGGTCTAGGAAGTGAGGGGTATTTTGGAAATTATTGAACCAGGGGCATTTTGGTCTTTTTGCCCTGGTTACTGAAGCAGGCAGCGGGGGAAATGGGCGGCACCACCATGTGCGGTGGTTCTATATGTGCTGGAATGTCTGGGTTGTCTTTTGCTTTTGAACGTGGCCTGAGCCGTCCAGCCTGCACGATCAATTGATTAATTCAAGATCGAAGCTTTTCGGGGAACATTTTTCAGTGGACAATTGGACACCCACGAGCCTCTGGGACGGCTTGAAATTGTTTAAAACCAATTAGAACGTGCTTGAGCATCACTCTGATGCTGTTATAACTAAGAACGGGTGAGGAAACCAGAGAAGCCATTTCTGGAAAAATTGGAGGGAAAATCGGGTTTTGATTTCTGGTGAGTGTTGGACCAAATCAAGGCCTGGTTTAGTCTTCTGGGAGTGTTTGGAACTCAACCACATCGAAATTGAAGGCTAACAGTCACGGTTGAGCTAGGACGGAGGCTGCTGTTTTCAGGGAAGTTGCAGAGCTTGGGACGACAACCTACAGGTACTTTCAGACACAATTGATTGTTCATTTTGGTTCGTTTTGATCCTGTTATGCTTCATGTGAAGTTAATTGGACAATGGGTTTGAAACCAGGAAGTTCTGGTGATTGACCTGATTGGTTGATCGCAGGTCGATGGGTCGTTTGGGGATGTGTCAAGGTTGATTTTTGTCACAGAACCTAAATTGGATAGTTAATGAACATGTTAGGATCAAATTGGATTGAAATCGAGTAAGAATTGTTGGGTATTCAACCGGGTCAAGCCGCGGGTGGCAGACCCGTATTACAGACAAACGGGTGAAGGAGGTGACACTGTAGCTACAGTGTCAGGCGCGTGACTTTCACGCGCAGCCACTTTGGGCGGCGCGTGAGGGCACGTTGGACCTTATATCCGATCACGATCAACATGACTTTTGTTCCTCTCATCATTCTGAACATTTTTGGTGATTTAACCATGTTGATCTGAGATAAGCTTTGATGGGTCAGTTTAGGGCCGGTTGCCTCGGGAAACGTGTTGTACGGTTGCCTCGGGAAACGTGTTGTACGGTTTCCCCGGGCCGGTTTCTATTTCGGACTTTGTGGTTAAACGTTTAAGACTTGTAGTGACCCTTACATGTGATTTGAACTGACAGGAATTGTACGATAATCTCGGTACAGGTCCGTACGCGCAGATTCGCAGTGGAATCGTACAGTGAGTGGGCCCGTTTTCATTAAACCCTTGCATGCCTAAATGTTTTCTGATTTACTTATATGTTCACATGCTGGAATCTATAAATGGTTCTGATGATATTGAGATTTCGGTTATGGCACGTTTCACGGTATTTGGGCATGAGACCCGTTTGATGAAACGTAACAATCGGTTCAGATTTTACCTATGTATACATATATGTTGCATGTGGATATCAATAAAATGTATTTGGTGCTGCACTGTATAGATCCTTCCATATTATATTGTCTTCTCCGGATGAGGTACCCCGGAGAGGTCACGGACGTCTAGAACGTCCAGCGTCTATGACGCTAAGCATCGGGGATGCTGTAACCGAACAAGGTTCGGGGATTGAACTCGGAATTGAGACCCGAGTGGCACGCGTAGCCTTGTGATTGTGACCTTATTGGACGTCAGGGACGTCAGACATTAGGGATGTCGGATTGGAGTGTATAGTACAGTGGCTAAAATTATGGTTATGGTTTTATTACATGCCTTATGATTCATATTATATTGATTATGATTTTAAATGATGCTGCATGCATGTTTGGAAAAAGGAGGGGTAAATTATATGTTTTACTTATCAAATGATTTTATAAACTTGAGTTCGGTCCACTCACCCTTATTGTTTTGGT
Source organism: Prinsepia uniflora (assembly GCA_032719365.1). Lineage (NCBI taxonomy): Eukaryota > Viridiplantae > Streptophyta > Magnoliopsida > Rosales > Rosaceae > Prinsepia > Prinsepia uniflora. The sequence goes on along the minus strand of CM064868.1, from coordinate 58,034,076 downwards.
AACCCCTCCAGGTCGTGATACTGAGGTAGTGGAGGAACCCGAGGCTGAGGCATATATCTACTTCTGCGTACCTGAACCCCTGCTGTGTGGCGTACCCGCAGGGTATTGTTAGAGTCGTGCTCGCAACTTGTAATTTCGGATTTCATCCATTGTCTGACATCTGTTTAATTCGGATTTGTTGTATGACTTTAATTTGGATTATTTATGCATTTGAGGTTTTGAGGTCAAAATTGGTATGAATTATTGGGTGTCAGACGGGAGCAGGGCACGCCCCCATATGGTTCCAGAGAGGATCGGGGCGGGTCCTGTCAAAAAGAATAAAAGGAGATACAATGAATATAATTAAGGTTCCAAAAAAGTAAAACATAAAGGAAATTGATATAAAAAGATGATCAATTAAGTGCTTATCAAATTCCCCTGTCTTTAAACTTTGTTAGTCCCTTAGCAAATATAAAAAAAAAACTAAAAATTGATAACAAACATTTTTTTTTAGTTTTTTTTTTAACGACAACTAGGCCGGGATTGATTCCCCTACACTTAAACTTTGCTAGGCCTTTACCAAAACAGAACAAAACAAATAAAGACTCAAAACATATTTTTTTTTAGTAAAATAACTCTATAGCCCTTAACCATATGTCTCATATATTTTTATAAGTAAATGACATTATGATATTCAACAAGTATGCATAGGGAATTCAAGAGATAATAGAGATACAATCAGATCATGAACAAGTAAGACTTGGAGAAATAAATGGTGAAATTAAGTCTATGCATGATTCGTACAAGTTAAGTTCACCTCACAATGGATGCACTCATAGTCTGTTTCACACATGAATAGGGTTTCATTCAAAGATATATGAAAGAATTGCTCACATATTTCAACAATAAAAGCACTTAAACAGTACCAAATGAATATAATGAATTACTTGCACAAATGAATCCAAACCATATGCTTACTCACACTACGTACTCAACAGATCAAATGCCACTTATCTCATGGATCATAAAAGTCTTTAATCATGGGTTGTAATGGGGCTACGGCTAAGGCATTTGTATTTTGGATATGTGGTGGTAAAGTACGTTCCAAAGACTTAGTCATTGCACCAGAATTAATTAATTACAAGCATATCTTCCTCCAAAACATCACCAAGATCACGTGGTAGCCAAATTTCTTCATGCAATCAATCCAAATTTCTTTTATTTTTTCAATTTTTTTAATTTAATTTTTTCTCTCTTTTTGTTTTGTTTTTGTTTCTAATTTTTCATTATTTCGGTAATCACACAATACATCAAGTAATTTGGACAAGCTTATCCCCATACACACATCATCACCTTGAATAGAATATCTTTATGTCATCTTCAAGTATGCTAGCTTCAGAATCTTCAATCAAGTCATGAGAACAAGGGTAAGGATATTTATACTAGGCTAAGAGTTTAGATATGCACGGTGAAGAAGAAAAGGCTAAACGTAGGCTCAAATGGGCTACTAGAGGTGTTGCAACTCGTTCGAACATAAGTGGACACATGGTTATTTGACAAAGTGGTGGAAAATTTAGGTGGCTTTAATCATAGCCACCATAAAAGTATGTATTGACAATAAGCTTTGCAAATTGATTTGAGTAAGTTCTACCAATCTCTAGTTCATTAAAGCTATTGCAAGTAATCATATGAGCCATATATAAGTTATAAATGATTTACACTCAAGAAAGAAAGAACATATGGCTCGAAAGCTCACATAGGTTAATATGATTCAAAACTTAATTCTAGCATGCAAATTCTGTACCAAGTTTTACAAACCATATCTACTACAAATCAAAACACTCAAAATATCTCAATTAGCACAAGAATTCCAACAAAGTGATATGTAAATGCCATAATATTCTTGTTTGTTCCAGTTCATCCTTGACTAGTTAAGGGCATCCTAAGTCTCTTGAAAACAAACAATTAAAACACACGAAATGTTTTGTATTTTCTATTTTTCGTTTTGTTTTTTGTTTTTATTTTTTGTAAGAAGTAATTAAAGGAAACAATTTTTTTTAAACGATTTTTTTTTTATTTTGTAATGATTTTTTTAATTTTTTTTAAACAATTGTTTTGTTTTTGAAAACAAGGATGAAAAAAAATGATTTTTTTTTAAAACAATTGTTTTTGAAAACGAGTTTAGAAAAAAAAAGTTTGAAAGTTTTTTAAAAACAATTGTTAGGTAAACATTTTTTGTGAAAACAATTTTTTTGAGATGACAATTTTAAGAAAACAATTTTTTCAAAAAAAAAACTTTTTTTTTTGAAAAACAATTATGATAACAACTTTTTGAAAAAACATAACAATTTTTTTTTTAACAAAATAAAATTGTAAACCCTTCCCCCACACTTAAATCAGACATTATCCTTTATGTATCAAAGTAAAAACATATAATCAAGTATGAGATAGAGTATAATGAAAATAACTAAAAAAAATAAAAGCAAAAAAATTAAAAGATAAGCGAAGAGAATGCAAATCTGTTGTAGACTCCTCCATTAGGTTGCCTTCCAACAAACGCTAGAATTTAATGTCTTCGGCCTGGATGAAGTGCTTCAATCAACTCATATGACGTGAGGCCTATGAACTCTTTTGAACTCCACCTCTTGCTCACCAATTGTCTTTTGGTAAAGCATCGATCCATCTTGAAACCAATGATCAAGTTCATATGCTATCTCTCTAGTTCATGGGCTTTAGATTAAGTGAATTGCATATTGAGAGTTCCTTCAAGAAAGCTAGGGGAGAATATGCACAGGAAGAAAGGAGATATAGAAAAGACCATCAATTTAAAGCAACCAAATGTATATTAGATTGTTCCTATTATACATGCAACAACATGGGTGGACAACATAGTTTATTGGCACATAGGGTATATCAGTATGGTAAAAGAAAACATTACAAAACGAGTGTTATGAACACGGAAATATGGTGTTCTAAGTAGGGTGAACAAAATCTACCCCATTATGACTAAGCTTTCAAGTTTCGAGGGTAAGATTATTTACAAGGCAATGCAACAAAAGTAAAATTCTCAATTTTCAGAAAGATGTTTACTCACAATTTTCTCCATGACATATATATTCCCTTCCTATTGTAAATTCTCTCATCTCATCTGTAATATCTATTTTACATCTCGACTATTATAAATTAAGCTACAAGAAAAATTATAGAAGTCACAGACTTCACCATATAATATTGAACGAAATTCCCATGAAGCGAAAAAAAATATTACTTGAGGATACATTGCCTATATAGCATATATAATGTTGTATTTTTTTGTTGTTGATAACATATAAATGTAAAGAAAAAAACAAATAAGACGAAATTTTAATTGGAGAAGTGACTAAACTGTGTAAATATAGAAAACCAAGGAGAGCGAACTTGATTGGGCATACACTAGAAATAATACAATGAACGCAGGATATCATTGACCAAGAAATATTGCTCACGTAAATTGGTGGAAAGGATGAAAATATTCCATGGATTAATTTTTGAAAGATATTAGAATTCGCAAAGTATGGAACATTCGAACCAATTAATACACGAAACTTAATATAGATTTCAGAACATTTTTGCAATTTTAGTGTTTGGAAGACATCTAATTGGAAAAAAAAATATTATCATAAAATTGGCAAGCAGATGGTATTCACGACAAGATTGGATATTCTTTTCGTCTCCTAGTAATCTAATTTTAATCGATATATGACGTCGCCGAAAGGGAAAAGATAAATCTTTGTAAAGTGTTTTTTTATTTTATCACTTTTTATTTTCAAGTACTACTTTATCATATCTATTTATTTCTATATCTTGGTAATCGATATATCATTTACCAAAGGAAGTGGACCATATTATATAAATATATATATATATATATATGCGCTTTTATGTACTAATTAAGGAGTCATTGTCCCTCGGTTTCAATATAATAAAGTTTTCTTCTAAATGAGCATGAGTATTATAATTGTGAAGATTTGATCTACTCGGAATAAGATACATTCTAATTTGAATATAATATTTTATGCATTGAAGCAGAAAGTGAGTTATGGGCTCTTTGATTTTCAAACACGAATTTGTCTTTTATTTTGAGTACGGATTCAATGAAATTTGGATATTTTTCATCTATTTTCTTGTTTTCAATTATGTTTTTTCTGTTAGATATGTTGAAACTTGATAGTGAAATTATGTTTTTTTTATTAGCATGTCCTGTATATTATGATGGTAATTATCCATTAGTATGCATCTTCTTTAGTTTCAAATTGGAAAGGATTTGGCAGCTAGATATTAAGACATGAAATTAGCATAGATAAATGTTATCATTTCTATTTTTGAACCGAAGAATTAATTTGTGAACTTGAAGTAAAAAGGCTTTGATGTTGGGAATGTCGTCCACCGCGGTAACGCCTAGGACTAGAATATGCTACCATAGTCATTATTGCTAACTAGCAAATTTTCCAAGCATATAGTAATTTAAACTCCACGGTCTCTAAAATTAACTAATGAAGCTGATCATTTTAATGAAGAACCGTAGTTTGTAATTTTGGTCTAATTAAAGCGGATAATAAATAAGTTTTAATTTACTATATTTAATTAGTCAAGAGTTACAATAGGTACCAATAAAGTTTAATTGCCAATCGAGCCTATATATACATAATTATGTAGCTGCAACTCTCAACCACTACAAAAATTGTTTCCAATATTTAAAAAATAAGTACGCAGAGTTCTTAGAAAAAAAATCAACATGGCAATTAGATACGAAATTTATAACATAAATATGACATCAATTTTGTTGTTGATCATAGTTATAGTGTCACCAGCAGTCTTTGCTAAAGGTCAAACACCTGGGATTTCACCAGCAGTGATTGAAACATCCGAGCATTTACGATGGCAGGATTGCCTGGCTGGGCATACCGAGTTTTGTGGAAAAGAAATCCATAACAATGTATTATATGGTGACAGTGTCTACATACATGATTTCTGTTGCACGCAGATGTTGAATGTGGGTGAAGCTTGCCACAAAGTATTGACCCATGCGTCTATTGCGACCGCTTATCCAAAAGTAAACAAGTCAAAAGCTCTGGCCCGTGGTAAAAAACAATGGAAGACTTGTGAAGTTTGGGCTGACATAGTACATGACCATGTAATACCAACAATCTAATCCTTAAAACTATCAAAACCTTGATGACGCTCTTTTCCTTCCATATTAAAATTAAGAATACAAATTTGGTTTTAATTATTTTGATGCTACATGTTATGTAAAAATTATGAATAATGAAATTAAATTTATACTGACATTATCTACTATGTTTGTATAGGGGTTTTTGGTATCACTAATATCTGCTATGTTTGTTGAATTTCAAAATTGATAATTCCTCAGAGAATTTAATTTAGAAATGTTGAAAGTTGCTTTATAGATTTCGTTTTTGGGGTAATGCAAACGTGTTGTGTTAAGTTACATGGCACACCGTCAATTTAAGGCAACAAAATGTATACTAGTTTGTTCCTATTATACATGCAACAACATGGGTGGACAATATGGTTTATTGGTACACAGAGTATATCAGTATGGTATTAAAAAAAAATTACAAAACGAGTGCTTTGAACACAAAAATATGGCGTTCTAAGTAGAGCGAACAAAATCTACCCCATTATGACTAAGCTTTGTAGTTTCGAGGGTAAGATTATTTACAAGGAAATGCGACAGAAGTAAAATTCTCAATTTTCAGAAAGATGGTTACTCACAATTTTCTCCATGATAAATATATTCCCTTCCTATTGTAAATTTTCACAATCAAATGATGTGTTTCTCGTGGGATCTCTGCCCAAAACCGACTCTCAACAAGGTCACAAGCCCGGTATTTCATCTTAATAGGGTCACAAGCCCGAAACATAGTTTCATAAAACATTTGACTATAATCTCAGTCAAAACTATAATCCAACTGGGTCTCATGCCCAAAAGCCATTTTCATGAAAATCCATAAAACTGTTAAAAACTATAATCTCAAGTAGCATGCAAAATATTTATGCATTTAATCAATCTTTCCATATGCAAACATTGCGTTTCAAATCATATTTATAAAACATTAAAGTATATATGCTTCCATCATTTATAAACCAAAGTCCACTAACATATGATCTACGCTGCGCGTTCCAAAACTGCGTCGTAAGCCAATCCGAAGCTTATCCACAGTCTCTGGGATGTCTGGACCTGTCCAAGTCGCGTCCAAAGGTTACTTTGGACCTATACAAGTCTAAATCATAAACCCTAAAAACTCTCGGAACAGTAAACATGTATCGAACACGCTTCCCAAGGATTTAAACCTCTAATTAACCTATCAAATGACCTCTGATCGACTTGAAACCACCACCATTGGATTCAGAATGTCGCAACCTTTTGAACATGACCAGTTTCACCTCAAAATTCGTTCCCACGCACCCTCACACGCCGATCCAAGTCCACACGCGCCGATCAATGGATGGCGTCATGCTAACGTCAGCCTGCCAAGTTTGACACCTGCCATGTGTCACTCTCTGATTGGTCCATGTGTCATTCCAGTGTCCCTGACACCTCTGACACACTACCACATGACATCACGTTATTGGTCTATATATTCTAACAGGGCTGACTGGACTTACCATTTCAGCTGCCACGTAGGCCTGAGAGGTCCTGACACCCTACCATGTGGCACCACTCGTTGGTCCACGTGGTCTGACAAGTTGACACATCAGCTACTAACTGTGTCTGACAGCTTGCCACGTGGCATCATATGATTTTCCACGTGGACTAATAGGTTCTGACAGATGATTATATGGCTTGCCACGTCATCATCGTCAATCTCTCGCGGGTCGACCCATTTCATCTCCTTTTTCAACCATTCTTTCACCGTTCTAATCGTCTCTAACTCAGGAACAAATCCCTAACTTTAAAACATGAAAAAAGTGATTGAAACTAACCTGTCAAGATTGAACATCCATCCAGGGATGTCCCACGGTCCATTTCAATCCCACGGTACTAGTACAACCACCAAAAACACATACAAAGCATCAGAAAGGATTCCCAACGACCCGAAATCAAAACTCTCAAATGATCGAAACGGGTTTCACAGTTTACCTAGTTTTCTTAGCCGTCCATGGCCGCCCAGCCTCTCACCACTGCCATCCTCCGTCCTTCCTTCCCTTTTTCTCACTCTCCGTCTCTCTGTGACCCTCAAACCAGAATAAGGGGAGGGGAAATGGGTTTTGGGTTTCAGGTGAATGGAAAATGGGAAGGGAATGAGATGCATGAATGAGAAATGGGAATTAATGGTGGGTGACACTTGTCGCTTATCCATTTGTCCCTAAAACATATATTTTGGGCCCACTACAATTAAAAGTGAACATGCCTCGTAAATCGTTTAATCATACCACGATTCGTTCCACTCTTGAAACTTTCCCGTACGATGTTCGATTTCAACGTGTCGCCTATCTACGGACTCGTATCATCTCGATCTACGTGATAAACCTCGTTCCATGTGCCATTGATCTCCTAGGTCAAAAGTTAACTTTTTACCCTCCTCTAGGGGCAACATCGTCATTTCACCACGATCGTCCACGAATCCTCGATTAATCCCAATTAATTCCTAATTAATCCCCTAGGTTTGGGACGAGTCGTTATAGATCTAACTTGCATATGCTTGGTTATACTCTTTAATTTTTTTACTTACTTGCGTAAATCTGTTCTTCATACATACAATGTTGTTTTTGTATTTTCTATTCTCTACATTTCATGACTATCTATCTTGCTTGCCCATTTCTCTTATCTATTTTCGCGATTAGGATATGACTCTAACATTGTATGTTTGTTTCATCTTAGGTTCCTATGCATGACTACGCCAAAGCTAGTGATTCCAACTCGCAGATCTCCACGCTTTACGAGTTCCGATACACATCCTACATTGGAAGGTGAGTTAAGGGAAACAAAGTTTGAGAATTCGACCTTAGAACCCATCTTGGAACCTACTTTTGAGGAAGACTACGAATTTGAGTCCTCTTCTTCCCCTAAACACCAATTTGAAAGTGAACCAGAAACTAAGATGGCCAACAACGAACGTAAGTCTCTTTGTCAATGTACTTGCTCAACTGAGTGAAGCATAGGACCCTCCTGCATTGTTTTTCCTCTACCCAAGGAAAACAAAACGAACATTAAGCTTAAGAGTGGTTTCGTTCATCGCCTTCCAACCTATTATGGGTTACCCATGAGGATCCAAATAAATACCTTAGAACTTTCCAATTTGTGTGTAATATCATGAAACCAAGTGATGCTGATGACAAACTTCTACAACTTAGAGCCTTTCCCTTCTCTATTGCGCCCGCCAATCATATCACTACTTGGCAACAACTTGCGGACTTGCTTTTTGGACAAGTAATTTCCCGCTTCTATGATCACTTCAAAGAGGCGAGAGATCACATCCATTACCCCATCACCAGACGAAACCGTTGGTTCATACTATGATTGTTTCAAGGTCCTTTGTTCTACTTGTCCTTCACATGGTTTCTTAGAGACTAACCTAATGAATTACTTCTATGATGGTCTCAAACCCATGGACCGAGACCTTCTTGATACAGCTTCACATGGGGCATTTATGGACTTAGATGAGCCCGAAGCAAGACAGTTACTCGAGAGTATGGCCACCAATGATGCTCACTATGGCATGTCTCACAGGAAGGGGGTAAGTGCACTTAATTCCAAGGGTGCCTTAGATGAAAAGATTGAAAAGCTCTAATCTATGCTTGAACAAGTTTTGGAATTAGAAATAAAAAGGGCTATGCAACCTAAGGGACCTATATGTGGCATGTGCCAATTGAACGGACACCTAAGTGATCAATTCTCTCAAGTTACAAACCCAAATGATGGCATGGAACAAGCCAACGCCTTAGGAAGATATCAAGAGGGTCAACGATTCAATAACTTTAAAAAATATGGACAAGGCAACCGTGATCATCCGGGATTCAAATGGAGTATCAATGAAGGATGTTTGAACCCTCCAGCTCACACCAACAAGGGTATTCACAACAACAATTCATGCCAAGACCACCAATGCCCTACCAACCTATGGGTATGCAACAAGCTCCTCAAGTTCATCAATTCTCTAACCCGGATTATGATAAGAGGTTTGTACAACTATCCACTTCAACTTAATTCCTTATTGACAGAAAAATTAAAACTCAGAGACATTGAATATGCATGGACGTGACAACTCAGAGATGAAGAAGCAAATTGGTCAAATCGTAGATTTTATGGGCCAAATCAAAGACACGGGGAAGTTGTCATCTCAAATCACTCATAATCCGAAGAACTTTGTATTTGAGAATGCGAGTTTTGTTGCAACTACTGATCGAGAAGATGCATCAACAAAAACCGGATATTCAAATGAATGAATGAATGAAGCTTCATGTCTAGGCTGGATAGACATTAAACTTCAAGAGTTTCTTGGGAGGCAACCTAATGACGGAGAAGTGGAGGAGCCATCAAACAAAGATTTGCTTTCTTACACCCTTCACTCTCTTTACTAGTAGTTACTTTTTTTCTTTATTGCTTTATTTTCGTAAATCAATTCTCCTTACTTAGATTCTATGCTTTCATTTTCATACATTGAGGACAATGTCAGATTTAAGTGTGGAGGAGGGATTTACAACTTTATTGAGTCTTATTGCAAAAATCAAAAGGAAAAAAAACAACAAAAACCCATAGAGATTTTCTGTGTTTTAGCATTGAATCTTGAGTCTTTTTGTTTAACTTAGTGTTTTAATGAGCCTTAGGATGTCCTTTAACCTGTCGATGATAAGAATGATGGATAAATGATGACAAAAAGGCTAAAAGATGATCACTAAAACTAGAATTCATTTGTTAATGCTTCATGATTAACTGTTTATAACTTGTAGTAGATGATGCATGTTAAATTGGTACAGAACGAGCATGTTAAGGTATGTATGAATCATATGAACCCTATGTGAGCTTTAGAGCCTTATATACTTCTTTTTTGAGTGATTCATAAGAGTTCTTTGTTTAAATTGATATGCATATGCCTCATAACTGCTTGTCATAGCTTTTAATGAACTCTAGAGTACTAGAACTTATTTTATGTGATTTTCAAAGCTTTTAAGTCAATAAATTCTCTGATTTTGAAAATGATTAAGGCAATAGGGTTAGCTCCACTTATCCAAATATCCATGACCCTACTTTATTTGTAAGACCTGTTCTTGGAAGCAAGAACGGTGAGCAAGACCCGTGAGCTTGAGAAGTAAGAACGGTGAGAAAGACCCGTAAGCTTGGGAAGGCAAGATCGGTGAATAATCCCACATCGCTCGGGGAGGGAAAGGTGAAGTGCCTTATATGTGTGGGCACGTATCTATTTAGCACAAGGCCTTTTGGGAGCTCACTAGCTTTGCATTTGATTGGAACTCCAAAGTTAAGTGAGTTGAGGTTGGTGCAATCCCATTATAGGTGACCCCCTGGGAAGTTGCACCGTGAGCTCCGAAAACAAAACTGTGACGGCGAGGAGGCCCAAAGCGGACAATATTGTGCTAGAGTCGGGTTCTAACCGAGGAGGGCTGGGTCCTAACAGAATGGTATCAGAGCTAGACCCCGATCGGAAGTGTGCCAGCAAGGACACTGGGCCCCAAGAGGGGGTGGATTGTAAGACCCAGTCTTGGAAGCAAGAACGGTGAGCAAGACCCATGAACTTGAGAAGCAAGAACAGTGAGCAAGACCCGTGAGCTTGGGAAGGTAAGATCGATGAAAAATCCCACATCGCTTGGGGAGGGAAATGTGAAGTGCCTTATATGTGTGAGCACGTATCTATTTAGCACAAGGCCTTTTGGGAGCTCATTGGCTTTGAGTTCGGTTAGAACTCTAAAGTTAAGCGAGTTGAGGCTGGTGCAATCCAATGATGGATGACCCCCTGGGAAGTTGCGCCGTGAGCTCCGAAAACAAAACTGTGAGGGCAAGGAGGCCCAAAGCAGACAATATCGTGCCAGAGTCAGGTTTTGATCGAGGAGGGTCGGGTCTTGACATGATCACTTAAGTGTGATCCCCTTAGATTACTCACTTCGAGCCTACATTAAGCCTTTCTTTCATCACCCCAAACATCTCTTCACGTCCGCTTAGTATAAGACATCTTTTACCCTTATTCCTTGGACTTGGTTGAAGAACATAAAGATGGTGTGAGATACAAGTAAGTGATTTGATGAATGAGGATGTACATGTAATTGTAGGGAATGATTGGCTCAAACTATGTTGTTACTCATTGCATTACCTCTCAAAAGAAAAAAAAATTGATGAAAAAGAAAATACAATCAAGAACAAAGTTCTATGAGGTACAATAAAAAATTGAGTTTTGAGCTAAGTCCCCTACGCTTGTGATTTGTAACAATGAAGTTTGAAGGCCTACAATGAAGAATTCCGGCCCTTTTTCAAAGATGTTGATACTAAAGATCAAGGCCCAACAAGTTTATACTTGCCCTATGATTATGGAAAACACTTATGCATATGTGATGGAGCCTTTGATTGAGTCATGGAACAAAATTTAACACCACTATCCTAAAAATCCATGCCTCTACACCTAGCCTCATTACAACCTTCAAATGAAGACCTTATGATTCTTAAGATGAGTAAAATTTGATTAGTTTAGTATATCACTTGAGTAAGCTTATGGTTTTGGTCCATTTGTGCAAGTATGTTCATTTTCTTATGGTTTATGTTTGAAATTTTTATGAAGTTGCTTACTCTCTATCATGTGAGAATCTTTCTCACATACCTTGATTGTAAACACAAACCCTATACACATTGAGTGTAAATCTTGAGTGCATATCCCTTGTGAGTTGATTCGTACTTGTTTTATTCATGCTGAGATACATTTCACCAAGTTTAGTCATTGTCATAATTTTCAAAGAATTCTATTATGATGTATTAACTTTTGAATTCCATAGACTATATAGCTTCTTATTATAACTCTTTAAAGCTATACTAATGTTGATACAATTTGAGACAAATGGTTAAGGGCTTAGCAGTTTTTTTATTTTATTTTAAGAAAAAGAAAAAAAGAGATGAGTTTCAAAACCTTAGTTTGTTTTGGTATTTGCTAGGGACTAGCAAAGTCTTAAGTGTGGGGGTATTTGATAAGTCTTGAATTAAGCATCATTTTATACCTTTTATGCTTATCTTTTAATATTTAAATACCAAACAATTAGAGAAAATAATATATTTTGGGATAAATGTGCAGAATTGGATTAAGCACAGAATTACGAGAATTTAGGCAAAAGAATCATCTCAATTGGAGTTATATTAAAGAAGTTATGATTGAATGAAAAAAAGCCACCAAAAGTCACTCAGAAATTTGGTAGGGGCCTACCGAATCTACAAAGACTGCCCAAGAACACTTTCGACGCACTTCTCCTGAACCCCTAGAACCTGCTTCTACGTGTATTTACCGAAGGCTTCATCTTCTTCTCGGTGTGCGCATCTTGAGCCTCTTCTCTCCGATTCGGTATGCGTCCACCGAAGAGCCCAACTACAGCCCAGCCGAATTGACCCGAGTTGATTGCTCGTTGACCGAGGGTTTCCCACCAACTCCACTTGTTTCGGTGGCTGACCACCGAAACTGCTCTTGAGGCTTTAAATATGAGTTTTAGGCACATTTTACGATAACTTCAAGTTGTTTTCACACCTATTCTTCATTTTGTATTAGGATTTCAATCCTATTTCCTTTTTGTTTTATTATTTTCACTACTTTTATTTGTAGGAAAGGTTTTTAATTAGATTTCTTTTAAATTTAGGAAACCTTTTCCTTTTAGAATTAAATTTTAAACTCCTATTTATTTGAGGATTAATTTTTTCCTATAAATAGAGAGGCTTAGGTTATTTGTAAAGTGGTCGTTCATTCTTTGTATCAAAGCTCTGCTTAACCAAATTTCCCTTTTTATAAGGTTTATAATTCTTGTGCAAGGTTAATTACACCATACCTCATCATCTACACATTCATATGTGGCATAGTTGGCCGTTCCCTATTGTCTCACCAAAGAAATTTCATTCACTTAGCATCCTTTGGGCTTCCCGGGAGAAAAAGTGTAACATGATCTCTTTAACCCGTAGTTATCTCTTATCTTGATTATTTCTTATGAATTTATTATTAATCTTATCTTGGTCTTATGTTTTGTATTGATTTCAATAATATTTTAGTTTTGGTTATGTTTGAATATTAATACTTAATGTTTGATAGATGAGTTGGGCATTTTTTAGTCTATTATTGAAAGTGTAAAGGGCTTTCCATGCATGTCCTTAAGAATATGCAAACATCTTGTAAAACTAAGGTTACAGGACTTTACGAATTGAAGTTAATAGAATTCATGAATGAATTAGGTTAAAAGATGAGTGGACCATGTAAATAGTAAGTTAAGTTAGATTAGATCAGATTGGGTTAGTTAATCATGTAGGATAATAGAAACAATCAACTACCCCTAATTAAATAATCAAACGATAACCATGATTAGGTATCCTCAATCCCCGGTTAAGAACGAACCCTACTTATCAAGGCTACAATCTACAACAAAAAAAATGTTTTAATTTCCATATGTCTTCATTAAGTGTTGAGTGTGACTTTGTGTTCACTTTAATCGTTAGTTTTAGTGTATCAATTATACATACATACATGTATATATATATATATGCGCTTCTATGTACTAATTAAGGAGTCATTTTCCCTCAGTTTCAATTAAAAAAAAAGTTATCTTCTAAATGAGTATGAGTACTATAATTGTGAAGATTTGATCTACTCAGAATAAGATACATTCTAATTTGAATATAATATTTTATGCATTGAAATAGATAGAGAGTTATGGGCTCTTTGATTTTCAAATACAAATTTGTCTTTTAATTTGAGTACGAATTCAATGAAATTTGGATATTTTTCATCTATTTTCTTGTTTACAATTATGATTTTTCTGTTGGATGTATTGAAACTTGATAGTGAAATTATGTTTTTTTATTAGCATGTCCTATATATTATGATGGTAATTATCCATTAGTATGCGTCTTCTTTAGTTTCAAATTGGAAAGGATTTGACAGCTAGATATTAAAACATGAAATTAGTATAGATAAATGTTATCATTTATATTTTTAAACTGAAGAATTAATTTGTGAACTTGAAGTAAAAAGGCATTAATGTTGGGAATGTCATCCACCTCGGTAACGCCTAGCACTAAAATATGCTTCGACAGTCATCATTGCTAACTAGCAAATTTTCCATGCATATTGTAATTTAAACTCCACAATCTCTAAAATTAACAAATATTGATCATTTTAATGAAAAATCGTAGTTTGTAATATTGGTCTAATTAAAGCGGATAATAATTAAATTTTAATTTACTAAGTTTAAATAGTTAAGAGTTACAATAGGTACGAAGAAAGTTTTATTACCAATCGAGCCTATATATACATAATTTTGTGGCTCCAACTCTCGACCACAACAAAAATTGTTCCAACCTTTTAAAAATAAGTACGTAGAGTTCTTAGAAAAAAATAAGCAAGGCAATTAGATACGAAAATCATAACATAAATATGATATCAATTTTGTTGTTGATCATGGTTATAGTGTCACCAGCAGCCTTTGCTAAAGGACAAACTCTTGAGATTTCACTAGCAGCGCTTTAAAAATCCGAGCATTTACGATAGCAGGATTGCCTAGCTGGGCATACCGAGTTTTGTGGAAAAGAAATCCATAATAATGTTGTGATGACCCAGAAATTTGAAAAAGGAAAAGTTGGAAAAGTTGGATGTAAAATGACGATTTTGCCCTTGGTTTTTTTTGGGGGGGGGGGGAAAAGTTGACTTTTTGTTCGAGACACTTTTTGGACTTTCCGTAAAGACCGTTGGGTAGGTCTCAAGACACTGAGTCTGTATACAGGTGGCATGCCGAAATTGGAGTTCGGACGGAAAAGTTACGAACCTTGGAACAATAAGGGCATTTTGGTCATTTGTTAAGAAAAGGGTAAAAAGGTAATTTGGGGGAAATTGGCTGATTCAGCTGTCCAGGTGATTCATTTATCTTTTTAGGTGACACTTGTCACTGAGAGTATGAGGTTAGTGGCAAGATTGCCGCTTGAAACTTACATACAATCAATATAAGAGAATGAATTTGAGTAACTTCAAATTCATTTGATCAGGAAGGAGACCATAGACATAGTGAGATTAGGAGGGAATTTTTGAGTGAAAAATAGGAAGGAAATAGAGAGAGACCATAGAAAGGAAACCAATAAACCCGTAGAGAAAACTCGAAACCTGTTCTTGGAAAATTGAAAATTCGAATTCAAGTTGCAGGACAGCCCAAGTCGAAGTAAGGTTCGAATCAGTCTTCTGGGACCATTTCGTGTCAAACCACATAAAAAACGAAGGCAATTGACGAATGAACCATCAAGAACAGTTCCTGCGAAATCCCTGAAAACTTCGAATTTAATTCGTGTAAGTGAAGATGAGGAATTCCCAAATTGACATTGTTTATGTGTATGTTAATATGAAGATACTTTCTAGTTAATTGGAAGGAACAATTAAGGTTGAATTCGATGAATTGGGAACTTGAATTTGAGGGTATGGAATTGGAGAATTACGGGTTTTAGTATGAATTGTGTGAATTAAACCATACAGAACTTCAATTAAGATGAATTAGAAGAGATCCAATGAAAGAAATGACTGAAATAGAGCTGAATTGAAGGCTAATTAATCAGGTTATGTCGCGGGTCGAAGGACCCAATTGCAGGGAAGTTGGGTGAGTATGATGCACTGTAGCAGGCACTGTGCAGACGCGTGGGTTTCACGTGCAGCCTCTTGCGGGGGTGCGTGAGGGCGCGTGGGCATGATTTTCAAGGTGAGGTCAACACGACTTTTATTATATGCAATGTAATGAACATTTTAGCGTTGGTTTCAAGTCAAGCAGACACCGTTTCGATATTGTTTCGAGGGTCCGAAGGCTTATGTTACGTTTTTAATTCGTAATTACTTCCCGAAAAATTATGGGAAATTAATAGGATATTAATTGAGTCATTAGTAACCCTTAATGATGATTTTGGATAGGACTTGGGATTCCTGGAAGGTACCGGAAATTACGGAAACGCGTGCAGCTCGGAAAACAAGCGGTTTTGACGGTATGTGAGTGGACGTTTATTTTATAAATTGATATGCATGCATAGTTAAATGTTTTACATGATCTATTGCATGATTTGATTTACAATGATGTCATGGTGATTTGGCATGATTAATTGTGATTAATGATTATTTTAATCGATCTTTTGGGCTAGGCCCGGGATTTTAAAAGGATATTTTGACTTGGATTGTGAGTTAAAGATGTTTTTATGGAATTGAATGATTTTCGGATATGATTTTACAGATTTATGTGCATTGAATTATTTAATGATTTTACGGATTTACGAGAAATGAGATTTGGGCTTTAGACCTCGTCATAAATGGTTTTGACGTGGTTTTAATGATGATTTTGAAATAAAGATTTTGATTTTGTATTTATGTTCAGTGCCCCTAGATGTGTAATTCCTGGGTAGACTCCGGATGTGTAATTCCCGGAGGGACTCCGGACTCGTAATTCTCGGAGGGACCGAATGTGTAATTCCCGGTGAGACTGGATGTGTAATTCCCAGTCAGGCTAGATCTGTAATTCCCAACGAGATCTAGATGTGTAATTCCCAGATACTCTGGATGTGTAATTCCCAAAGGACCCTCGGATGTGTAATTCCCCAGTTATGTGCTTTATTTTATGATAAAATGGTTTTATGAAATGATTCATATGTTTGATTCTATGCATGCATGGTTTGATAAACTAGAGGGTAAATGATGTATTTTGAAATGTATTTTGAAATAATATTATTTTTGTCCACTCACACCTTTTCTGTTTTGATGACCCTCCAGACCGTGGCACGACGTTCGGGACTAATCGAGAGGCGGAGGCATGAGCAGAAATCGATCCAGTCATCCCTTGTCTGACAGGTGCTGAGAGGTAGTTTCAGAACTTCAGTTGACTTGTCAGACAGGAGAAGGACCGCGCGCGGTTATCAAAGTCCAGTTGGGACGGGTCCTGTCAAATGTAATATATGGTGACAGTGTCTACATACATGATTTATGTTGCATGAACATGTTGAATGTGAGTGAAGCTTGTCACAAAGCATTGACCAATGCGTCAATTGTGATCGCTCATCCAAAAGTAAACAAGTCAAAAGCTCTATCCCGTGGTAAAAAAACAATGAAAGACTTGTGAAGTTTGGGCTGACTTAGTACAAGGCCATGTAATACCAACAATCTAATCCTTAAACTATCAAAACCTCCAAGACGCACTTTTCCTTCCATATTAAAATTGAGAATACAAATTTGGTTTTAATTATTTTGATGCCACATGTTATGTAAGAATTATGAATATGGAAATAAAATTTATACTGACATTATCTGCTATGTTTGTATAAAGGTTTTTGGTATCACCAATATCTGCTATGCTTGTTGAATTTCAAAATTGACAATTCTGTAGAGAATTTAATTGAGAAATGTTGAAAGTTGTTTTATAGTTTTCATTTTTGAGGTAATGCAAACATGTGTAGACTTTGTATATTACATGTTGTGTTAAGTGACATAGCACGCCGTCAATTTAAGGCAACCAAATGTATATTAGTTTGTTCCTACTATACATGCAACAACATGGGTGGACAACATGGTTTATTGGTACACAGGGTATATCTGTATGGTAAAATAAAATAAAAAAACATTACAAAATGAGTGTTTTGAACACGGAAATATGGTGTTCTAAGTATGGTGAACAAAATCTACCCCATTATGACTAAGCTTTCAAGTGTCGAGGGTAAGATTATTTACAAGGCAATGCGACAGAATTAAAATTCTCAATTTTTAGAAAGATGATTACTCACAATTTTCTCAATGACATATATATTCCCTTCCTATTGTAAATTCTCTCATCACATCTATAATCTCTATTTTACATCTCTACTATTATAAATTAAGCTACAATAAAAGTTGTAGAAGTCACAGACTTCACCATATAATATTGAACGAAATTTCCAAGAAACGAAAATAAATATTGCTTGAGTATACATTGCCTATATAGCATCTAGAATGTTGTATTTTTTTGTTGTCGATAACATACAAATGTAAAGCAAAAAACAAATAAGACGAAATTCTAATTGGAGAAGAAACTGTGTAAATAGAGAAAACCAAGAAGAGCGAACTTGATTGGGCATACTCTAGAAATAATACAATGAACGCAGGATATCATTGACCAAGCAATATTGCTCCTGTAAATTGGTGGAAAGGATGAAAAAATTCCATGGATTAAATTTTCGAAATATATTAGAATTCGCAAAGTATGGAACATTCAAACCAATTAATACACGAAACTTAATATAGATTTCAGAACATTTTTGCAATTTTAGTGTTTGGAAAAAATGTAATCGGAAAAAAAATATTATCATAAAATTGGCAAGCATATGGTATTCAGGACAAGATCGAATATTCTTTTTGTCTCCTAGTGATCTAAATTTAATGGATATATGACGTCGCTGAAAAGACAGATCTTTGTAAAGTGTTTTTTTATTTTCTCACTTTTTATTTTCAAGTACTACTTTATCGTATATATTTATTTCTATATCTTGGTAATCGATATATCATTTACTAAAGGTAGTGGACCATATTATATATATGCGCTTCTATGAACTAATTAAGGAGTCATTATCCCTTAGTTTCAATAAAATGAAGTTATCTTCTAAATGAGCATGAGTATTATAATTGTGAAGATTATATCTACTCGAAATAAGATACATTCTAATTTGAATATAATATTTTTTTTGAATTGAACTAGAAAGAGAGTTATGGGCTATTCGACATTAAAACACGAATTTGTCTTTTAATTTGAGAACTGTAGTTTGTACTTTTGGTCTAATTAAAGCGGATACTAAATAAGTTTTAATTTACTAAGTTTAATTAGTCAAGAATTACAATAGGTTCCAAGAAAGTTTTAGTACCAATCGAGCCTATATATACAAAATGATGTGGTTGCAACCCTAAACCACAACAAAAATTGTTTCCAATCTTTAAAAAATAACTACGCATGGTTCTTAGAAAAAAATAAACATGGCAATGAGATACGAAGTTCATAACATAAATTTACACATCCATTTTGTTGTTGATGATGGTTATAGTGTCACCAGCGGCCTTTGTTAAAGGACAAACCATTGAGATTTCACCAACAACGCTTGAAACATCCGAGCATTTACGATGGTAGTATTGCTTGGCTGGGCATACCGAGTTTTGTGGAAAAGAAATCCATAACAATGTATTGTATGGTGACAGTGATTACATACATGATTTCTGTTGCAAGCAGATGTTGAATGTGGGTGAAGCTTGCCACAATACATTGGCCCATGCGTCTATTACGACCGCTTATCCCAAAGGAAACAAGTCAAAAGCTCTGGCCTGTGGTAAAAAACAATGGAAGACTTGTGAAGTTTGGGCTGACTTAGTACAAGGCCATGTAATACCAACAATCTAATCATTAAAACTATCAAAACCTCCAAGACGCTATTTTCCTTCCATATTAAAATTAAGAGTATAAATTTCGTTTTAATTATTTTGATACCAAATGTTATGTAAGAATTATGAATAATGAAATAAAATTTATACTGACATTATCTGCCATGTTTTTATAAAGGTTTTTGGTATCACCAATCTCTGCTACGTATGTTGAATTCCAAAATTGATAATTCTGCAGAAAATTTAATATAGAAACGTTGAAAGTTTTTTTATCGTTTTCATTTTTGGGGTAATGCAAACGTGTGTGATTTTGTACATCACTTGTTGGGTTAAGTGGCATGTCACACCGTCAATTTAAGGCATCCAAATGTATATTAGGTTGTTCTTATTATACATGTAACAACATGGGTGGACAATATGGTTTATTGGTACATAGGGGGTATCAGTATGGTAAAATAAAAATAAAAAACATTAAAAAACGAGCGTTTTGAACACGGAAATATGGCGTTCTGAGTAGGGTGAACAAAATCCACCCCATTATGACTACGCTTTCAAGTTTTGAGGGTAATATTATTGACAAGGCCATGCGACAGAAGTAAAATTCTCAATTGTCAGGAAGATGATTACCCATAATTTTCTTCGTGACATATATAGTCCCTTCATATTTTAAATTCTCTCATCTCTATGTAATATCTATTTTACATCTCGACTATTATAAATTAAGCTACAATAAATCTCGACTATTATAAATTAAGCTACAATAAAAGTTGTAGAAGTCACAGACTTCACCATAAAATATTGAACGAAATCTCCATGAACCGAATAAAAATATTGCTTGAGGATACATTGCATATGTAGCATCTAGAATGTTGGTTTTTTTTTTTTGTAGATAACATATAAATGTAAAGAAAAAAAGAAATAAGACGAAATTGTAATTGGAGATGCGACTAAACTGTGTAAATAGAGAAAACCAAGAGAAGCGAACTTGATCGCGCATACTTTAGAAATTATGCAATGAACACAGGATATCATTGACCAAGCAATGTTGCTCCCGTAAATTGGTGGAAAGGATGAAAAATATTTCATCGATTAAATTTTCGAAAGATATTAGTATTGCAAAGTATCGAACATTCAAACCAATTAATATGCAAAACTTAATATCGATTTCATTTTTTTTTTTTTGCAATTTTAGTGTTTGGAAGAATTGTTATTGGACAAACGGATTATCAAAAAACTGGCAAGTACTACTTTATATGACGTCGCCGATAGGATCTTTGTAAAGTATGTTTTTATTCTCTTCTTTTAATTTTCAAGTAGTACTTTATCATATCTATTTATTTTTGTTTCTTGGTAATCGATATATCATTTACTAAAGGTAGTGGACATAATAAATATATATATGCGCTTTTATGTACTAATTAAGGAGTCATTTTTCCTCAGTTTCAATAGAATAAAGTTATCCTCGAAATGAGCATGAGTATTATAATTGTGAAGATTTGATCTACTCAAAATATGATACAATCTAATTTGAATATAATATTTTATGCATTGAAGTAGAAAGAGAGTTATGGACTATTTGATTTTCAAACGCGAATTTGTCTTTAAATTTGAGTACGGATTCAATGAAATTTGGATATTTTTTCACTGTTTTCGTGTTTACAATTATGATTTTTTTGTCGGATATGTTGAAATTGATAGTTAAATTATGTTTCTTTTATTAGCGTGTCCAATATATTATTATGGTAATTATCCATTAATATGCCTCTTCTTTAGTTTCAAATTGGAAAAGATTTGGCAGCTAGATATTAAAACATGAAATTAGCATAAATAAATGTTATTATTTCTATTTTTAAACCGAAGAATTAATTTGTGAACTTGAAGTAAAAAGGCTTTGATGTTGGGAATGTCATCCAGTGCGGTAATGCCTAGGACTAGAATATGCTACAACAGTCATCATTGCTAACTAGCAAATTTTCTATGCATATTGTAATTTAAACTCAAGAGGCTCTTAAATTAACAAATAAAACTGATTATTTTAATGAAGAACCATATTTTGTAATTTTGGTCTAATTAAAGTTGATAATAACTAAGTTTTAATTCACTAAGTTTAATTAGTCAAGAGTTACAATAGGTACCAAGAAAGTTTTATTACCAACCAAGCCTATATATACATAATTTAGTGGCTGCAACTCTCAACCACAAAAAAAGTTGTTTCCGATCTTTAAAAAATAAGTACGCAGAGTTCTTAGAAAAAAATAAACATGACAATTAGATACGAAACTCATAACATAAATATGATATCAATTTTGTTGTTGATCATGGTTTTAGTGTCACCAGCAGTCTTTGCTAAAGGACAAATTCTAGAGATTTCACCAGCAGCGCTTGAAACATCCGAGCATTTACGATGGCAGGATTGCTTGGCTGGGCATACCGAGTTTTGTGGAAAAGAAATCCATAGCAATGTATTATATGGTGACAGTGTCTACATACATGATTTTTGTTGCGCGCAGATGTTGAATGTGGGTAAAACTTGTCACAAAGCATTGACCCATGCGTCTATTGCGGCCGCTCATCCAAAAGTAAACAAATCAAAAGCTCTAGCCCGGGGAAAAAAACAATGGAAGACTTGTGTAGTTTGGGCTGACTTAGTACAGGGTCATGTAATACCAACAATCTAACCTTTAAAACTATCAAAACCTCCAAGACGCTCATTTTTTTCTAAATTATAGTTAGGAATACAAATTTGGTTTTAATTATTTTGATGCCACATGTTATGTAAGAATTATGATAATGAAATAAAATTTATACTGACATTATATGCTATGTTTGCATAAAGGTTTTTAGTATCATCAGTATCTGCTATGTTTGTTGAATTTCAAAATTGATAATTCTGTATATAATTTAATTTAGAAATGTTGAAAGTTGTTTTATAATTTTCATTTTTGGGGAAATGGAAAAGTGTGTAGATTTTGTACATCACATGTTGTGTTAAGTGACATGGCACACCGTCAATTTAAGGCAACCAAATGTATATTAGGTTGTTCCTATTATACATGCAACAACATGGATGTACAACATGGTTTATTGGTACATAGGGTATATGAGTATGGTAAAATAACAAAAACATTACAAAACGAGTGTTTTGAACGCGGAAATATGGCGTTCTAAGTATGGTGAACAAAATCTACCCCATTATGACAACACATTCAAGTTTTGAGGGTAAGATTATTTACAAGGCAATGCGAAAGAAGTAAAATTCTCAATTTTTAGAAAGATGATTACTCACATTTTTTATCCGTGACATATATAGTCCCTTCCTATTGTAAATTCTCTCATCTCATATGTAATATCTATTTTACATCTCGACTATTATAAATTAAGCTACAATAAAATTTGTAGAAGTCGCAGACTTCACCATATAATATTGAAGGAAATTCTAGTGAAGCGAAAAAAATTATTGTTTCAGGATACATTGCCTATATAGCATCTAGAATGATGTTGTTTTTTTTGGTAGATTACGTATGAATGTAAAGTAAAAAAGAAATAAGGGGAAATTCTAATTGGAGAAGCGAATAAACTGTGTAAATAGAGAAAACCAAGAAGAGCGAACTTGATTTGGCATACTCTAGAAATTATACAATGAGCGCAGGAAATCATTGACCAAGCAATATTATGGATTAAGTTTTTCGAAAGATATTAGAATTCGTATAAGTATCGAACATTCGAACCATTCAATACGCAAAACTTAAAATAGATTTCAGAACATTTTTGCAATTTTATTGTTTAGAAGTCTTGTAATTGGGAAAAAAAATATTATCATAAAAATGGCAAGTAGATGGTATTCACGACAAGTTCAGATTTTCTTTTCGTCTCCCTTTTATCTCATGTTAATCGATATATGACGCCGCCAAAAGGGAAATGATAGATCTTTGAATAGTGTGTTTTTATTTTCTCATTTTTTATTTTCAAGTACTACTTTATCATATATATTTATTTCTATATCTTGGTAATCGATATATCGTTTGCTAAAGGTAGTGGACCATATATATATATATATATTCATATATGCGCTTCTATGTACTAATTAAGGAGTCAATGTCCCTCAATTTCAATAAAATAAAGTTATCTTCTAAATGAGCATGAATATTATAATTGTGAAGATTTGATCTACTCGGAATAAGATACATTCTAATTTGAAAATAATATTTTGTGAATTGGAGTAGAAAGAGAGTTATGGGCTCTTTTATTTTCAAACACAAATTTGACTTCTAATTTAAGTACGGATTCAATGAAACTTCGATATTTTTCATCTATTTTCTTTCTTAAAATTATGATTTTTCTGTTGGATGTATTGAAACTTGATAGAGAAATTTTGTTTTTTTTTTTATTAGCATGTCCTATATATTATTATGGTAATTATGCATTAGTATGCGTCTTCTTTCTTTTCAAATTGGAAAGGATTCGGTATCTAGATATTAAAACATGAAATTAGCATAGATAAATGTTATCATTTCTATTTTTAAACCAAAGAATTAATTTGTGAACTTGATGTAAAAAGGCTTTAATGTTGGGAATGTCATCTACCGCGGTAACGCCTAAGACTAGAGTATGCTACGGCAGTCATCAATGCTAACTAGCAACTTTTCCATGCATATTGTAATTAAACTCGATAGTCTCCAAAATTAACAAATAAAACTGATCATTTTAATGAAGAACCGTAGTTTGTAATTTTGGTCAAATTAAAGAGGATAATAAATAAGTTTTAATTTACTAAGTTTAATTAGTCAAGAGTTACAAATAGGTACCAAGAAAGGTTTATTACCAATCGAGCCTATCTATACAAGATTATGTGGCTGCGACTCACAACCACAACAAAAATTGTTTCCAATCTTTAAAAAATAAGTACGCATAGTTCTTAGAAAAAAACATGGAAATTAGATACGAAATTCATAACCTAAATATGACATCAATTTTCTTGTTGATCATGGTTATAGTGTCACCAGCAGCCTACGCTAAAGGACAAACCCATGAGATTTCACCAGCAGTGCTTGAAACATCCGAGCATTTACGATGACAAAGGTGTGCAGATTTTGTGCATCATATGTTGTGTTAAGTGACATGGCACACCGTCAATTTAACGCAACCAAATGTATATTAGGTTGTTCCTATTATACATGCAATAACATGGGTGGACAATATGGTCTTTTGGTACATAGGGTATATTAGTATGGTAAAATAAAAATAAAAACACTACAAAACGAGTGTTTTGACCACGGAAATATGGTGTTCTATGTATGGTGAACAAAATCTACACCATTATGACTACGCTTTCAAGTTTTGAGGTAAGATTATTTACAAGGCAATGCGACAGATGTAAAACTCTCAATTTTCAGAAAGATGATTACTCACAATTTTCTCCGTGACATATATAGTCCCTTCTTATTGTAAACTCTCTCATCTCATATGTAATATCTATTTTACAACTTGACTATTATAAATTAAGCTACAATAAAAGTTGTAGAAGTCGCAGACTTCACCATATTGCTTGAGGATACATTTCCTATGTAGCATCTATATAGAATTTTGGTTTTTTTTGTAGATGACATATAAATATAAAGCAAAAAAGAAATAAGACGAAATTATAATTGGAGAAGCGACTAAGCTGTGTAAATAGAGAAAACCAAGAGGAGCGAATTTGATTGGACATACTCTAGAAATTATGCAATGAACGAAGGATATCATTGACCAAGTAATATTGCTCCCTTAAATTGGTGGACACGATGAAAAAATTTCATGGATTAAATTTTCGTAAGATATTAGAATTCGCAAAGTATCGAAAATTCGATCCAATTAATATGCGAAACTTAAAATAAATTTCAGAACATTTTTGAAATTTTAGCGTTTGGAAGAATGGTAATTGGAAAAAAGTATTATCATAAAATTGGCAAGCATATGGTATTCAGGACAAGAATGGATATTCTTGTCGTCTCCCAGTGATCTAATTTTAATCGATATATGACACCGTCATAAGGGAAAAGATAGATCTTTGTAAATTGTGTTTTTATTTTCTCACCTTTTATTTTCAAGTACTAATTTATCTTATCTATTTATTTCTATATCTTGTTAATCGATATATCATTTACTAAAGGTAGTGGACCATATTATATATATATATATATATATATATTTCGCTTCTATGTACAAATTAAGGGGTCATTGTCCTTCATTTTCAATAAAATAAAGTTATCTTCGAAATGAGCATGAGTATTATAATTGTGATGATTTGATCTACTCGGAATAAGCTATATTCTAATTTGAATATAATATTTTATGATTTGAAGTAAAAAGAGAGTTATTGGCTCTTTGATTTTCAAACACGAATTTGTCTTTTAATTTGAGTACTGATTTAATGAAATTTGGATATTTTCTTTTATTTTCTTGCTTACAATTATGATTTTACTGTTGGATGCATTGAAACTTGATTGAGAAATCTTGTTTATTTTTTATTAGCATTTCCTATATATTATGATGGTAATTATCCATTAGTATGCGTGCTCTTTAGTTTTAAATTGGAAAGGATTTGGCAGCTAGATAATAAATCATGAAATTAGCATAGATAAATGTTATCATTTCTATTTTTAATTCGAAGAATTAATTTGTGACCTTGAAGTAAAAAGGCTTTAATGTTGGGAATGTCATCCACCACGGTAACGCCTAAGACTAGAATATGCTACGATAGTCATCATTGCTAACTAGCAAAATTTCCAGGCATATTGTAATTTAAACTCCGGAGTCTCTAAAATTAACAGATAAAACTGATCATTTTAATGAAGAATCGTAGTTTGTAATTTTGGTCTAATTAAAGCGGATATTAAATAAATTTTAATTTACTAAGTTTAATTAGTCAAGAGATACTATATGTACCAAGAAAGTTTTATTACCAATCGAGCCTATATATACATAATTCTGTGGTTGCAACACTCAACCACAACAAAAATTGTTTCCAATCTTTAAACAATAAGTACGCATAGTTCTTTGTAAAAAATAAACATGACAATTAGATACGAAATTCATAACATAAATATCACATCAATTTTGTTGTTGATCATGGTTATAGTGTCACCAACAACCTTTGCTAAAGGACAAACTCCTGAGATTTTACCAGCAGCGCTTGGAACATCCAAGCATTTACCATGACAAGATTGTCTAGCTGGGCATACCGAGTTTTGTGGATAAGAAATCCATAACAATGTATTATATGGTGACAATGTCTACATACATGATTTTTGTTGCACACAGATGTTGAATGTGGGTGAAGCTTGCCACAATATATTGACCCATGTGTCTATTAAGGCCGCTCATCTAAAAGTAAACAAGTCAAAATCTCTGGCCCGTGGTAAAGAAACAATGGAAGACTTGTGAAGTTTGGGCTGAGTTAGTACAAGGCTATGTAATACCAACAATCTAATCATTAAATGTAACGACCCGGACGTTCAAAAAAGGGAAATTTGGAAAATTTGAAGAAAATGACGATTTTCTCATAGGTAATGGGCGAACGGTTGACTTTTTTCTTGGTCGGTCAAACAGACTTTGACCGATGATCATGACGTAGTTCGGGACATCACGAGTTCATAGACAGGTGGCACGTCCAATTCCGATGACCAGTGAAGAAGCTGTGACGTTTAGAAGTTCAAGGGCATTTTCGTAATTAGGCCGAAAAGGGGGAAAATGTTGACTTTTTGATTGATCACTATTTTTCACAACATTCGAGGACCATTAGGTAGGTCTCGATGCCCTGGGTTCGTAGACAGTCGGCACGTTGAAAATGGACATCGGACGGGAGAGTTACAGGTCTAGATGCATAAGAGGCATTTTGGTAATTTGTCAAAGTAAGGGCAATATGGTAATTTGGCTGTTGCAATTTGAAACAGCCGTGAGTTTTTTTGGGGAATTGTTTAACTAATAGGAGGCAAGTGCACAAAGTGTGTTGAATTGGAATTTGAAGCTAGTGGGTATTTTTGAATTGTGAAGGTGGATTGTTTTTGCACTGAATGGGTGAGCAGAGCACGGGTATGTT
This sequence comes from Prinsepia uniflora, assembly GCA_032719365.1. Lineage (NCBI taxonomy): Eukaryota > Viridiplantae > Streptophyta > Magnoliopsida > Rosales > Rosaceae > Prinsepia > Prinsepia uniflora. The sequence goes on along the minus strand of CM064868.1, from coordinate 58,006,416 downwards.
AGTGGGTTGGGAATACTGTGCTGGTGCCATTGAAACTGAGAAAAAATAGAGACCTTGAGTAAGGCGTGATCGACCTTCCCAAGGCCGAATTGAGTGAAATTGTGAACGGGAAGGGTTCAAGGGGGTAAGAGCGAAGTTTCGAGATTGAGAGAGAGGAAGAATGGGATGAAAATGGTGAGAGGGAAGGTAAAAATCCGAAACGGATTGTAGAGAGAGTGAGAATTCAATTTCGAAATGTATGCCAGCCCAAGGCAAATTGAGGATTCATTTAGTCCTCTGGGATCAATCCAAGTCGATCCAGTGCGAGAAGGAAGTGAATTGAGGCTGTTATGGGCTCTGAACGGACCTGGTGACCGAGAGGAAAATCGAGCATTGAGTCGTGAATTTGGAGGTAAGTTTTAATGGAATTCGTTACGAAATCATCTTTATAGTAAGCCCACGATGCTCCCTAACTAATCAATTGATAAAACCAGTGACTGTTTAGTGAAACTTGGACGATGAACCTTGATTAGAACTTGAGTTCAATTGAGTTGGTTTTAGGACGTGATGATTGGAATGATTACTACAGACCCTTAATTAAGTGTATTGCGATTCTACATGATGGATCAATTGAGGAAATTAGGTTAATTATGGCAGGAATTGAATCGGGTCGAACACGCGGGTCGCAGACCCGTTTACCAGGCGAGTCGGGTGAGGAAGACAACTGTAGCAGCACTGTAGCAGGCACATGAGTTTCACGCGCGGCCACTCACAGCGGCGCGTGGGCCCGATTCTCAAGGTGAGTTCAACACGACTTTTGTCCTATACAATGTAACAAACATTTTAGCGTTGATTTCGAATTAACTGGACACTGTTTCGATGATGTTTCGATGGTCTGAAGGTTTATATTACGTTTTTTAACTAACGTTTAATCCGAGTCTTTAAACTCAACAGGCCTACGGGGGAAATATCATAATATCCAAGTATTTAAACTCAACAGGCATACGAGGGAAATATCATAATATCCGAGTCTTTAAACTCAATCCGGGTCTTTAAACCCAATCCGGGCCCGTCCCCCGTCAATCATAATCCGGGTCTTTAAACCCAATAACCAGATCTAGCAAATCCAATCCAAAACCGTTTGAAAACCATTTATAAATCCATATCCAAACCCGAATCCGAAATCACTATCCTGAAGCCCTTCCGGCATTCAGAACCGTCATTCCGAACCCAAATCCGAAAATCCCCTTTTTCAACTTTAAAACCAAATCTCGATTTCTGAAATCCGATTCTAAAACCGAAAACCTTGATTATCAACTCTTGTTTCAAACTCATTTATAATCATTGAAAACCACTTATACATTGAAATCCCAAAGGCATAGCATCAAAATCACAATCAAAGTATTTCTCGTAAAACGTGCCGATTCCTCGAAAAACGTGCCATTACGTAAAACTGATATAGACTAATCAATAATCATGAAATCATAATTAAAACCAATAATCAAGTAAATAAAAACAGTTATGCATGCTCAGTTAGAAAGAAAAAGTCCACTCACAGTTCCCGGGCATGTCACTCGAGTCCCGTACGTTCCTCGGTCGCCTCGGGGATTTCTCGACCTATCAAAAGGCACCAAAACGGGTCACTAACACTTCAACTAAGCTTCTCCTAATTTCCCCAATTTTTCCGGAATTTAAACGTAATTAAACGGGACCATAAACCTTCGAACACCCGTAACTAACCCGAAACGATGTTCGATCTTCTCGAAACTAGTGCCAAAATGTTCGTTACAACGATTAGACTAAAAACCATGTTGGACACTTCCCCGTAAACTACCCCATGCGCCCTCACGCGCCGCCCAAAGGGACTGCACATGGGCTTCACGTGCCTGCAACAGTAACACTGTTCATCGTCTTCCTCAGGGCGTCGCCTGTGTTGAACCGGCGAGACCGGTTCTCTGCCGTTGTCCATCCATTTTCAGTCCAAACAATCCCAATAGTTTTGTCCTAGTCTGAGTAATTGATTCCCTTAATTAATTCGTGAAATAAAGAACCAAATCTCATCGTCCAAAGCTCGAAGAAAACTCAGAAAATCTGAGTTTCTGGCTCCGGCCACCCATGGCCACCGTGAAGTTCCAGTTCACACCCTAAGGTCACTCTCACCGTCCTAGAACTAATAGGATCCCTAGAATACCTCGACAAAACCCTAAACCTCACGATTTTCAAATTCAATAAAACTGGAAAAACAGAGGACAGTAAGGACTTACCCGTGTTCTGGCCTCCGCCGTGCTAGCCGCCGTGATCCTCTGGGTTCACAAGGCTGTCCTCAGCCTCCCTAACACTCCTTCGAACCTAATTTAATCAACTGATCGACTGTGGTTGCACCACAACTCTCGACTTCTCTCTGTTTTTCTGAGTTCTGCGCACCTCGCACCCACACAACCTCACTCTAATTCACCTCAACACGAACACACACTCACACTAGACCTCCTTTGATCACTCACTCAAACTCAAAGTCTTCAATTGATGGGAATCAATCAAGAATCACTCTCCCTGTTTTTCCCCTCTCTGTGAACGGTTGGACGATTAACTGTAACGACCCGTCCCGAGAGCCGGGATTAGTAAAGTAATTAGTAACGGATTAGTGAGCCTAATCGGTGTTTAGTCGGGTACTATTGGACCTTGGGCGTAGAATGACAATTTTGCCCCTAGTTTGGGTAAAAAGTTTACTTTTAGTTTGGGCGGTCAATTGGACATTGACCGATGACTGTGACGTAGTTTGGGACGTCACGAGTCCGTAGACAGGTGGCATGCCCGATTCCGACATCCGAGGAGGAAGTTATGATGTTCGGAAGGTTAAGGGAATTGTTGTAATTTGGATAAACGAAGGGGGGCAAAGTTGACTTTTCGTGTGACAAGGTTTTTTACACGAAAAACTAGGACCGTTAGGTAGTTCTCGTCGTCCTGAGTACAACGACAGGCGACAGGTCTCAATAGGAGGTCGGACGATTAAGTTACGGTTTAAGAAATACGAAGGGCAAAATGGTAATTTTGTAAGACAAGGGTAAATTGGTCTTTTACTTGTTTTTGGTGCTGACCTTTGGGATGAGGACATATGTCCTTGAGGGAATGGATATTTTGAGCCAGACCAGAGTGATGTGGACACGTGGGAGGGGTCTAGTTGGTTCCAGCCCCATCGCCAACCATCGTCCATTTGTTTTAAATGTGATTGAGTAAACCATTTCCCACATTTTTCGCCCAGACCCGAAACAGAGACAAAGACAAGGGAATTGTGTGTGTGTAGTGCGGGTTCATTTGGGTTTGTGGGAGAGGTTGAGACAATAGAGAGATAGGGTGGTGCCACAGTCGTGGTGGCCGTGAACGGCGGCTTCAATTGTGAGGAAACAACATGAAACAGAGCATAGTTGAGACGGTGAGAGCTCATGCAGACAAGTCCCTTAATTTTTCATCTATTGCCCTTATGGTCTGAAAGGAAGTGAGAGAGGGAGCCTGGACAAGATGACTGGTGGCCACAAAGGGGTTCGACGGCGGAGGACGACGACGGTAGTTAAGGAAAACCGAGAGACCTCTATTCGTGGGACTTTGATTTGGGGGGATGAGGTTCGAATTGGTTGCTTAAGGGAGGTTCCTGGGATAATTAGGGAGCAAGGAAGCGTGGAAGTGAGGGCCGCCATGGCTGGTGGCCGGAAAACCCAAACTGGTAAGTTTTTGATTTAAAAATGGCAAGTCGTTAATCAGTAAGTGTTGATTAGTTTGATTAAGTGGGAATTGATTTGGAAGTTCAGGGGACCTCTTAGAAGCTAAAAGGAAGGTTTGGGGAGGCCAGAGCTGCATAGACACAGAGGATCACTTGGACGGATTTTCTTCGATATTGGAAGGTACCATTTCGTTTAAAAGACCATGTTTTGATCATGTTAGTTGATTAGGATTGCAAGGACGAATCCACTGGATCAATTAGAATTGAAAACGGGTTAGAATTAGATGGTTTAGGAGGCTGAACCGCCTGCGCCGATTCGGTTGAACCAAACCGGCTTGAACCGGTTCAAACCGGGTGTCCCAAGGTTGATGGTGACACTATGCTGGGCGCGTGGCTTCCACGCGCAGCCCTTTTGGGCGGCGCGTGAGGGCGCGTGAGGCCCCTTTTGGGGAAGTTTCCAACATAACTTTTAAAGTATTCGATGTAACGAACATTTTGGCGCCTGTTTCGAGAAAATCAAACATCGGCTCGATATGTTTCGGGTTGTCCGAAGGTATTAGGGCTCGATTAAAAATAGCCAAAAATATGGAAAAATTATGGGGCTTTAGTATGACCTTTGTGAAGTAGTTAGTGACCTTGGTATGAGTTTTGGACAGGTTCGGAAAAGTCGAGGATAGCGGAATGGCCGGGAACGGCGTAAGTGCGTGCGTATCGATGCGACGTCGAAATGGTCTGTGAGTGGACCTTGCTTTCTAACTCTTGATGCATACATATATGTTTTTATATTTTTTCTATACCTGATTCTCTGATATGATTTAGGATTGTGATGGTTTACAGTTTTGCACGTTTTTCGAAGAAAGGACGGTTTTCACGTTTTACGAGGTTTTGATAAATATCGTGATTTGAACCTGGTTTAACGGTTTGATTTCGGGATTTGAAATACGGTTTGATTTCAAGGAAAGTAAAAGGATTTGAAAAGTGTTTTCGGGCTTAAGGCCCAGTTCAAAGTTGTTTTCGGAAATGTGATTTCGGGTCTAGGAATCGGAATTCCGGGTGACGATTCGGGATTCGATTCGGGACTTGAAAGGGAATTTCAGGTTTGGGTTCGGAATGGTTATTCCGGATGCTAGCTTACGGAATGATGGTTGCGGACTCGGATCTGGAAAGGAAATGGATATGAGTTCTGGATTTGGATTCGGAATGACGGTTCGGCATGCCGGAAGGGCTTCAGACCAGTGGTTTCAGATTCGAGTTTGGATGTGGATTTAAAACTGGTTTTCAAAATGGTTTTGATTGGATTTGCTGGATCTGGTTATTGGGTTTAAATACCCAGATATTGTGATTGACGGGGGACGGGCCCGGATTGGGTTTAAAGACCCGGATTGAGTTTAAAGACTCGGATAGACTGCTATTTCCCCCGTAGGCCTGTTGAGTTTAAAGACTCGGAGTTTAAAGACTTGGATTATTGAGGCCTGGATTGAGTTTAAAGGCTCGGGAGTTTAAAGACTCAGATAGATCCAGCAGGTTCGATGGATGAGAATATGGTTCAATATGTTTTGGTTTTCTCTGTGATGAATGATTATGGTTTTCAAGGATGGTTTTCGTTGGTTATAATGGTTTTCGATGGTTTTGGGCTGAGGACCGGGATTTGAGAAAAAGGAAAACATGTTTGGTTTTCGTACATGGTTTTATAACATGACTTTGATATGCATGCATTGGCTTTTGAAACGGAGGGTATAAATGCTATTGTTTTATGAAATGTTTTTGAACTTAAACTTTATTTTTGTCCACTCACAGTCTTTTCGTGTTTTGATACCCTCCAGATTGTTGTGGCGCGGGCTGTTGGACGAGAGAAACGGAGACATAACATGTACGATCCACAGTAGACTTTACGCATTCTGGACAGGTCGGAAGTTTTTGAACGGTCGGATCGAGACTCCCTTGTCCGACTTACGTGTCACATGAAGGTTGGACGTCAGTTTAGCCTTCGTGTCATGAGTAAGTTAGTCGGGATCGGGATTTAGCCCTAAATCCCGGGGGATTAGGGGTGGGTCCTGACATTAACCACCGTGTAATATGTAGCCGTGCACACATTTACACCTCTAGAAACCTCTAGGAGTCCCTCACGTGTCCATCATTCTGTGGACTGAAATGAAAATATCCAATCACACTTCCCCATATGGCTTTATCTGATTGGCCCAAATGTAAAAAGACTAAAATGCCCCTAGAAGTCCAATTTACCATTTTACCCTCCAACTTCCTAGAATCACAACTTAACCGTTCGACGTCCGATGACAGCGTGCCACCTGTCGTTGTACTCGGGACGTAGAGATCTATCTAACACTCCTTGGTTTACGTGTAAAATCCTTGTCGTGTAAAAAGTCAACTTTTTCCCTTCTTTTAACCAAATTACGAAAGTGCCCTCAACCTTCCGAACATCATAACTTCCTCCTCGGATGTCGGAATCGGGCGTGCCACCTGTCTATGGACTTGTGACGTCCCGAACTACGTCACGATCATCGGTCAATGCCCAATTGAGATTCCGAACTAAAAGTCAACATTTTGCCCGTTCTAGGGGCAAAATCGTCATTTTGCGTCAAACGTCCAAAAGTACCGAACTAACCACCGATTAATCTAACTAATCCGTTACTAATCACTTCACTAATCCCGACTCCCGGGATGAGTCGTTACATAAGGGGTTTAAAAACAAAGGGTGAGTGGACCAAATAGCTTATTTCAGTGTAAAACCACAAATTTTTAAAATACTTTAACCCTTCAGTTTATAGAAAACTCAAATAATTAACTTCATACTTGCACAAAGTACTAGGAATAACATTTTTTTAACAATAATATAATACATAACTAGATGATTCACGGAGAATCACAAAGTATGTCACAATGTCAACCCACCTAACACTTGCTCTTGAGTCGCTCAACAAAACTGGGTATCTTGCTCGCTTATTACGACCACATGAACAACTAGGTGCAAGGCACCATCACCACGAGTCCCTTAGAGCTTGGGGATAGGACTGGCGCTTTTTAACTAGTATAGCGAGCAGTGCAGGTGAATGATCATGTGGAGGACTAGTCTGTGGCATACAGACAGGTACTAGATACCAGCGACTCCTAAGTGGGTCTTAACGTATCTATCTTATATGAGGACTAATCTATAAATGCAACATGTGGCTCAACTAAACACTTACCATGTATATCGACTAATCAAGCATAGCTAATACATTCAAGCAAGCATCATAAGACAAGAATTCGTAAGAAACTCAAATAGTAAGTCAAGCATGCCTCATAAGTGCCATGAACATAAACATCGTAAAATGTGCGAGTAAGTAGTATTATAAAACAAGCTTTAAGGAAAGGGGTCCACTCACAAAATTTTTGGGGAGTGGAAATCACCTGACATACCAAGTTAGCACAAGCTCCGAGTCCAGTTAACCCTAAGCAACCATCCACAAAGGTTATAATTAACTTACAAATCAACCTACAAGTCACACCCCTCTAGGGTAGCCCAAAACGGGGCATAGACTCACTTAATAGGGATCTAAACACATTTAAAAATGTTTGAAACCCCAGAAAACAACACCTACACGTTGTCGAAAGTTGAAAAACAGTGCCTACACGCTGCCAAGTGCTGAAAAATATATCCACGCGCTAGTTAGGGGCTGGAAAGCATCCCACGCGCAGACGTAGACTGTACAACATCCCCGACGCTCTAACATGTGCAAGCCTAAGATCGGAAAAGTGCTCCATGTGCCTCCATGCAACGACCACGTGAGCCAACGCGCCGCCACCTGCCCTCATGCACGCACAGTGTGCGTCACACACACCAAATGTATCACACGCGTCATACGTGTGAGGGAGTATTCCTTGGAATATTTCTATAATATGCCATAGAATATTCCATTTATTAACCTTTAAGTTTAACGTTTACTAACTGTTCTGACAGGACCCGCCCCCAATCCCTCTGGATTAAGGGTTAAATCCTGCTTGTAACGCCCTGAAAAATTCGAAAAACGAAAATTTGGAAAAGTTGAGGAAAATGACGATTTTGCCCCTAGTGATAAGGGTCAAAAGTTGACTTTTTGTTTGGAATATTTTTGTACATTTTTCAAGGACCGTTGTGTAGGCCCCGAGACGCTAAATCCGTAGACAGGTGGCACGTAGAAAACGGAGCTCGGATGAAGAAGTTATAGGTCTGGGAAGTTCAGGGGTAAAATTGTAAATTGCGATGAAAAGGGTAAAATGGTAATTGTGAACAGTAAAGAAATTAAATGGGAAAAGTGGTTGTAGTAGACTTATTTAAATGGGCTAATTGGCTGAATTAGCCCTTGAGATGACTCAGGAGTAGTTGTGAGTGACATGTGTCACTAGTAAATGATCATTAGTGGCACTTGGGTGCCTTTGTGTACAATTAATTAAATTAATCAACCTGTTGCATTCATAGTGTTAATAATCACATAGTTCATATTCGACTAAGAACAGAGAACATAAAACCCCTCCCTTGATCATGATTCCATTTTCGAATTGAGAGTGAACAGAGAAAAAAGAGGGTGGATTGTGCGAGGAAACCTGAATGAAAAACAGAGAGGATTGAGACTGTAACTACACTAAGAATACCCGAAAAAACTTACATAGACCTTAGAATCGAATTCGATCTTGTAGACGTTAAGGAGTGAAATTGATTGTGGATTGAGCTTTCTGGGACTGAGACGAGTTGAACCAACCTGGAATTCGAAAGAAATTGATGATGAAACACGAAGAACAGGCCCTGTGACATCCGCAGATTGTGGAAGCCGAGTTCAGGTAATTGGAGGTAAGAAATCATGAAATTGGTTTGGAATTCAAGTTTAGAATGAGTATAAGATATTTCCTGTGCAATCAATTGAACGAAACAGTGTGGAATTTGGGTAGAACCCGATGTAGAACCCGTCGGGTTTCGATGTTGAGTCGTGGGATTTAGGGCATGGTTTCATCAAATTGAGGTCACAGATCCAAAATAAACGTAGAATAGATAAAAATTAGTGAAAGAAACGGTGAAATTGGGGTCGAATTGGCTTGGAATGAAACGGGTTGCATCGCGGGTTGCAGGACCCGTTTACCAGGCAACCAGGTTGGGAAGATGAACAGTGACATTCACTGTAGCAGGCGCGTTGTAACGACCCTTCCCGAATATAGGGATTTAATATTATTTAATTATGATTTAGAATGACTAATCAGGGATTAGTTAAGTGAATTCGGACGAATTGTGCAAAATGACTGTTTTGCCCCTAGGTGTGGGCAAAACGTTGACTTTTTGATTGGACGGCCAAACGGACTTTGATCGATGACCGTGACGTAGTATAGGACGTCATGAGTTCATAGACAGGTGGCATGTTCGATTCCGACATTCGTGGAAGAAGTAATGACGTTTGGAAGTTTAGGGGCATTTTGGTAATTTGGTCAAAATGGGCAAATTGTTGACTTTTTGACAGGGATGTTCGATGGCCGAGGGCCAAGGACCGTTATGTAGAGCAAGTCGATACGAATCCATAGACTGGCGGCACACTGAAATCGGACTTCGTACGAGGAAGTTATGGTCTGAAACGTGAAATCGGGGAAGTTTACGTCTCGGTAACCGTGTCGATTATTTTATTCTGAAATGGTGGCTGGAGGACACTTGGATGAGTGACAAGTGTCACTCACCCATTGGCTAGATTGGATCATGTTCCATTAATTAAAAATTATAAGCTAAAGTTTCCACTATGAAATTAAATAGGATTAAATCTGTTCTTTTAATCTGAGCCATCCATCTCACTCCCCAGATTTCATCTCATCCATTTATCTCATCTCTTCTCTCCTATTTCTGATCAGTCCTCACTCCCTCACTCTCAAATATTTCCTTACCCGTGAACAAGCAAAAACTGGGAGGTGAGAGTTTGAATTTCTGGCCATCATTAATCTTCCTTCCACAACTGATTCTGCGAATGGAAACTGAGTGATTTGAGGAAGAAATTGGCTGAGGGAGAACACGAGGGACTGAGAGGGGCAAATTAACCAGAGAATTTGAATTTTGGAGCAATGGAGGGAAATTTGAATTTTGAGCTATGAGCTCTGAGGATCGAATTTGAGTTCAATTTGAGCCTTCTGGGATTACCTCGGTTACAACCAACTCAAGAACGAAGAATTTTGACAACCATTTGGCTCTGAACAGACTTGGTGACAAAGAAGGAGCTTGAAGATTGAGTCGTGATTCTAGAGGGATTGAACGATGAATTTGGATTAGGAAATGAGTTTATCTTGGTCCAAAAAAGCTTCTTAGTGGATCAATTTAAGGAAATCCAGTGGAATTGATGAAATCCGAAGGATGAACAGTGCCCAGATGTTCTTCGATGTTCATCTTCAAATCATTGGATTTCAGGTAAGGATTGTTGTAATTGGGTTTACAGACCTCTAATTAGACTTAAAACGAATCTACTTGATTGTTCAATTGAAAGGATTGAGGTTGAATTGACAGTGAACAGATCGGGTCATCTCGCTGGCCAACTGGACCCGTTTTACAGACATACGGGTTGGAACAATGACACTGTAGCAGGCGCGTGGGTTTCACGCGCAGCCACTCACGGCAGCGCGTGACGGCACATGGGCACGAATCTTGAGGTGAGGTCAACATGACTTTTTTCCTATACAATGTAACGAACATTTTAGCGTTGGTTTCGTGTCAATCAGACCCCGTTTCGATATTGTTTGGGATGTCCGAAGGTTTTTAATCCAGTTTAAAAATAGTTAAAAATTCGGGAAAATTACGGGACTTGAATAGGATGTTAATGTTGAGGTTAGTGACCCTCTAATGTGATTTGGACAGGATTGGGAGTCCCGGTGATAATGGTGTGGCCCGGCAAGGCCTATGGCACGAGTATCGAGGCGCACGGTCTAACGGTCTGTGAGTGGACTTTGGTTTTATAAATTCTATGCATGCCTAAATGTTTTATATGGATTATGAATATGATTGTATGATGTTGATTTGGATATTGGTAAATTATAAGGTTTCGCGTACTTCGAGGCGATTACGTGCTTGCGCGTAAATCGAGGTTTTCCGGTTTTACACTGTTTTTCCATACTTATAACTTTGGATATGATTTCATGAAATGGTTTTGAAATTGGAGAGAGAAACTCGGGAATGAGGCCCAATTGTTTTGGAAACCTCGGACTTGGAGTCCAATTGAGTTACGTAATCGGGCCAGGGGCCCAATTGCTTTATGAAATCGGGTCGGGGACCCTAAATAGAATTGTAATGTTGTGAAATGATTTGATAAAACTGGTTCCATATACGATCTTGATATGAGGATATGTAAAGGTCTCCTCAGGTGTCGGGGACACTGGAGAAGTCACGGTGCATTGCCTGCGAGGGGTCATTGTACGGAGCTACCGGACCGTATAGTGACTCAGGAGCAGGATTGCTTCAGACCCTCGAAACAACATCGAAACGGTGTCCGATTAATTCGAAATCAACACTAAAATGTTCGTTACATTGTGTAGGACAAAAGTCGTTTTGAACTCTCCTTAAGAATCCGGCCCACGCGCCCTCACGCACTGCAGCAGGCGACTGTGCGTGAGGCTCACGCGCCTGCTACAGTACTGCACAGTCGTCTTCCTCACCCTACTCCTCTGTGAAACGGGTCTGCGACCCGCGTGTTCGACCCGGTTCAACGCCTGCCAATAATAACTTGTTTTCTTCAATTGAACCCTCAACTAGCATCGCAATGAACTTAATTAAAGGTCTGTAACATCTATTTCAATCGTCCTGGCCTAAAACCAAGTCAGTTGACTTCAAGTTCTAATCAAGGTTCATCGTCCCCGTTCACCACACAATCACTAATTTCTTCAATTAATTAGTTAGGAAGCATTGTAGACTTACTTTAAAGATTATTTTGAAATCAATTTTGCAAGAACTTACCTCCAAATGCATGAACACATGCTCGCGATTTCTGGAATTTCGTCACGTCTGGTCATGGCTCCACAAGCTTCGCACTTCGAATTTCTCGATTTGGATCGACTAATTAAGGTCTCAGAAAGCTTATTCGAACCTTAATTTGCCTTAGGCTAGCCTACATTTCGAAATTGAATTTTCACTCTCTCTACAATCCGTTTCGGGTTTTGACTTCTTCTCTCACCATTTTCATCCCAAACCTTCCTCTCTCAATCTCCAAACTCTGCTCTCCCTCTCTTCTTTCTGTTGCAGCCCCCCTTTTCTCTCAATTGATAGTGGGGAAGGTCGATCAAGCCAAGTTTATCAGGCTCTGTTTTTCTTTTCTTTTCTTTTCCATTTCCAACATCACCCAAGAGCTTCAATTTCCGATTTAAACCCACTAACACACCGTGCACCTCCAACTCTGTTCTCTCACTCAGTTAAATCAATTCAACACAAAAGGTATTCTGTTCTCCAAAATCAAAACACCAACACAACATTGTGTACCCGTGCTCTGCCCAAAACACCCAACTGCATAAACAATTCCCAGCACGCCTAGCACTATGTCCTCAATATTAAATAATTTCCCCCCAACCAAAGCCACTAACAGTTAAACAATCCACTGAACGGACCGCCCAAAGCACGGTGGTTTCAGCCATGCTGCACTGTCCCAAGAGTTCCCCTGGAAAATTACCATTTTGCCCTTCTGCACAAAATTACCAAAATGCTTCTAGACCCGTAACTCAGTCAACGAACTCCGATTGACGCGTGCCGCCTGTCTTCGGATTCAGCATCTCGAGACCTACCCAACGGTCCTCGGCTTACGTGTACAGTCCCTGTCTTTTGAAAAGTCAACAAATTCCCCCTTTCGTCCTAATTACGAAAATGCCCTTGAACTTCCGAAGGTCATAACTTCCTCCTCGAATGTCAGAATCGGGCGTGCCACCTGTCTATGAACTCGTGATGTCCCGAACTACGTCACAGTCATTGATCAAGGTCCGTTTAACCGTCCGAACAAAACTCAACCATTCGCCCATAACCTAGGGGCAAAATCGTCATTTTCTTCAAATTTTCCAAATTTCCCTTTTTTGAATGTCCGGGTCGTTACAATCTACCCCCCCTTAAAGAATTTCGTCCTCAAAATTCCAATCTGTACATGCCATGATATTTTTCCCAAGGAAACACGTCTAAGATGAACTCGAAACAAAAATCAATCCTCAACTCGGTATAAGTCATATCCCGATTATATACATCATAGAACTAGTCTCATCCTCTGTATAAAACCCTGCCCCATGGGCATTTATAACACATACCTGCTCGAAGTACGTAGCCTAGCTCACGTTCGAGTCCACACAATCCAAGAAACACAAAATCTGTCATATCTTCTTGTTTGCATGTCATCCACTCGTGACATGATTTAATGGCTAAATCCGTACATGTGTCATTAGGCCACCAGGCCAATAAACTCATAAGGTTCGACAACTCGGGAACTCATTCTAAAAGGACCGCCCCTGAAGGGACCTGGATAATCGTGCCCGATCCAGCTCCCGTCTGACAAGCCGGCTGAAAATCCCAAACTAACCCTCAGTGCTTGTTAGACCAGGGATAGCCACACATGTCCTTACTCATGCCTCCGCCTCTCGATTAGCCTCGATCAACGCGCCACGACCTGAAGGGTCAATAAAAACCAAAAGGTGTGAGTGGACAAAAAAAATAAATCAGTTTATAAAACAGTTACGGAAAGACATTTTTACCCTCCACGTAAAACAATTGCATGCATACAAAAATCGTTTCGCAGTCCGTTACATTTTCAACATAAGAAATCTGTATATGAAAATCGAAAACATTTTCCTTTTCTTAACCCTCGGGTCTTAACCCGCAATCATAAACACATGGCCTCAGTCCCAAAACCACGAAATCAAAATCCAAGGATACAACATAAACCAAATCCATCGACCATATAAACCGGGCCACTGCCCAACACATCCGAACATCATAGAATATCAATGAATCACAATCAATCAGTTTGCTGGATATCAAGTGCGCCCGAGTCTTTAAACTCAAAACCATGTGCATAAACAGGCCTTCCCGGGATTTCAACGAGTCTTTAAACTCAGAACATAATCAATAGGCCTCGGGGGTATCACAATAACCGAGTCTTTAAACTCACGAGTCTTTAAACACATTAAGGGCCCTCCCCCGTCATCAATTAACCGAGTCTTTAAACTCAAAACGTGCTCCAGCAATAGCACCGGGTCTTTAAACCCAAAACAGTTTTCAACGGGTGTTTAAACCCAAAACATTTTTACAACTCGGGATCCATCCCGAAATCACATTTTGTCATAACAGGACTCATGGTCCGAATTTCCACATTCAAGTCCCCAAATCTTACTTCACAAAATATGATCAAATCATCATTAAACACGGGGCATGTATAACACACCAAATCACTTTATTAAATCGTCTTCCATTCCCGAATTCGAATTCGCAATAATGATTCCGTAAGCCAGCATTCGGAAACATCATCCCGAACCCAAACCAAGAATCCGTTTTCAAACTTCTGAAAAACGAAATCTCGTTCATCAAAATTACTTTTATGCCCCGAGCATCAAGCCCGAAATCACCTTTTTTCAAAATCCATTTTAAAATCCTCAAAATCACAAATCTCATTTCAAATTCCAAATTCAAACATCAAACAGTGGTCAAATCACCATACACTCAAAATCTCGTAAAACGTACAAAACTGCAAAAATCTCGAAAACCGTGTCAACACCGTGAATCACACTCACAATCATAAACAACATTCTTAAAACATCATATGCACATTTCTTGTAAATTCAGTCATTAACCCATCATCCAAAACACACGAGAAACCAGTCTCGGAATACGTGCAATCTCGCATAGCATATTAAAAATACGTAAAAATACGGAAATCGAATCACCACAAATCACGATCATAACCATGGTCATAAAAATCATAGCAATATTTATGCATGCATTAAATTTTGGAAGCAACGTCCACTCACACACCGTTCTTACGGCTCGATTTCGCGCCGCACGCGTTCCCGTAATTTCCGACATTTTCCAAAAACTCGAATCCTGTCCGAAAACACATTCCCGGGTCATTAAGGTCTCAAGTAACAACATACTAATTTCCCATAATTTTTCGGGAATTAATCGGTAATTAAAAACGAGACGTAGACCTTCGGACCCTCAAAACAGCATCGACACGGTGTCCGATAAATTCGAAACCAACGTTAAAATGTTCGTTACATTGTATAAGGAAAAAGTCATGTTGGACTTTCCTCGAAAATCGGATCCACGCGCCCTCACGCGCCACCGTGAGTGGCTGCGCGTGAGTCCACGCGCCTGCTATAGTACCCCCTGCACAGTTCATCTTTCTCACCCGCCAAGCCTGCAACCGGGTCGTTCGACCCGCGACATGACCTGTTAAATTCCTCTTAATTATAGCTTGATTTCAACAACAAAACTGTCCATTAGTCTCGCTAAGGATCCAATCAAGGTTCTGTTAAATCGATTACCTCAAAACGACCTCAATCCGGTCGAATCAACTCGACTTTCCGAAGAACACTGAATACTGTTCCACGCTTGATTCAGTCGATTCACAGCGATTCCTTTAAATTGAATCACTTAAAAGCTTTGCAGGATCACCAGAAACCGGTCTCTGATCTCAAATGCAAGGTCCAATCCCTCCAACCATGCTAACTCAACTAGGATTTCTAGAGCAGCACTTCAAAGTTGCCTGGGCTCATCTCTGCACCTTTCACTCCACTTTCAGTCCCATTCGACTCGTTCGGACATCAGGAAGCTCAACCTCCCCCCTGATTCCATCAATTGACCGTCCAATTCAAAATTTGATTTCAAGTTTGTAAATGAGGTCTTCGGGCGGTTTCAGTGCTCCTGGGGACTTCCTTCCCGATTCTCCCTTTTCTCCTACTCGAATTCCTCCCTCAGAAATCCTTTTCCAGTACGCATTGCCTCTCAATTTGATCTGTGGAAGGTCGATCATGCTCAAAGTGGTCTGGTCTCTAATTTTCTTTTAACCGCCGTCGTCCTCCAAACTTCCACCGTCATTCACAGTCCTCAGCCTCACATAGAGGTTTGAATGAATTCTCTCGTGTCTCTACGTCTCTACTTCTCACTCAGTCAAATTAATCACAGAATAGTGCTTTGCTCAATACTCAGGAGATTAAACAAGGCTGCTCGGTCCTTCATGGTCCCAGGGCACGCCTGCCTCCCACTCAAAGCACAGACCAGCACCCGTGCCCTGCCTAACCATTCACAATCCCACTAACATACTCACACACTCTGATCAAGGACAATTAAACAAAATACCAGCCCAGTGCTCTCTGCCCCCTCCACAAGAACTCAGAACCATTAACAATGGTGCCCGTGCTGATCACCCAGCACGCCAGTTCCCCACTCAACTGCCACTAACCCAATTCTTTAAGCTATTTAGTTAAACAATTCATAAATCTGATTTAAACAAATCAATTGAGCAGGTCATTCACGGCATGGGCACTCAGACTCTGTTTTCACGGCAATCAAACAGTTCCCCCGCACAACAAATTACCATTTTGCCCTTCTATGCAAAATTACCAAAATGCCCCTCACGCATCCAGACCCGTAACTTGGTCATTCGGACTCTGATCGACGCGTTCGGCCTGTCTACGGACTTAGGGCATCGAGACCTCCCTAACGGTCCTCGGTCCTCGGCCATCGGACCTCCCGGTCGAAAAGTCAACATTCTTCCCCCCTTCGTCCAAATTACGAAAATGCCCTTGGGCTTCCGAACGTTATAACTTTCGCCTCGAACGTTCCACCTGTCTATGATCTCGTGACATCCCAAACTACGTCACGGTCATTGGTCAAAGTCCATTTGACCGCCCGAATTAAAAGTCAACATTTTACCCACAACTAGTGTCAGGACCCGTCCCAAATATCACCTCGATACTTGGGACGAACCCTGCTCCCGTCTGACAATCACACTTAAAGTACCAAAATAACCTCAACACAACTATAAGCATAACTATCAGACAAGGGAGAAATATAATACAACTACAAGTCAGAGCATAGTTTATACAAAACAGGCACAAAATCCTACTAGGCTAATCTCGCAACGGAAGAACGTCGTAAGCTCTATGCCTCGATTCCTGCCTCAACGTTCACCCCACCGCTATCACCACGACCTGGAGGGTAAGTTAAAAACAAAAGTGTGAGTGGACTAAAAGAAATAAAAGGTTTAAAGACGATTTAAGAATTAAACAGTTTAGAGAAAACAATCAGGTTTTTCCCTCCGTTTTAAAAACATGCATGCCTAACGAAGTATCAAAAAACCACGACATAAAACACTATAATCAGTATGCTAAGATCGTATCATAAAACCAAATCCACAAATATCAAAGTCCGATCAAACCTGCTGGGTCTATCCGAGTCTTTAAACTCAACCAGGCCTCAAAAGTAATCCGAGTCTTTAAACTCCCGAGTCTTTAAACTCAATAGGCCTACGGGGGTAATATCGTAAATATCCGAGTCTTTAAACTCTCGAGTCTTTAAACTCAATCCGGGCCCGTCCCCCGTCAATCAGAATCAGGGTCTTTAAACCCAATGTCCAGATCCAGCAAATCCAATCCAAACCAATTTAATATCAATTCTAAATCCACATCCAAACCCGAATCTGAAATCCCCGGTTCGAAGCCCTTTCGGCGTTCAGAATTGTCATTCCGAACCCAAATCCGGAATTCCACTTTTTAAACCGAAAATCGCGATAACCAAAAGCCATATTCATAATCCATTTATACCCATCAGAGAGCAATAAGTATAGCATCAAAAATCAGAAATCCAGCTTTTCTCGAAAAAGGTGCAAAAACCAGAAAATGTCTCGAAAAACGTGCAAACATATCCATCACTTATAATCATCATTAACAAGCATAAAAACATACTTAAAATCATAAAACATAGATAAAAACAGCTAGGCATGCTCGTAAGAAAAGAAAGAGTCCACTCACAAATCCGAAAGTGTCAATCGCGCTCCGTGCGCTCCTAGACCGTCTCAGGTGTCTCCCGTCCTGTCAATAAGTACCAAATAGGGTCACAATTACATCAAATATGCTACCCTAATTTCCCCAAATTTTTCGGGAATTTATACGTAAATTAAACTTAGACCCTAAACCGTCCGGATTCCCGAACTATCCCGTAACATCGTCCGATTAACCCGAAAATTGCACCAATAGATTCCTTATGACATTTAGAACCAAAACCATGTTGGAAAATTTCTCACACTCCTCCCCACGCGCCCCCACGCGCCGCCCAAAGTGGCTGCGCGTGGGCCTCACGCGCCTGCTACAGTGCTTCTTCAACCTCGAGTCACCCGGTTCAATTGTCCTGGGACCTTCAGTGTTGGACATCCTCGAAATCTCTGAAATTCCGCCATGATTTTCCACCATTTCAATCCTATGAGCTGCGTCCAATTCCTAGCAATCAAACCCAGTCCTAAAATCCAGAAATCACAGTCTAAAACCCCTCGTCTTCATCCTCGAAAAACACTGCCCGTGACCCCTGTTTTGGCCGCTGGCCACCCAGGTCCTCCCCCGTCACGGCACCACACTCAGGCGACTCCTGGGACCTTCAGGACTCTCACTCTAACCTCCAAATCCCTCAACTCTAGCCCAAGGTCCACGACTATTGAAAACAAGAAAACGGGAAAACAGGGGATTCGATGCTTACCTTCGAATCGTCCACCGCCGTCTGCACCGCCGTGTACCACGGTGTCCAGTGAGTTCCCTGCAGTCGTCTTAGCTTGCTATAAGCTTGGATTGAACCACAACACGGCACAACCACCGTCAATCTCTCACGGCTCCTCTGTTTTCTCAGAAACTCAGCCTCACCACCGCCGTGTCTCCGGGCACGATCTCACTCCCAAAACTCGATCACCAGCTTCCTCTCTTCTCTCTGTCACTCTCACAACTCACCACACTCTCACGCACACACCAATTCGTTCACCGTCTCTCAATTCTTCACTCTCTGTTTCTCTATGTCGAAGCCCAACTGCACGGTTGAAAATTAACCAAAATGTGGCCGTGTGTATGTGAGACTCTCCTAGAACCATCCAGCAAAGCCCACGTGTCCTCTTCTCCATGGTCTTCAGTAGAAAATATCCACACCCACTCAGCCACTTGTTTTTATCTGATTTGTCATAGGGCAAAAAGACCAAAATGCCCCTAGGTTTAAAAATTATCGTTTTACCCTCAAACTTTCCAGACCCGTAACTGATTCGTCCGACGTCCGATGACAGCGTGCCGTCTATCGTTGTACTCAGGACGTCGAGACCTATCTAACGGTATTCGGTCTACGTGAAAATCACAAGTCCACTAAAAAGTCAACATTTTCCCTCTAATAGTCAAAATTACAGTAACGCCCTCAATCTTCCGAACGTCATAACTTTTTCTCCGATTGTCCAAATCGGACCTGCCACCTGTCTACGGACTCGTGACGTCCTAAACTACGTCACGGTCAATGGTCAATGCTCATCCAACCTGTAAATCAAAAAGTCAACTTTTGACATACTATTCACAAGGGCAAACTCGTCCTTTTATACAATTCTTTTACAAAATTACATTTGTACCCTTCCTGAAGGTACAGGTTGTTACAATCTACCCCCTAAAAAGAATTTCGTCCCCGAAATTCAGTGAAACAAGTAAGGGTACTGTTCACGCATTAAGGCCTCGGGTTCCCAGGTAGCTTCTTCCACCTGATGATTCCTCCACAATACTTTAACTAAGGGAACCGTCTTCCTCCGTAAGACTTTGTCCTTCCGATCCTAAATCGCTACAGGCTGCTCTTCAAAGCTCAAATCTTCCCTAAGCTCAACAGGTTGTGCTTCCAGAACGTGTGAATCATCCCGTAGATACTTCCGAAGCATAGATACATGAAAGACATTATGTACTTTTGCCAAATCTGCTGGTAAAGCCAACAAGGACCAATCCGCTCCAAAATCTCATAGGGTCCAATATAACGAGGACTCAGCTTCCCTCGCCTGCTCTACCGTACGATTCCCTTCCAAGGAAATAACTTCAAGAAAACCCAGTCTCCTACTGCAAACTCCAGATCCCTGATCTTATGGTCGGCGTAACTCTTCTGTCGGTCCTGTGCTGCCTTCAGTCGATCTCTGATCAGTGCCACTTTTTCCTATGTAAGATCTACCAGCTCGGAAGTAGTCAATCTCCTCTCACCAACCTCGGTCCAACACAACAGAGTCCGACACTATAGCCCGTACGAAGCCTCGTAAGGAGCCATCCCAATACTTTCCTGATAACTGTTATTGTAGGCAAACTACATCAAAGGTAAATGTGACTCCCAAGTACCCTGAAACTGAAGACACACACTCTCATCATATCCTCGAGAATCTGGATAGTCCGCTCAGACTGTCCATCGGTCTGAGGATGAAAGGCAGTACTGAAATGCAGCTTTGTCCCAAAAGCTTCCTGTAAGCTCTGCCAAAACCGGGAAGTAAACCTCGGATCCCTATCAGATACTATCGACTCTGGGGTACCATGCAACCGAATAATCTCATCAATAAACAACTGTGCAAACCGCGTCAACCTGAAGTTCTCCCATACTGGAAAGAAATGAGCAGACTTCGTAAGTCTATCCACGATCACCCACACGCCATCGTGTCCCTTCGGTGTCCTGGAAAGCTTGAATACAAAATCCATCGTCAGGTGATCCCATTTCCACTCGGGGATCGGCAAAGGTTGCATTGCTCCATAGGGTCTCTGTCGCTCGGCTTTCACCTGTTGACAGATCAAGCATCTACTGACATACTCTGCAATCTCACGTTTCATACCTGACTACCAGTAATGCTCTCGAAGTGTACGATACATCTTGGTCCCACCAGGATGCATCGCATAAGCTGAACAGTGAGCCTCATCCAGTATCACCTTCTTCAAGGTTTCGTCCTCGGGTACACACAACCGTCCATCCTTAACCAAGGCTCCATCCTCGCGAATCTAAAAGTCATGTCTCTCTCCAGCCTCGACCTCAATCTGTATGATGCCCAAAATGGGGTCCTCAAACTGAGCATCAATAACCTGATCAATCAAAACAGGTCGCACGTGGAAACTCGCTAGCAGTGCTCCCTGACCATCCACAGTCAACTCTACTCCAAGTCTACGGAGCTCAACCAATAAAGGTAACCGGACTGTCTTCAAATGCGACAAAGAACTAGCTGATTTCCTGCTCAAGGTATCTGCTACCACATTAGCCTTTCCTGGGTGATACTCGATATTACAGTCGTAGTCCTTAAGCAGCTCCAACCAACGACGCTGTCTCAGATTCAAATCCTTCTGAGTAAACAGATACCTCAGACTCTTGTGGTCCGTGAAAATCCTGCACCTCTCGCCGTACAAATAATGTCGCCAAATCTTCAGTAAATGAACGACCGCAGCAAGTTCCAAGTCATGTGTAGGGTAGTTCATCTCGTGGGGTTTCAACTGCCGGGAAGCATAAGCAATCACTTTCCCATGTTGCATCAACACACAGCCCAAACCCTGTAAAGAAGGGTCACTATAAACCTCGAACTCCCCACTGTCGTCTGGAAGGGCCAACACAGGAGCCGATGTCAACCGTCTCTTGAGCTCCTGGAAACTCTGCTCACAGTTCTCATCCCAGTCAAACCGAACTCCCTTCCGAGTCATCCATGTCAACGGAGCAGCTAGAATAGAGAAACCCTCAATAAAACGCCGATAATAGCCTGCTAAACCCAGAAAACTCCTGATCTCTGTCACCGTCTTTAGCTGTTCCCAATTTGCTATCACCTCAACCTTCCGAGGATCCACTCTGATGCCCTCGGCTGAAATCACATGTCCTAGAAATCCAACACTGGTCAACCAAAACTGGCAATTGCTCAACTTTGCATACAACTGATTCTCTCTCAGGGTCTTAAGCACTAGCCTCAGATGCTTCTCGTGCGCCTTCGCACTCTTCGAATACACCAAGATGTCATCAATGAAGACAATCACAAAACGATCCAAGTACGACCGGAACACTCGGTTCATAAGATCCATAAAAGCTGCTGGGGCATTAGTCAATCCAAAAGGCATCACAACAAACTCATAGTGACCGTACCTGGTCCGAAAGGCTGTCTTCGGTACATCCTCCTCTTTAACCCGTAACTGATGATAGCCGGAGCGAAGATCAATCTTCGAAAAGTACTGTGCTCCCTTCAGTTGGTCAAACAAATCATCAATCTGGGGTAAGGGATACTTATTCCGAATGGTTACCTTATTCAACTGTCTGTAATCAACACACAATCTCAAACCTCCGTCCTTTTTCTTGACAAACAGTACAGGCGCTCCCCAAGGTGACATACTTAGTCGAATGAAGCCCATATCAACCAATTCTTGTAACTCTGCCTTAAGTTCCCTCAATTCTGCAGGTGCCATGCGGTAAGGAGTCTGTGAAATAGGCTGTATACCTGGAAGAAGATCAATCGTGAACTCGATATCTCGATGAGGTGGTAATCTTGGCAACTCCTCGGGAAAAACATCGGGAAACTCCCGCACCACTGGAATATCCTCCGCCCTCACTGGCGTAACATGTGTATCCACCACATGAGCTATGTAACCCTGGCACCCCTTCCGCAATAGCTTTCTAGCCTCAAGTGCCGAAATAACTCCAGTAGGGAGTGCACGCTGATCCCCCTGAAACGTAGTCTCTGGTAATCCTGGACTCCGAAAGGTCACTCTCCTATCGAAACACTCGATAGAAGCATGATGCCTCGTCAACCAGTCCATGCCCAATATAACATCAAAGTCCCGCAGATTCAACAGTAACAAGTCCGCCACTAACTCAACCTCACCTACCATCACCGGACACTCTCTCAGAACCTTAGTCATCACCAACACCTCCCCAGTAGGTGTACTCACCCCTAAGGCACAATCCAAGGTAGACACCTCCCTCTCCGTAACCAGACTACAACTTCGGGCTATAAATGAGTGAGTCGCCCCGGGATCTATCAAAGAAAAAACAGTGTGACCAAGTATCGTAAGTGTACCTGTCACCACTCCCGATGCTGATCTGGCCTCCTGCTGGGTCAGATAAAAAACTCGCGCCTGAGGTCCTGATGACCTACCGCGCCCTCTAGAACTGCTCGTGCCACCACCGCCACCTCTAGGGCCTGCCGTCCCTGACACAGATGCAGTACTCCGCCCAGGTTCTGCTGCACCTCGACCTGCTCCACCCTCCGGGGCTAGTAACGGGCATTCTCTCCGAAAGTGGCCGCACTCTCCACAATAATAGCAGACATCTCTACTGGGTCCACCAGTCTGTCTCCCAGTAGAAACAACTGAAGCAGCACTCGCTTGAGGAGTCGGCTGTGCTCTAGCTCCCCGAAATCCAAAGCCCTGAAAACTACCTGGTCTGCCAAACCGGGCTCCACTAGCTGATGAAGTACCCCCATAGTTGCCCCTCTTCGGGGTCCTCTGACTCGATGCTCCAGGAAAAGAATGCTCACGGTGCCGCACACTGCCTGAGTACTGTGCCCGGGCAGGCAAACTGGCCTCCACTCGCACAACAGCGTTTGACAACTCCCTGAAAGTAGCAAATGAGCCGGCTGTCACAATGGCTCTAATCTCTCCTCGAAGGCCCAACTCAAACCGACGACACTTCTCAGCCTCGGTTGCCACAAATGCAGGAGTGAATCGGGACAACATCTGGAATCTCTGCTCATACTTGGCCACTGTCATGCTCCCTTGTTTCAACTGAAGAAACTCCGCCTCTTTGGCATCCCGAAAAGAGCGAGGATAATACTGGTCCAAGAACCGCTCCCGGAAAGTCTCCCAAGTCACGGTATGAGCATCCCAACCTGACAACTCCAGCGTATACCACCACTCATACGCTGCGCCGTCTAGCAGAAAAGTAGCCAACAACACACGATCTCCTGGAGGACAATGCATCACCCCGAAAATCCGCTCAAGCCGGGTGATTCATCAGTGAGCTTCCTCTGGGTCTGCACCACCACTAAACGTAGTAGCCCCGAGCCGTTGGGCTGGCTCAATCGACGCACTCTCCGCTTCTTCAGGTCGTGGAAGGGGTTCACGTCTCAGAGGCATAGTCGAACGTACGTTGAAAGAGGCATAGAGTTAGTAAAACAACCTAAAAACAACTTCGTACCGACGCAAACCGACAAACCTATGCTCTGATACCAATTGTCAGGACCCGTCCCAAATATCACCTCGATACCCGGGGCGAACCCTGCTCCCGTCTGACAATCACACTTAAAGTACCAAAATAACCTCAACACAACTATAAGCATAACTATCAGACAAGGGAGAAATATAATTCAACTGCAAGTCAGAGCATAGTTTATACAAAACAGGCACAAAATCCTACTAGGCTAATCTTCCAACGGAAGAACGTCATAAGCTCTATGCCTCGATTCCTGCCTCAACGTTCACCCCAGCTCTATCACCACGACCTGGAGGGTAAGTTAAAAACAAAAGTGTGAGTGGATTAAAAGAAATAAAAGGTTTAAACACGATTTAAGAATTAAAAAGTTTAGAGAAAACAATGAGGTTTTTCCCTCCGTTTTAAAAACATGCATGCCTAACGAAGTATCAGAAAACCACGACATAAAATAGTATAATCAGTATGCTAAGATCGTATCATAAAACCAAATCCACAAATGTCAAAGTCCGATCAAACCTGCTGGGTCTATCCGAGTCTTTAAACTCAACCAGGCCTCAAATGTAATCCTAATCATTAAACTCCCGAGTCTTTAAACTCAATAGGCCTACGGGGGTAATATCGTAAATATCCTAGTCTTTAAACTCCTGAGTCTTTAAACACAATCCGGGCCCGTCCCTCGTCAATCAGAATCCGAGTCTTTAAACCCAATGTCCAGATCCAGCAAATCCAATCCAAACCAATTTAATATCAATTCTAAATCCACATCCAAACCCGAATCCGAAATCCCCGGTTCGAAGACCTTTCGGCGTTCAAAACCGTCATTCCGAACCCAAATCCGGAATTCCACTTTTTAAACCGAAAATCGCGATTACCAAAAGCCATATTTCATAATCTATTTATACCCATCAGAAAGCAATAAGTATATCATCAAAAATCATAAATCCAACTTTTCTCGAAAAACGTGCAAAACCAGAAAATGTCTCGAAAAACGTGCAAACATATCCATCACTTATAATCATCATTAACAAGCATAAAAACATACTTAAAATGATAAAACATAGATAAAAACATCTAGGCATGCTCGTAAGAAAAGAAAGAGTCCACTCACGAATCCGAAAGTGTCAATCGCGCTCCGTGCGCTCCTCGACTGTCTCAGGTGTCTCCCGTCCTGTCAATAAGTACCAAGTAGGGTCACAATTACATCAAATATGCTACCCTAATTTCCCCAAATTTTTTGGGAATTTATACGTAAATTAAACTTAGACCCTAAACCGTCCGGATTCCCGAACTATCCCGTAACATCGTCCGATTAACCCGAAAATTGCACCAATAGATTCCTTATGACATTTAGACCCAAAACCATGTTGGACAATTTCTCAAACTCCTCCCCACGCGCCCCCACGCGCCGCCCAAAGTGGCTGCTCGTGGGCCTCACGCGCCTGCTACAGTGCTTCTTCAACCTCGAGTCACCCGGTTCAATTGTGTTGAACCGGCGTGACCGGTTCTCTGCAATTCCGCCATGATTTTCCACCATTCCAATCCTATGAGCTGCGTCCAATTCCTAGCAATCAAACCCAACCCTAAAATTCAGAAATCACGGTCTAAAACCCCTCGTCTTCATCCTCGAAAAACACTGCCCGTGACTGTTTTGGCCGCCGGCCACCCAGGTCCTCCCCCGTTACGACACCACACTCAGGCGACTCCTGGGACCTTCAGGAGTCTCACTCTAACCACCAAATCCCTCGACTCTAGCCCAAGGTCCACGACTATTGAAAACAAGAAAACAGGAAAACAGGGGATTCGATGCTTACCTTCGAATCGTCCACCGCCGTCTGCACCGCCGTGTACCACGGTGTCCAGTGAGTTCCCTGCAGTCGTCTTAGCTGGCTAGAAGCTTGGATTGAACCACAACACGGCACAACCACCGTCAATCTCTCACGACTCCTCTGTTTTCTCAGAAACTCAGCCTCACCACCGCCGTGTCTCCGTGCACGATCTCACTCCCAAAACTCGATCACCAGCTTCCTCTCTTCTCTCTGTCACTCTTAAAACTCACCACACTCTCACCCACACACCAATTCGATCACCGTCTCTCAATTCTTCACTCTCTGTTTCTCTGTGTCGAAGCCCAAATGCACGGTTGAAAATTAACCAAAATGCGGCCGTGTGTATGTGAGACTCTCCTAGAACCATCCAGCAAAGCCCACGTGTCCCCTTCTCCATGGTCTTCAGTAAAAAATATCCACACCCACTCAGCCACTTGTTTTTATCTGATTAGTCATAGGGCAAAAAGACCAAAATGCCCCGAGGTTTAGAAAATTACCTTTTTACCCTCAAACTTTCCAGACCCGTAACTATTTCGTCCGACGTCCGATGACAGCGTGCCACCTGTCGTTGTACTCAGGACGTCGAGACCTATCTAACGGTCTTTGGTCTACGTGAAAATCACAAGTCCACTAAAAATTCAACATTTTCCCTCTAATAATCAAAATTACGGTAACTCCCTCAATCTTCTGAACGTCATAACTTTTTCTCTGATTGTCCAAATCGGACCTGCCACCTGTCTACGGACTCGTAACGTCCTAAACTACGTCACGGACAATGGTCAATGCTCATCCATGCTGTAAATCAAATAGTCAACTTTTGACACAATATTCACAAGGGCAAAATTGTCCTTTTATACAATTCTTTTACAAAATTACATTTGTACCCTTCCTGAAGGTACAGGTTGTTACAACTAGGGGTAAAACGGTCATTTTGTATCGTTCGTTTGATTTCGCCCAACTAATCACCGATTAACCCCGTTAATCATGATTAGTTACTAATCTAATCCCGGATTCTGGGACGGGTCGTTACACATTCCCCTCACTAGGTCAATTACACCATATCCCTTTCCCAGGGTCACTATGTATAACGATTTTAACCTTTCCCCGGGTCGTTAGCACTCAGTACAATCATACATACTATATTGCATGGCACATCCCTTTCTTAACTTCGACTCCACTATACACCAAGTATGGTCCTGCAGTTAGACGCCAACCGTCCAAGTTATCAGGATTCATGTACTACTCCAATCCTATGGAGTTTCATAACTAATAGGGTTCCACCTATCCTTAGGTTATCAACATGACAATCCTCCCCCCAAGTAACACCTGATCCGACAAAGTGGTCGTCATCTCAATATTCCGACCATCACCTTATCACTCATTAAGCCCTTCTATTTATCCATCAATACCAATCCTAAAAGTTGATACGGTACTCGTACATTCCTTCTTAAAGGTATATGACCTCTGCATACTCAACCATGTGGGTCGATCTTAACTCCCACAAGGAAGGTCAACTTCTGAGGGTTTAACTAGCATCAACACACACCTCACCAAATCCCAGATCTCAAAGTGAGAGATCGAACATAAGTCACTGTCTCTCCACTTGTAACCATCCTAACTCAGTTCTTGTCTCCATTGACCAATACGTCTGTTTTCCCCTAGGATTCACGCTAATCCCGACCGTTATTCGTTCGACCAGAACTAACACTTGTTTAACCATAAGTTTCGCCCTAAGGTATTTGCTACATCTGTCCAGTATCTCACACACTCCTCTGAGGGCGCATCCATTACATCTACTCAGTACGTCAGATGCCTATCAGTACATGTAAGTACTCCATCCAATCATCAATCATGGTACCGTGCATTACTCAAATGTGGGCAGACTACCCGACTCCTCATCTCCCAACTATCACTAGTCCATTTGGCAATCCAAGGGTATCACCATCAATTAACCTTAGCCATGCCAAGTCCGGCCATTATCCTTTTCTCTCTTTTACCCAGAATCAACAATCACCACCATGTTGGCCTCTCTTAATAAGGTCACCAACCACAACTTCCCCACGAAACCACAATTCCTTCACTCGTGATACGGAACCCTTATTCCATACCGTTACCTTATTAGGTCACCCATAACCACCATATAACCTCGAATCATCGTAACTCAATTCCTCATCCTAGCAAAATCCCCATCCTGGCAGAACCTCAGGAATATGTTCAGAAGTCTGGGCATCCTCAGCCCTCACTAAGCGTCCCATACCCGAACCTCATACCAACCATATATTGGTTGCGGGGATCAAGATCATCCTAGAGGGTAACACCCTCGAGTCTCCCTGACACATGAACTCTGGAATCCTAGATTCCACATAACACTCCCTAAAACAACATACTCGATAGGGGTCACATGGGTCATCAACCGATCCATTCCAAGGATGAAATTCAATTCATCCAAAACTAAGTCGGCCACTAGGCGAACAACACCAGTCATTTTGGGTAACCTCACATCGACAGGTCTACCCCCCTTATATCTCACCTATTTTTCCAAATAATCACCAAGGTTACCACATAACTATTATCAAAGTACCACACCGGTAACTCGGGTCAGTTCAACAACCTCCATACCAAAACCAATCACAAATAACACTATACCCGACCAATAGCCAATCTCAAGACATGGAAGAGTGGATAGCCCGGGACCTACCCAACACATACATCCTAGTTACTCACATCGTGACCACAAGTAATAGGTATCTAGACCATCAATCCAGGGCTACTCAGGCTTCCTACGAAGGAATTAAAGATCCCTGGGCATGTGGTCCCAATGGACCACGCCTCTATGGTCCATTACGGGCCCCACCAACTCTCCCCTCACCTGTCATATCCACAATCAATACAGGAGCCAAACCTCACTCTAACACACCCCCAACAGTGCCTCTCACTTATATCCATCAATCTATATAACCATTTCTTAATGGTGTGACAAGACGACTCACAATCACAACTATTACTATACCAATGCCCTTATCACTTTACCTCCCAGTGGGCCCGGCTTGCGTCCCACTGAACTGGACTATCTCCAAAGTCCAAATCCCTATATACTTCAGGTCCCCGCCCGAACCTCAGTCACTAAGGACACTGACCCAAAAGTCCAATAAACAAAGTTAACCAAGACCAAGCCATAGTTTCCTAACTCAACAGCATCTGACCATATACCCGTCCTTGGCATCCCAAGTGCCGAACATTCGCCAATCAGCCTTTTTGGCTCCTCTCAAGCCTTGGTACCTTACCATGGCTTATCTCAAGTCTCTAACCAAACTCCTGACTCATTTTGAGTCCCACATCCATATCTCGACTCCTCCTGAGTCCAATCTCATACCAAATCAATCATGTCATCATTGACATACCCAGTCCCTGAGCAATTACCGATGATCAACTATATCTTATATGACCGATAAGGCCTAAGAAGTATCCCGTCACGTTCTAAACTCTATACACACATTCCGCTTACGGAATCCACCGTGAATAATCCCATCACAAGTGCAACTTGCGCGATTATGCAACCTTTCTAGCCACTAGGCTCATTCGTTTCTGCGACCCACACATTTCTACGTCTAACAAACAGTAGTGCACAGTGTATTCTACATGACATCTGACCCGCAACCCAGGGTCAATCTCATCAGATATCTATCATAAGGTCTCATATACCCTCGTCTACCCGTCTCACTACCAGGTCGCGCACGAGGCTTTCGTTCCGGAAGAATGATGTGGCAATAGAATCAGTAACCTAGTGCTCTGATACCAAATTGACAGGACCGCCCCCGAAGGGACATTGATAACCGTGCCCAGTCCTGCTCCCATCTGGAAAGTCGACGGAAATTCCCAAAATACCCTTAATACTTGCCAAACCAAGGATAGCCACACATGTACGCACTCATGCCTCCGCCTCTCTATCAGCCTCGATCAACGCTCCACGACCTGGAGGTCAATAAAAACACAAAAGGTGTGAGTGGACAAAAATCAATCAGTTTATAAAACAGTTATAGAAAGTGTTTCTACCCTCCACGTAAAACCAATGCATGCATACGAAAATCATTTAGCAATCCGTTACATTTTTATCATAAGAAAACCGTGCACGAAAATCAAATCATTCTTTTTCCTTTTCTTAACCTTCGGGTCTCAGCCCGTAAACATAAACACAGGGCCTCAGCCCAAAACCATGGATCAAATCCAAGTACACAACATAATCCAAATCCATCAATCATATAAACCGGGACACTGCCCAACACATCTGAAACATCAGCAATCAACAGTAATTCACAAGTCAAACAATCTGCTGGATCTCAAGTGCGTCCGAGTCTTTAAACTCAAAACCATGTGCATAATCAGGCCTTCCCGGGATATCAACGAGTCTTTAAACTCAGAACATAATCAATAGGCCTCGGGGGGGGGGGGGGGGGGGGGTGGTATTATATCAAGTCTTTAAACTCAAAACAGTAACCGAGTCTTTAAACTCATCAAGGGCTCTCCTCCGTCATCAATTAACCGAGTCTTTAAACTCAAAATATTATCCAGAAATAATACCGGGTCTTTGAACCCGAAACCATTTGTAAATCACAACAATCCAGGATCCATCGTGATCCAATTTCCAAAATCAATCCGAAATCACATTTGTCATAACAGGACTCATGTCCGAATTTCCACGTTCAATCCCCAAAATCTTACTTCACAAAACATAATCAAATCATCATTAAAAATGGGACATGTATAATCATATCAAATCACCTTTTCAAACCATCGTCCATTCCCGAATTCGAATTCGCAATAATGATTCCGTAAGCCGGCATCCGGACCGTCATTCCGAACCCAAACTAGAAATCCCTTTTCAACTTCCGAAACCCAAATCTCGTTCATAAAAATTACTTTTATGCCCTGAGCACCAAGCCCGAAATCCTCTTTTTCAAAATTCATTTTAAATCCTTGAAATCACATCATTTTAAAATTCCAAGGTCAAAACATCAAAACCATAATCAAATCACCAAAATCACGGTCAAACCACATCAAACTCGAAATCTCATAAAACGTGCAATCCTTGCCATTCTCGAAATACGTGTCAAAACCGTAAATCATACTCAATATCATAATCAAAACATCCTTAAAATAGCATACGCACAAATCATGTAAATTGTTTGTCAAAACATCACCGAGGCATAAGAGAAAACATAGTCTCGAAATACGTGCGATTTCGTATGCATATAAAAAATACCTATAAATACGGAATCGAAATTATCACAGGTCATAATCACAATCATAGAAATCATAGAAATATTTATGCATGCATTAAATTTTGAAAGCAAAGTCCACTCACACACCGTCCATATCACTCATTTTCGCGCTGCACGCGTTTCCGTAATTTCCGACAATTTTTAGAAATCTCAAATCCTGTTCGAAAACATACTTTAGTGTCACTAAGGACTCAAATAACAACATACTAATTTCCCATAATTTCTGGGAATTAAACGTTAACGTAACGTAAACCTTTGGACCCTCGAAACAACATCGAAACGGTGTCCGATTAATTCGAAATCAACGCTAAAATGTTCGTTACATTGTGTAGGAATAAAGTCGTTTTGAACTCACCTTAAGAATCCAACCCACGCGCCCTCACGCGCCGCCGCAGGTGGCTGCGCGTGAGGCTCAAGCGCCTGCTACAGTACTGCACAATCGTCTTCCTCACCCGACTCCTCTGTGAAACGGGTCTGTGACCCGCGTGTTCGACCCGGTTCAACGCCTGCCAATAATAACTTGTTTTCTTCAATTGAACCCTCAACTAGCATCGCAATGAACTTAATTAAAGGTCTGTAACATCTATTTCAATCGTCCTGGCCTAAAACCAAGTCAATTGACTTCAAGTTCTAATCAAGGTTCATCGTCCCCATTCACCACACAGTCACTAATTTCTTCAATTAATTAGTTAGGAAGCATCGTAAACTTACTTTAAAGATTATTTTGAAATCAATTTTGCAAGTGCTTACCTCC
The DNA here is from genome assembly GCA_032719365.1 of Prinsepia uniflora. Lineage (NCBI taxonomy): Eukaryota > Viridiplantae > Streptophyta > Magnoliopsida > Rosales > Rosaceae > Prinsepia > Prinsepia uniflora. The sequence goes on along the minus strand of CM064868.1, from coordinate 57,974,699 downwards.
AAATGCACGAACACAAGCTCGCGATTTCTGGAATTTTCTCACGTCTCGTCATGGCTCAACGAGCTTCGCACTTCGAATCTCTCGATTTGGATCGACTAATTAAGGTCTCAGAAAGCTTATTCGAACCTTAATTTGCCTTGGGCTGGCCTACATTTTGAAATTGAATTTCACTCTTTTTACAATCCGTTTCGGGTTTTGACTTCTTCTCTCCTCATTTTCATCGCAAACCTTCCTCTCTCAATCTCCAAACTCTGCTCTCCTTCTCTTCTTTCTGTTTCAGCCCCCCTTTTCTCTCAATTGATAGTGGGGAAGGTCAATCAAGCCAAGTTTATCAGGCTCTGTTTTTCTTTTCTTTTCTTTTCCATTTCCAACATCACCCAGGAGCTTCAATTTCCGATTTAAACCCACTAACACACCGTGCACCTCCAACTCTGTTCTCTCACTCAGTTAAATCAATTCAACACAAAAGGTATTCTGTTCTCCAAAATCAAAACACCAACACGGCATTGTGTACCCGTGCTCTGCCCAAAACACCCAACTGCATAAACAATTCCTAGCACGCCTAGCACTATGTCCTCAGTATTAAACAATTTCCCTCCAACCAAAGCCACTAACAGTTAAACAATCCATTGAACGGACCGCCCAAAGCACGGTGGTTTCAGCCATGCTGCATTGTCCCAACAGTGCCCCTGGAAAATTACCATTTTGCCCTTCTGCACAAAATTACCAAAATGCCATTCACGCTTCTAGACCCGTAACTCGGTCATCTGAACTCCGATTGACGCGTGCCGCTTGTCTACGGATTCAGCGTCTCGAGACCTACCCAACGGTCCTCGGCTTACGTGTACAGTCCATGTCGTTTGAAAAGTCAACAAATTCCCCCTTTCATCCTAATTGAGAAAATGCCCTTGAACTTCCGAACGTCATAACTTCCTCCTCGAATGTCGGAATCGGGCGTGCCACCTGTCTATGAACTCGTGACGTCCCGAACTACGTCACAGTCATCGGTCAAGGTCTGTTTGATCGTCTGAGCAAAAGTCAACCGTTCGTCCATAAACTAGGGGAAAAATCGTCATTTTCTTCAAATTTTCCAAATTTCCCTTTTCTGAACGTCCGGGTCGTTACACTTTAACTTTGAACAAAACGTTAACCTTGACTTCTCAGGGTAAAATGGTCCATTCATCCGACTTTTTGGATTTTACCCTCGTTGAAGATCCCCGTTGTTACAATTGTCACACACACCATTATCTAATCCTGGAAATTTCAAATTGTCTAATTTTTCACGTAGATGAACTAAAATTACGTGTAATAAATATGGATGGTTAGATAGGCTCATTTCATTTGTTAAGTTATTGAAATTCAGAAACTAAACTTATTCAACAAGGAGTTTAAACAATTCAACGAAACTTCATTGAAATTTTTGAGTTTTAGTTCAATTGAGATTCAGACGATTAAGTTTGACCGATCTAAGTGTTCATTATGAGGTTTTACATGTCTAGATCTTGGCCGTTAAAAATCGTTAGGCTTGGAGGATTTGATATCGTTCGATTGCGAAGAAATATTTTGTAACCGTCAAGTTGACGCACACCATTATCTTATTCTAGGATTTCCAAACTGGAAATTTTTAGCATAGGCGATCTGTGAATATGTATAATAAATGTGGACAATTATATTGGTTCATTTTATTTAGGAAGTAATTTATAAATTTTTTTTATTTACTAAAAATAAAATAAATATGGTAAACATCGCCCATCGAAATGCATGTGTTCGTTGGGCAGGGTTGTACATCAGTTGGCAAGCACCCAATGACTATAGGAATGGCCAACCATAGCCCTGGGCCCATAACAATCTAGGGCCCAAAATTATTACTATATATTATATAATCTAATAAATTAATTAATAAATATATAAAAGCAGGAAAATAAAGAAATAATATAAGAGTGTGTAAGTTTGATGTTGGTACAAATTTTTTAAATGATGGAGTAATTGTTTTTATTGAATATGAAAGTTTTAGTCCACTAGTCTTGAATGTGAGTATTTTCATCCATATACAGCTTAGAAATATGAATTTGTCCTTTTTTGTTTATGAACTAAATGTAATGTTTTGGACATGGAGTACATTTTTTTCTTTGTCAGGGGTATTGGGATAATGGATTTTCCCTTGTAAAGGTTTTAATGAGGTCTCCATGTATAAAACTTAAATAATCAGATTATACAAATTTACATTTTAATAATTTAGTGTGCGAATTAAGGGTATTTTTTCTATTTTTGCCCCAGGCCTTTAAATATTTGGATTGGTAGGTACTTGCCTTACAAATACGTATATTTCACGGGCGAAGTCGCTATGTTTCTATTTGTGCCCACCAAATTACCATATAGATGACTGATGGTTTGACCACCAAAATTAAGCTCATGCTACGCCCAACATTTTCCAAAAGCTTTTTTAGGGCTATTTTCACATGTTTTAGAGATTTAAGGCAACTTTTTGGGGATTACATGCATGTATTCTCCTTTCATGTTTAGAATCGGCTTCATATTTATGCTGTCTATTTTAGTGAGCACTTAATATCATAAAAACATAACAAAGAAGATGAATTGAAACTCTTAAAACACCAAACTTATTGATTTGAAGATTGATATTACATTGAAAATGAAATCATTTATTTGCAACTTTCATTAGGTGTCGGGTTTTCTCCCCCTCCTAATCATGCTTGTCATTCGAGATGTGCACAATATTTGTTTCTTTAAAATCACTTTCAATTTGTTCTAATTCATGGAGATTAATAAAACTTCCATCAATTGAAATTGGTTGGATGATGTCGTTGGTCCGTACTCCATCGATGTTTAGGGATCGATGCCGAGGAATCCACCCGGTAAATGATTTTGTCATCATCTGTTTCTCCATCTTTTTCATGGTATCAATCAAACAATTTGACTTACATGCTCGAAAAAAAAATGTAGCGAAATATTTATTTGTCCATTTCTTTCCAAATCAAAGGATATTGGGCCTTCATGAACGCTTCATGCGGCTCGAAAAGGGCCAGACTTCAACATAGTTGTTCAATATGAACCAATGAGTTACCTCCATGTTGCTATTGGTGAGCGGCTCTAACACTAGACCAATACCAAATAGTCGTGTGAATTGAGAAAATACAGATTGGGTATGTAGATGTTGACCATTATCATCATTGAGCGAGGCCCTATTGAATGAATTTTTAGCACTCCAAAGGTACATTGCATATAACTTCAGTGACTCCTTTGCAATGTACACCTCTGCTATAGAGCATCCAAATTTGTCTTGTTGCGGTTGTACCGCATGTACTTACCTAACATTCTACGAGGAAATATACATTATGATTCACATATATACAAGACAGTAAGGAAATAGTACCAAAAACAGGAATAAGTTATACCCTTTGATCGAGTACATCCAATGATAATGCACTAGGCCAGCTAACTTTGTCTCATCTAGCTGATATACTAGTAGGTGCACCATATGTCAAAAAATGCAAGTGAATTATTTGCTGTAGCCAGCACATGATGTAGACAATATCCACGTTAACTACATCGAGGTCTACCTTTACCAATAATTTGGCAAATAGTATCTGAAAGAATTGAGATAAATAATTATCGTGTGAAAAACACAAGGCTTTAAGTAAGGCCGAATGCCAATCAGAATGAGTCATTGTAGCAAAACGTGTTTAGTTGTGGCTCTTTATAGATGACATGGTGCCACCATCAGTGCTAACATTTCACGATATGATATCGATGCACCCATTGAAAAATTTCACACACTATAACCACTTCAAGATTTTTTTTCCTTATTCTTCGGCATAAATGTATAACTTAGATGAGCTATGATGTATTTTCCATTTACAACTTTTGGCAAAAAATTAGGATGAATCCCCATTTCTTGCATGCACATATGAGTCTTTTTCCTATTCTTTTATTTGCCTTCAATAGGTAAAGTCGTTCCCAACACTCTCCGCAATATTCTGCTCAGGGTGCATAGGATATACATTGCGTCTGATTTTCAATTTTGACCAAATCACCAACTAGAAAATTATGCTCTTTTTTGTCCCATTTTCATGTTGAGCTGGTTTCAGTGCTCGTATGATAAAGTCATGTATACAGTTTAGTTTGGACAATATCTCATCACTGGACCTCTCCCTTGGTCGAGTTTCTAACTTTGATTTACCATCAAACGAGTCAAATTGCATACGTTATCGGTGATCTTAAGGAAAAAACCTTCTCACACTCAAGTAGCATACCTTCGATGTATGTTAAAAGGATGTTGCATCTGTACCACATATCGGGCAAGCAAGATAGCCTTTGATGCTCCACTACGACAACATACCCTAAGCAAAAAAATAATTAAATGTCCGCATTACAGCCGCATTACCATGAGCTCATTAGTCAATGGCCACAAATAATCATCGATAAAATTACTCAGTGATTTGGGCCCCGGTATCAAAGTACTCAAGATTGTGAAATCTTTCTTCATGCTTATACAAGGAGTCAAGTTATATGGAACTATAACCACCGGCTAGGTGCTATAGAGCTTTACCAAACTCCCAAATGGATTAAATTGCCAGTAGCAAATCTTAGTCCTAGATTTTATAACTCCAATGCAAACTTAGGATACATTTTATCAAATTTCTTCCAAACCACTCTATTGGTAGGATGCCCTAGTACATCATCATCAATGCATTCATCCTTGTGCCACCTTATATCATGGAGTTTGTGGGATGATATGTAGAATCTTTGCAACCTTGGCTTATGGCACAGGGACATTTGTCAAGATGCTCAAATTCACGATAAAAACAATGCATATTTGTTCAAGAATGCATGGATGTTGACATACTCTAAACCAAGACCGTCTAGTAGCTTCTTTGATCTATAAGGATCTTTAGGAATATAGTTATCTTTAGGGAGAATTTGGATGATGATGTCCATCATATGATCAAAATTTTTGTTCATTTGATTATACTCAACTTTCATGTGCATCAACTCCACAACTGCCTCATGAACCGAAAAGTATTTAAACCGAGGTATAACTCACACTAAACTTCTTTCATGAATCTCTCGTAATGGAGCTCAAAGTATTTACGTTGAAACCTAGACTCCACTTTCTCCATTTCATCCAATGTAGGATGGAAAGCATTGGTGAATATCTCAACGACTTGATCATTATCATGGCGCCCATCCAAAGCACTTTAATCTTGATAGGTCCTGAGAACTAAAGATGTTGGGGCAATAAATATTTGTTCATTGTGATAGATCCAATTAATGTAGTTGTGTACGATCATGATCCATTCCAGATGATTTTGAACTTCATTCAGTGTCATCCAACTGCAATTGTTACATTTAAAGCACGAACATCTGATACCTCTTTCATTACTTTAATCATTACGTGCAAATGCAATGATGTTATAGATCCCATCCAAATGCTGATTAGAACATCTATCCACCATTTTCATCCAGTCTCTACCTAGTGTCCCTCAATTCAAAAAATAGAGTCAAATTAAATAATTGAGTTAACAGTCTCATAATTAGAACAAGTTAATATCAAAAGTGGCTCATCTCCCAATGCCTCTAGTGATTTGGCCATATTCCATTCAAGAATGCACGTTCTGTGGTGTGTAGTTTGCGATGTACGAGCTTAACTTTCAATATAGGGAGATTTAGGTAGCATCTCCCTATAATTCTCCAAATCCATGACATGCATATTATAAACAAATATCTAGTATGCATTCAGAAAACATTGTGTTAATAAATACCGAATTTTCAATAATCGAAACCTAGCCTCATAGGCACCAAATTACACAACACATAGTTGTGCACCCCGACACTATCTAAATAGATGGACAACCCAAGTGTTAGTCAATCAAGCCAATTCACTAACTCTCAAATGGGCCTAATTTTTTTCATTGAATTTCATTATACGAAATTAATCAAACTGATTAACATCGCATAAACGGCTATGAAATATCAATATATTTCACTCCGTCAGAACTACATATAGCTTTACAAAAAATCTCACAAAAATTCATTAACACAAATATATTTTAATTACGCATATCATTGAGTTTACAATTTTCCAATTTCCTAATAAATTTTCAATTTTCTAATTAATTTCTTAACATATTTTCTAATTACCGAATATATTTATATATATTTTTTTAATTTCCTAACATATTTTCTAATTTCTAAATTTCTTAACATATTTTCTATTTTCCTAATTTTCTGACAATTATCTAATTTTTTTTTAATTTCTTAACATATTTTCTATTTTCCTATTTTTCTAACAATTTATATTTTTCTAATTTCCTAAATTATTTTTCTAATTCTCTAATTTACTACAAAATCACATAACAGATTTTTCATAAATTACGCACTATCTCTACATATTTCTCACAATTTCCTAATAAATTATACATCCAAAATTCTTATACATAGCTCTTTATAAGTATTCCTCCAAATCAATCAAAAATTTCCTAAAATACAAACAATAATTAGTTTCCAATAAAAAATTCTAAACTAACAAAATTAAATTTGTCAAAGTTTTAAAATTGGAATTTGATAGAGTTTGGAGTTTGGTGCTGCATGGATATTGGTAGTTAAAATGACGATGAGATGATAAAAGATGGTGTTGGAGTACAGAGAGAGGGAGAGAGAGATGAGAGAGAGGGAAGAAATGAAGCACATGGAGGAAAGAAAGAATAAGAATATGGGCGTGTGGTTTTTAAGAGATTTTTTTCTTTGCCCAATGAGGACGTTCATTGAGCAATCGTTTAATGAAGTCTTCGGATAATTGCTTATATATATATTACTTCCGGTCAATGCATAGACTTCACCCGATGATTTTATGTTTAGCCCGATGAATATTTATCCCACTTTGCAATGGGAATATACTTTATTTGTAACCATCCATATATTAAAGGAATTTATTTTTAAAATTAAATTAAAAATGACGATTATATCTTCGGGTTTGGAATGAGTTCGAAAGTTACATTTTTTATGTACTTGTAGAAGTTTTTTTTTAGACATTTGCTTAGGTCTCAAACTTACGAGTTCGTACAAAGACGACACACGAAAAATGGAGTTTAGATGAGAGTATCGTGGGTCTAGAAGCTTCAAGAATAGTTTGGTAATTTTGTATGCCAAATATTGAAAAATACCCCATTTCTCCATATTTTTCTTCATATTTTGTTCTCTTCTCTCTCTTCTCTCTTGCTCAATGTGATCACCGCACCTATCACCAGCATCGACCCATCCGCAATGTGATCACCGCACCTATCACCAGCATCGACCCATCCGCAATGTGATCACCGCACCTATCACCAGCATCGACCCATTTTTGGGATGTTTAGAATCAATTTGAGGCCAACAACTTATTCTTCTTGACTGCACGTGGGAGCACCTAAATGGACGACATATCAAATGAACAAGCAAACCCAAGTATTTTGAGGGATTTTTTGGTCAAGAGGCAGGATTTCTTACTTTGGATTCCAAGCTCGAATTCCTCATGAAGAGTAGATAAACTTACATATGTATATCGTAAAAATCAATCGAGAAAGGAAGGAGTTCGAAGAGCGTTGGAAATGGCGATGCTTAGTGAGGTTTTTTAGATTCTGACCATTGTTGATGACGGCGATAGTTAGCAATCTTTATCGGTGAGCTCTGCTGACCAGTTCAACTGAGGTATGCTAATGTGGAATGCCACCTAAAAGCGATGTAGAGCCATGTGGCAACACACTCAACAGTCCAGTTAACGGTTAGTCAACCGTTAAGTCAACTGACTCGCTATCAAGGTTTGAGGAATATGATGAAGACGTTAGTATATTCCATTAAAAGGAAACTACGTCATAATGGAACCTTAATGTCAGGTTCAACAGAATATTCCATCAGAGTGATGGGCTATTCCACTGGGACTTTGTAGACCCATGAGACGCATAATGGGGTGTATGGCTACGGCGTGGGGGGCCACTAGCCTTCAACTAGCACATGGAGTCATTTCTCGGTCCATGGAGGTGCACGTCTAGGGTTTTGACACTTTTTGAATAATTTTTTTTTTGCGGTTTTGAGGCCATTTGAGTCCGTTTAGAACCCTGTTTGAGTAATTTTAGGTTGTAATGGATGACCACGGGTGGGTTTATAGCTTGGTTGTATTGTGAGTCGTCCTTTGTGCTGTAGGTTTTAATGTATGCATAATTTCTTAATTTTGGTATATTAGATAATTACTCTAAATTTACTTATTATCTTCATTAAATTTTAGACATAATAGAATAATAGTTGTAATTATTTATTATGGATAATGAATTTTCAATATCGACTTGGAAAATGAGCATGAAGCTCGGTTATGGGGTTTTAGGTTAAGGCTCAAATTATGGAAAGTGATTCTAGGGATTCTAGACTTATGGATTTTAATATGGTTTTGAAAGGACTTGGGCTTAATTGGTTAGGAATTTTTGGTTTAATCCTGGTTTTACCGATTTTGGATTAATTGGATTTTGGCTTCGGCTGAGTTTATGATTTTGGACTTAGGCCAGAATTTCTATTTTTATTAGATTTTGGGTCTAGGTCCGGTTTTCCTATGATTATTGATTTACGCCAGGAAATGAGGATTTCAAAGTGAATTTTTTTTTGTAAATAACATTAAGGGATGTGTCTATTTATGTACATGGGTATGAGGGGTAGATAGGTAATTGTACATATATTAATCCTTTCTTTATATAAAAGGATTACTCAGTTCTGTATTAAGTTATCTGGATTATTGTGAACTTATTATAATACAGAGAACATTTATTCTCTCTGCCTCCTTCACTACCTTCTTTCATCCTCTTAATAAATTCACAACACGTTATCAGCAGGATCGTCTCCGAATCGGTGATTATTGAAGAGAATGCTCAATTCAACCATGTAGGTTATTTTATTATTGTTCAAACCCTAGAATTACAATCCTTATAATCGAAATTGGATTAATTTTTGTTGATTGCGATTTGATGAATCATTGTTGTTAAATTTTGATAATTGTTAATAATGGACAACATATAGATGGACGGATTCATATGATGGATTGATGTATGAAAAAAACTTGAATTAATGAATTAACCTTGTTTGGGCACAGCAGTTGCAAATGCAACCATGACTTCAGTGAGATAATTGAAAAATAAAAATAAAAATAAAAATAAGAAAAACAAGGGGAAATAAAATGGCCCAGATGGCCTACAAAAAAAAGGCGCCCTGTAGGCTGCAGAGAAATAAAAGCCCGAAACAAAAACCCTATGGCCCAGAAGGCCAAAATACAATTACCTGAGCCCAGAAGGCTATAGCCCGGAAAAAAAGAAGAAGAGGGGACCCAGGCGCACTTGGGCTTAGCCCACTTCGGCCAAGAAGGCCCTAGGACCAGCCAAGCAGGCCCCAACGACAGTGGTGGCTTAGCTTGCCTTCTCGGCTCGGCTTGGCCATCGCGGCTCGGCTCAGCTCCAATAAAAAAAACACACAAAATTTTCCTTTAGACTCCCCGGGGTTTTAAAACATGAACATGCATGCCTGAAGCATTGCGAATGTGGGTTGCATCTTTTGATGTTGTATATAAAATAATGATGATAATGAGGTTATGATGATTATATGTGATGGTTATATGATACATACATAATGATACTATGTTGTTATATATGATGTTATGCCTATGATGATGCTATTATGATGACATATTGTTAATGATATGATGAATATGATGCATGCTGATGATATTATAATGCTATGATGAATGCATAATGGCATAATATGATAATATATGATGTTTTGATGATTATATGATACCATGATGATATTATGTTGATCTATATAATGATGATGATGTATTTTTGATTGTGATATAATAATGAAACCTTAAATACATCAACTCAGCAAACTTAATGACCAAGGCTTAGCCTTTAGCTCAAAAGGCTACTAAACTATTAGCCCTAGTAGTGGCATGCTCTAGAAGGTCTCGGCCTAAAGATATGGCGTGAAAGGCCTTAAGCCCATTTATGCAACCTAATCCAGTAGATTTGGCACACCGGCCCACTTAGATAAAAAAGCACAGGAAATGAGCTCAGCAGGCTTGGGATAATAGCTCATTCGAAATTGGGTAACTAATGCAATTTGAGGCCAAAAGTTTTGGAGCTAGGATCGGTTGCTCTTGTTTAACTGTATACAATATTTTATGCCTGGAGCATTTATTCAAATTATTCTTAAGTTTTATTTAATGTTTATTTACATTAATTCATTGTTGAAATGTTTACTTAAATGACAAGTATCTATTTAGTACTCATTTAAGAATCATTTGTGTTTTAATGAACCATACGTTCATATACAAATTAACAATTCTAAATGAACTAGTAGTTCATATTAAGCATTAAGTTCATAGATTCGGCAATACTGAAAAAGGAATAAGGAACCCGAAGTTTCCTCCATAAGTTCTTCAAATATAATGATCATTGTAATATCTTGCCCGAAGCAAGAAATGAATGACACATCATCCATTCTCAAGATTTCAAATCCATGCATGAATATCATTTGAAAATTGTGGTTCTTCGCTCGAATATGATTTAATTCAATATAAGCATGTATTCACATGCATGTGATCCATTGAATTAAATCTATGAATATATATATGTTTTGTGGGGAAGTTTATTGTTTAGCTGACATTGTTATTGATATGCTAAAACTAAGCATTAAAGTAAACACAAAGTCACACTCAACACTTAATAAAAACATATGCAAATTAAAAACCTTTTTTTTGTAGGGATCGTTCTTAACCGGGGATTGAGGGTACCTAAGCATGATTATCGTTTGATTAATTAATTAGGGGGTAGTTGGTTGTTTCTATTATCCCAAGTGATTAACTAACCTAAACTAACCTAATATATTATTTACATGGGCAACTCATCTTTAACCTAGCTCATTCATAAATTATGCCAATTCCAAAATCTACGAAATTCCATAACTTTAGTTCTACGAAATACAAGCATATCATCTCAAGTACGTACACCGGAACTACCCTATACACTTTCAATGATCTAGACTCGGGAACTGCCCTATATCTAATCAAGCATTAAGCACAACATACAAGTATAACAAAAACCAAGATATTGAAACACATGGAAGATTACTGAAATTCATATAAGATATAAAACCATAATTATATTAAAGATCAATCGAACAAAGCAATCATTCAATAACAAAAGACAATCACGAGATAAAGAGGTCGTGTTACACTTTTTCTTTTCGGGAACTGCCCTATGGATGCTAAGTGGTCGACACTCCGTGGTGAGACACTCGGGAACTGCCCTATATGTCGTGGATGAAGGTGTTTATGATGGAATATGGTGCGATTGGATTTTGTTAAGGAAATCTCGAATTATTGAAGAGGGCAATTTGGTTAAGCAAAGATTTGGTACAAAAATTGGCGGTTCTTTACAAATAACCTAAGCTTCTCTATTTATAGGAGAAAATTAATCCCCAAATAAATAGGAGCTCACAATTTAAATCCTAAAAGAAAAATGATTAAACTAATTAAATTAAAGTTCTAAAGGAAAAAGGTAATAAAACTCCTAATGAAAGAATAAATACAAAACTTAATTAAAAAAGTAATAACAACTCCTAATTTAAAAAGGGAAAACAAATCCTAATTAAAAAGGACAATTTTCCTCAAAAATGAAAGAAAATGCTTGTTGGAATTGAACAGAAATCATCATGGTGGGAAGCTGCTGGAACTTGGAGGGAACTTTGATAGGCGCTGGCCGAAATTAGGCCTCCATTTCGGAGGTCAACGCGCGCAAGGGAGTTGGAGAGAGAAATTGGTAGGCACCTACCGAAGAGGGGCAAGCGAAGTCAGGAAACGATCGCCGAGTAACGGTTGACATATTCGGTACACGTGCACCGAGGAAAGAGCAGGGAGGTTCGGTTGCCCCTGGCCGAATGCCTTGTTGGGCTGTTTATGGGGATTCGGTAGCTCCCTACCGAAATCCTGAGTATGTTTTGGTGGCCTCTTTTGTTTCAATCATAACTTCTTCAATATAACTCTGATTGAGGTGATTCTTTCGCCTAAATTCTCGTAATTCCGAGCTCTATCCAATTCTGTACAATTCTCACAAAGATATTATTTTTTACAATTTTTTGGTATTTAAACATTAAAAGATAAGCATAAAGGGTATAAAATGATGCTTAATTCAAGACTTATCAAATACCCCCAGACTTAGACTTTGCTAGTCCCTAACAAATACCAAAACAAACTAAGGCTTTGAAAACTCATAATTCCTTTCTTTTTCTTTTTTATTTTTCTTAAAAAAAAAAACTACTATGCACTTAACCATTTTTCTCAAATTGTATCAACATAAGTATGGCATCAAAGATTTAAACAAAGAAACTATATAGCATATGGAATTCAAAAGTTAATACATCATAAAAAAAAGCCTTGACAAGTAAGACAATGAGTAAACTTGGTGAAATGTATCTTAACATGAATAAAACAAGTATGAATCAACTCACAAGGGATATGCACACAAGATTTCCACTCAATGTGTATAGGGTTTGTGTTTTCACTCAAGGTATGTGAGAAAGATGCTCACAGAAAAGAAAGTAAGTTACTTCATAAAAATTTCAAACATAAACCATAAGATAGTGAACATACTTGCACAAATGAACCAAAACCATAAGCGTACTCAAGTGATAGACTCAACTAATCAAATTTTACTCATCTCAAGGATCATAAGGTCTTAATTTAAGGTTGTAATGGGGCTAATTGTAGAGGAAAGGATTTTTAGGATAGTGGTGTTAAATTTTGTTCCAAGACTCAACCAAAGACTTCACTACATAGACATACGTGTCTTCCACAGTCATAGGCCATGTATCAACTTGATGGGCCTTAATCTTCATTATCAACCTCTTTTGAACTTGTAATTAGGGCAAGGGGCTGAAATTCTTCATGTAGGCCTCTAATCTTCATTTTCGAAATCACAAGCATAGGGACTTAGCTCAAAACTCAAATTCAGTACCTCATAGAACTTTTGTTCTTTATTGTATTTTATTTTTCATCATTTTTTTTTTCTTTTGAGAGGTAATGCAATGAATAACAACATAGTTTGAGTAAAGTCATTCCCTACACTTGCATATAAGTCTTCATTCATCAGATCATTTTCTTGTATCTCACACCATCTTTATGTACTTCAACCAAGTCCAAGGAACAAGGGTAAAAGATGTCTTATAATAGGCTTATGTGAAGCGATGCTTAGGGTGATGAAAGAAGGCTTAATGTAGGCTCAAAGTGAGTTAAACTAGAGGAATCACACTTGTGTGATCACATAGTGCTTGGATATTTGGATAAGTGGTGTTAACCCTATTGCCTTAATCATGTCCCAAATAAGAGAGTTTATTGACTTAAATGCTTTGAAAATCACATAGAATAAGTTCTAGTACTCTAGAGTTCATTAAAAGCTATGGCAAGCAGTTATGAGGCATATGTATATCAATTTAAACAAATAAATCCTATGAATCACTTAACAAAGAAGTATATAAGGCTCTAAAGCTCACATAGGGTTCATATGATTCATACAAATCTTAACATGTTCGTTCTATACCAGTTAACATGCATCATCTACTACAAGTCATAAACATTCAATCATAAAGCATTAACAAATGAACTCAAGTTGTAGTGATACATGCTGTCTTTATTTATCCGTCATTTTTATCATCGACATTTTGAAGGGCATCCTAAGACTCATTAAAACACTAAGTTAACAAAAGACTAAAAGCTAAAACACAAGAAAAACTTTTTGGGTTTTTTTTTCTGATTTTTTTTTCTTTGATTTTTGAATAAGACTTAATAAAGTTGTAATCCCTCCTCCACTTAAATCTGACATTGTCCTCAATGTATGAAAGTGAAAGTATAGAATCTAAGTAGGGAGGAATGAGTCACAAAAATAAATCAATAAAGACAAAAAGTAATTAAAGTAAAGAGAGTGAAGGGTTTAAGAAAGCAAATATCCGTTTGATGGCTCCTCCTCTTCTCCGTCATTGGGTTTCCTCCCACAAAGCGCTTGAAGTTTAATGTCCATTCAGCCTAGACTTGATGCTTCATTTATTCGTTCTGTTCATCCGGATTTTGGAGTTGCATCTCTTCCACATTGTGTTCCTTGAAGGATTCGAAGTAGGGTTTCAGTTGGTGGCCATTGACTTTGAATTCTTTCCCCGTGATAGGTGATTGAACTTGTATAGTACCATGAGAGAAAACATGAGTAATAACATAAGGGCCTTCCCATCGAGAACGAAGCTTACCTGGAAATAGTTTAAGGCATGATTTGAAGATTAGAACTTTTTGACCAACGTAGAAGTTCTTTCCGCGTATCATCCTATCATGTAGGGCCTTGGTTCTTTCTTTGTAGATCCTTGAACTATTGAATGCATCATTCCGAATTTCTTCAAGTTTACAAACTTGCAACTTTCGATGTATTCCTCCTTCATCAGTGTCCATGTTGAATCTCTTAGTTGTCCACCAAGCTTTGTGTTCCAATTCCACGGAAAGATGGCATGCTTTGCCATAGACGAGCCAAAAGGGTGACATACTGATAGGGGTTTTGTAAGCTGTTCTGTAGGCCCACAAAGCATCGTCTAACCTTGCACTCCAATCTTTGCTTGAAGGCCCAATAGTTCTCTCAAGTTTTTTCTTGATCTCCTGGTTGCTATCTTCTGCTAAACCATTGGTTTGAGGGTGATATGGAGTTGATACCTTGTGAGTGATTCCATACTTCCTTAATAGTGCGCCAACTGTTTTGTTTCAAAAGTGGCTTCCCTCATCACTAATCATTACTCGGGGCATGCCACGAAGGAAAGTTGCAACAACTTTAGAATCATTAGTACGGGTGGTTGTAGCTTCCACCCATTTCGATACATAATCCACATCAAGAAGTATATAGTCAAAGCGAAAGGAAGAAGGAAATGGACCCATGAAGTCTATACCCCACAAATCAATGATTTTGACATGTAGAATGTAAGTTTGTGGCATTTGATCTCTAGGTTCTAGATTACCAGATTTTTGACATCTATCACAAGTAGCACAAAATGCATGAGCATCACGAAATAAAGAAGGCCAAAAGAAACCTGAATCTAACACCTTAAGGGCAATTTTCTTGGATCCAAAATGTCCCCCACATGCTTCAGTATGATAAAATGTAAGTATAGAATTATGTTCATTATCCAGGACACATCTCCTAATTACTAAATCAGAACATTGTTTCCACAAGAAAGGTTCATCCCATAAGTAAGTTGTAGCATTATGTTTAAGCTTATCACGTTGATATCTAGGCATGGTATTCGGGAATTTTTGAGTCACTACGTAGTTCACAAAATTAGCAAACCAAGGGGTGGCAGAAGTACTTACCTGAATTCCGAAGCGTTGTTCGTCTGGAAAGGTCTCAAGTATGATGCCATCTTCTTGATTTTTCACGATCCTGGATAGGTGGTCGGCAACAACATTCTTTACTCCCTTCTTACCCCTTACCTCAATGTTGAATTCTTGGAGCAAGAGGATCCATCGAATAAGTCTTGATTTTTCAACCTTTTTGGTCATCAAGTACTTCAAAGCAGCATGATGTGTATACACAATAACTTTGGATTGAAGTAAGTAAGAACAAAACTTATCAAGAGCAAAGATTACCGCAAGTAGTTCATTTTCAGTGGTTGTGTAGTTTTGTTGAGCTTCATCTAATGTTCGAGAGGCATAGTAAATAGGGTAGGGTTTCTTTTCCTTTCTTTTTCCTAAGACAGCTCCTACTGCATAGTCGGAGGCATCGCACATGAGCTCGAATGGTAAAGACCAATCTGGGGCACATAAGATAGGGGAAATGGTGAGCAACTCTTTTAGCTTGTCAAAGGCCTCTTGGCACTCGGCACTGAACACAAAGGTGGTTTCCTTTTGGAGTAAACGACATAGGGGTATAGAAATTGATGAGAAGTCTTTGATGAATCGCCTGTAGAAACATGCATGTCCAAGGAGCGAACAGATCTCTCTCACCGAAGTAGGAGAGGGTAAGTACCGTACAAGATCTACTTTGGCTCTATCAACCTCTATGCCTTTAGCTGACACAATATGTCCTAAAACTATCCCTTGAGTTACCATGAAGTGACATTTCTCCCAGTTAAGTACTAGCCTAGAATCGACACATCTTTACAATATAAGTTCAAGGTTTTCCATGCATGCATCAAAACTATCTCCGAACACATTAAAGTCATCCATGAATACCTCAATAATCTTTTCTACATAATAAGAGAATGTGGAAAGCATACAACGTTGAAAAGTAACTGGTGCATTGCACAAACCAAATGGCATCCTCATGTAAGCAAATGTACCAAAAGGGCATGTGAAAGTGGTCTTCTCTTGAACTTCCTGAGCGATGATTATTTGGTTGTATCTTGAGTATCCATCAAGGAAGCAATAGTGGGAGTTCCCTGCGAGTCTCTCAAGCATTTGGTCAATGAAGGGCAAAGGAAAATGGTCTTTCCTTGTAGTTGTATTGAGTTTCCGGTAATTGATGCAAACTCTATGTCCAGTGATGGTTCATTGAGGTACTAATTCATTCTTGGCATTCTTTACTATAGTAATTCCAGATTTCTTGGGAACAACCTCCACGGGGGATACCCAACGACTATCTGAAATAGGGTAAATAACACCACAATCATAAAGTTTGATTACCTCCTTTTTAACTACTTCCATCATAGTTGGATGAAGTCTTCTTTGTGCTTCCCAACTGGGTTTGGCATCATCTTTAAGAAGGATACGATGCACACAAGTGGCAGGGTTGATTCCTTTGATGTCTGTAAGTGTCCATCCAATCGTGGTCTTGTACTTCTTGAGTACAGTCAGAAGTTTTGTCTCTTGATCAGTTTCCAGAGTTGAAGAAATAATGACGGGTAACGTGTCATTAGCTCCAAGGAATGCGTACTTCAAATGTTCCGGAAGTACCTTAAGTTCTAGTTCAGGGGCTTGGAAAATAGATGGAAGCATTTTATTAGCACCAAAAGTAATTGAAATTGGAGGAGGAGGACTTACATATCTCGGCATTTCATTTATGGCCATGACCAATTCAAGTATTTTGGGTTCAAGGACCTCAATTAGTGCATCGAAGAGGGCTTCAGTCCCGAATTGGGTCAGTCCTGCGCCTTCTTGAATGGTTATTTTGAGTTCATCGTCATGTATTTGGTTCAAGTGTTCCTGCGACATAGATTCAACAATGTCAATAACAAAGCAAGCATTAACACTAGTAATAGGTTACCTCATAGTTTTAAAGTTGTTGAACTCGATTATCTCCCCATCAAATTCCATGGATAGAAGACCATTGTGGACATCTATCTTTGTTCTTACAGTCCTCATGAATGGACGTCCCAAAAGAAATGGTGTATTGTCCAAAGGACTCTCATTCTATCAAGTATATAGAAGTTAGTAGGAAAGATAAGCTGATTGACCTACATAAGATCATCTTCTACATATCCCCTTGGATATGCGTGAGAACGATCTGCTAATTGAACAATCACATTGTCTTTCTTTAATTCTCCTAGATTCATTGATTCATATATATGGTATGGCATAACATTGATTGATGCACCTAAATCTAGCATGAAAATATCAAAGGATGACAGGACACATCCCAATCCCACTGGGACCAGCCGCGGACGTGTCCCGCTCCAGTCTGACAACGACTCTAAACATACCAAAATTACCCTTAACCGAATCAAAATACTTCAAATTAAACAAATAACATTAAACATAAGAGTTCAGAGTAATATGATGTCAGACCAGGGATAGTACAATACAAAACATAAGCACAATAGTTAGGTTACACAAATAGTGCTCAACCTACCCACTTGGGTGTATAGGTGCACAACAAACTAGACTAAGCCTCGTCCTCCGGATCCTCCTCTAATTCCGTGGCACGGCCTGGAGGGGTCAGTAAAACATTAAAGAGTGAGTGGGCCGAAAATAAACAGTTTAAATTTTTTTTTAATAATATAGATAAATCATAAGGTTTTACCCCTCCGTTTTCCAAAACTTGCATGCATTGAAGTAAATATAGTATCATAATAGAATCAAAATCACATAATCATATAATAATCGAATAGGGAAAACTAACATAATAGTGCATTGTAAAACCCAATCCCGGCACCCCCGATGACTAATAATGGTGTCACGGCTCTAAGGCTAGGCGTTGCCACTCAGGGTCTCAAAGCCCGAGAAATCCCCTAGGTCCACCAGTGCCTGGTATCCCGGTCACTGCCCGAGGTATAATCAATATGCCTTCCTAAGAGTAAGTAACCCAACGGGGGTTAATTCCCCTCAGTCAGTGCCACGTGACTACTCCAGGGTCCACCCAGGCCAACGACCCTCCCTAGAGGAGACAAGATAGTAAGGTAGGAAAGTACAACACAATAATAGTATAGTTACCCTATGTCCCCTGAATATCCCTGAAAGCTTTCCATATATAATCTAGACGGGTTTCATGCCCAAAATATCATAATATGAAATAAGCATCCCCATATAATACCCATAATAGCCCCATCCAAATCATAAAGTGGAATAGTAAAACAGTTTATGCATGCAATCCTTTAGAAACCAAATAGCCCACTCACGCACGGTCCTCGCTGCTCAACGACCACCTAAACCTCTAATATTACGTCTAAGAGTCACTAAAGGACCCTACTAGTTCATCCTTAAAACCCTAGTACAGATTTGTCCCGAAAACATAGCCCGGACACGTTTCCCGAGGCTTTAAACTCTATTTTTACCAACCTAACGATCTTCGATCAACAGTAAACCATCGCCATTGGATCCGTATCGTCGAAACCTTGAAAATGGTACTAGAAACACCAAAAAAACTATTCACACGCGCCCCTACGCGCCTGGTCAACGCATGGTCAATGCTGCTACAGTGGCTGCTAACGTCAGCATGACGTCATCCCTGACAAGTGTCAGAGGACACGTGTCACTCGCTAGTTGGTCCCTAATCTGACATTTTCTGACATGAGGACATCATCATGACGTCACTGCTGACGTCAGCACGATGATGTCACCACAGCCATTTGACTTGGTCAACCCGAAATCCTAAAGTCGGGTCCCCGTTGACCCGCGGCTTGAACAAATCCCAGATTCCGTTTCGGGCCACCATTTTCGACAGGGTTTACTCCAGTCATCTTCCACGTCACCTCCGTCCGTTTCCAACGTCAAAACTAGCTTCTCTTAGGTCGTCACTGCTCTTAGAACGTGTCCCAACAGAGAGAAACGAAACACATACGTCAAAAAGAGTCGGTCGAACACTTGGGGAAAAATAGGGGTCCCTCGGGTTTCATGGCTTACCTCCGCAGTGTCACCGCCGTGGGCCGTCTTGTCTGCCTCTCCGTCCTTCTGAGGTCCTAACAGTCCTAGCCCATCCCTGATTCGAGTCGTGGAGGTGTGGTCGAGTGGTTTGGGTTTCCTGGATCTAAACGTCCATCTCGGGTCCGGGGTTGGTTTTCTGGGTTGCAGACAGAGAGGAGAGGATGAGGGGGTGGCTGATGATGAAGATGCAGACGGTGAGGACGGTGGTCGTGATCTTGTGGCAAGTGGATGAGTGTGGTGGTCGGTTGGGCGTTTGTTCATGGTGTAGCTGTGTGTTCTTTTATGGGTGGGAAAATGGTTTGTGGGAGATGAGAGATGGTTAGTCGTGCAGATAAAGGGAAAAAGCAAAATGAAATGGGCAGCCTAGATTTAATAGTGGCAGGAGATGGATGGCTGGGGTCGATTGAGGGAAAATAAAACATTTTAAAAAGGGCCAATAGGGTTAGATCCAACTTTTGGGGAATAGTAGCCCTAGGATGAGTGACATTTGTCACTCATCCGACGGTTCAGATTAAATCTAAGGTTGGAACAGATTTGAATATTTTAATAATATTTTAAGTTCGTTCTCGGTTCGTAAGTTTCGCCAAAATCACTTCGGTGACCATAACTTTCTCATACGAAGTCCAATTTCGACGTGCCGCCTGCCTACGAACTCGTGACGTCCTGATCTACGTCACGGTCATGGGTCAAGATCCTAATTATTTCCTGGGTCAAAAGTCAACTTTTTCCCCCTTGAGGGAAAAATGGTCATTTCTCATTAAAATAATAATAAGAAAGGTTCGGGTCGTTACAAAGGACTTGTTACCTATTACGCAGGGAACTGAAAAGCTCTTGGGATCTTTCAAATTTGGTGGAAGCTTTCGTTGGATAACTGCAGAAACAGTTTCGTTTACCTTAACCACCTTTTTCTCCCTTGTTTGTCTTCTTTGGGTGCATAACTCCTTGAGGAACTTGGCATAAGCTGGTACTTGTTTGATACATTCAATCAATGGAAAGTTCACTTGTACCTTCCTGAATATGTCAAGGATCTCTTCATACTTCTCATCCTTCTTAGTTTATGAAAATATGCTTGGAAAGGTTGCACGAGACAACAAGGTGTTAGTAGGAATAGAATTTGAAGAAATATGATTTTTACCTTTTTTTTTTGTGGCTAGATGGTGTTGGCATTGGTCTCACTTCCTTGTTCGGAATGGTGATCTTATCATACTCATCCTGAACAAATTCGTCACTTTCCTTCCTAGCCTCCATAGAACTTGATTTCGGGCCTTCCTTGGGCATAGAGTTGTGCAAAACCTTCCCACATCAAGTTGTAACATAACTAGCATGCTCAAAACCATTGTTCTTTGGGTTGGGAATGATTTGTGAAGGCAACTTCCCTGTATCTATGACTTGTCCCATGAAATCGAAAATTTGACCAATTTACTTCTTCATTTCAGAAATGTCATGGCCATGAATGTTCATCGTCTCCTTTGTTTGCTTTTGGCTATCCAGAAGGACTTGAGTTGAACAGGATAATTGTACAAACATCTTATCATAATCCGAGTTAGAGAATTGTTGAACTGGAGGAGCTTGTTCCATACCCATAGGTTGATGAGGCATTGGTGGTCTTGGCATGAATTATGGTCATGAGTATCCTTGTTGGTGTTGATCTAGAGGGTTCAAAAATTCTTCATTGCTGCTCCACTTGAATCCTAGATGATCACGGTTGCCTTACCCGTAGTTGTTAAAGTTATTGAACTGTTTTCCCCCTTGATATCCTCCTAAGGCATTGGCATGTTCCATCCCATCATAAAGGTTTGTAACTTGAGGGCATTGATCACTTAGGTTTCTATCCAATTGGAACACGCCACATATAGGTCCCTTAGGTTGCATAGCCCTTTTGGCTTCTAGTTCCAAAACTTGTTCAAGCATAGATTGGAGCTTTTCAATCTTTTCATCCGAGGTTCCCTTAGAATTAAGTGCACTTACCCCTTTCTTGTGAGACATGCGATAGTGGGCATCATTGGTGGCCCTACTCTCGAGTAACTATCTTGCTTCGGGCTCATCTAAGTCCATAAATGCCCTATGTGAAGCTGCATCAAGAAGGTCTCGATCCATGGGTTTAAGACCATCATAGAAGTAATTCATTAGGTTAGTCTCTGAGAAACCATGTGACGGACAAGTAGAACAAAGGACCTTCAAACGATCGTAGTATGAACCAAAAGTTTCGTCTTATGCTTGGGTAATGGATGTGATCTCTCGCCTTCTTGAAGTGATCATAGAAGCTGGAAAGTATTTGGCTAAAAACAAGTCCGCAAGTTGTTTCCAAGTAATGATATAATTGGCGGGCAAGTCCATGAGCCAAGATTGGGCCCTATCTGCCAAAGAGAAGGGAAAGGCCTTAAGTTTCAAAAGTTCATCATCAGCATCATTTGGTTTCATGTTATTGCACACAAATTGGAAAGTCCTAAGGTGTTTATTCGGATCCTCATTGGGCAACCCATAATAGGTTGGGAGTCCATGAAAGAAACCACTCTTAAGCTCAATGTTCGTTTTGCTTTCCTTGGGTAGAGGAAAAACAATGCAGGAGGCTCCTATGCTCCACTCAATTGAGCAAGTACGTTGACGAAGATACTTACGTTCGTTGTTGGCCATCTTAGTTTCGGGTTCACTTTCAAGTTAGTGTTTAGGGGAAGAAGAAGACTCAAATTCGTGGCCTTCCTCAAAAGTAGGTTCCAAGATGGATTCTAAGGTCGAATTCTCAAATTTTATGTCCCTTAACCCCCCCACCCCTCCCCCATTGTAGCTTGTGTATCGGAACTAGCAAAGCGTGGAGATCTGCGAGTTGGAATCACTAACTTTGGATTGGTCATGCATTGGAACCTGAGATGCAACAAACATACAATGTGAGAGTCATATCCTAATCGCGACAATTAGAAAAGAGAAATGGGGAAGCGAGATATATAGGCATGAAATGTAGAGAACATAAAATACGCAAACAACATTGTATGTGTAAAGAATAGGTTATAGGCAGGTAAGTAAAGAAGTTAAATAGTATAACCAAGAATATGCAAGGTAGATCACAACAATAATATGCAAAAACACAAGTTAAAAAAAACGACCAAATCAATGCAACACATAAAATTCTACATGAAGAATGGTGTGAATGCATAAGAGGGAAATCGTTAGAACTTGCATAAGACATAAGAGTTACGCGACATTGTATGAAAACAATGGCTTGCACCTTTGATCTCACTTCCCTAGATTCACTTAGTCATAGGGCGCCCGGTGATGAAATCCGAGCATCATGAAACCGTAGAAAGGGTATGCAATCTACCAATGCAATAGATAGAGTCTTAAAGTGACATGAATAACTTTCCCACTTTGCTTCTCATAGTCCTTTCATGGGCGTACGTCCTACGCGTGCTGATAAACATATTTCAATCCCCTCCACCATTCAACGTTAATCATGGCCAGTTGGGATAGATGTAACGGGAGAATCAAGGCCTAATGTCGAGAACACTCCGAGGCTAACCTGGCCAGGGTATGTACTTCATTGGAGACCTCTTTCTTAGTGCCCCATTTGTCACCAATAATAACCCTCCTAGACACCATAACCAACCGATGGGAGTTTTCAAAATAGAGGTTTTCGAAACCCAAGTGTTTACAACCTCCACCCACCTCATGTCCATAGATTTGAGTCTACGGTGTGTGGTGATGAAATCCACACATCACGAAGAGTTAAGGAGAAAATAAACAAAAGGGGCGCTACCTGTTCTCGAAAGTAAGATTTTGAAGAGAAAGGTTTTGAGATTCATGCAACTCTAAAGCATTTAATAGGAAACATTTTATCTTTGGGAAGTCAAAGTTATATACGGGTCGCATAGCTTCAAAGTTTAGATGGAAACTTCTACGTCCGTGCTGCCCAAGTCATTATCTTGGATTTCGAACCATTGTCCCGATCCAGGCAAGTCCAAAGTGACCAGGTAGAAAGAATACATGCAAGGGGAGGATGATTTTGGAACTCTGAAGTCCTACTTCTCAGTGCGAACACGATTTTGGAACTCCGAAATTCTACTTCTCAGAGCTGGCCTATAGCATGCATTAGCTCATGTCCTAGACATCACCTTGAAATTTTTTTATTAAATTGGACATGTATTCGTTCCATGATAACTTAAGTGTAACAAACTCCGCCCCAACCTCATGACTTTTAAGGGCCATGAAGGGTTTAGGAGTAAGTTAACAATGAAACTTCACCTATTCCATTAAAGATCAAGATCTAAACTCTGAGCACAAGCGATCAACATATAACCGAGACTAGTTTGAAAAACAAATTATTCCTTATATGATTTGATTTTTTTTTTTGAAAAATATTTTTTTTATTTCTTTTAATTTTAATTTCGGATTATTATTATTTGTTTGATTTTTTGATTTTTTTGATTTTTGATTTTTTTGTTTTTTTTTTAAATCAAATATTTACAAAAGAAAACGTTATCCAATATTTACAAAGAAAACATTTCTAACAAAAAGTATTACCATTTGTATACAAGTATGAAAATACGTATGAATATAATATTTACATTATGAACATATATACATAAACGAAATTATACAACAAATTATTTCAATCCCAGGCAACAGCGCCAAAAATTGATACGTTAAAACTAAGCATTAAAGTAAACACAAAGTCACACTCAACACTTAATAAAAATATATGCAAATTAAAACCCTTTTTTTGTAGATTGTAGCATTGATAAGTAGAGATCGTTCTTAACCGGGAATTGAGGGTACCTAAGCATGATTATTGTTTGATTAATTAATTAGGGGGGTAGTTGATTGTTTGTATTATCCTAAGTGATTAACTAACCTAAACTAACCTAAACTAACATACTCTATTATTTACATGGTCAACTCATCTTTAACCTAGCTCATTCATAAATTATGTCAATTCCAAAATCTACAAAATTTCATAACCTTAGTTCTACGAAATACAAGCATATTATCTCAAGTACGTGCTCGGGAATTTCCCTATACACCTTTAATGATCTAGACTCGGGAATTGCCCTATATCTAATCAAGCATTAAGCACAATATACAAGTATAGCAAAAACCAAGATATTTAAACACATGGAAGATTATTGAAATTCATATATGATATAAAACCATAATTATATAAAAGATCAATCCAACAAAGCGATCATTCAATAACAAAAGAAAATCACGGGATAAAGATGTCGTGTTACACTTTTTCTCTTCGGGAACTGCCATATGGATGCTAAGTGGTCGACACTCCTTGGTGAGACACTCGGGAACTGCCCTATATGTCGTGGATGCGTGTTTTTGATGGAATAAGGTGCGATTGGATTTTTCTAAGGAAATCTCGAATTATTGAAGAGGGAAATTTGGTTAAGCAGAGATTTGGTACAAAAATTGGCGGCTCTTTACAAATAACCTAAGCTTCTCTATTTATAGGAGAAAATTAATCCCCAAATAAATTGACATGACCCATCCCAATCCCCCCTGGATTACAGTGGGATGTGTCATGCTCCCGCCTGACACGAAGTGTTAGACAAGGGATAACCGAAAGCCAATGTCCCGACGAGCTTCCAGAGAGCGCAAGGATCGATGGAGGAGGCATGCAATGTCCCAGTCTCTGCTGCAGTCGCATCCGTGATCAACCTGAAGGGCATTAAAAAAAACAAGGCTGTGAGTGGACGAAAATAAACAAGTTCATAAAACACATTTCACAAAAATATTTATGCCGTTTATTAAAACGTATGCATGCATCGAAAACTAGTAAGTAAACTATTTACTAAAAACAACCATTACGGCCTTAGCCCAGAAACCGTAAAACCAAATCATGTGGGTCTCTACCCAAATCCATGAATATCGAAAACCAACATATATTGTATAAATCCGACATCCAGAATACCAATTCCAATTCCAAGTGGGTCATCACCCAAAAGAATAACCATAAATACCATTTCCAGGAAAACATATTTAAACCATCCTGGGCATCCTAGATGCTAGCGTCCCAGACGCTCGACGTCCCAGATGTCATATCTCACAGTATAATAATAAGCAACGCGTGCTTCCCGGCGTCTCTCCGGGTCAATATCCCTGACATCCCAGATGTCTGACGTCCTAGACGTCTAATCATAGCAATCCTGCTCTTGAGTCACTATACGGTCCGGTAGCTCCGTACAATGACCCCTCGCAGGCAATGCACCGTGACTTCCCCAGTGTCCCAGACACCTGGAGGAGACCATCACATATCCTCGTATCAAGATGGTTTATGGAAAACAGTTTATCAATCATTTCAAACATCTCAAGGGCCCTGCCCCGAATTTCCATAAAACCATCACAAGTCCAAATATCTGATGTCTCAAATCCAAAACATTTATCCACGTCCATTTAGGGTCCCCGACTCGAAATCACATTTATAAACCAACTGGGCCTCATCCCCGATTTTGTAAATCAATTGGGCCCACAGCCTGATTTCGTAAATCAACGGGGCCCCTAGCCCGACTATATAACTCAAATGGATCTTAGCCCGATTTCGTAAATAATTGGGCCCGTAGCCCGATTTCATAACTATTTCACGAAAGTCCGGCCCGATTATGTAACTCAATTGGACTCTAAGTCCGAGGTTTCCAAAATAATTAGACCTCATGCCCTAGTTTATCTTTCCAATTTCAAAACTATTTCACGAAATCAAATCCAAAACCATAAGTATGGAAAATTAGTATAAAACCAGAAAAACCTCGATTTACGTGCAAGCACGTAAATCGCCTCGAAATGCGTGAAACCATATAATTCACTGATAACCAAATCAACATCATATAATCACAATCATAATCCATATAAAATAGTTATGCATGCATAAATTTTATAAAACGAAAGTCCACTCACAGACCGTCCATAATTGCTCGTTTTCGCGCTGCACGCTTTCCCGTAATTTCCGACATTTTTTAGAAATCCCGAATCCTGTCCGAAATCATTTTTTAGTGTCACTAAGGGCTCAAATAACAGCATACTAATTTCCCATAATTTTCCGGGAATTAAACGTTAGTTAAAAACGTAACTAAACCTTCTGACCCTCGAAACAACATCTAAACGGTGTCCGGTTAATTCGAAATCAACGCTAAAATATTCGTTACATTGCATAGGATAAAAGTCGTGTTGAACTCACCTTGAGAATCGGACCCACGCGCCCTCACGCGCGGCCGTGAGTGGCTGCGCGTGAAACTCACGCGCCTGCTACAGTATTGCTACAATTCATCTTCTTCACCAGGTCACCTGGTAAACGGGCCATTTAACCCGCGTCTTGACCCTATTCGATTCCTGCGATAATCAGGCTAATTTCTTCAATTGATCCATCAAGTAGGCTCATAATACACTTAATTAAAGGTCTGTATTAATCATTCCAAACAACACAGCCTAAAACCAACCCAATTGATCTCAAGTCTTAATCGAAGTTCATCGTCCCAATTCCACTAAACAGCCACTGTTTTCATCAATTAGTTAGTTAGGGAGCATCGTAGGCTTACCATAGAGATTATTGTGTGACCAATTCCATTAGAACTTACCTCCAAAACCACGACTCCAAGCTTGATTTTTCTGCAATTCCGTCGTCCCTGTCCATGGCTCCCAGGGCCTTGAGCTTCAAATTCTTGATCTGGATCGACTAAGTGAGGTCCCAGAAGAGTGTTTCGTGCCTCAAATTGGCTTGGGCTGGCCTACATTTCAAATTGGGATTTTGAATTGTCCAAAAAATGAACTTCGGCTTTCCAGTGTATGTTCTCACCCAGTCCACCCGTTTCTCCCCTCCAACTCGTCTGTCTGGTTCTTACTAGTTCCCTGTCCCTCTCAAACATCCCAGAAATTGATCAAACAATCCAATTAATCCATCCAACCCGACCAGTGCTCTGTTCAAAATTCTCAAAGGAATAAAATAATACAGCCTGTGCACTGCACCTCACCGTCCCAGAGCAGACAGCTTGCCAATGCTTCCACTCAGATGCATAAACAACCCATTAACACTCAGTCCAACCAATTATTCCATAAACAAATCCATGCCCGTGCCCTGTCTCTGAGGAATTCCTACAGAACCATACACGGCTGTCTCAAAATGCAGCAGCCAAATTACCATTTTGCCCTCACTTGACAAATTACCAAAATGCCCTTCACGCCTCTAGACCCGTAACTTGGTTATCCGAACTCCGATTGACGCGTGCCGCCTGTCTACGGATTCAGCGTCTCGAGACCTACCCAACGGTCCTCGAATTGTGTGAAAATTAGTGGTCAATCGAAAAGTCAACATTTTCCCCCTTTTCGTCCGAATTACGAAAAATGCCCTTGAACTTCCGAACGTCAAAAATTTCTCCTCGAACGTCAGAATCGAACATGCCACCTGTCTATGAACTTGTGACGTCCCAAACTACGTCACGGTCATCGGTCAAAGTCCATTTGATGGCCCGAATTAAAAGTCAATGTTTTACCCACGACTAGGGGCAAAACAGTCATTTTTCATTGTTCGTCCGATTTCGCCCTACTAATCACCGATTAACCCCACTAATCATGATTAGTTACTAATCTAATCCCGGAATTCGGGACAGGTCGTTACATAAATAGAAGCTCACAATTTAAATCCTAAAAGCAAAATGATTAAACTAATTGAATTAATGTTCTAAAGGAAAAAGGTAATAAAAACTCTTAATTTAAAAACGGAAAACAAATCCTAATTAAAAAAGGACAATTTTCCTCAAAAATGAAGGAAAATTCTTGCTGGAATTGAATAGAAATCGTCATGGTGGGAAGCTGCTGGTACTTAGAGGGAACTTCGGTAGGCGCTGGCCGAAATTAGCCTCCATTTTGCTGTCAACGCGTGGTCAACGCTTAAGAGAGCTGGAGAAGGAAATTGGTAGACACCTACCGAAGAGGAGTAAGCGAAGTCGGGAAATGCGCGTTGAGTAAGGGTTGACATATTCGGTACACGAGGATCAAGGAAAGGGCAGGGAGGTTCGGTTGACCCTGGCCTATTGCCTTTTTGGGATGTTTATGGGGATTCAGTAGCTCCCTATAGAAATTTTTAGTATGTTTTGGTGGCCTCCTTTGTTTCAATCATAACATCTTTAATATAACTCCAATTGAGGTGATTCTTTGACCTTAATTCTTGTAATTCTGAGATCTATCCAATTCTGTATAATTCTTACAAAAGATATTATTTTCTACAATTGTTTGGTATTTAAAAATTAATAGATAAGCATAAAGGGTATAAAATGATGCTTAAATCAAGGCTTATTGTCGAGATTTATGGATATTCTAGCCAATGGTTATCACATTGAAACCACTAATGACAAGAAAGTGGAATACCTTTGCATAACCTCCAATCAGTATGGCCAGAAGCATACACTAGAGAACTAGCCAGAAGCTAGGGAAGAGTTGGTTAGAAGCTAACTAGTACTAGATATTTCTTATTATGGTATGATCGGTTGGGACACCCAGGTCAAGGTAATGATGCGTCGTATCCTCAATATACTGCACGTGTGTCAGGATCCGGCCCTCCTCGGTCAGGACCCGACTCATCTAGCACCATATTGTCCGCTTTGGGCCTCGCCCTCACGGTTTTGTTTTCGGGAGCTCATGGTGCAACTTCCCAGGGGGTCACCCATCATGGAATTGCACCAGCCTCAACTCGCTTAACTTTGGGGTTCCAATCCCCCCCAAAGCCACTGAGCTCCCAAAAGGCCTTGTGTTAGATAGATACGTGCCCACACATATAAGGTACTTCACCTTTCCCTCCCCGAGCGATGTGGGATCGTTCACCGATCTTACCTTTCCAAGCTCACGGGTCTTGCTCACCGATCTTGCTTCTCAAGCTCACGGGTCATGCTCACCGTTCTTGCTTCCAAGACCGGGTCTTACAACGTGCATCATCTTACTAGTATGCAAGGATAAGTAAAGACCATTATATGATAAACACTATGCTAAGTTTGCTCGTTCGTAAAAATTGTTAGACCATTATATGCAAGGATAAGTAAAGACTCCACCCTTTCTTATACAAAATAAAAGAGGAAATTTGTGGATTTTCCAACCACCATGCAGACCATTTGAAAAATATTCATGGTTCTGGTTGAGATACCACCAAAGCGGTCACATGCTACCCTTTTTTCCACACGCATACTGCGTTTGCTAAACTTTTAGCCCAGATAATTCAATTGAGGGCCACACCACTCGGATTTTCTTATATACTCTATAAGACTTGATAATACCAGAGAGTTTACATCGACATCATTCGATGACTATTGCATGCCCCTTGGGATTGATGATGAAAATTTGGGTCCGTATGTTCACACCCATAATGGTCTCATGGAAACACTTATTATCCTTGGTAATACGCAGAAAGCTTCTAGTTTCTATGTAGGGGCGATGCAATTTTGCATGCAAAATTTTTGGCCCGATTGAGATCCACTGCCATCCAATCCTATTTTGCGTTACAGTTGGTAACTAGGTATGAAATAGAAGTTTCGTACTTACGTATTTTTGGATGTGTAGTTACGTGCCAATTGTGCCGCCATTACGTACACAAATGAGACCTCAACGAAGGAGGAGCATATATGTTGGTTATGAATCCCCCTGCATTACATGCTCTTTAGAGTCCTTGACAGGCGATCTCATTCCCGCAATATTGCAGATAGTCACTTTGATGAGACAGTCTTCCTGTTTTTAGGGGGAGATAAGAAAGTCAAGCATTCTTGAAGAACGACGTGAATTGACGTGGAATGTCCCCACTATGTCTCATCTTGATCCTTGAACCGTACAAAGTGAGAATGAAGTGCGGAGAATTTTAGATTTATAGAGTGTGGCTAATAATACCCCAAACGCTTTCTCTAATCTAGTTAAAGTGACGAGATGACATGTACCTGCTGCAAATGTGATTGTAAGATTAGATGACAGGACCCGTCCCAAGCCCTCGGGATTAACGTGGGACGTGCCTGCTCCCTTCTGACACGAAGTGTCAGACCAGGGATAATTCCATCCTTAGCCCAGCCGGGACTATCAGAGAGCACCAGGATCTAGATGAGGAGTGTGATGTCCTAATCTCTGCTACAGCCCGCATCCGCGATCTACCTGAAGAGCATTCAAAACATCAAAAATCCTGAGTGGACAAAACAAATATTTTAACAAAAACATTTCACAAAAATACCTTTATGCGCTTCACTAAAAACATGCATGCATTCGAAAACCGTTTATCAAAACATTCACAAACCATTTGGGCCCTGGCCCAAAACCTTAAATCAAGTACATGGGAACTTAGCCCAAAACTAGTTTCCATAGGGACGCAGCCCAAATCAAGATACGTAGGTCTCAACGCAAAACCATATCCAAAAAATAGAACACGGGGTCTCCGCCCCAAACCACTTTCCAAAACATAGAACACGGGTTCTCCGCCCCAAACCAGTTTCTGTGAAATCTCATATACAACCCATCCTCGGCATCTCAAGTGAGATGCCAACTCGGGGCATATAGCCCCTAGGGAACACATCTACGATATATGTCACGATTCATCTCTATATAAGTGTTCACAGGCCTCGGGGTCTCACTCCGAGTCCACCCCTAGGAATTTTCCGTCTGGGAGGCTCTATCCAACATCCAGGATTCACGAAGTTTGGATGACTGTCTCCGGACCTAGTCTGAGACCATATCATAACTCTCACTCCTGGAATGGGCTCCCTATGGGGATACTCATTCCGAGTAGTGGTTCGTGACTCTCTAGGTCGACGTCTGGAGGAGACCAATCAACTCATATCGGAGGGTTTATACATTTTCAAAATACTTTCTTTCTCAACTGGGTTTCATACCCGAATCTCAACAGGATTCCTCGAATCCGATTCAAATCCATTCTTGCAATCCTCGACCTAAATCCACAGTTCAATAGGATCTCATGCCCGAATTCTTGACACGCCCTACCCCTAATCCCCTGGGATTAAGGGTTAAGTCGTGCTCCCGTCTAACTTACGTATGACACGAAGGCTAAACCACCGTCCAACCTCCATGTGACACGTAAGTCGGGCAAGGGATTCTCGATCCGACCGTCCAATAGCATCCGGACTTCCCAGAGTTCACAGAATCTACTGTGGATTGTACGTGTGATGTCTCCGTCTCTCTCGACCAACAGCCCGCACCGCAACAACCTGGAGGGTATCGAAAACATAAAAGACTGTGAGTGGATAAAAATAAAGTATAAGTACAAAAACAGTTCAATAAAACAATTACATTTATACCCTCCATTTAAAAACCAATGCATGCATATTGATACATGTTATGAAACCATTCATATCAAAACCATCAATGAAAACCATTTGAAAACTCGAGTCAAATCCACTATCCAAATCCAGGCCTCAGCCTCAAATCACAAGTCAATCTCAAATACGGGAACTCAGTCCCAAAACTCAACAAATCCATATCATCCGGGCCACTGCCCAAAACAACTGAAAAACCAGTGAAGACCAGTGAAAAACATCAATCATACGAGTTTGCTAGATCTCAAGTGCGCCCGAGTCTTTAAACTCAAAACCATTCGCAATAATTAGGCCTTCCCGGGATATTAACGAGTCTTTAAACTCAAAACACAATCACAGGCCTCGGGGGGTATCACAATCACCGAGTCTTTAAACTCAAAACATATACCGAGTCTTTAAACTCAAAACATATCAATCTAGGGCCGTCCCCCCATCAATCAACCGAGTCTTTAAACTCAAAACCAGATCCAAAGGTTTTTCTTTTCTTTTCCAGGTCTTTAAACCCAAAACCATTTTTCAAACAATAGTGAAAACCATAGAAAATCCTCATCCGAATTCGCAACAATGATTCTGTAAGCCGGCATCCAAAACCACTGTCCCGAACCCAAATCCAGACTTCCTTTCGAAGTCTAAAACCAAATCCGAAATCTCATTCCCGAAATCGAGTTTCAAAATCAAAAGCTCATAAATAGGGCTCCAAGCCCGAAATCACTTTTCTGAAATCCATTTCAAATCCTTGAAATCAAATCCTTTAAACCATGGTCAAATCACCACATCGATCGAAATCTCGTAAAATGTGAAATTCTGTAATATCTTGAAAATCGTGCAAAATCGTAAATCATCAAAATTGTAATCAAATCATAGAATCACGTATAGAAAACATATAAAAACATATAAAAACCGTGCAAACGCGTGCACCTATGCCGTTCCCGGCCAATCCACTATCATCGACTTTCCCGAACTTGTTCAAATCCCGTAATATGGTCACTAACTACTTCAAAAAGGTTTTACTAAAGCCCCGTATTTTTTCCGAATTTTTAACTATTTTTAACCGAGGCCTAAAACCTTCGGACATCCCAAAACATATCGAGACGATGTCCGATCGACTCGAAACTAGTGCCAAAATGTTCGTTACATCGAATACTTTAAAAGTCATGTTGGAACCTTCCCCAAAAGGGGCCCCACGCGCCCTTACTCTCCGTCCAAAGGGGATGCGCGTGGGAGCCACGTGCCCACTGTTCATCATCTTCAACCCGGTGTCGACCCGGTTTAGGCCCGGTTCAGACCGACCTCTGTAATTCGAACTGGTGCAACCGGTTCATCTCTTAACTCGTCCAATTTTCCATCTTTTCCCATTCTTTTTATTCCATTCAATTCGTCCTATTAATTTAAATTGATCTAGCTAATGAAAAACAAGAACCCAAGGTCAAAACTTACCTTCCCAATTCGAAGAAACAAGAACCGAATTACTCCTCCTTTGTTCTCAACCCTCTCCGTTGTCCTCCCGCCACCACTAGCGTCTCCAGTCACGGGTTGAATCCCTGAGTCCATAAGGAAGCGAAACCAAGTACCCAAACGAAGTATTTATCGATTCAAACCTAAACGGCCAATTCTGTACAAAATAGAGGAACATAGGTCTTGATATAGCTTACTTTCCTTTCCTTCCTCCCCCGTGGGCACCACCACACTCCTAACGTCGTCAGAGGCAGTCTTCACTCACTGGTAACCACCACAGGCCAGGTTTAGGCTGGTTGATCTATCGAACTCACAGCCGTGCACGGTGGTTCTTCTCGGTTTTTCCTGGGTTTTGCTAACTTCTCACATCCACTTCTTCACTTAATCCTTCACTAAAAACACTCACAATAGGTCATACACGTCTTAATCTCTCACACACTACCTCTGGGCTCACACCCAACTCACTCAAATGTAAAATGGTCGATGCTTCAATGTCTCTATTTTCTCTTTATTTAAAACGGTCAAATTCATTCGATTATGCTGGAACCAACCAAAGGTAAACCACGTGTCCTCATCTCCCATTGTCTGGTGAAAATATCCAATCCATACAGCCCAGGTGTCCTCCTCTGATTGCTTCTCAAAATAAGCTACCAAAAGACCATTTTGCCCCTTACTGTCCAAATTTACCATTTTACCCCTCGCATACTTAGACTCGTAATTTAACCGTCCGACGTCCGATGATGGCGTGCCGCCTGTCGTTAAACTCAGGGGATCGAGACCTACCTAACGGTCCTTGAAATACATGAAAATTCCTTTTCGTCAAAAAAGTCAACCATTTGCCCATAATCGATCAAATTACCAAAATACCCTTCAACTTCCGAATGTCATAACTTTTTCCTGGGATGTCGGAATCGGACGTGCCACTTGTCTATGAACTCGTGACGTCCCGAACTACGTCACGGTCATCTTTCAAAGTCCATTTGACCGCCCAAACGAAATGTCAACATTTTTGCCTATTCTAGGAGCAAAACCGTCATTTCACACCGTCCGTCCGAAAGTTTCCAACTAATCACCGATTATCTTTACTAATCCGTCATTAACCACTAATCTGATCCCGTTTTCTGGGACGGGTCGTTACAATTCTCATTTCATAAGCCGAACTGGGACTCAAGCCCGTTTCATGATCCAACAAGGCCTCAAGCCCGATTTCACAATCAACTGGGCCTCTAGCCCGATATCACAAGCAACGGGGCCTCAAGCCCGATACCATAAATTAACAGGGCTTCGAGCCCGATTTCAAAATCAACTAGGCCTCTAGCTTGATACTAGAGTCAACTGGGACTCAAGCCCGATTTCACAATCAATGAGGCACTAAGCTCGATATCACAGTCAAAGGGGCCTCAAGCCCGATATTACAACCACCTGGGCCTCAAGCCCGAATTCGTAAACCAGCGGGGTCCTTAGCCCGATCATATAACTCAAATGGGCCTTCATCCAGATTTCTCATCAAATCAAATGGACTCTAAGTCCAAGGGTTTCCAATCAAATGGGTCTCATGCCTGATTTCATATTTCCAAATCCAAAACCATTTCATCGAATCATCGTTGAAAACATAACACGCATAGGCACGACATAAAGCCGAAAACCTAAAAATACGTGCAAATATATCGATCCTAAGCTACCACAAAAAAATGCACTCAAGGCATCATTAAAAATGTTCATTAAAGCATATAAAACATTTATGCATGCATCGAATTCATAAAACAAGTCCACTCAGAGACCGTTCGAAGTTGCACCTCGATATGCGAGCCATAAGTCTCTCCCGGGCCAATCACTGTGTTCGGGGCTCACGAACCTGTCGAAATTAATTTAGAGGGTTACTAACTACTTAAATAACCCGTCACTAAAGCTTCGCAATTTTTCGGAATTTTTAACTATTTTTAAGGTTGATTCTAAACCTTCCCAAACTATATCGAAACGATGTCCGATCGACACGAAACCAGTCCCAAAATGTTCGTTACATCGAATTGAAGATTTCACATGTTGGAACCCTCCACAGAAAATGCTTCACGCACCCCCACGCGCCGCCCAAAGGGGCTGCGCGTGTGGCTCACGCGACCTACATAGTTATCTTCAACCATTAACGAATCAGCTGGTCCGGTTCAGTCCTATACAGCTGGTCTGCCTGGACTGGCGTGACCGGTCCAAGGCTATATTTCTCTCATTTTCTGTCCAATTCGATCCAATCCAATCCTAAACTTCCTATTTCATCAATTCCTATCTATTCAAATCCTTAAACCTAAGGAAGGATGCCTAAAAACCTTACTGTGCAAAATGAACCCACGACCCCTGTTTTTCCCAGCCAACCCTTGGCGTCTCAGCCTTTTTCTCCCGTCTAAAGTCTCTTCTAGGCACTTACATGAACCCAAAAAACATCACAACAACATCAAAGTCCTTCCTAAATTTCCAAAATGAGGAATTTAAATTTTGAAAAACAAATGGGTTTGGGTCTTACCGTCCCTTCGCCGTGGATGGCGGTCTTGCTGCCCCTTGTCGTCCCTTAGGTCCACAACACCCTTCTGTCTCTCACTCAACCTCCCAACTCCTCTCAAGCAAGGATTGAAAGTGTCAGGGCCCACCCATAATCCCCCATGATTAGGGACTAAACCCTGCTCCCATCTGACAACCCAAAACTGAAAGACCGAAACAACCTCAGAAAAACCACAAATTACATTGTCAGACGCAGGAGAATTTAAAACATCCCAGAGTCAACAGTTACACAGAGCATAGTACCAAACTAAGGAAATTAAACCCGATACACAGAGTACACGCACAACGGAAAAATCGGAAACACTCCGGGAAAACTCTCGAGTACTCTATGCCTCTGACGCTGCCTCAACGTCAACCCCCGCGCTAGCTCCACGACCTGGAGGGCAATTAAAAACCAGAAAGTGTGAGTGGACCATAAAGAATAAAAGTTCAAAAACCATTTCATAAACAAACAAGAGTTTGGCCCTCCGTTTTGAAAACATGCATGCAAAACCCATTTATTTAAACACAGCTATAAACCATATAGTAATCATCATAAAAACATTTATAATTCACAAAATAGGCATCATGAAAACAGTACGATAAAACATAAATCCAAGTCATCCTTTTCCGATCAAACTTGCTGGACCTATCCGAGTCTTTAAATTCCCGAGTCTTTAAACTCAATCCAGGCCTCAATAATCCGAGTCTTTAAACTCAACAGGCCTAAGGGGGAAATATCAATATATCCGAGTCTTTAAACTCAATCCGGGTCTTTAAACCCAATCCGGGCCCATTCCCCGTCAATCACAATATCCGGGTCTTTAAACCCAATAACCAGATCCAGCAAATCCAATCAAAACCATTTGAAAAACATTTCTAAGTCCATATCCAAACCCGAATCCGAAACCACTGGTCTGATGCCCTTCCGGCATCCAGAACCGTCATTCCGAACCCAAATCCGGAAGTCCACTTTTCAACTTTAAAACCAAAGTCCGCTTTCGAAATCCGATTCTAAAACCGAAAACCCTTGATCATCGAAATCATGTTCCAAAATCCCTTTATCATCATTGGAAACCCTTTATCGTTGAAATCCCAAAATCATAGCATCATAACGAGAAATCAAGCCTTTTCTCGAAAAACGTGCCGAAAACTGGAATTTCTCGAAAAATGTGCAATTAAGTAAAACAATCATAGCATTTTCAAATAATCATGAAACTACATGTAAAACCATAAAACAATTATAGAAAAGCAGTTATGCATGCTCAGTTATAGAGAAGGGGTCCACTCACAGATACCGGGCACGTCACTCGTATCCCGTACGTCCTGCACGTTCCTCGACCTCCTCGAGGATTCCCAATCCTGTCAACAGTCACCAAAACACGTCACTAACACGTCCACCAAGGTCCTCCTAATTCCCCACAAAAATTTCCCGGACTTCAAACATACATAAGACGAAAACCTAGAACTTCGATCCCACGGAACTAACTCAAACCGACGTCCGATTAACCCGAAACCTATCTCAAAAGATTCGTTATAACATTTAGACTCAAAACCATGTTGGAAGATTCCTTATATTCCTCCCCACACAACCTCAAGCGCCGCCCAAAGTGGCTGCGCGTGGGCTTCACGCGCCTGCTACAGTGTCATCGTCAACCTCTGTCCACCCAGTTGAAACTGGGTTGACTGAACCGAACCGGCCTGACCGGTTCTCCCTCAATTCCTGCTCAAATCCAGTCCTTTCAATCCCATTAGTTTCGTCCCTTTCCCAGCAACCAATCCAAATCCTAAAAATCTAGAAATCAAGGCCTCTAAGCCATCGTCCTCAAGCTCGAATCAAAACTGCACGAAACCCCTGTTTCGGTTTCCGGCCACAAGAGCTTCCCCCCGTCACGGCTACATAACTAGCAGCTACCTAGGACCCTACTGAACCTAACTAGACCTTACAGAACCCTCGACTCAGCCCCTAACTTCACGACTCAACGTTTGAACTTCACGGGAAAAACAGAGCATATAAACGGGTTGAAGAAATTACCTGCGTCCTGCTCTCCATCGTGAGCTCCACCATGCTCAGTCGACTTCCCTCAAGTCTCTCAACACCACCACAGCTTCAATCCACGGGTTTGCTCACAACACAGCAACACCACCACCTCGATCCTGCTCTGTTTTTCACTGAAACCTCACACCACACACACAACTGTTTTGCCCACAATTCCACTCACAAAACTCTCACCAATTCTCAGACTCTCTCTAATTTTCCCTCACTCACTCACCAACACACACTTCCCGGCCATCGATCAATTTTCTCTCAATCCCAGTCTCTGTTCTTCTTTCTCACGAACACGGCTACATACTCGACGAAACCAATTTAATTAGCCCGCAAAAAAACTAGAACCTACTAGACCTTTTCCAGGTGTCCAAATCCCATGATCCCATCTCAAAATATCCCAATCAACACTGCACGCTTGTCCCAATCTGTTTTGAACAAATCCCAATGTGCAAAAGGACCAAATTTCCCCTATGACTCAAAATTACCATTTTGCCCCCCACCGTTCTAGACTCGTATCTCACTCGTCCGACGTCCGATGAAGGCATGCCGCTTGTCGTTGAACTCAGGACGACGAGTTCGACCTAACGGTCCTCGGTCTACGTGAAATTGACAAGACTAGCAAAAGGTCAACGTTTCCCCCTATGTTAACCAAATTACAGTAATGCCCTCAACCTTCCGAACATCATAAATTCCTCCTCGGATGTCAGAATCGGGCATGCCACCTGTCTACGGGCTCGTGACGTCCCGAACTACATCACGGTCATCGGTCAATGTCCAATTGACCCCCCGAACTCAAAGTCAACATTTTGCCCAAATCAGGGGCAAAATCCGCATTCTACGCTAACGGGCCCAAAAGTAACCAACGAAACACCAATTAGACTCACTAATCCATTACTAATCACTTTACTAATCCCGGCTCTCGAGACGGGTCGTTACAATCTACCCTCTTTAAAATAATTTTGTCCCCGAAATTCCGCAGCTAGTATCTCACCCCCTAGGGTCTCCTACCTGATGGTCAACTCTCGCCAAAACCAACTACTCTAAACAGGTCCTAACCTATCATCTCCACCCTGGGGTATTTCAAAACACCCCCACTACCAGGTCAGCACTTCTAACCCGCTCTCAGTATAACTAGAAATTCATGGTGTACGCAAGGGAAACTCTACGAATAGAAAACAAAGGTATTTTAAAATACCTCATATAGCGTACCCAATGGAATTCATAGAGTACATCCTCACGTACTACCACCTCACATTCCGGAAACCCAACTCAAATCCTAACCCAAAAACAATATAGTCCAAAAAGGAATCCTACCTACTGGCTCACTACTCAACGACTCCGACCACCTTGTCGGAATAAACCAACAAAGTCCTAAAGGCAAACCTAGATTGTGTGTTCTCTTCAATAACTGCATATCGATCAGTTATAGTCACTCCTTTCCAGTTCCTTTCGTCATCCTTCAACGGAACTCACCGTAGTCCTGAACCTCGTCACCCCAAGTCGCCTAGGGAAAGTCCTAGACTATACCCCGAAACCAACAACACTGTATACAACTCAACCAAGGATAGTAAAAAGTACCTGTCACCGCACCGGGCACTGACTCAGCCTCCTGCTGAGTCATCACAAACACTCGGGCCTGGGGTCCTGCAGATCTACCACGTCCCCTCGAACTCCTAGTGGCACCTCCACCTCCTCTAGTGCCTGATGTCCCTGACACTGACATCGTGCTCCTTCCAGGCTCCGCCGCTCCTCGGCCTACACCACCCTCCTGTGGTAACAGTGGACAATCACGTCGGAAATGACCTCGTTCCCCACAGCAGTAACACATATCCCGACCTGGTCCACCACTCGGTCTCCCGGTGGACGCAACAGACGTCACACTATTTTGCGGAGTCGGCTATGCTCGGTAACCACGGAACCCTGAACTCTGGAAACTACCAGGTCTACCAAAACGATCATCGCCCGCCGACGATGCTCCACTGTAGTTACCCTTCTTCGATACCCTCTGGCTCGAAGTTCCAGAAAAAGGTGGCTCCTGGCATCGTACCAGCAAGCTAGCCTAAACCCTCACAGCAGCATCCGACAACTCTCGGAGGGTAGCAAACGATCCAGCCGTCACTATGGCTCGTATCTCGCCTCGCAGGCCCAACTCAAACCTAAGACACTTCTCGGCTTCAGTGACCACAAATGCAGGAGCAAAACGAGACAACATCTGAAACATCTGCTCGTACTCAGCCACACTCATACTCCCCTACTGGAGTTGCAGAAATTCAGCCTCCTTGGCATCACGGAATGAGCGGGGGTAGTATTGATCCAGAAACCGCTCCCTAAACGTCTCCCAGGTCACAGTGTGGGCATCCCAACCTGAAAACTCGTAGGTATACCACCAC
This sequence comes from Prinsepia uniflora, assembly GCA_032719365.1. Taxonomy (NCBI): domain Eukaryota; kingdom Viridiplantae; phylum Streptophyta; class Magnoliopsida; order Rosales; family Rosaceae; genus Prinsepia; species Prinsepia uniflora. Next base: position 57,934,577 of record CM064868.1, on the reverse strand, counting down.
TCAAACACCGCACCGTCTAGTAAAAAGGTAGCCAGTAACACTCGATCCTCTGGTGGGCAGCGCATTACTGCAAAAATCCGCTCAAGTCTCGTGATCCACCTCTGGGCTTCCTCATGATCTGCCCCACCACTAAAATTCGTAGCCCCGAGCCACTGGGCTCGCTCGATCGTAGCACTCTCTGTCCCTCTTGCCACTTCTTCTTGAGGTCGTGGAGGGGCTCACGTCTCAGAGGCATGGTCAATCGTCCGCTGAAACAGGCATAGAATCAGTCAAACAACCTAAACACAACTTCGCAATAGACACAAACCACAAACCTATGCTCTGATACCAATTGTCAGGGCCCACCCCTAATCCCCAAGGATTAGGGACTAAACCCTGCTCCCGTCTGACAACCCAAAAACGAAAGACCGAAACAACATCGCAAAAATCACAAATTACATTGTGAGACGCAGGAGAATTTAAGACATCCCAGAGTCAATAGTTACACAGAGCATAGTACCAAACTACGGAAATTAAACCCGATACACAGAGTACACGCACAACGGAAAAATTGGAAACACTCCGGGAAAACTCTCGAGTACTCTATGCCTCCGACGCTGCCTCAACGTCAACCGCCGCACTAGCTCCACGACCTGGAGGGCAATCAAAAACCAGAAAGTGTGAGTGGACCATAAAGAATTAAAGTTCAAAAACCATTTCATAAACAAACCAGGGTTTGGCCCTCCGTTTTGAAAACATGCATGCACAACCCATTTATTTAAACACAGCTATAAACCATATAGTAATCATCATAAAAACATTTATAATTCACAAAATAGGCATCATGAAAGTAGTACGATAAAACATAAATCCAAGTCATCCTTTTTCGATCAAACCTGCTGGACCTATCCGAGTCTTTAAACTCCCGAGTCTTTAAACTCAATCCAGGCCTCAATAATTCGAGTCTTTAAACTCTGAGTCTTTAAATTCAACAGGCTTACAGGGGAAATATCAATATATCCGAGTCATTAAACTCCAAGTCTTTAAACTCAATCCGGGTCTTTAAACCGGATCCGGGCCCGTCCCCCGTCAATCACAATATCCGGGTCTTTAAACCCAATAACCAGATCCAGCAAATCCAATCAAAACAATTTGAAAACCATTTCTAAATCCATATCCAAACCCGAATCCGAAACCACTGGTCTGATGCCCTTCCGGCATCCAGAACCGTCATTCCGAACCCAAATCCGGAAGTCCACTTTTCAACTTTAAAACCAAAGTCCGTTTTTCGAAATCCGATTCTAAAACCGAAAACCCATGGTCATCGAAATCATGTTCCAAAATCCCTTTATCATCATTGAAAACCCTTTATCGTTGAAATCCCAAAATCATAGCATCATAACGAGAAATCAAGCCTTTCTCGAAAAACGTGCCGAAAACTGGAATTTCTCGAAAAACATTCAATTAAGTAAAACAATCATAGAATTTTCAAATAATCATGAAACTACATGTAAAACCATAAAACAATTATAGAAAAGCAGTTATGCATGCTCAGTTATAGAGAAGGGGTCCACTCACAGATACCCGGCACGTCACTAGCGTCCCGTACATCCTGCACGTTCCTCGACCTCCTCGGGGATTCCCGATCCTGTCAACAGTCACCAAAACACATCACTAACACGTCCACAAAGGTCCTCCTAATTCCCCACAAAAATTTCTCGGACTTCAAACATATGTAAAACGAAACCCTAGAACTTCGATCTCGCGGAACTAACTCAAATCGACGTCTGATTAACCCGACACCTATCTCAAAAGATTCGTTATAACATTTAGACTCAAAATCATGTTGGAAGGTTCCTCAGATTCCTCCCCATGCGCCCTCACGCGTCGCCCAAAGTGGCTACGCGTGGGCTTCACGCGCCTGCTATAGTGTCATCGTCAACCTCTGTCCAGCCGGTTCAAACTGGGCTGGCTGAACCGAACCGGCGTGATCGGTTCTCCCATTCCTGCTCAAATCCAGTCCTTTCAATCCCATTAGTTTCGTCCCTTTCCCGGAAACCAATCCAAATCCTAAAATCTAGAAATCAAGGCCTCTGAGCCATCGTCCTCTAGCTCGAATCAAAACTGCCCGAAACCCCTGTTTCAGTTTCTTACCACTAGAACTTCCCCCCGTCACGGCTGCACAACCAGCAGCTACCTAGGGCCCTACTGAACCTAACTAGACATTACAGAACCCTCGACTCAGACCCTAACTTCACGACTCAACGTTTGAACTTCACGGGAAAAACAGAGCATATAAACGGGTTGAAGAAATTACCTGCGTCCTGCTCTCCACCGTGAGCTCCACCGTGCTCAGTCGACTTCCCTCAAGTCTCTCAACACCACCACAGCTTCAATCCATGGGTTTGCTCACAACACAGCAACACCACCACCTCGATCCTTCTCTGTTTTTCACTGAAACCTCACACCACACACACAACTGTTTTGCCCAGAATTCCACTCACAAAACTCTCACCAATTCTCAGACTCTCTCTACTTTTCCCTCACTCACTCTCCAAAACACACACTTCTTGGCCATCGATAAATTTTCTCTCAATCCCAGTCTCTGTTCTTCTTTCTCACGAACACGGCTACACACTCGACGAAACCAATTTAATTAGCCCGCACAAAAACTAGAACCCACTAGACCTCTGCCAGGTGTCCAAATCCCATGATCCCATCTCAAAATATCCCAATCAACACTGCACACTTGTCCCAATCTGTTTTGCACAAATCCCAATGTGCAAAAAGACCAAATTGCCCATATGACTCAAAATTACCATTTTGCCCCCACCGTTCTAGACTCGTATCTCACTCGTCCGACATCCGATGAAGGCATGCCGCTTGTCGTTGAACTAAAGACGACGAGATCTACCTAATGGTCCTCAGTCTACGTGAAATTGACAAGTATAGCAAAAGGTCAACATTTCCCCCTATGTTAACCAAATTACGGTAATGCCCTCACCCTTCCGAACATCATAACTTCCTCCTCGGATGTCGGAATCGGGCGTGCCACCTGTCTACGGACTCGTGACGTCCCGAACTACATCACGGTCGTCGGTCAATGTCCAATTGACCAACCAAACTCAAAGTCAACATTTTACCCAAATCAGGGGCAAATCGTCATTCTACGCTAACGGGCCAAAAGTAACCAACGAAACACTAATTAGACTCACTAATCCGTTACTAATCACTTTACAAATCCCGGCTCTCGGGACGGGTCGTTACAGAAAGGGTTTGGGCCAGCCCCTTTTCACTCATCCATTGGGCCATAAACAAAATCTTTGGGGCCCACAATAGGACAGAAGTCCACTTTCCTCATAAAACGTGTCATTCCAAATAGTTCCCAAAATCTTCCGTGGACCGTAACTTTCCTGTTGAACGTCGGATTTCGACGTCCCACCTGTCTACTGATTCGTATTGACACGATCTACGTAACAGTCCTCGGCCCTCGGCCATCGGACCTACCGGGTCAAAAGTCAACTTTTCGCCCTCGTCTAGGGGCAAAATCATAATTTTACCCTGAACGTCCGATATTCCTCAACTAATCCCTGATTAGCCTTGCTAATCCATCACTAAGTCTTAATTAATCCTGATAATTTGAGATGGGTCGTTACATTAGACGTCCTAGAAGGATGCGTCATCCCAGAGGGACGAGGTACGATCATAGAGGCTAACCAGTCATATGTGCCTACCTAGAAGCGAGGTAGACTAATAGGTTTGAAGGATTCTTATCCCTGGAAGAGGATATTTGGTACAATCAAATCCCTTCTAAATATCAACTGATCGATCTCACGAGATAATTCCGGATTATGGGTCTGTGATGTCGTTAGAAGACACTCCAACGTTTGAACCCAACCCCGAGAGTAAAGAGATCTCGGTAACTTATGCATGCTTATGTGAGATGTGGAATCAGAATGATATTATCATCGATGATATATATATATTCGTGGTAGCTACCGAAATAATAACTATAAACGAAACCGAACCTTACTCTGTTGATGAATTAATTCCAACGTAGAGAAGACTGGACAAAATGAAAAAAACCAATCCAGGTCGAATTAGATTCCTTGAGAAAAAGGTAGGTGTTTGGACCTGTAATTCCCACACCTGCCCATGTTAAACCTGCAGGATTTAAATGGGTAGTCATAAGGAAGCGTAATGAGAAAGATGAGATTGTGAGATGTACAAATCCCTTTATGGCGCACAGTTTTCTCAACGCCCTGATATTGATTACGAGGAGACGTATTCTCTCGTAATGAACGTCATAACGTCCCATTACTTTATCAGTTTGATAGTTTACGAGAAAAAAAACTGAATATGCAGCTTATGAACGTGGTTACTCCTTATCTATATGGGTATACAAATAAAGAGATACATTTGAAAGTTCCTAAAGGACTTTCAATATATGATGCATATAGTTACAAACCACGGAACACAGTCTCTACTTCTTTGAGGAATTCACTTTACAGATTTAGATAATCCGGACGGATGTGGTATAATAGTCCAAGTGAGTATTTGATCAGAGTGGGATAACAAAGAATAACGTGTGTTTTTTTTAGAAAAAAGTTCCATGTTTGCTATTGATTGGTATTCCAGAAGAAACCAATGAAACTACTAAGCACCTGAAGTTGGATTTTGAAATGAAGGATCTTAGGAGCGCAAAGTTATGTCTCGACCTGAAGCTCAAGTACTATGCATATGAGGTTTTAGTCTATTGATTAAATCACATCTAGAAGATGTTGATATTAGGCGTAGAAGATGTTGAAATGCTTTCATGAGGATAAAGAAAAACCTTCAAGCACGTCTATGATCATCCGTAGTCTAGATCCTATAAAAGACCCGTTTCATTTAGCAGATGATAACGAAGAGATAGTGAGACTAGAAGTTTCATATCTAAGTGAAATAAGCGCATTATTGTACTTGATTCAAATGCACTAGATCGGAAATTTCATCCGATGTGAACTTGCTAACTATATTCAGCTTTGTACCAACACGCTGCCACTGAAATGGCATAAAAGACATTTTCCAATACTTTAATGGAATGTGAGATATGGGCTTATTCTATCCCTATGCATCGAGGAATGAATAAAACCTCCTTAGTCTTCGGAATGATACATTGCCGTATCTGGTATACTAATGTAGGCTAACTATCAGACCCACCTAAGGTATGTTCTCAAACTAGTTATACCTTTACCATTGGGAACACAACAATGTCTTGGAGGTCTAAGAAACAGACCCTCATTACTACGTCTTCGAATCATGCGAAGATTCTAACTCTTCACGAAGTAACTTATGAATGTATATGGCTAAAAGTCATTACGGGGCATATTCGAAGTACTTGTGGACTACATTCCACCAATAATGAACCGATGATTATCTACAAGGACAATGGTACCTCTATTAGGCATATGAGGATCGGTTTCATTATTGGAGACAACAACGAGCCATCATCCAATGCAACATTCCAGAAGTATGTTCATGGTGTTGGCTTAGGTAGACCGGCTGATCTACCGAGATCTTAATTTCAGGAGGAGTCGATATCAGGGGGAGTATCCTGAAGTATACCAAGTATCCGGAAGTATACTTAGTATCCCCAAGTATACTCACATGATCATCATGTACTCTTTTGTCCTACAACTAGGGTTATTTTGTCCCATTGGGTTTTTTTACCTAGCTAGGTTATAACGAGGCACATTTTGGTATGATCACCCCACTAACAATGCATCTTGAAGATGCCATGATTTGACTCATATGCATTTACTCATCTTTTCCCTTCGACCACAAGATTTTTCCACTGGGTTTACCGGGAAAGGTTTTGGTGAAGCAACACTGAAACATTTTATCACAAAGGCGTACTATCTACCCGTATTTCAGAAGAGATGACATCAACTACCTCAGAAGATTCCGATGTGATTACTTACACGCGCGTTGCACTTTTTTTTCTTCGACCAGGGTTATTTTTGTCCTATAGAGTTTTTGTTACCTGACAAGGTTTTAACGAGGCGACACATAAGCGCATAGCCCAGCGACACAATTACATGAAATATCCAAGGGGAGTGTTGTAAATAACATTATGGGATGTGTCTATATATGTAAAGGGGTATGAGGGGTAAATAGGTAATTCTACATATATTAATCTTTTCCTTATATAAAGGGATTACTCAGTTCTGTATTAGGTTATCTGGATTATTGTGAACTTATTATAATACAGAGAGCGTTTCTTCTCTCTGCCTACTTCTCTACCTTCTCTCAACAAATTTAAGTTTTACTTGAGTATTGTTTCCACCATGTGTACCGTCCTCGGGTGTCGTGGTTATTCTCGGGCATGTGATGTATGATATTTCCCATCATGTGTTCATGAGATCTCTTTATTCTTAGCATTACTGGGTATTTCTCCAGCATGATATTTCTCCATCAGATCGTCAATATTTCACCAATACTAGAGTTGCAGGGTATTTCTCCATAAGATCTTCAATATTTCTCTAGTACTAGCATTGTAGAATATATTTCTGTTGGATCATCAATATATCTCTAACACGTATTGCAGGGCGTGTCTCCATCCGATCGTCGGTATTTCTTTGACGCTGGCTTTGCAGGATATTTCTTCACTAGATCGTCCATATTTCCCCGGTACTGCATTGCACGGTATTTCTCCCCCAAATCATCGATACTTCTCTAATACTGGCACTGATCGTCAATTTATTCCATGGCTAGCGTTACAGGGTATTTATCCACCAGATGTTAAGGCTTACTATGGATGGTACATGAATCCGCATGTCTCAAGGTATTTTCAGAGGTATTGGGAATAGGTTCCTAGGTTGAATTTCTCAGACTCTAACCATTGCTTAAGACAATATCGATGGTGGTTAAGAGGGCTCTTATCCGCGTCGAACAGTAGGATAGTGAGCGGTGGCTCGAGAGGAGCTAGAATATCAGGTTATGATTCAGGATGGAGTCAGCATGCCATGAATTGGATCACATCATTGAGACATGATGCGTGATTTGACAATTGATAGTTGAGGGACTGTCTGGTTTATATGATTCGTTAATTACTGTCACAGGTAGTGACTAGGCCGGGCCGGAGATACTCGATGGGATACTTTCATCATTGGGGTCATTGGATAGTATGGAGGATGATCCGGGTTGATTGCATAAGTGCGACTATTTGGTTATTTATTACCTTCGAGAGAGGCGATTTTATCGATGTCTAACATGCTGAGGTGGTCCTCAGCAATAATTTCGGTATTTGTGTTGCATTCCTTCGTCTGGTAATTAGTTGACGATCAACTAAGAATGCTCGGTCGAACTATAATATAATTCTGTAAAGTGATTTAACATTAACTAGTATTGGTATTTCAATTTTAATTGGAGTGGTCAGCAATTGTCAAATGAGAGTCTTTCACAATTTTTGAAGGAAAATACGGGAAGGATCCAGTCATTATCCGCCGAGAAGAGAGCCCAAATTTACGCGCCAAAACATTTTCTTCCAACCATATATTTATACCCGTGAATAGGCCATGCCGGTGAATACATTTTTCGTGAAAAGTTAAAATATTATGCTAAAAATATATGCACTTCACACCAAAATGTTGCCCCACGCATGTGACTTTCTCTACGAATTAATCCATCGAGAAAAAATTGATAGAATTTTGCATGGTGATTGTGACTATTTATCGGGAAAATCGTCCTTTGGAGGCGAACTATTATGCATCAGGAAAAATCTAGTTGGGCGACGTCATATTTCTTGTAGTGGTAGGAGCAAAAAATTAATAGTAAGGCACAAAAAGATTGGTGGCTTGTAATTTAATCTCTTCGAATAATTTGTGTTTAGTGGGTTTGTTGGAAGCTCATATATATGCATAGGAAAAATTCCATTGTTGTGCTGAGGAATGTCTTTTCGATCTTGGAGCTTTGTTAACAACTCTGATAGTCGATCATAGCAATGGGAATACTTGGGTTGGTTAGGATCAGGATATCCTCTTTGTCAATGTTTTTATGGAATCTAGCCAACCAATTCATTGTTGTGTTAAGGTTACAACTCACATGTCATGTTCATTGCTCCCTTTACTTATAGTCTCAGTAGCGAGGATTTGCAGCATGATCTCTGGCATGATCTATCAATTCTATGTCTCTTAGTGTGGCTAAGGCCCCTTGTTTAGTTTAGTCGACTTCAACGTGGTTAGATTTATTCGAGAAATGAAGGAAGGAAAGGCAGCTAGAGATGCTGCTATTTGAGATATATGTGCTTGTGTTGAGGGGTGTGGTTTGGATGATATGAACTTTTCTGGTTCCGGTCTAATCATTAATCTTCTAACAACCTCATTCTTCCAGCAGCTTGAGCGTATTCTGGTTAGTGGTAATTAACTAGCTTAGTCATTCAATGATTGTTCTGCTTGGTTTCTTCCTCCTTATATCTCTGATGATTCCCCTAGATTGGTGAGAATACCGTGTGCGAGCCATGGGATGCGTTCCATTTTCAAGTTTTTAAATTTTTATGCTGACCATCCTGAGTTCCTTCCAATTGTTTAATGTACTTTTGACTCTCAACTTGCTTGATTTGTATCAGTTTCAGTTGGCTATCAGGCTGAAGATGGTTAGGGGTGCCTTGAAGCGTTTGAATTGCAGAACCCTTGCTCATGTCACTGAGGCAACGGCTGCCTCGAAAGCTAATTTGGGTCCCTTTTGGCAGTTAATCTCCTAGATCCTCGGTTACTTGTAGATGAGAGGAATTTTTAAAGGTGGATGCAAGGGGAGATCGTAATTCAGACTTTTTTCATAAGGTTGTTAAGAAACGTGCTATTCGTAATTGCATCCAGTCCATTGTGAAGTCAAATGGAATTTCTACCTCGAATGAGAGTGAGATTAAGGAGGAAGCAATGTGTTTCTTTCAACGAATCCTTGGGTCTAACATTATCTGCCAAGAATTTAATGTCGGGGATTTGCTAAAACATTGTCTCTCTGAAGCAACAAAGCGGCCTTGAGGTGTTCTCGGATGATAAAATTAGGCAGGTTCGTTTCCATCTGAAACTCAGTAAGGCACTTGGGCCTGACGGGTTTAATGCCTTTTTTTTCCAGGGAGCTTGGAGTATCATTGGGTCCCATGTTATCAATGATGTGCATGAATTCTTCATCTCGACCTCTCTTCTAAGTTATCGTTTGATGATTTTTTCCCCCTCATTGAACGAGTGGAGGCTAGAATTCATAGTTGGGAGGATAGAATTCTCTCTTTCCTGGGTCAGGCTTTGCTCATTGAGTCAGTTCTTAGAAGCATGCATATTTTATGGACCCCCACCTCTTCCTCTTTTTTACATCCGAAATAAACCATTACGGGCCTAGGCAGGGCATTTAAGAAATTAAAGGCTCAATTCGAGTAAAAGCCCAAGCTCAGTTAGTATCCACCAGCTGGATCATGGGCTGCCCGACAACTCAATCAAACAAAAAAATTCATCAAACTCAATCAATTTCAACAACTGCAAACCCTTGAAAGTTTATTTGTTACTCAAAAGCTCGCATTCATGGAAAAACTTATTTCTTCGATCTATGATCAAAATTCAGTTCTCCTCTCATTCCTTCTCAATTCCTACTCCAAGAACACAAAACTTTCCTTCACATCTGACGTGCATCTCAAGTTCATTTCTAGAGACTTCCTGACCACCAAACTGTATCTCGACTTGCTTCTGCAATTTGTTTTAAAGGCCACCAAACACCCCCACATTTCAACTGCATCAAACATGTCATTGAGACCCTTACAACCTCACTCCCTAAAGTCATCACGTCTTTTTACTATTCTGCCAACACCTTGATATGATTTCCAATGGATGTTTATCCAATTTATGGTCTTTCGGCCAAGAAGGCCAACCTATCGCTAGTCTAGAGATATTTACTTCCTATACTTTTAATTCCATTTATCACGCTAATATTTAAGCATTTACTTTCTAAGTTTTTGTACTCCCCATTTCCCTTTCTACAATCGATTTCTTCAAGTCCAATTTCGATGACATGAATATACCAATCAATAAGTTCTTTGGATGCATATGTCATAGAACCTTGTTTGTGTTTTGGTTTAGTATTTGAACAACCTAACTAGAAGAGGTTGATCTGTCTAACTCCCCCGTCCAACTCGGAGAACTTGAGAAGATCTAACGACAGGGGGCATAAGAGGAATTCAATCCTAACCAAAGACCACCCCATGTAGTTGAGCATCAGACCATCATGACTAAAATGACCGAAATAAGGCGTATGATTCAAGGACAACTAGTGCGTCCTAGGAGATTCAATGTCCCGAGATACTGAAATCCTTACCCCATGTATGTGGGCCAGAATAATCCTTTGCCTAGGAACTTCAAACCACTAACATTTTCACTCTGTATTAGAAATGGTAGTACGTTGCCCTTGGAATATATAGGAGATTCTCGGCCCAATTTCTAGCTCATAAGGATAATTCCCATCTCAAGCTATGTATGTTTAGAAGTTCTCTAGATGGGGATATTTTTTCTTGTTCACTTTGCTACCAGAAGCCTCCATCCGCACTTGGGTGCAAACGGAGGCCAAGTTCCACAAAGAGTTTTACCAGGTTGTGCCTGAAGTTACGATTAGTGACCTAGCTGCCATCAAATGACAAAAGCATGAGACTACTGAGAGTTTCATTGCTAGATATTAAAGGCTGGAGATGAAGTACATGTTTCCCATGAACAATCACCAAATGTTGGCCATTTCTTAGAGAGCACTAAGGTTCTCACGAAGGAAGAAGTTTGATGACGCCACTTTTTCAGACTTGGAGGAGTTAGTTGTAACTATGTCAAAATTTGAGAGACCGCTGGAAGCAAACAACGGTAGAAGCATAACTCTAAAGTACTCCCTTTCTACAAAAACAAGATACATGTTCATCAGGTAGACCACAAAGATGTCGAGGAGGAATCCAGACTTCAGGAAAGAGACCTGTGGCCATCAAATCATTGGTCAGATCTGTGAGGGATCAGAAATTCCTCTAATCCAATTGGGGGATACTTTGCCAACAAGGTGCTGATTTTCACTTCGTATCTATTTGACCTGACCAAGGCCGGGGACATATACGATGAACTCGTCAAGGCAAAGGTGATCAAACTTGATCCTAAGCAAGAAATGCCTAGACAAAAGAATACTAGGGGGAAGTAGTTCTGAAAATGGCATCTATCATCACACCATTCTATAGTAAATTGTGTCCAATTTAGGGAGACAATTCAAAGCTTGATCAACCAGAGGAATATCACCCTGGCCCCAATCCCAAAAATGCTAATGACAATAGACAGTAATCAATTTCGTATGGCATTAATGAACATGTTGATCTACGATGGTCACATCCTAAAAAAGTAAATGTGACCAAAAAGAGTCAACTAAAGCCTCCTATGGAAACTCAAGAGCTTAGAGGATTGGTAGCTATGATCATTGGGCGTTGGGTCATGTGCAGCAAGTGCGGGACAGAGTGTGTGTTGGAAATTCTTGCCCCTGGCGCTAAAATAGACCTAGAACTAAAATGATCAAGATAAAAACGAGATGAGGTCATCCTTAATTGTCCCAAAAAACATCTACGAACTTCATAGTCTGAATGGAAAAACTCCCTTGAAGTTTTATTTTCCAAAGGATATGGGATATCAAGAAACAAAAATGGTTAGCCAGCAAAAAATCTCTAACTAACCAGTGGGATCCATATGGTCAAAAAACCACTTCTCCAAGATCATCAACATCCTGACCAGGGAAGACCATCATCCAGATGGTGTGTGGTTGGTAAGAATGACAAGCCAAACAAAGGGTTAGGAAAGTTTGCCAAGCATAGGATCTGGAGATAATTTGGCTCAAATAGCTTGGGGCATCCCTGTTAGTAACCAACAGAGTTGATGTGTCCTCCTGAAGAAAACTAGAGAAAGGATAAGGTTAGCCTACAAAGAGATATCCCTCCCAATCTCTACGTCTAAAACTCCTATAAGAACTAGAAGAAATATCACGTTTTGTGACTTTACTGAAGATGAGTTGTCAAATGGCCAGTTCGAAAATCTTCACAACCCTAAGAGGGGAAAAAAATTCTGACCAGGATACCTAAAAATGCGACGGTCATAGCATGACTGAAGAAGAACTTAAAGAGGTCGAGACGAACTTGTTGAAGATTATGAAGATGAAAGGGTTGCCCAATGAGGAGCAACAAGAGGATCACCAGGAGGTAAACCTAGTGGTAGTTCTGCAGAGTACAAGGCAAATATCTACTAGTAGATAAACCAGATGAAAGGCGACATGATTGCCTACGAATCATCTCAAGCAATGATCGAGATCCCGATCAATCACGAGTAAAGCCAATGTTTCATTTTGGAACGTAGTTTCTCGAAGGCGAAGATGACCATCTCAAATTTTAGAAAGGAGATGACAGATCACCTACCCCCCATCTTCATCACTACCTAGTTAGAAGACATCCTGATCAGCAAAGTCAAGATCTATAGGGGAGCTTCCATCAATGTCCTGCCATCCAAAATGATAGAAAATCTGGGTAGGACTATCCAAGATTGTTTATCGACACTAGCGATAATGTCCAACTTTACTGGGACCTTTACTAAGACTCTTAGGGTTCTACCCTTAGAAATCACAGTCGGTACCATGAAATTTAATGATGGCTTCCATTCTGATCAATAGCACAACTAGCTACAATGTGTTATTAAGTCGAGATTTGATCAACAAAAGTATGTACGTTCCATCCACTCTCTACCAGGAGATCGCCCTATGAAACCCCAAAGGAATTACGTTCGAGGGAGGCCTTTAGGAAGTCATCTAGGAAGACATAAAACCATTCATGACTAATCCCAAGGTGGTCGAGGGAAGCATTTAAGATCCTGATCTAGGTAGCATCAAACTAACTGAAAAAGATGAGAATGGCCGCCTTACAAAGATGAAAGCCCACGAGCTACTAAATTCAAGGCTCTGAAAATCTGGTGTTTAGGAGACACCTATCCTAACATGGGGACTCTGATGAATAGTATGCCCTATGAAGAGACAGACTGAATGAGAGCAATTCGGTCTATATAGGAATGATTGCTAGTACACTGTCAAGAACAGAAAAGTGTATGATCTTCCAACCAAATCAGGAAGATAAATAGATTGGATTATTTAGAGGGTAAGGCCAGAACAAATCAGCTAATAGTGTGGAAAAATTCATTCGGGATGATGGCAAGGAAGACGAGAAAGACAACATCCCCTAGAAATAATCAAATTCTGGTCTACTGAGGTAGACAAGCCTTCTCACGAAATCTAGGATCCTTCGTAAGAAATTGATCTAGAAACTAGTGATGACCCTCGACCAACTTATATCAACAGGATCTTGGAAAGACCAGTGAAAGAATAAATGGTCGCAACCTTTGAAGAATTTAAAGACTACTTTGCATGACATTACATAGAAACGCCAGGTTTAGATCGACGACATGTTGAGCATATATTACCTATTAAAGAAGGTTCCAAGCCTATTTGTCAAGTTATGGGAAGGATGTCCACAGAAATCGAGCTCAAGGTGAGAGAGGATATTAGAAAACTCCCCAAAGCTTGTTTCATCTGAACTGCTTCATTGCTTGTCATTAAAATCAAGACTGGACAAGTCAAGATCTGTGTAGATTACTGGGATTTGAATGAGACCATGCCAAAGGATGAGTATCCTATGCCTATGGTAGACATGCTCATTGATACCACCTCTCAAAACCAGTTCCTATCCTTCATGGATGGCAATGAATGGTACAATCAAATCTTTCTGGTCGAGGAGCATATCCACAAAACAACATTCAGATGCCTTGGACACCTGGAGGCATTTGAATACATTATCATGACCTTCGAGTTGAAAGCATACTAGGGCCACATACAAACGGGCGATGAACACCATCTTCCATGAAATGAATTGGCAAGAATTTGTAGGTGTACATTGGTGATGTTGTAGTGAAGTCTCAGGGCACGAAAAAGCATATAGAAGACTTGAGGCAAGCCTTCTTAAAGATGAGACAACACAAACTAAAGATGAACCCTATGAAATGCGCCTTTGAGGCCTAACCAAGAAATTTCCTAGGGTTTCTGGCACATCAGAGAGGAATAGAGGTGGTAAAAAAAAAACTAAAGCAATCATGGATTCAACTCTACAAAACCAAGAAACAGCTTTAAAGTCTTCTCGCGAAAGTTAGTTTCCTTAGAAGATTCATAGTTAATTTAACAGGGAAAGTCAAACTCTTGTCTTCATTGACTAAAATCAAGGACACTGAGAAATTCAAATGGGAAGAGAAGCATCAAATGGCCTTCCAGTTACTCAAGAGTTACTTATCCAAGCCATCTATCATGATGCCACCAAGGAAAGGAAGACCCTTAAAGCTATATATTTCAGCATCCCTCAATACTATTAGCCTAAGAAAATGAAGAAGGAAAGGAGCAAGCAATCTACTACATAAGTAGAACACTGATAGAGGTAGAGGACAGGTACACGACAATAGAAAATTATGCTTAGCATTATATTTCACAACCGCCAAACTAATGCATTACCCACTACCTTTCACAATCCAAATAATTGCCCAAATAGACTTATTGAAATACATGTTATCGTGACGTATTATGAGGTTGAATAGGCAAGTTGACATTTGCTCTATCAGAATTTAATTTCCAATATGTACCGTAGAAGGCGGTTAGCAGTCAGGCCATTACTGATTTCTTGACAGAATATACTGGTTTAGTGATCGAAGAAGAGTTAACGCATCTAGTAAGCATGTTATCCATCTTACCTTCGAAATTGTACTTCGATAGATCTAAAGCAAAAGAATCAGCAGGAGCCTGAATTTTCTTGGTTGATCCAGAAGGGCTTCATCATCATCTCTCTTTCAAATTAGATTAGGAGAATATCACAAACAACCAAGAAAAGTACAAAAAATTGATCATAGAGATGGAAATACTAATCAAAATGAAATCTTCGCAAGTGGAAATCTATGGGGATTCAGAGTTGGTGGTTAACCAGATAACAGAGACATACACATGCAAAAACCTTCATTTGGCTAGCTATTTCATGGCAGTTTCTACGTTGGCATCCAAATTTATCACCCCAACTATGGAACATATCCCAAAAGCAGAAATGGATCAAAGTTATGGATCAAATTCCAGAAGAGATCTTTACCCTCCATCTTGGGAAAGATGCCATGTTTGAAATATTGGACATGGAGGAAGAGCCTGGTGATTGGATGACCCTTTTTGTCAAGTACATGTATCCACCCAACGAGACCGTAGATTTTGGAATAAAGCATTTCATTACACACTCTGGGGACCAGACTTAGTGAGGAAAAACTACGATGGGATGTTATCCCAGTGTATTGGTCCGAGAGAAGTAACACTCATAATGGGAGAGATTCACAAAGGAGTTTGTGGGGCACATCAAGCAGTCCAAATATCCAATCATATTGTCAAGCCTATGCCAAGTGGTGTGATGCATGCGCATGCTAGAGACACGCCCTATTTTAGCATGCCCATCCAATGTCGATGAATTTGGTAGTTAAACCATGGCCTTTCCGAGGATATGCCCTAGATTTCATTAGAAAAATATCACTAGAATCAACACAAAAATATGGCTTTATTGTGGTAGCCATTGATTATTTGACCAAATGGGTGGACGTTAAGGTATTCAAACAAATCATGAGATTCGAGGTGATCAAATTCTTAAGAGAAAACATCTTGAGGTTGTTTAGAGTATCTAATTCTATTGTCATCGATTACCGATCATTATTCATGTCCCGAGAAATGCAAGAATTTTCAGCCTGGTTCTCAATCAAGTTCGTTTAGTTTAGCCCTAACTACCCTCAAGAGAATGGCCAAGCAGAGGATAGCAATAAGAGTATCTTTACCATCCTGAAAAGGATTTTGGGTGACTTCCCAATGCTCTGGCACAAATAATTAATATATAGCCTCTAGTCATATCGCACGTGAACGAGAGGAGCGATCAGGATGTCTCAAGCCAACCTAGTCTGCGGTCAGGATCTTGTACTTCTTGTGGAAGTCAATATCAACTCACTCTGATTACAACATCAATATGCTTCAGAAATCAATGAATACACATAAGCTATGTGTTATGAATTGGTAGATCTAGACCTAAAGAGAATGTATGCTCTGAATAGGATCATGGCCAACAAGGTAGCGATTCCACGAGCCAACAACAAAAAGGAAAAAAAAAAAATCCTTCTAGAAAAATGATCTAGTCTGGAAAATCATCCTACCACTAGGATCACCTGTACATGGAAAGGGAAAGTGGAGTCCAATTTGGAAAGGGCCATACCTAATCCGCAAGGTAAATGGGTAAGGATCTTATTACTTGAAGAGTGACAATGGCGTGGTGGATAAGAATCTGACCAATGCCATACACCGCAAAAGATTATATCCAACATTTTGGGATTCGGATAGATGAGTGATTGGGTGTGAACCCATGTGATGGTCATAAGAGCGAGCCAGTAGAAGTCAAAAAGAAAATTTACCTGCAAGGGGATTGCTCTTCAGAAGGAAAGTTCTTGCCAAAAAGGAAGTGTTAGGCTTGAACATCCTTATAACATCCATTAAAGTAGAAAAATGGTGGAGATAACCAAGTTCATAGTTTAAATACTCTGTTCAGGAGGAAAGTTCTTGCAAAAAAGGAAGTGTTTCATTACATGTCAATGGAAATATTACAAAGTTTAGATACATGAAAGAAGAGAAAGTACAAATCAGGAAAGACCGACTTTGTTCAAACCCGGCTAAATTTGAAATCTATGACTTCATCTCCTCCCAGGTAACGACCTTCTCCTCTTTCTGAAGGGATGAGAGAGTCTCTCGCAGTTCCTTCTTCCTGTTTCGAAGACCACTCATTGCAGTCATTTCCTCCTAGCCTTGTTAAAGGATATCCCTCTGACATCTTGCCTAGGCTGCCTAATGGGCTCTCATACGAGCCTTCAACATCTCGTTTCGAGCAAGGGCTTCTTCGAGATACTCGAACACCCTTTCAAGAAAGAGGCATATTAACTTCAGATGGTAATGCATCATTGGAATTGATGATTGTATCTTTAGAGTGAGATTTCATCGCAAAGTTTGATTAAGAAAATGATGTAAGATCAAAGGGGGATTAGTGTTTGTACTTATACCCAAAGAACCAAACCAAGATATAATCTTAACCCACTTGAGGAGTTATGAGTTTTAAACACGGAATTGATACTGTTGCATCGAGTCGACAATTAGATGTCTAGAAGGAACAAGAATCTAAAGGACACGAGTGGTATTTTGGGAAATTCAAATTATTAATCATTAGAAATTACCAAATATGATTATAGGGAAAGTATAAAGTAAGTTTATTCTCAGGAAAAAGCGACCCTATCCATGGCATGGCCTAGGGTGTATAAGATAAACTTGTTGTGGGTTCTCACCCAGGACTTTTCCATAGCCGTATTATCTGCAAGCAATGCCATAACTTTTTCCTTCTCCTTATGGAGGGTTAGGAGCTTTCTCTAGTTTTTCTTGGCTAGTGCATCTGCCCTAGCCTGACTATCTGCCCAAAGAGCCTCCACCTCTGCCAAGTCTTGTCCCAGGAGATGGTTCTTAAACTTCACATCCCCAAGTTTCTCCTATTGTTCGTACAAGGACAGTAGAGGGTTTGCCCTGTGGTTAGAATGACAAGGGTTCACTCTATGGTTACAATCTTCTATGCTGGAAGGTGAAGAAGAATTCATGGCAAAACGGTTAGATTTTTTTCTAGATTTTTTATCAGCAGTTGGTGAAAAGATTGGGGAAGAACGGGATTAATAAAGGTTATCCCATGACCTTATAAAATTGTCATGATTGAGGAGGAACGTGGAAATCGAAGCGATTAGGATAAGTTTTCACACACGTAAGAACGTATCTTCTAATTATTATTGCAAATAACCGAGACCAACAATGGAGAAGCCCAAAACATAGAGTTCTAATGAACATCACCACTAGCATCCACAAAAAGGATCATGGGAAGCATGTTAGCTGTTGAAGTCGTGAGTAGTGGGGCAACCAGAATTCGAAAGCTTTTTTATTTAGAATTTTTGAATTTAAGGGGTAATGTTTACACCTAAAATAAACCACTACATGCATGGGGAGGGGATTTCAGAAATTATAGACCCAATCCAACTAAAAGGCCAAGCCGGTGAGTATCCACCAGCTAGATCATGGGGAAGAGCGAGTGTGATTTACAAAAATCACACTGATACGGTGCTCAAACTTTCAAAAGGAAAAAGGCAAAGGCCACTTAGTTGTTGCGAAGGAGAAACACACATGGATGCATATGTCAATCATCCTCACTCACATGTTGTCTATAAAAGGGAAAGAATCCCTCATCTCAAAGAACAATTAATAACTCAATCAAACAAAGAAATTAATCAAGCTCAATCAATTTCAACAACTGCAAATCCTCAATAGTTTCTTTGTTACACAAAAGCTCATCTTCTTGGAAAAACCTGTCTCTTCGATCCAGGATCAAGATGCAGTTCTCCTATCATCTCTTCTCTGTTCTTACTCTAAAAACACCAAGCATTCCTTCACATACGACTTGTAACGACCCGTCCCAAATTCCTAGATTAGATTAGTGACTAATCACGATTAATGAGGTTAATCGGTGATTAGTAGAGCGAAATCGGAACGAACGATGCGAAATGACCGTTTTGCCCCTAGTGGTGGCAAAACATTGACTTTTCAATCGGGTGGTCAAATGGACTTTGACCGATGACCGTGACGTAGTTCGTGACGTCACGAGTTCATAGACAGGTGGCACGTTCAATTCCGACGTTCGGGAAGGAAGTTATGACGTTCGGAAGTTTAGGGGCATTTTGGTAATTTTGGTTAAATGGGGTCAAATGTTGACTTTTTGACCGGGAGGTCCGATGGTCGAGGGCCGAAGACCGTTACGTAGATAAGGACGATATGAATCCATAGGCAGGCGGCACACTGAAATCGGACTTCGAACGGGAGAGTTATGGGTCATGGAAGTTCGATTTCACTATGCACGAACTTCGAGACGGGGACGTTTCGGCGAAATCTGATTGGGTGGATATTTTGGTGGGCCCCATGGATGAGTGACAAGTGTCACTCATCCCATTGATTTGATCCCCCAAAATGTGGATCTAAATAATTAAATATTATTATTTTAATTATTTTATAATTAAACCTAACAACCATTAATCCTAACCATCCATTCCAAATTCATTTTAAATCCACACCCTCCATTTCCTTCTCTCATCAGCCATCCTCCTTCATCTTTGTTCATCCTTCCACCCGAAACCCATAACCCCATTTTTCTTCATTTTCTTCATTTTCTTTCAAAAAAAAAACACGCAAACATACTTCACCATTCATCACTTGTATGAGCTGGGAGTGACCGTGGGGGGAGTGTGAAGAGCTGAGGACGGAAAGGGTGGACGGTGGCCCACGGTGGAGGACACGGCGGAGGAGAACCCGTGAGGTAAGAAAATTTCAAAAATTCGAAATTGGGTTTTAATGGGTTTTACTCGATTCCATTAATTGGGTGAGGTTCCTAGGACTCCCAGGAGATGAATGGGATTGGTTTCGAGGCATTAGACGGCCTGGAACAGCCGTGAACGGCGGGAGAAGTCACGGCAGCCATGGCCAAGCTCGAAGGTATGCTTTTTGATGTTTTCCTTCCATTTTAATGTCATAGGACTGTAGGTTAGGATTAGAGGATGAAAATGGGACAAACGGGAACGGTTTTGGTGGTCGGACGGTGGAGAACCGGCGCGGTCAAGTCGGGGGTCACGGCGACCCGGTTGCAGGGTTCGGGTCGACCTGTCGAGTGGTTGAAGGCGGTGACGTGGCATGATGACGTGGCACCTGTCAGATTGTCAGGTGACGTGGACCACTCATCAGCCGACACGTGTCACATGTCAGTGCACAGTCAGCACTGACATGTCAGTGACGTGGCCCAATCAGGGGCTGACACGTGGCACTGACGTGGACCAGTGCCGTGATGACACGTGGCACATGTCAGACTGCCACGTGGCACTGACAGCACAGTGATGTGGACCAATGGGAGCTTGACACGTGGCACCTGTCAGAGTCTGACATGTCAGACCTGACAGCTGTCAGATGACGTCAACATGACATCATGCTGACGTCAGCAATGACGTCAGCAGGTACTGTAGCTGGCGCGTGAAGCCCACGCGCAGCCACTTCAGGCGGCGCATGAGGGCGTGTGGCAGGGAATCTGGGGAAGGTTCCAACATACGAAATCTTCTATTCGATGTAACGAACATTTTGGGACTGGTTTCGTGTCGATCGGACACCGTCTCGATATGTTTCGGGGCATCAGAAGGTTTAGGTTCGGGATTAAAAATAGTTAAAAATACGGGAAAATTACGGGACTTTAGTGGGAGGTTAATCAAGTAGTTAGTAACCTTCTATTACAATTTGGACAGGTTTGGGAGTCCCGGTGACGGTGATCGGCTCGGGGAGCTGTATGGCACGTAAATCGAGGCGGCAGCTCGGATGGTCTGTGAGTGGACCTTGTTTTCTAAATTGGTGCTTGCATAAATGTTTATTATATGTTTTAAATCCTTGTTTGTAATGCCATGGGTGCATTTGTATGTGGTTACGTATAAGCACGTATTTCGAGGTTTCGGTCTTATACGGTGCTTATACGGGTCTGTATTTCTTATTTGGTTTAAATGAACAGGCTTTGGATTTCTAAAAGGATAAACTCGGGTATGAGACCCATTTAGTTTTGTCTCGGGCGTATGACCTCAGATTTCAGGCACGGTGCCCTGTTGATGTCCTATGTTCGGGTACGAGACCCAGTCACTTTACGGTTTTGATTTCAGGTCAGGGAACCTTAAATGGATTCCCAGGTTCATGACGGTTTATGGGAACCGGCATGAACCCTTGTTATGTTATTACGGTACATGACGGTTTATGGGAACCGGCATGTTACCTCGGTTATGTTATTACGGTACATGACGGTTTATGGGAACCGGCATGTTACCTGATTATGGATATTATGGATCATGACGGTTCAGGGGGGAACCAGACATAAATGTTTATGTTATGTATATATATATGTTCATCTACCTTCCTTTACTTCTATTATCTCCTCCGGGGAGGGTCGTTGGCCTGGGTGGACCCCGGAGTAGTCACGGAGCACCGACTGAGTGGAGTCACCCTCCAGTTGGGTTCCTTACTCTCAGGAAGGCTATGGTTACTATTACCTCGGGTAGGGTCAGTGGTCTACGGACATTGACCTTGACTTTGAGATGACTCGGATTGAGACCCGGGTAGCAAGCGCGTAGCTTTGGATACCGTGACAGGATTGGTTGTGTGACTTATATATATGTATGTAATGTATATATGATATATGATATGTGGTGTGTACAGGTGTGCACAGGATTTGAGCAGTGGCTCGTGTACTTGGTTTCTCTATGGTTTGGGGCCGAGTCCCTTATGGATTTGGGCAGTGGCCCGTATGGTCGTTTTCATTGTGGTCCTTTCGACCTTGGTTTATATCTGCTTTGGGCTTAGTCCCACATATGGTTTGTTTTGGATAAATGGTTTTCGAATGCATGCATGCTTTTTAGTGGAGGGTACAAATGTCTTATGAAATGTTTTTATAAACTCTTTGTTTTGTCCACTCACAGTTTTTAATGTTTTGACTGCCCTTCAGGTTGACATCGGATGTGGACTGTAGCAGAGATCGAGATATCACATGCCTCCTCCGGATCCTGGCGTACTCTGATAGCCCGGGAGGGCAAAGGTCGGAAATATCCCTTGTCTGACACATCGTGTCAGACGGGAGCAGGGTCATCCCGCACTAATCCCGGGGGGGGGGGGGGGATTGGGATGGGTCCTGTCACGACTTGCATCCCAAATTCGTTTCTAGAGACTTCCCGACCACCAAACTTCATCTCGACTTGCTTCCACATCTTGTTTTTAAGGCCACCTAATGCCCCTCTTATTTTGATTGCATCAAACCAGTCTTTGAGACCCTCACAACCTCATGCCCCGATGTCATCACATCATTTTACTATTCTGCAAATAACTTGGTATGATTTCCAATGGATGTTCATCCAGTTGATGGTCTTCCGACCAAGAATGCCAACCTATGGCTAGCCTAGAGATAGTTTACTTCATGTACTTGTAGTTAGCCTTGTTAATTGGTTCTCAAAAATCGGACCGAAATCAGAACCAAAACTGAAAAAACCAAACCAAAAGGAAACCGAAACCGAATCGTAAAAACCGAACCGAACTAGGTTCAAATCGGTTCTATTTTGGTTCTTGTTTTAATAAAACCGAACCAAACCAAATAACTGAACCTAAATAAATAGGCTTATGTTTTTTAGTTTTAAGGAAGGGGCTTCTGTTTTGGGTTTAAATGGTGGCCCAACTTCTATCTCCAACCCACCTCTAAAAACTTGCAAGCCCAGCCCAACCGCTCTGTCTCAGAATGACGCCGTTCAAACTAGGGCTAATCCCAAATCCCTAACCCCTTTTGCTCACCCGCTCTCAGTCATTCCTAAGGTAATATGGTTAACATTCTGAGTCGTGGAATTGGCTATCTTCCGATGTCAATGCTAGGATATTCTACTAAGAAATCAACAATGGCTTGGCCCTCCAATGCCTTTTGTGGCACATATTAGAAGTTGAACTTGGATAAGTCCAAGGTTCATTTTCCTATCCTCCCTCTCATAGTAGGTCGTGATGACATATTTTAGCAAATATGTTTGGGCAATGATTCAGATGGTGAAAGATAACATGTAATGTCTCAACTTGATGGGCGTGAAGTATAGCGCTAGGCATAATTTCTCCACCTTCATATACCTTTCCTCGACCTCTGTCAAGATCCTACTCAAATACTATATTGAATGTTCCTTCCCTTCTTCATTGTCTTGAGCCAACAAGCTTTCAATGGTGCTTTGTGACGTTGATATGTACAGCGTCAGGGGTCTCTCTGCCTTGGGCGGCATTAGAATTGAGGTTTGGATAGATACTCTTTGAGTTTCTCAAAAGTAATCTGATGTTTTTCCTTCAACTTGAACTCTTCCATGTCCTTGATCTTCACCAGTGAAGAAAACGCCTGGATTTTTCCTAAAAGATTAGCTATGTGTAACGACCCGTCCCAAATTCCAGGATTAGATTAGTGACTAATCACGATTAGTGAGGCTAATCCGTGATTGCGAACGATTCGAAATGACCGTTTTGCCCCTAGTGGTGGCAAAACGTTGACTTTTCAATCGGGCGGTCAAATGGACTTTGACCGATGACCGTGACGTAGTTCGTGACGTCACGATTTCATAGACAGGTGGCACGTTCAATTCCGACGTTCGAGGAGTAAGTTATGACGTTCGGAAGTTTAGGGGCATTTTGGTAATTTTGGTTAAATGGGGTCAAATGTTGACTTTTTGACCGGGAGGTCTGATGGCCGAGGGCCAAAGACCGTTACGTAGATAAGGACGATACGAATCCGTAGACAGGCGGCACGTCGAATTCGGACGTTCGACGATGAAGTTACGGTTCACGGAAGTTCTTGGTTACTATTCACGGCGACACGTTTTACGAGACAAAAAGTGCAGTTTTGTCTCTAGTGGGCCCAGATATTTAATGGAGGCCCAATGGATGAGTGACACTTTTCACCCATCCACTGGCCAACCTCACCCACTCATGCACCAAAACCCATCCCCGTGCATCGTCCATTTTCTTTGTTCCCAAACACAAACCCGATCCCATTTCTCACCCAAAAATCCAAACCCTTGACCTGTGAGCATAACTGAGAGGACAGAGAGATGGAGAGGACCGGCTGGACGTGGTGGCTGGCCAGGCAGAGCCGCCGTGGGCGGCGGAGGAGGAAACCGATCGAGGTAATCGGTTTTACTCGATTTTGTTCATTTTTCATTTCTGTTGTTATGGGTCGATTTGGGCGATTGGGTTGAGTTAAATAGGTTGCTAGGGAGTTGTTAGAGAGGTTTTGGTGGTGGTTGGACGTCGGGGAAGCCCTGGGAGGTTTCGGGAAAATTGAACCGTGAGGTTCAAAATTGAACTGGTCGGATTTCGAGGGTTTTAGGTAGTTTTGTTAATTGGGTTGGATAGGAAATGAAGAAATAGGAATTTAGGAATTGGAATGGAAGCAAACGGACCAAAAATGAGGGAGAAGGAGACCTGGACCGGTTACGCCGGTCCAAGTTGCAGGAAAAACTGGACCAGCCGGCCCGGACCGGCTGTGCGAGGTTGACGGTGGTGATGTGGCATGATGATGTGGCACCTCTCAGATTGTCAGGTGACGTGGACCACTCATCAGCCGACACGTGTCACATGTCAGCACTGACATGTCAG
Source organism: Prinsepia uniflora (assembly GCA_032719365.1). Taxonomy (NCBI): domain Eukaryota; kingdom Viridiplantae; phylum Streptophyta; class Magnoliopsida; order Rosales; family Rosaceae; genus Prinsepia; species Prinsepia uniflora. The sequence continues at coordinate 57,910,211 of CM064868.1, read as the reverse complement.
TGACGTGGCCCAATCAGGGGCTGACACGTGGCACAGACGTGGACCAGTGCCGTGATGACACGTGGCACATGTCAGACTGCCACGTGGCACTGACAGCACAGTGATGTGGACCAATGGGAGCTTGACACGTGGCACCTGTCAGAGTCTGACATGTCAGACCTGACAGCTGTCAGATGACGTCAGCATGACATCATGCTGACGTCAGCAGGTACTGTAGCTGGCGCGTGAAGCCCACGCGCAGCCACTTCAGGCGGCGCATGAGGGCACGTGGCAGGGAATCTGGGGAAGGTTCAAACATACGAAATCTTCTATTCTATGTAACGAACATTTTGGGACTGGTTTCGTGTCGATCGGACACCGTCTCGATATGTTTCGGGGCATCGGAAGGTTTAGGTTCGGGATTAAAAATAGTTAAAAATACGGGAAAATTACGGGGCTTTGGTAGGAGGTTAATTAAGTAATTAGTAACCTTCTATTATGATTTGGACAGGTGTGGGAGTCCCGGTGACGGTGATCGGCTCGGGGAGCCGTATGGCACGCAAATCGAGGCGGCAGCTCGGACGGTCTGTGAGTGGACCTTGTTTTCTAAATTGATGCATGCATAAATGTTTATTATATGTTTTATTACTTGTTTGATGATGCCATGGGTGCATTTGTATGTGGTACGTATAAGTACGTATTTCAAGGTTTCGACCTTATACGGTGCTTGTACGGGTCTGTATTTCTGTATTGATTTAAATGAACTGGATTTGAATTGCAAAAGGATAAACTCGGGTATGAGACCCATTTGGTTTTGTCTCGGGCATATGACCTCAGATTCCGGGCACGGTGCCCAGCTGATGTCCTATGTTCGGGCACGAGACCCAGTCACTTTACGGCTTTGATTTCAAGTCAGGTCTGGGAACCTTAAATGGATTCTCAGGTTCATGACGGTTTATGGGAACCGGCATGAACCCTTGTTATGGTATCATGGTTCATGACGGTTTATGGGAACCGGCATGAACCCTTGTTGGTTATTACGGTACATGACGGTTTATGGGAACCGGCATGTTACCTAGTTATGTTATTACGGTACATGACGGTTTATGGGAACCGGCATGTGTGTTATTACGGTACATGACGGTTTATGGGAACCGGCATGTTACCTTGGTTATGGATATTATGGATCATGACGGTTCAGGGGAACCGGGCATGGATATTATGTTATGTATATATATGTTCATCTACCTTCCTTTACTTCTATTATCTCCTCCGGGGAGGGTCGTTGGCCTGGGTGGACCCCGGAGTAGTCACGGAGCACCGACTGAGTGGAGTCACCCCCCAGTTGGGTTCCTTACTCTTAGGAAGGCTATGGCTACTATTACCTCGAGTAGGATCAGTGGTCTGCGGACATTGACCTTGACTTTGAGATGACTCGGATTGAGACCCGGGTAGCACGCGCGTAGCTTTGGATACCGTGACAGGATTGGTTGTGTGACTTATATGTATATATGATATGTGGTGTGTACAGGTGTGCACAGGACTTGAGCAGTGGCTCGTGTACTTGGTTTCTTTATGGTTTGGGGCCGAGTCCCGTATGGATTTGGGCAGTGGCCCGTATGGTCGTTTTCATTGTGGTCCTTTCGACCTTGATTTATATCTGCTTTGGGCTTAGTCCCACATATGGTTTGTTTTGGATAAATGGTTTTCGAATGCATGCATGCTTTTTAGTGGAGGGTACAAATGTCTTATGAAATGTTTTTATAAAATCTTGTTTTGTCCACTCACAGTTTTTAATGTTTTGACTGCCCTTCAGGTTGACATCGGATGTGGACTGTAGCAGAGACCGAGATATCACATGCCTCCTCCGGATCCTGGCGTACTCTGATAGCCCGGGAGGGCAAAGGACAAAAATATCCCTTGTCTGACACTTCGTGTCAGACGGGAGCAGGGTCATCCCGTACTAATCCCGGGGGGATTGGGATGGGTCCTGTCATATGAATCTTCTGAGGAAGTTGACCTTCCCAAGCAGGCTTTGAAGTTTCTTTATGTTTTTGGGTGAAGGTGAGTCCATAATTTCTTTGGCTTTGGTGTTATCCACCTCTATTGCTCTTTGATGGACCAAAAAAACCATGAAGTTTCCTGCTTGGACTCTGAACACACAATTTTTTAGGTTCATCCTTAGCCTATGCTTTCTCATCTTCAAAAGAGCTTTTTGGAGATAATCGATATGTTTTTCCTTGCCTTGAGACTTCACCACAACATCATCAATGTAGACCTCCAAATTCTTAAGTATTTGCACCTAAATATGGCTTTGTGAATGTCATCCTTTACAAGAAGGATCTAGTTATATCCCGTGTTTCCATCCATAAAGAATGGGAACTAGTTCTGTGATGCGCCATCAATTAACATGTCCATCATGGGCATCGGGTATTCATCCTTTGGAGTTGCTTTGTTCAAGTTACGGTAATCGACACATATTTCGACTTGCTTGGTTTTCACTTTGATTACTAAAACTATGTTGGATACCCACGCTGCATAATTGGCTGTCCGTATGAATATTACTTTGAGGAGTTTGCCAATTTCTTCTTTGACTTTGAGCTTAGCTTCTATTAACATCCACCTCCTAGGTTGGCAGATTGGTTTATACCCTTCCTTGAGAAGCGCGATCATTTATTCTTTCATTGTTTCATCCAGTATTTCACTAATATAGGTCGATCGAGGGTCTTCCTCGATTCCAAGATTAATCTCCCTGGGATTAACGCAGGATGTCTCATGCTCCCTTCTGCCACCACATGCCAGACAAGGGATAACCCAAACCTTGACCTTCTCGGCGCTTCCAGAGCGCGCCAGGATCTGTGGAGACATGTGATGTCTCGGTCTCTGCTACAGCCCGCATCTGCGATCAACCTGACGGGTATTAAAAACCATGAAAAGCTATGAGTAAACGAAAATAAATAATTTAATAAAACACATTTTAGAAACGACATTTATACCCTTCACTAAAAGCATGCATGCATTCGAAAATCAGTTAACTCAATCATTCCTCAAATCAAATCAAGCCTAATAAAATCGTTTATCAATCAAAGCCATTTCCTTCCTCAAATCATTAGGGCCTTAACCCAAAATCGTAAAATCAACCATGTGGGAACTCAACCCAAAATGAATCACATGGGAACTCATCCCAAAACCATTAACACGGAAATGCCAATCCAGTAAAACATCGTTTAACCAATCCTCGATATCCCAGATGCCTAATCAATACCAACATCACGGTCTCTAAGGCTACGCGTGCCACTCGAGGTCTCAAATACGAGTCTCCCCAAGGTCCGTTTAGGTCAATGACCCTCCTTGGGGGGGGGGGGGGGGGAGGATTTAACCTCTATCAATCCTGATCCTGAGCCTCTCTACTATTTCTCATGTAGAGCAGCCCCTCTCAGGCAATGCTCCGTGACTACTCTAGGGTACCGAATCGTCTGGAGAAAACAATCCACACATAAGGTGTAAATCCACAACTGGGTCCCATGCCTGAAGTATAACTTTCATAAACCATTTCCACATATCATATAAGTAAACCACAACTGGGACTCAAGGCCGATATCATAAACCAACTGGGCCTCAAGCCCGATATTATAAACCGACTGGGCCTTAAGCCCAATAGTATAAACCAAATGGGCATCTAGCCCGATACCTCATTAAATCAAATGGACTTCAAGTCCGATACTTCATACGTAAAATCGGTCTCAAGCCCAATTCCATATTTCTAAATCTGAAATCATTCCATTAATCAAAATATTGAAAACACAAGCACGTATAAACCCAATATAAAACCATAAACCTCAGAATACGTGCAAATACGTAAATACCAAATACCAAAATCATATGCACTCAAGGGATTTCAAATCATAGATATAAAACATGTAAAACAGATATGCATGCATCATATTTAGAAAAAAATTGTGCACTCACAGACCGTCCTTATTGCGCCTCGATATCCGTGGCGTAAGCCTCTCCTGGCTAATCCAACCTCTTCGGGTCATTCGGACCTGTCCAAATCACACTCAAAGGTCACTAATCATCTATACAAGTACTAATCATCAACCCCCAATGTAACGACCCATCCCAAATTGTCAGGACTTGTCCCAATCCCCCCTGGATTAACTAGGGACGCTCTTGATCCCGTCTGACACGGAGTGTCAGACAAGGGAAAAATTAAAACCTTTAGCCTGATTGGCTTCCAGAGTACGCCAAGATCCGGAGAAGGTATGTGATGTCTCGGTCTCTGCTACTGTCCATATCCGTAATCAACCTGAAGGGCATTGAAAAGCAGAAAGACTGTGAGTGGACGAAAAGTAATAAGTTCATAAAAAACACATTTTTATAAAAGACCTTTATGCCCTTCACTAAAAAGCATGCATGCATAGGAAAACCATTTATCACACCACATATGTTTAAACAACCATATTTAGGGTCTCAACCCCAAGTTCCGTAAATTCAAGTCACACTGGCCCTTGCCCAAAACCATTTACAGAAATCCTTAACATAGTAAACATATGTGGGAACTCAGCCCAAATCCATTTATTATTCATAAAACACAATTCGCAAAACTAAGAAATCATGTTTATCATAAATATCATATAACCAATCCTGTCACGGTATCTAGAGCTACGCACGTGCTACCCGGGGTCTCAATGCCCAAGTCTCCCTAGGGTCCACCTAGGTCAATGTCCGTAGATCAATGACCCTCCATCTGGGTTATAATCCATAGCCTTTCTGAGAGTAAGGAACCCAATGGGAACGACTCCACTCAGTTAGTGCTCTGTGACTACTCTGGGGTCCACCCAGGCCAACGACCCTCCCCGGAGGAGACAATCCATAAATAAAGGATGGTATACAAAAAAAAAAACCATTTGAAAACATTCTCAAAACCTTTCAAGGGTTCATGCCTGGTCCCCATAAACAGTCATGAACCAGAAATCCATTAATGGGTCCCTAATCCAAAATCACAATTCTAAACAATAACGAGGTCCTATGCCCAAATTCATTAACCAATTGGGCCTCGTGCCCGATTTCACAAACTAAATGGGCCCCGTGCCCGATTTCGCAAAGTAAATGGGCCTCGTGCGAGATTTCGTAAACTAAATGGGCCTCGTGCCCGATTTCGTAAACTAAATGGACCTCGTGTCCGATTTCGTAAACTAAATGGGCCTCGTGCTCGATTTCGTAAACTAAATGGGCCTCGTGCCCAATACGTAAGTCAACTGGGCCTCGAGCCCGATACGCAAACTAATTAGGCCTCGAGCCTGATACGTAAACCAACTGGACCTCCAGCCCGCTGCCTTGTTAAATCAAATCGACTTAAAGTCTAGAAGTTCGTAAATCAAATGGGTCTTGTACCCAATTTCCATATTTCCAAATCTGAAATCGATTCAAGAACCAATTGGGCCTCTAGCCCGAAAACGTAACTAAATGCACTTCGAGTCTGAGGGTTTCCAAAACTATTTCATTAAATTATTTCCAAAACCATAAGCACGTAAAATCACTGCAAAACAGTAAACCTCGATTTACGTGCAAGCACGTAAATCACCTCGAAATTCCTGAAACCATGTAATTCACTAATATCCAAATCAACATCATAGAATCATATCCATAAAACATATAAAACATTTATGCATGCATCACAGTTTAGAAACCAAGATCCACTCATACACCGTCCTAAGCTGCCGCCTCGATTTGCGTGTCGTAAGCCTCACCTGGCTAATCATCGTGATCGGGACTCCCAAACCTGTCCAAATCAATCTAGAGGGTTACTAACTACCTTATTAACCTCTCATTGAAGGCCCATAATTTTCCCGAATTTTTAACTATTTTTAATCTCGATCCTAAACCTTCGGATGTCCAGAACATTATCGAGACAGTGTCCGATCGACACGAAACTAGTCCCAAAATGTTCGTTACATTGAATAGATTAATTCACATGTTTAAGTCATCTCCAAAATACCCACCACGCGCCCTCACGCGCACGCCCAAAGGGGCTCCGGGTGAAAGCCACGTGCCTACTGTTCATCGTCCCTAACCTCGTGACAGACGGAGTCAGACCGATTCGGTCCAATCGAACCGGCGGTCACGGTTCAGCCTATTTTTTAACTCATTTTCGATCCTTTTCATCCCATTTTGACTCGTAGTCTACTTCCTAGGAATCTATTACCGTGATTAAATTCATGAAAAACACACGAAATCATACCTTGATGAACCATGGATGAATCGGCCGCCTGCAACTCTCTGCTTGGCAGGACCCACCCCAATCCCCCCGGGATTAACGCGGGATGACCCTGCTCCCATCTGACATGAAGTGTCAGACAAGGGATATTTCCGACCTTTGCCCTCTCGGGCTATCAGAGTACGCCAGGATCCCGAGGAGGTATGTGATATCTCGGTCTTTGCTACAGTCCACAACCGCTGTCAACCTGAAGGGAAATCAAAACATTGAAAGCTGTGAGTGGACAAAACAACCAGTTTAGAAAAACAGTTTATCGAAGACATTTGTACCCTTCACTAAAAAGAATGCATGCATTCGAAAACCATTTATCCGGAAGAAACCATCTGTGGGAACTAAGCCCAAAACCATAATCAAAACAAATATACGGGCCACTGCCCAAATCCATAAGGGACTCAACCCAAAACCATCATGAAACCAAGTACACGGGCCACTACCCAAATCCTGTGCACATCACATATCATATACCATATATATCATATATACATATAATTCACACAACCAATCCTGTCACGGTTTCCAAAGCTACGTGCGTGCTACCCGGGGTCTTAAACCCAAGTCTCTCAGAATCCAAGGTCAATGTCCGTAGACCAATGACCCATCCTGAGGTTATAGTACAAGCCTTCCTGAGAGTAAGGCACCCAATAGGCGCGACTCCCACTCAGCCAGTGCTCCATGACTACTCCGGGGTCCACCCAGGCCAAAGACCCTCCCCGGAGGAGATAGTACAAGTATGAAAGGTATATGAACATATATATACATAACATAAACATTCATGCCCGGTTGCCCTGAACCGTCATGATCCATAATATCCATTTAAGGGCTCATGCCCGGTTCCCATAAACCGTCATGTACTTGGAAATCCATCTAGGGTCCCTGACCCGAAATCATAACCGTAAAGTAACTGGGTCTCGTGCCTGAACATATGACATCAGCTGGGCATCCTGCCCAATATCTAAGGGTCAGTCACGACTCCGATCATAGTGATGCGTGCAACCATCCATCCAGGATCGCCCTCAATCCTGGTATGTCGCCGTGACCGAATCAACCGACGCGGCCACCACAAGATCATGGTGCACTCATCACCGATTGATATCCTGAACCGTCATCACTCCGAAGTCGAGCCTACCTAGGCTGCCCGACCACGAATCGTGCATCGTGATCTCTCCGGAAAGAACACATCTCAATCCGGAGGCGAGCGTCACGTCGTCCCTCGCCGTTCACCAAGCACCTGCCGCGACCACGACTCGGACCCGTAGGTCATAAATAGGGTCATATGCCCGAGACAAAACCAAATGGGTCTCAAACCCGAGTTTATCCTTTTGGAAATCCAAAACCAATTCATTTAAACCATTAAAAGAAATACAGACCCGTATAAGCACCATATAAGGCCCAAACCTCAAAATACGTGCTTATACGTAACCACATACAAATGCACCCATGGAATCATCAAACATGTAATAAAACATATAATAAACATTTATGCATGCACCAATTTAGAAAAGCAAGGTACACTCACAGACCGTCCGAGCTGCCGCCTCAATATGCGTGCCATACGGCTCTCCCGAGCCAATCACCATCAACGGGACTCCCAAACCTGTCCAAATTGTAATAGAAGGTTACTAACTACTTAATTAACCTCCCACTAAAGCCCCGTAATTTTTTGGAATTTTTAACTAATTTTAAAGTCGAACCTAAACCTTCGGACATCCCGAAACCTATCGAAACGATGTCCGATTGACAAGAAACCAGTCCCAAAATGTTCGTTACAATCGAATAGAAGATTTTGTATGTTGAAAACTTCCCCAAAAGGTGAGGCACTCGCCCCCACGCACCCTAGGAGTGGCCTGCACTTGGGCTCCACGAACTAGCTACTGTAGACCGTCCCTAACCTTCAGCCGACCGGTCCGACCAGTCCGGCCCGATTTTTCCTGCAAATCCGGTCCGCCTGAACCGGCGTGACCGGTCCAAGCCCATACAATCCTCATTTTCATCTGTTTGGTCCCAAATCAATCCCTAAATTCCTATTTTCATGTTTCCTATCCAACCCAATTAACTAAAGCCCTTAAAACCCCCTAAACCGAACCGGTCCAATATTCCTCTAATGGTTCGATTCTCCAAACTCCTCCCCAGGGGTCCCTCAACGTTCAAACCTTCACAAAACCTTCCTAAAATGTCCCTAGCAACCCATTGAACACCTCCTAATCACCCACAAGCAACCATAATGGAAATGTAACGACCCGTCCCAAATTCCTAGATTAGATTAGTGACTAATCACGATTAATGAGGTTAAACGGTGATTAGTAGAGCGAAATTGGACGAACGGTGCGAAATGACCGTTTTGCCCCTAGTGGTGGCAAAACGTTGACTTTTAATCGAGTGGTCAAATGGACTTTGACCGATGACCTTGACGTAGTTCGTGACGTCACGAGTTCATAGATGGGTGGCACGTTCAATTCTGACGTTCGGGGAGGAAGTTATGACGTTCGGAAGTTTAGGGGCATTTTGGTAATTTTGGTTAAAAGGGGAAAATAGTTGACTTTTTGATCGAGAGGTCCGATGGCCGAGGGCCAAAGACCGTTACGTAGATAAGGACGATACGAGTCCGTAGACACGTGGCACGTCGAATTCGGACGTTCGACGGCGAAGTTACGGTTCACGGAAATTCGAGTGCACTATTGCACGAATTACGAAACGAGTTAACTTTTGGACTTTAGTGGGGCCCAGATATTTAAGGGAGGCCCAATGGATGAGTGACAAGTGCCACCCATCCACAGGCCACCTATATTGATTCATGCACCGTGCAAACCATTCCATTTTCTCCATTTCAAACACGCACAAAACACAACCCGATCTCACCCATTTTCCTCCCATGCGTGCAACCTAAAACCCATCCACTCTTCACCCATGACCAGGCAGAGGACCAGGGAGACTGAGGGGGTTGCTGGGCGGCCAGAACCGCCGTCCAAGGCGGCGAGAGGAGGAGGAACCCGTGAGGTTCACGGTTAGTCCATTTTGACCCCCTTTTCCATTTTTTTTGTTATGGTTGGTTTTTAATGGTTTTAATGAGTCCATTAGGTTGCTAGGGACATGTTAGGAAGGTTTAAGGAAGCTTGGGATGGCTGGGCAGCCATGGGTACAGTTTTGGAAACTTGAACCGTTTGGTTCAAAATAGAACCATATGATTTAGAAGTTTTCGGTTGCGTTTAAGGATTGGAATGGATAGAAAACATCAAAATAGGATGAAAGGAACCAAAAAGGAATAACTAGGATGAAAAATGGGGTGTCTAGGGCTGTGAACCGGTCACGCCAGGTGAACCGGCCATGAACAGTAAAATCGGTCTGCTGGAGGTTAGTGCTGATGAACAGTGTTTTCGACTTTCTAGGGGCTCGTGAGGATGCGTGGGCCATAATTTGGGAAAGTGTTCAACATAGGAAATCTTCTATTCGATGTAACGAAGATTTTGGGACTGGTCTTGCGTCAATCGGACATCGTTTCGATAGTTTTCGGGGTGTCGGAAGGTTTAGGGTCAGTTTAAAAATAGTTAAAAGTTCGGAAAACTTACGGGGCTTTGATGGGAGGTTAATTAAGTAGTTATTAACCTTCTATTAAAATTTGGACAGGTTTGGGAGTCCCGGTAATGGTGATCAGCTCGGGGAGCCGAATGGCACGCAAATCGAGGCGGCAGCTCGGACGGTCTGTGAGTGGACCTTGTTTTCTAAATTGGTGCATGCATAAATGTTTATTATATGTTTTAAATACTTGTTTGTGATGCCATGAGTGCATTTGGATGTGCGGTTACGTATAGGCACGTATTTCAAGGTTTCGGCCCTATACGGTGCTTATACGGGGCTGTATGTCTTTATTGGTCTAAATGAAATGGTTTTGGATTTCCAAATGGATTATGAATATGATTTTATGATGTTGATTTTGATGCTTGTGAATTATATGTTTTCACGTATTTCGAGGTGATTTACGTGCTTGCACGTAAATCGAGGTTTTTCGATTTTATTCCGATTTTCCGTACTTATGGTTTTGGATATGATTTCATGAAATGATTTTGGATTTGAAAAGGTAACTCTCGGACTTGAGGTCCATTTGATTTACGGAATCGGGCCGGAGGCCCAGTTGGTTTACGATTCGGACTTGAGGTCCAGTTTCTATGTGGATTCGGGCCTAGGGCCCAATTATGTATTACAAATGGTTTTTATGGTTCATAACGGTTTATGGGAACCGGCATGAATCCTTGAAATGGTTTTTACAGGTCATGACGGTTTATGGGAACCGGCATGAACCCATGAAAGGTTTTATGGTTCATGACGGCTTATGGGGCCGGACATGAATCCTGGAAAAGTTTAAAGAATGATTTCAAAAGGTTTTTCATATTCCATCCTATATATATGATTGTCTCCTCCGGGGAGGGTCGTTGGCCTGGGTGGACCCCGGAGTAGTCACGGAGCACTGACTGAGTGGAGTCGCCCCCCAGTTGGGTTCCTTACTCTCAGGATGGGCATGGTTCGTTACCTCCAGGGAGGGTCATTGATCTACGGACATTGACTTGGGTGGACCCTGGAGAGACTTGGGTTTGAGACACCGGTTAGCACACGTGTAGCTCTATTATACCGTGACAGATTCTGGATATGAAATATAATGGATAAACATGATTTCAATTGATTTTGGAAAATTGTGTTTATAATGATAAATGGTTTTGGGCTGAGATCCCACATATGTTTACTATGTTATGGTTTTCTGTAAATGGTTTTGGGCAGGAGCCCGTAGAACTTGTATTTATAGAATTTGGGGCTGAGACCATAATTATGGTTGTTTAAACTTATGTGTTTGGATAAATGGTTTTACTATGCATGCATGCTTTTTAGTGAAGGGTATAAAGTTCTTTTATGGAAATGTTTTTATAAACTCCTTATTTTTGTCCACTCACAGTCTTTCTGTTTTTAATACCCTTCAGGTTGGATACGATGTGGACTGTAGCAGAGACCGAGATATCACATTCCTACTCCGGATCCTGGCGTACTCTGATAGCCCGGGAGGGCAAAGGTTGGAAATATCCCTTGTCTGACACTTTGTGTCAGACGGGAGCAGGGTTATCCCACGTTAATCCCGGGGGGATTGGGATGGGTCCTGTCAGGAAAAACCAAATTAAAATGGAAAAATGGGTAACCGGGTACCTCTCGGGTTCTTCTCCTCCAAGACGCCGTCCACGGAAGTTCTGGCCGTCCAGCAGCTATCCTCAGCTCCCTCAGTCTCTCTCTCACTCTCTGGGTCTCACAGGTGATCTTATGGCGTTGGGTTGGATTTTGGTGAACGTTTTGAATGAGATCGGGTATTGGGTTTGTGTTTGAATGAAGAAAATGGAATGGTCCATGCATGTATCAATTTGGGTGGCCTGTGGATTGGTGACAAGTGTCACTCGTCCATTGGGCCTCCATAAAATATCTGGGCCCCACTAGAATCCAAAAGTGGTCCATCTCGTAATTCGTGTAATAGTACCCCGAAACTTCCTTGAACCGTAATTTCGCCGTCGAACGTCTGAATTCGACGTGCAGCCTGTCTATGGATTCGTATCATCCCGATCTACGTAACGGTCCTCCACCCTCGGCCCTCGGCCATCGGACCTCCCGGTCCAAAAGTCAACATTTCTCCCATTTTAACTAAAATTACCAAAATGCCCTTAAACTTTCGAAGGTCATAACTTTTTCCTCGAATGTTGGAATTGAACGTGCCACCTGTCTATGAACTAGTGATGTCACGAACTACGTCACAGTCATCGGTCAAAGTCCATTTGACCTCCAAAATGAAAAGTCAACATTTTACCCATTCTAGGGGCAAAACGATCATTTTGCATCGTTCGTCCGATTCCGCCTAACTAATCACGGATTAACCTTACTAATCATGATTAATCACTAATCTAATCCTGGAATTTGGGACGGGTTGTTATACTGCTGCCGTCGTCTCCGGCCGTCCCAGTATCCATTTTCAATCCGAAACGATCCCTACGATCTCCAAAAGGCCAACCCTATCATTAAAATCGACCAAGGCCCCTTAAAACCCAAAGTCCAAAATTCAAAAACATACCCACGGTTTCGGTCTTTCCTCTGTAATCCACGGCGGCCACGTCGTCACTGCTGCCCCTCTCCATCTCAAGTCATTCTCAGTCTCTCACCAAAACACAGAAATGGTCGAGATGTGGGGTGGTATGTTTGTGTCGTGTGTTTAGAGGGTGGAATGGAAATGGGTGATCGGGTTTGAAGAAGAAGGAAATGATGAAGTCTGATGAAGAAGGGAGAAATGAACGGTGGATATGAGAGGGGAATTATAAAATAATAAAACTAATATTATTTTAATCCAAATCTCGCCAATCATTGTTGAGATCCACAAAATGGGGTTATGGGCCAAAGGGATGAGTGACTTGTCACTCATCCATAGGGCAGGAATTAAATATCTAGGCCCACCAAGATACAAAAGTAATTTGTCACGTAATTCGTGCAATAGTTTTCTCAAACTTCTGTGAACCGTAACTTTCCCGTCGAACGTCCGTTTTTGACGTGCCGCCTGTCTATGGATTCGTATCGAACCGATCTACTTAACGATCCTCGGCCCTCGATCATCAGACCTCCCAGTTCAAAAGTCAACATTTTACCCATGACTAGGGGTAAAACGGTCATTTTGCATCGTCCGTCCGATTTCGCTCAACTAATCACCGATTAACCTCACTAATCCTTGATTAGTCACTAACCTAATCCCGGAATTCGGGACTGGTCGTTACATGATTTTGTGGATTAGATTAGTGACTTATGAATGATTAGTGAGATTAATCGGTGATTAGTTGAGGACGGACAGTGTAAAATGACTCGGGGACTCAAACGTACGAGGACCGATGACCGTGACGTAGATCGGGACGTCACGAGTCCGTAGACAGAAAGCACGTCGAAATCGGAAGTTTGACGAGAAAGTTATGATTCACGGAAGTTCGGGGAAACTATTGCACGAATTACGAGACACATTACATTTGTACTATTGTGGGCCCAGATATTTATTTCAGGACCAACGGATGAGTGACAAGTGTCACTCATCCCATTGGTCCTTAACCCCAAATTATGGATCTCAATCATGATTGGTGGGTTTTTATATTAAAATAATATTATTTTAATTATTTTATAATTCCCACATCTGTCATCTCTTAATCCTCACCGTCCATCTCTATCTCTTCTTCTCATCTCCACCCTTCATCTCCATCATTTTTTATTATCTGATTATCATCATCAAACTTCATCATCTTTCATTTTTTCTTCAAAAACCCGAGCACTCATTCCCTTACAGCCCCTTCAAACCTCATTATTTGTACGTGTTATGTCAATGAAAATATGAGAGAGAGAAGAGAGATGATGATGACGAGGCCATCGGAGAGGACCGTCGTGGACGGTGGTGGAGACCCGAAGGAAAATCCCGTGAGGTATGTTTTTACTTCAAAAATCGAAGGTTAGGTTTTACGGTTTATTGATCTATTTGATGGACTGGGACGTGATCTAGGGATCAAGACGAACACAGGGGACTCGATTTCGAAGGGAATAGTGGCCGGAGTCGATGATAGAATGAGGTTGCAGGGACCGTCGCCATTCTTCGATCGAGGAGGTACTTTCTCGTGTGCTTCTTGACTTTTTGAGATTATAGAATGATTGGAAATGGATAGGCAAATCTTTAGGATCAAACTGATGAAAAATGGTTGGATATTAGCTGAAAATCGGGAACGCTAGTTCGAGTTGGACCGGGCTGGTCTAAACCGGTCTGGACGGGGTCTGCGAAAGGTTAGGGGTGACACTATAGCAAGCGCGTGGCTTTCACGCGCAGCCGCTTGTGACGGCGCATAGGGGCGCGTATGGGGTATTTTGGGGATGTTATCAACATGACTTTTAATCTATTCGATGTAACGAACATTTTGGGACTGGTTTCGTGTTGATCGGACATCGTTTTGATATAGTTCGGGGTGTCCGAATGGTTAGGATCGAGTTTAAAAATAGTTAAAAATTTGGGAAAATTACGGGATTTCAATGAGAGGTTAATAAGGTAGTTATTAACCCTCTAATATGGTTTGGACAGGTTTGGGAGCCCAAGTGACAGTGATTAGCCCGGGAAGGCTTATGGTGCGCATATCGAGGAGCAGCTCGGACGTTCTATGAGTGGACCTTGATTTCTAAACTATGATGCATGCATAAATGTTTTATATTTTATATATATATATATATATATGATTTCTATCATGATGATTATGGTATTGATGATTTACATGATTACACGTATTTCGAGGTGATTTACATATTTGTACGTATATCGAGGTTCATCATTTTACACTGATTATACGTGATTATGGTTTCGGTAATGGTTTAATGAAATGATTTTGAATTTGAAAAGGTAAACTCGGGCATGAGACCCATTTGTTTTGGAAAACCTCGGACTCGAAATCCATTTAAGTTACATTATCGGGCTCGGGGCCCAATTGGTTCGTGGATTGATTTCGAATTTGGAAATATGGAATCGAGCATGAGACCCATTTGATTTCTGAACTCTCGACGTAGAGTCCACTTGATTTCATAGGGCATCGGGTCGGAGGCTCATTTGGTTTACATGATCGGGCTTGAGGCCCAGTTGGTTTACATGATCGTGCTTGAGGCCCAGTTGGTTTACTTGATCGGGCTTGAGGCCTAGTTGGTTATGATATCGGGCAAGAGTCCCATTTATGGTTTATAAAGGTGATTTCTGGTTCGGAGACCCTAAATGGATTTGGATTTGGAAACATGGATTTCTGGTTTCATGACGGTTTATGGGGACCGGGCATGGATCCTTTGAAAGGTTGAATGGTTTTGAGATTGATTTTGAAATGGTTTTTCATATACCATACTTTATTTATGGATTTTCTTCTCCGGGGAGGGTTGTTGGTCTGGGTGGACCCCGGAGTAGTCATGGAGCACTAAATGAGTGGAGTCGCCCTCGTGGGGTATCTTACTCTCAGGAAGGCATATATGGATTATAACCCCCAGAGAAGGTCAATGATCTGCGGAAATTGACCTAGGTGGACCCTGGAGAGACTTGAGATTTGAGACCCCGGATAGCACGCGCGTAGCTTTGGAAACCGTGACAGGATTGGTTATATGATATTTGGTAAACATGGTTTATTGGATATATGAAATGGTAATTGGATTTCAGAAATGATATTTCTATGTTTTATGGATTTGGGTAGTGACCCACGTGGATCTTGATTTATGGATTTTCGTATCCTATGGTTTTGGGCTGAGTTCCCACATATGTTTGGAATTACGGTTTTGGGCTAAGGTCCAGGATTGGAGAAAAGGGAAATGATTTCTGGTTTTCCTAAATGGTTTTTTTATTACATGGGAAATGAATTGATTTTCGAATGCATGCATGCTTTTTAGTGAAGGGCATAAATCTTTTTACGAAATGTGTTTTTATGAATTTATTGTTTTTCGTCCACTCACAGCTTTTAATGATTTTAATGCCCTTCAAGTTGATCATAGATGCGAACTGTAGCAGAGACCGAGACATCACACTCCTCCACCAGATCCTGGTGCGCTCTGGAAGCCAGTCGGGCTGAAGGTTTTGAATTATCCATTGTCTGACACTTCGTGTCAGACGGGAGCATGGCACATCCCGTGTTAATCCTGGGGGGATTGGGATGGGTCATGTCACCCAAAACTCCCAAAAAAGTCAATGTGTCCCGGACATGCTTCCCTAGGAATAAAACCTCAATTTGACTAACCTAAAAATGGTACTAGTCCCACCTCGAGATTCATGCTCACGCGTCCTACGCGCTGGTCAAAGTCAAAGTCAGCGTTGGTAAAAAAGTCAATGGTCAGGTCAACGCTGACGTCAGTAGTGACGTCATCTTGATAGGTGCCACATGTCATCATCTGGTTGGTCCACGTCACTCACATGTCAGTGACACATGGCACTATCTGATTGGTCCACATCACTCACATGTCAGTGTCGACTGGGTACTAACAGTGACATGTGTCGACTCTCGACTGGGCCACATGGCCTAACAACCTAACATGATGACGTCAACATTTCCTTATCCTCTCGCGGGTCAAACCCATTTTACTATTCTAGGTGCATAGACCCGCGACTTGACCCGGCTCCCGTTTCTTCTATTCTACACCATTTTAACCCGTTCTTCTTCCTAAATGATCGTCCTTAACCCAGTAATTGTTCTAACTAATCAAAAACAAGAAAATTGATCTACAAATTACCTGTTTCATGATGAACAGTAACGTTGAACTTCCTCCTCTGTTTCCTGTCGACTTCGGCCACCACTTCCTTCGAAATCGAGTCCCACGAGCTCGTCTAAGAACCTAAAAAATTTCCAAAACAGCCCAATCGATTTTCAGACGTCAAAAACCAAGGTTCCAAATGGGTCAAAAATGGATTACGATTTCGGGTTCTTACCACCGCCGTGGTCTCTGTCGTGCTCATCCTTCCTTCACATCTCTTAGGTCTCACATGTCACGACCCAACTCATCTACCACAATATTGTTCACTTTGGGCCCAGCCCTCACGGTTTTATTTTCGGGAGCTCACGTGCAACTTCCTAGTAGGTCACCCATCTTGCGATTGCACCAGCCTTAACTTGCTTAACTTTGGAGTTCCCAAGGAATCCAAAGCTAGTGAGCTCCCAAAAGTCTTTGTGTTAGATAGATACATGTGCACATATATAATGCACTTCACCTTTCCCTCCCCGAGCGATGTGAGATTGCTCACCGATCTTGTCTTTCCAAACTCACGGGTCTTGCTCACCGTTCTTACTCTTCAAGCTCACGGGTCTTGCTCACCGCTTTTGTGTTTTTATTGACCCTCCAGGTCGTGGCGCGTTGATCGACGCTGATCGAGAGGCAGAGGCATGAGTGAGTACGTGTGTGGCTATCCCTGGTTTGGCAAGTACTGAGGGTTATTTGGGGAATTTCAGTCGACTTGCCAGACGGGAGCAGGACCGGGTACGGTTATCAATGTCCCTTCTGGGGCGGTCCTGTCAATTTGGTATCAGAGCACTAGGTTGCTGATTCTGTTGCCACATCATGCCTCCAGAACGTAAGCCTCGTGTGCAACCTGGTAGTGAGACGGGTAGATGAGGTTATATGAGACCTTGTGATAGATCTCGGATGAGATTGACACCGGGTTGAGGGTCAGATGTCATGTAGAATACACTATGAACTACTGGTTGTTAGACGTAGAATTGTGTGGGTAGCAGAGACGAATGAGCCTAGTGGCTAGAAGGGTTGCATAATCGAGTAAGTTGCACTCGTGATGGAATTATTCACAGTGGATTCCTTAAGTGGAATGCGTGTTTAAAGAGTCTAAAATGTGATGGGATACTTCTTAGGCCTTATCGGTCGTATCAGATAAGGTTGAGCATTGGTAATTGCTCGGGGACTGGGTATGTCAGTGATTATATGATTGATTGGTTTGGGACTGGACTCGAGAGGAGTCGAGATGTGGATGTGGGACTCAAGGTGAGTCCGGATATGGGTTAGAAACGTGGGATGAGTCAAGACAGTAGTTAGAGACTTGAGAGGAGCCCTGGTAAGGAATCAAGGCTCGAGAGATGCCAGAAAGGCTGATTGAGGAACGTTGGCACTTGGGATGCCAAGGACGGGTGTATGGTCAGATACTGTTGAGTTAGGAAATTGTGGCTTGGTCTTGTTTAACCTTGTTTATTGGACTTATGGGTCAGTGTCCGTAGCGACTGAGGTTTGGGCAGAGACCCGAGGTATACAAGGATTTGGACTTAGGAGATAGTCCAGTTCAGTGGGACGCAAGTCGGGTCCACTGGGAGGTAAAGTAACAAGAGTAGTTATACAGTAATAGTTACGATTGTGAGTTGTCTTGTCACATCATAGAGGATTGGTTATATGGATGGATTGCGATAAGTGAGATGGCACTATTGGGGGTGTGTTAGAGTGAGGGATGGCTTCTGTATTGACTGTTGATATGACAGGCGAGGGGAGAGTTGGTGGGGCCCGTAATGGACCATAGGGACGTCGTCAATTGGGACCACATGCCCGAGGATCTGCAATTCCTTCGTAGGAAGCCTGAGTAGCCCTGGATTGATGGTCTGGATACCTATTACTTATGGTCACGATGTGAGTAACCAGGATGTTTGTGTTTGGTAGGTCCCGGGCTATCCACTCTTCCATGTCTTGAGTTTGGCTATTGGTCGGGTATAGTGTTAATTGTGATTGGTTTCGGTATGGAAGTTGTTGAACCGACCCGAGTTACCGATGTGATACCTTGATAATAGATATGAGGTAACCTTGGTAATTATATATGGAAAAATTGGTGAGATATAAGGGGGGTAGACCTATCAATGTGAGGTTACCCAGAATGACTGTTGTCGTTCGCCTAGTGGCTAACTTAGACTTGGATGAATTGGATGTCATCCTTGGATTGGATTGATTAATGACCCATGAGAGCTCTACCGAGTCTGTTGTTTTAGAGAGTGTTATGTGGAATCTAGGATTCCAGAGGTCATGTGTCAGGGAGACTCGAGGGTGTTACCCTCTAGGATGATCTTGATCCCCACGACCAATATATGGTTGGTATAAGGTATTCAAGTTAGTTGGTCACATGTGTTGTGTATGTGCTTAGTGTATGAGATGCCTAGTGAGGGCTGAGGATGCCCAGAATTCTTAACATGTTCCTGAGACTTTTGCCAGGATGAGAGATTGAGATTACGATGATCTGAGCTTGTATGTTGGTTTTGGACGACTTAATAAGGTAACGGTATGGAATAAGGATTCTGTGTCACGAGATAAGGAATTGTGGTTTCGTGGGAAAGTTGTGAGTGGTCACCTTAATAGGAGGGGCCAACATGGCGGTGACTGTTGAGTTTGAGTATAAGAGAGAAAAGGGTAACAGCCGGATTTGGTATGGCTGGGGTTAGTTGATGGTGATACCCTTGGACAACCATTTGGGGCTAGTCACAGATGAGAGTCGGGTAGTCTGACCACATTTGAGTAATGCAAGGTACCATGATTGAGGACTGGTTGGAGTACTTACATGTACCGATGGGCGTGTGATGTACTGAATAGGCGAATTGAATATGCCCTCAGAAAAAGAGATAGTTGAATAAGTGTTAGGTCTGATAGACCAAAGTAGGTTTGGGGAATAGGAGTTGGTCTGAGATTTGTTGGAGACCACAAAGGATTGTAGGGGTCTCTCCCATGTTTTTTCCAGTTATGGCGATTGACCCGGAAGGAGATCAGAGTTATTGGAAATGAGAACGGAGGTAGAATGGTTACTAGTGGAGGAATAGTGACATATGTTCCATGGTGCTCCCTCTTGTGTGTGTATTGAGATGTACCACAAGATTTGGGACTCGGTGAGTCGTGTGTTGATACTAGATAAACCCTCGGAAGTTGACCTTCCTTGTAGGAGTTAAGATCGACCCACGGGGTTGCGAATGTAGAGGTCATATTCCTTTGGAAAGGAATGTATGAGTACTACATCGACCATCAGGATTAGTAATAATGGATAAAATGAACGGTCTAAAATGTGTTGAGGTGATGGTCATAATATTTTGAGATTACAACCACTTTGGCGGATTAGGTGCTATTTGGGGAGAGGATTGTCATGTTTGATAACATAAGGATGGGTGAAATCCTGTTAGTTATAGAACTCCATAGGATTGGAGTAACACCTGATTCTGATGACTTGGACGGTTGGCGTCCAACTACAGGACCATACTTGGTGTATGGTAAAGTCGCAGTTAAGGAAGGGATGTGCCTTACGTTATAGTAGGCGAATGTACTAAGTACTTATTGGCAATAGGAAGGGGTCAGGAGGAAAAGTCTAAATCATTATGCATATTAACCCTGGGAAAGGGTTATGGTGTGATTGACCTAGTGAGGGGAATGAGTTCTCGAGTTATCGAACCTTATGAGTTTATTGGCCTGGTGGCCTGATGACATTTGTGCGGATTTAGCCATTGAATCATGTCACGAGTGGATGACATGTAATCGAGGGAATCTGACTGATTCTGGTGTATCTTGGATCGTGTGGACTCGAACGTGAGCTAGGCTACGAATTCTGAGCCTGTACGTGGCATGACTGCCCAAGAGGCAGGGTTTTATACAGAGGTTGAGGCTGATTGTATGATTGCTATAAGTTGGGTATAACGTATACCCGGTTGAGAGTGATTATGTTTCGAGTTCATCTTAGACGTGTTTCCTTGGGAAATTTTATGGCTCCCACTAATTGGAATTTCGAGGACAAAATTCTTTAAGGGGGGTTGATTGCAACGACGCGGACGTTCAAAAAAGGGAAATTTGGAAAATTTGAAGAAAATGACGATTTTGCCCCTAGGTAATGGGTGAACGGTTGACTTTTGCTTGGGCGGTCAAACAGACTTTGACCGATGACTGTGACGTAGTGCGGGACGTCACGAGTTCAAAGACATGTGGCACGCCCGATTCTGACATCCGAGGAGAAAGTTATGACGTTCGGAAGTTCAAGGGCATTTTCGTAATTTGGACAAAAAGGGGGAAAATGTTGACTTTTTGTTTGACAACTGACTTCCACACAATTCGAGGAGCGTTAGGTAGGTCTCGATTCCCGGAGTCCGTAGACAGGCGGCACACTAAAAACGGACTTCGGACGGTTGAGCAGAAGGGCAAAATGGTACTTTGCCAAGCCCAGTTTGAAATAGCCGTGGGAAATGCTGTACAATTGTTTAATCCACCCTCTGATCAAGGAATTGTTTAAGGGTTCTCTGAAACAAGGAATTGTTTAAGTGTTTTGAGGTTAATGGAAGCATGTTGGGGTGGGTTGGACAGGAAATCAGAGCACGGGTACAATTTTGTAATGGCTTTGGGTTCTGTTTGCGGGAAACCATTTACACAATGGGACTGAGATTCCCTTGGGCTGTCGTGAGGTCTGTTTTGATTATAGGGAGTGAGAGTGAGGCGGAAGAGCCATTTTGGAGCAGAGAGCTTGAGAGTTTGAGAGAAACCAGCTCTGGGAAAAAAATCGAAAATGGAGGGAAAATTCTAAATTTAATTTGTGACATGAGTGGAGCCAAACAGAGATTAAGAATAGTCTTCTGGGATCATGTCAAACTCAACCATACAAAGATTGAAGAAAATCGATCGCGGTTTGGCCAAGAACACAAGTTCTCGTTTCTGGAAAATTTCAAGCTTGAGGACGACCACCTACGGGTAAGGATTCTTGAAATTGGTTATGGTTTGATGTTTGGTTAGATCATACGAAGCATCATTTAATTTGAAAACCAAGTTGTTTTGAGTGAGTTTCGAAAGTTAAGACAGTATGTTTGATCTTGAGAAAAATGTTGGATTTAAGGCTTGATGCGTGTAATTAGGTTTACAAAACCTTAATTGGGTCTCTAACGGTTCCATTTGATGATTCAATTGAAGGATTGGAGTTCGATTTGAGCAGATTGGAACGGGTCATCACGCGTGTTGAACGACCCGTTTAACAGTTAGCCGGGTGAGGACGATGAACAGTGATTGCACTGTAGCTGGCGCATGAGTTTCACGCGCAGCCACTCACGGCGGAGCATGGGGGCGCGTGGGCCCGATTCTCAAGGTGAGTTCAACACGACTTTTTGTCCTATACAATGTAACGAATATTTTAGCGTTGGTTTTGAATTTATCGGACACCGTTTCGATGTTGTTTCGAGGGTCCGAAGGTTTATGTTACGTTTTTAATTAACGTTTAATTGCCGAAAAATTATGGGAAATTAGTATGACGTTATTTGGGACCTTAGTGACCCAGAAAAGTGATTTCGGATAGGATTCGAGATTTCTGGAAAATGCCGGAAATTACAAAAACGTTTGCGGCGCGAAAACGAGCTTTATGGACGGTGTGTGAGTGGACTTTCCTTTCTAAAGTTTAATGCATGCATAAATGTTTCTATGATTTTAATGATTATTATCATGACTTGTGATAATTTCGATTTTCGTATTTATATGTATTTTTTAAATGCATACGAAATTACACGTATTTCGAGACTATGGTTTCTCTTATGCTTCGATGATGGTTTAATGGATGATTTTATATGATTTGGGCGTACCATGTTTTAATGATGTTTCAATTATGATTGTGAGTATGATTTACGGTTTTGACACGTATTTCGAGAATGACACGAATTTGCACGTTTACGAGATTTCGAGTATGTTGTGGTTTGACCGTGATTTTGGTGAATTGATTATGGTTTTGATGTTTTGACCTTGGGATTTGAAATATGATGTGATTTGAAGGATTTGAAACGGATTTTGAAAAAGGTGATTTTAATTTTGATGAACGAGATTTCGGTTTCGGAAGTTGAAAATGGATTTCTGGTTTGGGTTTGGAATAACGGTTCCGGATGCCGGCTTACGGAATCATCATTGCGAATTCGAATTCGGGAATGGATGATGGTTTGATAAAGTGATTTGATACGATTATACATGTCCCGTTTTTAATGATGATTTGATTATGTTTTGTGAAGTAAGATTTTGGGGATTTGAATGTGGAAATTCGGACATGAGTCCTGTTATGACAAAATGTGATTTCGAATTGATTTTGGGAATTTGGATCACGATGGATCCTGGATTGTTGTGATTTACAAATGGTTTTGGGTTCAAAGACCCGGCCTTATTGCTGGATTATGTTTTGGGTTTAAAGACCCGGTGCTATTGCTGGATCATGTTTTGAGTTTAAAGACTCCGTTAATTGATGACAGGGGAAGGCCCTTAATAAGTTTAAAGACTCGGTTACTATTTTGAGTTTAAAGATTCGGTATGATACCCCCGAGGCCTATTGATTATGTTCTGAGTTTAAAGACTCGTTGATATCCCGGGAAGGCCTGATTATGCGCATGGTTTTGAGTTTAAAGACTCGGGCGCACTTGAGATCCAGAAGATTGTTTGACTTGTAAATTACTGTTGATTGCTGATGTTTCGGATGTGTTGGGTAGTGGCCCGGTTTATATGGTTGATGGATTTGGATTATGTTGTGTACTTGGATTTGATTCATGGTTTTGGGCTGAGGCCCTGTGTTTGTGATTGCGGGCTAAGACCCGAGGGTTAAGAAAAGGAAAAGGATTTTGATTTTTCGTACACTGTTTTCTTATAATGAAAACGTAACGGATTGCGAAATGATTTTCGAATGCATGCATTGGTTTTACGTGGAGGGTAAAAATGTATTTATGTAACTGTTTTATAAACTGATTTATTTTTGTCCACTCACACCTTTTGTGTTTTTATTGACCCTCCAGGTCGTGGCGCGTTGATCGAGGCTGATCGAGAGGTGGAGGCATGAGTGAGTACGTGTGTGGCTATCCCTGGTTTGGCAAGTACTGAGGGTTATTTGGGGAATTTCAGTCGACTTGCCAGACGGGAGCAGGACTGGGCACGATTATCAATGTCCCTTCGGGGGCGGTCCTGTCATATGCCTAGGAGATCATCATTCTAACCTTTCCCCTCACAATCCAATTTCATCCTAAGTCCTGGGGCTTAGGTCGTTCGGAAATATTATGTCTTGCATCTGATGCATAACATTCTTCTTTTTTTATGGTAGCAAACATCAGCTTGATTTGGTTACTATGTGGTTGTTCTTCCTTTGCAGACTTAGTCCCCTTATGGGACTAGTGGAGATTAACCATGTTGGTTAATGGTGCGGGGAATGGATTAGTACCCACCCTCATTGGTTCCTAAGGTATAGGCACCAATTCGATGTGTCCCTAATTGATCAATCTCTGGATTATATCCCTGAACTGAACACAGTTGGCCGTGCGATGATGTAATGACACATTCCATTTTCAGAATTGCTTGCCCTTGAGGTCCTAGTACTTGAGAAACTCCTGCTTGAGGTCTAGTTTGAACACCTTTTCCCTTACCAGCTCATCATAAATTTCACCAGCTTTTGTAAGGTCAAAAGAGTAAGAGCCAAACACTAGTGTTTTATTTTCTAATAGGCTGCCGCTTGGCATGACTAGATTTTCCTCCCGAGTAGGCTTAACTAATGACCTAAGGATCACTAGACCAAACCCTAAAGTATGATCTTAACTATGGCTACTTCCAGCTCCTGTTCTTCCTCTAAAGTTTTTTATTCTTCCCTGAGCTTCTGATGCTCCAGTTGGTATACACGGATCTTGTTCTTATAAAACAGTAGAACTTTGGAATGATGCCTCCAGCATTGCTCTTCCTCTAACAGTCTTTCAACCTTGTTTGCTGATACTACTATTTCATGGAGATTGGAAAAGATAGTATCATTGAACTTCTTCCTCAGAGAAAAACTCAGAGCCCGTTGTGCGATAGCTACCATATAGGCATTGTTGATTGAGAACCTGCACTTCATCTTCATCCTTTTGAACCTGGCAATGAAGTCCTCTGCTGTCTCATGCTCACCCTGCATGAGGGCCGTTAAATCACTTATAGTGACTTCAAGTTTGACAGTATAGAACTCCTCGTGGAACTTGGCCTCCATTTTCCCCCAAGTGCGAATGGAAGCTTCTGCAGCGAAGCATACCAAGAGAAAGCATCTCCAGACATGGAGCTACTGAACAACCGTAACTTGAGGTAGGGATTATCTTTAACAACCACGCATTGGGATAAGAACCTTCCAATGTGTTCCAAGGATGATGTGTTGCCATCTCTATTAAAGAGTGTAAATGCTGGCAGCTTGAAATAATGGGGAAAGGGTTATCATGGTCTATATAGGGCGGGTAAGGCTTTCTATAGATCAAAATATTAATTCTTCGAGGAGGTGCTGGTTGATCAGTTATCAGTCACATTAACTCGTTCATTTCGTTCATAAGGGTCTGATGCTCTGTAGTTCGAGGTGGTTTTCTATCAAGAAAAAGGTCTTCATATGATCCCACCTCGTCGGGGATCAGACTTTCTCCAGCTGTTTAGTATGTTTTTGGTCTTTGGCGGGATCGCAGGTTTGATTTCTCCCCGACCATTAGATGGATGATTCCTAGAAAGCAAGCCAAAATCAAAGATTGAAAACTCATGTTGAGGTATGCTTGTTTCAGGGATCTCGAAACCCATTTTTCCTCAAAAAGGTATTTGAAATAGGGGCTCCAAGACTAATGCTCCTAGCTCGAAATGGTTTTTTCCACTAGCAGGTTTTGAGACCTCGGGTGGTGGAACATTAGTGTTTTTTGATGAATTTGCATCACAGATATAAAGCTCTTGAACTTGGCTATTCAAAGCTTTGATGTGCAAACTAATAAGAGCTAAGATGTCCTTTAAGAACTGCGCGAGCTCCTCCTTAGTCATATCTTAGCCAAAGAGCTCCCCTTGAATTCCATCATGTTGGGGCTCCATGTCAGATTGTGTGGTAGGTATCTCAGGAACCGTCTCTTGAGAAAAATTATTTACAAACCTTCCTTTAGAGGCTCGATGTCATTGAGTAAACCTAGACTTGGTCATGCACGGCAAAGAGTCTCACTGGGTGTGTCAAATTATGTTCTTTCCCAAAGTGTCATTCTCGTTTTAGGAGCCAAATGTCCTGAGGCAACCCTTGTTGGACCTCTTCGTGGACCCTTGTTTGCCGAGCAAGGGAAGTGGACCACTCATTGGGATCTCTTTTGCGGTGAATGTCGAAGTGTAGAGATGCTGGATGGCTTGAGTGTGATTGGCCTTCAGCCACGGTTGATCCCTAGATAGATAAATTAGGAAGTAAACATGCCTTTCAACTCAGGTGCAAACATGCCACTAGTAGAAGCTGCTACAAGGCAGTGTAAATGGGTTTCATTTTCGGCCAAAGAACCTTTCTTTTGATCAAAGCAATTATGAGGTACGCGTACAAGAAATCTCCTACGCTGTTCTTTTGTATGTTTTTTTCAAGGACTTAAAATATCTTCTTCGAGCGATGCCCATGTCAGAAGTTTATTTCACCATGATATGCAAGTTGGCGATGTTATTATTTCTGTAGTTAAATGGACAATGGTCCCAGGTTCTCTCGAGTCGCAATCGAAGTATTCGGACCAATGCAAAAAAATGGTATCCCGACTTAGTAAGTCGTGAACCATCATTGGATGGTGTATCCCAAGTACCAATTACTACTTAAGAAAATCTAGTTTGTATTGAAATGGAAATGGAAGTACGAGTACAGAAATAAGTACTGGAATCGAATAACAACTTAAATTACAAGTACAAAAAAATAAATTATGTCTTTCGCATTTGAAGCCCGTAACAAGCAAGAAATTCCAAAAATCATCAACTAAAATGAATATCAGTTGGAAATCATGCCATAAGCTGGCTGAGTACTCAAATGTGACAGTAAGACGTCGAAAATGAGGTTTGGGCTCTCCACTAGCCAGACATGAGTTGGTAGTCGAGATGACCTGTGTAATCGGTAGTCGGAATGGCTTTCCGTGAAACGATGGTCAAGGACTGTCTGTGAGCCAACAGTCGGAATGATTTTTCATGAGCCGGTACTTGATAATATCCACCCTTATGACACTAAACAATCATAAAGAATGTTAATCTTCCACGAACCTCAGTCGAATGTCTATGAACCGGTCAGTCGAAAAGAGGGCAAACCTTCTGACACTTCAGTGGTTAGAAAGAAGGTTTGTGCAGGGAAATGAAGCCAACCATTATGACATTATTGCTGGAGTGGTCAGAAAGACGGTTAGGGAGTTGCATCTTAATTTTCTAGGGCAAAAGAAGCAGGTTTTTGCCACAAGGGCTAACTGTTTTAAACCATGAAACTTCTATTAAAAGTGTTCATAGGTTCGGAAATTCATAAAGATCAATTTGCTGAGTTTGATTGGTTGATTGTCGGTCCTTTGAGAAGTTAAGTCGTTTTCTACTTATAGACGGTGAAGAAGTTCTCAACTTGCTGTATTGGATCCCGCGTGGATCCCACTTTGCCGTTATTTCCGTTGGGATACTCCCCCCTTACCTCTATTTTCTTTGCGTTCTGTCAGCAATGTCCACACTTTCTTCCTCTCCACGCTCAAAGCTGCTTGGGCTGGGCTTGTGTTTGTCTTGGGCCTTTAATTTCTAAACCCATCAACCGGTAGAATTCATTTTATTCGATGGTGAGGAACCGATGTATGTGCATTCCGAGGAGCAACAATAACAAGAATGAGAGTTTCAATTTCAAGTGATTTTTGTTAGCATTTTAAACGCGAACATTTATGCATCATTGGAAAGTTGGCATGGTGTCGATCTCACTGCCTAGGCGCAAGGTGAGATATTATAGAGGCCAAGTCTATATCCATAGCATTATTTTAGTAATGAGGCTTATTGGCTGCATCTTATTGCCAACAAACTGCATGTAATGGCATTTGTATATGGTTAAAAATGAATTCAAGCCATCTAGACCTTCGACCACTTTTCTTCTTCGAATTACAACAATACGATAGAGACGGATACGAGAGTGAAAAATGAAATCTATTACTTAGAAACTTTCTCAATCGTGTGGACAGTTCTCCCGATGTAAGACAATAAAAGACTTTCCCTATAGGCACATTGAAGATCATGAAAACAAGGAATGAAAACATTAAAGCACCAATCCGTATGGCAACTTATGGAACTGACCATGGTCCTAATTAAATACAGCATCTTCAGCAAGGCACATTTTCTTGTTCAGCAAGGCAGCTAGCCAAATGAGAATTTATCACACATGTCCATACATTAACAAGTCTTTCCACTAAACATGGTCCTAATTAAATACAGCATCTTCAGCTCAGAAGCCATCTTTTTCTATGATCCAAGGCCACTAGTCAGAAGGGTATTGATCTCTCCAATTATATTAACAGGTCTTCCTTCAAACATGGATGAAAGGGTGCTTTCACACACCTTTTTCAGCACCTGGGTTTTCGTAAGAGCTGCTTCCTGTTATTGAACCATGAGTCAGTATTTGCATCCAAAATCAAAAATCCAAAATTCAAAATCAGTCTGCTTTTCTTCAAGAACACAAATTTTACCCCAGCCAAAAAAGTGAGGAAGAAAGTAAGGAGAGGTGACAGTAATTTCCCCATGACATGAAATGAGGTAGAAATTAATGAGTTATCATCAATCATAGCAATTATTTGGCGGACTGAGTAAGTATCAATCTTAACAAGAAAAAGCCGTCATTTTGGTATAACTAAGCCTGTTTAATTGGCATGGTTTCTTTTCTACTATGGTCTAGCTCATCGTAAAACAAAGGGGAGGTTTTTTCCTTGGTTTTGCTAGCATCTGCAATGAGTGGGAGGTACTACCTACAGTTTCTAAATTGGATAACCTTTAGATTACGTTGTATTTTCAAAGAGTCGAAACTAGATCAAACCTAAAGCTACAATCTAATTGACTAACTTTAGGTTGAAGCAAATATTAGACAACCTGTCTGATATTCCCAAATCAAATCCTCAATTAGCATCAATATGTCTATCATCTTTCTATATCTTCCAGGATTCTCCAATCAAGCTGATTTAGGAATTGTCAACCCTTCCTGTAATTTAGAGATATGATTGTGTAGTTTCCTAATATCACTTTGTATAACCTGTGTATATAAACACCTTCTGATATCACTGTAATATAAGCTTAAACACATATTCAATAAATCTTACATGGTATCAGTGGCCCTTAGCTAGCCCTACCATCTTCGATCCTTCCTTTCTTGTCTCTTCCCCTTCTTATTGGCCCCATGTCTTCCTCCGAAGCAGCTTCTTTCGACTCTGCTTTGCCAAATGTTTCCCATGTCCTCACTATCAAATTGGACCGGACTAACTATCCCCTTTGGTTAGCCCAGCTTTTGCCCGTTCTTCGGAGCCGTCGTCTGCTTGGTATTGTTGATGGCTCCTCTCCATGTCCGGCTCAGTTTCTTGTTGATGACAAGGGCACGCCCACCTCTTCCCCCAATCCTGAACATGACTCTTGGGTTCTGCGTGACCAGCTAGTCCTCTCCTGGATTAATGGTTCACTTCATCCCACCGTCCTCTCTACCGTCACCAACCTCACTACTGCTCGGGCAACCTGGCTGGCCCTTGAGCGCCGTTTTGCCTCCCGCAATCAGAATCGATTGCTGCAACTTCGTGGTGAGTTGTTCCGTACTCTTCGCGGTGATCTCTCCATCACCGACTACCTCGACAAAATTAATACTCTTGCCAATTCCTTGGCTCTGTCTGGTTCCCCAATTTCACCATCATCATGTCAAATGTTGGACCTATGTATGAAAATACAGTGGCCTCTGCTCAGGCCCGTGACACTCCAATCTCCTACGCCGATCTGGAAGCTCTCCTTCTGAGTGCTGAACAACGGTTGCTGCCCACTCTTCGTCCTGGTTCAGACTCCATGGTCACTGCGCTCGCCGCCACTCATGGTCGTGGGTTTCCGCGTGGGGGCTCGCGAGGCTCTCGGCAGGGCACTCGTGGATATTCCACGGCCTATACTCAATCTGGTGGCAACGACCAATCTGGTGGCTCCTTTCGTGCCTCTTGCGGGACGGCCTCCTCGGTTCCGGTCCGACAACCCCTGCTGGCAATTCCTCCCCCGGCTCTCAGTCTTCCTCCTCTGGGCAACGGGTTCGCTGCCAAATCTGCAGCCTCCCAGGTCATTCTGCTCTCAATTGTTATAACCGGCTCAATCTAGCATATGAAGGACGAGTGCCCACTTCATGCCTCACGGCCTTGGCAGCTCAACAGGCCTCTGCGGCCCATTCTCCAGCATCTGCAAATTGGGTTATGGACTCTGGAGCGAATGCCCACATCACGAATGAGTTGGGCTCGTTGACTAAGGCCAGTGCGTATCTTGGTTCTGATTCCGTCGGTGGTGTTGTCGGCGGTACAGGTTTGGCTATCACCCATATTGGCTCCACTTCCTTTCCTTCTCCCACTCTTCCATTCTCCCTTCGTGATGTCCTCCATTGTCCTACTGCCTCTCACTCTCTAATTTCTATCAATAAATTTGCTCGTGATAATCATTGTTCGTTTACCTTCTATCCTAACTCTTTTGATGTACAGGATCTGGTGACGGGGAGGATCCTTTTCGGGGAACGAGTGATAATGGTCTCTATTTCTTTCCAGCTTCATCTAATAAGTCTGTCCCTGCCCGTGTCACCCTTCATGGTGTTCGCGTAGCAGAACCTGTCTGGCATTCGCGTCTCAGTCATCCCTCGTCTTCCGTTCTTCGATCGTTGTGCTCCCAGAATCTTTTACCTGTTAGCAATTCTAGGATTTCTAGCTCCTATGTTTGTGACTCTTGTCCGTTAGGAAAAAGTGCAAAATTGTCTTTTCAATCTTCTAATTCCATTAGCACATGTCCTCTTGAACTTATTCACACGGACGTGTGGAGTTCTTCAAATAATTCTGTTTCTGGCTTCAAGTATTATGTTCTTTTTGTTGATGATTTTTCGCGTTATACTTGGCTTTATCCTATGCGTTTAAAATCTGAAGTTTATTCTCACTTTGTGGCCTTTAAATCTATGGTGGAAAACCTTTTTTCTTCTCGTATAAAAATCCTCCAATCCGATGGGGGTGGTGAGTACACTAGCACTTTGTTCAAATCTTTCTTATCTACTCATGGCATTGTTCACCGTCTCTCGTGTCCTCATCATCCCGAACAGAACGGCCTTGCCGAACGCAAGCACCGTCATCTTGTTGACACCGGCCTCACTTTGCTGGCTCATGCTTCAGTTCCTTCGGCTTATTGGGTTGAGGCAATGCATACTGCGGTCTATCTACTCAACCGACTTCCCTCTCGTGTTCTAGGTTCCATTTCACCCTATCAGAAATTATTTAAACGTCCCCCTCATCCAAATGTGTCTTCTTAGGTTACTCCTTAGATCATCATGGCTATCATTGCTTAGAACTTCCTTCTCAGTGTGTTTTCTTATCTCATCATGTCATTTTCGATGAACTCACTTTTCCTTTTGAGACCAGGCTTGCTCGTCCCTCCGGAAAGTCTTCCCCGCCTTCGGACCCTCCTCTCATTATCATTGGCCCTCTTGATTTGCCCCTGAACCTGCTGCCTCCAGCCCCATTTCCAGCTCAAACAAATCAGCCCATGGCCCAACCTGATCAGCCTGTGGATCAAATACCCCAGCCCATGGCCCCACCCGCCAAGCCCAACCCACCTGTTTTAAACCCAGAGCCTTCTGTTCAAATCTACCAGCGTCGTCATCCATCGACTCTGCCCCGCCATCCTACCCCACCGACCTGTGCTCCACATCTTCCCCCAACACCACCAAATGCGACGCCTACCACCAGCCCACTCTAGGTCTATCGGCGTCGCACCTCCTCCACCTTTTCTAACCCGACCGATCCTGCCCCGCCAACCTCCCTGCCCTCTAAATCACATCCATCCGCTCAGGTCCCGGTCAACACACACTATGCTCACTCGTGGTAAGGCTGATCTTCGAAAACTCACATCCAAATATGCACATACTGCTCTGCTTGAATCTAATGAACTTGTTGAGCCTACCTGTTTTACCCAGGCACAGAAACATGAAGCTTGGCGTCGGGCTATGGCGGAGGAATTTGATTCCTTGCAACGCGCAGGTACCTGGTCCCTTGTTCTCCGCTCCGCTTCGATGAATGTCCTCCCCAACAAGTGGGTTTTTCGCATTAAGCGACACTCTGATGGTTCCATCCAGCGGTACAAAGCCCGTCTTGTTGCAAACGGTTTCCACCAGCAACCGGGCCTGGATTTTGGGGAAACATTCAGCCCTGTGGTAAATCACTCAACCATTCGTCTTGTTTTGCCCCTCTCTGTTCAATTCCGATGGCAGGTACGCCAACTTGATGTGCAGAATGCATTCCTTCATGGTTTCCTAGAAGATGAGGTCTACATGCGCCAGCCTGCAGGTTTTGTTGACTCTCAATTCCAGATCATGTGTGTCGCCTTCGGCGGTCCTTATATGGCCTCAAACAGGCCCCCCGTGCCTGGTTTCACGGCTTTTCCTCTCATCTCGAGGATTTGGGTTTCACCTCCTCCCGAGCTGATTACTCTCTATTCACCTACTACTAGGGTGCTGTGCGTATTTTCCTCTTAATATATGTTGATGACATCTTGATTACAGGTAATGACTCCACTCACATTGCTTCCCTCATCGCTGACTTGGGACGCCTCTTCTCTATGAAGGACCTTGGTCCCCTTCATTACTTCTTGGGTATGGAGGTCCAGCTCAACCCAACTGGTCTCTCTCTCACTCAGCATTCCTACCTCTGTGATTTGCTACGCCGGTCTCACATGCTTGATGCCAAGCCCGTCTCCACGCCTGTTGTTGCTGGCCGCCGCCTTAGCTCCCATGATGGGGATCCTTTACCCGATGCTACTGAGTACCGCAGTATCGTTGGGGCTTTGCAATACCTCACCCTCACCCGTCCCGACATAGCCTTTGCTGTCAACCAAGTCTGCCAGTTCATGCATCAGCCTACCTCTACTCACTAGATCGTTGTTAAGCATATCCTTCGCTATGTCAAGGGCAGGCCCAGCCTCGGCCTGCTCTACCATCCTGGCTCACTTGCCTTGACAGCTTACTCAGATGCTGACTATGCAGGCGACCTCGATGATCGTCGGTCCACGGGTGGTTACTGCCTTTATCTTGGCTCTAACTTGATATCCTGGAGTTCCAAGAAGCAGGGTGGGGTCTCCCGTTCCAGCACCGAAGCAGAGTACAGACAACTTGCTTACACCGCTGCTGCTGTCTCCTGGTTCCGTGCTCTATTCTGTGACCTACGCCTTCCGCTTACTCGTCCTCACTGTTCTGTGACAACATCAGCTCCATCTCCTTGGCTTCCAATCCCGTCTTTCATGCCCGGACTCGTCATGTTGAGGTTGACTATCATTATGTCCGTGAAAAGGTTGTTCGTGGTGAGTTACTCGTGTCTTACGTCTCAACCCTTGACCAGCTGGCGGACATCTTCACCAAAGGCCTCTCTGTCTCCAGGTTTCGCTACTTGTTATCCAAGCTGCCTGTTCTCGATCGCCTGTCAGCTTGCGGGGGTGTATTAGACAACCTGTCTGATATTCCCAAATCAAATCCTCAATTAGCATCAATATGTCTATCATCTTTCTATATCTTCCAGGATTCTCCAATCAAGCTGATTTAGGAATTGTCAACCCTTCCTGTAATTTAGAGATATGATTGTGTAGTTTCCTAATATCACTTTGTATAACCTGTGTATATAAACACCTTCTGATATCACTGTAATATAAGCTTAAACGCATATTCAGTAAATCTTACAGCAAATACCTCTCTACCTAAAGGTTTCAGCCTCGGTTTATTTGAACTTCGTCTTGCAATATGCATTGATTAGGAGGTGGATACTAAACAACTATCAATTTCCGCACATGCAAAGGATATGTTCATGACAAACATAAACAGAAAGGAGGCTTCTGATGGACCCATAAGCCAGCCAAACTTGTAAAAGACTGAACTCAGTGTCAATCGTAAGGTTCCATTTGTTTAGATAGGGATAGGGATAGGGATTGGGATTTAGGTTTTACAGAAAGGCATAAAATTTTTGTTTAGAAAACAATGCATGTAAGCTAGATTGCTAGGAAAGCTTGTGGCTCGCACTAAAAATTTAGGGTTGTGCTCTTTATTTTTTCAAATCTCTTAAGATTTTTTATCTGAAAATTACAAACCCATGGATAAAATTGGAGATAAGAATAATAAAAGGATAGCAAATAATTATAAATAAAGAGGCAGGTGAAGAAAATGGAGCAACAGAATCAGCTCAATATGGAAAAGAGAAATGAAGATAGCAAATGGATTTCATATCACTTTGTGTCTATAGTTATTTCAAATACTTTTCAATAGAACTACATCTAGTTATTTCAAATACATTCAATCGAGTGTTTTAGAGTTTTGGCAGCACATGTAGCCTTGTTATCAAATCCAAATCCAAATTTCGACCAAAACAAACGGAATTTATCAGATGACAGAATTGAATTAACAGAAATTAATTTCCTAGAATATTATCTCTTGTTTGGGTAATATGAAAGTAAAATAAATTTAAACATGCCATTTATGCTCATATACAAATGGTAGTTACAAAAGATAGAATTTTGAAAATGACACTTTTTTTATATGGAATTTAAATTTGGGATTTGTGGCATCCACATTCCAAGTTTTTTTTTTTTTTCCTTAGAATTTTAAATTCCTATATTTATGCATCTAATCAAGAGACTTGGTGCATAGAAAACTTGAAATTCTAACTATTTAACAAATCCCATGTTTTTTTCCCTCAT
Organism: Prinsepia uniflora; assembly: GCA_032719365.1. Lineage (NCBI taxonomy): Eukaryota > Viridiplantae > Streptophyta > Magnoliopsida > Rosales > Rosaceae > Prinsepia > Prinsepia uniflora. The sequence continues at coordinate 57,875,734 of CM064868.1, read as the reverse complement.
CCCAAACACACCCTAAGAGAATTTACAACTAAACTGGGGGGCTATATAAATAAAGGTAAGGGTATAACCTTTCATCTGAAACTGAGGAACATTATCAGAACATATGAAGTAAAGGGTCACCTGTTTTGGCCAGGAAGAAGATAATGAATTCTGAAGTTCCATGCGTTTAGCAGCTAGGCCCTTCAAACCCTCTTTCAGCTTCACTTCATGATGCTTCTTTTCTTCCAACGAACTCACTAGTCTATCTAGAAATCTGAAATTAAGGTGGGAGTAAATATAGAGCAAAAATCAAAGAATAAAAAACCAAAGCTACAATCATTTTAACTCATTATAGTTCAAGAAAAGAAGTAAGACTACTTATATATAAAGTAACCTACAGTACATAAATTTAAACTCAACCTTCATTAAATCCGCAAGCAAACTACAATTATCTGGAGTGCAGTTTATTTTACCAGTCTGAGAATCAATTCTGGAACACCCTCTTTGAAAATGACAAAAATTTGAGAATAGAATCTTCCTATTACTAGAATTAGAAGTAACTGTTCAACGAAAGAAAGAAAGAAAACAAGATCATGCAAGCACATACTATAAATGTATTACTTCGTTATTTCTTAAACCAGACAAAATTTAAATCCAAAATGATAACATATGTATGTCGTTCTTCCAGACAAGTATAAGAACAAATCTCATTCAATTTAACCAAAAAATGCTACTTGTACTGCTTTTGGGAAAAGATGCTAAAAAAGGTGTCGTCTAAGTATAAGCACACCGAAACAAATTGGCAAAGACAAATCTAGCAAAAAAATAACATCACCTCTTGGAGTTGAGAATCATGATCAAGTCTCGCGTTTTCCTATTCGTAAACAAAGAAATGGCCAACGAAACATCAGATAGCATTGTCTCAATGGCATCATGAGCATATTGTTGTAGCACAAAGGGAGCAGCTGCCTGGACTTGATGTTGCAAGGTCAAAGTTTCTTCATTCTTCAACTCAACCAACCGCTGGTTTAGAAAAGCTTTGACCTAATGCAGAATATTAATGGATATCAAATCATGAATAGGAAAATCCATGATATGACCATAGATATCAAACCAAAAATAAAAGATATCACAAACATACACATATATCACTATTTTCTCCAAAAGTCAAGAACAGAGGATACTAACTTGAAAAATAAACGAGAAAAAGAAAAATAGTCATACGATTAATTGTATATACCTCATGGAGATCATCAAGAATCTTGTTCCGATAATCCGTCTCCAGAAGTTGGCTCCTGCCTTCCTTGATTTCGGTCGTTTGGGTTAAAGTATCAGCAATAGACGTGTGATTGTCCACAACTACATCTGGTAGATTGGCATCATCAATCACATCAATTTGAGGGCTTTCAACACTAATATCCCAAGATATATCTGACACAGAGATCTGTGGGATCTCATCAGATTTTACAGCTTCATTTGGAGAACTCTGCAAGATCTCACTGGCATTGACCATTTCATAAGGACCCAAGCCATTACCAGTATCATCTGTTTCTTCCACGGTACCAATATCCCAGTCGATCTGAGAACTATTCACAGAAAAATCCCAGTCCATACTGTCCACATTAATGTCTACATCCGCATTTGCATTCTTTGTCTCAATATTGCTCGATTGAACATCCCCAGAATCAACAACCTCAGACCCCACAGAGACATTCAAAGACGGGGGATGTTTATGTAGATCTTTCAAGTTGGTTAACACAACCAAAGATTTCTGTAATCACATTAAAAAAAAATAACAGAATTGATTTAATGTTATTCACAATGATCTCAAGTTTACATCATCATTTTTAAATCTTTAAGCTATTATTTCTCATCAATCATGAAAAAAGAAATACATATCATTACTGCCTTACATCCTTCTCCGTGTGACCATCTTTTACAATGTTAGAGTAATATTCCAGAGCCCTTGATACAGAATCACCACTTAACACTTCCAAAATCCTGCTAAATATGCTTGGAAGTGACTTTGCAGTCTCTAAGAGTTCCAACCTCACATTTTTTCCCTAAAGAAAGAACCAGATACAAATATTCAATATACATGAATTTTAAAAAAAGAAAACTAATCAAACCAAGTTGGAAAACCACAGGCAAAAGGGTACACAATCAAACCTGCAGTCCAAGCTCTTGACAAGCCTCAATATACTTGGCTGCTGATAGAGCTGCACTTCTCTTAATATCAGTTTCTTTGTGCTCTAGTTCTGCTAATTGTTGCTGAATCTTTTGCACCTGCTTTTTCTGAAATGGACTTCAACATAGGAGAAAATTTGATTAATAAAATCACATCAACATGAAAGACATAAAATTGCATGAACTAATCTTAGAAGGCAACTACAGTAGCACATACTCACATCTCATAGTTCACATTTTGAACCATTATTTGAGCAGCCTCACCAAGATATATGAAATCCTTCTCAAAAGAACGCACAATTGATTCCCAAATACCCTGCCCATAAAATTCAAAACACCATAAGCAAAAGGAACAAAACAACTAAATTGCACATCAATTAAGTACACGTGCCGTTGAGAGAAAGAGAGTTAAAGATCTTACAGCAGCACCCGTTAGCCGGCCGAATATGTTCCGGCTTTCTGGAGCTGACTTCACTAGAATATCATGTATCTGTTTGGCCTCCAAGTAACCAATTCCTGGAATTAGCATTCTAGTTAACCCATTTACACGGAATTTCAAATTCTCAAGAACCCAATTCCCAACGCAATCACAAATTCACAATTCAACATAGAATAGGTTTCAAAAACTTACCATCAGGCTCCAAGCTATGGAAATAGGGATTGATATCTTTAGGAAGGGAAGCGAATTCTTTGGAAGTTCGACCTCTCACTGCTGCCAATCGTTTTCTCCAATCTCCAGGTATTCTCTTCCGATCAACCAGCCATTCTTCAATTGAATCATAAAGTAATCGAATTATCAACCCAAAGGTAAAATTTAAAAATTTCTCAAAAGAAAAAAAAACAATAATAAATTGAATTTGGTGATTTTGTGTACCTCCGAGACGAGAAAATGCGATGTCGATTGGGAGTTTCCCGAAGTCCTCCGGATTTGGCATTTTTCCGAGAAATATCTTTCGAGGGAAAGCAGTTTCCTTTCTGAAAGTCTGATTCTCAGCTCTGTTTGATCGATACTGTGATTTGAGAACGGCTATGGACTGGAAGTCTGGAAGTGGTGTGCAGGTTACGGGTAAACGGGTCGGGTTCAATGAAGATGATCTTGGACCCAACACACGCACGAGGCCCAATTTTGAGGAAGGGTTAAAATAGTCATTTCGAAAAGTAAATGTAATCTGGTGCAACGTAGGTGTATGTATAGTCGACCAATTTTTTGTTTTTTTTTTTTTTTTGCAGGTAGTCTTTGACTCTTTGTTTCTGCGTTCGTAGTGAGTACTCAGAAGAAATTGCTGAATACTGAGTTTCACCTGGAAGGTAGTTTCCTATTTTGGTTCGTTTTCCGTGTTGTCTCTATGAATTCAAATGCTAATCGATGTATGCTTATACACATTTAGGGTTTCGGGTTGTTAATTTTTTTGTTTGTGTTTCGTGATTGGATCTTCATCTTGGGCGTTAGCATTAAGTCGAATTTACATGGATTTTGGTTTCAATGTTTCACCGGAAATTTTGGTTTTTGGATTTTTTATTTCATTGAAATGATAGAGTTTTAAATGAAAATGCTTTGAGTATGAATTCCAAGAGTTGATTGGTATTATCAAATTTTTCATTTTTCTTTTGCATAAGTTCTCATGTCATGGGTTTATTTTTGTCTTCCCAAATGCTTTGTTTGCCAATGTGGAAGAACTTTCTTTAGGAAATGAAATCTGGGTTGGATAAAATGCTCAACCTAAGTCATTGTCCATCCAGGGAAATGGATGCTTCTATAAGATTGAACCAGTAAAGCTTATGTGTTAAAAACCGATAGAATAAAGGAAAACAACTTTTTTTTTTTTGCTTTGTCATGTATGGTATAACCGTATAAGCTTAGTTTACCTTTGAGAATGATCATCTGGCGACTAATTTCTGATATATGTATGATTTCGTTACAGTTTTTGCCAGTTCAGATTTGGAAACCGTCATGGACTCCTTGGACCCTGCGGAGCGTAGGTATTTGGAGGATGAGGATAGTCCTACCATGAAGACAATTAAGGGAGCAACGTTTGGATTCGCTTCTGGAACTATTTTCGGGACCATAGTTGCTACTTGGTATGATGTGCCTCGTGTTGAGAGAAGTGTTGCTCTTCCAGGGCTGATTAGGACCCTGAAGATGATGGGAAACTACGGGATAACATTTGCTGCAATTGGGGGAGTGTACATTGGTGTTGAGCAGATGGTGCAGAATTATAGGATGAAGAGAGATTTTATCAATGGAGCCGTTGGTGGTTTTGTTGCTGGGTCAACTGTTCTAGGCTACAAAGGTGAGGACATCTTTTGATGCTTAACTTCTTTCTTCTTTCATGAGTGGTAATTTGTGGCAATTATTACAAGCAGTCATAACTAAATGCTAGTTCAGACATGATCTATTTAGATATTCAGTGTTAGTTTTTTTTTTTTTTTCTCTTTTTCTTTTCATTTTCTTAGTATTTCTGCAAAGCAAATTTGGTTTTGTTTTAGGAGAAAGATTTTTATTCAATGTTCATCCACAAAATAATTCCGTGTCTTATCTTTTCTCAGGGTTTTCTTTTGTTAAATTATTTCATAATTGTAAGGCTAAGGATTGAGGGGGAAAATGCTATAGAATCTAGAAATCAATAAATCTGACACTAATGCTAGAAAGGAATTGACTGTTTCTTTTTTTATTCTTTTTTTACTTATCCGAAATTTATTAAATTCTGCCACAAACTAGCTATTAAACAGTTGATATTAGTTTTCCCCCAAGAAAAGGCATTCCTCTGGTGAAAATTATCTACAGCTGCTATTATGATATCACCCTTTAAGCTAGATGATTCTTATGCATGTGTTATACTGTATGGTTTGTCTGGAAACACCAGTGTTAACTTTTAGGTAGAAAATAAAAAATTCAGTAATTATGTTAAATTTTTGTGTTTAAGAGTGGTTTTCCTGTAACCATATATATGAAATGGAATATGTTTATGTTTTGTTTCATGTCTACAAATGTCAGTGGAAAGTAGGAACTATCTTCTGTTGGGTTTGGTGTTAAATGGGATGAGAATAAATTGCTGACGGCTGCTTTGCTCATATAGCCTTTGGGAATATATATTGTGAATCTTGTAAATAGACATGGAAATAGCTGTCTCAGTAAATTGAGAATGTCTAAGAGTGTCTGTTTATTTAGGATCTCTAGTCCAACTACTTGAGGCATCCTCAGTAATTAGATTGCACATGGTTGTAAGATCATCTAAGGAAAGAAACCTTTTTGAACAAGTTTTCACTTGCACATGAACAGCATTAGTCACCCTAGAATTACTACGTGTGGGATATTATTTCTTCCTGCCCTAGTTTTGTTAAAACCTTGAACCAGTTGCACATCATAAGTTTTGGCTACAATAAGATGTCTATTCTGTGTGAAATTTAGCATTAGAAATCAACAGCTTCTTTAATTTACAGAACAGCACATTGAATGGCTCAAGTTGGCTCTGTGCACAAAATTTCAACCTTGCTTCTCTAACATTCTCTTGGAATATATATATATATATATATATATATGTATATATGAAAGCACATTGAGTGAATAGGGTTAGCTTTGCAAACAAATCTTGAAGCAGTTTCTCAATGATCCTCTCTCAAATGCAGAGTTAATAAAATTTATTCAATGTATTTTCGTCTAATGGTCCCAACACTGGAGTGGCAACATTCAGCTCATAGAGATTTCAAAAAAATTTCCAAAACTTATGTTGTTATATTTAATGGGTTGTTGATCTTGTGTCTAGCTTCTATTTTGAATTTGAAGAGCATGCATTGAGTTTTCACTTTTTTGTTTCTTAAGTGATCACCGAGTAATTGCTTGCAAATTTGTAATCCGTCAAGATGGATTATTGTGTTAGAAACAGAGCATCCTTGTTCATTTCCATACGTGCGAATAAAATTTGCATTTGATTTCTATCCTTGTTTTCTGTGTCTTGATTGCTTAACTATTCTTTGCACTCGGTGATCATTGTTATCACTGTTGGTTTGATTATCTATTCAATTTAATTATAAAGCATGCAGAGATTACCTATTTATTTCATGGGGGTAAAATTAAATGAATCAGGACTTGGACTCTAGTTTCTAAATTGATATTTACTGTGTTAGTATTGTTGTTCTCATATTACTAGCCGTCCATTTTATAGGAAGGAGTATTTCCACTGCAATTTCTGCTGGAGCAGCCTTGGCGGTCACTTCGGCACTTATTGATGCTGGGGGCCAGACCACAAGAATGGATACCGGCAAGGAATACTATCCTTACACCACCAAGAAAAGATCCATTGCTGATTCATAAACTTGCGGTTGCCGCTCTTGGAGGAAGGTATTGACAGAGCAAATGAAAAGAAACGATCCCTTTTTTTCTAAATTGCCTGTATTTTTGGAGATGTAATCATACTCTTACTTCTCTCTGATGTTCAAATTTAAGTTTTTGGGCCTGAACGTGTGTTTTGAATAAATTTCGTATCTAATGCTACCGTTGAAATATGTTGTTAGTACTGAGACAATATATATTATTTTGTACTACAGTTTTCTCATAATTAGGGTGGTTTCGATTCCAATTATCGGGAGCAATTATGAGTAATGTAGGATGATATGGTTTAGGCAGCATCCCAAAAAAAATACATTGAAATGAGTTCCAAATTTCAAAACCTTTTAATTCACAAATTCAAACTTGGAATTTTAGTCTCTTAATTTCTTTTATTAAGGAAATTAAAACTAAAATAAACTATTCCTAATTAAACCCTAAACCCTAAACTAATTAACTACTAATTAACTCTACTGGCACTATTGTTCTCAGCGACGCCGAGGCATGCAGGCTGATTATCTTCATGCATAAGGATACTAGATTACCTAGTATAAAAGATTTTAAAATCATCACAAAGCTCCCTTTTTTCTTCTTGGTTCGAAGGCATAAATTCTAGGCATTAGTGACATTCTTGATTAAAGATTATAATTGTTTGTTGTTCATCATAAACTACAAGTATTCATGAAACTGTTTACATCCAAAAAAATTCACTACGAGTTGGAGTAAGGGATTTACCAGATTAAAGACCCAATCCAACTAAGGCTCAAACCCAACTAGCATTGCTGCAGGATTATATGGAATCACGAGCGTGATTGGCACAGTTTACACTGACACGTTGCTAAAATTGTCAGAAGGCAAAGGGGAGGTGCGGCAAAGTCTTCACAATGGAGGACCGGACGTGGATAGACAAGTCAACCAACCTCACTCTCAAGCTGCCTGTAAAAGGAGAACAAACCTTTTTTTCCTCAAAAGAAAACTAACAATTCAATCAAACAAACAAATTAATTGAACTCAATCAATTTCAACAACTAAAAATCCTCAAAAATTTCTTTGTTACTCCAAAGCTTTCCTTCTTAGAAAAAACTTGTTTCTTTCAATCTAGAATCAAGATCCAGTTCTCTTCTCAACCCTTCTTAACTCCAATTTTCCCTTCATTTCGACTTGCATCCCAAGTTCAATTCTGAAGACTTCCGACCACCTGACGTCATCCCGACTTACTTGCAAATCTTGTTTTGAAGGCCACCTAACACTTCACTCATTCTGACTACCTCAAACCAGTCTTTGAGGTACACACACTCTCACTCCTAGACATCATCCCATCGTTCTTATTGCTTTGCCAATCTATGACATGATTACAACGGATGTTCATCCAGTTTATGGTCTCTCGACCAGCCTGCCAGCTCATGGCTTAGTCTAGAGATAGTTTACTTGCATCACTTTCATTCCTCACTTTTTAAGTGTTTGTACTTCACCTCCATCTCAAGACAATTGATTTCTTCAAGTTTGATCTAGATATCTGGAATATATCAAACAATGCTTCCTAGGACGGAATAGAAATCGAAAAATGAATGGCAAGTAATCAAATGGAAAGCCTTTCATGGGTGGCAGACGCATCAACTATCGCCCTAGGGCAACGTTTGGAGCAAAATTAGGTGGTTGTGATCGAAATTGGGGGAAAGACCAATTAACCATCCACAATTATCCGTTTAGGGGCATCTTTAATCTCAAGAGGCAAATGATTGAATGGAAATGGTCATATATCTAGGAAAGGACGATTGGACACACAACAATGTTCCCACACGAAGCTAAGGCTTCAAAAAGTAGAATCCACTCATTTTGAGACCTTTGGAGGCGTTCAAAAAAATAAATCAGTCCAAATAAAAATAGTAGAATTGGATTTTTTTTTTTTCATAAACAAAGCCTAGGTAGTTACAAGAAAGGTCAAAACGGTTGAAAAAATCTTCCCCTTTGAGATTTCCCTACCCATCAAAAGAGAAAAAAATTTCTAAAAATTAGGTAAAAACGGTATAGCTAGTAAATGAAGAAGGGGCTCTGGTTATCTTAGGCATCTGGTCTACATAGGAGTATGGATGGGTGTGCATATTGGTAAAATCATCAACCCTCCCGGGCGGAGCCAAACCAAACAGAACCCCCAAATCAAGAATATTCAAGGTCATTGCTCTGACGCCGAAGTCAAAAGTATTAGTATTGTTGTTCAAAAAACACATAGCAGCACTAAAAAGGTTCACATCCAAACTAGTAGATATGTTGGATAGGCTTACCTGATGATATATTTTGTTGGTCCAGAGGTAGGCTCAACACTCTTTATTCGTCCTCTCCATTCACAAGACATAGTGGTTAGAGATCTTGAACGCTCGACCGAAAAAAAAAACGACCCCAAGAGCGGTGGAAATCACTCCAAGGGAAAAAAGAGCGCCAGTAAATAGGGGTAGCTTGAAATTCAGAGAAGCCATGGTAAAAGAGGGATCACCATTTCCGGAATCCTACATCGTCAACAAGGACCCAGAGGACGACAAAGCTTGACCTCGCACTAGGAAGGGTTTATTGGCCTATATGGCCCTCCTCTTCACAGTCCCTTGAAATTCATATAAATGACTGATTTTTCTCAATCTTTCGCATCCAGTAGGAATTGAACCTACGAATTCTCCAATTATGAGTTGGGCGTTTTTAATTGTACTTATTCTTTCTACCCATCCAAGGGATTACTCCAATCTTCCAGTTAAATTTTGTACGTAAATAGAAAAATTATAGATAGGGCACTATACTATTGACCCATCCAATTTTATTGAGAATTTTTTGGGATCAATCATTGGACCATCCAAACAAAAAATACTTTTTCTTGGATGAAGAAAGAGATTATTCGATCCATTTCCCTACCGCTCATTATATATATATAATAACCGAAAAGATAATTTGATATGCCAATGATTTTTTTTTCGTGTTTCAGAATACGGTTAACCAACATGTTAACTAATCGATTACCAAAAAATAGATCGAATTTTGCAATTAGATAAAGAGAACTCTTTGGAGTCTTCTTACATACAATGTCTTTTCTTAAAAGACTTCCTTCTTTTTTGATCTTGTGCCAATGCCCAGGTAGTGTCCAGCTGAGAGGACCCTATCTTTCATGGGTCATTAAAATGAGTTCCAAATTTCATAACCTTTTAATTCACAAATTCAAACTTGGAATTTTAGTTTCTTAATGTCCTTTATTAAGGAAATTAAAACTAAAATAAACTATTCCTAATTAAACCCTAAATCCTAAACTAATTAACTCTACTGGCATTATTGTTCTAATTAACGCTGAGGCATGCAAGCTGCTACTTTACCATTACAACTCCCTTGTAGTGCAAGAGAACAAAGGTATTGTTATCAATTTTGTCATATTGCTCATGGGATCATCGGAATCCATTGCTAAATTGGTGATGTCATGATGATTGTCATGGCTACGGTGATGACGGCGATGGTGTTGGAATCGAGGTGATGATCAGCAACGGTTATTGTGGCCGCAGAGATAATGGTGCGGAGACTATTAAGCTTCTCGATCAGCATGGCTCGTGAATTTCTTCTTAGTTTGAAGCCATAAATTCTAGGCATTACTGACATTCTTCTTGTTTGTTGTTTACATCCAAGAAAATCCACCACGAGCTGGAGTAAGGGATTTACCAAATTAAAGACCCAATCCAACTAAGGCTCAAACCCAACTAGTATTGCTGCTGGATTATATGGAATCACGAGCATGTTTGGCGCAGTTTACATTACCACGACGCTAAAATTGTCAGAAGGCAAAACGAAGGTGCGACAAAGTCATCACGATGGAGGAGCGCACGTGGATGGACAAGTCAACCAACCGCACTCTCAAACTGCCTGTAAAAGGAGAAGAAACCTTTTTTTCTCAAAAAAAAAAACTAACAAGTCAATAAAACAAACAACTTAACCAAACTCAATCAATTTCAACAACTGCAAATCCTCAAAAAAAAAATTTGTTACTCCAAAGCTTGCCTTCTTGGAAAAACTTTTTTCTTTAGATTTAGAATCAAGATCCAGTTTTCTTCTCAACCCTTCTAAACACCAATTTTTCCTTCATTTTTACATGCATCCCAAGTTCAATTCTGAAGACTCCCGACCACCTGACTTCATCCCGGCTTATTTTTACATCTTGTTTTGAAGGCCACCTAGCACTCTACTCATTCTAACTGTGTGAAACTAGCCTTTGAGGTACTCACACTCCCAGTCCTAGATGTCATCACACCGTTCCTACTATTTTGCCAATCTATGACATGATTACAATGGTTATTCATCCACTTGATGGTCTCTCGGCCAACTTGCCAGCTCATGGTTTAGTCTAGAGATAGTTTACTTACATCACTTGTAATTCATTCCTCACTTTTAAGTTTTTGTACTTCACCTCAATCTCAATACAATTAATTTCTTTAACTTTGATCTAGATATATGGAATATATCAAACAATGCTTCCTAGGACAGAATAGCAATCAAATGGAAAGCCTTTCACTAGTGGCAGATGCATCAACTATCGCTCTGGGACAACGTTTGGAGCAAAACTGAGTGGTTGTGATCGAAATTAGGAGAAAGGCCAATTAACCATCCACAATGATCCGTTCCGGGGCATCTTCAATCTCGAGAGGCAAATGATTGAATGGAAAATGTTGTATATCCAAGCAAGGACGATTGGACACACACCAATGATCCCACACAAAGCGAAGCCTTCTGCAAGTGGAATCCACTCCATTTTGAGACCCTTGGAGGCATTTGGAAAAACAAATCAGTCTAACCAAAATTAGTATAATTGGATTTTTTTTTTCGTAGACAAAGCTTAGGTAGTTACAAGAAAGGTCAAAACGGTTCAAAAATTGTCCCCTACGCATCAAAAGGGCATAAAATTTCTAAAACTTAGGTAAAAATGGTATAGCTAGTAGATGAAGAAGAAGCTATGGTTATCTTAGGCAGCTGGCCTGTATAGGAGTATAAAGGGTGTACATATTGGTAAAATCAACAATCCTCCCAGATGAAACCAAAGCAAACAGAATCCCCGAATGAAGAAGAGTCAAAGTAATTAGTCCGACTCTGAAGCCAAAAAGTATTAGTGCTGAAAACACATAGCAGCACTAAGAGGTTCACATTCAAACTAGTAGAGAGGTTGGAGCAAAACTGAGTGGTTGTGATCGAAATTAGGAGAAAGGCCAATTAACCATCCACAATGATCCGTTCCGGGCCATCTTCAATCTCGAGAGGCAAATGATTGAATGGAAAATGTCATATATCCAAACAAGGACGATTGGACACACACCAATGATCCCACACAAAGCGAAGGCTTCGGCAAGTGGAATCCACTCCATTTTGAGACCCTTGGAGGTGTTTGGAAAAACAAATCAGTCTAACCAAAAATAGTATAATTGAATTTTTTTTTTCATAGACAAAGCCTAGGTAGTTACAAGAAAGGTTAAAACGGTTCAAAAATTCTCCCCTACGCATCAAAAGGGCATAAAATTTCTAAAATTTAGGTAAAAATGGTATAGCTAGTAGATGAAGAATGAGCTATGGTTATCTTAGGCAGCTGGCCTGCATAGGATTACAATGGGTGTACATATTGGTAAAATCAACGATCCTCCCAGATGAAACCAAAGCAAACAGAATCCCTGAATGAAGAAGAGTCAAAGTAATTAGTCCGACTCTGAAGTCAAAAAGTATTAGTGCTGAAAACACATAGAAGAACTAAGAGGTTCACATTCAAACTAGTAGAGAGGTTGGATAGGCTTACCCAATGATATATTTTGTTGGTCTAGAGGTAGGTTCAAAACTATTTCTTCATCCTTTCTATCCACAAGACATAATGGTTAGAGATATTGGGACTCAATGAAAAAAGGCGACCCTAGGAGCATTGCAAATCACTCTAAGGGAAAAAAGAACACCAGATAATAGGGGTAGCTTGAAATTCAGACAAGCCATGGTAAAAAAAGGGATCACCATTTTAGGAATCCTACATCATAAAAAAGGACCTAGAGGATGACAAGGCTTGACTTTAACACTAGGAAGTGTTTACTAGCCTATAGGGTTGTCCTCTTCATAGTCCTCAATATCTGCTCCTAGGACTCACAAGGCTCCTTGAAACCTTAGCTAGAAATTCATTTAGCACCACTGATAGGATCGTCTGCATATCCTTTTAAGGGCAAAGAACCCACTGATTTCTTGCCTTTCATGGCCGGTTTAGGAGACATGGTTAAGGGGAGATTTGGAGATGATCTTGGATACTTAGAAAGGGGTTAATCACAATGTTTTTTTAATGGCCGAAGATTCAAGGTCGAAAGAATGTCAGATGGTGGGGTCATAGAAGTCGCGAGTAGTCTTGAATCTGAAAGCTTTTATTCAAAAAAAATTCAAATTTAATGGCAAATGTTTACACTTGACAAATCCACTACGAGCTAAAGTAGGGAATTTACCAGATTAAAACCCCAATGAAACTAAGGCACAAGCCCAACTAGCATCTACTACTGGATGATGAGGAATCGCGAGCGTGATTGGCACAATCACACTGATACTGGACAAAAACCATTAGAAGTCAAATGGGAGGTGCGCAAAGTCGTCGCGAGAGAGGAGCACCTGTGGATGCACATGTCAACCAATCGCTGTAACGCCCCGAAAATCCAAATAATGTAAATTTACAAAATAATATGTAAAATGAAGTTTTTACCCTTGGAGGGGTGTGGTTAGACGTTGAATTTTTGTTTGGAATACGTTTTGTACATTTTCTGAGGACCATTGTGTAGGTCTCGAGACGCTGAGTCCGTAGACAAGTGGCACGTCGAAAATGGAGCTCGGATGTGAAATTTATGGGTCTATGAAGTCAAGGGGTAAATCGGTAATGTATCATGTGAAAGGCAAAATGGTCAAATGACGAGATTTGGTAGATTCACTAGGGTGATGATTCATGCCACCCGCCAGTGACACATATCACCTCAAATTGAGGATTAGTAGCTAAGGTTACCACAGGTTGTCTAACCCAATTAAACTAAGCGTGCACTCTTAATAAACATACACGAATAAGTTATCAATCAAGCAATTAAACGAATTGAATTCACAACTTATGAAATCACAACTAAAGGTAATCAATTCATATTGCAAGTATGTACATGGTTTCGAATCACCCCCTAACTAAGAGGGGTTTAGTTCCTCATACTCACAACACATAGATTATTGAATTGAAACATTGAGAATAAAAGAAAGAAAACACCTAAACGTTCCAGTAATCCTCAATTGAATAGCAAGCACATTCAAGGCACTTCTCCTTCCTCTTTGTTGCGGCACAAGGGATGGTGGTGAATTGTGGTGGTTATGGATGATGTAGAATGGTGGAAAAGTGTGTAGGATGGGTGTATGGCACAGAAAGGAAGGTTTATGGTCAGAAAATATGGAGATTGGTGAAGGATGGTGGCTGCAGAGAATGGGTGCAGGTTTTTGACGTGAATAGTGAGAGAATGGTTGACTCTGAATGAGTCCCACCTAGGGTGCAGCCAAACAGATTTTATTTAAAGGGGAAGTAATCTTAGCCCTCTTAATTTCTGGAACAATTTAAGAAAACAAATCAGGAGAGAAAAAGGCAATTAAAATCAGAAATTAAGTCAAAGATTCTAGAAAAAGGAAAACAAAACAGGAAATTAAAAGAAATAGGTTAGGTGGCTTAGGATCAGGAATTAGGAAAGATGGGCCTCCCTTGTACGGCTAGGATTTAAAGTAGAATAGGAATGAATTTTTGTGGCTGAAAATAGACAACAACCATCCCCCTTGTGCGGCAAGAACTTTAGGACAGGTTTAGGCTTCTAGAACAACCAATTAAGTGTCCTAAAATGTTTTGGAATCCTTTTGTGGTTGGAACTTAGGTGAATGAGGATTAGGAAAGTTTAGAGCCAAAAATAGAAACTCCCAAGAATGGAACCCTCCAAGAATATAAACCTTTAAGAATAGAAACTTGGTTTCTAAATCTGAACTCTTTGTTCTTCATTTCATTTCTTCACTCACTCCTAGCCTCATTTGGTCTTCATTTTCGTCCATTCCTTTTGCTCCAAGCATGTGATATCCATTCCAAGCCCAATTATGCTCCAAAAGACTCCAAAATGCACCTTCTTGCACACTTTGCCCATTGAACCTGAAAACAGATGAAATTGGCTTAAAAGACTAAAATAACTAAGAACTAACAACGTAAATGCACAAGAACAAGCTAACTAAGTCGCATAAATATGCTCCTATCAAATTCCCCCACACTTATCTTTTGCTAGTCCTCGAGCAAAACAAAATAAACAAAAAAAAAACAAAACGAAACAAAACAAACAAAACACAACCTATCCTTCCAACATTTACCTCAGGGATTTCCAATGCACATGACATGTTAAAAATCATCATTCCCACAGATTTTAGTCATCTTTACACTTGAGCACATACTTAATCACCGTCACCACTTACTAGTTCACAATTAACCAATTAAAACGATGTTTTGAATGTAGTAACATGCCTTAGAGAATTTGCTCAATTCCTTACAAGATAAACACTCAATTTTCACTCAGATTTTCTAACTACACACCCTATACTAGGTATATGTGAGAAGATTAATGTAAACATGAAAACAAACACTCACATATGTTATAACAAAGAAGGCAATTTCTGGATTTATTAAGCATGTTTAGATATGATCTCATGAATGGGACGCTACTACTTAGATGCGAGAACCAGTGACACCATATGCTCATACTAAATTCAAACTCCACAAATTGAAACACATAACACTCAAGATTGAAGTCAAGGGTTGTAACGGGGCATGGGGTATTGGCCAACAACGAAAGGATAAGGATAACAAACGTTCTTAAAGCGATAGCAAGAAAAGTAATGAAATTGAAACTTAGAATTCACTTAAGATTGCATAAATCGTCTTTTAAACACAAGGGGCAGATTCAAGCAACACTTAGGGCCGAATTCAATGTTTTGGACCCTTTCTTCAACAAACAACACTTTAGAACTCTTTTTCATATCTTTTCCAACTCTTTTTCATTCTTTTCACACACTTTTCTTCTTCTTTTTCTTTTTCTACGAATTTCTTTTATTTTTCTTTTCTACCCGTGCCTTAGTAAGGAATATGGCACACACACACAAGAGTTACTTCCCCCACACTTGTTTTCTGCAATACATTGATCAAAAGGAATTCATTTTGATTCATGCTTTACTATGCTTCAAGAACAAAGGTATGGATGGTCCTAATCTAAGCTAGGTGAGGATAGTGTGAGTTAACAAAGAACATAGGCTAACAAAGCTCAACGAGGTTAACTTAAACATAAAATGATGTAGGATACACGGCAGTTTGGCTATGGTGGTGGACACTACACAACTTCATCTTGAATATGTGTTATGCAAAACAATAGCATGCTTTGAATGAAATGGGCATGAGTTCTAGCATTTGGAACTAAGTGATGAGACGCCTTCTAAGTAGTAACCAAGCAAAGAATAATGAGATCATGCAACGACTTAGAACACAATAATGCACAGATTATCAACTCTCCAAATAAACGTTTAGGCTCAAGTCTCACGAGGTTGTAGCTTTAATTTGAGTTCATTCCTTCAAGCATGTTACCAAACTGATATTTTTTTTTTTTTGTAATTACATGTGAATTCATAAGTTATAACCATAACCAAGCATAAACCAAAGAGAAAATCAGATTCCATCCATGTTATAGCTCTCTTTAACAATCATGCAATTAAAAACCGAATCCTCATCATTGTGATGGAAGGTAACCTAAGACACAAGCAAACACACAAAAACAACTCTTTTTGGGTTTTTCAAAACAATTTTTCAAATTTTTCTGAAATTTTCGGATTTTTAAGTCAAAACACACTAAAACACTCCAAAACAGCTTAAAATGACTTAAAAATAGCAAGGAACAAGTCTATAAGTAATGGGTGATAAAATCCCACGAATTTTCATAAAAAACACTTAGTGTCCTAAAATGTTTTGGAATCCTTTTGTGGTTGGAACTTAGGTGAATGAGGATTAGGAAAGTTTAGAGCCAAAAATAGAAACTCCCAAGAATGGAACCCTCCAAGAATATAAACCTTCAAGAATAGAAACTTGGTTTCTAAATCTGAACTCTTTGTTCTTCATTTCATTTCTTCACTCACTCCTAGCCTCATTTGGTCTTCATTTTCGTCCATTCCTTTTGCTCCAAGCATGTGATATCCATTCCAAGCCCAATTATGCTCCAAAAGACTCCAAAATGCACCTTCTTGCACACTTTGCCCATTGAACCTGAAAACAGATGAAATTGGCTTAAAAGACTAAAATAACTAAGAACTAACAACGTAAATGCACAAGAACAAGCTAACTAAGTCGCATAAATATGCTCCTATCAAATTCCCCCACACTTATCTTTTGCTAGTCCTCGAGCAAAACAAAATAAACAAAAAAAAAACAAAACGAAACAAAACAAACAAAACACAACCTATCCTTCCAACATTTACCTCAGGGATTTCCAATGCACATGACATGTTAAAAATCATCATTCCCACAGATTTTAGTCATCTTTACACTTGAGCACATACTTAATCACCGTCACCACTTACTAGTTCACAATTAACCAATTAAAACGATGTTTTGAATGTAGTAACATGCCTTAGAGAATTTGCTCAATTCCTTACAAGATAAACACTCAATTTTCACTCAGATTTTCTAACTACACACCCTATACTAGGTATATGTGAGAAGATTAATGTAAACATGAAAACAAACACTCACATATGTTATAACAAAGAAGGCAATTTCTGGATTTATTAAGCATGTTTAGATATGATCTCATGAATGGGACGCTACTACTTAGATGCGAGAACCAGTGACACCATATGCTCATACTAAATTCAAACTCCACAAATTGAAACACATAACACTCAAGATTGAAGTCAAGGGTTGTAACGGGGCATGGGGTATTGGCCAACAACGAAAGGATAAGGATAACAAACGTTCTTAAAGCGATAGCAAGAAAAGTAATGAAATTGAAACTTAGAATTCACTTAAGATTGCATAAATCGTCTTTTAAACACAAGGGGCAGATTCAAGCAACACTTAGGGCCGAATTCAATGTTTTGGACCCTTTCTTCAACAAACAACACTTTAGAACTCTTTTTCATATCTTTTCCAACTCTTTTTCATTCTTTTCACACACTTTTCTTCTTCTTTTTCTTTTTCTACGAATTTCTTTTATTTTTCTTTTCTACCCGTGCCTTAGTAAGGAATATGGCACACACACACAAGAGTTACTTCCCCCACACTTGTTTTCTGCAATACATTGATCAAAAGGAATTCATTTTGATTCATGCTTTACTATGCTTCAAGAACAAAGGTATGGATGGTCCTAATCTAAGCTAGGTGAGGATAGTGTGAGTTAACAAAGAACATAGGCTAACAAAGCTCAACGAGGTTAACTTAAACATAAAATGATGTAGGATACACGGCAGTTTGGCTATGGTGGTGGACACTACACAACTTCATCTTGAATATGTGTTATGCAAAACAATAGCATGCTTTGAATGAAATGGGCATGAGTTCTAGCATTTGGAACTAAGTGATGAGACGCCTTCTAAGTAGTAACCAAGCAAAGAATAATGAGATCATGCAACGACTTATAACACAATAATGCACAGATTATCAACTCTCCAAATAAACGTTTAGGCTCAAGTCTCACGAGGTTGTAGCTTTAATTTGAGTTCATTCCTTCAAGCATGTTACCAAACTGATATTTTTTTTTTTTGTAATTACATGTGAATTCATAAGTTATAACCATAACCAAGCATAAACCAAAGAGAAAATCAGATTCCATCCATGTTATAGCTCTCTTTAACAATCATGCAATTAAAAACCGAATCCTCATCATTGTGATGGAAGGTAACCTAAGACACAAGCAAACACACAAAAACAACTCTTTTTGGGTTTTTCAAAACAATTTTTCAAATTTTTCTGAAATTTTCGGATTTTTAAGTCAAAACACACTAAAACACTCCAAAACAGCTTAAAATGACTTAAAAATAGCAAGGAACAAGTCTATAAGTAATGGGTGATAAAATCCCACGAATTTTCATAAAAAACACTTAGTGTCCTAAAATGTTTTGGAATCCTTTTGTGGTTGGAACTTAGATGAATGAGGATTAGGAAAGTTTAGAGCCAAAAATAGAAACTCCCAAGAATGGAACCCTCCAAGAATATAAACCTTCAAGAATAGAAACTTGGTTTCTAAATCTGAACTCTTTGTTCTTCATTTCATTTCTTCACTCACTCCTAGCCTCATTTGGTCTTCATTTTCGTCCATTCCTTTTGCTCCAAGCATGTGATATCCATTCCAAGCCCAATTATGCTCCAAAAGACTCCAAAATGCACCTTCTTGCACACTTTGCCCATTGAACCTGAAAACAGATGAAATTGGCTTAAAAGACTAAAATAACTAAGAACTAACAACGTAAATGCACAAGAACAAGCTAACTAAGTCGCATAAATATGCTCCTATCAAATTCCCCCACACTTATCTTTTGCTAGTCCTCGAGCAAAACAAAATAAACAAAAAAAAAAAACAAAACGAAACAAAACAAACAAAACACAACCTATCCTTCCAACATTTACCTCAGGGATTTCCAATGCACATGACATGTTAAAAATCATCATTCCCACAGATTTTAGTCATCTTTACACTTGAGCACATACTTAATCACCGTCACCACTTACTAGTTCACAATTAACCAATTAAAACGATGTTTTGAATGTAGTAACATGCCTTAGAGAATTTGCTCAATTCCTTACAAGATAAACACTCAATTTTCACTCAGATTTTCTAACTACACACCCTATACTAGGTATATGTGAGAAGATTAATGTAAACATGAAAACAAACACTCACATATGTTATAACAAAGAAGGCAATTTCTGGATTTATTAAGCATGTTTAGATATGATCTCATGAATGGGACGCTACTACTTAGATGCGAGAACCAGTGACACCATATGCTCATACTAAATTCAAACTCCACAAATTGAAACACATAACACTCAAGATTGAAGTCAAGGGTTGTAACGGGGCATGGGGTATTGGCCAACAACGAAAGGATAAGGATAACAAACGTTCTTAAAGCGATAGCAAGCAAAGTAATGAAATTGAAACTTAGAATTCACTTAAGATTGCATAAATCGTCTTTTAAACACAAGGGGCAGATTCAAGCAACACTTAGGGCCGAATTCAATGTTTTGGACCCTTTCTTCAACAAACAACACTTTAGAACTCTTTTTCATATCTTTTCCAACTCTTTTTCATTCTTTTCACACACTTTTCTTCTTCTTTTTCTTTTTCTACGAATTTCTTTTATTTTTCTTTTCTACCCGTGCCTTAGTAAGGAATATGGCACACACACACAAGAGTTACTTCCCCCACACTTGTTTTCTGCAATACATTGATCAAAAGGAATTCATTTTGATTCATGCTTTACTATGCTTCAAGAACAAAGGTATGGATGGTCCTAATCTAAGCTAGGTGAGGATAGTGTGAGTTAACAAAGAACATAGGCTAACAAAGCTCAACGGGGTTAACTTAAACATAAAATGATGTAGGATACACGGCAGTTTGGCTATGGTGGTGGACACTACACAACTTCATCTTGAATATGTGTTATGCAAAACAATAGCATGCTTTGAATGAAATGGGCATGAGTTCTAGCATTTGGAACTAAGTGATGAGACGCCTTCTAAGTAGTAACCAAGCAAAGAATAATGAGATCATGCAACGACTTAGAACACAATAATGCACAGATTATCAACTCTCCAAATAAACGTTTAGGCTCAAGTCTCACGAGGTTGTAGCTTTAATTTGAGTTCATTCCTTCAAGCATGTTACCAAACTGATATTTTTTTTTTGGTAATTACATGTGAATTCATAAGTTATAACCATAACCAAGCATAAACCAAAGAGAAAATCAGATTCCATCCATGTTATAGCTCTTTTTAACAATCATGCAATTAAAAACCGAATCCTCATCATTGTGATGGAAGGTAACCTAAGACACAAGCAAACACACAAAAACAACTCTTTTTGGGTTTTTCAAACAATTTTTCAAATTTTTCTGAGATTTTCGGATTTTTAAGTCAAAACACACTAAAACACTCCAAAACAGCTTAAAATGACTTAAAAATAGCAAGGAACAAGTCTATAAGTAATGGGTGATAAAATCCCACGAATTTTCATAAAAAACACTTAGTTACCCCCCCCCCCCCCCCAACCACTTAAATAAAACATTGTCCTCATTGTTTCAAGCATAAAATCACACTAAACAAAAGTAAACACAAAAACAGCAACTTAAATACAAAACTGGGCAGATTAGAATAACAACAGAGAGAAGAGTTTTAGGAACGCAAATCTGGAATTGGAGTGTTTCCTAGGGCTTCCTTTGTTGAATGCACGGGTTGCCTCCAAGTAGCGCTTGCTTTAACGTCTTGCAGCCGGACGAAGAACACATTCAGTCCCCATTGGAGCCCACGGCATGGAGTGGGATCTCTTCCACGACATGCTCAACAAAGTTCTCATAGTAGGGCTTCAATCGATGCCCATTAACCTTGAATTCTTGTCCAGTTTTCAAACTTTGTATTTGGACTGCACCATGCACAAAAACATTAGTAATAACAAATGGACCAACCCACTTAGAATGTAACTTATCGAGGAATAGACGAAGACGAGAGTTAAATAGCAACACTTTCTGCCCAATTGAGAAGGTTTTGCCTCTAATCATCTTGTTGTGGAATACCTTCGTCTTTTCTTTGTAAATCTGGGCATTCTCATACGAATCATGCCTAATCTCTTCAAGCTCGTTCAATTGTAGCTTCCTATGATTTCCAGCCGTGTCCACATCGATATTGAAGGTTTGACCGCCCAAGGTGCCTTGTGTTCAAGCTCCACGGGCAGATGGCATGGCTTGCCATATACTAGCCGAAATGGGGACATACCAATGGGCGTTTTGTAAGCCGTTCTATACGCCCACAATGCATCCTCCAAACGCAAGCTCCAATCTTTTCTATTTGGCCCAACGGTCTTCTCCAAGATTTGCTTGATTTCTCTATTCGAAACTTCGGCTTGGCCACTTGTTTGGGGGTGATAAGGTGTGGAAACCTTATGCATCACATTATACTTCCTCAACAATGCTTCAATGGTGTGGTTGCAGAAGTGAGATCCGCCATCACTTATGAGCACTCTAGGCATCCCAAATCTAGAGAAAATGTTAGATTTAACGAAATCTGCAACAACTCTAGAATCGTTAGTTCGGGTGGCTTTGGTTTCCACCCACTTCGATGCATAATCAACCGCAAGTAAAATGTAAGTAAAACCAAAAGATGTAGGGAAAGGACCCATAAAATCAATGCCCCAAACATCAAAGATTTCCACAACAAGAATGGGGGTTTGCGGCATTTGTTCTCTTTGGCCTAAATTGCCTGTCCTTTGGCATCTATCACATGTCAAACAAACAATCCTAGCATCTCTAAACAACGTAGGCCAAATAAAACCACATTCAAGAACCTTATCCGCTGTGCGTTGTGTGCCAAAGTGTCCACCACATGCATATGAATGGCAAAAACTCAAAATTGAATTAAACTCAGATTCAATAACACAACGGCGCACAATATAATCAGGGAAGATTTTCCACAAATATGGGTCATCCCATACATAAAAACGTGCATCCTTTCTAAGTTTTTCACGCTGGGCCTTGCTTAGGGTGTTAGGAACTTGCTTAGACACCAAGAAATTGACCAAATCGGCATACCAAGGGGTACTTACCTCAATGGATAGAAGTTGTTCATCCGGAAACGTTTCAGAAATGGGAAGAGGGTCCTCTTCACGCACCATTCTACTCAGGTGGTCAGCCACCACGTTTTCATAACCTTTCTTGTCCCTAATTTCAATATCGAATTCTTGAAGTAGGAGCATCCAACGAATGAGCCTTGGTTTGGCCTCCTTTTTGGTGAAAAGATACTTCAAGGCTGCATGGTTAGTGAAAACAATTACTTTAGTACCAATTAGATATGATCTAAATTTATCTAAAGCAAATACAACCGCCAAAAGTTCTTTTTCGGTTGTAGAATAATTCAATTGAGCATCATTTAAAGTGCGGGATGCATAATAAATAACATGCGGCTGTTTGCTTTTCCTTTGACCCAAAACAGCCCCAAGTGCATAATCCGATGCATCACACATCAATTCAAAGGGAATGGACCAATCCGGTGGAGTGATGATTGGTGCCGTGGTGAGTAAATCTTTGAGATGGTTGAATGCTTTCTCACACGCCTCAGTGAACTCAAAAGACACATCCTTTTGGAGGAGACGGCATAGGGGTTGTGCGACCTTGGAAAAGTCCTTGATAAATCGTCTATAAAATCCTGCATGACCAAGAAAAGAACGAACCTCTCTAACCGAAGTAGGAGAGGGTAAGTAGAGTACAAGATCTACCATAGACTTATCAACTTCAATTCCTTTTTCAGAGATTATATGACCCAAAACAATACCCTATTTAACCATAAAATGACATTTCTCCCAATTTAACACAAGGTTTGTTTCAACACAACATTTCAATATTAAAGTGAGATTATCCAAGCAATCATCAAATGAATCACCAAAGACACTAAAATCATCCATGAAAACCTCAATAAACTTTTCAACATAATCTGAAAAGATACTTACCATGCATCTTTGAAACGTGGCTGGTGCATTACATAAACCGAATGGCATTCGACGATAGGCAAAGGTACCAAATGGACATGTAAAAGTGGTCTTCTCTTGATCGTCCGGAGCTATGACAATTTGATTATATCCAGAATACCCATCAAGAAAGCAATAAAATGAATGACCAGCTAACCTTTCAAGCATTTGATCGATGAACGGCAGAGGGAAGTGATCCTTCCTTGTGGTGGCGTTGAGCTTTCTATAATCGATGCAAACTCTCCAACCTGTTTGGATACAGGTAGGCACAAGTTCGTTCTCTTCATTCTTTACCACAGTGACTCCCGATTTCTTTGGAACAACTTGAACCGGTGAAACCCAACGACTATCCGAGATTGGATAAATCACTCCACAATCAAGAAGCTTGATAATCTTCTTTTTCACAACTTCCATCATTGGAGGGTTGAGTCGGCGTTGAGCCTCTCGAGTTGGTTTAGCCCTCTCCTCTAGAAGTATGTGATGCATGCACATTGTAGGGCTAATTCCCTTAATGTCGGCCAAGGTCCATCCAATGGCCGTTTTGTACTCTTTCAACACCCGAATCAGTTTCTCCTCCTCCATTGCTGTGAGTGATGAAAAGACAATGACGAGAAACGTCTCTTTATCTCCCAAAAAAAATACTTCAAATGGTCTGGCAATGGTTTAAGCTCAAGAATCGGCGCCTGAATCACTGAAGGTAACAACTTGTTAGTAGAAACGGGAATTGGAATTGGGATTGGAGGCTTACCAAGGTGTTTAGGTAACGACTCAAGGGCAACAACCATCTCACTGATTTCCTCACTAGGGGGCACGTCATGAAGGGATTCATGTGTGCCATGGGTTAGCTTAATTTCTGCCCGCTTGGTTTTGAGTTCCACGCCTCTTGTAATGACCTTTTCAAGTGCACCGTCATTCAAATCTTCAAGATATCCCTGCGCCAAAGAGTCAACTATATCAATAGAGAAACATGAATGATCCTCACTAGGATACTTAATAGAATCAGAAAGATTGAAATTAACAACTTCCCCATCAAATTCCATGGACAAAGTTCCATTAAACACATAAATTTTAGTCCGGGCCGTCTTTATGAATGGCCTCCCAAGTAGAATGGGCAGCGAAGGTGCATGATCCGATTCATCCATCTCAAGAACATAGAAATCCGCCGGAAAGATCAAATGATTAACCTGCACCAAAACATCTTCCAAAACCCCATTTGGATAGGCATTAGATCTATCGGCCAATTGTATGATAACACCATCATTTTCAACACTCCTAGGTTCATAGATGCATAAATGGAATATGGCATAACATTTATAGAAGCACCTAAGTCTAGCATGGTAGATTTGAACCTAGTGTTACCAATTACACAAGGAATGGTAAAACTACCCGGATCTTTGCTTTTGGGGGTAGTTTGCGTTGCAAGATGGCAGATACATTCTCACCTACCTTTACCACCTCCTTGGTCGAAATCCTCTTCCTAGTGGTGCACAACTCCTTCAAAAACTTGGCGTATCTCGGGACTTGCTTGATTGCATCCAACAAAGGTATGTTAACTTGAACTTTCCTAAAGGTATCAAGGATGTCCTTTTCAACCTCTTCTTTCTTCGTCTGCATGAACCTACTAGGAAAAGGCACATTTGAAGGAAAACCATTAGTATGAACTGAATTGGACACATTCTTACCATTATTGGCCGAATTGGATAGATTTGGGACTATGGAAGCTTGCGGCAAAGGTGTTCCCACCTTTGCCGTGGGTGGCTTTGCTTCTTCCTCTTCAAATCTCAGTTTTTCATCCTCTATGGGACCTGATGTTGATGGTTTAGAACCTGCCCTAACTTCTTTTCCACTTCTCAAGAGTATGGCTTTTGCACTTTCGAACCCTCCATTCTGATTTTGAATGGTTGAGCTAGGGAGTTGACAGGGGTCTCGAAATTTACCCATGAAATCTGCAATCTGCCCAATTTGTTTCTCCAATTGATCCACCCTTTTGTCTTGGCTTTTCATAGCTTGGGTTTTCTTTTCTTGCCCCTGAGACAAAATGGTTAGTATTTTAAGAAGTGCATCATTATCTAAAGACGAGCTTGAAGCATTAGGGGCAGATTGTTGTGGGACTTGTGTGGGGACGTATGGCTTGTTGTAGAAGCCCGAAGGTTGCTGCCTAAAACCACCTTGTTGTTGGGGTTATTGTTGCTCCCTCCACTTGAAGTTTGGATGGTCTCTCCATCCCGGATTGTACGTGTTGGAATACGGATCATTCCTTGACTGATTTTGGCCTTCAAATCCAATTGCTTTGGCGCTTTCCCATCCACCATTTTCAATCAATTGCGGGAACTTTTCAGAAGCATGTCCTTGGATAGAACACACACCACACACAATTGGTCCTTGCATCTTCATTCCTTCGGCCATCTGAGACACAATGGAAGTAAGATTAGCTAATTGTACATGAATGTCGGATTTGGAACTTACCTCATGCTCTTGTTGCCGTGGGGGTCCTCTTTGGCCAACGCCTTCATATTGTTAAGCGTTCAACGCTCGATTAGCAATTAGAATCTTGGTAGCCATGGATGTTTTGTCCACCAACGCTCCACCCGCCGAGGCATCGAGCATTTGACGTTCAATTGGTAGGATCCCCTTGTAGAAGTATTGTAGAAGTAACTCCTCATTCATCTGATGCTGTGGACAAGAAGCAACAAGTGATTTAAAACGTTCATAGTAAGTAGGAAAAGACACACCTTCCTCTTGCTGAATTCCACTTATCCTTTTCGTATGGTGATGACTCGAGAAGTTGGGAAAAACTTCTCCAAGAAAGCTCGCTTCATGCTCTCCCAAGATGTGACAGTTCCGGGAGCCAATTCATACAACCAATCTTTCGCCTTTTCCAAGAGAGAAAAGGGAAAGGCCTTCATCTTCAATATACTTCCGTCAACATTGATGGGAGTCATGCTCGAACACACCACTTCAAATTCTTTCAAATGTTTATTCGGATCTTCCATGGACAACCCATGGGACTTCAGAATATGGCGGAGCAAACTTGACTTCAACTCGAACTCGGCGGTCTTATCTGCAGCAGTTGCGGGGTATTGGATGCACAAGGGTGTGGTATTGTCCAACCCCGAAGCAGAAAGCTCCTTCATTGTTCTAGTCTCTGCTGCCATGTCTTGCACTTCCTCCCCAACCTGTGTCGTAGGGGTTTCTTCCTCCTCTACTACTTGTTCTTCGAACGCAGGTTCAAAAGTAGGTGGATTGGGCACTTGTTGATTCTTATTCCTTCTCAAATTTCGCTCAAAATCATCGTCGAAGTCCAAGATATTCTGACGAACAGGTTGGGAACTTCGAGTCATAAACTAGTACCTAAAAACAAGAAAACAAAACAAGGTCAGAATCTGGAATAAACTAAAACAACTGAAATAAAAGACTCAAGGGATTAGCAAAGTTGCTAATCCCCGGCAACGGCGCCAAAAATTTGGTGCGAAATATATAAGCACACAAATTAAACCCTCTTGTGACAATTGTAGTAAAGCATGTAAGTGGGGATCATTCTAGACCGGGGATTGGGAGGGATTGCCAAACACTTGACAACTGACTTAAAAGCGTAAAAACAAAGTTTAAAACACTAATCTTGACTCAAAGAATGCAAAACTAAAGTTTAAAACACTAAAACAAACCAAAAACTCAAAACAGCAACCAAAAGACTCAAAACTGCCTTAAAAACACTTTCTGGGCAGTTTCAAACACCTAACACTAATTTGGACCAAATTGGATTATAACTTGAATCAAAACACTTAAAAACACAAACTAAAACACTTACTAACTAATATGACACTTCAAAATAAAGGGGGACTTGGTTTTGACGAATTTGAAAACAAAGAAAACAGATTGTAATTCAAACAGATTGTAAAACGAATTTGGATGAAACTATGGATGGAAGGTTAGCTAGAGGGTTCTTCTCCACACATGACATATTTGCACATAAACCAATTTTCAGTTGTTCTTTCGATAAATCATGGAACTCAACACCCCAGGTTAATTAGGTCCGCTTAAATTAACCGTCAAGTTCTCCTTAAGTTATTGAATTCGATGGGAAAGCGCATACAACAATTAAACACATTCTTCAAAAGTCCTTTACGTGAAAAGCACAATAAAGATACAATCAAAGATCATTAAGCAATATGAGAACTATAAGTATTGACGAGGCATTCGTACTATGATGAGCATGAAACTCATGCCAAGAATTCATTTAACGCGATCATTTATAAGCAACCTCCACTACTTGTGAATATAAGATTGTAACTATTAGGTGAAACTCCCTTATACTCTAGCATCATATTCATGCATGAAAACTAAGCGTGCACTCTTAATAAACATACACGAATAAGTTATCAATCAAGCATTTAAACGAATTGAATTCACAATTTATGAAATCACAACTAAACGTAATCAATTCATATTGCAAGTATGTACATGGTTTCGAATCACCCCCTAACTAAGAGGGGTTTAGTTCCTCATACTCACAACACAGAGATTTTGAATTGAAACATTGAGAATAAAAGAAAGAAAACACCTAAACGTTCCAGCAATCCTCAATTGAATAGCAAGCACATTCAAGGCACTCCTCCTTCCTCCTTGATGCGGCACAAGGGATAGTGGTGAATTGTGGTGGTTATGGATGATGTAGAATGGTGGAAAAGTGTGTAGGATTGGTGTATGGCACAGAAAGGAAGGTTTAGGGTCAGAAAATATGGAGATTGGTGAAGGATGGTGGCTGCAGAGAATGGGTGCAGGTTTTTGACGTGAATAGTGAGAGAATGGTTGAGTCTGAATGAGTCCCACCTAGGGTGCGGCCAAACAGATTTTATTTAAAGGGGAAGTAATCTCAGCCCTCTTAATTTCTGGAACAATTTAGGAAAACAAATCAGGAGAGAAAAAGGCAATTAAATCAGAAATTAAGTCAAAGATTCTAGAAAAAGGAAAACAAAACAGGAAATTAAAGGAAATAGGTTAGGTGGCTTAGGATCAGGAATTAGGAAAGATGGGCCTCTCTTGCACGGCTAGGATTTAAAGTAGAATAGGAATGAATTTTTGTGGCTGAAAATAGACAACAACCATCCCCCTTGTGCGGCAAGAACTTTAGGACATGTTTAGGCTTCTAGAACAACCAATTAAGTGTCCTAAAATGTTTTCGAATCCTTTTGTGGCTGGAACTTAGGTGAATGAGGATTAGGAAAGTTTAGAGCCAAAAATAGAAACTGCCAAGAATGGAACCCTCCATGATTAGAAACCTTCAAAAACAGAAACTTGGTTTCTTAATCTGAACTCTTTATTCTTCATTTCATTTCTTCACTCACTCCTAGCCTCCTTAGGTCTTCATTTTCGTCCATTCCTTTTGTTCCAAGCATGTGATATCCATTCCAAGCCCAATTATGCTCCAAAAGACTTCAAAATGCACCTTCTTGCACACTTTGCCCATAGAACCTGAAAACACATGAAATTGGCTTAAAAGACTAAAATAACTAAGAACTAACTACGTAAATGCACAAGAACAAGCTAACTAAGTCGCATAAATATGCTGCTATCAGTCTATGAAGTCAAGGGGTAAATCGGTAATGTATCATGTGAAGGGCAAAATGGTCAAATGACGAGATTTGGCAGATTCACTAGGGTGATGATTCATGCCACCCACCAATGACACATGTCACCTCAAATTGAGGATTAGTGGCTAAGGTTACCATGGGTTGTCAAACCCAATTAACACTTCTCAAATAATTATTAGTTCAAAGGAACAAAAATGAAAACAAAACAGAGGACTTCCATTGATCTCCTTAGATCCATCCAGCAACCATTCGACAAACCTTGAGAAAACTGGTGCAATTGAGAGAATTAGAGCAATAAAACAGAAGGACAAAAACGAGGGACCGAAAGGATAATCGAAAACCTATATGCGAATATTTGAAAAACAAGGTGAGAATTCGAATTCAAAGTTGTTAGCCTTGACGATCAAAATTGAGGCTTGATTCAACTTCCTAAGATCATTTTGAACCAATACACAACAAAAACGAGGGAAATTGATGCCGTTTTGATCAAGAATGGAAGCTCCAATTTCTTCTAAAAATCGAGCTTGAGTTCGTGTTATAAGAGGTACGGGAATTTGAAATTGATTGCGAAATGGTCCTTAGAATTGTTCCAATATACTTCCTGTGTTGATTAGGATGAAGAATAAACTTAAGTATCGACGAATTGACTATTCGACCTATCGGGAATGGGATTGGGAATTGATTAGTTTGAGTTAGAATTAAGTTAAAGTAAAGGTACAGAACTATCATTAGGATCGAGTAAATGAAGTGCGGTGAAAGAATGGAAGAAATTGAGGTCGAGTTGATGAAGAATTTACCGGGTCAAATCGAGGGGTGCACGTCCCTTTTATCAGAAAAACGGTGGAAGTGGAGACACTGTAGCAGTACTGTGCAAGCGGGTGGCTTTCACGTGCGGCCGCTTGTGACGACGCGTTAAGGCACGTGTGGACTACTCTGAGGAAGTTTCCAACAAACTTTTTAATGTTCTCAATGATACGAACGTATTGGCGCTGGTTTCGGGTCAATTAGACATGGATTTGAAGTATTTTCGAGTGCCCGAACCGTATAGTTTTCGTTTAAATAATATTATTTAATTCTGACGATTAGGGGATTAGTATGTGGGATTATACGACAGTCTAGTAACCTTAAATTACTTTGTTTGACAGGCTGGACTATTCCTAGGACTTCGAAAGAGCGAACAGCTCGAGACTGAACAATCGGGACAGTGTGTGAGTGGACTTTTGTTTTATCATATGATTTAAATTGAAATGCTTTGAATAAGGAATTGATATCATTTCTTAATGATTTTGTGGATTTAATTATCGGTTTACGGATGATTTTACGGATTTGGGTGAAAATGATATTTTGGGCTTAAGACCCAATTTGGATAATGATTTTGACTTGAATTTGGAGTCAAATGTAATGATATGATTGAATTGATGGTTTTGATTTATAAAGTGAATTCTGGACACTGTTTTACGATGGATTTATGGAACTTGCTTTATGAAAGCTATGTCTCGGGCATAGGCCCTGTGGAAATGTTTTCGACTTGATTTGAGACATGAATGATTTTAAAATGAGATTACTGGATTTGGTGACTGTTGCACATATACCATCCTCTATGATTTGATAGTCGCCTCTAGACGTCGTAGATCCTGGAGTAGTTACGATACACTACCTGGAGATGAGTAGCTCCGAGGGAGGCTCAATCTCAAAAGTGTGAGATTATGATATCCTCCAAACTTCGTAGATCCTATAGATGATATCACCCTAGACGTCGTAGATCCTGGGGATGTACTCGGATGTCAGACTTCCGAGTTTGCACGCGTTGCATTGACATTGTGACAGTTCCTTGGATATCGAGGATTGGCTATATTTGTGATTTATTGAGATTTTGTGTCCAGATACTTTATATCATGAACTGATTTGATGAACATGAGTTTCAGAGAAAATGTGGACCATGGGAAAACATGTGACTGGTTACCGAGGGAGGCTCCTGGAGTAGTAATGCTTATAGATGGTGGCGTGGGTTACAGATGACTGGTTTGGACGCATGCACCCTAACTTGGGAGGATTTCCGGAACTGCTTTCTGGATCAGTTTTACCCTCGTTCTTTTCGTAACGCTAAGGAGGTTGAGTTCCTACAGCTGCAACAGGGGAACATGTCAGTGGTTGACTATGAGCAGAAATTCTTGAACTTATCTATTTTCGCTCCTCTGTATGTGGAAAATGAGGAGGATAAGTGTCCATGATTTGAGCATGGATTGAGGAATGAGATATGGGGCGATGTGACAGTAGGATCTTATTCTACCCTGAGAGAGTTGTATGATACTGCCGCTAGAGTTGAGGCGACCTTTCCAATACGACAGCAGATTTCATGTAAGACTCGTGTCCTAGAGGGAACGGTGAACAATCCCACATTCCTGCGAGGGGGGAATGGTCTGGGAAAGGAATGGTGGTGTGCCTTAAAGGTGTAGGCACACACCTATCTAGCATGAGGCCTTTTGGGAGCTCAGTGGCTTTGGGGGGGATTGGAAACCCAAAGTTAAGCGAGTTGAGGCTGGTGCAATTCCAGATGGGTGACCCCTTGGGAAGTTGCACCGTGAGCTCCCGAAAACAAAACCGTGAGGGCGAGGTCCAAAGCGGACAATATCGTGCTAGATGAATCGGGACCTGACAGAAGAGGGTCGGGTCCTGACAATTTGGTATCAGAGCCAGACCCCGACCGGGAAGTGTGCCAGCGAGGACGCTGGGCCCTAAGGGGGGTGGATTGTAAGACCCGTGTCCTAGAGGGAACGGTGAACAATCCCACATTCCTGCGAGGGGGAAATGGTCTGGGAAAGGAATGGTGGTGTGCCTTAAAGGTGTAGGCACACACCTATCTAGCATGAGGCCTTTTGGGAGCTCAGTGGCTTTAGGGGGGATTGGAACCCCAAAGTTAAGCGAGTTGAGGCTGGTGCAATTCCAGATGGGTGACCCCCTGGGAAGTTGCACCGTGAGCTCCCGAAAACAAAACCGTGAGGGCGAGGTCCAAAGCGGACAATATCGTGCTAGATGAATCGGGACCTGACAGAAGAGGGTCGGGTCCTGACATTTCAGGCTTTGGTCGACGCTGGGAATGTCAGTATAAAGAACCTTTGAGCCAGAGAATTCCAAAGAGGAGTAGTTCCAGTTTCGGATCTTCTGGTGGTGTTCGTCCAAGATTTGGTAGTGGAAGTACACAAAGATTTGGGTTTAGACCCCAGGCGACATCTCAGTCTAGTGGGACATCCGTGGGGTCTACTGGTGGACAGAGCGGTAGACCTAGTCGACTTGGTTTAGTGACGTGTTATTCTTGTAGAGAGCCTGGACATATTATATGGGAATTCCCACATCTATCAGGCAGTAGTGGTACAGGTCGAGGTACAGCAAAGCAGAGTCTGAATACGACGTCGACTTCTTATGCGACAAGTGAGAGAGGAGTCAGAAGGTCTCGTGGTAGATCATGAGGATGTGTTCAGACATCGGGACCACATGCCCGAGTGTTTGCAGTTACTCAACATGAGGCCCGACCAGCCCCGGGAGTGGTGACATGTATGCTTACAATATTTGGTCTTGATGCAAGTATTTTAATAGACCCGGGAGCTGCCCACTCTTTTCTTTCTCGGGATTATGCATCGTTAGCGAATAGAGAGATCTCTTTAATTGGTTGTGATATGGGAGTCGGTATGTCGTCTGGTGATATATATGTGGTACACCAGGTGATACGAGATTATCTGGTAATGATAGGGGATATTAATCTAGTGTCTGATTTGACACTCCTAGATTTGTATGATTTTGATGTTATCCTTGGGATGGATTGGTTGACAACCCATCATGCCTCTATCAAGTGTTTTGATAAGAGGGTGATACTCTAGAGCCCAAGGTCGCCAGAGGTGATATTTCAGGGAGATCGAAGGGTGTTACCCTCTAGAGTCATATCGGCCCTCATGGCAGATAGATTGTTGAGGAGAGGCTGCCAGGGTTATTTGGCACATGTGATCGATGTACAAGATACCCCAGCCAAGGCCGAGGATATCCCAATAGTATGTGAGTTCCCATATGTGTTTTCTGAGGATTTACCAGGATTACCACCACATAGGGAGATTGAGTTCACTATCGAATTGATTCCTGGTACACGACCTATCTCCTTGACACCTTATCGTATGGCACCAGCCGAGTTATGAGAATTGAAGGTGCAGTTGCAAGATCTAGTTGATATTGGGTTTATTCGGCCAAGTGTGTCACCATGGGGAGCCCCGTATTATTTGTACGAAAGAAAGAAGGCAGCTTGAGATTATGCATGGATTATGGACAACTTAATAAGGTCACGATAAAGAATAAGTACCCTTTATCCCGAATTAATGATTTTTCTTAACCAATTAAGGGGAGCTAAGTATTTTTCGAAGATTGATCTCCATTTTGGTTACCATCAGTTGAGGATTCGAGAAGAGGATATTCCAAAAACAGCCTTCCGGACTCGATATGGTCATTATGAGTTTCTAGTGATGCCATTTGGATTAACTAATGAACCGGCGGCGTTTATGAATTTGATGAACCAAGTGTTCCATAAATACCTTGATCACTTTGCCATTGTGTTTATTGATGATATTTTGGTGTATTCAAGCAGTGAGAAGGCGCATGAGAAGCACCTGAGGATTGTTCTTAAGACGCTAAGGGAGAACCAGCTCTTTGCCAAACTGAGTAACTGCCAATTCTGGTTAACTAGTGTTGGTTTTCTGGGACATGTGATTTCTGCAGAAGGAATTCGTGTTGATCCCTTGAATATTGAGGTGGTGGCAAACTGGGAGCAGCCGAAAACAGTGACCGAAGTGAGGAGCTTTTTGGGGTTGGCCGATTACTATAGACGTTTTGTAGAAGGATTTTCTACGATTGCTGCCCCATTAACTCACTTGAACAGGAAGGGAATTAAGTTCCTTTGGGATGAGAATTGCGAGCGAAGTTTTCAGGAATTGAAGAAAAGGTTGACATCCACTCCTGTATTGACCCTTCCGGATGATAGTGGAGAATTCGAAGTGTACAGTGATGCATCCTTACAAGGATTGGAGTGTGTGTTAATGCAACATGGGAAGGTGATTTCCTATGCCTCCCGATAGGTGAAATCTCATGAACGCAATTATCCTACCCATGATTTAGAACTAGCTGCAATGGTACATGCCCTAAAGATCTGGAGACATTTATACGGTGAGACATGTAGAATTTTTATCGATCATAAGAGTTTGAAGTACCTTTTCACACAGAAGGAATTAAATCTGAGTCAAAGACGATGGTTAGAAATGATTAAGGATTATGACTGTACGATTGAGTACTATCTTGGAAAAGCTAATGTGGTAGATGATGCACTGAGACGAAAATCAGCACATTATGTGGCACATCTGCAGATGATACATTTGCCCTTATTGGTTGAACTCCGTAGAACTGGCGTTATTTTGGGCCTTGATAGCCAATGTGGTTTGCTAGCTAGTTTCTAGGTGCGACCAATCCTAATTGAACCCTATCTTATGTATTCTTCGAATTGAAGTGGAAACAGGGGAACGACATGATTATACAGTTAGAGATGATGGAGCCTTAATAAAGGAAGGAATGATATATGTACCTGGAAAAGTAACATTAAAGAAGTAGATTCTGGAATAGGCCCATAGTTCGGTGTATGCTATGCATCCAGGTGGGACCAAAATGTACCGTATGCTTTGAGAACACTATTGGTGTTCTGGCATGAAACGAGAAATTGCTGAGTATGTTAGCAAATGTTTAATATGTCAGCAGGTAAAGGCTGAGAGACAAAGACCCTATGGAGCATTGCAGCCACTTCTAATA
The DNA here is from genome assembly GCA_032719365.1 of Prinsepia uniflora. Lineage (NCBI taxonomy): Eukaryota > Viridiplantae > Streptophyta > Magnoliopsida > Rosales > Rosaceae > Prinsepia > Prinsepia uniflora. The sequence continues at coordinate 57,841,025 of CM064868.1, read as the reverse complement.
CCGGAATGGAAATGGGACCACATAACTATGGATTTTTTGCTTAAACTTCCCAGGACGCCCAAAGGCCACGATGGAGTTTGGGTGATTGTGGATAGGCTCACCAAGTCACCGCATTTCTTACCTGTAAGGGAAGACTTTCATATGACACAGTATTCCAGACTATTCATTAATGAGATTATACAATTACAGTGCACTCCAGCCTCTATTGTATCAGATCGACATCCACGATTTACATCCAGATTCTGGCAGAGTTTACAGGAAGCTTTTGTGACAAGATTGCATTTTAGTATGGCATTCCACCCTCAGACAAACGGGCAGTCGGAACGGACCATCCAGACCTTGGAAGATATGATGAGAGCATGTGTTTTGCAATTCCAGGGTACTTGGGAGTCACATTTACCATTGATGGAATTCGCCTATAACAATAGTTACCAAGCCAGTATTGGGATGGCACCTTATGAAGACTTATATGGGCGGCAGTACAGAACCCCTTTGTGTTGGACTGAAGTAGGCGAAAGAAAATTGTCTAGATCCGAATTGGTAGATTTGACGACGAAGAAAGTTAAGCTCATCCGAGATATACTCAAGACAGCCTAGGATAGACAAAAGAGCTATGTGGATCGTCGGATCAGAGATCTTGAATTTGCAGTCGGAGATTGGGTCTTTCTGAATTTATCTCCTAGGAAAGGCATAGTGCGATTTGGGAGATGAGGGAAATTGAGCGCCCGTTTCATCGGGCCATATAAGATTGTTGAGAGGATTGGCCGGGTTGCATATAGATTAGCACTACCTCCAGAGCTTTCCAGGGTCCATAATGTATTCCATGTATCAATGCTGCGGAAAATATGTGTATGATGAATCTCATGTACTAGAAGAGCAACCCAATTGAGCTCAGAGAAGACCTAAGCTTTGAGGAACAACCCGTACAGATTTTGGATCGAAACGATAAGGTGCTTCGTCGAAAGACTATTACCCTAGTAAAGGTTCTCCGGAGAAATCAGAAAGTGGAGGAGGCCACATGGGAATCCGAGACAAACAGGCGAGAGCAGTATCCGTATTTGTTCACTAAAATTTCAGGACAAAATTTCTTAAGGGGGGAAGGTTGTAACGCCCCCGAAATCCAAATAATGGTAAATTTACAAAAAAATATGTAAAATGACGTTTTTACCCTTGGAGGGGTGTGGTTAGACGTTGACTTTTTGTTTGGAATACTTTTTGTATATTTTCTGAGGGACTATTGTGTAAGTCTCGAGATGCTGAGTCCGTATCAGGTGGCATGTCGAAAATGGAGGTCGGATGTGAAAGTTAAGGGTCTGTGAAGTCAAGGGGTAAATCGGTAATGTATCATGTGAGGGTAAAATGATCAAATGACGAGATTTGGCAGAGTCACTAGGGTGATGATTCATGCCACCCGCCAGTGACAACATGTCACCTCAAATTGAGGCTTAGTGGCTAAGGTTACTACGAGTTGTCTAACCCAATTAACACTTCTCAAATAATTATCAGTTCAAAGGAACGAAAATGAAAACAAAAACAGAGGACTTCCATTGATCTCCTTAGATCCAACCAGCAACCATTCGACAAACCTTGAGAAAACTGGTGCAATTGATAGGATTAGAGCAATAAAACAGAAGGACAAAAACGAGGGACCGAAGGATAATAAACCTATATGCGAATATTTGAAAAACAAGGTGAGAATTCGAATTCAAAGTTGTAAGCCTTGAGGATGAAAATTGAGGCTTGATTCAACTTCCTGAGATCATTTTAAACAATACACAACAAAAACGAGGGAAATTGATGTCGTTTTGATCAAGAACGGAAGCTCCAATTTCTTCGAAAAATCGAGATTGAGTTCGTGCTATTAGAGGTAAGGGAATTTGAAATTGATTGCGAAATGGTCCTTAGAATAGTTCCAATATACTTCCTATTTGATTAGGATGAAGAATAAACTTAAGTATCGACGAATTGACTATTTGACCTATCGGGAATGGGATTGGGAATTGATTAGTTTGAGTTAGAATTAAGTTAAAGTAAAGGTACAGAACTGTCATTAGGATCGAGTAAATGAAGTGCGGTGAAATAATGGAAGAAATTAAGGTCGAATTGATGAATAATTTACCGGGCCAAATCGCGGGTGCACGTCCCGTTTATTAGAAAAACGGGTGGAAGGTGAGACACTATAGCAATCATGTGCAAGCGCGTGGCTTTCATGCGCAACATCTTGCGGAGGCGCGTGAGGGCGCGTGTGGACTTTTCTGAGGAAGTTTCCAACAAACTTTTTAATGTTCTCAATGATACGAACGTATTGGCGCTGGTTTCGAGTCAATCAGACATGGATTAGGATTATTTTCGAGTGCCCAAAGCGTATAGTTTATGTTTAAATAATATTATTAAATTCTGACGATTAGGGGATTAGTATGTGGGATTATACGACAGTCTAGTAACCTTAAATTACTTTGTTTAACAGGCCAGACTATTCCCAGGACTTCGAAAGAGCGAACAGCTCGTGACTAAACAATCGGGACGGTGTGTGAGTGGACTTTTGTTTTATACCTGTGATGCATGCATAAATGTTTTAAATGCTTTATGACATGATTTGAATTGAAATGCTTTGATTAATGAATTGATACCATTGCTTGATGATTTTGTGGATTTAATTATCGGTTTACAGACGATTTTATGGATTTGCGTGAAAATAATATTTTGGGCTTGAGACCCAATTTGGATAATGATTTTGACTTGAATTTGGAGTCAAATGTAAAGATATGATTGAATTGATGGTTTTGATTTATAAATTGAATTTTGGACACTATTTTATGATGGATTTATGGAACTTACTTTGTGAAAGCTATGTCTCGGGCATAGGCCCTGTGGAAATGTTTTTAACTTGATTTGAGACATGAATGGTTTTAAAATGAGATTACTGGATTTGGTGACTGTTCCGCATATATCATCCTCTGTGATTTGATAGTCGCCTCCAGACGTCGTAGATCCTGGAGTAGTCACGATACATTGCTTGGAGATGTGTAGCTCCGAGGGAGGCTCAATCTCAGGAATGTGAGATTATGATATCCTCCAGACGTCGTAGATCCTAGAGATGATATCACCCCAGACGTCGTAGATCCTGGGGATGTACTCGGATTTCAGACTCCCGAGTTTGCACGCGTTGCATTGACATCGTGACAGTTACTTGGATATCGAGGATTGGTTATATTTGTGATTTATTGAGATTTTGTGTCCAGATACTTTATATCATGAACTGATTTGATGAACATGAGTTTCGGAGAAAATGTGAACCATGGGAAAACATGTTTTGATTTTATCGGTCCACTCTTCATACTTGATTGATTTCCACTATTACTCATGTTTTATGATATGCATGCATGTTTGCGAAACTGGAGATAAGATTGATTTTCCTAAAATGTATTTCTAAATGTTTATTTTTGTCCACTCACACCTTTGATGTTTTACTGACCCTCCAGGCCAGTGCACAGGTACCGGGGCTAATAACGAGGCAGAGAAATAAGTAGACCATCGCGCACTCAAACACCTTACAGAGTAGGATTTTGATCGCTACTTGTAATATTACCTATGCTCTGTAAACCTGTTGACTAGTCAAACTTGTGATGTCAACAGTCCTGTAAACATTAATTATCCCTTGTTTGACAATGTCTGTCATTTTTTATGTTGTATATATATGTAAGGTTACTTTTGGTACTTTAGAATTGTTGTCAGACGGGAGCAGGATCCTTCACAAATATCGAGGGATATTCGGGATGGGTCCTGTCAACCTCACTCTCACGCTACCTATAAAAGGAGAATAAACCATTTTCTCAAAAGAAAATCAACAAATCAATCAAACAAACAAATTAATAAAACTCAATCAATTTCAACAACTGCAAACCCTTAAGAGTTTCTAAAAATTAGGTAAAAACGTACAACTAGTAAAGGAGGAAGGGGCTTTGATTATCTCAGGCATCAGGTATATAGGTGAGTATCGATAGGTGTACTTATTTCTAAAATCAGCAACCTTCCCAGACAAAGTTAGGCCAAATAGGATCACCAAATCAAGGAGAGTCGAGGTCATTGGTCCAACACCAAAATCAAAGGTATTAATGTTTTTGTTCCAAAAATATAGTAGCACTAAGGATGTTCACATCCAAATAGGTGGAGAGGTCAGATAGGCTTATCTGATGATATATTTCCTTGGTCTAGTGGTTGGCTTGAAAATATGTCTTCATCCTCTCCATCCACTAGAAATTGATTAGAGATCTTTAACGCTCATTCGGACGAAAAATGAAAACCCCATGAGCATTAGAAATCAGGCCAGGGGAAAGAGAAGCACTACTAAATAGGGGTAGCTTGAAATTCAAACAAGCCATGGTAAAGCGTGGTAACCATTTCAGGAATCCTACATCGCTAGCAAGGACCTATAGTACGATGATGCTTGACTTCAACACTAGGATGGGTTTACTGGGCTATATGTTCCTCTTTTTTACAGTTCCTCAATATCTCTCCCAAGACTCGTAAGGCTCCTCGAAGCCTTCACCAGAAATACATTTGCATCACTGGTAGGATCACCTGCAAATGCTTTCGAGCACGAAGAACCCACTGATTTCTTGCCCTTTGCGCTCGAGTTAGGAAACATGGTTAAGTGGAGATTTGGAGATGAACTTGGATACTTAGAAAGAGGTAAATCCCGATTTTTTTTAGCCGCCGAATATTCAAGGTCGGAAAGATGTCAAATGGTAGGGCCATTGATTTCTTGCCCATTGCGCTCATCGGGCAATGTTTACACCCAAAAAAATCCACTATGAGATAAATATAGGGATTTACTTGATTAAAGACCCAATCCAACTAAGGCCCAAGCCCAAGTAGCATCCACTTAATGGATCATGGAAAATAAAAAGTGTGAATAGCGTAATCACACTGATATGGTGCCAAATCTGTTAAGGGGTAAAGGGGACGTACAATAAAGTCATTGCAAGGGAGGTCCACATGTGGCTGCACATGTCAACCAACTTCTTTCTCATGCTTCCTATAAAAGGAGAAGAAGTCTTCTTCTCAAAATACAACCAACAACTCAATCAAGCAAAAAAAATTGATCAAACTCAATCAATTTCAACAACTGTAAACCCTCAAAACAAAATAAAACCTATTTCTTTCTATCTAGGATCAAGATCTAATTCTCTTCTCAACCCTTCTCAGTTCTTACTCGAAGAACACCAAGTTTTCCTTCCTTTTAAGTTGCATCCAAAGTTTGACTGTTAAGACTTCCTAACCACCTGACTTCATCCTGACTTGCTTTCACATCTTATTTTGAAGGCCACCTAATATCCCACTCATTTTGACTTCCCCAAATCATTCTTTGAGATACCCATACTCCCACATCATCATGTCATTCTTACTCCCCTACCAATCTATGGCATGATTCCAATGGATGTTCATCCAATTAATGATCTCTCGACCAACCTTCCAACTCATGGCTTTGTCTAAAGATAGTTTACTTATAGCATTTGTAATTCATTCCTCACTTTTAAGTGTTTATACTTCACCTCCATCATAAAACAATTGATTTTTTTTTTCAAGTTTGATATGGATATCTAGAATATATCAACCAATGCGTCGTATGGCTAACTCTAAATCATAGAACTATTTTTATGTTCTATTCCAGTATCGTCATTCCGACTTGAAGGAATTGATCTATTTAACCCACATATAACCTAAATAACAAGCTACTAAAACAAACTTGGACTAGGTGTAAAAGAAAATATTTAATGTCCTTGAATAATGCATAGAAAATAACAATACAAGCAAGATGTTCGCTTGAACCACAATTACGTGATTAAAATGAAGGTTCATGGACCGCAATTCAAAACCAATTCTAACCATGTCTAGTAGCAGCTTCTACTAATGGCACCTCTACTTTGAAAACAGCTAGAAGACCAAGTCAGTTGGACCAGTCCATTTAGTGGAAAACCGCGACACCATGACCTAGAGCTTATAGCTTTCACCTTATCCACACTAGTCACCAACAAACCACATTCACTACATTCGACTACCACAAAGATATCCCCCCCCCCCCCCCCCCCCAATTTCCCAAAACGCATCCCTAAAACACGTAGTTAAACACATCTGGGTCCTGCTCCCGTCTGAAAAGGAACCCAAATGACCAAAGTTGCCCCTAACACTTATCAGACAAGGGATACTCAAACTCACACTAGTTCATGCCTCAGCCCCTCGAGCAGCCTCGATTTTTGTGTAACAACCATAGAGATTTTAAAAATATAGTTCGAAAACAGACGTAATTTACCCTCCATTTGATAAAGCTATGCATGCTTGTGATAAATACTCAAATATAAGAAATTTCATAATACGAACAAATATCTGTAACACAAATCCATATAATTAAACCAACGAATATATGAACATATCAATGCACAATGATAACAATCCCATTGAACCAACCCATCCTCGATGCCTGGGACGTTTCGAATAATCTAAATACATTTTGAGTTGTTTGGAAATGTTTAAGCATCATTTTGGGCAATCCTAGAAAGGTTTTCTTTGTGTTTAACTTGGGAAGTTTTTCAGTAAATGTTTTGGTTGGTTTTGTATAAATTCTTGAAATGCTTGAAACTTACATGGTTTGACATGTCGAGTCATTTCGATTACCCAACTAGTTAGTGAACGGATCTCTTTCTTGAACTTCATTTTTAGCATTACCATTCTACTTGCATGTTTTATATAGTTTTTGAAGCCTTCTTTGATTAGGATTTTATGATATTTCTCGAGCATGCTTTGATTGACTATTTTACGATATATTTCTTGAGCATGCTTTATTGATTACCTTAAGCGATTTTTACATGAATTCTCCTCAGCATATCTATGTGATTTTAGTTACGAGATTGCCTAACATACATTAGCATCATGGGAATATGTGTATATGTGTGCATATGATTTTGTTTGAAAGAAATCCCTTAGTGTTTGATTATGACTGCAATTAGAATGATAATAACCTTTAGATAGTTTTCCAAGGTCATGATGTTTGGGTTGTGTTTATAGTTGTATACCCACCTAGGAGTTGCCAATACCTTAGTTACCCGTCTGATTGGCCACATACCAACTTCCATGTAATTGATTGCCCGCGCTCACTAGAATACGAGTTGAATAACACTAACTTGTCCTTGAACTCTAAGGGACATGAGGTGACGATGCTTAGGACCCAACTTTCATGTGGTCGAGGTACATGTGTGAATTATAGATACCCAGTATGTCATATGTGTATGACTCAAGCGACTAAAGAGCATAATTAGTGGATTATATGTTGTATACTTGTGAATCAGGATGAATTTTGAGACTGCATACTATTTTATTATTATTTCTCGTAAAACATGTATGTTTTCTAATATGAAATATTTGAGCTTGTTTTCAAAACATAGGGGTTAAAGTTTGTGGTTTTACACTTAAATACTTGTAAGGTCCACTCACCCTTCTATTTTTGTACCCTTCGAGCCTTAGAAGTATTTAACGCATTTTTTAGGAGTGTCTCAACCACTGCACTGATATTCACTCCACCATGTTGGGTGTAAAGCATTGGGAACCAGGATAACTCAAGTAGTTCCTTAACTTTATGATCATCAAGACTATCGTTGTCGTGGTGAATTATTATTTTGCTTTTACTACTTACTTTTCACATGATCTCCTAAAATGCACCATTCTGCAACATTTGGTTTTCGCCATCTAGACATGACCATTATGTTATCGACCAGCATACCTCAAATTCGGTGATCATGTAGACTTACTGGATCGAGTGTGTCAATTTGGTATCAAAGTATAGTTTTAGGAAGTGTCGTTACTTTTCATAAACTTGATGATCATAAATCCCAATAACACAAGCTATAGCATCTCCTCGAATAGTAGGTATCGTTCGGTTATGTTATACTTTACCCGCTTGCGACGTGACTCGCAGCAATCAACGAGTAGTGAAGAGGTTTTGATTTAGCCTAACCTTTCTTTGGTTGCAAGTTATTAGACTACTTCTGGGTTAAACTTGCACCTAGATGAGTGTTTTTCATCCTGACAGTGTGGTGAGGTGTGAAGCTATCGATCTTTTCTTTTTGCATGTAGTCAAGTTGGTCATGGTGATTTAATCAATCACTTCCTAATTCTAAGTGGAAGTAGGAACATTTTATCATGTAATTGTGTCGAGCCACATCTTACCAACCTCAAACATGGCAACCATTAGCTGATCATAAACCGAGTGGAAAACCAATGTCCTTCTTACTAGTGTGCGGGAACTTACTTTAGTGTGAATCAACCTAATTTTCCTAGAACGAGATTGTACCCTAACTTTGGACGAAGGTCTCAATCTTTTCGAATAAGAATCTTGAATCACCACTAGTCTTGGGAAACTATCCTACCAACCAGGGGTTAGTTACCCATTGACTTTATCTCTCACCTATTAACGAACTAACATTTTGTTCGGACCACTTCGATCATTTAAGTGAGAAGTGACTATTTGTCAAAATAGTTTTCTAAATTGAGGCAAGTTTCGAAAGTTGGTCAGCCAAGTCTTAGGTGATAAGTTTTTACCACTGTTTAGAATTTCAAGACAAGTGTGAGAAATTAGTAGAGTTGGTCATAGTGATTCAATCAATCACCTCCTAGTTCTAAGTGGAAGTAGGAACATTTTACCTTGTAGTTGTGACGAGCCACCTCTTTTTTTTTCCTGTCTTCAAGTTGGTCATGGTGATTTAATCAATCAGCTCCTAGTTCTAAGTGGAAGTAGGAGCATTTTACCCTGTAATTGTGTTGAGCCACCTCTCACCAACCTTAGACGTGGCTCCTATTGTTTGATCATAAACCAAGTGGCAAACTGATGTCCTTCTTACTAGTGCGTGGGAACTTACTTTAGTGTTAAACTACTTAGTTATCTTATAAAGAGATTGTGTTGGCGTGTGCATGAATTCAGGAAAGAGTTTTCCTAATTAGTGTAGTTGACTAATTCTTGTACAATAAGGACTTTGTTTCCTAGTTTGTTCTGTTTCTATGTTAAACCTGTAAAACCCTACGTAAGCATATAAATAGCCCCTTATGGAGCTGAATGAATATATCAGTTTTACCTAAACGTATATTTCTACTTGGTATCAGAGTCACCGATCTGGTGGTTTTTGTTTATCCCAACCCTCTAATTGAATTCAAACCTATATTGAGTTCATACATTCACATCATCAATTTCCGATGCAATGACACCACCCGAGTCTTCCCTTGTTCTCCCACATAGTTCTTAACCTTCCACTACACAACCTCCAACTCCGCCGGTTCCACAAATTGTCACCATCCAGAATGATAATTCTGCGTTGCCTGCAGGAGTTATTCTCAATGAGACCAATTATTCTCTTTGGTCTCAACTCATGGAAATTCGAATTGCTACCCGTGGAAAGTTGGCCCATCTTACTGGCTCCATTGCTATGCCTGCCGAAGCTGCCCCTAATTTTGATGCGTGGACCAATGAAAATCTACGGGTTAAAGGGTGGTTAATTGATTCTATGTCCCCCGAGTTGATGGGTCGCTTTATTCATCTTCGCACTGCCAAGGAGATTTGGGTCGCTGTCAAGAAAATATTCTATGATGGATCCGATGAATCTCACGTTTATGAATTGAACAGGAAAGCATTCACCCTCAAACAAAATGGCCAACCTGTTTCCAAATATTATAGCATGCTTCAGAGTCTTTTTCAGGAACTGGATCATCGTGACCCCCCATCTATGGTGTGCGCTGCTGACACTGATGCATACCAGAAAAAACTCGACCGTCTTCGAGTTCATATTTTTCTTTCTGGATTGGATCCCGAATTTGATCAAGTCCGTAGTGAAATTCTCCGTAAGGAACCTAAGTTGGATCTCGACCAAAGTTTTGCTTATGTTCGTCGTGATGCACAACAACGTGCCAATTTTACTAGTGGTACTGCCTCTCTTGATGCTACGGTCATGGTGGCTCAACGTTCCAATGGAACACCTTCATCTCACGGGAGTCTCTCCACCCAGGGGGTGAAAGACAAACCAGTTTTCAAGTGCATTCATTGTGGTGGTTCGAAGCATACTCGTGAACATTGTTATGAGTTAGTTGGCTTTCCATCTTGGTGGGATCACTCTAAGAACAAAAGAAGTGGTCATAAGGCACTCCAAGCCTCCGCTACTCCGGAGACCCCTCCTGTAAGTGGCCACAAACCAAATGAACATGCTTCTGCATCTGTGTCCATGGCTACATCAGGTACAACCGGTTATGCATTGAATGTTTCTTCCACCTCCCCCACCAATGATGTCTGGATTATTGATTCAGGTGCCTCTGATCATATGACATGTGATTCGCATAAAATCACATATTTGTCTCCATCTTCACAGTCAGTAGTATCCAATGCAAACGGTAGTTCCTCTCCTGTTGTTGGAAAGGGTTCGTTATCTCTTACTGATTCATTACACCTGGATTCCGTACTTGTTGTGTCATCCTTGGATTTTAATTTGCTATCTGTGGCTCAAATTACTCATGATCTTTCTTGTATTGTAACCTTTTGGGCAAATTGTTGTATTTTTCAAGACATTCTCACAAGGAAGATAATTGTTTATGGTACTAGGAGGGGAAAACTGTATTATTTGGATTTGGCACCAAGTGGTGAGACCCGGATTTCTCAAGCCTTCAAGACTTATGGAGATGCGAACGAGAAAAATCAAAATCTTATTTGGTTGTGGCATAGACGATTAGGTCATGCCTCTTTTGGATATCTTAAAAAGTTGTTTCCGTCATGGTTTAGTAAGCTTTCAGATTTTAGTTTTCAATGTGATGTTTGTGAACTGGCAAAAAGCCATCGAGTTTCTTCCCTTTGAGTTTGAACAAAAGTACAGTGCCATTTGCTATCGTTCATTCTGATATTTGGGGTCCTGCTCCAGTTTCTACTCCTTCTGGTGCTCGTTGGTTTGTTACCTTTATTGATGACTGCACACGTATGACATGGATTTCTCTCTTGAAAACCAAGGGTGAGGTGTGTACCACATTTCAACATTTTTACAAGATGGTAGACACTCAGTTTCATGCAAAAATTAAGATCCTTCGTTCAGATAATGGGGGTGAATTTGTGAATCATGATCTTTGTCAATTTTTAGACGCTCATGGCATTGAACATTAGAGAACATGTCCATATACCCCTCAGCAAAATGGTGTAGCAGAGCGGAAAAATCGTCATTTGTTAGAAGTGGTTCGAGCTTCCATGTTTGATGCTCACATGCCTCGTTCTTTTTGGGGAGAAGCAGTGTGTTCTGCTGCGTATCTTATTAATCGGGTTCCCTCCAGTGTGTTGAACTTCCAAACGCCATTACAAGCCCTCCGCCAGTTTTGTGCTCTTCATTCCACTCCCAATTTGGAGCCACGAGTCTTTGGATGTGTAACTTTTGTTCACCTTTATACACATCAGCGCAACAAGTTAGAGCCTCGAGCTCTAAAGTGTGTGTTTATTGGCTATGCCCAACATCAAAAAGGGTATCGCTGTTATCATCCACCTACTCAGAAGCTTTACATCACTATGGATGTGGGTTTTCGGGAAGAAGAAATGTATTTTTCTGGGGACATTCAGACACGGGAGAATTCGGATACTGTTGATGATCAAATCGACTCAGATGGATTCGTTACTTTGGAGTCGTTATGTCATTTGCCAGTTAAGGATGCATTAACTAGCTCGTCAGGTACCACTTCAGAAACTGTGTCTGATCGTCTTGATGAATTAATGCTCGTCACCCAGCCACCTAGTCAGGGGGAGAAAAGAGATATATTGATGCCCGTTTCTGACGGTTCTGTACCATTTAACCAATTATCCTCCAAGGTGTCTTCTGAAACTACAACCCAGATAACATCCCAGACCATTGATGTTGAAGATTTCTATTTAACTGATTTGTTTTCAGACAATTCATCTAATGAGGTGCATCTACAACCATACCAATTACCTGTTCGTAAGAATCGTGGTATCCCGAAGATTCAATACGAAGCAGATCCCAAAGCTAAAGTAAAGTACCCGATTAACAACCATGTTTCCACTCACAGATTATCTGCACCACATGCCATGTTAATCAAACAACTAGATTCTTTGTCTACACCAAGCAGTGTAGATGAGGCTCTGATGGATCCAAACTGGAAATAAGCGATGAATGATGAGATGCAAGCTCTTCAAAAGAATTCCACATGGGAACTTGTGCCTCTCCCAAGTGGAAAACGAACTGTGGGTTGTAGATGGATTTATACAATTAAGTTAAGGGCAGATGGATCAATCGAACGGTACAAAGCTCGATTGGTGGCAAAAGGGTATACTCAGAGATATGGAGTAAATTATCAGGAGACATTTGAACCTGTAGCAAAAATCAATACCGTGTGAATTCTTATATCACTTGCTACAAACTTGGATTGGCCATTACATCAATTCGATGTCAAAAATTCCTTTTTACATGGTGACTTAGAAGAAGAAGTTTATATGGATCCTCCTTCAGGATGTAACACGAGTCCTAAATCGAAACACTATGTGTGCAAATTAAAGAAGTCTTTGTATGGTTTGAAACAGTCACCTAGAGCTTGGTTTGGGCGATTGACAAAGTCTATGAGTTCATTCGGATATAAACAAAGTAACTTTGATCATACTTTGTTTTTGAAGCATAGGGGAAACAAAATTACAGCCTTGATAGTATATGTTGATGATATGATCGTAACAGGTGATGATCCTGGCGAAAGAAAAACATTGCAAGAGTACTTATCTAAGGAATTTGAGATGAAAGATCTTGGTACACTTAAGTATTTTCTTGGGATAGAAGTATCTAGATCCCTGCAAGGTATTTTCTTGTCTCAACGAAAATATGTTATGGATTTATTAACTGAAAAAGGGATGCTGGAGTGTAAACCTGTTAATACACCTATGGAGGAAAATCACAAGCTTGGTGAGTGTACTGATCATAAATCGACTAACAAGGAGCAATACCAGTGCCTAGTTGGGAGGTTAATTTATTTAGCACATACGAGACCGGACATCGCATATGCTGTGAGTATTGTAAGTCAATTTATGCACTCCCCAAGAGAAGTTCATAGAGATGCAGTGAATCGCATCTTGAGATATTTGAAATCCACTCCTGGTAAAGGGTTAATGTATTCAAAGCAAGGACATCTGGATGTAATTGGGTATACTGATGCGGATTGGGCTGGGTCCCAAATAGACAGGCGATCCACTTCAGGTTACCTTACCTTTGTAGGAGGTAACCTTGTTACTTGGCGTAGTAAGAAACAAAATGTTGTTCCAAGATCAAGTGCGGAGGCAGAATATAGAGGTATGGCACATGGTGTTTGTGAGTTGTTATGGATTAAGCATGTTCTAACAGAGTTAGGTTTTCCGATGGAAAAACCCATGAAATTATATTGCGATAATACTGCGGCCATTAATATTGCTCATAATCCAGTTCAAGATGATCGAACTAAACATGTTGAAGTGGATAGGCATTTCATCAAAGAGAAGTTAGAAGACAAGACGCTTCAGTGTCCGTTTGTAAAGTCAGAAGATCAGTTGGCAGATATCTTGAGTATTTCAGGACACACTGAGCAAGTTGGACCTTGGTGATATTTATGCTCCAACTTGAGGGGGAGTGTTGGCGTGTGCATGAATTTAGGAAAGAGTTTTCCTAATTAGTGTAGTTGACTAATTCTTGTACAATTAGGACTTTGTTTCCTAGTTTGTTTTGTTTCTGTGTTAAACCTGTAAAACCCTACGTAAGCATATAAATAGCCCCTAATGGTTAGTTACCCATTGACTTTATCTCTCACCTATTAACGAACTAACATTTTGTTTGGACCACTTCGATCATTTAAGTGAGAAGTGACTATTTGTCAAAATAGTTTTCTAAATTGAGGCGAGTTTCGAAAGTTGGTCAGCCAAGTCTTAGGTGATAAGTTTTTACCACTGTTTAGAATTTCAAGACAAGTGTGAGAAATTAGTAGAGTTGGTCATAGTGATTCAATCAATCACCTCCTAGTTCTAAGTGGAAGTAGGAACATTTTACCTTGTAGTTGTGTCGAGCCACCTCTTTTTTTTCCTGTGTTCAAGTTGGTCATGGTGATTTAATCAATCAGCTCCTAGTTCTAAGTGGAAGTAGGAGCATTTTACCCTGTAATTGTGTTGAGCCACCTCTCACCAACCTTAGACGTGGCGCCTATTGTTTGATCATAAACCAAGTGGCAAACTGATGTCCTTCGTACTAGTTCGTGGGAACTTACTTTAGTGTTAAACTACTTAGTTATCTTATAAAGAGATTGTACCCTAACTCCAAGAAAAAGGTCTAAATCTTTTAGACTAAGAACCTTGAATTGCCACCAATCTTGGGAAAATCTTCTAGCAACCAGGGTTAGTTACATGTTGAGTTCACCTCTCACGTATAGATGAAATGTCAATTTGTTTGGATCACTTGGATCTTTTAAGTTGGAAGTGACTATTCGTTAAAGTAGCTTTTTGTTGAGGCAAATTACGAACGTTGGTCAGCCAAGTATTAGGTGATAAGTTTTGACCATTGTTTAGGATTTCGAGAGTTAGATGGTCGCATACGACAAACTTTTGTGGTTACGGGAAAAGTTTACTAGTTTACGTCAAGTTGATTGTAGAAAGTGTAAATTCATAGTGGGGTAAAGGTGAGACTTTAGGATCTACTAATCAAGATGGTGTCTGGCTAAGGAGACCTTGATTCGGATGAACTAATGTTAGCGTCTATGACCATTTCATTAATTATACATTAAGGTTTTTAATTATCGTGAATGGGTTTGAACATAATTAATCAGAGTGTTTATTTCAGAAGATTGTTGCTAGGATGAAGACTAAAACTATCCTAAGATTACTTGGCCTTTTAATTACTCGGAGGTTGAGAACGGATGAGTTATCAGACCTTTGAGAATTGGATGCCTAGTTATCATTTCCTCCTAGGTACATTTTGAAATGGAGGTTTTAGTTGAGTACTTACCAAAGTTTAGGAATTTCAATCTTGAAGAAATGGTGTCTTACAAGGGGATTATTTATATTGTTAAGTTGGGGTAGCAAAAGAAGTTAAAGGAGGTAGTTACCTTGGTTTCAGGTTATTAGAGTAGTAAAATTTGTAGCACTATTTGGCATTTCTTACATGGAAGAATCTGCTAGAAAAAAGGCTAGCTAGGAAACCTGAAGCTCCTTACCAATTGAGTTCCATTCTTGTTGATGCTCAACTTGAGAATCTAATGTACCTGACGAAACTTACTTACGATCTAAATGAAGTAAGGATTTGTTAGTGCGGTTGAGTACATAAGCGAGGGTTAGATATTACTGGAAAAATTACTTGACTTTTCATAAAACCGAATATTTGAGACCGAAAAGTGTATTTTTATTTTAAATTGTTACCTCTACTTGGATTAGTATCACGGGGAAAGGAAAGAACTTAACTCATGGTACAGTGTGGGACTTTTGGGGACATTGAAGTTTTGTCAACTGGTCCAACTAAATCACTGATAGCAGAGAATTTACCTTCTAATAAGTTCAATGTTGGTTTGAAAGTCATACATTGTCCAAGGAACCTATACTTTGCATTCATAAAACTATTTAAAAAGATTTTGATTTGTTGTATCATTTGAGGACAACATACAAGGAGTTTGAAGAGTTTAAATTTGAAAGTGACATCAGAAGTTTGAAATAGAAGTTACACTGCATCAAATAGAACTAGTGAATCATTTGGACTTATGTTGAGGTAGTTTATGTTAATAGAGGCATGAGAAAGAGCCCGAGGAACTGTAGGAAGTTGTATGTTTGACTCACGTCTAAATTCAAGGATGAAATCTCTTCAAAGTGGGGTAGATTGTTAAAATTTGTCCCATAAATATAAAATTTGAATTTTTTAAATTTACCAAAATGCCCTTTCAAGTGTGGAGCATGCCTTGAGACTCTGTTATTGTGGGTGTTTTTGGAGCCCAAAGCTATTTTATTTTATCTGCCCAACCTATTTGAAAGCCCAAACCACACTTTCAACTACTCCAAGTCCAAGCCCACATGGCATATCTCCTTGAAATCTCACTTTCACCCTTTCGATGCCATCCTTCTCTCTCAAAAAGATACCAAGACAAAGACAACCTCAATGCACCTCCATCACTCTAGAATCCACACCACCATCGATTCTGGGTACCACCCTTCCCTCATTTCATCTCCCTTGCGACTTTTTTTTTTATTGAGAACTAAGAAACTTAGTGACTTAACGCCTTGAACCAGAGCCTCCAACTACCATCAACGAACACGACTGGGCCTTGCAAACTCAGTAGATCAAATGCATAAGCACGAAACTCATCGAAGCTCGTGGCGGAGGTGGATTTCAACCTTGAACATGTGACTTCACAAGGAGATTATGAGTAAACTAGGTAAAATTAAACTATTAGAATGGAATCATTGTTTATCCAAATAAAAATCTTCCTCCCTGACCCATTGCATATTGAGTTGGCGCGAGAATTGACGGTGACGGCCTTGCTAGAAATTTTAGAGCTACCATACCACCAGGACTTGCAGGTGATTTTCCAACCACATTGAGTACCCTCTTAAATTAGAAACATAATTTTTGGAATCCTTGGTGGGAGTAGATATGTTTTAATGTGTTGCATGTTGAATTTGGTGCGGAATCGAGGAAATTAGATTAATCAGGAAGATAGTCTACCGATAAAATTTTCAATTTTTGACCACTACTCACAGTGGTGATTATGGCAGTTCGACCACCGATCGCGGTTGTGCTAGGTCAATTACTTATGAACACGTGACTAACACACTCAACCGTCATGTCAAATGATGGCATCAACAGTTGACGGAATAAGCTAATAGCGTTAGCATATTCCATTTAAAGCTAACAATTTCATAATAGTCCATAACATGGTTTGCCAATAGAATATTCTGATTTCGCCATAATATACTTCAATTTCGTCGTAATATTATGTCAGAATAGACGGAATATTCTACAGAGACAATTTAGGCATGTGGTTGGCGTGTGAGGCACGGGATCGACACATGGTGGCACGTAGGATGCCTGCCGTTGTAACGCCCCGAAAAATCCAAAAAATGTAAAATAATAAAATAATGTGAAAATGACATTTTTAGACGACTCGAACCCAATCAACTGGAACAAAAATTGGAGTTGAATTGGTGTCGAACAGGCTCTGCAACCGTTCTGAAAATTTGAGCTTGCGTTCGATTACTTGGAGGTAATGATTTGTGAAATTGATTCCAATTTCGTACTTAGAATGAAAGTTAGATGCTTCTGGTATAATCAATTGAATGATATAGGTCGATTTTGGGTAGAACCCGAGTTAGGACCCGTCAGGTTTCGAGGTCGAGTCGAGGGATTTAGGACCTTTTTTCACGAAATTGAGTTCATAGATCCTTAATTCATATTGACTTGATGTTAATGAGTGAAAGAACATAAGGAATTGGGTTCCAATTGGTAGAAACCGCATCGGGTCTGATCGCGTGTCCACGACCCATTTACCAGAGAAACGGGCGAGAGAGAGAACTGTAGCAGGTATTGTTCACGGCGCGTGGCTGTCACGCGCAGCCGCTTGCGGCGGCGCGTGAGGGCGTGTGACAGGGAATCTGAAGGAGGGTCCAACATACTTTTTGATGTTCTCGATGATACGGACCTATTGGCGTTAGTTTCGAGTCAATCAGATATAAATTGAGGATAGTTTTGCGTATCTGAAGCGTATAGGTTACGTTTAAATAATATTATTTTATTCCGACGATTAGGAACTTCGTACACAAGATTATATGATACTCTAGTAACCCTCTATTACATGTTTGACAGGCCGAAATATTCTCGGGACATCGGACGAGAACGAACAGCTCGAATCCGAGTAATCTGGACGGTGTGTGAGTGGGCTTTTGTTTTCTACCCTAAATGCATGCATATATGTTTTAACTGCTTTTAAATGCTTTATGATATGAATTGATTTGCTATGATTGATCTTGTGATATGATGATTTCCGAATTTTGGGAATATTATATTATTTTATGTTGCTTTTGAGCACGATTTTCGAAAAAAATCATAAAATGGTGATTTTGGGCGATGGCCTGAGATTTGAGATGGATTTTGACTCTGATATTACGTTACCTGATTTAATTGATGAAATTGATTTATAAATTAGTTGTTAGACATTGTGTTATAAATGAAGTTGTGGAACTTACTTGGGCTTGGTAAAAGCTATATTTCGGGCAGAGGCCCTATTGAACTATTGATTTGATTTTGAGATTTAAATGGTTTTGAAATGAGAATATTGGCTATTGGTACCATCCTCTGTGATTTGATGGTCTCCTCCAGACGTCGTAGATCCTGGAGTAATCACGATCCACTACCTGGAGATGAGTAGCTCCGAGGGGAGGCTCAATCTCAGGAATGTGAGTTTATGATGATATCCTCCAGACGTCGTTGATCCTGGAGATGATATCACCCCAGACGTCGTTGATCCTGGGGAGGTACTCAGACATGAGACATCCGAGTTGCACGCGTTGCATTGATGTCGTGACGGGTTATTGGATATTGAGATTGGATGTTGAGGATGGTGGTATCATGATTGATTTTGAATTGTATTAGCTGTTTTATTTTTCCTTTGATTTATATAACTCATGTTTTATATGATATGCATGCATGTTTGTGAAACCTGGAGGGTAAGACTATTTTGATAAACGTATTTATAAATCTTTATTTTTGTCCACTCACACATTTAATGTTTTTGTACCCTCCAGGCCCGTGCACAGGTACTGAGGCTCGTATCGAGGCAGAAGAATAAACAGACTGTTGCGTACTCAAGTATCTGACCGCGTAGAATTTTGATCTTTGTTTGTAAATATTTCTTATGCTCTGTAAACCGGTTGACAACTGAGGTAGTCAACCGTCCTAAAGACGTACCTATCCCTGGTCTGACTATGTGTGTTGTTTGTTGTGTTGTGTATCTATATCTATATCTGAACTACGTTTGCTATTTTACGGTTATAGTCAGACGGGAGCAGGATCTTTCACGATTATCGAGGAATAATAGGGATGGGTCCTGTCAGCCGTCCTTTCTCCAATACATGTCTGTGTGCGGGGTGGTTTCCCATTCCAAGGTGGTGCGTGGGCCAAGTTTTGGGACACTTTGAATCATCTAAACATATTTTTAGTCTGTTTGGAGTCATTAAGCACCATTTTGAGCAACCCTTGAGGGATTTTCTTATTTCTTGACTTGGGGTTTTTTTTAATAAACTTTGTGGTAGGTTTTGTATAAGGTCTTATCAAGCTTGCAATTTACTTGGCCTGACATGTCGTGTGATTTCGACTCCTTAACTAGTTTGTGAGTGAACCTCAGCCTTGAACTTCATTTTACACTACCATTTTACTTGAACGTTTTGCATGGTTTTGGAAGCGTGCTTTGATTACTAATTTATGATATTTCCTAGCATCCTTTAATTGATAGTTTTATTATATTTTTCCCGAACATGCTTTGATTGATTATTTTATGATATATTTCTCGAGCATACTTTGATTGATTACCTTATGTGATTTTTGTGTTATTCCTCCCCAGCATACCTATGTGATTGCAATTACGAGATTGCTTATACATACATTAGTGTCATGGGAATATGTGTGTGTACATATGATTGCGTTTGAAGGCAATCCATTGGTGTTTGATTATGACTACGATTAGAGTTATAATAACCTTGAGATGATTATTTACAATCACAAATTTTGACCCAAGTTTGTACGTGTATACCCACATAGAAGTCGCTGGTATCTCATATACCCATCTGATTAGCCACAAAACAGTCTCCACGTGATTGATCACATGTGCTCGCTTGAATGCTACTAAATCGTGCTAGCTTGTCCTCGAGCTCTAAGGGAAATGAGGTAACTGTGGTTAGCCCCTAGTTTTCACATGGTCGAGGTACACGAAATACCTAGCCCTATCATGCGTATGATTCGAGCAACTCAAGAGCACAATTAGTTTATTATACTTTCTACACTTATGTTTCGAGATGAATTTTGAGACTGCATACTATCTTATTATTATTATTGCGCATAAATCGTGCATGTTTTGTAATATGAATACTTTTGAGCTTGTTTTCAAAACTAAGGGGTTAAAGTATGTTTTAAACTTATGGTTTTACACATAAATACTTGTAAGGTACACACACCCTTCTTTTTTTCTACCCCTCAAGTCTTAAAAGTATTTCACGCATTTTCAAGGAGCATCTCAGTTGCTGCTATGATATTTAGACCAGTCTTTTGGGTGTAATGCATTGGAAATCGGGCTAATTTAGATAGTTCCTAAACTTTAGGATCATCAAAAAGTGTTCTATGCTCTAAACTTTTGATGTCACAATGAATTGTTATTTAATTTAACTAATTAATCTTCACACGACCTCCTAAAACGCACTATTTTTCAACTTTTGGTTTTCATCATTGGACGTCACCATTTAGTTATTGGCCACCATGTAACGACCCGTCTCGAATTTTGCGATTATATTAGTGACTAATCATGATTAATGAGGTTAATCGGTGATTAGTTGAGCGAAATCGGACGAATGATGCAAAATGACCGTTTCGCCCCTATGCGTAGGCAAAACGTTGACTTTTCATTCAGGCGGTCAAATGGATTTTAACCGATGACCGTGACGTAGTTCGAGACGTCATGAGTTCATAGACAGGTGGCACGTTCAATTCCGACATTTGAGGAAAAAAGTTATGACGTTCAGAAGTTAAGGGGCATTTTGGTAATTTTGGTTAAAAGGGGCAAAATGTTGACTTTTGACCTGGGAGGTTCGATGTCCGAGAGTCGAGGACCGTTACGTAGATCGGGTCGACACGAATCCATAAACAGGCGGAACGCTGAAATCGGACTTCGAACGGGGAAGTTATAGGTCACGGAAGTTCGATTCCAATATGCACCTACTTCGAGACGATGATGATTTGGCAATATCTAATTGGGCAGATATTTTAAGTGGGACCCATGGATGAGTGACAAGTCCCATTGGCTAAAACCCCTAAATTGTGGATCTAACATAATTAAATATTATTATTTTAATTATTTTATAATCTAATCCACACATCATTCAATCCTAGCCCTCCATTCTAATTAATCCCTAAAATCCTCACTACTCATCTCATCCCGTCTCTCTCTCTCATCAGATATCAACATCATCTCCTTTGTTCATCCTCACAACCCGAACACCACATTTTGTTCATTTTCCATATTTCAAACAAACACACAAACAACACACATTCCCTCATCACTTGCGACTGAGACTAGAGAGATAGTGAGAGACTGAGATGATGAAGGACTGAGACGACAAGGACGGTGGCTCACGGCGGTGGCCACGGCGGGGAAAACCCGAAAACCTTGAGTAAGTAGGTTTGAAATTCTAGTTTGAGTATGGGAGGTTTTTAATCGATTCTGTTAATAGGGTTGGCTTTCTGGCAACTAAATAGGAAGGTTTGAATAGGGAGGGATGGTGGAGGACGGTGCAGACGCCTTGAACGGCGACGGGTTTCTAGGCCTTGGAAACCAAGTGGTCAAGGTACGGTTTTCTAAGGTTTTTCTTATGTTTTTAAGAATGAAAAAGATGGGAAATGAGATTAGGAACAATTAGGGATTAAAATGGGTTGAAAAGGATCGAAAACATGAAGGTTTGGACGTTGAACCGGTCAAACCGATTCGGCCGGTTCAGTTGCAGTGGACCAAGTTTGGGTGAGGGAAGAAGATGAACAGTGTACCGCGCGTGGGCTACACGCGCAGTACCTTCCCTGGGCGCGTGGGGGCACGTGTCCCATATTTTGGGAATGTTTTCAACACGTGAAATCTTCTATTCAATGTAATGAACATTTTGAGACTAGTTTCGTGTCGATCGGACACCGTTTCAATAATGTTCGGGGCATCGGAAGGTTTCAAATAGGGATTAAAAATAGTTAAAAATTCCAGAAAATTACGGGGCTTTAGAGGGAGGTTAATAAGGTAGTTAGTAACCTTCTATTACGATTTGGACAGGTTTGGGAGTCCCGATGACGGTGATTGGCTCGGGAGAGCCGTATGGCACGCATATGGAGATGACAGCTTGGACGGTCTGTGAGTGGACCTTGTTTTCTAAATTGGTGCATGCATAAATGTTTATTATATGTGTTAATACATGTTTTGCGATTCCATGAGTGCATTTGGTTGTGGTTACGTATAGGCACGTATTTCGAGGTTCCGGCCTTATACGGTGCCTATACGGATCTGTATTTTTATGATGGTCTAAATGAAATGGTTTTGGGATTTCAAAAGGATAAAATCGGGCATGAGACCCAGTTGGTTTTGTCTCGGGCATATGACCCTATTGATGACCTACGGGTCTGAATCGTGGTCGCGGCGAGTGTTATGTGCACGGCGATCGACGATACGACGCTCGCCTCCGGATTGGGATGTGTTCCTTCTGGAGAGGTCACGACGCACGATTCGTTGTCGGGTAGCCGAGGGAGGCTCGACTTCGGAGTGCTGACAGTTCAGGATATTGATCGGTGATGAGTGCACTATGATCTTGTGGTGGTTGTGTCGGTTGATTTGTTCACGACGACATACCAGGATTGAGGGCTGTTCTGGATGGATGGTTGCACGCATCCCTACGATCGGAGTCGTGACTAACCCTGAGATATCGGCACGGTGCCCAGTTGAGTCATATGTTCGGGTACGAGACCCAGTTACTTTACATTTATGATTTCGGGTCGGGGACCCTAATGGATTTCCAGGTTCATGACGGTTTATGGGAACCTGCATGAACCCTTGAAATGTCTTTATGATTCATGACGGTTTATGGGAACCATGCATGAATCCTTTGAAAGGTTCTAAAGAAGTGGTCTATATGTCTATGAATGGCATGAATGAGTTCGTTATATATATATATATATATATATGTATGTATGTATATTCATATACCTTCCTTTACTTAAATCTATCTCCTCCGGGGAGGGTCGTTGGCCTGGGTGGACGCCGGAGTAGTCACGGAGCACCAACTGAGTGGAGTCGCCCCCCAGTTGGGTTCCTTACTCTCAGGAAGGCATGGATCGTAACCTCAGGATGGGTCATTGGTCTATGGACATTGACCTTGGACTCTGAGAGACTTGGGTTTGAGACCCCGGGTAGTACGCGCGTAGCTTTGGAAACCGTGACAGGATTGGTTGTCTGATTATATGTATATATGATATATGATATGTGATCTACGATATATGATATGTGATGTATACAGGTGTTGGGCGGAGTCCCGTATGGTATTAGGCAGTGGCCCGTATGTTTGCTATCTTTATGGATTTGGGCAGTGGCCCGTGTATTCGGTTTCATTTACGATTTTGGGCTAAGGCCCTAATGAACGGTTTGATAAATGGTTTTCGAATGCATGCATGATTTTTAGTGAAGGGTACAAATTTCTTTGTTAAAACGTTTTTATAAACTCTTGTTTTGTCCACTCACAGCTTTTAATGTTTTGACTGCCCTTCATGTAACGACCCGTCCCGGAATTCGGGATTAGGTTAGTAACTAATCATGATCAATGAGGGTTAATCGGTGATTAGTTGGGCGAAATCGGACGAACGGTGCAAAATAACCGCTTTGCCCCTAGTCGTGGGTAAAACGTTGACTTTTATTCGGGCAGTCAATTGGACTTTGACCGATGACCGTGACGTAGTCTGGGACGTCACGAGTTCATAGACATGTGGCACGTTCGATTCCGACGTTCGTGGTGAAAGTTATGACGTTCGGATGTCCAAGGGCATTTTCTTAATTTGGACGAAATAAGGGGAAATGTTGACTTTTTGATTGGGGGTCCGATGGCCGAGGGCCGAGGGCAGTTAGGATGGTCTCGATGCCCCGAGTACAACGACAGGCGGCACGCGTGGAACAGACATCGGGTGACCAAGTTACGGGTCACGGAAGTTGGAGGGCATTTTGGTAATTTTCTTCACAAGGGCGAACTGGTAATTTCATGGGTGCAGATTGGTTTCAACCGTGAGTGGGTGTTTGGATTAGAAAAACAGAATATGGACTGCAGGAATTATTTAACTAGGAAGGATTAGTGGCTGGTTGGGCAGCGCACTAATGGGTTTGTTTATGCAAATGAGTGTTTGAACTTAGCACGGGTACTGTGCTGATGTTTTAAAAATCGACAAGAAAATAGAGTGTGGCCATGGTTGTGTGCACGGGTTGAATTGTTTATGCAGTGTGTGGCGTGACCTGAGCTCGGGCAGACAAGAGTTGGGAGGAATTGGGACTTGGAACTGAGTGGTGGTGGTGTTGAATGGAACGAACAGAGCACGGGTAATGGGTTTGGGTCCTCTGCGGGATACAAAATTTCAGAGGAGCCAGGATGATTCCCACGACTTTTTCGCTGCCTGGTTTGAAAACTGAGAGATTAGTGGACATTGGCGAGTCTCTGAGGATCATTTTGGTGAGGAAAGAACCGAAGAATAGGAGGAGATGACAGAATCGGGAAAACTGGGAAAACGGAGGGAAAATCCAATTTCGAATTATTGGCCAGCCCAAACCAATCCAAGGCTCAATTCAGTCTTCTGGGACATCACTTAGTCGATCCAGATTAAGGGGACCGAAGCTCGAAGCCTGGGGAGCCATGGACAGTCACGACTGAGTTGCAGAAAAACCGAGCTTGGAGTCGTGGTCATGGAGGTAAGCTCTTGTGAAATTGAGTTCACAACAATCGTGAGGGTGAGTCTACGATGCTTCCCCACTAATCAATTGAAGGAATCAGTGACATCGTGTTGAACTGGGATCATGAACTTCAAGTACGATTTGAGTTCAGTTGAGTTGGTTTTAAACCGTGTCGATTTGAATGAGTATTACAGAACCCTAATTGAGTGTATTGCGAGTCTAGTTGTGGGATCAATTGAAGAAATTAGATGGTTTCTCGCAGGAATTTGATCGGGTCGAGTCGCGGGTGAAATGGCCTGTTTACCAATAATCCGGGTTGGAACGACGACTGTACACCGCACTGTAGCAGGCGCGTGGCTTTCACGCGCAGCCGCTTACGGCGGCGCGTGAGGGCGCGTGGGACGGTTTCTCAAGGTGAGTTCAAAACGACTTCTGTCCTACACGATGTGACGAACATTTTAGCGTTGATTTCGAGTTTATCAGACACCGTTTCAATATGATTCCAAGGGCCCGAAGATTTCCGTTACGTTTGTAATTAACGATTAATTCCCGAAAAAATTATGGGAAATTAGTATGTTTTTGTGTAAGCCCTTAGTGACACTAAAGTATGTTTTCGGGCAGGATTTGAAATTTCTGAAAAATATCGGAAATTACCGAAATGCGTGCAGCGCGGGGAAACGAGCTTATTGAACGGTGTGTGAGTGGACGTTGCTTTCAAAATTTAATGCATGCATAAATTATTTCTATGATTTTATGATTATGATTATAAGTTGTGATTGATTTTGATTTCCGTATTTATAAGTATTTTTACTATACATGTGAAATTACACGTATTTCGAGACTATGGTCACTCGTGTGCTTAATGATGGTTTAATGAAAGAAGCTATATGAAATGGGTGTAAAATGATTTAAGAAGGTTGTTTATGATTGCGAGTGTGACTTACGATTTTGACATGTTTTTCGAGAACGTTCCGGATTTGCACGTTTTACGAGATTTCGAGTTATTGTGATTTGATCACTGTTGATGTTTGAATCTGGGAATTGAAATGAGACTTGTGATTTTGAGGATTTTAAAAATGGGTTTTGAGTATGTCTTGGTTGGATCGTGATTTTGGTGATTATGATTGTGGTTTTGATGTGTTGAAAATGAGATTTGAGAAAGAAGTGATTTCTAAGAATTAAAATGGATTTGAAAAAGGTGATTTTGGGCTTGATGCTCGGGGCACAAAAGTAACTTTGATTTACGAGATTTCAGTTTTTGAAAATTTAAAGCGGATTCTTGGTTTTGGTTCGGGATGATGCTTCCGGATGCCGGCTTACGGAATCATTATTGCGAATTCGAATTCGGGAATGGAAAAGGATTTAATAAAACGATTCGGTATGATTATACATGCCCCGTGTTTAATGATAATTTGATTATGTTTGTGAAGTAAGATTTGGGAATTTGAATGTGGAAACTCGGACCATGAGTCCTGTTGTGAAAATGTGATTTCGGGATGGATCCCGCGTTGTGTGATTGATAAATGTTTTGGGGTTTAAAGACCCGTTGAAAACTGTTTGGGTTTAAAGACCCGGGTGCTATTGCTGGAGCACGTTTTGAGTTTAAAGACTCGGTTAATTGATGACGGGGGAGGACCCTTAATGAGTTTAAAGACTCGTAAGTTTAAAGACTCGGTTACTGTGATACCCCCGAGGCCTATTGATTATGTTCTGAGTTTAAAGACTCGTTGATATCCCGGGAAGGCCTGTTTATGCGCATGGTTTTGAGTTTAAAGACTCGGGCGCACTTGTTATCCAGCAAACTGATTGATTGTGATTCAATGATATTCTATGATGTTCGGATGTGTTGGGCAGTGGCCCGGTTATGTGGTTAATGGTTTTGGATTTTGTTGTGTACTTGGTTTTGATTTGTGGTTTTGGGCTGAGGCCCGGTGTTTATGATTGCGGGCTAAGACCCGATGGTTGAGAAAGGAAAAATGCTTTGGAGTTTCATACGAGTTTTCCTTATGTTGAAATTTGACACACGTTTTTTCCTATGCTGAAAATGAAAAAGATTGTGAAATGATTTTTGTATGCATGCATTCGTTTTTACGCGGAGGGTAAAAACGTCTGTTGTAACTGTTTTGCTAAACTGATTTATTTTTGTCCACTCACACCTTTTGGTTTTTGTTGACCCTCTAGGTCGTGGCGCGTTGTTCGAGGCTGTACAAGGGGCGGAGGCATGAGTAAGTACGTGTGGCTATCCCTGGTTTGGCAAGTACTGAGGGTAACTTGGGATTTTCAGTCATCTTGCCAGACGGGAGCAGGACCGGGCACGGTTATCGATGCCCTTTTCGGGGGCGGTCCTGTCACTTCAGGTTGACAGTAGATGTGGACTGTAGCAGAGACCGAGATATCACATACCTCCTCTAAATCCTGACGTACTCTGATATCCCGAGAGGGCAAAGGTTGGAAATATCCCTTGTCTGATACTTCATGTCAGACAGGAGTAGGGTCGTCCCGCATTAATCCCGGGGGGATTGGGACGGGTCCTGTCACAACATACCCCAGATTTGTTGCTCAAATGGACTTAACGGGTCAGTATGTGCCACTTCCCATTCCAATTATGCAAATACATTCAATCTTTACCTTATGTGGCACAAATCTTCATCACCATATCAATACCTAGGCCCTCCTTTTTCCAAGAATATTTAGGCCGGCCCTCCTTAATGAACCGTTGTTTTTCCAGATGCGGAGGGAAATGGTTTAATAATACGACTCGCTCCCAAAATATTTTGATAATCATGCCTCGTCCTACTCCCATCTGACAACGATCCTAAAATATCGAAACAACCATCAACTCTTGTCAAATAAGGGATACTCGTACTGACTTACTATTCATGCATCTGCCTCTCGCTATACCCCAATTTCCGTGCAACGGTCTGGAGGGTCATCGAAAATATAAAAAGTGTGAGTGGACAAAAATAAATATTTTCAAACACATTTACCGAGAAAAATAAATGTTTACCCTTCATTTTATATAACGTGCATGCATAGGATAAAACGTAACAAAAAAAATTGAAATCAATCAATCACATCAAATTAATCGATCCAACATTTATAAGTTAAACAGACCAATCAATACTCGTAAATCAAACCATCCAATCCAGTACCAATCAATCCTTAACAACGTGGCATCTTCAAACTACATATCATGGCCTCTACCGGTCGAATATCATGTCTACATAGACTGCCTCATAACCAGGTACAACCAATATTCCTCAACTCAAGTACCGGTCACAATGAACAACAACACTACGCGTAGGCTAACTCGGAAACTGCATGAAGCATCATATGAGTGAAGTCCGGGAACTGCACTCCCGTACCAACTGGACACAACTGAGAATTGGAAGTAGCACCATCCAGACAGTAACAATATCCTCTTAGAACTACACGTAGCACCATTCGGGGCATGTCTAAGAACTTATCAACCCAGCCTCACAACCTCAGGACTTTTGGAGCTAAGCACCAAACATCTTAATCCCATCTTCCGGAATCAATGACGTCTATGATGCCTCCCCAGGCCCAAGCTGTTCTCTTCCGGAAGATGTCATATCACCAACTTCACAGCTCTCGGGATATCCGAGGATGGTTGACCATAGAAAACAATTCACAACCCATGGATATTCATTTAACACAATCCTTGACTTAAAACCAAGTGAGAACACATCCAAACTCGGGCCAGAGCCCAAAACACAATTTACACAAAATAACTTTCAAACACTTACCTAGAGATCAATCGATAAAGTCATAAAATCATATCAATCATTGCAACATAAATCATGCAATAAACCAAATAAAACAATTAACTATGTATGCATAATATTTATAAAATAAAAGTCCACTCATACACCGCTCAAGTAATTAAATCTGGATCCACACATTCTTCCGTAATTCCAGAAATCGTACTGCCTATCATAAATCACAACCAAGGGTCACCAATGTCCCAAATAATCTTACATTTAAATACCCTAAATTTTTCTGAAATTAAATACAAATTAAAACTTATGCATAACCTTTCAGACACCCAAAATTACCCCGAGACATTGTCTGATCGACCTAAAATTGTGCTAATTGGTTCGTAACAACCAAAGCATCAAAAATAATGTTCATCGAAAACCCAAGTGGTGAACCACGTGCCAAAATGGGCTACTGACAGGACCCACCCCGATTATCGCCTCGATAATCGGGAAGCATCCTGCTCCCGTCTGACAATCGAATCCAAAAGACCGGAAAACTAATTAATATTACAACACACCCATTGTCAGACCAGGGAGATTAAACAAATACATCCGACTGGACGTCAAGTCCACAGTTTCACAGAGCATAATAATACAAAACAGGTTAAAGAACAAATCCTACTCTGTGAACTAACTACTCCGCAACGGAAAACTTTATGCCTCCGCCTCTGCCTCGGCGCTTGCCCCCGCACTAGTACCACGACCTGGAGGGAATTTAAAACAACAAAGTGTGAGTGGACCGAAACATAAGTTTTACAGAAAATAGTTTTTCCGAAATCGGGTTCGCCCTCCTGTTTTGTAACACACATGCATAACCGAATATTCAGAAATCGCGTATTAAACCTTTGAAAACTCTTTTTCCGAAAACACATGAAAAACATTACAGAAAATCGTCATAACTCATGTAACACCATTTAATATTACCAGATTCCAGAAACTGTCATTTTGAAACATCAATTGCACAAATCAAGTAAAAAGTGTATCAATAATCACAGTTAAGCCGTTGGATCCATCCGAGTCTTTAAACTCAATATTAGGCCTTCCCGGGATATCAACGAGTCTTTAAACTCAAAACATGATCAATAGGCCTCGGGGGTATCACAATAATCGAGTCTTTAAACTCACTACGGGTCTTTAAACCCAATTTTCGAGCCCGCCCCCGTCATCAACATACCGGGTCTTTAAACCCAAAACCAGATCCAACAATCAACCGGGTCTTTAAACCCAAAACCGTTTTTAAACTCGATAAACCAGGATTCATCATAATCCGTTTTCCAACATCATTCCGAAATCATATCCCGTCATAATAGGACTTATGTCCGAATTCACATGCAATTTCCAAAACATGAAATTTCCGAAATCACTTCACAATTAATAATCAAAACATCATAAATCCGTAACATGCATAATCATATCCAGATACTTCATCAAAACATCATTCATGCATAAGCAAAAACCGAAACATCGAAATACGTGAAATACGATAAATATCTCGAAAAGCGTGAAAACACGTAAAACCGAAATATCATATCACCATCATAAATCATATGTAAAACCATAAGATAAGTAAGTAAAATAGTCATGCATGCCCGGTTTAGAAATCAAAAAGTCCACTCACAGTCTTAGGACGCGTCAATCGCGTCCCACGCGCTCCTCCGTAGCTTCGGAAGTGTCCGGGCCTGTAAAAACGTACAAGAAGGGTTACAAACATCCCAAAATAACTCGTAGGATTTTTTTCTAATTTTCCCGGATTTTTCGGCGAAATTAAACTTAGAGACTTAACCTTCCGGACTCCCGAAATTATCCCGAACAACTCGAATCCTAAAGGTAAAATGTTAATTAGACTGAAAGGAACAAATTCCATGTTGACCGTGATCGGAGTTAACATCGCACGCGCCGTCACGCGCCGCCCAAAGTGGCTGCGCGTGAAGGCCACGCACCAAGCTACAGTGTCTTCGTTCTTACCCGGATAGACTGATAAACGGGTCTATTACCCGCGACTCAACCCGACCAGTTCAAGCTCAATTCTCAATCAATTCCTCTCGTTTTTGATCCTATTATCTTCTCTAATCCGTTATTTTTAGGTCTGTGCTGATGATCAACGTCGACAAACACCTAATCGACCCAACTCAAGCTCGAACAGTCGAACAAGTCGACTTCTGGAACTCACCCAAGCTAACTCCATTCTCAAATTAATTTCACCAGTAGCTTAAGGGGACCTATACGAACACAATAGCACAAACAATTGAACTCGCCGTTACCTGGAAGTCGTCGTCCTCAAGCTCGAAAATTCTCATAACCAAGGAGCTCAGTTCTTGGCCAATTCGTGAGTGTCGTCCTTCAAAATCGATGCGGTTGGTTTCCTCTTGCTCCCAGAAGGCTAGAACGGCCCTTAGTTTAGCTCGAATGTCCCCACAATTTGATCTTCAATTTTCCCTCCAACTGGTTTTTCCTTCGAACTGGAACTTGGGTTCTTAGGCAATCCGTGCTCGAAACCCTTCAGTTCTTGCACGGTCGAGATTCAATCACTCCCAGAAAACTCCCTACGTGTTTAGATTTGTCTCTCAAGCCGTAGAAATCGAATTCAGAGTTTTCCCCCCAAAAACCCGAACTGTTTCCTCGCGGTTTTCTCTCAATCTCTCTCAGTCTCTCCACAGCCGAATGACTCCAAATGAGCACCCAGACTCAAAGGAAGTCAGCTAATCGATCAAAGCGCCAAGCAACCCGTGGGAGGCACTCTGAATCTCTCTGGAAAATGTTTCCCGCACACAGAGCCCACGGCCATTTTTAAAACTCTCCGTGCACTGAAGCTCTGCACAGCCACGATGGGGTGCTTCCAATACCTCAATTTCCATAAACAATCCCACCGTCCAGTCCACTACAGCATAAACAATTGGATCGTGCAAAACCACCACGCACGGTGGTGCAGTAACCAGACTCCCACGGCTGCACACTCTGTTTTTCACGGTGGTGAACAGTACCCCGTGTAAAAAGACCAAACTGCCCCTCTGTGCAATAATTACCAAATTGCCCTCCAACTTCCGTGACCCGTATCTCGGTCATCCGACGTCCGTTTCACGCGTACCGCATGTCGTCGTACTCAGGGCGTCGAGACGAACATAACGATCTTCGAGTCAAATGAGTATCAATTGTCAAACAAAAAGTCAACTTTTTCCCTTTGTAACATCCAATTTACGATAATGCCCCATGAACTTCCAAACATCATAACTTTCACCTCGGGCGTCCGAATCGGACGTGCCACCTGTCTATGAACTCATAACGTCCCGAACTACGTCACGGTCATCGCACAACGTCCGTTCGACCTCCCAATCAAAAAGTCAACAAATTAACCACACAAATCACAGGGGTAAAAACGTCATTTTATTCAATATTTTACAATATTACATTTTCAGAATGTCCGGGGTGTTACAGCTACCCATTTCCTTTGAGGGTAGGTCTCACGTGCCTACGTAAGGGTCATCCCTTCCTCTAACCAGGCTGGCCCACGAGTTTGAGCACAAAACCCAACCAGATCAACCTAACCCAATTCTAAAATCTCCATTTTCAACAATTTTATTCCCTTTAAATGTCCATCTTCATCTAATCATACCGAGAAAGGGTTCTATGATCTCAAAACCTAAGAAACTTACTTTGAACTTCGACAAAATCCTTCGACCTTTTGCCAAATCGTTGAACCTTTATTTCTAGTCCATCCCACATCCAAAACTTCCAATTTCCTAACGCCACACAATCATAGGGACTCGATCAACGTACTAGGAACCTTGATTTATAGCCTGGTTGCCTTGAAAGGTTTGGGGTTCACCAGTAGAATTTTTGGTTTTTTAGATTTCTGTCGGGTTTTGGGTCTTCTGGTTTTCTCCTTCTTTTCGTTCTCTTCTTCTTTTCACTCCCTGGTTCTCCCTTTCTCTCCCTTTTCCTCTCTATTTTTCCTCACAATTTTGTTCACGGGTTCATCACACACACGCAATACAAAAGCACACATATATGTGCACACACAACACTGCCACACTCATCAGCACACACAGGGAGATAAGGGGACACTTGTCCCTATCACATGAAATCCACAAAAACATATCCTTGTGAAATTACCAAACTACCCCCAAGTATCAAAACTACCAAATATCCTATAGTAAATTTAGCCCTGTAATAAACTTAATTGATCTCTGATTTTGACATACAGCCTGTCCACGGAAACAGAAATAACCCTAACACTAATTATCATAAAGTTTTGATTGATATTTCAATCTTCCAGCTCCTCTCGGGCCCTACTTTCCAATTCTGACTTCTTCCGATTCCTACTTTGACATTCTGTAATTTATACCACCACCGGCATGCCTAGTCACCCAAACAGAAATAACCCTAACGCTGATGATCATAAAGTTGTGATCCTACTTTCCAATTTTGACTTCTTCTGATTCCTACTTTGCTCGTAAACGTTGTGATCCTAGCCTCTGATCTCGCTTACTATCCAGACACGCACAATTTCTCTTATAATTTGACCTAATAATCCAGGGTCTGTTCTAGCCCTAAGTCTATCTTGAGCTCATATACTCATTTTATTTCTAGGTCGTGCATGGGCTTGTGTCTCTGTGGCATGACATTAAAAAGCACAATTCAGTACCTATGCTCTGCTACCAAGTTGACAGGACCTGCACCTAAAACACTTTGATAATGGTGCCCCTGATCCTACTCTAATTTGACAATGATCCCAAAATACTAAAACTACCCTCAACTTTTGTCAGATGATTTATACTTGTACTACCTTACTGTTCATGTCTATGCCTCTTGCTCTGCCCCGATTTCCATGCAATGACTTGTAGGATCATCGAAAACATGAAAAGTGTGAGTGAACCAAAATAATCATTTAAAAACATATTTACCGTGGAAAAAAAATGTTTACCCTCCAGTTTTTTGCATGCATACAATACGATGTAAATAATCAATATTGAAATCAATCAATCACATCAAATTAATCGATCCAACATCAATAAGTCAAATAGACCAATCAATACTCGTAAATCACACCATCCAATCCAATACCAATCAATTTTTAGTAACATGGCCTTTACCAGCTACATATCCTGGCCTCTACTGGTCGAATATCACGTCTTCATAGACAGCCTCATAACTAGGTACAACCAATCCTCAACTCAAGTACTAATCATAATGAATAACAACACTACACGTAGGCTAACTCGGAAACTACACGAAGCATCATCTGAGTCAAGTCCGGGAGCCGAACTCACGCACTATCCAGACACGTTTGGAAACTGCATGTAGGACCATCTCGACTGTAATAATATCCCTCAGGAACTGCATCTAGCACCATTTAGGTCATGTCTACGAACTCATCAAATACTCAGCCTCACAGACTCAAGATCTGAGGAGTTAAGCTCCGGACGTTAGTGTACCATCTTCCAAAACAACGACCTCTAGGAAGCCACCATAGGCTCAAGCTGTTTCATCTGGAAGATGTCATATCACCAAACTCACAACCTTCAAGATCTACGGAGCTGAGCTCTAGACGTTTGAGCATTAACCATATTCGAGGATGGTTGACCATAGAAAAACAATCCACAAACCAAGAAAATTTATTTATCACAATCCTTGACTCAAAACCAAGTCAAAACAATCCCAAACTTGGGCTCAAGCCCAAAACAAAATTTCCACACAAAAAAAAAACCATGAAATGCGTATCTAGATATCAATCGATAAATTCAGAAAATCAACAAATAATCATTTCAAAATTATAATCAACCATTGCAATATAAATCATGCAAGAAAACAATTAAAACATTTAACTATTCATGCATAACAGTTTATAAAATAAAAGTCCACTCACATACTGTTCATGTAATTAAATCTTGATCCACGTGTTCCTTTGTAATTTCAAAAATCTTACCGCCTATCATAAATCACCACCAATATTCACTAATGTCCCAAAAAAACTTACATTTAAATTCCCTAAATTTTCCAGGATTAAATATAAATTAAAAACCTACGCATAACCTTTTGGAAACTTGAAACTACCACGAGACGATATCTGATCGACCTGAAACCTGTGTCAATGGGTTTGTAACAGTTAAAGAATCAAAACATGTGTTGGTTGAAAACCTAGGCGGTGAGCCACGTGCCCACATGCGCCACCCATGCCCTCTACATGTCTATCTAACGCACTTGCACAAGTGTCACATCTCGACTCCCCTAGCACGATATTGTCTCGCATTGGGACCACGCCCTCGAGGCTTTGTTTCTGGGAACTCACTTGCAACTTCTCAATGGGTCACTCATCCAAAGATTACACCAGCCCAACCTCGTTTAACTTCGAAGTTCTAAAAGAATCTGATAACGCTCTAACTACGCATTAAATTAAACACGTAATTCAAGTATTATGTAATTTAAACCTTTTTTGTGTAGATGTAGTATTGGTAAATAAGAATCGTTCTTAACCGGAGAAATTAGGAAACATTAATAATTTGTTAGTGAGAAAGAATAATGAATTAAAGAATTAAAGAATTAAAGAATTAAAGAATTAAAACATTAAAGAATAAAAGAATAAAAGAATTAA
Organism: Prinsepia uniflora; assembly: GCA_032719365.1. Lineage (NCBI taxonomy): Eukaryota > Viridiplantae > Streptophyta > Magnoliopsida > Rosales > Rosaceae > Prinsepia > Prinsepia uniflora. Next base: position 57,805,925 of record CM064868.1, on the reverse strand, counting down.
TGAATTAAATAATTAAAGAATAAAGAATAAAGAATTAAAGAATAAAGAATAAAGAATTAAAGAATAAAAGAATAAAAGAATAAAGAGTTAATGAATAAAAGAATTAATGAATAAATAATAAAATAATAAAATAATGAAAGAATGAAATGAGGGGTTTTAGGAATATTGTAATCTAAACTACATTTTTTAACAAACTAAGAATTAAAATGCAAATTCTCATACTAATTAGAACTTACAAACCATAGAGTAGTTTCATAGACAAAACCGACACTTTTACATAAGTAATTTCAAATTAACAATCACATTATTTAAACTACTCCTAAAAATACACTTCCTTCAAATACAAATTTTACCAACACTCTAACATTTTGCTCATAATAAACCAATCACGAAATCCTACCTTCATCATCTCAAATACTTACATATATCTTTCAATATTATAAATGCATCAATCATTAATGTGTGTCAAACATCAATATGCTTCAAACATTTACAACATGATTCACCTTAAATTTATAATTAAATGCTCTGACAGCGATCCACATTTAATCTCTTCAATTCTAGTCTAAATGCGCCGAACAGCGGATAAAACATATAGCATCAAATTGAAGTTTAAGCACTAAGATATATGAAGTAAAAGAAATTCAGAAAGTAAAACACATGGATATTGCATTCATACTTAAAAAAGTTAAGAAAGAAAATATCATCACATGTATTGAATTATAAGTAAACCAAAATAATAACAAGAATTTAAGTAAAGGGAATAAAGTTACACTTTCGGAATCCAAGAACAGCTTGTGATTCCGAAAATAGATGGAAACAATGGAATGTTATTCATAAAATTCTCTGAACAGCAGAATGAACCTTATGAAGATGGAGGATAAAACATAAGAAATCGGACTTAAATTCTAGAATTACTTCGGAAATACTCGGCCTAGAATTTTCTTAAGGAAAGCATAAATTCATATTCAAAAGAGAAGTTAAGAGTTTACAAAGAAAATCTAAGAACTAAAATTAAAAGAAAATGAAACTTAAGAAATGAATCTAAATACAAATTATAAAAACAAATCTAGAAACAAGAATTAAAAGAGAGTTAATTAATAAGAAAATCTACAAGAAGTTATAAATGGTCCCAAAAATAAAGAACAAAATAGAAAGAAGAAAAACTAAGAAAGAAACTAGAGAGAAAAATTACACAAAAGGGGACCAATTTTACATGAAAATGGCTTCCCTATTTATAGAGGGAGTGCCAAAATCCAAATAAAAAATACAAAAATAAAATATAAAAATATAATGATGAACAATGATGATTAATGATGAATTTAGGGATGGTTGGGGTTGAAAAGATGGCTGAAAAATGGCTGAAATTGCAGAAAATCTGAAAAGGGGGAGCAATTGAGAAGTAGGGCATGGGCTGCCTAAATTTCGGCTAGGAGCAGCTGAAACGGAAGTGGAAATCAGCTCCTGACGCGCTAAAAAAGGCTATAGGAACTCTGGAGGCGTGCATGTGGAGTAGTTGAAACGTTTGGCTAGGTTCGCAGGAAAAAAGTTGGCCAATTCAGGAGGCGCGAGCTACACTGGGACTTCCGTTTTCGAGACACACGCGCCGACTAGACATACTCCAGTTCGACAGGCGCGCTCCAAAGAGGAAATTGGACTAACGCTGGGCTGGAGCAAGTTGCGGGCTGGGTTGCAAGGAAACTGGGCCGCGATTTTTGCTGGGCTTGAATCAATTGAATTGGCTTGGGCGGATGGGCTGATTCTTGGGCTTTCAAATGAATTTTCAATTTAAAAATTAATTGATATAATTCCACCAAATTTTGTCCATAATTTCTTCGTTTGAACTCCGATTGAGACGATTCTTTCGCCAAAACGATCCAAATTCCAAGTTTTATTTAATTCTACAAAAATATCACAAAATAAATTAGTTTCTCCTATTGTTTATTATTTTGATATTAAAAGTCAAATATAAATGGTATAGAATAATATGAAATAATGCTTAATTAACGACCTATCAGAATCCAAAGCTAGTGAGCTCTCAAAAGGACTCAAGCTACGAAGATACGAGCCCACATATATAAGGCACTTCACATTTCCCTCCCTGAGCAATGTGGGATTGCTCACCAGTCTCGCTTCTCAAGCTCACGGGTCTTACAATGTACCCATCTTGGGGCCCAACATCCTCGCTAGCACATTTCCAGTCGGGGTCCAGCCCTGATACCTTTCTATCACGTCCAGACTCCCCTAGCACGATATTATCCACTTTAGGTCCACGCTCTCACAGCTTTGTTTCTAGGAACTCAAGCGCAACTTTGTAGTAAGTCACCCATCCTGAAATTACACCAGCCCAACCTCGCTTAACTTCGAAGTTCCAAAGGGTTCCAAAGCAGTGAGCTCCCAAAATGTCAGGACCTGTCCCAAATCCCCCGGGGTTAACGTGGGACGCGCCTAATCCTTTCTGACACGAAGTGTCAGACTAGAGAAAATTCCGTCTCTAGCCCTCTCCGGGGCTTCCAGAGTACGCCAGGATCGTAGGAGGAGGAGTGTGATGTCTCGACTCTACTACAGCTCGCATCCGCGATCAACCTAAAGGGCATTAAAACATCAAAAGTCGTGAGTGGACAAAATAATATTTTAATAAAAACATTTTCACAAAAACCGTTTATCAAAACGTTCATAAAACCATTTCATTTATCAAACATATTCTCAAAATCATTCAAGGGTTTATGCCTGGTTCCCATAAACTGTCATGACCCATAAAAACCTTTCAAGGGTTCATGCCGGTTCCCATAAACCGTCATGAACCATAAATCCATTTGGGTCCCCGACCCGAAATCACAACCTTAAAACCATAAAACAATACATGTGGGAACGCAGCCCAAAACCATTCTCTGTGAAATACTAAAACATACAATACGGGGTTTCCGCCCCAAATCACTTTCTAAAACATCGAATACGGGGTCTCGCCCCAAATCTCTTTCTGTAAACCACAAACGTATCAATATACGTATAACTCATCCGCGGCACTTCAGAGAAGATGCCAACTCGGGGAACACAGCCCCTAGGGAACACATCTCCGATATATGTCACGATATCATCTCTATACTAGTGTGCACACTACTCGGGGCCTCACTTCGAGTCTTCTCCCAGGAATTCTCCATCTGGGAGGCTCTATCTTCGAATCTAGTCCTATCATCTCTCTAGAATCTGGTCCGGGACCACATCATAAATTGTAACACCCACTCCTGGAATGGGATCCCTATGGGGATACCCATTCTGGTCTGTGGATCGTGACTCTCCAGGTCGACGTTTGGAGGAGACCATATAAATCATATTGAGGGTTCATAATCATTTTCAAAACTCTTTCTTTCTTTCTCAAAAGATTTCTCAACTGGGTCTCATACCCGATTCATGTCAACAGGATTCCTCGAATCCGATTCAAATCCATTTCATAGGCCTCGGCCTAAATCCACAGTTCAACAGGGTTTCATGCCCGAATTCTTATTTCATAAATCGAACTGGGGCTCAAGCCCGATTTCACAATCAGCAGGGCCTCAAGCCCGATATCACAGCTAACTGGGCCCTAAGCCCGAAACCACAAATCAACAGGGCCTCAAGCTCAATTTCACAACCAATAAGGCCTCAAGCCCGATACTATAGTCAAATGGGCCTCAAGCCCGATATTACAACCAACAGGGCCTCAAGCCCGAACTTGTAAACCAACGGGACCCTCGGTCCGATCGTATATCTCAAATGGACCATCGGTCTGATTTCTCGTAAAATGAAATGGACTCCAAGTCCGAGAGTTGTAAATAAAATGGGTCTCGTACCCGAGTTCATATTTCCAAATCCAAAATCCATTTATCAAACCCTTGTTAAAAACCTAGCACGTACAAGCATCGTATAAAACCAGAAATCTCGAAATACGTGGATATACGTAAATCCTAGGCTACCACAAACAAATGCACTCATGGCATTACAAAACATATATTAAAACACTTATAAAACATTTATGCATACATCGAATTCATAAAACAATTCCACTCACAGGCCGTCCGAAGTCTCGCCTCGATACGCGTGCCATACGCTCTCCCAGGCCAATCATCGCCTCCGGGATTCCCGAACCTATCCAAATTAATTTAGAGGGTTATTAACTACTTAAATAACCCCTCACTTAATTCTCGTAATTTTCTGAAATTTCTATCTATTTTTAAATGTGAACCTAAACCTTCGGACAACCCGAACTATATCGAAACAATGTCCAATTGACACGAAACCAGTCCCAAAATGTTCGTTGCATCGAATAGATGAAATTACATGTTGGACACTTCCCCAAAGGAGGGTACACGCCCGCACATGCCCCAAGAAGGGACTGCGCATAGGCCTCATGCGCCAGAACATTTTTCTTCTTCCTTGGTCGAACCGGCCGGTCCGGTCCAACCATGTATAGTCGGTCTAACTGGGTCGGCGTGACCGGTCCAGGGCTCCCTACTCTTCATTTTTCTTCCAATCTTCTCTTTTCAATCCTAAACTTCCTAATTCAATCCTAGGAACTAGAATGTACAACCAAAACCACCTAAAACCCCTAAAAACTCACGGGTTCAATCTTCCTCCACGGTTCAACAAAACCCAGGCTTCTCCTAGGGCTTCATAGCCATGAACTCTCATTCAGAACTATCCTATTACTTCCCTAACAACTCAATAACTTCACTCATAACAACCAAAACCGTCCATAACGTCAAAATGATAATATTGGATTCAAAAATCAAAACCGAGCCTTTTACCTCTCTTCACCGTGCACGGCTGCCCAGCTACCTGCGGCCACCGTCCTCAGCTTCAACAGCCTCCTCTCACTCTCTTGGTTCTTCAGAAATGATCACATGGGGCAGGGGTTTGGATTTGGGGTTGGATGGTCGATCGGGTTTGGTTAGAAATGGGGAAACGGTTGAACACGGTTAAGGGTGGATATGCATGAGTATGTTTGAGTGTGCAATGGTTGAGTGACACTTGTCACTCATCCATTGGTCCAGTGACAAAATATCTGGACCCCACTTAGGACAAAACCCAAGTCATCTCGAACTTTGTGCAATAGTACTTTCGAACTTCCGTGAACCGTAACTTCCCCGTCGAACGTCCGAATTCGACGTGCCGCCTATCTACGGATTCGTAACGTCCTGATCTACGTAATGGCCTTCGGCCCTCGGCCATCGGACCTCCTGGGTCAAAATTCAACTCTTTTCTCCTTTTTAACTAAATTACCAAAATGGCCCCGAACTTCCGAAAATCATAACTTCTTCCTCGAACGTCGGAATCGAGCGTGTCACCTGTCTATTAACTCGTGACATCCCGAACTACGTCATAGTTATCGGCCAATGTCCATTTGACCTGCCAAACGAAAAGTAAACGATTCACGCATTCTAGGGGTAAAATCGTCATTTCTCTTGAACGTCCGCTAATCCTCGTCTAATCCCCGATTAGTCTCGCTTATCCTTAATTAATTCTTAATTAATCCTGTTAATTCGAGAAGGGTCGTTACACAAAAGGCCTCAAACTAGAAAAATATGTGCCCACTCATATAAGACACTTTACCTTTTCCCTCTGGAGCAATGTGGGATTGTGATATTGTCCACTTTGGCCTTCTCCACACGTCAGCCCTACACGCTCCCATCGACTCGCCAGCATGTGAGGTACCAGTGGTACCACCAAATCAGAACTAAGCCGAATGCCAACACGTACCACCAAACCACTGGTACCTCCCACGTACCGTCATTAAATACCACTCGGCCTGTCCGGTACCAATCCTCGTACACCGTACAGGGTACGTACATCCATTTCCCACAAGTCCACCACAAGGTTCACAGTCAATCACAATCTGACACTGAGGTTTCTAGTCCAATCTCATACTAGACAAATCCATCATTCCACTCATCATCCATTCTGGATCCCATGGTCACCCGACCAGTAACACAACATCAACTCCCAAACACGTCATCCAAGACGCACCAACCCAAGCACGCTCACCAAGGCGTGTACAGTCATGCCGAATGGGCATATAATCTCATTCACAAATACCGAGGCACACCAACTCTGAACCTATCGGATACCCGCTCAAACGGTTACCACATCACCTCTGATTGACTTCAAAAAGAAGCCAATCCCAATCACACATATCTTTAACTGACCAATTAGACCCTGTTGGGTATCCACTCATCCACAGGTCAAGCCTCAAGTTCAACTCATGACCGTTCCCACTCGCTCGAGCACGGATTAACTTCGAAAAGAAGTTCAATCCAACAATCCTCATATCTAAACATTTACGACAGAGCGATAAGCTCTTCACCTAGCCTGATCAAGGCGATCACAATTCGAGTCCGTTACCGCGTCACCCGACTGGTAACACCACGAACCTAGATCGTCACCACTCCCAAGGCCCACGGCATCATAATCCAGATCCACCTAGGATCCACCCATGCTCCCAGCCAACAATCCACCTGGAACATGACCGTAGGGTCTTACACCCACTAGATTTCTTGTCAACCACCCAACACTCCTCAAAAATTTTCTCCTTCAATCATTCACTCAACAACGTAATACATCCACTCTGTGGATCCCCTCTATCTACCTCATATTGATCCATGCCACCCCACCTAGGAGAGACCAAGGATGATCCAATACGATGTCATCAACATCCATCCCATGTGAGCGTAACACAACTCTCTGCACCCACGGTACCAAACATCCAACATCGCCTGCCACCAAGCAGAAAATGGGAGTCCGTTTACCCCAACCTCGAGAAATGCAATTCCACCCGATGAACCCAAAACACGCATGGGTCCACCACCCAATACACGCTTATCTTACTGGTATCTGCGATCAACGTCTGCCAGGGCAGAAGGTAAGAAGTCAACCCCGATGACTTCCGAATACCAATCACCAATGATTTTCCTCATGTCTCAAATATACCGTTTAATCCACCCATCTCTCGTCACTTATCACTGTTGGGACTTATCCCAACACCTCACCATCTCTGCTGGATCCCATCCAGTCCATGACTCGACCACTACTGAATCTCAAATACCGAACATGTGCCCATCGTAATAGAGTCACATCCCAAATCGTGGCTCACACAATCTCCCTCACGGACACCAGTACCAGCGCTAGCGCACCAACATACAAACATCCACACTAGCACACCGTGTGCAAAGTGGGTAGCCCTGGATCTCCGCTCATACTGAGCGACGATCCCGCATCATCACCCGTACCCCGCAACCATGGGTACCACCATTCTGACAATCCACATCAGAAATAATGAACGTTCCCTGAACGCTCCCTGATCCTCAACCATTACCACTACACCAAGCACCCACGACAATTAGCTATCTCCACAAAACCACCGTTCCACAAAACCAAGCCATAATTTCCTAACTCATCCAATAAATGACCATGAATCGGTCCTTGGCATCCTAAGTGCCAAACGTTCCTCACTCAGCCTTTCTGGCTCCCCTCGGGCCTTGGTACCTTACCATGACTCATCTCACATTCCTAACCCAAAATCCTGACTCCTCGCGAGTCCTCCATCCACATCTCGACTCCTCCTGAGTCCAATCTCATACCAACCCAACCATGTCATCACTGAAATACCCAATCCCCGAGCAATATCCAATGCTCAACCACTTCCTATTCGACCAATAGGGCCTAAGAGAAAGTACAATTTGCCCAAAAATGCGGCCTTCCAGCCACCGGTCTCGTTCGTCCTTGCGACCCACACAATTCTACGTCTAACAAATCGCAGTTCACAGCGTCCACTACCCGACATCTGTCCTCAAACTAAAGTCAATCTCACCTGAGATCTAACACGAGGTCCCAAACACCCTCGCCTACTCGTCTCACTACCAGGTCGCGCACGAGGCTTACGCTCCGGAGGCATGATGTGGCAACAGAATCAGCAACCTAGCGCTCTGATACCAAATTGACAGGACCGACCCCGGGAAGGGCATCGATAACCGTGCCCGGTCCTACTCCCTTCTGGCAAGACGACTGAAATCCCCAAGTTACCCTCAGTACGTGCCAGACCAGGGATAGCCACACGTGCGTACTCATGCCTCCGCCTCACGATCAACCTCGAGAAACGCGCCACGACCTGGAGGGTCAATAAAAACCAAAAGGTGTGAGTGGACAAAAAGAATTTAGTTTCTAAAACAGTTACGGAACGACGTTTTTACCCTCCAAGTAAAAACCAATGCATGCATACAAAAATCATTTCGCAATCCGTTACGTTTTCAACATAAGAAATCCGTATATGAAAAATCAAAATCGTTTTCCTTTTCTTAACCTTCGGGTCATCGCCCGCAATCATAAACACAGGGCCACAGCCCAAAACCACAAAATCAGAGTCCAAGTATACGACATCACCCAAGTCCATCAACGTATAAACCGGGCTACTGCCCAACACACTCAATCATCAGAGAATATCAATGAATCACAATCAATCAGTTTGCTGGATATCAAGTGCGCCCGAGTCTTTAAACTCAAAACCATGCGCATAATCAGGCCTTTCTGGGATTTCAACGAGTCTTTAAACTCAAATCATAATCAATAGGCCTCGGGGGTATCACAATAACCGAGTCTTTAAACTCACGAGTCTTTAAACTCACGAGTCTTTAAACTCATTAAGGGCCCTCCCCCGTCATCAATTAACCGAGTCTTTAAACTCAAAACGTGCTCCAGCAATAGCACCCGGGTCTTTAAACCCAAAATAATTTTCAACGGGTCTTTAAACCCCAAAACATTTATCAATCACGACAACGTGGGATCCATCCCAAAATCACATTTTTCACAACAGGACCCATGGTCCGAGTTTCCACATTCAAATTCCCAAACCTTACTTCACAAAACATGTTCAAATCATCATTAAACACGGGGCATGTATAATCATACCGAATCATTTTATTAAATCCTTTTCCATTCCCGAATTCGAATTCGCAATAATGATTCCGTAAGCCGGCATCCGGAAGCATCATCCCGAACCAAAACCAAGAATCCGCTTTAAATTTTCAAAAACCGAAATCTCGTAAATCAAAGTTACTTTTGTGCCCCGAGCATCAAGCCCGAAATCACCTTATTCAAATCCATTTTAATTCTTAGAAATCACTTCTTTCTCGAATCTCATTTTCAACACATCAAAACCACAATCATAATCACCAAAATCACGATCCAACCAAGACATACTCAAAACCCATTTTTAAAATCCTCAAAATCACAAGTCTCATTTCAATTCCCAGATTCAAACATCAACAGTGATCAAATCACAATAACTCGAAATCTCGTAAAACGTGCAAATCCGGAACGTTCTCGAAAAACATGTCAAAATCGTAAGTCACACTCGCAATCATAAACAACCTTCTTAAATCATTTTACACCCATTTCATATAACTTCTTTCATTAAACCATCATTAAGCACACGAGTGACCTTAGTCTCGAAATACGTGTAATTTCACATGTATAGTAAAAATACGTATAAATACGGAAATCAAAATCAATCACAACTTATAATCAAAATCATAAAATCATAGAAATAATTTATGCATGCATTAAATTTTGAAAGCAACGTCCACTCACACACCGTTCAATAAGATCGTTTTCCCGCGCTGTGCACATTTCCGTAATTTCTGATATTTTCCAGAAATTTCAAATCCTGCCCGAAAACATACTTTAGTGTCACTAAGGGCTTACATAAAAACATACTAATTTCCCATAATTTTCCGGGAATTAATCGTTAATTACAAACGTAACGGAAATCTTCGGACCCTCGGAACCATATTGAAACGATGTCCGATAAACTCGAAATCAACGCTAAAATGTTCGTTACAATGTGTAGGACAAAAGCCATTTTGAACTCACCTTGAAAATCGGACCCACGCGCCGTCATGCGCCGCCGCAAGCGGCTGCGCGTGACACCTACGCGCCTGCTACAGTGACGGTGAACAGATCGTCATCTTCGCCCGTTTCCTCTGCAAACGGGTCCTGCAACCCGCGTGACAACCCGGTTAGATAGCTATCAATTATCAATCAATTCCTTTCCTTTTTGATCCTAACATCTTCTCTAATCTATTAATTTTAGGTCTGTATCCAACATTACCCTCGACAAACCTTAAATCGATCAACCCAGACTCGAACAGTCGAACTGGTCGACTTCTGGAACTCGCCCTACACGGTTCCGTTCACAAATTAACTTTACCAGTAGCTTAAGGGGACCTAGACGAGCATAATTTCACAACCAATTGAACAAGCCGTTACCTGGTAGCCGTCGTCCACAACACTGTGTTTTTCCAGAAACTGGAACTCAGGTTCCTGGGCAAACAGTGATAAAACTCCTTCGATTTTTGTATGGTCATGTTTGAATTGATCTCAGAAAGCTAATCCAACTCACGGTTTGGCTCGACTCACCTCAAAACTCGACCTTTGAATTTCCCTCCATTTTTTTCTGGTTTTCTCCCGACTCAGTTCTCTCTCAATTCTCAGTTCTTTCCTCACCAAAATGACCCTCAGAGACCCCCAAATGTCCCTAATCTCTCTGTTTTCAAACCGAGCAGCAAACAAGCCGTGGGAATCTCTCTGGCTTCACTGAAATTCTGTTTCCCACAAACAGAACCCAAAGCCATTACAAACCCTCCCGTGCACGGTTCCATTCTGTCCATACCACGCCTCAAAGCCACTAACACTCCCCAAGGTCACTATCCTGGTTAAATAATCCACTGATCAGACCACTTGGGTTAAATAATTGTTGGATTTCAGACACACACGGCACAGGTGCTTCCCTCTGTTTCACGGTTCAAACAGCCCCTCTGCAGGAAATTACCTTTTTGCCCTCACTTGGCAATTTACCAAAATGCCCCTCACCGTCTGTGACCCGTAACTTGGTCACCCGATGTCCATTTTTGGCGTGCCGCCTGTCGTCGTACTCGGGGCATCGAGACCTTCCTAAAGGTCCTTGGCCCTCGGCCATCGGACCTCCCGATCAAAAAGTCAACATTTTCCCTTATTTCGTCCAAATTACGGAAATGCCCCTGGACTTCCGAACGTCATAACTTTCACCACGAACGTCGGAATCGAACGTGCCACCTGTCTATGAACTCGTGACAACCCAAACTACGTCACGGTCATCGGGCAAAGTACATTTGACCGCCCGAATAAAAAGTCAACGGTTTACCCACGACTAGGGGCAAAACGGTAATTTTGCATCGTTCGTCCGATTCCACCCAACTAAACATCGATTAACCCTCATTAATCATGATTAGTTACTAACCTAATCCCGAATTCCGGGATGGGTCGTTACAGTGAGTGGATGAAAATGAACAAGTTCATAAACACATTCATTAAAAACATTTATGCCCTTCATTAAAATGTATGCATGCATCGAAAACCAGTAACCAAAACATTTGTTGAACCAAGCCCTTAGGGCCTTAGCCCAAAACCGTAACTCAAAACAAGTGTGGGAACTCAGCCCAAAACTGTAGGATACCAAATCCATAAATACAAACCAAGTGGGCCACCGCCCAAATCCATAAACATAAATCCAACCGAAAAGCCATTTCATAGATCCAATAGTTCATATTTACCACATTACCATCTCCGAAATCCCAGATGCCTAGCGTCCCAGACGCTAGACATCCCAGACGTCATATCTCACGGTATAATAAGCAACTCGTGCTGCCTGGGGTCTCTCCAGGTCAATATCTCTGACATCCCAGACGTCTAATTATAACAATCCTGCTCCTGATTCACTATACGGTCTGGTAGCTCCATACAATGACCCCTCGCAGGAAATGCACCGTGACTTCCCCAGTGTCCCAGACACCTGGAAGAGACCATCACATATCCTCATATCAAGATGGTATATGGAAAACAGTTTTATCAAATCATTTCACAACATTTCAATGGGCCCTGCCCGAAGTCTCCATAAAACATCACAATTCTATTTAGGGTCCCCGACCCGAAATCACATTTATGAAACATAGGGTCCCAGACCCGAAATCACATTTATGACCCAACTTGGTCTCATGCCCGATTCTGTAAACCACTGGGCCCACGGCCCGAATTCGCAAATCAACTGGGCCCCTAGCTCGATTTCGTAAATCAACTGGGCCCCTGGCCCGATAGTATATCCCAAATAGGTCTCAGCCCGATTTCGTATACAATTGGGCCCCTGGCCCGATTACGTAACTCAAATGGACTCTAAGTCTGAGGTTTCCAAAACAATTGGGCCTCATGCCCGAGTTCATCTTTCTAATTTCAAAACCATTTCATCACATTATTCATGAAACCACAAGCACGTAAAACCATAATAAAATCATCAATCTCGATATACGTGCAATACCGAATACATCTCGAAATACGTGCAACATACGCAAAATCAATAATCACAACCATCATCATAGAAATCACGTATATAAAACATATAACACAGTTAAGCATGCATAGGATTTAGAAAATCAAAGTCCACTCACAGACCGTCCACGATGCGCCTTGATACGCGTGCCATAGGCCTTCCCGGTCTATACCACTAACACCGGGACTTCCAAACCTGTTCAAATCACATTAGAGGGTCACTAACCTCTTCATTAACCTCCTATTAAAGTCCTGTAATTTTCCCAAATTTTTAACTATTTTTAAACTCGATTCAAAACCTTCGGACGTCCCGAACAATATCGAAACGGTGTCCGATCGACACGAAACCAATCCTAAAATGTTAGTTACATCTAATAGATTAAAATTCATGTTGACCTCACCTCGGGATTCGTACCCACACGCCATCACGTGCCGCCGTGAGTGGCTGCGCGTGAAACCCACGCGCCTACTACAGTGTCATCGTCCCAACGCATTTTCTCTGCAATTCGGGTCCTGCAACCCGCGAGACGACCCGACCAGTTCTCTGTCAATTGAACATTCAAACAGCTTCGTTTTAAGTCCAATTACAGTTCTGTAATCTTAATTTTACCAAACCTTACCTCAAATCAAACGATTCGAAGGTGAACATCGAAGAACACCTCGGCACTGTTCAACCTTCGAAATTCATCAGTCTCATCTGATTTCTTTCAATTGATCCACCCAGAAGATTCAGTGGACTATGAGAAACTCATTTCCCAAATCAATTTCGTCATTTGATCTCTCCAAGATCACGACTCAACCTTCGAAATTGCTTCTCTGAAACCAGGTCCGTTCAGAGCCCAAAAGCCATCGATTTTCTTCATTCTTGATGTGGATCGACTCGTAATAACCTCAGCAAGCTAAATCCAAGCTCAATTTGAAGTTTCACACCTCAAAGCTTAGAATTAGAATTTTGCCTCCAAACTCCAAAATTTCGATTCTCTGTTTCACTACTCTCTCTCTGTCCCCGTGTTTCCCTCTCTAGCTCAGTCTCTTCAATCTCTCAATTTTTCTCTCAAGAACGGCTATGGAAGGTAGCCAAATCTCTCAAGCTCTGCTTCCATGATTGTTCACGGTTTGAAGAAAATACAAAGAAGAAGACTAATGGTGCTGATTATGAATGATGAAAAATGATTAAGGGTGATGATGATGATGATGATGTTTCCCCAAAACATGGAGCAGAATTTAGGCCTCAAAATAAGGGATGGGTGACACTTGTCACTCATCCAAGCATCCACAATCAACGGTCACTATCAATTTTTTAATATTATTTGAATCGAAACCTCGGTTCGTTCGGTTAATCGATATCGCTCCCGTGACCACTTCTTCGTCGTCGAACATCCGATTTTGGCATGCCGCCTGTCTATGAATTCGTATCGACTCGCTCTACATAACGGTCCATGGCCCTCGTCCATTGGACTTCCCGGGTCAAAAGTCAACATTTGGCCCCTTTTTAACCAAATTACCGAAATACCCCTCGACTTCCGAACGTCATGACTTCTTCATCAAACGTCGGAATTGAACGTGCCACCTGTCTATGAACTCGTGACGTCCTGAACTACATCACGGTCATCGGTCAAAGTCCGTTTGACCACCCGATCAAAAGGTCAACATTTTACCCATTCTACGGGCAAAACTGTCATTTTGCACATTTCTTCCGATCTCACTCAACTAATCCCAGATTAGTCATTCTAAACCATAATTAATTAATATTTAATCCCGATACTCGGGACGGGTCGTTACAATCTTCCCCCCTTAAATAATTTCATCCTCGAAATTCCAACTATCCTGATTCCACATCGAACTCGTGGAAAACAAATTTGGTCTCACAACACATGTACACTTGTACACCCACTAACCAACACAAAGCTCGTCTGCACTTGGACGTCCCATCACAGTCTCACGCCGTATCGACAACACTCGACCACCTCGAGTGAAATTGATCACCTGATCCGCGATAAAATCGCTTGACAATTTCACCATTAAGCTGACTCCTTCAGCTTGACGGTTCCTTTCAATCACTGGGAGCCACCAAATCTCACTTGTCAGTCCACGCTAACACTACCAGCCAAACTGTCACCACTAAGCTCTACCACCCTAGTAAAGCTCCAATCAACAACCAATCAGTGACATCACCTCGTACTACAACTCCCTCAATGTAGCGTAAGATCAACAACAGGATCTCACCTAGCAGGACTCCCTTATCCTGAGTATACGTATACCAAAATCTCACTCAATCGGGTGGTGTAACTGAAACACATTGATCACCAGCCCATCAGTGATCACACATCTCAACACTAAGGTTTCACTAGCCATCCATGGCTAAGAGCACCTGCTCACACAACCACTGAATCCGCCAAAATTACTCTGCTTAGTGCACAGTATTCGATGTCTAGCTCACAATCACAACCAATCAAATAATATCAGAACTAAGCCGACTACCAACATGTTCATCCACACACCACTGATACATCCCATTTACCATCACCAGGCACTACTCAGCCTGTCCAATATCGATCCTCGTACATCGTACATGGTACGTACATCGTATAGGGTACGTACATCCATCTTCCCACCAGTCCACTACATGGTTCACAATCAATCATAATTTGATACTGAGGTTTCTCTGTCCAATCCCGTACTAGACAAATTGATCATTCCAACTCATCATCCATTCTGAGTCCCATGGTCACCCCACCAGCAATCCAACATCTACTTCCATATACGTCATCCAAAATGTACTGATCTAAGCACGCTCACCAAGGCATATCCAATCATGCCAAATGAGCATCTAATCTCCCTTACGTCTACCGAGAAGCACCAACTCTGAACCTATCGGATACTTGCTCAAACGATTTTTGTACCACATTCGATTGACTTCGAAAAGAAGCCAATCCCATCATTCACATATCCAAGACTGACCAATTCGACCCTGTTGGATATCCACTCATTCACAAGTCAAATCCTCGAGTCAATTCATAACCACCTCAACTCACTCAAGTACTGTCTCATACTAGATTAACTTCGAAAAGAAGTTCAATCCAACCATTCCCATATCCAAATATTTACGACAGACCAATAAGCTTTTCACTTAACCTGATCAACAAGATGACAACTCAAATCCATCACCACGTCACCCAACCGGGAACATCACGATCCTAGATCGTCACCATGCCCTATGTCCACAACATCACAATCCAAATCCACCTAGGATCCACACATGCTCACGTAGCTAGCAATTCACCTGAAATCTGATCGTAGGGTCTTACACCCTCTTTGAATCCTTTGTCAAATTTCCCTTGGTGGAAAGATGACCTCATAATTAAACACAACTCCTTGTGTCCAATGACCCAAAGCCAAACATGGATCCACCAACCAATACACACTCAACGAACTGGTAACCACAATCAACGTCTGCCACGAGTAGGAAATAAGAAGTCACCCCCAATGACTTCAGAATACCAATCACCGTTGCGGAAACGAGCACTCCTCTCGTCTCCTCAATCACAACTCTCCTCGAATATGAAGTTCCAACCACGTTGGAAACAGACATACTCCCAACGAGATGTCAAGTCCAACCACTGGACTTCCCACATTCTCAACTCACTTGGACAACCACGTGTCTGTAATCAATCCATTATTATTTCGTTCTCACATCCAAACCTTTACAGGTTCAACACTCAGTTTTCCAAGTTATTCACAATTAAAAATCCCCACATCTATTCGTTTTCCAATTTCAATAAATTCCTTGTACTTTCTCGGGATATTAGAAATGAACAATCACACAACTCTCGGAGTTGACGACAACTCCCCGAATCCACTAATTCTCATGACGTAGGGGACGTCATCCCAAGATTCCTCATGTCTCAATCATACCTTTTTATCCACTCATCACTTGTCATCTCATCATTGTTGGGACTTATCCCAACACATCACAATCTCCGATGGATCCCATCTAGTCAATCACTCAACCACTACTGAATATCAAATATCGAACATATGTCCATCATGACGGAGTCACATCCCAACTCGTGGCTCATTGTCATCACAATCACCGACATCAGCACCAGCGCTATTACGAACACCAACGCACTATCATCAACACTAGCATCAGCACACAGACATCCATATTAGTATCAGCACAAAAGTACCAACATCAGCACCAGCATACAAACATCCACACTAGCACACAGTGTGCAAATCTGACAACCCTGGATCTCCGCTCATACCGAACGACGATCCCGTACCTCTACTCTTACCCCATAACTATGGGTACCCCCATTCTGACAATCCACATCGGGATAATGAATGTTCCCTGAACGTCCCCTGATTCTCAACTACTACAACCACACCAAATACCCTCGATAGCTAGTCATCTCCACACGACTTTCGACCAACAGTCATCACTATCGAGATCCGTATCCACACATCACATTATTATCCGGTCTAACTCGGGATTCCATATTTTATCTCATACTGTATCCGTGGATCGAATCCCATAGTTCTGACTAGACTCACTAGAGTCCTCCACATGGTCATCCATGACCTCAGCCGCTCTTCGCAGCACAGGTTCTCATCCACTAATCACAACTAAGGTTCACCTTTTCAATCCATCATATACTAGGGTTCCACAATCACACCATATGGTTCAGAGGAACCCAACTGTCCTCTGCAATAAAATCCACAACTTGACCGACCCCGCGGTTCTAACATCGTATAGATGTTAAATCCAATCCTACCATCAACACAACGTGGGTTCTACCACTAAGGTCATCGGCTAACTCCGATGTACCAACAACCCTTACACTAGCAACCGCTACTAGGGTTCACATTTTAGACCATTACTTAAATGAGGTTCCTCGAACCTAGCTGTGCCCAACAGCACAACAATCTAATATCACATGACCGAACCGACGGTCCCACATTACGAGTTCATCACAAACAACCCCACTTGGGTCAAATCATAGTAACGCACGGCATATCGAGCCAATCACACTCTATCCACTATTCAAGATTCATACCCACTAACTATCAGGTTGATAACGAGCTGCAGTTCAAAGAGACATCACACCCTCGACCTGCGCGCACAAAAAGAGCAAACCTGCTCTGATACCACCTTGACACGACCCATCCCAATCCCCTGGGATTACCGTGGAAGGTGTCATGCTCCCGTCTGACACGAAGTATCAGTCAAGGGATAACCTGATGCCACTACCCAAACGGGGCTTCCAGAGTGCGCAAGGATCGAGGTAGGAGGCGTGCGATGTCCCAGTCTCTGCTGCAGTCGCATCTATGATCAACCTGAATGGCATTAAAAACAACCAATAAAAGCTGTGAGTGGACGAAAATGAACAAGTTCATAAACACATTCATTAAAAACATTTATTCCCTTCATTAAAACGTATGCATGCATCGAAAACCAGTAACCAAAACATTTGTTCAACCAAGCCCTTAGGGCCTTAGCCCAAAACCGTAACTCAAAACAAGTGTGAGAACTCAACCCAAAACTGTAGGATACCAAATCCATAAATACAAACCAAGTGGGCCACCGCCTAAATCCATAAACATAAATCCAACCGAAAAGCCATTTCATAGATCCAATAGTTCATATTTACCACATTACCATCTCCGACATCCCAGATGCCTAGCGTCCTAGACGCTTAACGTCCCAGACGTCATATCTCACGGTATAATAAGCAACGCGTTCTGCCTGGGGTCTCTCCGGGTCAATATCTCTAACATCCCAGATGTCTGACGTCCCAGACGTCTAATCATAACAATCCTGCTCCTGAGTCACTATACGGTCTGATAGCTCCGTACAATGACCCCTCGCAGGCAATGCACCGTCACTTCCCCAGTGTCACAGACACCTGGAAGAGACCATCACATATCCTCATATCAAGATGGTATATGGAAAACAGTTTTATCAAATCATTTCACAACATTTCAATGGGCCCTGCCCGAAATCTCCATAAAACATCACAATTCAATTTAGGGACCCCGACCCGAAATCACATTTATGAAACATAGGGTCCCAGACCCGAAATCACATTTATAACCCAACTAGGCCTCATGCCCGACTATGTAAACCACTGGGCCCACAGCCCGAATTCGCAAATCAACTGGGCCCCTGGCCCGATTTCGTAAATCAACAGGGCCCCTGGCCCGATAGTATATCTCAAATGGGTCTCAGCCCGATTTCGTAAACAATTGGGCCTCTGGCCCGATTTCATCAAGCAACTGGGCCCCCGGCCCGATTACGTAACTCAAATGGACTCTAAGTCCGAGGTTTCCAAAACAATTAGGCCTCATGACTGAGTTCATATTTCTAATTTCAAAACCATTTCATCACATTATTCATGAAACCACAAGCACATAAAACCACAATAAAATCATCAGTCTCGATATACGTGCAATACCGAATACATCTCGAAATACGTGCAACATATGCAAAATGAATAATCACAACCATCATCATAGAAATCACGTATATAAAACATATAACACAGTTAAGCATGCATAGGATTTAGAAAATCAAAGTCCACTCACAGACCGTCCAACGATGCGCCTCGATACGCATGCCATAGGCCTTCCCGGGCCATACCACTAACACCGGGACTTCCAAACCTGTTCAAATCACATTAGAGGGTCACTAACCTCTTCATTAACCTCCTATTAAAGTCTCATAATTTTTCCAAATTTTTAACTATTTTTAAACTCGATTCAAAACCTTCGGACATCCCGAACAATATCTAAACGGTGTCCGATCGACACGAAACCAATCCTAAAATATTCGTTACATCGAATAGATTAAAAGTCATGTTGACCTCACCTTGGGATTCGTGCCCACGCGCCATCACGCACCGCCATGAGTGGCTGCGCGTGAAATCCACGCGCCTGCTACAGTGTCATCGTCCCAACCCGTTTTCTCTGCAATTCGGGTCCTGCAACCCGCGAGATGACCCGACCAGTTCTCTGTCAATTGAACATTCAAACAGCTTCGTTTTAAGTCCAATTACAGTTCTGTAATCTTAATTTTACCAAACCTTACCTCAAATCAAACGATTCGAAGGTGAACATCGAAGAACACCTCGGCACTGTTCAACCTTCGAAATTCATCAGTCTCATCTGATTTCTTTCAATTGATCCACCCAGAAGCTTCAGTGGACTATGAGAAACTCATTTCCCAAATCAATTTCGTCGTTTGACCTCTCCAAGATCACGACTCAACCTTCGAAATTGCTTCTCTGAAACCAGGTCCGTTCAGAGCCCAAAAGCCATCGATTTTCTTCATTCTTGATGTGGATCGACTCGTAATAACCTCAGCAAGCTAAATCCAAGCTCAATTTGAAGTTTCACACCTCAAAGCTTAGAATTCGAATTTTGCCTCCAAACTCCAAAATTTCGATTCTCTGTTTCACTACTCTCTCTCTCTGTCCCCGTGTTTCCCTCTCTAGCTCAGTCTCTTCAAT
This sequence comes from Prinsepia uniflora, assembly GCA_032719365.1. Classification (NCBI taxonomy): domain Eukaryota; kingdom Viridiplantae; phylum Streptophyta; class Magnoliopsida; order Rosales; family Rosaceae; genus Prinsepia; species Prinsepia uniflora. The sequence goes on along the minus strand of CM064868.1, from coordinate 57,786,027 downwards.
CTCTCAATTTTTCTCTCAAGAACGGCTATGGAAGGAAGCCAATTCTCTCAAGCTCTGCTTCCATGATTTTTCACGGTTTGAAGAAAAAACAAAGAAGAAGACTAATGGTGCTGATTATGAATGATGAAAAATGATTAAGGGCGATGATGATGATGATGTTTCCCCAAAACATGGAGCAGAATTTAGGCCTCAAAAAAAGGGATGGGTGACACTTGTCACTCATCCAAGCATCCACAATCAACGGTCACTATTCAATATTTTAATATTATTTTAATCGAAACCTCGGTTCGTTCGGTTAATCGATTTCGCTCGTCGTTGAACCTCCGATTTTGTCATGCCGCCTGTCTATGAATTCGTATCGACTCGCTCTACGTAACGGTCCTTGGCCCTTGTCCATTGGACTTCCCGGGTCAAAAGTCAACATTTGACCCCTTTTTAACCAAATTACTGAAATACCCCTCGACTTCTGAACATCGTAACTTCTTCCTCAAACGTCGGAATCGAACGTGCCACCTGTCTATGAACTCGTGACGTCCTGAACTACGTCATGGTCATCGTGCAAAGTCCGTTTGACCGCCCGATCAAAAGGTCAACATTTTACCCATTTTAGGGGCAAAACGGTCATTTTGCACATTTCGTCCGATCTCACTCAACTAATCCAAGATTAGTCATTCTAAACCATAATTAATTAATATTTAATCCTGATACTAGGTACGGGTCGTTACACCTCATCCCCAAAACACGTCTCATTAGACAGCGATGTGCCCACACATGCTAAGGCAAATCCCCTATTTCCCCCCGAGCGATGTGGGTTCTAACAATCCACCCCTTTAGGGCCCCGCATCCTTGTGACACCCCAGAAATTCAGAAAACGTAACTTCAAGAGTTTAAAAGGGAAATGACAATTTTGCCCTTAGTTTAAGGGGTAAAAAGTTGATTTTCATCTTAGGATACTATTTGTACTTTTCGAGAAGACCTTTGCGTAGGTCTCTAGACCCTGAGTCCGTAGACAGGTGGCATGATGAAATCAGACTTCGGATTGAATAGTTACGGTCTGAAAAATGCAGGGGTATTTTGGTAATTTTTTAAGGAGGGGAAAACTTGTCTTTTTAGTAATTTGGATGAATCAGTAACGTGTCTGGTGTTTAGATTGGATGGTGAGTCACCATCCTGTGGAGCTTAGTGTCTTCCCTGGACCTGTGTGTGTGTGTGTGTGTGTGTGTACGAGTGTGTTTGTGCTTTAAAGTTTAAACCCAAAACCATGCTAATCAGATCTTCATCATTTTTACAGCAATTTTTTAGACCAAGTAAAAATCTGAAAATTTGACAGCAACTGAGAAAGAAAAACGAAAAGAAAAGGAATGAAAAGAGAGAAGAAAGTTCATAAAAAAACCTGAAACCCAACCCAAGAAGAATTCAAAATTTTGAGAATTTGAATTCTTGTTTTGGACGTTGATTCTGGAAATTTAGATTCCATTAAGCTCTCTCTGGAATTCATACGAACCAAAACATTACAAATTGGAAAGAAATCGATGAAGAACAGACCTAGAATAGGACCCACGACGAGTTTGAAATTCATGTTGAAAATCGATTGATTTGAGGTGAGAAATTATGAAATTGATGTTGGAAACATGTTTATAATGATCCTATGATGCTTTTTGATGCATTAGAATCAAGAAATCGAGTGACATTGAACGGGGTTGAGAATGGGTTGAAACCGGGTCGCGTGACCCATTTTCCAAGAAAACGAGCGAGGAAGGAGGTACTGTAGCAGTACTATGCATGGCACGTTGCTCTCAGGCGCAGCCACTTGCGACCACGCGTGAGGGTGAGTGAGCAATATTTTCGAGGTATGTTCAACATGACTTTTAATGTAATCGATGTAACAAACATTTTGGTACAGGTTTCAAGTCGATCAGACACTGTTTTGATATAGTTTCGAAGGTCCGAAGTGTTATGTATACATTTTTAATATGTATTTAAATCTTGGAAAATTAGGGGATTTTAATGTGAGATTATTTTGGATGTTAATAACCCTCGATAATGATTTTTGACAGGATCGGTGGTTCCTGGAAATTACGAAAAAAGCGAACATCTCGGAATTGAGCAGCTTGGCCAGTGTGTGAGTGGACGTTTGTTTTATAAACTGTCATGCATGCATAGTTAAATGTTTTAAATTATATATTGTATGATTTTAGTTGCAATGATTTCATGATGATTTGATGTGATTGGTTGTTCATTTTAGGGATTTTTTAGTCGGTTTTTGGACACGATTTACAAGAATAGTGAAAACGATGGTTTGGGCTAGGCTTGGGTTTGGAAATGGTATTTTGACTTGGAATGTGAGTCAAGAATGATTTAATGGACTACTTGATGATTTTCGGATGTGATTTTACGAAAATGTGTGAAAATGGCATTTTGGGTTGTAATTTTACAGATTTGCGTGAAAATGATATTTCAGGCTTGAGACCCCGTTAGAAATGGTTTTGACTTGGTTTTAAGTCAAAGATGGTTTTGAAACTAATGTTTTGGATTTATGTTCAATGCCCCGAATGTGTAATGTCTGGGAAAACCCAAATATGTAATTATCGGGTTAACTTGGATATGTAATTCCTAATACGTTCCAGAACGTTCCGGATGTGTAATTCTTGGAGAAACCGGATGTGTCATGTCAGGTAAGTCCGGATGTGTAATTTCCAGAAAGCTTGGATGTGTAATTAGCAGGAAAGCCCTCAGATGTGTAATTCCTGAACTTTAAAATGTTGACTCGTGTTAAGATTGATTTTGTGTCCAGTTTTCATGTGGTTTGGCTTGAGGGCCGGTGGTTCATATTTTATTCTATGCATGCATGTTTTTAAGCTGGAGGGTAAAGAGTTCGTTATGAAATGCATTTTCAAACGATATTATTTTTTTCCCACTCACACCTTTTATGTTTTTTATGACCCTCCAAGTCGTGGCACGCAGATCTGGGCTAATCAAGAGGCGGAGGCATGAGTGGGAATTAGTTCAGTAATCCCTTGTCTGGCAAGTGTTTAGGGTAGTTTCGGAACTTCAGTTGACTTGTCAGATGGGAGAAGAACCAGACACGTTTATTAAAGTCCTTTTGGGACGGGTCTTGTCAATCCTCGCTGGCACAATCGATCCAAGTCGAGGTTGGGCTCTGATACCAAAATGTCACACCCCGTCTCTTCTAAAGAGATATTGTTCGCTTTGGATCTCGCAACACATGGGCCCAACATGGTCCCACTGGCTCGCCAGCATGTGGATCCTACCTGCACATATTTTCTCCCGGGGTCCCACTCCCAAAACGCATCTCGTTAGGTAGAGATGTGCCCACACATATAAGGGACATCCCTCATTTTCCTCCGAGTGATATGGGATCTTACGGCAGGGGTCATCCCCTTCCTCCAGTCGAGTCAGCATGCAAGTCCGCGAGTAAGACTGACCTGAACGGCCTAACCTGGCTCTAAAATCTCCATTTCTCAACCATTTTATTTCCTTTAAATGTCCAAATTCTTCTAATCTTACCCCGAAAGGGTTCTATAATCCCAAAACCCAAGAAACTTACCTTGAACTTCGACACAATCCTTCGACCTTTTGGCTAATCGTCAAACCTCTATTCCCAGTCCATCCCACGTCCAAAAACCATAGGGACTCGATCAAGGTACTAGGAATCTTGGTTTTTAGTCTGGTTGCCCTGAAGGGTTTGGGATTCATGCTAAGCCTTGAATTAAGCATCATTTTATACCCTTTATGCTTATTTTTTAATGTTTAAATACCAAAAATAGGAGAAAATAATATATTTTGTGAGAAATATACAGAATTGGATAGAGTATGGAAATACGAGAATTTAGGCGAAAGAAACACCTCAATCGGAGTTATATTGAAGAAGTTATGATCGGCTGAAGCCACTGAAAAGGGCAAGTAAATTCGGTAGGAGCCTACTGTAATACCCCGTCTTGGAAGCAAGAATGGTGAGCAAGACCTGTGAGCTTGAGAAGCAAGAATGGTCAGCAAGACCCGTGAGCTTGGAAAGGCAAGATCGGTAAATAATCCCACATCGCTCGAGGAGGGAAAGGTGAAGTGACTTATATGTGTGGGCACGTATCTATCTAACACAAGGCCTTTTGGGAGCTCACTGCCTTTAGATTTCTTGGGAACTCCAAAGTTAAGCGAGTTGCGACTGGTGTAATCCCAAGATGAGTGACTTACTAGGAAGTTGCAAGTGTGCTCCCGAAAAAAAATCGTGAGGGTTAGGCCGAAAGTGGACAATATTGTGTTAGATGGGCCGGGTCGTGACACCTACCGAATCCAAAATGGCAGCCCAGAAATAGGTTCGGCCAGCGCTTACCAATTCCCAGAAACAACCTTCGGCGCGCGTGTACCGATGACGTACACCTTGCTTCAGCGCACGTCTACTAAAAGACTTCTCTTCACTTCAGCGCGCACCTACTGAACCGCTTTGCAAGCGTTCAGCGTGCATCCACCGATTACTCTTCCAGTCCTTCCTTGCGTCGTTGACTGCTGAATTCCTCTCCCTTTTTCAGTGCACGCCTATCGATTCTCCTTGCAATCTTCAGTCGCGTCCCACCGACCGTCTCCTGTTACTAATTCAGCAACATTTCTCCATTTTTTATGAGGAAAACTTCTCCAAATTAAGATTAGATTTGTTTTCCTTTGTTTCAAGGAAACCTTTTTGTTAATTGGGTTTTATATTACATTTTTAATTAGGATTTTTATAACTTTATTCTTTTAGGACTTCATTATTAATTATTTTAATCTTTTTCCTTTTAGAATTTAAATTGTAAACTCTTATTTATTTGGGGATTAATTTTCTCCTATACATAGAGAGGTTTAGGTTATTTGTAAAAGGTCGCTCATTCTTTGTATCAAAACTCTACTCAACCAATTTTCCCCTTTCATTATATTCAAGATTTCAAGTGATAGAATAATTACACTATACTTCACCTTCTACACCTTCATCCCTGACTAAGTTGAGGAGCCCTCGCTTGTCTCACCAAAGAGTGAACACTACTTCGTATCCATAGGGAGCCCCGAAGAGAAAAAGTATAACACGACCTCTTTGCCTTGTAGTTATTTCTTATGCTTGAATATTGGCTATATGAATTGATTTCTAACAATATTCTTGGTTTTATTATTAGTATTGTTTCAATATTCTATGTGTTATATGATTCTAGTTTTTGTTATGTTTGCATGTTTGCACTTAATGCTTGACTAGATACAGGGAGCCCCGAGTCTAGGTCATTGAAAGTGTTTTCGGGAGCCTCGGGAACATATTTAAGAGAATATGCAAGTAACTCGTAAGATTAAGATTATAGGATTACATAGGTTGAAGTTAATATAATCATGAATGAGTTAGGTTTATAGATGAGTTGACCATGTAAATAATAAATTTGGTTAGTTTAGATTAGTTAAGCATGTAGGATAATAGAAACAATCAACTACCCCCTAATTAATTAATCAAACGATAATCATGCTTAGGTACCTTCAATCCTCGATTAAAAACGATTTCTATTTACCAATGCTACATCTACAAAAAATGGGTTTTTAATTGCATACGTTTCCTTAAGTGTTGAGTGTGATTTTGTGTTTACTTTAATGTTTAGTTTTTGTGTAACAATTCACGGGTAGGATTTTTGGTTTATCGGATTTCTTTTGGGTTTCAGGTCTCCTAGTTTCCTCCTCTCTGGTTTTTCTACTTCTTTTCTTTGTTTTCTTCTCTTCTTCTTTTTATCTCCCTTTCTCTCCCTTTCTCTCCCCTTTCCTCTCTGTTTTTCCTCACCGTTATGTTCACGAGTTCATCTCACACACACAATAAGCACACACACATATATGCGCACACACACATATATGTGCACACACAACACCTCCACACTCATTAGCACACACGAGGGGATTAAGGGACACTGGTCGCCATCACATGCAATCCACAAAAATATCTCCATGTGAAATTACCAAAATGATCCTAGTACCAAAATTACCAAAATGCTCTTAGTAAATTTAGGCCCAGTAACAAACTTAACCAATCTCCGATTTTGACATGCCACATGACTACGGGCACGGGATTCCGAGATATATGTAACGGTCCTCGCAAAAAGTCCAAAAGGTACCGAGGTAAAAAGTCAACCTTTGACCCTAAAAGGGCAAAATCGTCTATTCCCTTTTTAAATTTCCAAAATTACCTTTTTTTTAAATTTTCAGGTTGTTACATTTAATTAGATCCAAATTCGTACTAGTGGATTTCCCATTGTCCTTTCAATGGAGAATGAGCATAAAGGATTAACCACCATATATATTTAGTTTTTAGGTCAAAATATTTATATTATGAATATTTGTTAGATCATTCATGGAGAGGGCTTGAATCTCTTTCGTTATCATAATCGTGAAGGACAATTGCTTAGAAATATCAAGATGTGTTGTAATTCCTTATGAAGATGTAGAATTGTGGAAAATCGACAAGGTATAGTTAGGGTTCTTTAATTTTTACTTTTTTTTTTTTGAAGTAATGCAATTATAAATAAAGGCAAAGTACATACACTAAGCTAAAAGTGGGCGTTGTTAAAATCTTGCAATAAAACCCGCTAGTCGGAAAATTCGGCCAAGGAAAAAATTGCCCACACTCTAGGCAAAAACCCCAACAAACGATTCACACTCCCAGGGAGTTAGAAACAAAATAAAGAACTGAATAACAACTTTGGCACTAGGGACTACAACACCCGCTCCATCCACTACACTTACTCCATATCAACCTGCAATTAGGCTTCCAACCAAGTTGGCTCAGTTTTGTCGCCTTCACGTCATTAGAATCGAAACTCCCCAATGTCCAACTGACCGAGTAACCAAGTGGCATCCCACAATAAAACACTGATTGCAGACCAACTGTCTGTACCCCTTTTTATCAAGTCCACAACCTAGTTTGCATCAACATTCACAATTACACCTCTGAGCTCCAATCTTTGTACTAGAAGAAGCCCCTAAGTTAGTAGTAGTTAGTGCTCGTAGTGAAAATTATCAAAGAAAAAGATCATCTTTTGTGTTGATCATAGTGAAAATTATCAAAGAAAAAAGATCATATTTTGTGTTGATCATAGGTAAAAATGAGTTATTTGCATTGAAATGAGTTGTTAAGACAATGCTTGCTGCTATTGCCCGGTTTTGTATAGTCACTAGTACTATTTGTCTATGCTATGCATATTCATTATTCAATCGAAAATTTTGAATTTAATTTTCGTAAATAGAAAAAAAAATGTTAAAATAAATAACTAAAAACAAGAATTTGATAAAGACAAGGAGCAAAAGGTCGGAGAAAATATAAATACATCTAATATCCAAAACCAGTTGAAACGTGGCAGAAACCCATTGCCGTTCCCAAATTTCTGGCCATTATTGGTTGTCCGATGAGTAGAGATAGAGAGAGAGTGAAAGAGAAGAGACTCAAAAGTTGAAAGTTGAAAGAGAAGAGACTCAAAAGTTGAAAGAGAACTACTACGATGGCAGGGATTGGCATTTGCTGCACAACTCTGTCTTCCACACCCACCAGGTAAATTAAATTATTTCCTCTCTAATTTTCGATGGGGGTGGGTTTCAATATTGAATATTTCTCTGTTTCTATTGATGGTGGGTTTTGCTTGTCTGGTTGCCGAGAAAAATGTAAAAACTAAAAAAAAAAAATCTTAAAAAAAAAAAAAAAAAACAAACAAACAAGACAGAACTTTAATTCCTAGAATACTCAGCAGCCATAGAAGCATGGATGTGTTTTGTTTGGGTTAATCTTTGATGAATTGTTCACCAAAAGTGGTACCTAATAATCTTCAAATCTTTGTTGTTTATATTATATGAATTTGAAGTTGAACGAAGTATGAAAATGGAAGTGATATAAGGGGGTAAGAATATCCTTGTTTTTGTTAACAGAAATTTGCGCACATCTTGGTTGAAATTTGAGACTCATTCTCATGGTGGAGGAATCATGTTAGGCAACCCAAGTCGTGTTCGTCGCCGTCGAAGCTTGGGCATTAGAGCAGAGGTGAATTTTGTGGATGCAGAAGAAGCAAGAGAGCTTATTGCAGTTGAGGGATACACAGTTGTTGATGTTCGGGACAAATCTCAATTTGAACGAGCTCATATTAAATCTTGTCATCACGTCCCTCTTTTCATTGAAAACAAAGACAGTGACATTGGTAACCTCTTCCCTACTTTCTTTTTATCCACCCTTCTAAACGAATCGTTTAAAATCGAAGTACAATTAGGCTGAAGTAGAACGATAACACTTGTTTTTTGATTGCCCTAATGGGATGAATAACGGGCATTGGGCAGGCACAAGCATAAACAGGACTCTCCACAACAACTTTTCTGGTCTCTTCTATGGGTTGCCTTTTACCAAACCCAACCCTGAATTTGTACAATCTATTAAAACCCAGTTTTCACCTCAAAGTAAACTGTTGCTTGTGTGCCAAGAAGGATTGAGGTTAGTTTTGATTTGGCCTAATATCATCATATCTGTCAGTTTCCCCCACCATTTGACACCATTATTTTATTTCAATTGAATCTCAAAGGTCTACTGCTGCTGCCAACAAGTTGGAACAAGCAGGTTTCGAAAACATAGCATGTATGACGTCCGGCCTTCAATCCGTAAAACCAGGTGTGGGTTTTGTTTTTGATTCCATTGCTTTTGGTTTCTGCGGATTGTCTTCTGGTTAAAGTTGATTGATAGGTGGCTGCTACACCAGGAGCATTTGATTCCGTTGGTTCGACTGAGCTGCAGAATGCCGGCAAAGCTGGATTAGTTACTGTTCAAGGAAAGATCTCGGCCGTACTTGGAACAGTATTAATTTGTGAGTCCTTTTCTGCATTTTTTTTCTTAAAAAAAAAACCCAATATACTGAGATGAGGTGATTCATATTTACTTCTAATTCTACTTGATCAAATTCAAATCCCAGGTGCGTATTTATTCATCACCTTCTTCCCCGATCAAGCCGAGAAGATTCTCGAAATTCTCCCGAGCACCTAGCCACCCCAATATTTAAGGAAGTCTTGGTGTCATCCGCGTAAGTATAGATTTTTCAGGGATCTTCAACATGAGAGACATCTCAGGGTAAAGGGGAAGGGTAGCTAGATTTAGCAGAAATTGTAATACCGCAACCTGTATCGTGCTATTCAAAGAAAAAAGTAATCCAAGCCCAGTTTATGTGGTCACAAAATGGCCCATATAAACATGAATAAACTGTATCTCATCCACAGATCCAGTAATATCATGGATTCATGACCATGTAAAATCTCATAAATAAGTTATAAATAGGGGTGCAAAGAAGATGAAACTTTACAAGGTTGAGACGAAAAGGAATGGTTACTCTTATTCAACAAGTTTTACTACCTTATGCAGGTTGCAAACCCGTAACATCATAAGATCCATCCATCTACAACACCAGATCATGCTCCAATTGAACAAATTTAATATAAGGAACTAAATAGCTCTAGAAACATAAGCTCAAAAGAAAATCTCGCAACAAAGAAGCAAAACTCAAAAGGTTAGAGTAGAGATCCACCATCATAGACCCACAAAAAGAAAGGAAAATTCACAAGGCCGTGAACCTAGGTTAACAAAATATTAGTTAGAATAATTTTTTCCAAAAAATATTACAATGAGATTAGCAAATATTAATCTGATTCCATGCTTTGCACCTTAAGAATGCATAACTATGCAGGAAAATTCCAAAAGTAGGTGGGGTTGATTTGCCCCATGACACAATCAGAAAAAAAGAGCAGTGGCCATGGGAAGGATTGGAAGATTAAACCAGAAATCTTCTTTTTATACCGCTCTTGGTTGTTCCACAGCATTATTACCCGAATCATTCTCCTTGAAGGCAGTAAAGCTGACGTATGTTTCCAGAAGCTGTCACATGGAATAAAGAAGCGTGTTAAACTACATAGCACAGTACTCATCTTCATAACAAGCATGGTCCATGAAATTAAAGTTACCCTAGAAAAAATTGTAATAATATCTGAACACCAAGTGAACAAGAGATGGTAGAAAATTATATACTATTAAGAACATAATTAGCACTAAATTTCAAAGGGGTGTGTGCGCATGTTTTTTCCTGACCACTAGGTGCAAATGGCACTTGAAAATGCGAACCAACAGTTCGTCAGATAGATCAAAGTGTATGATATGCTATCTAACTTTGTTATGCAAAACAGAGAGCATGTTTTCCAAGTAAATTCAATATACTCTGAGTGTCAGCGTGGAGAAACAATTACAATAACGATCATTACCATACAACCAGTCTTTGAAATATACGTGGAGAGCAGTAGACAATTCGCGTTTTCTATTTTCTTCGAGAGGTGCTTCCTTCAGTAATTGCTTTACCTCCCCTAAATTGTTCTGTTGGAGAAAACACAACCACATTAATCAAACAGAAGAAAATTCTTAGTAAAATCATAAAGGCCCATTTGGTTGGAGTCATTCCAGATATAAGTATTTTATGAATTACAAGGACACATTCGTTGTTTAGAATAATTATCCATGTACGAGGATTTGAATAAGATAACGAAGAAAGTAAATGGATTTCAAATGAACTTTTGCATACAGTTGTTTCAAATCCCATTAATATATCTGGTTATTTCAGATATATTCTTTCGTGTTTCTTGTTTTAGTAGAAAATTAGCCGTGTCATCAAATCCACACCCTATCTTGCAAATCCCCCCATCCACGTGGATCCTAAGATTTATCTAATAACAAAATCCAAATACAAAAAACATAAAACGCTAATGTTAGTATAATCAGCCATAGAAAACATACATTTCTGTTCTGGGATGCCACATAAGTATCTGGTAGTGGAAAGGGGTTGTCATTTGTGGAGCCCTCCGTTTCAGCTCCATACCAGTTTGGAATCTGAACAAGAAGTAAAGATATAGGACATGACTACACAATTCAGAAAAGTTCGGGGACTGCAAAATAGTTGAAAGAGCATCTCAACGTCCTTTCCAAAGTACCCAAAAGCATGGTTGGAAAGACAAGTTTGATTGCCCAAAAGAGTATCATTTTGTTGGTAGAGATATTCCGAGCCTTTGTTCAAAAAGTACTATTTCCAATAAGGGCGTAACCTTTTACCACACTATTCGAAAATTTAAGCCTACAGTGAAAATTGTACCAAAAAATTTGTGAACTGGTCAGGGTCTACATGTGCAGCCGACTCAGCCTGAGCATCAGAGACACCTGCTGGATGGGATAACGAATCATGTGGATCAACCACTCCAAGTGCCAGGGGTTCATTCCATCTATTGATAGTAGCATCAATCCCAACTTCTTTCATGTGCTCCTCCAACCGACAGTAAAATGTATTGTATGGTGCAACCTAATAAAAAGTTGGGAGGTAAAAATAAAAATCTGAAAACGTTAAACATTTATAAGGAAAACAAAAGAATAAAGCACATAACGTTAAGTTCAGAACAATATAACTTTGAATATGATCTATAAATTTAGTGCAAAGTTTCAGTAGAGATCTTCAATTCTGTTTCTCTAACAGTCATATTGTATTCGATTTGAAGTCAAAGGTTTAACATAGAAAAAGAAACCAATGCATGCAGAACCGCTTTTCAGAAGTAAACCAGAACAAGAAAATGTGCATAAGAATGGCAGAAAAAGTTGGTTTATAAGAGTGTCGACTGTAACCTGGCAAGTAGGTTGTTAAAACCTTTATTTTACATTCAGCAATTTAAAATCCTGCAGGAAATCCCTAGATGCTCCAATCTTACAAAAAATTCTGTGAATAACTATTACTCTGTGGCACTCTATCCAATGTTGAAAGAAAAGGAGCCTTATGGTGACCTCCTAGTAATATGAATCTCAATAAGACAAGCACAAACAAATAAACCAAAAAAATCCAAATTCAGTTGAAGAAGGCCAAGTCAAATAGTTCTTAGGGAAAACTCAATCATACATAATTATACAGAAAAATCAATCTCTAGCCAGAAACACAAGTGTGTGAGGAACTTTATGGGTGACCCTCACCTGCAGCTTATGATTATCACCAACAATAAGCGGTCTCTGGTTTACCCCAAGAAAAAAAATGCATTCACGGCAGTTGGCAATGCAAATTCGATTTGTTGCTGTAATCACATGAACTCGCTCACAGTGTTCAACTCTTACAGCCTGTAGGAGTCATCATCTAAGATATAAGATTCAAGTGAACAAGTTGAGAAAAGGACCCACACTCATGGCATGCAAAACACCAATTGCCAGGTTGATCAGTGTGCCTTACAGTAATCAGTCATTACAGAGCTATGGGCTTAAAAAGAAAGATTATATGACTTTCCAAGAATAGATACAATTCAAACAGTCTATAATCCAAATCACGAACACAAGTGCCATTGCATTTACCTTTCCAACAGCTCCAAGAACAATGGTAGCGTCGGAGCATCCATAAACTGTGGCATATCTCAGAGGTGCTAATACGTAGATGACTGAATCGTGGCAATTTAGAACCTGAAATTGCAAAACAAGTATTTTATACACAAAGTATGAGCGAGAACAGGTTGAGAAAATCATAACATGAAAGCTTTTATTAACTAAGTGCATTAGCTTAGCGCCGATCAGCTTGCAACCAAGTTCATAGCAAGCCAATATACCTACTACAGGGATATACCCATGTCAGTCACATTTTTTATGCAACAAGAATGAAGAAGAACATGTTGAGAAATCATAACGTGAATGTTTTTATTAACAAGGTGCATTAGCTTAGCATCAATAAGGTTGCAATCTGGATCAAGATCATTCCGGTCAGGCTTATAATTAACAAACTTGACTGAGGCACTACCTCCCTTCCATTAATGCACACTGGTGCAGAAAATGGTGAAATATATGCTTCTATTGAGTAATAAAAATTATCCTATTTGAGAAGAGAATATATACACCAGCATAACATTGGCAAAACCCTTTAAACTTCTATCCCTTACTTGCACAAACACAGCATGTGCATTCTCACAGCCTAAAACGGTGGCATGCAATCACAACACAGAACTCATAACTTGATAATCTTTTCATGTCTTTAACATCCAACAAAGAGATTATGAATCCAATAGTGTTTTCTGGAAAACAAGTTGATTTTTCTTTCTTATATGAACAGATGGGTTATTTTCTTGATTTTATTCCTTCCATATCTGTAACTCCTACAAGAATTTAAATACAAATACATGGACACTAGAACAGAAATGGAAATTACATTTTATGCATTAATTAAAAGAAAGGGTAAAATATGCCTTATAAACACACCTTTACAGAAGAACCTTTGAGATCAGATGCTTGCTTTACAAGTGATGACTTCGAGATCCCTTCAATAAAACTTGGACCTCTGAGGCTAGCTGAGCCCTTGTTTGTACTCGAGCAGGCATCAGTCATGGAAACATCTTGATCTGGGGAACTGGATGGCCCATTTTCTTTTGGAGAAATTCTTTCAGAAATATTTTCCAAAGAAGAAACTATATTCTGTAGAATCCAATCATGAACTTGTGTTGCAGGAACAGGAACAGCTGGCATATCAGGATCTGAATTCGCAAAAAAAGGAGCGTATTGGCTCAAGTGATATCCTTCACATCCTTTATCACCAAAGTAAACCAGAAAGCCAAGGTGCTCAAATTTCTCCATGGTCAAAACCTAAAAAAATTGGGTTACATCAAATAATTACAAGTGGGGTTAGGAGATCCTAAATAGAAAGAACAACGATAAATTCCATAAATCAAATAGCATAAGAACTTTTAAGTGAAATTAGAATAAAATAATTCAATCCCACAGAAGACAAAATTCCTGGAAGGGTTTTATTTCTTATTTAACAAAACACTGGTCTCCTAGGTTGGTGCAAACGACAGGTAGGGCACATGAAAATACTGAAATAATGGACATCATGTTATGAAATCACCACCAGAAGCAGTCCCAACTAGGAAAATAAGTGCTAATAGCCCAACTTATTGTCATCAAGATTAATTCTTCCGCACATACCTACTCTAACAGTTGTAATGACCACCTAAACAAATAGTATAAAAGGAAATGTAGGTCCTTTCTTTTGTGACTTTAAGAGGCATCAATACGTTAACCATGTATTGGATGAGCTTATAATTCCGTTACCATTAAATCTTTCCTATCTTACCTTTCTGTTACGTGAATGATAACAATCTTCAGTACATTCCATGCAATGGGAATTTAAGGTTCATTTAGCAAGCAGAAATTGATAAGAGATATTACTTCTAATGATAGAGATATTAGTCCTAACCCTATAGAAAATAAATCTGTTACATCAGCTGTTGGTTAGGTTCAGTAGTTTCCACTGAAGGCAACTAATTGTGTATAGGTGGCAGTTCTGTGATAGTAAGTTTTATTCAGGTTATTCTGCTGTCTTACAGTCTGTAAGTATAAAGATTCTACTTCTCTTCCCTAGTCAATTAAAAAATGGGGCGGCACTCATAGTGAGAACAAAGTTTTTCTACCTTGTCGGAGAGAAGGACTAACAGGAAAAAGGAAAGAAAAAAGTTACAATTTTCTTATACGTGCACAATTTACTTTGTGATAGCCAGAATAAACAAAAGGAAAAAAATTGATTAAAATAAGAGAAACAAGAGTAGTAATTCCACAAACCAGAGACTCTTCACCTTCCCCTTCTACCGGTTCTACTAAAAGAGAGATTATGTTGGCCAAATGCTTTTGCAGATATGATAACTGATGGGCCTCTTCATCAGCCTGTGATGGCACAAACCGACGGCTATTGCTACGCACAAGCTGTCAGGTGTGGGAATTCCAGGATTGATGTAAGTTCAATATAAAAAAAGTAAAAATTCTCAAATGAAAGTTCCAACAGCTAAATATGAAACAAAAGCATTCAGAAACAAAAGTTGCAAACAATTTGAAAACACTTTGAAAGCATATAGTTATATAGCAACACCAGATTCAGAAAATGCTGTCCTCTGTATTACATGAGTTCATCCAAACAAAACCTCAGAAAAATCTTGTCCTAGCAGTTTAGAATCAGCCAAGTAACTCTATAACATTATGAGTCCATAAGAGTAATGAGACAAAGGTGGACATAATGTACCACTACCATGCCCCAAAAAGTAGGCATTTTAGATGATAAAAGTAGGAGGTCCACTCACCACAGGGAAATATTATGTATTTGCAAATTAACTTTTAGTTCAATCCAGTAGAAATGATAGCGATGGCAACAAATTGTTGCAACCCATGTGAATTTCTTACTTTGAGGATCCTACGCATACAATTGATCATAAATTTCAACCAGCATACATGAAATGTAATATAAGATGAACTAACAGATCAACAGATAGACCAAAAAAAAATGTTTCATTCTTAATTCTAATCCACATTGTATTCCATCCAAACAATGTTTTCATAAAAATTCAACCAATTAATCTGACCAAACCCATTTCCATGCCATCAACGCCACTACAAACAAACCAACGGCTTCATAAAAATGACAAACCTATTGAATGTAACTAATCAAATTACACACAACATTCCAAAACCAGCATCCAAAAACACGAATGAACGTCAAAAAAATCCATTTCAATTTCTACAAGCTTACATAGATTTCCAAATTCATCACTCTAATCCACACACAAACGATAAGATCACACCAGCATTGCACAATGCATCTCCCAAGAAAAACCAAAAGTAAGAAAGAAAGTAAAAAGTATCAATTCAGGAAAAATTTATTACCTGCAACGGCGATAAAGCGGACAAATACCCATCGAAAGCCGAGGTCGAAGGCCAAACATCGGCAACGGCAGCCGAGTCCTTGTGCGTCCTCGGTAGCAATTTTTTGTAGGACTGAATGTAAAGGTACAAAACCAGATCATGTACATCAGCTCCGACCTCGCCGATCACGTCGGGCTTAGCCTTCTCGAGCGGGTCGGATTCCGAGTGAAGAACAGAGGCTAGGGTATCGAGGACGAGCTTGGCCTGATCAATGGAGATCTGTAGTACCTCCGAGATCGTGGCGGAGTTGACCCGGTTACTCTGCGATTGTTCGATCAGCTTCTGCTTCAGCGGAATTAGGGTTTGTGTCGGGTCGGTGAAGATGAGCTTGGGGAGGGGCAGCAGTCCATGCTCGAATGGCTCGCGCCTGGGGTGAATCAAAAGAGCCGGATCTTTGGGCGTAGACGACGATGTTGAGGACTCAATTGGGTAGCTCATGGCTTTTGAGACGCAACAAAACGCAGTTTTCTATACACGGATTTGTGAGTTGCAGATCTTCCAGAAATGAATAATGAGAAAGAGGTTGAGGAGAGAATGAGGTGCTGCTTAGGTGTGGTTGTGTGCAGGAAGATTAGACTGCGTGGCTGTTTCTGACTGGTTGTTAGTAGAGTTTAACGGAGAGCGTAACCACTTTTACGTAGAATTGCGGCCAACTCTAAGGTTGTGTTTGGTACACCATATTACGGTCAATATAGGCTAAATAATCCGAAACTTATATTTAATATCAGTCGTATTAATTAGTCACCGTATAAGTTAATACGGTTGAATATTTTTATACGGTCCAGACATGCTAAAATAATACGCTCGAAATTGTCCGTATTAAATAGTCGAATAACTAGTAATCTTGTAAAATATAATAATAATAATAATAATAATAATAATAATAAATAGTAATATAATAAAAATAAAATATTAATTTAGTAAATATTAATAATAAAAAGTAATAAAGTAATAAATACTACTAATAACAAATTAATAATTAATAATTAATGATATTTTAATAAATAATAATGATAAAATTAAAAATAATTAATTAATAAAAATGTAATAAATAGTAATAATAATTATTATTAAAATAAATAATAATAAAAATAATGACATACATAATTAATATTAAGATATAAGTATTTCGTCAATTACTATAATATAATCCGGTCAGTATAATATAATCGGCTTTCTAATCCGGAAAAGTACCAAACGCCCGACTAAATAATCAGTCCATCCGGTGGACAGATTAGTCTATCCGATTGAAATAGTCAGTACAGTACGGCATACCAAACGAGGCTTAAACGGGCAGGGGAGCAAGTGGATTAGAGGCGGTGGCCCTCACCATTTGGCCCAAAAGTCCACGGACTTATGGGGCCCGATAAGCATGACACTGGTAATCAACTGTATTAACTTATACGGTGGCTAATTAATACAAGTGGTACCTAACACTGGTTTCGTCATATATTATAGGCTTATTACTCACTTTGCTCCCCAAACTAGACATCAAATCTCATTTTGCTCCCAAAATGCTAAATCACGTCACTAGAACCCCCTTTTGTTACATATGTTGCTCCAATCGTTATGACTTGTTAGTAATGACATTAACAGTTCTTATGTGGCACCTATATGGCACCTATCACACGACCCGTCCCAAAACTACTTTGAGAACTGCGTTTTGTCCTGCTCCTGTCAGGATCCGACCCTCCTCGGTCAGGACCCGACTCATCTAGCACCATATTGTCCGCTTTGGGCCTCACCCTCATGATTTTGTTTTTGGGAGCTCATGGTGCAACTTCCCAGGGGGTCACCAATCATGGAATTGCACCAACCTCAACTCGCTTAACTTTGGGGTTCCAATCCCCCCAAAGCCACTTGAGCTCCCAAAATGCCTAGTGCTAGATAGGTGTGTGCATACACCTTTAAGGCACACCACCATCCTCTCCCAGACCATTCTCCCTCGCAGGAATGTGGGATTGTTCACCGTTCCCTCCAGGACACGGGTCTTACAATCCACCCCCTTTAGGGCCCAACGTCCTCGCTGGCACACTTCCCGGTCGAGGTCTGGCTCTGATACCAAATTGTTAGGACCCGGCCCTCCTCGGTCAGGACCAGACTCATCTAGCACCATATTGTCCGCTTTGGGCCTCGCCCTCACGGTTTTGTTTTTGCGAGCTCATGGTGCAACTTCCCAGGTGGTCACCCATCATGGAATTGCACCAGCCTCCACTCGCTTAACTTTAGAGTTCCCCCGGAATCCAAAGCCAGTGAGCTCCCAAGAGGCCTCGCGCTAGATAGGTGTGTGCCTACACCTTTAAGGCACACCACCATCCTCTCCCAGACCATTCCCCCTCGCAGGAATGTGGGATTGTTCACCTTTCCCTCTAGGACACGGGTCTTACAGCTCTCGTCTAACAAGTCAACTGATGTTTCGAAAACACTTTCAGTACTCGCCAGAGAAGGGAAAACAGTACTGATTTCCACATATGCCTCCACCTCTTGATTAGCCTCAATTTATGTGTCATGACCTAAAGGGTCATTAAAAACATTAAAGGTGTGAGTGGACAAAAATAACATCGTTTGAAAATACATTTCAAAACGAACTCGTTTACCCTCCAGTTATATAACATGCATGTGTAGAGTAAAACATGAATAACCTCTTCTCGAGCCAAATCACATAGAAATGATCTGGACAAAACCATCCATATCAAAGGCATTCAGTCATTAATACTCAATATCAATCTCAATGATCAGATAACACTACTCACTAGTGCTCAAACATCAATCATAAAAGCATCACTACTCACAAATGCATAGACATCAATCACAATGTCACAAGCAATCACACTATCACATCAGTACTACGCATAGGCCCACCAAGCCACATTCTCAGGTTCAGACACATCTGGGTACAAACCCGGGATCAGTCACATCTGGGCGAATACCATATCCACATGAGTAGACGCATCTGAGCAATACACCAGGCTCAATCCCAACCGAGAAAATAGCATATCATGAAAATAACTCACAAAGACAACTACTAGGCTTTTACAAAGTTCTTGACTCAAAACCAAGTCAAAACCATTTCCAAACAGGGTCTCAACCCAAAATACCATTTTCACGCAAATCCATAAAATCACGTCCAGAAAACCGATAATTAAATCCATAAAATCATCAAGTAATCATATCAAATCATCATCCAAATCATTGCAACTCAAATCATGCAATCAATCATGGAAAACATTTACTATGCATGCATAACAGTTTATAAAACAAACGTCCACTTACACATTACCCACGCAGTTCGATTCCAAGTCGTACACTCCTCCACGTTAAAAACCATCACTAAGGGTCACTAGCATCCCAAGTAACCTGTTAGGACCCGTCCCAAATCCCCTACCTCGCATGAACCAGCCGGTCTGGTTCACCTCTGCAACTCTGGTCTGGTTGAACCAGCGTGACTGATCCAAGCCCATAATTCCCTTATTTTTCATTCATTTTCTTCCAATCCAATCCCAATCTTTCTATCTCAACCCTAGCAACGTATTTGTGTGAAGAAAACTAAGAAAAACCCTCTAAACCGACCCGTTCAAATCACCCCCTCATAGTCCATTTTTCCCAATCGTCCCCTGGGTTGCTCAGCCCTTCACAATCGTACAAAAACCGCTCTAAACCTTCCTACAAGTCCACTAAACATCCTCCAATCACCAAAAACCATCCATAACGTCCTAATCAAAAGTTTGAATTCAAAAACACAAACCGAGTTCTTACCTTCCCTCCGCTATGCACAACGGCTCAACCAGCTCCTCGTTGTCCTCAGCTCAACAACCACTCTATGTCCATCTCTTAGATTGAATCAGGTGAGGGGAAAGGGATTGGGTTGTGGTCGATGGGGATTTGGGTGAAATCGAGTTGTTTGGGTTTGGTTTGGACGAACAAGCAAGGGGGAATGCTTGTATCAATTTGGGTGGGCAATGGATGAATGACAAGTGTCATTCATCCATTGGGCCTGCCCCTAAAATTCTGGGCCCACTTAATGCCAAATGTCATTTATCTCGTAAAACGTGCAATAGTTCCACGGAACATCCGTGAATTGTAACTTCCCCGTCGTACGTCTGATTTTGACGTGCCACCTGTCTACAGACTCATGACATCCCAATCTATGTCACGATCATCGACCCTCGACCATCGGATCTCCCGGGTCAAAAGTCAACTTTTTGCCCTCGTCTAGGGGCAAAATCGTAATTTTGCCCTGAATGTCCCGTTAATCCTCAGCTAATCCCCGATTAGTCTCGGTAATCTGTCATTAGTCTTAATTAAGACCTAAAATCAAGGACGGGTCGTTAAAAACTCCCCTCCTTAAAGAATTGCGTCCTCAAAATTCCAACCAACCCAATTCCACAACCAAACTGTGGAAACACAAATCATGTCCCTCTACTCGGTCGTTGTACATATCACGAGAGTGCCCATGTAAAAGTACACGTCTGACACCGCCATACTTCGACTCGTAGGCCTCACTCGAGACTGGATGTAGGCGTATCGCCTGTCACTCACTCCAATAGGTCTGCTAAATTAAGCTGACATACCATTCCGCTTTTCAGTTTACCACTCTGACACGTTCCATCCTATAACCATCAGGCCGAAATACGTACTCCCACTAAGGGTCATCACATCCAAGCTGGCATCCAGCTCAGCACCCAATTAGACAACATCCTCCAGATCCTGCCATCACCATGGCACGAATCACATCTCTCAGGTCCTACTCAAAGCTATGCCATTTACCGACCTTGGTACTCATACCAGCCAACGCTTTCATTTTCTTAAACTGACTTTCCTTAGAGTCCCATCAATCCATATCAACCCGAATGCATCAGATACCGATTCATTCCATTAACATTATATGCCTGATTAACTTCATACGGAAGCCAATCCCATCAACCACTATCATGACCAGCCGACAACTCCAGGCTCCACTGCGCTCTTGTTGCGCTACTCTGATCTCGACTCGCTCTCGAGTCCCTATATCATATCTCTTGTCTCTCTGTGACCTACGCTGAAATCTTAACTCACTCTGATCTCAAATTAGTTGAATTTCGATTCAAAATTCTGAAGAGTCGCAATTCGATTTTGGGCTAAATCCTTGTCAATTTCGTTCAATTTCATGATGGTTTGGTTCGTATAGATCCCAGGAAGCTTAAACGAAGCTTATTTTCAGCAATTAAAATCCAAAGATTGAAATTCAAAATTCCAAAATGTCTAATTCATGGGTTTCAGATTTCGATGTATTTAGGGTTTTCTTCTCCCTTTCTTTATTTTTATTTTTCTCTCTTCTCCTCTCTTTATTTCTCTGTTTTCTCTCTATCTCTCTTTCGAGTAGCTGGTGTGGTGATCATTCAATTATTGGTTTCTTGTTCATGGAACAAACAAGCATGATTTTGGGTTTAGTTTAAATACCATAACACACACGTTTTAACTCACAAGGAGACACAAACCTCAAAACAGTGCCATTCATCTGGCCTTTATGGTGACATGTGTTACTAGTCCACAACACCTCTGTGACTCATTGAAACTAGTAAAAAGACCGATTTTCCCTGTCAAGACCCGTCCAAAATCCCCTCTGGTTTAACGCGGGAGGCGCCTGATTCCGTCTGACCCGAAATGTAACGACCCGTCCCGAGAGCCGGGATTAGTACCGGATTAGTGAGTCTAATTGGTGTTTAGTTGGTTACTTTTGGTCGTTAGTGTAGAATGACGATTTTGCCTCTGGTTCGGGCAAAAGTTGACTTTTAGTTCGGGCGGTCAATTGGACATTGATCGATGATCGTGACGTAGTTCGGGACGTCACGAGTACGTAGACAGGTGGTACGCCCGATTCCGACATCCGAAGAGGAAGTTATGATGTTCGGAAGGTTGAGGGCATTACCGTAATTTGGTTAAAATAGGGGGAAAAGTTGAATTTTCGCATGACAGGGTTTTTGTACGTAGACCTAGGACCATTAGGTAGAGATCGTCGTCCTGAGTTCAACGACAGGCGGCATGCCTTGATCGGACATTGGACTGGAGAGATACGGGTCTAGAACAGCGAAGGGCAAAATGGTAATTTTGATTCATAGGGGCAATTTGGTCTTTTTGCACATTGGGAATTGTGCAAATAGGATGAGGACAAGTGTACAGGTGCAAGTGGATATTTTGAATTTGGGCCATGGGATTGTGACAGGTGGCTGTGGTCTAGTGGCTTCTACACACTTGCACGGTGTGTTTAATTAGGCCGTGTAATTGAGTCGTGTAAGGAGAGAAGAACAGAGGATGAGATTGAGAGAAACTTGATCGATGGCAGTGTGTGTTTGTATGTCCTGGTGATTGAGTGAGTGACTAGAAACTGAGTGAGAGTTGGTGAGTGAGTTGTGAGGACAGCTCGTGTGAGTTTGGATGTGTGAGGAGAGGGTGAGTTCTCAGAAAAACAGAGAGGGAGTTTGGTGGTGGTGCTGTCGTGCTTGATTAATCGAGGCTGGTGGTGGTGTCCAGAGGACGGAGGAGGACTAGAGGAGTCGCGTAGGCACGA
The DNA here is from genome assembly GCA_032719365.1 of Prinsepia uniflora. NCBI lineage: Eukaryota > Viridiplantae > Streptophyta > Magnoliopsida > Rosales > Rosaceae > Prinsepia > Prinsepia uniflora. Next base: position 57,763,705 of record CM064868.1, on the reverse strand, counting down.
CGGAGCTCACGGCGGCTGCCTGAGCGCAGTTAATTTCTTCGATCATTTTCGATGCTCTGTTTTTCCGTTATTTTCAAACGGGTAGTCGTGAAGATAGGGGCTGTGTCGAGGTGTTTGGTATGTTTTAATCGACTCCTTAGGTCCTTAGGAACCTGTAGATGTCGAAGCCGTGTTGGGGGGTGACATGGGTGGTCAGATTGAAGAACAGTGGTTTTTGTTGGTCACGGGTTCGAGGTAGGGACGACGGGTTAGAGGCCGTGTTGTTCTGTTTGGTTGAGGGGAATTGGTTGCTTAGGACGGGACGAAGCTTCTGGGCTTGGAAGGAAGGAAAATGGTGGACGGACGGCAGAGAACCCGGTCACGCAGGTTCAGACCGGTCGACCCATCGAAGAAGAAGATGAACAGTACTCTGTGTGCAGGCGCGTGAGGCCCACGCGCAGCCACTTTGGGCGGCGCGTGGAGTCGCGTGCGGTGGTTTCTGGGGAACCTTCCAACTTGATTTTTGGTTTAGACGTTGTAACGAATCTTTTGAGATAGGTTTCGGGTTAATCGGACGTTGTTTTGAGTTAGTTCTGCGGGATCGAAGGTCTAGGGTTTCGTTTTACGTACGTTTGAAGTTCAGGAAAATTGGGGAAAATTAGGAGAACCTTGGTGGACGTGTTAGTGACGTGTTTTGGTGACTGTTGACAGGATCGGGAATCCCCGAAGAGGTCGAGGAACGTGCAGGACGTACGGGACGCGAGTGACGTACCCGGGAACTGTGAGTGGACCCCTTCTCTATAACTGATCATGCATAACCGTTTTTAATTACTTGTTTTATGGTTTTCATTATGATTTCATGATTATTGAATGCTTTATACCTATTTTATGAAATTGCACGATTTTCGAGCAAGTACGATTTTTGGCACGTTTTACGAGAAAGACTTGATTTCTGATTGTGATGCCATGTTTTGGGATTTCAAACGATAAAGGGTTTTCAATGATTATAAAGGGATTTTGGAACATGATTTCGATGATCAAGGTTTTTGGTTTTAGAATCGGATTTCGGAAAGCGGAATTTGGTTTTAAAGTTGAAAAGTGGAATTCTGGATTTGGGTTCGGAATGACGGTTTGGGATGCTGGAAGGGTTTCGGACCAGTGATTTTGGATTCGGGTTTGGATATGGATTTAGAAATGGTTTTCAAATGGTTTTGGATTGGATTTGCTGGATCTGGTTATTGGGTTTAAAGACCTAGATTATGTTTGACGGGGGATGGGCCCGGATTGGGTTTAAAGACCCGGAGTGAGTTTAAAGACTCGGGAGTTTAAAGATTCGGATATACATTTCCCCCATATTCCTGTTGAGTTTAAAGACTCGGGAGTTTAAAGACTCGAATTATATTGAGGCTTGGATTGAGTTTAAAGACTCGGGAGTTTAAAGACTCGGATAGGTCCAGCAGGTTTGATCGGATGATGATTTTGGTATATTTCAGTTTATGATATGATTTTGAGAATGATCATTATACAGTTTTATAATACTTTTTTCATGTTGATTTTTACGTGATTTATAACTGTTTCAGCTAATGGGTTATGCAAGCATGTTTTCAAAACGGAGGGCCAAACCCTGGTTTCTTATGAAATGGTTTTTGAAACTTTTATTCTTTATGGTCCACTCACACTTTCTGATTTTAATTGCCCTCCAGGTCGTGGAGCTAGCGCGGGGGTTGACGTTGAGGCAGCGTCGGAGGCATAGAATACTCGAGAGTTTCACCGGAGTGGTTTCAATTTTCCGTTGTGCGTGTTCTCTGTGTATCGGTTTTGTTTTACTTTGTTTTTGGGTACTATGCTCTGTATGACCGTTGACTTTTGGTTGTGTTAAATTCTCCTACGTCTGGCAATGTAATTTGTGATTTTCGAGACGTTGTTTCGGTCTTCGTTTAGGGTTGTCAGACGGGAGCAGGGTTTAGTCCCTAATCCTGGGGGATTAGGGGTGGGCCTTGACATTTGGTATCAGAGCATAGGTTTGTGGTTTGTGTCTGTTGCGAGGTTGTGTTTAGGTTGTTTGACTGCTTCTATGCCTCTTTCAGCGTGCGGTTGACCATGCCTCCAAAACGTGAACCCCATCCACGACTTGAAGAAGCGGCGAGAGGGATAGAGAGTGCTACGATTGAGCGAGCCCAGTGGCTCGAGGCTACGACGTTTAGTGGTGGGGCAGACCCTGAGGAAGCCTAGAGGTGGATCACGAGACTTGAGAGAGCGGATTTTCGCAGTGATGCATTGCCCACCAGAGGATCGAGTGTTACTGGCTACCTTTTTATTGGATGGTCCGGTGTACGAGTGGTGGTATACCCTCGAGTTGTCTGGCTGGAATGCCCACACTATGACCTGGGAGACGTTCAGGGAGCAGTTTTTGGACCAGTATTACCCTCGTTCTTTCTGTGATGCCAAAGAGGCTGACTTTCTGCAACTTCAGCAGGGGAGTTTGAGTGTGGCTGAGTACGAGCAGAAGTTTCAGATGTTGTCTCGTTTTGCTCCTGCGTTTATGGCCACTGAAGCCGAGAAGTGTCGTAGGTTTGAGTTGGGCCTGCGAGGCGAGATACGAGCCATAGTGACGGCTGGATCGTTTGCTACCCTCCGAGAGTTGTCGGATGCTGCGGTGAGGGTTGATGCTAGCTTGCTGGTACAACGCCGGGAGCCACCTTTTTCTGGAGCTTCGAGTCAGAGGACACCGAAGAGGGGCAACTTCAGTGGAGCATCGTCGACGGGCGATGATCGTTTTGGCAGACCTGTTAGTTTCCAGAGTTCAGAGTTCCGAGGACACCGAGCACAGCCGACTCCGCAAACCAGTGCGACGTCTGTTGCGTCTACCGGGAGACCGAGTAGTGGTCCTGGTCGGGATGTGTGTTACTGCTGTGGGGAGCGAGGTCACTTCCGACGTGATTGTCCGTTGCTACCCCAGGAGGGTGGCGTAGGCCGAGGTGCTGCGGAGCCAGGACGGAGCACGGCGTCAGTGGCAGGGAAAGCAGGCACCAGAGAAGGTGGTGGTGCCACTAGTAGTTTGAGGGGACGTGGTAGATCTTCAGGACCCCAGGCCCGAGTGTTTGCGATGACACAGCAGGAGGCTCAGTCAACACCCGGTGCCGTGACAGGTACTTTTACTATCCTTGGTTGTGTTGTGCCTTTTTTGTTGGATCCCAGGGTAGAGTTTAGGATTTTTTTCCCCTAGGTGACTTGAAGTGACGAAAGGACTGGGAAAGGAGTGACTAAATGATCGATATAAGGTTATTGAAGAGAACCCACAATCTAGAGAGTGCATTTAGGACTTTATTGGTTTACTCCGACAAGGTGGTCGGAGTCGTTGAGTAGTGAGTCGATCGGTAAGATTTCCTTTTGGTTTGAGCGGTCTACCTTCGATTCGTGGTTTGTGTTGACCAAGAGACCAGGAGTCTGGGGAGGACTTGAATTGGTTACTGGAAGGTGTAGGTGGTTGTGCGTGAGGATGTACTCTATGGACTCTATTGGGTACGCTTAAATGAGGTATTTTAAAATATCTTTGTTTCTTTACGTTCGTATAGTTTCCCTTGCGTACACCATGAAGTTTAGGTTCGTTCGACTTAAGAGAGTGACAAAAGTGTTGAACTGGTGGTAGGAGTGTTGTGATATACCCAAGGTGGAGATGATAGGTTGGAACCTGTCAAGAGTAGGTGTTGTTGCTTAAGAGACCCCAAGTGGGAGGTACGAGGTGCGGAATTTCAGGATGAAATTCTTTTAAGGAGGGTAGATTGTAACGACCCGTCCTGAGATCCGGGATTAGTACCGGATTAGTGAGTCTAATTGGTCTTTAGTTGGTTACTTTTGGCCGTTAGTGTAGAATGACGATTTTACCCTTGGTTTGGGCAAAAAGTTGACTTTTAGTTTGGGTGGTCAATTGGACATTGACCGATGATCGTGACGTAGTTCGGGACGTCACGAGTACGTAGACAGGTGGTACGCCCGATTCCGACATCCAAAGAGGAAGTTATGATGTTTGGAAAGTTGAGGGCATTAACGTAATTTGGTTAAAATATGGGAAAAGTTGATTTTTCGCACGACAGGGTTTTTGTACGTAGACCTAGGACCGTTAGGTAGAGCTCGTCGTCCTGAGTTCAATGACAGGTGGCATGCCTTCATCGGACATTGGACGGGCGAGATACGGGTCTAGAACAGCGAAGGGCAAAATGGTAATTTTGATTCATAGGGGCAATTTGGTCTTTTTGCACATTGGGAATTGTGCAAATAGGATGAGGACAAGTGTACAGGTGCAAGTGGATATTTTGAATTTGGGCCACGGGATTGTGACAGGTGGCTGTGGTCTAGTGGCTTCTACACACTTGCACGGTGTGTTTAATTAGGCCGTGTAATTGAGTCGTGCAAGGAGAGAAGAACAGCGGGTGAGATTGAGAGAAACTTGATCCATGGCAGTGTGTGTTTGTGTGTCCTGGTGATTGAGTGAGTGACTAGAAACTGAGTGAGAGTTGGTGAGTGAGTTGTGAGGGCAGCTCGTGTGAGTTTGGATGTGTGAGGAGAGGGTGAGTTCTCAGAAAAACGGAAAGGGAGTTTGGTGGTGGTGCTGTCGTGCTTGATTAATCGAGGCTGGTGGTGGTGTCCAGAGGACAGAGGAGGACTAGAGGAGTCATGTAGGCACGACGGAGCTCATGGCGGCTGCCTGAGCGCAGGTAATTTTTTCGATCATTTTCGATGCTCTGTTTTTCCGTTTTTTCAAACGGGTAGTCGTGAAGATAGGGGCTGAGTCGAGGTGTATGGTAAGTTTTAATCGACTCCTTAGGTCCTTAGGAACCTATAGATGTCGAAGCCGTGTTGGGGGGTGACACGGGTGGTCGGATTGAAGAACAGGGGTTTTTGTTGGTCGGGTTAGAGGCCGTGTTGTTCTGTTTGGTTGAGGGGAATTGGTTGCTTAGGACGAGACGAAGCTTCTGGGCTTGGAAGGAAGGAAAATGATGGACGGACGGCAGAGAACCCGGTCACGCCGGTTCAGACCGGTCGACCCATCAAAGAAGAAGATGAATAGTACTCTGTGTGCAGGCGCGTGAGGCCCACGCGCAGCCACTTTGGGTTGCGCGTGGAGGCGCGTGCGGTGGTTTCTTGGGAACCTTCCAACTAGGTTTTTGGTTTAGACGTTGTAACGAATCTTTTGAGATAGGTTTCGGGTTAATCGGACGTTGTTTTGAGTTAGTTCTGCGGGATCGAAGGTCTAGGGTTTCATTTTACGTACGTTTGAAGTTCGGGAAAATTGGGGAAAATTAAGAGAACCTTGGTGGACGTGTTAGTGACGTGTTTTGGTGACTGTTGACAGGATCGGAAATCCCCGAAGAGGTCGAGGAACGTGCAAGACGTACGGGACGCGAGTGACGTACCTGGGAACTGTGAGTGGACCCCTTTTCTATAACTGAGCATGCATAACCGTTTTTAATTACTTGTTTTATGGTTTTCATTATGATTTCATGATTATTGAATGCTTTATGCCTGTTTTATGAAATGGCAGGGTTTTCGAGCAAGTACGATTTTTGGCACGTTTTACGAGAAATGCTTGATTTCTGATTGTGATGCCATGGTTTTGGGATTTCAAACGATAGAGGGTTTTCAATGATTATAAAGGGATTTTGGAACATGATTTCGATGATCAAGGTTTTTGGTTTTAGATTCGAATTTCGGAAAGCGGAATTTGGTTTTAAAGTTGAAACGTTGAATTCCGGATTTGGGTTCGGAATGACGGTTCGGGATGCCAGAAGGGCTTCGTGTAACGACCCGTCTCGGGAGCCGGGATTAGCAGAGTCATTAGTGAGCTGAATCGGTGTTTAGTTGGTTACATTTGGCTCGTTAGCGTAAAATGACCCGGATTGAGTTTAAAGACTCAGAGTTTAAAGACTCGGATATATTTATATTTCCCCCGTAGGCCTGTTGAGTTTAATGACTCGGATTATATTGAGGCCTGGATTGAGTTTAAAGACTCGGGAGTTTAAAGACTCGGATAGGTCCAGCAGGTTTTATCGGATAATGATAACTTGGATTTGTGTTTTATCGTACTGTTTTCATGATGCTTATTTGGTGAATTATAAATGTTTTTATGATGATTATTATATGGTTTATAACTGTGTTTAAATAAATGGGTTGTGCATGCATGTTTTCAAAACGGAGGTCCAAACCCTGGTTTGTTTATGAAATGGTTTTTGAACTTTTATTCTTTATGGTTCACTCACACTTTCTGGTTTTTATTTGCCCTCCAGGTCATGGAGCTAGCGTGGGGGTTGACGTTGGGGCAGCGTCGGAGGCATATAGTACTCGAGAGTTTTCCTGGAGTGTTTCCAATTTTCCGTTGTGCGTGTACTCGGTGTTTCGGTTTTTTTTTCTTAGTTTGGTACTATGCTCTGTATAACTGTTGACTCTGGGGTGTTTTAATTCTCCTGTGTCAGACAATGTAATTTGTGGTTTTCGTGAGATTGTTTCGGTCTTTCGTTTTTGGGTTGTCAGACGGGAGCAGGGTTTAGTCTCTAATCCTGGGGGATTAGGGGTGGGCCTTGACACTTCGGACCAGTGATTTCGGATTCGAGTTTGGATATGGATTTAGAAATGGTTTTCAAACGGTTTTGGATTGGATTTGCTGGATCTGGTTATTGGGTTTAAAGACCCGGATTATGTTTGACAGGGGACGGGCCCGGATTGGGTTTAAAGACCCGGAGTGAGTTTAAAGACTCGGGAGTTTAAAGATTCGGATATACATTTCCCCCATATTCCTGTTGAGTTTAAAGACTCGGGAGTTTAAAGACTCGGATAGGTCCAGCATGTTTGATCGGATGATGATTTTGGTATATTTCGGTTTATGATATGATTTTGAGAATGATCATTATACAGTTTTATAATACTGTTTTCATGTTGATTTTGACGTGATTTATAACTGTTGCAGCTAATGGGTTATGCAAGCATGTTTTCAAAACGGAGGGACAAACCCTGGTTTCTTAGGAAATGGTTTTTGAAACTTTTATTCTTTATGGTCTACTCACACTTTTTGATTTTAATTGCCCTCCAGGTCGTGGAGCTAGCGCGGGGGTTGACGTTGAGGCAGCGTCGGAGGCATAGAATACTCGAGAGTTTCACCGGAGTGGTTTCAATTTTCCGTTGTGCGTGTGCTCTGTGTATCGGTTTTGTTTTACTTTGTTTTTGGGTACTATGCTCTCTATAACCGTTGACTTTTGGTTGTGTTAAATTCTCCTGGGTCTGGCAATGTAATTTGTGGTTTTCGAGAGGTTGTTTCGGTCTTCGTTTAGGGTTGTCAGACGGGAGCATGGTTTAGTCCCTAATCCTGGGGGATTCGGGGTGGGCCCTGACACGACAAGGAATGTTTCGACTTTAGCCCCACCGGGCTTCTAGAGTGCGCCAGGATCCGGAAGAGGAATGTGGTGTCTCGGTCTCCGCTACAGCCCGCATCTGCGATCAACTTTAAGGGCAATAAAAACCATGAAAAACTGTGAGTGGACAAAAATCAATAGTTTAGAAAACATTTCATAAAAAGAAGATATTTATGCTCTTCACTAAAAAGCATGCATGCATTCGAAAACTAGTTAATCAAATCAATCATTAGGGCCTTGGCCCAAAAACGTAAATCAAACCATATGCGGGAACTCAGCCCAAATCAATTACATGTGGGACTCAGCCCAAATCACATCACGTGGGTCTTAGTCCAAAACCATTACCAGTGGGACTCAGCCCAAATCCAATCCTCGGCATCCCTGATGCTTGACATCCGAGATGTCACAATCAATCCTGCCACGGTTCCAAGCTACGAGTGCTACCTAAGGTCTCAAATCCAAAGTCTCCCCAGGGTTGATCCAGGTCAATGACCCGCAAATCAATGACCCTCCCTTGGGGGAGGTTTTAACCTCTAGCAATCCCTGCTCCTGAGTCACTATATGGACCGATTGCTCTGTACAATGACCCCTCGCAGGAAATTGCCCCGTGACTACTCCAGGATACTACGAGATGTCTGGAAGAGACAACCTGCCACTCCAGGATACTACGAGATGTCTGGAGGGCATCCATTCACGAGGATGGTATACGGAAAACCATTTTCATAATTCCTTTCCAAAACCTTTCAAAGGGCCACGCCCAGGTTTTCCATAAACCATCAGAAATCCAAATATGGGTCCTTGACCCGAAATCATGTTTATCAACCACAATGGGGCCTCATGCCTGATATCATAACCAACTAGGCCTCAAGCCCGAATTTGTAAACCAACGGGGCCCCCGGCCCGATCGTATATCTCAAATGGGCCTTCAGCCCGATTTCTCATCAAATGAAATGGACTCAAAGTCCGATGGTTTCCAATCAAATGGGTCTCATGCCCGATTCCATGTTTTCAAATCCAAGACCTTTCCATAAAACCACCATAGAAAACACAGCACGTAGAAGTACAGTATAAAACTGGGAACATCGAAATACATGCAAATACGTATATACTAAGCTACCACAAACCAATGCACTCAACGCATTCCAAAACATGCATTTAAAGCATATAAAACATTTATGCATGCATCAATTTGAAAACAAGGTCCACTCACAGACCGTTTGAAGCCGCGTCTCGATATGTGTGTCATCCACCTCTCCTAAACCTGTCCAAATCGTAATATAGGGTTACTAACTACTTAATTAACCTCTTATTAAAGCCCCGTAATTTTTCGAAATTTTTAACTATTTTTAAAGTCTATCCTAAACTTTCGGACATCCGGAACTATATCGAAACGATGTCTGATTGACTCGAAACCAGTCCCAAAATGTTCGTTACAACAAATAGATGAAATTACATGTTGGAACCTTCCCTAGAATATGGGCCACGTGCCCGCACGTGACGCCTGAAGTGGCTGCACGTAGGAGCCACGCACCAGCACAGTCACCCCTAACCTCGCGTGAACCGGCTGGTCCGGTTCACATCAGCAACTCCGATCCAGTCCGACCAGAGTGACCGGTTCATCCTATTTCCTCACCCAATTTCGATCCAATTTCTTCTAATCCAATTCTAAACTTCCTATCTCAACATTTCCTTTCTAACCGTGTCTTCAAAACGTACCAAAAGGGGTTAGAATTCACCTGTGGAGGTCGAACCTCACGGCCTTGTTTTCACGGCCGCCGACCAAGCTGTTCCCACCATCCTCATTCATTATTTTTTTATAGCCACAACCTCGTATCAATCCCACAAACGTCATCCACTCATCAAAAACCGTTCAAAACGTACGAAATAAAAAATCCAAATTCGAACTAAACGGGTTTATCGGGTTACCTCTGTTTCCTGGGCCAACGCCACTGTCCACGGTGGTCCTACCATCATCCAGCCACTGTTCGCCTATCTCTGTCTCTCTCTCAGATTGAAGCATGGTGGGGGAAGGGATTAGGGGATGGTGGTTTGAATGAGATCGGGTGAAAATTCAAAGGGAATGAAAAGGGTGATATGCATGAATGAAATTGGGTGGGGCAACTGATGAATGACAAGTGTAATTCATCCATTGGGCCTGCCCTCAAATATTTGGGCCCACTTAATGCCAAATGGCATTCGTCTTGAAATTCGTGCAATAGTTCCCTCGAACGTTCGATTTCGACGTGCCGCCTGTCTACGGACTCGTGACGTCCCGATCTACGTCACGGTCATCGGCCCTCGGCCATCGAACCTCCCGGGTCAAAAGTAAACTATTCACCCTCATTCAAGGGCAAAATTGTAATTTTGCATTGAACGTCCGTTAATCCTCGACTAATCCCCGATTAGCCCCACTAATCCGTAATTAGTCTTAATTAATCCCTAAAATCAGGGACGAGTCGTCACAAACTCCCCTCCTTAAAGAATTTCATCCTCGAAATTCTAACTGACCCAAATCCACAACTAACTGTGGAAATCCAATCATGTCCCAAGTAAGGGGTACTCTCGGGTAATCATACATGTCTGCTATAAACACCGTACTCGTTGGTACTCATACCAGTCTTCTACTTCGTTTTCTTATACTCATATTGACTCTCTTAGAGTCTCATCAATCCATACCAATCTAAACTCATCAGATACCGATTAACTCATCACCACAACATGCCAGATTGACTTCGTACGGAAGTCAATCCCACCAACTACTATTGTGACCAGCAGAAAACTCCTGGCTCCACTGCGCTTTCGTTGCACTACTCTGATCTCGACTCGCTCTCGAGTCCTCACATCGTACCTCGTGTCACTCAACAACCGATGCTGAAATCTTGACTCACTCGAGTCCTAAACCGTCACACCACGTATCATGTCGAAACACATTCGACATCGTACCTATCTTGGGTGTATCTGGATCCCAATTGAATACTAGTCTCAGTAGAGATAGCACGTCTGCACTGTAGGGTTCCTTTAGTCATCCACGACTTGAGCCCTCGCTCACATTAGTCACGAAACCCTACCAATCCACTCTGCTAGAGGACACAGTAGCCGATGTCCAATCAAATCCTCATCATATCGAAACATATCCGATCATGATACTCATTGAACTGTCCACCTCGGATCCAAACTGATCCCCGTACATACTGTGTAAACAACATCGGACCTCGTTCGATCACCATCTCACGTCCATCTCAAGGTACTACCGTCTGTACTCCAACCATGGCTCGGACCTCAACAGTCCGTCACCAAGCGAACATCAAATCCATCATAATCTCGACTCTCATATCGAAGACAGATCGTACACTCCCCTCACATATCCAAGATAGAGGTTGGATAATCATTTCATCCCACAATACAACTCTTATCTGCTCCTAACTTAGCGTAATCAGCAGTACGATTCTCCTCAATAACGACTGGACCTCGGTCTACTCTACTCACAGTCGCCACAATCACCTCAATCATCTCGATCATCTTGATTGTCACCACACGACTCGATCCATAATGCCGACACGGGTCCACTATGGGTCCAAGGTAGTGGGCACTCACTCGTCACATCTAGTGATACTAAATACCATATACTCGTCAAGTCAATCAAATTTGACCCACAGCCTAGGTGTTCGGTTCTTACACCCTTTTTGAACCCTTTAGGAGTCATATCACTCCTCATCATCCCACTTAGGGAAGAATCCAGGAGAATCCAATATGATGACATCCAAGTTCATCCTATGTGATCCTCCGACACCAAGCACTATCTGCTAATGAGTCACAACAGACTCCAGCTGTGATCTGCAGTCAAATCTCTTCATATCACTATATTTGACCAACTAACCATTACATCATAAGACGTCACTTAAGTCATCCATTTATGTCGTTCTAGCCAAACACTACTTAGGCATTTCAACCTTTAACGCTACCACTCCTGGGCACATACTCGTTCCCCAAGTCTCGTATCATCGAGGAGCTGGTCACCAAACCAAGTACCCCTCGTGCCTCGCACTGACCCAATTGGGATCTTCTCTGTCCCGCTCAGTGCCCACCGAACTCACATGCTCGCCACTCTAGGCACATCTACTTTCCAGTCGGCATACCGGTTCGCACGTCCCAACTTTATGGGATCAACTCCAGCACTCACACTCGTGTGATCCGTCCAAGGATATCTAGGGCACCTATAACTCATCCAGGTACATCCCAATTAACACTGTCACCTCCACAGAGGTAGCGTGGCACACTTGCCAACGACCAAAGCTCATCGCTCTTTGTAATCGCACTGGGTCGTAACCGAGTTGAATCCAAAATTTATGCTTGTACCGTGCGTTACTCACGCACCTCCATATCATCATCACGACTAACGAATCCCATCGTCACAATCTTCACGCCAACCTGAGCCTATCCAACTCGATAAGACTCGACTACGTCCATCGATAGCAGTGTCTACCACAACCTCATGAAGACCAATCTCAGAAACACTCTGCTACCGAGACTCCAAATCCATGTTGTCAACTCACCGCCGGTACCAACCACTCAACACACAACAACCACTGATCGGTCCACCTGAGGATCCGGTCGACAAGTACCACTCTCCCGGTAACTTGTCCAATCAATCTCCACTCTCCCGCTGCAGCACAACCATTCTAACTGATCCATTGTTCTCGACTCCAAAAAGGCGTCATACACCGTTACTGGTGGCCAATCAACCAGTAACCACGATCCGAGGATCTCGTCCTCTAGTAACTCCACGGCTTTCAGCCGCTGGGCCCACAAGAACTTGGCCATAATCCGTGCCTAACACTGCACAACCGCTACACGTCGTAATCTCGACATACCACAAGCACCGCATGCCATACCAAGCCAAACAACACCTACACAGTGGCATTCTCTGCCAGTCGACATCCCTCGAGGACTCGACACACTGAAACATGGCAACAGTGCCAAATAGGCTTAAACGTTCCTACTCCCAACAGTCTCAACTAGACTCAACCAGAGTCGTCCACTAGTTCATCCATGACCTCCACTAATACCACTTTCCACAATCCATAACCGTCATTACCACTCAACGGTCCCGACTCTCAGGTCGTCATACTGTGTCTATTGGTCCACTAGATCCCGTCCGCCAGTAACACTGCGGCTCTAAGCCATTGGATTCACACGAAAATCAATCCTGATGGGAATCCAACCTCTCGAAAACACGGCATCATGCGCCAATCAAACCCTAAACCATCGCACAACGTTCCGAACACAACCTAACCAAGGTTCGATTCCACTGAATCCTCGTACTAATAGCCTAACTATCAGGTTGATGATGAGCTATTACCACTATAGAGACATCACATCCTCGACCTGTGCATCACTCTGAGAGCAAAACCTGCTCTAATACCACTTTGGTATCAGAGTACCACGGGAAAACCTTGCCCAGAGCGCACAAACCTCGCTCTCATACCACATGTTAGGACCCGTCCCAAATCCCCCCGGGATTAACGGGGGACACGCTTGATCCCGTTTGACACAAAGTGTCAAACAAGGGAATGTTTCGACTTTAGCCACACCGGGCTTCTAGAGTGCGCTAGGATCCGAAGGAGGAATGTGATGTCTCTGTCCTCGCTATAGCCCGCATCCGGGATCAACCTGAAGGGCATTAAAAACCACGAAAAGCTATGAGTGGATGAAAATCAATAGTTTAGAAAACATTTCATAAAAAGAAGGTATTTATGTCCTTCACTAAAAAACATGCATGTATTCGAAAACCAGTTAATCAAATCAAACATTAGGGCCTTGGCCTAAAACCGTAAATCAAACCATATGCGGGAACTCAACCTAAATCAATTACATGTGGGACTCAGCTCAAATCACATCACGTGGGTCTCAACCCAAAACAATTACCAATGGGACTCAGCCCAAAACCAATCCTCGGCATCCTTGATGCCTGACATCCGAGATGTCACAATCAATCCTGTCACGGTTCCAAGCTACGCGTGCTACCCGGGGTCTCAAATCCCAAGTCTCCCCAGGGTCCACCCAGGTCAAGGACCAGCAGATCAATGACCATCTATATGTGGAGGTTTTAACCTCTGGCAATCTCTGCTCCTGAGTCCCTATACGGCCGGTCGCTCCGTGCAATGACCCCTCGAAGGTAATTGCCCCGTGACTACTCCAGGATACTACTAGATGTCTGGAGGAGACAACCCACCACTTCAGGATACTACGAGACGTCTGGAGGGCATCCGTTCACGAGGATGGTATACGGAAAACCATTTTCATAATTCATTTCCAAAACCATTCAAAGGACCACGCCCGGGTTTTCCATAAACCATCATAAATCCAAATATGGGTCCTTGACCCCAAATCATGTTTATAAACCACAACGGGGTCTCATGCCCGATATCATAACCAACTGGGCCTCAAGCCTGAATTCGTAAACCAACGGGGCCCCCGTCCGATCGTATATCTCAAATGGGCTTTTAGCCCGATTTCTCATCAAATGAAATGGATTTAAAGTCCGATGGTTTCCAATAAAATGGGTCTCATGCTCGGTTCCATGTTTTCAAATCCAACACCTTTTCATAAAACCACCATAGAAAACACAGCACGTAGAAGTATCGTATAAAATCGGAAACCTCAAAATACATGCAAATACATACATACTAAGTTACCACAAACCAATGCATTCAAGGCATTCCAAAACATGTATTTAAAGCATACAAAACATTTATGCATGCATCAATTTAGAAAAAAAAAGGTCCACTCACAGACTGTCCGAAGCCGCGCCTCAATACGCGTGCCATATGCCTCTCTCCAGCCAATCACCCTCTCTGGGGCTCCCGAACCTGTCCAAATCGTAATAGAGGGTTACTAACTACTTAATTAACCCCTCATTAAAGCCCCGTAATTTTTCAGAATTTATAACTATTTTTAAAGTCTATCCTAAACCTTCGGACACCCCGAACTATAACGAAACGATGTCCGATTGACTCGAAACCAGTTCCAAAATGTTCGTTACATCGAATAGATAAAATTACATGTTGGAAACTTCCTCAGAATGTGGGCCATGCACCCGCACACGACGCCTTAAGTGGTTGCACATGGGAGCCACGCGCCAGCACAGTCACCCTTAACCTCGCGTGAACCGGCCGGTCCGGTTCACCTCTGTAACTCCGGTCCAGTCCGACCGGCGTGACATGTTCATCCTATTTCCTCACCCATTTTTTATCCAATTTCTTCCAATCCAATCCTAAACTTCCTATCTCAACATTTCCTATCTAACTGTGTCTTCAAAACGTACAAAAAGAGGTTAGAATTCACCTATCGAGGTCAAACCTCACGACCCTGTTTTCACGATCGCCGTCTAGGGCGTTCCCACCGTCCTCAGTCATTATTTTCGATAGCCACGTATCAATCCCAAAAACGTCATCCACCCATCAAAAACCGTCAAAACGTACGAAATCAAAAATCCAAATTCGAACTAAACGGGTTTATCAGGTTACCTCTGTTTCCTAGGCCAATGCTGTAGTCCACGACGGTCCTACCATCATCCAGCCACCGTCAGCCTCTCTCTGTCTCTCTCTCAGATTAAAGCTAGGTGGGGAAAAGGATTTCAAGATGGTGGTTTGAACGAGATCGGGTGAAAATTCAAAGGGAATGAAATAGGTGATATGCATGAATGAAATTGGGTGGGCAATGGATAAATGACAAGTGTCATTCATCCATTGGGCCTGCCCTCAAATATCTGGGCCCACTTAATGCCAAAAGGCATTCGTCTCGAAATTCGTGCAATAGTTCCTTCAAACTTTAGTGAACCGTAACCTTCCCGTCGAACATCCGATTTTAACATGCCGCTTGTCTACGGACTCGGAACATCCCGATCTACTTCACGGTCATCGGCCCTCGGCCATCTGCCCCTCCCGGATCAAAAGTTAACTATACACCCTAGTTCAAGGGCAAAATCGTAATTTCATCTTGAACGTCCGTTAACCCTCGGCTAATCCCCGATTATCCCCACTAATCCGTAATTAGTCTTAATTAGTCCCTAAAATCAGGGACGGGTCGTCACATTCCCTTTTAACATAAATTACAAAAATGCCCCTAACATTTCTAGACCCGTATCGAAATCGTCTGAACTCTAATTTTGACATGCCTTCTGTCCAAACAAAAAGTCAACTTTGACCACCATAATTAAGGGTAAAAATATCATTTTACACTCAAAACATCAGATATCACATTCCACAAATTTTTGGGGCATTATAACCTACTCCCTTAAGGAATTTCATCCTTGAAATTCAGATGTATCCTCCCAACAACTAAACATAGAAAACCTACATCAACACGATTGTACAACATACACATGTTATGACTATTGGGGGTTCTATAACATCCCAATTACTCTCAACCACTCTTTGGTGTTTGTTGTACTTCCTATTACGTAAGGGCAAACACTCGAGCATATGGACCCAACGCCTGACCACGTCCTCGCGATCCACCTCCAATCCTACTGGTCCCACTAGTAGAAGATTGATTCCCTCATACACTAGAAATCGAGGTTTCCCTTCTACCTTTTCAGTAGTTATCACACTACGCCTAGCTCGATATGGACAATTCTTCCGAAAATGGCCAGGCTCCCTACAAAAATGGCAGAGGGAAGTACCATGTCGATTAGCTCCACTACTCCACCCACTATTCGATTAGCTCCACTACTCCACCCACTTGACTGAACTGATGACTGGGTTCTCAATAGAAAAACCTTAAGTGTGTTCTTGTCTGGTTCCACCATCACTTGAACCTAATCGATAACCACCAGAAAATTCGGAGTTGGCACTACCTCTCTTTGACATTCCGCTAAGCTCGCTCAACATCCGAGCGCCCTCTAGCTCTATCCATCTTATCCTCAGGCCATGCACTGGGCTCACCTCTTAGAGGCATAACATTAACAAACATAAATTAGTACCACATTGCTCTGATATCAATTTTACACGACCCGTCCCAAAACTACTTTGAGAAACGTGTCTAGTCCTGTTCCCATCTGACAAGTCAATTGAAGTTCTGAAAACACCATTAGTACTTGTTAGACAAGGGATAACTGTATTGATTCCCACCCATGCCTCTTCTTCTCGATTAGCCCCGATTAATGTGCATGGCCTAGAGGGTCATTAAAAATATCAAAGGTGTAAGTGGATAAAAATAACAATGTTTGAAAATACATTTCAAATTGAACTCTTTTACCCTCAAATTATAAAACATACATGCGT
Organism: Prinsepia uniflora; assembly: GCA_032719365.1. Taxonomy (NCBI): domain Eukaryota; kingdom Viridiplantae; phylum Streptophyta; class Magnoliopsida; order Rosales; family Rosaceae; genus Prinsepia; species Prinsepia uniflora. The sequence continues at coordinate 57,747,039 of CM064868.1, read as the reverse complement.
AAAGTAAAACACGAACTACCGGCTCTTGAGCCAAATCACATAGAAACAATCTGGACACAACCATCTATGTCAAAGGCAATCAGTCATCAATACTCTGTATGAATCTCCATGATGAGACAACACCACTCACCAGTGCTCAAACGTCAATCATAATAGCAACACTACTCACCAGTGCACATACATCAATCACAATGTCACAAGAAAGCACACTATCACATCGGCACTACACGTAGGGCCACTAAGCCATATTCTCGGGATCAAAAACATCTGGGCACAACCCCTGGGATCAATCACTTCTTGGCGAATACCACATCCTCATGATCAGACGCATCCAAGCAGTACACAAGCTCAGTCGCATCTGAGAAAAAAATGTATCGTAAATGAAACTCACAAAGCCAACCACTAGGATTGTACAAGGTTCTTGACTCAAAACCAAGTCAAAACTATTTCCATACCGGGTCTTAACCCAAAATACCATTTTCACGTAAATCCACAAAATCACGTCCAAAAACTAATAATTAAATCCATAAAATCATCAAGTTATAGTATTGAATCATCATCCAAATCATTGCAACTCAAATCATGCAATAAATCATGGAAACAATTTAGTGTAACAACCTGAACCTATGATGGAAACAAATTTGGAAAAATTAAGTAAAAGGCGATTTTCCCTTAGAAAAGTCAAAGAGTTGACTTTCTTTGACCAAAATCAAAATGTTCACTTTTTTCATCGCGACCTCGTTTAGGTGATTTGAGAAGACCGTTACGAAAGTCTCGGGACCCTGAGTCCATAGACAGGCAGCACGCCAAAGACGAAGATCGTTTGAGGTCATTTTGGGTCAAGAACTCTTAAGGGTATTTGGGTAATTTTTCAACAAAGGGCATTTTGTACAATGGCCAATTGGATGCTGCCATGTGTTATGTTCTGGAGAGTTCAGATATTTTCTCCCCTTCAATGACTTGGTCTTCGATTTGTATGTAGGTTGTGTGGGTTTTAGTGGCCCTTGACTGAAAGCCATTCAAGGCTATATAAACACACACACACACACAAACACACACACACACACACACACACACACACACACACACACACACACACACACACACACACACACACACACACACACACACACACACACACACACACACACACACACACACACACACACACACACACACACACACACACACACACACACACACACACACACACACACACACACACACACACACACACACACACACACACACACACACACACACTGTGAATGGAGGTATTGGGAGCGAGATAGGAAGTCTAGAAAGAAGGAAGTGAGGGAAAATAGAGAAAGGGTGATCAGAGCCAAGTGGAAGGGAGGAGGAAAAATAATACCCAGGAAACCCAAAACCACGGTTTCCTGGTTTTGTTTTTGGATTCGTATTTTCGCACAAGGAGCCTGGGAACTAAGCAACTACAAGGATTCTGGAGGTTGTACGATCGTTTTGGAGCAAGAAGGGAAAGTTTTGGACGTGAGAAAAGCATGAAAGAATGCTAGGGCTGTGAAGTTCGAAACTTGGAACTACGAATTTGAGGTATGCTTTAAAGGTTTTAAGATCATAACGCCTTTCTTGGGATAGCTACGAGAAGAATGGAAGAAAAAGGAATGAAAAACGTTGAAAAACGAAGGAGAAATACCCGGGTCAGAGTTGCGGGTCTAGGCGACTCGGTTTATAGAAAATCGGGTCTGCTCGAGGTTGAAGACGGTTATTGTAGCAGGCGTGTGGCTTCCATGAGCAGCCACTTTGTACGACGTAAGGGTGTGTGAGTGAAATTTTCGAGATGACGTCAACATGAAAATTATAGTATTCTATCATACGAATTCAACGGTATAATTTTTGAGGCGATCAGATATCGTCTCGGGGCAGTTTTAACTGTCCGAAGATATAAACATTATTTTAATACGTTTAAAAATCTCAAAAAATTATGGGATTAATATGTGAGTCGATTGGGATGATTAGTGACCCATAAAAGTCATTTTTGACTAGAGATGACATTCTCAGTTTTTACGGGGAAGTGTAAAATATGACTCGACCGCGGGTAAGATACTTGTGAGTCAACTTTCTTTTCCCTAAACCCTATGCATGCATTTTTATTTGGTTTTACCTGATTTATTATGTGAGTTTCTTGATGGTTATTTATGTACATTTTTTTTATGGATTTTGGGGTGATTTTACAGTAATTATAACTTTGCATGTTTTGCGAGGAAATTTGATATATTGTATTTTGGATTACTACTGATTTTTTGGAAAATATTTTTATACTCAATATATCATGTTTAAACGATTTTGATAGTGTTGGGTGAAATGGGATTTTACATGATTTTATGAATATTTTAATGGCTAGTTTTACGAGGAATTTGGATGTATTTGTGATATGGAGATAATGAATGATTGTGGTGTGATTGGAACCCTCCTCGAGGTGCCAGGGTGGTTGGACGGTCTCGGACGTCGAGATAATGCTTAGTAATTCCCGAGTCTAGTATCTCAGATGTCGAGTCCGGGGCTTCATTAGTTCTTGAGACTAGGACTGTGACTTAGACATCCAGTCTCGGACTCCGTTAGTTCCTGAGCAAGTCAACACTCACACATCGAGTCTGGGACTCCCTTAGTTCCCGAGTGATATTAGCCTACCGATAGTACACAATTGATATAGTAACTCATCTTGCAGATATCGAGGATGGGTTAGTTGGTATGTTTATGCATTGGTGTGGTCATATCTGTGTTGGTATATTGATGTGGCTGGTTTTTTATATTTATTGAGTATGTGCTTTGGTCTAGTCGTATTTGTGGTGATATCTTGATATGGTTTCATGTTGGATAGGTTTTTGAAGTTACTAGTTTCTTGATTACTGCACGTATTTTGAGATTGATGTTTTGTTTGTAAACTTGGTGCATGCATAACTTTATAAAACGGAGGGATATTAGTACGCTTTCAAACTATGTTTTAAAAACCTTTATTTTTTACCACTCACATAGTTTTCTTGGTTTTGAAACCCTCTAGGGAAATTACACAAGGATCGAGGTTGCTTTCAGAGGTGGAGGCATAAGCTCACGAGTATGCAAATATCCCTTGTCTAACAGGGATTCAAGGATACTTTTGGTATTTCAGGTTACCTGCCAGACGAGTGTAGGAACCGATATGTTGTATATAGAGTTCTTCGAGCTGGGGTCCTGTCATTTACTATGCATGCATAACAGTTTATAAAACAAACGTCCACTCACATACCGTCCACGCAGTTCGATTCCAAGCCGTACGCTTCTCCATAATTTTTAGGAATCACCAATCCTGTCAAAAACCATCACAAAAGGTCACTAACATCCCAACTAACCCCACATTACAATCCTCTAATTTTTTAGGATAATTTACGTACGTTAAAACATAACATAACACTTCGGACATCCAAAACTATATCGAGATAGTGTCTAATCGACTCGAAACCTGACCCAAAATGTTTGTTACATCGATTACATTAAAAGTCATGTTGACCGTATCCCCAGAACACCTGGCACGCACCTTCACGTGCTGCCTGGAACGGTTGCGCGTGAGACCATGCACAGGGGTACTGTGCTGCTCAAACGGGTCACGCGACCTGCTTTCAACTCGTATTAAAATCTAACCAAATTCAATCGATTTCTTGATTCCAATTCATCCAAAACCATTATAAGATACCCATAAACACAATTCCAAGTTAAATTTAACAATTCCTTACCTCCAATTAGTTGAATTTGATTCAAAATTTTGAAAAGGTCGTAGTTTCGTTCTGGGCTCAATCTATGTCAACTTCGTTTAATTTCATGATGGTTTGGTTCGTATGGATCTCAGGAAGCTTAAACGAAGCTTAGTTTTAGCAATTAAGATCCAAAATTCAAATTCAAAATTCCAAAATTTAAATCCATGCGTTTCAGGTTTCGTTCTATTTCGGTTTTTCTTCTCCCTTTCTTTCTTTATATTTTTATCTCTTCTCCTTTCTTTATTTATATTTTTATCTCTTCTCCTTTCTTTATTTCTCCGTTTTCTCTCTATCTCTCTCACGAGGAGCTGGTACGGTGATCAATCAATTTTTGGTTTCTTGTTCATGGAACAAACACATATGGTTTTGGGTTTAGTTCAAACACCACAAACATGCGTTTTAACTCACAAGGACATACGACACCTCAAAACAGTGGAGTCATCCAACCTTTATGGTGACATGTGTCACTAATCCACAACACCTCTACTGACTCATTGAAACTAGTAAAAAGACCATTTTGCTCTTTCAACACAAATTACCAAAATGCCTCTGGCATTTCTAGACCAGTAACGAACTCATCTGAACTCTGATTTTGACGTGCCGCTTTGAGACCTACATAGCGGTTCTCAAAAAATGTGTAAAAAGTATTCCAAACAAAAAGTCAACTTTTACCACCATAATTACAGGGTAAAAACATCATTTTACAATCAAAACTTCAGATATTACATTTCATGAATTTCCGGGGCGTTACAACATATGTAGCACCTATGTGGTAATACTTTAATGGGACAAATATGTGGTAAAGTTAGGGTTGGATTTGGGTGGCAAAATCAACCTCAATTGGGGCAAAATTACAACCCTATATGGGGAAATTTCAAAATTTTGAGCAGTAACCCCACCAAAATCTTATAATTTGTGGGCTTTATAATGGTTTATGAACCACAATACTTCAACATATTCAATGAATTTGCAGTTACAAGGCATAATCAAGTACGGGGGAGAGTGGAAATTACGACCCGAGATGATGTTTTTGTGGGAAGATATGGAGAATGAAAACATCATGGACGGATGAAAACTCAGGATGGAAGTTTGTCGTCTATCAAGAAGCTAAGGTAATTAATAATGGGTTTTTATTTTCATTTATCTTTCTGTTGTTTATGGGTTATGAATTATGTTTCTAGGTTTCGTTGAAGGCTTATGGCTTCATTTTTGGATTCCTGCAATTATGGGTTCGTATATTGGGGGGTCAATAAGAGGAAAATTTGGTTGGTTTACGAGAAGAAGATAATTTGATTGTTGTTGTTTTGATGGATTGGTCATATTTTTTAATTTGTTATGTGTTTTGCTACAATTTGGACAAGGTAGAGGTAGAAGAAAAGATAAAGGTTGTGATTTTTGGGAGTAGTTTGATCCAACAATAATAATTTCAAGATTGTTAAAGAAGCTTGATAGAATTGAAGAGAAATTTTTGAATGAGAAGAGAAAGGTGACTATGTTTTGGATTGCGCTCTTGGTTACTTGGGTCATAGTGGTTGGAATCATCTTTAATCCTTCACATCAGTTATGCATTAGGTTATCCTCAATAATCTTCAACCATCATCTTCATGTTTAGGGCTTTGTAATATGTTAAAGGTAGTTTGGTGGATTGCGGAAATATGTAAGATTTGTATGCATTGCATTTTCTATCTAGTACGAATCGAAGTTGATAAATTAAAGAGCAGAAAGCATCCATAGTCATTCATATGTCAAGTGATTCCAAAGGGAGCACCAATTCCTCAAAATAAAAAGTGTCAAAGGGAGCACCACTTCCTCAAAATAACAAGTGACAAAGGGAGCACCAATTCCTCAAAATATCATGTGATTCCATATGTCAAAGTCAAAGAAACATCTCATAGTCCTTCATATATCAAAGTTGTTATAGCTTCATATGCAAGACATAAAAAAATAGGGTGAAAATAATTTGAAAGTTAGAAATGAAAAATAACAAGTGATTCCACTAAGCATGAAACTTCCATCCAACAATTTTTTCACACGCTTTGCGAGCGACTTGAATCTCCTCTTCCTTCGACATTTACAACGGGTGATTAATGTCAGGAACTGTCACTTGGTTAAATGTCCTAGATGGCTAGTGGTGTCTTTGGAAAATATTGTTGACTAGTTGTAACAACCCAAAAATTTATAAAAGATAATTTTGGGAATTTAAAAAAAAAAATTGATGATTTTGCCCTTATAGGTCAAAAATTGACCTTTTGCTCCAAGTAGTTTTTGGATCTTTCGTGAGGACCATTATGTAGGTCTCGAAATCCTGAATATGTGGTCATATGCAGCATGTTGGATCGAATATCTGACAATTTTGTTACGAGCCTAGAATGACCAGCGGTATTTTGGTAATTTTTGCACTAGGGATATTTTGGAAATTTGTTAAGACGAGATATTTTGTGATGGTGAAAAATGTCCATCCTTAACCCTTTTCCCTCCCTTATCCTATATGTGCACCTAGCCCTCACCAATTGGCCCAAAAGTCCATGGGCTTATGGGGGCCCGATAGGCCCGGTGAACGAAAGCTCGGCCTGCCTAGATATGTGTCGTAGGTCGATCTAGCCCAACAGTTAGCAGGCTGGAATTGGGCTTAAGGTTTTCAAACCCGATAGGCCCTGGTTTAGTAAGCCCAACCTGGCCCGCCCATAAAATTCTCGCCTGTAAGCCTGAATATATAGACCGAATATATAGCCCAAATAACCTAAAGGCACTAAACCCACCCAAGCCAATTTTTGATAATAACCCAAATAACCTGACACGACATACCCCCAATCCCCGGGGATTAAGGGCTAAGTCATGCTCCCGTCTAACCCACGTGTGACACGAAGGCTAAACACCCGTTCAACCCCCGTGGAACACACAAGCTAGACAAGGGATCCCAAGACGACGTCGTTCCAAAAACCAACTTTGGTGAACCAGAGTTCGCAACAACACTATGGATCGCGTGATTGATGTCTCCGTCTCTTTAACAACAGCCTGCACCGCATCAACCTGGAGGGTATCGAAAACATAAAAGACTATGAGTGGACAAAAATAAAGGATAAGTTTAACAAACATTTACAAGAAAAAACATTTATACCCTTCATGTAAAACAAATGCATGCATTCGAAAACCATTTCCTTTTCAAGATATTAAAACCACTTTCGAAAACCATAACTCAAAATCAAAGTACGGGCACTCAGCCCAAAATACATAAAATCCAAATCATTCGGGCCCCAGCCCAAAACATCTGAAAAATCCAGTGAAAAAAAAAATTAAAACATAAATCAATCAAGCTGCTGGATCTCACATATATCAGGACTTCCCGTTATATCAACGAGTTTTTAAACTCAAAACACAATCAACAGGCCTCGAGGGATATTACAATAAGCGAGTCTTTAAACTCAAAACATATCAATCCAGGGCCCTCCCCCGTCATCAATCAACCGAGTCTTTAAACTCAAAACCAGATCCAGCCATATACCGGGTCTTTAAACCCAAAACCAAGTATCAACGGGTCTTTAAACCCAAAACCAAGTGAAAATTATAGAAAATCTAGAAATCCATCGAAATACAATTTCCAAAACCAAATCCGAAATCAACAGTTGAAATCCCAGTTTCAAATCCATAAATCACTTTAAAACCGAAATCACGTTTATCGAAACCACTTTGATGACCTAAGCCTCAAGCCCGAAATCACTTTCCAAAATCCATTTCTAAACCTTTGAAATCAAATCATAATTATCATCGTAATAACATCAAATCGGAGCATAAGATTATATCTCGTAAAACGTGTAGAAACGTAATTATATCAAAATATGTGCAAAACAGAAATCATAAAGATCATAATCCGAAACATGGAAACCACATAGAGAAATCATATAAAAAAATTATGCATGCATCATAAGTTAGAAAGCAAGTCCACTCATAGACCATTCGCGTCGCTGCCTCGATACGCGTGCAATTAAGCTTTCCCGACTAATCCCCTATCACCGGCTTACCCGAATCTGTCCAAATCTCATAATAAGGTCACTAACTACTTTATAATGCTTCTACTAAAGTCCCGTAATTTTTCCGAATTTTTAACTATTTTTTAAACTAGTCCTAAAACCTTCGGACATCCCAAAACATATCGAAACGATGTCCGATCGACTCGAAACTAGTCCCAAAATGTTGGTTACATCGAATACTTTAAAAACATGTTGACAACTTCCTCAAAATCTGTGCCACGCGCCCCCATGCTCCACCCAAAGGCGCTGCACGTGAGGCCAATGCGCCAGCTACACACGTCTTCAACCTCCTTTAAACCTGGTCCATACCGGTCCGGTCCAGTTGGACCGGCATTCACGGTTCAATGCCTAAATTCAGTCCATTTTCAACCCTGTTTATCCTATTAGCTTCATCTTAGTGTTTCTAGTCGATCTATAATGTCCAAACATGAAAAGAAAATCGAGAACTTACCTCCCAAACCAAGGATCGAATCCAGTTCTTCCTTCTCTCTAATCGTGTGATTTCGGCCACCGTTGGCCGTGGTTTTGGTCCCAATCGATTCCTAGGATCTCCAGGAACCTCATCCAAACGACCGATTTGATTATTAGTCACTAGAACTCAATTTTCCATTATCAAATTTAAACTACAACTTTACGGGAATACTCACCTGCCATCGCTGTCGTACCCTGCCGTGACCACCACCATTCTTGTTTCAACCTTGCCTCTCATTTCTATTCAGAAAGTACAAGCAAATAATGAGGATCGAAGGTAGGAAGTGGCTGGTTTCCTCACGGTTTCACCCCTGCTATGTTTCTCATGGTTTCATGGTCACCGTCCATGACGTTCCATCGAGACAGCACCACCACAATCTTCATCGTATGTTCACTCATTTTCATTCGCAGCTTACGGGCATTTGATGATATTTTAGGGAGGTTTGGGGTTCTTGATCACACCTTGTTACTCTGTTTTTGTCTCAAACCCGTGCAACCAATTAAAACGTATGTGAGGCGGCTGAAATAAGTTCCACAACCTCTAGAGATGGGACATGTGTCCACATCACACTGCCTGCCTGGTGAAAATATCCAACCACACAGGATAGATGTCCCCATCCTATTTAACCATTTTCAAAATCAACCAAAAGACCATTTTACCCTTGGTGCACGAATTACCATTTTGCCCCTCGCACTTTTAGACCAAAAGCTGAGCCGTCCGAAGTCTGATGACAGCGTGCCGCCTGTCGTTGTATTCAGGGAATCGAGACCTACCAAATGGTCCTCAAACTACGTGAAAAATACCTGTTGTATAAAAAGTCAACAATTTGCCCCTTTCAACCAAATTACCAAAATACCTCCGAACTTCCGAACCTCATAAATTTTTCCTCGAATATCGGACTCGGACATGCCATCTATTCATAGTCATCAGTCAAAGTCTGTTTGACCACCTGAACTAAAAGTCAACATTTCGCCCATTCCAATGGTAAAATCGTCATTTCGCACCGTCCGTCTGAAATCACCCAACAAATCACCAATTAAATACACTAATTCGTCATTAATCACTAATCTAATCCCAAAGTCCTGGACGGGTCGTTACAATCTCCCCCTTAAAAGAATTTTGTCCCCGAAATTTTGAATAACGTACGTCCGCAACGGACTGGGGGAATCCAACTGATCTCACACCTGGGTCTCCTACCTGGTGTACATCTCCTGCTAATCCAGCCTTATCCTGACAGTTCCCAAACTGTCCCCACATCTGTGCCAAGTGAACCAACTTAACCAACTATCGGTCCATTTGGCGATCATCCCATTCTCATTGAGGTCAACACATTTCCAACTCGTACATGCGGTACCTCTAACGTCGCACCAGCCGACATTCACGGCTAAACTCCTACTAGGTATGTCACAACACAACTGCTATGAGTTTCATTAATCTCGACTCGTTCTCGAGTCATGCGTACCTCATACCAACGCCCTCAGTCTAACAAAAGATCTTGCCATCAATAGGCACAACTCACCTCGTAAAACTAATCCTCAAGACGGCATCCATCGGCCCCAGTGCTCTTCTCTATCACCATCCACGTAACGGTCCATACTGACTTCGTTAGCAATCCGTGTCGACCTCACCGGAGTCACAACGTAAACGCTCACACTGAAAAACTTGACAAGTCATCTCACCGGTGGTTCCATAACCACTAACATAATCAACCTGTGGGGACACCATCTACGTCCCACACTACCTATCTGCAACTGGACCCTATCACATACCTGTTAAACCGTGATCACACATTTCTGACCTCACATCTCAACGTCAAGGTCCCACCAGCCACTCATGGCTCTGAGCATCCAGCTCACATCAATACTAACTCCTGCCAAAACCAAGCAGATCACTCGGGATCACCCTGATCCAATACACATCTCCACCAGTTCAATACACCGGAACTACTCTGATCATCGAGATAACCAATCAACATATCTCGGTACCAAGCCGATCACCAACACCCCTACCAGAACACTTCGATGCACGTCCAAACACATCGGAATGGTTAACACAGATCTCAAGTACAAGCACCAATCACCCCAAAAATACCCGATCCTCTGGAGCACAGTGCATCACCCCATAAATACGCTCGAGCCGGGTGATCCATCGGTGAGCTTCCTCTGGATCGGCCCCACCGCTGAACGTAGTAGCCCCAAGCCTCTGGGCTCTCTCGATCGAAGCGCTCTCAGTCCCTCTCGCCGCTTCATCTTCAGGTCGTGGAGGGGGTTCACGTCTCGGAGGCATGATCGATCGTACGCTGAAAGAGGCATAGAGTTAGTAAATCAACCTAGAGACGACACAAACCGACAAACCTATGCTCTGATACCAATTGTCAGGACCCGTCCCAAATATTGCCTCGATACCCGGGACGAACCCTGCTCCCATCTGACAATCACACTTACAGTACCAAAAAAAAACAACCTTCATACAACTATAAGCATAACTATCAGACGAAGGAGTAAAATATATACAACAGTCAGTCAGAGCATAGTTCTACAAAATGGGCACAAAAGTCCTACAATGCTAGTCTCGCAACGGAAGAACGTCGGAAGCTCTATGCCTCGATATCTGCCTCAACGTTCACCCCAGCGCTATCACCACGACCTGGAGGGAAGAATTTAAACCAAGAGATGTGAGTGGACTAAAAGAAAAAAAACAGAAAGTTTGAAAACCGTTTATTTGCAAATCGACGCTAAGAAACTAGAACACTCTGTTCCCTCCGTTTTGGAAATCACATGTCTAACTCAGTGATTAAATAATTCTAAACCATGAAACATCATAAGAAACAGAAACACTATAAAATATCATAAGAAACAGATACACTGTAAAATACCATAAGAAACAGAAACACTATAAAACGGATATAGAAATCATAGCATCAGCATCAAATCATCATTTCCGATCAAACCTGTTGGACCTATCCGAGTCTTTAAACTCAATCAGGCCTTAAATGAAATCCTAGTCTTTAAACTCCCGAGTCTTTAAACTCAATAGGCCTATGGGGGTAATATCAACATATCCGAGTCTTTAAACTCCCGAGTCTTTAAACTCAATCCGGGCCCGTCCCCCGTCCATATCAATCCGGGTCTTTAAACCCAATATCTAGATCCAGCAAATCCAATCCATATCCAGTGTAAAACCAATTCGAAGTCTATCGCCAAACTCGAATTCGAAATCCCCGGTTCGAAGCCCTTTCGGCGTTCCGAACCGACATTCCGAACCCAAATCCGGAAATCCATTCTTATACCCAGAAATCACACATAATCACAAATCATATTTCATAACCCATTGATCATCATCAGAAAGCATTTATAGGTTGAAATCGCAAATATGGCATCAAAATCCGAAAACCAACTTTTTCTCGAAAAACGTGCAAAATCTCGGAAATGTCTCGAAAAACGTGTAAACTCATCAATCATAATTGAAAAGCATAAAAACATATTTAAGATCATAAAACGTCATTGAAATGTCGCGCTCCGTGCGCTCCTCGACCGTCTCGGGTGCCTCCCGTCCTGTCAAAATGCACCAAATAGGGTCACAAATACATCAAGGATCCTAATCCTAATTCCCCATTTTTTCGGGAATTTATTAATATTTTAATCCTAAACCCTAAACCGTCCGGATTCCCGAACAACTCCGTAACATCGTTCGATTCACCCGAAAACCACACCAATAAACTCCTTAGGACATTTAGAACCAAAACCATGTTGGAAGCTTGGCCGGATTCCTCCCCACGCGCCTCCACGCGCCGCCCAAAGTGGCTGCGCGTGGGCCTCACGCGCCTGCTACAGTGCATCCCCAACCTCGATCGAACCCGGTTCGCACCAGGGCTGCAACCCGGACCGGCGAGAGCCATTCTCCGCCATCCGGCCACCATTTTACTTCCTTCCTTAACCCAAAGCTTCGTCCAGTCACAACGAACTCATCCCCCTCATTCTCCTGGTTCGACTCAACCCTCAGCTTCATGACTGAAGCTCGAAAGAAAACACAACCAAACCCCTGTTTTCCTTCCCGGCCGTCCAGTGCTTCCCCCTTCACGGTGGCGATCCCAGCCTCTTCCTAAGACCTCACTAAGTCACCCCCAACTCACAGAAACCTTCGATTCACCCCTGAAGTCCACGACTTTCCGTTTGAGCTCACGGCCAAAACAGAGTACAGAGTACTCGCCGTCGTCTGAACTCCGCCGTGTACTCCCCCGTCACGGCGACCATCACAACCCACTCCTGGGACCTCCCTAAACATCACTGTACTCACCAATCCCCTCGATTCTCATCCTACCTTCATGACTTTCAAATTGAAAAACACGGGAAAAACAGAGGAAGAACACTTACCCTTCGATTCCGTCTCCACCGCAAGCGCCGTCGCGTACCACGGTGCTTGTTGGTCTCCCTGCAACCTCCTACGGCTCCCACTGCCTTGGTTTGAGCCACCACACGGCGTAGCCACCACCCCAGTCTCACGGTCTCCCTGTTTTCCCAAATCTTCGCCGCACCACCACCGTGCCGCCGTGCACGATTTCTCCACCAAAACACGATCACCAGCTCAAACACTTCTCTCTGTCACTCTCACAATTCACTCTTCACTCTCCCTTGCACAGAATCGATCAATCTCTCCCAAACTCTCACCCTCTGTTTCTCTGCGTTTGAACCAAATGCACGATTGATTTTTGAACGGTTTGTGGCCGTGCCCACGTAGACTCCTCCAGAAGCCTCTGGCTTCTCCCCACGTGTCCACAATCCTATGGACAACAGCACAAATATCTTACCCCACTCAGCCACTTGTCCTACTCTGATTGGCTGAAAACAATGACCAGAATACCCCACATTTTAATAATTACCGTTTTGCCCTCGAATATTCTAGACCCGTAACTTTTCCGTCCGACGTCCGCTGATAGCGTGCCGCCTGTCGTTGTACTCAGGACGTCGAGACCTAGCTAACGGTCCTCGGTCTACGTGAAAATCACAAGTCCTCCAAAAAGTCAATATTTTCCTCATTTAATCAAAAATTACGGTAACGCCCCCAATCTTCCGAACGTCATAACTTTTCCTCTGTTTGTCCGAATCGAACCTGCCACCTGTCTACGGACTCGTGACGTCCTAAACTACGTCACGGTCAAGGGTCAACATTCATCTAATCGGTAATTCAAAAAGTCAACTTTTAGCTTACTATTCACAAGGGCAAAATCATCCTTTATATACAAAAATCTTATAAAATTACATTTTTACCCTTCCCGAAGGTACGGGTTGTTACGGACAGTGATTTGATTGGGTTACGGACACGTGGTTGTGATCCGTAGGAGTTGTGAAACCTCCCCTAAATCATGGACACAAGTGGATATGTTCAGGAGGAGAGAGTACCTGGTGACGAAATGCTTGGCGGGTGTGGTGACTATCACGGGATTGTGTAAAGTTGGATTAAGGTAGGTTGACGTGTGGTGCCTGGAATATTATGGACCATTGTGAGATTCGTTGTAGGATGACAGAATGAGCATGAGAAAAAATGACTAGAACTGGTCAATATGAGAAGTGGGGTCCACTTAGGAGTTAGTGGGTCAGGGCTGGAATGCTTCTGGAATAAGTTGTTGTGAATCAGGAAAATTCCTATGCAAGACAGAGTTTTGGACATGGTAGGAGTGAAGGTGGTTGGATGTCTTGACTGTCCTGGAATGGTGTAGGAGTAGTGTAATCGGTTGTTGCATACGTATGGGTAATGGTGCATACCTATTGATAGTTGAGCCGTAAGTGTCGGCTGGTGTGGTGACGGAAATATCGCGGGAACGGGATGGATTTTTTATGACCTTAGTGTTATTGGGACGATCTCCCGATGAACTAAAAGTTGGTGGAGTTGTTTCGCTGGGTGAGATGTAGAGACAATTTGGGCACTGTCAGGATACTTTGGATTGGCAGATGCTGGACCCCGGGTAGGAGACCCAGGTGTGAGACCAGTTAGATGTCCCCCAGTTAGTGACGGAAGTACGAGATTCAGAATTTCAGGGACGAAATTCTTTAAGGGGGGTGGATTGTAAAAACCCGTCCCGGAAACCGGGATTAGATTAGTGGTTAATGTTGGATTAGTGAAGATAATCGGTGATTAGTAGGATACTTTCGGACGGACGGTGCAAAATGACGATTTTGCCCTTGAAATGGGTAAAAATGTTGACTTTTCATTCAGGCGGTCAAATGGACTTTGACCAATGACCGTGACGTAGTTCGTTACGTCACGAGTTCATAGAAAGGTTGACAGGACCCGTCCCAACTGGACGTCAAAAACCGTGCCCGGTCCTGCTCCCGTCTGACAAGTCAACTAAAGGTCCGAAACTACCCTTCAGTGCTTGCCAGACAAGGGATGTTTGCGCAGATTTCTGCTGCTGCCACTGCCTCACGATCAGTCCCGAACGTCGTACCACGGCCTGGAGCGTCACAAAACAGAAAAAGTGTGAGTGGACAAAAATGACCTCTTATAAAAACATTTATCAAAATAGATTCTTACCCTCCAGTTTTCACAAACTTGCATGCATATCGTAAAACATGAGTAATAGTACGAAATCATTCAAGTATGAACAGTGGACCGATAAAATCAAAACATATTTTCCCATGGTCCATAAAACTTATGTTCACCAAATCAGTTCAGGTTATAAACATCAAATCCCGGCTTTCAGGCCAACACATGTGAAAACATAATCACAGGCCACAAAGACCAAAAACCCGTACTCAGTACCAGTACGTCATCACAAATAACCTCAATCAGCACTAACATAAGTGCACAATAAATATATCAATCCAATCAATCCGCACTACTCACAAGTGCATAAAATATCACAAGTCACATCTGCACTACTCACAAGTGCACAATCAATCAAACTGCACTACTCACAAGTGCTGCACTACGCGTAGGCCAATATCTAGTCACTCTCTCGGGAACAGACACCTCTGGGCTCAACCCCCTCGGGCTCAGTCACCTCTGGGCGAACACATCCCCAGGCTCAGACCCATCCGAGTGGTACATCCAGGCTCAGTCTCATCCGAGAAGCTGACTACCATAGGATCAACTCCCGATCCTACAATCACATCCCCCAAGCTCCGGTCGTCTGGGTAATCCCCCCAAGCTCCGACCGTCTGGGAATATCATAATCACAATGAAAACCATCTCGGGAATTACATCCCAAAACATTTCAATCAAATCTTGTCCTCATACAAAGTCAAGATCATTCCCGACTGGGTCTCAAAGCCCAAAATACCATTTACACGTACTTCTTTAAAATCACCTTTTAAATCAATAAAATAATCCAGAAATCATCATTGACTCGCCAACAAAGTCAAAATATCATTTTAGAAATCATTTAAACTTCGGGCCTAGCCCAAAACCTCATTTGCACGTTCCTCGTAAAACATGTCCGAAAGACTGATTAAAATAATCATAAAATCACAATTTCACAAGTGACTCCAAATCCGAGTCAAAATTACTATTCACTTGGGTTCTCACGCCCAAAATAACATTATCTCGCAAATCCATGCGTTGCAACCTCCGTTGCCATTTTCACGTAAATCCACGAAATTGACCCTTGACTCATTCCCGAGTCATAACATCATTTTCAATCCATGACTCATAATCCGAGTCCACACATTATTTTCAATCAATTTCAATCCCGGACTCATAAACCAAGTCCAAACATCATTTTCACCAGATTTCGTAATTTCTCGAAAATCGCCCAAAAATAATAATATAATAATCATAAAACCGAGAAATTACCGGATTGAAACATACATCGTGCCCAAGCATATAAAATCATATAATAAGGCATTTAAATCATATATGCATGCATCACGGTTAGAAAACAAAGTCCACTCACACACACCGTCCAAAACGATCCGTTTCCGAGCTGCACGTTTTTCCGTAAAATCTGGAAATCACAACTCCTGCCCAAAATCATTATAGAGGGTTACTAACATCTCAAAATACATCATATAATTTTCCCCAATTTTTTCGGAATTTAAATACGTATTTTTAACGTAAAATAAAACTTCGGATACGCGGAACATTATCGAAACAATATCCGATTTCCTCGAAATCAACGTCAAAATGTTCGTTACACTGAGAGGATCAAAAGTCATGTTGACCTCACCTTGAGACTAGGCCGGACGCGCCCTCATGCGCCACCGTGAGTGGCTGCGCGTGAAACCCACGCTCCAGCTACAGTACCCTCGTCCTCACCCGTTTGTCTGTAAAACGGGCCATTTAACCCGCGAGGCGACCCGGTTCGTTTTCTGTCAATTCGACATTAATTCCTTCAATTGAACATTCACACAGCTTCGTTACAAGTCTAATTAGAGGTCTGAAACATCAATTACATGAAACCTTACCTCAATCCTCACGATCAAAGTCGATCATTCGAAGGACATCCGGCCATCGTTCATCATTCGAAAACCTTCACTGTCACACGATTTCCTTAAATTGATTTAACCAGAAGCTTCAAGGGACTCAGGTAAGCATTTTCCCCAACTCAATTGAATCAATTCATGGCTCAAACGCCACAACTCAAGCTCGACATCTCTCACTATTACCAAACCCGTTCAGAGCCAAATGAGCCTCAATTCATCTCATTTTTGATCTGGTTCCACTCGTCTCACCCTCAGGAAGCTATTTCCAAGCTCCAATTCGATCATCACAGCTCAATTCTTCCAATTTGATTTTCCCTCCAAATTTTCTAAAACCCGAAATCCCAGTCCTCAGCTCTCAGTCAATCCCTCGTGTTTCCCAGTTCAATTCACTCTCAATTGCTCACACTTTGGTTCAGAAATGGAAAAGGAATGAAGGTTGGGAGAAATGGTGTTATGGTTGTACACGGTTGAAGAAAATATGGGAGATTAATGGAAATTAGGATTAATTAATTAATTTAATATAATAAAACATAATAATTAGGTCTCCCCCAAAAACATGGATCCTGGTTTAATGCCTGATTTTAGGGGATGAGTGACACTTGTCACTCATCCAAGTGTGTTCAGTCACCGGGTACTGGTCTTATTAAAATATTATTTTAATCCCGGTTCGTTCGGTAAACCGAGCCCGATTCCGTGACCATAACTTCGTCGTCGAATCTCCGATTTTGGCATGCCGCCTGTCGTTGGATTCGTATCGACGAGACCTACGTAACAGTCCTTGGCCCTCGTCCATCGGACCTCCCGATCAAAAAGTTAACATTTGGCCCCTAATATGCCAAATTACCAAAATACCCCTCAACTTCCGAACGCCATAACTTTCACCTCGAATGTCGGAATCGAACGTGCCACCCGTCTATGAACTCGTGACGTCCCGAACTACGTCACAGTCATCGGCCAAAGTCCGTTTCACCGCCTGAACTAAAAGTCAACATTTTGCCCACGCTAGGGGCAAAACGGTCATTTTGCACGTTTCGTCCGATTTCACTCAACTAATCCCCGATTAGTCATTCTAATTCATAATTAATTAATATTCAATCCCAATATTCGGGACGGGTCATTACACAGGTGGCACGTCCGACTCCGACATCCGAGGAAAAACTTATGACGTTTGGAAGTTCGTGGGCACTTTGGTAATTTTGACGAAATAGGGGCAATGGTTGAATTTTTGGACGACAAGTCAATTTCACGTGTTTTGATGACCGTTGGGAAGGTCTCGATGCCCTAAGTACAACGACAGGCGGCACACCGTCATTGGACGTCAGACGACAAAGTTACAGGTCTAAACGTAAGAAGGGCAACATGGTAATTTGCCATCTAAGGGCATTCTAGTCCTTTCCGTGCATAGTGATGTGTGCCCAATAAGAGTGGGACATTTGGCTGCATTTGAAAGGGGTGACCACCAGGGTTTGGACACTTGGAAGGGTCTGGACGGTGGAAGAAGATTGTACAACCGCCTTAATGTTGTTCAAAACGGGTTATGTCGTGTATACGGGTGGAAAAACAGAGGATGTGTGTAGCCGTGAGTCTGAGTGCAATTCAACCGTTCAAATTTCCTCAGGTTCCTGTGGTTTGTGAAGCAAAGTGAGTGAGGAAGATGAGAGGAACATGGTGGTGACCACGACGGCCCACCCGCCGTGTGGCGGTGAAGAAATCGTGGAAAACCCGTGAAGTCATGTTTGACAATTGGAATTGATAGTCATGTTCCGATGGGTTTATCTCGATGAATTTGATGGGAGATGGTTTCTGGAGGTTTGGAGAATTGAATGGGCTTGGTTTCGTGACCTACAAGAGACGGTAAGGTCAAAACCCGTAGGAGCTCAATATGGAATTTGATTATGGTAAGTCGCTCTTTATAGCATAATACTCATGTTGGTTGATTGGAAATGGTTTCTAGGAGCTCCAAGAAAGATTTAGGATCAAAACCAGAGATGATTGATGGCTGGAACCATGGAACCGTATGGAGGAAATTGACCGGTTCGAAAGAAAACAATTAAAGGTATGATGTTTAGCTTGGTTTTCCTATTCTGAACTCATGGATCTTTTAGAAACATTGAAATAGGATTGTAGAATTAATTAGGGAGGAAAACAGACAAAACAGGACAAGATAGACCCGTGAACCGGCCACGCCAGTTCGGGCTGAACCGTGAACTGGTCAGACCGGGTCGAAGTAAGGTTGAAGATGACTGTGATGGGCGCGTGACTCCCACGCGCAGCCACTACAGGCGGCGCGTGAGGGCGCATGACACGGTTTTTGAGGATGGTTCCAACACGACTTTTAAATTATTCGATGTAACGAACATTTTGGCACTGGTTTCGAGTCGATTGAACATCGTCTCGATATGTTTCGGGACGTTCAAAGGTTTTAGGGCTCGATTAAAAATAGTTAAAAATATGGGAAAATACGGGGCTTTAGTATAAGCTTAATGAAGTAGTTAGTGACCTCATTAAGGGATTTGGATAGGTTCGGGAAAGCCGGTGATATTGGTTTAGCCGGGAACGACGTAAGTGCATGCGTATCAAGGCGGCGGCATAACTGGTTTGTGAGTGGACTTTGCTTTCGAACTTATGATGCATGCATATATGTTTTTATATGTTTTCTATATGCAATTCTATGATTTGATTTATGATCTTGATGGTTTACGATTTTGCACGTATTTCGAGAAATTGACGTATTTGCACGTTTTACAAGATTTCGATTTCTATTGTCATTTGATTCTGGTTTTGAGGATTTGATTTCCGGATTTGAAATACGATTTGATTTCAATGATTTACAATGAATTTTGGAAAGTGATTTCGGGCTTGGAGCTCTGTTTCTGAGATTTCGATAAACCATTTCTTTTTCAAGATATTAAAACTATTTCCGAAAACCATTTCTAAACTGTGATGCATGCATAAATGTTTTATATGGATTATGAATGTGATTCTATGATTTTCAATTGGATGGTTGTGAATTATATGGTTCCATGCATTACGAGGCGATTTACGGGCTTGCACGTAAATCGAGGTTTTCCAGTTTTATACTGATTTTCCATACTTGTGGTTTTGGATATGATTTCATGAAATGGTTTTGGATTTGAAAAGGTAAACTCGGGTTCGAGACCCCTATGTTTCGGAAACACTCAGACTCGATGTCCCTTTTTGTTACGTTCTCGGGCCGGAGGCCCAATTGGTTCTTAAATTGGTTTCGGATTTGGAAATATGGAATTGGGCATGAGACCCATTTGATTTACGAAATCGGGCACAAGGCCCAGTTGGTTTACGATTCGGACCAGGGGTCCAGTTTGTATCTGGATTCGGGCCTAGGGGCCAGCTATGTGTTACAAATGGTTTTTATGGTTCATGACGGTTTATGGGAACCGGCATGAACCCTTGAAATGGATTTACGGGTCATGACGGTTTATGGGAACCGGCATGAACCCTTGGAAAGGATTTTATGGTTCATGACGGCTTATGCGGGCTGGGCATGAATCCTTGAAAGGTTTAAAGCATGATTTCAAAAGGTTTTTCATATGCCATCCTTTATATATGATTGTTTCCTCCGGGGAGGGTCGTTGGCCTGGGTGGACCCCGGAGTAGTCGCGGAGCACTGACTGAGTGGAGTCGCCCCCCAGTTGGGTTCCTTACTCTCAGGATGGGCATGGTTCATTACCTTCGGGGAGGGTCATTGATCTACGAACATTGACCTGGGTGGACCCTAGAGAGACTTGGGCTTTGAGACCCCGGTTAGCACGCGCGTAGCTCTATTTTACCGTGACAGGTTCTTGGATATGAAATATAATGGATAAACATGATTTCAAGTGGTTTGGGAAATTGTGTTTTATGATGATAAATGGATTTGGGCTGAGATCCCACATATGTTTACTATGTTATGGTTTTCTGTAAATGGTTTTGGGTAGGAGCCCATGTGACTTGTATTTACGGAACTTGGGGATGTGACCCTAAATATGGTTGTTTAAACATATATGATTTTATAAATGGTTTTACTATGCATGCATGCTTTTTAGTGAAGGGTATAAAGGTCTTTATGAAATATGTTTTTATAAACTCTTTGTTTTTGTCCACTCACAGTCTTTCTGTTTTTAATACCCTTTAGGTTGGATACGATGTAGACTGTAGCAGAGACTGAGATATCACATACCTCCTCTGGATCCTGGCGTACTCTGATAGCCCGAGAGGGCAAGGGTTGGAAATTTCCCTTGTCTGACACTCCGTGTCAGACGGGATCAGGGTCGTTCCTCGTTAATCCCTAGGGGATTGAGGACGGGTCCTGACAGGAGTACTGCCTAAAGTTTCTGGTTCAGATTGAGCCTCTTCAATCTGAAGCTGACTTCATTGTTAAGTAGCTTGACAGGACCCGTCCCTAAATTCTACGTAAATGGGACGGGACTTGCTCCCGTCTGATAATTTTTATCAAACAAAGGATCTTATCAGTGTTAGTCATTTCCAATTCTTATTAAATTATCCAAATTGAATTCACCCTTGCAAAGTACGGCCCACATCTATCCCATTCACCCCGGCAAGTAGTGAAAAAAAATAATACTAATTTAAACCTTAAACTGGGTCTACTAAAATATTATAATATCATTATACGTAAAAAAAATTGGTCCACTAATCTAATTTAGCAAGCATGGTCTCATTTCCTTAATCTTTCCATAATTAACTTGTAAATCATTTATTTCCAACTTCCCATTCTTTACTAAAGTTTGAACACAAACATTCATTAATCTACTCATCACAACTATCATATTATTATTAGCCTTATTCTTAGCTTTCAAAAATTTATTCATATTTCACATCCAATCATCAAATGACCAACATTAAACTTGAGATAATTACATAAATGACATTCCAAATCAATTACAAATACATTATTGGCCTTGGGTCATCGTGTCAACTTCATCATCACGAAAAGCATCATCATAGTGACATTATTATAACACACACATATATGCACATTTTATTATAAGCTTAGAGAAATGGGAATTTACATAGTAAACATAATTTAAAACCTCCCAATTCTCTTTCACAAAAACCCTCAATTATTATAATCAATTTCTTCCTACTAATTACGAGTTTAAGTATAATCATCCGGTATTCCTATTAATATATAACCAATTAATTATCAACTTGTAAACATATTTAATATCATAGATTCTCCTATTTAACTATCAATTGATCATCACCATAATTACCCATATATAAATTACTACCAACAACATATTCACCAATGATTTCTATTAATATAAAATTAAGATTAACCCTTCTAACCTACATAGCTCAATTTGAACTTAAATATAGCCATTATAGAGTTTAACCATGAAACCATACTCAAACGATATCCAAATTCATCGAATTTCATACCAATGGACTCGGAATGAGATAAGGAGTAACTTTTGTGTTGGACGGTTGGTTAGGCAACCCTGCACATACCGCCATGCACAAGTAGGAGATCCCTACACGTGGGATCCACGTGTGAGTCACAGGCGATCGTCGACCTCTGATCGCGACCTACTTCATAGTAATTCGGGTCTCCCAACCTGTCGCCACGACCCGTCCTTTTAACTCAATTTTCACGTCATTATTCCAGATTCTGACATCCTAAAAGCATCTATTCAACCCCAGGAGTAACTCTGTAACATTAAAATCAAGAGAACTTACCTTGATCGTGAGTTCCAATTTTCATGGCTTTCGGCCATGGCTTCCACTAAACATCCTACAGCCTCATCACGATTGAATTCAAGTTTTCGTGCCTCAAGAAGATCGTGGGACGTCCATAATTTCACTTAAACGCTCATTCCCTGGTTTTTAGCTTAAAACCCAGAGACCTGTATAAAGGACTAATGGGCCCCTTGATTTCCTCCTGGTGTTGTTCAGCCTATTACGACAACTCTCCACCTTTTCTTCCCTCTCCTACTCCTCCTCCTCTTCCAATGTTCCTCTTCCCCATTGCTAATTCACCTCATCAAGCTCTCATGGGTGGCACCCTTATGATTTTTCTCATTTTTGGTCACCACCGACCAACCTCCTCCCAAAATACAGCACACACACACACACACACACACACACACACACACACACACACACACACACACACACACACACACACACACACACACACACACACACATATATATAGAATATAGGTAAGTCAGTTGAGGCAAATTCTAGAGTTTCTGGACAAATAACCAGCCCAAAATATCTAGCAACCAAAAAGACCAAAATGTCCTTATGTTTCAAAATGACCAAAATACCCCTAAGCCATCCGTGACCCATAACGGTCTTATCTGAACTCCGATTTTGGCGTGTCGCTTGTCTATGTACTCAAGAGGTTGAAACCTTCACAAAGGTTTTCTCGGAATTCTCAAAAGATGTCCCCGATTAAAAGTCAACATTTTGAATTTTCCAAGGATAAAATCATCATTTTACCTCATTTTTATTTTTCTCATGATCCGAGCTGTTACATAGCTGCTACGTTCTTAACTTGAAGGTCAGTGTCCATCTCTATGTGCTCAATTATATAACTTAGGGAAATTGAACCACCTCCACTGACCTTTTCTTCATTCTAGTTCCACTTTGCACTCTCATCAAATATCACACACCTAGATATGACAATCTTCCCAGATTTTAGATTGAGTCATCTATAACCTTTTTCACAGCTAGCATATCCCATAAACACACACTTAATGGTCTTCTCGTCCAGCTTCTGTCTAAGCTGACAAGGGACATGAGAATAACAAATAGAGCTAAACAACTGGTATTCTTCCACAAAATTTGTCAAATGGTGTCTTACCATTTACAACTTGATTAAAACAATGATTCAGCAAATACATGCATGTATAGACAGATTTTTCCCCATAATTTGTAGGGTACATCTTTGCCATGCGTCATAGCTTTGGCCATTTCAACAATGGTCATATCCTTCCTCTCAACTACACTATTCTATTGAAAGGAATAGATAATTGTTAATTGTCTCACAATTCCAATAGCATCACAGAATTCCTAAAAGTCATTTGGGAGATATTTACCTCCCCTGTCACTCCTCAACTGCTTTATCTTATAGCCTCTTTGTAGCTCAACATGGATTTGAATTTCTAGAACACATTTAGGACCCCTGACTTGCTTGTAAGGAAATAAATCTAACACATCATTGTGAAATCATCAATCAAAGTCAGAAATTATATGTTTCCTTCTGTTGTCTTTTCTTGCATTGGTCTACGCACATCTGTGTGTATGAGTTCCAAGGGTGTGGAAGCTCTCCATGCCTTCTCTTTGTCAAAGGTTTCCACATGATGCTTACCCATAACACAATCTTCACACACTTCTCTTTTCTGGTTTGTGAGTTTGGGTAGTCTCACAACCATGTTCTTTTGTTGTAGTGTCTTCAAGCTAGCATAGTTTAGATGACCATATCGTTTATGCCACAGCTCTGGGTCTTTAGAAATCGTTGACCTTATTGTAAAAGGATTGACACATTCCAATGTCATAAGGTGTTGACACCATATCTGACCAGACCCATTGGGCGGTATACTTAAAACCCAGACTCCGTTCAAGGCCCAAAACTACCATACTTACAACAGCCCCAACACCGGGCCCAATGCGGGATGCCACATGGAAACGTATCCACCCTCGATCTACGTAACACGTGTCAGCACATAAATCGAGGAGCATTTTGTCCCACATCGGAACTTTGGCAATTGAACATCCCACCAACCCATACATAAGGGGTACATATTTCCCAATAAAGGTAACTAAGATTTACTATTCACTATTACTCTACCAAACTTACCATTTACTATTTCCTCTTACGAACAAAGTAACTAACTTGATCATCGGAGAGCCTTAGGCCGGCACCACACCGGTGCCCGTACTAACGGAAACCCGCGATCTACTTGAGTTGATAGGTCACAAGAGGGACACGCGTCATTTGATGATTGGGCAACGAGTAATCGACAATTAGAACATT
Organism: Prinsepia uniflora; assembly: GCA_032719365.1. Lineage (NCBI taxonomy): Eukaryota > Viridiplantae > Streptophyta > Magnoliopsida > Rosales > Rosaceae > Prinsepia > Prinsepia uniflora. The sequence goes on along the minus strand of CM064868.1, from coordinate 57,722,326 downwards.
TAACGCTTCAACAGTTTGGCGCCGTCTGTGGGAACTCTGACTAAGGTTGCCCACGCTCAACCAGACCGAGTTACTACTCATCCACCCATTATACCGAGAGACAACTCGTCGACACTGAACATGCAGGGCGAGCACGATCTCGGTGAGATCACACCCGGGAAGGGCCCTAAAACAATGAGAGACCCTTCTCCTAACTTTTTACAGATAATCAAGAGACTCCAGAGTGACATGGCCGAGGTCAAAGCTAAAGGTACCCAGGCCGAGTCGAGATGTCAGACACTCGACGATCGGTACACTGAGGTGGCCGAACAGCTAAGGGTCGCACAGGCAGAACTCGCTACCCACCGAGCTCGCGTCGGTAAGGCTGAGGCCGACAAGCTAGTTGCTGAGTGTGCCGAGCGTGCTGAAAAGAATCGCTGGCTGGCTGGAAAAGAAAAAGAACACACGGCCGCAGAGCCACATAAAAGTAAGTATGGGGACGCCGAGCCAAGCAAGAAACATGCTCGGATGTTGATCATCCCCGGTAGCCAGCCCGGTGACACCAAGATCTACCGGGACGCCAGCGACGCCCTCAGCGAGGGAGGGCAGAACTTGTCGGTCAATGAGTAACAGTCACGCCGACCCGATCCTCGGCTGGAGGTGGAAAAGAGAACCCACCACCGAGGACACACGACCGCTCGGTGGTCTCGCCCAAGTGGCAGCCGGGGGACTTTTTCAACGGGAGACCCCATCCACGTCACCGACTCGTCCCTGGAGGACGAGAGCACAGCCAAGTCAGCTCGGCATCCAAGCTATAGGACCGACCGTTCTCACCGAGAAGGAAAAACATCGAGGCCCTCTCGCGATGACACCGAGGGGTCAAACCCTCTCGGCCCTCTCATTCATCACCCTGAACCAACCCGCCGAAGGAGCACCGAGTGGTCAGGACGGGCGACAGAATGTTAGGTCTCGGGAACCGCCCCGCCCGGGGGACACCGAGCGGCCTAGGCCGGTCGGTCAAAAGGGAAACGGCTACCTAAACATACCGAAACCAGGGTACACTAACCAGTCACGGCAGGTCGGTCGTGGAGGAATTGACTCCCAGAGCCCGCCGAGCAGAGTGGGCGCCGACCGGTCATACAGGATCGACAGCGGCCAGGCGCCCGGGGATAAGCACCAATCCAGGGCCGATTCGCTTGTCCAGCACCTCATGGACCGAGTCCGGACACTCGAGGCCGGGACAGCTCAGGTAGCAAGACCAGCCTGGTCAAAAACTAGCCCGGGTCCTTTCACAGAAAGAATCAACCAGTTCAGGATCGATCACGAGATAAAACCCCTGAAAATCCCCTTTTACAAAGGAAATGACGACCCGTGGAATCATCTGAAGAATTTCTACTCGGCCATCGCCCTTAAAAACCTCGCAGACGAGGAACAGTGCCTCATCTTCAGTTCCACACTGACCGAGGCAGCGATCAATTGGTTCTACAAGTTGGAATCCGGGTCCATCGACTCTTTCGAACAGCTCACCTCCACCTTCATGAACCAGTTCATGATACAGACTGACCGTCTATCCTCGGCCGATGACCTTTTCCAGCTTAAACAAGGTGAACACGAGTTGCTGCAGCGGTACGTAGCAAGATTCAGTCACGAATACTCCCGGTGCGCGGAGACAGACGACTGAACAACTTTCACGGCCTTCAAGGGCGGCCTCCGAGACTCCGCCTTCTGGTACGTAGCTCACACCCAAGGCTGGAAAACTTATAATGAGATTATGAAACAGGCGGCGATCCACGCCAATGCTGAAACGCTGAGCCAAAAGTCCAACGCTGCCAATGCGTATCAACCTCCCCGGGCTGACTCGATGAAAACATACCCACAGAGCGTCCCAGAACAGCAAGGCTCAACGCAGCGCCCACAGGAGCAGGGGCAACAGAGCTATGGGGGGAAAAGGAAAGACTACTCCCATAGCAACAACCTGTACAGCCCCGAAAAAAAGGGAAAGCACCCAAATCATCAAGAAAGGCCGCAGGGGGAACGGTCAAATAGCGGGGAAAAACGTGTTCCTCGGTCCAAATATGAGACCTACACCATCCTCAATACTCCCTATGAGAACGTCCTCCTCAATGTGGAATATATGATCCCAAAGTCTACTTGGGCGCCGGCAAAGGGCAAGCTTGGCAAAGACACATGAATTTACTGCCAATATCACAAGTACAATGGCCATAGCATTGACCAATGCGTTGCATTCCGGGATCTGGTGGAGGCTCTGGCCCGAGATGGAAAGATCAACCAATTTCTCCAGCATGCACCGCCTCCGCCTCGCAACTCGCAGATCAACACGATCTCGGGAGGCCCTTCCATTTCTTACCCACTTACTTCCAATCGGGTGAAGAAGAACTTTATGAGAGCCACCAAACAGAATCACTAGCTCTTTAGCATCGAGGATGGCAGAGCTAAGAAAACAAGTCGGTTTGGGTGGGCGCCCATCACGTTCTTGGAGGAGGAAGAGCGCGGGATCGTCTATCCTCACGATGACCCTATTGTCGTTATGGCTGAAATATCCAACTTCAACGTACAACGGGGAAAGGTCGAAACTGGAAGCTCGGTCAACGTCCTTTTCATGCGAGCTTTCAAGTAATTGAACATCCCAGAAGCAAGTCTGGACCGCTCACCTACGTCGCTCTTTGGTTTCACTGGGGACTCCATCGTCCCGCATGGAACGGTCATTCTCCCCCTCTCCCTTGGAACACATCCACAGAGGGCAACCGTGCTAGCACCCTTCTTGGTGGTGGACTGCCCTGCGGCCTACAACGCCATTCTCGGGCGGGGGATACTTAACCAAATGAAGGCAGTCGTCTCCATCCACCTACTACTAGTAAAATTCCCAACCCCTATGGGGATCGGTCAAGTCAAAGTCGACCAAATGGCTGCAAGGGCATGCAACTCTGTCACCCCAATCCAACCTCCAAAGGAAACCATGGCAGTGACAAAGTCCGCGTTCGAGGCTGACCCCGTCAGACCTCAGGACGCACAGAGAATACAGGATGAGCCAATTGAAGATCCTCGGGACCATTCAGCAACACCCCATCCACAACCTATTTAGGATGTTGAAAAGATAGTACTCTCCCATGATTTTTCGGACCGAAAGGTAAAGATTGGGATAAATCTTTCGCCCGACCTGCGCTCACAGCTGATTCGTTTCTTAAAAGACAACTATGAGGTCTTTGCCTGGTCCTACGCCGACATGCCCGGCATCTCCACCGACGTGATCTGCCACTGGCTCAGTATCGACCCTGCCTACAAGCCTGTCGAACAGAAACGTCGCCTCTACGACGCAGAAAGAACCGAGGCTATGAAGGTAAAAATCGTCAAACTCAGCACCATTCATTTTGTCCGGAAGGCCGTCTATGCCGCCTAGGTAGCCAACGTTGTCCTCATCAAAAAACCCTCGGGGGCATGGCGAATGTGCATCGACTTCACTGACCTGAACAAGGCTTGCCCCAAGGACAGTTTTCCTCTGCCAAAGATAGACCAACTGGTCAATGCCACCGCAGGGCACGAGCTCCTGAGCTTCATGGATGCTTAATCAGGCTACAACCAAATTTTCATGCATCCGGCGGATCAGATCCACACAACCTTCCGAACAGATAAGGGATTATATTGCTATAATGTCATACCTTTCGGACTCAAAAACACCGGGGCCACTTACCAGCGCCTGGTAAACTTCATGTTCGCCAACCAGATTGGGAAAACAATGGAGGTCTACGTCGATGACGTACTGGTCAAGAGTAAATCGGCTGACCTACACATCCCCAATCTCTCGTGAATGTTCGACGTCCTCAAACGGTATCGAATGAGGTTAAACCCAGCCAAATGCGTGTTCGGAGTCAGCTCTGAAAAATTCCTGGGCTTCATGATTAGTCAGAGGGGTATTGAGGCCAACCCGGAAAAAATCAAGGCCCTGGTCGATATGGAGCCCCCACGAACCCAGAAAGAAGTGCAAAGCCTAACGGGCTGAGTCGCAGCCCTTACACGCTTCATATCCAAAGCCACGGACAAGTGCGTGCCTTTCTTCAAGGCCCTAAAGGGCAGGTCCAAACACATCACCTAGACTGAGGAGTGCACCAAGGCTTTCACTGAACTCAAGGAATACATGGGCAGAGCACCGTTACTAGCAAGACCAGACATCGGAGAAACCCTTTACATGTACCTATCTGTCTCCGCTTCTGCCACAAGTTCAGTTTTGGTTAAGCATAAGGACGGGGCCGAGCACCCGGTGTATTACGTCAGCAAGGCTTTGCAGGACGCCGAGACAAGGTACTCTGACCTAGAGAAGCTCGCTTTCGCCCTCTTCATGTCTGCCCGAAAGCTCAGGCCATACTTCCAGGCTCATTCTATCATTGTCTTGACTGACAGACCACTCCGTCAGGTACTCCAGAAGCCCAAAACATCGGGACGATTGCTCAAATGGGCGATCGAACTCAGCGAATTTGACATCATTTTCACCCCCCGCATCGCTGAAAATGGGCATGCCATGGCAGACTTTATTTCTGAGTTCTCCTACGTTCCAGCAACGACCACACATGAGGTCCCACCATATGCCCCTCCGTCCACAACATATACTTTGGATGAGGGGAACCCCCCAAATCGACCCTGCTCGGCCAACTTGGCTCCTATATGTCGACGGGTCGGCCTGCCACAATGGATCCGGGGCCGGACTTGTCCTCACCACACCAGACAAGGTCCGAATGAAATACGCACTTCGTTTCCAATTTAAGGCCTCCAACAATGCCATAGAGTACGAGGCCCTTCTTGCAGGACTCCGCCTCGCCAAGACCATGGAGACAACACAGATCAAAATCTTCAGCGATTCACAGCTTATCGTTAACCAGATCAACAACGAGTATGAGGCCAAAGACTCTTCCATGGAAGCATACAGAACTTTGGCAAAGTCTCTTCTCTGTGGTTTCCACAGTTATACCATCACTCGAATTCCATGCTCCGAAAATAGCCACACTGACGCTCTGGCCCGGCTTGCATCCTCCCTCGATGAGAGACAGAGTCGGAATGTACTGGTCGAGATTCTTGATCAACCCAGCACACAGGGCCCGGTAATCTGTGCAATCAACACTAACGGCACATGGATGACCCCGCTGCTGGGCTTCCTCACAAACAGAACTCTACCTTCCGACAAGATTGAGGCCAAAAAGGTCCGGCGACAGGCAGCCCGATATACACTCATCAACAATCAACTCTACAAACGGGGCTTCACTTTGCCCCTCCAAAAGTGCCTCGTCCCGGAGGCAGGCAGGGCCATTCTCGAGGAAATACATGCCAGTATTTGCGGGAATCACTCTGGACCGCGGTCATTGGCCCATAAAGCCTTCCGACAGGGTTTCTACTAGCCTACTATGCATGGAGACGCGGCCGAGCTGACCAAACAATGTGATAAATGTCAACGGTTTGCCCCTCTTTTCCATTTACCTCCAGAAAACCTCACACCCATGGTCAGCCCCTGGCCCTTCTCGCAATGGGGGCTTGACTTAATCGGGAAAATGCTAGTAGGGAAGGGCAAGACAGAGTATGCAGTGGTAGCAGTGGACTACTTCACAAAGTGGGTAGAGGCAAAGGCTTTGGTTTCCATCACCACGACCCAGATTGAAACGTTCATCTTCCAGAACATCATCTGTCGTTTCAATATCCCCCACACAATTGTCACGGACAATGGGAAGCAATTCGACAACGCACGCTTCCGTGCCTTTTGTGACAGACACAACATTCGTCTCTGCTTCGCCTCACCAGCTCACCCTCAGTCCAATGGACAGGTAGAGGCCATCAACAAAATCATCAAGCACACACTGAAAACGCAGCTAGATGAGGCCAAGGGCAAATGGTCTGAAATTCTCCCCAATGCATTCTGGTCATATCGGACTTCATACCTCACATCGACAAATGAAACCCCCTTTTCACTGACTTTTGGAACCGAAGCAGTCATCCCTGCTGAGATGAACGAAACTTCTTATCGAGTATCGACCTATGAAACTGAGCAAAATAACCACCAGCTTGCACTCAGTCTCGATCTCATTGAGGAACACCGAGAGCAGGCTAACCTCAGAAACATTGTCTGCAAACAGTGGCTCTGCAATTACCATAATGCGAAAGTCAAACACCGGGGTTTTCAGGCCGGGGATTGGGTCCTTCGGAAGGTCAGCCTCGCCACCAAGGACAGCTCAGCCGGAATTCTCAGCCCAAATTGGGAAGGTCCATATCCGGTTACAAGAATCTGCTGGCCCAGCACCTACGAACTGGAAGACCCAAGTGGGCGAAAACTTGGCCACCCATGGAATGCCGACCACTTGAAGAAGTACTTCATTTAAACATTGTATTTTTTTTCATCTTACAACTTGCTGTAATTTGCCGATTACGGCGCCCTTTATTTATGAACTCTTCCATTTACCCAGCATTTGTAACCTAAAACACTTTGACTCAAACACACGAGTCGGGGGTCGGTCTTACTCGGCCTACACCCCAACACTTGCTCTTTCGACTCAAACTTTTGAGTCGGTGTACAGCCTTACTCGGCCTACACCCCAACACTTGCTCTTTCGACTCAAACTTTTGCCTTACTCGGCTTACACCAACACTTTGACTCAAAAACACGAGTCGGGGGTCAGTCTTACTCGGCCTACACCCCAACACTTGCAATTTCGACTCAAACTTTTGAGTCGGTGTACAGCCTTACTCGGCTTACACCAACACTTTGACTCAAACACACGAGTCGGGGTTCGGTCATACTTGGCCCTCACCCCAACATTTACTATTTTGACTCACACTATCGAGTCGGTGTACGGCCCTACTCAGCTTGCACTAACATTCTGACTCAAACATCCGTATCGGGGTTCGGTCTTACTCGGCCTACCCTCCAACACTTGGTATTTTTAGACTCAAACATTCGAGTCGGTGTACAGCCCTACTCGGCTTACACCTACACTCAGACAAACAGACAAATCGACAGGGTACCTCGGTATACAATTTGTGTTCGAAGAACGTCCAATTTCATTCAAAATGTGCAGACCTATTACGCTCGGCCTGCAAGAGCTTTAAAACCTTCCAAAGAAAAAACAAAACAGAGGGACAACACATTAAAACCTATCCTACACTAGCCCCTCCGTTGGCTCCTCCTCGGTATGCTCAACTTCGACCACCGGCTTTGTCTCTTTCGGGGCATTCCCTGGCTCGGCTTCCTGCTGGGGACTCGGTTGGGCAACCTCCTCCTCATCCTCCCTCGACTCATCCTCGAACATGTCGGCAGTAATATCCTGGCCGAGCCAGGGGGTCTTCACGGTCAGCCTAGGGTTGTGCAGGAAAAGGTTGCGGAAGAACTCCTGCTCGCATTCGACAGCGTACTTGTTCTTCAGTTGGTCGAACTCCTCGAAAGCTTCGAACTCGGCCACCGCGGTCTTCCTCGCCTCTTCCAGGTCGGCCTCCCTAGCCGACTTCACCCGACACAGCTCCTTCCAGTGCTTCAGTCGGTCTTTCTCCTTCGCATCCAGGTCGGCTTTCACCTGGTCCCTGGCAGCTAGGGCCTCCTGAGTCTTCCACCTCTCGGCTTCCAACTTACGGTTGAGGTCGGCCGCTTCCGTCATGGCCCTCTCGGCCTCCTGCAGCTTCAGATTGAGCTCCTCCTGCTTCTTCTTGAGTCGGTCCTTCTCCCGCCGAGCACTAGCCACCCTCATCTGGGCATTCCCAAACTGGCAGTAGACTTCACCGAGGGCCTGTACAAAACTAAGCTTAGTAAGGCACTCGGCCTACGACAACACACTTGCAAACTCAACAAAAGAACAACAAGACATCAATTGCTTACATTGCTGAGCAGCAATAGGGCCTTCTCCATCTTTTGCTCCGCCGACCGGCACTGCACCTCGGCCAGCTCGTCTAAGGGCGTAGAGCCCCCTGGCAGACTCCGTTGAGCAACGACACTATCTACCTCGGACAGCAGAGGGTGGCCTCAGCGCTGGACCCCTCGCCGATCGCTTCCCCCTCAGTGAACACGCCCAGGTTCACGTCCCCCCCCCATCAGGAGCATCTCCATTATCCTCATGTCTAACCGAGGGGGGACGGTGGAGTTTTGAACTCTGGGACCGTCATCGTCCTTTTGCCGCCAATTGCTTCCTGTGCCAACAGGATCGTCTCGGCCTTCTTTCTCACCTTCGTCTGCCTTGGGTCAGGGGAGAGCACTCGGTCTCCCTCGATTGTGCTCTGCTTCCTCTTGGGCGACCAGGGTAGCGAGCTGGGTGGTCTCGGCTTGGAGGATTGGCCCTGTTGTGCTCGGCCGGACCGCTCTGGCTGGCCTTTGTCAGCTCGCTCTTTCTTCCATCGGAGGAGGAGCTCCAGACGCTCGGCAGCCTTTGACAGTGAGGCAGATTACCCCGAGCTCTTGTCAGCCTTCATTCTCAGCTGCTCACAGTCTTTATATATTCGGCTCTCGAGATGATACGGAACTGCAACACCGAGCACCCGGTCAGTCACAAAACAAACATAGCTACGTACACACTTACCCTCATCGGTGTCGATGAGGCCGACTTTTTACTGGAACCTAGGCAGCCGAAGGATCCGTCGGTTCCGGTTAAGCTCGTCCAAGATCTCCCTTACTCGTTGGATGACTTCCTTCTCTGCCGAAAAGATTTCTTCTTCTGGGAACAACCCTGCACACCGAGAATTGGTCAGCCAACATAGCCATACTTGGGCATATACCAACTATAAACAATTACATCAAAATGGTCGACCTATGCTATAACTATCCACCTGTGGTCTGAAACTTGGACGGTATGGGTGGTCCGTCGGTGTCCTCTTCCCAGTTCCCACCGACCAGGCAGAACTTCGTCTTATAAGACTTTTGGGAGGTCGGTATGTCCAGGATGAACTCCCCTCGTTTGCTCTTCTTGCGTTGACAGACGAAGACACACCCGGTACTCTGCTGTTGAAACCCAAACTCGTACAGGTACATGAGTTGGGCATAAGTCAGCTCCGGTTGCTCGGCCCACTTGAAGGCCGTGTAGAGGGAGCAGAGCACAATCCACACGTTCGGATTGAGCTGACCGAGTGCCACTCCCATCTTCTTCACCATCTTCCGCAGCCAGGGGGTTACTCGGTCTTTCCTCTCTTGTGGGCAGCCTCATCGACACCAAGTCGGGAACCCCAAACTCGATCCTCATCTTCATCAGGGCCTTCTTGGTCTCTTTATTGACCATTTCGTCCACAGTGACGGCAGTACGTTCAATCGGAATGGCCTCTGGGACCGACTCATCCCCGGTCGGTTTCACCTTATTAAGCTAAACTGCGCCCCTATCTCGGTTGTAGGTCAGCTTCAATGCTCGGTGCGTGCCAACTTTGACTATCGTCTCCGTGTCCACCAAGAGATTGCCACTACCCGACCTACCTGTAGGCTCCGCCTCAGCACAAGTCTCCGTTGTCCTACCGGATGACTCGGTCGTACTATGCACCGACTGTGCCCTATCTTGTGCCTGGGCTGAGTTGGCCTCGTCCTCACTCCCGGAGACGGGAATGAGAACATGCACACTACTATCTGACGACTCACCGCCCTGTGAGTCGTAACACTTACCCTTGGATACCGAGTCACTATAAACGGACATCTACAAAAGAAAGAAAATAAAAACAACATAACTTAACGGATCGACTCGGACCTACGACGATCTGACCACAAACTTCTCCAAGTTCATGACCAGTTCCTCACCAACACGCACTTCAATCGAACAAATTCAAGTTAAGCCATACTTACGTGTTTTTTCATGGAGGAGGGCTCGTCGGAAATAGCAACCACCGTATGTACCACCGCTAAGAGCTGATCGAAAATCGCCTTCCTAGTTGGACAGAACTTCCCCACTTTCTCAAAAACACAAAGTGAGACAATCGGTGGAAACTCCTCATATTTATAGAGGTTGATACACAGACTACGAGGCGTCGCCCCTCCTAGAGGCAGACACGTGTTGCAACCAGTCACTCTGACCGAACATGTATCAACCATTTTTATAAGGAAGCCCAACCGTCTTCCCTCACCTCGACACCGACTACCGTACACCGCTCGATGCCCTGGACTGCCTTACAGATGTTGGCTCTCTCCACCGACTCATGTACACCGCTCGGTGTTCTCCCCCGTTGCAGCCGCTGGCCCTAGCTACCGTCCCACGAACACCTCTCGGTATCCGAGCCTCCAATCCAGTCTTTCGTCCTCGACACCGACTTCCGTACACCGCTCGGTGCCCTGGTCTACCCTGAAGATGTTGGCCCTCTCCACCGACTCATGTACACCCCTCGGTGCTCTCACCCCCTTGCAGCCGATGGCCCTAGCTACCGACCCATGTACACTGCTCAGAATCAGAACTTCCACTCCAGTTTTTGGTCCTCGTCACCGGCCATGGCACCACCACCGACTGCATATGCACATCCATGATCGACTAAAACACTGGTTCACCGAGTTGCATCCCTTACAGACCGACCACTAGTCACTTCCTCGCCGTGACCGAGACTGTCTCGGCAGACTCTCTCGCCAGGGGACTTGGGGGACTACGGGTATACTTCCCCACCGAGACTGACCAGACCCACTGGGCGGTATACTTAAAACGCAGACTCCGTTCAAGGCCCAAAACTACCATACTTACAACAGCCCCAACACCGAGCCCAATGCGGGATGCCACGTGGAAGCGTATCCACCCTCGATCTATGTAACACGTGTCAGTACGTAAATCGAGGAGCATTTTGTCCCACATCGGAACTTTGGGAATTGAACATCCCACCTACCCATACATAAGGGGTACACATTTCCCCAATAAAGGTAACTAAGATTTACTATTCACTATTACTCTACCAAACTTACCATTTACTATTTCCTCTTACGAACAAAGTAACTGACTTGATCGTCGGAGAGCCTTAGGCCGGCACCACACCGGTGCCCGTACTAACGGAAACCCGCGATCCACTTGAGTTGACAGGTCACAAGAGGGACACCCGTCATTGGGTGATTGGGCAATGAGAAATCGATAGTTAGAACATTTAACGCTTCAACATAGGGAAATATCTATTCCATGCCATAGGAACCTTCACAATTCTTTCCTTCAACTTCTTATCATCAAATATGTCAATAGTGTTATCACCAAAAACTAGAAAGTAACCATACTCTTCCATTTGTCTGACACAGAGCAGGTTGTCATCTAAACTAATCTAAACCAAGTAGGAGCATGGCATCTTTGATATGTCTATCACCCTGCTTGGTTTGTATGACAAGGATTTCCTTTCCTGCAGCTTTTACAAGTTCTTCATTTCCCATCTTAACCTTCACTTTGATATCTCCATTAATATGCACCAACAATGGCTCTTGTGCTGTCATATGATTGTTGGAAGCACTATCCATATATCACACACAATCATTCATAGCCATTGATGCAACATTATATGCATAGAACACATTTCATGTGGTTTCTGTCATCTCATTTGCTAAGTTCACATTAGTAGGTTTTTCTATATCGCTTGCAACAAGACATTCCTTTGTTATATGTCCATACTTATGACAATTGAAACACTTGTATTTATCTTTAAACCAACACTCACCATAGTAATATTTATTACACTGTTTGCAGAAGATTCTTGTACCACTGCGTTCACACTTGCTTGAGCTTAAACCTTTATTGTAGTTAGATTTCTATGTATTTGATTTATGATTCTGATTCTTGTTTCCTTTGTAAAGCTTCTTGTTCTTACTTTGTGAGCAGACCTATTTGGTGTCCACATATAAACTAGCAAATCCTTTCTCAACTGCACCATCTATATGCATTTCTACTCTTTGATCATAGACTCTAATTTATGCTATCACATTTTCCACATTAATTGTTTCCATGTCTGGTTTCTTCAATTATAAATACAATAGGATCAAATGGCTTTGTCAAACTAATCAAAATCTTTTGAGCTAATATTTTCTCAGCTATATATTCTCTATATCGCCTCCTTTGATTCACAACACCATAGAGTCTAGATATGTATGTAGACAATGATTCATCTTCCTTCATTCTAGTATATTCAAAATCAAGTTTAAGAGATTGTAGTTTAATAGTCCTTGTATTGATAAAGTCTAGATATCTTTATCAATATCCACCAACAGTGACTCGTGTGTTATCATATGATTGCTGCAAGCACTATCCACATACCACACAAGATCATCCTTAGCCATTGATGCGACATTACATGAATAGAACAGATTCCTTGTGGTTTCTATCACCGCCTTTTCCAAGTTCACAGTAGCAGGTTTTCATGCATTGCTTGCAACAGGACATTCCTTTGCTATATGTCCATACTTGTGACAATTGTAGCACTTGTATTTCCCTTTAAACTAGCACTCATCGTAGTGATGTCTATTACACTGTTTGCAGAAGATTCTTGTACCACTGTGTTCACCCTTGCTGGAGTTAGAGCCTTGATTGTAGTTAGGTTTCTATGCATTGGATTTCTGATTCAAATTCTTGTTTCCTTGGTAAGGCTTCTTGTTCTTACTTTGTGAGTAGTCCTATTTGGTGTCCCTGGATAGACTAGCAAATGCTTTCTCAACTGCACCATCTGTATGCATTTTTACTCTTTGATCATAGGCTCAAATTGATGCTCGCACATTTTCCACATTAATTGCTTCCATGTCTCTGTTTTTTTCAATTATAGACACAATAGGATCAAATGGCATTGTCGAACTAACGAAAATATTTTGAGCTAATCTTTTCTCAGCTTTATCTTCTCCATATTGCCTCCTTTGATTCATAACACCATAAAGTCTACATATGTATGTAGACAGTGATTCATCTTCCTTCATTCTAGTATATTCAAAATCACGTCTAAGGGATTGTGGTTTAATAGCCCTTACCTTTGAATATCCCCTATACTCACGTTTTAGAAGATCCCAGGTTGCTTTGGCGGTTTCCATATTTTATATATGTGGAAATGTCATCAGCAATTGCATCCTAGAAGATGCCTAGAGATTTGACGTCTCTAATCGGATCTTGATGAGATTCTTTCATCTCATCTCCTTCAGTAACTTCGTGCATAACAGCTCTCTCAGGTATACCTTCATCTTCCAAATTCAAAAATTATAAGATCTCAGAATTGTCTTAGTCTTTTCTCACCAAAAATCATAGTTTTTTTCTTGTGAAAACCGGAGCTCTCAACTCTCCTCCAGTTCTAGTCATTGCGACTAGACTTGAGCAGAAATGCAAGCTACTCGACACTTCAGACGCCCCAGATTAAAATCTTAGGAGCTCAGATACCATATTAAACAACAAAGATTGGATCATTACTAGGAAACTCAAGGCAATTCCAGAAAGCTGAGCTCACATGTATGTTTTCTTCTACCTTCCTTTCTAATTGAAAACGATTTAAAAGGACTAACATGTGACTAGAATGGGAACTCTCTATGAATTGTTTGATAATTTTGGATTGAAATCAATGATGATTAATGAGTGTTGATAACTGCTTCAATTAGTGCACCCTAACTAATTATTAAAAAAATTCACACAGGATTCTGGATTTAATCACACTTCTCTACTGAGATTTCTTCAATTTTTTTGTGTAATTGATTGGAGGCATATAAACACAACGCACACGCTCAAATTCTATTACACACAAGGATAAGCCCACTTGGGTTGAGCTCAACCGAGTTTTTTTGGGACTTTGCGGGCCTGACTAAATAAGTCCACTTGGGTTGAGCTCAACCAGGCTTCTTAAATTAATTAATTCGACAATTTCAATTTTTTTCCCGAAAGATGTAGAAATTCGGAGAAATATAAGGCTAATTGGGTTAGTTCAATACTCATTTTTCTCTAGATTTGAATGACTTCTTTCTACAAGTTCAAAAAAATGGTCCCTTGATACAACAAAATATTGTCTCTGGAAAATATAAAAAGTATAATAACCAGCATTATAAAATGATGGCTGATTATCTACCATTTCTGTTTGAATATATGAACAAGACCATATAAAACAAGCAGCTTCATCATATAGAATCCTAATCCATTGCAAATTGAACCAAATACAATCAGTGAGTACCTTTTGTTCTTTAAAATGGTGATTAAAAGTTCACATGAACAACAAACCAATCAATCCACACCCCAAAAAAATTAGAATAGTAAGTACTCACTAAAACACATGTAAGGCTTGATGGAACAGAACTGCCCAACAGCCGAATACAATAATTAAACCAATTTAATTATAAGAATATTTATGTCAATAAAAACAATAGAAAAAACTTTTGAGTTACAGAACATCAAACTATCAAAGTACATTTTATAGATACGAGCTCCTACGAAATCTATACACGTCAGCCGCTTCAAAATACCTGAAAATCTAACACAATGATTTATGCTAATTATGTGCTTGTAAAAACAAAATGAAAATAATTCTTGCCAAAGGAAATAGAAATATAAAATTAACCAAAGTGTAGCATATGAGTACTTGATCATTAGATGCTTGCTACTAGAATTGGGTTATAACCAATTGATTTAAGTCAATTTTGAACTGTAGCTCTACGACACACCTAAAAGCTGATTCCCATCACGAATTTAGTAATTATCAACGGTTCCTCTTCAATTCGTTAATATTTTCAAAGCAAAACCAAACTATTTAATCACTCATTATTCCTTAACTAGCTAACCCCTTCATTCCAAAGACATTTGAGCACACGCAACTTTAAAAGCTTGTAGGATGCTTTAAATTAAATAGTAGACTACCAAGTGAACAAGTTGTTGTCCCAAGACATCACTTTTACTGCATAATAGCCATGATGCCCTCCCAGATTCCAAAATCCACCAAAACAACTCCCAGGTTGGTTCCTGTAACAAAAATAATAATAATAAGCCATCTTCAACAACATTTACACTTTTAAAAAGAGGAAAACCCAAATCGCATATCATGTTTGAGAGAGAGAGTCCGAGAGAGGAAGAGTTTGAGAGATGAAAAGGGTGGTCGCTGGCTGGCTGGTGGTGCAACTGGGTGAGGCAGCGAGAGAGGGTTCGACGAGACTCAAGAGAGAATGTTGGAGACTTGGAGAAGTTGTGTGGCTGCTGCATGTGCAAATAGAGAGAGAGAGAGAGAGAGAGAGAGAGAAGGGTATAACTTTTTAATATTTATATTAATCATTAAATTGGTTAGGGTTAAGGTTTGGACTTTGGATTTGGGCTGAAACAAATACACATTTAAATGAGTTTTGGGCTTTGGGCTGGGCTCATTAAAAGAAGGGGCTAAATATTTAATTTTCTAATTAATAACATATTTTATATATCCCGGTTTATGGATTGGGCTCATATGGACAGGTCGAGCTTATATGAATGGGTCAGACTAGGCTTTACCTGGTCGGACCTATTAGGTTGAAACACTTATGTCCAAGCCCAAGCCCAACCCACTAACTTTCGAGTCGACTTTTATCCACTGGGTCAAGAGTGCTTCCAAAAACTCATGAGTTTTATACCGAATGGTGAGGGCTGCCCGAAATGCTCTCATTTATTTTAAAGAGCTGTAATTTCTCCTTTCCAATGTTCAAAGATAGGAATTTACATTCAATATCATTCACTAGTGTGACCAAATTTATGACTTTTAATTAAAGTTTTTCTCTACAGTATTACGTTGTCCTGAAGATCTCATATTTTCTCCCCAAGAAGATCATGATAGTAATTGAGCGTATTCTTCAGTGTTTCCTTTGTTCAGATCATCGTGATGGCTCTTATCGTGCAAAAGTTTTCAGGGAGGTTATTTGTAAACAAAAAAGAGTGGGGGGTCTTAGAATTCAAAACATGCATCTTTGAATTGTTTCCAAGATGGCAAGATATATATGGCTCTTGATGGTGGGAGAATTTGTAGGTGAATTAGATCAAGGCTTTCCATATCCATGATAGGATTTTTTGGATTTTAAAAATCCTTTCTACGTGTGCTTGCAATTGCGTGAGCTTATCTTTAATTTTTTTCATGGTCTTGTGGGAAATGGAGAAAGTTTTTATTTGTGGAAAAATTGGTGGTTTTTGTATTTGTGGAAAAATTGGTGGTTTTCTCGTGGTCCCTTGTGGTTGGTGCTTGAGAGTGGTTCGGTGAAAGCTTTGGAAAATAGAACGCATCCCAAAAACACTTTGATAACCGTATCAGATTCTACTCCTGTCTGACTACTAAACTAAAATTCCAAAAGTAGCCTTAGGATCTTAAATCATAATATGAGAATATTTCTGACAAAGGATGTATAACCTAACAAGTTTCTTCCTCATGGAATCGCTACCCACGCCAACCCACTAACCCTAGAGGCGGGGTAAATTCTGGCTCGATAACTCCAACTTCAATCTTTAACCATGACATAAACCATTATATCAGACAAGCTGGAAACTTCGCCCACTATCATTCATGGACTAAAATGCCCTACCACCCCATGTGTATAATCTCAAGACAATTCTCAATAAGGCATAAGAGGAAGTGCCCTTCATCACTTGCTAGAGCATAACCATGATAACCGGGATGGTGCACATAGTTAAAGTTGTGGTGTAAGTCCAAACTCACTTACATTACGTTCAAAATACAAATCAAGGAAGCACTTATACCATGAACCCTTAAATACACTATTAACTAGGCTCCCCGGACCCTCAGACTAAAACCCGCCCCATAATAACTCCAAACAATTTTAATTTACTCAAACGGAGCTCTAAATGAACCCAAAAGAACTCAAAACCATAAAAAATAACTCCAGAAGTTAAAAACATGAGGAAGTTTAGGGCTTCCACACGTGCCCCTACACGCTTCCACACGCCCCCATGTGTCTTCACTTGCTCCCAAGAGCCAGTGGATTGCTAGCACCCATCTTACGAGCTGAGCCTTGGCCGAGAAACACACCACATGTCAGCCACGCGCCTAGCATATTCTTTCGTGGCAAAATATTCTATCTAAGAATTTTCCTGCCTTCTAAAGATAAGTTCTGTCAATACTGATAAAATATTATAAGGACAAGGGAATATTCCTTGATGGAATATTCTAACATAATATTCTATTAGGGAATATTCCAATAGAATATTATGACAAGGGCATCGTCGGAGATGATGACCGTGGCAGTCGTGCATTGTCGTTTGACTTGCTAGAAAACCTCCATTTCTTGCAAGCTCCTCACTCCTTCATTTCTCAACCATTTTCAACGTTGAACTCAAAATTGAGAGATCTTACCGCGTTTAGCCATAAATTCGTCGAGATTTACTCATGTTCGGGATATCGTATCATGTGCTCTCTAGGATCAGACACACCTGGTGATATCCCCAGAATCAGTCACATCTAAAGATATATATCATATCAAGTCCTCTTTAGAATCAAACGCATTTAGTGATATCCATAGGATCAGCCGCATCTGGAGGTATATATCATATCATGTCCTCTCCAGGATCAAACACCTCTGGTGATATCTCCAAGATCAATCGCATCTGGATGTATATATCATATTATATCATCTCCAAAATCAGACATATTTGGTGATATATCCAGGATCACTCACGTCTTGAGGTATATATCTTACAAGGATGACTATAGTGGAAAACAGTGATAAATCCAAATCAAATTCAAATAAGCTCAATTCTGTATTCTAAGCCCAATACAAGATGTTTTCAAAATCTGAATCAAATTGACCTGAGCCTAAGAAACTGTGCCAACAAAACCATGATATTTGCGTCCAAATCTGAAATTTCTAGGGAAATCAAATTAGCCTCATCAGCCTCTAGACTTTCTCGACACCCGAACCCTCAGAAGTTTTCTTACTCCAGATTACGGCATCCAAAGTTCGATCCAAACAATTTAAGGTCTCCCTTATCTCTAACTCTCCCTCTTTTCTGACCGAGCGTACTCCAAGTAGTATCCACCTAGTCCTTGTTACCTAATCGTGCACGGAACTCACAACTTAGGGGCATGTCGTTTAAAAAACAGCATCAGTCAATACCAACACATCATGCATGTCAAGTGTACAACCCAACGAAATTTAACCTAAAGCTCTGGTATTAATTTAATAGGACCCATCCCGAAAATACTTTGATAACCAAGTCAGCTTCTATTTCCCTTTGACAACTAAACTAAAATTTCAAAAATACCCTTAGGACCTTAAATCATTATACGAGAATCTATGAGAAAAAAGATGTATAACCTAACTAGTTTTGTCCTCTTGGGGTCATCGTCCATGCCATCCCACTAACCCTATAGGCAAGGTAAATTCTAACTCAATGAATTCGACCTCAATCGTTAACCATGATATAAATCATTACATCAAACAAGATGGCGACTATGTCGGCTATTAGTCATGGAATACAATGCCCTACCATCCTCGGATATAATCCCAAGACAATCCTCAATGAGGCATGAAGGTAAATACCACTCATCATTTGCTAGAGCATAACCAGGATAATTGGAATGGTGTGCATAGCTAAAGCCATGGTGTAAGTACAAACTTACATTGCTTCCAAAATACCAATCAATGGAGCACTAATACCAAGAACCCTGAAATGCACTATTAACAAGGCTCCTTGGACCTTCGAACCAAAATTGCCCGGTAATAACTCAAAAGAACCCAAATTTACTCAAATGAGGCTCTAAATAGACCTAAACAGCGTCAAAAATATCAAAAATATATTTTAAATGTCAAAAAAATGAGGGCACTCATTGCTGGTGGATGGCTAACAGCCACCACATGCACCCTACATTGGGGGTTGGATGGAAAACAGGCCACGCGCCATCCACGCATTCCTATGCGCTAGCTACGTCCGCTTCTCCCCTCTACGTGTTGGGCCACGCACCTAGTATATACCTTCCTAATGGAATACCTTCCTAATGGAATATTTTGTCCAGGAATAATCCGCCCTTCCAAGGACATATTTCGTTAATACTGACGGAATATTCTATTTGTAAGAGAATATTCTGATAGAATATTCCACTAGAAAATATTCCAACAAAATATTCCACTATAGAATATTCTAATAGAATATTCCACCAAGGAGTATTCCAGCAGAATATTCCGAAGAAGGTATAGCTAGAGAAGCCAACTAGCTCTGTTGTGCGCTGCCGTCTAGCTCATCGAAAAGCCTTCATTTCCAGCTCCTAACTCCTTCATTTCTCAACAATTTTCAATGATCTACACATGCAAATTCATCTATTCTTCACCAAGAATCCAAATATCAACTCTAAATTGAATGATCTTACCTTATTTGGCTAGAAATTCATCAAGGAGGTTTGAGCCCATACTTCTCCTCGATCTGACGTCCCTGGTGGTGTTTCAGCCTCGATGTGGGCACCAAATGACTCGTGGAGTTAAGGGCAGTTGATCTACAACCTCTGTTTAGCTTGAAATGGTCTCTATAAAAAAATCACCACCTTCCTTGGGTCTTTGTTTTTCACGGGGTGAAAAGGAGAGGGTCCCTCGAGAGGGTTCAAGAGAAATGGGGAAGAAGCCCCTAAAAATATATGATATCCCAAAAATTACCACAATGCCCTGAGGATTCTAGACCCATAACTTTCGTATTTGAACTTTGATTTTTGAGTGCCGCCTATCTACTATCTCGTGAGTTCGAGGTCTGTGCAAAGGTCCAAGAAAAAATTCCGAAGGATTTCCCCAACTCAAGTTGACTTTCGACCCCTTTCTAAGTCAAAGGGAAAAATCGTCTTTTTTCAAATAAATTCCCAAATTAGTCAAATATTAGTGTTGGGTCATTACATTAAGAAGCTTTATTAATGCTGTCGTTGCTACTATTATGGAATTTAGCAGATGGAACTATCTTGTGTTTACGAGTCCTGGTGTGGCTTCTATTAAGCATTTGTGTGAAACTACTTAGACTTGGCCTTCTTGGGTTAATAGGTTCAATTGGTCCTTACTACTAACGGTATTTTTTTTTCTTATGATTCCTTGTGGAGGGAGCTATCAGGCGGTGGGGTTAAGAAGCCTACGACGCATCTAGTTTAGTTCTAGGTTTCCATTCCTAAGGCATCGTTTAGTTTATAGATTGCCATCAGTTGTCATCTTGCTATGTTTGACTTCATTAATGAGTTTGTTGCGAGCCCTATTGTGACAAAACCCGTCCTAAATCCCCCCGAGATTAACGCGGTTCGTGCCTGCTCGCGTTTTACACGAAGTGTCAGATAAGGGATAATTCCAACCCTAGCCCCACCAGGGCTTCTAGAGTGCGTCAGGATCGGAGGAGGAGTGTGATGTCTCGGTCTCTGCTACGGCTCGCATCCGTGATCAACCTGAAGGGTATTAAAACCATTAAAAGTTGTGAGTGGACGAAAATCAATAATTTAATAAAACATTTCACAAAAAGACGTTCATGCCCTTCACTAAAAAGCATGCATGCATTCGAAAACAAGTTATCAAACCATTAGGGCCTTAGCCCAAAACCGCGAATCAAACCATATGGGAACTCAGCCAGAAACCAATACCAGTGGGAACTCAGCCCAAAATCAAAACTGACAGGACCGCCCCCGAAGGGACATTGATAACCCGTGCACGGTCCTGCTCCCGTCTGGCAAGTCGACTGAAGTTCCCAATTTACCCTCAGTACTTGCCAAACCAGGGATAGCCACACACGTACTCACTCATGCCTCCGCCTCTCGATCAGCCTCGATCAACGCGCCACGACCTGGAAGGTCAATAAAACACAAAAAGGTGTGAGTGGACAAAAATGAATCAGTTTAAAAAACAGTTATAGAAAGACATTTCTACCCTCCACGTAAAACCAATGCTTGCATTCAAAAATCATTTCTTAATCCATTTCATTTCCAACATAAGAAAACCGTGTATGAAAATCAAAATCATTTTCCTTTTCTTAACCTTCGGGTCTTAGCCCGTAGACGTAAACATAAGGCCTTAGCCCAAAACCATGAATCAAATCCAAGTACACAACATAATCCAAATCCATCAAACCATATAAACCGGGCCATTGCCCAACACATCCGAAAACATCGGAAATCAACAATAATTCAGAAGTTAAATCAATCTGCTGGATCTCAAGTGCGCCCGAGTCTTTAAACTCAAAAACATGCGCATAATCAGGCCTTCCCGGGATATTAACGAGTCTTTAAACTCAGAACATAATCAATATGCCTCAAGGGGTATCATACCGAGTCTTTAAACTCAAAACAGTAACCGAGTCTTTAAACTCATCAAGGGCCCTCCCCCGTCATCAATTAACCGAGTCTTTAAACTCAAAACTTGATCCAGCAATAACACCGGATCTTTACACCCAAAACCATTTGTAAATCACAACAATCTAGGATCCATCGTGATCCACTTTCCAAACCATTCCGAAATCACATTTCGTCATAATAGGACTTATGTCCGAATTTCACATTCAAATCCCCAATCATATCTGTCATCCATTCCCGAAACCGAATTCGTAATAATGATTCCGTAAGCCAACATCCGGAACCACCATTCCGAACCCAATCCAGAAATCCACTTTTAAGTTTCTGAAATCCGAATCTCGTTCATCAAAATTACTTTTATGCCCTAGGTATCATGCCCGAAATCACCTTTTCCAAAATCCATTTTAAATCTTTGAACAAAAATCAAATCCCAAATTCAATTCATCAAAATCATGAACAATCACAACATAATCAAAATCTCGTAAAACGTGCGATTCCGTAAAAAATCTCGATATCCGTGTCAACACCGTAAGTCATACTCACAATCATAATAAAAACATCCTTAAAACATCATACGCACAAGTCATGTAAAATCGTTCATCAAACCATCATCAAATCATAAGAGAAACCAGTCTCGAAATATGTGCAGTTTCGTATTGTATATCAAAATACGTATAAATACAGAAATCGAAATCATCACAAGTCACAATCATAATCATAGAAACATTTATGCATGCATTAAATTTTCGAAAGTAAAGTCCACTCACACACATTTCGTCATTGCCACGATACGCTTGCACCTACGCCGTTCCCCGGCCAATCCACTGTCACCGGATTTCCCGAACCTGCCCAAATCCCATAATAAGGTCACTAACTACTTCACAAAGTTCATACTAAAGCCCCGTAATTTTCCCGGATTTTTAACTATTTTTAACTGAACCCTAAAACCTTCGGACATCCCGCAACTTATCGAGACTATGTCTGATCGACTCGAAACCAATCCCAAAATGTTCGTTACAACAAATACTTTAAAAGTCATGTTGGAAGATTCCCCAAACTACCCTTCACGCGCCCCCACGCGTGTCTGCAAGCTTCTGCGCGTGAATAGTGTCACCATCAACCTCTGGTCGACCCGGTTCTGACCGGGTCAGATCGGTCTCTGTAACTCGAACTGACGTGGCAGGTTTCCATCCAATTTTCAACCAATTTCAGCCCTTTCAACCCCATTACCTTCGTCCTATGCTAAGTAGTCGTTCTATCTAGGAAAATCTGAGAATTAAATGGAAAGTCTTACCACCCAAGCTTCGAACCCAAAACTCATAAATCTCAGTTTCTATTTCCGGCCACCACGGTGCTCTCCCGTCACGGCTTCACGTCCTTGAGTTCAATAATAACTTCCTACGTCTGCAATAGTCACCATAATCACTCAACAATTCTCCAAAACCATCAATCCCACTTTGAACGATTTCTGGAAAAACAGGGGACCCGAAAACTTAGCTGTTCCCTGACCTCCACCGTGGCCTCCACCACGGTTCTTAGGGTCCAAGAAGCAATCTTCTACCTCTAATCACCCCCTCAGACAAGATTAAACGGGTTTTATCGATTGCAATTTCACAACAGCCCACGATTCCTTCTCTGTCGCTCTGGTATTTCTCACCTCTAACAGTCCCTCTTCATTCAGTCATTCCACTAAACACTCCCACACACAAATCAACCCAACTCTAATCACTCACTCACCCTGCCTGTAAAATCTCACCCGACTTGCTCTAATGGAAGAATGACCAATCTGTTCTCACTCTCTGTTTTTCACCTTAGAAGCACCAACACCGTTTTAAAATCACCAACACGCAATGTGCACTCTCAGACCCAAATACCAGCACACAAACAACCTCTAATTTCAGGCACAAGTACCACTTGATCTCACATTGAACAAGATCGACTCTCTCTCTTTGTCTCTGTTCTTCACATTCCCAGGGCACGCCTGCCTCCCACTCAAGGCAAAAACCAGTCCCCCCGTGCTCTGATTCACACCCACTAGCTTCGAACTCCCATTCCTTAACCGTGCACCCATTCCAAACACACTAATACACACTGTGCACTTCCACTTAAGATTTTAAACAATTCCCACAAAACCACTCACGGCTGTGTTCAAACTGCACCCTTGGAAATTACCATTTTACCCTTCTTTAATTTACCAAAATACCCTTCTGACTACGCCCAAACTACGCATTAAATTAAACACGTAATTTGAGTATTGTGCAATTTAAACCCTTTTTGTGTAGATGTAGTATTGGTAAATAGGGATCGTTCTTAACCGGGGAAATAGGGAACATTAATAATGTGTTAGTGGGAGATGAATAAAAGAATAACGAATTAAAGAATTAAATAATAAAGAATAAAAGAATAATGAATTAAAGAATTAAATAATAAAAGAATAAAAGAATAAAAGAATAAAGAATAAAAAGGAATCAAAGAATAAAAGAATTAAAAAATAAAAGAATAAAGAATAAAAAGGAATCAAAGAATAAAAGAATTAAAAGAATAAAAGAATAAAAGGGGGGGTTTTGAAAAGATTTGTAATTTAGCTAAAGACAACACTAACTAAAAATTAAAATGCAAACGTTCATGCTAATTAGAACTTACAAACCATAGAGTAGTTTCATAGACAAAACCCACACTTTTACGTAAGTAATTTCGAATTAACAATCACATTAATTCTAACATTTTGCTCATAATAAACCAATCACGAAATCCTACCTTCATCATCTCAAATACTTACATACATCTTTCAATATTATAAATGCATCAACCATTAATGTGCGTCAAACATCAATATGCTTCAAACATTTACAACATGATTTACCTTAAGTTTATAATTAAATGCGCCGACAGCGATCAACATTTAATCTCTTCAATTCTACTCTAAGTGCACCGACAGCGGATAAAACACTTAACATCAAATTGAAGTTTAAGCACTAAAACATATGAAGTAAAAGAAATTCAAAAAGTAAAACACATGGAGATTGCATTCTTACTTACAAATGTTAGAAAGAAAATACCAAGATCAAAGTAAAGAAGAAATGAAAATAACATAAATTAAGAATAATGAATTAAAAGGAAACTACTTAATAAGAAAATCTACAAGAAGTTAAAATGGTCCCCAAAAATGTCTCTCAAAAGAGAGAAACAAAAGAACTAAACTAAGAACTAAGAACTAAGAACTAAGAACTAAGAAAAATGAAAGAAATGGAAGAATGAAACTAATAGGGGACTCCCCAAATACATGAAATGACCTCCCTATTTATAGAGGGAGTGTCACAATTGTTTAATTAAAAGTACAAAATTAAAATATAAAAATAGCAATAAAATAGTACATGAAGAAGTGATGGAAATGATGAGATTGGGTGAGAAAAGATGCTGATTTTGGGGCAAATATGCTGATTTTAGGGAAAAGTGCTGATTTTGGGGAAAAGTTGCTGATTTTGGGGCAAATATGCTGATTTTGGGAAGTATTGGGGGCTGCTGGATTTTTGGCTTGGGCTGCTGGATTTCAGCAGCTTCCCACCGAATTTCCTTGCGATTTTCGGTGGTTTCTCATATTTCGTCCATAATTTCTTCGTTATAATTCCGATCGGGACGATTCTTTCACCAAAATGCTCCAAATTCCAAGCTTTATTTATTTCTACAAAAATATCACAAAATAAATTAATTTGTCCTAATTATTTATTATTTTAATATTAAAAGTCAAGTATAAAGGGTATAAAATAATATAAAATAACGCTTATTTGAGGACCTATCACCTTCCTCGTTCTAGACCCGTAACTCGCCAGTCCGACGTCCGTTTTCAGTGTGTTTTCTGTCTACAAAACCCAGGGCATCAAGACCTACCCAACGGTTCTCGAATGGTGTGAAAAATAGTGATCAATAAAAAATTCAACATTTTCCCCCTTTTCGTTCTAATTACGAAAATGCCCTTGAACTTCCGAACCTCACAACTTCTTCCCTGGTCGTCGGAATTGGACGTGCCACCTGTCTATGAACTCGTGACGTCCTGAACTACGTCACGGTCATCGGTCAAAGTCCGTTTGACCGCCCGAGAAAAAAGTCAACCGTTCGCCCATTACCTAGGGGAAAATCGTCATTTTCTTCAAATTTTCCAAACTATCCGTTTTTGAACGTCCGGGTCGTTACAAAAAACAGTAGGGACTCAACCCAAAACCAATATATGTGGGTCTCAGCCCAAATCGATCCTCGGCATCCCTGATGCTTGACATCCGAGATGTCACAACCAACTCCACCGTCACGGTTCCAAGCTACGCATGCTACCCGAGGTCTCAAATCCCAAGTCTCCCCATGGTGCACACCAGGTCAATGACCCGCATATCAATGACCCTCAATGGGGGGGAGGTTTTAACCTCTGACAATCCTGTTCTTGAGTCACTATACCGACCGGTCGCTCCGTGCAATCACCCCTCGCAAGCAATGCCCCGTGACTACTCCAGGATACTACGAGACGTCTGAGGAGACAACCCGCCACTCCAAGATACTACGGGACGTTTGGAGGGCATACGTTCGTGAGGATGGGGGATCATTCAAAGGGCTATGCCCGGGTTTTCGATAAAACTATCGTAAATCCAAATCTAGTTGGGGTCCCCGACCCAAAATCACATTTATAAATCATAACTGTGCCTTCCGCCCGATATCATAACCAATTGGGCCTCATGCCTGAATTCGTAACCGACGGGGCCCCCTGCCCGATCGTTTAACTCAAATGGGCCTCCAGCCCGATTTCTCATCAAATCAAATGGACTCCAAGTCTGATGGTTTCCAACCAAATGGGTCTCATGCCTGATTCCATGTTTCTAAATCCAAAACCTTTTCGTTAAACCCTCATTGAAATACTAACACGTATAAGTATCGTATAAAATCGAAAATCTTGAAATACGTGTAAATACGGAAAACCAAATACCACAATCATATGCATACAAGGCATTTCAAAACATGTTCATAAACACATATAAAACAATTATGTATGCATCAATTCAGAAAACCAAAGTCCAATCACAGACTGTCCTAGCTGCCGCCTCGATACGCGCGCCAGAAGCCTCTCCCGGGACAATCACCATCTCCGAGGTTCCCAAACCTGTCCAAATCATACTAGAGGGTTACTAATTACCTTAATAACCTCTCAT
The DNA here is from genome assembly GCA_032719365.1 of Prinsepia uniflora. Taxonomy (NCBI): domain Eukaryota; kingdom Viridiplantae; phylum Streptophyta; class Magnoliopsida; order Rosales; family Rosaceae; genus Prinsepia; species Prinsepia uniflora. The sequence continues at coordinate 57,695,969 of CM064868.1, read as the reverse complement.
AAAAGCCCCGTAATTTTTCTGAATTTTTAACTATTTTTAAACTCGATCCTAAACCTTCGGACATCCTGAACTATATCGAAACGATGTCTGATCGACTCGAAACTAGTCCCAAAATGTTCGTTACATCAATAGATGAAATTACAAGTTGGACACTTCCCCAAAGGATGACCCACGCGTCCTCACGCGCTACCCAAATAGGCTGTGCGTGAAGCCCACGCGCTAGTGTACAAGGGTCATCATCAAGCTTCGGTAGACCGGGTCCGACCAGTTTGTCTGCAATCCGGTCCGGACTGTACCGGCGTGACTGGTCCGAGCCCATATCTCTCATTTTCGACCCAATTTCATCCCTTCCAATCCCTATAGTTTCCTCTAATCATTCTCTATCTTTCTACGGTCTCAAAACACACAGAAAGGTCCTAGAATTTACCTGCCCGATCGAAGAACACACGGCCCAATTATCCGGCCGTCCATCTGGGCTTCTCCGCCGTCATCCTCCGTCCAAAGCCATCCCCCTCGACTCAAAAGGAACCCATGATCATTATCCAATCACCAGCACTCACCCAAAACGTACCAAATCGAAGTCCAATTTTTGAACTCAATCGGGTTGTCGGGTTTCTTCTTTCGTCGTGGCTCAGCCGTTCCTAGCCATCCAACTACCCTGCCGATCTCAGTCCTCCTCTCTCAGTCCTTCCATGATAAAAGAACAGAAGGGAATGGTGGTGTGGTTGTGAAGGTTGCACGGTTTTGGGTGGGGGGGGGGGGGGGGGGAGAGGTTCGGGTTGGTCGATCGATGAAAGCAAAGGGATGGATATGCATGTATCTGTGGTAGGTGGGAAATGGATGGGTGACACTTGTCACTCATCCATTGGGCCTGTTTCAAAATATATGGGGCCACTGAGACAAAAGTCCACCCGTCTCGTAATTTGTGTAATAGTTCCTCGAAACTTCCGTGAACCGTAACTTTTCAGTCGAATGTTCGATTTCGACGTGCCGCCTATCTACGGACTCGTGACGTCTCGATCTACGCAAACGGTCATTGGCCCTCTGGCATCGGATCTCCCGGGTTAAAAGTCAACTTTTTACCCTCATTGAGGGGTAAAAATTGTATTTCATCTGAACGTCCGTTAATCCTCGGCTAATCCCCGATTAGCCCCACTAATCCATAATTAGTCTTACTTAATCCCTAAAATTAGGGACGGGTCGTTACAAACTTCCCTTCTTAAATAATTTCTTCCTCGAAATTCCAACCGACCCAATTCCACAACTAAATTGTGGAAATCCAATCATGTCCCAAGTAGGGGGTACTCTTGTGTAATCATACATGTCCGCCATAACACACCGTACTCATCGGTACGTACTATCGCCGAAGCTTCCAAAGCTCCAACTAGACTCTCGAGAAGTCACCTTGTCAGTGGATAAGTCTCCCTCGAGACACCAACACTTGCAATTTTCGAGAATCCACCCATCGGATCATAAATCTCACTCGAGACTTCCGACATTCGTTGATCTCGCATGTCACTCCACTCCGACAGGTTAGCTATACTAGGTTGTCATCCAAATGACTTTTCAGCATGATGGTTCTTCTCAGTTGACAACCTAAGTTAACATCGTAGTTAGTTTTTTAAACTACCACTCTGACATTTCCCAACTTCGAGTCATCAATTCGGCTTTTCAGCGTAACGACCTTTCTCATCCGACAACTGGAGCTGACATCCTGTTCAGCATCCGATTCGATAACATCCGCTAGAATCTGCCATCACAATGGGCACAAATCTCACCTCGCAGGTTGTACTCAAAGTTGCGGCATCTAACGGCCTTGGTACTCACATCAGTCATTTCCCCTCATTTTCCCATACTCATGCTGACTCTCACCAGAGTCCCCATCAACTACATCCCAATCCAAGTCTGTCAGATACCGATTAAATCTATTACCACCATAGGTCATAACCATCGTGACCAGCCAGCAACTCCCGGCACCACTGCGCTTTCGTTGCACTACTCTAATCTCGACTCACTCTCGAGTCCCCATACCGTCGTATCACGTACCCTGTCGAAACACATTTGACATCTCACCAATCTTGGGTGTATCTAGACCTCATCGAATACTTTGCTAGCAGAGGTAATATCCTATTTGGCATGAGAGGCCTTGTTAGAGTGTGTCGAATCCGAGGGATGTCCACTAGCAGAGAATGCCACGGTATAGTTGTCATATGGGTTCGTATGACATGACGTGGTTGGGCAGTAGTGGACACCGAAGAGGGCCAGTTTCTTGTGGGCCCAGTGGCTGGAGGCTGGAGAGTTACGAGAGAACGAGATCCTCATATTGTGCTTATTGGTTGATTGGACACAAGTATTGGGGTATGACGACTTTTTGGAGTCGAGAGCGATGGATCGGTCAAGATGGTGGTGCTGCAGTGAGCAGCTAGGTTTGTGATAACCCTAGTTGGTGATTGATCGGACAACTTACCAGGAGAGTGGTACTTGTCGACCGGTTCTTGAATTGAACTGATTAGTGGATGTTGTGTGTTGATCGATTAGTACCTGCGGTGAGTTAATCGCATGGGTATGGGGTCTCGATGGCGATGTACGTTGGTGTGTCTGCACGAGATTATGGTGGGCACTACTATCGAGATTGGATGTAGTCGCGGTGGTTGAGAAGTGGACGACATGTGGGGAACGTTCATTTTCTAGTACGAATTGTTATAATGGTCGTACCCGGAGTTGTGGGGTACGAGGGCGGCAGAGTTCCTCCAACCTGAGAAGAGATTTAGGATTGGTTTGATTCGTACCCCACGTGGCGGTGATGCAATGATGATAACGAGGGGAGACGACGAGCAACGAGATGAGGGTAGCATGTTTTGCTCTCAATGTGATGTGCAGGTCGAGGTTGTGATGTCTCTGCAGTGGTAATAGCCCTCATCAACCTGAAAAGTTAGGGTAAAAGTATGAGGATTCAGTGGAATCAAACCCTAGTTAGTTTGTGTTTGGCACGAGGTGCGATGGCTTAGGGTTCGATTGGCACATGATGTCGTGTCTTAGCGAGGTGATATCAGTGGAGGTCATGGATAACCCCGAGTTTTAGACTGTTGGGTCATCCGTATGGGCTTCTCCGCCGTCGTCCTCCGTCCAAATCCATCCCCCTTGACTCGCCAAGGAACCCCATGATCACTATCCAATCACCAGCACTCACCCAAAACGTACCAAATCGAAAGTCCGATTTTTGAACTCAATCGGGGTTGTCTGGTTTCTTCCTCTGCCGTGGCTTAGCCATTCCCATCCATCCAACCGCCATGCTGATCTCAGTCCTTCCATGATCAAAGAACATAAGGGAATGGTGGTGTGGTTGTGAAGGTTGCACGATTTTTTTTGGGGGGGGGGGGGGTGGGGGGGGGGGGGGTTCGGGGTTGGACGATCGAATGAAAAGCAAAGGGATGGATATGCATGTATATGTATTAGGAGGGCAATGGATGGGTGACACTTGTCACTCATCCATTGGGCCTATTTCAAAATATCTGGACCCACTGAGGACAAAAGTCCACCCGTCTCGGAATTCGTGCAATAGTTCCTCGAAACTTCCGTGAACCGTAACTTTCTCGTCGAATGTCTGATTTCGACGTGTCGCTTATCTTCAGACTCGTGACGTCCCGATCTCCGTCACGGTCATCGGCCCCTCGGGTATCGGACCTCCCCGGGTCAAAAGTCAACTTTTTGCCCTCGTTCAGGGGTAAAATCGTAATTGCACCCTGACCGTCCGTTAATCCTTGACTAATCCCCCGATTAGCCTCACTAATCCCCGATTAGCCTCACTAATCCATAATTAGTCTGAAATAATCCCTAAAATCAGGGACGGGTCGTTACATATTGCCGCATGCATTTTGTATGGAAGAGAGAGTGAAACTTATAAGCATTTTTTTTCTTTAAATGCTTATTTACTTGTGGCATTTGGCGAGTTATGCAAAAGTGTGGTGTGTTATGGAGAAATCCCGCTTGTCCATCCTTTGTGGCATCACCGAATGCCAACACTCTCCGACACAGCCAACTATCTGCTAACTCATTCGTCGCATCCTGCGGTATCTACGAAAACCAAACTCACTCATGGTCTACCTGACCATACCAACCTAGCCGGATCCAACACGAAGCATAGGTCCACTGCGCTACTCTGATCCACCTAATGGAATCCTGACCGTTTCATTCCCAAAACATGACCTACAATGGTCATCCCAACTCGGTTTGTGGTTCCTATCAGATACCAGCACCTCACGACTGGCCACAACTTCAACTCACGAGGTGCCCATCCTACCGTTCACAGGCATCCCAGCTTCGTGGGCACATCATCTCCTATCTCGGGCTCACAGCAAACCAGTCATGAACCTCCGCTCATACAGAACCAAAACCCTTAAACTATGCTCGGGTCAGGGAAACTGACCAGCCCTCGTCTTCCACAACTCTAAGCACCTTAACACTCCATGGTCTCACTGGACTCCACAAGAGTCATCCACCAAGCCCCTCTAATACCTCGGTTGTACCCAGCAGCACCATCTCCAATCCGGCCGTAAGTCGGCCCAAGCCACAACACTAACGAACCACAAACCCCAACTCATGTTTTCCAGACTAAGCACTTCTACTGGGTTTCTCACCAAGTTTCCCACATTTACCAAACCAGTCGGGTTATCAAAACCCACGACATCAAAAACCCACGGCATCCACTAGCTCACAACACCCTCACCACTTCGGGTCGTCACACCCGACTAAGAACATCCCTTAACGTAAAGTCTACACAATCGTCAATCGGTAACCATCGCCCGGGGGAAATCCCTCAACTCTAAGCATCCATCTACTCGTAGCTGCACAAATTCAATCTCAACCAAACTGACCAAGGGTCACAAATCCAATCTCCATCCGGCCCAACAAGCCACCGTCAACCAACCCACGAGTACCATCCAGTTTGTAATGACTCGAAAATTCGAAAAAGGAAAATTTGGAAAATTTGAAGGAAATGGCGATTTTGCCCTTGATTTTAGGAGGTGAAAGTTGACTTTTTGATCGGGACCTTATTTGTATTTTTCGGAAGGACCGTTGGATAGGTCTCAGGACGCTGAATCCGTAGATAGGCGGCATGCATATATCGGAGGTCGGATGTGAAAGTTATGGGTCTGCGAAGGCTAGGGGTATTTTGGTAATTAATTATGCAAGGGGTAAAATGGTAATTGTGGCTGGTCCAATTAATGAATCAGCGTTTAGTGACTCATTCAGTCCAGTAAGTGACACATGTCACTGCGGTTAGAGGGATTGGTGGCCCTGTTTGATATCGTGTATGAATTCATAACAAAGCCAACCAAAACCTCCCATCCCTTTGTTTAAATTTGATCAAATTGATTGATGGATGAGGCCAAGGATAAAACCTGAGATGGTGGGACAAATCCACAGAGAAAAACAAGTGAGAATTAGAGGAGAATTGAGGAAGATAGACCCCTAAACCCGAAGACCCAAACCCGTGGAAGCTCCAACCTTCCAAAATTCGAAATCAAAGACATAAACTGTAATTATTCAAATTGAGATTCAATTGAGTCTTCTGGGATCAATTGAGTGTATTCAGCTCAAATTTGAGAAGATTTGACACAGGGAAGGCCATGAACAAACATGGCGGAATTGAGAGAAACTTGGGATTGAGTTCAGGTGATTCGAGGTAAGAATCAATGTAATTGATTTCAGAATTGTGTGTAGAGGACCCCTCTGTGACTTCCTAGTTGATTAGAATCAATAATTAAGGCCTAATTTGGTGAATTTGAGAAGTTGAACTCGACGGCAGGGGATTCAAAATTTTAGGTTTAAGTTCAAACCGTGTGAAATGAATGATACAGACCTTCAATTAAGATGTGTTAGATGAGATCCAATGAAATAATTGAAAGAAACAAGGTCGAATTGATTGAGAACTAACCGGGTTGAATCGCGGGTTACCGGACCCGTTTGCAGGCTAATCGGGTGAAGGAGATGACTGTGCAAGGTATGGTAGCACGCGCGTGGGTTTCAAGCGTAGCCTGACAGGACCCACCCCGATTATCACCCCGATAACCGAGGTGAACCCTGCTCCCGTCTGACCACCGAATCCGAAAGACCAAAACAACCTCACTAAAACCACAAATTTACATTGCCAGACAAGGGAGAAAAGTTCTATCGTTTACAGAGCATAGTATCAGTAGTAAAACAAAACAAGCCCTACTATCAGCTAGGCGCGCAACAGATGACTTTATGCCTCGACTTCTGCCTCAACGGTAGCCCCAACGCTCGCACCACGACCTGGAGGGTGTTAAAAACATTAAAAATGTCAGTGGACTAAAAATAAATAAGAGTTATAAAAGCAGTTCCATAAAAATCAAGGTTACACCCTCCATTTTGAAAACATGCATGCACAACCAAGTACCTTAAAACAACAGTAGCATGAAATGAAACAACGTGCAGAAATTATTAGAAATCAAAACCAAAGTTCAGGCACTCGGCCTTAAAGCCATAGAAACCAAGTTATTCGGGTCACAACCCAACATATTCGAAAACCAGTGAAAAACATCAATCATACATATTTACTGGATCTCAAGTGCGCTCGAGTCTTTAAACTCAAAACACAATTCGCAATAGCCAGGCCTTCCCGGGATATCAACGAGTCTTTAAACTCAAAACACAATCACAGGCCTCGGGGGGTATCATATCCGAGTCTTTAAACTCAAAACATATACCGAGTCTTTAAACTCAACCACATCAGTCCAGGGCCCTCCCCCATAAATCAATCCGAGTCTTTTAACTCAAAACCAGATCCAGTGGGTTTTCTCTTTTTCCGGGTCTTTAAACCCAAAATCATTTTACAAACATAAGAAAAATCCATCGAAAACCGAAATCCAAAACTAAACTGAAAATCTTCGAAAAACCGAAAGCACGTTTCTCGAAAAGGGCTCCTACCCGGATTTGTCCTTCCAAATCCCCAAATTAGATCCACAAATTTTCCATAAAACAGAATGCGTAATAATATAATCATTTATCCGAAACCATATTCACAAGCATCACAGAAATCATATTCTCGAAGTACGTGCAAATTCGATAAGTAAAACAGTTATAGAAACATAAGTAAGTAAAACAAGAATATAGAGACATAATTCATGAAATCATATATCGAAAGCAAAAAAGCATAATCGAAACATAATTAAATAAGTAAAACAGTTATGCATGCTCAGTTAGAAAACAAAGAGTCCACTCACAACTTCTGTGCGCGTCAATCGCGTCCCGTGCGATCCTCGATCGTCTTAGGCAAATCCCGACCTGTCCAAAGTCACCAAAACTCGTCACTAACACGTCGACGAAGGTTCTCCTAATTCCCCACAAATTTCCCGAAACCTAAACGTAACGAAACGAAACCCTAAACCTTCAACCTCGTAGAACTAACCCAAAACAACGTCCGATCCTCCAGAAACTAGTCCCAAAAGATTCATTACAACAATTAGACCAAAAACCTAGTTGGAACTTTCCCCAGAAACCACCGCACGCGCCCCCACGCGCCGCCCAAAGTGGCTGCGCGTGGGCCTCACGCGCCTGCACTGTTCATCGTCTTCAACCTCCGTTCACTGGTCCAGACCGGCTCAGCCAAACCGAACCTGCGTGACGGTTCTCCACCGTCCCTCAGCCGTTTCTGCTCCTTTTTCCACCAGTAGCTTCGTCCCTTTCCTAGTACTCGATTCCCCTACTCTAAGCACAACAATACGACCCCTAACTTCTCTCTCCAAGCTCGAAACAGAACCCGTCCAAATCCCTTGTTCTTGCTCCCGACCCACCGTGCAATCCCCCATCACGGTGTCGACCTCTACAGCTCCCTAGGAACCTACTGAACTCCCTAGGACTCACCAAAAACCTCGACTCGTACTCAAACTCCACGACTTACCATTTGAAGGAAAACGGAAAAACAGGGGAAACAGAGAAACCTCACTTGTCTGTGCACTGCCGTGAACGCTGCCGTGTCCCAGCCCGTCCAACGCCTCGTCTCTGTCGTCTGCTCTCTCTCACACCCTGAATTTGAACGGTTTGCTCAAACACAGCAACACCACCACCTCGATTCTTCTCTGTCTCCCACTCACTCGATCACCAGAATACACAAACACACACTGCAACCCAAACAATTTTCCTCTCTGCCCAGGCTCTGTTCTTCTCCCTCTTCGAGCAAACACGACTCAACCCAAACCTATATAATTGCACCGTGCAAATGCTAGAACCCACTACACACACCCCACGTGTCCACCATTCCATGGCCCAAACTCAAAATATCCAATCTCTCCTGTACACTTGTCCCAATCTGATTTGCACAAATCCCAAGGCACCAAAAGACCAAAATGCCCTTGTGAATCAAAATTACCATTTTACCCTTCGCTGCTTTAAGACCCGTAACTCACTCGTCCTACGTCCGATGAACGCATGCCGCCTGTCATTGAACTCAGGACGACGAGATCTACCTAACGGGCCTCGGTCTACGTGTAAAAACCCTGTCGTACAAAAAGTCAACTTTTCCCCCTATTTTAATCAAATTACGGTAATGCCCTCAACCTTCCGAACATCATAACTTCCTCCTCGGATGTCGGAATCGGGCGTGACACCTGTCTACGGACTCGTGACGTCCCAAAGTACGTCACAGTCATCGGTTAATGCCTAATTGACCGCCCGAACTAAAAGTCAACTTTTTTTGCCCATTCCAAGGGCAAAATCGTCATTCTGTGCTACAGTCCAACAGTAACCATCTAATTACCGCTTAACCTAGTTAATCCGTCACTAACCACTTTAATAATCCCGGCTCTAGGGACGGGTCCTTACATAGCCACTCACGGCGGCGCGTGAGGGCGCGTGGGCACGATTCCCGAGGTGAGGTCAACAGGACTTTTGTTCTATGCAATGTAATGAACAATTTGCCGTTAGTTTCGAGTCAATCAGACACCGTTTCGATATTGTTTCTAGGGTCTGAAGGTTTATGTTATGTTTTAAATTAATATTTAATTCCCGGAAAATTATGGGAAATTAATATGATGTTAATTAAGTTACTAGTGACCCTTAATAATGAATTTGGGCAGGTCTTGGAATTCCTGGAAGGTACCAGAAATTACGGAAATGCGTGCAGCTCAGAAAGCGAGCGGTTTGGATGGTGTGTGAGTGGACATTTGTTTTATAAACTGTTATGCATGCATAGTTAAATGTTTTACATGATTGATTGCATGATTTGATTTGCAATGATGTCATGATGATTTGGCATGATTATTTGTGATTTAATGATTATTTTAATCGGTCTTTTGGGCACGTTTTACGAGGAATGTGCAAATGATGTTTTGGGTTAGGCCCAGAGTAAAAAGGTTTCAAAAAGGATATTTTGACTTAATTGGTGAGTCAAGGATGATTTCTGGATTATGTTACTGTTCCAAATGAGATTTTACAGATTTACATGTAAATGGTATTTGGGCTTGAGACCCGGTCGGGAATGATTTTGACTTGGCTTGAAGTCAAGGATTTGATTGAAATATTTTGGGATGTAATCCCGGGATGGTTTTCATTGTGATTTTGAGTGCCCAGACGGTCGAAGCTAGGGGATCACCCAGACGACCAGAGGTTGGGGATATGATTGTGAGTTGTTTTTACGGTAAGCCAGCTTCTCGGATGCGACTGAGCCTGGATGTACCGCTCGGATGTGTTTGAGCCTGGAGATGTGTTCGCCCAAATGTGACTGAGCCCTAGGGTTGAGCCCAGATGTGTCTGATCCCGAGAATGTGGCTGGATGGTGGCCTACGCGTAGTGCGGATCTGATTGTGTTATTGATTTTGCACTTGTGAGTAGTGCTGTTTGATGTTGATTGTGATTTCGTACTGGTATTGAGTACGGGTTCTGGTCTTTGTGGCCAAGTGATTATGTTTTCATATGTTTTGGCTTGAAAGCCGATGATTATTATTCATATGTTTTACCCTATGCATGCATGGTTTGATAAACTGGAGAGGAAACGGTCTATTTGAAATGTATTTTGAAATGATATTATTTTTGTCCACTCACACCTTTTATGTTTTGATGACCCTCCTGGCCGTGGCACGACGTTCGGGGCTGATCGAGAGGCGGAGGCATGAGCGGAAATCAGTGCAGTTATCCCTTGTCTGACAGGTGCTGCGGGTTAGTTACGAGACTTCAGTTGACTTGTCAAACGGGAGCAGGACCGGGCACGGTTATCAAAGTTCAGTTGGGACGAGTCCTGTCATAGCTCAACAGGCTACTACCGGGCCCTACAGGCCGATCAGTCTACCAGTAACCGTATCTCACCATCCGGGTGAACCACCCTAGCACACGGCTGACCATCTGTTGGAGCTACTCCATCTGACCCTAAAGGCCAACCGACTATCACTCCGGCCCTAAGCAGGCATACATCTCACCATCCACCACGTATCGGGCAACGCATCACCCAGGTGCTCGTGCTCTCGTCACTAACTACGCCACTAACTAACGTACTTTCTCGTCCAGGTTGATGACGAGTTGTTCCACGTCGAGACATCACATCCACAGTAGTATCACAACACCCAAGTCGACGAACCAACTACTCTGGGAGCTAGATCCTCGTGTAAAGTGCACAAATCTAGCTATGATACCAATTTGACACGACCCACCCTCAATCCCCCGGGATTAAGGGATAAGTCATGCTCCCGTTTAACTTATATACGACACAAAGGCTAAACCATCATCCAACCTCCATGTAACACGTAAGCTGGACAAGGGATACCAGACCCAAGTACCAAATCCACCTTCCGATGTCCCAAAGTGCGCAGAACTTATTGTGGATCGCGTATGTGATGTCTCCATCTCTCTCTCATAACAGCCTCATCAAACTTGAAGGGTATCGAAACCATAAAAGACTGTGAGTGAACAAAAATAAATAATACGTTCAGAAAAACATTTATCAGAAAAGACAATTATACCCTCCACGCAAAAACCAATGCATGCATATGAAACCCTTTTCATAAAACCATTTCATGTCCAAAATACGAAAACCATCAATGGAAACTAGAATCATTTTTTTTTCTCAAATCCATGTCTCAAATCCAGGGCCTCAGCCCAAACTCCTAAATCCTCATCATCCGGGCCACTGCTCAAAACATTTGAAAAACCAGTGAAAAACCAATGTAAAATATCAATCAATCAAGTTGCTGGATCTCAAGCGCGCCGAGTCTTTAAACTCAAAACACATGCACATAATCAGGCCTTCCCTGGATATCAACGAGTCTTTAAACTCAAAACACAATCAACAGGTCTCGGAGGATACCACAATAACCGAGTCTTTAAACTCAAAACATATCAATCCAGGGCCCTCCCCCGTCATCAATCAACCGAGTCTTTAAACTCAAAACCAAGTGAAAATCATAGAAATCCAGCAATCCATTTCCAAATCAGAATCTGAATCCGAAATCATCATTCCGTAAGCCGGCATCCGAAATCATCATTTCGAACCCAAATCCAGAATTCCACTTTTCAAGCTCCAAAACCGAATCCCGAATCATATTTCAGGAATCCGATTCAAAAACCCGAAATCACGTTTATCGAAATCACTTCCCAAAATCCATTATAAATCATTGAAATCAAATCATATTTCAAATCCCAAAATCATGGTATCAAAACCATTTTCAAATCATCGTATAAAACCATAATCTCGTAAAAAATGCAATTACGCAAGATATCTCGAAATACGTGCAAAATCGTAAATCATCAAGATCATATCACAAACATAGACATCACAAGTAGAAAACATATAAAACATTTATGCATGCATAATAAGTTAGAAAGCAAAGTCCAGTCACAGACCATTCGCGTCGCCGCCTCGATACACGCGTAATTACGCTTTCCCGGCTAATCCAATATCACCGGCTTTCCCGAACCTGTCCAAATCCCATAAGAAGGTCACTAACTACTTCACAAAGTTTCTACTAAAACCCCGTAATTTTTCCAAATTTTTAACTATTTTTAAACGAGCCCTAAAACTTTCGGACATCCCGAAACATATCGAGACGATGTCCGATCGACTCGAAACCAGTGCCAAAATGTTTGTTACATCGATTACATCAAAACACGTTTTGACAAATTCCCCAGACTAGGCCCCACGTGCCGCCCAAAGGGGCTGCGCGTGAGGGCCACTCGCCACACTATTCATCGTCTTCAACCTTGCATCGACTCGGTCCAGACCGGTTCAGACCAGTCGATTCAACTGGACCGACGCTCACAGTTTTCAGTAATTTCCAACCCGATTTCAATTCTGTTTAAACCCTTAGTTTCGTCTCATCATTATCTATCTATCTATGGCTTAAAATCACAGAACCAAGGTCTGAATCATACCTTCTCGATCTTCTATTCCACACTAAACTTTCCTTCTCGGTTCTGGCCACCACAGGCCACCTCAAGCCACAGTTTCAGTCCTTATAGCTTTCTTTTAACTTCCAAAACATTCCTTAATTCACCAAATCGATGATTAACTACTAGAAGTCCAAGTACCATTTTTGAACCGAACATAACGTCCCCGGGTTACCTACCTCAAATCGCCGCCATAGGCTCCACCGTAGCCACCACCATGTTTATCTCAACTCCTGTTCCATCCTCCATTCACAAGTCACACACAACTGTTGTCGTTTGAGGGAGTTACATAGGTAAGATCATAGGTGCACTCTGTTCATCTCACGAGTTTATCTACCAGGTTCAGAGCCACCGTCCACGACGGCTCGTCGTGACTGCACCACCTCAATCCTCCCATTCCACTCTCTCTTTTTGTTCACAGGGTAGGCATAAGTAATGAAGATCGAAGGAAGTGAAGGGGTGGAATTCTCTCTGTTTTTCTCTGTTAATCCAAAATCGTGTAAATCCATACATCATTCCCTTTTTAAATTGTGTGAGGGGGCAGGGAGGGTTCCACAAGTCTCCAGATCGGGCTAGGTGTCCAATTTTTTGTGGGCAAACTTCCCAAGAACAGCCAAGTGTCCCTTGATCACTGGGCACCAATCCCAATGCAAGCTAATTGACCAAAATGCCCTTGAGGCTAAATTACCAAAATGCCCCTCACACGTTTAGACCATTAACTGAATCATCTGACGTCCAATGACAACGTGCCACCTGTTGTTGTACTCAGGAGATCGAGACCTACCTAACGGTCCTAGAAATACGTGAAACATACTCGTCGTATAAAAAGTCAACCATTTGCCCTTTTTCAACCAAATTACCAAAGAACCCCCAAACTTCCGAACATCATAACTTACTCCTCGGATGTCGGAATCGGACGTGCCACCTGTCTATGAACTCGTGACGTCCCATACTATGTCACGGTCATCGGTCAAAGTCCATGTGACGGCCTGAACTAAAAGTTAACCTTTTTGCCCATTCCAGGGGCAAAATCGTAATTTCACACAGTCCCTTGATCACTAGTCAAAGTCCACTAGACTAATCCCAATTCCGGGACGGGTAGTTACACTTTGTAGATGCGGAAACATTTTATTTTCTTAGAAGATTGAAAAAAAAGTAGGAAATATATAATTATGAGATGTAAAATTGAAAATATAAATAAAGACTCCAGGAAATAGATGAAGAAAAAGTTGGCCTCTGGAGAAAGACTCTTATCTTATACTTCCCTTTTATTTAGCCTAGCGCGGGAGAAAGAGTTTTTATAATTTCGATAGCATCTTATTAAAATATTTCAATTTTCAAAATATAAAATTGTTTTAATTTAGTTAGAAATAAAAAAATATCGGAATTTGAAAATTGAAAATCTTAATCTCAATCCTTAAATTATGAACATGATTTTAACCCAATTTCCCCACAAGTTAGTGGAGTCTTCTTCAAAAAGGTACCAAAGGTACCTTGCCATCATGGTCGCATTCCAACAATGCATATCACGTACCAAGACCTCTTTCACTCTTAAGCCTACATCCAGTCTTTCATGCAAATTTTACATGATAGGATCCAGAACAATGGTCTGACTAGAGGAAGCAATGAAACATACTTCCAATATTCCGAATAATTATCTTAGGGATGAACAAATAGGAACCCGCAAAAACCATAATGCTATGGAGAACAACTTGGATAAGCAATAACCTGCCATCAAACGAAAAAACTCGATGCTCCCATGCCATAATCCGATTTTGAATCCTTTCTAATAATGGGGCACAATTTGCAAAAATTAACATCAAAGTAATAATTGTGATCCCAAGGTACCAAATAGGCAAAACCCTTCCTGGATTCCAAAATATCTCAACAATTAAATCTTAACACAATGGTCCACACTAGCCAAGGATGAAAATATCGATATCGACGGATATATCGCTCGCCGAATTTACGGATATCTCGCCCCAAATATCAATATCGATATCGATATCGTTTACGGTCAACAAAAATGACGGAAATTGGGTCCAAATGACGGAAATTTGGAATGAAACTTTGGCAAACACTTAAGTACCCAATAATGGTTATATAGGACTAATAAAAACTATAAAATGACTTTGATATGATAAATATATGATGAATCATATGATAGAATATAGATCTGCCGACCACTAACAGTATAAAATCTTAAAGATAAACTTAAATTAAAACATAATTTCATTGATAATATTGCATTAACAATATTGTACACATTGAACTTGATCAAAAACAAGTAGAGTGTCGACCAGCTTGAAAATTAGATTGGTCTTGAATCTCTTGATCTACCAAGACACAAAAGTTTTGCCAACTGATGCTATTTGACCAAAAGGAAATGTATTGTTGGACATAGTATTCGTATATCTCCTTTGAATGGCCTACTTTTCCTCCATAGATAGGGTAGTTCGGATTTACCCAACTAACTTCTCCATAATCTTCATGTGACATTTGAGGGAGATGGTTGTCTAACAGGGGGTGACGATATGGACCATAAGCAGATGGATCATTTGAGTTGTTACTAGGATCGGTGCCTAAACTCATTGACTCAAAACTAATTACCATGGAATCCACAGAAGATGGGTTTCCATAACCTTCATATATGTTTAGTGTCCGAGTGTAATCTTTTCCGACACCACTGATTCCTACTCCTCCTTCTCTACACCTATGATCATAATCTTGTGTGGCATGAGTGAAATCCGCCTCTTCAGTAAATGGGCTCAAGGGTGCATATGTATCGGTTACATGTTCATTTCCCCCGTCATCATCCCCTCCGTCATCCTTGTCTTCATCCTTTGTCTCAACATCATCTCCTCCATCATCAGCATCATCAGCATCATCATCATCATCATCATCATCATCATCTGGAGATTTATTTTGATGAAGTCCCTTACTAGTAGCATCAGCTCGTAAGTCACGTCTACCGGTAGAACCAAGCATTGATCTCTCCCATGAAGACATTGATGGCTCACTTCCTACGTCCTCACTCCCCACTTCTTCAGATAGCACTCTATCGACATTAACACCGTGTTCACTAGCAATATGTGCTACTTGAGGGTCAGGCCTTCCACTATCATCATCCAAGTGAGCTGGCATAATCCATGCTTGAAGTGGATTAGCCTCATTACCTTCCACATGTTGGCCTGCAATTTCCAACAGGTCAACGTAGTCTTCTTCCACAACTTTACCGGCTTCGGCTTCTTCATCTCTTAACTTGAGTTTCATGTTGTAATAACAGAAAACAAGTTGTTCTAACTTAGAATATGCGAGACGATTTCTTTGCTTTGTATGAATTAAAGCAAATGTACTCCAATTTCTCTCACATGCCGAAGATGATGCCGTTTGTGATAATATACGAACAGCAATTTGTTGCAAGCTGGGAGAAGCTTGGCCATATAGTTCCCACCACTCAGCTGTCAATATCAAGTTTAATGTAAGAGGCATTATAAAGTGCTAAGTCATAGAATATCAAGTTAAATGCAAGTAATATACCTGGGGGCATTTTCGTTCATGATTGTACAGTCATAGGTGAACGAAATGTTTTCCTACCATCTCTAAAGTTGATCAACTACATTAAGGCTGATGTTAATATAATGCCATAGATGTACAGATTCAAAATAACTCATCAAGATTCAAAATAACTCATCAAGGTTCATATATGGTAGTGAACTTACGTCTACTCCAAAATTTTGTAAACCCACTTGTCCATTTGGATTCAGTTTGAGGAATACTTGTTGAACTGATTGGACAAGAAAGGAGTCATGCCCAACACCTGCTTGATATTGATATCGGGGATTGAAGTAATAATCTGCAAATCATGAATGAACTTTGCTTAGTAAAAAACAATAAAATAAAATATTAACAAGTTCAATAAGATAGAAATATACCAGCGGCATGTAAGGGATGCACTAATGTTTTTTCCCATCGCTTCTGTATGATTTTAAGGACCCACTTCTTCCCTTTAAGACGGATTATCTTTTCTTTCATTCGATTGAACATATCATATAGGATTGGCATGGTTGGGACTACCTCTGTATCAACAATTCGGAGGATGCAATATAATGGTTCATATATTGATTGCATCATCTCCAAGGACTCCCAGAATCTTTGGTCGAGGATATGAGCCTCAACCCTCTTGCCTTCCACTTTCCTACTCAATGGGCTACCATGCCATTGATCACTGGTAAACAACCTTCTAAGGCCAACTTTATGCTTAACTATACTGTTTATACAAATATAGTTGGTTGCGAACCGAGTTGCGCCAGGACGAACCAAGTCTCCTTGACAGAATTCATGCATCTGAGCAAGTAACCATAGATGATTATAAATGTAGTTAGTTACCTGCCTAGCATTTTTTATGATGAGCGCCATTGTCTCATTCTTCCCAATATCTTCAAATATTAGGTCGATACAATGGGCTGCACAAGGAGTCCAATAGAGCGGATAAGTCTTCATCAGTTCTTTTCCAGCCTTTTTGAAGTTCGACCCATTATCAATAACGATCTGTACAACATTTTGTACTCCAACCTCCTGAACAACTTCCTTCAACAAATTTCCTATGTACACATAGTCTTTATGAAATTTGGAAGAATCAACTAACCTGAGAAATACAGTTGAACCCTTACTATATACCATGAAGTTAATTATGGATAACTTCGTTGGACTGGTCCAACCATCGTACATTATGGTACATCCATAAGTTTCCCAGTGTCGCTTTTGTTACTCCACATACGCCGTCATTTCTTCATACTCCATAGGAAGATATTTATTTTTCACTTCATATGGAGAAGGAGTGGACACGCCTTCACCTGCAAACCAAAACATAAGTTAGCATTTAATGCTATTTCATAAGCTAAATAAAAATGTATCATAAATAAATAAATTTATTAAATACCTGTTCATTGGGCTTTAATGATCATATTATTAACATGATGAGAGTTGGCTTTATTTGGAGCCACGCCTTCATATATAAAAAAATTGCTTATGTATCTACCCAACTTCTCTTTCATCCCTTTCCACATCGATTTTACAGTCTTCTGTTGACTTCGTGCGGTTTTGTAGAGTTTTGGTTCGGGAGGAATTGAAAATGGATCACGCAAACTTTGTGATCGACGCATCTGTTGCGGTGGTTGACGACTGCTACTGCCTCCTTGAGCACCACGCATGGACCCAACTCCATAATTGTCGACACTTCGTCGTGCCTCATCTCTTGATGCATTTACAGCAAAGTGATATGCTGCTCTCTCAGATCTATGCACATCTGGTGGATAAGCGAATCCATCATCATCCTCTTCATCATCGCTATCGTTAATTTGAATGCTCTGTTGAGTGTCCAGTGGATCTCCTCTCAAGCCAGCTCGTATATTCTCCCCCAATCATATTCTTAGTATGTTTAGCAGTATCTTTACTTTTGATCCATGCTCTGACCTCATCCCTAATAGCTTTAGGTACGTCTTTGCATTTTTGAACATTTTTTTTAGGATCAAAACCTGCTAAATGAAACTTTAATCGCGTTATGCCTCCACTCTGAAACTGATGTTGACAAAACGAACATATGTCACCGTTTTTATTTCCAGGAATTGCAATGGCATATTTCCATGCTGGGTCAACTCGTTCAGGTCTTGGGCGGCTATCACTTGCACTTCCACTAGCCATTTTATGAAATCTAAGATACATGAAAAATAATGAGAATTTGATAATGACAAATAATAATAAAATTATTTCAATTAGAACATATATTCTAAGTTAGACTTTGATGATGATAAAAAAATTCAGGAACAAACACACACATATTCATAATTTTAATATATATTCTAAAATAAAACATAAATTAAAAATTAAAACAAATATTACCAAATATATGAATTACCCCATATTTTATATTAAAACATACATTACTAAAACATATTTTAGTAATAAATGATAAATTTATTATTAATAAATGATTACTAAATATATTACCAAATATATGAATTAAGCCATATTATTTGCATGAAAAATAATTAGAATTTGATAATGACAAATAATAATAATAAAAAAAACACAAATAATAATAAAATTATTTCAATTAGAACATATATTCTAAGTTAGACTTTGATGATGATAAAAAATTAAGGAACAAACACACACATATTCATAATTTTAATATATATTCTAAAATAAAACATAAATTAAAAATTAAAACAAATATTACCAAATATATGAATTACCCCATATTTTATATTAAAACATACATTACTAAAACATATTTTAGTAATAAATGATAAATTTATTATTAATAAATGATTACTAAATATATTACCAAATATATGAATTAAGCCATATTATTTGCATGAAAAATAATTAGAATTTGATAATGACAAATAATAAAAAAAACAAAAATAATAATAAAATTATTTCAATTAGAACATATATTCTAAGTTAGACTTTGATGATGATAAAAAATTAAGGAACAAACACACACATATTCATAATTTTAATATATATTCTAAAATAAAACATAAATTAAAAATTAAAACAAATATTACCAAATATATGAATTACCCCATATTTTATATTAAAACATACATTACTAAAATATACTTTAGTAATAAATGATAAATTTATTATTAATAAATGATTACTAAATATATTAACAAATATATGAATTAAGCCATATTATTTGCATGAAAAATAATTAGAATTTGATAATGACAAATAATAATAATAATAATAAAAAACACAAATAATAATAAAATTATTTCAATTAGAACATATATTCTAAGTTAGACTTTGACGATGATAAAAAATTAAGGAACAAACACACACATATTCATAATTTTAATATATATTCTAAAATAAAACATAAATTAAAAATTAAAACAAATATTACCAAATATATGAATTACCCCATATTTTATATTAAAACATACATTACTAAAACATATTTTAGTAATAAATGATAAATTTATTATTAATAAATGATTACTAAATATATTACCAAATATATGAATTAAGTCATATTATTTGCATGAAAAATAATTAGAATTTGATAATGACAAATAATAATAAAAAAAACACAAATAATAATAAAATTATTTCAATTAGAACATATATTCTAAGTTAGACTTTGACGATGATAAAAAATTAAGGAACAAACACACACATATTCATAATTTTAATATATATTCTAAAATAAAACATAAATTAAAAATTAAAACAAATATTACCAAATATATTAATTGCCACATATTTTATATTAAAACATACATTACTAAAACATATTTTAGTAATAAATGATAAATTTATTATTAATAAATAATTACTAAATATATTACCAAATATATGAATTAAGCCATATTATTTGCATGAAAAATAATTAGAATTTGATAATGAAAAATAATAATAATAAAAATAACACAAATAATAATAAAATTATTTCAATTAGAACATATATTCTAAGTTAGATTTTGATGATGATAAAAAATTAAGCAGGAAAAATACATATATTCATAATTTTAATATATATTCTAAAATAAAACATATATTAAAAATTAAAACAAATATTACCAAATATATGAATTACCTCGTATTTTATATTAAAATATACATTACTAAAACATATTTTCAGTAATAAATGATCAATTTATTATTAATAAATGATTACTAAATATATTACCAAATATATGAATTAAGCCATATTATTTACCTAATAATAAATTTTGAATTTTGTTAAAAAACTAGTTTAAGGCTTATTGTTTACCTAATACCAAATATATGAATATATGAATTTGACAATATTTATGATATTAGGTAAATAATTATTTATTTGACAAATATTTATACCAAATAATAAATGATATATGTAATTAAAACATGATATTTATACCAAATAATTATTTATTTGACAAATATTTATACCCAAATAATTATTTAAATAAATATTTGACAAATAATTAAATAATATATGTAATTGAAAAAAAAAAGGTAAGAAATGAAATGAACGAAACGCAGCGTTTCGTTTCATTACGCAGCGTTTCGTTTCATTTCTTAATTACTCAACTCAGACTTTCAGTCTTCTCGAAGGCTTGCGAATGTGCGATGCTTTCTTTGGGGAAATCGATCGATCGATCGTGAGGGTGAGGGCCGTGAGTGAGAGTCAGGAGCGGCGTGAGGGTGAGGGCCAGGGGCGACGTGAGGGCCGACTTCGATGGAGGTTCGAGCGATGGACGATGGGACGAGACGAGACAAGACCAGAGGTGGTTCGTTCGAGGGAGGTTCGACCGTTCGAGTGAGGTGAGTCGACCGGGTTGGTGAGGGCAGACGACGCGAGCGATGGAGATGCAGACGAGCGGTGGTTCAACCAGAGGTGGTTCGACCGATTTCGGCCGGCGAGAGAAGAAACGGAGCTGCAGATGGCGTCGACAAATCAGGGGTGGGCTGGGATCGCTGGGTTCGAGCTTTTCTTCGGTTGCCCCCCTCCCCCCGCCCCATTTATGCTTCCGATTTGCGAAGGCTACTGGTGAGTCCGTGAAGAAAAAGTTTTGTTTTTTCCCCAATCCTGTTCGTCCGTGACAATTAAATGATTTTCTTTTTGAATTTGTGAATCCTTATGAGTTATGAATTATGATTGATTGAAATTGAATTGAAATTTGGTTGTTTGTTTGTGAATCCTTCTGTTCAATCTGTGAGTTTGATTGTTTGAATCGATGGGGAGTCCAAATGTCGGGAAATTCTGAAATTATCGACCGAAATCGACGATATGAGTCGATATTGGACGGTTTCGTCGATAATGGGGGAAGATAGGGTTTCACCCCTCCGTTAGCTGCCAGACGCCGGAAATCCCGATATATCGACCGATATATCGGCGATACCGGCGAAATTTCAATCAGTGACACTAGCAACAAAGAGGTGACTTTTATCCAGGTTAGGAATCAACCTAGAGACACTAGAAAATCAATCAATTGTCGACTTAATAATAGAAAAGGGAACCCACATCCCTATGAGCAAAGACAATAAAATCATCAGCAAAGGAAAGGTGTGAAAGACTAACCTTATCACATTTCCAATGGAATCTGAATAGGGGTTAGTTCGAGTACTCTTATTCATAATTAGAGAAAACACCTCCGTACTAATAACAAAAAGATAGGGAGAGAGGGGGTCAGCTTGACTAATGCCATGTTTACTAGGGAAGAACTCGGCTTGCTCTCCATTTACTGCAATCGAGAAGCGAGCAATTGAAATACACATACGAATCCACCCAACAAAAATAGAGGGAAACCAAAAAGCTTCCGATGCAGCTAAAATGAAATGCCAGAAAATAGAGTCATAGACTTTGATGGTGTCAACTTTCACGACACAACGAGGAGTTCTAGAGTTTAAGTGATACCCTTTAAACAATTCTTGAACCAAGAAGATATTATCTCCAATTCTTCTCCCATAGACAAAAACCGATTCTATCTTCTACAATATTATTTTACAACTTCTATCAAGATATGAATTTATTTTCATTAAGTGTACGAACATTTAATGCGGTAGGCCCCATTTATTGAGATGTAAGAAAATATGTAAATTTACCATATTCAGATAGATATGCACTGGGCCTTATGAACATTTTCATCAAGATTGTGAGAGCAACTGTGAAAACTGCACTCAAAGAAGAACATGAAAAAGAGTCAGCACGAAATGTTCATGAGCATGAGCCACACAATGGCATTCCACATCGAACCAAATGATAAGTTACACGTTTTCTCCTAAAATCACCAAAGACTAAGAAATTGAGATTTAGGGGCTTGCCAGAGTTGCGATCTCGTCGAGCGAGTTCGATAGGAGTTGGTTGGGTTAGGACAGATTTCGGCTCAAGAGGTAGGATTTAACTTTTTCTTAATGTTAATTAAAAATAATTTTGATTATTTAATTAATAACTATTATTAAAGATTGTATAAAATGACTCAAATACCTAGTCCCTTGATGTCATATTAGTGCCAATAGGCTTCGGCCTTACGGAATTAGTGAAATGGAGTCGACGGAAGACATGTTGGATCCAAATTGGTATGAATTTTTGTCCTCGGTACATATTTAAATTTCGTATCCTATTCTGGTTACATTTCAAACAATAAACTCACAGAATGAGGCAAGCCCGGTCCAAGTTCAAGGTGAACAAGGCTGGGGCCTTGGACCTCACATTAAAAAGAAGCATCCATTTAATTCCAAACTTGTATAATATAGGTGTCTAATAGACTAATAAAGCCCAAAATAAAATTTAATTAGATATTAAAAAATAATAGTAGTTTAGCTGTTCAATAAAACCCAAATATTATATATATACAAGAGCCTTATTTTTTGGGTCTTTCATTTGAAAAGAGGCCTTTGTACAAGATGAAATGTATGAATGCCCTATAAAAAAGGGCCAGCCTTTATATGTAATTTCAATTTTTTTTATAATTGAGGTAATTTCATTTTTTTTTTCAGTTAACTAATTGCTAATAGCCTTGGTTTTTTTTATTTGAAAATTATTAATTGGACAATAAAAATAATGTAATTTATTGATTGTTGGCTTTTTTTTAAAATCATAATAGTGTGTATTATTTTGATTGATAGAAAGTACATATTATTATTATATGATTTACAAGTACATATTGATTAATAGTGGTGCATATTGTTGTGTTATTCCTTATTATGTTATTAATTTATTAATTTTCATTCATTAAAAAAAATCGTTGAAGTGTCGTCTGGACTCCACCTAATCGGAATAAGTGATATGACTCCTACTTGCTGCTTAGAGAGCACCATTTTGAATATTGATTTTTATATTAGAGTTATTATTTAGTATTTTTATTTATAAATCATATACTGCTCTATTTTAAATTAATTAATTTTTTATTCAAATATAAAAATTAAGGACTTACTTGTAAACTTTGTTTTAGGCTTTAGGTGGCATTCGGACGACGTTAATGGAGGGTGGGTTTGGTCTTGGAGGGCTATAGCCATTCCTATCCGAGTTAGGTCCTTTAGAATATTTTATGTTTGCCCAGCCCAATTTACTTAGGGGAAGGGGGATGCGAGTGCGTGGTGACTTTTCCGGCGTTAGATGGGAGATATACGTTGTGATGACCAGGAAGGAAGATGGGAGAAAGATGAAAGAGAAAAAGAGACTAGCAGAGATGCATCCTTCCTTCCTTATGGAAATCAGATTAATTAGGTGGCTGATACTTTTCTAGATTGGTGGCCTGAGGTGGGTTGGGGTTGCACACTTGCACTACCGCAGGGAGCAATATTATTTTGGGATGTGATTGTGAAGTGAGAATTAGAAGGGCCCGAGATGAGTGAGAAACTTGAGAAGGGAGGGGAGAGGTGGAGAAAGCAAATGGAGTAGTGAATTAGTGAAGCATGTGGTGTGGGGAAAGTTTAAAGAAGGAACCTCAAACGGGTATGGAACTCATCCTTTTGTTTGATTACAAACCTACTATAGTTGGATAGTTGGTGGTGGTGGGTTTCCAAGTTACTGAGAAAGAAAGAAAAAGAAGAAGAAGGAAGAGGAGAGATAAATGTATTTAATTTATTTTTATTTGATTTTTTATTTCATTTATATGGCAAACACAAATTTAAGAGGTTAAGCTCAAGTTAAAATTCTGATAAAAAAAAAAAGCTCAAGTTAAAATAAGAAAATAGTCGCTATATATAATTTGATTTTCTGTAATTTGACCTCACATATAATTTGGTCCAAATTATAATACATTTTACCCCAAATCTCAAATACCACCATCTCCAAATTATAATACAGTTTACCCCAAATCTCAAATACCACCATCCCCATACCAACCCTAATCTAATTGTAATCATTTTTTTCTCTCTCTATCAAACTTTTATTTAGGTATATAGATATAATTTAGGAGTAACACTCATTATATTCGTTTGACAATGGTATATCTTTTTATGTTTATTAAGTAAATTCACTCGTACCGTCAATTTTTTTTTATATAAATTTAACATGTAATTTAGTTCATTTGAAAATGAGATTCAACAACAGTCCCTAAATAAAGCTTTGCACTTCAACTTCTATCAGAAAAAAAGCCTACAAAGAAGATAAGGTTAGGCAGGTAAGCTATGTGGTCTTGTTATAGCATTTCTAACAATTTCAATATAATAAAAAATAAAAAAAATTGGAGAAATGTTCCCTTAATTTAACCACAATTACTGACTTCATCTCTAAACTTAAATTTCAACTTTTTTGGCCTCATTACTTTATCAGAATCATTAATTTAGTCCCTCCATTAAAAAAAAACTCACGAATTTTGTTAAATTAGGGGCATATTCTTCAATTCATATCAAATTGTCCAAATTTGGGTATTCGTCGATTAAAATGGAATATATTAAAAGTAAATAATAATAATAAAAACCTCTCTCTCTCTGGCTCTCTCTTCCTCTCCATCTGCCTCTCTCCACAAAGATTCGAAGATAACCTCCATACCCATCATCAAATCCATCTAGGCTAAGAATCCATAACCTCCAAAACCATCTAAGCTAGACAAAGATCATGCTTCTTGTAACAGCCTGTCCCGGGAATCGAGATTAGATTAGTTGTTAATGATAGATTAGTGACGTTAATCGGTGATTAGTTGGGTGATTTCGGACGGACGGTGTGAAATGACGGTTTTGCCCCTAGAATTGGGTAAACAGTTGACTTTTAGTTCGGGCAGTCAAATGGACTTTGACCAAGGACTGTCACGTAGTTCGGGACGTCATGAGTTCATAAACAGGTGACACGTCTGATTCCGACATCCGAGGAGGAAGTTATGATGTTCGGAAGTTTGAGGGTACTTTGGTAATTTTGTTGAATAGGGGCAATTCGTTGAATTTTCGAAAGACATGGACTTTTCACGCATTTCAAGGACCGTTAGGAATGTCTCGATGCCTCAAGTACAACGACAGGCGGCACGTCAACATCGGACCTCGGGTGAACTAGTTACGGGTCTAAACGTGCGAACGACATTTTGGTAATTCCGCCTCAAGTGCATTTTGGTCTTTTAGCTAGCATTGGGATTAGTGTCCAGTGATCAGGGAACACTTGGCTATTTCAAAACACTTGCCCACAGAAAAGGTGACACTTGGCTCTCTGGAGACTTGTGGAACATTTGATGACCGGCTTATTGTTTTTAAAACGAAGTTGTGCACGGGCTGGAAAACAGAGCACAGAAAGTGAGCCGTGAGAAACCCACCCCACTCTCCCTTCGATCTTCATCAAGCACCTTTGATAAGTGGATGAAAAAGGCTAAGGAAGTTGAGACACAGCCAACGGCGGTGGCATGGACTTCCACGATGGCGAGAGGTAGTGAAAAACCCGAACAAAACCCATGAAGTGCCCTGTTTTTCCTTCAATAGAAACCATCAGTGTAAGACTTGATGAGCAAATTTGATGGCTAGGAGGAGGTTTGTCAGGACTCGTCCCAAATCCCCCTGAATTAACGTGGGACGTGCTTAATCCCGTCTGACACAAAGTGTCAGACCAGGGAAAATTCCATCTCTAGCCTTCGTCGGGGCTATCAAAGTACGTCAGGATCGTAGGAGGAGGGGAGTGATGTTTTGTCTCTGCTATAGCCCGCATCCGTGATCAACCTGAAGGGCATTAAAACACGAAAACTGTGAGTGGACAAAATAAACATTTTCATTAAAAACATTTTCACTTTAAGACCTTTATGCCCTTCATTAAAAGCATATGCATGCATTCAAAAACCGTTTATCAAAACGTTCATAAAAACCTTTGTCAAACATCTTCAAAACCTTTCAAGGGTTCATACCCGGTTCCCATAAACCGTCATGACCCATAAATCCACTTGGGTCCCTGACCTGAAATCACAACCTTAAAACAATACATGGGAACTCAGCCCAAAACCGTTCTCAGTGAAATTCCAAAATATAGAATACGGGATCTCTGTCCCAAACTATTTCTAAAACATGGAACACAGGGTCTCCGCCTTTAAATCACTTTCCATAAAACCACATACGTATCAACATACGTATAACCCATCCGCGGCACTTCCGAGAAGATGCCAACTCGGGGCACATAGCCCCTAGGGAACACATCCTCGATAAATGTCACGATATCATCTCTATACTAGTGTTCACACTACTTAGGGTCTCACGCCGAGTCTTCTCCCATGAATTCTCCATCTGGGAGGCTCAATCTCTGAATCTAGTCCGAGCTCTATCTCCGGATCTAATCCACACATCTCTCCGGAATCTGGTCAGGGACCACAACATAAATAGTAACCCCCACTCCTGGAGCGGGGTCCCTATGGGGATACCCATTCTGATCTGTGGATCATGACTCTCCAGATCGACGTCTGGAGGAGACCATATAATCAAATGGAGGATTCATTCATTTTCAAATACTTTCTTTCTTTCTCAAACATTTCTCAATTGGGCCTCATGCCCGAATTATCGTTTCATAAACCGAACTGGGAATCAAGCCTGATGTTACATTCAACTGGGCCTCAAACCCGATACTATCCATCAACGGGACCTCAAGTCCGATTCTAGAAACCAACAGGACCTCAAGTCCGATTCTATAAACCAACAGGACCTCAAGTCCGATTTCACTTACAGGACCACCCCCGAAGGGACATTGATAACCGTGCCCAGTCCTGCTCCCGTCTGGCAAGTCAACTGAAAATTCCCAAATTACCCTCAGTACTTGCCAAACTAGGGATGGCCACACACGTACTCACTCATGCCTCCGCCTCTTGATCAGCCTCGATCAATGCGCCACGAACCTGGAGGGTCAATAAAAACACAAAAGGTGTGAGTGGACAAAAATAAATTAGTTTATAAAACAGTTACAAAAAGACATTTCTACCCTCCACGTAAAACCAATGCATGCATTCGGAAATCATTTCGCAATCCGTTACATTTTCATCATAAGAAAACCGTGTACGAAAAATCAAAATCCTTTTCCTTTTCTTAACCTTCGGGTCTTAGCCCGCAATCACAACACAGGGCCTCAGCCCAAAATCAAGAATCAACTATAAGTACACAGTATAATCAAAAATCCATCAACCACATAAACCCGGGCCACTGCCCAACACATCCGAAAACATCAGCAGCCAAAAGTTATTCACAAGTCAAATCAATCTGCTCGATCTCAAGTGTGCCCGAATCTTTAAACTCAAAACCATGCGCATAATCAGGCCTTCCCGGGATATCAACGAGTCTTTAAACTCAGAACATAATTAATAGGCCTCGGGGGTATCATACCGAGTCTTTAAACTCAAAACAGTAACCGAGTCTTTAAACTCATCAAGGGCCTTCCCCCGTCATCAATCAACCGAGTCTTTAAACTCAAAACATGATCCAGCCTTAGCACCGGGTCTTTAAACCCAAAACATAATCCAGCAATAATACCGGGTCTTTGAGCCCAAAACCATTTGTAAATCACAACAATTCAGGATGCATCGTGATCCAAATTCCAAAATCAATCCGAAATCACATTTTGTCATAACAGGACTCATGTCCGAATTTCCACATTCAATCCCCAAAATCTTACTTCACAAAACATAATCAAATCATCATTAAAAACGGGACATGTATAATCATATCGAATCACTTTATTAAACCATCATCCATTCCCGAATTCGAATTCGCAATAATGATTCCGTAAGCCGGCATCCGGAACCGTCATTCCGAACCCAAACCAGAAATTCATTTTCAAACTTCCGAAAACCGAAATCTCGTTCATCAAAATTACGGGCATCAAGCCCGAAATCATCTTTTTCAAAATTCGTTTAAATCCTTGAAATCACATCACATTTCAAATCCCAAGGTCAAAACATCAAAACCACAATCAAATCACCAAAATCATGGTCAAACCAAATCATACTCGAAATCTCGTAAAACGTGCAAATCTGTATCATTCTCGAAATACGTGTCAAAACCGTAAATCATACTCACAATCATAATCGAAACATCATTAAAACATCATACGCATAAATCATGTAAAATCGTTCATAAAAACATCACCAATGCATAAGAGAAACCATAGTATCGAAATACGTGTAAATACGTATGGCATATTAAAATACGTATAAATACGAAAATCGAAATCACCACAAGTCACAATCATAATCATAGGAATCATAGAAACATTTATGCATGCATTAAATTTTGAAAGAAAAGTCCACTCACACACCGTCCATAATGTTCATTTCGTGCTGCACGCGTTTTCGTAATTTCTGACATTTTCCAGAAATCTCAAATCTTGTCCGAAATCATTCTTTAGTGTCACTAAGGACTCAAACAACATCATACTAATTTCCCATAATTTTCCGGGAATTAAAAGTTAATTAAAAACGTACCATAAACCTTCGGACCCTCGAAACAACATCGAAATAGTGTCCGATAAATGTGAAACCAACGCTAAAATGTTCGTTACACTGTATAGGTCAAAAGTCATGTTGAACTTAACTTGAGAATCGGGCCCACGCGCCCTCACGCGTCGCTGCAAGCGGCTGCGGGTGAAACTCACGCGCCTGCTACAGTAACTGCACAGTCATCTTCCTCACCCGACTGGCCTGGTAAACGGGTCTGCGACCCGCGTGCTCGACCCGATTCAAATCCTGCCACAATCAACTCGTTTTCTACAATTGAACCCTCAACTAGCATGGTTATGAATCTAATTATGGGTCTGTAACTTTAATTTCAATATAACTTACCTTAATCGGACAATTCCAGCTCGAGTTTTTGATGAACATCCAAACACTGTTCATCCCTTGGAGTTCATCCATCCTCATCGTTTTTCTTCAATTGGCCCAGCCAACAGCTTCGTATGGTTATCCTAAACTGATTTCCAAACTCAATTGCATCTTCTAACTCCTCCAGTTACACGACCCAATCCTTGGATTTTTGCGGCGTCGAGGTACTCCGTTCACGGTCACAACGACCTCATCTTCCTTCGTTTTTTAAGCCATTCAAGTCATCTGGGTTCCAGAGAGCTAATTGCAGCCTCAATTTCAGCCATAAACGTCTACAATTTCGAATTCAACTATTGATCACCATGAATTTTGAAAATGGGCTTTCGGGTCTCACAGTAGCTCTTCCCTCTGGTTTCTCCCACAATTCTCCTCTCTGTTTCTCCCCAGCCGTCCCAGGGACTGATCAACCCCTTCATTTAATCAAACCAAAGCAACCCGTGCTCTGCTCAAGCTCTCAAATGGATAAAACAATTTCATAGTGCTCTGTTCCTCCCATTTTCAACGGTACCCGCACAGTAATCCCCAAACCCACTAAAACTCCACTGCATACCCGTGGACTGCTCACACACCCAAATGCATAAACAATTCGATACACTCAGCCCAACCAATTTGCTTCATAAACGAAGCCATACCCGTGCTATGTTTCTGAAGACTTCCCCCATACACGGCTGTCTCAAATTCAACAGTAAAAGAAAAAATTACCATTTTGCCCTTCTACTCAAAATTACCAAAATGCCCTTCTCTTTCTAGACTCGTAACTCATCCGTCCGACGTCCGTTTTCAGCGTGCCGCCTGTCTACGGATTCAGGGCATCGAGACCTACCCAACGGTCTTCGAATTGCGTGAAAAATAGTGGGTAAATCAAAAAGTCAACATTTTCCCCCTTATCGTCCGAATTACGAAAATGCCCTCGAACTTCCGAACGTCATAACTTCCTCCTCGACTGTCGGAATCGGGCGTGCCACCTGTCTATGAACTCGTAACGTCCCAAAATACGTCATAGTCATCGATCAAGGTCCGTTTGACCGTCCGAGCAAAAAAGTCAACTGTTCGCCCATAACCTAGGGGCAAAATCGTCCTTTTCTTCGAATTTTTCAAATTTCCCTTTTTTGATCGTCCTGGTCGTTACAATCTACCCCCTTAAAGAATTTCGTCCTCGAAATTCTAATTAGTGAAGGCCATAAAATTTTTGGAGGAAGCATGTGTACGCTAATCCCGAAACACAATCATTCTCAATCGGGTATAAGTCATACCCAACTTATATAAATCATACAACTAGTCTCATCCTCTGTATAAATCCCTGCCCCATGGGCAGTCATAACACATACAGGCTCGGAATACATAGCCTAGCTCACGTTCCAGTCCACACAATCCAAGATACACCAGAATCAGTCAAATTTCCTTGATTACATGTCATCCACTCGTGACATGATTCAATGCTAAATCCGCACAAATGTGATCAGGCCACTAGGCCAATACACTCCTAAGGTTCGATAACTCGGGAACTCATTCCCCTCACTAGGTAAATCATACCATCTCCCTTTTCCGGGTCACTGTGTATAATGATTTAGACTTTTCCTTCTGACTCCTTCCTCTTGCCAATAAGCACTTAGTACATTCGCTCGTACTATCATAAATCACACCCTTCACTTAACCGCGACCCCACCATACACCAAGTATGGTCCTGTAGTTGGACGTCAGCAGTCCAAGTCATCAGAATCATGTGCTACTCCAATCCTATGGAGGTCCATAACTAACAGGATGTCACCTATCCTCAAGTTATCAAACATGACAATCCTCTCCCCAGTAGCACCTAATCCACCCAAGTGGTTGTAATCTCAAAATATTCCAACCATCACCTTATCACGCATTATGTCTTTCCTTTTTATCCATCCATACTAATCCCTGATGGTTGGTACAGTACTCGTACAGTCTTTCCCAAAGGTATATGACCTCTGCATTCTCAAACCCTTGGGTCGATTCTTAACTCATACAAGGAAGGTCGACTTCTGAGGGTTTAACTAGCATCAACGCACGACTCACTGAGTCCCAAATTTTGGGGTACATCCCTATATACACATAGGAGGTATCACCATGGAACATAAGTCACTATTCCTCCACTCGTAACCATTCCACCTCAGTTCTCATTTCCAAAAACTTTGACCTCCTTCCGGGTCAATCGCCATAACTGGAGAAACATGGTAGCGAACCCCCTTACAATCCTCTGTGGTCTCCAACAAAACTCAGACCAACTCACGTTCCCCAAACCTACTCTGGTTTAGCAGACCTAACACTCAATCCATTATCTCTTCCTCTGAGGGCGTATCCATTTCATCTACTCAGTACATCACACGCCCATCGGTACACGTAAGTACACAACCAATCATCAATCATGGTACCTTACATCACCTAGATGGGGTCAGACTACCCGACTCCTCGTCTCTCATCTACGGCTAGCCCAAATGGCTGTCCAAGGGTATCACCATCAACCAACCTTAGCCATACCAAATCCGGCCATTATCCTTTTCTCTCTTTTACTCAAAATCGACAATCACTGCCATAATGGCCTCTCCTATTAAAGCCACTACTCTCAACCTTCCCACGAAACCACAATTCCTTAATTTGTGATACAGGATACTTATCCCATACCATTACTTATCAAGCTGTCCATAACCAACATGTAACCTCAAATCATCGTAACTCAATTCCTCATCCTAGAAAAACCCCATCCTGACAGAACCTCAGGAATATGTCGAGAAATCTAGGCATCCTCAGCCCTCACTAGGTATCTCATACACGAAGCACAGACGCCACACATGTGACCAGTAAACTTGAATACCTTAAACCGACCACCAATTGGTGGCGAGGATCAAAATTATCCTAGAGGGTAACACCCTCCAGTCTCCCTGAAACATAACCTCTGGAATTCTAGATTCTACATATCACTCTCAAATCAAATACTCGATAGGGATCTCATGCGTCATCAACCAATCCAAACCAAGGATAACATCCAATTCATCCAAGTCTAAGTCAGCCGCTAGGCGAACGACACCAGTCACCCTAGGTAACCTCACATCGATAGGTCTACCCCTCCTTATATCTCACCAATTTTACCATATATAATTACCAAGGTTACCGCATATCTATTATCAAGGTATCACATCGGTAACTAGGGTCAGTTCGACAACTTCCATACCGAAACCAATCACAATTAACACTATACTCGGCCAATAGCCAAACTCAAGACATGGAAGAGTGGATAGCCCGGGACCTACCCAACACATACATCCTGGTTACTCACATCGTGACCACAAGTAATAGGTATCCAGACAGTCAATCCAGGGCTACTCAGGCTTCCTACGAAGGAATTGCAGATCCCCGAGCATGTGGTCCCAATTGACCACGCCCCTATGGTCCATTACGGGCCCCACCAACTCTCCCCTCGCCTGTCATAGCAACAATCAATACAAGAGCCACTCCTCACTCTAACACACCCCCAACAGTGCCATCTCACTTATATCCATCAATCTATAAAACCATTTCTTCATGATGTGACAAGACGACTCACAATCAAAACTATTACTGTATAATTACCCTTGTTACTTTACCTCCCAGTGGGCCCGACTTGCGTCCCACTGAAATGGACTATCTCCTAAGTCCAAATCATCGTATACCTCGGGTCTCTGCCTGAACCTCAGTCACTAAGGACACTGACACGTCCCACAAGTCCAAAACAAAACCAAGCCATAATTTCCTAACTCCTCAATACCTGCCATATTCCGGTCCTTGGAATCCTAAGTGCCAAGCGTTCCTCAATCAGCCTTTCTGGCTTCTCTCGAGCCTTGATAGCTCACCATGGCTCATCTTAAGTTCCTAACCAATATCTTGACTCAATTAAGTCCCGCATCCAATCTCAACTCCTCCTGAGTCCAATCTCATACCAATCAATCATGTCATCACGGACGTACCCAGTCCCCGAGCAATTACCAATGCTCAACCATAGCTTATACGACCGATAAGGCCTAAGAAGTATCCCATCGCAAGTGAAACTTGCTCGATTATGCAACCTTTCTAGCCACTAGGCTCAAACGTCCTTGCGACCCGCACAATTCTACGTCTAACAAACAGTAGTTCACAGTGTATTCTACATAACATCGGACCCTCAACCTAGGGTCAATCTCGTCCGAGATTTATCACGAGGTCTCATACACCCTCTTCTACCCGTCTCACTACCAGGTCGTGCACGAGGCTTACGCTCCGGAGGCATGATGTGGCAATAGAATCGACAACCTAGTGCTCTGATACCAAATTAACAGGACCGCCCCCGAAGGGACATTGATAACCTTGCCCCGTCCTGCTCCCGTCTGGAAAGTCAACTAAAAATTCCCAAATTACCCTCAGTACTTGCCAAACTAGGGATGGCCACACACGTACTCACTCATGCCTCCGCCTCTTGATCATCCTCGATCAACGCGCCACGACCTGGAGGGTCAATAAAAACACAAAAGGTGTGAGTGGACAAAAAATAAATTAGTTTATAAAACAGTTACAGAAAGACATTTCTACCCTCCACGTAAAACCAATGCATGCATTCGAAAATCATTTCGCAATCCGTTACATTTTCATCATAAGAAAACCGTGTACGAAAAATCAAAATCCTTTTCCTTTTCTTAACCTTCGGGTCTTAGCCCACAATCACAACACAAGGCCTTAGCCCAAAATCAAGAATCAACTATAAGTACACAGTATAATCCAAAATCCATCAACCACATAAACCCGGGCCACTGCCCAACACATCCGAAAACATCAGCAATCAAAAGTTATTCACAAGTCAAATCAATCTGCTGGATCTCGAGTGCGCCCGAATCTTTAAACTCAAAACCATGCGCATAATCAGGCCTTCCCGGGATATCAACGAGTCTTTAAACTCAGAACATAATTAATAGGCCTCGGGGGTATCATACCGAGTCTTTAAACTCAAAACAGTAACTGAGTCTTTAAACTCATCAAAGGCCCTCCCCCGTCATCAATTAACCGAGTCTTTAAACTCAAAACATGATCCAGCCTTAGCACCGGGTCTTTAAATCCAAAAAATAATCCAGCAATAATACCGGGTCTTTGAACCCAAAACCATTTGTAAATCACAACAATTCAGGAGGCATCGTGATCCAAATTCCAAAATCAATCCGAAATCACATTTTGTCATAACAGGACTCATGTCCGAATTTCCACATTCAATCCACAAAATCTTACTTCACAAAACATAATCAAATCATCATTAAAAATGGGACATGTATAATCATATCGAATCACTTTATCAAACCAACATCCATTCCCGAATTCGAACTCGCAATAATGATTCCGTAAGCCGGCATCCGGAACCGTCATTCCGAACCCAAACCAGAAATCCATTTTCAAACTTCCGAAAATCGAAATCTCGTTCATCAAAATTACGGTCATCCAGCCCGAAATCATCTTTTTCAAAATTCTTTTTAATCCTTGAAATCACATCACATTTCAAATCCCAAGGTCAAAACATCAAAACCACAATCAAATCACCAAAATCACGGTCAAACCACATCATATTCGAATCTCGTAAAACGTGCAAATCCGTATCATTCTCGAAATGCGTGTCAAAACCGTAAATCATACTCACAATCATAATCGAAACATCATTAAAACATCATACGCATAAATCATGTAAAATCGTTCATAAAAAACATCACCAATGCATAAGAGAAATCATAGTCTCGGAATACGTGCAAATACGTATGACATATTAAAATACGTATAAATACGAAAATCAAAATCACCACAAGTCACAATCATAATCATAGCAATCATAGAAACATTTAGGCATGCATTAAATTTTGAAAGCAAAGTCCACTCACACACCATCCATAATGTTCGTTTTCGCGCTGCACGTGTTTCCGTAATTTCCGACATTTTCCAGAAATCTCAAATCTTGTCCGAAATCATTCTTTAGTGTCACTAAGGACTCAAATAAGATCATACTAATTTCCCATAATTTTCCGGGAATTAAAAGTTAATTAAAAACGTAACATAAACCTTCGGACCCTCGAAAAAACATCGAAACGGTGTCCGATAAATGCGAAACCAACGCTAAAATGTTCGTTACACTGTATAGGTCAAAAGTCGTGTTGAACTTACCTTGAGAATCGAGCCCACGCGCCCTCACGCGTGGCCGCAAGCGGCTGCGGGTGAAACTCACGCGCCTGCTACAGTAACTGCACAGTCGTCTTCCTCACCCGACTGGCCTGGTAAACGGGTCTGCGACCCGCGTGCTCGACTCGGTTCAAATCCTGCCACAATCAACTCGTTTTCTGAAATTGAACCCTCAACTAGCATCATTATGAATCTAATTATGGGTATGTAACTTTAATTTCAATATAACTTACCTTAATCAGACAATTCCAGCTTGAGTATTCGATGAACATCCAAACACTGTTCATCCCTTGGAGTTCATCCATCCTCATCGTTTTTCTTCAATTGACCCAGCCAACAGTTTCGTATGGTTATCCTAAACTGATTTCCAAACTCAATTGCATCTTCTAACTCCTCCAGTTACACGACCCAATCCTTGGATTTTTGCGGCGTCGAGGTACTCCGTTCATGGTCACAACGACCTCATCTTCCTTCGTTTTTTAAGCCATTCAAGTCGTCTGGGTTCCAGAGAACTAATTGTAGCCTTAATTTCAGCCATAAACGTCCACAATTTCGAATTTGACTATTGATCACCATGAATTTTAAATATGGGCTTTCGGGTCTCACAGTAGCTCTTCCCTCTTGTTTCTCCCACAATTCTCCTCTCTGTTTCTCCCCAGCCGTCCCAGGGACTGATCAACCCCTTCAATTAATCAAACCAAAGCAACTCGTGCTCTGCTCAAGCTCTCAAAAGGATAAAACAATTTCATAGTGTTTTGTTCCTCCCATTTTCAATGGCACCCGCACAGTAATCCCCAAACCCACTAACACTCCACTGCATACCCGTGCACTGCTCACACACCCAAATGCATAAACAATTCGATACACTCAGCCCAACCAATTTGCTTTATAAACAAAGCCATAAGCGTGCTATGTTTCTGAAGACTTCCCCAATACACGGCTGTCTCAAATTCAACAGTAAAAGAAAAAATTACCATTTTCCCCTTCTTCTCAAAATTACCAAAATGCCCTTCTCTTTCTAGACCCGTAACTCATCCGTCCAACGTCCGTTTTCAGCGTGCCGCCTGTCTATGGACTCAGGGCATCGAGACCTACCCAACGATCTTCAATTTGCGTGAAAAATAGTGGTCAATCAAAAAGTCAACATTTTCCCCCTTCTCGTCCGAATTACGAAAATGCCCTTGAACTTCCGAACGTCATAACTTCCTCCTCGACTGTCGGAATCGGGCGTGCCACCTGTCTATGAACTCGTGACGTCCCAAACTATGTCACAGTCATCGGTCAAGGTCCGTTTGACCGTCCGAGCAAAAAGTCAACCGTTCGCCCATAACCTAGGGGCAAAATCGTCCTTTTCTTCAAATTTTCCAAATTTCCCTTTTTTGAACTTCCGGGTCGTTACATTCACGATCAACTGGGCCTCAAGCTCGATATCTCAACTAAATGGGTCTCAGGCCCGATATCTCAGCTAAATGGGTCTCAGGCCCGATATCATAAGTCAACGAGGCATCAAGCCCGATAGTACAACTAACTGGGCCTCAAACCCGAATCGTAAACCAACTGGGCCCCCAGCCCGATCATATAACTCAAATGGACCCTCGGTCCGAATCCTCGTTAAATCAAATGGACTCCAAGTTCGAGAGTTTGTAAATCAAATGGACTCCAAGTTCGAGAGTTTGTAAATCAAATGGGCATCGTGCCCGATTTCATATTTCTAAATCCAAAATCCATTCATTAAATCGTCATTGAAAACACAGTACGCAAAGGTAAGACATAAAGCCGAAAACCTCGAAAAACGTGCAAATATGTCGATCCTAAGCTACCACAAACAAATGCGCTCAAGGTATCACAAAATATATTCTAAAACAATGATAAAACAATTATGCATGCATCGAATTCGAATGAAGGGTCCGCTCCCAGACCGTCTGAAGTCGTGCCTTGATGAGCGTGCCATAATCGTCTCCCGGGTCAATCGTCACCTCCGGGATTCCCGAACCTATCCAAATTAATTTAGAGGGTCACTAACTACTTATATAACCCCTCACTAAAGTCCCGTAATTTTCCGGAATTTCTAACTATTTTTAAAGCCGATCCTAAACCTTCAGACGTCTCGAACTATATCGAAACGATGTCCGATTGACACGAAATTAGTCCCAAAATGTTCGTCACATCAAATAGATGATTTGAAATGTTGGAAACTTCCCGAAATTCCGTACCACGCGCCGTCACGCGCCATAGGATTGCACTGTGCGTGGGCCTCATGCGCCCATGCACAGTGTCATCCCCTACCTTCAACCGACCGGTCCGACCGTTCCGGTCCGATTTTTCCTGCAACTTGGACCGGAGTGACTGGTTCAAGTCCCTACACGGTCCAATCTTCATTTTTTTTCTTCTCTAATTAATCCTATTCTTCTTATCTCGACCCTAGGAACCTAAACCAATAAACTAGAACCCCTAAAACACCCAAAACCCGACCGGTCCAACATTTCCTCTCACGGTTCGATTTTCCAAAACCTCCCTAGAGGTTTCTCAACGTCCAATCTCCCTCAAAACCTTCCTAATAGCTTCCTAACTACCTATTTACTTCATTAGAATCATTAAAAACGGTCCATAAATCAAGAAATGGAAAATGAATTGAAAATCGGTTAAACAGATTACCTCGCACGGTTTCCTCCTCCGCCGTGCACGGCGCCTCTGCCTAGGCCAACCACCACCTCCTCAGTTACTCCTCTCTGTTTCCTTCACGGTCAAATGGGTTGAAGGGTTTGGTTTTTGGGGTGGGAGGATGGATCAGGTTTGTTTGGGAATGGGGAAAATGATCGATGAAGGTAAGGGATAATATGCATGAATGTGGGATGGTGGCCAGTGGATGAGTGACACTTGTCACTCATCCATTGGTTGCTGGGGAAAAATATCTGGCCCACTTAATTCCAAAAAGGTCTTTGTCTCGTAAAATGTGCAATAGTTGTTTCGTACTTCCGTAAACCGTAACTTTTTCGTCGAACGTCCGAATTCGACGTGCCACCTATCTATGGATTCGTATCGTCCCGATCTACGTAACGGTCCTCGGCCCTCGGACATCGGACCTCCCAGGTCAAAAGTCAACTATTCACTCCTATTCTACCAAATTACCAAAATGTCCTTGGACTTCCGATCGTCATAAATTTTTCCACGAACGTCGGAATCGAGCGTGCCACCTGTCTATGAACTCGTGACATCCCGAACTACATCACAGTCATCGGCCAAGTCCATTTGATGGCCTAAACGAAAAGTCAACGATTTGCCCATTATAGGGGCAAAATCGTCATTTCGCCCGAACGCCCGCTAATCCTCGTCTAATCCCCGATTAGCCTTGCTAATCTATCATTAATCCTTAATTAATCCCATTAATTTGGGACGGGTCGTCACAATTTCAAGGAGTCTCTTAGGAAGTGTTTAAGGTCTGGACTGAGGTCTACCGTGGACTGGTGGCCGGTGACTCGACGTAGTAAGTTTGAGTTTAAATTTTGATTACGGATTTTTAGCCTCTGTCGAGGGCTATTAATGGCTGGAACATGATGTTGGAAGGTAAACAAGTTGTTTGGGATGGAAGTTGAGGTTGGAAGAAGCCAGAAATCGTGGAATGACATGGTTGTAGAGCTTGGTTATAGTTTTAAATCTGGAAGGTATGTTTATGGTCCTCAAATTGTGATTTTATTCACTAGATCAACTAGGATTAATAGGACGAATTGAATGGATTAAAAAGGACTAAGATTGGATAGAAATGGTAGAAAATCGCCTGCGCCGATTTGGTCGAACCGGGCTGGCTCGAACCGGTCTGAACCAAGTTGCTCGAGGTTGAAGACGGTGAACAGTGCAGGCGCGTGGCTCCCACGCGCAGAAACTTTGGGCGGCGCGTGAGGGCGCATGGGACCTATTCTGGGCATGTGTTCAACATATGAAATGGTATAATCAATGTAACGAACATTTTGGGATTAGTTTCGAGTCGATCGGACATCGTCTCAATAAGTTTCGGGATGTCCGAAGATTTTAAGGCTTGGTTAAAAATAGTTAAAAATTCTGGAAAATTACGGGGCTTAAGTATGATCATTATGAAGTAGTTAGTGACTTTATTATGGGATTTGGACAGGTTCGGGAAAGCCGGTAATAGTGGATTGGTCGGGAACGGCGTAAGTGCACGCGTATCGAGGCAGCGGCGAAATGGTTTGTGAGTGGACTTTTCTTTCTAACTTATGATGCATGCATATATGTTTTCACATATCATATCTCATATCTCATATATCATATATACATATCATCACTGTAACGACCCGTCCCAGAAATTAGGGTTAAGACAGTGATTTAGATGGGATAAATGAGCTTAATCGGTGGTTAGCTGGTCTTGTTAGGGTCGTTAGGGTAGAAAGACGATTTTGCCCCTAGTTCGGGTGGTCAAATGGACTTTGACCAGTGACCAGGTCGTAGGTTAGGACGTCATGAATCCATAGGCAGGTGGTACGCCCGATTCCGACATCCGAGGAGGAAGCTATGATGTTCGGAAGGTTGAGGGCATAACCATAATTTGGCTAAATTAGGGGGGAAATAGTTGACTTTTCGTACGATCGGGTTTTTGTATGTTGACCTAGGATGGTTAGGTAGATCTCTTCGTCCTGAGTTCAATGACAGGCGGCATGTATTCATCGGACTTACGATGTGTGAGTTACGTGTCTAGGAAGTTAGTGGCATAATCGTAAATTTGGGTTAAAAGGAAGGGTATTTTGGTCTTTGCACATGGGAATTTGTGCAGCAGAGAGGGACAGATGGATGGCTAGGATTGAGCCATTTGTGTGAGAGGAAAGGTAGGATTGGTGACACGTGTAGGAGGGCTAGAGGTTTCTAGCATACACGGTCCAATTATTTGGGGCAACCGTGCAGGTGTGTGTGTCGTGTGTGTGTTCGAAGAACAGAAAACAGAGGGGGAGATTGAGGGCAAATTGGACGGTGACCGGGAGTGTTGGTGTGAATTGGTGAGGGGATGAGTGATCAGAGACTGAGAGGGGGGCAGTGAGAAGGTTAGACGGTGTGGTGGTTGTGTGTGGGTGAGTTGTGAGCCACGGGAAAACCAGGGGGGAAAACAGAGAACAGAGAAGAGTTTTGGGCGGTGGTGCTGCCGTAGTCGATCGATTGTGGCCGGTGGAGGTGTCTAGAGGCTGGAGGAGGACGGGAGGAGCTACTGCCTCACGGCTGAGCTCACGACGGTGACAGGAGGGCAGGTAATTTCTTAACTTTCCTTCGATGCTCTGTTTTTCCCGTCGATTTTCAAATCGGAAGTCGTGAGTTTAGGGGTTGAATTGAAGAGTATAGGGAGGTCTAGGGGACTCAATTGAGTCCTGGGTGTCTTCTGGTTGTGCTGCCGTGACGGGGAAGTGCACGGTAGAGGCTAGACGACGGAAGGTGCCTTGTGCCCTGTTTTTCCGTTTTACTTCAAACGTAGAGTCGTGGACTTAGGGAGAGAGTCGATGGTTTTGTTGAGTGAGGTGAGGTTCAGGGAGGTTCTAGGAACCGTCTACGGTGGTTACTGTGATGGGAAGTGATCGGGTTGGTCGGAGAAGGAAACAGGGTAGGTGTTCGGGTTTTGTTCGAGTTTGAGTCGACGAGTTGTAGTTCGAGTTGAGGTGTCTGAGTAAGGGGAAAGAGTAGCCTAGGTCTGGACGAAACAGTGGGTGAAGAAAGGAGTCGATTTGGTGGACGGAAGGCGGAGAACAGTTCTCGCCGGTTCGATTTGCAGACACTGTGTCGAACCGGGTCGACGCGAGGAAGACGACAGTACTGTAGCTGGTGCGTGAGGGCCACGTGCAGCCACTTTGGGCGGCACGTGGGGGCGCATGCGGCGGCGGTTGGGGAAGTTGTCAACTAGGTTTTTGGTCTAGGTGTTGTGATGAGTCTTTTGGCGTTGGTTTCGGGTTAATCGGACGTCGAATCGAAGTAGGTTCGCGAGGGTGAAGGCTTAGGGTTCCGATTCGTTCCGGTTAGGACCCGGGGATTTTTTAGGGAAATTAGGAGAGTCTTCGTAGACGTGTTAGTGACGTACTTTGGCGGTTTTTGACAGGATCGGGAGTTCCCGAGGAAGCTGAGGAACGTACGAGACGTTCGGGACGCGATTGAGGGCTCAGTACTGTGAGTGGACCCTTTCTCTAAACTCGAGCATGCATAATTGTTTTTCTATACTTGTTTTATGGTTTTAATCATGATTCTATGTTTATCGAATATGCTTTGTTGGTTTTACATTGTTACACATTTTTCGAGAAATAACATATTTGGCACGTTTTACGAGAAACGTCGATTTCTAAGTAAAATGCCATGGTTTTGGGGTTTTCAAAGGATAACTGGTTTGAATGCTTATAAAGGGGTTTTGAAACATGATTTGGTGATTAAAAGATTTCTATTTTGAAATCGGATTTCGGTAACGGGATTTTGGTTTTAAGTTGAAAAGTGAATTTCCGGATTTGGGTTCGGAATGACGGTTCGGGATGCCGGAAGGGCATCGGACCAGTGATTTCGAATTCGGGTTTGGATATGGATTTCGAAATGGTTTTTCGAAGGTTTTGGATTGGATTTTCTGGATCTGGTTATTGGGTTTAAAGACCCGGATATTGATTTGACGGGGGACGGGCTCGGATTGGGTTTAAAGACCCGGATTGAGTTTAAAGACTCGGGAGTTTAAAGACTCGGATATATTGATATTTTTCCTGTAACAACCCGTCCCAGACATTAAAATTTAGATAGTGATTAAGGTGGGATTAGTGAGGCTAATCGGTGGTTAGGTGGCCCCGATAGGTCCGTAAGCATAGAATGACGATTTTGCCCCTGGTACGGGCAAACAGTTGACGTTTAGTTCGAGTAGTCTAGTGGGTATTCACCAGTGATCAGGACGAAGTTTAGGACGTCACGAATCCGTTGGCAGGTGGCACGCCTGATTCCGACATCCGAGGAGGAAGTTATGATGTTCGGAAGGTTGAGGGTATTATCGTAATTTTGGTAAGTAAGGGGAATAGTTGACTTTTTGGACGATCGAGTTTTGGTACGTTGACCGAGAATGGCTAGGTAGGTCTCGTTATCCTGAGTTCGATGACAGGCGACACGTATTCATCGGACTTACGATGTGCGAGTTACGGGTCAAGGAAGGTAGTGGCATAACCGTAAAATTGAGTTAAATAGAGGGGGCAGTTTGGTCTTTGTGCTCTGGGAAGTGTGCAGTAGAGAGGGCAGATGGACGGCTGGGATTGAGCCATGTGGGAGATGGTGGAGAGGATTGGTGACATGTGGCAGGTGTGTTGTGGGTTCTGGGGGGTTCTTGTGTGTGTGCACGGTCTAAATATTTGGGGTGCACCCGTGTAAGTGTGTGTTCGTGTTCTTCGATCCAGACTGAAACAGAGGGAGATTGTGAGGAAAAATTGAGGGGTGATCGTGGAAGTTGAAGGCTTCTGGGGAGTGAGGAGTGATTAGAAAGAGTGAGAGAGATGTTGGGGTGGTGTTGAAAGGATTAGACGGCGTGGTGGCTGTGTGTAAGGGCGAGGTGAGCTGCGGGAAAACCAGGGGGAAACAGGGAGAAACTCAGGGAGTTTGTGAGAAATTGTGGCGGTGGTGGCCGTGTACGGTGCACTTGGGCTTGTGGTGGTGTGGTGGAGGCTGAGAGGAGTCGACCAGCCCCAGCGGAACTCACGACGGCGACGGGAGGCAGGATCGGGATTTCCCGAGGAAGCTGAGGAACGTGCTGGACGTTCAGGACGCGATTGAGGGCTCGGTACTGTCGTGGAGCTAGAGCGGGGTTTCAGCGTCGAGGCAGCGTCTGAGGCATAGAAGTCACGTGAGGGATCCCGGAGTGTTTCAAATTTTTCCGCGTGCGTGTATTTTAGTTTATCGGTTTTTCTTTTCTGTGTATTTTGTACTAAGCTCTATAAAATTTGACTTCGGGATGTGTAAAAGTTTCTCCTGCGCCTGACAGTGTATAGTAATGGTTTTCGTGAGTTTACTTTGTACTTAGTGTCGGGGTGTCAGACGGGAGCAGGATTTACCTCGGGTTTCGGGGTGAAACCGGGGGTGGGTCCTGACATTCTTCCGTAGGCCTGTTGAGTTTAAAGACTCGGGAGTTTAAAGACTCGGATATTATTGAGGCCTGGATTGAGTTTAAAGACTCGGGAGTCTAAAGACTCGGATAGGTCCAGCAGGTTTTATCGTAAAATGATGATTTGATATTCACGATTTATGATGCGGTTTTATGATGCTTGTGATATAACTTTTATACCCGTTTTATAGTGTTTCTGTTTCTTATGATGTTTTATGGTGATCGATTTCTAACTGTTTTAATAACTGGGTTATGCATGTGATTTCAAAACGGAGGGCTAAACCCAGTTTTCTTATAAAATGGTTTTGAAACTTTTCTTTTATTCTGGTCTACTCACACTTTCTGTTTTAAATTGCCTTCCAGGTCGTGGAGCTAAAGCGGGGTTTCGGCGTCGAGGCAGCGTCTGAGGCATAGGAGTCGCGAGAGGGATCCCGAAGTGTTTTTCTATTCCGTGTGCGTGTACTCTTTGTAACGGTTTTCTTTCTTTGGTATTTGGGACTATGCTCTGTAAACTTTTAACTTCGGGATGTATTGTATAGTTTCTCCTGCGTCTGACTGAGTACTTTGGTGGTTTCACGTGAGTTTACTTTGGTGTTGTGTCGGGGAGTCAGACGGGAGCAGGATTTACCTCGGATTTCAGGGTGAAACCGGGGTGGGTCCTGACAATCACACAACCAATCCTGTCACGGTTTCCAAAGCTACGCGCGTGCTACCCGGGGTCTCAAACCTAAGTCTCTCAAGGTCTAAGGTCAATGTCCGTAGACCAATGACCCGCCCTGAGGTTACGATCCATTCCTTCCTGAGAGTAAAGAACCCAACTGAAGGGCGACTGCACTCAGTCGGTGCTCCGTGACTACTCCGGGGTCCACCCAGGCCAAAGACCCTCCCCGGAGGAGATAATTCAAGTAAAGGAAGGTATATGAATATATATATATACATATATATATATATATATATATAACAAACTCATTCATGTCATTCATATACATATAGAAAACATCTTTAGAACCTTTCAAAGGATTCATGCTCGGTTCCCATAAACCATCATGTATCATAGAATCCTTTCAAGGGTTCCTGCTCGGTCCCCATAGACCGTCATGTATCATAAAATCCTTTTAAGGTTCATGCCAGTTCTCATAAACCGTCATGA
This sequence comes from Prinsepia uniflora, assembly GCA_032719365.1. NCBI lineage: Eukaryota > Viridiplantae > Streptophyta > Magnoliopsida > Rosales > Rosaceae > Prinsepia > Prinsepia uniflora. Next base: position 57,651,364 of record CM064868.1, on the reverse strand, counting down.
ACCTAGAAATCCATTTAGGGTCCCCGACCCAAAATCATCAATGTAAATTAACTAGGTCTCGTGCCCGAACATATGACTCACTGGGCATCGTGCCCGATATCTCAGGGTCAGTCACGACTTCGATCATAGTGATGTGTACAACCATCCATCCAGGACCGCCCTCAATTCTGGTATGTCGCCGTGAACGAATCAACCGATACGACCACCACAAGATCATGGTGCACTCATCACCGATCGATATCCTGAATCGTCAGCACTCCGAAGTCGAGCCTTCATTGGCTGCCAGACAACAGATCGTGCATCGTGACCTCTCCGGATGGAACATATCCTTGTCCGGAAGCGAGCGTCGTATCGTCAGTTGCCGTGCACATAGCACTCGCCGCAACCACGATTCAGACCCGTAGGCCATCAATAACGTCATATGCCCGAGACAAAACCAAATGGGTTTCATACCCGAGTTTATCCTTTGGAAATCCAAATCCATTTCATTTAAACCAATAAGGAAATACAAACACGTATAGGCACCGTATAAGGCCGAAACCTCGAAATACGTGCCAATACGTAACCACACTCAAATGCACTCATGTCATCACAAAACATGTTATAAAACATATAATAAACATTTATGAATGCACCAATTTAGAAAACAAGGTCCACTCACAGACCGTCCGAGCTGCCGCCTCGATATGCGTGCCATACGGCTCTCTCGAGCCAATCACCGTCACTAGGACTCCCAAACTTGTCCAAATCGTAATAGAAGGTTACTAACTACCTTATTAACCTCCCACTAAAGCCTCTTAATTTTATGGAATTTTTAACTATTTTTAAAATCTATCCTAAACCTTCGGACACCCCAAAACCTATCGAAACGATGTCCAATCGACACGAAACCAGTCCCAAAATGTTCGTTACATCGAATAGATGACTTAACGTGTTGAACACATTCCAAAAAGATGGGACACACGCCCTCACGCCCCCCGAGAACCTCCTGCGCGTGAACCCACGCGCCAGGGCACCGTAGCGTCTTCTTCAACCTCTGGCCAGTCTGAACCAGCCGGTTCGGTGCAGTCCGATTCGGCTTGGTTTCTCCCCTATTTTCGGTCCAATCTTCTCCTTTTTGATTTCTATCTTCCTATTTTGTCATTTCCTATCATTTCTAATTAACAAAACCAAGCAAAACCATATAAAACCCATGGTTCGATTTGAATCCACGGTCCAAGTTTTTCCATTTCATTCTAGGGGTTCCTCAACCTCAAAGCTCCCTCAAAATCATCCCAACACACTACTACTAACCCAATAAAGCCATCATAAGCCTTAAAAACAAGCCATAACGATTAAAATCGAAAAATGGAGAATATGGGTTAAACCGATACCTATCGGGTTTTCTTCCTCCACGCCGCCGTGGACGGCTGTCCAGGCCTCCTGTAGCCTCCTCTCAGTCCTCACATCCTTCCTCACTTGACAACAATGATGCTAGGTGATGGTGTGATGTGTGTTGTGTGTTTGTTCAAGAAATGGAAAATGGAGATATGGAGGAAATATGGTTTCGGGTTCTTGTGAGAAACAAAGATGATATGTTGATCAGATGCGAGGGAGATGGGATGGATGGTGGGGATTAAAGGATTAATTGAAATGGAGGGTTGGGATTTAGTGATGAGTAGATTAATTATAAAATAATAATTATAATAATATTTAATTAGTTAGATCCACTTTTTAATAATAATTATAATAATAGGATTTAGTGATGGAGGGTTAGGGAATTGGCCAATGGGATGAGTGACACTTCCATGGATCCCACTTAAAATATCTAGCCAATCAGAATAGGCCAAGTCATCATCGTTTCGAAGTACGTGCATTGTGAAATCAACCTTCCGTGACCTATAACTTCCCCGTTCGAAGTCCGATTTCAGCGTACCGCCTGTCTACCGATTCGTATCGTCCCGATCTACGTAACAATCCTCGTCCCTTGGCCATCGGAACCCAGGTCAAAAATCAATATTTGCCTCTTTTAACCAAAACTACCAAATTACCCTTGAACTTCAGAACGTCATAAATTTTTTCTCGAACGTCGGAATCGAACGTGCCACTTGTCTATGAACTGTGATGTCCCAAACTACGTCACGATCATCGACCAAAGTCCATTTGACTGCCTAAACGAAAAGTCAACGTTTTGCCCACGCCTAGGGGCAAAACGGTCATTTTGCATCGTTTGTCCGATTTCGCCCAACTAATCACGGATTAACCTCACTAATCACGATTAGTCACTAATCTAATCCTGAAATTCAGGACGGGTCGTTACAGTTTATGTTTTTGTACGATTTTCGAGATATTTTTGGAATTACGCGTTTTACGAGATTTCGATCGATGTTGTGATTTGACTATGGTTTAGATGATTTGATTTCAGGATTTGAGATATGATTTGATGTCTTTAAAATGGATTTTGAAAAGTGATTTCGGGCTTGGAGCCCAGTTCAGAAAAAAGTGGTTTTAAAGAACGAGATTTCGAGTTTTTGAATCAGATTTCAGAATGACGATTTTGGATTCGATTTTGGAAACTTGAAAGTGGATTTCCGGATTTGGGTTCGGAATGGTTATTCCCGATGCCGGCTTACGGAATGATGGTTTCGGATTCGAATTTGGAAATGGATGATGAATATGATACTGGGTTTGGATTTGGGATCCTGATGAGATTGCGGATTCGGATTCGGAAATGGAAAATGGTTTTTAAATGGTTTGGAATGGATTTTCTGGATCTGGTTATTAGCTTTAAAGAACCGAATAGGATACATGACGGGGGCGGGCCCGGATTGGGTTTAAAGACCCGGATTGAGTTTAAAGACTCGGGAGTTTAAAGACTCGGATATTATGATTTTCCCCCGTAGGCCTGTTGAGTTTAAGGGCTCGGGAGTTTAAAGACTCGGATTATATTGAGGCCTAGATTGAGTTTAAAGACCAGGAGTTTAAAGACTTGGATTATATTGAGGCCTGGATTGAATTTAAAGACTCGGGAGTTTAAAAACTCGGGTAGATCCAACAAGTTCGATGGATGGAAATGTGGTTTTAAATGTGTTTTGGATTTCACTGAGATTTGATGATGATGGTTTTCCGATATTTTGGGCAATGACCCGTATGTTATGGATTTTGATGATTTTGGGCTGAGGCCCGGGATTTGAGAAAAGGAAAATGAGTTCGGTTTTTCTTAAATGGTTTGAATGACTTGAAATAGAATGGTTTTATGACATGGCTTTTGATATGCATGCATTGATTTTTAAATGGAGGGTATAAATGAAATTATGTTTTCTGATAACTGTTTTTGAACTTATACTTTATTTTTGTCCACTCACAGTCTTTTGTGTTTACCATACCCTCCAAGTTGTTGCGGTGCAGGCTGTTGGTAGAGAGAGACGGAGACATCACACACGTGATCCACAGTAGATTTCTACGCACACTGGGAAGCCCGGAAGATTTTTGGACGGTCGGCTCGAGAATCCCTTGTCTGACTTACGTGTCACACGGAGGTTAAACGTCAGTTTAGCCTTCGTGTCATCCGTAAGTTAGACGGGAGCAGGACTTAGCCCTTAATCCCGGGGGATTGGGGGTGGGTCCTGTCACTTCTTCTTTATATCGCTGCAATTCCTTGAGTAGCGATGGCGTGGGTTGTAGGTCTTGGTTGGGGAGGGGCGATGCTGCTACAATTCCTTGAGTGGTAATGGCTCAGGTCGTGGGTCATGGGTCATGGGTTGGCTCGACATACGGATGCAGACGATGTGCTCGACATAAGGGTTGGCTCGACATAAGGATCAAAGCGGCATTGATTCGGGTGTTGGAGTGTGGGAGTGTGATTGCGAAAGAAGAAGCTACCAAGAGCTTGTAGAGATTGACTGAGAATTCCGATAATGGGTGGTCAATTCCGCCCACAGTGGTGTTTCAAACATGGCGGTCTCCGTCCCCAGGTTTCAAACCTCTTCGAAATGAGGAGGTTTCAATTCAAGAACTGGCGCTTTGGGAGATGGCTGCCGAGGCACTTGCAAATATGGAATCTGTCTCCAAAAAAATCGAAAAAGATTCGTGCAAGATGATCGGAACATAGGGTTGCTTCTGCAGCGGCTTGACCTAGAACAAGCAAATTTCGGCAACAAGAAGCTGATTGTTCTCCTTTTTAATGAACTTGTATATCTGCTGCATAAAGGTTTTTCCATTTTCCATAGGTTTTCCAATTCCATTTATGTTGAATTTTTTCAGGAATTGGAAGTTGAAAACTCTTGCGAATTAGGGTTTGTACTCTTGCATTTGGTGCCTGTGCCAAAGATTGAATTATAGAAGGAATATGCAATTGCATTTATTTAAGTGAAATGGACAGGGATCTGTAAAATTGATGGAAATAGTTTTACATATGTTTTGGGTCGAGTATTATTAAGAAGAGGTGCATGGGAAAACCATGGATGATGCTCAGAAGGGCATGTGAGTAGGGCCTACTCCTCTCGTACTTGTCATCAACCTCCATGGACAGGGAAGATAGAATGAAGGTGGAGTGAAAATATGAACATTATTTTTGAACTAGGTTGTATTTAAGAATCAATATGACGTTATTTGACGATTTTGCTGGTGAATTTAACAGAATCTGTAAGTTTTTTTTTTTTTTTGGTGTGAATAGAGGGACTAAATTAACGATTGCGATAAAATAATGGGATCAAACAAGTCGAAATTCAAGTTTATGGACGGAGCCAATAATTGAATTTTAGTTGAGGGAATATTTCTCTCATTTTTCCAAAGAAATAAATGAAAGTATAAAAGATTAAAGTGTATTGCAAGTTTGTTAAATTATTTTTTGAAGATTGCAACTCGATTAAAAAAAATTGATTAGACGTCCACGAGAATAAGGTTACCATGTGTATGTGGTTATTACAGTAAACGATTGTCAAAGATTTCAATATGATTAAAATGAAACGTAACTTGTAAATAGAGACAAGGTGCACTAAATAATATCATTGGAATCTTGCAGTAATTACATATCTGGTTAAAAGACAAAGTACTTTGCACCCAAACTTAGATATAACTCAACACTCTTCTCTAATTGTTCCAACCAACTTTCTGTCAAAAAGAAAATAGAGTCAAAACCCATTTTACGAAACCAAACTTGGCTGATAGGATATTTATTTCATTTACAAATACCAAACTTGTTAAGCAATGCAAACAAAACAACCACCTCAATCTAATTGTAGAAGTATACTGTAGTCTGTAAGAGGTAAAAGTGCCGTAAGGCTCCAAAGTAGTTATTGTTGTTGTCACTGGGCCCAAACAAATGCCACCTGACGTCTCTAACTCGACTCAAAGACACCATATGCCAACTAATCAGAACATGGAATTCTCATCATGCTTGAACAGTCCAACAGAGAATCCAAGACAACATTCTGAAAAGACCTCTCATCAACCTTTAAGCCAATACATGGATATACTAATGCTTCAATGCTTGAGTAACAAATAAAGGTCATATTTTCCCGATCCCCACTACAACTCTAATTATTGTCAAATTTGATTGGGCAATATATATTGTAACTATATGGATATCTCTATTTACTACGTATCATTGTGTTTGTAGGCCGGATACCTAGGGAGGTATTTAATTCGGATTTTCATAAATTTTAAATGTCTATAAAAATTCATATGTATTTAAATAAGACTTTTTTGGAGTTAGTAAAAGTTTGAGAATATTCATGCTATATTTTCATAGAGATCTATAAAGCTATTAAAAATTGAGGTTTATTCGATCGTGATATTTCATAACTCCAAAAAACAAATATCTATGAATATTGTAGATTACATTAAATAGAACAAGTTTATGGAGTTTGACAAATATTTTTGTGTAAATTAGTTTAACCAAATTTTATGATTTCTCTAGCCTCCCCCTTTGGCTCTCTATAGGTTTTACAAGGATTAAAAAATTTATTTGTGGTTTTTATATTTCTCAATTTACTCAGTAAAATGCAAGTTTATAAGTAATTAAATGACACAAACTTTAGGAATTATAAGTTATTAAATGATACAAAATTTACATGAATTTACTTGTTGCACGAAGAAAAAAATAAAGAAAAAAATAAATTAATAAAATAAAAATATATAATTTTCAAGATATGCATGACTTTCAATCTAATTAACGTTAAAAGTTTTATAATTTGTAATTATTTTTGTGGTAGTAGAAATATTATTTTAATTTAATTTAGTGAGAGAATTTTTGATAAAAAAATAACTATGATATGATTATATAATTCTTCAAAAGAATATGTATCAAATTCAATAATTCATTTTCACTTTTCCTGCAAATTTCAGTCACAATATATAAAACTGAGAATGAATCTGCAAAATTCTATCGTAATTCTATATAATTCCATAAATTTGTGCAAAAAAACTCAATAAATTTATGAAAATCAATAAATCTGTAAAATCAACCCTTAGCAGTTTCTCCATGTAACCATATAAATAAGGCATTTTAGTTTTAATGTCCTTGAACTAGACTATAAATCTCACATTGCACCATATTCTTATTATTCACCATTCCACCTTGAATTATCCGAGTTGGCCCACTCAACTGCTTTTTCAATACTTTTTGTCCATTTTTCGTTAAGATTATTATGTGGCACCTACATGGATTAAAATCAGCTGGATAAGCAATGTGCATTTGAGGAATTTGACATTCCATGAATATAATCAAGTCATCGTGTTATGTGAATCGAAATCGAAGTCAAATCCCTAAATCGGGGTCATCTTCAATCTCACTATGTTCTTCCTCTTATCTGAATCTTTGAAGGTCGTAATCAGTTCCCCTTCTAACATATTTCCATTCTCAACCACCTTTGCAATATAAGAAGATTGAAGAGATGAACAGAATTGAAGCGAAATTTTTTTACTGTGGGAAGAAATGCAGAGTGAAGACATTGTGGACTAACAGACATCTTGGCCAAAGATTCCAATTTTTTTCCCCAAGATTTAGGTAATGAAAATTTCTAATTTAAAGTGTTGAATTGAGTGTGGATAGTTGATTTTAAAGGCCAGGGTTCAAATCTACTTCAATTTTTTTTTTTCATACAACATGTCTGGTTTTGTATATGGGTTTATGGGTTCAATTATAATTGAATTTTGTTCAATTTTACTTTAAATGCTGGAATTCGTGACTTTGATTTACTGAACTAGCAAATGTAGGTGCTTATTATAGTTTTATTTCAATGTAGGGAGGCAATTGTGAGTTTTGGGAATGGTTTGATCCTAAAATGTGCCATCGATTTAAGAAAAATTTTCCTGGGTTGTTGAGGAATAATGGAGAACTGAAGAGAAATTGAAGAAGAGAATAGCTTGTTCAAGGAAGCTGGTGGAAGAAGTGCTCCCCTTTACATTGGTTTCTCTAATTGTAACATGGATAATGATGAAACTTTTAGTATGCACCAATTTGGCCTAAGAATATGATTTTGTAATAGATCATTGCATGTGAGATAGTGTACATGGGATTTGTAATTTAAGGATTTTTGTGACTATGTAAAGCCTTATTAGAGAATGAATGATGAAGTATGATTTGATGGTAAGCAATCGAAGGAATGATTCAAGTTTACAACTTATGCAGAGCATATAAGACACAAAAATTCAATATTTTAATCTCTTGTCATACATTGCAACATTTTAAAGCTTGAGGCTAATGCTTGACACAACAAATACATAGTTTGAGAGGAAATTTCATATTCACTTATTCTAATTGCAAAAACTTCTATTCAAAATACATAATTGTGTCTACATAACCTTGCATAAGGAATCAATAACATTAAAAGCCATCAAATGGAAACAGTAGAAAAATAGCCATTTATCTAATCTAAACACTAATGCCACACAAAACAAAAACATGCAAAAATCACAACATCACATCCAAACTGCACAAAAACATGGCCAAACTACATGAGGTCGTTGTAAGTAGAGAACTCTCTAGTTCTTCCTATTTGTTGGTGATTCAAATCTCATCTTCCTTGATGGAGAGGTTTGAGTCAATTGAGAAGTGTTTGTAAGGTCTATGAGTGAGGCTGTTGAATTTCACTTAGTTGAGTCAAATCATGGTTTGTTGGAGGTGCTCTAAAGGTGCTAGTGGAGGTGCTGGTTGTGGTGCTAGGTGGTGCTGTGCTGTAAATGCTGGTTGTAGTGCTAGAGGTGCTAGTTATGGTGTTGGAGGTGGTGCTAGTTGTGGTGTTATTATGATGGTCTAGTCTTTACTTTTCTTGAACTTGTGGCAGCTTTTTCTTGTCTCCTTTCTTTATCTTCTTGTCTTTTCCTCCTCAAAACTTCTGCCTTATTTGTGACAAGCTCCTGTAAAACATAATTAACCAACCATATTCTAACTTATCGAACTGAAGTGAACTCAAAATTACCAGAAATTTGACATAAACCAATTCACTCTGGTCACATACAACAAACATATAAAATCATATCATAAACTTCACATCAAGATCCCAACATTGCATACACTTTATAGCAACTTGACAGAAAACCAATTCACTGATAGGACCCCTCTCAAAATCACTTTGATAACTGTATTCGATCTTACTCCCGTCTGACGACTAACTGCAAGTTCTAGAATTACCCTTGGGACTTAACAACCTAATCGAAGAACATGTTAGATAAGGGATGTACCAACCTACTAACCCCAATATAGTGGAACTTGATATCTTGACTTCTTCCGAGCCCCAAATCAATATCTCAATTTGTTCATAGTCTCATCCTAACATCCTAGTCATATAATGAATCCATATATGATCCTCAAAATTCCCGGGAGATTTACATGTACGTAAACTAATAATATCATCACTTTGGACTTATAGAACTACCTTGAAAAATATATAATATCCTCGAAAATTATACTAATGGATCTATAACATCAAAACCATCGAAGGTCATGTTGATCAGATTCGAGGAGACGTCGCACGCACTGCCATAACGCTGGTTGACGGCCGGTGAGTTGCCCTCCACAGGTAAATAGGTGTCGTTGCACCTGTACTCGACCTAAAACTTTAACAAGTTGACCCGTATGACTAAAACTAGGTCCCAACCTAAGTAGCACTACTCGTCCTTCAATTCTCAACCCAATTTCAATGCTCTAATAACAATCTTTATCTAATCAAACCCAAGAACTCAATTATTTGATATAGTTGGGAGATTTTACTTGAATGGACTAGAACAACAAGTTGAAAGTTGCATGTTTCCATGTTTATTGTACTCCACCTTCTACAGTAAACTTCCCGCCTGTAGCAGATACGAAACAACCCAAGGAAGACATAAGGAGATGAATTTTGTCCTCTCCCTAAAATGAAGATGCCCATAACATGGTTTGAGGTTTAAATTGAACTGTTCGGTGCTCCTCAACCGAATGAAAACCTTGCATGAATAGTTCATCCTCCTTAACTTCCAGCCTTTCTAGAGGACACATGAGTTTGTTCTAGGACTTGCCTCAGTTCCCAAACCATCATGGACTACCCCCCAAGGACTCCAAGGAGGTCTCTCCCTTTTCATTTTTTTCGCGCCTCGTATCTTCTCCTTCGCAGTACATATCCATCAAAGACAGTGAAGTCCACTTCCTTAACTCCCCTAATGACACTTGTCACCAAGTAATTTAGCCACCCCAACACTCTGCTGACCCATCCAAATAATCATATGAAAGTACCAAAATGACCTTATCCTTCAAATTTACCAAATTGCTTATGAGTGTTCATACCCGTAATTTTATCATACGATTTCCATTTTTCGTGTGTCTTATGTCTACGAACTCGTGAGTTCGAGACACACATCGGTCCAATCGGAACTTACAAGAAGTTTCCCAAATAAAAATTGAATTTTTGGACCCTTATTAAGAGCAAGGGTAAATACGTTATTTTCTAATATCATTTATGAAATTGGCCCAAATTTTGGGATGGGCCCTTACACAAACACTTGTAAACTCAAATCATAAACTTTACACCAACTTGACTCTCGATGCATAGAAACTTAACAACGACTTGACTCGCACTTCACATAAGGTTAGGCTTCACCATTTGGCCCAAAAGCCCATGGGCTTATGGGGGCCCGATAAGCCCGATGGACAAAAACCGGTCCGACCCGCTATGGGTCGTGGGCCAGCCCGGCCCGAGAGTTAGCGGACTGGGCTTGGGCTTATGGTGTTCAAAACCCGATAGGCCCGAGCCCGATAAAGCCCGATAAGCCCAGCCCGACCCGCCCGTAATAAACCCGGCCCATAAGCCCGAAAATATAAAATATTTATTATTTAAAAATTAATACTCAACCCATTCTTAATACTAATATTTCAACCCAAACCAAATCTCAGCCCCAAGTCCACCTAATTTATTTTAAAAAACTCAATACTCAATACCCAATACCCAATACAAACTCTAACCACTCATCCACCTACTTAATAAGCCCAACGTTTTGGACCCTTGAGTATTTTATTTTAACGAGACCACATTTTTGCACCATTGTGTATTTTTTTTCATTATTAATATTTTTTTGTAATTTTAAAATTTGAGACATAATTTATTGCAAAAGCCCACGTAAACCCGATCCAAGTGGGCTTAATTGGTCCGACCCAAAAAGCCCGATATAAACCCGGCCCGATAAAAGCATGTGGGCTCTTTTTTATGTCATTAAGCCCGGCCGGCCCGGCTCGCAAATTTAAAAATTATTTAATAAGCCCGGCCCGCCCAATGCCGAACCCTACATAAGGTCATTAATAGAAACCATAAACCATAAACTTGTATCACATAAACCAAAACCCATAAACTCATATCATAAATTGGATAAAAACCATATAGAAAGACCAAACAGAAACCATTGCTCATAAACTTAGATAAAATGCACCAAAACTCATAAACTTGAAATAAATCAAACTCACATATAATACCATTGATAGAAACCATGCCTCTTAAATTCTTCTTGAAAACAATTTGCTTATGGGAATTGACTAAATATTCTAATAACATTCTAAATATTGCAGCACTTGAGAACCTCAATCCAAGCTCAAAATGGAAATTTCTCATATCCATTTCCATATTCAGGGTTGAAATCTCTAAATGGTCCAATATCTTTTCTCCCTGACGGTTTTTGAAGAGGCTCATCTTTCCCACTTTCACCCTTAATCTCTTGTTCTAGATAAAAAAGAATTCAATCATGGAGAGCTTGACCATCATCTTCTTGTTTAGGCTCACCATCAACAAAAGAATTCAAGCATGTAAAATCAACATAGCGGCAAAGAGATTGTCATCATAAATATAAGTTGAAGTGAATTACTATAATTGAATGTTAATATAATTAAAAATATAACAATAAGCATAAAAAAATTTAATGGAAGAAAAATTATAAAATGAGTAAATATATTTAAAATTGGAAAAAAAAATGATGAAAAAATAGAGTAAATCAATCTTTGTTCAAAAATTGGAAAGAATTGATATATTTAAAATTGGAAAAAAATGACAAACAAAGTTGAAAATTTGGAAAAAACGAAAAAAAAAAACAGCAAATGTGCCTAGGGTGGGTTGAACCCAGGACCTCAGGTTCTGAGGGGCAAAACCAAAACCAACTTAGCTGATCCAATTTAATTGAAAATATAAGCACCATATAATGTATAAAGGATACAAACTTACACTTTTAACAGTCATCCCCTTCCTACCGCTGGTCTGCGATTCGAGTATTTGCGACCCCGACATGACCCGACTGGAATTCACTTGTTTTACGTCTGATTTTCATAAAATTTGGTTCTATCTCGATCGTTTTAATCAAATAATAAGATCTATGGACTTAAAACAAAACAAAATATTGAAATTTCGCTCAATTTCTTCCCCCCCCCCTCCCCCCCCCCCCCCCCCCCCCGCCCCGCTCTTATGTGCTTCTAGCTAATTTTAAACGAAATATCGGCGAAATTTCGCCAATATCCACCGATTTTTTCATCCATGAGTGTAACATAGTTTTGCAGTTTTGCCGCAGTGAGATTAATCATATTTTCGGAGAAAGAACACGACTATGTTGCCAGCTGGACAATTCAGATTTTGGTCATTATAACAAACAAACAAAAGAAGAAGAAGAAAGAAGAAAGAAGAAAGAAGAAAGAAGAAAGAAGAAAAATACTATCATGGATGTAAAATAATTGGTTTGTAAAATACCCTCGTAATATTAAATGAAAATAAAAAAAATTACAATGCTTTTCATAGTCTGAGTTTCAATCATATATTTACGAATTTGATTCTTGTAATATTAATTATATATTAGTAAGTGTAATATATGTGAGTTTTAAATATTTTTAATACATTAAATTTATTTGATTAGTCATTATAATTTTATTGTTTAGTTTTTTTTTTTTCATTCTGTTAAATAATGTTACTTGCTACAATAGATATTGAACTCATGAGAATTATATATTATTTTTAGAAATAAAAATTAAATATATTATACTCAAAAATTTTGACCAAATATTAGAATTATAAGAATTAAATACAACATTTCTGGACTATTATAATCTTTTATTTTTTATAACATGATATTGAGAAAGAGAGATTACAATATATATTAAGTGTTAACCTTGACATTCATACGAATTAAACCTAAATTCTTTCATAAAATATATAGAGGTGAATAATATTAAATCATAGTATTAAGTGGCCAATTTAATGTGAATTTTTTTTTTTTGGATTGAAAATTCGTTTATAGAAAACCACAAGGGTAAAGTGACACGACCCACCCTCAATCCCCCGGGATTAAGGGATACGTCATGCTCCCGTCTAACTTACGTGTGACACGACGGCTAAACCGTCGTCCAACCTCCATACAACACGTAAGCTGGATGAGGGATACTAGGCCAAGGCACCAAAACCATCTTCCGATGTCCCTGAGTGCGCAGAACTTATTGTGAATTACGTGTGTGATGTCTCCGTCTCTCTCATAACAGCCCGCACCGCATCAAACCTGGAGGGTATCGAAAAACAAAAGACTGTGAGTGGACAAAACAAATAATAAGTTTATAAAACATTTATACCCTCCATTTAAAAACCAATGCATGTATATAAAACCCATTTCACAAAAACGCTTCATATTCAAGCTAAAAGAACCATTTATGAAACCAAAAGCCTGAAATCATTTCATTTTCTCAATCCCGGGCCTCAGCCCAAACCATCTGGAAATCATTTGAAAACCTTTATTATGGAAAACCATCAAGTTATCACAGAAATCCAAACATATTTGAAAACACTTTTGAAACCCATTTCAATCAATCGAACCTGCTGGATCTATCTGAGTCTTTAAACTCAATATCAATCCGAGTCTTTAAATTCAATCCAGGCCTCAATATAATCCGAGTCTTTAAAACTTCCTAGTTTTAAACTCAATAGGCCTACGGGGGAAATCACAATATCCGAGTCTTTAAACTCCCGAGTCTTTAAACTCAATCCGGGTCTTTAAACCCAATCACATATCCGGGCCCGCCCCCGTCACAATCATATCCGGGTCTTTAAACCCAATAACCAGATCCAACAAATCCAATTAAAAACAATTTTAAAACCATTTCCAAATCCATGTTCAAATCCGAATCCGAAATCACCATTCTGAAGCCAAGTTTGCATCCGGAATCATCATTTCGAATCCAAATCCAGAAATCCCCTTTTCAAGTTCCAAAATTGAATCCGGAATCATATTTGAAAAATCCGATTCCAAAACCGAAATCAGGTTTCAAAAGCCATTACAAATCATTGAAATCGAATCATAATTCAAATCCCAAGATCTTAGTATCGAAATCATTAATAAATCATAGCATAAAACCAGATCTCGTAAAACGTGCAATTATGTAATTATCTCGAAATACGTGTAAAACTGTAAATCATCAATATCATATCATAAACATAGAAATCACGTATAGAAAACATATAAAAACATTTATGCATGCATCATAAGTTAAAAAGCAAAGTCAACTCACAGACCATTTACGCCGCCGCCTTGATACGCATGCAATTACGCTTTCCCGGCTAATCCACGATCACCGGCTTTCCCGAACCTGTCCAAATCCCACAATAAGGTCACTAACTACTTCATAAAGCTTCTAGTAAAGCCCCGTAATTTTCCCGAATTTTTATCTATTTTTAACCTAGCCCTTAAACCTTCGAACATCCCGAATCCTATCGAAACGATGTCTGATCGACTCGAAACCAATCCCAAAATGTTTGTTACATTGATACGATAAAAAGAAATGTTGAAACCTTCCTTAAAAGACGTGCCACGTGCCCCTACGCGCCTCCCAAAGGAGCTGCGTGTGGGCCTCACGCGCCTTACTGTTCATCCCTGTCCTCTCGCCGAACCGGATCTAGACCAGTTTGGTTCAGCCCGATCCAGTCGAACCGGCGTTCATAGTCCTACACTGTATTTCCCTCGTTTTTGGTCCATTTTTAATTCTACTTAATCCTATAGCTTCCTTCCTTCATTTATGATCGATCTATAAAATCCACACATGAAAACCACGGCTAGAACTTACCTCTTCGACCATCGATCAAACCTTCAAACATCTCCTCTGTGTTTTCGATACTCCGGCCACCGTTGGCCTTGATTTCTCGTCCAACAACTTATCATCGTATCCAGAACCTTTCCTAATGAACCATTTTATATGTTAGACACAAAATCTCAAACTACCATTTTTGGCTTCAAACAGAATTGTCACGGGAAAAACACCTACCGTCCGTTACGAGCTTCACCGTGCCCATCATGGGTGTCCTTTCACCTCCCATTCGTATTCCCGTTCAGGAAGGACAAGCATATGAGGACATTTTAAGGTGGTTGTATGGATTGCATTCACGGGTCCCCTGTTTTCTGTTTTCAAGGTGTCGTGGCCACCGTCCACAGCGACCCGTCGTGACAGCACCACCACCATCCTCATCGTCTGGTCTCTCAATTTCCTTCACAACATATCCATCATTGATGAAGATTGAAGGAAGTAGTGGGGTGGGTTCCTCACGGCTCACTCTCTGTTTTCCTCTGTTTAACCCAAAACCGTGCAAAACCATTGTTTAAATAGGCGGCTGATGGACCTTCCACAGCCTTCCAGCAAGGGACAAGTGTCCCAAAACCATTGGCCACCATTCCTAATGCATCAGGTTTCCTAATCTTACTGGGAACAAATCCCAATGCAACCAAATGACAATTTTACCCTTAATTCACAAATTACCATTTTGCCCTTCACGTAATTAGACTCATAACTAAACCGTCCGACGTCCGATGATAGCATGTCACCTGTCGTTGTACTCAGGGAATCGAGACCTACCTAATGGTCCTCAAAATGCATGAAAAATCCATGTCTTATGAAACGTCAACAGTTTTCCCATTTTCAACCAAATTACCAAAATACCCCCGAACTTCCGAACCTCATAACTTCTTCCTCGAATGTCGGAATCGGACGTGCCACCTGTCTACGGACTCGTGATGTTACGAACTACGCCACATTCATCGGAAAACATCCTTTTGACTGCCCGAACTAAGAGTCAACGTTTCACCCATTCTAGGGGCATAACCGTCATTTCGCACCGTCCGTCCGAAAGTACCCAACTAATTACCGATTAACTTCACTAATCCATCATTAACCACTAATTTAATCCCGATTTCTGGGATAGGTCGTTACAATCTCCCCCCTTAAAAGAATTTCGACCCCGACATTCTGAATCTCGTACGTCTGCAACGAACTGAGGGAATCCAATTTATCTCACACCTAGGGTCTCCTACCCGGTGTCCATCACCTACCAATCTAGTTTATCCTAATAGTTCCCATATTATCACCACATCTCTGCCAAGCGAATCAACTCAACCAACTTTCAGTGTAACGACCCGTCCCGAGTATCGAGATTAAATATTAATTAATCATGGTTTAGAATGACTAATTGGGGATTAGTTGAGGGAAATCAGACGGACAGTACGAAATGACTGTTTTTCCCCTGAGAGTGGGCAAATGTTGACTTTTGACTCGGGGAGTCAAACGTACGAGGACCGATGACTGTGACGTAGATCGGGACGTTACAAGTCCGTAGACAGGCGGCACGTCGAAATCGGAGGTTCGATGGAGAAGTTATAAGTCTAAAACGGAAAACGACACTATTGCACAAAAACCGAGAATTGGAGACATGTGGCAGATGTTGATTGGGGAAGTTTCTGGAAAGAACCATCAAATGAGTGATAAGTGTCACCCATCTGATTGGCCCATTTTCCCACAATGTGGATATTTTTCCTTTCCCACGTGATCAACCATTCTTCATTTTCTTCTTCCCACAAACCTGTGACCGTGCAAAGAACCATTCCCATGGCTCTTCAATCTTCATTTCTGGACTTGGACTGTAAATGAAAGAGTGAGAGAGTGGTGAGACGACATGATTGGTGACCACGGCTTGTGCCGTCGTGGACGGTGGTTGGAGAAACCATGGAAGGTGAGCTTTCGGTTTAAAATTGATAAGTTAAGTTGTAGGTGTTTGCTAAATGACCTTATTGATGGGAATGCGTTGGGGAGTTGCTAGGAAACAATTAGACTAAGAATAGTGGCTGGTGGGTGGCTGGAGACATGGAAAACCGACGGTGGAGTTAACCGGTTCAAGAAGAAAAATTGAAAGGTATGTTTTAGGTTTTGATTTTCATGTTTTAAATTCATAAATAGACTAGGAATGTTTAGAGGAAGGTTTAGGAGTGAAAATGGAAAGAAATGGACCGAAAACACGAGAGTTATTGGCCCGAACTGGCCACGCCGGTCTAGTTGGACTAGCCGGACCGAACCGAACAGGCCAGACCGGTCTGCTAAATGGAGAAGATGATGAACAATGCCTGACGCGTGGGTTTCACGTGCAGGGGCTTTGGGGCACGCGTGGGGGCGCGTGAGGGGCTTTTTTTGGAAACTTTCAACACGTGAAATAATCAATACGATGTAACGAACATTTTGGGACTAGTTTCGTGTCGATTGGACACCGTTTCGATATGTTTCGGGAATTTAATATGAGGTTAATGAAGAGGTTAGTAACCCTCTAGTGTGGTTTGGACAGGTTTGAAAGTCCCGGTGATAGTGATAGGGCTGGGAGGGCTTTTGGCATGCGTATCGAGGCTGCAGCGTAGGACGGTGTGTGAGTAGACTTCGTTTTCTAAATTGTGATGCATGCATAACTATTTTATATGTTTTACATATGCGATTTCTATGATGATAATTGTGGCAGTGGTGGATTATACGATTGCACGTATTTCGAGGTAATGCCGTATTTTTACGTATTTCTAAATTTACGAGTTATTGCTATGGCTATGTGATTGTGAGTTTAATAATGGTTCTATGGCGTGGTTTTGGTTTTGGAAAGATGAACTCGGGCATGAGACCCATTTGAATTATGTGATCGGGTTAGGGGCACAGTTGGTTTACGAAATCGGGCTGAGACCCTTTTGAGTTATGTGATCAAGCCGAGGGCCCAATGGTTTACAAAATCGGGCATGAAGCCCAGTTGCTTTTTATAAATGTGATTTCGGGTCTGAGACCTTATGTTTCATAAACGTGATTTCAGGTCGGGCACCCTAAATGGATTTGTGATGTTTTATGGAGATTTCGGGAAAGTCCCATTGAGATGTTTTGAAATGACTTTGTAAAACTGTTTTCCATATACCATATTGATATGAGGATATGTGATGGTCTCTTCCAGGTGTCTAGGACACTGGGGAAGTCATGGTGCATTGCCTGCGAGGGGTCATTATACGGAGCTACCGGACCGTATGGTGACTTAGGAGCAGGAATGTTATCATTAGACGTCTGGGACGTCAGACATCTGGGATGTCAGAGATATTGACCTGGAGAGACCCAGGTAGCACGCGTTGCTTATTACCATGAGATATGACGTTTGAGACGCCGAGTGTCTGGGACGCTAGGCATCTAGGATGCCGGAGATGGTTATATGGTAAATATAGATTGTTGGAATCATGAGATGATATTTCTGTCTTTGTGGATTTGTGGTTATGGATTTGGGTAGTGGCCCACTTGATTTTGGTATTCTACAGTTTTGGGCTGAGTCCCCATACTTGGTTTTGAGTTACGATTTTTGGCTAAGGCACTAATGGCTTATTTGAGTAAATGCTTTAATTATTGGTTTTCGATGCATGCATACTTTTTAGTGAAGGGCATAATTTATTTTATGAGATGCATTTTTAGGAATTTATTGATTTTCATCCACTCACAGTTCTGAATGGTTTTATTGCCCTTCAGGTTGATAACGGATACGGGCTGTAGTAGAGACCGTGACATCGCACTCGTCCACCGTTCCTGGCGCGCTCTGGGAGCCCCGTATGGGCTGAGGTACGTACTATCCCTTGTCTGACACTTCGTGTCAGATGGTAGCATGACACATCCCACGTTAATCCCGGGAGGATTGGGATGAGTCGTGTCAAGTGGTATCAGAGCGAGGTTGTCACTATTCAAGCAAACTATTTAGTTCTTTTTGTACGCGCAGGTCGAGGATGTGATGTCTCTACGTGGTCAGCCCGTTATCAACCTGATGGTAGAATGCTGGCTTGATTGTTTTTAGAATCGAATAGTGAATAGTATGTGTTGGCCTGATACGCCGTGCGTTAGTATGATTCGACCCAAGTGGGGTTGTATGTGACTAATTGGTAATGTGGGACCGTTGGTTCGTTTAGGTGATGTTAGATTGTGGTGCTGCTGGGAGTAGCTGGGTTCGGGGAACCCCATTTGAGTAATGGTATGAGAATGTAAACCCTTGTGGTGAGTGCTGGGGTGAGGGATGTTAGTACATGAGTTAGCTGATGACCTTAGTGGTGAAACCCCAATTGCGTTTATGGTAGGATTGGATTGACATCCACACGATGTCAAAACCGCGGGCTTTAGATTATGATGGATGGTCTGGAAAGGCGGGCTTTAGATTGTGATTGATGAATTGGAGTTGTGAATTCGTAGTTGTTGTGGATTGGACGACTTTCCGAAGTCGGAGTGGTTGTCGAGTTGAACCCCAGATTGTGACTAGTGGATTATAACTTGTGCTACAAAGAGCGGCTGAGGTCATAGACGACCATGTGGATGACTCTAGTAAGTCTAGTCAAAACAATAGAGATTGGTTGGCCGACATGAAGTGAAATGATGGGATTCGATCCACGAGTACAGTTTTGAGATAAGATATGGCATCCCGGGTTAGACCAGATGATAGTGTGATGTATGGATGCAGATCTCGATAGCGATGACTGTTGGTCGACAGTAGTGTGGAGGTGACTGGCTATCGAGGGTGATCGATGTAGTGGTAGTAGTTGAGGATCGGGGGATATTCAGGGAACATCCATTATCTTGCTGAGGATTGTTATAATAGTGGTACCCATAGTTGTGAGGTACGCGAGAAGTAGAGTTCCTTTCACCTGAGCAGAGATACGGGGTTGTTGCTCGGTATGAGTAACGACCCAGAGTTGACTGCTTCATACACTTTGTGCTAGTGGTTGTGATGATGATGAGCCACGAGTTGGGATGTGAATCCGTTGTGATGGATGTATGTTTGGTATCTGAGATTCGGTAGTGGTTGAGTGATGGACTGGATGGGATCCAGCGGGGATTGTGATGTATTGGGATGAGCCCCAACAGTTATGAGATGACAAGTGATGAATGGATGAAAGAGGTACGATTGAGACATGAGGCGTTTTGTATGACGTAGAGGACGTCATGGGAATTATTAGATTCGGGGAGTTGTCGTCAACTCCGAAACTTGAGTGGTTGTGTGTTTCTAGTATTCCGAGGAAGTGCGGGGAAAATATGGAAATTGGTAGAAGCCGAAGAGAATCATTGGTGGTGTTGATGTGAGATTGTGAGATCTTATGATTGTGAATGACATGGAGACCCGAGAGTTGAACATGTGAAGGTTGAGATATGAGGACAAGATAGTAGCAAATTACATTCTTTCGAATGTGCATAAACAGTTATGAACAGACAAGAGGTCTGGGTAATAAATTGGTTATGGACACGTGGCTGCCCAGTGAGTTGATGATTTGGGAAGTCCAGTGGTTGGAATTCACACGTAGTTAGAAGCATATCAATCTTCCAACATGGTTGGAACTTCATATTCGAGGAGAGTTATGATTGAGGAAGCGAGAGGAGTATTTGTTTCAGCATTGGTAATGGACACTCTAAAAACACTAAGGGTGACTTCTCATTTTCGGCACATGGCAGACAATGATTGTTGTTACCAGTACGTTGAGCGTGTATTGGTTGGTGGACCCGTGAATTGTCGTGGGTCATCAGGAGAAATTGGGTACTTCGAAGCTAGGTGATTGAGATTCTTGTTTTCTGCTTGGTGGCAGACGATGTTGAGTTACTTGGTGTGGTGGGTGCAGTGAGTTTGTGTTTGCACTCACGTAGGATGGATGTTGATGTCATCGTCTTAGATCATCCTTGATTTTTCCTAGGTGGAATGACAAGGATCGATATGAGGTAATTGGAGAGGACCCACAGTCTCGACATGTCTCGTCATTGACTGATCTACTTAGATGTGAGGACTAGTTCAGGAGTGATGTGACTGACGAAGGATTCTAAGAGGGTGTAAGACCCTACGAATAGATTTCAGGTGGATTGTTAGCTGAGTGAGCATGTGCGGATCCTAGGTGGATCTATATCGTGATGTTGAGGACGATGGGCATTACGACGATCTAGGATCGTGATGTTACTGATCCGGTGACGTGGTAATGAATATGTATCGTGATCTTGTTGATCAAGTTAGGTGGAAAGTTTATTTCCCTGTCGCGAATAATTGGATATAGGAATGTTGGGCCGACTTCTTTTCGAAGTACAACAGGTATGAGACGGTACTTGAGTGAGTTGAAATGTTTACGAATTGACTTGAGTATTTGACTTGTGAAAAAAGTGGGTATCCGGCGGGGTCGGATTGGTTAGTATTGGATATATGGACAATGGGATTAGCTTCCTTTCAAAGTCAATCGAATGTGGTACGGAAATCGTTTGAGTAGGTAATCGATAGGTTCAATTCTAGTGCGTCTCAGTAGATGTGGGTGAGATTGGATGCTCAATTAGCATGAATGGGTCAGCCTTGGTAGGCGTGAGTCGGATTGAGATATGTTGGATTATGTGATTGGGAGTAGACATATTAATACTAGTCAGGTGACAATGGGACTCGTCTAAGACGATGAGTGACAGGACCCGTCCCAAATCCCTCTGGATTAGCGTGTGATGTGCCTGCTACCGTCTGACACAAAGTGTCAGACAAGGGATATTTCCGTCATTTGCCCAACCGGGGCTATCAGAGGGCGCCAAGATCCGAAGGAGGAATGTAATGTCTCGTCTCTGCTACAGCCGCATCGGCGATCAACCTGAAGGGCATTCAAAATACAAAAGCTGTGAGTGGACAAAACAAATATTTTATAAAAACATTTCATAAAAGGCCTTTATGCCCTTCATTAAAAACATATACATGCATTCGAAAACCATTTCTAGGATTCATGCCCGGTCCCTATAAACCGTCAAGAACCATAAAACCATTTGGGCCTTAGCCTGAAATCCGTCAATCAATACATAAGACCTCCGTCCGAACCAAAAACACGTGGGAACTCGTCCCAAAGCCATCTTAGCCCAAAACCAATACGCGTGGGTCTTAGCCCAACATCATCTCAGTGAAAACTCGTACACATATACATATATACATATATAACCCATCATAGGCACTTCCGGAGAAGATGCCAACTCGGGGCACACAACCCCTAGGGAACACATCCCCGATATAGTCACGATGTCTCAATATATATAAGTATGCATACTACTCGGGGTCTCATTCTGAGTCTTCTCCCAGGAATTCTCCATATGGGAGGCTCATCTTCGGACCTAGTCCGATCACCTCTCCGGAATCTGGTCCGGGACCACATCATAACGCCATCTCCTGAAACAAGATCCCTATGGGGATACCCACTCTGGTCTGTGAATTGTGACACTCCAGGTCTACGTCTGGAGGAGACCAATCAATAAGCTCATAAGGAGGGTATATACATACTAGTATAAGAAAAACCATAAAACGGGACTCAAGCCCGATAACATAAAGCAAATGGGCCTCCAGCCCGAACATAGGACTCAATAGGGCCTCTAGCCCGATTTCACAGTAACAGGGCTTCGAGCTCGATATCTCAAGGTCAGTCACGATTCCGATCATAGCGATGCGTGCAACCACCAATCCAGAACCGCTCTTAATCCTGTTATGTCACCGTGAACACATCACTGCCGCGAACATCTCGAGACCATTGTACACACATCGCCGATCGATCCTCTAAACCGTCAGCACTTTGAAGTCGAGCCTCCAGTGGCTGCTTGACAACGGGACGTGCATCGTGACCTCTCCGGAAGGACCGTATCCCAATCCGGAGGTGAGCGTCATGTCGTCTGTCGTCGTGCACACAGTACCCGTCACGACCACGACGCAGACCCGTAGGTCATCAATAGGGTCTCATGCCCGAATTAAACCAAATCCAAATGGGTCTCATGCCCGATTTTACCATTTCAAAACCATTTCGTGAAAACCGAAAGCATAAGCGCGTATAAGCACGTATAAAACCCAAAAATCTTGAAATACGTGCCAATACGTAAACACACACAAAAATGTACTTAAGGCATCACAAAAAATATATTAAAACACATATAAAACATTTATGCATGCATCGATTTCAGAAAGAAAGTCCACTCATAGACCGTCCGCGCTGTCGCCTTGATACACGTGCAATACTGCTCTCCCTGGCCAATCGTCGTCACCGGGACTTCCAAACCTGTCCAAATCACATTAGAGGGTTACTAACTACTTAATTAACCCCTCACTAAAGCCCCCTATTTTTTCGGGATTTTTAACTATTTTTAAACCCGCGCCGAAACCTTCCGACATCCCGAATTTTATCGAGACGATTTCCGATCGACTCGAAACCAGTCGGAAAATGTTCGTTACATCGAATAGATGATTTCACATGTTGGAACCATCCTCAAACTCCTCATCATGAGCCTGCACGGGCCCCAAGATGGCTCTGCGCGTCGGCCTCACACGCCCTGCACAGAGTCATCTTCTTCCTCGGTCAGGTAGGTTTGAACCGGCCGGCCCGGTTCTCCCTGCAACTTGGGTCGGCGTGACCAATCCAGCTTCATACCCGGTCCAATATTTGTTCGTTTTTCTCCTAATCAATTCCATCCTTCTTAATTCGACCCTAGGAACCTAACTATGCAATTAAAACAACCAAAAACCTACTTAAACCCAACGGTCCCATCTTGCTTGTAACGACCAGAACCGAGATTATTAATATTTTAATATAAAATGTCTATTTTGCCCCTGAGGGAGGAAAACTTTTACTTTTAACTCGGGAAATAATTTAGACTTTGACCCATGGCTATGACATAGATCGGGACGTCACGAATCTGTAGACAGGCGGCACGCCGAAATCGGAGTTCGTATGAAAAAGTTATGGTCACGGAAGCGTTTTTAGCGGAAATTACGAACCGAGGACAAAACGATTTAAATATTAATTTTTTATTGGAATCCGTGCAAACCCTAAATTCAAACTGAGTCATCGGATGAGTGACAAGTGTCACTCATCCCAGTGACAACTATTCCAATAAAGTTGGGTCTTCACCCATAGGTCCAATTTTTAATATTTTATTTCCTCTCAAATAACCCTAGCCTTTGATTTTTCTACCCAAACAAATCCTGGCCCTTCATTTATTCTGCTTTTTCTCTATCCCTGCATGATCATCTCTCTCTCTGGAAAACACAAACACACACACATTTTCCTTCACCGTGCATACACCTCCCTTCGATTTTCTCTCAACCCAAACGCCTTAACCCGAGAAACCCTCACCACCAGACGACGACCATCACTGCCACCATTATCACCTTCAGCTTCCCCGTGCACCACCGACCCTCATCTCCCTTCTTCCCGGCTTGAACAAACCTGAAAAGCCCAGACCCGAAAAGCAAAGGAATCAAATCTAGGAAGCAAAACCACCTCCTCTCATCCTCTCGACTTGAACGGAGCTCCAGATAAGATCTTGAGGATCCCAGTAACACGACTGAACGGACGACAAAGGCCACGACGGCGACACAGCAGAGGTAACTCCCAAAACCCGAGAAACTCGTTTATCTTCCCTGTTTCGAAACAACGCATTTTAACGTTTAGGGTTCGACTCTTTGGTTTGGGATATACTCTAGGGTCACCGACGAGCTCATAGGGACCGGTTTGGATGACTGAGACGGAGAGGATAGCCGGAGAAGACGACCGGAGTTGGTCGTGAACTTCATCGAAGCCCATGTGAGATTCTATCGTTGTTTTTCCAATTTTGAGGTTATGGAACCGTAGAACAGACCTAGACGACTCATTAGAATCGAACCCCGTCGAAAATGGTGGCCGGAAACGGACTGCGAAAACGGGTCAAGCCGCGGGTCAACGGCGACCCAGTTCTAGTAAACGGGTTAACCCGATACTGTAGCATTGATGACGTCATCATGCTGACGTCACTTCTGACGTCATGATGACGTCATCATGTCAGAGATTGTCAGATCAGGGGCGAACCAGAGCATGCTACGTGTCACCTGACAATTGTCAGTGATGACGTCATGCTGACGTCAGTAGTGACGTCATGTTGACGTCAGCAATGACGTCACAGCACTGTAGCAGTATTGACCCACGCGTTGACCAGGCGCGTGGGGGTGCGTGTGAACAGTATTTTTGGTGGGACCGGTACCATTTTCATGGTTTTGACGATACGGATCCAATGGTGGTGGTTTCGTGTCGATCGATGATCGTTAAAATAGTCAAAATGGGGTTTGATGCCTCGAGAATAGTGACCGCGTTGCGTATTCGAGACGGATCTGTTCTAGTGACAGGGCCCACCCCTAATCCCCCGGGATTAAGGGCTAAATCTCGATCCTGTCTAACTTATGCATGACACGAAGGTTAAACCAACGTCCAACCTTCATGCGACACGTAAGTCGGACAAGGGATTCTCGAGTGGTCTTAACCTTAACCTTCCGAACGTCATAACTTCCTCCTCGGACGTCGGAATCGGGCGTGCCACCCGTCTATGAACTCGTGACGTCCCAAACTACGACATAGGCATCGGTCAATGCCCAATTTACGGTCTAAACCAAAAGTCAACATTTTGCCCATTCCAGGGGTAAAATCGTCATTCTGCATCGACAGTCCAAAAGTATCCAACTAATCAACGATTAACGTACTAATTCGTCATTCACTGCTAAGCTAATCCTAACTCTCGGGACGGGTTGTTACATCTTGGGTGTTAGTATTGGAGGTTGTAGGGCCCTTTAGTGACTCTCAGATATGTTAATACAGGCTTTAGCGGTCGTTGAGCAGCAAGGACCGAGTGTGAGTGGGCTGTTTGATTTATAAAAGGCTTGCATGCATAAACTGTTTTACTATTTCCACTTATGATTTAGATGAGTACTATATGAACTGTTTATATCTCTTATTATAATGTTTTGGGCATGAGACTCATCTGAATTATATGTGGATTGTGTTCTAGGATGTATGGGGGACATAGGGTTAACTATACTGTTATTGTACTGTACTTTCCTACCCGTCTATCTTGTCTCCTCCAGGGAGGGTCGTTGGCCCGGGTGGACCCTGGAGTAGTCACGGGGCCCTGACTGAGTGGAGTTAACCCCCGTTGGGTTGCTTACTCTCAGGAAGGCATGTTTATATACCTCGGGCAGTGACCGGGATACCGGACACAGATGTACCTAGAGAGTCTTGGGTGTGAGACCCTGAGTGGCAACGCGTAGACTTAGAACCGTGACATCATTTGGGTTGGGTTTTACAGTGCACTAATATGTTAGTTTCTCCTTTCGATTATGATTATGATTGTGTGATTATGATTTCATTATGATATTGTGTTTTCAACGCATGCAAGGTTTGGAAAACTGAGGGGTAAAACCTTATGATTTACTTTATTATGAAATTGATTTATAAACTATTTATTTTTGGCCCACTCACTCTTTAAATGTTTTACTGACCCCTCCAGGCCGTGACATGGAACTAGAGGAGGATCCGGAGGAGGAGGAAGAGGCTTAGTTTATTCGCTGTGCACCTGTACACCCCCTTGTGGTAGGTTGAGCACCAAATAATGTACTCTGACTATTGTGCTCACGTTTTGTTATTTTACCATCCCTTGTCTGACAGCTATCACTCTGAACAACGATGTTGCATGTTATTTATCTATTTGAGTATTTCGTTTTTATCTAAGGGTAATTTTGGTTTGTTTGGAGCCGTTGTTAGACGGGAGAGGGACGCGTCCCCGGGTGGTCCCTGTGGGATTGGGATGGGCCCTGTCAGCGCTCTCACGGTTCGGTTTACCCAGTTCCTCCCCAAGGGTTCCTCAACCTCCAACCTCCCTCAAAATCACCTTAACACACTCCTACTAACCCAATAAATCCATCCTAATCATTAAAAACAGGCCATAATGATTAATATTGAAAAATGGGGAAAATCGGTTAAACAGATACCTTGGGTTCGACGTGCCCTCCGAAGTTCACGCCAGCGCTGCCTTGGCCGGCTACCATCTTCCTCAACTCCTCAGTTCATCCTCTTGGTCTCCATCATGGTCAAAAGGGTTGAAGGGTATGGTTTTGGGGTGCAAGGTGATCGGGTTTAGTGGATGGAAAAATGATCGATGAAGGAAAAAGGGATATGCATGAGTTGGGTTGGATGGCAATGGATGGGTGACACTTGTCACTCATCCATTGGGCCTGTCCAATAATATATGGGCCCCACTTGCTGCTAAATAGTCCCTATCTTGTAAAACGTGCAATAATACGTACGAACTTTCATGAACAGTAATTTCTCCGTTGAACGTCCGAATTCGGAGTGCCACTTGTCTACGGATTCGTATCGTCCTGATCTACATAATGGTCCTCAGCCCTTGACCATCTGACCACCCGGGTCAAAAGTCAACCGTTGGCCCCTATTCAACCAAATTACCAAAATACCCACGAACTTCCGATCTTCATAACTTATTCCTCGGATGTCAGAATCAAATGTGCCACGTGTCTATGAACTCATGACGTCCCGAACAACATCAAAATTATTAGTCAAAGTTCATTTGACCGTCCGAACGAAAAGTCAATGTTTCGCCCATTTTAGGGGCAAAATTGTCATTTCATCCTGAACGTCCGCTAATCCACGTCTAATCCCCGATTAGTCTCGCTAATCCCTCATTAACCCTTAATTAATCCCACTAATTTGGGACGGGTTGTTACAATCTTCACTCCTTCAAGAATTTCTTCCTCGAAATTCAAACTGACCCTATTTCCACAACCAACTGTGGAAATTCAATCGTGTCTCCGTACACGGTCGCTCTCGTGTACAAGTACACGTCCGTCACTACGTCGTACTCGTCGGTACGACCTGTCACCGAAGCTCCCAAGCTCCAACGTAATTCTCATTTGCTGCGTTTCGACCGTTGCCTACCAAGAGTCATCACGTCAACTTTTCAGTCTGATGGTTTTTCTCATCTGACAATCGGAACTGATGTCGTAACAAGCATCCGATCCGAAAATTATCCTCACTGCTTCCACTGAGCGATACTCAACCTCCGTTACTGTCACTAAGTCCACTAGCGTATTTTTCTCTAATTGGTAGTGCTCCGCTCCACTGTGCTCCCGCTGCACACTCTGATCTCGACTCGCTGTCAAGTCCTCGTACCGTATCGTATCTCACGTCACTTAACGATCTCCACTGCCATCTAGACTCATCCCAACCATCGTACTACTCATCCTGTCGATCCACAATCGACGTCTCACCCATCCTGGTGTACACAGAACTCCAATCGAATACTTGTCTAAGCAGAAAACACAAACAGGCACTAGAGTTCCTCTGGCCCGCATGGCCTGAGCTGTCGGCTCATCAACTATCTGAACCCTCTCTGTCGACTCTGCTTAAGCACATAGTATTCGGAGTCTAGCCAATATACCACTATATCGGAACACATCCGATCATAGTACTCATTGGTCCGATGTTCAATCGAGCGTCACGAGCCAGCCTCAATCCAACACAATCTCTATTCTCAATCCATCTCAAGGCATTGGCTATTCATCTCTTCCTGATCGATACCTACGTATCGTCCTTATCTCACATTTATTCCCACTTCCAAAATCTATCATCTCAATCATCCTCAAGTTACTCGATCTGCCTCGTCTTGGATACTCACCTGTCACATCACTAGACGTGACACCAAAAATCATCTAATCTCCAAGTCAATCCAATTTGGCATCACTGTTGTCTCTTTCCTCATCAATCCACATGAGGAAAGTTGAAGATGATGACATCAAAGTCATCCAAGTTAGATGTGGATGAGAATACATGTTGCACACATCAACGTCCGGTAACACCAAACACTCTCTCCTCCTCAACTCATTCAACTTTGTCCCACAACCTGGATATTAGCCCATAAATGACCTAAGGATTCAACCTTTCATCAAATTTATCACTCGAAAACGAAAACTCAATGAAACCCAAGAATCAACATAAATCTTGGTTTGTTCATACTTCATTGTTACATGAGAATTAATCATCCCAAAATCCAAAATGAATCCGACCTTACATCAAACCCTATCCCAATCCTTATGGGATCCAAATCCAATACCTAACACTCACGTCATCCGTCCACAACGTTCTCGGTACAGGTACCCCGTAGCTAGGTACAGCCCATACCTCGCCAAACTAGGTATTGGGTATACCTCGCACTGAGCCATTCGGTGTAACGCCCCGGAAATTCGAAGAATGTAATATTATAAAATAATGAATAAAATGACATTTTTACCCTTATGAATAGTATGGTTAAATTGTTGACTTTTTGATTGGTAGGTTGAACGGACGTTGACCAGTGATCGTAACGTAATTTGGGACATCACGAGTCTATAGACAAGCGGCACGTCTGATTCCAACGATCAGGGAAGAAGTTATGACGTTCGAAAGTTCAAGGGCATTTTCGTAATTCCGACAAAAGGGGGAAAATGTTGACTTTTTGATTGACCACTAGTTTTCACACAATTTAAGGACCGTTAGGTAGGTCTCGATGCCCCGAGTCCGTAGACAGGCGGCACGCTGAAAACGGACATCGGACGGTTGAATTACGGGTCTAGAAAAAGGAGGGGCATTTTGGTAATTTTGTGCAGAAGGGCAAAATGGTCTTTTTGGAGACTACAGTTTGAACAACCGTGGTGAGTGCTGTGCAATTGTTTAAAATGGTTCTCTGATCAAGGATTTGTTTAAGCATGTCCTCTGTTCAATGAATTGTTTAACAAATTTGAGTTAATGAAAACAAGGTGGAGTGGCCTGAAACAGAAATCAGGCACGGGAATAATATAAAACTAGGTTATGGGACTTTTACGGGAAACAAAATTCTCAGTGGGACTGAGAGATTCCCATGAGTTGTTGCTGCACGGTTCGATTAACAGTGAAAGTTGAAGAGTCTGAGGGTCATTCTGAGCAAGAGAGGGCTGAGAGCTTGAGAGAAAACTGAGTTCGGGGAAATTGTGAAAATTGGAAGGAAAATCGCATTTTGATTTGGGAGTCGAGAGGAACAAAACCAAGGATCGAAATAGTCTTCTGGGACCATTTACAGTTCAACCGTATCGATTGTGAAGAGAATAGATCACGGTTTGACCAAGAACAGAAGTAACAAGTTCTGGAAATTTTCAAGGTTGAGGACGACTACTTCCAGGTAAGCTTTCTTGAAATTGGTTGTGTTCTAGTGTTCATTTAGGTCCTGTTAAGCTTCTGTTTAAGTGAATTTGAAAATGGAGCTGAGTTGA
Organism: Prinsepia uniflora; assembly: GCA_032719365.1. Taxonomy (NCBI): domain Eukaryota; kingdom Viridiplantae; phylum Streptophyta; class Magnoliopsida; order Rosales; family Rosaceae; genus Prinsepia; species Prinsepia uniflora. The sequence goes on along the minus strand of CM064868.1, from coordinate 57,621,509 downwards.
GTGAGTTTCAGAAGTCGACCCGTTTGTTTGATCACGGGTCGAATGAGTGATATAGGCCTTGTTGAAGATAATTAAGGAAAGGGAACTTAAATTAAAATGTTAAGGAAGGTTTTAGGTGGAAAAAGGAAGGGATTCGAGTGAGAATTGATGGAAATTTGGCCGGGTTGTGTCGCGGGTCGAACAACCCGTTTGCAGGCCAGTCAGGTGAAGATGGTGACACTGTAGCAGTCAATGTAGTAGGCGCGTGGCTTTCACGCGTAGCTACTTTGGGTGGCGCGTGACGGCGCATGAGGCCGTGTCTCCGGTCACGGTCAACAGATGAGTTCATCCTTTCAACTTAACGAACATTTTGAGTTAAATTTCGAGTCGAGCAGACGTCGTTTCGGGTTAGTTCTGAGGGTTCGAAGGTTTAGGGCTTTAAGTTAATTTCGTCAAAAAATCCCGAAAAATTAGGGAAATTAATGCAAGCTTTTTGGGAATGTTTGTAACCCTTACTGTACTTTTTGACAGGCCCGAACATTCCCGAGGCTACCGAGGAGCGCACGGGGCGCAATTGACGGGTCCGAAATCCGTGAGTGGACTTTTGATTTCTAACCGAGCATGCATAACTGTTTTTATTCACTTATCTTATGTATCATACATGATTTCATGGTGATGATTATGATATTTCTGTTTTACGTGATTTCACGTTTTTCGAGGTGATTATCGCATTTTTACGGATTTTGAGTTTTCGTTTTCTCCTATGCATGGATGATGGGTTGATAAAGTGATTCGATACGATTATACATGTCACGTTTTTAATGATGATTTGATTATGTTTTGTGAAGTAAGATTTTGGGATTGCATGTGAAATTCGGACATAAGTCCTATTATGACGAAATGTGATTTTGGAATGATTTTGGAAAACGGATCACGATGGATCCTGGATTGTTGTGATTTACAAATGGTTTTGGGTTTAAGGACCCGGTATGATTGTTGGATCTGGTTTTGGGTTTAAAGACCCGGTTAATTTATGACGGGGGCGGGCCCGGATTGGGTTTAAAGACCCAGATTGAGTTTAAAGACTCGTGAGTTTAAAGACTCGGTTATTGTGATACCCCCCGAGGCCTATTGATTATGTTTTGAGTTTAAAGACTCGTTGATATCACGGGAAGGCCTGACATATGAGTTTAAAGACTCGGATGGATCCAACGGCTTGATTATTGATTCAGTTTTACATGATCAGTATGATTGATGTTTCGATGTGATGATTTCTGGATTTTGGGAATATTATATTATTTTATATGATTTTATGGCTGTTTACTGTAACGGTTTCCATATGATTCGAAAAAAGGTTTTCGAATGTTTTGTTATGCTGTTTTCAAATATCTAGTTATGCATGCGTGTTGTAAAACTGGAGGGTGAACCCCGATTTCATGAAACTGCTTTCTGGAAACATTTGTTTCAGTCCACTCACACTTTTCTGTTTTTAATACCCTCCAGGTCGTGGTACAAGTTTTGGGGGCTAGCCCCGAGGCAGAGGTAGAGGCATAAAGTCTTCCGTTGCGGCGTTGTTAGTTCACAGAGTAGAGTTTTATTTTTATCTCGGTTTGTAATTTATGCTCTGTGAAACTATGGACTTGATGTACAGTCGGTTGTACTGTTTAATCTCCCTGGTCTGACAATGGGTGTGGTGTATTGTATTTGGTTTTCTGGTCTATTATGTTCGATTATCAGACGGGAGTAGGATGCTTCCTAATTATCGAGGCGATAATCGGGGTGGGTCCTGTCAATTGGTATCAGAGCATAGGTTTACGGTTTATGTCTGGCACTTGGATGTGCCTCGGTTATTGTACTAACTTATACCTCTTTCAGAAAGGACGATCGACAATGCCTCCACGACGTGAACCCCCTCCACGACTTGCAGATGGCATCGTTAGTGATGCCGAGAGTGCTACGATCGAGCGAGCCCAGCGTCTTGGGTCTACAATATTTAGTGGTCGGGCAGATCCCGAGGAAGCCCACCGTTGGATTTCCCGGTTTGAGCGGATTTTTGCTATGATGTGATGTCCTCCTGAGGAGCGAGTGGTGTTGGCCACCTTTTTTCTAGATGGGTCTGCGTATGAGTGGTGGTATACTCTGAAGTTATCAGGTTGGGATGCCCATACAGTGACCTAGGAGACCTTTCGTGAATGGTTTCTTGATCAGTACTATCCCCGTTCTTTCCGTGATGCTAGGGAGACAGAGGTTCTGCAGCTTCGACAGGGGAGCATGTCCGTAGCAGAGTATGAGCAGACATTTCAGATGCTAGCCCGTTTTACTCCTACCTTTGTGTCTACTGAAGCTGAGAAATGTCGTAGGTTTGAGCTTGGGCTGTGAGGTGAGATACGAGCCATTGTGACGGTCGGAGCTTTTACTACTCTCAGAGAGTTGTCTGATGCCGCAGTGCGGGTTGAGGCTAGTCTACCGACACGTCCACAGTTCTCAGGTGGTGGACAACGTCGGGAGCATTCATTTCCTGGATCGTTGGGTCAGAGAGCCCCGAAGAGAGGGCGCTACGGTGGAGCTTCGTCCCCGGGCAATGATCGTTTTGGTAGGCCTGGTAATTTTCAGAGTCCCGGATTCAGAGTACCCAGAGCACAGTAGGCTCCGCAGGCGAGTGCGCCCTCAGTTGCTTCCACGGGACAAAAGTGTGGTGGTTTTACTCGAGATGCTTCTAGTGTTATCTGTTTCTTCTGTGGGGAGCGGGGCCACTACCGGAGAGAGTGCCCATCCTTGCTACAGGGTGGTGGCGCAGGTCGGGGTGCAGCAGAGCAGGGACGGAACAAAGTTGCAGTTTCTGGGACTGGGAGTACTAGAGGAGGAGGTGCTGGAGCGACTAGTGGACTGAGGGGCAGGGGCCGTGGGTGAGCAGCTAGACCACAATCCCGAGTTTTTGCAGTTACGCAGCAGGAGGCCCGGGCAGCACGTGGTGTTGCGACAGGTACACTTACAATCTTTGGACATGATGTTTGTGCTTTAATAGATCCTGGAGCTACTCATTCGTTTATATCACGGGATTGTGGTTTGTTAGCGGATAGAGAGGTGTCCGCACTGAATTGTGACATGGGTGTGAGTACGCCCACATGAGAGGTATTTTTAGTAAACCAAGTGTTGAGAGACTATCCAGTAATGGTAGGTGACGTTGGATTGGTAGCTGACCTGATTTTGATGTCATTTTGGGAATGGATTGGTTAACACTCCATCATGCTTCTATCGAATCTGTCGATAAGAAGGTCACTTTTCGGAGTCCAGGGTTACCTGAAACCACCTTTTCGGGAATACAGCGAGCAACTCCTGTTGGAGTGATTTCAGCCCTGAAGGCAAGTAAGTTGCTGAGGAAAGGGTGCCAGGGATACTTGGCTCACGTGGTGGACACACGTGCTGCACCATTAAAGGTAGAGGATATACCGATAGTGCGGGAGTTCCCGGATGTCTTTCCGGAGGATCTGCCGGGATTGCCACCTCACCGAGATATCGAGTTCACCATTGATCTGGTTCCAGGTACGCAACCTATATCTCAGACTACGTACCGTATGGCGCCAGCTGAGTTGAAAGAATTAAAGGCGCAGTTGCAAGAGTTGGTCGATATGGGGTTTATTTGACCGAGTGTATCTCCTTGGGGAGGTCCAGTGCTATTTGTCAGGAAAAAGGACATAAGTTTGAGATTGTGTATTGACTACCGACAATTGAACAGGGTAACTATCTGGAATAAATATCCCTTGCCTCGGATCGATGACCTGTTTAATCAGCTGAGAGGAGCTCAACACTTCTCCAAGATCGATCTTCGTTCTGGGTATCATCAATTGCGGGTTAAAGAGGAGGATGTACCCAAGACAGCCTTTAGAACCCGGTATGGTCATTACGAGTTCGCAGTGATGCCCTTTGGTTTAACTAACGCTCTAGCGGCATTTATGGACCTGATGAACCGAGTGTTTCGGTCATACCTGGATCATTCCGTGATTGTGTTCATCGATGATATCCTTGTGTATTCGAAGAGTGTGAAGGTGCACGAGAAACACTTGAGGATGGTGCTTCATACCTTGAGGGAAAACCAGTTGTATGCAAAGTTGAGTAAATGTCAGTTCTGGTTGAACAGTGTTGGTTTTCTGGGTCATGTGATTTCAGCCGAAGGTATTAGCGTGGATCCTCAGAAGGTTGAGGCAGTAGCGAACTGGGAGCAGCCCAAGACAGTGACCGAGGTCAGGAGGTTTTTGGGGTTAGCTGGTTATTACCGGCGTTTCATCGAGTGATTTTCTATTCTTGCTGCTCCGTTGACACGGCTAACTAGGAAGGGAGTCTGTTATGTCTGGGACGAGAGTTGTGAACAGAGCTTTCAGGAACTGAAAAGGCGGTTGACATCTGCTCCTGTGTTAGCCCTTCCAGATGATAATGAGGAGTTCGAGATGTATAGTGATGCTTCCTTGCAAGGTTTGGGATGTTTATTGATGCAGCATGGGAAAGTGATTGCTTACAGTTGAAACCTCATGAGAGGAATTACCCCACTCATGATTTGGAGCTTGCAGTGGTGGTTAATGCGTTGAAGATTTGGTGACATTACTTGTATGGTGAGAGGTGCAGGATCTTCACGGACCACCAGAGTTTGCAGTATCTCTTTACTCAGACGGAGCTGAATCTGAGACAATGCTGATGGTTAGAGTTGATTAAGGACTATGATTGCACCATCGAGTATCACCCGGGGAAGGCTAATGTGGTAGCCGATACCCTGAGTAGGAAGTCAGCTAGTTCTTTGTCACATTTGAGGATGGTTCGGTTGCCCTTGTTGGTTGAACTCCGTAGGATTGGAGTGGGTTTGACTGTTGATAGTCAGGGAGCGCTACTAGCGAGTTTCCATGTGTGACCTGTCTTGGTTGATCAGATTATCGATGCTCAGTTTCAGGACCCTGTTTTGGGCATCTTTCGGATTGAGGTTAAGGCTGGGGAGAGATAGGATTTTGGGATTCTTGAGGATGGAGCCTTGGTAAAAGAAGGACGGTTGTGTGTACCTGAGGACGAAGCACTGAAGAAGACGATCCTTGATGAGGCTCACAGTTCAGCCTATGCGATGCATCCTGGAGGGACCAAGATGTATCGTACGCTTCGGGAGCATTACTGGTGGTCAGGTATAAAACGTGAGATTGCTGAGTACGTCAGTAGATGCTTGATTTGTCAACAGGTGAAAGCCGAACGACAGTGACCCTTCGAAGCAATGCAACCCCTGCTGATCCCAGAGTGGAAATGGGATCATCTGACGATGGACTTCGTGTTTAAGCTTCCCAGGACGCCTAAGGGACATGATGGCGTATGGGTGATTGTGGATAGGCTCACGAAGTCAGCCCATTTCTTGCCGGTGCGAGAGAATTTCAGGATGACACAGTTTGCTTAGTTGTTTATCGACGAGATCATCCGATTGCACGGTACTCCAGAATCAATAGTTTGTGACAGAGACCCGAGGTTTACTTCACGGTTTTGGCAGAGTCTGTAAGAGGCTTTTAGAACGAAGCTACGTTTCAGCAATGCTTTTCACCCTCAGACCGACGGTCAGTCTGAGCGGACCATTCAAATTTTGGAGGACATGATGCGAGCCTGTGTTTTACAATTTGAAGGTACTTGGGAATCGCATCTAGCCTTGATGGAGTTTGCTTATAACAACAGTTATCAGGCGAGCATTGGGATGGCCCCTTACAAAGCTTTGTACGAACGGCAGTGCAGAACCCCGTTATGTTGGACGAACGTGGGTGAAAGGAAGTTGCCTAGATCCGAGTTGGTGGAACTGACAACAGAGAAAGTCAAACTCATCAGAGATAGGCTCAAGGCAGCCCAAGACAGACAAAAGAGCTATGTGGACCATCGAATTAGAGATCTTGAGTTTGCAGTCGGAGATCGGGTATTTCTGAAGCTATCTCCTTGGAAAGGTATAGTGAGATTTGGCAGGCGAGGAAAGTTGAGCCCTCGTTTCATTGGACCATACGAGATTGTTGAGAGGGTTGGCAAGGTTGCTTACAGATTAGCACTACCTCCAGAACTTTCTAAAGTCCACGACGTTTTCCACGTGTCGATGCTACGGAAGTATGTGTATGATGCATCTCATGTACTGGAAGAGCGACCCATTAAACTCCGAGAAGACATAAGCTTTGAAGAACAGCCGGTACACATTTTGGATCGAAAAGATAAGGTGCTACGTCAAGACCATTCCCCTAGTAAAGGTTCTCTAGAGAAACCAGAATGTGGAGGAAGCCACATGGGAACCCGAGGCGCAGATGCCAGAGCAGTTTCCATACTTGTTTCATTAAAATTTTGGGACGAAATTTCTTAAGGGGGGAGGTTGTAACGCCCCCGAAATTCGAAGAATGAAATATTGTAAAATAATGAATAAAATGACGTTTTTACCCTTGCGAATAGTATGATCAAATTGTTGACTTTTTGATTGGTAGGTCGAACGGACGTTGACTGGTGATCGTGACGTAATTCGGGACGTCACAAGTCCATAGACAGGTGGCACATCCGATACCGACGATCAGGGAAGAAGTTACGACGTTCGAAAGTTCAAGGGCATTTTCGTAATTTGGACGAAAAGGGGGAAAATGTTGACTTTTTGATTGACCACTAGTTTTCACACAATTCGAGGACCGTTAGGTAGTTCTCGATGCCCCGAGTCCGTAGACAGGCTGCACGCTGAAAACAGACATCAGACGGTTGAATTACGGGTCTAGAAAGAGGAGGGGCATTTTGGTAATTTTGTGCAGAAGGGCAAAATGGTCTTTTTTGAGATACAGTTTGAACAACCGTGGTGAGTGTTGTGCAATTGTTTAAAATGGTTCTCTGATCAAGGATTTGTTTAAGCATGTCCTATGTTCAATGAATTGTTTAACAACTTTGAGTTAATGAAAACAAGGTGGTGTGGCCTGAAACAGAAATCAGGCACGGGAAGAATTTAAAACTAGGTTATGGGACTTTTGCGGGAAACAAAATTCTCAGTGGGACTGAGAGATTCCCATGAGTTGTTGCTGCACGGTTCGATTAACAGAGAAAGTTGAAGAGTCTGAGGGTCATTCTGAGCAAGAGAAGGCTGAGAGCTTGAGAGAAAACTGGGTTCGGGGAAATTGTGAAAATCGGAGGGAAAATCGCATTTTGATTTGGGAGTCGAGAGGAACAAAACCAAGGATCGAAATAGTCTTCTAGGACCATTTACAGTTCAACCGTATCGATTGTGAAGAGAATAGATCACGGTTTGGCCAAGAACAGAAGTAACAAGTTCTGGAAATTTTCAAGCTTGAGGACGACTACTTCCAGGTAAGCTTTGACCGTCCGAACTACATCAAATGTGCCACGTGTCTATGAACTCATGACGTCCCAAACTACATCAAAATTATTGGCCAAAGTTCATTTGACCGTCCGAACGAAAAGTCAATGTTTCGCCCATTTTAGGGGCAAAATTGTCATTTTACCCTGAACGTCCGCTAATCCACGTCTAATCCCCGATTAGTCTCGCTAATCCCTCATTAACCCTTAATTAATCCCACTAATTAGGGACGGGTTGTTACAATCTTCCCTCCTTCAAGAATTTCGTCCTCGAAATTCAAACTGACCCTATTTCCACAACCAACTGTGGAAATTCAGTCGTGTCTCCGTACACGGTCGCTCTCGTGTACAAGTACACATCCATCACTACGTCGTACTCGTCGGTACGACCTGTCACCGAAGCTCCCAAGCTCCAACGTAATTCTCATTTGTTGTGTTTCGACCGTTGCCTACCAAGAGTCATCACGTCAACTTTTCAGTCTGATGGTTTTTCTCATCTGACAATCGGAACTGATGTCGTAACAAGCATCCGATCCGTAAACTATCCTCACTGCTTCCACTGAGCGATACTCAACCTCCGTTACTGTCACTAAGCCCACTAGCGTATTTTTCTCTAATCGGTAGTGCTCCGCTCCACTGTGCTCCCGCTGCATACTCTGATCTCGACTCGCTCTCGAGTCCTCGTACCGTATCGTATCTCACGTCACTTAGCGATCTCCGCTGCCATCTAGACTCATCCCAACCATCGTACTACTCATCCTGTCGATCCACAATCGACGTCTCACCCATCCTGGTGTTCACAGAACTCCAATCGAATACTTGTCTAAGCAGAAAACACAAACAGGCACTAGAGTTCCTCTGGCCCGCATGGCCTGAGCTGTCGGCTCATCAACTATCTGAACCCTCTCTGTCGACTCTGCTTAAGCACATAGTATTTGGAGTCTAGCCAATATACCACTATGTCGGAACACATCCGATCATAGTACTCATTGGTCCGATGTTCAATCGAGCGTCACGAGCCAGCCTCAATCCAACACAATCTCTATTCTCAATCCATCTCAAGGCATTGGCTATTCATCTCTTCCTGATCGATACCTACGTATCGTCCTCATCTCACATTTATTCCCACTTCCAAAATCTGTCATCTCAATCATCCTCACGTTACTCGATCTGCCTCGTCTTGGATACTCACCTGTCACATCACTAGACGTGACACCAAAAATCATCTAATCTCCAAGTCAATCCAATTTGACATCATTGTTGTCTCTTTCCTTATCAATCCACATGAGGAAAGTTGAAGATGATGACATCAAAGTCATCCAAGTTAGATGTGGATGAGAATACATGTTGCACACATCAACGTCCTGCAACACCAAACACTCTCTCCTCCTCAACTCATTCAACTTTGTCCCACAACCTGGATATTGGCCCATAAATGACCTAAGGATTCAACCTTTCATCAAATTTATCACTCGAAAACGAAAACTCAATGAAACCCAAGAATCAACATAAATCTTGGTTTGTCCATACTTCATGGTTACATGAGAATTAATCATCCCAAAATCCAAAATGAATCCGACCTTACATCAAACCCTATCCCAATCCTTATGGGATCCAAATCCAACACCTAACACTCATGTCATCCGTCCACAACGTTCTCGGTACAGGTACCCCGTAGCTAGGTACAGCCCATACCTCGCCAAACTAGGTATTGGGTATACCTCGCACTGAGCCATTCGGTGTAACGCCCCGGAAATTCGAAGAATATAATATTATAAAATAATGAATAAAATGACGTTTTTACCCTTATGAATAGTATGGTTAAATTGTTGACTTTTTGATTGGTAGGTTGAACGGACGTTGACCAGTGATCGTGACGTAATTCGGGACGTCACGAGTCTATAGACAGGCGGCACGTCTGATTCCAACGATCAGGGAAGAAGTTATGACGTTCGAAAGTTCAAGGGCATTTTCGTAATTCCGACAAAAGGGGGAAAATGTTGACTTTTTGATTGACCACTAGTTTTCTCACAATTTGAGGACCGTTAGGTAGGTCTCGATGCCCCGAGTCCGTAGACAGGCGGCACGCTGAAAACGGACATCGGACGGTTGAATTACGGGTCTAGAAAAAGGAGGGGCATTTTGGTAATTTTTTGCAGAAGGGCAAAATGGTCTTTTTGGAGACTACAGTTTGAACAACCGTGGTGAGTGCTGTGCAATTGTTTAAAATGGTTCTCTGATCAAGGATTTGTTTAAGCATGTCCTCTGTTCAATGAATTGTTTAACAAATTTGAGTTAATGAAAACAAGGTGGAGTGGCCTGAAACAGAAATCAGGCACGAGAAGAATATAAAACTAGGTTATGGGACTTTTACGGGAAACAAAATTCTAAGTGGGACTGAGAGATTCCCATGAGTTGTTGCTGCACGGTTCGATTAATAGAGAAAGTTGAAGAGTCTGAGGGTCATTCTAAGCAAGAGAGGGCTGAGAGCTTGAGAGAAAACTGAGTTCGGGGAAATTGTGAAAATTGGAAGGAAAATCGCATTTTGATTTGGGAGTCGAGTGGAACAAAACCAAGGATCGAAAAAGTCTTCTGGGACCATTTACAGTTCAACCGTATCGATTGTGGAGAGAATAGATCACGATTTGGCCAAGAACAGAAGTAACAAGTTCTGGAAATTTTCAAGGTTGAGGACGACTACTTCCAAGTAAGCTTTCTTGAAATTGGTTGTGTTCTAGTGTTCGTTTAGGTCCTGTTAAGCTTCTGTTTAAGTGAATTTGAAAATGGAGCTGAGTTGAGTGAGTTTCAGAAGTCGACCCGTTTGTTTGATCACGGGTAGAATGAGTGATATAGGCCTTATTGAAGATAATTAAGGAAAGGGAACTTAAATTAAAATGTTAAGGAAGGTTTTAGGTGGAAAAAGGAAGGGATTCGAGTGAGAATTGATGGAAATTTGGCCGGGTTGTGTCGCGGGTCGAACAACCCGTTTGCAGGCCAGTCGGGTGAAGATGGTGACACTGTAGCAGTCACTGTAGTAGGCGCGTGGCTTTCACGCGTAGCTACTTTGGGTGGCGCGTGACGGCGCATGAGGCCGTGTCTCCGGTCACGGTCAACAGATGAGTTCATCCTTTCAACTTAATGAACATTTTGAGTTAAATTTCGTGTCGAGCAGACGTCGTTTCGGGTTAGTTCTGAGGGTTCGAAGGTTTAGGGCTTTAAGTTAATTTCGTCAAAAAATCCCGAAAAATTAGGGAAATTAATGCAAACTTTTTGGGAATGTTTGTAACCCTTACTGTACTTTTTGACAGGCCCGAACATTCCCGAGGCTACTGAGGAGCGCACGGGGCGCAATTGACGGGTCCGAAATCCGTGAGTGGACTTTTGATTTCTAACCGAGCATGCATAACTGTTTTTATTCACTTATCTTATGTTTCATACATGATTTCATGGTGATGATTATGATATTTCTGGTTTACGTGATTTCACGTTTTTCGAGGTGATTATCGCATTTTTACGGATTTTGAGATTTCGTTTTCCTATGCATGGATGATGGTTTGATAAAGTGATTCGATACGATTATATATGTCACGTTTTTAATGATGATTTGATTATGTTTTGTGAAGTAAGATTTTGGGATTGCATGAGAAATTCGGACATAAGTCCTGTTATGACGAAATGTGATTTTGGAATGATTTTGGAAAACGGATCACGATGGATCCTGGATTGTTGTGATTTACAAATGGTTTTGGGTTTAAAGACCCGGTATGATTGTTGGATCTGGTTTTGGGTTTAAAGATCCGGTTAATTTATGACGAGGGCGGGCCCGAATTGGGTTTAAAGACCCAGATTGAGTTTAAAGACTCGTGAGTTTAAAGACTCAGTTATTGTGATACCCCCCGAGGCCTATTGATTATGTTTTGAGTTTAAAGACTCGTTGATATCACGGGAAGGCCTGACATATGAGTTTAAAGACTCGGATAGATCCAACGGCTTGATTATTGATTCAGTTTTACATGATCAGTATGATTGATGTTTCGATGTGATGATTTCTGGATTTTGGGAATATTATATTATTTTATATGATTTTATGGCTATTTACTGTAACGGTTTCCATATGATTCGAAAAAAGGTTTTCGAATGTTTTGTTATGCTGTTTTCAAATATCTAGTTATGCATGCGTGTTGTAAAACTGGAGGGTGAACCCCGATTTCATGAAACTGCTTTTTGGAAACATTTGTTTCAGTCCACTCACACTTTGTTTTTAATACCCTCCAGGTCGTGGTACAAGTTTTGTGGGCTAGCGCCGAGGCAGAGGTAGAGGCATAAAGTCTTCCGTTGCGGCGTAGTTAATTCACAGAGTAGGGTTTTATTTTTATCTCGGTTTGTAATTTATGCTCTGTGAAACTATGGACTTGATGTCTAGTCGGTTGTACTGTTTAATCTCTCTGGTCTAACAATAGGTGTGGTGTAATGTATTTGGTTTTCTGGTTTATAGTGTTCGATTGTCAGACGGGAGCAGGATGCTTCCCGATTATCGAGGCGATAATCGGGGTGGGTCCTGTCACTCGGGATCCTCTTCGTCTCGCTCAGTGCCCACTAAACTCGCACGCCCACTACGCTATGGCACGACTACCGACTCGGTCACATCAACTCACTCGGACATCATCCACATGTCCGCAAACAATCCAATTCGCCTATCCATTTCTCACCGTTTATGCACATCCAAAAAGATGTCAATTCATCCTAATCTGATGTGCTCCCCCGACCACAGGGTCACAACAAGCTCCTGCTGTGATCTGCAGACAACTCTCTGTGTACAACCAATTCCGGCCCTCCGGTCACTAATCCTCACGACAGTCCTCACATTGTCCATTCTTTCCGACCAACGACAACTGTCGATAACTACTATAATGACCCATTATATTTCTCTCTATCAGGTTCTCTTCAAAGAGCGTACACGACACTCAAGAGGTATGGTCAACCGCAGTCAGTCTACCATCTCCACACCATTGCCAAGACAAATCTATGTTATCCGACGAATCCTTCTCGTCGCGAAGTGGTAGCTCCTTACCATGAGCACATCACGACTGAGGTACCCTCAACTAGTGGCTCGTCGTCTCCTCTCGTTAAAGTCATCGCATCACCGCCACAGGGAGTGCAAATCAAATCAATTCCATGACCCTGCTCAAACTGAGTAGTCGCCACTTCTCTCTGTTACCTCACAAGGTAGCGTGGCACACTGGCCAACTCTGAAGCTCCTATTCTTCTATAATTGCACTCGGTCGTGACCGAGCCAACTCCCAAACCACTGCTCGTACTGTGCGTCATCCACGCACCCTCGTATCCTCGTCACAACTGACGAATCCCATCATCACAATCGTCACGACAACCTGAGCCTATCCACCTCGAAAAGGCTCGACCCCGCCCATCAATAGTAACCTTTGCCACAACCTCGTACAGACCAATCTCAGAAGCACTCTGCTATCGAGACTCCAAAACTACAAGGTCAACTCACCGCTGGCACTAATAGCTCAACACACACATCCACCGATCAGTCCACCTCGGAATTCGATCGACAAGCACCGCTCTCCTGGTCACTCGTCCAACCAATCGCCAACTAGGGTTACCACAACCCGGCTGCTCGCTGCAGCATGTCCATCTCGAGTGATCCCTCGCCTCGACTCCGAAGGATCGTCATACCAGTAACCACTACTTGAGGACCTTGTCCTCTCATAACTCTACGACTCTTAGTCGCTGGCCTCTACAAGATCTTGACCCAATTTCGTGCCAAATGATGCACCACTGCCACACGCGGTAATCGTATCCTGCCATGTTGCACAATAGTTACTCCGGGATCTCCTGCCAAACTGACCTCACAGGATCGCATCGCGTGTCAAACGTACACGAACTAGGGTCGATTCTACTGAATCCTCGTACTAGTACCCTAACTATCAGGTTGATGACTAGCTGTTAAGACTGGAGAGATATCACATCCTCGATCTGGGCGCACTCTAAGAGTAAAACAAGCTCTGATACCGACTGGTATTAGAGTACCATGGTATCAAATGAGCCAACCTACTCTGATACCAACTTGACAGGACCCGTCCCAAATCCCTGGGGATTATCGTGGGACGTGCCTGCTCCCGTCGAACACAAAGTGTCAAATCAGGGATATTTCCGTCATTTGCCCAACCGGGGCTATCAGAGGGCGCCAGTATTCGAAGGAGGAATGTAATGTCTTGTCTCTGCTACAGCCGCATCCGCGATCAACCTGAAGGGGATTCAAAATACAAAAGTTGTGAGTGGACAAAACAAATATTTTATAAAAACATTTCATAAAAGACTTTTATGCCCTTCATTAAAAACATATGCATGCATTCGAAAGCCATTTCTAGTATTCATGCCCGATCCCCATAAACCGTCATGAACCATAAAATCATTTGGGCCTTGGCCCGAAATCCGTCAATCAATACATGGGACCTCCGCCCGAACCAAAAACACGTGGGAACTCATCCCAAAGCCATCTCATATGGGTCTCAGCCCAAAACCAATACGCGTGGGTCTCAGCCCAACGCCGTCTCAGTGAAAACTCGTACACATATACATATATACGTATACAACCCATCTTAGGCACATCCGGAGAAGATGCCAACTCGGGGCACACAGCTCGTAGGGAACACATCCTCGATATAGTCACGATGTCTCAATATATATAAGTATGCATACTATTCGGGGTCTGACTCCGAGTCTTCTCCCAGGAATTCTCCATCTGGGAGGCTCATCTTCGGACTTAGTCCGATCACCTCTCCGAAATCTGGTTCGGGACCACATCATAATGCCCACTCCTGGAATAGGATCCCTATGGGGATACCCACTCTGGTCTGTTGATCGTGACTCTCCATGTCGACATCTGGAGGAGACCAATCAATAAGCTTCTAAGGAGGGTATATACATACTAATATAAGAAAAACCATAAGACGAGACTCACGCCCGATAACACAAAGTAAATGGGACTTCAGCCCGAACATAGGACTCAATAGGGCCTTTAGCCCGATTTCATAGTAACTAGGTATCGAGCTCGATATCTCAGGGTCAGTCACGATTCTGATCATAGCGATGCATGCAACCACCAATCCAGAACCGCTCTTAATCCTGGTATGTCTTCGTGGAGACGTCACTACCGCTACCATCTTGAAACCATAGTGCACACGTCGCCGATCGATCCACTAAACTGTCAGCACTCCGAAGTCGAGCCTCCACTGGCTGCTCAACAACGGGACATGTATCGTGACCTCTCTGGAAGGAACATATCCCAATCTGGAGGCGAGCGCCATGTCGTCCATCGCCGTGTACACAGAACCCATCACGACCACGACTCAGACCCGTAGGTCATCAATAGGGTCTCATGCCCGAGTCAAACCAAATCCAAATGGGTATCATGCCCGGTTTTACCTTTTCAAAACCATTTCATGAAAACCGAAAGCATAAGCGCGTATAAGCACGTATAAAGCCCGAAAACTTCTAAATACGTGCCAATACATAAACACACACAAAAATGCACTTAAGGCATCACAAAACATATATTAAGACACATATAAAGCATTTATGCATGCATCGATTTCAGAAAGAAAGTCCACTCACAGACCGTCCGCGCTGCAGCCTCGATACGCGTGCAATACTGTTCTCCTGGGCCAATCGACGTCACCGGGACTTCCAAACCTGTCCAAATCACTTTAGAGGGTTACTAACTACTTGATTAATCCCTCACTAAAGCCCCCTAATTTTTCGAGATTTTTAACTATTTTTAAACGCGCACCGAACCCTTCGGACATCCTGAACTATATCGAGATGATGTCCGATCGACTCGAAACCAGCCCCAAACTGTTCGTTGCATCAAATAGATGATTTCACATGTTGGAACCATCCTCAAACTCCTCATCACGAGCCTGTACGCACCCTAAGATGGCACTGCGTGTGGGCCTCACGCGCCCTGCAGAGAGTCATCTTCTTCCTCGGTCAGGCCGGTCCGAACCGGCCAGATCGGTTCTCCCTACAACTTGGACCGGCATGACCGGTCCAGCTTCATACCCGGTCCAATCTTTGTCCATTTTTCTCCTAATCAATTCCATCCTTCTTAATTCGACCCTAGGAACCTAACAATGCAATTAAAACAACCAAAAACCGACGTAAACCCAACGGTCCAATCTTGCTCTCACGGTTTGGTTTACCCAATTCCTCCCCAGGGGTTCCTCAACCTCCAACCTCCCTCAAAATCATCTTAACACACTCCTAATAACCCAATAAATCCATCCTAATCATTAAAAACAGGCCATAGTGATTAATATTGAAAAATGGGGAAATCGGTTAAACTGATACCTTGGGTTCGAGGTGCCCTCCGCCGTTCACGGCGTAGCTGCCTTGGCCGGCCACCACCTTCCTCAACTCCTCAGTTCATCCCCTTGGTCTCCATCACGGTCAAAAGGGTTGAAGGGTTTGGTTTTGGGGTGCAAGGTGATCGGGTTTGGTGGATGGAAAAATGATCGATGTAGGAAAAAGGGATATGCATGAGTTGGTTTGGATGGGCAATGGATGGGTGACACTTGTCACTCATCCATTGGGCCTGTCCAATAATATCTGGGCCCCACATGCTCCCAAATAGTCCCCATCTCGTAAAACGTGCAATAGTACGTTCGAACTTCCGTGAACCGTAATTTCTCCGTCGAACGTCCAAATTCGGCGTGCCACTTATCTACGGATTTATATCATCCTAATCTACGTAATGATCCTCAGCCCTCGGCCATCTAACCTCCCGAGTCAAAAGTCAACCGTTGGCCCCTATTCAACCAAATTACCAAAATACCCCCGAACTTCCGATCGTCATAACTTCTTCCTCGGATGTCAGAATCGAACGTGCCACGTGTCTATGAACTTGTGACGTCCCGAACTACATCACAGTTATTGGCCAATGTTCATTTGACCATCCGAACGAAAAGTTAATGTTTCGCCCATTCTAGGGGAAAAATCGTCATTTTGCCTGAACGTCCGCTAATACTCGTCTAATCCCCGATTAGTCTCGTTAATCCGCAATTAACCCTTAATTAATCCCGTTAATTCGGGATGGGTCGTTACAATGAGTTGGAGTTTTGATCCGTCTAGTGTTGGGCTGGACAGATGGACTCCGGAATTGAAACGTGATTGATTACGAGCTGTGTAGTAGGCTGGTTGGTGGATGGATGTATGTACCTTGTATGTTGTGCGAGGATCGATACTGGATAAGCCGAGTGGTGCCTGGTGATGGTACATAGGTTGTACGAGTGGTGTGAGGTTGAGCGTTTGGTAGTCGGCTTAGTTCTGATATCATTGGATTGGTTGAGGATGTGAACTGGAAATTGAATACTATGCACTAGGTAGAGTGATTTGACGGATTCAATGATTGTATGAGGAGGTACTCAGAGCCGTGGATGGCTAATGGAACCCTAGGGATGAGATGTGTTTTACTGCCGGGCAGGTATTTGATGGGGTCTAGTTACATACAGGTCGAGTAATATGTTGGTATACGTATACTCAGGCTAAGTGAGTTAGTAATTGGTGTAACCACGGATTGTTTTGCGGGAATCAGCTGCTATGTGACTCTCACTAATGACAACATGGATTATGAGAAAATTTTGGTACGAGGTACCTTGGTGCGACTCTAGAGAGAGTCAGGAAGTATCGGTGATTCAAATTGTGACCAGGGGCCGTGAGTGACGACTGAGCGCGACGTTATGGAACGTGTAATGTTGACATGGTAAATTTAGGAAATGCAGAGAAATTGTGAGATTTGGTAACTCTCGATGTGGGATAGATGTTGGAATGATTGACGACTGGCCAAGTGGTGACGGTTTGGCTGAATGTGTCAGCGTAGATTGATGAGTAGGATTTGGTGACTCCCAGTGGGAGCAGATGTCAGAGTTAATTAGTGATTAAGATGAACAGTCAAGCTGAGTGTGTCAGCTAAATTGGTCGGCATGATGGTAGACTTGTCTTAACTCGGATTGTGTAGTCAATTTTGCTCGACGTGGTCAAGTGTATACAATGTGACATGAGTATTGATGAAACGTCTGGTTGCAGACGAGTATTGTGCTGGTTAGTGGGTGTATAAGTGTACACATGGTGTGAGATCGAAATGTTTTCCATGAGGTGGATCTGTAATCAGATTAGTTAGAATTTCGAGGACGAAATTTGTTAAGGAGGGAAGGTTGTAACGACCCGTTCTGAGTATCGGGATTAAATATTAATTAATCATGGTTTAGAATGACTAATCGGGGATTAGTTGAGGGAAATCAGACGGACGATGCCAAATGACCGTTTTGCCCCGGAGAGTGGGCAAATGTTAACTTTTGACTCGGGGAGTCAAACGTACGAGGACCGATGACTGTGACGTAGATCGGGACGTTTCAAGTCCGTAGACAGGCGGCACGTCAAAATCGAAGGTTCGACGGAGAACTTATAGGTGTGAAACGAAAAGCGACACTATTGCACGAAAATTGAGAATTAGAGACATGTGGCAGATGTTGATTGGGGAAGTTTCTGGAAGGAACCATCAGCTGAGTGACAAGTGTCACCCATCTGATTGGCCCATTTTCCCACAATGTGGATATTTTTCCCTTCCCACGTGATAAACCATTCTATATTTTCTTCTTCCCACAAACCCGTGACCGTGCAAAGAAACATTCCCATGGCCCTTCAATCTTCATTTTTGGACTTGGATTGTAAATGAAAGAAGAGGGAGGTGAGACGACATGATTGGTGGCCACGGCTTTCGCCGTCGTGGACGGTGGCCGGAGAAACCATGGAAGGTGAGCTTTTAAAATTGATAAGTTGAGTTTTAGGTGTTTGCTAAACGACCTTATTGATGGGAATGCGTTGGGGAGTTGCTAGGAAACAATTAGACTAAGAATGGTGGCTGGTGGATGGTCGGAGACATGGAAAACCGACGGTAGAGTTAACCAGTTCAAGAAGAAAAATTGAAAGGTATGTTTTATTTTCATGTTTTAAATTCATAAATGGACTAGGAATGTTTAGACGAAGGTTTAGGAGTGAAAATGAAAAGAAATGGACTGAAAACACGAGAGTTATTGGCCCGAACCAGCCGGACCGGTTTGCTCAGTGGAGAAGATGATGAACAGTGCCCAGCGCATGAGTTTCACGCACAGGGGCTTTGGGGCTCGCGTGGGGGCACGTGAGGGGCCTTTTGGGGAAACTTTCAACACGTAAAATAATCTATTCGATATAACGAACATTTTGGAATGGTTTCGTGTCGATCGGTCACCGTTTCGATATGTTTCGGGGTGTCCGAAGGTTTTGAATCGAGTTTAAAAATAGTTAAAAATTCGGGAAAATTACGGGGCTTTAATAGGAGGTTAATGAAGACGTTAGCAACCCTCTAGTGTGGTTTGGACAGGTTTGGAAGTCCCGATGATATTGATGGGGCTCGGGAGGGCTTTTGGCACGTGTATCGAGGCGACAACATAGGACGGTTTGTGAGTGGACTTCGTTTTCTAAATTGTGATGCATGCATAACTATTTTATATGTTTTACATACGTGATTTCTATGATGATGATTGTGGCACTGGTGGATTATACGATTGTATGTATTTCGAGGTAATGCCATATTTTTACATATTTCAAGATTTACGAGTTATTGCTATGGTTATGTGATTGTGAGTTTAATAATGGTTCTAATGCATGATTTTGGTTTTGGAAAGATGAACTCAGGCATGAGACCCATTTGAATTATGTGATCGGGCCAGGGGCCCAATTGGTTTACGAAATTGGGCTGTGACCCTTTTAAGTTATTTGATCTGGTCGGGGGCCCAAGGGTTTACAAAATCGGGCATGAGGCCCAGTTGAGTTTTATAAATGTGATTTCGGGTCTGAAACCTTATGTTTCATAAACGTAATTTCGGGTCGGGGACCCTAAATGGATTTGTGATGTTTTGTGGAGATTTCGGGCAAGGCCCATTGAGATGTTTTGAAATGACTTTGTAAAACTGTTTTCCATATACCATCTTGATACGAGGATATGTGATGGTCTCCTCCAGGTGTCTGGGACACTGGGGAAGTCACGGTGCATTGCCTGCGATGGGTCATTATACATAGCTACTGGACCATATGGTGACTCAGGAGCAGGAATGCTATGATTAGACGTCTGGGACGTCAGACATCTAGGACGTCAAACGTCTGGGATGTCAGAGATATTGACCCGGAGAGACCCCAGGTAGCACTTGTTGCTTGTTACCGTGAGATATGACGTTTGGGACGTCGAGCGTCCGAGACGCTACACATATGGGATGCTATGCATCTTGGATGTCGGGGATGGTTATATGGTAAATATGGATTGTTGGAATCATGAGATAATATTTCTATCTTTGTGGATTTGAGTTACGGTTTTGAGCTAAGGCCTTAATGGCTTATTTGAGTAAATGTTTTAGTTATTGGTTTTCGATGTATGCATACTTTTTAGTGAAGGGCATAATTTAATTTATGAAATGCATTCTTAGGAATTTATTAATTTTCGGCCAATCACAGTTCTGAATGGTTTTATTGCCCTTCAGGTTGATCACGGATGCGGGCTGTAGCAGAGACCGAGACATCGCACCCCTCCACCTTTCTTGGTGCGCTCTGGGAGCCCTGTATGGGCTGATGTACGTATTTTCCCTTGTTTGACACTTCGTGTCAGACGGGAGCAAGACGCATCCCACATTAATCCTGGGGGGATTGGGATGGGTCGTATCATTCAGTTCATCTGGCGATCATCCCATTCTCATCGAAGTCAACACATTTCCAACTCGTATCCGCAGTACTTGTAACATCACACCAGCCAACTCTCACGACTCAGTTATTACCAATCGAACCACTATAGCTATCAGTCACATCACTCTCGACTCCTTCTCGAGTCAAGCGTACCTCTTACCAACGCCTCTGTACGTCG
The DNA here is from genome assembly GCA_032719365.1 of Prinsepia uniflora. Taxonomy (NCBI): domain Eukaryota; kingdom Viridiplantae; phylum Streptophyta; class Magnoliopsida; order Rosales; family Rosaceae; genus Prinsepia; species Prinsepia uniflora. The sequence goes on along the minus strand of CM064868.1, from coordinate 57,601,216 downwards.
TACGAGGCCGTCAACAGGCACAAATCTCACCTCGTAAACCAATTCTCAAGACGGCCTCTACCAGCCTTGGTACTCCTGTTCATCAATATCTGTTAAACGTTCCGTACTACTTCCGTCAGCGATCTGCGCTGACCTCACCGGAGTCACAAAGTACACGCTCACTTCGAACAACATAACAACTCAACACATCATCTCACCGGTGGTTCCACTAACCATCAACACCATCAACCTATGGGAACACCATCCACGTCCCACATTATCCTTCTACAACTGGACCTTACCGTATATCTGTCAAACCGTGATCACACATCTCCACGTCAGGGTCCCACCAGTCACTCATGGCTCTGAGCATCCATCTCACCTCAGTACCGAATCCTACCGTAACCAATCAGATCACTCGAGATCACCCTGATCCAGTCTACATGCTTAGTCAATCACATCGAAACTTCCTCAATTCAACAAGATAACCAACAACATACCGCGGTATTAAGTCGTTCACCAACACCTCTACAACTGTCGAGTACTAACGCTAATAGCACGATGCACGTCCAAGCACATCGATATGGTTAACACAGATCTCAAGTACAAGCACCAATCATACGCAGCAACAATCCTATAAACATTGGAATCAAACACACATCCCTCGTATCCACACTGATTACCACCTGGCTACAAGCCAATCACGCTTCACTTTTGAAGTCCATTGGTCCAAACCTACCACTAGGCTGATCTACATGTCTTCCAAGGAAGACCAACTCTTCAACCTCACAGATCATCCAAGGCACACCAACTCAAGTCCACCCAAGTTCCCTGGGCTCCTGGGTCTCCCAACCAACATCCAAACACATCTCACCAACGTAAGTAGGGCAGACACAGCACCAGATCCAGGTCCAAATACCTATACGTATGCAAAAACAGACCACACTCCTTATCTGCATGTCCAACATATCCAACCTCTGTCTTGTCCTCCTACTAACATGTCCAAGCTCTGTCTTGCATACGATTATCCTGATCCACAACAACTCAATCCTGAGCCAGAAGCACCCCAATCCCTATCCAGAAGCACCCCAATCCCGATCCACTCACTCTTAAGTGGATCCCACTTACTGTGTCGCTACTTCGCCTTCACTTCCCACAACTTACCAGACCACCGTATCGAATCAAATCGATCAAGAATACCACACGTCTCGAGTCACGTCTAGATTGTGGGTTCTCTTCAATTACCTCATATCGATCAATTATAGTCACTCCTTAGCATCCGTCCTTATGATCTTTCTTTTGTCATCATACTATAGAACTCACAAAGGTCCACAACCAAGACATCACAAATTATCCTAACTTAATCCAACCTAACACAATCCTATGACACTTGCCACACATGCCAAACATGACGTCACCAAGTACCCTCTACATCTACACGTGTCTGCGATCAAGGGGGGGAGGGGGTGTAAGGACCCGTCCCGGGAGTTGTGATTAGCGAAGTGCTTAGTACTGGATTAGTGAGTTTATCGGTGGTTAGTTGGTGATTTTGGAACTTAGGTGTAGCATGACGATTTTGCCCCTAGTTTGGGCAAAAGTTAACTTTTAGTTCGGGTGGTCAATTGTCTATTGACTGATGATTGTGACGTAGTTCGGGACGTCACGAGTCTGTAGACAGGTGGCACGCCCGATTCCGACATCCGAGGAGGAAGTTATGATGTTTGGAAGGTTGAGGGCGTTACCGTAATTTGGTAAAATAAGGGGGAAAAGGTTGACGTTTCACTGGACGCTTGGTTTTCAAGTAGGCCGAGGACGGTTAGGTAGGTCTCATCGTCCTGAGTTCAACGACAGGCGGCATGCGTTCAGGGAATGGACACGTGGGGGTGCTCTAGTGGCTTCTAGGTTGTGGCACGGTGCAATTTAAACGGGAAGTCGTGTTTGTGTTTGTGTTTGAGAAAAACAGAGACTGGGCCTGAGAGGGAATTGATCGGGTTGTAGTGAGTGTGTGATTTCTTGGGTGTGTGAGTGTGTTCAGAGGAGGGCTAAGAGTGCAGAAGAAGTATTGAGAGGATTAAGAGAGGAGTGTTTGTGTGTGAAGGAATTCAAAATCAGAGGACACAGAGCCGAGGACCACCGTGCACGGTTGTGCACTTCCAGCGATCAAACCATCGAATTGAAACTGTGGTGGTGTCGAGAGGCCTGAGGAGAGTCGAGTAGGCATGATGAAGCTCACGGTGGAGGCCGGGACGCAGGTAATTCCTCAATTCCTTTTGGTTGCTCTATTTTGCAGTTTTGATTCACACATTTAGTCGTGAGGTTTGGGGCTGAGTCGAGGTATTTGGTGAGTTCTAGTGGACTTAGTGGATTCCTAGGGAGCTTCTGGTTGTGAAGCCGTGATGGGGGGAAGACCTGGTGGCCGGGTAAGCTTGTAAAGTCCTCTGTTTTTACCGTTTGTTTCAATTTGAAAGTCGTGACGTTTGGAGGAGTGTCGACGGTTTCTAGTGACCCTATTAGTTCTAGGAAAGTGTTAGGAACCTTAGCTATCGACCTAGAGCCCTACGGTGGCCGTGGGTGGCTAGAGACAGAAACTCGACATTTCTGGGTTTTCTTCGAGCTTAGGTTGTTAGGATTGTGTAGCGTTTGTCATGAATTAATTAGTGGAAACAACTACCCAGCCAAGGACGAAACTAGGGGAGTTGGAAGGAGCAAAAATGGTGGAGGAAGGACGGAAAACCGGTCATGCCGGTTCAGACCGGTCGAGTGGCTAAGGGAGAAGATGAACAGTGTTTTGTGTGCAGGCGCGTGAGGCCTACGCGCAGCCACTTTGGGCGGCACGTGGGGGCGCGTGCGGTGGTTTCAGATGAGCCTTCCAACTAGGTTTTTAGTCTACTTGTTGTAACGAATCTTTTGGGATTGGTTTCGGGACGATCGGACGTTGTTTAGGGTTAGTTCTACGAGGTTGAAGGTTTAGGGTTCCAGTTTCTTTAAGTTCGAAGTTCGGGAAAATTGGGGAAAACTAGGAGGACCTTAGTTAACGTGTTAGTGACGAGTTTTGGTAACTTGTGACAGGATCGGGAATCCTCGAGGCGGACGAGGAACGTACAGGACGTGCGGGACGCGAGTGACGTGCCCGGTAACTGTGAGTGGACTTCTTCCTTATAACTGAGCATGCATAACTGTTTTTAATTACTTGTTTTATGATTTTGATTATGATTTCATGATTATTGAATGCTTTATACCTGTTTTATGAAATGGCACGGTTTTCGAGAAATTACGTATCTTAGCACGTTTTTCGAGAAATGTTGTGAGTATGATTTTGATGCCATGGTTTTGGGATTTCAAACGAAAAATGGTTTTCAATGATTCTAAATGGATTTGAGTAAAGGTTTTCGGTTTTAGAATCGGATTTTGGAAAGCGGAATTTGGTTTTAAAGTTGAAAAGTGGATTTCCGGATTTGGGTTCGGAATGACGGTTCTGAATGCTGGAAGGGCTTCGGGCCATGGATTTAGAAATGGTTTTCAAATGGTTTTGGATTGGATTTGCTGGATCTGGTTATTGGGTTTAAAGACCCGGATTGAGTTTAAAGACTCAGAAGTTTAAAAACTCGGAAATATTGATATTTCCCCTGTAGGCCTGTTGAGTTTAAAGACTCGGGAGTTTAAAGACTCGGATTATATTGAGGTCTGGATTGAGTTTAAAGACTCGGGAGTTTAAAGACTCGGATAGATCCAGCAGGTTTGATCGAATGTTTATATTGGTATTTTATGTTTTACTGCTAATGTTTTATAACGTCTACCATACAGTGTTTATATTGTTGCGGTTTCCGTGATGAAAATAATGTGATTTATAAGTGTTTTCAGAAATTGGGTTATGCATGCATGTTTTCAAAACGGAGGGTTAAACCCTGGTTTGTTTATAAAATGGTTTTTGAAACTTTTAATCTGTTTGGTCCACTCACACTTTCTGGTTTTTAATTGCCCTCCAGATCGTGGAGCTAGCATGGGGGTTGACGTTGAGGCAGCGTCGGAGGCATAGAGTATTCAAGAGTTTTCCCGGAGTGGTTTTAGTTTTCCGTTGTGCGTGTATTCTGGGTGTAGTTTTGTTTTATTTTGTTTAGTACTATGCTCTGTATAACGGTTGACTTGTTGTGTTTAAAATTCTCCTTCGTCTGACAGTGTAATTTGTGGTTTTCGTGAGGTCGTTTCGGTCTTTCGTTTTGGGTTGTCAGACGGGAGCAGGGTTCACTTCGGTTATTGGGGTGATAATCGGGGTGGGTCCTGTCAGGGGGGGGTTCACAACTTCTGAAGTTCCTTTAATAAATCTCCCAAATCGACACTCAACATCTAACACTAACTCGGAACCAAACACAACATTTCATTGTTCCGAGATTCCAACCATGTTGGAAGTATATCCATTTTTTCCAACCATGGGATTTCTTCCCCAACAAGTATACCACTACCAAACTAACCGTCTAAACGTCAACTCCTCTACGGGACTTAGGAAAATCCAAAACTCACCCGGACAACCTCAGTCACTATCCTCACCAATCTCAGGGAATCACCAAGTACTGGCCTCGGCATCACCCAAATGCCAACCTCGACATATGCCGACACAGTCCAACACAACCCACAAAATGGTCAACCCAACTATACCAACCTAGCCCGCTCCAAACCGAAGCATAGGTCCACTGCTCTTCCGCTGTGCTACTCTGATCCACCTAACAGCATCCTAACCGTTCGTCCCGAAACACGACCTGCCAATGGTCATCGAATATCCCATCTCGGTTAGTGATTCATACCAGACACTAACACCTCACGACTGGCAACATCCTCAACTCACGATGTGCCCATCCTACCATTCACAAGTACCCCAGCTCGTGCTCTGATCTAGGGCTCACGAAACACTAATTCCAAATCTACATTCATACCGAGACAAAACCCTCAATCTATACTCGGGTCGGGGAAACTGACCTCTCTTATACCACAACTCTAAGCACCTCAACGCTCCACGGAACCTAGGTGAGACCGCAACTAGATCCACTACACCACACTCTACTAGTCGGGTCAAGCCAACCAATCTCCACAATCTCATTAGACTCGACTAGAGGCATCCACCAAGCCATCCAATACCTCGGTTATAGGGCGCAACACCATCTCTAATCTTGTCGAAAGTCGGCCCAAGCCACAACAACGAACTAACCACAAACCCCAACTCACGTTTCCCGACTAAGAACTTACTCTAGGGTTTCTCACTAAGGTAGTCTCATATTTACCAGATTAGCCATTCCAATCCTCATCCTCACTTGGGTTATCAAAACCCACGACATCCACTAGCTAACAACAACAGTCTCACCACTCGGGTTGTCACACCCGGCTAAGAAAATCCCTTAACGTAAAAGCTACACAAACGTCAACTAGTAACCATTGCTAGAGGGGACTTTCTCAACTCCTAAAGGCAGGTTCCATTACCCCCGCAACTCGAGGCATCCGGCTACTCATAGCTGCACAAGTCCAATCTCAACCAAACTAACCAAAGGGTCACCAATCCATACTATCGTCATCTAATCGTCATCCAGCCGACTATCAATCGTATCTCACTGGTTACTATCCGGGTACCACTCTGGCACACAGCCGACCATCTATCGGAGCTACTCCATCTAACCCTAAGGGCCAACCAACTATCGATCATATCTAGCGCCAAGCACGCTATCCTTTCTAGCCCAAGCCGGCAGCCATCACACCTCATCGCGTAGCGGGCAACGCAACACCCAATCGCTCGTGCTCTCGTCACTAACTAAACCACTAACTATCGTACTATCACTCGCGTGTCCAGGTTGATGACGGGCTGTTCCGCGTCGAGACATCACATCCACAGCAACATCACAACACCCAACTCATCGAACCAATCACTCTAGAAGCCATAACCTCACGTAGAGTGCAAAAACCGTGCTCTGATACCAAATTGACACGACCCACCCTCAATCCCCCGGGATTAAGGGATAAGTCATGCTCCTGTCTAACTTACGTTTGACACGAAGGCTAAATCGTCGTCCAACCTCCATATAACACGTAAGCTGGATAATGGAAACCAAGCCAAGGCACCAAAACCATCTTCCGATGTGCCAGAGTGCGCAGAACTTACTGTGAATTACGTGTGTGATGTCTCCGTCTCTCTCATAACAGCCTGCACCGCATCAAACCTGGAGGGTATCGAAAAACAAAAGACTGTGAGTGGACAAAACAAATAATAAGTTTATAAAACGTTTATAAGAAAAGACATTTATACCCTCCATTTAAAAACCAATGCATGCATATAAAACCCATTTCATAAAGCCACTTCATATTCAAGCTAAAATAACCATTTATGAAACCAAAAGACTGAAATGATTTCATTTCCTCAAATTTCGGGCCTCAACCCAAACCATTTGAAAACCTTTATTATGGAAACCATCAAGTTATCACATAAATCCAAACATATTTGAAAACACTTTTGAAACCCATTTCAATCAATCGAACCTGCTAGATCTATCCGAGTCTTTAAACTCAATATCAATCTGAGTCTATAAACTTAATCCAAGCTTCAATATAATCCGAATCTTTAAATTCCCGAGTCTTTAAACTCAATAAGCCTACGGGGGAAATCACAATATCCGAGTTTTTAAACTCAATAGGCCTACGGGGGAAATCACAATATCCGAGTCTTTAAACTCCCGAGTTTTTAAACTCAATCCGGGTCTTTAAACCCAATCACATATCCGGGCCCGCCCCCGTCACAATCATATCAGGGTCTTTAAACCCAAAAACCAGATCCAGCAAATCCAATTAAAAACCATTTTAAAACCATTTCCAAATCCACGTCCAAATCCAAATCCGAAATCACCATTCTGAAGCCAAGTCTGCATCCGGAATCATCATTCCGAATCCAAATCCAGAAATCCCCTTTTCAAGTTCCAAAATTGAATCCGAAATCATATTTCCGAAATCCGACTCTAAAACCCAAATCACGTTTCAAAAGCCATTACAAATCATTGAAATAAAATCGTAATTCAAATCCCAAGATCATAGTATCGAAACCATTAATAAATCATAGCATAAAATCATATCTCGTAAAACGTGCAATTATGTAATTATCTCGAAATACGTGTAAAACCGTAAATCATCAATATCATATCATAAACATAGAAATCACATATAGAAAAGATATAAAAACATTTATGCATGCATCATAAGTTAGAAAGTAAAGTCCACTCACAGACCATTTACGCCGCCGCCTCGATACGCGTGCAATTACCCTTTCCTGGCTAATCCACTATCACCGGCTTTCTCAAACCTGTCCAAATCCCACAATAAGGTCACTAACTACTTCATAAAGCTTCTACTAAAACCCCGTAATTTCTCGAATTTTTAACTATTTTTAACCTAGCCCTTAAACCTTCGGACATCCCGAATCCTATCGAAACGATGTTCGATCGACTCGAAACCAATCCCAAAATGTTCGTTACATTGATACGATAAGAAGTCGTGCCACGCACCCCCACGCGTCTTACTGTTCATTCCTGTCCTCTAGCCGAACTGAGTCCAGATCGGTTTGGTTTAGCTTGGTCCAGCCGAACCAGCGTTCACGGTTCGCCACTGTATTTCCCTCGTTTTCGGTCATTTTTTTATTCTACTTAATCCTATAGCTTCCTCCCTTCATTGATGATTGATCTATAATGTCCACACATGAAAACAACGACTAGAACTTACCTCTTCGACCATCAATCAAACCTTCAAACATCTCCTCTGTGTTTTCGACACTCCGGCCACCGTTGGCCTTGATTTCTCGTCCAACAACCCATCATCGTATCCAGACCTTTCCTAATGAACCATTTTATATGTTAAACACAAAATCTCAAACTGCCATTTTTGGCTTCAAACAGAATTGTCGTGGGAAAAACACCTACCGTCCATCGTGAGCTCCACCGCAGCCATCATGGGTTTCCTCTCACCTTCCATTCGTATTCCCGTTCAGGCAGGACAAGCAAATGAGGACGTTTAAGGTGCTTGTATGGATTGTATTCACGGGTCCCTTGTTTTCTGTTTTCACGATGTCGTGGCCACCGTCCACGGCGACCCGTCGTGATAGTACCACCACCATCCTCATCGTCTGGACTCTCAGTTTCCTTCACAACGTATGCATCATTGATGAAGAATGAAGGAAATAGTAGGGTGGGTTCCTCACCTCTCACTCTCTGTTTTCATCTGTTTAACCCAAAACCATGCAAAACCATTGTTTAAAACAATTGTAGGCGGCTAAGGGACCTTCCACAACCTTCCAACAAGGGACAAGTGTCCCAAAACCATTGGGCACCATTCCTAATGCACCAGGTGTCCCAATCTTACTGGGCACATATCCCAATGCAACCAAATGACTATTTTACCCTTAATTCACAAATTACCATTTTGCCCTTCACGTAGTTAGACTCATAACTAAACTGTCCGACGTCCGATGATAGCATGCCGCCTGTCGTTGTACTCAGGGAATTGAGACCTACCTAACGGTCCTTGAAATGTGTGAAAAATCCATGTTGTATGAAACGTCAATAGTTTTCCCCTTTTCAACCAAATTACCAAAATACCCCCGAACTTCCGAACCTCATAACTTCTTCCTCGAATGTCGGAATCGGACGTGCCACCTGTCTACGGACTCGTGACGTTACAAACTACGCCACAGTCATCGGCCAACATCCGTTTGATCGCTCGAACTAAAAGTCAACGTTTCACCCATTCTAGGGGCAAAACCGTCAATTTGCACTGTCTGTCCGAAAGTACCCAACTAATCACCAATTAACTTCACTAATCTGTCATTAATCACTAATCTAATCCCGATTTCCAGTATGGGTCGTTACAAGGAGACCTACAAACAGAGGCACCAAATGCCAAGGCTCGAAACCCAGGACCCAAATGGAGAGCTAACAAAACCAAAGAAAAGAGATAAACCGCAAAAACAAACTAACAAAGCATGTATGAAGCAACCTATGACAGAAAACTATGAGACTGTCTAATTCACCATGCATTAGTCACCATCAATTAATTTAGAGGGCAGGGCAACCCATATTAGCTAGAACATGAACCAAGGATAATAGGGGCCTAGAAATCCAAACCTCATCACTCATCATCCTCTTTGTTAAAGATGCAATAGCATCTGCAGCACGATTTGCAATCCTCGGGACCCAGAACCAAGAAAAATTTGGGAAACTATGCTCCAGGTTCTTGATCTCAATCAGAATTGGATAGATTTCCTAATTTCCCCGCTCAATACTACCCTTAATGTCATTGATTACTTCCAGTGAGTCTGATTCAAGTTCAACCTTCCCAAAACCTCTCTCAATTGCACATCGACGCCCATTCAACAGTGCAAAGGCCTCTGCCTTCGCCGTTGAACTTACCCGACTCTTTCTCCCTAAAGCTGCAAGGAAATAACATTGATCATCCCTGCAAACAACCCCAATTCCCACTGACTTTGAGTCTTTGTCCCACACAACATCAACATTAACCTTTGTGTTGCCATGTAAAGGTTTGGCCCAATGTGTGTTACTGGCCATACCAGCAAGGCATAAATCAGTCCTTTGCACGCACCTCCTCTTCACGGTTTCCATACATTCAGCGTGTAGACTTGTTATAATTGTAATGGCTACTCCACAATTAAAAGCTTTCTTTTCCATGACATATGCACATCTTTCCTTCCAAATAACCCAACAAGTAAAGGTAACAAGGGACATCGCCCAATCAGGGTCCACACCTAGTTGGAAAGAGGGAGACGAAACTGCAAGCAACCAATTACCAAAGAAAGTGATCACTTGTGGGTTTATGCAATACGAGAGTGGTCCTCCAAACCAAACCCTCATCGCATGATCACATCGAAGAAGGAAATACTCCACTGATTCAACCTCGCGATTTCAAAGATAACATAATGGAGAAATCTCCAAATGTCTATTGAAAAGGCACTCCTGAGTGGGTAAAACTCCTTAACTGCCCTCTACAAAAAATTCTTGATTTTTGGCACCCATGACCAGTGATGAAAATATCGCCGATTTCGCCGATATATCGGTGAAATTGGGTAGCGGCATGTAAGATGGAGGGGAAAGAAATTGAGCGAACTATAAACCTTTTTCCTTGTTTTAAGCTCATCGATCTCCTTATTTCATTAAAACGATCAAGATAGGAACAAATTTCATGTAAATCCGACGTAAAACCATTGAGTTACAATCAGGTCATGTCGTGCGGGTCAAAAAACCCAAATGGCAGACCCGTACAAGGTTGAAGGTGACTGTTTTTAAGTTCGTATATGTGCTTTATATATTATTTGGTTCATTAATTTTCAATTGGGCTTCTTAGTTCAGTTGATTGTAGACCATGCGATGACTACTTTTCAATTAATGCACATGGGTTCTACCCCAGGTGCGCGCGCAATTCCTGATCCTTTTTTTTTCATTTTTTCCTTATTTTAATTTTTAAACTATATTTATCATTTTTTCCAATTTTAAATATATCAATTTTTTCAAAAATTGCCTCTATTTTTTTTTTATCTTTTTTTCCAATTTTAAATATATTTACTTATTTTATATTTTATCTTCCATTCAAATTTTTTTATACTTATTATTATGTTTTTAATTATATTAACATTCAATTATAGTAATTCACTTCAATTTATGTTTATATTTATATTTTTATATTACTAGTTATTGGTAGAACCCTATTATATCATATTATTCATCATATATTTATTATATCAAAATCATTTTATAGTTTTTATTAATCTTATATAATCATCATTTGGTACTTAAATTTTTTCCAAAGTTTTATTCTAAATTTTTAACTTTTAGACTAAATTTTCGTTATTTTTATTAATAATAAACAATATTAATATCAATATTTAAAATGAAATATGTATCAATTTAACTAATAATATAACGATCCATTTTTTATTGTTAATCTAACCCGAGCAGGCCACCACTAATTCTGATAAGTAACACAAACAGAGAGGAGCCGAGGGAGCCCCCACAAACCCTTCCCCACAGGAGAAAAAAAAAATTAAAGAGGGAAAGCACTACGCTAGTCTCTCTCTCTCCCTGTATATCTCTCACATATTCAAGATCCCACCCAAAAGCAAAAGCCCTCTCCCTGCTTCTTTCACTTTTTTTCTCTCTCAAGAATGAAATAGAGAGCCTCTCTTTTCTTCTTGTTCTTCATCCTTATCTCTTTGATCTCTCACCCTCATCAAACCCAATGAAACCCACTACCACCGCTTCCTTCTGAGGAGCGTTTTGCATTTATATTTCATTTTTTTGGGGGGTTTTTTTTCTAAAAAAATGGTTTCTTTTGGGTAATGGATTTTTTCTCAGAAGCCCTGCTGACTCTTCTTCCTTCTCAAGAGGTAAACTCTCTCTTTCTCTCTCCCCTTTTACCATTTCCCTGCGCCGACATTGTTAGGGTTTTTCTGTGGCTTTATGCTATGCTCACATTTCTATTTATCTCTTTGCTTTTCGCATTTTCTCTGTTTTTTTTTCTGGGAATCTGAAGAAAATGAAAGGGAAAATTTTGGCACCTTTGAATAGAAAAATAACGTTTGGATTTAGCCATGTATATGTTTTTTTCTGCTGTAACATAAAAGGAAATTTCTTAGTATCACAGCATGCTTTTCTTGTTTGCTTTCCTGATTTTCCTGGCAGCCGAACAGAGTATATAAAAACGCCGTTGTCTCTGAACTGTACCGTTTGTGTTTTGTAACTTTTGGCTGTTGCGGTTTCAGATCTGAAGCTTGGTTTTCTCCGTTGCTGCAAAGTATTCCTTAAAACTCTTAATTTTTTTTTGTGGTTTCATTTTTAAAGATCTGACATAATGTAAATTATTGCTGTTTATTAATTTTGTAGCATTTGGTTTGTGTGCATATTTTGAAATGTTTAATTGCTTCCAACAACCACAAGAAAAGAGAATAAATGTTTAATTTCTAGTATACAATGATTCCTTGTTTCACGTTAATTATTAAAAAAAAAAATCAGATAATGCGGTTATTTTGTATGAATATTCCGAGTATTTAGGAAGTTTGCTTTTGATTTTCTTATAACTAACGGCTACTTGACTATGTTTATCCTATGTTGTAGGTTTTTGGGAGCTTTTGAATTAATTCAAGATCTTATTTAATCCTATCGATCAATTTCGACTTCAATTTTGCCATCTGGGTCTTTCTGGTTTTGAATCCCAAAGATGCAGAGACCTCCACCGGAAGACTTTGCTTTGAAGGAGACCAAACCCCACCTTGGTGGGGGGAGGATCTCCGGTGATAAGCTCACCAGCACCTATGACCTGGTTGAGCAGATGCAATACCTCTATGTCCGGGTTGTCAAGGCCAAGGACTTGCCTGGTAAAGATGTCACTGGTAGCTGTGACCCTTATGTTGAAGTCAAGCTTGGGAATTACAAGGGTACGACCCGCCATTTTGAGAAGAAGTCAAACCCGGAGTGGAATCAGGTTTTTGCATTCTCGAAAGATCGGATTCAGGCTTCGGTTCTTGAAGTCATTGTGAAGGATAAGGATGTTGTGAAGGATGATTTCATGGGCCGGGTTTCTTTTGACCTGAATGAGGTTCCAAAACGGGTTCCTCCAGATAGTCCTCTAGCACCACAATGGTATAGGTTGGAGGATAGGAAGGGGGACAAGGCTAGAGGAGAACTGATGTTGGCTGTTTGGATGGGTACCCAAGCAGATGAAGCTTTTCCGGAAGCATGGCATTCAGATGCGGCCACAGTTAGCGGAGCTGACAGTCTTTCAAATATTCGGTCAAAGGTGTATCTCTCTCCGAAGCTTTGGTATTTGAGGGTTAATGTGATTGAGGCTCAGGATTTGCAACCTACCGATAAGGGCAGGTATCCTGAAGTTTTTGTGAAGGCTATCTTGGGAAATCAGGCTTTAAGGACTAGGATTTCTCCTAGCCGGAATATAAATCCCATGTGGAATGAAGATCTAATGTTCGTAGCATCAGAACCATTCGAGGAGCCCTTGATTTTGAGTGTGGAAGACAGAGTTGCGCCGAACAAGGATGAAGTTCTGGGGCGGTGTGCAATTCCTCTGCAGTATGTAGCCCGGAGGTATGATCATAAACCCGTCAACACTAGCTGGCACAACCTTGAAAAACATATTATTGTGGAAGGGGAAAAGAAGAAGGAAATCAAGTTTGCGAGCCGGATTCATATGAGGATCTGTTTGGAAGGTGGATACCATGTCCTTGATGAATCAACACACTATAGTAGTGATCTTCGACCAACAGCGAAACCATTGTGGAAGTCCAGCATTGGGGTTCTTGAAGTGGGAATTCTGAATGCTCAGGGTCTGATGCCTATGAAGACAAAAGATGGGAGGGGTACAACAGATGCCTATTGCGTGGCAAAATATGGGCAGAAGTGGGTTCGAACAAGAACCATCATTGATAGCTTTACTCCCCGGTGGAATGAGCAGTATACGTGGGAAGTTTTCGATCCTTGCACTGTCATAACAATTGGGGTATTTGATAACTGTCATTTGCACGGGGGAGATAAGGCTGGCGGGGCGAAGGATGCAAGAATTGGGAAGGTAAGGATTCGTCTCTCTACTCTTGAAACTGATCGAGTTTACACACACTCGTACCCACTTTTAGTTCTGCATCCAAATGGTGTAAAGAAGATGGGTGAAATTCATATGGCTGTGAGATTCACTTGCTCTTCTTTACTTAACATGATGCATATGTACTCACAACCACTGTTGCCAAAAATGCATTACATCCATCCATTGACTGTAAGCCAGCTTGATAGCTTGAGGCACCAGGCCACTCAGATTGTGTCAGTGAGGCTGAGCCGAGCTGAACCACCATTGAGGAAAGAGGTGGTGGAGTATATGCTGGATGTGGGGTCCCACATGTGGAGTATGAGAAGAAGCAAGGCTAATTTTTTCAGGATTATGGATGTTTTGGGTGGGATAATTGCTGTTGGAAAATGGTTTGATCAAATCTGCAATTGGAAAAACCCAATTACTACTGTGCTTATTCACATCTTGTTTATAATTCTGGTCATGTACCCTGAGCTCATATTACCTACAGTTTTCCTCTACCTCTTCTTGATTGGAGTTTGGTATTATAGATGGAGGCCAAGGCATCCTCCCCACATGGACACCCGCCTGTCTCATGCTAATTCTGCCCATCCAGATGAGCTTGATGAAGAATTTGATACGTTCCCTACTTCGAGGCCTTCTGACATAGTAAGGATGAGATATGATAGGTTGAGGAGTATTGCAGGGAGAATCCAGACAGTGGTCGGCGACTTGGCTACTCAAGGCGAGAGGCTGCAGTCTTTGCTGAGCTGGAGGGACCCAAGAGCTACAGCCCTGTTTGTGCTGTTCTGTCTGATTGCTGCCATCGTTCTGTATGTTACACCGTTCCAGGTTGTGGCTCTTCTCGCCGGATTCTATGTGTTGAGACACCCAAGATTCCGTCATAAGCTCCCTTCTGTGCCGCTGAATTTCTTCAGGAGGTTGCCGGCTAGAACTGACTGCATGCTGTAAGGAAGACTGTTTTTCATTTGAGTTGCCTTAGAGTGGCACGGCATTCTATTTTCTGGCATTTCGTGGTAAGTTAATGAAGAAGATGCAGTACCTTATTCGGCTATTACGTATGTATGACCTCGTTTTGAAGGTGGTAGTTCTTGAAAATTATCGGTTTATTTATGCCATGGATAGGATTTCTGTTTGAACTTTACCTTTAAGGCGACTAGTTTATGTTCATTTGTAATTTTGTAGGTTATGAGAACCATAAGTGCTTACTACCATCTTTAGTTTTTTTTTTCAACCCATCGTTTGCCAATTTTATTAGATTCAACTCTCCTTTTTTTTTTTTTTTTTTTTTCCGAGCCTTTCTTGTAATGGATTGTTTGCATCTTCTTTCTGATTGACATGTAGGCTTGAATGTTTTCTTAAGAGAGTGACATGCATAATATTTAAGAGTCGGTTATGCAGATGTCGATTTGGTCAGTTCGCCCGTTTCTTTGCATCTGAGTTTGATCTCCGTCCATTTGAATTCGAGTCAAGTGGTAGATTAGGGCAGTTTAGCCCATGCTCACAAAACCTAGTCTACCTACCTTCTATGTGGAGATAGACCACAAATTGTGGTGGTGCTGTTGAATTTCATTCAACAGCTGGGTCAAGTTTGGTAAGATTTTATGCACGGTACATAGATGTGTCACAAAATTTATTTATTAATATATGGTCTTGTGGGATTCCGTGACAGTGATCAAACATTATCTAGAACTTACATTTGTATATTATTATAATATAGAGCTATCTATGTAGCATTGAGCAGTATAAATGCATGTGGGCAAGCAAGCAAGCAAGCAATGGTGTGTGACTGTGATTGGATGGTGACTCAAAATGAGAAGGCAAAAATAGTGACAGTTGAAGTTACGATCTATTTAATTCAAGTTGGTCTATTATGCTTGACACACAACATTGTAATGGGGACAGACACAGATTGCCCTGCAATTATGTGCTTTCTTTGGGGCCGTATTTGCTTTTTTTTTTTAATGCAACTTTGAGTAGACAAAACATATTATAATTTTTTTCGGGCAATTATGTGGTTAAAATCACTGCAATGGGAAAGTAATTTTATGGCATGGTCTAAAGCTGCATAATTTAGCGAAAATAGTTACCCTTTTTACCCGAGGTAGGCTTCGGCATTGGGCCGGGCAAGCCCGGCCCAAATTTTTTGAGCTTGGGTCAGGCTGGGTTGGGCTTATTAAATAATTTTTAAATTTGCGGGTCGGGCCGGGCGGGTTTAATGACATAAAAAAGAGCCCACGGGCTTTTATCTGGCCGGGTTTATATCGGGCTTTTCGGGTCGGGCCTATTAAGCCCACTTGGATCGGGCTTTTGCAATAAATTATGTCTCAAATTTTAAAATTACAAAAAAATATTAATAATGAAAAAAAATACACAAAAGTGCAAAAATGTGGTCTCGTTAAAATAAAATACTCAAGGGTCCAAAAACGTTGGGCTTATTAAGTAGGTGGATGAGTGGTTAGGGTTTGTATTGGGTATTGAGTATTGAGTATTGAGTTTTTAAAAATAAATTAGGTGGACTTGGGGCTGAGATTTGGGTTTGGGTTGAAATATTAGTATTAAGAATGAGTTGAGTATTAATTTTTAAATAATAAATATTTTATATTTTCGGGCTTATGGGCCGGGTTTATTACGGGCGGGTCGGGCTGGGTTTATCGGGTTTTATCGGGCTCGGGCCTATCGGGTTTGAACACCATAAGCCCAAGACCAGCCCGCTAACTCTCGGGCCGGGCTGGCACACGGACCATAGCGGGTCGGGCCGGGCTTTTGTCCATCGGGCTTATCGGGCCCCCATAAGCCCATGGGCTTTTGGGCCAAATGGTGAAGCCTAACCCGAGGCTGTCTAAATATTCAACAACAAATTTGACGAGTTGGAGGCGTAGGATTGCAGGAGTGGGAGGACCATCCCAATTCTCAACCCAAAGCCCAAAGGTAAAATGGGCATATTGATTCTTTGAAGTTCTAGGTAGGCTGGAGCCTGGAGCGAGGGGGGACCCCTCTCTCTCTCTCTCTCTCTCTGCGGACGGGGATCAATCCGTGCAAATAAAAATTAATTTAATTTAAATCTTTATTGGCATTTCAATTTAAATTTGATTGAATAAACTAAAATGGTTTAAAATTTTAAATTGTACTCTTAATTCGAGTCAATTTCAGTTCATTTTTCAAATTCTTTTATTTTAGATTGGACTATTAACAGATATATTATATTTGTTTATTCAATATTTGACATATTTCACCTTTTAATTGGTCAGTGCTTATTATATGGTCTTTTTCAATTTCTCACACATCGGGTAAAAAATCTTATTATAGTATAATCTTCATAATTTAATACTCAATAAAAAATATTAATCTCAATTAAATAATATCTTTAGTCATTCCTAACTTGCATAAAATGCTAAATTTATAATTCACTAAAATGATAAAATAATATATGACAAAATAAAATTTGCATAACTTTCATGTAATATACAAATTAATAGTTTCTTAATTTTTAAGAAGTTTTTCTATGATTTTTTCATATAACCATAACAACCATTAAGGTTGTTATAGCTATAATTTTCTCATATTACCATAAAAAAGGGCATGATAATACAGCTATCATCTTCAACCTCAACATCTTGATCACTTCCATAAGCTAATATCTAACTAAATTAATAGAACTCCTTTGTCCCAAGAAAATTAATTTATAGGGCTTTAACTTTACTTCATATAATTGTTCTTTAATTTTGGAAACCGTAACACAATGATCTACTTTATTATTATTATTATTATTATTATTATTATTATTATTATTATTATTATTGAAAAAAAAAGCTAAACGTTTACAATGAGCATTCTCCAATAAAAATAAGAAAATTAAGATACACCAACAAATAAACTCATAAACAAGAAAAATCATAGTTCAAATTGAATCGAAATATGCTCAAAACTAGTTGATTTGAACTAAAAAAAAATAAACAAAGGAACTGCTTTTGGCACTCCACAAATAACTTGTTGCACTTTATTTTTTATTTTATTTTAATGTTTTTTTTAAATCAAATTTCCAAACTTGCCTATTTTTCTTTTGAATTTAATATATTTTATTTTTATTTCTTTTGTTTGAGTAAATCATTTGGATTTTTTATTTTAATGTGTGCTATTAAATAACCATAGTTAACACTAAAAAATAATGATTTAAAGAGGAAACACAAAAATAATGTAAAATAATAAAAATACATTTATCCAAAAAAAAACCCCTCCACTTCGCCTTCACCCTTGATCACATCCAATGCAAACCCAGAAATATAAAATTGAAAAATGTTAGGATTGTGACGACACAGTTGTCATAGAGATTCCCCTACTAGGTATAAAGTTATGAAGTTTACGATTAAGTGTAACCTTTTGATTCATTAGAAAACAATCATTTTCTTCAACCTCTCTTTCTCGCTCTCGTTTCTCTTTCTTCTTCTTCATTCTCTGATCCAACATGGTATCAAAGCTACAACAATGGTTAACACCAAATTGATCCTCCTTCTGTTGTCTTTTTCTATATCTTTTTCCTCTTCTTAATCTATCTATATCATCCTCTCCTTCTCTATCAATTGTGCTTACAACATGTTTGAAAATAAGACTTAATCAAACTTCTGTATCTTTTCTTGATTCTCATGATGAATCATTCTCAACTTCAGATTCTTCAGTCACCAATTGTTGGTCTCACTTCTACCGTGGAAAATTCAGTTCAGGTCAAATTGGATGATCACAACTACCTCACTTGGAACTTCCAAATGGAGCTTCTTCTCAATGTTCATGGTCTGATGGGATTCATTGATGGATCCGACTCGTGTCCTAGGCTAATCACAGCTCCTCCTGATGAAATTAGTGCACAAGCTATGAAGGTTTGGACAATGCATGATCAGGCTCTCATGCATTTAATCACAACTAATCTTTCTACTTCTGCCATGTCTTCTGTTATAGGTTGTAAAACCTCTCAAGAAATGTGGTCCAATCTACATGACAGGTTTTCCACTGTCCCTAAAGCTTTAATCTTCCAAATAAAGACTGATCTTCAGAACATCAAGAAAGGGCCAGAGAACATTAATCAGTATTTACAAAGAATCAAAGATTCAAGAGATATGCTTCAGTCATGTGGTGTTCAGTTTGAGAACGATGATGTTATCATCTTGGCCTTAAGAGGATTGCCTGCTGAATATAATACTTTTTGATGTGTCATAAGAGGAAGAGAGAGCACGATTTTGTCCAAGAATTCAGGTCTCAACTTCTGGTTGAAAAGAGTGTCCTTGAAAGATCCTGTAAGCAATTTCCTTTTCTTTCTGCTATGGCTGCTACAAGAAATCCTGGCCATGTCTTTCAAAATTTCACTACACTCACTGGCTCTTCAAGTTCCAATGTTCAAGATCAACATCCTAATGCTCTTGGAATTAGCAAGACACCTGTCACACGATATCCATCCTCTGATGCTCAATACTCACCTACTGAAGTTCAATCCAACAATGGACAACAGGCAGGCAACTTCCAACAGGTCGGTAACAATCTTCAGAAATTTGGCTATAATGGTGGTTATAATGCTCCTTTTCATCATAATCAATATAGAGGAAATGGCTATAGAGGTAGAAGGAACAAGTCCTATAACAATGGGGGCAGGTTTAACTTAAGAATGGGGCATTCTTGGTCCACCAAATCAACCATACTATCAAGGCAACACACAGCTTCCTACCTGTCAAATCTGTGGCAAACGAGGACATTCTGCTGTTGACTGTTATCAGAGACACTCAGATGTTTCAAGTTCCGAGCCTTGTCAAATCTGTTGGAGATATGGTCACACAACCATGAACTGCTATCATAGAGAGAATTTTTCCTATCAACGCAGTCTACCCTCCCCTGCTCTTAATGCAAACCTGACTGCTATGACTGCCATAACTCCTTATGTTGATTCACAGCCTTATAGAGAGTATTGGGTGGCTGATACAAGTGCTACTGCACACATGACCTCAGACTTGAACCAGATTGCCATGGTGACACCTAACACTTCTTCTGACACTGTTACAACTGCCAGTGGCTTAGGTTTGAAAATTTCCAATATAGGCAAATCTTCAATTATTCTACCTAGTTCAAAACCTAAATGTTTCCACCTTAGTCAAGTTCTTCATGTCCCTCACATATCTCAAAACCTTCTTTCTGTTAATTGCTTCTGTAAAGACAATAATTGCTGCTTTATCCTTGATGACAAGTGTTTTATGATCCAGAACAAGGCCACATGCAGGAGTTTGTACAGAGGTCTGAGCAGTGAGGGTCTATATCCTATTCCTTTCCATATAAAATCCAGAGTTCATGTCACCAACATCTGCATCTCAACTTCCTTCTGCACTATTATGCAAGAATACACAACACTCCCTATGGCATCATAGATTAGGTCATCCATCAAATACAATTGTATCTATTTTGTAGCACAATTCTGGTGTTTCCACTTCTTTGGATGTCAACCAAACTGTTTGTGAATTCTGTTTACAAAGAAAATTTGCCAAATTTTCTTTTGTTTTTCCCGCTTCAAAAACTGCTACTCCTTTTGAATGCATACATACAGATGTCTGGGGTCTTGCTCCAGTTTAGTCCATTGAGGATTTTTGGTATTATGTTACACTGCTAGATGAATGTACCCGATTTACTTGGTTGTTTTCTATGAAGAATAAATCAGACTTCTATTCTGTGTTTGTCTCTTTTCATGCCTTCATTACTACCTCATTTTCTGCCCCTGTAAAAATCTTGCAATCTAATGGAGGGGGTGAATATATTGGCACATATCTATGCTTCCTTTTCATACCCCATAACAAAATGGTCTTGCAAAAAGGAAGCATAGATATGTTATTGAAACCACCATTACACTCCTACAATCTGCCAAACTTCCCTTACAATTTTGGGTCCATGCTTGTCTCACTGCTGTCTTTTCCCTAAACAAGATGCCTTGTTCCACCTTAAAGATGCAATCTCCTCATGAAAGACTATTTGGAACCTCACCTGATATTTCCTCTTTAAGAGTGTTTGGTTGTGCATGTTTCCCTTACCTCAGAGCCTATAACTCCAACAAACTTCAACCTAAAACTACTAAGTGCATTTTTCTGGGTTATGCAACACATACAAGGGATACATTTGTTTTAATCCTGTCTCTTCTAAGTTTGTTGTTTCTAGACATGTTTTATTCATTGAACATGAATTTCCCTACCCCAATCTGTTGGAAAAACATGCAGTTCCTTGTTATTTTGTTTAGCATGTTCCACCTATATTTGTGTTTCCTCCTTTCCTTGGTCATCCTCTTAGTTCTCAGGCCTCATTGCTCAGTAATCCTTAGCAGTCTTCTGATCCTGTGGTTCCTGCCTCAAGTCCTCTTAACTCCTCTATACCTTATTCATCCCCCCTCAATCTAGTGCTCTCACCATCAGATGTTGTTGTGCCTGCCTTCAAAAATTCATATGACACTAAATCAGCTACTTCAAGTACTGATGTTCTTACAGATTCCTCAGGTCCTCCTGATTCAATGACCTTTGAGTTTGCTTTTCTTCAGGTTGTTCTCCCCATTACAGGAGTGAACATGCACCCTATGTAAACTCAATCCAAGAGTGGAATCATCAAAAAAAGGGCCCTCAATTATGTCCTCACTACCAATGCTGATCTCTCCACCACTGAACCAGCATCCTATAAAACTGCTTCCTCTTCTCCTCTTTGGCAGGCAACTATGCAAGAGGGAATTCCTGCTCTCCATTCTCAGGGTACCTGGTCTCTTGTTCCCCTTCCTACAAATAAGAATTTGGTAGGTTGTAAGTGGGTTTACAGAATCAAGAAACACTCAGACGGCTCCATTGCACGATATAAGGCTCGACTTGTGGCTAAAGGTTTCAGTCAGGAACCTGGCTTGGATTATGGATAGAACTTTAGTCCTGTGGTGAAACCTACCATAGTTAAGTTGGTTCTAGCTCTAGCAACTCATTTTGATTGGCCTCTCAAGCAACTTGATGTCAAAAACACTTTCTTACATGGTGAACTCAAGGAAGAAGTTTTCATGGCTCAGCCTCCTGGTTTTGAAGACTCTTGTCACCCTGATTATGTTTGTCACTTGCACAAATCATTGTAAGGCTTGAAGCAGGCACCTGGAGTTTGGCATGAGAGGTTTACCAGTTAGTCAGATGCATCCTTCTTTGTTAAAAAAACATCACTTGGAATTGTGGTACTTCTCCTGTATGATACGCTAAAACTAAGCATTAAAGTAAACACAAAGTCACACTCAACACTTAATAAAAACATATGCAAATTAAAACCATTTTTTGTAGATTTTAGCATTGATAAGTAAAGATCGTTCTTAACCGGGGATTAAGGGTACCTAAGCATGATTATCTTTTGATCAATTAATTAGGGAGGTAGTTGATTGTTTCGATTTTTCTAAGTGATTAACTAATCTAAACTAACCTAATCTATTATTTACATGGTCAACTCATCTTTAACATAACTCATTCATGAATTCTATTAACTTCAACCTATGAAATCGTCTAATTCTAGCCTTACGAGTTATTTGCATATTAGCTTAAGTACGTGCTCGGGGACAGCCCGACATACACTTTCAATGAATTAGACTCGGGGACATCCCGACATATCTAATCAAGAATTAAGCACAAACATACAATCATAACAAAAACTAGAATCATTAAACACATAGAATATTGAAGGAATACAAATCATAAAACCAAGAATCATATTAGAAATCAGTTCATAAACAAAGATATTCAAGCCCAAAAGATGACTATAAGGTAAAAATGCCGTGTTACACTTTTTCTCTTCGAGACACCCTATGGATACGAACTGATTAGGCACTCATTGGGGAGACACTCAGTGACAGCCTGACTATGACACAGATGAAGGTCTAGAGGATGAGGTATGATATAATTAATCTTGCATGAGAAATCTTGAATTTGTTAAAAAGGGAAAATTGGTTAAGTAGAGCTTTGGTACAAAAATGGGCAACCCTTACAAATAACCTAAACTTCTCTATTTATAGGAGAAAATTAATCCTCAAATAAATAGGAGTTCACAATTTAAATCCTAAAAGAAAAATATTTAAACTAATTAATAATGAAGTCTAAAAAAAGAAAAAGAAAAAGGTAATAAAATCCTAATTAAAAAGAAAATCTAAATCCTAATTAAAAAGGGGAAATATTTTCCTTATGCTACTTGGAAGTTCCTATTGCTTGTTGGAATTTGGCAGAAACAAATCTGCGCCTCTCAAAAGGCTTTCAGTGGACAGTTGAGGGAACTTGGGCCTGTATGAACAACTGGAGTCAGCTACAGGGTTGGAATGAAGCATGGGCTTCACTGTTGAGCTGGACTAGGGTTGCATACAAATTGGATCGAGGGAACGTAGAAGACGCGCCTAGGTTGCACATCAACTTGGGCTAGTTGACAGCTGGGCATGCGAGAAAGAAGGGTGACACGCTAGGGAAAAAGAGAATGGGGCAAACACTTGCACTTGACCCACAGGAAAATGGGTTCGTGGATTGTATGTCACGACCCATCGCAATCCCCCCCTGGGATTAACACGGGATGTACCACGTTCCCGTCTGACATGAAGTATCAGACAAGGGATAATTCAAAACCTTCAGCCCGACCGGCTTCCAGAGCGCGCTAGGATCAGGTGGAGGAGTGTGATGTCTCGGTACAGTCAACACCCGTGATCAACCTGAAGGGCATTAAAACCATTAAAAGCTGTGAGTGGACGAAAAGCAATAAGTCCATAAAAACACATTTCATAAAGACATTTATGCCCTTCACTAAAAAGCATGCATGCATTCGAAAACCAATTCATTTCCCATGTAATAAAAACCATTTAGGAACACCATAAACCATTTCCCTTTTCTCGAATCCTGGGCCTTAGTCCGGAACCGTAAATCCGACATCTGTGGGAACTCAGACCAAAACCATAGGATACGAAAATTCGTAAATCAAGATCCACGTGGGTCATTTCCTAAATCCATAAAACATAGAAATATCAATTCTGAAATCCAATTACCATTTAATAAATCCAAAAAACCATGTTTACCAAATATCATATAACCAATCTTGTCACGGTTTCCAAAACTACGCGCATGCTACCCGGGGTCTCAAATCCCAAGTCTCCCCAAGGTCCACCCAAGTCAATGTCCGCAGATCAATGACCCTCCTTGGGGGTTATAATCCATAAATGCCTTCCTGAGAGTAAGGTACCCCACGGGGGCGACTCCACTCAGTTAGTGCTCCATGACTACTCAGGGGTCCACCCAGTCCAATGACCCTCCTCAGATGAGACAATCCATAAATAAAAGGATGGTGTATGAAAAACCATTTCAAAACCATACTCAAAACCTTTCAAACCTTTCAAAGGATCTATGCTCGGTCCCCAAAAACCATCATGAAACCAGAAAACCATGTTACCAAATCCAAATCCATTTAGGGTCTCCGAACCCAAAATGTCAGGGCCCACCCCAGGATTAGGGACTAAACCCTGCTCTCGTCTGACAACCCAAAAACGAAAGACCGAAACAACCTCACAAAAACCACAAATTACATTGTCAGACGCAGGAGAATTTACAACATCCCAGAGTCAGCAGTTATACAGAGCATAGTACCACACTAAGAAAGCAAAAACCAATACAAAAAACATAAGCACAACAAAAAATTTAAATCACTCCAGGGTCACTCTCGAGTATTCTATGCCTCATACGCTGCCTCAACGTCAACCCCCGCGCTAGCTCCACGACCTGGAGGGCAAATAAAAACAGAAAAGTGTGAGTGGACCATAAAGAATAAAAGTTTCAAAAACCGTTTTATAATCAAACCAGGGTTTTAGCCCTCCGTTTTGAAAACATACATGCATAACCCATGAGCTGAAACCAGTGGTAAATCACATAAGGATCGTCATAAAAAAAAGTTGCAGAATCATCATAAAAACAGTTATAGAAACCACGTCATAAGCATCATAAAACCATATCATAAAGAATAAATACCAAACAATCATTATCCGATCAAACCTGCTGGACCTATCCGAGTCTTTAAACTCCCGAGTCTTTAAACTCAATCCAGGCCTCAATCATCCGAGTTTTTAAACTCAACAGGCCTACGGGGGAAATAGCAATATATCCGAGTCTTTAAAATCCGAGTCTTTAAACTCAATCCGGGTCTTTAAACCCAATCCGGGCCCGTCCCCCGTCAATCACAATATCCGGGTCTTTAAACTCAATAACCAGATCCAGAAAATCCAATCCAAAACCATTTGAAAACCATTTCTAAATCCATATCCAAACCCGAATCCGAAATCACTGGTCTGATGCCCTTTCGGCATCTAGAACAGTCGTTCCGAACCCAAATCCGGAAATCCACTTTTCAACTTTAAAACCAAATTCCGCTTTCCGAAATCCGATTCTAAAACCGAAAACCTTGATCATCAAAATCATGTTCCAAAATCCTTTTATAATCATTGAAAACCATTTACCATTTGAAATCCCCAGAACCATAGCATCGAAATAAGAATTCAAACATTTCTCGTAAAACGTGCTAAAAACCGAACTTCTTGAAAAACGTGCAATTATGTAAAACCAACATAGCATATTCAATAAACATGAAATCATGAGTAAACCCATAAAACAATTATAGAAAAGAAGTTATGCATGCTCAAGTATAGATAAGGGGTCCACTCACAGATACCGGGTACGTCACTCGCGTCCCGAACGTCCTGCATGTTCCTCGTCCGCCTCGGGGACTCCCGATCCTGTCACAAGTCACCAAAGTACGTCACTAACACGTTCACTAAAGTCCTCCTAATTTTCCCCAAAAATCCCCGGGTCCTAAACGTAACGAACCGAGACCCTAAGCCTTCAACCTCGCGGAACTAACTCGATTCGACGTCCGATTAACCCAAAACCTATTCCAATAGACTCGTTACAACATCTAGACCAAAAACTTAGTTAAAAGCTTCCCCAAAAACCACCGCACGCGCCCCCACGGGCCACCCAAAGTGGCTGCGCGTGGGCCTCACGCGCCGCCCAAAGTGACAGGACCTGTCCCAACTGGACCTCGATAACTGTGCCCGGTCCTGCTCCCGTCTGACAAGTCCACTGAAATCTCGAAAGTACCCTTCAGCACCTGTCAGACCAGGGATAACTACACTGAATTCTGCTCATGCCTCCGCCTCGTAATCCGCCCCGAATGTTGTGCCACGGCCTGGAGGGTCATTAAAAACAAAGGTGTGAGTGGACAAAAATAATATCATCTAAAACACATTTGAAACACATTCGTTACCCTCCAGTTTATCAAACCATGCATGCATAGGGAAAAACACATAAATCATTTAAAACATTTTATAAAATCAGTTCACCACATAATAAAGCATATAACTCGGGAATTACACATCCGAGGATCCTCTGGGAATTACACATCCAGAGTCATCATCCAATGCTGGGAATTACACATCCAGCCTCACCGAGAATTTCACATCCGGTCTCTCCAGGAATTACACATCTGGAGTCCCTCCAGGAATTACACATCTGGAGTCATCAAACATCAATACACAATCAAAAGCATTATGTCAAATCAAGTACCAAAACCATGTCAAAACCATTATCACGGGGCCATATGCCCAAATCTCATTTCTCGTCAATCCGTAAAATCATTAAATAATTCAATACACGCAAATCCGTAAAATCATATCCGAAAACATCACGAATCCATTAAATCAATTTCCCAACTCATAATCCAAGCCAAAACCAATCACAAATTCCGGGTCTGTGCCCAAAACAATCATTTCACATTTTCTCAAAAAACGTGCCCACAACACCGATTAAAATAATCAATAAATCACACAATAATCATATCAAATCATTGCAATTCAAATCATGTCAGAAATCATGTAAAACATTTAACTATGCATGCATATCAATTTATAAAGCAAACGTCCACTCACACACCGTCCAATTGCTCGTTTCCCATGCTGCACGCGTTTCCGTAATTTTCGGCACTCGCTCGGAATCTCGAATCCTGTTCACAATCATTATTCAAGGTTACTAACAAGTCAATTTACATCATTTAATTTTCCCATAATTTTTCGGGAATTTGATATTAATTAAAGACGTAACTTAAATCTTCGGACCCTCGAAATATTATCGAGACGTTATCCGATTGATTCGAAACCAAAACCAAAATGATCGTTACCCTGTATAGAATAAAACATCTGTTGACCACCTTCTCAGAAAAGTCACCACGCACCCTCATGCGCCGCCGCAAGCGGCTGCGCGTGAGTTCACGCGCCTTGCTACAGTAACCGTGAATAGTGTCCTTCCTTACCCGTTTCTCTAATAAACGGAGCCTACGACCCGCGATCAGACCCGGTTCATTCTCTACTAATTCTGACTCAATTTTATCATTTCTTTCACGCATTACCATCTATTCCATGTTTATAATCGATCTGTGACCTCAATTTAATGAAACTATGCCCAGAATCCCACGACTCAACATTGAAACCCGATGGGCCCTCACTCGGGTTCTACCCAAAAACGACCTATATCCTTCAATTGTTTACACCAGAAGCATATAACAGTCATTCTAAACACGAAATTGAAACCAATTTCAAGAATTACTACCTCCAAGTTATCGAACTCAAGCTCCAAGTTCCATGGAAGTCGCAGAGTCTGTTCTCTGTCGATTCGCCTCCAATTTCTTGTCCAATTGATTTGATTCTCTTCGTTGAGCTCCCAGATGGCTAAATATCTAATCAATTGCATCCGAAACGTTGTACAAAATCAAAATCGACATTTGGTGTTCTTAGGTGATTTTCGGGTTTTGTTCTTGGGTTTCCAGCTCAATTTCCTCTCAATTGTTCCTTCAATCTTACTCGTTTTCTCTCTGGGTTCCTCTTCCCGTTTCAGAATCTCTCTGTTTTCCCTCTCCATCGATCAATTTGGTCAATTTTTAAACGAATGCAAATGGGCGGTTTCCTTTGTCATTTAGGCATTTAGCCACTAATTCATTCTAACACTTGACAAATGTCAATTGAGAATTAATCTTTATCCCCATTTGGCTGAATCAGCCCTTTAGCCCATTTAATATCAACTAATTTCACGGCCTATGACTTTGACGGCCCAAATTACCATTTTACCCTTCATGTCACAATTTACCATTTTGCCCTTGAACTTTCCAGACCCTCAACTTTTTTCGTCCGGCTCCGATTGACGCATGCCGCCTGTCTACGGATTCAGCGTCCCGAGACCTATCCAACGGTACTCCCGGAAAGTCCAAACAAGGTCCCGATCAAAAAGTCAATTTTCGGCCCCTTTTACCAACTTCCGCACGTCATAACTTTCTCCTCGAATACCGGAATTGGATGTGCCGCCTGTCTATGAACTCATGACGTCCCGAACTACATCACGGTCATCGGTCAAAGTCCGTTTGACCGCTCGAATAAAAAGTCAACCGTTCGCCCAATTCCAGGGGAAAAATCATCATTTTCCTTCAAAATTTCCAAATATTTCGTTTTCGAATTTTCGGGGCGTCACACAAAGTGCCTGCGCGTGGGCCTCACGCGCTTGCACAGTCACTGTTCATCTTCAATGTCAGGACCCACCCCGGTTTCACCCCGAAACCCGAGGTAAATCCCGCTCCCGTCTGACTCCCCGACACAACACCTAAGGAACACTCACGCAAACCTAGACAGACGCAGGAGTAATTAAACAAAATATTCCGACGTTAACGTTTACAGAGCATAGTACGAAAAAATACAAAGAACTAAAACCCGATAAAGTACACGCACACGGAAGATTGTAAATTATTTTGGGATCCCTCACGTCACTTTTATGCCTCGGACTCTGCCTCGACGTTAAGACCCCACGCTAGCTCCACAACCTGGAGGGCAATTTAAAACAGAAAATGTGAGTAGGCCAGAAAGTACAAAAAGTTCAAAAAAAAACCATTTTATAAGAAAACCGAGTTTAACCCTCCGTTTTGAAACCACATGCATAACCAACAGTTATGAACACAGTTATAAAATAATCATTATAAAACATCATAAGAAACAGAAACACTATAAAATATCATAAGAAACCATAGCATGAGTATCAGAAACCGTATGAAATCCTCATTTCCCGATCGAACCTGCTGGACCTATCCGAGTCTTTAAACTCCCGAGTCTTTAAACTCAATCCAGGCCTTAATAATATCCGAGTCTTTAAACTCCCGAGTCTTTAAACTCAAGGCCTACGGGGGAAATCAATATATATCCGAGTCTTTAAACTCCCGAGTCTTTAAACTCAATCCGGGTCTTTAAACCCAATCCGGCCGGTCCCCCGTCACATATATCCGGGTCTTTAAACCCAATAACTAGATCCAGCAAATCCAATCCCAAAACCATTTGAAAACCATTTACCAATCTACATCCAAACCCGAATCCGAAATCACTGGTCCGATGCCCTTCCGGCATCCAGAACCGTCATTCCGAACCCAAATCCGGAGTCCACTTTCCCACTTTAAAACCAACTTCCATTTCCGAAATCCGTTTCTAGAACCAAAAACCTTGATCATTGAAATCATGTTCCAAAATCCACTTATAACCATTGAAAACCACTTATCATTTGAAATCCCAAAACCATAGCATAAATTCCAGAAACCAACCATTCCTCGTAAAACGTGCTAAAAACCAATTTCCTTGAAAAACGTGTAATAATGTAAAACCAACCAAACATATTCGATAAACATAAAATCATGATTAAAAACCATAAAACAATTATAGAAAACAGTTATGCATGTTCGAGTTTAGAGAAAGGGTCCACTCACAGTACTGAGCCCTACTCGCGTCCCGAACGTCCAGCCCGTTCCTCGGCTTCCTCGGGAAATCCCGATCCTGCCAAACACCGTCAAATTATGTCACTAAGACGTCTCCGAAACAACTACCTAATTTCCTTAAAATTCCCCGAACCAAAGACTTAAAACCCGGGACCCTAAACATTCACCCTCGCGGAACTAAACTCAAACGACTTCCGATTGACCCGAAACCAACTCCATTGAACTCACCACAACTCCTAGACCAAAAGTTATGTTGATCGCTTCTCCATACGCCGCCGCACGCGCCCCCACGCGCCGCCCAAAATGGCTGCGCGTGGCCCCACGCGCCAGCTACAGTACCATCTTCAACCTGTGCTGAACCGGCCGTCGCAGGCTGAACCGGCGAGAATTGATCTCCGCCGTCCGGCCACCAATTCAACCCCTCTTTTCACCCACAGTTTCGTCCAGACCTGCCCTACCTATTCCCGTACTCCGTTCACCTCGACACGGCCCCATCATCGTCGACCCAAGCTTGAAACCAGACGGCCCAATTCCCCTGTTTTCCTTCCCGGCCACCCAGCTCACCCCCCTTCACGGTGGCTACACCAAACTCGTCCGAAGACCATCCTTAACCTCACCCAACTCACCTGGACCTTCGACTCTACTCCAATCTTCACGACTCGCCGTTTGAAACTCACGGCCAAAACAGAGCACACAAGCACACTCCGTCGTGTTAACCTCCACCGTGCACCTCCCGTCACGGCAGCTCAACCAAACGACGCCTTGGACTCAACTGAACTCCTTAGACTCCCCTAGACTCTTCGATTCACTCCCTAGACTCACGACTTTCGATTTGAAGCTCAACGGAAAAACAGAGCACATACATGGAGATTAGAATTTACCTGCAACCATCCACCGCCGTGCTCGCCGCCGCGTTCCCTGGAGTCCGCAGAGCCGCCTCAGCCTCCTCTCGAGTCTCCTTACACCGTACACGGCCACCGCACCACCACAAGCTCACACCTCCTCTCTGTTTTCTCTGAAATCCCCGTGGCTCCCAACCGCACAACCACACGACCTCCGCACCTCCCAACCTTCTTACCGTCTCCCTTCCACTCTCTGGACACCCACACACACGCACAACTCACCAGCACCCTCAATCAGCCTTCAATTTTTCCTCACCGCCTCACTCTGTTTCACTCTGGTTGAAACACACACACGATCACACACGGGCTCACCTAAGTAATTGGAACCGTGCTCACACCAGATCCACCCAGAACCCTCTAGTCCTTCAACACGTGTCACCATCCAATCCATGCACTCCCACATGGTCCAATCCCAGCCGTCCATCTGTTCTCTCTCTGCACAAATTCCAGAACACAAAAGACCAAACTGCCCTTCCTTTTTACTCAATTTTACGGTTATGCCACTACCTTTCTAGACCCATATCTCCCACATCGTAAGTCCGATGAATACGTGCCGCCTGTCATCGAACTCAGGACGTCGAAAACTACCTAACCATCCTAGGTCAACCTACCAAAACTCGATCATCCAAAACGTCAACTTTCCCCCTACTTTACCCAAATTACGATTAAGCCCTAAACCTTCCGAACATCACAACTTCCTCCTCGGATGTCGGAATCGGGCGTGCCACCTGCCTATGGATTCGTGACGTCCTAAACTACGTCCTGGTCACTGGTAAATCCCCAATTGACCACCCGAAATAAAAGTCAACATTTCTGCCCGACCCAGGGGCAAAATCGTCATTCTAGGTTCCGGGACCACCTAACCCTTGATTACCTTCACTAATCACACCTTAATCACTCTAGTAATCCGGCTCTCGGGACGGGTTGTTACATTCAACCTTCGAACCCGTGCACTGTTCCGGACCGGCGTGACCGGTTCTCCGTCGTCCGTCCACTATTTCTGCTCCTCTTTCCACCAAACTCATCTTCTTCTACCCAGTAATCGATTCCTCTACTCCAAACACTCCAACACAGCCTACATCTCAACGTCCCAAGCTCGAAACAAAAACCACCCATACCTCTGTTCTTTAATCCGGCCACCCGTCCATTCCCCCTGCCTCAAATTGTTTACCTAAGCGTAAGGACAAATCACTGGACTCCTTAAAACCCCTAAAACAGTTCGACTCAACCTCAAAACCCCCGACTTTAAGTTTGAACCCAAACTGAAAAACAGAGAACACAGTAAACTCACCGTCGTTCTGGCCTCTACCGTGCAATCCCCCTTCACGGCAGCACAACCAGCAGCTTCCTAGGACCTCACTGAGTCGACTAACACTCACCAAACCCTTCGACTCGACCCCAGACTTCACGACTATCGATTTGAACTTCCACGGCAAAACAGAGCAAAGATACGGGGGGAAAGAAATTACCTGCCTAACGATCGCCGCCGTGAGCTCAGTCGTGATTATGTGACTCCTCTCGTCCTCCTCCGTCCTCTGGACACCACCACCAGCCTCGATTGATCAAACACGGCAGCACCACCACCCAACACCCTCTTTGTTTTCTGGTTTTCCCGTGAACTCACACACTCCTCACACACTAAAACTCACACGAGTTGCCCTCACAACTCACTCACTACCTCCCTCTCGATCTCTACTCACTCACTCAATCACCAAGCCACACCAACACACACGGCCAACTCTCAAGTTTCTCTCAATCTCACCCTCTGTTTCTCTCTTCTTCGAACAAACACGAACACACACCGTGCACTCTTGTGTAGAAACCTCTAGCCCCTTGCCACATGTCACAATCCTACAAGCCCTCTCACAAAATATCCAATCTCCCATGTACACTTGGCCTTATCAGATTGGCCCAATTCCCAATGCACCAAAAGACCAAAATGCCCCTCTGAGTTAAAATTACCGTTTTTCCCTTCACCGTTCTAGACCCGTATTTTGCCCGCCCAATGTCCGATGAAGGCATGCCGCCTGTCGTTGAACTCAGGACGACGAGATCTACCTAACGGTCCTCGATCTACGTATAAAAATCCTATCGTGCTAAAAGTCAACTTTTCCCCCTTTGTTTACCCAAATTACGGTAATGCCCTTAACCTTCCGAACATCATAACTTCCTCCTCGGATGTCGGAATCAGGCGTGCCACCTGTCTACGGACTCGTGACGTCCCGAACTACGTCACAGTCATCGGTCAATGTCCAATTGACCACCCGAATTCAAAGTCAACATTTTGTCCAAACTAGGGGAAAAATCGTCATTCTACGCTAACAGGCCAAACGTAACCAACTAACCACCGATTAAGCTCACTAATCCGTTACTAATCACTTTACTAATCCCGGCTCTCGGGACGGATCGTTACACAAAATCACATTTATAAACCATAAATGGGACTCATGCCCGATATCATAACCAACTGGGCCTCAAGCCCGATCATGTAAACCAACTGGGCCCCCAACCCGATGCCTTAATAAATCAAATGGACTCCAAGTCCGATAGTTCGTAAATCAATTGGGTCTCATAACCGGTTCCATATTTCCAAATCCGAAATTCATTTATCCAAATCCATTTACAGGTCCCTGACCCGAAATCACATTCATAAAACACAACTGGGCCTCATGCCTAATTTTGTAAACTAAATGGGCCCCTGACCCGATAATATAACTCAAATGGACTTCATGACCGAGGGTTTCCAAAACAAACGGGTCTCATGCCCGAGTTTACCTTTTCAAATCCAAAACCATTTCATTAAACCATTACCAAAACCATAAGCACGTATAATCAGTGTAAAACCATAATTCTTGATATATGTACAGATACGTAAATCGCCTCGAAATACATGTAATCATGCAAATCACCAATATCCCAATCATCATCATAGAAATCACATATGTAAAACATATAAAACATTTATGCATGCATCAAAGTTTAGAAATCAAGGTCCACTCACAAACCGTCCTACGCTGCCACCTCGATTTGCGTGCCATAAATCTCCCCGGGCTAATCACCATCACCGGGACTCCCAAATCTATCCAAATCATACTAGAGGGTTACTAACTACCTCATTAACCTCTCATTAAAGCCCCGTAATTTTTCCGAATTTTTAACTATTTTTAAACTCGATCCTAAACTTTTGGCCATCCCGAACTATATCGAAACCTGATCGACACGAAACTAGTCTCAAAATGTTCGTTACCTCATTAACCTCTCATAACTTCTCCGTCCGACGTCCGATTTCAACGTGCCGCCTGCCTACGCACGTGTGACGTCCCGATCTACGTCACGGCCATCGGTCCTCATACGTTTAACTCCTCGAGTCAAGAGTCAACATTTTACCCAAGACCAAGGGCAAAACGGTCATTTTACACCGTCCGTCAAATTTCGCTCAACTAATCTTCGATTAATCTCACTAATCCTTCATTAGTCACTAATCTAATCCTATAATTCGGGACGGATTGTTACAACCTTCCCCTCTTAAATAATTTTGGTCCTCGAAATTCCAACTATCCCGATTCCACAACCATCTAGTGGAAAGCAAAATCGGCCCCACATCAGGTGTAAGCTTGTACACCCACTAACCATAACCAAACTTGTCAGCACCCAGACGTTCCATTACGAACCAGCGTTGTATCAATTATGCTCGACCACTTCGAGTGAAGTTGATCACATATTCCGAGTTGAGATCACTCTACAGTTCTACCATTACGCTGCACATTCAACTTGATGGTTCCTTTCTCAATCAACAATTTATCCTGACGTCTGCTCCCACTGGGAGTCACCAAATCTCACTCATCGATCCACGGTGACACATCCCGCTAAACTGTCACCATTTGACAGTCGCTAGTCGAAAACTGACATTATACTCACTTGTGGTTACACTGACAACCAACTCATTTGATCTGAGTGTAACTGGACCCCATCGAAAACTTGCCCAGCAGTGACAACACATCTCCAGTCTAGGGTTCCACTAGCCATCCACGGCTCTGAGCACCTGCTCGTACGATCACTGAACCCATCCAAATCACTCTGTCCCAACGCACCGTATCTAATGTCCAGTTCACATCTTAACTAATCCAATGATATTAGAATTAAGCAGATTACCAACACACTCATCCATATATTACTGGTACATCCTATATACCGTCACCAGGCACCACTTAGACTTGTCCAGTATCGGTCCTCGCACAATGTACAAGCTATGTACATCCATTTACGAATTAGTCTACAACATGGTTTCTAGCTAAACGTGCTTCAATTCTGGAGTCCACCTGTATATCCCAGTACTAGACAGATCAACTACCCCAACTCATCATCCATTCTGAGTCCCATGGTCACCCGACCAGCTTTAATATGTCTACTCCCATTCACAATAGTTACCAATCCATTTCATGCCCACCAAGGCATACCTATTCATGCCAAAAAAGTATCCAATCTCACCTACGTCTACCGAGACGCACCAACTCCGAACCTATCAGTTACCTATTCATATGATTACCATCTCATATTTGATTGACTTCAAAAGAAGCCAATCCCATCATTCACACATCTAAGGCTGACCAAATCTGACTCTGTCGGATACCCACTCGTTTTATTAATATAGCAAAAGGGATTTACCTCGAAAGGAAGTCAGTCTCATCATCCTCATCCTCAAATATCCAAGACAAAACAATAAACTCTCCTCCTAACCTGGTCATCAAGATCACGATCCAGATCCATCACCATGTCACCCGACCATTAACATCACGATCCTAATCCACATCGCGATTCAGATCCACCTAGGATCCGCACATGCTCACTTAGCTAAAAATCCACCTGAAATCTAATCATAGGGTCTTACACCCTCTTGAATCCGTCGTCTGTCACATCACTCCTCAACCATTTCTCACGTCTAAACAGATCAGTCAACGACGAGACACGTCGAGACGGTGGTTACCTCATATCGATCCTTGTCATTCCACCTCGGAAAAATCAAAGATGATCCAAGACGATGACATCAAAATTCATCCTACATGAATGCAAACAAAAACTCATTGCACTCACCACATCATGTAACCCAACATCGTCTGCCACCAAGCAGAAAATGAGAAATCTCATTCACCTGACTTCGAAGTACCCAACTCCTCCTGATGACCTAAAACAAATCGCGGGTCCACCCACCAATACACGATCAACGTACTAGCGACAACAACCATCATCTATCATGGCAGAACATGAGAAGTCACCCTAAATGACTACGAAATACCTATTACCAATGCGGAATCAAGCACTCCCCTCGTCGCCTCAATCACAACCTCTCTCGATTCTGAAGTTCCACCCAAGCTGGAACCAACCCACTCGAACATCAAGCACATGTCCGTAACCAGTCTAACTCACTACCAAGTTCGCCTATCGACTTTTACTGTTTATGTACATCTAAAAGGATGTGGTTCATTACTACTCGATTCACACGTCTTAACCCCTGCTGGATCCCGTCTAGTCCAACTCCTCCACTCCCGACTCGTGGCTCATCGTAATCACAATCACCAGCACCAACACCAACACACTGTGTACGAATCAGACAACCTTGGATCTTTGCTCATACCGAGCAACGACCCCGTACCTCTGCTCAAATTGGAGAAATCCTGCCTTCCTCGTACCCAACAAATTTGAGTACAGTCACCCTGAAAACTCATACAAGAAAAGGAAACGTTCCCTAAACGTCCCCCGATTCACGAAAACCACAACTACTCTCGATAGTAGTGCCCGCCACAACTCGTGCAAACCCAACCACCAGACATCACTATCGAGACTCTGCATCCAACGGAATCAACCGCCCGTACTAACTACTCCGTATCCCCACTCCAGGATTCCATCGACAAGTACCAACCCTGGTAGCCTGTCCAACTAATCTCTAACTAGTCTCAACTCGTCTCACATTTCCGAACGAACACCAAACACTAGAGTTTCTCACTGCGGTCGTCATCTAACTCTGCTATACACATTTTCTCTAACCCATCAATCACTACTAGGGTTCACCTTTCCAGACCATCCATCATGATTTAGGGTTCCATAATCACACCCTAGGGTTCCTCTGAACCCAACTGCCCTCTGCAGTATAATCCATAATCTGACCGACCCCGCGGTCCCGACATCGTATGGACATCAATCCAATCCTACCGTCAACTCAACTGGGATTCCCCGAACCTAGCTGCTCCTCGTAATACTATTCATAACTCAATATGACCTGACCATCTAATGGTCAAAACCCGTCCCAATCCCCCCGGGATTAACACGGGATATACCATGCTCCCGTCTGACACGAAGTGTCAGACAAGAGATAATTCAAAACCTTAAGCTCGATTGGCTTCTAGAGCACGCCAAGATACGGTGGAGGAGTGTGATGTCTCGGTCGCTGCTACAGTTCGCATTCGTGATCAACCTGAAGGGTATTAAAACCATTAAAAGGTGTGAGTGGACGAAAAGCAATAAGTTGATAAAAACACATTTCATAAAGACATTTACGCCCTTCACTAAAAAGCATGCATGCATTCGAAAACTAATTCATTTCCCATGTAATAAAAACCATTTAAGAACACTAGAAACCATTTCCCTTTTCTCAAATCCTGGGCCTTAGCCCGAAACCGTAAATCCGACATATGTGGAAACTCAGCCCAAAACCATAGGATACGAAAAATCTGTAAATCAAGATCCACGTGGGTCACTGTCCAAATCCATAAAACATAGAAATATCAATTCTGAAATCCAATTACTATTTCATAAATTCAACAAACCATGTTTACCAAATATCATATAACCAATTATGTCACGGTTTCCAAAGTTACGCGTGTGTTACCCTGGGACTCAAATCCCAAGTCTCCCCAGGGTCCACCTAGGTCAATGTCCGCAGATCAATGACCTTCCCTGGAGGTTATAATCCATAAATACCTTCCTGAGAGTAAGGTACCCCATGTGGGCGACTCCACTCAATTAGTGCTTCGTGACTACTCTGGGGTCCACCCAAGCCGACGACCCTCTCCGGAGGAGACAATCCATAAATAAAATGATGGTATATGAAAAACCATTTTAAAATCATTCTAAAAACTTTCAAACCTTTCAAAGGATCCATGCCCGGTCCGCAAAAACCGTCATGAAACTAGAAATCTATGTTTCCAAATCCAAATCCATTTAGGGTCTCCGAATCCAAAATCACATTTATAAACCATAAATGGGACTCATGCCCGATATCATAACCAACTGGGTCTCAAGCTCGATCATGTAAACCAACTGGGCCCCCGGCCCGATGCCTTTTTAAATCAAATGGACTCCAAGTCTGATAGTTCGTAAATCAATTGGGTCTCATGGCCGGTTCCATATTTACAAATCCAAAATCCATTTATCCAAATCCATTTATGTGTCCCCGACCTAGAATCACATTCATAAAACACAACTAGGCCTCATGCCCGATTTCGTAAACCAAATGGGCCCCTGGCCCGATAATATAACTCAAATGGACTTCATGTATGAGGGTTTCCAAAAACAAAACGGGTGTCATGCTCGCGTTTACCTTTTCAAATCCAAAACCAGTTCATTAAACCATTACCGAAACCATAAGCACGTATAATCGGTGTAAAACCATAAATCTCGATATATATGCAAATACGTAAATTGCCTCGAAATATGTGTAATCATGCAAATCACCAATAGCCCAATAATTATCATAGAAATCACATATGTAAAACATATAAAACATTTATGCATGCATCACAGTTTAGAAATCAAAGTCCACTCACAGAGCGTTCTACGCTGCGGCCCCGATTTGCGTGCCATAAGCCTCCCCGAGCTAATCACCATCATCGGGAGTCCCAAACCTGTCCAAATCATACTAGAGGGTTACTAACTACCTTATTAACCTCTCATTAATGCCCCATAATTTTTTCAAATTTTTAACTATTTTTAAACTCGATCCTAAACCTTCGGACACCCCGAACTATATCGAAACGATGTCCGATCGACACGAAACCAATCTCAAAATGTTCGTTATATTGAATAGATTAAAAGTCATGTTGACAACATCCCCAAAATCTGTCCCCATGCGCCATGGCAATCGACTGCGCATGAAAGCCACCCGCGGTGGACACTGCATCGTCAACCTCTCGCAGACCCGGTCATGACTGGTTCTCTGCAACCCCGGTTCGACCGGACCAGCGAGACCGGTTCATTCAGTTCTCCCTTATTTCAAGTCCCTTTTAACTCTTGTTTCTTCCTATATGTTCGTCTAACTATAACCTAGGGTTCTATGGATTCAAAAACCATGAAAAAGATTGAGATCTATACCTGGGATTCAAAAACCCGCAACCCAGTTCCGGTTATCCTCCCCATCAACTCACGCCAACCCGTGCCTCAAAACCACGGCCAATGAACTCGTCCTGATCCGTAGAATCACACACAATCAACCAAATCGATCCTTGAACGTTAAATATAGAAGTTCCAAAAATGGGTTCAAACGGGTTATTGAGTTTGAATTTTCTCACCTCCGCCGTGTCGCAGCCATGCTCAGCCCATCCAGTCACATCGTCCTAGTTTATCTGGTCACTCTTTCTCTCTCTCTCTCTCTCTCTTCTCAGTCCTCACAGTTGATCACATAAGATGACAAGTTTGTGGTGGTGTTTATGGGACAATGGTGGGCACGGTTTTGAAAAAGAACGAGAACAATGAAGATGACCAAATGAGTGATCAGCTAACAGAGATGAACGGTGAGGATAAATGGCTAAGAGAGAGATGGACGGCTGGGGATGAGAAATGAGATATGAGTTTTTGAGTTTAATAAATTAATTAATTTAATGGCTAAAGGACATAGATCCCTTTTTTAAGGAAAATGACCAATGGGATGAGGGACACTTGTCACTCATCCAAGGGCCCCACCTACAAATATCTGCACAATCAAAATTAATTATTATTTTATTCGGATCCCGAAACGTAAATTCACGATTTCGATCACGTGACCATAACTTCTCCGGCCAACGTCCGATTTCGATGTGTCGCTTGTCTACGGACTCGTGACGTCCCGATCTACGTCACAGTCATCTATTCTCGTACGTTTGACCCTCCGAGTCAAAAGTCAACATTTTGCCCAAGATCAGAGGTAAAACGATCATTTTACACCGTCCGTCCAATTTCGCTCAATTAATCACCGATTAATCTCATTAATCCTTCATTAGTTACTAATCTAATTCCGGAATTCGGGACGGATCGTTACATTGTATTTATCAGCCCAACTGTGATAATGCAAATGAAAAAATGGGCCGGGATGCTAGAGACTCATTGGCTTGGCACGAAATTGGATTCCAGAAGTAGGCTGGGCTTCTTAGTGGAATTGGATTTATGGGCCTATGAGAAGGGCTTTGAGCTTGCAAATGAATAATTAGTTATTAATGATTAATTGTTATAATTAGCTACTACTTAATTAATTCTAGTAATTAATATAAGAAAAGAGTAAAATGAGATATAATGGACATAATAAGATTCTAACAAAGTAAAATATAAAAGAAATTGATTTTAAAAGTTGATTAATTAGGTGCTTATCAGCTCATCATCCGAGATTCAAGACGTCATTTCAGCTTTCACTCATGAGTTTGACATGACAGACCTGGGTACACTTATTTACTTCTTGGGAATTCAGATCACTAGAACTAGTTCTGGTTTACTTCTATCCCAAGCTACGTATGTTCAAGACTTGCTACACAAGACCTGTATGATGGATAGTAATGCTGCTGATACTCCTGGTATCCCTTGTTCCAAACTCAAGCACAATGATGGTCTTCTTTACTCAAATCCTGCCAATTACAGAAGCATCGTGGGAGCCCTACAATCCCTCACCTTCACACGACCCGATATTTCCTTTGTTGTCAACCAAGTCTGTCAGTTCATGCATTCACCTTGTGACTCACTTTTCATGGTTGTTAAACGAATTCTGAGGTACCTTCGTGGCTCTCAACATCGTGGAATTCAGTACAACAATGGTTCTCTTGACTTGACAGCCTACACTGATGCTGATTGGGTTGGGGACCCTAATGGCTGTTTTCCTTGGCTCAAATCCCATCTCATGGTCCTCTAAGAAGCAGAATACTAACTCCAAGTCCAGTACAAAGGCTGAGTATCGGGCTCTTCCCATTACTTCACTTGAGTTGGCCTGGATATGTCAGCTTATTTGTGCCCTTCACATACCCCTTCTCAAACCCCCCTTGCTGCTGTGTGACAGTACGTCTGATGAGAGTTTATCAGCTAATTCGGTCTTCCACTCTAGAGCTAAACACATTGAAGTTGATTATCACTTCATTCGTGAGAGAGTCATTCGCGGGGATCTTAATGTTTAGCATGTATCCTCTGGTGAGCAAATCGCTGATATCTTCACCAAAGCTCTTGATGAACGGTTGTTTCTAATCCACACTTCCAATCTGATGTCTTGTAACGACCCGTCCCAAATTCCAGGATTAGATTAGTGACTAATCACGATTAGTGAGGTTAATCGGTGATTAGTTAGGCGAAATCAGACGAACGATGCAAAATGACCGTTTTGTCCCTAGGCGTGGGCAAACCATTGACTTTTCATTCTGGCGGTCAAATGGACTTTTACCGATGACCGTGACGTAGTTTAGGACGTCACGAGTTCATAAACAGGTGACACGTTCAATTCCGACATTCGAGGAAGAACTTATGACGTTCGGAAGTTTATGGGCATTTTGGTAATTTTGGTTAAAAATGGGCAAATGTTGACTTTTTGATCGGGAGGTCCGATGGCCGAGGGCCGAAGACCGTTACGTAGATCGGGACGATACGAATCCATAGACATGCGGCATGCTGAAATCGGACTTCGAATGGGAGAGTTATAGGTCACGGAAGTTTGATTTCACTATACACGTACTTCGAGGCGAGGCTGATTTGGCAATATCTGATTGGCCAAGATATTTTAGGTGGGTCCCATGGATGAGTGATAAGTGTCACTCATCCCATTGGTCAATTCCCCTAAAAAGGGGATCTCACTTAATTAAATAATATTATAATTATTATTATATAATTAATCCATCTATCCTTAAATCCTAACCATCCATTACAATTAATCTTTAAATCCCCACCCTTCCATTAATCCTCACTTTCCTCATTAGATCAACATTTTCTCCTTCCCCAAACACAAAAACCCGAACACCCTATATACCTCTATTTCCTTCATTTTCTCTCTAACACACAAACACACTTCACCATCCCTCTTGTGAGCTCGTGAGTGACCGTGTGAGGAGTGTGAGAGGCTGAGGACTGAGAGGCTGGACGGTGGCTCACGGTGGTGGCCACAGTGGAGAGAACCCGTGAGGTAAGGAAATATTCAAATTTCGAAACTTAGTTTTTATTGGTTTTTGTTCAATTCTAAGGTTTGAGTAAGGTTTCTGGGGACCCTAGGAGGTTAATGGGAATATTTTTGGGGCTTGGGATGGCCGAAAATGGCCGTGAACGGCGGGGGAAAATCCGGCCGCCATGAACGACGGATGAAGGTACGGTTTGATGGGTTTTAATTCCGTTTTAACATTTAAAATGATTAGAAATGAGATTAGGATTGTATTAGGATAAAAATGGGTTGAAAATGGAAGGTTTGAGGGTTGAACCGGTCGAGCCGGTCCGGTCCGGTTCGAACCAGTTGAACCCGGTTCGACTGACGTAGAAGATGCGTGAATAGTACCGCGCATGGTCTCACGCGCAGGTAGGGTCCTAGGGCGCGTGGCTAGTCTTTTGGGAATGTGTTCAACATGTGAAATCTTCTATTCGATGTAACGAACATTTTGGGACTGGTTTCGTATCGATCAGACACCGTCTCGATAATGTTCGGGGCATCGGAAGGTTTCGGATCAAGATTTAAAATAGTTAAAAATACCGGAAAATTACGGGGCTTTAGTGGGACGTTAATAAGGTAGTTATTAACCTTCTATTACGATTTGGATAGGTTTGGGAGTCCCGATGACGGTGATTGGCTCGGGAGAGCCGTATGGCACGCAAATCGAGGCGGCAACTCGGACGGTCTGTGAGTGGATCTTGGTTTTCTAAATTGGTGGATGTATAAATGTTTATTATATGTTTTATTACATGTTTGATGATGCCATGGGTGCATTTGTATGTGGTTACGTATAAGCACGTATTTCAAAGTTTCGGCCTTATACGGTGCTTATACGGGTCTGTATTTCTTTAATGGTTTAAATGATTTGGATTTGGATTTCAAAAGGATAAATTCGGGTATGAGATCCATTTGGTTTTGTCTCGGGCATATGACTTCAGATATCCGGCATGGTGCCCAGCTGATGTCATATGTTCGGGCACGAAACCCAGGTTATTTTACAGTTTTGATTTCAGGTCAGGGAACCTTAAATGCATTTCCAGGTTCATGACGGTTTATGGGAACCGGCATGAACCCTTGTTATGGTATCGTGGTTCATGACGGGTTATGAGAACCGGCATGAACCTTGATTATGTTATTATGGTACATGACGGTTTATGGAAACCGGCATGAACCCTGGTTATGTGATTGTGGTACATGACGGTTTATGGGAACTGGACATGGAGGATATGGTCTATATGTATATGAACTGGATGTTATGGATCATGACGGTTCAGGGGAACCGAGCATGAATGTTTGTGTTATGTATATATATGTTCATATACCTTCCTTTACGTATTCTATCTCCTCCGGGAAGGGTCGTTGGCCTGGGTGGACCCTAGAGTAGTCACGGAGCACCGACTGAGTGGAGTCACCCCCTAGTTGGGTTCCTTACTCTCAGGAAGGCTATGGTTACTATAACCTCGGGTAGGGTTAGTGGTCTGTGGACATTGACCATGACTTTGAGAAGACTCGGATTGAGACTCGGGTAGCACGCGTGTAGCTTTGGAAACCGTGACATGATTGGTTGTGTGAATTATATGTATATATATGGATTATGATATGTGATATGTGGTGTGCACAGGTGTGCACAGGATTTGAGCAGTGTCTCGTGTATTTGGTTTCAGTATGGTTATGGTTTAAGGCTGAGTCCCTTATTGGTTTCTTATGGATTTGGGAAGTGGCCCGTATGGTCTATTTCATTATGGTTTTGGGCTTAGTCCCACATATGGTTTCTTTCGGATAAATGGTTTTCAAATGC
Source organism: Prinsepia uniflora (assembly GCA_032719365.1). NCBI lineage: Eukaryota > Viridiplantae > Streptophyta > Magnoliopsida > Rosales > Rosaceae > Prinsepia > Prinsepia uniflora. Next base: position 57,557,664 of record CM064868.1, on the reverse strand, counting down.
ATGCATGCTTTTTAGTGAAGGGTACAAATGTCTTTCTTATGAAATGTTTTTATAAACTTTTGTTTTGTCCACTCACAACTTTTAATGTTTTGACTGCCTTTCAGGTTAACATCGGATGTGACTGTAGCAGAGACCGAGATATCACATACCTCCTCGGGATCCCGGCGTACTCTGATAGCCCGGGAGGGCAAAGGTTGGAAATATCTCTTGTCTGACACCTCGTGTCAGACGGGAGCAGGGTCATCCCGCGTTAATCCCGGGGGGGGGGGGGGGGGGGGGGGATTGGGATGGGTCCTATCATGTCCCTTCAGATTGAGGGGGCATGTTAGGATTGTGATGACTTAGCATTAGGATCATGACTCAGCACAATGATACATCATCAAATATAGTTAGTTTGTTAAAATCTGTTATAGTTTCTCTTATGACAGTTGTCATAGAAATTCCCCTACTAGGTATAAAGCTATAAAGTGTACGATTACGTGTAACCTTTTGATTCATTAGAAAACAAGCATCTTCTTCAACCTTTTTTCTTTCTTTCTCTCTCTCTCTCTCGTTTCTCTTTCTTCTTCTTCATTCTGTGATCTAACAAAAAATAGGAGTGAGCACGGTCTGGAATAAGAGGAGCCAAGCTATTCATGAAGACATGTTTTGTTTAATGAGAATGAATTAAACACAAAAAAAAAATCATTTTTAATTTGTTCAAGGATGAGAAGATTATGAAATTATTAGTTATGTTGCACTTTTCTGTGTAAGTCTAGTTGGGAATTGGAGAATTTTCTTTTCATAAAAAACTCCATGGCTTTTGATGTGAGTGAGAAGGAAGAAAAAGTGGGAGGGTTTTTTTTTTGTTAATAAATAATTTTTTTTTAATTTTTTTGCATTGTTTTTGTGTTTCCTCTTTAAATTATAATTATTTTAATGTTAATAATGTTTATTTAATAGCACACATTAAAATAAAAAAATCTAAATGTTTTACACAAATAAAAGAAACAAAAAGTAAAATTGATTAAATTTAAAAGAACAACGAGTTTGGAAGTTTAATTCATGAAAAAAGAAGGAAACATTAAAATAATAAAGTGGAGGGCAACAAATAATCGGTGGAATGTCATAAATCAGCTCCCTAAACCCAAACGGGGCTCAAAACTGCAAGCTGAAAATCAATTTGTACCAACTAGCACCAAACGAGCTTGGTCATGTACTAGTAAATGATTTATCCAGCAAAGAGTGAAACTAACTGAACTCAAATACCATCGCCTATCTACCAGAGATGCCACTATGACCGTGGAATGTTACGTGCATTTTTTATTTGGACGTTTGATTTGCGTTTCAAGGATTTTCTTTTTAAGAACTTATAGTTTTTTTTATGTGTTTGGCTGAAGGAAAAATCTTGAAATTTGACAAAAGTTAGATAAATTTACATTTCTATGCAACAATTCTGTAGTTTAGATTCATAAACATTGTAGTTTAGATTCATAAACATTGTAGTTTAGATTCATAAACATGGAATCTTGTAAATTTCATATGAGTAACAACTTGGAAATTTAAATGTCACAAATCCTTATTTTAATATAAACAACTGTGAAATTCTTTTGGTCCCCCCAACCCAAAGTGGTTTGTTGGGCTTATACTATGAAAATATATGTAACAAAGAAAAGTCAAGAGTAACATTCTCTTTGTCCTCATAAGGAGGTTGTGTCTCTGCTAGGGTTTGGTTTTTCTGGTTTTGATTTTGCGGCTGGTACCGAATTTTTCCATAGCTAGGGTTATGGTTTGGTTTACGTCCTTGCATCTGAGAGTGTGAGTGCTAAACAGTGTCTCAAACACGAGTGTGCGTGGGTAGAGTGTATGCGAATGATCAAGGCTGTGTGGTGTACAATTACCATGGACGAGTTGGTGACATCTTTAAGACGTAACTGCGTCTTTATGAGAAAGAATGGATTGGTGTAGTGCTTAGTAAGAATGAAATGAACAGAGTTTTGGCTTGGGCCAAATTTATATCTTGTGATTGCGGTGTTCACTAGGAAACCATAGCACAGGGAAGCTTTTGTCCCTATCTTCATTGGTCTCAGGAGGGGTTCGGCTATTGTTTCAATCCAAGAAATCAGGGATAAGAGATTTCTGGTCCCCTTTGGGCCCTACATGATAAGGCTCGAGTTTTGGAAATGGAGCCTTGGGCTTTTCAATGAAGCCTTAGAGAGATCCCTACAACTAAGAGTTTTCATTCGTTGAAGTTTTCATATATTGGCCATTTTTTGGGTGCAGATTCATAGTGTTCCACCACTCAAGATAATATACTGTCATTTTTAGTCATAAATGACATTAATTAAATGACAATTTAGATTAAAACTGTCATCCATACTTATTTAAAAATTCTAAAAGATGGCAGTTTTGACAAAAATTGTCATTTATGCTCTTATAAAAATGTTAGCTAGCTAGTTTTTCAATTTTTTGGGAATTAATAGACAAAACTTTTTAATTTAGTATTGTAAATTGGCTTTCAGAAGAGGGAATTGAAAATTTGTAAAGTCCGTGAAAACAGCAATCGAAATTTGGAAAGGACAAAAACGCCCGTGTTACTGTTCACCCTAAAAAAACACGCACCCACAAATTAATTAGGTCGATCTGAAACAAAACATTTAGATTCATTGATCGAGAAACAAACCATGGAGATTCATTGATCGAGAAACAAACCACAAAACGAATGAACGGTCGTTGTCTTCAATCTGCCGATTTCAACATTCAATAATCCTGCCTCTTCACTGATCGAGAATAGTCGTCTTCTTAAATCTGTCAATTTCAACTTTTGTTTAAGGACGATCGTTGCAGAACAAGAAGAAGAAAATTTTGGAGGTCTGTGTGAGGGTCAATACTTCTCAGTCTGTGACCCTATCACCGCCTCTAGCGTTGCAAGAGAATAGCCGCATAAGGACGGAGGTTTATGACGGGTTTTCCCACTTCTTCTCTGCTGATGCCTCTCAGGTTTTCTATCTTCCACTTAAGGTCTCATTTATGTTTTGTTTGTTACAGAGAAAATGTTGGAAATCTCAATGGATTTGAACTTCTATGCCATTTTATGCTTTCTCATTACCTACTTTATTGATTTATTTGTGAACTTGTGTTGTTGTTGATATGAGGAGGTGTATAAGAAGACAGTGATACCTTTGGTGGAGGATTTTCCGAGAGGTAAAAGTGGGATGCTACTGGAGAGGTATTAGGCTTTTTTAAACAATCTCTGGATAGGTATTAGGCTTTTTTAAATTCATAAGGTATTAGGCCTTTTTAACAGATTTTCAAACAATCTCTGGATAGGTATTAGGCTTTTTTAACTTTTTTGTTGGAGATTTACTTATTGGACTTGTTACTCAATTTATTTTTCTATGTATCTTATTCTGCACAGACGATTTTTCATATCAATCTTTGAGATTAGTTGTGAAGGAGGCAAATGAGAGAGGATATTTGATTTATCTCCGAATGGAGGTGATTTAAGCATGAAAAAATCAACCCTAAAAGGGCTTCAAGAGGTTGGGCACTGTCTTTCAGTTCATAGGATTATGTGGCTGGATTATAGGAATAACTAGCACCTACTCTATTTTTGTAAGCAAATACCCATTTCTAATGCTGGGCAAGCAGAATCTGTAGTCGCTCAGGAAATGCTGAAGTGTTCAACTGGTACGACAAATACGAATAGCCAATCAAGGTGTGTAGCAGTTCTTCAGCTTACCAAGTCTTTACATTAATTGGAGTTTTTCCATATTGATGAGCTTAAGTATACTATTTTTTGGAATAGTTTCTTAAATTATTTGTTTGGCTTTTTTTTCTTTATATGCTTCCAGCCGGTTGCAATGTATTATTAATATCCATGGCATTGCTGACAAGTCAAATGTAAAGGATAATGATCAAGCAAATGATAGCTTCCTCAGTATTGTTGATCTTGCTATGGCTGAAAGAGAAAAAAGAACTGGGAATCAAGTTTTTTTTATGTGACTTAAATATTCTCATAGCTATTTGTTTAATGATGAAAGTTCTACAATTTGGGGTGTTCACTGTATCCCAGAATGTACACTTTATAATCATTATCACCATTTTATGAGATCAATACTATTACTATTTTGGGATGCTTCACTAAATTAAAGATTCTCTTGAACTAACGGAAACCCTTAGAATCAATGATACTACATTTACCATTTGTCCTTAGTCCATTTGTCTTCAGATAGCAACATTATAGCAGCTTTTGAAATTGATAAGGAGCTGCTCGAGTTGATGTTGGGCTTATGTAGAAGGATTAATTTTTGTGCACTAGATGATCTATAGTCTTCATTTTGATTGTTATAATGTTTATGGTTTAGTTTTATTCTTTTAATTTGCAGGGAGCCAGATTGCTCGAACGTAATTTCATCAACAACATATCAATGGTTATTGACTTGTGCTTCAGAGTATGTAGCCTTAAGTTGGGTTTCTATTCTTTATGGGAACGTGATGATAGTCAATTTACCATTTCTCTTGGGTTCTATCTATCTAAGTAATAGTCAATTTCCCTTTCCTTTTAGTCCTTATTGGAGCATCAGAAGAAACCAAAGAAGCCATTGCAGAAGTACTTTCACAACTCTTTGGTAATATTTTCAGTTACTGATGATATAATATCTATTTGTAGTAAATCGGATATCTAGAAACAGGATGAATTTGGCCCATCATGCATCTTAGTTGTCCGAGTCTAATCCAATGACTGATAAACAAGCTTTTGTTTAAAGACCTTTTTTAAAGACTCAACTAGAGACAAATGAATTAGTGAGTAGTTCTCCATTAAGGGTTTTGAATGTATCTTTTTTGTGATTTGGATCAGATATTCCAATTGACAATAAAATATTTCTGGACTTGATCTTCGGAGGTCTTTCGGTAACTTCACTACAATTGCTTAGGATGAAATGTTACTAATGTGTGCGTTTTTTTTTTTTTTTTTTTTTATCTTTGTGAGTTAACCAGGTATTTGCGAGATTATCTGGAAGGTAAGAAGAGAATGGCATTGGTATGCTTTCTTATTTCCAATTGGCTAAATAATTGAGTTTGTTCAAAAACTTTTGACAAGTTGGAATTTTTCAATTAGGTGCTCATGTTATTTTGGTGTGTGTTTTAGATTATCACATGTGCTTCATTTGTTAAATTCACAGATTTTGAAAGTCAAATCAGGGAAAGATGATTATCGTGACACATCCTATGTACTAAGACAAGCCCACCTTATATGGAAATCAAGTAGAATTTAACTTACACATTTTCCAACCTCAGAAAAGCTCAATTATTTCAATATTTTCTTGTATGAGCTGATTACAAATTTTGTATTATGTATTCAGGTATAATAATGTTGAAGAAAAATCAAATATCTCATACAACAAAAGGCATTTCCAAGCTTCGTCTAGAAGTGAGCAGCCCAAAAGAATGAAAGTGACTAGTTTCGATGCTAGTGTGGTATGTCTTTTTGGTCAAAATATACTTTCACTTCCTTATAGTGTTTGATATTTTCTTGTGTTCCAATATGGTTGATACTTTCATATTTATTTCCATTTTTTAAAGAGTAAACTTAAAACTATTTTTTTTCCCTGGGAATTATGACTTTCTTGAAACTTTGGTTGACTGCATTGTTGTAAATATGAAGACAATACCAGATACCACTTTATTGAATTGATTTCTTGAGGGGGTTAGGATTTTCATTTTGACTTGGTTTCTAGTATGTATAGGACCTATTGGTTTTTGAAAACTGATAATTTGAGCATTGGTTTGATTGTTTCCAAAATGTTTTCTTTGCATCAATGCTTAAACTTGAATAATTGAAACCTACTATGGAATGAATTATGGCTCTGATCTGAAGTGTCTATATTACTCTGATGATTTTGGAGGCAATGCTAACCCGACTAAGTTTTATTTGGGTACTGACATTGATTTGCTTTTTTCCCCTGATAATCAATATTCCATACTACTGGATTTGGGGTTTTATAGAACTCTAGATTTTCTTGACTAAGTTATCTATCGAAATTTACTCATTGTAATTTTTATGAAGTATTTTGTCCTAAACATGCATTTTGGGGGTTTGATTTTTAGATTGAAGAAGCAAAAGGAACTGGAGCTGAAAACACACATCCTGAGGAAGGTCTTACAAAAAGTAGTGGTAAGTTACATGGATTTCTTATTTCAACAGCCTGGATCTGTTGTCTAATTTGTTTTTTTTTTGTAAAAAGAATATGACACTTGTGTATTGTTACAAAGGACCCCAGGAATCTGCAAAGTCGCCATGAGTGATTGAATCTTCAAAACCCGGTTGTCTTGACTCTGGACAGGGATAGAGAAGCAATCAGATAATCAGCAACAAATTGATGCCACAGTAAGGCAAAGCTATCCTATACTTCTATTAGTCTTGTCTTTAAGTAATAGCCTTAGAATGTGCGTTATACCTTTCTTGATATATTAGGTGAAAAGTTTGGATGCTGGTAAGGTTAGTGCTTCATGCCTTGAACCTGAAAACTGAAACCAGCAGGATTAGGTACCAAATATGAGGAATGAAGATTTGAATATTATCCTGTATTGTAATGAATGTATAATATGAACAAGAATATAACATGTTACATGGTATAAAAAGCAGACATGTGAGAGCCTTTCTGGTCGTGGACATATTGATGAGAATTTGTGTAACTCAAAATCTGTCAGACTGGAGGATAGTTTTTTGACTGCAGATGTAGAAGGTCAGAGTTGACGAGTTTACAAGTTTACATTTGCATATCATGTAGCTGTAGCTATTTTTGTGATTGGGTAACTTCTGTTATGCTGCTGGTCTTAGAGATTCAGATTTTATTATTTATCCTAAGTCTTGTCCAAGAATGTACATCAGGTTGAATTGATGCGACTGGATACTCTTTTGGTTCTATTTGTTACTTTGGATAGTAAATGATTTGTTGTTGGAAGTTAAACACTATATGGCTTTTAAACCTTTTCTTATCATGGGCATTTGAAGCCTTCGGTTCAGATAGGACTTGGCCCCCGTTTATGCTAGTAGATTTTGAATATTTTTCCTAAAATCTGTCGGGTATTAGGAAGGAATGATCTACATTCATCTTTATCAACTTAGGAAATGATAGTTATATTGGTTCTGATTATTCATATTCACTATCATTTCATATTTTTTAGATTTGAATGCTAAACGGGTAAGGTAGTCTTGTGCACTTTGACGACAAAACGCAGGAATCCTTTAATCTTTGATTTTGGGTCGGCATGATAATCTTTTTAACCTTCTAGGCATCATTTCTGCAAGTTTCTTGTTTTTCACCAGTTTGAGTCTTTTCAGATTTTATGGTGAACTCTTCTCAATCACTTTCCATACGTATAAAGGATAGTTCATCCATTGAGCTGGACCACACACTTAGTGAGGATGATGAGGTTAGATTTCTTCATGTAACAAATATTTCTGCATGTCTTCCCTGATAAAGATCCACCAAAAATCAAAGGATGTTGAGGATAAGATTGGGTACCTAGAGATTTCGGATAGTGAACCTAGAGATTTCAGTATTTTGGATGTTGAGGATAAGATTGGGAAGCCACGGGTAAAGCTGTTAGCATTCTCCCACTTTCTTTGTTTTCTGTTTTCTGTTATCTCTTTGCATAGGCCGACCGACTAATCGTTTATCCCATATAGATGTTGGTATTGATTGAGAGTATGTTTGGATGAGAAATTGAAAAGGGTAGATACTAGGGAAAATTATGTGAATAATATTTGTTGGAATCACTTTTGATATCTGATTGAATGTATGACAATTTGTGAGGGCTGCTTTGGTTTCAAATAACTGGTTATAGGATTGTGAATGAATTAAATGTTTGAGGAGTGCTACTTCGAAGTGATTGCGATTGCAACTGGGGCGGGGGTTATTATAGGGTTCGATTTTGTACTTGTTATTTTAGGGTTTTTTGGATCTAATTTCGCCTATGTATTTATTTGTGAGATGGTTGTGAATGATTTAATTTGATAGCACTATAGCAGTGCACCACAGGAAGATACCAGCATAGTTGATGAAGGTATTAAACAATTACACATCATTTTGAAGGTGGAGCATTTATTTCATATCATAATGGCTTACCATTTCTTTCGTATCTTGCAGGTGGAGCATGCATTTCCTGAACAGTTTATTCATGTGTTTAAGGATGGTCATTTTGAAATCACCAGTGTCTCACTCTACAAGAGGGAAATTTGTACTCTTTCATTTTGCTGATCAAGTGCCTACACATCTCTTTATTTTGAATCATTTATTTGGATTTATTGAGTTGGAAAAACGATGATCCACATGAAGGATCTATAGAAAGCTTGTCAATGCGTTCTTTATTCTGTATTCACGGCAATTTGTTTGCTTATTGTTTTTTCCAAAATTTTTCAGGTTTTCCTGTCTTTTTAGCTAATAGAGATAATTCTTATATTTTTGGGATTTCAATGTACGGATATTTTTTTCTGCTTTTAGTTGATTTAATAAAAGCATTGTGTTGATGGATTTGTTATTAGTCATTGAAATTTTTTTATATTTGAATCAATGTCAAATGCTCGAGGAATTGACACACAAATGTCATTTTCTAATAAGATTATAACTGTCTTTTATATGAGTGTTATTTATTTAAATAATATCAGACGACACTTATTAACAGTTGTCTATTATGCTAATAGATGGCGGTTTTCAGAAAAATTGTTGTCTGATGCACTATCAGACAACAGTTTTTCACACACACAGACAACATTTATTTTTTGAAAACGGTTGTCTATTAGACTCTCAGATGATAGTTTGTGTAAAAAATTGTTTTCTATTTGCTTAATAGACGACAGTTAGTAAGTGTCGTATGATATGATTCAAATAGATTACATTCACATAGACAACACTTTTATTTTTTTTTTTCAATAAGATGACAGTGAGAAATTGTCATCGAAGACAAAAAATGGCATAGTGATAGGACTATAGCAAGATGAACTGGTGGCTAGATTGTAGAAGTATTAGAGATTGACTAGTCTGAAGAGGATGAATGCATTGGTCGTTTTATTATAATTCGTGTCCGCTTGGATGTAAATGAGCCCCTTATGCGGGGACATGTGTGGACTTCCCAATCATGGGTACGAAGTGGGTCGAATTCAAGTTTGAAAATATACCAGATTATTGTATTCGTTGTGGACATGTCTCTCACAACACTTACTCTGTGTGGAGGGAAGGGTTGAAGTTGGCCTTGAGACTATTTCCTAATGATTGAATGAACTTAATCCACTTGAAGCTGGCCTTCAAGTTCGATATTATTATTTTGTTAGAAACAAAAAATAAGGGTTGTACAAATTCTTGAGGCGACATGTATACAGTGGAGCCTAAGGGGCAAAGTGAAGGGCTTTGTGCCTTATGGAATATTGTTGATAATGTGGTGTTACTAAAGTATGGGGATTTCCTAATTGAAATGTTGAACATGAGGGATATCCAAGGAAGACATGGCGTATGTATGCATTTTTTGCTAGCACTGACAAAAAGGTCAAAGAAAAACAGTGGGACTGCCTACAATCGCGAATCAAAGGCTTTGGTGAGGCGTGTCTTACTGTGGGAGATTTTAATGGTATCTTCAGTAATGACAAAAAAACTGGGGGAAATGTTAGAATTGAGAATCGTATAAGAAATTTCAGGAGATTTATGTCCAATTGTAGCTCCAAGATTTAGGGTATAAAGGGCACCCATTTACTTAGAGAAATAATCGGGAGAAAGGGAATATTCAAGAACGTATTGATAGCGGCTTAATGTCTGATCAGTGGGTTCCTTGATATCCTGACTCTTAAGTAGCATGTGTGATTGTTGAAGGGTCTTATCATGCTCTGCTAGCCCTGGACACTACAACTAAGAAAGAACACAAAGGGAGACAGTTTATATATAATCCGAGATGGGATTACAAAAGTGGTTGTATTGAACAAGTTAAGAAAGCATGGTAGCAGGTTTTACATATAGAGGGTACGACCCTTATTAAACAAAAACTAAATGGGGTTTGAAGAAGTATATTTAATTGGAGCAAAATCATGGTTCGAATGCCCATAAATGTATAGAGGAATTAAGGATGGAGTTGCATACTGCATCTCTACAACCATCTTTTGAGGCTAGCCGTGTCCAGAATTTGGAAACATAATTGAAAGGTGCCATTCTTGATGAGGAGATTCGTTGGAGGCTGAAATCCAGGATACAACAGTTGAATGAGAGTGATAAAAACATAAATTTATTCGAGGCCAAAATTGTGAAACGTAGACGATCGACAAACTCGTATTCTAGGTATTCCTGATAGCTTGGGGATGTGGACTGAGGACAATGCATTTTTTTTTTCAACTGCAGTGAACTATTTATTGAACTTGGCTCAGAAGATGGATCGTGGTCGATTGCTTTGTAGCTGCTTGCAGCAGGTAAGATCACTCTCTACTATCCTCTTAGCTGCTGATGTTCGTGAATCGGGATTAGCCCGTGACTGCTTGATTTCTTTGCTTGTTTTGAAACACACACACACACACAGAGAAAATGGATAGAGATTGAAGATTACTTTGAATCAAAATCAATAGAACAGTGACTGTGCACTCCAGGTGTTTGTGTTGCCTTCTCTATTTTCCTTAGAAACCAGAAACCTTTCTCTAGATTTATTCTCTCTGTATTTCATTAATTTTAGTTGTGGGAGTGTGTACAGCAATATACCCTCACTCACACATAGCACACACGGGCAGCCTTGACAATCTTTAGTCAATCCCAAGCTGCCACATGTCAAAAACAGTTTGAGAATTTTCTTGAGAGTTAAGTCACTCTCACACACTCACACACACACTCTCTCTCTATTCTGTTATCACCTTTACAGCTCATCATAAATCACACTTTTACACCTTCACTCACACTTACACACACAATTACAAAAACTAGCCGTATGATCTAATTGTTGAATCTGCTGTGCAGCTTAAACACCAACACTCCCTCTTAAGCTAGCAGCAGGTTTAACTCCTAGCAACTCTCTTAGATAGCTTAGTCTTTCCTTTGGTAGTGCTTTAGTGAAGATATCAACAAGTTGGTCTTCTGATTTACAGAAGATCAAACTGATTTTCTTATCCTGCAAAGCATCACGGATGAAATGGAACTTCTTGTTGATGTGCCTGGTTTTCTGATGAAAAACTGGGTTCTTGGCCATTGCTATGGCAGACATGTTGTCACATAACAATGGAGTTGGTTCTCCTTGTTCCTCTTCAAAGTCTTTAAGCACAAAACGTAGCCAAATAGCTTGTGAAGTTGTTTCTGCAACACTCACATACTCAGCTTCTGCAGCACTCACATACTCAGCTTCTGCAGTGGAAAAAGCAACTGTGCTTTGTTTCACAGATGCCCAAGAACACACTCCACTGTCTAGAGTGAATGCATAGCTTGAGGTACTCTTCATATCATTCTCAGACCCACCCCAGTCACTATCACAAAAACTAATTAGTGTAGATTCTTTCCCCTTCTCATACTCTATCCCATAAGATAAGGTTCCTTGAATATACCTCAACACTCTCTTAGTAGTTCCCTGATGTTTGTGTGTAGGTCCATGCATGAATATGGAAAGCAGACTTGCAGTATACATGATGTCAGGCCTAGTGGCAGTTAAGTAGAGAAGACTACCCACTATTTTCCTGTATAAATGCTCATCTGCAGCTTCACTCCCATCCTCCTTCCTTAGCTTTTCTGTTGGTATCAGTGGGGTACTCACTGGTTTGCAATCTCTGAGCCCAAACTTTTCTAGGAGTGTCCCAGCATACTTCCTTTGATGAATGAATATGCTGTTTTCAGTCTGAATCATCCCCATGCCTAAGAAATGATGCAACAGACCCAAATCAGTCATTTCATACTTGTTCATCATCTCATTTTTGAACTCTTGAATCAGATCATGTGAGCTTCCTGTGTAGATTATATCATCCACATAGATTGAGACAATTAGTACCCTTCCATCCTTCACAAACTTGATGTATAAAGTGGCTTCACTTGTGCTTGTTTTAAAATCACAACTTAGGAAATAGGAGTCAATTTCACCATACCATGCTCTAGGAGCTTGCTTAAGTCCATATAATGCTCTCTTCAACTTGTAGTCCTTCCCTTTATCAATTTGAGCTTCAAACCCCTCAGGTTGATCAATGTAAACCTCTTCCTCCAATACTCCATTCAAGAATGCTAATTTAACATCCAATTGATAGAGTGTCCAGCTCTTCTGAGCAGCAAGAGCAATTAGGGATCAGATTGTGTCCAACCTTGCAACATGTGCAAAGGTTTCATTGAAATCTACCCCAGGTTTCTGTGCATGATCCTTTGCTACCAATCTTGCCTTGTGCTTTTCAACAGAACCATTCAGTTTTAGCTTAGTCTTGTAAATCCATTTAACACCAATGACAGGTTTGTCCATTGGTCTATCTACCAAGCACCAGGTCCCATTCTTCTGACTCATATCAATCTCAACCTCCATAGCCTTCTTCCATGCTAGATCCTTTGCTACTTCTTCATAGGATTCAGGTTCAACAATGCACATGTGGCACCTTGCATATATGTCCTGTAGACTCCTGAGATTCACAGGTGTGCCAGTGGAAGAATCTTCTTCTTCTCCCTCATTCTGATTTTCACCTTCAGACTCAGTATGATTCACAGGATCTTGTGAATCCTGTCCTAAGTCTTCCATCATTAGTTTTGGAAGTATCCCAATCATAGACACTTTCTTCATCAAAGATTACACTTCCAGCAACCATAATCTTGTTGGTTTGCAGATTGATCAGTCTATATCCTTTTTCACAACTTCCATATCCCATGAAAATGCATTTCACACTTTTCTCATCTAGTTTTTGTCTTAGTTTATCAGCAATGTAAGAGTAGCAAATAGAACCAAAAATTCTGAAATGCTTCACTCCTGGCCTCCTCCCACTGAACTGCTCAAATGGGGTTTTCCCATTTAGTGATCTAGTAGGACTTCTGTTTAGTAGATAAATAGCAGTGCTTACTGCTTCTCCCTAGAACTTGTGAGGGGCATTTTTCTCACACATCATTGCTCTTGCCATTTCCACCACGGTCTTGTTTTTCCTTTCAGCAACCCCATTTTGCTGAGGTGAATAAGCAACAGTTAGTTGCCTTACAATCCCTATTTCTTCACAGAAACTCTTAAACTCTTTTGAGAGGTACTCTCCACCCTGTCACTTCTTAGTCTCTTGATCTTGAAACCAATTTGTAATTCTACCATAGCTTTAAACTTTTTGAAAACATTAAGAACCCTTGACTTATGTGACAAGAAGTACAACCAGCACATTCTTGTATAATCATCAATGAAAGTCAGAAAATACTTGTTACCTTTAATAGTCTCAACTTGCATAGGACCACAGACATCATAGTGGATGAGTTCTAAAGGTTGAGTTGCCCTTAGTATAGGTTCTGAATCAAGCTGTTCAACTTGCTATTTTCCTGCAACACAGCTTGCACAGACCTGATTCCCATCTTGTAGCTTAGGCATCCCAATCACCATATCCTTTTGTTGTAGCTTCTAGAGACTTGTGTAGTTTAGATGGCCATATCTTCTATGCCACAGTTCAGAATCTTCTGAAATTGTTTCCCTCATGGCCACTGGTTTTACACAGTCAAAGGTCATAGGAAAACACCTGTTTCTGGTCATAGGGATCTTAGCTACCCTGTGAACCAGCTCATTTTCTTCAAATATATCCACATACTGATCTCCAAACACAAGAAAATTATCCATGTTCAATTATTTTCCCAACACTAAGCAGATTTTCCTCCAAACCTGGTAGCAACATAACATCTTTTATGTGTCTTTCTCCTTGCTTGGTCTGAATCACCAGTGTACCCTTTCCCACTGCCTGCACCAGCTCTCCATTTCCCATTTTAACTTTGGCCTTGATGCTTCTGTCAACCTCAATTAATAAGGATTCCTGAGCAGTCATGTGATTACTACATGCACTGTCAACTTACCAAACATTTTCAGCCTTCACTGAAGCTGAATTACATGCATAAAACAGATTACCAGGAGTAGGAGCTTCAATTACTTCTTTTGCCATGTTTACTGACTTGGCACTCATGCAATCCTTGACAACATGCCCATGTTTGTTGCAATTGTAGCACTTAGGTTTAGTCTTGAACCAACATGTCCCTGAGTGCTTTCAGCCACAATTTTTGCACTTAGGTACTAAGTTTTATGTTTTCTCAAAATGCTGGTGTTGTCTTGTTTTCTCTCCTGTGTTAGACTTCTGGTTCCAGCCCCTACCCTTAAAGTTCATCTTGAACTTCTCATGTGAACCTCCCTGTTATGACTTAGGATTTATAGACCAGCTAGCAAATGCTTTGTCTACATTTCCCTCACTATGCATCTCAATTCTTTGATCAAAGGCTCTAATGGAAGCAATGACACTCACTACATTGATTGTGTCCAAATCCCTGGTTTCTTCTATAATGGACACAATAGGATCATAAGGCTTTGTCAAACTTATTAAGATTTTCTATGCTAATCCCTTCTCAGATATGTTTTCACCATAAGTTCTCATCTGATTCACAATCCCATACAATCTTGACATATAAACAGATAGGTTTTCATCATCCCTCATCCTTGCATACTCGAAATCACGTCTTAAGGACTGAAGTTTGACAGATCTTACCTTAGCATCACCTCTATACTCTTGTTGTAACACATTCCAGGCTTCCTGAGCAGTCTCTTCATTTTGAATCCTTGGAAATATGTCTTCTGCAACTGCATTTTGTCGCATGCTGAGTGTCTTAGCATCTCTCACAACATCTACCCGATTTAGTGGACGTGTAGGGCCTGCTTCTCCTTCTCCAGTTGTCACAGCACCTGGAATTCCTTCTTCTATATACTTCCATAGATCATAACCTTTGAGCACAGTCTTCACACAGAAAATGGATAGAGATTGATGATTAATTTGAATCAAAATCAATAGAATAGTGACTGTGCACTCCAGGTGTTTGTGAAAATGCCTTCTCTATTTTCCTTAGAAACCAGAAACCTTTCTTTGGATTTCTTCTCTTTGTATTTCATTAATTTGATTTGTGGGAGTGTGTACATCAATATACCCCCACTCACACATAGCACACACGGGCAGCCTTGACAATCTTTAGTCAATCCCAAGCTGCCACATGTCAAAAATAGTTTGAGAATTTTCTTGAGAGTTAGGTCACTCTCACACACACTCGCACACACACATACACACACACACACACACACACACACACACACACACACACACACACACACACACACACACACACACACACACACACACACACACACACACACACACACACACACACACACACACACACTCTCTCTCTCTCTCTCTCTCTCTCTCTCTCTCTCTATTCTGTTATCACCTTTACAGCTCATCATAAATCACACTTTTACACCTTCACTCACACTTACACACACACTTACACACACACTTACAAAAACTAGCCGTAGGAATTTGAAAAACTAGCCGTAGGATCTAATTGTTGAATCTGTTGTGCAGCTTAAACACCAACACTATTTTATTTACAAACTATGTTCATTGCCAATCACCTACAACGGTAAAATAGAGTTATTAATTGCATACAAAGCTGTGTTTTGGTAGCCGAGAGGAATACGCATACACGTGCACTAGATTGGTAAGGAGGAAATTAGAACTGCCATGCTTTTCTTGTACCCCACGAAATCACCAGCTCTTGAAGAGTTCATTGTTGGTTTCTTTGAAAAGCACTAGGGCCTAATAGGTGAGGATTTAATTGATTTTGTCAAAGTTTTCTTTGCTTCGGGTAAGAAGAAAGGCTAGTACAACCATAATAATATTGCCTTGATCTCTATGGTATCTAACCCTACTTATATGTCCCAATTTGGACCAATTTCATTCTGTAAAGTTATTATAAGATTATTTCCAAGATTCTTACGAATTCATTAAGGAGGGTGCTCAAGCATATCATTAGTCTAGTGCAATTAGCTTTTGTGGAAGGGAGACAAATAATTGTTAATATTTTGGTGGTTCGTGAAGTGTTGCATACTTTGAAGAAGAAGAGAAGTGTGACTGGGGAAGAAATGGTGCTTAAGTTTGACATGGCGCCGGTGAAACCTATAATCGAGTTGAATGGAGTTTTATGAAGGAAGTCATGTCTGATCTTGGTTATGATGATACTTTCCTTTAGTGGATCATGGGATGCGTTACTTCAGCCACTTATAGTGTCGTGCTTAATTAATGAAGGGTATATGGATTTATTCAACAATCTTGAGGTATAAGACAAGGTGTTACCTTATTCCCTTTTTTTTGTTTTGTACGATGTGTGGAAGGGCTTTTGGCCTTGATTAGAAAATGTGAAGAAGAAGGTTTCTTTCATGTGTAAAGCCAAATTTGAGGAGGCTACTTGTATTAAGAAGATTCTTAGCAGTTATGTTGGGGAGTTTGTACAATTTATAAATTTTGATAAGAGTGCTATTTTGTTCAATCGTGATTGTCCAACTGATAGAAAGTGTCAGGGCCCACCCCTAATCCCCTGGGATTACGGGGCTAAACTCTGCTCCCGTCTAACTTACGCATGACACGAAGGTTAAACAGACATCCAACCTCCATGTGACACGTAAGTCGGACAAGGGATTGTCGATCGAACCATCCTCAAAGTATTCGAACTTCACAGAGTGCGTCGAAACTACTGTGGATCTCGAGTGTGATGTCTCCGTCCTTCTTGACCAACAGCCCGCACAACAACAACCTGGAGGGTATCGAAAACACGAAAAGAATGTGAGTGGACAAAAATAAAGTATAAGTTTAAAAACAGTTCAATAAAACAAGTACATTTATACCTTCCACGCAAAAACCAATGATGCATATCAAGTCAAGTCATGAAATCACTCATATCAAAAACCATCATTGAAAAACCATTTGAAAACCCGTATCATCCAGGCCTCAGCCTCAAATCACAATTCAATCTCAAATCCGGGAACTCAGTCCCAAAACTCGTCAAATCCACTTCATCCGGGCCATTGCCCAAAACATCAGAAAACCAGTGAAAAACATCAATCATACAAGTTTACTGGATCTCAAGTGCGCCCGAGTCTTTAAACTCAAAACACAATGCGCAATTAGCCAGGCCTTCCCGGGATATCCGAGTCTTTAAACTCAAAACATAATCACAGGCCTCGGGGGGTATCATATCCGAGTCTTTAAACTCAAAACATATACCGAGTCTTTAAACTCAAAACAATCAATCTAGGGCCCTTCCCCCCGTCAATCAATCCGAGTCTTTAAACTCAAAACCAGATCTAGTGTGTTTTTCTCTTTTTCCGGGTCTTTAAACCCAAAACCATTTACAATGATTCCGTAAGCCGGCATCCGGAACCACTGTCCCGAACCCAAATCCAGACTTCCTTTCCAAACCTCGAAAACCAAAACCGAAATCTCAATCTCATGAATAGGGCTCCAAGCCCAAAACCACTTTTATGAAATCCTTTCCAAATCATTGAAATCAAATCGCATTTCAAATCCCGAATTCAAATCATTAAAACCATGATCAAAACACAAGATCATTCGAAATCTCGTAAGACGTGCAAAACCGTAATACCTCGAAAATCGTGTAAAACCCTAAATCATCAAGATTATAATTCAAATCATAGAATTAAGTATAAAAAACATATAAAAACAAATATGTATGCATCAAGAGTTAGAAAGCAAAGTCCACTCACAGACCATTCCGACGTTGCCTCGATACGCGCGCACTTACGCCGTTCTCGGCCAGTTCGCTATCCTTGGCTTTCCCGAACCTTTCCAAAACCCATAATGAGGTCACTAACTACTTCACAAAGGTCATACTAAAGCCCCATAATTTTTCCGTATTTTTAACTACTTTTAACCGAGGCCTAAAACCTTCAGATGTCAGGACCCACCCCAGTTTCACCCCAAAACCCGAGGTAAATCCCGCTCCCGTCTGACCTCCGACGCAACACCCAAGTACAACTCACTCAAATCCAGTCAGACGCAGGAGTAATTAAACAAAATATTCCGACGTTATCGTTTACAGAACCTAGTACAAAATACAAAGAATTTAAAACCCGATAAAGTACACGCACACTGAAGATTGTAAGCTATTCTGGGATCCCTCACGTCACTTCTATGCCTCGGACACTGCCTCGACGTCAAGACCCCGCGCTCGCTCCACAACCTGGAGGGCAAGTTAAAACAAAAGTGTGAGTGGACCATAATAAAAGAAAATTTCTAAACAGTTATCAGAAAACCAATTTTAACCCTCCGTTTTGAAAACCACATGCACAACCAATAGGTATGAACACAGTTATAAATCGCTTTACCATAAACCGCATCATAAGAAACAGAAACACTATAAAACAGTTAGAAAAACCACAGCATGTGAATGATAAAACCGTATCAGAAACCATAAACATCAAATCATCATTTTCCGATCAAACCTGCTGGACCTATCCGAGTCTTTAAACTCCCGAGTCTTTAAACTCAATCCAGGCCTTAATCATATCCGAGTCTTTAAACTCAAGGCCTACGGGGGAAAATCAATATATCCGAGTCTTTAAACTCCCGAGTCTTTAAACTCAATCCGGGTCTTTAAACCCAATCCGGCCGGTCCCTCGTCACATATATCCGGGTCTTTAAACCCAATAACCAGATCCAGCAAATCCAATCCCAAAACCATTTGAAACCCATTTACCAATCAACATCCAAACCCGAATCCGAAACCACTGGTCCGATGCCCTTCCGGCAGCCAGAACCGTCATTTCGAACCCAAATCCGGAAGCCACTTTTCAACTTTAAACCAAATCTCGTTTTCCGAAATCCGATTCTAAAATCGAAAACCTTGATTATCAAAATCATAATCCAAAATCCATTTATAATCATTAGAAATCACTTATCAATTGAAATCCCGAAACTAGAGCATCAATTTCAGAAGTCAACCACTTCCTCGTAAAACGTGTTAAAAACCGGACTTCCTCGAAAACCGTACACATGTAAAATCGACCAGGCATATCCGATAAACATAAAATCATAATTAAAACCATAAAACAATTATAGAAAACAGTTATGCATGTTCGAATTTAAAGAAAGGGTCCACTCACAGTACTGAGCCCTACTCGCGTCCCGAACGTCTAGCACGTTCCTCGGCTTCCTCGGGAAATCCCGATCCTGTCAAGCACCGTCAAAATACGTCACTAATACGTCTACAAACATTCTCCTAAATTTCCTCAAAAATCCCCGAACCGAAGACCTAGAACCCCGGGACCCTAAACCTTCACCCTCGCGGAACTACACTCAAACGACATCCGATTGACTCGAAACCAACTCCATTGAACTCACCACAACTCCTAGACCAAAAGTCATGTTGATCGTTTTCCCCATCGCCGCCGCACGCGCCCCCACGCGCCGCCCAAAGTGGCTGCGCGTGGCCCTCACGCGCCAGCTACAGTGTCACCCCAGACCTCGAGTGCACTGTGCTGAACCGGCCGCTGCAACTGGACCGGCGAGAGGCATTCTCCACCGTCCGGCCACCTTTTCCTTCCCTCTCTTCTCCTGCAGCTTCGTCCAGACACCACGAATCCATCCCTCAACTCCTCTAACCTCGACACAGCCCCGTCATCGTCGATTCAAGCTCGAACTAGACGGCCACTTTTCCCCTGTTTCACGATCCTTCTACTCCGGTCACCTCCCGTCACGGTGGCGACACCAGACTCACCCCACAACCTCACTGGACCTAGTCCAACACTCCTAACCCTTCGACTCACCCAAGAAGTCCACGACTTTGGGTTCGAAGTTCACGGCCAAACAGAGCACCAGAATGCTCGTCTTCGACTGAGCTCCGCCGTGTACGCCCCCGTCACGGCGACCATCCCAAACCATTCCTAGAACCTCCCTGAACATCACCCTAACCTTCAATCCTCTCAACTCTAAGCCCAGACTCACGACTTTCCAAATGAAAATCACGGGTAAAACAGAGCAGAAAACTTACCCTTCGATTGCGGCTCCGCCGTGCGCACCGCCACGTACCACGGTGGTCGTTGGCCTCCCTGTAGTCTCCTACGGCTTCCCTCGCCTTGGTTTGCCTCACCTCACGGCATAGTGACCACCTCGAACTCACAGGCTCCCTGTTTCCCCAAAACTTCTCCGCACCACCGCCGTGCACGATCACAGCTCCAATTCACCACCACCGGCTCACACTGACCTCCCTGTCTCTCCCTCACTCACCAGAACTCAACACCAGCCACGATCACTCCCCCAACTTCTCCTCACAAGTTCACTCTGTTTCTCTGTGTATCGAAGAACTGCACGGGTTGCACGAGTGCACCCCAATTATTTGGGCTGAGACCACACAGGATTCTCCCAGAATCCTCTAGCCCCCTGCCATGTGTCACCATCCACTCCACTCCTTATCTCACCTGGTGAAATCCCAGCCGTCCATTTCCTTCTTTCTGCACAAATCCCAATGTGCAGAAAAACCAAAATACCCTCCAGTTTACACATTTTTATGGTTTTACCAAAACTTCCTAAACCCGTAACTCTCGCCTCGTAAGTCCGATGAATACGTGCCGCCTGTCATCGAACTCAGGACGACAAGAACTATCTAACCAAGCTAGGTCAATCTACCAAAACCCGATTATATAAAAAGTCAACCATTCCCCCTACTTTACCCAAATTACGGTCATGCCCTCAACCTTCCGAACATCACAACTTCCTCCTCGGATGTCGGAATCAGGCGTGCCACCTGCCTATGGATTCGTGACGTCCTAAACTACGTCCTGGTCACTGGTCAACCCCCAATTAACCACCCAAACTAAAAGTCAACTATTTTGCCCGGACCAGGGGCAAAATCGTCATTCTACCCGCAAGGACCTATCGGGACCACCTAACCACTGCTTAACCTCACTAATCACACCTTAATTAGTCTACTAATCCCGGTTCTCGGGACGGGTTGTTACAATCTACCCCCTATAAAGAATTTCGTCCCCGAAATTCCACAGCTAGTCCCCGACACCTAGGGTCTCCTAACCGGTAATCAACACTAGGTCAGCAACAACCTCTCCTGGGTTTCCTGTCTATCATCTCCACCTTGGGTATTTCACACCAGCTCCAACTACGGTTACCTGGTGTACGCAAGGGAAACTCTATGAACAGCAAACAAAGGTATTTTACAATACCTCATGTGGAGTACCCGATAGAAGTCATAGAGTACATCCTCGTATACAACCACCCTACCTTCCCAAACCAACTCGACTACTAACCCAGACAATCGCACACCTAACTCCCTCGACTGCTACCTCGGCTACAATCAGACTAAATCTACAAAGTCCTAAAGGCAAACTCTAGCTTGTGGGTTCTCTCCTTCAATAATCTCATATCGATCAGTTATAGTCACTCCTTTCTTATACCTTCCGTCAACCTGCTACGGAACTCACTGTACCCTCCAAGTCCTCTAGGAGGACTCCTAGAATTTACCCTGGGATCCAACAACCAAACTGACAGCACCACCAAAAGTAAAACCAGTACCTGTCCCCGTATCTGGTGTCAACTAACCTTCCTGCTGAGTCATCGAGAACACCCGGGCCTGAGATCCTGACGCTCTACCACGTCCCCTCGAACTACTCGTGGCAGTGCCACCACATCCTCTAGTGCCTGCTGTCCCTGAGGCTGTACTCTGCCCAGGCTCCGCTGCTCCTCTGCCTACACCACCTTCATGTGGCAACAGTGGACACTCACGTCGGAAATGACCTCGCTCCCCACAGTAGAAACACACATTCCAACCTGGTCCACTGCTCGGTCTCCCTGTGGACGCTACCGACGTCGCACTAGCTTGCGGAGTCGGCGGTGCTCGGTAACCCCAAAATCCTGAACCCTGGACACTGCCGGGCCTACCAAAAAGATCATCGCCCGACGATGACGCTCCACCGAAATTACCTCTTTTCGGTGTCCGCTGGCTCGAAACTCCAGGAATAGAGGGTTCCCGGCGTCGCACCGGTAAACTAGCCTCCACCCGCACTGCAGCGTCTGACAAGTCTCGGAGGGTAGCAAAAGATCCGGCCGTCACTATGGCTCGAATCTCACCTCGCAGGCCCAACTCAAACCTACGGCATTTCTCGGCTTCAGTGGCCACAAAAGCAGAAGCAAACCGAGACAACATCTGGAACTTCCGTTCATACTCTGCCACTGTCATATTCCCTTGTTGGAGATGCAAAAACTCCGCCTCCTTGGCATCTCGGAAAGAATGAGGATAGTACAGCTCCAGGAATCGTTCCCTAAACGTCTCCCAAGTCACACTATGGGCATCCCATCCGGACAACTCAAGAGTATACCACCACTCGTACGCTGCACCATCCAGTAGAAAGGTAGCCAACAATACTCGCTCCTCCAGCGGACAATGCATCACCGCAAAAATCCGCTCAAGTCTGGTAATCCACCTCTGGGCTTCCTCAAGATCAGCCCCGCCACTAAAAGTAGTAGCTCCGAGCCGCTGGGCTCGCTCAATCGTCGTACTCTCCGTCTCTCTGGCTACTTCTTCAGGTTGTGGAGAGGGTCTACGTCTCGGAGGCATCGTCAACCGCACGCTGAAAGAGGCATAGAAGTAGTTAAGCAACTAAAACACAACCGCACAAACCAACAAACCCCACAAACCCGACAAACCTATGCTCTGATACCAATTGTCAGGACCCACCCCGGTTTCACCCCAAAACCCGAGGTAAATCCCGCTTCCGTCTGACCTCCGACGCAACACCCAAGTACAACTCACTCAAATCCAGTCAGACGCAGGAGTAATTAAACAAAATATTCCGACGTTATCGTTTACAGAACCTAGTACAAAATACAAAGAATTTAAAACCCGATAAAGTACACGCACACTGAAGATTGTAAGCTATTCTGGGATCCCTCACGTCACTTCTATGCCTCGGACACTGCCTCGACGTCAAGACCCCGCGCTCGCTCCACAACCTGGAGGGCAAGTTAAAACAAAAGTGTGAGTGGACCATAATAAAAGAAAATTTCTAAACAGTTATCAGAAAACCAATTTTAACCCTCCGTTTTGAAAACCACATGCACAACCAATAGGTATGAACACAGTTATAAATCGCTTTACCATAAACCGCATCATAAGAAACAGAAACACTATAAAACAGTTAGAAAAACCACAGCATATGAATCATAAAACCGTATCAGAAACCATAAACATCAAATCATCATTTTCCGATCAAACCTGCTGGACCTATCCGAGTCTTTAAACGCCCGAGTCTTTAAACTCAATCCAGGCCTTAATCATATCCGAGTCTTTAAACTCAAGGCCTACGGGGGAAAATCAATATATCCGAGTCTTTAAACTCCCGAGTCTTTAAACTCAATCCGGGTCTTTAAACCCAATCCGGCCGGTCCCCCGTCACATATATCCAGGTCTTTAAACCCAATAACCAGATCCAGCAAATCCAATCCCAAAACCATTTGAAACCCATTTACCAATCCACATCCAAACCCGAATCCGAAACCACTGGTCCGATGCTCTTCCGGCAGCCAGAACCGTCATTTCGAACCCAAATCCGGAAGCCACTTTTCAACTTTAAAACCAAATCTCGTTTTCCGAAATCCGATTCTAAAATCGAAAACCTTGATTATCAAAATCATAGTCCAAAATCCATTTATAATCATTAGAAATCACTTATCAATTGAAATCCCGAAACTAGAGCATCAATTTCAGAAGTCAACCACTTCCTCGTAAAACGTGCTAAAAACCGGACTTCCTCGAAAACCGTACACATGTAAAATCGACCAGGCATATCCGATAAACATAAAATCATAATTAAAACCATAAAACAATTATAGAAAACAGTTATGCATGTTCGAATTTAAAGAAAGGGTCCACTCACAGTACTGAGCCCTACTCGCGTCCCGAACGTCCAGCACGTTCCTCGGCTTCCTCGGGAAATCCCGATCCTGTCAAGCACCGTCAAAATACGTCACTAATACGTCTACAAACATTCTCCTAAATTTCCTCAAAAATCCCCGAACCGAAGACCTAGAACCCCGGGACCCTAAACCTTCACCCTCACGGAACTACACTCAAACGACATCCGATTGACTCGAAACCAACTCCATTGAACTCACCACAACTCCTAGACCAAAAGTCATGTTGATCGTTTTCCCCATCGCCGCCGCACGCGCCCCCACGCGCAGCCCAAAGTGGCTGCGCGTGGCCCTCACGCGCCAGCTACAGTGTCACCCCCAACCTCGAGTGCACTGTGCTGAACCGGCCGCTGCAACTGGACCGGCGAGAGGCATTCTCCACCGTCCGGCCACCTTTTCCTTCCCTCTCTTCTCCTGCAGCTTCGTCCAGACACCACGAATCCATCCCTCAACTCCTCTAACCTCGACACAGCCCCGTCATCGTCGATTCAAGCTCGAACTAGACGGCCACTTTTCCCCTGTTTCACGATCCTTCTACTCCGGTCACCTCCCGTCACGGTGGCGACACCAGACTCATCCCACAACCTCACTGGACCTAGTCCAACACTCCTAACCCTTCGACTCACCCCAGAAGTCCACGACTTTGGGTTCGAAGTTCACGGCCAAACAGAGCACCAGAATGCTCGTCTTCGACTGAGCTCCGCCGTGTACGCCCCCGTCACGGCGACCATCCCAAACCATTCCTAGAACCTCCCTGAACATCACCCTAACCTTCAATCCTCTCAACTCTAAGCCCAGACTCACGACTTTCCAAATGAAAATCACGGGTAAAACAGAGCAGAAAACTTACCCTTCGATTGCGGCTCCGCCGTGCGCACCGCCACGTACCACGGTGGTCGTTGGCCTCCCTGCAGTCTCCTACGGCTTCCCTCGCCTTGGTTTGCCTCACCTCACGGCGTAGCCACCACCTCGAACTCACAGGCTCCCTGTTTCCCCAAAACTTCTCCGCACCACCGCCGTGTCGCCGTGCACGATCACAGCTCCAATTCACCACCACCGGCTCACACTGACCTCCCTGTCTCTCCCTCACTCACCAGAACTCAACACCAGCCACGATCACTCCCCCAACTTCTCCTCACAAGTTCACTCTGTTTCTCTGTGTATCGAAGAACTGCACGGGTTGCACGAGTGCACCCCAATTATTTGGGCTGAGACCACACAGGATTCTCCCAGAATCCTCTAGCACCCTGCCATGTGTCACCATCCACTCCACTCCTTATCTCACCTGGTGAAATCCCAGCCGTCCATTTCCTTCTTTCTGCACAAATCCCAATGTGCAGAAAGACCAAAATACCCTCCAGTTTACACATTTTTACGGTTTTACCAAAACTTCCTAGACCCGTAACTCTCGCCTCGTAAGTCCGATGAATACGTGCCGCCTGTCATCGAACTCAGGACGACAAGAACTATCTAACCAAGCTAGGTCAATCTACCAAAACCCGATTATACAAAAAGTCAACCATTCCCCCTACTTTACCCAAATTACGGTCATGCCCTCAACCTTCCGAACATCACAACTTCCTCCTCGGATGTCGGAATCAGGCGTGCCACCTGCCTATGGATTCGTGACGTCCTAAAATACGTCCTGGTCACTGGTCAACCCCCAATTAACCACCCAAACTAAAAGTCAACTATTTTGCCCGGACCAGGGGCAAAATCGTCATTCTACCCGCAAGGACCTATCGGGACCACCTAACCACTGCTTAACCTCACTAATCACACCTTAATTAGTCTACTAATCCCGGTTCTCGGGACGGGTTGTTACATCAGACCTCCCGAAACATATCGAGACGATGTCCAATCGTCTCGAAACCAGTGCTAAAATGTTCGTTACATTAATTACTTTAAAAGTCGTGTTGGAAGATTTCCCGAACTACCCCTCACGAGCGTCTAGAAGCTTCTACGCGTGAAATCCACGCGCGTGAACAGTGTCACCATCAACCTTGCTTCCACCCAGTCTAGGCCCGGTTCAGACCGGCTACTGTAACTCGACCGGTGTGGCCGGTTTCCGTCCAATTTCAACCCATTTATGATCCTAACTAGTCCATTAGTTTCGTTCCATCATCCCTAACCTATTCTCAACAACGATACAAGAAGTTTCAGGCCAGAGATTACCTCCCAAAACGAAAGAGAAACCGCCCCTTGTTCGCCGTCCAGTTGCTGGAATTCTGACCACCTCCTTCATTGGTTTCGATCTCAATCCATTCCTAGAACCTTCAGAAACAAAATCCAATTTCTCAAATCGTCAATCGAGCACTAAAACCATAGTTACCATTTTTAACTCTCACTCCTTACCTTATCGCCTTTGGGCCCTCGTCCACGGCGAGCCGTCGTTACAGACCTAAACGACTCCTAGTCAGCTCAGAAACAGCATTCAATACTCAATTTGGCTCAAACACTCTTCAATTCGATTCCCATGTTTCAAACTCAACAGGGGACTCACGGGTTCATCCCTGCCTCTCTCTCTTTTTCGTTCACAAAGTAAGCAAAATAGAGGAAGATCGAAGGAAAGCAATGGGGGACTTCTTCTCTGTTTTCCTCTGTTCTGTACAGCCACAACACACCTATGCACAAATTAAAACCAGTCATGACTTCTACACCCATCCAGTCTCTTCCAGTTGTCCAAAACCTGTGGACACACCATTCAAAGCAAGCCAAGTGTCCCACTTCCATTGGGCACAGATCCCAAGGTAGAAAATGTCCAAAATGCCCCTTGCTGCCCAAATTACCGTTTTACCCCTTATAAGGTTAGACCCATAACTAAACGATCCGAAGTCCGATGATGACGTGCCGCCTGTCATTGTACTCAGGTCGTCGAGACCTATCTAATGGTCCTCGGGTTGCGTGAAAACTAATGGCAAAAAAAAGTCAACAAATTCCCCCCTTTTAACTAAATTACGAAAGTACCCTCAACCTTCCGAACATCACAACTTCCTCCTCGGATGTCGGAATCGGGTGTGCCACATGGCTACAAACTCGTGACGTCCCGAACTACGTCACAGTCAGCGGTCAATGCCCAATGGACCGTCCAAACTAAAAGTCAACATTTTGCCTATTATAGGGGCAAAATCGTCATTCTGCGCCAAAAGTACTTTTCACTAAACACCGATTAACTTAGCTAATCCGTTCCTAATCACTTCGCTAATCCCGACTCCCAGGACGGGTCGTTACAGAAAGGTTGTGTCATCAAAACTTCTTGGTATTCAATGTAGGGATGGTTTTGGAAAATACCTGGGACTCATAGAAGATTTTGGTTCTTCAAAGAAGAAGGTGTTTGAGGAGACCTGATTGAGAATTTAGAATCAAATATAAGGATGGGTAGAACAATAGCTATCTTTTGCTGGTAAGGAATCCTTCTTAAATATGTTTCTACGGCCAAGACTGTGACGACCCGGAAATTCGAGAAAGGAAAAATTGGAAAATTTGAAGGAAATGACGATTTTGCCCCTAGTTATAAGGGCCGAAAGTTGACTTTTTGATCGGGACCTTGTTTGGACTTTCAGTAAGTACCGTTGGATAGGTCTCGGGGCGCTGTATCTGTAGACAGGCAGCATGCATCAATCGGAGTTCAGACGTGAAAGTTATGAGTCTAGAATTGTGAGGGTTATTTTGGTAATTTGTTATAGCAAGGGTAAAATGGTAATTTTCCACAGTAAAGTGATTAGGACGGTTACAGTGGCTGATTCAGCTAATTTGGGTGAGGATTGGTCACTTGGTGACACTTGTCACCATAATTGAAAGATTGGTGGCAAGTTGATGATGAGGATTAGTTAGGATATATATATATGTGTGTGTTTAATTTAGAAAACGGGTGTGTGTTTGAAAAACAGAGACTAACCTTGCCTGATCGATTTTTTCCTGCAACCAAAACTGATTGAAAACTGATGTAATTGAGAGTGAAACCGTGGGGAATTATATAGAGGAATAAGGGGAGTTATGAACGTTGAGTAGAGTTGAACTTAAACCCAAAAAACCCGAAAAACTACCCATGAACATTAATGTCCAATTCAAATTGTTAGATGTTTATGAGTGAAATTGATGTTAATTTTAGCTTCCTGGGATTGAGACGAGTCGAACCCAATTAAATTTGAAGGAAATTAGACTCGTTTTGGACTAGAACAGAGAAGGGGAAGACCTTGAATTTTCGAGATTGAGTCGTGATTCTAAAGGGATTAAACGATGAAATTGGACTTGGAAATGTGTTGAGTAGAATCTCACGATGCTTCCTGATGCATCAATTGAAGGAAAACAATAGGAAATTGTGGAGATTGGACGATGAACAGTGATTCGATGTTCTTCGAAGGTCTAGTTCAATTCGATTGGATTAAGGTAAGTTTTTATGTAATTGGATTTACAGAACACTAATTAGAATCCTAACGATGCTAATGGACGATTGAATTACCGAAATGGATGTTGAATTGACAGAGAATTAAATGGGTCACGTCGCGGGTCGCAGGGATCCGTTTGCAGGAAATCGGGTGAAAGAGACAACATTGTAGCAGGCGTGTGAGTTTCACACGCAGCCACTCACAGAGACACGTGAGAGCGCGTGGGCCTGATTCCCGAGGTGAGTTCAACATGACTTTTTTCCTATGCAATGTAACGAACATGTTGGCATTGGTTTCGAGTCAATGAGACACCGTTTCGATATTGTTTAGAGGGTCCGAAGGTTTATGATGCGTATTTAATTAATATTTAATTCCCAGAAAATTATGGGGAATTAGTATGATGTTAATAAGTAATTAGTGACACTAAGTAATGATTTTGGACAGGATTCGAGATTCTTGGAAAGTACCAAAAATTACGGGAATGCGTGCAGCTTGAAAAGCGAGCGGTTTGGACGGTGTGTGAGTGGACGTTTGTTTTATAAACTGACACGCATGCATAGTTAAATGTTTTACATGATTTATGGCATCATTTGAGATGATTATTTCTAGATTTAAGGATTATTTTAATCAGTATTTCGGGCACGTTTTTTGAGAAACTGTGAAATTACTGTTTTGGGCGAAAGTCCGGGATTTGAGATTGGTTTTGAGTCGGGAAATTGATTTGGTGGATTTATAATGCTTTTTGAGATATTTTATTAATTTATGTGAAAAGGGCAACTGAGGTTGCAGTTGTACGGATTTGCGTGGAATTGATGATTTTGGGCTAGGCCCGGGATGGTAAAAGGATGTTTTAAATAGTATTGCGAGTTAATGATTTTAATGATAAAATGATGGAATTGAATGATTTTTGGATATGATTTTACGGATTTACGTGCATTGGATTATTTAATGGTTTTACGGATTTACGAGAAATGAGAAATGAGATTTGGGCATGAGACTCGGTGATAAATGGTTTTGGCATGGTTTTAATGATGATTTTGAAATAACGATTTTGATTGTGTATGATGTTTGATGCCCCGAGATGTGTAATTCCTGAGTAGACTTCGGATGTGTAATTCCCGGAGGGACTCCGGATGCGTAAATCCCGGAGGGACCGGATGTGTAATTCCCGGTGAGGCTGGATGTGTAATTCCCAGCAGGACTGGATGTGTAATTCCCAGTAGGATGATGACTCTAGATGTGTAATTCCCAGAGGATCCTCGGATGTGTAATTACAGAGTTATATGCTTTATTATGCGATAAAATGGTTTTATGAAATGATTTAAATGGAATTTGGGCTTGAGAGCCGGGATTTGATGTTTTCATGTGATTTGGCTGGAAGGCCGTTGATGTTTCATATGTTGATTCTATGCATGCATGGTTTGATAAACTGGAGGGTAAATGATGTATTTTCATAAATGTGTTTTAAATGATATTATTTTTGTCCACTTACACCTTTCCTGTTTTGATGACCCTCTAGGCCGTGACACGACGTTCGGGGCTGATCGAGAGGCAGAGGTATGAGCGGAAATCAGTGTAGTTATCTCTTGTCTGACAAGTGCTGAAGGGTAGTTTCGGGACTTCAGTTGACTTGTCAAACGGGAGCAGGACCAGACACGGTTATCAAAGTCCAGTTGGTTGTTTTTCTATTATGACAAGTTGTTTTTCTGTCTTATTTCTTTCCACCCATTACTATTTGTCATGATATTACCCGTATCATGGTTGTTTTTCTAGTATGAGAGCACCGGTAGAAAGACTGGGCTCCATTGAGGCTACCAGAGAATCCTAAATAATCTTGAGTCTATCCTGACTCAGATTTTACAAGGGAAATATTATCCAGATGATATAATCAAGGCTAGGGGCAGGCAAAGTATCTATTGGGGTTGGAAGGTTATAATGCAAGGGTTGAAGGTACTAGAATCTAGCCTTTGCTAGAGAATATATGCTGGCATGAGTGTTAATATCCGTATTAACCCTTGGTCGACTATGATGAGACCTTTCTTCCGTCTCTCTTGCCATGATCTTAAGCCTGATGTGGTTAGAGACCTCATTGATAGGGATAGTAGGTGATGGAAAAATGATATCTACCACTGTTTTTAACCGTGAGGAGGCTCAATGTGCTCTTGCAATTCCTCTGAGCTGTTTTGGGTGTTTAGACAGGTATATTTGGTACCATATATGTTAGTAATGTGAGTTATACTATAAACTTAGGTATTATGTTGTAATGAAGAAGCTGAGGAATGGAGAATTTATAAGGAAACAAGACACTGGGGAACGTAGTTATATGAATCACTAGATTGATCTTTGGCACTCTATATGAACAACTGAAGTGTCTCCTAAACTGCAGCTCTTCTTGTGGGAATGTTACATGCAATTTTTGGTAATAAGATCCAACTTGGTAAAGCGTCGCATCTTGGTGGATAATCTCTATCCTCAACGTGGTGAAATGGAGGAAACTTGGGTACACTTATTCTTTCAATGTGAATTTGCTCAGATTTTCGGGTTTGAAAGTACTTTACAAGCTAATATGTGTCTACTAGAAGGTAAGGATTTTGTGTGGTATTGACAATACTTCATGAGGACTTACTCTTCGAATGGTTAGTAGAATTTTTCTTTGCAAAATTTCGGTTTTTCTATATATGGAACTTGTGGAAATATCAGACTATGAAACAATGACATTGATATTGATCCTAGCACTGCTATTCAGCTAATGATGGATGAGGTACGTGAATTTAATAAGGCTAGGCTTTGAAAACTATCATGATACATTTGATACACAAGTTTGTAGCCAAGAATCGAGGTGCCTATTTCCGGAGTCATCCCCCTACTGGATTTGGGAAGGTAAACTGTGATGGTGCCTTCAATGAAGATGAAAGACAAGGTGCTTATGGATGGGTCCACAGGTCCTTTGTGGAGACGTTTATTGTAGTAAGGGGAGGGTGGCTTACCTTGTGCTAGTTCTTGGCAAGCTGAAGCATATGCGATGTGTGCATTTATGATTTCTTGTGCAGACTGTAATTATAAAAAAGTTATTTGGGAGAAAGATTCTAAGATCCTAGTGCAATGTGGACAATAGGAGTTGGTGTGGATGCTAATGCTAAAGGATTGCTTTTTCATATCTTGCCTTTGAAATTGTCGAGCTTCATTATACTCCTTGGAAACACGTTACATCTCATGAAGTTGTTGCCTTTTGTAAATGCTCTATGCATCGTCTAAGATGGGAGGGAGTAGAGCCCCTGGTTATTTAACGTTTTAGCAGAAAATGTAAACATATTCTTTTTGTGTCTAATTAATGAAGTTCTTCTTCTTAGCAAAAAAGAAAAACATATGGGACATAGTTGTGGGTTAGCTGAACAATTTTTTTGTTCTTTTTCTTTGTAATTGAGCCCATAGCTCCAACTAATTTTATTACATCTCATTATTAGCCCATCTCACTATTTGAAAACCTTCTTTAAATAGCGCCCTACTTGTTAATTTACTAATACCTTAAGGTTGAGGATTCCATTTTAGACATGGAATATGAATAATAATATTTGTTCTCTTTAAAACAAAAAATAATATTTGTTGGTATTCTAAAAAAAAAAAAATTGTGGGTCTAAAACTCAGTTTGTTGGTATTATAAAAAATAAAATAATTGCTGCTTTGTAATGTTTATGTTTCTTTTTTAGTTTAACATGTGGATTCTTCATGTTGCAATTTTTTTTTCCAAGAAGAAGAAATTGAGTAATTAGAGACGAATAAAAATGTTTATATCTTTTACGAAAACGCTAAATATCCCAAAGATCTTAGAATCTGTTTCAAGGATCACTTTTTTACAATCATAGTTTGCATAAGCAATCATAGCTACACACATCACATATGCTTTAGCCGCAAAAGAACTAGCACAAGGTAAACCACCCACCTTACCTATTGCAATAAACGTCCATAGTGAGGCTAGTCATAAGCACCTTGCCTTTCATATTCATTGAAGGCACCATCAAAGTTTACCTTCACAAAACCAACATGGGGACGATTCCAGAAATGGGCACCTCGATTCTCGACCAGAGGCTTGTGTACCGAATGTATCGTGATCGATTTTATGAGCCTCGCCATATTAAATTCATGTACTTGCTCCATCATCAGCCGAATAGTGGTGCTAGGATCAATATCAATGTCATTGTAGCATTTCATATTACAACATTTCCACAAGCGCCATATATAAAAAATGAAAACCGGTACAACAAAATTCTACTAACGATTAGAACAGAAAATCCTCATGAAGTATTGCTAATACCATACAAAATGCTCACCCTCTAGTCGCCTCATATCAGCTTGTAAGGGACTTCCAAACTAGAAAATCTGAGAAAATTTACATTGAAATGATAAGTGTACTTGAGTATCCTCCGTTTAACCACATTGAGGACAAAGATTATCCACCATGATGCAGCGCTTCAAAAAGTTGACTCTCACTGCAAAAAATTGCGTACAACATTTCGACATGAATATTAGTGTTTTAAAAGGCATTTCAGCTGTCCATAGATTAGTATTCTGGTTCATAGCACTAGGTTCCCCAGTGCCTTGTTTCCTTTAAAATTCTCCATTCCTCAACATATCCATAGCAACATAATTCCCTGATTTAGCAGCATAACTCCCATTCTTGACATGATGCCAAATATATCTGTCGAAACACCGTAGATAGAAAAGAGAAATAACTAGAATACATTGAGTTTCCTCACAGTAAAAAAAAAATGGTAATGAGATCATTTTTCCAACACTTACGATCCCCATCAATGAGGCCTATAACCACATCAGGCATAAGATCATAACGAGAGAGAGGGAGGAAAGGTCTCCTCATAGTCAACCAAGGGTCAATAAGAACATTAATACTTGTGCCATCCCCTATCCTCTAGAGAAGGCTAGTTGCAATTCCCGTAACCCTTTCATTATACCCTTCCATCTCTAAAAGCTACCCTGCACCTCTCTAGCCCTGAGAATTTGATCTTGTGATAATATTTCCCTGTAAAATTTTAGCCAGAATAGGCGCAAGGATATTTAGGATTCTCCATCCTATTCTGGCAAGCATCACCACATTGAAACACCGAAGATCCTTAAATCCCATACCACTAGCTCGTCTAGGTTTCGTAAGTTTATCCCAAGTACCCCAACGGAGCCCAGTCTTTCTACCTATACTCCGCCACCAGAAATTAGCCATGATATGAGCAATGTCCTAATAAACAATAACATGCAGCAAGAAACAAGACATAGAGAATATAGGCATGGCCATTGGAACATCTTTAAGAAGGACATCCTTATTAGCGTGAGAGTGGTATTGTTCTGCCATCCTTGTATTTGGTTCTCAATTATCAATCTAGTCTCCCCAAACACTTCTTCTTATAAGAAAGAAAATCTACCATGAATTCCTGGTATTTTCCAAAAATATCACTACATTAATAACTAAATTAATAATTCCCACCGAATTTTGTCCATAATTTCTTCGTTATAATTCCGATCGGGACGATTCTTTCGCCAAAATGCTCCAAATTACAAGCTTTATTTATCTAAACATAAAAATCATAAAATAATTTATTTAATATTTTAATATTAAAAGTCAAGTATAAAGGGTATAAAATAATATAAAATAATGCTTATTTAACGTCCTATCAATTAAATACCAAGAAGGTTGGATAATGCAGCCTTTCTATATACTAGAAAATAACGAGTGAAAAAACAACACTCTTTATCAAAATTTATAAACTTTCTAGACTCTCCAGCATAGGTGACAAGACCCGTCCCACAAATACTTTGATAACTGTTCCTGATTCTGCTCTCGTCTGACAAGTCCACCAAAATTTCGAAAACACCTTTAACACTTGTTATACAAGGGATAATTGTACTGATTTCCACTCATGCTTCTGGATCTCGATTAGCCCCGATCATCGTGCCACATCCTAGACGATCATAAAAAATCAAAGGTGTGAGTGGACAAAAATAACATCATTTGAAAATACATTTCAAAAACGAACTCTTTACCCTCTGGCTAAAAAACATGCATGCATAGATAAACACATGAACAACCAAGTTTCAAGACAAACCCCATGAAAACATCAGGACACAGCCATCAGCATCAATGACAACCAATCATCAATACTCAAATCAATCACAATGATCACACCAACACTAATTATTAGTATTCAAACATCAATCACAACATCACATAAACACGAGTCTTTAAACACCGAGTCTTTAAAATCATCAATGTATATATCAGACCTCCCGGGTCAACAAGTCTTTAAACTCGAAGTCTTTAAACTCAATATCAAGTTAGGCTTCCTATGTCCATGTCTTTAAACTCAATATCCTGTCAGGTCTCCCGGGTCCGAGTTTTTAAAATCAATATAATATCAATTATAGAGACAAATATAACATCAATCAACTAGCTTTTCAATCAATCATGGATCAAACCAAAACTTTTCTTTCAAATACACATGGACTCACATTCTGAATAAAAATCATTTCCAAAATCGGGCCAAGCACTAAGTATCATTTACACCACAATCAGTAAAATCGTATATAGAAATCTGTAAATATGTACATAAAATCATCAGTAAATCATTCTAAATCATAACTCAAACCATTGTAAATCAAACACATAATAAATCATGTAAAACATTTAACTATTCATGCATCGTTAATTATAAAAACAAATGTCCACTCATACATCATCATGTAGTTCGATTCCGAGCCGTATTCTCCTCCATAAGGGTCACTAACATCCCAAGTAACCTCACATTAAAATCTCCTAATTTTTCGGGATCAAATACATGCTTAAAAACGTAACATAACACTTTAGACACCTAAACTACATAGAGACGGTGTCTGATTGACTTGAAACTTGCGCCAAAATGTCCGTAACATCGATTACATTAAAAACCGTGTTGATTGCACCTAAAAAAATCCCCAGACGTGCTCCCATGCGCCAGCCAAGCCCCTTGCGTGAGACTACACCGAAAAAGTGTCTGATCGACTCGAAACTTGCGCCAAAATGTCCGCAACAACGATTACATTAAAAATTATGGTAATCATACCTCGAAAAACCCCCACACGCACCCCCACTTGGCGGCCAAGCCCCCTGCGCGTGGGCCTCACGCGCTGCCACATTCATCTTCAATATCGTTCGGGTCGACCCGCGAGCCTAAATGCAGGACCCCACTGGGCGAGCCAATCGGGTTCCATTTAGACCATTTATGGACCAATTCTCACAATTCAAGCAACATATCGAACGTAATCAATCCCAAGAGAGTTTCTATGATCTCAAAACACCATAATCCTACCTTAATTTCAAGACCCAGTTCTAATAATTTTGACCACTTCCCAATTCGTCAATCTAGAACTTCCTGTGTTCAATTATATACGTTATTAACTCAATCGTGCTCGCTAGGGACCAAAGATAACAACAATGACCTCAATTCCAAGTTTTGAGGTCTAAAAATGGAAATTCAAATTATGGGCACCCGGGCATGTTATTCGGGTTTCGTGGGTTATCGGGTTTGAGACGTCATTCCTCAACTTTATCTCTAGTTTTCTTCCTCTCATCATTTCTTTCCTTTCTCTTCTAATTGCCCTCTCTGTTTCCTCTTGGTTCTCAGGTGAAAGGTCAAAGTTTGATAGGTTTTTGGTTTGGGTTTTCAAATTCCCAGCATTCAGACATACACCAACAAACACAATTTGCGCGCACACACACACACACACACACACACACACACACACACACACACACACACACACACACACACACACCCACACACCCACACACACCCACACACACCCACGGTGTGTAAGACCCGTGTCTTGAAAGGAATGGTGAACAATCCCACATCGTTTAAGGAGGGAAAGGTGAAGTGCCTTATATGTGTGGGCACGTATCTATCTAGCGCGAGGCCTTTTAGGAGTTCATTGGCTTTGAGTTTGGTTGGAACTCCAAAGTTAAGCAAGTTGGGGCTGATGTAATATCAGGATGGGTGACCAACTAGAAAGTTGCACGTGAGCTCCTGAGAGAACAAATCTGATAAGGATGGGTGATCCACTGGGAAGTTGCACGTGAGCTAGATGGGATAGGTCCTGACACGGTGACCCATGCCACTAATCTGATAAGGATGGTGGTACTTGTCACCATCCCACCTAGACACTTTGATACAAAATGGCGACTCACCATAATCCTAAATTAAAATACCCTTTATAATCTAAATTAAACAAATTCCCTTGGTCGTTTCAGACCCATAATAAATCCGTCCGAATTTCAACTTCGATGTGCCGCTTGTCTATGGACTCAGGACTCCGAGACCTACGCAACCGCCCTCACAAAATGTCCAAAAAGTACCCAAAATAAAAGGTCAATTTTTGACCACATGTAACATGGGAAAAAACGTCAATTCCATTTCCAAATTCTCAAAATTACCTTTTTGAATTTCTGGGTCCTCACAATACTGCTAAGAATCTCCTTGACATAGGTCGCCTCCTCAACTATGGATTTACACACGAAAACCAAATTATCAGGAAAGAGGAGGTGGGTAAGATTTAGACAAGTATGCACCAATATAATACCTTCAAACAAACCCTCTTCTTCAGATTTTCTAATGAAGGTCGAGAGCCCTTTCGCACATGACACAAACAAAAAAGGGGATAAAGGATCACCTTTATTATACCTCAAAATGGTCAAATAAATCTAGATGGCTCTCCATTAGCCATGACACTATAAATATTTGAGACACATCCCATGGTCCACTAGATGAAAGTATCACAAAAACTAAGATGAGACATGACCACCTTCAAAAAACTCTATTCAGCCCAATCCTAGGCTTTCGCCATGCTACACTTAAGCACCATTTCTTCCCCAATCACACCTCTCTCCATCTTTAGAGTATGCATCACTTCACAAACAACCAAAATATTATCAGTTATCTATCACCATTCCACAAAAGAAGATTGAATTGGACTAATGAAACGCTTGAGAACCCTCTTTAACCGATTAGTAGGAATCTTGGGGATTAGCTTATAGATAACATTAGACAATGAAGTTGGTCACAATTGGGACATATAAGTAGGTTTAGGTACCTTAGGGATCAAGGAAATATTAGTATGGTTGCATTTGCTTCCCATCTAACATGAAATAAAGAAATCTTCGACAAAATCAATTACCTCGTCACCTATTAGACCCCAGTGCTTCTGATAGAAAGCAGTAGTGAACCCTCAGGCCCTGGCGATTTCATGGGGTGTAAGGAAAGCACGATAATTCTAATTTTTTTTCTCACCAATCTAGCATGTAAGCATATTGTTCTCAGCTACTACTAAAACGCGGCTTTATATGCAGGTAATAACTGTATTTTCTCCTTGTAGTTGATTGGTAATGAACATAGTTTGGAATTAGTTGACCGTCGTTAAACACATGGTTGCGTCGTCCTCAGTTCACATCCCAAGCTTTCATGAATACCCAGAATACGATATGTTTCACAATTTTAGAATGGAAGGAAGTTGTATTTTAACATCCTTCATTCAACCCTTCTATCTTAGATTTCAGCTTCCAATGAATCTCCTCATCAAGAAGGGCACCTCTCAAATCTGTTTCCAAATTCTGGACTCGGCTAGCCTCAAAAGATAGGTATTGAAATGCAGTACGGAGATTCCTGTTTATTTCGTCTATGTGCTGGGCTAGCATAGCATGATTAGATCCTTCAACAATCACATGAGTCACTTGAGAGTCTGGATACCATTAAACCAACTGATCAGAGGCTAAGCCCCATATCAATACATTCTCGAATATACCCTTTCTCGTTATTATTTCTCCAAGTAAATGGATACCTTTTATACCCTAAATCTAGGAGGCTACAGTTGGACACAAATCGCTAGAAATTTCCAATATTATTCCTATTTTTACGTTTGCCCTAGTTTTTTCTTCATTACTAAGGGTGTTATTAAAATCTCCCTAAAAAAGGCACACCTCACCAAAGCTTTTGATTCGCCCTTGTAGGAAGACCCACTGCTTCTCTCTCACCTTATCGTTTGTGCTAGCATAAACTTCTTACAAACACCACTTCTTCCTTGGATACCCCATACTTTAGTATCATCACATTATCATCAGAATTCCAGAAGGCACAAAGCCATCCATTTCTCCCCTTAGGCTTCACTGCATTTCAAGAATTCATGCTTCAAACCTCTATTTTTTTTGTTTCTAACAAAATAACAATATGAAACTTGAAGAAAAGACATTGCTCCTTTGAACTATAAAGACATCTCCAATTCCTTGGCAATTCTAACAGAGAATCGTCATGGAAATCACAGCACTCATTGTGAGTTGGACTACTTGGAAATCATCCTCACAGAAATTCAGTTTATGATGCCGAGGGCTCCCTTCTCAGTCTCTCTCCTCAAGGTCCTCAGTGGCAACACGTCAATTACTACCTAGACCTAGAGGTTCCATATAGGCATGTACAAGACCTAGAGCAACAAAAACACCCACATATGTACTTACACCCAGTCCACCCTTTGATTGGTCCCTTAAACGTTTGAAGTCTCGACGAATTGGGTTAAGCTTTTTTATTATAAGAGCCAGATTAAGTGGGTCAAAAACCAAAGGTACATTTCCTCACCAACATCCTGTACCCTTTGAGTATAAATTTTTTTCACTCTAACTTACTGTGTCTTGCATGTCATCATCCTGAGAAGGTAGTATCACACCCCCTGGGCCAGCACGGGTAACATCAAACAACGTCTCTCTCTCTCTCTCTCTCTCTCTCTCTCTCACACACACACACACACACAAATGTTAGCCTCCTCTTTTTCTTTCTTCCACTCAGATTTAAATGGCTAGC
This sequence comes from Prinsepia uniflora, assembly GCA_032719365.1. NCBI lineage: Eukaryota > Viridiplantae > Streptophyta > Magnoliopsida > Rosales > Rosaceae > Prinsepia > Prinsepia uniflora. The sequence goes on along the minus strand of CM064868.1, from coordinate 57,518,428 downwards.
ATATTCTCTTTCCCCTCACGCTACAACATGCCTCAACTTGTTTGAGAGGGGATGAAGTCATATAAGCGGATGAAATCCCACGCGTGAACTATTGCCCTTCCAACTTAAAGGTCAGAGCTAGAAGCGGATAGCACTCCCCTCCTTCCATGGACACCTTCCATCCCGAATGGCATAGACCTTCCAAGCTCACCTTTGTCAAACAATCTCAATTCACAACCCCTCAAATCCTCAATCTCATCCAACCCCATAAATGGATTAAGTTCATTTTCCTATGAGAAAATAATCTTAAGGCGAGCTTAAGCCCTTCCCTCCACACAGAGTTGAGTGCAATGAGAGACATGTGCACAACGAATACAATAATCACGTGGAGTTCAAACTTGAATTTGACTCCCTTCTTACCCATATTTGGGAAATCCACATATGCCCCCCACCTAAGGAGCTCATTCACATTCAAGGGGACACAAATTATAATAAAACAACTAATGCATTTATCCCCTTAAGACTTGTCTGTCTCCACTACTCCAATCCATCTCCCAATTCTTCGAGCTGTGGCCACATCCATATTGAGTAGCCGAACACCATGAATTTGCACACAAAAAAACAACAAATGACAACTTCAACGAATGAAAATTGTAACATGTAGGGATCTATTTCTTCTACAATAGGGCTTCCTCGAAAGCCAAGGCTCCATTTCCAAAACTCAAGCCTTATCACGCATGGCTCCAAAGCAAACTAGAAATATCTTATCCTCAATTTGTCTAACTGGTGTTAGTTCCTAAACAATCACTGATTGCATTTAGTGTGTGTGTATCAAAGTGCAAGCACCACTTTGAGGTGTCACTCAAGAAACGTGTGAGAATTAGTTTTTAACACATTCAGATTACTTGGAGAGCAAGATGTCTAGGTGTCATCTTCTTATTAGTCTAGGTCTAACTTATTTCCTATTGGTTATTTGTCATCATAGTGACATCACTCTTTGTAACCGCTTCCCTTATGTAAGCATGGCTAGGATCAATGAATGTGTGAGAGTGTAATCGTGAACAATCAGAAAACAAAAGAAAAGAAAAGTTCTGAAAATAAGCAAAGAATTGCTCATAGGCAATTCATCAAACACCTTGTGTGCATAACATTACAATTCATTCTTCTCCCAAAAAAACATCTCAACAATCGTCCATCATCAACCTACATACAATATACTACCTATCTAAGTCTAAAACTACTTCCAATCGGTTCAGTGATCAAGGTTCAGATCATTACCTTCTGCATCTCAGCTCAATCATCATCTTTGGGGCACTGTTCCATTGCTATACTGTTCCATTGGATCACTCGAGCAACCTGCAAGGAAAAGAAGAAATCAATTAGTACATGAGAATCAAAAAGCCAATATGGTATCAGAGTAGTAAACTGATCTGGTTTACTGGGGCGTGAACTGTGAGAAGGTTGCATCATAGTGCAATCTCAGCAAACAAGTAATGCAATGGCTGCTGCGAGTGGAGATCTAAGAATTTCACTATTCGATGGATCTAACTATGATTTTTGGAGCATCAAAATGCGCACAATCCTACATGCTCATGATTTATGGGAGTATGTGGAGAATGGATTGAATGAAGACGTACCTGCTACTGCAGTATCACCAGAACCAGCTGAACAAGGTGCTACAAGGCCTCTGGAAGTTGCTAGGCCAACTCGAGCTGATTACATCAGAGATGCTCGTACACTGGGAATGATCCAAACAGTTGTGGTGGATTTTATCTTCTCAAGAATTTCAAATGAGTAAAGTGTAAAGTCAACGTGGGATCTACTGAAAAGAGAATACAGAGGAGATGAGAAAGTTAGAATAGTCAAGCTTCAAGAATTGTGGAAAGATTTTGAGTATGTAAGGATGAGGGACATTGAATCCTTCTTTGTCTATACCTCTAGTTGTACTGTACACCATAGTAGATAAGATGAGATCTTATGGTGAGGAAGTACCAGAGAAAAGAATGGTGCAAAAGATTTTGATTAGTCTCACTAAAGTGTATGCCCCTATAGTTTCAATCCTTGAAAAAACCAAGGATCTGGACATTATCAATGTATAGACACTGCTAGCCTCCATACGTGCATATGACCAGAGGTTGGAGATGCATTCAGAAACTCCCACAGAGAAGGCATTCTCTGCATTGAGTGTGAACCAAGGGTCTCATGATAGGACACACAAACAATATGGCAGAAACAAGCAAAAATACAAGGGAAACAAGAGCTGGAAAGAAAAATCCTACAACAATGTAAAAAACAATCAAGGTATTGAGATTTCCAAACCTGTTTTTGACAATTCCACTAACTCTAAAGACCCTTATAAGATCGGTGGAAAGCTGCATTATGGTGCATGTTGGCTTAAGAACAAACCTAAGTGTTTTTAGTGCAACAAACTAGGTCATATTGCAAAGAATTGCATGGTGAGGCATGTGGTGAATATGGAAAAGCACGAAGAAGAAGACAAGGATGGAGTGATGTTCTATGTCTATTCTACAACAATTCCTGAGGAAAGTGGAGTGTGGTATGTGGATAGTGCTTGTAGCAACCACATGACCTCACATAAGTCCCTATTGATCAATGTGGACAAGTTCATAACTGCTAAGGTGAAAATGGGAACTCGTGACTTGGTACAAGCCACTGGACATGGCTCACTTGTAATCAACACACAGAATGGAGATAAGGTCATTAATCAAGTGATGCTGGTTCCAGGGCTTGATGCTAACTTACTAAGTGTTGGACAAATGGTAGAATATGGCCACTACCTCAGACTTGGTAATGGAAGTGATGAAATCTATGAGGATGATGAAATGTTGCAGTGTGTGGCCTCAATTACTATGTTGGGAAACAAATGCTTCTCATTATCTCTGGACTGTATCCAGACAATAGCACAAAGGGCAACAGTGGAGGAGAGTGCAGGATTATGGCACAGATGTTTTGGACACTTGAACTATCACAGCCTACACAAGCTGCAAGCTCAGAACATGGTTCTAGGACTTCTTATCCTAGAGGGAAATCAACAAGTATGTGAGGGGTGCATAATAGGAAAGCAACACATGGAAAGCTTTGATCAAGACAAAGCATGGAGAGCATACTCACCTTTGGAGCCCATTCACACTAATTTGTGCGGACCAATGCAGACAGAAACTATTGGAGGTAACAAGTACTTCATTACCTGCATATATGATTATTCTAGGATGTGTTGGGTGTATTTTCTGAAGCATAAGTCTGGTGCATTCAATGTGTTCAAGAAGTTCAAATCCATGTGTGAACTTCAAAGTAGATATAAGATAAAGGCCCTAAGGAGTGATAGGGGAGGTGAGTTTACTTCACATCAGTTTCCCAACTTTTGTGAAAATGAAGGTATTGTGAGGCAGCACATTGTGGCTTACTCACCACAGCAGAATGGGGTGGCTGAGAGGAAAAACAGGACAGTGGTAGAAATGGCTATGTCAATGTTGCATGAAAAGGCCATGCCCTATCATTTTTGGGCTGAAGTTGTTAATATAGCAGTCTTTCTGCTCAACAGATTTCCTACAAAGGCAATTGAGAAGAAGGCACCTTTTGAGGTTTACAGTGGAAGGAAACCAGGAGTAAAACACCTGAAGGTTTTTAGTTCTATATGCTATGCTCATGTGCCTACTCAACTAAGACAAAAATTGGATGATTCATCTGTGAAGTGTGTGTTTGTTGGCTATGGCACCTGTGAGAAAGGTTATAGGTTGTATAACCTAAAAACTAGGAAGATCATGGTGTCAAGGAGTGTTGTCTTCAATGAAAGGGCTTGCTGGGATTGGAAAGAAGAGAAGGAAGTCAAAGTTGTACTACCTGATGTGTTTGAACAAGGATAAGAAGCAGAACCTGCTGAAGAGTCCACTGATGTGGATGATGTACCTCAAACTCAGGAATCTGAAGGTTCAAATTCCTCAACTCCTAGCAATACACAAGTAAAGATGAGGATTTTGACGGATATATATATGCCAGGTGTCACATGACCATCATTGAACTTGAAACCTACCAAGAAGCAGACAAAGATCAGGTCTGGAGATAGGCCATGGAAGCTGAGTTGGAAATGATTGAGAAGAATTCAACTTGGGAGCTAGTTGAGAGACCAAGTGACAAGCTTGTCATTGGTGTGAAATGGATTTACAAAACCAGTTGAACCTGGATGGTTTAGTGCAGAAACACAAGGCTAGATTGGTAGCCAAAGGCTATTCTCAAAAGCCTGGGGATAAACTTCAATGAAACCTTTGTACAAGTGGCAAGGTTGGACAAAATCAAGACACTTATAGCCTTGGTAGCACAGAAAAGCTGGTGTTTATACCAACTGGATGTCAAATCAGCTTTCCTAAATGAAGTGTTAGAGGAAGAAGTGTTTGTGGAGCAACCTGAAGGTTTTGTCACAGAAATAGAAGAAAACAGGGTATACGAACTTCATGAGGCTCTATGGGTTAAAACAGGCACCTAGGTCCTGGTATGGAGAGATTGACACTCACTTACTCAAGTGTGGTTATGAAAGAAGTCCTAGTGAAGCTATATTGTACATCAAGACCACAAGGGAAGGGAAGATGCTAATAGTGTCTATATATGTAGATGATATCATCTACACTGGTAAATGTGAGTCTTTGAAGGAGGAATTCAAGTGTGAAATGATGAGCAAGTATGTGATGACAGATTTAGGCCTTCTGCATCATTTCCTTGGTATGTGAGTTATTCAAACCAAGGATTGCATCTTCATATATCAGAAGAAGTATGCTCAAACTCTTTTGAGTAAGTTTGGCTTGAAGGATTATAAGCTTGTTAGTACTCCCTTTGCTGCAAATGATAGATTGTGCAGAAAGGATGGCTCAGAAGTTGGAGATGAAGGAATTTACAGAAAAATGGTTGGGAGTCTCCTATATCTAACAGCAGCCAGGCCTGACATCATGTTTATTGCCTGTCTACTATCAAGATTCATGCATAACCTTTTAAGAAACATTTTGGGACTGCAAAGAGGGTCCTAAGGTACATTTCAGGTACCATTGCTCATGAGATTGAGTATCAAAAGGGAAAGGCAACTACACTGATTGGATTTTGTGATTCAGATTGGAGTGGGAGTATTGATGACATGAGAAGCACATAAGGTATGCATTCTCATTTGGAAGTGGTATTTTTTCTTGGGCTTCTATAAAGCAGCACAATGTGGCATTGTCTATAGTAGAGGCTGAATATGTGAGTACTTCTGAAGCAACTGCACATACTAAATGACATAGGGTTTTACTAGAAGACTTTGGAGAGAAAGTAACCGAACCTACAACAATCTACTGTGACAACACAACAGCTATAGCCATGTCCAAGAACCCTGTATTCCATCAGAGGTCCAAGCACATCAAAAGGAAGTAACACTTCATCAGGGAAGCAATATAAACAGGATAGATTGATCTGATCTATTGCAGATAAGAAGATCAACTTGCAGATGTTTTCACTAAAGCCTTACCTAAATAGAGGTTTTCTTGCCTAAGGGAAAAACTTGGGGTGAAATCAGTGAATTTCTTAGAGGGAAGTGTTGGTTCCTAAGCAATCACTGATTGCATTTAGTGTGTGTGTGTGTGTGTGTGTGTGTGTGTGTGTGTGTGTGTGTGTGTGTGTGTGTGTGTGTGTGTGTGTGTGTGTGTGTGTGTATCAAAGTGTAAGCACCACTATGAGGTGGCACTCAAGAAAGGTGTGAGAATCAGTTTTTAACAGATTCAGGTTACTTGGAGAGCAAGATGTCTAGGTGACATCATTCTTTTGTAACCGTTTCCCTTATGTAAGAAAGGCTAGGATCAATGAATGTGCGTGAGAGTGTAATCGTGAACAATTAGAAAAGAAAAGAAAAGAAAAGAAAAGTTCTAAAAATCAGCAAAGAATTTCTCATAGGAAATTCATCAAACACCTTGTGTGCATCACATTACAATTCATTCTTCTCCCAAACAAACATCGCAACAATCGTCCATCATCAACCTACATACAATCTACTACCTATCTAAGTCTAAATCAACTTCCAATCGGTTCAGTGATCAAGGTTCAGATCATTACCTTCTGCATCTCAGCTCAATCATCATCTCTGGTGCACTGTTCCATTGGATCACTCGAGCTACCAGCAAGAAAGAGAAGAAATCAATTAGTACCTGAGAATCGAAAAGCCAATAACTGGAACATTAGCTGGACCCCTCTAGAGACCAGGGAAGATAGAAACAAAATCTTCCCTGTGCACTGGTTTCCTAGTGAACCCCTCAACCACAAGATTAAATTTAGCCTCAATCAAAATTCCCTCCGCTTCATTCTTACTAAGCACCACACCAATATGTTCTTTCGTTGAGAGACAAAAAATAATGACCCAATGATGTCGCCAACTCGTCCATGGTAATTGTACACCAAACACAACCTTAGTCTTCACAAAAAAACAATGTAAAAGAGAAAGAAATATTTGCACTCATCCCACCTTACTCTCATACACTCACCTCATGCACACTCATGTTTGAGATGAACTTTGAACCCACACTCTCAAAAGGAAGGACATAGGCCACACTCGTGTTTGAGATGAATTGTTTAGCACTCACATTCTCAAAGGAAAGGACATAAACCCTAAACCTAGTTATGGAAAAAAATCTGATACCAGCTGCAAAACCAAAACCAGAAAAACCAAACCCTAGCAGAGACACAATCTCCTTACGAGGACTAAGGGCTAATACCTGAAATTTAGATGTCACACGTTATAACTTCCATATTGTTGTAAATACATGAAAGTGTATGTCTATTTCTATGTAAGGAAGTTTTTGTCCATGTATTGTAACCTAACCCTACTCCTATATAAATAGGGTTTAACTGAATGAATTTGTTCGATTATATTGTGTTCACAACACATTATCAGCACGAGCCGTAAGCAACTGAGAAGAATTCCAAAATTCTAGGTCAGAGAGGAGCACTACGACTTCCTCTCATCTAAGCTTCTCCCACTCACTCATGGATGTACACCATCCCTCATGGTCATCTTCTCCCCATGTCTCATGGCCATACATCTTCCTTGACTGTCATCTTCCTCCCTTATCAACGTCGTTGAAAAGCAAATGAGCCAACCCACAGACCATACCCACACACCATCTCTATTTTATTCTCACCAACGAAGATCCAGATCGCCCTGTTTCGTCTTATTTCACTACGAGAATGTTGGCATCGCCGGCCACACAAAAAAGGAAAAATTCCAAATGTGGTCGAGAACCACCATTAGTTCGAATACGCCAAATTGCTCTGCCCCTCCACCAATTGCTCTACTGTGGTCCCATCATCGTTGGTGGCTTCGCTTCAGATATCGTCGAAGCCCTCAGGACTTCGCTTCAGACTCGATCTTGAAGATGTAGTACCAGCGATCCTGGCAAATGAAGGGCAGTCAAACTACGAAAGAATGTTTCTTCCTCTCATCGTTGACAACCACTATGTTCTGCGACTTATGGGACAAGAAAATTGGGGATGGGTCTATTCTGGGATGAGTTTGCATTGACAGAGAGAGCAGAGGCGAAGAGCTCTAGAAGAAAAAGGTGTCTACTGCTGTTGATGGATACAAAAACGACATGTCGTTTTATGGTGTCATTGTAAGTAGCGACACGTCATTGTTCGTCATGTAGTTGGTTAGAAAACGACATGTCGTTTATGACATTTTCCTATGCAAAGTTTGTTTCGACATTAACACTTTGAAAACCCAAATTTCGACCCATAAGATAAGTTCATCTATCCTCTAAGTTCATTATATGCATGATAAGATGCTATGATGGCGATATTGATATGGTATGGCATGATAAATATGTTTATGATATGATAATATTAATTACGATGAACATATGATATGTGATATGAATATTCCATGATGATGATAAGACATGATATGATATATGACGCATGTATGGTAATGTGATGATAATATGACGTATGCATATGATAAATACATGATGATTTATATAATATATAATGTGTGAGGACCCATGCCTTGGAGGGCATGGTTAGCAATCCCACATCGCCAGGAGGATCTGGAGGATGCGCCTTATATGTGTGGGCACGCATCTATCTAACAAGAGGCCTTTTGGGAGCTCACTATCTTTGGATTCCTAGGGAAATCCAAAGTTAAGCGAGTAGAGGCTGGTGCAATCCTAGGATGGGTGACCCACTGGGAAGTTGCATGTCAGCTCCCGAGAACGAAACCGTGAGGGCTAGGCCCAAAGCAGACAATATCATGTTGGAGAAGGTCAAGTTGTGACAATTTAGTATTAGAGCCCAACCCAGGCCGGAATTGGTGTGTCCTAGCGAGGATCCTGGGCCCCAAGGGGAGTGGATTGTAAGGACCCGTGCCTTGGGGGCATGGTTAGCAATCCCACATCGCTTGGGGAATCTGGGGGATACGCCTTATATGCATGGGCGCGATGTATCTAATATAAGGCTTTTTGGGAGCTCACTGACTTTGAATTCCTAGGGAACTCCAAATTTAAGCGAGTAGGGGCTGGTGCAATCCCAGGATAGGTGACCCATTGGGAAGTTGTATGTGAGCTCCCGAGAACAAAATCGTACGGGCTGGGTCTAAAGCGGACAATATCCTGTTGGAGAAGGTCGGGTCGTGACATGATGTATGATGATAATATATATGATGATGATCATGTGAGTGGACATACGATATACATAATAATATTGGTTATATTTGATGTTGGAAATGATGGTGATGATGATGTGAATAATGTAATATGTTCTTATTGTATATGATGAAATGATGAATGATCACCTTATGATTATGATGATGATGGCCTAACGATGATGATCATGTGAGTATAATATGATATGATACCTTGATGACAATTTTATGATATGATAATATGTTGATGATGATATGATATGCATATGATGTTATACATATGTTGCTAATGTGAGATATATAAATTGTACAACGATGATGATTATTTATGGATGATGGCAATTCATATTGATGAATTGGTAATTGATAATGGTGATGGATTGAATTAATTACCCATGCTTGTGGCATGGTTCTTGTTGCCAAATCCATGATAATGATCATGATTGGACTATTGATAATTCATGAAAAATTGCGGATAAGGCTTTCCAAGTCGATGGTAAGCCCAGAAGGCCCGTTAAGCTAGTGAGCTTAGAAGGCTTACACCTGAAGTTCATATATTACATCATTGGCCCAAAATTGATGATTAGGATTAGCCCAATTTGGATTGTTGTCCACCATCACTTTTTTATGCCGCACAAGCGCGTTAGCAGCCTTGTAGGCTGTAAGCCCAAGATGACAGCCCAGTAGGCTGCAAATCTTTAACAACCCAGTATGCTGCAAATATTTAACAGTCCAGCAGGCTGTAAGCCCAGAAGGCATCATATTGGAGCCCAATGCATTATGCTCAAACCCAAATCATGGCTAAGTAAACAAGCCCAGAAAGCCCCAAAAAGCTTCGAGACCCAAATTTTGGTGGGCAAGCAAACAAGACTAGAAAGCCATGTTGCACTAAATACACTACTGGTTCATGTGCAAGATGATCCAGCAGACCACAAAAATTATGACCCTTTTATCTAGCCCAGAAGGCTACTAGGAGGCCCAGAACTAGCAGATCTTAAAGCCAAAAAGGCTAATTAAGCTATTAGCTCAAATGCAATAAGTCTACATCACATTTTGTATTTCAATTTTTAATGCCAGAAGCATTTGATTACATATATCAAATAATATAATGCCAGAAGAATTAACTAAACTGTTTTCACATGCTTTTTAATATTTATTTACATTGTTTATGTTTGTACGTTTTTAAGCTTATTTATTTAGAAAGTGTATGTGTTTAAATGCTCTAGACGTTCATCAATGAACTAAAGATTTATGAATGAACTAATAGTTCATACTAATCACAGAACTCGTAGTTTCGGCAATGCTAGAAAAAAAGAGGGAACCCGCAGATTCCTTTCTAAATTCACAGGACATGATAAAACATGTAGATTTTACATTTTAAATTCGATTTATCATACCATTTGTTAGAACCCGAAGTTCTTATTTGCTGCTTATGGATGAGTTTTCTCAAAGAATTAAATGTAATGACTTGTCCCCTATATAGACTCTATAAGAGGGGTTTAATCATCATAAGGACAACTTTTTGCCTGAAGTAAGAAATGAATGAAAAATCATTCATTCTTTAGAGGACATTAAATCCACATATGTATATATTCGAAAATAATGTCAAACATGATCCATATTGCCAAATTTACAAACGAGTATAATTCCAGTTGCGAAACTCGAGAGACAATGATAAATTCATATCTATGGATTAAATTGATGATTTATATTTTTGGAATTCGAATATGTGGTTTTTCGCTCGAATATGTATGTTTTATGGGGAAGTTTATTGTTTGGCTGACAGTGTTATGACACACATTATATTCTGAGAGATATGGCAAAAGAATGTTACTGAATGGTACTGAATTACCATCAATGAGATCTTTTACTCTCCAAAGTTTCAGAAGAACATTCTCGAGATTTACGGTATTTGAGCCAACAGTGATCACATTGAAACCACTAATGACAAGAAAGTGGAATACCTTTGCATAACTTTTAACTATTATGGCCAGAAATATACACATGAGAAACTAGCCAGAAGCTAGCCAAGAGTTAGCTAGAAGCTAACTAGTATGAACAATTGCTCATTATATTACATGACCGTTGGGACAATCAGGTCAAGGTAATGATGGGCCGTATCCTCAATATATTGCACGAGCATCTTCTTACTTGTAGGCATATATGCCAAGTTTGTTCGTTAGAAAAAATCGAATATTAGACCATTATATGCAAAGATGAGTAAAGACTTCACCCTTTCTTGTACATAATACAAGGGGAAACTTTGTGGACTTTCCAATAACCATGCGAACCATTTGAAACTTTCATGGTTTAGGTTGAGATACGGAAAAAGTGGTCACATGCTACCCTTTTTTTCCACACACATACTGCGTTTGCTAAACTCTTAGCCCAGATCATTCAATTGAGGGCCACACTACCCAGATTGTCTTCTATCGTCTATAAGACTCGATAATACCAGAGAGTTTACATCGACATTATTTGATAACTATTACTTGCCCCTTGGGATTACTGATGAACATTTGGTTCCTCATGTTTACACCCATAATGGTCTCGTAGAAACACTAATTCACCTTGGTAATGCGCACCATGCTTCTAGTTTCTCGCGGGCGCAATACAATTTTGCATGCAGTAATATTGGTCTAGTTGAGGTCAATGCCACCTAACGATATTTTGTGTCACAGCTGTTCACTGGGTACAAACTTGATGCTTCGTACTTACGCATTTCTGGGTGTGTAGTTAAGTTCCAATTGTGCCGCCACATCGTACATATATAGGGCCTCAACAAAGGAGGGGCATACATGTCGGTTATGAATCCCTCTCCATTATACACTATTTATAGCCCTTGACAAGCAATCTCATTATCACTATATTCGCAGTTAGTCACTTTGTTGAGATAGTCTTCTCATCGTTAGGGGGGAGATAAGAACGTTAAACGTTCCAGAAGAACGACGTGAATTGAATTGGAACATCCCCACTATGTCTCATCTTGATCCCCAAACCATACAAAGTAAGAATGATGTGCAGAGAATTCTAGATTTACAGAGTGTAGCTAATAATACACCAGATGCTCCCTCTAATCTAGCTAAAGTGACGAGATCACATATACCTGCTACAAGTATGCTTGTAAGGATAGACGTCCCAGTAGGAAGTATCGTCCCACACGGACGAGGTACGACCATGGAGGCTAACCAGTCATATGTCTCTGCCCAGAAGCGAGGTAGACTAATAGGTTCGAAGGATTCTCATCCCAGAAGAGGATAAATTTAGCACAATTGAATCCCTTCTAAATATCAACTGATCCATCTCATGAGATAATTTCAGATTATGGGTTTGTGACGGCGTTGAGGGACGCTCCAACGTCTGAACCCACTCCCGAGAATAAAAAGATCTCGGTAACTCATGCATGCTTATTTGAGATATGGAATCAGAATGATATTATCATCCATGATATATATTTATTCATAGTAGCTACCGAAATAATAACTATAAAAGAAATCGAACCTTACTCCATTGATGAATTAATTCCAACGTAGAGAAGACTGGCCAAAATGGAAAGAACCAATCCAGGTCGAATTAGATTCGTTGAAAAAAAGGAAGGTGTCTGGACCTGTAGTTCCCACACCTCCCTACGTTAAACTTGCAGGATTTAAATGGGTAGTCATAAGGAAGCGTAATGAGAAAGTTGAAATTGTGAGATGTATAACTCATTTTATGGAGCACAGTTTTCTCACTGCCTTGAGATTGATTGTGAGGAGACGTATTCTCTCGTAATGAACGTCATAATGTTCCTCTAATTTATCATTTTGGTAGTTTCCGAAAAAATTTAATATGCAACTAAAGAGATACAGATAAAGAGATACATTTGAATACTGTGCCTAGTATAGAGTGCTATTAGAGCATTCAGTGATTGTAGGAGCATAGAGCTCAGGGTCATGGTGAGCCAGAGGAACCCTAGTGATTATGTGCGTGATTATCTCTATTTGAGAAAGTATTCGATGGGTTCTAGATATACTCAGGATGAGTGAGAGGTCGGTTAATGTATCGACATGATGTGTGAGACGACAGTTTGAGACTCTTGAGGAGTCGAGATCACATCGTTGGTCGTTGAGTGACATGAGGTACTGTGTTAGGACTCAAACGCGAGTCGAGTGTGTCATTAGTTACTCGGGTAGTCACAATGGAGCCGTAAGTTACCGACTAGACGGGAGGGTGTACCGTGAGCGTGTTGGACGTCGGGGAGACTGTCCTGTCTCTTGAGACAGGACATGTGATGTCAGTTTGGTATAACAGGATCAGAAGCATGATCTACAGATCAGATGTTTAATAGTATCGACTGATTGAATGCTGAAAAAGATGTTAGCTTGGATGGTCAGCTGAATAGGGTCGCCAGACTGAAAAACTGTATAAGATGCCAGCTTGGTATAGCAGGATTATCGGCCTGCATTGTCAGCCGAGCATGACGGTTAGAAAGACTTGTCAAATTTGACTTTGAGTACACCTACGTAGGTGACAGGTGACAACATGTCACTTTTGGATACGGTCATGGAGGATGAGCCGAGCTTCAGCATTGACCGTTGAATTGTGGTTGACGTCGAGTGACGTTGGTTATGGTTGAAAATTGTGGACGGATGTTGGACATGTACCTCGGGATGGTGGCAGGATTGGATTTCCATAGTGGATTGGGTTAGTGTGAATTTCGAGAACGAAATTCTTTAAAAGGGGAAGATTGTAAGGACCCGTCCTGAATTTACTAATTAATTAAGGATTAATGATGGTTTATCGTGAAGTAATTAAAGACTAATCGAGGATTAGCGGATAATTTGGGTAAATTGACGATTTTTCCCTTAAAAAGGGTAAAAAGTTGACTTTAACCTTGGAAGTCCAATGCACGTGGATCGAGGACCGTTATATAGATCGAGACGATACGAGTCCGTAGACAAGCAGCACGTTGAAATCGGACATCGTACAGGAAAGTTACGGGTCACGGAAAGTTCTAGGAACTATTTACGATTGCATAGGTTTTAAATGGTTTGTTTTTAGTGGAGCCCAAAATATCTTTTATGGACCAAAAGATGAGTGACATTTGTGTCACCCATCCACTGATCCACACCTATACACATACATGCACCATCACCATCTTCATTTTATTCATCTTCATTTCTTCATTTTCCTTCTCAAAACCGTACCCACCACCCCAAGCCATTTCTATCTTCATCCTTTGGACTAGGGAGAGATAGACAGAGTGAGGGAGGATGAGAGGATGACCAGGGATGGTAGAGCCGCCGCGGTGGTGGTCGAATAACATGGAGGAAAAGGGTAAAACCGTGGGCCTTGGATTTTTGGTTTTGATTTTGATGTTTTAGATCGATTTTAAACCTATATTGATGTTCTTTGAGCTCATATGAGCTTGTAGGTGCAAGAATGGGAAGTTTTGGATGACGCAAGTGGCCGAAACATCGATTCAAAGTTTGGTCGAACCTTTGTGAGCCCATATCTTGAAAACCAGGTACTTTCTTGAATTTCTGGGTTCAGATTTGGATTCCTTAGCTCGAGTAGCATGATTTCCATATATGGAACGTAGGATTTGGTTGAGAAATGAGAAAGTTATAAAGGTTTGAAAAATTGGACAAAAATAGCGGATTCCGGCTACCATATATAGAACAAAGGATTTGGTCGAGTAGCATTATTCCGTTTCCCGTGAAACATTAACCGTTTACCAGTTGACATCAGCGTTGACTTTGCTGACTTCAGCATTGATCGTTGATCGGATGATGTCAGCATTGACTTTGTTGACATTAGCATTGAACGTTGACCAGTTGACATCAGCGTTGCTTTGACCGTTGATCGGATGACATCAGTGTTGAGTTTGGCCATTGACAGGATGACGTCAGTGTTGACTTTGCCGACATCGGAATTGACCGTTGACCAGCACGTAGGAGCGCGTGGGCATACATTTTGTGGTTAAAACGATCTTATGAGAAAGGTTTCGATGATCTGAATCCAATGGTGGTGATTTCAAGTACATCAGAGGTCGTTTGATAGGCCATTTAGAGGTTGTGAGCCTCGGGAAGTGTGTTCGGGACACATTGACCTTTCTGGGTTGTGTGAGAGTCTTTGATATAGACTTGTATAGGTTGATAGTGACCTTTGAGTATGATTTGGACAAGTCTGGACGTCCCGAAGAATATGGATTAGCCCCGGAGTGGCTTATGACACGGGTTTCGGACTGCGCAGCACTGACAGTCTGTAAGTGGAGTTTGTTTTATGAATATGATGCATGCATAATTTTTTTATATGTCTTATGAAAATTATTTGAGATGCCTTGAGTGCATATGATTTATATTTTTGATTTGGCATTTTTCGTAGAAAATGCAATATTGCACGTAGTTCAAGATGTCTATTTTATATTTTATTTGGGCTTCGACCGAGTATTCTATGTGCATGTGTATTATATGGTTTCAATGGTTTCACGGAGATGCATGAAATTGGTATTCGGGCATGAGTCCCAGTTGGATGTTGACGTTGACTTGGATGATAGTCAAAGGTGTTTTGGAAAAGTGTTTGAAATGTGAAATGGTTTTCAGATTTGTAAATATCTTTCAGGCATATGTCCCAGTTGATTTATAGTTTGACTTCGAGTACAGTCAAACGTGAGATATATCGGGTTGTGACGTAGTTATGAGATTTATGAAAGATATTTCAGGCATAAGACCCAGTTGTGGATTTTATAGGATTTGAGGAATCCTGGGTTTATGAAGTGTTGATACACACTGTTTTCAGGCTTGTGACCCATTTGATGATATTTCTAGCTTGTGACTCTATTGATGATATTCAGGCTTGTGTCCCCGTTGATGATGATATGATTTTGAGTTTAAAGACTCAAATTTTATTAGAGGGCGTCCGGTTGTGAATATATTTCCCCGAAAAGCACTCTGGAGATAATGCTCGCCTCATGAGTGCGATATATGAGATCGATCAATGATATGTTCACGAAAATCTAGTGATTTTCGGCCGGTGATGTGTTCACGGTGACATGCTCAGGATCAGAGCAGTCCTTGAGCTTATGGGCACATGTTGCTGGGATTGGAATCGTGACTGATGATGATGATGGGCTGAGATCCCACATGGTTGATATTTGGGCTGAGGTCCTACGTGATTTGATTTGGGATGAGACCCTTTATATGATTTGGTTTTTGGGCTGAGTCCCTACTGAGGAAATGGTTTAGATTAAGACGCATTTTTCACTATGTTTTGTTTTGAAAAGCAATACGACTTTCTTTTGAGAAAGTATTTGAAATACCGTTTTCTGATGCATGCAAGCTTTTATGTGAAGGGTATAAATGTATTTTTTAAATGATTTTGATAAACTGTTATTTTTGTCCACTCACAGCTTTTATGGCGTTTGGTACCCTTCAGGTTGATCGCAGATGCTGGATGTAGCAGAGATCGAGACATCACATGGCGATGTGTAACTCCACAAATCCTTGCGTAGATAACCCCGAGCGGGTTACAATTTTAGCTCTTGTCTAGCACGTGGTATCAGGTGGAAGTAGGCACATCCCACGATAATCCAAAGGGATTGGGATGAGTCCTGTCACCCAAGTTATGAGAATAGACTCAACTCGGACGCAAGTGTGACCTGGCGACATTCAGGGTATTTTGAGGTAAGATCTACCCTCTTGAATCCCTATAATGTCTCTTTTGTAGTTAAAACTACCCTCCTGAAAATTTTTATGAAATTTCTGGTGCGAGGAACGGAGATGGCGAGTGGCCCGTTTCACACCCGACTTCGAACCTGTTTCTAAATCATTGATTTGGTAGATTTTGGAGGTAATGTCAACCATTTTTAACTTAATCACCATTGTAATCTCACTTAGGGTTTTCTCCTTATATTTTTACATGTTGGCTTTGGTGCGAGTGTTGCCGCAAAACTGACGAGGTCCAAAGTTTCAAGACCATGAGCTTTCCAGCCATGTAATGGCCAGTACAACTAGTTTTGGAACGTAAAATTTAGATTTATGTAATCCTCACATTGAGTTGATTAAGATTAACTAATTGCTTATCTAGTTTGGACTAGAATCGATGAAATGGGACTTCGTCGAAATCTGGGAATTTTTTGGCGAAAATCACACATTCAGGCCATTGTTGACGACGTTGGTCCGATTGTCGTATTCGGTGAAGCACCGATGATAGTAGGTCAATGGTTAATGGTCAACTAACATTGAAGATCAAACTGACGAAATATTCTGTGAAATATTACCCACGCGTGTGGGGCGTATGTGTGACATGTGCAAAGCACTGTTGTAGGCACGTGTGGCGCGTGACTGCACATATAGGCGCGTGACCCCGCGTGGGTACACGTGGTAGGCACGTGTGGGCTCCTGCCCACGCATGGCAGTTTGTGAGCCACTTTTCAGAGCCCAAGTTGGTGCGTGGTGGCATGTAGGGCTGTTTTACAACCTGTGGATGCACTTGGGATGGGTTTCCAACCCCTAAATGATGCGTACGATTGTTTTTTGGCTCTCGATAGCAAATAGACAATGTTTTTCAGTTCTCGGCAGCATGTAGGTGTTGTTTTCTCAGGTTTTGGGCATTCTTAATGTGTCTGGGTCTGTATTAGGTGATTTTAGGCCCCGTTTTGGGCTACATTAGAGTGTTGTGACTTATTTGATGATTTGTACGTTAATTGTACACTTTGTGGAGAGATGGATTTGGAGCTTGTGCTAGCTTGGTATGTTGGGTGATTGTAACTCCTTGACTAGTGTGTGAGTGGAACCCCTTCCCTAAACTAATTTTATAACGCTTTTACTTGCACGTTTTGCGATATTTATGCTTATGATATTTATTGAGCAGGCATGATTTACATTATGAATTACTTGTGGGGTATGATTGAGATATTTTGACGTATCATGCTTGCTTGGATGTATTTTTTGTGCCTTGACATGGTGTTTATGCATGGTATGTACTTAGTTGAGTCACATGTCATATTTTCAAAGTAGTTCTTAGAGCATTGATGAGATAGAGATGTTACAACCCACTTAGGAGTCACTGGTATCTAGTACCCGTCTGTAGGCCACAAAGTAGTCCTCCACCTGATCATTCACCCGTGCTTCTCATTATACTAGTTAAAAAGTGCCAGTCCTGTCCCCGAGCTTTGTGGGACTTGTGTTGACGGTGCATTGCCCCCAGTCCTTCACGTGGTTGTGGTACACGAGCAAGATACCCAACATTTGTTATGAGTGTGAGACTCGAGTGACTCAAGAACAAGTGTTTAGTGGGTTGAAATTGTGTCACACTTACGATTTCTACATGACTCATCTGGATGTGTTTAATGATTATTATTAAATTAATAATATCACCTTTCATATTACGTGCAACTATGTTATGTCTATTTTGGTATTTTTCGATAAAATGAGGTGTTAAAGTGTGTTTTAGGAACTGTGGTTTTACACTAAAATAAGCTACTGCGTCCACTCACCCTTTTTTTGTAGCCCCTCAGGTCTCCTTGATACCCATATATTTCGAGGAGGCATGATTGCTGATCTGACACTCACTTCTGGGCATGGAGTGGAACGTTGGTATAATCAGGTAATTGCAAGTAGTGTGTAATTGTATAATCATCAATATGTGTCCATGCTCTATACTTCCATTGTTGGGTGAAATGTAATTTGTTTTCACTTGTTAGGTTTCACCTGCCCTCCCCAAATGTAATGTTTTAAATTCAATGGCTTTCGTCATCTGGACATCGTCGCCCAGATGTCAACCATCACACCACCAGAAATGGTCTATTACAGAATGCCAAAAACGATGTAGTAGCATATTACAACGTTAAAGAAAACACTGTCATTGCCGACATTGTAGTAAGGGTGGCACCTATTACAGCTTTTTCAAAGTGCTGTAGTATATTCATCTTTTATAGCGTTTCTAAAGTGCTGTTGTTAATGTTGTTACAACACTTTGAAAATACTATAGTTGGTTTTTTCATAGCATTTCTGAAATGCTGTAGTTGGTTTTTCATAGCGTTTTTAAAGCGCGATAATAGCTATTAGATTTATTTAAAACTTTTTGGTATGCTATTTTTAGGTTCTAAAATGCTATAAAACATTCGATTGTAGGTTTGTAATAAACAATAAATTACAACATAATTAAAATGAACTCAAATTCTATTAAACTTTGAAATAATTACATTGTGTGCTAAGCAAAAATAAAATAGTGTCTTGACTACTATAAATTTTACAAGTGAATGGAAAGCCATAAAAGGTTGAGTTCTCATACATAAAGAAGCAAATTTTAACTCTCATACTTTATGTATCCAACTGCGTAACTACTTCAGGAGCTCCATCAGAATATCTTATTATCTGCATCAAACTAATAGCAGCAGAATTAAAATATGATGAACTAAATATGAAAAACCCTAAGAAGTTATAATCAACAAACATAGTTTCCTCCTTGTGGGCTTATATAGTATCTTGACAAACTTCACTTCACCAAGAAGCTATCATCATCATTTAAACAACAATATCTCCTTCTACTAGTGCTTACTTAAAAAATTAATTATGTTCTAGATTCCCAACTCCATTAGCCTTAATGAATGAAAAGATTATGTGACTTTTGCATAGAAAATTTGTATACTGATAGCATTTGTTGAACCTATCTGCAAATACATAGCCATCATTACCATACTCTACATACATGATAGTTTACAAGTTCATCAAAAAATTTGGTGGCAAAGGTATAAATCAGTGATACGTCATACCATCTTTGGAAGTTCAACTCAAGCATTTGAACTATTTTTTTCGTCACAAATAGAACCTATTTATCATAGGAACTCGTATAACAACTACGTGGTACAAAAGAAACCTTGAATTTCCTAATTCATAAGCCTTGATTCTGTTTTAGATTCATATAATTTTTTTTAAAAAGCCTAACTTCACACTAATTATAGACCCATGGAAGGAAAACCCCGTTGCTTCATTAACTTCACACTAAAGTGTGATTTTAGATTATAGAATTCATACCTTGCAAGGCTAACAATCTTAACAACTGCTTCTAGACTTTCTGCACAAGATGAAACTGCATAAATTACATAAGATGAAACTGCAGACAATGTAGGTGCAGAAATGCAATAAATGTATAGGATTACATAGTAGGATTTTACAGCCATACTTGAAACTTTCCTTGTTTTATCTCCTCGACCTTAGAGGGTAAAATATTAGTACTTTCAGAAAAAAATTTCTTCCCATTTGTAAGTTTTTTGTTTGTGATACTTGAGAACAGGTGACAAAGAGATGCAGTGAGGAAAACTTGAGGGTTGGATCTTATTTGGTTCTCTTGGTGCGACTTATGTATGCAGACTTCTATAACTTGACATGGAGGGCCACTTCACTCACCGGATGTAGTTTTTATTTTCCCTATAACTGAAATCGGGATTAGATATTTGGGTTGATTCTATTCCTATTGATTCGGTGTAAAATTTTTAGTTTTCCTTTAATCTATGTGTATTTTCTGTTAAATTAGTTGGAATCTCAATCCTCCCTATAATCTTATTGAGTTGAGAGAAAGTTAAATTGAAACTTGATTATATTGAGAGAACTCACCTCAGTAGTATGAATTTCCAGTTTCCTTGCATCAACAACAACAGGGCTTGCTTTGAAGGATACACATGGAATGATTCCAAGTGAAGCAGCTTCCTTCAAACATAGAACATCATGAGATGGAAAAATGTGTAACCTGATCCTTGCTAACACCCTTCATGAAAACCCGATCCTTGCCAACACCTGCCATGACAAAATGTGTAACCTGTAATCTTGCCAACACCTGCCATGACAAAATGAAAACCTGATCCTAGCCAACACCCTATAATCTTTCTGCCTTTATCATCATTGAACGCCAAAAATATGTAATTTACAACTAATGCAATTTGAAAAAAAAAAGATCGTACCTCAACCATATTTTCGTCAATTGTAAGCCTGTTAAGTGTGAGTGTGCATGTTTTGTCACTGCACAAGACATCTTGTTATGGATACAAAGCATAGGCAACAACCATTACTCGTTTCAGCTACAATACAACTAATCAAAATAATGCAACAGAGCAAAACTCCCAACCCCATAAAAGAAAAGGCCAGAAAACCAATGATGACAATAAAATTTGATTTAGGGTTGATTACACATTTTGAAAGAATTCTAGTATCTCTCACATCAAAATTATTACCTCCAAGAAGCTTATCAAGAAAGAATTTTCTATTAAATGGGCTTTTAGGGTCTTGATTTGGTTTTGCTTTTGTAGCAACCAGCACTTGAACTGCCTCTGGTCCTGTCATCACTGTTGTGTAACCATCCTGTTTGATTTATGTTGGCAATGGAAAGTTCATCGATTTGAAGAAGAAAATGTTGCCAATTTTACGATGATTATAACAATGTATGACAATTTACCTTGAATTAGTATGTACTAGTAGTTTACTTGTTAGGTAAGGGACAACTATAGACAAGATTTGAGGATCACAATGATATACATTATAGATAACTTCAAGGTAATCAATCTGATATTTTTTCCAACTTGTTTTCTCTTACATTGATGATATAAGGAATTGTCTAATGCCAGGTTCAAGGTTTCCTGCACATTGTTCTATAACATTCATTGCAAGCCTCCTAGCAACCATGGTAATATCCTAGTATTTAAATTTAGAAGGTCAAAAAAGAAATTGTAGTAGGAAAATACAGTGTAACTTGAAAAAAATAACCAAAAAAAAAAAAACTAATTCCAGATGCCAGAAAATTGATATGAGATTCTTACATTTCTATTACGACCAACATAGACAATATAACAAACAAAAGATGCTCATGCAAATCCTTACTCCCTTCTAAGAGAACAATCATAATTGTTTGCATCGATGTCAAGACAGCTTCTTGATGATCATCCCTGCACATGTGACAAATTTCAAACCTTTAGTTATTAAATTGGATAACCATTTACAAAAATGATAATATCACTAAAATAACACCATACTATTTATTATTGCAGTGTACAGGACATTAAGAACATATAACATAATATTGATTGTACGTTCTATCTTGTACTGGAAACCTATTTTTGATAATAACAAACTAATACTGACATTGATGCCCACTATCAAATCTACATATGTTTTCTTGGGAATATAATTGAACATATATAAACGAGAGAGATATGAATACATAAAACATATGTCAAGTAAACTTATCAAAGTATACAGATCCATCAAACAAGAAGGGAATGACCACCTTAGAGAGATGATTGCATGCTTTAGAAGATACGATAAAACTATAAAAACAAGAAAATAAGATAGTACTCTAACTCATATACAAACACTAAAAGAAATAACACTAACTTGGCAACAACAAAACATGTATTAAACATTCACTAGATCATCACATTCGAGGTCCAACATTACCAGTAAAAGCACCATTGAACTTCTTCCTCATGATAAATTTAATCAAGTTGGAACATTAATTAAGTATAAATCAAGATAAGAACATAAAAAAGAACTAACTAGTAATCTAAAATTTAAATAAGAGTACTACTTTAATATATGGAAAATCTTTTTCCAGTTCCATTATTTGTTAACTTCTAGACAATGTAGGGCTGAGAGAATTCAATGAAATGTCATATGCAGAAATAAAAAGTAGGCATCTTCAATTGTTAAACCCCAAATAGAATTTCATCAAATTTTACTCGGAAAACAGTGCAGAATCACACTATCAAATCATACAAACGAACAAAAAAGTGAAATCAAACTTGAACTCTTACTTTGACCTTTTCTGCGTTTCTTTGATTTATCAATGGTAGACTTCTCAGATGATTTGGAGCAAGGGATATCCTCATAAATCCTAAGAAATTATTATAAGATGAAAAGGATGAGTAACATGTCATTGAGAAGAAATAGCAAGGAAGAAATACCTGATTAAATTGAATAAAATCCTAAATCACAATTTAAAATGAATACCTAAATCATCACAAACGATTTTCAGAGATGAGGCCATGAAGTTAACGAGAGATACTTGTTACAAAAGAACACTGAACATCAGGGAAGAAAGTACTGAGGCAATCGATTGAAAAAGATGAGCGGGTCCATTTTCTTCAGATTGGTGAGAAACGCCTGAGGCTGAGTGAGAACTGATGGAAGTTGAGGCCGAGAACCTTCATGCAGAGGTTGAGGCGAACAAGGGAGAGGCGGCTGATCAAGAACCTAGAGAGGCTAAAGGTGGTGGGCAAGAACCTAGAGAAGCTGAGAGTGGCTCAGCCTGAGCAAGAACACAGAGAGCGCTTGATTTTTCTTCATTGCTGCGAGAACACTTCGATACTGGAAAGAGCAGCTTTGAAATTTAGGTTTCCCCCCTCCCACATTCAAAAAGAAAGATGCGATCGACTTTGAAATATGGGTTTCCCCTTCCCACAAATTTCATTTTTTCTCACATTTCATAGGCCCGCATTTTATTTTTCATTCACAGCGTTTAGGACTTGTTATTTATTTTTAAAATTTCACCTTTCACAGAACTTGTGTAAAAGTGCTATTATTCAATGTTATAAATAAGGAAATTTCTTGTAGTGTCATGCTTCAATTTTTGTGTCCTTACAGACTTTTCGAATCGGGGTGTGTCAATTTGGTATCAGAGCATAGTTTTAAGACGGGTCATTAGATTTTAGACATTTGATGATCATACGATCGGATTTCTGGTGTATGAGCCACTCCTTGAATCGTTAGATATGCCTTTTGACGTTAGTTATAATTCGTTTAGGGTCTGATCATGAATTCCTACGAATGGATGAGAGTTCATCTTAACTTTTGTTTCCCTCTAGTTCGAGAACCTTATCATCATTGTTGTACTTACAATGACTCAAACTTTTCTATTACGCACCTTAGAAACATTCCAAGTTACTTGGTCTAAATGTTTATTGTTTGTTATGCTCCCATTGTAAGTATAGTTTTAAACTTGGTAACCGTCTTCCTAGGAATTTTAAACAAGTTAATTTTCTGCAAATAATTTAGTTTTTCTACAACTGTTTACATTTGTACCGGGTCTCTAGTGACGTTTTGCCTTCTGAATGAATTTCATCATGGTGGCATTTTACTTTTCACATAACGTTGGGTTTACTTAATGAAATGCCGGTGACGTGATGGTACCATATATTATGATGCGGTACATCTTGACGCCAAGTACATTTACCTAACTTGTTTGAAAAATTTTCTTTTAAGACCCGGTTTTCTATTTTACCAACTCACGCATTTCTACAACTGGGGGTCACATCCCCTATTCATTACTTTTTCTTATACTATTTAAAACCACAATTTTGGAGTCATTTCTAGTTACTACTTTTGACCTTTGAGTGGTAGTTTAGTTTTGATAAATTTCATCTCCCTATGGATTTAGTAAACATTTTTATGTTCCTCAACTTAATTTCACATTTTGGCATTTGTCCCTCATCTTACGCACTTGATTTTACCCTACGGTTTTTCCTCACCCTCTTCCTGTGATTTGCGTGCCCTCGAGATTCGGACAAATCTGAGACTTCTCCATTATTTTGATAAACAAACGTTTTAGCAAAAAAAAAAAATTAGAATCATTTATTGAGTTTTAACCTTTATTTTCAAGAACAATTCTTTTCGATTAAGCGACTTTGACCTTTGGGAAGGTTTTTGTGTTGTGGTTATTTTCGGAGGTGAATTGTTTAATTTTGATTTTGAATCCTTATTTGCGTAAGCCTCCTTATGATTCCAACTTCCTCTTTTATTCGGCTGTTAATCTATCAGTCTTCATAAAAAACCGTTTACTTCATGTCAAACCCTTTTTCTTCGATGTAAAATGTTCGACTCCTTAACCCCTTTAGTCGTCGACTAGGCTATTAATTGAACCCAAAATAATTGTGGGTTAGACTTTTCCTTGATAACTTCGGTTCATTTGTCAGGAAGTTGCAGGGTTAGCTACCCATGTTTTTTTTTTACCATTGAGATTGTGACGAATTCTTCACTTCTTGGATGCTAGCCTTCTTCTCACTGTCGTAAATCCGAAGACCTTATCACTATGGGGTTTTGAATCACTGATCCTGAATTCAGAATTGAGGCATCCCTTAAATACACTTAATCACTACATTTCATCCTGCCTCAATTAGTCTTCCATCCTCCGGCCTTAGGTTACTTCCGAGTTGTGCACACTTGACCTTATCAGTGCATTTGTTAGTCTAACGTTGGACCATGCACTTATGGCGCCTCTAAACACATGACGATAAGAACAAGATTTGTTGAGAATTGTGGGTATGTGTACGATTGAGCATTATTCCCTAACCCTACCTTGGGATTTGATACTCCAACTTGTTACGAACTGGTACATTAAATTAGGTTGCTTATTGAGGACCTTCTCGTGCATGTTTGACCAAGTTGGTTTGGAACTCAGTTCTAAGCTTTCTCTTACGCTTCCAGTTGAATAGTTTACAGTGAAATACTCAATCTTCCTTAAATTCTGAGGACAATCACGATGTTCTTATTCCACAGTCGCAAGAGATGACTTTACCCTAACCTTGAATGTATCTTTTGACAAGACGATCTTAAATCGAGTGCTGACCAACGACCTTCATTATGTGGGGTAGGAACCTATCTTAACTTGTACCCTTTTTTTAAGGTGACCTTTTTGACAGGCGTTAATTGTCGTCCAATTTTACTTCTAGACCGATCAAACTAGCATTTGACATAAGCAATTTCTTTGACTGTGCATAAGAAACTTTTAGTTTAGTTGAACGAATGAGCAAATTTTGGTGTCCTACTAGTAGGGTAAACTTGTGTTAAGGGCTAGTATGTACTATTAGTTACAGGTTACAATTGAACATTAACCTAGGATAAGGTTGTTTTGTCAAGAACTTTGAGTAGAAGTTGGATTAACTGACCATCATTTATACCCCAGCTGATACGGATCCTAGTATGGAGAATTTTTCGTTAGTACTCGTGCTTGTCGCTTTGACCTTTTACTAGCAGACCATCACTATTTTATTGGTGGTGAGTTCTATTCCCTATTTAAGTTAGTAACCTTTACTCGAGAACGTTTGACTCATACTTTGACCCTGAATCGAAAGGTTTTGATTCATCACCCCACTTCTGGCTCAGAAATTGCTTAAACTTTTTTTAGATACTCTTCTCCCTGTATTTGTCTCACGCCACTCGAGTAGTGGAGCGACGTTCGTATTCTTTCGAGTATTCCTTTTACTTAAAAGGATTAAATCTTTGGTGTTCTTGAACTGCATCGAATGAAGATTTAGGTATATTCACAATTAAAGTTGACAACTGTTGCAGGTAAGGATTTTGGCTTATTTACCCCACTTAATCCCTTCCGAGAGTTTATCATGATACAGGTGGTGGTTGTTAATAGTTTTACAACAGTGTGAACTTATGGGTTATGAGGGACCTTCACAGTATTCAAAAGCTCTTTGTTGAAGTGAGAATCCAGACTTGTTGACTATTAGGAGGAACCGAAGGAACCGTTAGTTACGAGTTTTTTACTTGAGGTGTCTTACATTACCCCTGCTTTACGTGAAGATGAAATGATTCAGACTCTGTATTTGGTATTTTTCGTATCCTTGTGTTGAACCATTGGGCGGGAAGGATCACTTAGTTATGTCAGCTACCTGATGAACCACATGACTAGCGTTTGGACTACGTTCTTATTACCCTCATTGCTAGCAATTGATTGATTTTACTAGTTCCTATTCCCAACCTAGACCATTGATTTAATGAACAATTATACTAGGTCACCTTTTGAACCTCGAGGCTTATCTGAAGTTAGTTATTCTAGAACCAGTAGTGTAAGACCCGTGTCTTGAGAAGGACAGTGAACAATCCCACATCACTTGTGGAGGGAAAGGTGAAGTGTTTTATATGTGTGGCACATATCTATCTAGCACGAGGCCTTTTGGGAGCTCAATGACTTTGGATTCCTAGGGAACTCCAAAGTTAAGCGAATTTGAGCTGGTGTAATCCCAAGATGGGTGACCCACTGGGAAGTTGCACGTGACCTCCCGGAAACAAAACCATGAGGGCTGGGCCCAAAGCGGATAATATCGTGTTGGATGTGACGACCTAGAAATTTGAAAAAGCAAAATTTGGAAAAATTGGAAAGAAATGACGATTTTACCCTTGGTTATGGGGGCCAAAAGTTGGCTTTTCATTCAGGATATTTTTTAGACTTTTCAAAGAGACTGTTGGGCAGGTCTCGGGACGCTGAATCTGTAGACAAGTGGCATGCGTCAATCGGAGGTCAGATGTGAAAGTTACGGGTCTGTGAAGGCTAGGGGCATTTTGGTAATTATCCAAGGAAGGGAAAATGGTAATTTGGGACAGGCTTGTGCTGATTCGGCCAAAGTGGTGACTCATCTGTTTGGTAAGTGACACATGTCACTGGAGATTGAGGGTTGGGTGGCTGGTCGTGTGTGTGTGTGTCGTGCGAGGATGAAGTGAAATACATTCATGAGAAAACAGGGTACTGAGTCTTGAGCACCTTGAAGCCAGCTTGAAAACAGAGACACAGAGAGATTGAACGTATCCCGAGAGAAAAAGAAAAGGAATTGAATGATGAGTGATGGACTTCGAACCCAGCTGGACCCAAACTCAAAAACCCGTATTTGTCCAAATTCGAAATTGGAATTGCGGACTGTGATGAGTGAAATTGACCATCCATTGAGTCTTCTGGGATTGATTGGAGTGTAATCATCTCAAAATTGAGAAGAATTGACACAGAAACGGGCAAGAACACATCTGGCGACAGTTTTGAAATCCGATGGTTGAGTTCGCATAATGAAAGGTAAGATGGACTCAAATTGAACTTGAATTCATGATTAGAATGAAGATATGATACTTCCTATGTGATTAAAATGAGGAAATGGGTTGAAATTTGGTGGAACCCGATTAATAACCCATCGGGTATTCAAGTCGAATCGATTAATTTGGGGCCCGATTTCATGAAATCAAGGATACATATCCTTAATTATGGTCCAAAACATGTAAATGGATGAATTGATTAAAGAAATTGACATGGAATTGGCCAGGATTGAAACGGGTCGTGTCACGGGCTAATGGGTCAAATTGCAGGAAAACGGGCAGAGAAGATAAACGGTGCCGGGTACTGTAGCAGCGTGTGGCTCCCACGCGCAGCCGCTTGCGGTGGCTCGTGAGGGCGCGTGGTCGCGATTCTCATGGTACGGTCAACACGACTTTTACTCTATGCCATGTAATGAACATTTTGGTGTTGGTTTCGAGTTGACCGGACACCGTTTCGATACTGTTTTGTGGGTCCGAAGGCTTATGTTACGTTTTTAAATTGTAATGAATTCCCGGAAAATTATGGGAAATTAATATAATATTCATTGAGTCATTAGTGACCCTCAATGATGATTTTGGACAGGATTCATGATTCCTGGAAAATGTTAGAAATTACGGAAAACCGTGCAGCTCAGAATCGAGTGGTTTGAATGGTGTGTGAGTGGACGTTTGTTTTATAAACTGTTATGCATGCATAGTTAAATGTTTTGCATGATTTAGTTTGCAATGATGTCATGGTGATTTGGCATGATTAATTGTGATTAATAATTATTTTAATCGGTCTTTCGGGCACGTTTTACGAGAAAAATGCAATTGATGTTTTGGGCTAGGCCTGGAGTCAAAAAGGTTTCAAAAAGAATATTTTGACTTAGTTGGTGAGTAAAGGATTATTTTTGGATTATTTTAATGTTTTCAAATGAGATTTTACGGATTTACATGTAAAGGACATTATGGGCTTGAGACCCTGTCGGGAATGATTTTGACTTAGTTTGAAGTCAAGGATTTGATTGAAATATTTTGGGATGTAATCCCGGGATGGTTTTCATTGTGATTGTGAGTGTCCAGATGGCCGAAGATAGGGGTATTACCTAGACGACTGAAGCTCGGGGGATATGATTGTGATTGTTCCCAGGCAGCTGATGCTAGGGGTATTCCTAGGCGGCTGGCACTCGGGGCCCAGGTAGTCGATGCTCGGGGTGATTCCCAGACGACTGATGCTCAGGGATATGTGTGCCTGGACAGTCGGAGCTAGGGGTGGCTTCCCAGACGACTGAGGCACGTGATATTGCCTATGCGTAGTGCGGATGTGATTGTGTGATTGTTTGTGCACTTGAGTTGTGCGGTTTGATGTTGATTTTGATTTCTTTGTGTATTGGGAATGAGTACGGGTTTTGGTCTTTGTGGCCAGGTTAGTGTTTTCATGTGATTTGGCTGGAAAGCCAGTGATGGTTATTCATATGTTTTACCCTATGCATGCATGGTTTGATAAACTGGAGGGGACAATGGTCTATTTGAAATTTATTTTCAAAGGATATTATTTTTGTCCACTTACACCTTTTATGTTTTTATGACCCTCTAGGCCGCGACATAACGTTTGGGGCTGATCGAGAGGCGGAGGCATGAGCGGAAATCAGTGCAGTTATCGCTTGTCTGACAGGTGCTGAGGGGTAGTTTTCAGGACTTCAGTTGACTTGTCAGACGGGAGCAGGACTGGGCACGGTTATCAAATTCTAGTTGGGACGAGTCCTGTCACTAGATGGGCTGGGTCGTGACAGAATGGTATCAAAGCTGGACCCCGACCGGAAGTGTGCTAGTGAGGACGTTGGGCCCCAAGAGGGGGGGTTGGATTGTAAGACTCGTGTCTTCAGAAGAACGGTGAACAATCGCACATCGCTCGGGGAAGGAAAGGTGAAGTGTCTTATATGTGTAGACACATATATATCTAGCGCAAGGCCTTTTGGGAGCTCACTGGCTTTGGATTCCTAGGGAACTCCAAAGTTAAGTGAGTTTGGGCTGGTACAATCCCAAGATGGGTGACCCACTCGGAAGTTGCATGTGAGCTCTTGGGAACAAAACTGTAAGGGTTGGGCCCAAAGCGGACAATATCGTATTAGATGGGTCGGGTCGTGACAAGTGGTTCACCTTAAACCACAGTCCGGGAGGCCTATTTAGTAGATTATATTAGCTGGTGAGTTAGAGTGAACTCCATCTGACTTTTAGTGTTGAGATTCGTCGTAGTCATTGAGAAGTATTTGAGGGATTGTTGACATCTTTCCTGATGGAATTTTGGGGTCGTTAAATTTGACTACCTTGAAGCTAGTTACGTTGCGAGACAGTTGGAACACCAGGGTAATCCGAGTGCTTGACCTACTTGAAGTTATAAGTGAGGAAGAATCTAATTTTGAGGGTTCAGTACCTTATAGAGAAGAGACTAGTTGTTGACAGAGGAATCCATACAGGACATTCAGAAAACTATTTAGGAATCATTTGATTTGTTGTATCATATATTGAGGGGCAATGTTTGTTGGATTGCTTATTATAATCAAGGAGACACGCTAGTAGCTTGACGACGGAGAAATGACGAATCTCTTAGACTGAGCACTTATCTGTTGGACTTTGCGGGGGAACTGAGCTTTTAGTTGTGGTATGCCAGAAAAATATTAGATAACGGTTGGGAGTTGTTTCATTTGACCTACGTTAATCAAATTTCGGGGATGAAATTTTCTTAAGAGGGGTAGACTGATACATCCCGTATCGAAAACTCAGAAATAGAAAATTAGGAATTTACCAATCTACCCACACGAGCTATTTGGGCCTCGACCTTATCTCTTTTTTGGTCTATTGTTTTGTGTTGTATGTTAAGTGTTTTGTTTGCCCAAAATCTTACTTTGAGCCCATGACAACCAAGCTCATTTGGAAGCGCAATTCGCACCCTATTCAGATTTAGCATCATCGTCACCCACATCCTCTTTCTTCTTTCAAACAACACTCAATGTACAACCATGACCCTCTGCATGACAATCTTGAACCACCCTTCAACCCTCAATTCGTTGTGAACCCCCTATCATTCTTTGATCTCCACGGCCACCTAGAGCAGACCTGTTATTGATGTGGGGGTCTCAACGGTGGCAACGCGACAGAAAAGCCCTGGACACCACCGTCCACTGGGAAATGCTAGAATAGATTTCCAGCAGCGATGAATCTTCCTATTTCCTCTTCGGGAGTTCGATGGACTAGGTGGGGAGCCACACCGCTCAACATGGCCCGAGTTATGAGAGTAGACCCGACTCGAACCCAAGTGTGACCTGATGACATTCAAGGTATTTTGAGGTAAGATCGACCCTCTTGAATCCCTCTAATGTCTCTATAGTAGTTAGAACTACCCTCCTGACCATTTTCATGCAATTTCGGGTGCGAGGGACGATGATGGCGAGCAGCCCATTTTAGACCCGACTTCTAACTTATTTCCAAATCATTAAATTTGTGGATTTGAAAGGTAATGGCGACCCCTTCTAACTTAAATACCATTGTAATCACACTTAAGGCTTTCTCTTGATAGTTTTGCATGTTGGTTTCGGTGTGAGGGTTGCGGCGGAGCTAACAACGGCCAAAGTTTTAGGACATAGAGCTTTCTAGCCATGTAACAGCCAGTGCAATTTGTTTTCAGACCTAAAACTTAGATTTATGTAATCCTCATGTTGAGTAGATTAAGATCTAACTAATTGTATGTCAAATTTTTACTAGAATTGAAGAAATTGGATCTCGTCAAAATTTGGAAGTTTTCGAGCCAAAGTACCATATTCTGGCGACCAACCACAGCTGCGGTTGGTCATCGAGCCAAAGTACCATATTCTGGCGACCAACCACAGCTGCGGTTGGTCAACGATCAACTAACGTTAGTTAGCAGTTGCTCAATGTCAGTTCTAACTGTCAAATTGACGAAATATTCTCTAGAATATTCCAGAAAATATTCCCACACGTGTGGGGCATACATGTGACATGTGAATAACACTGTTGCAGACACGTGTGGCACGTGACTACACATGCGAGGGCATGACCATGTGTGGAGACCCTTGGCTAACGTGTGTGGGCTCCTGCCGACGCGTGGCAGCATGGGAGACACTTTCTCAAGCCCAGGTGTCATGACAAACCCATCTAGCATGATATTGTTTGCTTTGGGTCCAGCCCTCACGGTTTTGTTTATGGGAACTCACGTGCAATTTCCCAGTAGGTCACCCATCCTAGGATTGCACCAGTCCCTGCTCGCTTAACTTTGGAGTTCCCTAGGAATTTAAAGCCGGTGAGCTCCTAAAAGGCCTCCTGTTGGATAGATGCGCACGCAAACTTATAAGGCGCATCCCTCAGATCCCCCTTGGGTGATGTAGGATTGCTAACCATGCCTCGAAGGCACGGGTCCTCACAATCCACCCCACTTGGGGCCCCGTGTCCTCACTGGCACACTCAATTCTGGCTGGGGTTGGGCTCTGATACCAAATTATCAGTGCGCTCCCAAAAGGCCTCATGTTGGATAGATGTGCACCCACACTTATAAGACGCATCTCCTAGATCCCCCCTGAACGATGTGGGATTGCTACTATGCCCCCAAGGCACGAGTACTCACACTAGGCCGGTGCGTTACGGCCTGTAGGGTTGTTTTATACTCTGTTGAGGCACGTAAGGTGGTTTCCCAACCTCTAAATGGAATGTAGAGCTATTTTTCGCCTTGCGGTAGCGTATAGGTGCTATTTTAAAGTTATTGGTAGCGTGTGGGTGCTATTTTATGGGATTTTGGGCATTCATAACGTGTTTGGGTTCGTGTTAGGTGATTCTAGGCTCCGTTTAGGGCTACGTTAGAGTGGTGTGACTTTTTTGATGATTTGTAAGTTAATTTTAAACTTTGTGGATGGTTGCCTATGGATAGATGGACTTGGAGCTTGTGCTAGCTTGGTATGTCGGTTGATTTCGGCTCCTCGTCTAGTGTGTGAGTGGACCCTTTTGCCTAAGCCTATTTTATAAAACTTTTACTCGAACGTTTTACGATATTTATGCTTATGGTATTTATTGAGCATGCATGGTTTAGATTATGAACTACTCGCAGGGTATGATTGAGATATTTTTATTTACGATGCTTACTTGGATGTATTAGTTTTGCCTTGCCACAGTGTTTATTCATGGTATGTACTTAGTTGAGTCACACGTCGTATTTGCATATTAGTCTCTGGGGCATTAATGAGATAGAGATGTTAGAAGCCACTTAGGAGTCCGCTGGTATCTAGTACCTATCTGTAGGCCACAGAGCAGCCCTCCACGTGATCATTCACTCGCGTTGCTCGTTATACTAGTTAAAAAGTAATAATCCTGTCCCCCAACTCTAGGGGACTTGTGGTGACGGTGCATTGCACCCAATACTTCACGTGGTTATGGGACACGAGCAAGATTCCTAGTATTTTTTATGAGTGTGCGACTTGAGCGATGTAGGAGCAAGTGTTTATTGGGTTGATATTATGTCACACTTACGATTTTTGCATGACTCATCTAGATGTGTTTGTAAGATTATTATTAAATTATATTATCATCTCTGGTATTACATGCAAGTATGTTATGTCTGTTTTGGATTTTTTTGATAAAACAAGGAGTTAAAGTGTGTTTTAGTAACTGTGGTTTTACACTGAAATAAGCTACTGGGTTCACTCACCCTTATTTTTGAACCCCTTAGGTCTCGTTGGTGTGCACGTATTTTGAGGAGGCATGGTTGCTGCTTTGACATTCACACCCGAGCTTGGAGTGACACGTTGGTATAATCGGGTAATTACAAGTAGTGTGTAGTTGTATGATCATCAAAAGGTGTCCATGCTCTATACTTCCCTTGTTGGGTGAAATGTAATTGGTTTCACTAGTTAGGTTTCACCCGACCTCCCCAAAATGCAACATTTTAAATTAAATGTATTTCATCATCTGGACGTCATCATCCAGATGTCAACGCTAGCACTCCTGGATATTCGTGTCTGTACAACCTTTCCGGACTGGGGTTTTTCAATTGTAATACCATGTTCTTTGTTTAATGGCTTCAAATTAAAATTAAATTTATAATTCCACCTTTTAGTGTGTATTAAATGATATATGACGTCTTAAGAACGTATATGTATCGATTAGGCCTCTCCTTATAATATAATTCAGTGGTATTTTTTGATACAAATGTATGAGAAAAGGAGAATTACATTATACTTATATGGTATCGATGTCACTCGTTATGAGAGTCAACCTCCAACACAACCCGTGGATCATGACAGTAATATTAAGTGGTAATTAAGAAGTGTAATAAGTTTTTTTTATTCCTTAGTCGGTCGTGGTATATCTTTTGCTTCTACGTGTTATTTTTTAGTAATTCTTTAGAGAGGAATGATCTCATGTTCTATGTCTACCCTTTTGTAGTTTCTAATTGGAGGCCCCTGGTTGCTATTTTTGGCTTGATCTTTGTTCCATGTTCTTTTTAATTTTATTCTTTCATCTAGAATCCGCACTAATTCAACCCCCAGCTCACATATTTTTGGGTTCTCATGTTTTGTACTACTTTAGTTACTTATGTGTAGGCCTCTTCTGCTCTTGATTAGGGTCATATGTTTAATCAGCTTATGGTGAATTGGTAGAATTTCATGGATCATCTCGACAATGGTCGGTTAAGATATCTCCTATTTTTCCTCAAGCTAATGGTATCGCATATATTTTGGCAAATCATGGTTGACAGGACCGTCCCCTGAGGAACATTGATAACTGTGCCCGATCCTGCTCCCGTCTGACAAGTCAACTGAAGTTCCCAAAAATTGCCCTCAGTACTTGTCAAACAAGGAATACTCGTACCGGTGATCACTCATGCCTCCACCCCCGAATAGCCTCGATCATCGCGCCATGACCTGGAGGGTCAATAAAAAACACAAAAGGTGTGAGTGGACAAAAATAAATCAGTTATAAAACATGTTACGGAAAAGACATTTCTACCCTTCACGTAAAAACCAATGCATGCATTCGAAAATCATTCATAATTCATTACATTTCCAGTATCAGAAAACCGTGTATGAAAATCAAAATCATTTTCCTTTTCTCAAACCTCGGGCCTTAGCCCGAAACCATAAACACGGGGCCTCAGCCTAAAATCATGAATCAAACTCCAAGTACAGAACATAACCCAAAAATCCATCAAGCCATATAAACTGGGCCATTGCCCAACACATCTGAAAACATCGGAAATCCACAGTAAATCACAAGTCAACCAATCTGCTGGGTCTCAAGTCCGCCCGAGTATTTAAACTCAAAACCATGCGTATAATCAGGCCTTCCCGGGATATCAACGAGTCTTTAAACTCAAAACACAA
Source organism: Prinsepia uniflora (assembly GCA_032719365.1). Taxonomy (NCBI): domain Eukaryota; kingdom Viridiplantae; phylum Streptophyta; class Magnoliopsida; order Rosales; family Rosaceae; genus Prinsepia; species Prinsepia uniflora. The sequence continues at coordinate 57,483,572 of CM064868.1, read as the reverse complement.
TCAATAGGCATCGGGGGATATCACAATAACCGAGTCTTTAAACTCAAAACATATCAATCAAGGGCCCTCCCCCGTCACATCAATCAACGGTCTTTAAACCCAAAACATGATTCAGCAATAGTACCGGGTCTTTAAACCCAAAACCATGTGTAATTCACAGTCAATCCAGAATCCATCGTAATCCAAATTCGAAAACCAAATCCGACATCACATTTTATCGAAATGGAACTCATGTCCGAATTTCACATTCAAATCCCAAATCATATCCATCATTCAGTTCCAAATCCGAATTCGGAACCATCATTCCGTAAGTCGGCATCCGGAATAATCATTCTGAACCCAAATCCGGAAATCCACTTTCAAGTTTCTGAAACCCGAAATCTCGTTCATTAAAACTATTGTTATGAACTGGGCATCAAGCCCGAAATCACCTTTTCCAAAATCCGTTTTAAATCTTTGAAATCAAATCATATTTCAAATCCCAAATTCAAATCATCAAAACCATGGTCAAATCACAACATACTCGAATTCTCGTAATACGTGTAAATCTGTAATAAACTCGAAAAACGTGCCAAAATCGTAAATCATACTCATAATCATAATCAAAACATCATCAAAATATGATACGTACAAATCATATAAAATCATCTATTAAACCATCATCAAAGCATAGGAGAAACCATAGTCTTGAAATACGTTCAATTACGTATTGCATATCAAAATACGTGTAAATACGAAAATCGTAATTACCATAAGCCTAAGCATAGAAATCATAAATATAAACCATAGAAAACGATTATGCATGCATTGAAATTTAGAAAACAAAGTCCACTCACACACCGTCCAAACGGCTAGCTTCCGAACTGCACGTTTTTCGGTAAATTCCGAAAGTCATAATTCCTCGAAATTCGGTCCCACACGCCCCCACGCGCCACCGTGTGAGTGGCTGCGCGTGAAGCTCACGCGCTGCTACAGTGCTCGTCCCTGTCACCTGTTTCCTGAAATTTCAACCTGTTAGCCCGCAACACAACCCAGTTGGAATTCCTTTAATCAACATCAATTCCACTAATTGATCCACCAGGTAGCATCACAATCAACTCAATTAAGGTTCTGTAACATTAATTTCACTCGTCGCTGCCTCAAACCAACTCAATTGACTTCGAGTTTCTAATGAATGTTCATCATCCCAGTTCATCAAGCAGTCATCATATTTCTTCAATTAATTAGTTAGAGAGCATCACAGACTTACTTTAAAGATGATTTTGTAACCAATTTCACAAGAACTTACCCCTATTTACACGAACACAAGCTCACGATTTCTGGAATTCCGCCATGTCTGTTTGTGGCTCCAGGAGATTCGAACCTTGAATTTCTTGATTTGGATTGACTAATAAAGGTCACAGAAGGCATAATCTAACCTTAATTTGACGGTTTCGGGAATTGCTCCATGTCTGTTTGTGGCTCACGTGGGCTGGTATACAACTCAAAAATGAATTTCAATTGTTCAAGAACGGTTTCGGATTTCTCATCGGATTTTCTCTCAGTCCCTCTTGTTTTCTTCTTATCTCAGTCTCTTAATCCTCTCCAATTCATCAGTTTCCCTACAGGTTTTCGAATTATTATTAATCGGTTTGAATCAAAATGAATTTGAACCGCCCAACCCAAATTACCTTGGCGGTGTAATGACACTCAGCCACTCAATCCTAGTGCCAAGTGTCCCTCCTCAGTTTAATATAATCTCAGCATAGTTGAATCAGCCATTGAACCGCCCAACCCAAATTACCGTTTTGCCCCTGCTTTCACAATTTACCAAAATGCCCTTCACACTCCTACACCCGTAACTTAGTTGTCCGAATTCCGATTGACGCGTGCCACTTGTGTACGGACTCAACATCTCGAGACCTACCCAACGGTCTTCAAATTACGTGAAAAATCCATATCGTTTGAAAAGTCAACAAATTGCCCATTTTTACTCAAATTACCAAATTACCCTTGAACTTCCAAATATCATAACTTTCTCCTCGAATGTCGGAATTGGACGTGCCACCTGTCTATGAACTCGTGACGTCCCAAACTATATCACAATCATAGGTCAAAGTTCGTTTGGCCCCTCGAACTAAAATTCAACTGCTCGCCCAATTCCAGGGCAAAATCGTCATTTCCTTCAAATTTTCCAAATTTTCCTTTTTCGAATTTCCGGGTCGTTACAATGGTGCTATGAGATTAGATTTTATTTGGTGGGATTTTCCCCTAACTTTTCTTTCCCGTTTTTGTCATAAGGATTAGTTGGGTATGCCCAACTTTTGATTCATATGGTCTTGGTCTTTTTCGTATTCTATTTGCAAGGTTTTGGTTATATGTTTCCCCTCGTTATATTTCTTTTCCTTAATATATTTTGGCTAGTGGGAATTAGAGGGATGAGGGGAATTCTATTGGGGGGTTCTATTCTCTCTCTGCTTTGTGCTTTGGGAAGGTAGACTGTTGTAATAGTTGGATGATTGAATATTGGTGTATAGTTCTCCTCGCCTAATCGTATCGTTAAAAAAAAGAGTTCATGCTAATGGAAAAAATTAGTATAGATTTAATTAATAACAACATTATAAAAAGGGGATTTATAATAGTTTTTTTTTTAATAAAAAGAGATGATGAAATTCCCCTAGTGCTATGGTCTCCTGGTATTACTCTACAAGGTCTCGAGTTCTACTCTAGTATGTGAGGTCGAAACTCAATATTTTTATATATATATAATATACTTGTTGTCTCTGAATATCATTGTTTAAAAAGAAAAGGAGAACAAAAAGAATTAAAAGTGTTAATGTGCATTGAAGATGCGTAATATTATTAAAATTTTATGTTGATTACAAAATAACTAATGTACGACCAACGCACAAGAGCAAAATGAAGGCGCGAACCCAAACATAGTTAGGGTTAGTCATTTATTCTCTTCGAAAAAAAAAATATAAGTTACTTTTTTTTTTTTTTTCTTTTGTATCATTCTTCTTGGATTCCATACACCCAAAAATGTTGGTGAGTTTTGATAACTTAACATTTTTTGGTACACATACATCTCATCCTGAAACCAGCACATTTGCCTCCCATGAAGTTTTCTTTTTTGCAAACAGTTGCACAATTGGTTGACCTAAAGCACATTCCCTTGAATTTAAGGCTGGGGGACTCACAGGTCCTTGACTTCTCCACAGACTTCCCCGCTGACTTCCCCTCGGCAACCATCGGTCCCGTCCCTGCAAGACATGCATAAATATTTTAATAAGAGACGAGCATCTAAACCTTATTATCTCTGCCACTGGTGAAAAGGAAAGTATGGCTGAAAGTCTAAAACAAAGAAGTTATATATTTTAAGTTGAGAAAAGAGAAAGATACCGATTGCCACCAAAAGCAGGACGATGATAAAGACAGTCGAGAACAAACGTCCGGAACTCTCCATTTTGAATTCTGCGAGTGTATGTGGACGAATGCAAATAAAATAGAGAGAAAGAGAGCGAGAGAGTTGTTGATGGAAAGTCCTTGTTAAAGCATTACGCTTGCGAGGCCTTTATATTAGGGAACCTTGGTAAAAATAGTGTGTGTTAGAGGGAAATATTTCATCAGCTCCAAGACACACATGCCTATTTTGGCATGTCATTTTTAGAATCCTAGCTACTTTTGAGGAGAGATAGTGGCTCTATTCTCCTCCCCAAAGAATACTTCATTCTCTTCTCATCAATCAAAGAAGATGGTTTATTTCCTCTAAACATAAGTTATGCTTATATACAACAATGTTATTTGTAGTTTATTTTATGTTACTCTTATCTATAAATGATAGCTACTTTAATATAAAAACTCACATATATTAAAAGAGTTTGTAATAAATAATGTTCAAATAAATATTTTTTATACATTATTAATAACAATTGTTCGTACATTTTTGTAAGAATTTTTCGTACATCCGACCGGATTTTTATTAAGAAGACCTTTTCGTCAAGTGTTTAGTATTCACTACAAAAAAAATGCCTTTTGCGATGTCTACCTACTGTCGTGAAAGATAGACAATACATGGTAATTGCGTTTTGTGACGGTTTTACGACGGGTACACGTCTGTTGCAATATAGTGGTGTCATAAATATTTTGGTAAGTTATTATGACGGTAGCACCTGTCGCTTAAGACATCCATGCCAGTAATCGTTCCGTCGCAACAGTTTGTGCGTTGGATTAAGCTAGACATGTTTGCAACAGTTTCTTGCTGTCGTAAATATTAATAACAATAATAATATTTTTTTATTTACACTGATGTGAGAATTTTTTTGGGACGGGCCTAACCCATTCATCCTATATTAGTAAGAATTTAAAGTAATTATTAATATTTAAACAAATAAATAAATATCTTAAAGTACTAAATCAAGTGATAGAGAAAGAAGAATAATGAAAATTATACCCAACTTTATCAAGCTTGAAAGTAATATAAGCAGTTAAGACAGAGATCCAATAGTCTTTTCAAGTACATAATCACTTAAATTAAAAAGTCTAAGTTCATCAAGTTTGGTAATCCATGCATTTTTGGTTACATGATCCAACAAAGTTTAAAAGATCATACTAAAATTGTAATGCTTCAATCTCCCTCGAAAAATCATCACTCAAGCCTGAATTAAAATTTACATAACAATTAATATAAGCATTAACACTTAAAGAATATTGCTAGAACGTGAACAATTCGTCTTAAAAATTGTATTTTTTTTTTGTTCAGCACGAGGCTACTACACCAGCCATGGGAATGTCACTTAAAAATATCATACAAAAACTCAATAATCGAGTCTTTTTCAAAGAAACTAAGAGCAATGGTTTCATAAAAAATTTCAACCACTCGCCTCAAAAATCATTTCATGCATAATCAAACAAACAGATGTATTTACCGTATTGAAGATCATAGAACAATAACTGAGAAAATTCAACAGATGTAATGCTCAACAAGGAAAATGTAATATATATATATATATACGAGCTTTTTAAAAGAAACCATAAGGCAAAGCCAAGTATTTCGGAACCAAAAACTGATCAATATATATAACATAAGAAACAAAACTTCATACAGAGTAGGAGTCTGAAACATCTTTCACCTAGGACATAAATCAACGAAGTCCATAACAACAAAATAAACTTGCAAGTCAAAACTAATCTAACATAGAAACTGCAGACAAATGGAACCAACCATCTATCCAATCAAATGTGAGCAATTAATAATGTAAATTTAGTTGGACTGGCTTCAAACAATAACGTGAAGATACGTGTCATGACCACATACATCATTACTATATAGACAACAAGTTCTATTTAACTGAGCTCAACAAGAGTGATAATGTCTACATTGCAGCTTGCCCAAGCTGATTTCCCATTATCCAAGTTCACAACCAAAGCCCATGTTAGCTTGCATAGAATTCTCACCATCAATCAATCTCATTAGTTTTCCAAGCCTAATGCTAGTGATTGAGGTAAATGTCAATCAATTTTCTAGCATAAATAGATTGATTTGTGCATGGTTATTGAAATCAGAAAGCACAACAAAAAATTGATGTTGAGGGAAAATATATACCTTATACGGTTGTCAGTTTAATTGATGTTATCGCTTATTGCTCACTAACTATTTGCAAGTTCATACTTGTGGCATCTGAAGTCTACATTGAACTCACCAAATGTGTATATATATATATATATATATAAGAATTTTGATGGAAATAAAGGATAACTATTTTTCACACTAATTCATTATTTGATAAAATTTTAAAAAGAGATCAAATGAGTTGGGAATCATATTGCCTTTCTACGTCCTCACGTATGCTATTCTCATTAATACTCGAAGCTCTTGAACTTTGACCAAACACTTGAGACAGAGTGATTCCTGTGTCATACATTTGAACACGTCCATATCATGACCCGACCCTCCTCGGCCAGGACCCGACTCATCTAGCACCATATTGTCCGCTTTGGGCCTCGCCCTCACGTTTTTGTTTTCGGGAGCTCATGGTGCAACTTCCCAGGGAGTCACCCATCATGGAATTGCACCAGCCTCAACTCGCTTAACTTTGGGGTTCCAATCCCCCACATAGCCACTTGAGCTCCCAAAAGGCCTAGTTTAGATCAGAGTTGCGCAGCGGCACCCTCTGTCTAACCCTATATTGTCCTCTTTAAGCACACCTGTACCCACAAGGTTTTGTTCCTGGGAGCTTACGATGCAACTTCCTAGTGGGTCACCCATCATGGGATTGCACCAGCCTCCACTCGCTTAACTTTGGAGTTCCCTCGGAATCCAAAGCCAGTGAGCTCCCAGAAGGCCTAGTGTTAGATAGGTGTGTGCCTACACCTTTAAGGCACACCACCATCCTGTCCCAAAAAATTCCCCCTCGTAGGAATGTGGGATTGTTCACTGTTCCCTCCAGGACACGGGTCTTACAATCCACCTCCCTTAGGGCCGAGCGTCCTCGCTGGCACACTTCCCGGTCGGGGTCTGGCTCTGATACCAAATTGTCAGGACCCAACCCACCTCGGCCGGGACCTGACTCATCTAGCACCATATTGTCCGCTTTGGGCCTCGCCCTCACGATTTTGTTTTCGGGAGCTCATGGTGCAACTTCCCAGGGGGTCACCCATCATGGAATTGCACCAGCCTCAACTCGCTTAACTTTGGGGTTCTAATCCCCCCCAAAGCCACTTGAGCTCCCAAAAGGCCTAGTTTAGATCAGAGTTACGCAGCGGCACCCTCTATCTAACCCTATATTTTCCTCTTTGGGCACACCTGCGCCCGCAAGGTTTTGTTCCTGGGAGCTCACGGTGCAACTTCCCAGTGGGTCACCCATCATGGGATTGCACCAGCCTCCACTCGCTTAACTTTCAAGTTCCCCCGGAATCCAAAGCCAGTGAGCTCCCAGAAGGCCTAGTGCTAGATAGGTGTGTGCCTACACCTTTAAGGCACACCACCATCCTCTCCCAGACCATTTCCCCCTCTCAGGAATGTGGGATTGTTCACCGTTCCCTCCAGGACACGGGTCTTACAGTCCATGTCCATCAGGTCCCATAACTCTAGTAAACACCCCCTCTCGAAAAGCTTCATCATCTTGTTCCTGCTCTTCTCCTTCTTCTAGGAACTCGTTAAATTGATTCTATAGAAACATCCAAAGTTAACAAACCAAGGAAAGTAGACTATAACATAATCATAAGAAAGAAACCAAATTACATCATACTAACAATTATATTAGCACTCTCTTTATCAAAAACATCAGTAGCATCATTCTTTATTTTCTTTGTTCGTGTTTCAATGTACATACTCAACAGATTTGTTTTCTCTCCCTTTTCCTTCCTCTTAAAAAAGCAAAAGAAAAACACATCCAATAGGAAATGGTATCTTATTAACTAGGTCATTACTTATACTATATAAAGATGTTACTGATTCTAATAGAATAACAAACTAGACAAAAAATAACCAAGTATATGCTATCAAAATTAGATAGAAAATTAATAAATAGTGATTTTCCTTTATGGATCAATTGAGCAAATAAAGTAGGACCAGCTCTATGAGGAGCACATCTTTGTGAACCATTTGCGTTATTTACCTCATAGCATTCGAATAGGACAATAATTCAATCAGATTTCATCTCTTTATTATAAATTTGTAATCGTATTTAATATACATACCTTAACAGTAGGAAGATCCCAATACCGGACCAAGATCTTCCATTGATCTATAGGAACCTGTGGCAGAGTGATGGCTAAACTTTCATCACCAGTTTCATATTTTTCATATCAATCATCCTTCACCCAAGACTTCTAGTCCCTCTATCTATAACCAACTACTCGTAGGCAATGATCTCTATAGGAATCAGGGACATCAGTATTTTCCTACAGATTGGAGAAAATAGTCATTAATAAAATTTTGTACATATTTGCATCACTAAAACTAGGTAACTTTGTAAGTTTTCTAACTTTGACATCGTCCTAAATATAATTTAATATATCATCAGGCATTTCATCCCATGAGATATATGTTAGAGGGACCTTTTGGCAATTACGTGCTATGTTACGTGCTATGACTCCAAGTTGGGAAGAAAACTTATTTGCATTTACTTTTATTGGCTTCCAGTTAGCATCAAAATCAATGTGAATTTTTGTTCGAGTACCCAACTCAGTGATAGCACGAGTAGGACCTCGACCATTCCTAATATCCTCAGACTTAACTTCACCTAGTAGGTAATGTAACGACCCGTCCCAAATTCCATGATTAGATTAGTGACTAATCACGATTAGTGAGGTTAATCGGTGATTAGTTAGGCTAAATCGGACGAACGATGCGAAATGACCGTTTTGCCCCTGATGGTGGCAAAACGTTGACTTTTCAATCGGAGCGGTCAAATGGACTTTGACCGATGACCGTGACGTAGTTCGTGACGTCACAAGTTCATAGACAGGTGGCACGTTCAATTCCGACGTTCGAGGAGGAAGTTATGACGTTCGGAAGTTTAGGGGCATTTTGGTAATTTTGGATAAAAGGGGGTCAAATGTTGACTTTTTGACCGGGAGGTCCGATGGCCGAGGGCCAAAGACCGTTACGTAGATAAGGAAGATACGAATTCGTAGACAGGCGGCACGTTGAATTCGGACGTTCGACGGCGAAGTTACGGTTCACGGAAGTTCCTGGTTACTATTCACAATTACACGTTTTACGAGGACCGTTTGTCTTTAGTGGGGCCAGTTACTTTTCAGCAACCAATGGATGAGTGACAAGTGTCACCCATCCACTGGCTACCATTCCATATACATGCATCCATCCATATAACCGTGCATCCATTTTCCATTTTTCCTCCAACCAAACCCGATCCCATTTCTCACCCAAACCCATTCAACCCTTCCCAATGATCGTATAGGGGAGACCAGAGAGTGAGGATGGACCGGTGGATGCTGGTGGCCGGCCCAGGACGCACCGCCGTGGACGGCGGAGGAGGAGGAGATCGAGGTAATCGGTTTTACCCGATTTTGTCCATTTTCAATATTAGTGGTTATGGGTCATTTTTGATTGTTTTAATGAATTAGTTAGGATGTTAAGAAGCCATTAGGAAGGTTTTGGGAAGGTTTGAACGTTGAGGGACCTCTGGGGAGGATTTCGAAAAATTGAACCGTGAGGGGATTTTTGGGTTCGCGGGTTTTAATCGGTTTTAGGTTGTTTTGTTAATTAGGATTGATAGGAAAGATTAAAAGAGGAATTTAGGGATTAAAATGGGACAAAACGGACGAAAAATGAAGAGTGTAGGGGCCTGGACCGGCCACGCCGGTCCAGTTAGACCGGAATTGCAGAGAAAACTGGACCGGCCCGGTCGGACCGGTTCGATCGAAGGAAGAAGACGGTACTGTAGCGGCGCGTGAGGCCCACGCGCAGGCAACTTCCAGTGGTGCGTGTGGGCGCGTGCTAGGGTTTTTGGGGATGTGTTCAACATACGAAATCATCTATTCGATGTAACGAACATTTTGGGACTGGTTTCGAGTCAATCGGACACCGTCTCGATATGTTTCGGGGCATCGGAAGGTTTAGGTTCGGTCTTAAAAATAGTTAGAAATACGGGAAAATACTGGGGCTTTAGTGGGAGGTTAATTAAGTAGTTATTAACCTTCTATTAAAATTTGGACAGGTTTGGGAGTCCCGGTGATGACGATTGACCCGGGAGACGATTATGGCACGCGTATCGAGGCGCGGCTTCGGACGGTCTGTGAGTGGACCTTGTTTTCTAAATTGGTGCATGCATAAATGTTTATTATATGTTTTAAATACTTGTTTGTGTTGCCATGAGTGCATTTGGATGTGTGGTTACGTATAGGCACGTATTTCGAGGTTTCAGCCATATACGGTGCCTATACGGGGCTGTATGTCTTTATTGGTCTAAATGAAATGGTTTTGGATTTCCAAATGGATTATGAATATGATTTTATGATGTTGATTTGGATGCTTGTGATTTATATGGTTTCACGTATTTTGAGGCAATTTACGTGCTTGCACGTAAATCGAGATTTTCCGGTTTTACTCTGATTTTCCATTCTTATGGTTTTTGAAATAGTTTAATGAAATGGTTTTGGATTTGAAAAGGTAAACTCGGGTTCGAGACCCAGTTGCTTTACGGAATCGGGCCGGAGGCCCAGTTGGTTTACAATTCGGACCGGAGGTCCAGTTTCTATGTGGATTCGGGCCTAGCGCCCAATTATGTGTTACCAATGGTTTTTATGATTCATGACGGTTTATGGGAACTGGCATGAATCCTTGAAATGGATTTACGGGTCATGACGGTTTATGGGAACCGGCATGAACCCATGAAAGGATTTTATGGTTCATGACGGCTTATGGGGGCCGGGCATGAATCCTTGAAAGGTTTCAAGAATGATTTCAAAAGGTTTTTCATATACCATCCTTTATATATGATTGTCTCCTCCGGGGAGGGTCGTTGGCCTGGGTGGACCCCGGAGTAGTCACGGAGCACTAACTGAGTGGAGTCGCCCCCCAGTTGGGTTCCTTTCTCTCAGGATGGGCATGGTTCGTTTTACCTTCAGGGAGGGTCATTGATCTACGGACATTGATCTGGGTGGACCCTGGAGAGACTTGGGTTTGAGACCCCGGTTAGCACACATGTAGCTTTATTTTACCGTGACAGGTTCTGGATATGAATATAAGGGATAAACATGATTTAAGTTGGTTTGGGAAATTATGTTTTATGATGATAAATTGGTTTTGGGCAGGAGCCCGTGTGACTTGTATTTACGGAACTTGGGGTTGTGACCCTATTTATGGATGTTTTAACATATATGATTGGATAAATGATTTTACTATGCATGCATGCTTTTTAGTGGAGGGTATAAAGGTCTTTGAGGAAATGTTTTTATAAACTCTTTATTTTTGTCCACTCACAGTCTTTCTGTTTTTAATACCCTTCAGGTTGACAGCGGATGTGGACTGTAGTAGAGATCGAGATATCACATGCCTCCTTCGGATCCTGGCGTACTCTGAAAGCTCGGGAGGGCAAAGGTCGGAAATATCCCTTGTCTGACACTTCATGTCAGACGGGAGCAGGGTCATCCCGCGTTAATCCCGGGGGGATTGGGATGGGTCCTGTCAGGTAACCAATTGCAAACACATAATATATATGAGTAATAGTTGGATAAATCACTAGGTAAGTACCAATAAAAATGGTGTTTGGATTGAAAAACCTGTTTAATTAGATGGGGCGGTCAAAGTGTCATTCTGACAAATATATGAAGATTGATTAGGCCCAAGTAGTTGCGTCTCTAATTGAGACCGCGATGGCATCATAATTGTTGCTTGTTGAGTCTGATTTGACGTTGTCCGTTGAGACCACCTAGATGAAGTGGGTTGAGTCAGACCTGCTATGGATCCATGCTGCTGAGAAGATTGACCTTGTGTCCTACCTTTCTTAGGTGTCACATGAGATGGGGGAATTAAGTCCTCCATTGTTTGACCTTTCACTCTCTTTGGTGCCACAACCTGCTCCATAAACATTAATCAACATCACTACTATTCCATTAATCAACCATCAAAATCTCAATTGTAAACAATAATGAATTACCTTATCACATATGCTACATAAATTATGTACAAAGCAAACAATGAAAAAATATTCCCACATGCAAACAACAACTAATCCAAGTCCTCTCGTTATTCCTATTCATCTTTCATTTCAACTTGACTGGGATCATCAATGTCTACTGTTCGGCCTTTTACTCCTTCCCTCACCCAACCAACATCTTCATCATTCACATAAATGATGTCATCCAAATGTTGGGAGTGCATACAACTCTACTTGTGGCACCATTGTCGGGCTATGAAAAGCATCATTTGAATACATATCAAATAGCTCTTTGGCCGTCATATTCAAAACAACATGCCAATATGGATCCACTGGGTCTTGTACAAAACAAACATGTTTTGCTTGATGTGCTAAAATGAAAGGCTCATCACCAATTTCATTATCTTTATATAACAAGCAGTTGAAATACACAAGTGTTAATTTGAACTCATGTTCTTTCATTCCACCAAGAGTATCGACCCAATCACTCTTGAACAAAACAAATTCCAGTGAATTTTTATACCAAATCTCAACCACATCTGTCAAAAATCCATAAAAGGTGACATCACCTGAGAGTGGATTTTGGTCCCTAGTACTAGCATAACTCATAGTGGCTGCTTTCAAAACTACTCCAGAATTTTGAGTGGTTCTATTTTTTTTCACTTTCTTCCGTGCAAAATTTATAGCAGTTGATGACGTATCCTTTGAACCTGCATGTGAAATGGTGAGGGCCATTAGCCAAAGTAATAATTTCTTCGGAAAATACTGAATTTTTAATTCTCTGTTGTGTTTGAACCTATAATATAAGTATCAGAATGAATTCAAATGGTATTTTATTTTAATTTAATGGATCTACATTAAGTATATAGATATAAGGATGAAAAGTACTTCCATAGATTTTGAACCATGTGTGAAATGTTTCATTATGAACTTATCTAATATAATGACTTGACCTACAAGGCATCTCTTGTGACAGTGTTTCAACATGTAAACTGTATATAATGAGAGTTATTATTTAAGAAGAATATAATATAAAAACTATAAGCACATTTTGACTTACTTCCGAAATGGTGTAACACCATATGTGTTGACTAGCACATACCTATGTGCTTGTGCCCATGTAACTTCATCAAGACAAAGTTTAATTCCTTTAGTTAAAGGAAGACCAAAGGCACTACTACCATAGTCATTTCGACCAGGTCTATTAAGTTTCGTCTCTACTTCGTTTAGGTATCTTGCGCAAAAATTCATGCATTCTTCCAACAAATAACCCTTAGCAATTGAGGCCTCAAGATGGGCACGATTCCGCATTTAATGTTTTAGTGTTAATAGATACCTATAAGAAAGTACAACAATGTCGATTAAAATTGGGATCAACCAGCCACCATTATGTAGACCTATAACATAACCTGCAACTTTTCAAAGAGTTCAATACATTATCTAAAAAATCACAAGCAAAGTTGAGGTAAAGTATGTACACATTCACGGTTCACCATAGACCATAGCGCAATTATGGAACCAAAACATGAAGCTTTCAATGAAACTTATACTACAAAAGTTTTGGTGTTGATGTGCATCGTGTCAATTTATATTCATTATCACTGTTCAAAATGGCGGCCGCCTAGTCCGCCTAGGTGCTCGAAGGTGAGAAACTTCCCCGCATAATGGCTAAGTGCGTAGGTGAATTTGCGTGTATATCTTTATATATATATATTTAGTTATATAAGTTCTTATATATATAGATTTAGATATATAAGTTATTTTATTTATTAAATACTTAGTTAATAATATAAGTATTAAATTAAAATAAAGATAATAAATTTAAAAACTTAGCATGTTGTATAATAAAATTAATATCAAACTTACATTTTCAACATTTATAATTGCCAAAAAAATTTATTTATCTAGATAATTGATTTTTTTATGGAAATATTTGATAGTATTCATTATATTATTACTTTGTTGAATTTTGTCTTTAAAAAAAACCACCTACGCGCTAGGCTCCTATCGACCGCCCTAGAAGCGCCTAGCGCCATTTCGAACCTTACTTATTATATACCAGTATGAGTTATTGTTTTGAGAAAACAAAAATGAGTCCCTACATATAAAAAAGAGGAGAGGGAATCATATAATTCCCAAAATTCCCAAACAACCAGTAACTTCAAAAACAAAAATCAGTCGTAAAATGCCTTAGTCAAGTTACAGAAGTAATAGGTAACATACCCAATACATTGTCATAAATATACCTCTCAATAGGATACATCCATCGAAATTGAACAGCTACAACAATCAATGCTTCCTCAGCCAGATGAATAGGAAAATGTTCCATTACATTGAAGAAAGGACGGCGAAAAAAATGTTCTCCAACTAGCAGAGTGTATGCACAACTCGATCTTGAATATATTCCAGATTAGATGGTCAGTTCACTTTGGAGCAAATTTGTTTAAGAAAATTAGTTTACTCAATCAATGCTTCAACAACATGCTTCGGCAAAGCTCTACGTGCTACTACAAGAAGTAATTGCTGCATTAATATATGATGATCTTGATTCTTAAGGCCCTAAATACTACGCTCTTTCATGTGTACATGTCGAGAAATATTAGAAGCATAACCATCTGGGGCCTTTATGTTTTTCAATACTTGAGGAACACTTCTTTGTTATCTTTATTCATAGTCAAACATGCAGATGGTAGGTATGCTTTCTTAGAACCACGATCTTGAGGATGCAAAGGTTTTCATATGCCTATTTCTTGTAAATCACGCTGAAAATTTAAATTATCCTTGGTTTTGTTGGCAACACCCAACAAAGTCCAGATTATATTCTCACTAATATTCTTTTCAATATGCATGACATCGAGATTATGAGGAAGCAAATTCTGCTTCCAATACTATAACTCAAAGAAAATACTTTTTTTTTTCTTCCAAAATGAGTCATAAGTTTTCTTTGAAGTTCATCTTTTTTCCTCTTTTGAATGTCATCTTTTTTATACTCGGTAAGTGTTCCTTGAAATTGTCTTTCATATTAGTTCCAGAAAGTTTTGGTGGTGCTTGTGCCAATTGTCGTGTGCCATCAAAAGAAACTTTATCCTTCTGAAACTTATGACCAGTGGGAAAAATCAACGATGACCCATGTAACAATACTTTCTTCTATTTCTCAACCAACACAATCTAGTGTTCTTATTACAACATGGACATGCCTTGGCACCTTTAGAGCTCCAACCTGACAAATTCGCATATGTTGGAAAGTCATTGATAATCCGCATTATAGTCGCACGTAGTTTAAACATCTGAGCTCTTGAGGCATCATAAATAAGTACACCTTCATGCCATAACTTCTTCAACTCTTCAATCAGTGGTTCTAGATATATATCGATCTTATTGCCAGGTCTTTCCGGGCCATCTATTAGCATAGCAAAAATATAGAAACACTGCTTTATGGACAAATATTATACGGAATTAGAACAACATGCCATGTACTATAAGGGTAGGTCAATGTTCTAAATGGTCTGAAACTATCTGATGCTAAACCAAGCCTAACATTACGAATTTCACTAGAAAAATCAACATTCTTTGCATAAAAAGTTTTCCATGCAATTGTGTCAGCAAGATGTCTTACCACACCATCATTAGTGCGTCCCTCAACATGCCATTTTATAAGAGAAGCAGTCCTAGGTGACATAATAAATATTTGCAACCTTAATTTAAAGGAAAATATCTTACTTATTTTGCAGGTATCTTTCTATCGCCATTCAAAAAAGAATTAAGCCGAATTTCAATCTTTTTGTATCTTGATTCTTGAAAATTGTCACATTTTTTCTAGTTTATAGTCCTCATTTCTAAACAGCATACAATTATTGAGGCACGCATCCCAAATCTTATAGGTAAAACCTAGGTTCGATGTTATCTTTTGAGTATCTAGATAAGAATCTGGTATCTTCACTTCTTTAGGGAAAGCTTTTCTCAAGAGAGTTAACAAGAGTGTCATTCACTTGTTAGGCTAACCAGAAAGCACCTTGATATGCAATAGTCAAACAATAAATGAAAACTAAGTAAACTTTTCACACCCTGGATACAAAGGACATTCTGCATCTTGTAGTAATTAAAAAAAAATTAGTTTCATCATCTGGCCCCTTACCATGTTCATTTTCTATTTAGTGATCATTTCCTCAACTAGGATCCAAATGATGATGCCCAATTGCCTCATTTACCATTTGAAACATATCATCAGGTGCAAATAAAGCTGATCTAGTGCAAACAAAGCTGATCTAGTGCCCATGATAAGTCCAAACTTTATACTTCGACATAAACCCATCAACTATTATATGTGCTCTTGCTACCTCCCTCGTAAAAAGGTAGTGATTGGAACATCTCTTGCAAGGACAATAAATCCTAGTATCACCTATATTGTCAAACGCAAAATCCAAAAACCTCTCAAGTGCATTACGATATTGGTCAGATGGCCTATCTATTGTGTCAATCCAACTCTTGTTCGTTCCTAGTTTCTATAAGCAAAAATAGTAAAAAATACACTTTGAATGCACTACAATATGACATATGGAAGAATTAAGAGTATATGCCTAGGTATGTGGATGACTATAGCTAGGTTTTAGTCGGCTACCTGAAACCATTTTCCTTTTTACTTAATCTACAATATACACAATTACAAAGCTAAGCTATTGGAATATATAATACTCAAATAACAATCTTAACATTTCTTTTCAATGGACATCCCAAGAAATGAGAATATGAGATGAAAGATAAAACTATGAAAGCAATCTATTTTGAGCATCACAACAACTTCCAAGTTATGATTAGGGGCAACAGAAAAAAAAAACAAAAGAGAGAAATTGAAGCAGATAAGGAAAATAAATAGTGCGTGTTTCGAAGAAGGATAATAGGTAATGACTGAAATTAGTAGTATATATGAAGATATAAATAAATCAATCAAGAGAAATAAAAATAATGAAATTTAAAGTTTAAAACGACAAAAATATTGGATATCCAGTTCACTTTCTATGAAAATCGAATCTAATAGTTTCCATAAAACATAATTAAGTTAATGATGGACGGAGGTGTAAATAGAAATAATAATTATTGGTGATGGAGCACGTACATATCAGGTACAGGCACAAATCTCATCCTATTACCAAGTTATTATGAGACAATGCATGGAAATTCAGATATCTAAATAGAAGAAATAATCTGACTATAAAACCATGCAATCCTTTTGAACAATTCTGGAAACAGCAATAAAAAACAATAAACAAATATTACAAAAACTTGAACTAAACAAAGATGATTTTGAGCTTGAATATACAAACAATTATGGCTACTTGTGTTAGAGTATTTCTGAGCTATTTAAGTACAAACAAATGGTATGTAATACCAAGTTAACCCATTGTTTTTATTCAGGAAATTAACTTATAGGTCCTTACTAATATATAAGGTTATTCAAAAACTTGTATATAGAAAAATTAACCTCATCGGTCCTTTGACTAGTCAAAGAACTATACACTTTAAATTAGACCATAGTTTTTATTAAAATAAAACTAGTGTCATCCAATTGTAAATTAGTCCAGCAACAATCTAAAAAGTACTTACCAAAATCTATCATGATTTCAACATTACTTTTTTTTATTTTTTTATTATAAGATTATATTGAGGATTATGAAAACATTACTCCTATTTATAATTTTTTTTTTCACTTTCTCATTTAAAAAGTAATATAAGTATCTAATCTAACTTAATTAAGATAATTAAAAAGTAATAATTTTTCAAAATTACTTTTAAATTTTAAATTAAAAAATTATTTTTCTTCCGATATTAAATAATTTGGTTAATTTCATATAGTTTAGGATTTAATTCTTGAATTTTGTGCTAAAATTCAAGAATTTCAAGAATTAAATCCTATGTCGTATGATTTTCCACCACCATAAACACCCCCACCCCCCCCCCCCCCCCCCCCCCCCCCCCCCCCCAAAAAAAAACCTATACCCTACCATTGAATCCTAGACAATTCGAACTTTATTTTTTATTTTATAGAAAAAATTCAATTTTAACTATATACAATATATATAGTATACATATATAATATTTATTATATGCATAATATAATAAAAGGGCCCAAGATGCCCAGGAAATCAAATACCATGGGGCACATGGGGCAAAAAGGACAAAAAAGACAATGTTATTTTTAATTGTTTAAAGGAATTCTCAATAACTCACTCATGCTCTTTATTGAATATAAAAGGGTAGATGTGGAACTTATTGCTTATAAATTATGTTTAGGGACTTTTGAATAAAAAAAAGTTTGAGATAAAGTCTTATTTTGTTTAATATACAAGCATTAAAGGTTTTAAATAAAAATAAAAGTTGTTAAGGGTGTAACAGTGATTTACTCTTTTTATTCTTGTTTATGTTGTTGGTATGTTATTCTAAATCCCTAGCGTTTATTCATATTTATTTTGGTTTCAAGTCATAACTTTAGATTTCGAATTTGACAGGCTAAAAAGGCTAAACATGTTGGAAAGGAAATGAAGAAACTATAGGCTGGAATGCTAATATGTTTTGAATGCTAACTCTAATGTATAGCAGCTGAGTGTGAACTAGGTTGTTTTATAACTATTAGTCTATTAGTGGTTCATGCTCCCAGTTAAGACCAAAGTTAGTTTAGAGGTTTATGAAAGCGTCCAACTTTACATAAGTTTTAGGAAAAACTATATAAAAGTACCTAACCTATAAGATCGATTTCAAAAGGTTCCCGAACTAAAACAAGTTTCAATTGCGTAACGAAACTATCAAAATATTTGTGGGACATTTTTAATACTGAGTTGGACTCCTTGTGGATAGAAAATAATTAAAAATTATATTATATTAAAAAAATTGATAATTGAGTTATATTAAAAATAAATAAATAAATAATAAAAAATCAAAATCAAATCCCTCATTTTCCTCCGTCTTCTCCATCCACTCCAAAATCCAGATGCAAAACAAATCCAAAACCCCCTGAGCAAAATGCAGAAATTGATTTTTAAACCCAGAAATTCTCCACAGCAAGATCGGAAATTTAACCCAAGCAAGATCGAAAATTTAAACCCCATATCTTTTCACCCTTGCAAGATCGAAAATTTAAATCCAATACTTCTCTTCATTGATTCCACTTTCTCTCACCCAGACGGCCTCTCGCTCCTCTGTATTTTCAATTTATCTCCAACGGCTCAACCTCTCACTCATTTCTTTTTCCAATCTCTTCGGTTTACTGTCATCAATCTGCAACCTTCGACGGCTGCAGAATCTCGAACAAAATGGCACTGGATTGACCCGCATCAACAAGAACACATCCTTTTCCAAAATCATTGAATAAAACTTTACCTAATTGGGTACCTCAAAAATTGATTTTTGGGGTTTCAGAGAAACCTAATTAGGTGTCTGAACCTGTTTGGTTTCTGGGAAAGTGAGTTGCTTTTGTGAAGAAAATTAGTGGGTCTTTGAGACCGAATTCGATTTTAGTGAAAACCCTTTTCTAATATTTTTTTTATCTTTTATGTGTGCCCTTCTAGGGGTTTTGATCTGGGGTCCATAATCCTCGTAAAATCAGAGCCATAACTGTCCCAACAATAACTCTCTACACGAGCCCGCCGAGTAGTGTGCTCAACGACCCACCCTTGCCAGATTAACGAGCATGCTGCACATGATTTCAAAATGAGCCCTTGATCTTCGTCCTCGGCGGCTTCCACGTCCCAAATTAAGCTCTCATGCCAATTCTTGTCGCCGACGGTGAAGTACGAGTCATCCTCATCGAGCTTTTCTAGTGGAGGAGAGGAAATGGGCTCGCTATGGAACGACATAGGCTAGGAATTGAAGGAATTGAGCACCTCGTTCCGGTATTAACCTTGCAAGTTCAATGGGTTTCGTTGAACCGGGACCAGAGCCACATTTCTGTGTTTTAGGGCCCAATTTCGTCTTCTAGTAGTGGGGGTTTCGAGTTGACCTTTTTCTCTAGTAATTGTTTTTTGGTTTTGTACTAAGGTGAGAAGAAAATGTGGGTTTTCTTGTTTTAGGTTTGCTCACCTTGGTGTTCTCCATCCGCTTCATGATCTCATCTGGATTTTCTTCATCCACTTCATGATCTCATTGGGTTTTCTTGATTTGTGGAGACAAGAATCTTGAATCTTGCTTGGGAGAATTTATGGTGTAAAAAATCAATTTCTGCATTTTTCTTAGGGAGGTTTTGGAACTAGTTTTACATCTAGGTTTTGGAGAGGATGGAGAAGACGAAGGAAGGGAGGGATTTGATTTTTATTTTTTTTTATTTTTTTAATTAATTTATTTTTAATATAACTCAATTTTTTTAATATAATATAATTTTTAATTATTTTTATCCACATGGAGTCCAACTCAGCATAAAAAAAAAATGTCCCATAAATGCCACTTGGACACTTAACAGATTTCTATATCATACTACTAACGGTGGTTATTTAGATGTTATATTTTGATAGTTTGGGTACACAATTGAAATTTTTTTAGGTTCGGGTATGTCAGGACCGATCCCATCTAGCTCCACATTGTTCGCTTTGGGCCTTGCCCTCACGGTTTTGTTCTCGAGAGCTCACGTGCAACTTTCCAGTGGGTCACTCATCCTGGGATTGCACTAACCTCAACTCGCTTAACTTTGGAGTTCCCCAAGAATCCAAAGCCAATGAGCTCCCAAAAGGCTTGGTGCTAGATAGGTGTGTGCCTACACTTATATGGCACATCACCATTTCTCTCGCAAGAATGTGGGATCGTTCACTGTTCACTTCAAGACACGGGTCTTACAATCCACCCCCCTTAGGGCCCAGCTTCTTCGCTGGTACACTTCATGGTCAAGGTCTAGTTCTGATACCATTCTGTCAGGACCTATCCCATTTATCACCATATTGTTCACTTTGGGCCTCGCCATCACGGTTTTTGTTCTCGGGAGCTCACGTGCAACTTTCCAGTAGGTCACCTATCTTGAGATTGCACCAGTGTCAACTCGCTTAACTTTGGAGTTCCCAAGGAATCCAAAGCTAGTGAGCTCCCAAGAGGCCTCATGCTAGATAGATGTGTGCCTACACATATAAGACATATCACCATTCCCCTTGCAAGAATGTGGGATCGTTCACCGTTCCCTCTAAAACACGGGGCATACAGGGTACCTTTTGAAATCGACCCTACAATTTGGGTATGTTTATGTAGTTTGTCCTATGTTTTATAGATATTGTTCTTCTATTAACTTGTTTAACAGTTATCTAGGAGCCATTCCGAAAAAATTTCCAACTAGTGATTAAGCTTTTGTGGCTTTTTCTAAGTACTCATTCTAAATGCTTTTCCACCATAGATTTTCTTGTTAATTTTGTATTTTCGTTAGTAGTTGTACCATAGATTTTGTAGAACATATTTTGTAAACCCGACTCCCTTCCTTTAAATATTTTATTCTTGTTTATGTTGGTATGTTATTCTAAATCCATAGCGTTTATTCTTGTTTATCTTGGTTTCAAGTCCTAACTTTAAATTTCAAATTTGACAAGCTGAAATGGCTAAACAAGATAAGAAGGAATCAAAGAAACTATAGTATGACTTGCAGTCTTTGCAGTTGAGGCTTGCTACAAGAAAACACATCTGCAGAAAACTACAAGAAAAAGTAATTTATTCTCAAGATAGCACAAAGGGTCAACTTTTCTATCACCCAACTTATTAAACATGATAAATTGAACTTCCTTCTTGGTGGTTTTTATATGCTTACTCATATCTAAACAAGTGAATTTTAAGTTCGAGACCTTGAGAACCAATATGCAAAGGAAAGGAAGACCTTACTCTTACTCTTACTCTTTTTTCTCTTTTATGTATCTTGTAGCTTTGCACATTGATGGTCCAAGGCGAAGGTTTGCACATTGATGTTCCAAGGCGAAGGTTTACACTTATACTTGTATTCAATGTTAAGATAATTACATTGCCTTAGACATATATTATATAGGATACTAATCCAAACAACTTCCACAAATCATAATAACTCTATTACAGCTAGCCTATATCTAATCCTCACAATAATACCTAAGTTTGTTTAGAACTAATCCAACAATAATAACTCTATTACACTTATATTATATAGGATAATTACATTGTTTTACACTTATATTACAACTAGCCTATAGCTAATCTAACAACAATAATGCCCATATTCATATTGTTGTTCTATGAGTAAATCTGCCCCTATTTGATGAGTATTCAAATAACTAATTACCACATCTATGAGCTTGAATATGCAAGCTAATGAGTAAACAAAATTTGGGGGAAAGATCAGCACATAATTTTACTAAGACTAGCACATATTTTTTCACATAATTTTTGTCTATTTGTCTATGCTACAATTTGGCAAACGCAATTTCGTATCAAATAGATGGAGCTTGATTTTACTGGAATCTCATTAGTTTGCGCTTTTTCGCTCATCATTAGTCAATCTCGTATGGGTTTATCTCTCATATGCACATACGAATCAACAAAATTTTCAGAACATGATAGGATTCTCATAAATCTAGAAGCTAATTTAGAGTTGGAGTCTTTTCTATTATCACATTAAGCTAAAATTTTTGAGTCAAGGAAACTAAATGGATTCAAAACTATCATAATTACATACCTTCTAAGCACAAGACGAACGACTTCTAATGATAAGGAAATGAACTGCTTCCAGCAGAGAGGGAGACGAACGACTTTACTTTGCTCACTAACCCTTTAACCCTCTAACCCTCTAACCCTCTAACGCTAGAACTATGGTGGAAGGATTATCAGAAAAGAAAAAACTGGGAAGGTACGAGAGAGAGAGGGAGAGAGAGAGAGAGAGAGAGAGAGAGAGAGAGAGAGAGAGAGAGAGAGATGAAGGCAGCAAAGTGCAAGACTAGGTGGGAGAAAAAAAATTTCATCTCAATGGGTGTTAGTTGTATGATATTTACGACGTGTTAATTGAAGTCGTATCAAATACCTAATCTGTCGCAAGTTTTTATTTTTATGACATATGTTGTTGGTACCATCGTATAAAATCTATATTGTACATATTTGCGACACCAATTGCGACATGACTTATAATAATGTAGTAAATGTTTTTACGCCACCAAATCCCGCGTAAATTGTTGGGCTTTTACGTGGGCTCCATGCCCTATCACAAAAAATGTGTCGTAAATGGGCCATTTTCTTGTAGTGATTATAGTTATCTACAGATGTATTTAAAAAGGATTTTAAATTATGCATGGATGCTTTTAATTAATGAGGGGAATTTATATTTGCCTTGGAACTGCGTAGGACTTTGTTGATTTTGTAAATTTAAATTTTAAACCGAATTGCTTCCGATTAACCTTTCCGGGTTTGTTTGTAAGTTACTCCGTCATTTTGTTGGATTAGTATTGTCTGAGTTTGGTTTAAGTCAAATTTGTTATTGATCTTTTCTCTAACATGTGAAAGTTTGGTTTGACACTTTTGCTAGCGAGTGAGGTTCGACCGATTTTTGATAAAATTCCCTTACATATTTGGTTTGTAGTGTGACGGTATTCCATGAAAAGTTTTGAGTTTTTAGAGGACGTCATAAGAGAGCAGGGTGTCTCACAAATTTATAAGGGAAAATTCAAAAGGGTTCGTGATAATGAGCCATCTTCTTTGGCCTAGTAAGCCACCGGTTGGTCTTTGTGCCACCTTACTAGGCCTTTGAGCCACATCTTGGTGTTTATACCCCTATCTTTTAACAAGACCTGCTCTTAAAACACTTTGAAAATCGTGCTCAGCTCAGCTCCCTCTAGCTACAATCCCAAAATACCGAAATTACCCTCAACTCTTGTAAGACAAGGGATATTCGTATTGCCTTATTGTTCATGCCTCCCCCTCTAGATCTTCCCCGATTTCCATGCAACAACCTGTAGGGTCATCAAAAACATAAAAAGTGTAAGTGGACAAAAAATAAATAATTTAAAAATACATTTATCAAGGAAAATAACATTAACCTTCTAGTTTCTAAAATATCTATGCATAGAACAAAAATTTGAACAAACGAAATTTAAATCAGTCTGTTGAAGCACGAAATGTTCCCATTTAGGATTACTCCTTGTTTAATGACCGCGTGATACATCTTCCTCTTCGTAACTTGTGGATTAAGAAGAGTAGTGGGTCTTCTGTTAGGGATCAACATCAGTGTGGTGCCGGCCTATTGTTCTCTAGCGATCAAGCTAGTAACTTTGTTCGAAAGAGGGTAGTAAATATTAAACTTGACAGAGTAATATTGAATAGTGAGTAATACTTACCTAGTTGGGAAATGTGCACCCCTTTTGTATGGGTGAGTAAGGTAGTCATTTTTTATAGTTTCGATGTGGGATAAATGCACCTCGATCGTAGTGCTGACATGTGGCACGTAGATCAAGGGTGGAGATGTCTCCATGTGTCGTCCCATGTTTAACCTAATACTAAGGTTTCGTATGTTGTGTGGGCTTAACCCATGTTTGGTATTTGGGCTTTTAGATATATGGGCCAATGAGTTTGATCCAATATGGTGTCAATAGAAATCCCCCAAGTTTGTGACTAAGGTGGAATTTCGAGGTTGGGGACTTGTCTTTGTTTTCCAAACTTGATGGGAAGTATACATGTAGTCCCCTAAGTCCCTTGGTCGAGACAGGACACTGAGTTGCACGTATACCTATGCTTGTAAGTGCGCAGTGGTCGATGTCTATGTAGTAGGTCAAAAAGTACGTGCTTACTTGTTTGTTGTGGATAATGCTTGTTGTTTGTTTTACACCACTCGATGTGTTTGTTGGAGGCTGAAAAGTATGTTTGTGATGATTATGTCAGTCCACGTAGTGTGGTGTCATGGTACTCTGTATGGTTGGCGTTCATCGAGCGGTATGCGTAGCTTAATTGACATGTGCGGGTGATCAACCATGAATGGGTTGGTTTATTCAATAGGTGTAGCATGATAAGTGGTTTGGTGGGTGTCCACTGAGCGGTTTGTGTAGCTCGGTTGACATGCACTAGTTGTCAGCCGTGAATGAGTTGGTGTATGCAGTAGGTTTAGCATGATACTTGGTTTAATAGGCATCCACCGAGCAGTCTGTGTAGCTCAGTTAATGCTTTCAAATTGTTTTGGTGAGTCTGCCTATGCGATAAGTTTGGACTTGAATTTTTGGTGGTGATGATGGTCGGGAGCTCAGTGCATCATGTCGCTTGGTGGTACCTTCGGTGGCTGATTTGTATGGTCCGTGATGTTTCCTTATTAAATTTGGTTCAAAGTCCGTCGGCCTGCTTGTCCATTGGTTTGTCGACTAGCTTGTCCCTGGTTGGTCGACCTACGAGAAGGTTGGTTTTCTCAGCCTGTGATGATTGGCCTTTGAGACGAGATGTGATACATGTGTCGTTCAGATACGCTTTTATGTGACACATGTCGGTTGCTAAGGTGTGTGATGCCTCATTATCCATGCCATTCTCTATAAATAGGAAGGGACCTCCACCAATTTTTTCACTTTGCATTTGTTGAGTTTTGAACGAATTGCTATCAGTTTGCAAGGCGATTTCCAAAAAGCTCCCTAGTGTGGTCTTCATAGTGGTGCGATTTCTGACGTGGTTCATCGACTTTGAAAAACCACGAGAAGTGGTCTTCTTTCTAGTTTTTTTTATTGAAGGTCTTGCAAAACGGGGAAAGAACTCGATAAGGTGAGTGCTCAGACCTTCCAATTTGTGGGGTCGGCCTCTGAGTATTGTTTTCTTTGTAGTTGTTTGAGAATAGTAACTCGAAAAAGGGGAACTATTACAACTCAGAAGTCGATGAGCCCTTATTTTAGAGTCGGACCTTGAAGTAGGAGTGGTTGAGAGGTCTGGTGGTGGCAATGTTCTTGTCGATGTTGAGACCTTAATAGGGCTTTGATGCTTACCCATGGTCATCATAAGGGTAGTGTCTGCATCCTCAATGGTGGCTCGTTTAGTTAGCACTCAGTCTATCGGGCTATGTCACTTTTGAAGGTCCCATTCCCATTCATAGTGCACAAAATGGCTAATCAAGAGATCGAGGTTAGCCTAAGTAAGCTCCGAGTAGAGTTTTAGAGTGCCCGACTTAGTTGAAATTTGGTTTCCATCCAAGGGCGAGGTGTCAAGCAATCCCCCGGACAAAATGGCCTTATTCTATACCAAGCTGATGCGCAACGGTGTTTGATTGCCCCTTCATCCATGGTTCTTGACTAGCTGAATCCCTATGTGTGGATAGTGCTCTGCTTTCTCTACACAGCCTTCTAATGGGCCAAAGTTCCCGAGCTCACCTATGCCTAGCTCATGTATTTGTATGAGTTCGGGTTCGAGCAACAGAGCACCGGGTGGATTTAGGTTCGACGTGTGAAGAAGTCCAAGAGGAGTGAGTTCATACAAGATAAAGTTCTACTTTTTTGGTGGCGAGTGGGAGAGGAGCACCGAAGGGGGGTCCGATAGTGGGTAAGTTTGGGTCCAAAGGTGCTACGTGTTGGCGATCTTGAGGTGTCGATTATTTCTTTTGATATTTTTTCCTTCTTTGTTCCAAGTAATATCATGATGCTGACTATTAACTCGGTGTGAAGGTTTGTTTTTTAGGACACCTCCAAGGACGAGAAGGAGATTCTCAAGAGCTTGAAAGCGTGCCTACACAACTTAGAATGTAGCCGAGTAATACTTTGGTTGCTCGGTTTTCATCACGAAGCTAGGCTGATTGACTTAGATGAAGGTAAGTTTATCACTCGTTTTACTATTTTGTTGTTTTTTGTTGTCGGTTACTGAGTAATTTTTTGGTCTTGTAGTCCTAGAGCATCTAGGCAACAAAATTATGAAAGAGGCCAAGAAGCTAAAAATGAAGGTGAAAGAGGCTAAGAAATCATACAAGGTCGATGAGGAGTTTGGTAAGGACAAGGTCATAGCCATTGAAGAATATGTTCCACTCAGATGGCCATTCTATTTAATAAAAAGAAGAAGAAAGTGAAAAAGATGCCAAAAGATGCCCATCTCCCTGTGGACAGCTCGGGACTTGGTGTCTAACTGAGAGGCTAACCAGGTCGACTTGGTGTCTCATGAGGATGAGCATTCTAGTTTGAGGCCGAGGACTCATCAGCTGGAGACTAACAAGTCGGTCGACATGGAGTAAGAGAAGGTTCTATCACCTAACGCGAGGTGATTGAAGATTCAGTGAGAGGCCAAGAACATCTTGAAAGCTTAGTCGGTGATGGGGGGCACTAGTTATTTTTTATGGCCCCAGAGAGGTTTTCGCTGCCTCCATCTCCACCTCGGCTTGATGATAGGATTGTAGAGATATTGGCTCAACGTGGCGAGGAGGTCGATCTTGACCTCTTCACTAAGGATGACTCAGTCGCTAATCTTCATCGGCCTCTTTCTCAGCCAACATCTGTTATCCGAAGCATATGGTTCTTTGGTGAATCGTCTGTGTTATGGGGCTTCAATTCCCCTTGGGAATTTGGCCAGTTCTCGTGCCAAGATGTACAAGCAGGAGATGAAGACGGTGCTCCTACTGCTCGGTAATGTAAGTTAGTGTTTTCCTATTTTTGTTTCAAGTATCTTTTCTATGCTGAGTGTCAGATCGATCTAACTAGTTTTTTTTTTTTTTTGCAGTCTTTTTGCGAAGACTACCTGCAATTTTCCAATGCTCAGAAGAAGGTTTGCTCGGCCTTGTGGGAGAAAGAGAATCTCAAGAAAGAACATGAAGAGTAAGCTCCCAAACTCAGGGAGGCCGATCTAGCAATTAAGGCCAAAGGTGATCTGACTAGGCAGCTGGAGGCCGAGAAAGGAAGGTGGCCGAGCTAGAGTGGGCCAAAGAAGATTTAAAGCAGGAGTATTTAGCTGGAAAAGAGGAGCTGAAGGAAAAGGTGGTGGTGGTAAAAAATGACAGCATCCAACACTGGAAGAAGCTTAGTCGAGTGAAGGCAAAAAAAAAGGTTGTGGTAGAGTTCAAGCAGTCTTCTGAGCTAAAAAAGATCAAGATGGATCATGCCATCGACTGCAACAGGGTATTCTTCAAGAACTTCTTCTAGGACTTCTTCCTTCACAACCCTAGCTAACAATCATGATCCCATGGCTCAACTGGGATATGCAGGCTAAGCAATTTGAGTCCAACCCCAAGGAGGAGGTAAGTGATAAAGGGCAGGACACTAAGGGGAAGGCCTAGGTGGAAGAGTTTTAGCTAAAGTAGAATGAGGAGGAAGAGCTAAAGTCAAAGTAGGTTGAGTAGAAGGATCCTATCCTGACAGAGGCATTGGGGACAGAGCAGAAGTAGTTGTAGTGGGCCTCTTACATTTGTATTTTTTTTGTTTACTCTGTTGGCCAAGGCCATTTTGTAATTCTTTTCCACCAAGCCCATGATTAGTTATGAATGGAATCTGACTTTTATCTATCCTTGCGAGTTTTGCTTCCATGATTTTTTTTCTAACTCACTTGTGATTTCGAACCGAGTGTAGTGTTCCGATTCGATTGTTTGAGTCATGGGATGAGTCTAGTCCCAGTAAGGTAGTGTTTCGACTATATTATGATTTGTGGGCCGAGTGTAGTAGTATTCTGACTCTAATATTTTTTTTTTGTTTATACTATTGGTCGAGGGCCTTTATAATGCTCTTTGACCGAGCCTTAGGTAGTTATGAATAAAATGGACTCATATTTTCTTGCTTCTCAAGTGCTTTCAATTTTTCGTTGTTTATCTAACCAAATCACAATGATAAATTGAGTGTAGCGGCAATGCTGCTTGCATGTTTGCGTTGAGGCCAAGTATTTATTGTAGGGCAAGTGAGATTTGTACTCTGACTAAAATGTTTGAGTCGTAAGCCCAATGTTCGAGTGTAGGTCGAGTGTTACCTATACTACGACTCGAATGTTTGAGTCGAGGCCAAGTGTTGAGTGTGGGTCGAGTGCAACCTGTGCTCTGACTTGAATGTTTGAGCCGTAGGCCTAAGGTTCGAGTGTAGGTCGAGAGTGCCTATATTATGACTCGAATGTTTCAGTCGTATGCCAAAAGGTTCAAATAGGCTGAGTGTGCTTGTACTCCGACTCGAATGTTTGAGCTAAGGCCAAGTGTTGAGTGTAGGCAAAGTACGACCTATACTTCAACTCGAATGATTGAGTCGTAGGCTCATGTTTTGAGTGTAGACTGAGTGTGCATGTACTCTGACTCAAATATTTGAGTTGTAGCCCTAAGGTTCGAGTATTGGCCACTTGTACATGTAGTCTGACTCGAATGTTTGAGTTGCGGCCAACTATTGAATATAGGTCGAGTGTAACCTGTACTCTGACCTGAATGTTTGAGTTGAAGGACCAAGTTTCAAGTGTAGGCCAAGTGTGCTTGTACTCCAACTCGAATGTTTGAGTCAAGGCCAAGTGTTAAGTGTAGGCCGAGTGCGACCTATACTCTAACTCGCATGTGTTGAGTCTATATGTAATGTTTTTGTTATGTGTAGTTAGTATGATTTTCAAGAAACTTGATATTGATAATGTGGGCCAAATTTGGTTAATTACATCGGTAGATAAGAGACAATAAAAAAGTGGTCGGCCTCTAGTGTTTACCCTATGAGTTGGCCAACTCATATGGTCTAGGTTGGCAGACTTGTGTAATCTTGTAGAGGCCTTTCCAGTTCAGCCCAAGAGTACCGACTGGGTGATCTTTGGTTGCGAGGTTGACCTTCCTTAGGACCCAATATCTGACCTAAAAAGTGTATGGTTTGAATCTTGCAACGTGATTTTAGCAGAGTCGTTACCTTTAGGTGACATCCCTCAAGTTGGCTTGTTCTCAATGTTCTTCGATGAGGTTCAAGTTGAGTGCGAATTGTTGCTCATTCAGCTCCACTTGGTACATCATGACTCGGTTGGATGTTTCTTGTGTCTTGGCTAGGATAACTAGATATGTCCTGAATGACTTTGAGAGTGATGTCTCATTTGTGGCTGTCCAGTTTGAAGTGCAGTATGACCAAAGTGTATTTGGGTGGATTTCATACCACTTTCCCTTGGTTTCATCGAGTTGTGCCTTCAGAGTGTGCTTGATGATCTTGATGACGCTTTGACTTAGCCATTTGATTATGGGTGAGCAGAAGAGGAGAATCAAAGGTGGATGTTGTGTCTTTCATAAAAGGCATACAAGGGGAATCGTCGAATTGCTTTTCGTTGTCCATGACAATACTGTGCGGAGGACTGAAGTAGCAGATGATGTTTTGGAAGATGAAGGTTTCAATCTGCGTGGTAGTGATGGAGGCTAAGGCCTTGGCTTCAACCCTCTTTGTGAAGTTCTATGTTGCTACCATGATGGATTTTGTCTGCCCCTTCCCAGTTGGCATCTTGTCGATCAAGTCAAGCCCCAATTGTGAGAATGGACATGGAATGAACATGGGAGTAAGGTTTTCTAGCGGAAGGTAGAGGAAGGGAGCAAATCGCTGGCACTTGTTGCATCTCCTGGTGAAGTCTGCCGGATCCTTATGGATGCACGACCAATAGAAACCTTGGCGAAAGCCTTGTACGCAAATGACAGGAAACTAGAGTGTTTTTCACAAATGTCAGCATGTATCTCTTCTGGGATGGCTCTTCCGGATTCTAGGATGAGGCATTTCAGGAGAGGGAATATAAATCCTCGCTTGTAGAGTTGGTTGTTGATGAGGGTGTATTGGGAAGCTTCTCGTAGGATCTTCTTGGCTGTAAGTTTGTCTGAAGGAAAGGTCGCATCGCTATGAAAGACGATCAGAAGGGCTATCCATGTGGAGCTGGTGTTGTTAATGCAGATGGAAGAAAGCTGAGTGCTTGGTTAGTCAAGGACTTCCACTAGGACATTCTAGTTTGTTTTTTCATCAAGGAAGGATGCAAGTCAGACCAAAAGCATCGGCATGGCTGTTCTCTAACCTTGGAATTCTTGTGATTGTGTGGCCCTCGAGGTCGTCTAAGGGAGACTTGGCCAATGTTCTGTATAACGCCATGGAAGAGTCTTTCGCTTCAAATTCGTCATTGATCTGATTGACGATGAGCTTAGCGCGATTATAGAATTTGATATATCTAGCCTCCATCATCTTAGACAAGCTGAGGCCAATAAGAAAAGCTTCGTACTCAGCTGCGTTGTTTCAAGCTTTGAACATGAAAGAGAAAGCGTATTCCATCTTTACCTTGTCTAGGGTGGTGAGGATGAGTTCTGCACTTGAACCGTCGTGGTAGCTTGATCTTTCTACATAAATGAGCCAAATTGGCTTGGCCGTGTCTAGATATGGTCTCCCGTCGTCCAAGGCTTGTGTTATGGATGGCGGAAGAGTGGGGACCATAGTTTCCTTTGCAGGATCTTCCAAAACGTATGAGGACCCCTAGACGAAGTCTACAATAGCTTGGCGGTTCTCAAAAGTTTAGGGGGCGAATGTGATATCGAGCTCGCTAAGCCCAATCGTTATTTATGTAGTCTTCTAGATGTTTTGGACATTTGGTGCCCCTGTCGTAGTGGTTTCTCTTTCATCACGATCATTGCATAAGTTTGGAAGTAACGTATTGTAATGACCCGGACGTTCAAAAAAAAAAAGAAGGGAAATTTGGAAAATTTGAAGAAAAGGACAATTTTGCCCCTAGGTAATGGGCGAACGGTTGACTTTCTGCTCGGGCGGTCAAATGGACTTTGACCAATGACTGTGACGTAGTTCGGGACGTCACGAGTTCGTAAACAGGTGGCACGTCGGATTCCGACATTCGAGAAGAAAGTTATGACGTTCGGAAGTTCAAGGGCATTTTCATAATTAGGACGAAAGGGGGGAAAATGTTGACTTTTTGATTGACAACTGATTTCCACACAATTCGAGGACCGTTAGGTAGGTCTCGATGCCCGGAGTCCGTAGACAGGCGGCACGCTGAAAACGGACATCGGACGGAGGAGTTACGGGTCTAGAAAGAGGAAAGGGCATTTTGGTAATTTTGTGACGGAGGGAAAAATGGTAAAATCCAATGGGACCACTGAGACAGCAGTGTGTGAGGGTTCTGAGAGAATTCTTCAGAAACAGAGTATGGGTATGGATTGTTTATGTAGCAAATTGGTTGGGCTGAGGGTTAAGGAATTGTTTAAGCAATTGGGTGTGTGAGCATTGCACGGGTTTGCAGTAGAGTGTTAGTTGGTTTGGGGATTACAGTGTTGGTACCGTTGGAACTGGAGAGGAACAGAGTACAATGAAATTGTATTATTCGTTTTAGAGCTTGAGAAGAGCACGGGTTGCTTTTGTTTGATTAATTGAAGAGGTTGATCAGCCCCTGGGACGGCTTGGGAGAAACAGAGAAGAGAATTGTGGGAGAAACCAGAGGGAAGAGCTGTTGTGAGACCCGGAAGCCCATTTTCAAAATTTATTGTGATCAATAGTCGAATTCGAAATTGTGGACGTTTATGGATAATATTGAGGTTGTAATTAGTTCTCTGGAACCCAGACGACTTGAATGGCTTCAAAAACGACGAAAGTTGAGGTCGTTTTGACCGTGAACAGAGTACCTCGACGCCGCAAAAATCCAAGGATTGGGTCGTGTAATTGGAGGAGTTAGAAGATGCAATTGAGTTTGGAAATCAGTTTAGGATAATCATACGAAGCTGTTGGTTGGATCAATTGAAGAAAAATGATGAGGATTGATGAACTTCAATGGATGAACGGTGTTTGGATGTTCATCGAAAACTCGAGCTGGAATTGTCCGATTAAGGTAATTTATATTGAAATTAAAGTTACAGACCCATAATTAGATTCATAACAATGCTAGTTGAGGGTTCAATTGAAGAAAACGAGTTCATTGTGGTAGCAATTGAACCGGGTCGAGCATGTGGGTTGCATACCCGTTTACCAGGCCAGTCGGGTGAGGAAGACGACTGTGCGGTTACTGTAGCAGGCGCGTGAGTTTCACGCGCAGCCACTCACGGCGGCACGTGAGAGCGCGTGGGCCCGATTCTTGAGGTAAGTTCAACGCGACTTTTGTCTTATACAATGTAAAGAACATTTTAGCTTTGATTTCGAATTAATCGGACACCGTTTCGATGTTATTTCGAAGGTCTGAAGGTTTATGTTACGTTTTTAACTAACGTTTAATTCCATGAAAATTATGGGAAAATAGTATGCTGTTATTTGAGTACTTAGTGACACTCAGGATTGATTTCGGATAGGATTCGAGATTTCTGGAAAATGCCAGAAATTACTGAAACGCGTGCGGTGCGAAAACGAGCGTTATGGACGGTGTGTGAGTGGACTTTGCTTTCTAAAGTTTAATGCAAGAATAAATGTTTCTATGATTTTAATGATTATGATTATGACTTGTATTAATTACAATTTTCGCATTTATACGTATTTTGATATGCCATACGTAATTACACTTATTTCGAGACTATGGTTTCTCTTATGCCTTGGTGATGTTTTGATGAACGATTTTACATGATTTGTGTGTATGATGTTTTAAGGATGTTATGATTGTGATTGTGAGTATGACCCACGGTTTTGACACGTGTTTCAAAATTGATACGGATTGCACGTTTTACGAGATTTAGAGTATGTTGTGGTTTGACCGTGATTTTGGTGATTTGATTATGGTTTTGATGTTTTGACCTTGGGATTTGAAATATGATGTGATTTCGAGGATTTAAAACGGATTTTGAAAAAGGTGATATCAGACTTGATGCCAAGGGGGTAAAAGTAATTTTGATGAACAGGATTTTAGTTTTCGGAAGTTTGAAAATGGATTTCTGGTTTGGGTTCGGAATGACGGTTCTGGATGCCGGCTTACAGAATCATTATTGCGAATTCGAATTCGGGAATGGATGATGGTTTGATAAAGTGATTTGATATGATTATACATGTCACGTTTTTAATGATGATTTGATTATGATTTGATTATGTTTTTAATGACAAAATGTGATTTCGGATTGGATTTGGAATTTGGATCACGATGGTTCCTGGATTGTTGTGATTTACAAATGGTTTTGGGTTTAAAGACTCGGTGCTATCGCTGGATAATGTTTTGAGTTTAAAGACTCAGTTAATTGATGACGGGGGAGGGCCCTTAATGAGTTTAAAGACTCGGTTACTGTTTTGAGTTTAAAGACTCGGTTATTGTGATACCCCCCCAAGGCCTATTGATTATGTTCTGAGTTTAAAGACTCGTTGATATCCCGGGAAGACCTGATTATGCGCATGGTTTTGAGTTTAAAGACTCGGGCGCACTTGAGATCCTGCAGATTGTTTGACTTGTGAATTACTGTTGATTGTTGATGTTTCAGATGTGTTGTGACAGGACCCGTCCCAACTGGACGTCAAAGACCGTACCCGGTCCTGCTCCCGTCTGACAAGTCAACTGAAAGTCCGAAACTACCCTTCAGTACCTGCCAGACAAGGGAATTTTTGCGCCTGTGCCCGCACATACCTCCACCTCTGGAATAGCCTCGATCAACGCGCCACGACCTGAAGGGTTAACAAAACAGAAAAGGTGTGAGTGGACAAAAATGACCTCTTATAAAAACATCTATCAAAATACATTCTTACCCTCCAGTTTTCACAAACTTGCATGCATATCGTAAAACATGAGTAATAGTATGAAATCATTCAAGTATGAACAGTGGACCGATAAAATCAAAACATATTTTCCCATGGTCCACAAAAACTCATGTTCACCAAATCAGTTTAACATCTCAAAAAGTTCACAATTTCTTTAAATCATTTTAACCGCTAAACCACGGTTTCCTCAAAATCATTTTCCATAAACCACGGGACTTATTTCCATATCCTGTTGCTTAGAGTCACGTTTATCCCTGCAACGCGTGCATATCAATAGGCTCAAGGACCGCTCAAAATCCGAGCATCCGCTGCTGTGAACACATCATCAGTCAGCAATCCGTCGCTGGGAAAAACCTCACCAGCCGACGATCCGGATCTCGTGAACATATCACTTACCGATCCATATAATCCAGCACATCTGATCTGAGTCAAGCCTCCCCTGGGCTGCAAGACAAAGATCGTGCTACGTGACCTCTTCGGGGTAAACACTTCCATCCCGAAGGCGAGCGTTATCTCCAGGGTGCACTCCGGGGAAAAACATATTTTCTCCCGAAAGCCCTAAATATCCGCAACATATCATCATCACAAAAACCAGTGAAAAACAGTTGCATTAAAAACCAAATCATATATCAACACAGGGTCTCAGCCCCAAGTCCCGATTTACTTTATAAATCCGAAAATCATCAATATCATCATGTCATCACATGGAAATACAAATCCAATCAAAATCACAATTCCATTGGGTCTCAAGCCCAGAATATCAATATTACGTAAATCCGTGCAACCGTAAACCCGAGTTGCCACGATCACGTAAATCCATGAAATCAATCACTGACTCATAATCCGAGTCCAAATATCATTTTCAATCCGGGCTTAGCCCAAAACATCATTTGCACGTTCCTCGTAATACGTGCCCGAAAGACTGATTAAAATAATCACAAAATCACGAGGATACCAAAAATCATCAAATTCACATGTAACTCCAAATCCGAGTCAAAATCATTATTTACTTGGGTTCTCACGCCCACAATATCATTTTTAACCAATTTCATGATTTCTCGAAAAGCGTGCCAGAATATAATAATATAATAATCACAAAACCGAGAAATCACCGAATTGAAATACCAATCATGCCAAAGCATATCAAATCATATAATAAAGCATTTTAAATCATATATGCATGCATCACAGTTAGAAAACCAAAAGTCCACTCACACACACCGTTCAAAACGGTTCGTTTCCGAGCTGCACGTTTTTCCGTAAAATCTGGAAATCACAACTCCTGCCCAAAATCATTATAGAGGGTTACTAACATCTCAAAATACATCATATAATTTTCCCCAATTTTTCCGGAATTTAAATACGTATTTAACTCGTAAAACAAAACTTCGGATACGCGGAACATTATCGAAACAATATCCGATTTCACCGAAATCAACGTCCAAATGTTCGTTACACTGAGAGGATCAAAAGTCATGTTGACCTCACCTTGAGACTAGGCCGGACGCGCCCTCACGCGCCGCCGTGAGTGGCTGCGCGTGAAACCCACGCGCCAGCTACAGTGTCGTCGTTCAAGCCCGTTTGTCTGGTAAACGGGTCGTTCAACCCGCGATCAGACCCGGCTGGTTTTCAGTCAATTCCACACTGTTTTCATCAATTGAGCATCCAATTAGTTTCGTTATAAGTTCAATTAGGGTTCTGTAACCTTAATTACTTGAAACATTACCTCAATCCTCACGATCAAGGATGAACAATCGAAGGACCTCCGGCCACTGTTCATCAGTCGAATTACCTCAATTCCACAAGGTTTCCCCAAATTGATTCATCAGGAAGCTTCATTGATCACAGGTAGACCTTTCCCCCAACTCAATTGGATCAAATCATTGCTCAATCTTCACGACTCAAACTCGAACATCCGAACAGTGTGCAACCATGGAGTTTCCACCTTGGCCACTGATTCCTCCCAATTGACGAACCCAGAAGTATCAATGGACCCTGAGGAATTGTTTCCCCACCTCAATTTCGTCGTTTGATCACGCATTGATCACGACTCAAGCTCGATATCTCCCACTGTTACCAAACCCGTTCAGAGCCAATTGGGCATGAATTCCTCTCGTTTTTGATTTGAAACAACTCGTCTCAACCTCAGGAAGCTATTTCCAATGTCCAATTCGATCATCACAGCTCAATTCGACCAATTCGATTTTTCCTCCAAATTTTCTAAAACCCGAAATCCCAGTCCTCAGCTCTCAATTAATCCCTCGTTTTTCCCAGTTCAATTCACTCTCAAATGCTCACACTTTGGTTCAGAAATGGAAGAGAATTGGAGGTTGGGAGAAAACTGATTTGTGGGTTGTACACGGTTGAAGAAAATATGGGAGGTTAATGGAAATTAGGATTAATTAATTAATTTAATATAATAAAACATAATAATTAGGTCTCCCCCAAAATCATGGATCCATGTTTTGTGCCTGATTTTAAGGGATGAGTGACACTTGTCACTCATCCAAGTGTGCTCAGTCACCGGGTACTGTTCATTATTAAAATATTATTTTATTCCCGGTTCGTTCGGTTAATCGAGCCCGATTCCGTGACCATAACTTCGTCGTCGAATCTCCGATTTCGGCATGCCGCCTGTCGTTGGATTCGTATCGACGAGACCTACGTAACGGTCCTTGGCCCTCGTCCGTTGGACTTCCCGGCCAAAAAGTCAACATTTGGCCCCTACTATGCCAAATTACCAAAATACCCCTCAACTTCCGAACATCATAACTTTCTCTACGAATGTCGGAATTGAACGTGCCACCTGTCTATGAACTCGTGACGTCCCGAACTACGTCACAGTCATCGGCCAAAGTCCATTTGACCGCCCGAACTAAAAGTCAACATTTTGCCCACGCTAGGGGCAAAACGGTCATTTTGCACGTTTCGTCCGATTTCACTCAACTAATCCCCGATTAGTCATTCTAATTCGTAATTAATTAATATTCAATCCCGATATTCGGGACGGGTCATTACAACCTTCCCTCCTTAAAGAATTTCGTCCCCGAAATTCCAACTACTCGTATTCCACAACTACCTCGTGGAGAACAAATGGCCACACAACACGTATACACCTGTACACCCACTAGCCAACACAGAACTCGTCTGCACTCAGACGTCACATCACAGATGCACGTCGTACTGACTACACTCGACTACCTCGAATGAAATTGATTACCAGAAATTGGCAATGTCACCGTGAAGCTAACTCCTTCAGCTTGACAGCCCCACATACTCACTAATGTGCCCTGATCTTCGCTCTCATAGAGAGTCACCAAAACTCACTAGTCAGTCCAAGCCGACACCACAAGCCAAACTGTCACCACCAAGCTTTACCACCCTAGTAAAGCGCCAATCAGTAACAAATTAGTGACAACACATCATACTACAACGTCCGTCAATGTAGCATATGATCATCAACATGATCTCCCCTCGCAGGGCAAACTCAATCCTGCGACAAATACCAACAGTAGTATCCACAACTGTCACCCCCGCAGCGATCCCAGATGCTGGTAAGGTCACGACAAGGTAACATCTCGCCGCAAAGCAACTTGCGGTCACACCAACCACCAGCTCACTCATCCTGAGTATACGCATACCGTCATCACCCTCAATCAGACGGTGCATCTGGAACACGTTGAACACAAGCCTATCAGTAATCACACAACTCAACACTAGAGTTATACTTGCCAACCTTGGCTAAGAGCACCTGCTCAAACAATCACTGTAATCGTCAGAATCACTCTGCCCAGTGCATCGTGTTCAATGTCCAGTTCACGTTTACGACCAAAACCAATGGTATTGGAACTAAGCCAAACACCAACACGTTTATCGACACAACACTGATACATCCCATGTACCGTCACTAGGTATCAAGTACCCTCGTCCATACGATACCGTACATCGTACACCAAGCATGATCCTACAGCTGGACCCTAGTACTCGACCCATAGACCAATATGGTCGATCCCAAACCAGGTAAGGCAAAAGTAAAAAGCCTGAGGGTTTTGCTAACATCGACAATCCTTGTCCTATGCTACCCAAAAACACCTCGCCAAATGACACACTCAATATGACACATCAACGTGTCCACAGGGAAGAACGCCTAGTTCTCCCGGGATTCACATCAACCCCGGCCACCACAAGTCTGCAAAATATCGTACCCCAAACCACGTATAAGGTACGTACATCTATCCCTTGACCAGACTACAACCACCTAGGTCATAGCCAAACACGTTCCAATAACGGAGTCCATTTGCCCAAACCAGCAAGAGACAAATCGAAACTCCACCAATCAGCTAGTTTCAATACCAAATCCGAATCCGCAATTTCGTAAGAAATCCCGAATCCAAATCCATACATCACAGTTTTTAATTCATGTCCAAATCCGAATCCGAAATCATTATTCCGTAAGCTAGCATTTGGAATAATCATTCCGCACCCAAATCCAGTATTCCACTTTCAAGTTCCTGAATCGAATCCTGAATCGTCACCCAGAAATTCGATTCCAAAACCCGAAATCTGGTTCACGTCCACTCGGACACACCAAAACCGAACCTATCGGTTACCAGTTCAAGCGAGTAACACATTACATCCGATGGACTTCATAAGGAAGCCAATCCCATCCGTCACAACTCTAAGGCTGACCAATTTCGACCCCGTCGAAAACCTACTCGTTCGAGTAACATACCATAAGGGGCTCCACTTCGAAAAGAAGTTCAGTCCCGTCATTTATGACTCACATACCGACGTAAGAGTGATAAACTCTCACCCAATCTGGACCATCGAAATCACGACCCAGATCCATTACGACGTCAGCCGACCGTGAACATCACGATCCTAGATCGTCACAATGCCCAACGTCCACGACATCACAAACCCGATCCACCTAGGATCCACACAGTCAACAACTAGGAACCACAGGGTCTTACACCCTTACTGATTACCTCGTATCTATCCTTGCCATCCCACCTAGGGAAAACCAAGGATGATCCAAAATAATGACACCAATATTCATCCTACGTGGATGCAAGCAAAACTCACTGCACTCCCCACGCCAGGTAACCCAACAGAAAATAAGAAATCACCCCTGATGACTTCAGAATACCTAATCCCCATGCGGAAAACCCGCAATCCTCTTCAAACACAACTTCTCATGATTCCGTAGGTCCAACCACGTTGGAACCATCGGACTCGGACACCAACCACGTGTTCCCTTTGGACTGGTTACTGACACATACCCAACTCGTCGAAGTCACAACCCGACTCGTGACCCATCGTCAGCACCACACCGGCACCCACACCAGTACACAGACAACAGTATCAGTATGAGCACACCGTGTGCAAAACTGACAACCCTGGATCTCCGCTCATAACAAGCGACGACCCCGTACCTCTGCTCGAATAGGAGAAACTCTGCCTCCTTCGCACCTAACAACTCTGGGTACAGTCACCCTGACAACTCATGTGAGAAAAAGAAACGTCCCCTGACGTCCCCCCCGATTCTCAACAATCACTCTCGGTATGAGTGCCTGCCACAGACTTGTGCAGACCCAACCATCAGACATCACTATCGAGACTCCACATCCAATGGAATCAAGTACTCGGACGACTACCCTGTATCCCCACTCTGGGATTCCTTCGACAAGTACCAACCCCGACTGTGGATTGCAGTTCCACCACTAAAGCTGACATGACTAGACCTGACACAATCGTCACTCGGTCTTGACTTCGAAAAGTCATTAAGAGTCAAACCACCCGCCAGCACACATTTCCGAACCAAACATTCCACCTTAGGTTCCGCGATTACTACCTAGGGTCCCTCAAAACCCGACAGCTCCTGAGACTTAAGATATTACCATGACTCATCTCGAGTCCTAACTGAATTCTTTGACTCATTCATCCATGCCATCCCTGGCATACCCGGTCACCCAGCAAATTACCGCCGGTGAACCACATCAATACCACATTCCAAACCTAGGAATACCCCCAACACACTCTAGACGTTGGGAACTCACATTTCGCACAAGGAATTACTGAGAATAATCTCATCCTGGGTCCAACCTACCCAATTGTGCTACCTTCCAAGCCTCTGGATCCAGCAAATCCTAGGACCCACAAGAATACCGATTCGACAATTAGCAAGCCGTAGCTACACAAATTAATATCTGACCCACAAACCAAGGTCAATTACATTCCGAGATTCATCACAAGGTCTCAAATACCCTAATATACCCATCTCACTACCAGGTCGCGCACGAGGCTCACATTCCGGAGGTATGGCATGGCAACAGCATCAGCAACCTAGTGCTCTGATACCAATTTGACAGGACCCGTCCCAACTGGACGTCAAAGACCGTACCCGGTCCTGCTCCCGTCTGACAAGTCAACTGAAAGTCCGAAACTACCCTTCAGTACCTGCCAGACAAGGGAATTTTTGCGCCTGTGCCCGCACATACCTCCACCTCTGGAATAGCCTCGATCAACGCGCCACGACCTGAAGGGTTAACAAAACAGAAAAGGTGTGAGTGGACAAAAATGACCTCTTATAAAAACATCTATCAAAATACATTCTTACCCTCCAGTTTTCACAAACTTGCATGCATATCGTAAAACATGAGTAATAGTATGAAATCATTCAAGTATGAACAGTGGACCGATAAAATCAAAACATATTTTCCCATGGTCCACAAAAACTCATGTTCACCAAATCAGTTTAACATCTCAAAAAGTTCACAATTTCTTTAAATCATTTTAACCGCTAAACCACGGTTTCCTCAAAATCATTTTCCATAAACCACGGGACTTATTTCCATATCCTGTTGCTTAGAGTCACGTTTATCCCTGCAACGCGTGCATATCAATAGGCTCAAGGACCGCTCAAAATCCGAGCATCCGCTGCTGTGAACACATCATCAGTCAGCAATCCGTCGCTGGGAAAAACCTCACCAGCCGACGATCCGGATCTCGTGAACATATCACTTACCGATCCATATAATCCAGCACATCTGATCTGAGTCAAGCCTCCCCTGGGCTGCAAGACAAAGATCGTGCTACGTGACCTCTTCGGGGTAAACACTTCCATCCCGAAGGCGAGCGTTATCTCCAGGGTGCACTCCGGGGAAAAACATATTTTCTCCCGAAAGCCCTAAATATCCGCAACATATCATCATCACAAAAACCAGTGAAAAACAGTTGCATTAAAAACCAAATCATATATCAACACAGGGTCTCAGCCCCAAGTCCCGATTTACTTTATAAATCCGAAAATCATCAATATCATCATGTCATCACATGGAAATACAAATCCAATCAAAATCACAATTCCATTGGGTCTCAAGCCCAGAATATCAATATTACGTAAATCCGTGCAACCGTAAACCCGAGTTGCCACGATCACGTAAATCCATGAAATCAATCACTGACTCATAATCCGAGTCCAAATATCATTTTCAATCCGGGCTTAGCCCAAAACATCATTTGCACGTTCCTCGTAATACGTGCCCGAAAGACTGATTAAAATAATCACAAAATCACGAGGATACCAAAAATCATCAAATTCACATGTAACTCCAAATCCGAGTCAAAATCATTATTTACTTGGGTTCTCACGCCCACAATATCATTTTTAACCAATTTCATGATTTCTCGAAAAGCGTGCCAGAATATAATAATATAATAATCACAAAACCGAGAAATCACCGAATTGAAATACCAATCATGCCAAAGCATATCAAATCATATAATAAAGCATTTTAAATCATATATGCATGCATCACAGTTAGAAAACCAAAAGTCCACTCACACACACCGTTCAAAACGGTTCGTTTCCGAGCTGCACGTTTTTCCGTAAAATCTGGAAATCACAACTCCTGCCCAAAATCATTATAGAGGGTTACTAACATCTCAAAATACATCATATAATTTTCCCCAATTTTTCCGGAATTTAAATACGTATTTAACTCGTAAAACAAAACTTCGGATACGCGGAACATTATCGAAACAATATCCGATTTCACCGAAATCAACGTCCAAATGTTCGTTACACTGAGAGGATCAAAAGTCATGTTGACCTCACCTTGAGACTAGGCCGGACGCGCCCTCACGCGCCGCCGTGAGTGGCTGCGCGTGAAACCCACGCGCCAGCTACAGTGTCGTCGTTCAAGCCCGTTTGTCTGGTAAACGGGTCGTTCAACCCGCGATCAGACCCGGCTGGTTTTCAGTCAATTCCACACTGTTTTCATCAATTGAGCATCCAATTAGTTTCGTTATAAGTTCAATTAGGGTTCTGTAACCTTAATTACTTGAAACATTACCTCAATCCTCACGATCAAGGATGAACAATCGAAGGACCTCCGGCCACTGTTCATCAGTCGAATTACCTCAATTCCACAAGGTTTCCCCAAATTGATTCATCAGGAAGCTTCATTGATCACAGGTAGACCTTTCCCCCAACTCAATTGGATCAAATCATTGCTCAATCTTCACGACTCAAACTCGAACATCCGAACAGTGTGCAACCATGGAGTTTCCACCTTGGCCACTGATTCCTCCCAATTGACGAACCCAGAAGTATCAATGGACCCTGAGGAATTGTTTCCCCACCTCAATTTCGTCGTTTGATCACGCATTGATCACGACTCAAGCTCGATATCTCCCACTGTTACCAAACCCGTTCAGAGCCAATTGGGCATGAATTCCTCTCGTTTTTGATTTGAAACAACTCGTCTCAACCTCAGGAAGCTATTTCCAATGTCCAATTCGATCATCACAGCTCAATTCGACCAATTCGATTTTTCCTCCAAATTTTCTAAAACCCGAAATCCCAGTCCTCAGCTCTCAATTAATCCCTCGTTTTTCCCAGTTCAATTCACTCTCAAATGCTCACACTTTGGTTCAGAAATGGAAGAGAATTGGAGGTTGGGAGAAAACTGATTTGTGGGTTGTACACGGTTGAAGAAAATATGGGAGGTTAATGGAAATTAGGATTAATTAATTAATTTAATATAATAAAACATAATAATTAGGTCTCCCCCAAAATCATGGATCCATGTTTTGTGCCTGATTTTAAGGGATGAGTGACACTTGTCACTCATCCAAGTGTGCTCAGTCACCGGGTACTGTTCATTATTAAAATATTATTTTATTCCCGGTTCGTTCGGTTAATCGAGCCCGATTCCGTGACCATAACTTCGTCGTCGAATCTCCGATTTCGGCATGCCGCCTGTCGTTGGATTCGTATCGACGAGACCTACGTAACGGTCCTTGGCCCTCGTCCGTTGGACTTCCCGGCCAAAAAGTCAACATTTGGCCCCTACTATGCCAAATTACCAAAATACCCCTCAACTTCCGAACATCATAACTTTCTCTACGAATGTCGGAATTGAACGTGCCACCTGTCTATGAACTCGTGACGTCCCGAACTACGTCACAGTCATCGGCCAAAGTCCATTTGACCGCCCGAACTAAAAGTCAACATTTTGCCCACGCTAGGGGCAAAACGGTCATTTTGCACGTTTCGTCCGATTTCACTCAACTAATCCCCGATTAGTCATTCTAATTCGTAATTAATTAATATTCAATCCCGATATTCGGGACGGGTCATTACATGTTGGGCAGTGGCCCGGTTTATGTGGTTTGATGGATTTTGGATTATATTGTGTACTTGGAATTGATTCATGATTTTGGGCTGAGGCCCTATGTTTATGATTACGGGCTAAGACCCGAAGGTTAAGAAAAGGAAAAAATGATTTTGATTTTCATACACGGTTTTCTTGTGTTGAAAATGTAACGGATTGCGAAATGATTTTTTGAATGCATACATTGGTTTTACGTGGAGGGTAGAAATTTATTTCTTTAACTGTTTTATAAACTGATTTATTTTTGTCCACTCACACTTTTTGTGTTTTTATTGACCCTCCAGGTCGTGGCGCGTTGATCGAGGCTGATCGAGAGGCGGAGGCATAAGTGAGTACGTGTGTGGCTATCCCTGGTTTGGCAAGTACTGAGGGTAATTTGGGAGCTTCAGTCGACTTGCCAGACGGGAGAAGGACCGGGCACGGTTATCAACGCCCCCTTTGGCGGTGGTCCTGTCAGATACGCACTTCATGGGTGACATGATTACGGAAAAGGAAAGTTGTTCAAGGCCGGTGTACCTTTTCTTGGTGTCCTGAAGTGCCTTGTTGGCTTAGTACACCGGATGTTCGGCTTCACCCTTCCAATTTATGAGCATTCAGCTAGTTGTGGATGTGGACAAAGAAATGTATATGAACAAGGGCTTTCTTGTCTCAGGTCTTTCTAGTAGTGGCGCTCTACCCATGTACTCTTTCAGCTCAATGACGACCTTGGTGCATTTTTCATTCTATGTAATGTGTTCGGACTTGCGTTTAATGGCTTTGAAGAATGGCGCGCACTTGTCTATTTCATTGGACATGAAGCTGATAAGAGCTACAACTCGTCCATTTAGGCTTTGTACTTCTTGCTCCGTACGTGGGGGCTCCATGTCGATTAATGCCTTGATCTTCTCCAGGTTGGCCTCGGTTCCCCGCTGGCTTATCATGAAGCCTAAGAAATTTTTGGAGCCCACTCTGAAGACACACTTGGCTAGGTTCAGCCTCATCCTATATTTCTTGAGCATGTCGAACATCTGTGAAAGTTTGGGGATGTGTTGGTTGCCCAATGTACTCTTGACGACCAAGTCATCGACATAGACCTCCATTGGTTTCCATATTTTGTTAACAAACATGAAGTCT
Organism: Prinsepia uniflora; assembly: GCA_032719365.1. NCBI lineage: Eukaryota > Viridiplantae > Streptophyta > Magnoliopsida > Rosales > Rosaceae > Prinsepia > Prinsepia uniflora. The sequence goes on along the minus strand of CM064868.1, from coordinate 57,438,638 downwards.
ACGAGATGCTAATAGGTGGCCCCTATGTTCTTCAATCTGAACGGCATCACATTGCCTAGCTGCTTGAATGCTACCATGAAGATGACATTGATGATGCTTCAAGTGCCGACCATGACTCTTGCAACGTCAAAGTTTGATATTTGTGCAAGAATGACGATTGGATGGTCGTAAGGGTAAATGACCCCCCGCTCTTCCTCCTCAAAGAATGTGACAGGTTCCCACCCAACCTTGCTTACCTTCTTGGCTCATCCATCCTCGATGCTGAAGATCTACTAGTTACGTTGGGAGTGCAAAGGAAGTTCTTCTTCACATGGTTCGAAGTTATGGGGAAGAGATGGAGGGTCCTTTAGTGATCATGCTGATATGTGGATTGCGAGTAAGTCTCTGAAGGACACGTATTGGTCGATACTATGACCATTGTACTTGTGGTTTTGGCAATAGGTTCCTGTGTACTTTCCAAGCTTGCCTATCGATGGTGCCCAAGTGGACTTTGGGATCATATGCTCGACATTCAACAGCATATTCTCATTGGGAGTGTTGACTATGTTGTAGGTTTCATACTTTGATCGAGGAACACACTTTTTCCCTTGTTTTGTTGGTCATTTTGGGGATCATGCATTTGATGTCCGTCGCAATGGTGTGGGTTCTTGCCTTTCTTTCCTAGCTTATACATATTGCTGTCATTGGAGTAGTTTTTCCTATTTCCTTCAGTTTAGTTGTCCCATGTTGTTGGGACACTCTTATGAGCTCTACTGCTGGCCCTAACCTCTCAGTTGGTATGTTTTTAACTAAGTTAGCTAAGGGTGGCAAATATGTGCTAGCCTAAGGCATGTCTCCCTTTTGGTTCGGCATCTTAGCCTTGACATGAAGGGAGATTCTCTGGGACCACCATTTTCGTTTGTCTCGGTGCTCCGAGAGTATTCGTGGATGAACTGAGCTATGTACCTCTGCAATGGTTCGTTTTCTCCTTATTTCTGTTGGAAGAGGCCTTCTACCAAGAATAGACAATTGGCTAGGATCATGAACTGATTCATAAATGTAGTTGTGAGCTGCTCGTAGGAATCAATGGTTGCAACCTCGAGACTGTAGAACCATTTAATGGTAGCCTCGGTTAGCATGAAGCTGAAGATTAGATGTTGTGCTACATTTGAAAGGTTCTTGAAATCTAAGACCGATTGAAAGTTTTGTTTAGATGTGTGTTCAGGTCTCCCTTTCTGGTATAGTGTGGAATCTTCTTGGGCTTGATCTTATGGTTGGCCCTGAATTGTTTGATCCTATCGGTAAAGAGTCTATGGCTTGCTTTTCCCCAAGCCGCCCTTATCAATCGCCTTATCTCGGCCTCTCGTGTCCTTACTCAGTCCAGTATGTGTTGGATGAGCAAGTCGTCCTCAGATGGTTGAGGGATCCTCAGTGAAGGAGTCCAGATCACTCGGTGTAGGTCTTGGGGGAGGAATTGTGATATGTCCCTCGATGGTTGCCAACCCCTCGAGACCACTTGGTGTGTCTCATGCGGGATGAGTTCTAGGATTCCTCTAGATGGTCGCCGATTGCCGACATGCTAAGATCGCTTGGTATAGCTTTTGGGGGAAGAGTCCCCTAGACCACTCAATACATTTTATGTGTACCAACCCAAAGGGTACCTGTTAACGGTTGCTGACACATTTAGACCGCTTGGTGTATCCTTGGGAGGTCAATCTTGTTGGTTCCTCTGGATTCTGGTTCCTCCTTGAATGCTGATGGTCAGCCTGTTGTGCATGACATCGAGCGGTATGTGTCGTGCTCTCGATCTCCTATGTGGAGTCGGCTCCCTCAGATATCGTGATGGGGATCGGGATAGGGTCAAGTGAAGGGTGCCACACCTAGTTGGTGTTCGTATGGTTCCACCAAGCAGTTTACATCTCTGTCTCGGTGGTCGAGAGGTGACTGGTGTCTTTAAGTTCCCTTATTTAGAGCGTCTCGGTAGATCCGTGTCTCGTCCTGTCTCTTTCCAGGTATAATGAGCATCAGAGAGGACTTCTTGGTTTTTTGAGCGGAAGTTTTTGAGCATTTTCGTTCTCGTATGTCGCCGGAGCCATTCGGTGCCCTCGGTGCATTCAGTCACCACCTACTTGGCCTCCTGAGCCTTACCCCTGGTTCGGTGGGTCGTAAGCTTGATCTGGGCAGTTCATAAATGCTCAACCACCTCGTTGTATTTCTTTTTGAATGTCTGGTATCTCAACTCAGCCTGTGTACCCTTAGACTTCATCTCGGTCATTTCACTTTGTAGGATTTGTATTTAGTTTGGAGCATTTTCTCTTGGTGCTTTGGATCCTTGTCCAGGCTTAATTTCGCCGAGGTCATGGTTTCCTAGCATGATTGTTGTTGGACGAGTGTGTGCTCAATTTGCTAGAGAGTGAGTAGACTTGATCAGATTTCCCAGACGCCGCCAAACTTGAAGCACGAAATGTAAGAACTTGGGATTGCTCCTCGTCTAATCACTGCGTGATACGTGTTCCTCTCAATAATTAGGGGATTAAGAGAAGTAGTGGATCTTTCGTTAGGGATGAACACCAGTGTAGTGTCTTATGGCTCTGCGACGGTTAAGTTAGTAACTTTAATCGAAATAAGGACCATCAAACAACAAATTTCATAGAGTACTAGTTAATAGTGAGCATTAGTTACCTTGTTGGTAAATTTGCACCCCTTTTGTATGGGTGAATGAGGTAGTCATTTTTTATAGTTTCGATATGGCATAAATGAGCCTTGATCATAGTGCTAAAACGTGGATCATAGATCAAGGATGGAGAGGCGCCCACATGGCATCCAATGTTTGACCCATTGCTAAGGTTGTGTAGGTTTTGTGGGGTTGGCTTAGGTTTTGTAGTTTGCTTTTAGGTATATAGCCCAATGAGTCTGATCCAATATAGTGTCTACACAGTCAATCATATCAAGTCAACCAATCCAACATTATTAAGTCAAATTGACTAATTATTACTCGTAAATTAGACCATCCAGGTTAAAATTGCTGACATAACTCCGACCCTATGGTCTAACCATCAAGAAAAAACCCAGCACCACTTACGCTAACTACTCCGGCTCTAAGCCGACATACGTCATACCTTACACCGCGTATCTAGCGACTATCCCCTTGGCACTAACAATCGCTTCTAGCTAGTCACTAACGAGCATACTATCACTATCGCGTCTAGGTTGCTGACGGGCTGTTCCGCGTCGAGACATCACATCCACAGTAGCATCACAACACCCAAGTCGACGAACTGACAACTCTAGGAGCCAAACCTCGCGCAGAGCACCCGAAACCTACTCTGATACCAATTTGGCATGCCCCACCATAAATCCCCCGAGATTAAGGGCTAAGTCGTGCTCCCGTCTAAATTACGAGTGACACGAAGACTAAACTGACGTCCAACCTCCATGTGACACGTAAGTCAGACAAGGGATTCTTGACTGAACCGCTCAAAACTTCCGGACTTCCTAGAGCATGCAGACTCTATTGTGGCTCACGTATGTGATGTCTCCGCCTCTCTTGACCAACAGCCCGCACCGCAACAACCTGGAGGGTATCAAAAATATGAAAAGACTGTGAGTGGACAAAAATTAAGTACAAGTTCAAAAACAGTTATTAGAAAGCACAATTACATTTATACCCTCCATTTAAAAAAAACAATGCATGCATATCAAAAACCACGTCATAAAACTATTCTATTTTCAAGTTATTCAAACCATTCAAGAAAACCGAACTCATTGTTTTTTCTCAAATCCCGGGCCTCAACCCAAAACCATCAAAAACTGTATCATTCGGGCATAGGCCAAAACATTGGAAAACCATTATTAAAAATCATCATCATCAAGTCTCAGTGAAATCCAAAACACATTTGAAACCACATTTCCATCCATCGAACCTACTGGATCTATCCGAGTCTTTAAACTCAATCTAGGCCTCAATATAATCTGAGTCTTTAAACTCAATAGGCCTACGGGGGAAATATCAATATCCGAGTCTTTAAACTCAATCCGGGTCTTTAAACCCAATCCGGGCTCGCCCCCGTCATAATCATATCCGGGTCTCTCAACCTAATAACGAGATCCAACAAATTCAATCAAAAACCTTTTGAAAACCATTTTCTATTTCCGAATCCGAATCCGTAATCTCATCAGTATCCCGAATCCAAACCCAGAACTCGTATCCATATCGATTCCAAATCCGAGTCCGAAACCATCATTCCGTAAGCTAACATCCAGAACAATCAGTCCGAACCCAAACCCGGAAATCAACTTTCAAGTTCTCAACCGAATCCAGAATCGTCATCCTGGAATCCGATTCCAAAACCCGAAAACACGTTTCTTAAAACCATTTTTCTGAACTAGGCTTCAAACCTGAAATCACTTTTCAAAATCCCTTTAATTTCATTGAAATCAAATCGTATTTGAAATCTCGAAATCAAATCATTAAAACCATGTTCAAGTCACAACATCAATCGTATTCTCGTAAAACGTGTAATTCCGTAAATATCTCAAAAATCGTGTAAAATCGTAAACCATCAAGATCATAAATAAAATCATAGAACCACGTATAGAAAACATATAAAAACATATATGCATGCATCAAGAGTTAGAAAGTAAAGTCCACTCACAGACCATAGCGTCGTTGTCTCAATACGAGCGCATTTATGCCGTTTCTGGCCAATTCGCTATCCTCGGCTTTTCTGAATTTGTCCAAATCCCATAATAAGGTCACTAACTACTTTACAAGGATCATACTAAGGCCCTGTAATTTTCTCGAATTTTTAACTATTTTTAAACGAGCCCTAAAACCTTCGGACATCCTGAAAACTATCGAGACGATGTCTGATTGCCTCGAAACCAGCGCCAAAATGTTCGTTACATCGAATACTTTAGAAGTAATGTTGGAACCATCCTCAAAAAGTGTGCCATACGCCCACACGCGCCACCCAAAGGGGATGCGCCTGGGCCTCACGCGCCAAGCACTGTTCATCCCTGTCCTTAGGTGAACCGGGTTCGGTTCGGTCTACTATTTAGCCGGTTCAACTGAACCGGTGTCTATGGTTTCCTCCATTTTCAACCTTTTTTCAGATTCTTTTTAGTCCATTACCTTCGTCCCCCTCTACAATATCGATCTAGATTCTAAAATCAAGGACTTACGATGTAATTCTTACCTTCCAAGATCCAAAAAAAAACTTCGAGTATAGTCCTCCCTCTGTTCATGTGAGCCTGGCCACCTTAGGGCACGGTTCCAGCTCATTTGCAGCTCTTGTAACCTCCAGAACATGTGCAAACACAAAGAATCAATTAATACCTACTAGAACGACATTTGCCATTTTCAAACTCAAAGTAACAATTTCGTGGTTTCGCCTTTACTTACACCGTCGTGCCCCACCGTGACCGTCACCGAACTCGCCTTGACTTCCACTCCAACATTCCTTCACAAAGCCTAAGAAAAGGGTATGGTTTAAGGGAAGTTCTGAAGATTGGATTTCATGGTGGTACTTGATCTCTGTTCCTCACCGTGCCGTGGCCACCGTCCACAGCGACGTGTCGTGACAGCTCCGCCCACACCCTCATCCTCAATTCTCACTCTTGCCTTCACACAACTATCACACTAATGAAGATCACAAGATAATCTGGGTTGGTTCCCTTGCTATGTTTCTCTGGTTTATGCTTAAGCCGTGCACAAACATTCCACCTGTTTAAACTGATTGGTGCACGGTTCTACTACCATCCAGAGAAGGACTGGTGTCCACTTCTCTGTGGTTAGAACTCCCCAGAATAGCCAAATTTCCTAATGTTACTGGGCACGCATTCCCAAAAAAATCAAAATGATTAAAATGCCCCTTGCCACACAATTGACCATTTTGCCCCTCGCGTTCCTAGACCCAAAATTAATTCATCTGAAGTCCGATGAAAATGTACCGCCTGTCGTTGTACTCAAGGCATCGAGACCTTCCTAACGGTCCTCGAAGTTCGTGAAAATGTCATGTCATTTACAAAGTCAACAAAATGCCCCATTTTTACTAAATTACCAAATTGCCCTTGAACTTCCGAACACCATAACTTCCTCCTCGGATGTCAGAATCGGACGTGCCACCTGTCTATGCACTCATGACATCCCGAACTACATCACAGTCATTGGTCAAAGTCCATTTGACCATCCGAACGATAAGTCAACATTTTTGCCCATTCCAAGGGCAAAATCGTCATTTCGAACCATCCATCCAAAATTATCCCACTAATCACCGATTATCTTCACTAATCTGTCATTATCCACTAATATAATCCCGGTTTACGGGACGAGGCCTTACATAAACCTTCAGACAAGCCGAACTATATCAAAACGATCTCCGATTGACATAAAACCAGTCCCAAAATGTTCGTTACATTGAATAAATGATTTGACATGTTGGACACTTCCCCTGATTTGACATGTTCGAATAAACGATCTTCGATTGACACAAAACCAGTCCCAAGACTACCCTGCGTGTGGGCCTTACGTGTCGGGCTACAGTTCTTCTTCTTCCTCTCGATAGCTGGTCCGGCTGGCTCTCTGGTTCGGCTGGTCCAATTGGACCGACATGACCGGTCTTGCCACATTCCTCCCTCATTTTCGGTCCATTTGCTTCCATTTTAACTCTATTCTTCCTAGTTCCTTAATTCCTATCTATTCCTATTAAAAGAACTAACAAAAACACCCTAAAATCCCATGGTTCGAATTCCGTCAAACCACCATCAAAATCATCTTAGAACCTCCCTAGCCACCCAATAAACCCACTCTAAACATCCAAATTTGTCCATAACGTCAAAATCAAATTCTTGAATTTAAAACACAAAACCGAGCAATAGGGTTTACCTCCTCTGTCCACCTTGCACGACGGCTCAGACGATACTGCCACCACCTTCATCACTTCCATCTCTTCTCTCTGTCTCCTTCAGGTGTCAACAATATCAGATTAGATTTAGGGGGTGTGGGGTGTGGTTTGTACAAAAATGGAGAAATGGGTTTCGGGTTTGGGTGAACAAAGCAGGTGAAGGTGATATGCATGAGTGTAAAAAGGAGGCCAGTGGATGGGTGACACTTGTCACTCATCCATTGGGCCTTGGGAAAAATATCTGGGGCCCACTTGAGACAAAATTCAATCTGTCTACTAAAACGCGCAATAGTTCCCTCGAACTTCCGTGAACGGTAACTTCCCCGTTGAACGTCCGAATTCAACGTGCCGCCTATCTGTGGATTCGTATAGTCTCGATCTACGTCACAGTCCTCAGCCCTCAGAATTGGGCGTACCACCTTTCTATGAACTCGTGACGTCCCGAGCTACGTCACAGTCATCATCCAAAGTCCATTTGACCGCCTGTACAAAAAGTCAACGATTCGCCCATTCTAGGGGCAAAATCGTCATTTCGCCCGAACGTCCGTTAATCCTCGTCTAATCCCCGATTAGCAAGGCTAATATGTCATTAATTCTTAATTAATCCCGCTAATTCCGGATGGGTCGTCACAATCTTCCCCCCTTAAAGAATTTCGTCCTCGAAATTCAAATCGACCCGATTCCACAACCCAACTGTGGAATCCAACCTTGTTCCTCGACTCGGATATTACACCCACACAAGAATACCCGAGTAATAGTACACGTTCGACACACGTATCGTACTCATCGGTACATACCGTTACTAGAGCTTCCAATGCTCCAACTCACTCTCGAGAACTACATGTTAGCTTACACGTCTCACTCGAGACAAAATGTTGACACTCGTCGATCTCGCCTGTCACTTACTTTGACAGGTCAGCAATACCAAACTGACACTCAATGGATTTTCAGTCTAACACTCTGACATGTTCCATCTTATAACCATCAGGCTGAAAAACGCATTCCCAATAAGGCTATCACATCCAAGCTGGTATCCTGCTCAACATCCGATCAGACAACATTCTATAGATCCTGCCAACACAATGGCACAAATCCCACCTTACAAGTCATCCTCGAACCTATGCCCATACTGACTCTCCTTAGAGTCCCATCACTCCATATCAATCCAAACTCGTTGGATACTGATTAATCCGTTACCACGATATGTCACGACCACGTGACCAGCCGACAACTCCCGGCTCTACTACGCTTCACTACTCCACTTTGATCTCGACTTGTTCTCGAGTCCTCGCATCGTATCTCGTATCATTCAGCGATCTCCGCTGACATCTAGAGTCACCTCGAGCCTCTACCTGTCACTATCATATCTAATCTGATCGCCACGCATGTTCATCAAGGACTCGATCCAATCTACAACATACTTAAACTCTCGGGCACTCTCAACCTGAAATACCGATTGACCGTGGTCAATCCCATGATCCAACGTGCACAACACACCGGTGCACCCACATTACATCAATCATCAAGGCCCTACTCGGCTTGCTCACGAATTGCACTCAGGCAACGTCCAATCGCGTACTACCATCCGCACTCCAACCATGGTCCAGACCCCAACCGTCTGTCACCAGGCGAACATCAATCCATCACCTCGGGCACTCACTCATCACATCCTATGATGCTAAGCACCATCTACTCGTCAAGTCAATCAAATTTGACTCACAGCCTAGGTGTTCGGTTCTTACACCTTCTTTGAACCCCTAGCTGTCATATCACTCCTCGTCGTCCCACCTAGGAACGAATCCAGAAGAATCTAAGATGATGACATCAAAGTTCATCCAATGTCATCCTCCGACACCCAGTACTATCTACTAAGGAGGCACACTTAGAGACCTCGGAATACTCATCACCAATGCGGAATTAAGCACTCTTCTCATCGTCTCAATCACCATTTCTCTTGATTTCGAAGTTCCAATCACGTTGGAAACATGTTTCTTTTCCAATTACTGAGCTCACTCACTACACGAGCATTTCCTACGTCCCCAACTCAGGAGGTATGGTCAACCATAGTCAACCAAAACCGATCCGAAATGGACTCTCAAGTCCTCAGCTCAACCGGACACCATCCACGCGTCCGTGAATACTGTGTATGTAGGCACACTCATTCCTAGTGGAATTCAGGTGACTCAAGGTTAAACCTTGTACACCATTTATGGATGTGCATAAATGGCCTCCAACACTAGTATTCCATACTTTTTAATCATCCTGATCCAACTCTAACTCACAGAATTAGTCGGAATCCACTGACATCGGTCGGTAGGCTAAATAGATCGCAACGTATGTCATGATCTGAATCCAACTCTCTGCGTACTACCATATCCGAAAAACCGACCCATACGTCATGTGATGTCACTCATGGCATCCATTTATACATTTTAATCTGAATGCCACTTAGGCATTTCAACCTTTAACGTTACTACTCCTGGGTACACACTTGTGTCCCAAGTCTGGTATCATCAGGGAACTGGTCATCAAACCAATTACTCCTGGTGCCTCACACTGAGCCACTCGGGATCCTCTCTGTCTCGCTCAGTGCCCACCGAACTCACATGATCTCCACTCTGGGTACATCTACTATCCCGTCGGAATACTAGTTCGCACGTCCTAACTCTATGGGATCAACGCCAGCACTCACACTCGCGTTATCCATCCAAGGATATCTAGGGCACCTTTCACTCATCCAGATATATCCTACTCGTCACAATCACCTCACAGAGGTAGCGTGGCAAGTGTGCCAACACCCAACGTCAGCGTCTCATTCTGCGACCAGACTCTACCATAACCAAGTCAAATCTAGAACTTCTCATACTGTGCGTCACTCACGCACCTCGTATCATCGTCACCACTGACGAATCCCATCGTCACAATCGTCACGGCAGCCTGAGCTTATCCAACTCGATAAGACTTGACTATGTCCATCGATAGCAGCGTCTGCCATAACCTCGTGCAGACCAATCTCAAAAACACTCTGCTATCAAGACTCCAAATCCATGTTGTACTCGACCGCCGTACCAACCACTCCACATGCAACATCCACCGATTGGTCCACCTCTGGATCCGATCACAAGTATCACACTCCTGGTAACTTGTCTAATCAATCACTAAATAGGGTTATCACAAACCCGGCTACTTGTTGCAGCCCAACCATCCTGACTGATCCTTTGTTCTCGACTCCGAAGAGTCGTCGTACTCTAATACTGGTGTTCGAACAACCAGTAGCAACCATCTGAGGGCTCCTCCCCTCTTAACTCTACGGCTCTCGACCGTTGACCTCCACAAGAACGTGGCATACTCTGTCCCTAACAATGCACAAGCGCTACATGCGCAATCGTATCCAATCATGCCATATGGCAACCACTTCGGGGCATGCCCTGCCAGTCGATGACCCTCTAAGACTCGACACACCGAAACATGGCAACACATGCCAAATAGGGCCAAACGTTCCTATTCCCAACAATCCCACTCGGGTCAACCATGACCTCAGCTGCTCTTTACAGCACACTCTCCAATCCGACATGACACGACTGACAACGGTCTCGACTTGGAAGTCGTCATACGATGTCCACTAATCCACTGGATCCTATCACCAGTGACACTACAGCTCTTAGCCGTTAGATTAACACGAACACTGATCCTACTCGGGATCCACTTCCTCGAAATACGCGACATTGGATGTCAATTGTACCTCAAACTATCGTATCGAATTTTGTTCAGCACGTGGTACTTCCTACTCATACCCTAACTATCAGAGACATCACATCCTCGACCTGCGCGCACTCCACGCTCTGATACCACTTGGTATCAGAGTACTATAAGTATCAAATGAGCCAGCCTGCTCTGATATCGTTATCACATTAGCCAACCTGCTCTGATACCACTCTGTTAGGACCCGTCCCAAATCCCCCGGGATTAACGTGGGACGCGCATGATCCCGTCTATCACAAAGTGTCAGACCAGGGAAAATTCCGTCTCTAGCCCTCACCGGGGCTTCTAGAGTACGCCAGGATCGTAGGATGAGGAGTGTGATGTCTCGATCTCTGCTACAGCCCGCATCCGCGATCAACCTGAAGGGCATTAAAACACCAAAATTCGTGAGTGGACAATATAATATTTTAATAAAACATTTTCACAGAAAGACATTTATGCCCTTCACTAAAAGCATATGCATGCATTCAAAAACCATTTATCAAATGTTCATAAAACCATTTGAAAACATTCTCAAAACCTTTCAAGGGTTCATGCCCGATCCCCACAAACCGTCATGACCCATAAAAACCTTTCAAGGGTTCATACCGGTCCCTGACCCGAAATCACAACAAAACCGTAAATCTATACATGTGGGAACTCAGCCCAAATCAACATACGTGGGTCTCAGCCTAAAACCATTCTCAGTGAAATACCAAAACAAACAATACGAGGTCTCCGCCCCAAACCATTTCCAAAACATCGAATACGGAGTCTCCGCCCCAAATCACTTTCTAAAACATGAAACACAAAGTCTCCGCCCCCAGTCACTTTCATAAAACCTCATACGTATCAATATACGTATAACCCATCTGCCGCACTTTCGAGAAGATGCCAACTCGGGGCACACAGCCCCTAGGGAACACATCCCCTATATATGTCACGATTTCATCTCTATACAAGTGTGCACACCACTCGGGGTCTCACTCCGGGTCTGCCCCTATGAATTCTCCATCTGGGAGGTTCTATCTCTGGATCTAGTCCGAGCTCTATCTCCGGATCTAGTCCGAGCTCTATCTCCGGATCTAGTCCGATCATCTCTCTGGAATCTTGTCCAGGACCACATCATAACTTCCACTCATGGAACGGGATCCCTATGGGGATACCCATTCTGGTCTGTGGATCGTGACTCTCCAGGTCGACATCTAGAGGAGACCAATTAATCACATGGAGGGTATATATACATTTTCAAATACTTTCTTTCTCAAAACATATTTCAACTGGGTCTCATACCCGATTCATCTCAACAGGATTCCTCGAATTCGATTCAAATCAGTTTCACAGGCCTCGTCCTAAATCCACAGTTCAACAGGGTCTCATGGCTGAATTCTCATTTCATAAACCGAACTGGGACTCAAGCCCGATTTTACAATCAACTGGGCCTCTATCCGGATATCACAACTAACAGGGCCTCAAGCCCGAACCATAATTCAACGAAGCCTCAAGCTCGATTTCACAACCAATAGGACCTCAAGCCCGATACTACAGTGAAAGGGACCTCTAGCCCGAGATTACAACCAAATGGGCCTCATGCCCGGATTCATAAACCAACGTGACCCTCGACCCGATCGTATGCTCATATGGACCCTCGGTCCGATTCCTCGTCAAATGAAATGGACTCCATGTCCGAGAGTTTGTAAATCAAATGGGTCTCATGCCCAATTTAATATTTCTAAATCCAAAATCCATTCATTAAATCATCATTGAAAACGCAGTACGCAAAGGTACGACATAAAACTGAAAACTTCGAAAAACGTGCAAATATATCGATCCTAAGCTACCACAATCAAATGCACTCATGGCATCACAAAAAATGATCTAAAAAATTTTTAAAACATTTATGCATGCATCAATTTCGAAAGAAAGTTCCACTCATAGACCGTCCGAGGCCTTGCCTCGATACGCGTGCCACAAGCCTTCGAGATTCCCAAACCTGTCCAAATCGTAATAGAAGGTTACCAACTACTTAAATAATCCCTCACTAAAGTTCCAGAATTTTTCAGAATTTTTAAATATTTTTGATAGGACCCATCCCAATCCCCCCGGGATTAGTGCGGGATGACCCTGCTCCCGTCTGACACGGAGTGTCCGACAAGGGATAATTTCGACCTTTGCCCTCCCGGGCCATCAGAGTACGCCAGGATCCGGAGGAGGCATGTGATATCTCGGTCTTTGCTACAGTCCACATCCGATGTCAACCTGAAGGGCAGTCAAAGCATTAAAAACTGTGAGTGGACAAAACAAAAGTTTATAAAAACATTTAATAAGAAGACATTTGTACCCTCCACTAAAAAGCATGCATGCATTCGAAAACCATTTATCCAAAACAAACCATATGTGGGACTAAGCCCAAGCAGATATAAACCAAGGTCGAAAGGACCACACTGAAAACGACCATACGACCACTGCCCAAATCCATAAGGGACTCGGCCCCAAACCATAAAGAAACCAAGTAAACGAGCCGCTGCTCAAATCCTGTGCACACCTGTACACACCACATATCATATATCATATATCATATATCCATCACATACATATATATAAGTCACACAACCAATCCTGTCACGGTATCCAAAGCTACGCGCGTGCTACCCGGGTCTCAATCCGAGTCATCTCAAAGTCAAGGTCAATGTCCGCAGACCACTGACCCTAACTGAGGTAATAGTAACCATAGCCTTCCTGAGAGTAAGGAACCCAACTGGGGGGTGACTCCACTCAGTCGGTGCTCCGTGACTACTCCGGGGTCCACCCAGGCCAACGACCCTCCCCGGAGGAGACAATCATATATAAAGGATGGAATATGAAAAACCGTTTGAAATCATTCTTTAAATCTTTCAAGGATTCATGTCCGGCCCCCATAAGCCGTCATGAACCATAAAATCCTTTTCAAGGGTTCATGTTGGTTCCCATAAACCGTCATGACCCGTAAATCCATTTCAAGGGTTCATGCCGGTCCCCATAAACCGTCATGAACCATAAAAACCATTTGTAACACATAGCTGGGCCCTAAGCCCGAAACCACATACAAACTGGACCTCAAGTCCGATTCGTAAACCAACAGGGCCTCGTGCCCGATTTCGTAAATCAAATGGGTTTCGAACCCGAGTTTACCTTTTCAATTCCAAAACCATTTCATTAAATCATTTCCAAAACCACAAGTACGGAAAATCAGAGTAAAACTGGAAAACCTCGATTTACGTGCAAGCACGTAAATCGCCTCGTAATGCGTGAAACCATATAATTCACAATCATCCAAATCAACATCATAAAATCATATTCATAATCCATTTGGAAATCCAAAACCATTTCATTTAGACCAATAAAGACATACAGCCCCGTATAGGGCCGAAACCTCGAAATACGTGCCTATAAGTAACCACACATCCAAATGCACTCATGGCATCACAAACAAGTATTTAGAACATATAATAAACATTTATGCATGCACCAATTTAGAAAACAAGGTCCACTCATAGATCGTCCGAGCTGCCGCCTCGATTTGCGTGCCATACGGCTCCCCGAGCCGATCACCGTCACCGGGACTCCCAAACCTGTCCAAATCGTAATAGAAGGTTACTAACTACTTAATTAACCTCCCACTAAAACCCCGTAATTTTCCCGTATTTTTAACTATTTTTAATCCCGAACCTAAACCTTCCGATGCCCCGAAACATATCGAGACGGTGTCCGATCGACACGAAACCAGTCCCAAAATGTTCGCTACATCGAATAGAAGATTTCGTATGTTGGAACCTTCCCCAGATTCCCTGCCACGCGCCCTCACGCGCCACCTGAAGTGGCTGCGCGTGGGCTTCATGCGCCTGCTACAGTACCTGCTGACGTCATCGCTGACGTCAGCATGACATCATGCTGACGTCATCTGACAGCTGTCAGGTCTGACATGTCAGACTCTGACAGGTGCCACATGTCAAGCTCCCATTGGTCCACGTCACTGTGCTGTCAGTGCCACGTGGCAGTCTGACATGTGCCACGTGTCATCACGGTACTGGTCCACGTCAGTGCCACGTGTCAGCCCCTGATTGGGCCACATCACTGACATGTCAGTGCTGACTGTGTACTGACATGTGACACGTGTCGCACTCCTATTGGCCCATTTTCTGACATGTCAGCTGACATTGTCAGATCTGACAATGCTGACGTCATCCCTGACATGATGACGTCAGCAGGATGACGTCACCTGTCATCCAAGCCCTCCCGCGGGTCGACCCGAATACTAGTAACTGGGTCGCCGTGACCCGCGGCTTGACCCGGCCGGTTCTCCCTGCTCCGGCCACCATTTTTCCTCCCGTTTGTCCCATTCTACTCCTCTCAACCTAACCTAAAGATCCATGGGCTTAAAAACTATGAAACGGGTCGCGATAATTACCTACGGTGCCAAGAATAGCCGCCCAGTTTCCGGCCGTCCGTCTGGGCTGCACCGTCGTCCTCCGCCACTTCATTCGATCCTGTTAGCCTCCTCAAGTCCCCAGAATCACAACCTCATTATTAGTTTCGATTCAAACCCAATAAAACTCAAGTTTCAAATTCAACCCCAAAACCTACCTTTTCGGGTTTCCTCCCTCCGTGTCCTCCGTCGTCCTCAGCCGTCATGTCCTTTAGTCCTTCATCGTCACATCCTCACATTATCTCTCTGGTCTCAGTCGCAGATGATGAGGGAGTGTGGGTGTGTTTTGAAGAAAATGAAGAATGGAGGGTTATGGGGTTTTTCGGGTTTGTGAGGAAAAGGAAGAAAATGAAATGAAAATGGTGATGGTGCCGTGGAAGAGAAGAGAGAAGGAGATGTGATCAGATGAGAGAAGAGAGGATTGATGGTGAGGATTGATAGTTAGTTGTTAATGGATGGTTAGGATTAATGGTTGTTAGGTTTAATTATATAATAATTAAAATAATAATATTTAATTATTTAGATCCACATTTTGGGGGATCAAGTCAATGGAATGAGTGACACTTGTCACTCATCCATGGGGCCCACCAAAATATCCACCCAATCAGATTTCGCCTAAACGCCCTAGTCTCGAAGTTCGTGCATAATGAAATCGAACTTCCGTGACCCATAACACTCCCGTTCGAAGTCCGATTTCAGTGTGCTGCCTGCATATGGATTCGTATCATCCTTATCTACGTAACGGTCTTCGGCCCTCGGCCATCGGACCTCCTGGTCAAAAAGTCAACTTTTGACCTCCTATTCACCCAAATTACCAAAATGCCCCTAAACTTCCGAACGTCATAACTTCTTCCTCGAATGTCGGAATTGAACGTGCCACCTGTCTATGAACTCGTGACGTCACGAAATACGTCACGGTCATCGGTCAAAGTCCATCTGACCGCCCGATCGAAAAGTCAACGTTTTGCCCACGCCTAGGGGCAAAACGGTCATTTCGCATCGTTCGTCCGATTTCGCTCTACTAATCACGGATTAGCCTCACTAATCGTGATTAGTCACTAATCTAATCATGGAATTTGGGACGGGTCGTTACAATTTTTAAACTCGAACCTAAACTTTCAGACAACTCGAACTATATCAAAACGATGTCTGATTGACACGAAACAAGTCCCAAAATTTTCGTAACATCAAATAGATGATTTGATATGTTGGACACTTCCACAGATTCCCTGCCACGCGCTGTCACGCGCCCCAAGACTGCCCTACTCGTGGGCCTCACGCGTCGGGCTACAGTTCTTCTTCTTCCTCTCGACGGTCGGTTCGGCTGGTTCTCTGGTTTGGCCGGTCCAGTTGGACCGACGTGACCGGTCTGGCCACATTCCTCCTTCATTTTCGGTCTGTTTTCTTCCATTTTAATTCTATTCTTCCTAGTTCCTAAATTCCTATCTATTCCTATCAAAAGAACTAACAAAAACGCCCTAAAATCCCATGGTTCGAATTCTTCCCACGATCCAAGTTTTCCATTTTCGTCCCACGGCTCCTTAGCCGTCAAACCACCATCAAAATCATCTTAGAACCTCCCTAGCAACCCAATAAACCCACTCTAAACATCCAAAACCGTCCATAACGTCAAAATCAAATTCTTGAATCTAAAACACAAAACAGATCAATCGGGTTTACCTCATCTCTCCACCGTGCACGACGGCTCAGCCGATCCTGCCACCACCTTCATCACTTCCATCTCTTCTCTCTGTCTCCTTCAGGTGTCACGAGCATCAAATTAGATTTAGGGGGTGTGGGTTGTGGTTTGTACAAAAATGGAGAAATGGGTTTCAGGTTTGGGTGAACAAAGTAGGTGAAGGTTATATGCATGAGTGTAAAAAGGTGGCCAATGGATGGGTTACACTTGTCACTCATCCATTGGGCCTTGGGAAAAATATATGGGGCGTACTTGTGACAAAAGTCAATTTGTCTCATAAAACGTGCAATAGTTTCCTCGAACTTCCGTGAACCGTAACTTCCCCGTCGAACGTCCGAATTTGACGTCCCGCCTGTCTGTCGATTCGTATCGTCTCGATCTACGTAACGGTCCTCGGCTCTCGGCCATCGGACCTCCCGGGTCAAAACTCAACTATTTACTCCTATTCAACAAAATTACCAAAATTCCCCCAAACTTCCGGAAATCATAACTTCTTCCTCGAACGTCGGAATCGGGCGTGCCACCTGTCTATGAACTCGTGACATCCAAAAATACGTCATAGTCATTGGCCAAAGTCCATTTGGCTACCTGTATGAAAAGTCAATGATTCACCCAATCCAGCCGCAAAATCGTCATTTCGCCCAACGTCCGTTAATCCTCGTCTAATCTCCGATTCGCAAGGCTAATTCGTCATTAATTCTTAATTAATCCCGCTAATTCGGGACGGGTCATCACAAAAGTGATTCATTTTTTAAATGTATTTTTAAACGATATTATGTTTTTCCACTCACACCTTTTATGTTTTTGATGACCCTTTAGGCCTTGGCACGAGAATCGGGGCTGGTCGAGAGGCGGAGGCATGAGCAGAAATCAATACAATCATCCCTGGTCTGATAGTCGCTGAGGGGTAGTTTCGGGACTTCAGTTGACTTGTCAGACCGGAGCAGGAAAGGGCGCGGTCATCAAAGTCCAGTTGGGACGGGTCCTGTCATATTTCATGTGGTTAGTTTTAGAAAACCATATATTTTTCTATATTATCATTGTTTATACTCGAATAAATCCTACTTTGGGCCAAAGTAAATGACTGAAGGGAATAAATGCCCAACTCGCGAAGCCCAGCCTAATAGAATCCATTTTGAACGTGCAAAACTAGAAATGTCGAGGAGGAGGAGGAGTCGGCTCTAACACAAGCAAAAAGATAAAAAGGCGAAAGTGATGTTCTCAAAATGTTTACTATAGTATGGATCCACCAAGGTCTACATGGCAGTCTAGTTCAACACTTCACCCTCTATAAATGGAGAAGAACCCTTCTTTTCAAGGGACAAGCCATCAATCCCATACAAAAAAATTGACCAAACTCAATCAGCTTCAAAACAACTGCAAACCATCAAAAGTTTCTTTGTTTTAAAGGCTCATCTCTTTAGGAACAACTTGTTTCTTAGAATCTATGATCAAGATTCAGTTATGTTCTCAACCCACTCTGAACTCTTAAACCAAAAATAACAAGTTCTCCTTCATCACGACTTGCATCCCAAGTTAGTTTTGAAGGTCCCTCAACACTCACCTTCATCATGACTTGCTTCCATAGCTAGTTTTGAAGGCTACCTAACACCAACCTTATCCTAACTTCTACTCAAATTAGTTTTTGAGGCATCCAAACACTCAATCCTTG
This sequence comes from Prinsepia uniflora, assembly GCA_032719365.1. Taxonomy (NCBI): domain Eukaryota; kingdom Viridiplantae; phylum Streptophyta; class Magnoliopsida; order Rosales; family Rosaceae; genus Prinsepia; species Prinsepia uniflora. The sequence goes on along the minus strand of CM064868.1, from coordinate 57,420,177 downwards.
GCGTCTCGACAATGCACTACCACCCTATGGCAGTATTCCAACTTATGTTTATTCAAATGCTAATTTCTAGAAGATCCTGCTTTCTTAAAGCTAGATTGTGAAAGAAATAATTTACTTTCACTTCTAATTTACTTCATGCATTTCAATATTAATGCATTTACTCTTTGATATTTGTACTTTACTTTTATTACAATGTAACCAGATTTTCTTAACGAGAGATAAGTAAGTATTTGGCATATTCGAACTAGTGTGTTCCATGGCTACCTAAGTCGTGAAACCATCAATGTGTTTGGTTCAATGCAATCATCCCAACCTAAGGTAAACAGTGTATCTAACCGATAACTTAGTAAATAACAAGCTGCTAAGTAAAAGATCATACAAATTACAATCAATTGATTATAAGATAGGTTCTTAGGTCGCAAACGAAATTCATCTTCAAACTGTCTAGTAGCAGTTTCTACTAGAGGCACGCCTATTTTAAAGGAAACACATCACTAAGAGACCCACATAAAGCCCATTGCTTTGCTCTACAATCAGGTTTCATGTGTACGCACACCGAAGGCGATCTCAAGCATGTAGTCACGAAGACTTTTTGCGTAGAACATAATCTGGCATGCTTTATAGGACTCTTTCTAGTGCATGTCCAAGTTCAGATACTACCAATGTTGTCAAGATGCTAAGTTTTCTGAAAGATCCTTCCCAAGAAGAGGTGCCTAATTTATCAATATTAGAGGCTAACATAGAAATCCTTCCTGATAGAAAGGTTCAAAGCATCACCAATCAAAAAATAACCAAGGAAGAATGGATGAAATTCTAATTTATCAATATTAGAGGCTAACATAGAAATCCTTCCTGATAGAAAGGTTCAAAGCATCACCAATCAAAAAATAACCAAGGAAGAACGGATGAAATTCTTCAAAGATTACTTATCCCTCATCAATGTACAGATAACCTTCAGATCAAAGAGCTTTTCAGAAGAGAGAGAATGTGAGAGATAGAGAGAGAAGAGATCTAAAGAAAAAAAAAATCCAACATCCAACCTGCAAGAATTTCTAGCCCTGGAAAAGGCAAGCAAACTACGAGATCTGAGTTATTGATCCTTTAGCCTCTTATCTTGGAACCCACTTTCTCAAAATTTCAGGGAATGAGATCCTCGAGACAAGAAGAGCTCACGAAGGGATGTCAAAAGATGAATTGGGAATATTTTCCAAGTACCGACCATGATAAGACCCATCCCAAAAAAACATCTCATAAATCACACCCAGGTCCTGCTTTTGTCTAACTAATAATGTGGAATTCCAAAACTACCCTAAGCTTGTCAGATAAGGGATATTTGTCTCATCGTTCATGCCTCTGCATCTCATTCTTCTCGGACTACGTGCAACGACCCTGGAGGTTACAATACCATGAAACTGTGTGAATGGACAAAAATAAATAGTTTGAAAACATAGTTCAAAACATAACATTTTGCCCTCATTTTTATAAAACTATGCATGCATATAAAAACTATTTAAATCTCAAATAAAACAGAAAATAGTCCACAACCTAAAAAAAATGTGTAAACATCCATAAAGCAACAATCACCTCAACCTTCACACAAATCCACACACATAGTCACCTATAACTAATGCACAGTATCACACATCATAACCACTGCACTATTGGTAGGCACACCACTTAGGAAAAGAGCCCAGCTCGACGTCTAAGTCGTGTTAGTCTCAAGAAAGGAGCCCAACTCGACGTCTGAAACTAAACCACCAGTAGGCCTAACCATACACGTATTATATATCATGAATCATCATTTCAATAACACACAATCAAACTATATCTACCCATCCTTGATGCACAACAACAGTAATCACATCAATTTCACTACTAGTAGGCACACCACATACACATTGAGGAATAAGAGCCCAGCTCAACGTCAGAGTCATAACAACACAGTCTTAGGAATCAGAGCCCCGCTCAACGTTTGAGAATACTAACCAATGCACCAATCCCGAGGAATCACATATTTATATCACACATCAAGTTCATATCCTTCTTTTAAAAACCCGAGAGGCCAAAAATCAAGCTATACACCATGCCTCGTAAAATGTGCATAGAATACAGTTTCCATGAAAATCATCTAGAAATCATAAGAAGATCGCAATTACTCCAAAATTAGATGATTTCAAAGCACAAACCTTATTTTAGCCAAATCTATAATTTTAAAAAAAAATCCGGAAATACATACTCGGGAAAACCTCATAAAAAAGGCCATCGAGTAACTTCCAAAAAATCAACTAGAAATCGTACCAAAAACCAACAACATCCAATATTCTTACATTTCATATCACAAACCATACTCAGTCAAAAACCACAATCGAATCGGAATCCAAATAAAATGGAATTTATGAAAAATCTCGGAAAACGTGCAATAAACAATAATTAAGTATAAAATCACCGAAAATCGTATAAAATTTCCAATCACTCAATTATCAGCAAAACTCATAGTAAAACATTAAAAACTAATAGATATGCATGGACAATATTTTTATAAAATAAATGTCCACTCACACGTACCGTATACACAATCAAATCAACTTTCACGTTGTTCCGTAAAATCCACAAATGTCACTTCCTACCATAAACCATGTCTTAAGGTCACTAATATTCCCAAATAACCTCATATTTAATCACCCAAATTTTTTATGGATTTTAAAATGTATTTAAAATAATCCCTAAAACATTCAAACAGTCGAAACTGTCTCGAGACGATGTTTGATCACTTCGAAAATTATACCATTAGTTTCCTAACATAAAAAGGTTGAACTTTAATGTTTGACGTTTTTCCAGAAGACTTGGCACACGCCCCCATGCCTCACTATAAGTCGCTATGCGTTGGCCTCGCGTGCGGCCACTGTTCATCTCCTTCCTCTGGGCATTAGACCCATTTTTTTTTAGAAACAGGTCGCCTGAACCAGTGACCACGACCCGGTCATATTTTCCATTTTGTATGTTTGATTTTCTTGTTTTAACCACTTATCTTCATCTAAATGTGTCCAGAAGAAGACTTACGATCTAAAAAAATAAAAAACTCACCATAACACCATGTGTTGAACATCTTGGACTTCGTCCATGGCTTCCAATAACTCTCATGTCATGTCTCTTCATCCAAAACTTTGAAGCTTGGCTCATTGAGGTCACCTGATCACGCAAAAGTGATCACTCAGCTTAGTTTCAGGATTCTACATCGAAACACCAACTTGGTGTTCAAACCCAGATATTCCTTCTTAGGTTTCATGGTGATTTCTCAAGTCAGAGGGTCATTTCATCTTCCCATTGACCCTATGTTGTCTCCTTTACCCAAACTTTCCTTCCCTCTCCCTCTGGTTCTCCTTCCCTCACAATTAAGGATGTCCATAGGGTCTTTGTGGGTTTTGGTTCATGCCCACTGAATATCAACCATCACACCCCACACTCATATATATCACAAGCGAAGTCGGTGGAAGTGATAATAAAATGAAAGGTCTAGATTTCTCTCGGCAAATGTCACCATTCGAGACTTATCTCTCAAGTAAAATGACCAAATTGCACTTAGTGGAAAAATTACCATTTTGCCCTTCACCATTTCGACCTGTAAATCTCTCATTTGAAATCTGATTTTGGCATGTCACCTGTCTACGAACTCAAGATCCTGAGACTATCGTAACAGTCTTCTCGGAATTCCCAAGAGGTGTTCGTAGCAAAAAGTCATTATTTTGACCTTTTCAATGCCAAAATTGTCTTTTTACTTAATTTTTCCCAATTTTACTTTTCTCTTGATTCAGGCTGTTACAGACCACCTATGGTTATTCGGGAAGAACCCCCGGTTAAAATTCCAGCTAGAAGCAAAAGTGAGATGTAAAATTGGAGAAAATCTTATCTAAATGATATGGGACCAAAAGAAGAATTTACGATTAACCAAAGGTTACCCATCACCATGAATGAGATCGCAGATATAAGAATGTTGATACAAAATCAAACAGCATCTCCTAGGAGAGCGAATTTCCTCATATATAGAAAGCCTTACCCGGCTTATGTAGATCAAGACAATCCATTTCCTAGAAATTTTAAACCATCAACATTTGCACTTTTTTATCGAAGATGGTGGTATCTCGTCCTTAGAACACGTAGGAAGATTCTCATCCCGATGTGTAGCTATTGAAGACTACTCTTACTTCAACCTGCAATTTTTATGTAGCTCCCCTTCTAGATATCCTTTCTCTTGATATACTTCATACTAGAAACATCCATATACACTTGGGGGCAAATGGAACCCTTGTTCCACAGGGAATTCTATAGAGTTAAACTTTAGATCACAATGAGTGATCTGACTGCTATCAGGTGAAAGGATCATGAAACAACTAAGAATTTTATCATAGGTTTTTTTGAAGCTACAAGGAAATGTATCTCGCTAAAGCGTCTAATTCAATGGATGAAACTTGTAAGAAGCATTGAAAGGCCATTGAATGTTTACTATCACTACAAGAATTGATAGCTTTTGCAGTAAAACATTTCGCGGCAAAGCACAAATCTGTCGAGAGAGAGACACTATCGTGACAAAATTTATAATTTGCCAAGAAAGGTTCAACCGGCGATTACAGTTTTCACTCTATAGTTTAGGCGACAAACAAGGGGTCTACGGCGGCAAATTATTTTCTCGCGTAGTATTTTCCCAAAAAATAATTTCAAATTTAATTATATGCTCACAATTTATTCCGGAAAAAACATAACGGGATAAGTTCCCGCCGAAAATTTCGAGCCTCTCTTGGCAAAATTAGAGTTTTCGAGCAAATGTATTAAAAAGATGTTGAAACGACATCGTTTTAGGGTTTTATTGGGGACAAATTTTGCCCTGCGCGAAACATCACCATCTGATCTCTGTGCAGCGCGCGCCTCCATTTTTACTCCAGAGAGAAGATTCCCCAAGCCCACCCTATCAATTCCAACCTCGCTCCAGAGAGAACTTTCCAATACCTAGCATCCTCCATCTTACACTTTGTACTCCAGAGAGAAGTCTGAATCGATGCTCGGCTCGCGTCGTTCCAACAACCGATTGGGAGCACCCAGTATACGATTGGCTAGCTTAATAAGTGCGCTGGAGTTCCGTCCTTTAAGCCAGGGAAGCACTGTTCGGGCGATGTCACATCCCTCTTCCATTATGAGTAAATGGGTCGAGACTAAGCCTTTCGGTGCCCAAAAGCTTGGAACCTCTGGTCTCCGCAAGAAGGTTCCTCTCTCCTCCTTTAAATTTTTCCGATCAAATTTTCTCAGCTAAGTTTCTATTGAATTCCTGCATTCATGAACTCTTTTTTTGGAATCAAATTTTGTCTCATGATTCGGTCAATTCTTGCATTTATGCTTAATTTTCTTAGGAAGATGGGATGAGTGAGCTTAATCAGTGGTTAGTTGGTCTCGTTGGGGTCGTTAGGGGAGAATGACGATTTTGCCCCTAGTTCGGGCAAAAAGTTGACTTTTAGGTCTGGTGGTCCAATGGACTTTGACTGGTGACCAGAACGTAGGTTAGGACGTCGCGAATCCGTAGGCAGGTGGCACGCCCGATTCTGACATCCGAGGAGGAAGTTGTGATGTTCGGAAGGTTGAGGGCATAACCGTAATTTTGACTAAATTAAGGGGGAAAGGTTGAATTTTTGTACGAACGGGTTTTGGTATGTTGACCTAAGACCGTTAGAGAGATCTCGTCGTCCTGAGTTCGATGACAGACGGCACGTATTCATCGGACTTACGATGTGGGAGTTACGGGTCTAGAAAGGCAGTGGCAAAATGGTAATTTTGGGTTCATAGAGGGGTATTTTTGTCTTTTGTACTTTGAGTTTGGTGTAACAGATTGGGACAAGTGGATGGCTGTGATGGGGCCATTTGTGAGAGAATGGGGAAGATGGTGACACGTGTGGGGGAACTAGAGGGTTCCAGTAATTGGTGCACGGTCCAAATAATTGGGGCACCCGTGTGTGTGCTTGTGTGTTTGAAGAACAGAAAACAGAGGCTGAGGAATTGAGAGGAAGTGAGGAGTGATCGTGGATGTTGCTGAACTTGTGAGTGTGTGAGAGTGACCAGAGAGTGAGATGGAGACAGTGAAAGAGGTTGGAGGAGTGGTGATGGGTTGTGCGTGAGTGGTGAGCCACGGGAAATCAGAAAGAAAAACAAGGAGGAAGTGAGTGTTTGTGGGTGGTGTTGTGGCCGTGATCAACCAATCGAAGCCAGTGGAAGTTTCCAGAGGACGGAGGAGGACGGGAGGAGCTACTGCTTCACGACTGAGCTCACGACGGCGGCAGGAGGCAGGTAATGTCTTGTTTTCCCCTTTCCATGCTCTGTTTTTCCGTCGAGATTCAAGTTGGAAGTCGTGACTTTAGGGATAGAATTGAGGAGTCCTGTGAGGTCTAGGGAGTTCAGTAGGGTTCTAGTGTTCTGCTGGTTGTGTTGCCGTGACGGAGGAGTGCACGGTGGAGGCTATACGACGGAGAGTACCGATGTGCTCTGTTTTGCCGTCGACTTTCAAATCAAAAGTCGTGAAGTCTGGGGTAGAGTCGACGGTCTTGGTGCGTTGGGTGAGGTTTAGGATGGTCTTAGGAAGGGTTTAAGCTAGCCACCATGATGGGGGGTGACCTGGGTGGCCGGAGAAGGAAACAGGGCAGTGTTCGGGTTCTGTTTCGAGGATGAAGTCGAGGGGTTTTGGGCCGCGATTCTTCGATTTTAGGACTGGGTTAGGTTGCAGGGGATTGGATGATGCTTTTGGTTAAGAGAGGAGTCGATTTGGTGGATGGAAGGAGGTGAACCGCTGACGCCGGTTCGATTGCAAGAAACTGTGCTGAACCGGGTTTGCTCGAGGTTGAAGAGACACTGTAGCAGGCGCGTGAGGGCCACGCGCAGCCACTTTGGGCGGCGCGTGGAGGCGTGTGGGGAGGATTCCGGCCAAACTTCCAACATGGTTTGAGTTCTAAATGTCTTAAGGAATCCATTGGTGCAATTTTTGGGTTAATCGGACGTCAAATCGAAGTAGTTTTGTGATGGTGGAAGCTTAGGGTTCCGATTTGTTACTCTTAGGAACCGGGGATTTTTGAGTGAAATTAGGTGGACCTTCGTAGATGTGTTAGTGATGTATTTTGATTGTTGTTGACAGGATCGGGAGTTCCCGAGGAAGGTGAGGAACGTACGAGACGTTCAGGTCGTGATTGAGGGCTCGGTACTGTGAGTGGACCCTTTCCTTAAACTCGAACATGCATAACTGCTTTTCTCTAATTTTTTTATATATGTGATTACATGAATGTTGGATTTATGATGTGGTTTTATATCCTTGCACGGTTTTTGAGAAAGTAAGGTAATTGGCACGTTTTACGAGAAATGTCGATTTCGGAGAATAATTCCATGGATTTGGGATTTTACTAGATAAATGGTTTAAATGTTCATAAAGGGATTTTAAAACTTGATTTGGTGATTAAAGGATTTTCGATTGAGTTGGTTTTCAGATTGGAAAGTGGAATTCCGGATTTGGGTTCGGAATGACGGTTCGGGATGCTGAAAGGGCATCAGACAGGTGATTTCGGATTCGGGTTTGGATATGGATTTAGAAACGGTTTTCAAATGGTTTTGGATTGGATTTGCTGGATCTGGTTATTGGGTTTAAAGACCCGGATATTGATTGATGGGGGACGGGCCCGGATTGAGTTTAAAGACTCGGGAATTTAAAGACTCGGATATATTGATATTTCCCCCGTAGGCCTGTTGAGTTTAAAGACTCGGGAGTTTAAAGACTCGGATATTCTTGAGGCCTGGATTGATTTTAAAGACTCGGGAGTTTAAAGACTCGGGAGTTTAAAGACTCGGATAGGTCCAGCAGGTTTGATCGAAGAATGATGATTTGATATTCACGGTTTATAATACGGTTTTATGATGTTTTGATATGTTTTCTATCCCTGTTTTATAATGTTTCTGTTTCTTATGATGTTTTATGGTGTTAAATTTATAACTGTTTAAATAACTGGGTTATGCATGTGGTTTCAAAACGGAGGGCTAAACCCGGTTTTATTATAAAATGGTTTTCGAAACTTTTCTTTTATTCTGGTCCACTCACACCTTCTGTTTTAAATTGCCCTCCAGGTTGTGGAGCTAGCGCTGGGTTCCGGCGTCGAGGCAGCGTCTGAGGCATAGAAGTCACGAGAGCGATCACGAACTGTGTTAAATTTTCCGTTGTGCGTGAACTTAGCTTTTCGTTTTTTTCTTTCTTCTGTCTTGAGTACTATGCTCTGTAAACTGTTGACTTCGAGATATGTGATATATTTTCTCCTGCGTCTGACTGTTTTGTGTCAGATTGTCAGACGGGAGCAGGATTTACCTCGGTTTTCGGGGTGAAACCGGGGTGGGTCCTGACAGTGTCGGTGTTTGAGCCTGTTGGAGCTCTACTAATTTTTCATTCATCATTGAGGGAGGCCTAGAGTAGGAAATTTCTTTTACATTAGTTGCTAATGACCTTAGTAGGTAGGTGGTGAGGGCATGCTCTCTGGGTTTGATTGAGGAGTTTAGTGTTGGATGTGTCATCCTGGCTTCCTCCTTTAGGAACACATCTCTATCTAGTATAAGGGGATATACTGGAGTATCAGCAGATATTTCATCCTTGTTCTGGAACAAACTTTATCCAATATTATTCTAGAATGAAAGTGATAGTGCCATGATGAATTTTAATTTTTAAGCAAGCTATGCGTCGTTTGAATTAATGTTCTCTTCTCTTTTGTACCTGGTAGATAATTTGTCCTCTTCATTGTACAATTTCTCATATGACATAAAGTTTCATCATTTTGTTAAAAAAGGATATATTTTGAGAATAAGTTTGAGATGAACATGTCTCGAATTTATTTAACCGATAGAGAAAATCTTTAGCGGTCACATTATCCAATGGGAGGTCTTTCTTGCATTTTATTCGTCAGATTATATGCAAAGGGTGGACTTGATCCAGAACCTGAGATTTGAAACTACAACAACTAAAATCAAGGCAACTCCTGATGGGGATTTCTTAATTGCATCAGATGCTTTTAAGATTTACTTTATTTTGTGTCTGGTTTGATACTTTCTTTTTCAACAATCAAAGGGGATTTTGTATCAAATGTCTATTCACATGTATTTCGTGTGTGCAATAAAGGTAACGGCATTTAAACATGTTCCAATTCTGGCTTTTGTTATTGAAACTCAGGTATTTACCCGCCACAAGTCAAAGTTTTTGAGCTGAGGGAACTTTCATTCAAGTTTGAAAGGTACTTGGATTCGGAGATTATTGATTTTCAGGTAGTTTAGTTTCGCCATTTGAAATTTTTGCATCGAAATATTTGAATATTATTCATGCCCTATGGTGATTAGTGTTCAGAGTCTGCTTGTTTTATTTGCATTTTATTGTTGAATTTTCTCATTTCTTATCGTTGAATGTAATTAATTGATCTCACAATGGTTTGTTTTATAATTAGTAAACAATACTTTAAGTGCATTTGTATTTTTCTTAAGCAACTATAGAACTCCTCATAGGTTAAAAACAATTTGATATAGTAAGTGCTCCCTTAGTTTTCCCTTGATCCAGGACAGTTACCTTCTGAATGGTATTTTTTAATTCTTAATGTAAAGTTAAATGTCGGACAAGATCATATCATGCTGATAAGTTATTATTCTGTTTTTTTCAAGATGTTTTCATAATGCTCAAAACATCACTGACTTAACTCTTTGTAACTCATCAAGGTTTTGGCTGATGATTATTCAAACCTTGCGTTTTTATGTGCTGATCGTTCAATTTATCTACATGCAAAATATGGAAAGCATTACAGTTTTCAGATTCCAAGGTTGCTATTTATGCTCTTTTTTAATGGAACGTGAATGGAAATGGTTTCTACTTGCTTTATTAGTTTTTGAACTCAATGTTTTGTTATGTATTGTGGGTATTCTTCTTTTTGTTATGTGTTACTGGGTTTTTTTGGATAGAAAAGATATAGATGGATATTTGAGGATGCGACCAGTGATGAGATTGTTTACACTTATACTTGTATTCAATGTTATGATAATTAGATTGCATTAGACTTATATTGATATAGGATACTAATCCAAACAACCTCCACCGATCATAATAACTCTATTACAGCTGGGCTATATCTAATCTAACAATAATACCTAAGTTTGTTTAGAACTAATCCAACAATAATAACTCTATTACACTTATATTTATATAGGATAATTACATTGATTTACATGAACATTGTCTCATGTTTAGAGCTAGTTGCAGATTATACCCCCTTGAGAAATGGATATGTAAACTTACTACTAAGAAAAACGAACCGTACATTGCCAAAGTTACTAATTTCTTATAGATATGATCTTGCTATAGGAAATCTTCATGGATTCTATTATCCATACAAAATTACACAGCATTAGGTATTTTTACACATTTAAAATAATAAATTTAAATGTTCAAACATCTTGCATAACCTAAAACACAATTACTGATCTACAAGATGCAATTTATGTTAATAGATTCCACCACAATGATCACATTGTTTTATGAATTCTGACGTAGCACCCCAAACCCTAGAAAGAAAATAACCAAAGGGAGCCCAATGTGAGGAAAAGTCCTCAAAATCATCAGTAAATTCACAAACTCAGTTTCGAGGGACAACGCTTATCTCCATTACAACACAATTAACTAAATGCAAGAAGATTAAAAAAGAATAATGAGACGGGTGTACTTTGGTCTTCAGGAAGCGCTTGACGTTTCTTAGGGTCAAGCCAGGTGGCTTGAGAGTGTTGCTGGGAAGTAACGTTGTACATCTTGACACCATTGATGGAGGCAAACTTGGTTATGGTTTTGTTTGAATATTGTATCTTTTCGGTTGGATGCAAAATAAGCTTAGTGGGAATAATAAGCAAGGAAGCAGCAAGAGAACCAACACAGCTCCTACTACTAGTAAGCACATTGCTACCTCTTTTTTTAGCCAATCAAATTCTGTGTACATATATAATTCGGTTATTTGTGCTTCATTCTTCCTTGTTTGTTTCTTCGTCTATGCATATTATATGGATGATTTGAGCAGTGCATAGTTGAGGATCTTAAAATGGATGATTTGTTGATAACAACCCCATACAAGTATGATTGGTTCCAGATATGAGCTGGGTTGATTTGGTTCCCATACAAGTAGTTTATGCTATGATCTTAGAGTAGTTTATGATTTGGTTCCCATACAAGTACGATTTGGTTCTCATATATGCCTAAAACCCAACACAGCTCCTAGAATGGTCCCCACCAAACTATCACTGTGTCTCGCGTATCTATGCTTTAGGTTTTGCTTGTGTTGTCTCTTGTTGGGTTTTCTAAGTACTTTGTTAGCCTTTGCCATGGCAATATCATAAGTAACTTTCGAGGATTAAGCTTCTCTCGCGTATCAATGTCATGTTTTTTGCTTTGTAGAATTCATTTATATGGTTTTCATTCATGTTCCTAATTTCTGAGTTTTTTTTTTTTGGTTTATTTAATTTTTCTGGTATTATAGCTCACAAATTTGTATTCATATTCCGCTAAGGTCATACGCTGTTTAGCTTAGAGACTTTAGATATGACTTGGAGATTGCATTGAAGCCAATTGATGAGAATTTTTATAGGCACATTTTCTTTTTTTGTGAACTGTGAATATATAAGCAGTGGTCTTACCCTTTTTCCGACTTGTACTCTTTCTCTTGTTGGTCTTCAACTTTGAATTTCGTGTTATATTCTCCTGAAAATTCTGGGTTATTTAGTGAACTATTAATCTGAAAGTTTTGGTGAACAATGAACTTGTACAGATTTAGAAATCAAGGTGCGAATTAGTTCGGTTCAAGACAAACTAAAAGGCTTTTTACTCAAATTTCAAACTTTGTACCTCTTCCAATTCCTAAAGGATTTATATGTTCTTTATATCAAATTAAAGCTTATCTAGCGATCTATAGATTTGGAATTTTTAGTGAACAATGGACTTGTACAGATTTAGAAATTAAAGCTCGAAATAGTATGGCCCAAGACAAATAAACTGTTTTTTTACTGAACTTTATAACCTTGTATCTCTTTCACTGTTTAATGGGTTTTTATGTTCCATATATTAGAGACCTCAAAGATAGGAGATGCTATCATTTTTAGAATAGTTCACCTTCATTGTCATGCACTCTCAATGATTCAACTTCCTTCCAATATTTCTTGTTAATTCGAAGACTTCTTTTATAAGTTTAAACTGTGATTGCTTACTTGATTTCAAGGGAAGCATCCTATATTATTTTCATTCATTCATAACTTGTCATATAATAAATATTTTGGAATATTGTATAGTTGGTTTATGATGCTTAAGCTTATTGTGAAACAATGGTTTCTTTGGGAAGTTGAGAAGTTTAGTTGGGGGAATAGTCCTTTTAGATAGTGCACTATTATACTTATTAGGTTATTTTTTGGAACAATGCTGAATACAACAGGGAAGACCCGACTAATCTCTGTGTTGCATATTCATAGATGTTGAATAGTATTTTAATCCAACTGCTTCCATTGGTTACAGGGAAGACCGAACTAATCTCAAATCCTTAATTGCTAGCGTAATATTCGCATCCCCAAGGTACATTGAGATTGTTAGTGTTATCTAATTCTAATTTTAATTTAGTTTACTTAAACTAGTTACACTTGGAAGTGATTTTGTGCACTATGAATGTTTTGTGTTAGTAGCATTAGTTTATTTGATTTTAAATAAACTCCTTCTAGACACAAGTTTTGGATTCATCATTTGATAGGCTTTCGTTAGTCCATGGACAAGCAATGGATACAAAATTCTGAAATATTTAGTAAGGAATACATAGATGGAATTGATGCATATTTTGAAGTTGCAAGGAATCATGTCAATAGTCGTAATCAGACTAGATGTCCATGCTGAAAATGTAGCAACAGATATTGGAAGTTAGTTGGTGAGGTCCGAATGCACTTAATTAGATACGGGATGTCCTATAGTTATACGACATGAATTCACCATGGTGAACAAATAGAATCTGGTTCACGTTCATTCATTGATCGATCGGTGGTGCCACCTAATGATGATATAGGCAGTGGTAAGATGATGTGATGAGGATAATCAACGATTTGTACCCCTACGCATCTCAACATCATGGTCATGATGGCTTGCAAGAAGATAACAACTTAGTTAATGAATATAGAGATGCTAATTTGGAAGATGATCGGTCATGCAATATGCATTGGGAGGAGTCTGTCAAATATGAAAAGTTATTGGAAGAAGCTCAACAAGAACTGTATCCTGGTTGTGAAGAATTCTCAGTTTTAACAGCGGTAGTTGAGTTAATGCATTGTAAAGTATTGTACTTGATGTCAAATAGATGTTTTGATCACTTGATGGGAATATTGAAAAGGATGCTCCCTAAAGATAATCTTCTACCTCTGTCGCATCATCAAACAAAAAAAGTTCTGAAAAACCTTGGGATAGGGTATGAAAAAATCCACGCATGTCAATATGATTGTGTTTTGTACTACAAGGAAAACGAAGGGTTGGATAAATGTCCTGTATGTAATGAGCCCAGGTACAAATATAAGGGTGATGACAATATAAAAAAGATTTCTCAGAAGGTCTTGCGTTATTTACCACTTAAACCAATATTGCAGAGATTTTACATGTCTATGCACACTGCCAGTGATATGAGATGGCACAAGGATGGTCGAGTTGATGACGATCTCATGAGGCATCCAGCTGATGGAGAAGCTTGGAAGGAGCTTAATCGAACGTACCCAGATTTTGCAATGGAGCCGCGAACTGTTGGGCTAGGCCTTGCAACCGATCCATTCGGGAATATGACCACATCCTACAGCATGTGGCCTGTTATCGTGGTACCTTATAATTTGCCTCCTTGGAGGTGCATGATGAAGGAATTCTCAATGCTGACTTTATTAATTCCCGGGCCTCGTGCACCTGGTAAGGAGATTGATGTTTACTTGAGACCATTAATTGACGAGCTCAAGAAGTTATGGGAACATGGTGTGCAGACATATGATAGAGCATCTAATTAAGTATTTAATCTTCGTGCAGTAGTGATGTGGACCATTAACGACTTTCCGGCATATGAGAATCTGTCTGGATGGAGCACAAAAGGTTATAAGGCATGCCCGGTTTGTAATGAGGACATAAGTTCCCAATGGTTCAGTGGGAAAGTTTGTTACTTGGGACACCGACGTTTTTTGCCATGGGATCATCCATGGCGCCAGAACAAAGATGCTTTTGATGGAAATATAGAGGTAAACGCAAGACCTAGAGAATTCTCAGGTGAAAACATTTTGGATCAGTTGAACAATCAACACTTTGGTCAGATTGTTATACATCCCGACAACTCAGATAGGAATAGAAAGCGAACACAAGATGAGCTGAATTGGAACAAAAAGAGCTTTTTTTTTTAGTTAGAGTACTGGTCCAAGCTTAGAATCAGGCATATGCTAGATGTGATGGACGTAGAGAAGAATGTTAGTGATAGTTTGATGGGGACCATTCTAGGCATAGAGGGAAAATCTAAGGATACAGTGAAGGCTCGCCAAGATATGCAAGACTTGGGCATTAGGAGCCACTTATGGTTAGAACGGACGGGGAACAAGTATAAAAAGAAATACGCTGCTTATACTGTTCATCCAGACGAACGGAAAGAATTTTTTCAATTTTTGAAATCTGTCAAATATCCATATAGATATGCAGCCAACATATCCAAAAATATTAAACTTGATAAAGGAAAAATTTCAAGCTTGAAAAGCCACGATTGGCATGTCTTGTTGCAGCGGCTACTTACTGTTGGAATTAGAAAATATTTACCTAATGGTGTAGTTGAACCTATCATTGAGCTGTCAAGTTTTTTTCAGCAGTTATGCGCTAAGACGGTGTGCAAATCGGATATGAATAGGTTGGGCAATGAGATTGTGTACACTTTATGCCAATTTGAACAAACTTTCCCCCCTCATTCTTTGATATCATGGTTCACTTGATGGTGCATCTACCTCATGAAGCAAAGCTTGGTGGGCCAGTTGGAGCTCGATGGATGTATCCTATTGAAAGGTACTAACTATTGCTCTTTTTAATTAATTATATTTCGTGTTGTAGGTTACTTTTGGAAAATTATTGCAGGAAAAACTCACATTATTTTTTGTCTTTCAGAATGTTAGGTAAGTATAAAGGCTTCGTGCGAAATAGGGCTCATCCGGAAGGGTTAGTAATTGAAGCATACATTACAAATGAATCGCTTATGTATTGTTTATTATACCTTCGTAATGTGGAAACGTGTTTCAATAGACCTAATAGAAACAACGACGGTGATGCACGAGATGAGAAACTTTCTGTCTTTGCTCAAAATGCACGTCTATTTATGAGTAAGAAGAGAATTGGATGGACAAATGCTGATAATGAAGTAGCTCAGTGGTATGTATTGAATAATTGCGAAGAGGTATCAATATTCCTAAAGTAAGTGAACTCTATATGGTTTATTATTTCTATAAGTTTAATTATTACAACATTTTCAAATATAATAGGTCCACTGATTAATAATGCAGGGAGCATGAAGCATTGATAAGGCGTGAGAATGATGAGAATGTTGTAGAAAGGCACAAGAATTCATTTCCGATTTGGTTTCAAGAACAAGTAAGCAAAGATTATGATTTTATGCTGATTGCTCGTCACAATTGTTTAACTAGAAAACGACAAATAACAATTGTTTTCCTTGGCAGATGAGAAAATTATAGAAGGAGAATTCCCCACAATTTAGTGATGTGTTATTTGAGTTATCGAGGGACCCTATTAGAGTTGAAACTTACCAAGGATATGTTGTAAATGGAGTTAAGTTTGTGATCTCCACACGTGATGATAATTTGACTACCCAGAATAGCGGTGTCTTTGTGCCAAGAAGCTATGGGACCTCCGAGATTAATTTCTATGGCAAGTTGACAAGTGTAGTTGAAGTGTTATATAGACAACGTTATAGGGTTGTGATGTTTAAATGTCAATGATTTAATACAGATCCTGCAAGGGCTGGGAGTATAAAGCGTGATTATAAGCTAACATCCGTGGATACACATAATCAATGGTATGAACATGATCCTTATATCCTAGCAACCCAAGCTAAACAAGTGTTTTATTTGGACGATCTAAAGGCTGGTGGTGGTTGGAAAGTGGTGGAGCATATTAAACATAGAAACCTTTGGCTTTCGTTGACACTTTGTTTCAAATTGGTTGTAGGTCAATTTTGACATAGACTTGAAGGACCCAAAGATTAAAAAATATGTCAATGATCTCATGGCTAGGAGTTTAGAGACTTCAAGCACGAATTGAACAAGTACTTTAAGATTTTTCCAACAAAGGAGGAAGCATTAGCTAACCCACCATTGGAGATGGTACAAAGGGATGGCGAACACCAGTGGAAATTTCTGTGTGACCATTTTCAATCATCGGGGTTTTTGGTAATCATATTTCATTGTATGTATTATATAGAAAAGTTCTCTCTTAATGCTAATGAACTCATTAGTCATGCAACTGTGCAGAAAGCATCTGTGGCCAGTACATCGAACCGAGGTCATAAGGAGATAGAGCATCATGCTGGTTCAAAATCTTTCGCAGACATAGCAATGGAGTGTGCAGCGGTAATATAGTAGTTTTATACTAAACAAATTATCTTGTTATAACTTATATGGTACATTTAATTTATTTGAAATGATGCTATATCACATTAGGAAGGTTCAAAATTTGTGGAGATAGACACTTATGGAAAAGCATAATCCGGGAAAGCCAAGCAATTGAGCAATGACAAGGCCAAAGCTAAATATGTAAGTATTTCTTTAATAACTTTTTGGGTAAAGTTTAGTACACTTGTTGACTTCTAGTTATACTTAGTACTATATTTAGAAGATGAATGAAACAAGAAGATAATTGAAATTGATTTTTCTTAGGTGAACTTAGCATGCATCAACATTTTGGTAAAGATAATGGCCAATTGTGATAAGTGTTATCTGTGGTGTTTTGGAAGGGATAGTGTTAGCTGTTTCTAGTTAAGCATTAGTTGATAAGTGGTCTTAGCCTTAGTTTAGATCTCCTGCAGTCATCATGATGTGCATGAGATGCACTTTTTTAATTTGAACTTCTTCAATCAAATGTAGCGTTCGTTCATTGTTTAGAAGTACTTACTTGATGCATCATAACAATACCCTAGCTGAATGTGTGAAACCTATTCATTACGAACTCTTTCTCCAACCAAATTTGATGCTAATTGAATAAATTCTGTCTTTCGACTCAGCCACAATTGGGACACCATTAGAAACTAGGGAAATTAATACCGAAGAATCCAAGCATGGGAATAGCAATAGGATTCTAAAAACAATTTTGATGTCCAACATGTTTTTTGATTGTATAAACTTTGTTAGAATATTATTTCACTTATATAAACTTGGTTATATGATTGTATATTGTATATAACATGTGTTTTATGTCGGTTTCATTTGAAGGATGAGATGTTAGCAAAAAAGAATGATTATCTCCAGGAGGCAGCAAAAGAATATCCTGAGGATACTCCATTGGATGAGATACATGTAGATGATCATAATGTTGGCCTTAATATTTTGATTGATGTACTTGGAAAGAAGCCAGGATCACAGATACGTGGTATGGGATATGGACGTGCCCGTGATATTGGAAGCTCTCAATCTTCAGCAACTACTCAACACTTGCAAACGGAGGTTGACAATTTGAAGGATGAGTTGACAGTTGCAAAGGCATCTCAAGAGGTCGCTAACAAGAAACTTTCACATATGCGGTTGTATCTCCAACAACTAGTACAAAATATGTCAAGAGTCCCGGGATTTGAAGCACCAGCAGTTGATTTTGAAGTACCATCGACTGATGAACATGGTGAGAATGATGGTCAAAGCTCCCTAGGATAGTCTTTTTTCCATGCTCATGTAGAACATAGTTTGACATTCAGAAACTTAATTAGCTACTACGTACTTATTTTGGACATTTAGAAATTTAGCTACTACGTACGTATTTTGTATGCTATGTTATTAATTTATATAAATATTACGTTTTTTATAATTGTTGTGACTTTCCATAAATCATGTACTATTATTGCATTTAAAAGTCGAAATCTTGTAATAGTTGAGGTGTATTTTTGTTATGAGATAAATCTTAGGCGACAAAGATGTTTGCCATAGAAGTTTTATCGCGACAAATGTATTTATCACTATAGATACTTTATCGCAGCAAAATAGATTTGTCGTGAAAGACAACCTATCGCGGCAAAATAGATTGTCGTCAAAGGCAACCTATCGAGGCAAAATATATTTTTCGTCAAAGACAACCTATGGCGACAAAGATGTTTGCCGGTATATGGCTTCTACATGTTCGTGCATGTCCTATTGTGACAAACATATTTGTCATGATAGATCTGCTATGGTGGTAAATATGTTTTGCCAGGATATAATAGCTACGGCGACAAATACATTTGCTGGAAGAGAAATGTTTTCCTGGCAAATCAGAATTCACCGTGAAATGCAGACAAATAATTTGTCGCGGAATGTTTGCCGCGAAAGAAATCTTTAGGCTGCAAATGTTGAAACTTTGTCGCGAAAAATCTTTGCTGGCGAGCTTTTACTAACAAAGGTCGCGATAATTATTTTCGCCGCAGAAGACTTTAGCCGGCAAATTTTGGCTTTTCACGACAAATATTGTTTGCCACCAAAGGCATATTTTTTACTAGTGTATATGATTAATAGGTCTGATGCACATTTTTCCAATACCAATAAAAGTTGGAATGATTCAAGATTCATGGACATTTAGTATTTGGTTGTTCAAGTTAAGGTCAGAGATAGTGGTATTGAAATTGAGAATCTTGTAGCTCATCATATGACAGATCCTTTAACAAAGGCTCTACATGTATCAATTTTTTATAGATTTGTGCCATAGATGGGTTTACAAGATGCTCTTGATCACTTTTGAATGTGAGAATAATTAAGATACCATTATTACTTGCTTTCAAATAATGTTGTGACTTACTTGAACGTGAATTCTATTTGTTTTGATTTCCTACATTCACTTGTAAGCAAGTTACTTGGCAAAGTAATAAGCTTACGACGATGTTAAATTCATTATCTAATATTATAGTTTGTCTCTTTAAATCTTTGCAAAGTTAGAAAGTATGAAAGATGTTTCTTACATCAGATGACTAAGGATATGGCAGAGCCATATTGGTACCAAGCTCTTGCTTTATATTCTCTAATTTACAATATGTGCACTTTGATTTGAATAATATGTGATTTTGGAATGCTGATACATATTGTCTTGTATCGAACAATCTGAAGTTCTACTATTGGATCTTTGTGGGTGGTTGTAATAAGTCATTTAGCTTTGATATAATTCGATGATAACTTTTAACTTATGGTTATTATATATTTTGTTGAATGATTTGATTTCTGTCATGTGGGAGAATGTAAGAGTTTTCTGACGTGCTGAGTTTTAGCAAACTATTTATTGCTGTGTATTATAACTTAAGCTAATGGAATTATGATAGACTTAATTAAATGTTCAGTCGGATAAACATTTTAGGGGGAATAATACAATTCAAATTGAAAACCTCTATCAAACTGTCAATAACTTCATCCATGATAGGAGGAGCAGTTGATATAAATGGTTTTGGTTTCTCTTCTTAGTTACTTGCTTGTTCTATTTTGTCTGGTTGTCCTATTGAGGGCCGGAACACTATAGAAACTAGAGAAGAAAACACGCAATTCCAAGAGAATTCCTAATATCCTCATCAACAAGCTTGTGTTTCTAATTCCGTTATGATACTAGGCTTTCATGTTAAGCTTTTCTGTTAGTATGATTTACTGGCATGATTGTTTTGATCTTTGATTAATCAAGTTTATATGGCTTACACATAAGTGATAAATAAATAATTAAAATAAACAAAAGAAGGCATGCAAGAGAAGGAACATCGATCAACAACACAACGCAGAGGTCACCGCGCATTATATATATATTTATATATATATACATATATATATATATATGGTTGGTGCAACGTACTTAGTAGAATCTAATGATTATATAGTTTTCTTTTTAATTGAAACTAATAAATTAAATAATATATTGAAAACTCAATGTCACACACATCATCGAGACACATTCATGAATGAGTTATGAGAATGTTAATAAAATAAAATAAAAAAGAAAAAATATTGCTATTTGACTTATTTGTTTATTGTAGATCGAGTTGGTTCCAAATATAATAATTTTCATAACATCGCCCCATTGAAGAACATTCCTATTCGAGGGCACCATGTTTGGGCCACCATACCCTTAATTAATAATGAAATTTCTAATTAAACAACTGCGTTTGGATTCAGTGTTATTTTCTTATTTTAATTTATATTTTTTTTAATTATAATTAGTCAGAAATTGAAGTGCTTCTTTTTTATATAATGATAAAAAAGAAAAATATTGAAAGAGAGAGATAATATATCAATTTTTTTACGAGTGTCAAATTCAAAATTTTAAATTTTTTTTTATGAAAGACTTAAGACTTATCACTACATAATTAATAGAAATAATACTATATTAGGAATATTATAACTCCAAATTAAAATATGCCTAAAGTTGTTGAGCTTGATCATTGAATCTGATGGCTGCTGCGACTCACACATACGTCACAATATGCTCGTACTAATGGAAGGACAGTCCCAATACATTAGCTTCCACATCATATATATATATATATATATATATATTTGGTTATTAACTAATATAATTGGAAATTAAATTGTTATGGTTTAGGGTATTGCAACTGGTTATTTTTAGGGCACAACCCCAACTAACAAGATGTGCGTATACATTTCTAATATAGAAAGTCAACCATAAACGGATTCCTACTCTTCATGGTGTGTGTAAATATATATATATAGATTTATTCAAAATAACATATACCTAGATTCACTGAATTTGATCATATATATATATAGATTTACATCCCTTAGGGCATGCTAGCTACCACAGCGAAGAAGAAGAGTCATACCTGTCATCATGATCTAGGAGCACGGAAATTAAGATTAAAAGAATTTGGCAAAGGTTACCTCGTAATGACTCACCCACCCTACCACGACATATTACTGGCTGAAAATGTCAAACGAATGTCAGGCGTCCAACGTAATGTCAAGTTGGAAGACGATCTACATCGTTAGATCCAGCCGTCTTCAACCTCACCTTTTGTGAGGGACATTGAGGAAGAAC
Source organism: Prinsepia uniflora (assembly GCA_032719365.1). Classification (NCBI taxonomy): domain Eukaryota; kingdom Viridiplantae; phylum Streptophyta; class Magnoliopsida; order Rosales; family Rosaceae; genus Prinsepia; species Prinsepia uniflora. The sequence goes on along the minus strand of CM064868.1, from coordinate 57,398,849 downwards.
CATTCCTTCAAAGATTTGCAACTTTGAACATTAATCAGCTCAAGGAAACCTCTGACCCGATAAAGTATGTACACTAATACCTTAAAGGGACAATGATCACTCATGTGCAAGGTATTTGAGGCATCTTTGTAAGGCCAGGACATGGCATGGTTCAACTATCTCCTTGAAAGATCCATTGCCACTTTTGAAGAGCCACTTTTTACTTTCATGAAGGTGTACTCCGAGTTTCGTACTACTAAAGTAGAGGACAATCTAATAGAGATTTTACCAAGCACAAAAAATGTACTAGGCAAAACCTCTACGTGTAATAAACTTTACAAGCGCACAAGACGTGTAGATAGTATAGATGCGAGAAAAGGTCGATCCCACGAAAACATGATCAATGATATCCAATTCTGTTTAACTCAATTGACTTAAGTGGAGTAATTAAAATGCAAATAAGGGGGTTGTCACGTTGAATGAATGTAAGTAAATTAACTAAAATTAACTAATTAAGTCGAGCTAGAGTTTCTACCCACCTTTACCAATTTTAGTTCTCCTCTGATTTCCTTGAATAGATTACTCTACATATTTTCTGAATTAAGTGCCCGTGCAGGGGTCCGGCTAAGGCTCACCCCACACATATTATCTTTTCTTAGATTGCATGTTTAAACTTGATGTGCTCGCCCCTAAACAACTATTACCGATGGCACGTGATAATGTATATATCAAACATGAAGAAGATTTTATAATACTACACTATCCCTACAAAAGTGATGTGCAATCGAAGGGAGTCATGAGTATAGATTACAAATTAGAGTCCCCCCCCTCCTCCTCCTCCTCCTCCTCCTCCTCCTCCTATAAACATGATGCTACAAATTGCAGGGTGAACACAAACATCGAGGTGAACCGTCAAACAATTACATCAACGATTATACACAAATAAGGTACCTAAGCTTATAAGAGCATAAATTGAGTTCATGAAGCGTAGTAATCCAAAAAATCAAGGCATGCATAAAAATCATAATCAAGAGCCAGAAATCTAAGTACGAACTAACATGGCTAGGACTTCAAGTAACCCCAGCCCTAATTACACTACTCAAACATGACTAGATTAACGAATACCATAATTGAATGCATAAGAAACATAAAGCGATAAAAGAATTAATAAACACAAATACTAAAGAATAGCAAGGAGTAGGAAAAGGGGCTCAAACACACTTCTTCTCCCAATTCTCACGTCCTCCTTAGCACAAGCTTGAATCCAAAAGCATAAAAATAATAAAATACTACTAGACTAGGTATATAAAATAAGTATGAATTTTGACAGAGTTCTGGGGACCTTCAAGAGGTAAAATCAGCCTCCTCTTCATAAACCTTAATACCTTTATTTATAAGAGAATAATTAATACTCCTACAAATAAAAATTTTCAATTAAATTCTATTAAAAAAAAGGCGTCCTAAATAATTACGAAATCTAATTAAAACCTTTCCTACAAGTAAAGGAATTGAAAATAATAATACAAAAGGAAATAGGACTAAAATCCTTATACAATATGGAGATTAGGTGTGAAAGGAAGTTGGAATTATCCTAAAAAAGGCCTAAAACTCGAAATTAACCTTCAGGAAGCAGTTTCGGTGGATGCCGGTTGAGAATGTGAGCAGAATTCGGTTGTCAATGCAAGGTCAAAGGTGCAAGCCTTCTGAGATAGAGTTCGGTGAGCACGCATCGAATTTCCAATGCCAGCTTCAGGACACGCGCGCCGCTTAGAATTCAGGGCATTCGGCCGGCGTTTACCGAATAGGTTAAACGCTACAGTAACTCTAAAGTCATTTCTTCATTCGGTGTTTATCCACTGAATTTGTAACGACCCGTCCCAGAAATCGGGATTATATTAGTGGTGAATGACATATTAGTAAAGTTAATCGGTGATTAGTTGGGTGCTTTCGGACGGACGGTGAGAAATGACCATTTTGCCCCTAGAATGGGTAAAAATGTTCACTTTTTATTCGGGCGGTCAAATGGACTTTGACCGATAACCGTGACGTAGTTTGGGATGTCACGAGTTCATAGACAGGTGACACGTCAGATTCCGACATTCGAGGAAAAAGTTATGACGTTCGGAAGTTCTAGGGTAATTTGGTAAATTGGTTAAAAAGGGACAATTTGTTGACTTTTCTTACAACATGGACTTTTCCTGTAATTCGAGGACCATTAGGTAGGTCTCGATCCCCTGAATACAACGACAGGCTGCATGCTGTCATCGGACGTCGGACGGTTCGGATCTTGGACTAAAAGTCTTATGGGCAAAACGGTAATTACGTGACATCCGGGGGTAAAATGGTCTTTTACTTGTTTTTGTGCTGACCCTTGGGATGAGGACACCTGTCCTTAAGGAAGTGGATATTTTTATCTTAGACCAGAGGGATGGGGACACCTGTCTCTTTTCTGGTTGGTTCCAGTCTCTTCCCTCCCATTTAGATTGATTAAAAATATGGGAGGTCGTGTAGTCGTGCTGTGTGTCTTTAGTTTTAGTCGACAGTGAAGGGAGGGGGACTGAGTGTGTGTGTGTGTGTGTGTGTGTGTGTGTGTGTGTGTGTGTGTGTGTGTGTGTGTGTGTGTGTGTGTGTGTGTGTGTGTGTGTGTGTGTGTGTGTGTGTGTGTAAGTGAAACCAGAGATGAAAGGTGTGTGAGAGTGAAGAAAACAGAGAGGACGTGGAGTTGGATGCAAAGGAGAAACAGAGACAGAGAAGTGTTTGTGAGAACCAGTTTCCTGGAATCCCTCGAACGTGCTTATGGCTCCTGATTCTTGAATGAGAAAGTGAAAAGGAGGTCTAAGGAGTCGTTTGAGCCTATTTTCAAGGCCTGAATGAAATGGTAAGAACATTTCCCATGAAACCTTCATTTACATTTCAAAAATGGCAGTTTCAGTTGTGATAAGTGTTGATCGAATTGGTCATTTGGATGAGGTTTCTGGAGTTACTAGCAAGCAATTGAGACCAGAATCGCGGCCTGAGATGGCCAAAGCCATGGAAAACCGATTGAAGGTATGGTGGTTTAGCTTGGTTTTGTCATTTTGAGCTTATGGATCTTTTGAGAATGCTTAGAGAGAAGTATAGGACTGAAAAGGACTGAAAACAGGAATGATGGAAAGAACCGTGAACCAGCCATGCCGGTTCGGGCTAAATCGTGAACCGGTCGGACCAGGTTTACCCGAGGAAGAAGGTGACTGGGTGCAAGCGCGTGGCTCCCATGCGTAGCCCCTTTGGGAGGCCTGTGAGGGCACGTGGCACTGTTTATGGGGAAGTTGTCAACACGACTTTTAAAGTATTCGATGTAACGAACATTTTGGGACTGGTTTCGAGTCGATCGGACATTATCTCGATAGTTTTCGGGATGTCTGAAGGTTTTAGGGCTCAGTTAAAAATAGTTAAAAATTCGAGAAAATCACGGGGATTTAGTATAAGCTTTATGAAGTAGTTAATGACGTTATTATGGGATTTGGACAGGTTCGGGAAAGCCAGTGATAGTGGATTAGCCAGGAAAATGTTATTGTGCGCGTATCGAGGCGGCGACGCTAATGGTCTGTGAGTGGACTTTGCTTTCAAACTTATGATGCATGCATATATGTTTTATAATTTTTCTATACATGATTTCTATATTTGTGAACTGATATTGATGCTTTACGGTTTTTCACGGATTCAGAGATAAGTACGTTTTTTCACGTTTTACGAGCTTACGACTTATACTGTGATTTGACTATGGTTTTGATGATTTGATTTTGGGATTTGAACTATGATTAGATTTCAATGATTTCTAATGGCTTTCAGAAAAGTGATTTCAGGCTTGAAGCCATGTTCATGTGATTTCGATAAACGAGATTTCGGTTATGGAATCGGATTTTGAAAAGATGATTCTCGATTCGATTTTGAAACTTGAAAGGGAAATTCTGGATTTGGGTTCAGGATGATGGTTCTGGATGCTAGCTTACGAAATCATTATTGCAAATTTGGATAAGAATTTTCTATGGTTTTCACTGTTGATCGAAAAATGGTTTTGGGTTTAAAGACCCGGAAAAAAAAACCGCTGGATCTGGTTTTGAGTTTAAAGACTCGGTTATTTGACGGGGGAGGGCCCTGGATTGGTATGTTTTGAGTTTAAAGACTCGGTATATGTTTTGTGTTTAAAGACTTGGTTATTGTGATATCCCCCGAGGCCTGTTGATTGTGTTTTGAGATTAAGGACTCGTTGATATCCCAGAAAGGCTTGATTATGCGCACGATTTTGAGTTTAACGACTCAGGCGCACTTGAGATCTAGCAACTTGATTTATTGATGTTTTTCACTGGTTTTCAGATGTTTTGGGTAATGACCCGGATGATTGATTTATGATTTTGGGATGAGGCCCTGGATTTGAATTGCGGATTTGAGAAAAGAAACAATTCGGGTTTTCAATGATGGTTTTGGATATGAAATGGTTTTGTGAATTGGATTTCATATGCATGCATTGGTGTTGCGTGGAGGGTATAAATTGTCTTTTCTGATAACTGTTTTCTAAACTTATTCTTTATTTTTGTCCACTCACACTCTTTTTATGTTTTCGATACCCTCCAGGTTGTTGCGGTGCGGGCTGTTGGTAGAGAGAGACCGAGACATCACACACGCAATCCACAGTAGATTTTGGCGCTCTGGGATGTCCGGTACTCGTGGATGGTTCGTTTTGGGAATCCCTTGTCCGACTTACGTGTTACATGGAGGTTGGACATCGGTTTAGCCTTCGTGTCACGCGTAAGTTAGACGGGAGCATGACTTAGCCCTTAATCCCGAGGGATTGAGGGTGGGTCGTGTCAGAATTTCCTATGCAATCTTCTTTCCTTCATAACTTCTTCGTTTCAACTCCGATTTAGGTGATTCTTGCGCCCAAATTCTCGTAATTCCAAAATCTATTTGATCTACACATTTATAACAAAATATATTACTTTCTCCAATTGCATAGAATGAAATATTAACAAAACATAAGTAAAAGAGTATTAAATCATGGATAAAACATGCATAAATTATGACATATCACAATCATCTCTTTACCATCCGAAAGAGATCAAAGGAAGCCATCTGACACTATATTCGAAGATACTATGAGGAAAGATCTCGCATTATTGGTGGTAGTGACATCGCTGCAACGATGACATTCAAACAAGGACTTCTCCAGGATAGTTAGCTTTATGGAGACATTGTCATGATCAATGTTTTCCATCTCTCCAGTAGATAGACATGCATGCTGGGAGGATGAGAAAAATGTCATCCAAGCTAAGAAGCGCACAAGACCAAGCGAGGAAACATCTAAGATATCAATGTCACCAAGCGATGACACCAATTCCAAAAATACCCCAAGAAAGTCAAGCAAATGCATAGTAGCCTCAAATACCAACATACAGTTCTCGGTGCCCATTTATCAAATTTACAATGAAATCAAGGACGAGCCTTGATTCAAGGAGCCAGTAATTATCAAATGAAAACAAGAAAGGGCTGACAATATAAGTTGGAATCGGAATCACAACTATTGTTAGCACGCGTAACACCTTTGATAGGTATTCACAGAACCCCGAAAAAGAAGGGCATTACCCCAAATACATCCCCGACAATGTCATAAAGCGTCACAGTGATGAAACCATCAAAGAGCCTAATTTGAAGGTGATCCACATCAATTCCATAATAAATGAATAAGGCTCCACACTAATTTATGTATAGATTGTATATTTTCCTCTATAAAATTATCAAGAAACTTGAAATTTTACTTGGATAATTTTGCACGAAAACAAAAAACCCCAAACCTTTCTTCTGGGAATTAAACAAGCCTTGTTTCAGAACATAACCAAGCCTTCCTCCGGAAAGCAGTCCAAAAATTTCTCCTAAAAGAAATTTAATCATTTCATGCGAAGCTTTTAAGTCTTCTCCATGCAACACATCAAAGCTTTCGCATTGTGAAGTATCTAAAACTTTTCCCTAAGGAGTATCCAAGCCTTGAGCCTATGGAGTATCCAAACCTTCAGCCTATGAAGTATCCAAGCCTTAGCCTTGCGAAGTATTCCTACTTCACCCGGTGAAGAATCAAAGCCTTCACCTTACTAAGTATCGAAGGGTTTGCTCAGAAAAAGTATCTAATTCTTTGCCTTGTAAACCATCAAAGCCTTCAAACTGCGAAGTGCGTAAACCTTCATCTTTCGAAGCATCAAGCATTCACCCCTCGAAGCATCAAGCATTCGCCCCTCGAAGCATCGAAAATTGTCCCATAGGAAGCGTTCCAATTCTTCTTCCAAGAAGAAAAATCTATTCCTTGAAAGCAATGAAAAGATCTCCTCTAGATGGCAAAGTGAAACCCTCATTCGAAAGGCAGCAGGAGTCAAAATACCATTGGTTGATGCTCATGGCACTACACTAGGGCATTTGGATAACGAAGAAGTTAACGTCTTTAGTAAGAACATAGGTAAACCCAAAGTTCTAGCGCTAAGAAAAAATCCCCAAGGATTACAAAATTGGAAAGAACAAATTGATCACAAGATTCCAACAGAGGAGAAGTCACTTCCTAATTCACTACAATTTTCCACAAGCAACTTCTGCATATCCCATGGGACCCTCAAGTTTCAATACTTGTTGAAGGTGCATAGTCTTCAATTTGAAGCAAAGTTTGGGAGCACGCAACAACAAATATGTCTCACACTTCAAATTTTGGAGTTCTTCATGTAGAAAAAATTAGGGCATCAACTTTAGCTCCACTAGCGTCGAATCACTAGGCTTCATGTAGATAGGTTCAACGTCATCCTGAATGGTGACTGCAACTTTAGAACTCTCTATCATCATGCCACTTGTCTTGTGATCGAGGACCACTTCCCTTGCTTTTCACAGTGGAGATAGCAGTGACATTTTCACTGGGTGTGTCGGCTTCATAGATAGAATGTCCAAGTTCTTTTCCTTCAACTTTTTAGGATAATGAAGTGTGGCGTCGCAGGCTTCCCATAGGGAAAATCCAATCCTCAATTTTTGAGTCCTTACCAACTTCTCAATTCTTTTTATGAGGACAAAAATAGATAAGACAGATGATCTTTTTCAATTTCTTAGTTCTTCCAAGAAGCATCCTCTCTACACAGTTTGTCTCCAGCTCAACCACTTTGCTGTCTAATTTGTGAATCCTCCAAAAAAGCCAAGCCATGTGTATAAGGGAAAGAGTAGAATAACTGAGCTAAGCATAAAGCCCATAGTTGCCAAGTTGGAGGACTAACAAGAAGACATCAAATGATAACTAGACCGCACCTTTTTCCGAAATCTAAAGCCATTAGCTACCAAGCAGTAAGACAGACAAGCAGATAGCAGATGATAAATAGAGCCCACCTAAGCTGAAAGCCTCCATCAATCTGCCCACACATGGACTAGTGAGAAGATGCACGTGGCACGGTGTTAGGACTTGTCATGTGGGATGACGTGGTAGTACACGTCAGACATGTCAGAACACATGGACCAGTGAGGTGGTGCCACGAGGCAGTGTGTTAGAGAGGTGTCGGACTTGTTAGTGATGTAGCACCAAATAGGGTATGCCACGTGGCAGGCTATCAGAGTTGTTAGATGTCAAACTTGTCAGGTTGACGTCAACCCTATCAGGTTGACGTCAACAATGACGTTAGCTAGGGCTGATGTCACCGTTGAAAAGGCGTGTGTGGGCGTGTTGGCACAAATTTTGAGTTTAAACCGATCTTGTTAGAAAAAATTTAATGATCTGAATCCAATGGTAGTGGTTTCAGGTCGATCAGAGATCATTTGATAGGTCAATTTAAGGTTTTTAGCCTCGAGAAGCTTGTTCGGGACACGTTTACTGTTCCGGGAGTTTTGAGGGTTTATGGTATAGACTTGTATAGATGGTTAGTGACCCTCGAGTATGATTTGGACAGGTTCGGACATTCTAGAGACGTTGGATTAGCCTCAGAATGGCTTACAGCGCAGATTGTGAGCGCGCAACATGGAAAGTCTGTGAGTGGACTTTGATTTCTAAATGATGCATGCATATATTGTCAGGACCGGTCCCAAATCCCTCGGGATTAACGTGGGACCCGCCTGATCCCGTCTGACAAGAAGTGTCAGACCAGGGAAAATTCCATCTCTAGCCCTCACCGGGGCTGTCAGAGTGCATCAGGATTGTAGGAGGAGGGGAGTGATGTCTCGTCTCTACTAGAGCCCGGATCCGCGTTCAACCTGAAGGGCATTAAAACACGAAAACTGTGAGTGGACAATTTAAAATTTTCATTTAAAACCTTTTCAAGTAAAGATACTTATGTCCTTCATAAAAGCATATGCATGCATTCAAAAACATTTATCAAACATTCATAAAATCATTTTTCAAACAGATCAAAACCTTTCAAGGGTTCATGCCCGGTTCCCATAAACCGTCATGACCCATAAATTCATTTGGGTCCTCGACCCGAAATTACAACTCAAACCCGTAGGTCAAATCACTAGGGACTCAGCCCAAATCACATCAAGTACGGGTCTCAGCCCAAAACCATTCTCAAAATATCACAAACGGGGTCTCCGCCCCAAATCACTTTCACAAATTCAAATACGGGGGTCACCGCCCTAAATCAATTTCGGAAACATAAAACATAGGGTCTCCGCACTAAAATCACTTTTCCATAAAATCTCATACGTACCATCATACGTATAACCCACCCGCGGCACTTCCGAGAAGATGCCAACTCGGGGCACACAGCCCCTAGGGAACACATCCCCGAAATAGTCACGATATCAACCTCTATACTAGTATGCACACTACTCGGGGTCTCACTCCTAGTCTTCTCCCAGGAATCTTCATTTGGGAGTCTCAAACTCTAGATCTAGTCTGAGCTCTCTCTCTGGATCTAGTGCACACATCTCTCCGGAATCTGGTCCGGTACCATATCATAAGTAACCTCCACTCCTGGAACGAGATCCCTCTAGGGATACCCACTCTGGTCTGTGGCTCGTGACTCTCCAGGTCGACGCTGGTGGAGACCATATAAATCATATGGAGAGTTCATTCATATCTTTTCAAATACTCTTTTCTAAATACATTTCTCAACTGGGTCTTATACCCGATTCATCTCAATAGGATTCCTCGAATTCGATTCAAATTCATTTCACAGGCCTCGGCCTAAATCCTCAGTTCAATTGGGTCACATGCCCGAATACTCATTTCACAAACTGAACTGGGACTCAAGCCCGATAACACGAATAACAGGGCCCTCAGCACGACCCATAACTCAACAGGACCTCAAGTCCGATTTCAAAACTAACGGGGCCTTAAGCCCGAAATCTCAACTAAATGGGTCTCAGGCCCGATATCATCAATCAACTGGGCATCAAGCCCGATAGTACTAATAATTGGGCCTCGAACCCGAATCATAAACAAACTGGACCCTCGGTCCGATCGTATAGCTCAAATAGACCCTCGGTCCGATTCCTTATCAAATAAAATGGACACCAAGTCCGAGAGTTGTAATTCAAATGGGTGTCGTGCCCGATTTCATGTTTCTAAATCCGAAATCCATTTATCAAACCCGCGTTGAAAACCATTAACGTGTATGCATCGTATAAAACCAGAAATCTCGAAATACGTGTAAATAAGTAAATCCTAGGCCACCACAAACAATTTGCACTCATGGTAACACAAAACATGTATTAAAAGCATTTATAAACATTTATGCATGCATCAATTTCGAAAGAAGGGTCCACGCACAGACCGTCTGAAGTCGCGCCTCGATACGCATGCTATAATTGTCTCTTGGGTCAAACGTCACCTCCGGGATTCCTGAACCTGTCCAAATTAATTTAGAGGGTTACTAACGACCTAAATAACCCCTCACGAAAGTCCCGGAATTTTCTGGAATTTCTAACTATTTTTAAACGCGACCCTAAACCTTCGGACGTCCCGAACTACATCGAGACGATGTCCAATTGACTCGAAACCAGTCCCAAAATGTTCGTTACATCGAATGGATGATTTCACATGTTGGAACCACCATCAAATTCTTCCTCACGCGCCTGCACGCGCCCTCGGATTGCACTGCGCATGGGCCTCACGCGCCACTGCACAGTGCATCTTCTTCCCTGCGACGGCCGGTTCAGACGGGCCGGTCTTGTCCGTTTCCTGCAACTGGACCGGCGTGACCGGTCCAGGCCTCCTTCTCCCTTATTTTTCGTCCGTTTTGTATCATTTCAATTCTAAAAATCCTATTTTTGTGTTTCCTATCGAATCAAATCCCTAAACCTATGAAAAAACCCACCCGAAGCCCTTGGTTCAAAATGGACCTCACAGTCCTGTTTTTCCCAGCCGTTCCCACGGCCTCCTCCGCCGTGAACCAGCTTCCAAACCGTCCAAAAATCATCCTAGCAACCCACTAATCCTATCCTAAACATCCAATACAGCCCATAATGACAAAATTGAAATTAAAAAGGTTTTGGGCCTAACCGGGTAGTTTGGTTCGAGTCCATGGCCGCCGTCCACGGCGGCACTGTCTTGGCCGGCCACCATCATCCACTCTGTCCTCAGCTCACTCTCTGTCTATCATCCATGATCATGGGGTCAAGGGTTTGGATTGGAGTGAGCATGGTGATCGGGTTTTGGGTTGGGAAAAATTGGAAAAATGATCGATGAAATGGAAGAGGAGATGCATAAATGGGAACTAAGGGCCAGTGGATGGGTGACACTTGTCACTCATCCATTGGTCCACTGAAAAGTAACTGGGCCCACTAGAGACAAAACTGCCCTTTTTGTCTCGTAAAACGTGTCACTGTGAATAGTATCCGTGAACTTCCGTGAACCGTAACTACGCCGTCAAATGTCCGAGTTCGACGTGCCGCCTGTCTATGGATTCGTATCATCGTGATCTACGTAACGGTCTTCGGCCCTCGGCCATCGGACCTCCCCGGTCAAAAAGTCAACTTTTGACCCCTTTTTCCCAAAATTACCAAAATGCCCCTAAACTTCTGAACGTCATAACTTCCTCCTCGGACGTCGGAATCGAGCGTGCCACTTGTCTATGAACTCATGACGTCACGAACTACGTCACGGTCATCGGCCAAAGTCCATTTGACCGTCCGAATGAAAAGTCAACGATTCGTCCGTTCCAAGGGCAAAATCGTCATTTCACCCGGCCGTCCGCTAATCCTCGCCTAATCTCCGATTAGCCTTGCTAATCCCTCATTAATTCTTAATTAATCCCGTTAATTCGGGACGGATCGTCACAATCTTCCCCCCTTAAGGAATTTCGTCCTCGAAATTCAAGTTGACCCGATTCCACAATCGAACTGTGGACTCCAACCTCATTCCTCGACTTGGATCGCTGCACCCACACTCAAGGGTACCCGTGTAACAGTACACGTCTGACACACACCTCGTACGCGTCGGTACGCATTGTCACTAGAGCCACCAAAGCTCCAAGTCATTTCCGATAACTACAAGTCTACTCGTACGTCTCTCTCGAGGCCAAACATCGACACTCGTCGATTTCGCCTGTCACTCACTTTGACAGGTCAGCAGTACCAAATTGACACTCAAACGGTTCTTTAATATAACATTCTGTCACTGTCCATCTTACAGTCGTCAGGGTGAAATACGTACTCCCACTAAGGTTATCGCAGCCAAGCTGGCATCCAGCTCAGCATTCGATCTGACAACACCCTACAAATTCTGCCATTACAATGGAGCGAATCCCATCTCACAAGCCATCCTCAGACCTATGTCCAAACTCGCTCTAAGTACTCGTACGTAGTAACTCCCTCAATTTCCTACAACCAAAACTAACTCTAAGTAGAGTCCCATCAATTCACACTGATCCGAACGCATCGGATACCTAGTACTCTGTCACCATCACGGGTCACAACCATCGTGACCAGCCGGAAACTCTCGGCTCCACTGCGCTTCCCTGCGCTACTCTGATCTCGACTCGTTCTCGAGTCCTCGTATCGCATCTCGCATCACTCGGCATTGCCACTTGTCATCTAGACTTACCTCGAGTCTCTAAACTCACTATCGGATCAAATTCGATCGCCACTCATGTCCAACTAAGATTTTATTCAACCTACTACCAACTCAAACTCTCGAGCCATCTCAACCCGACATATCGATTGACCTTAGTCAATCCCATCATCTAACGTGCACAACACACCGGTGCACGCGTAACACCTTAACATCGGGGCGTCACCCGACCTACTCAAGGACTGCACTCTGGCAACGTCCAACCATACTAATGTCTGCACTCCAACCATGGTCCTGACCCCAACCTTCCGTCACCATGCGAACACCAGTATGTCACCTCGGATATCCACTCGTCACATTCTGTGACACTAACCACCAACTACTCGTCAAGTCAATCAAATTGACCCATAGCCTAGGTGTTCGGTTCTTACTCCTTCTTAAACTCCTAGCTGTCACAACACTCCTCGTCGTCCCACCTAAGGACAAATCCAAGATGGTGACATCAGGGTTCATCCAATGTCATCCTCCGGCCTCCAGCACCATCTGCTACAGCATCACACTCAGTGACCTCGGACTACTCATCACCAAAACGGAATCAAGTATTCCCCTCAACGTCATAATCGCAACTTATCTTGATTCTGATGTTCCAATCACGTTGGAATCGTGTTTCTTTCCAAGTCCTCTATCACGCACATCTCGTATCTTTAATCATCCTAATCCAACTCTGACTCACAGAATTGATCGGAAACCACTAACATCAGTCGGTAGGCTAAACAGATCGCAACGTCTGTCGTGATCTGAAGCCAAATCTCAGTGTACTACCAAATCCGACAAATCGACAAATACGTCATAAGACGTCCCTTACGCCATCCATTTGTACCTGGATCTCACGTTTCACTTCAATACTTCTGAGTACACCCTCGCGACTCAATCTCGCAGCATTGAGGGACTAGTCTCTATTACTGGGGAAACTGATCTCCGTCACAGGGGAAACTGGTCTCCATCACTGAGGAAACTGGTCTCCATCACTGGGAAATTGGTCTCCATCACTGAGGAAACTGATCTCCATCACTGGGGAAACTGGTCTCCATACCAAGTACTCCCGTACTTTGCACTGAGTCACTCGGGATCCTCTCTGTCCCACTCTTAATAGCCACTTTCATAGACGTAATATAGCAAGTGTGCCGACACCCAACGTCAGCGTTTCATTCTGCGATCGGACTCAGCCGTCACCGAGTCGAATCCAGAATCACTGCTCGTATTGTGCGTCACTGACGCACCTCGTATCATCGTCACGACTGACGAATCCTATCGTCGCAATCAACACGGCAACCGGAGTCTATCCAACTTGATAAGACTCGCTCACGTCCATCGATAGCAGCGTTAGTCACAACCTCGTGCAGACCAACCTCAGAAATACTCTGCTATCGAGACTCCAAAACTACATGATCAACACACCGCCGGTATCAACTGCTCAACGCACAACATTCACCGATCGGTCCACCCTCTAGATCCGATCACAAGTACCACACTCCTGGTAACTTGTCCAATCAATCACTAACTAGGGTTATCACAAACCAGGCTGCCCGCTGCAGCCCTACCATCCTCACCGATCCCTCGATCTCGACTCTGAAGAGTCGTCATACTCCCATACTGGTACCAAACCAGCCAATAACTACACTCTGAGGATCTCGTTCTCTTGTAACTCTACGGCTCTCAGCCGCTGGCCTTCATAAAAATTGGCCATACTTCGTGCCTAACACTACACAACGACTAAACGTCGCAACCGTATCCTATTGCGTCTCACGACAGCCACACTAGGGCATCCACTGTCAGTCGATATCCCACCGGGATTCGACACACCGAAACCTGGCAACACATGCCAAAAGGAATCACACGTTCCTATTCCCAACCGTGGTAAGTGTAGTCGTACAGGGTCATCGTAAACCGGGCGACCCTGACCTCTGACCTCACTGGTATGACTTCGTACGCTCTCTAACCGACATGACTTTAAGCCGGTCGGCATAGTCCTATTCACCGGTAACACCATGGCTTTAAGCCGTTATCTTTCACCCAAATTCTAATCCGACTTGGGACCTAGCCTCGAAACACGTGGCATTCTATGCCAATCGAACCTCAACATACTCTAACTACGGTTCGATTCTATCGAATCCTCGTACTAAAGCCCTAACTACCAGGTTGATGACGGGCTGTTAAGACTTCAGAGACATCACATCCACGACCTGCGCGTACTCCACGAGCAAAAAATGCTCTGATACCAACTTGTCAGGACCGGTCCCTCGGGATTAACGTGGGACCCGCCTGATCCCGTCTGACACGAAGTATTAGACCAGGGAGAATTCCATCTCTAGCCCTCGACGGGGCTGTTAGAGTGCGTCAGGATCGTAGGAGGAGGGGAGTGATGTCTCGTCTCTGCTACAGCCCACATCCGGGTTCAACCTGAAGGGCATTAAAACACGAAAACTGTGAGTGGACAATTTAAAATTTTCATTTAAAACCTTTTCAAGTAAAGATACTTATGTCCTTCATAAAAGCATATGCATGCATTCAAAAACATTTATCAAACATTGATAAAATCATTTTTCAAACAGATCAAAACCTTTCAAGGGTTCATGCCCGGTTCCCATAAACCGTCATAACCCATAAATTCATTTGGGTCCTCGACCCGAAATCACAACTCAAACCCGTAGGTCAAATCACTAGGGACTCAGTCCAAATCACATCAAGTACGGGTCTCAGCCCAAAACCATTCTCAAAATATCACAAATGGGGTCTCCGCCACAAATCACTTTCGGAAACATAAAACATAGGGTCTCCGCCCTCAAATCACTTTTCCATAAAATCTCATACGTACCGTCATACATTTAACCCATCCGCGGCACTTCCGAGAAGATGCCAACTCGGGGCACACAGCCCCTAGGGAACACATCCCCGAAATAGTCACGATATCAACCTCTATACTAGTGTGCACACTACTCGGGGTCTCACTCCGAGTCTTCTCCCAGGAATCTCCATCTGGGAGGCTCAATCTCTGGATCTAGTCTGAGCTCTCTCTCTGGATCTAGTCCACACATCTCTCCGGAATCTGGTCCGGGACCATATCATAAGTAACCTCCACTCTTGGAACGGGATCCCTCTGGGGATACCCACTCTGGTCTGTGGCTCATGACTCTCCAGGTTGACGCTGGAGGAAACCATATAAATCATATGGAGGGTTCATTCATATCTTTTCAAATACTCTTTTCTAAATACATTTCTCAACTGGGTCTTATACCCGATTCATCTCAATAGGATTCCTCGAATTCGATTCAAATTCATTTCACAGGCCTCGGCCTAAATCCTCAGTTCAATAGGGTCACATGCCCGAATACTCATTTCACAAACTGAATTGGGACTCAAGCCCGATAACACGAATAACTGGGCCCTCAGCCCAACCCATAACTCAACAGGACCTCAAGTCCGATTTCACAACTAACAGGGCCTTAAGCCCGAAATCTCAACTAAATGGGTCTCAGGCCCGATATCATCAATCAACGGGGCATCAAGCCCGATAGTACTAATAATTGGGCCTCAAACCCGAATCATAAACAAACTGGACCCTCGGTCGGATCGTATAGCTCAAATGGACCCTCAGTCCGATTCCTTATCAAATCAAATAGACACCAAGTCCGAGAGTTGTAATTCAAATGGGTCTCGTGCCCGATTTCATGTTTCTAAATCCGAAATCCATTTATCAAACCCTCGTTGAAAACCATTAACGTATATGCATCGTATAAAACCAGAAATCTCGAAATACGTGCAAATACGTAAATCCTAGGTTACCACAAAGAATTTGCACTCATGACAACACAAAACATGTATTAAAAGCATTTATAAACATTTATGCATGCATCAATTTCGAAAGAAGGGTCCACTCACAGACCGTCCGAAGCAGCGCCTCGATACGCGTGCTATAATCGTCTCCCTGGTCAAACGTCGCCTCCAGAATTCTCGAACCTGTCCAAATTAATTTAGAGGGTTACGAACGACCTAAATAACCCCTCACTATAGTCCCGTAATTTTCCGGAATTTCTAACTATTTTTAAACGCGACCCTAAACCTTCGAACGTCCCGGACTATATCGAGACGATGTCCGATTGACTCGAAACCAGTCCCAAAATGTTTGTTACATCGAATGGATGATTTCACATGTTGGAACCACCCTCAAATTCTTCCTCACGCGCCTGCACGCGCCCTCGGATTGCACTGCACGTGGGCCCCACGTGCCACTGCATAGTGCATCTTCTTCCCTGCGACGGCTGGTTCAGATAGGCCGGTCCGGTCCGTTTCCTGCAACTGGACCGGCGTGACCGGTGCAGGCCTCCTTCTCCCTTATTTTTCGTCTGTTTTGTATCATTTCAATTCTAAAAATCCTATTTTTGTGTTTCCTATCTAATCAAATCCCTAAACCTATGAGAAAACCCACGTGAAGCCCTTGGTTCGAAATGGACCTCAAGGTCCTGTTTTTCCCAGCCGTTCCCACGACCTCCTCCGCCGTAAACCAGCCTCCAAACCGTCCAAAAATCATTCTAGAAACCCACTAATCCTATCCTAAACATCCAATACAGCCCATAATGACAAAATCGAAATTAAAAAGGTTTTGGGCCTAGCCGGGTAGTTTGGTTCGAGTCCATGACCGCCGTCCACGGCGGCACAGTCCTGGCCGGCCACCATCATCCACTCCGTCCTCAGCTCACTCTCTGTCTCTCATCCATGATCATGGGGTCAAGGGTTTGCATTGGAGTAAGCATGGTGATCGGGTTTTGGGTTGGGAAAAATGGGAAAAATGATCGATGAAATGGAAGGGGAGATGCATGAATGGGAACTAAGGGCCAGTGGATGGGTGACACTTGTCACTCATCCATTGGTCCACTGAAAAGTAACTTGGCCCACTAGAGACAAAACTGCCCTTTTTGTCTCGTAAAACGTGTCGTCGTGAATAGTATCCCAGAACTTCCGTGAACCGTAACTTCGCCGTCAAACGTCCGAATTCGACGTGCCGCCTGTCTATGGATTCGTATCGTCGCAATCTACGTAACGGTCTTCGGCCCTCGGCCATCGGACCTCCCTGTCAAAAAGTCAACTTTTGACCCCTTTTTCCCAAAATTACCAAAATGCCCCTAAACTTCTGAATGTTATAACTTCCTCCTCGGAAGTCGGAATCGAGCGTGCCACTTGTCTATGAACTCATGACGTCACGAACTACGTCACGGTCATCGGCCAAAGTCCATTTGACCGTCCGAATGAAAAGTCAACGATTCGCCCGTTCCAAGGGCAAAATCGTCATTTCACCCGGACGTCCGCTAATCCTCGCCTAATCTCTGATTAGCCTTGCTAATCCGTCATTAATTCTTAATTAATCCCTTTAATTCGGGACGGGTCGTCATATATATGTTTTTTAATGATTTATGAAAATGGTTTGAAATGCACGGTTTATTTATGGCTTTGAATGATTGATGTGTTGGTTGGATCATAATTTGAATGATGTTTTTATATTGGGTTTTGAATGATTTCACGGAGATGCGTGAAATTCTATTTCAAGCCTGAGACCCAGTAGGATATTGACCTTGACTAGTTTTGAATGATTTCACGGAGATGCTTGAAATGCTATTTTCGGGCTTGTGACCCCATTAGAAAAATATTTAACTCCGAGAGTGAGTCTTTGTCTATTTGAAAGCTATCTTTTGGGTGAAGACCCTACGAGATTTGATTTGACAGGATTCGATGAATCCTGGAGTTGTGAAATATTTTTGGACACTGTTTTTATAATGGTTTTGTGGAATGTGATTTGATGAAAACTATATGTCAAGTGTAGATCCTATTGAGATGTTTTGAGATGATTTGAGATACAAATGTGTCTATGACATACGTGGTCAATGTATGGATTGACTGTACTGTGGGGGCGACTCAAACGTCGAGCCAGGGGCTTTGATACTGAGTCGGATATCACTTAGACGTCGAGCTAGGGGATCCGATCCTAAGTTGGATATAAATCAGAAGTCAAACAAAGGGCTCTGATCCTAAGTCAGATATTACTCAATTTTCGAGCCAGGGGCTCCAATCTTGAGTCAGATATAACTCATACGTCGAGCTAGGGGCTCCGATCTTGAGTCGATATTTGATGGCTTACCGGTAGTGCCTTATGATATGTCGATTGATTTTGGTGCGTATGTATTATAATAAGTTTACTATATGTGAGATATGTATTGATGTTGGTTATAGATTGATTGTATGGATGATGACATGAGACAGAGGTGGGATATGAGAATGGGTCATGTTTTCGATGATTGCTTTATGTACATATGTTTTCACTATTTATTGCTTTGATAAGCAATATGCCTTGGTTTTAAGAAAGCATATGAGATTTCGTGTTTTTTGATGCATGCATGTTTTTAATTGAAGGTTATAAATGTCATTTTCGTTAAATGGTTTTAGAAACATTTTATTTTTGTCCACTCACAGTTTTAATTTTTTTGATACCATTTAGGTTAATCGCGGATGCGGGCTGTAGTACAGACCGACACATCACATGTTGTTGCATACTCTGGAAACCGCTGCATATTCTTGAAACCCCGAGTGGATTACGGTTTTATCCCTCGTCTGACATGTAGTGTTAGATAGGAGCAGGGCACATCCCACGATAATCTAGGGGGATCGAGATGGGTCCTGTCATAGCTACCATCAGTTAGCCACACAATAACTCTCACATTATACCACGCTGATAATTAATAAGGAACGCAAAAGGAGACCATTCATTTCCTCTCTTTTTCGATCACATATGCAATAAGAAAGAATAAATATATAATAAAAGTGAAGAATAGAAAAACACTTTCTCCTTACCTCACAATTGGGATGAGATTGCAAGGAGAACCTTTTCACTTCCCTCCTCCTCCTCAAACAGTAAATGCAATAACTTTTGGTTGAAAAGGAATAGTTGACATACCATCATTAAACAAGAAATCCAAACCACAAGTCATTAGTAAAATAAATCAATTTCACAATAAACCACATCAATGTGGAAATTATTGTCAAAATAAATGAAATTAAACATCGTCAATAAGGGAATTAATTTCAAGTGGGCCTTTAATCTAGTCCAACCAAGGAAGCATAACTCAATATCTTATAAGGCTCCAAGTTCAATATATATTTGAGTCAACTTGATGAAAATGTTCTCAACCCAATATTTTTTTTTGACATAAGAACAATGCAAGACAAGATGGAGTTCTACTCCTTAATGGTTTACTAGGACTATCAAGAAAACAATCTACATCATTTAAGATTCCTTGAATTCAAAATGACGTGGGGACATTTGTGGAACCCAAATCAGCTTAAAATTGTGGAGTTGTCATGTGACCCATAATTAATGTAATATCGAAATTGCCCTTAGTAATGATATTAAAGCTCACAAACAGCCACACATTAAGTAATATATTTACTAGGTAAATGCATTATTTAATCGGTTAAAGCTCAATAATAATAATATTTTCCTTGAGAATCAATTGTTATTAATATTCAATTAATAAATAATATCCTTTATTAAAAAATTAATTATTAATTACAAATGATCGAACTAATTAGAACGCTCCACGACTCTTAAGGATTCCCTATAAATAGCTGTACTCATTTCACTTTCAAGGTAATTCAGTTTATTGCTTCTAAAGTTTTTCGTGATTTCTCTTTTAAAGCTAACGTAAGAATCAGAATATTATTGGTTGAATAGTCCTCCTGGACTTCGACCATAACAAACAATAACTTTTTTTACTATTTGTAGAGATCAAGAATACTTTTGCAAACGTGATTGATTTCTACTTCAACATTTACATAATTGATCCATAATTTTAATATACAATCTACAATTGGGATTACGTAATGGTCAAGAAGTTGTGTACTTAAATTAAAGGGAAAACTACATAAAAGTACACAAACTATAGGGTCGATTTCAAAAGAATACCTCTGTTAGCTTTTCCATCCAATTTTCTGTTAAAAGTAAACGTGACAGTTATTTAATCCAGTAAGCACATATTTGGCTAAAATTATAAGGGTATTTTTGCCATTTCACTTTTATCTTCATCACCATCCTCCCTTCATCATCTTCCTCAATTCATCCTCCTCCCTTCTTCATCTTTCCCAATTCATCATCTCAATTCAAATTTATATCTTTCCAATCCATCATCTGCACCTACTATATCATCATCACAACATCAACTGGATTTGAATTTCTATGAATTGGAGAAAGAAACCACTTAATTTTTTTTTTTAAATATGGATCGGGTCGCCATTTCTATGAATTCCAAATCATTCGCCAATGGGGGCTATGCAATCTCCGCCCTAATCAACATCCTCCTCCCTTCGCCATTTATATGAATTCCAAATCATTCACCAATTGACAAAATTAAGCAAATACATGCAAACAAAATCACACGAATCAAATGGATTTTTGTTTATTAGCATATAGCCACCTAGTTACTCTTTCAAACTAAAACCATAGATCAAGTTCAAGAGCAAAACCCAAAACAAAGAAAACAGATTTAATCAAAATCAATGGTACACTACAATTTCCTCTGGGTTTTCTCTATTAGCTTAATGGGTTCTCAATTAATTCCAAAAAGTTTCAAATTTTTATTCTTACTTCGTTCTTACTACCATTCCTGCAAAACTTAAAAATCCGTGGAACTCTGCGCGACCTCCATCTTAGAGCGCGAATCCGCGGCCACTTCCTTAACAGAGGAGAAGAAAGCCGCGTCCTTGGTTGAGTTCGAGAACAGCATTTCCAGGGAATTGGATTTTTCCAAGGCCATGAAATCTTTTTCCAGAAAAATGGATTCCCATGGAATAAGGATTGGAAAGGTTCGTTGTTTCCAAGTGGAAGGAGTCGATATCAATTAGTTGGTAATCTTCTCTGATGTGTTTTGGTTGCTAGACAATGTTGTGAAGGTCCAATTTCAGCGACGAGATGGAAATTGGGCAGCCCCCAAGATGGCCCAATTTGCTCTACGCCATCAGCCTCTAAAATTTTGGTTCGATGCGGCCGCCATGGTTAGAAGCTCATCTTTAGCAAATTTGTAGTAGAAAATGGACTGATGTTGTCTTGTTTGACTGAAGCAGTGATGGGTTTTTCAGTGGCCGAGTTTACTCTTCATGGCTTTCTCATCGTGTGGGATTGCAATTTTTTATTCAAATTAGGAGTGGGAATTGGGCGAACAATGATGAATTGGGCAAAACAAAAAATAAGGGAAGAGAAAACATTGAATTGAAAAAAGAGATGATGATTCATAATTGATTTATTTTTTTCCTGAAATGATTGATGCTTGATGAAGATTGATGAAGATGACGAAAATACCCTTATAATTTTGGTCAAATCTGTGCTGACTGGATTAAATAACTGGCATGTGTACTTTTAACAGAAAATTGGATGAAAAACCGAACGGAGGTACCCTTTTGAAATCAATATTATAGTTTGGTATGGAAATGTAACTTTTGATAGTTTTGGTACTATTTGAAATCGACCCTATAATTTGGGTACTTTTATGTAATTTGTCCTAAATTAAAAGGAACAACCCCAGGTCTTTGCTAGTTCTCTTTTGCTTGCCGGCCTTCGGAATCGCAGGGAAAATGACGACGAAAGCCTTTTTTCTTTCGAAGAAGTTCTCCAAGCCACCATTATTCAGTGATGAAGCTCTAGCGAACAAAGATTATATCTTTTTCCCAGAGAGAAATGTCTTAATATACCCCACAATATGTAGGGTTTTTTTTAAAAAAAATCTTTTATTTAAATATAAGGAAAAATTTCATGATTTCTATTTTTATTATAAAAAAGCGTTTTTTATCAAAATTATAAAAGGAAGTCATCTTTTGTCGAAATTATAGAAGGAAGTGAAGAAGCTTGGTGTTACAAGGCTTCGACTATTTTTTGAATAAAATTCCTTTGGTTAATAGTTTTTTTAAAAGAAAATATTTAATAAATAAGATTATATTAGTAAAATAAATGTTTCTATGACTATTTGCTTGAAAATAATACTAGTAAACTGTAGTAATAAGAGTTAATAGCAAAACATAGGATAAATTTTTAATATTAAAAAGTTAATAAAGAAGTAGGTAGTTTTTTCTTGTTTTCTTTTTTCTTTTTTTACTTTTCTTACATTAAAAAAAAATGGGTACTAAGCTAGGTGATTTTTTTATATATAAAAAATGATATTATTGTATATCATAAAGAATGGGCATTATTATATCATTAAAACCAAGTTATGACAACAAGACCAACAAGCAAATATAGCAATATTAACATAGACAAAACTGCACTAACAGCTAACAACCTGTATCAATACAATTATGAAAAATTACAACTCAAGTCCAAAGATCACAAAACAACCAAAACCTTATATGACTCCTATAACCCTAAACAAACTATCTCCACCAAAAGAAACATGCAAATAACCTAGCCCTGCTAATTGATTCTCAAAAATCGGACGAAATTCCGAACCGAACCAGACCGAACCTAAAAAAATTGAACTGAAAGAAATCGAAACCGTATAATAAAAACCAAATTGAACCAAGTCTAACCCGGTTCAGTTTTGGTACGAAACCGAACCAAACCAAATAACCGAAACTAAAATAAATGGACTTCTATTTTTGGTTTTTAATGGAATGGGTATCTGTTTTTGAGTTTTAATGGAATGGCCCAAGTTCCTCTCTGTCTCCAACCTAGCCCCATAATCAGTGGAAGCCCAGCCCAACCTCAAACCAGGCCCCAAACAACCCAACCGCTTTGTCTCCAAAACGATGTCGTTCGCACCATCCTTAATCCCAAATCCCTACCCCTCTCGCTCAACCGCTCTCAACCTCTCAGCTTCATCAGTCATCCCTCTCGTGTCAAGTTTGGCCTCTCTCGAACTCGAAGACTCAAAATTTAGAGTATAAGTTGCACGATGCCATGACTCCTTTCGTAGCCTCGCTGTAATCCCTAAGGCCTAATCCCTTCCCCCTCTCTCTCTCTCTCTCTCTCTCATCTCTCTCTGATTTCGTCTTGCTTAATTGCATTGCTCACCCTCACGAAGTTACAAACCCTCACCAGTCACCAAGTGCCTCTGCTCAATATCTCCCTCTCCATCATTCTCTTCATCTCCCTCTCCCTCGATGGCTGGACCTCTTTGTTAGTCTGTCTTTTTCGAAGCCCATCTTCGACCTCTCTAGCTTCGTTGAAGCTCAGGGCGTCACACCTCTGTCAGTCTGTCCTCCTCCCTCGATCTTTCCTTCAGTCTTTCTCCCTCTATCTCTCCATCTCCCTCTAAGTCATCCTCCTCTTCATCTTTTTTGAAGCTCGATGGCCTCAATCCTTCTTCTTCGAAGCTCCCACCTCACGACCTCAGGCCCTCACCCTCTCCCTCTCGGTCTCTCCCTCGTTCTCTCCACCTCAGACGAAGACCGGTTACACCGTTTCAAAATCAAACCGAACCAGTTTAATCTATTTTCGGTTCAAACAGTTTTGCAGTTGAGAATCAGACCGAACCAACATCGATTCCCAACCCAGTTCGATTTCGATTTTGGCAAAAAAAACGAACCGAAAAATCGATTAACATGGCTAATATAACCCTAAACAAACTATCTCTACCAAAAGAAATAGTCACAGTTGTCAAATCTATCACAACTATATTGAAAAACTTGAAAAGTATGGCGAGGAAGGTTTGATCTCCATTGATCAAATTGCGAATAAAAGTAAATAAAGATCAATAAATTATAATCGGGTACAATGACCAAAATCAATGAGAAATATTCCGATAAACTCCTCCAACAGTAAGGTAAAACATGATTTAGGGAAACTATTTCACTTTATACATACCAAGATGATAAAATGTATATATAGAACCATATTAAGATTTGAAAACAGATTTCAGTCTCATCGAGCGGGGCATATTTTCTTGTAGTGACTAGAGCGTATCTTGATCGGAAACTAATTAGCTAGTAATTACCATTATTACAAAAATATTTGACACGTCATCGGCCAATATATATATATAGAGAGAGAGAGAGAGAAAAATTTATCTTAGATACCGAGATAAATTAGTTATTATATTTTCATTGTGCATGCTTGAATTTCCCAACTAAAAACTCATACGTGCCGGTTCATCATGTTATAGTCACATTGTCAACTTATTGAGAATTATTTATAATTGTAGTAATTTGGAATAATTTCATTATACAATTGTAATTAAACACAAGGATTATATTTGTAATTAAAGAATGAGATTCAATGGTATATGTACGTGCCATGTCAAAATGTTGGTTCATCACATGATTCGTTGAAAATTAGGGTTTCATCGGGGATTTTAATGTCATTTTCACGTTGGAAATGTCCACTCGATGAGCCAATATACAGGATTTGGTGGAAACCCTAGCTACTTGGATTAATTAATGGATTTACTAGTAATTAGAAGAAGATGTCGCAATCACCAGTTTAATTAAAACTGTTTTACTAGTTCATGGATGTGGTCTGATGCACCTAATCCAAGAGGCGTTTGGATTTTTCATCCTATTTTTTGTGTAACTTATCATTCATCAAATTGTCTGCTTTGGGAGAGAGTTGAAGCAACAAAATAACAATATGGCAAACAAATTAAAGGGTGAATTAGAGTGGGATTCCAGCAACAACAAATTAATATAACAAAAATAAATATATACTTAAACAAACAGGATTCAAGCCTTATATATAATAGGTCAAAGGGGAGGGTTTTATATATGATATGTTTCTCTCTTCCACATAAAATTTCTTTGATAATGATAGTTTATTATTGAATTAATTATAAATTAATTCATTTTTAGGCATAAAATATAAATTACTGCATTTGCTAATTCACCAGATTCCTTGTAAGCATTTTATCATTTTCTTTAATTTAATTATTTTTTATTTTCCTAATATCTTTTATACTTTTTAACCGACTACTAAATACCTACTATATACACTTTCTTTTTGGAGTCTGTTTATCAGAAGTGTTTCAAATTTTAAATATTTTGTATTTGATTTTTAATATTTATTTTTGTAAAGATAATTATCCCAAATAAATGTCCTACGAAATTCTTTGTTCGATTCATTTTAATCATCTGAAGTTTTAGATGCTATCTAATATTCTTTTCAAGATTATAGTCATATATGTATTTTATTTATCTTTTAAATTTTTTTGTTATATTTCTTGTGATTAAAGGAATAGTAGGTAAATTAACGAGTTTTTTTCTTAAAGGTGAATTAATGATTTTTTCTTAAAGGTGAATTAATGATTTTTTCTTAAAGTTAAATTAATAATTATCTACCTATTACTTATCTTTCTATTCTGTATTCGTCCACCATTCTATTTCCAAAATTTTACACATTCAAATTTATTTTATCTATAAAAAATAAAAATATTCACAAACTATAAAATGCCAATGGTAGATTTTAGATACAATTATATCTTAGCAAAGTACACTGGGTATAACATGCCTATGCCCACATTGTAACGATCCGTCCCGAAGTTACGTGATTATCGAGATTAATTAAGGATTCACTGAGGGTTAGGTGAAATGACGATTTTGCCCCTAAAAGAAAAAAAAGTTGACTTTTGACCCGAGAGGCCAATTGCACGTGGACCAACGTTCATTACATAGATTGAGGGAATACGAGGATGTAGACAGGCGACACGTCGAATTTGGACGTCGTACGAGAAAGTTACATGTCTAGAACGATTTTTTGAACTATTACGGTTAAACGATTTACGACGAGAGTTGATTTTGGTAGTTTATATGGGACCCAAAATATCTTGTGGGAACCAATAGATGAGTGACAAGTGTCACCCATCCATTTATCCTTATCCCACATTCATGCGCCTATTTCCCTTTTCATTTTATAACACCCCAAACCCACCCTAACCATTTTCCTTCCTTGCTGCAACAACTGGGCAGGCTTGAGAGAGACTGAGATTGAAGCTGAGCGATAAACAGAGATGGTGGAGTCGTCGAGGAGCCATGACAGTGGTTGGAAAACTGTGAAACCCAGGTAAAACCGAAACCAGTTTAGGTTGATTTTGAGTTTTGATTTGTTGACGTTTGGAAATTGTCCTGAAGCCTTGTATGTATTCTCTGAGGTTGGACGAGCTCAGAGGGACAAAAATAGAAGGTTGAGGATGTTGGAACGAACCTGGGAGGAAGATTGAAGGTGACTATGAGGATTCTAATTTGACAAGTGAGCTTCAGGTCCTTTCTTCTTGTTTTGATCTCAGGGATCTCTTACTGGGAGGAAGATGATCATGTTGGAAAAAGAATGGTGGATTTTGGTTGAGAAATGAGTGAGTTATGATCGGGTCAAGGTCGCAGATTGAATGACCCGTTATAGAGGTCTTGGTCGGTCGGAACAGAGGTAAATGACAATGACATGGCAAGCCACCTCATCATGTCCAGCCACGTGGCCAACTAGAAGGTGACACATGGCAAGGTGTCAAGTCGAGTCAGCATCAACGTGGTAGTGCCACGTCAGCATTGCCAGGCTACGTGAACTAGTGAGGTGGTGCCACATGGCAGTGTATCAGAAGGTTGTCAGGTTGACGTGTTAGGTGACGTGGCAAGTCCACATCAGCATTGTCAGACCACGTGGACCAGTGAGGTGGTGGCACATGGCAACATAGTTGTCAGAATGAAGTGGCAGTACACGTGGAAATGATGACGTCATTAATGACGCCAGCATGTCGTCATCATGTGACACGTGACACGTGTTAGAGGGTGACACGTGGCACTAGTCAGGAGTGCCACATGGCAGGCTGTTAGGAGTTGTCAAATTTTCAGATGTCAAGATGACGTCAGTAGTGACATTAGTGTTGACCGAACTTTGACCGGCGCGTGTGGTCGCGTGGGCAAGAATTTCGAGGTCGAACTGGTCTTATTCAATGTTTCGACGATCTGAATCCAATTGTGGTGGTTATAGGTCGAGAAGAGGTCGTTTGAGTAGTGTTTTGGAGGTTTTTCTCCTCGGGAAGCATGTTCAGGACACATTTACTGTACTGGGGTTTAGGGGGTGTTTACATATGAACTTGTATAGATTGTTAGTGACCCCTGAGTGTGATTTGGGCAGGTCAAGTGGTTCTGGAAGCTTCAGGTTGGCTTAAGGCGCGGGTTTGAGCGCGCAGCGTGGACCGTGTGTGAGTGGTCATTTTTTTTATAAATATGGTGCATGCATAAATGTTTTAGATGTTTTATGATCATGATTTGAAATGCAATGATTGCATAATGATGTAACTATTATTGTTGATAATTTTCGTGGAAAATGTTATTGTGGACGTATTTCGAGATTTATGCTCTGTGGTATACTTGGGCTTAGGCCGAGTTTTCTACATGCTTAAGATTTCTCTAAAGGTGATTTAAATAGTGATTTGAATGATGGTTTGGAAATGAAAGGTTTTCATTATGCTTTGAATATTGGCATCTGAAATGGTTTTCGGATTTATGAAATGATGTTTCAGGCTTGTGACCCTGTTGGAAATATGTTTGACTCCGAGTGTGAGTCCATGTGAATTTGAAAGAAATTATGTGATTTATGAAATGAGTGTTGGACACTATTTTTATGAGTTTTAGTGGAAACTAGTTTTGGGCTGAGATCCTACGTGAAACGATTGATTTGATTGATGTACTATTTACTAACACACAATTTAATACCCTGCAAAAGTCGTAGTATGTAATATAAGATAAGCAAGGATCGTTCCACGCTAGGGATTAGAGGGTTTGCTAACTAACATGAAGGAAAAAGAACTGAAAACTAAAGAAACTGATTAAATTGGGGAAGTTGTGAGATTTGGATGTAGTCTAAAAAAACTAAAGTATTGAATAATTAAGGTAAGGTAGAAATGTGAGACACTAGCTAAAGGTTCAATCTCCACACACCAAACATATGCACATGAATTAATTTTCTAGAAATTCATTTACAAACTAGTGAAGTACAATGTCTAGAATTAACCGTGAATTGTACTAATTAATCCTGTTATTTTCGCGGAGTTTATTGAATTAAATTTCGTGTCGCTTTCAAATCATTCTCTACACATCATCTAATCATGAACCGCAAGTCAAATGAATATGTAGTGATCATTAAGTTCTATGGAAAATTTAGACAATATCTAGGTAAAACATAAATATGAATCGCATCTTAGTTAAAGCCAAGTTTTGCTTAACATTACCAACGTCCATTGATAGTAACTACTTGTGAATATAAGATTATAACTATTAGGTGAAATTCTCTTATATTCTAGCACCAAATCCTAGCTTATGTACTAAGTTTTCTGTCCTAACAAGCATACTAGAATAAGTTCTCCATCAAACAGTTAAGCCAAACACAGCCACCAATGATAAAAAGAAATTCTGAATTTAATTAATCTGTTGAACACATGTTTGGGGCTTTGAAATCACCCCTAGCTATAAGGAAAATTAGCTACACATATTCATTATGTTTGAAACGCAATAAATAATCAAATATGAAACTAAAATAAGAAAAATAAAGAAAAGATAGAGAGATGAATGACAAACGACACAATCACAATTGAAAGTATGGAAGAGATGGATATGTGGTTGTTGTTGCGCCGCTGCCAAGTCAAAAAGGGTGGGCTTATCCTGTCGCCAACTTGAGGAGAGTGCAGAAAGACGACTCTTTTATTCTTTTACGTAGCCAAGAGCCCCCTCCCCCACCCTCTCCCAAAAAAAAAAAATTGGAGAGTTGCTACCGTTTTATTTCCAAGTGGGGTCTAACTTAAGAGAGAGAGAGAGAGAGAGAAAGAGAGAAAGAGAGAGAGAGAGAGAGAGAGAGAGAGATAGAGAGAGCGAGTGAGCCTCCCATTTTCGTGTCAAAACATCCTCAATAATGACCAAAACTCCCTTCTTCATTTCCTAATGACCAAAACTCCCTTCTCCATTTTTGTGAGGTCTTACTTCACGAAAACGTCCATAACGCCTTTTAAAGAATTACAATTAATGAATTGTAAAATTCTCTAGAAACTACACTTCCGTATTTTTCCAACCCTGTATGGATCATCAGCTAGTTATTCCCAATAAGGTACAGTTTATTTTGAGAAGTTAACACATAAGCTGCAGTTTTTTCAAAGTTTCTTCTTTAAACTTCCAAAATAGTAAGGCATTATCCCCTTGTGTAAAAGGCTTCCAAAAATCATACAAAACATAAAAACATGCTATGTACTATAAAATCATAGGAAAACATGCTAAGAAATGTATAAGAAAATAAGATAAAACGTCGCATAAATGTTCTCCTATCATTGATTTGAAAGTTTATGAAATTGTATTTCATCTGTTTCTGCCTAGACCATCCTTAGTGATATTGATATGACTACGGTAGGAATGCGTTTCTCCAAAGAGGGACACTGGTTGTGAATATCTTTCCCCGGAGCGGTCCCTATGATATGTTGCTCGCTTCCGGGATGCGCTGTGTCCCCCACGGAGAGGTCACGATGCACTGCCTGTTGTCAAGCAGCCGTGGGAGGCTCAACTCGGGAGTGCTTATGATATTGGAGATCGATCGTTGATATGTTCACGACGATATGAACGTCGGCCGTTGATTTGTTCATGGCGGCGTGCTCAGATATGAGCTGTCCTAGAGCGTATTTGCACGCATTGTACAGATGACGTGACTGATGATGATATGAGATGAGACAGATGTGGGATATGAGGATTGGTTATGTTTTCGAGTATTGCTTTCTGTCCATATGTTTTCACATATTTTTATTTGAGAAGGCATATGATTTGATTTTAAGAAAGCGTTTGAGACTACATTTTTCTTATGCATACATTCTTTTAATTGGAGGGTATAAATTTATTTTCTCGAAATGTTTTTGAAATTTTTTATTTTTGTCTACTCACAGTTTTAATGGTTTTTGATACCCTTCAATTTGATTGCGGATGCGGGCTATAGAAGAGACTGAGGCATCACATGAAGCTGCGTACTCTAGAAACCCTGTTTGGATCACGGTATCATCCTTGGTCTAGCATGTGTGTCAGACAGAAGGAGGTCCTCCTACGTTAATCCAAGAGGATTAGGGATGAGTCCTGTCAGCTTCTTGTGATGGTGGATTGGATCCCAATCTAGTGATGGATCGGATCCCAATCCAATTTACCCAGCGGCTTGGAGACGTGGAGTTACCGGTGGATTAGATCCCAATCTAGTGATGGATCGGATCACGAGGTGGCCAATATGTGGATTGCACGGCTGGTACGTTGGGAGCGGATTGTGCAGACGTTGGGTTGTTGTCACAAGCGCAAGGTTTTGTTAGTCTTGAGCTTATGAATCTAATAGTAGTGTGCATTTTGGATTGGTCTGCACTGGGTTGATGGCCGACAATGCTATCTACGGGGTTTTGGATGAGACTACTGAGCGTTGGGTGACGTTCAAGGAACGTTTCTAACGTTGTTTACGCCCCAGTCTTATCGAGATACGAGGGAGGCGAAGTTCCTCCGACATGAGCAGGAGATTTGATGGTAGCTCAGTACAAGTAGTGGCTTGTGACTTTGTCATGGTATGCTCATGTTTCGGTGGCGATTGAGGCAGTGAGGCTTCATCGGTTTGTGTCGGGTCTTGGGAGTACGACTCGATTGATGGTGTGGTATCTCAGTTATTTGATGGAATTCCAACAGCAATCGGATAGTTCAGGTTGACACTGAGTGCGTCTAAAAGATGTATTTTCCAGGGAGCTTGGAAAAGGGACGCTTATAGATCCGAGTCTTCGAATGGAAATCATGTGATTGTAGTGGTCGATAAGCGGGACGGAGAGGATCCCGAGAGGGCCAGTTGAGATTACAGTTATCGTTCCAATCTAGTGGGACTTTTGGACACACGTACTACATCTAGAGAAGAGACAGGTGTTTTGTCTTACCTTAGCGAGTATGCAAGAGGGCTGGTGGAATTTGGACCCACACATGTTTATTTCTAGATTTTTTACTCTTGTTGACTAGGAGTCGATCCCACTAGGTTGGGACATTAGTATTCATACTCTGACCAGTGTTGTGATTGGATCGCATATCTGGTCTGAGTAAAAGGTTTTGACAATATGACAGAATGGATTGATGGACTACCTGTTACTCCTCTATTGCATGTTTGAGGAACCGGTTGCATTTGGTAATCCTGAGTTTTCATGATTGGTCTGTTGGTAGAGGAGATATCAGTTGCGCAATAATCGTCGGATGTGTTGTTAGAGGGTTTATGGGGTTGATACCTCAAGATGAGGTTCTGGGTACTCAATCGATTTTGTAAACCAGTGTCGGATGGTACCAACAGACTGAAATAATTGAGTGTTCAGCCGCATGATTTAGCGAAGTTTGGGTTTTTTTTCACTTATGGTGTACTGTTGGGGAGCCTAATGCTGTTTTTACGAAAGGTGGATTGCACATTGAGATTTTGGATTGACTACCAGCAGCTAAACGAGGAAATCGTGCGGAACAAGTAACCCTTATCGTGGAAGTTCATAGTGAACTATCTTCATCACCTTTAGAATTCATGGATGCATAAGCTTGTAGAAGTTGAACTGGTTGTGGGCCAAATTTGAATGAGTTGAGGAGCGGAAGGTGCTTAGTGTCACCTAATGTTGATGAGTGTAGCTTAGCTTTGGTGGACCTGTGTTGGTATTATGGGTCATTTTACGTCTACTAAGAAAGCCAGTGTGCATCCTCAGAGGACCGGGATGGTTTGGATTAGGGTCAACCAATCATGGTAATCGAGATTTAGAGTTTCTCGGACTAGTTGAGTATTAAGGGTATTTAGCGGAGGATTTTCTCCAAGATTACAGCCGTTGATACGAGTGACTCGGGAGGGAGTCAAATTGATTTGGTTGAGAGGATTGCTGGAGGTAGATGACTGTGGAGTGTTGTTGGGCAGTGTTCCCATGAGACCCATATTGCTCGATTAGACGTATAAAGCACAGCTTCAGGATCCGACCCTTCGCATTATCAGGATGAGGGTCGAGGTTTTGATTGGTACGTCTTGGTAGGCGTAAGACTGTTGGTCTTTGAAGTTCTCAATGACTATGTGTTGGACACAACTCAAGTGTTAGTCGGGTGACCGGGAGAACTCGGAGAAGACATTGAGTTATAGTGTACGATCTGTCCAGAACGGAGATTGGACAAACAGGTTCCAATGTTGGATCATGAATGGCTACCATGCTAGCCATATGATAGACGAAATAGACCCGAGATTGATAGGGTGTGCGGATTTGATTGTGGATACTGGTACGTGATCGAATGGTGCGTGCGCAGTCCCTGGATGTAGCTCAGATATTGCGTGAGTGCAGTCCTTGAGCAGGCCTATGAGTAGTCCTGATGTGATTGAGTGAAATGTGTGCACCTGTGAGTAGTGCATGTTGGAGGGTGTAATTGTTGAGTGTTGATCATTCTGATTGATGTGGTATGATCATCAGATTGAATCCAAGATGGAAATGGTATGGTAATCGGATTGGGTCCGATGTTGACTATTCATTGACAACTAGGGCTGGGCATCGAATATTGTGCGCTAGCACATAGTGGTTTTAGAGGGAAAAAGATTGAGCTGAGTTTCGGCATTGACCATTGGATTGCAACTGACGTTGAGAGATATTTAGTTCTTATTAGTACTGTGGATGGATGTTTGACGTGTGTGTGGACACGTAGGAGCCTCAAAGTGAAGGAGGATTGTTTTTCGCAATGTGGATTTGAGTTGATGGGAATTTGGGGGACAAAATTCTTTAAGGTGGGTAGATTATAATGACCCGTCCTGAAGTTACGCGATTATCGAGATTAATTAAGGATTCACTGAGGGTTATTGAGACTAATCCCGGGATTAGTCGAGGTGACATCACGATTTTTCCCATAGAAGGGAAAAATCTTGACTTTTGACTAGAGTGGTCAATTGCCCGTGAACCGATGTCCATTACGTAGATCGAGGGATTGCGAGTACGTAGACAGATGACACGTCAAATTTGGATGTCGTACGAGAAAGTTACGGGTCTAGAACGATTTTTCAAACTATTATGGTTACACAATTTACGACGATAGTTGATTTTGGTAGTTTGAATGGGACCCAAAATATCTTGTGGAACCAATAGATGAATGACAAGCGTCACCCATCCATTAATCCTCATCCCACATTCATGCGCCTAATTCCCTTTCATTTCAAAACACCTAAAACCCACCCTAACCATTTTCGTTCCTTGCTTCAGCAGCTAGGCAGGCTTAAGAGAGACTGAGATTGAGGCTGAGCGACAGAGATGGTGGAGGAGTCGAGGAGCTACGACAGTGGTCAGAAAACTGTGAAACCCAGGTAAACCTGAAACCCATTTAGGTTGATTTTGAGTTTTGATTTTTGGACGTTTGGAAACCATTCTAAAGCCTTGTACGTATTCTCTTAGGTTGGACGACCTCACAGGGACAATAATTGAAGGTTGAGGATGTTGGAACGGACCTGGGAGGAAGCTTGAAGGTGGCCATGAGGATTCGAATTTGACAGGTGAGTTTCAAGTCTTTTCTTCTTGTTTTGAGGTCAGGGATCTCTTCTTGGGAGGAAGACGATCATGTTGGAAAAATAATGGTGGATTTTGGTTGAGAAATGAGTGAGTTCTGACCAGGTCAAGGTTGCAGGACGAACGACACGTTACAGAGTCTAGGTCGACCCTACCAGAGGTAAACAACGATGATTTGGCAAGCCACATCATCATGGCAGGCCACCTGGCCAACCAGATGTGGACATGTGGCAAGGTGTTAGGTCGAGTTAGCATCGACGTGGCACTGTCAGGCCACGTGGACCAGTGAGGTCGTGCCATATGGCAGTGTGTTAGAAGTTTGTCGGGTTTGTTAGGATGACGTGTCAGGGTGACGTGGCAACATTTTCAGACCACGTAAGCAGTGAGGTGGTACAACGTGGCAACATGTTAGAGTGATGTGGAAGTAAACGTGCTAGTGATGACATCATCAGTAACGTTAGCATGACATCATCATGTCACACGTGGTACATGTTAGAGGGTGACACATGGCATATGTTAGAAGGTGACACGTGGCACCAGTTAGGGAGTGCCATGTGGTAGGATGTTAGGAGCTGTTAGATTGTTAGATGCCAGGATGACACTAGTAGTGACATCAGCGTTGACCAGCGTTAACTAAACTTTGACGGGCGCGTGTGGGCGCATGGGTAAATATGTCGAGGTTAAACCGATCTTATTCGAAATGTTTCGATGATTAGAACCCAATGGTGGTGGTTTCAGGTCTATCGGAGGTCGTTTGGTTAGTGTTTTTGAGGGTTTTCTCCTCGGGAAGTGTGTTTGGGACACGTTTACTCTATTGCGTAAGTGGACATTATTTTATAAATATGGTGCATGCGTAAATGTTTTAGATGTTTTATGATCATGATTTAAGTATTATTGTTGATCATTTTCGTGGAAAATGTCATTGCGCATATATTTCAAGATTTATGATTTGTGTTATACTTTGGGATTAGGCCGAGTTTTCTATGTGCTTTAGATTTATCTAAAGGTGATTTGAATAGTGATTTGAATGATGGTTTGGAAATGAAAGGTTTTCATTATGCTTTGAATATTGGGATCTGAAATGGTTTTTGGATTTATAAAATGATGTTTCGGGCTTGTGACCCTATTGGAAAGATCTTTGACTCCGAGTTTGAGTCCATGTGAATTTGAAAGAAATGTTGTTATTTATGAAATGAGTGTTGGACACTGTTTTTATGAGATTTGGTGGAAACTATGTTTCGGGTTGAGACCCTGCGTGAAACGATTGATTTGATTTGAATGTTTATGAAAATGTATTTCAACTATTTCCACCTAGACCATCCTCTTTAATATTGATATGACTCCGGTAGGAATGTGTTTCCCCTGAGAGAGACTCCGGTTGTGAATATATTTCTCCAAAGCGGTCCCTATGATATGTTGCTCACCTCCGGGATACGTTGTGTCCCCTTCTAGAGAGGTCACGATGCACTCCCTGTTGTCGAGAAACCGTGGGAGACTCGACTCAAGAGTGCTTATGATGTAGAGATCGATCGTTGATATGTTCATGACGATAT
This sequence comes from Prinsepia uniflora, assembly GCA_032719365.1. Lineage (NCBI taxonomy): Eukaryota > Viridiplantae > Streptophyta > Magnoliopsida > Rosales > Rosaceae > Prinsepia > Prinsepia uniflora. The sequence goes on along the minus strand of CM064868.1, from coordinate 57,363,759 downwards.
GAACGTCGACCGTTGATTTGTTCACGACGACATGCTCGGACGTTAGCTGTCCTGGACCTTATTTGCACACATTGCACGGATGACATGAATGATGATGATATGAGATGAGACAGATGTGGGGTATAAGGATTCCTCATGTTTTTTATTATTACTTTTTGTCCATATGTTTTCACATATTTTGATTTGAAAAGATATATGATTTTATTTTTAAAAAGCATTTGAGATTACATGTTTTCTTATACATACATACTTTTAATTGGAGGGTATAAATGTATTTTCCCGAAATGTATTTGAAAATGTTTATTTTTGTCCACTTACAATTTTAATGGTTTTTGATACCTTTTAGGTTAATTGCGGATGCAGACTGTAGTAGAGACTGAGGTATCACATGAAGCTGCGTACTCTAGAAACCTTGTTTGGGTCACGGTATTATCCCTGGTCTGGGACATGTGTCGGACGGGAGCAGGTCCTCCCACGTTAATCTAGGGGGATTAGGAATGGGTCATATCACACATCTAGATGGAATACTATCTTAGGTAAATTAACTTCCAAATTATTAATCTTACTACGATATATATGTATTTGTCCACAAAAAATTAATACATAACGTAAATCGTATGTTTGTAATTTAAAAAAAAAATAGAAAACTAAAGCAAATTATACGGATCAAAAAATTATTTAATTATATATTTACTGTTCTTGTTTACTGTAGTGAACTAATTTATAACGTGGACGCTAATTTATACAGATTGAAATTTTTTGTTTTTTTTACATTTTACTCCTCAAGTTTTGGATATTATGTAAACATACACTCATTTTTAAAAACAGTACACATAACTTATAAAATATGAAATATATTTAATGAAATGTACTATAAGTTACATATATTAAAATGCCTTATGTTTGTTTGGATGCATTATCCTCTAAAAATATTACAGTTTTTTTCAATTTTTAAATTGATGTCAGCTTTTAATTATATATTACCTAACAAAAGAGTTTATGTGTAATATTTTTGGAACCTCATAGGGCATTTGTGTAAAGTCTAAAACATGAGAGAATATTTATGAAAACATAAAAAACCTTAAAGGTGTTTATGTAAATAATCCTTTATTATATAAGAGATTAATAATTTTGTCATTATTAAAACATCAATCCACTACAAGAAAATGAGATAGGTCCGATGAAACTTTGCCCGATGATGAAATTTTCGTAGTTAAAATCAATGTTGCCCGACGAATATGATGGGCTCGTCGGATCACATTCTAGTCAAAGGAAAGTGGTTCGCACACTAAATTTTTGAAGATTACCTGATGAAAATAGTGTGCTCGTCGAGTAAACTTATTCAACCGGACGAATATGTTGGGTATTATTCATCGGGTGACGAAAAATGTTGACCAAAGTTACCCGAAGATGACATTCGTCGGGTAATCATTTTAGCGGGAAGGAAATTTTTTGGTGCCAAAATATTCTGTTTGTCCAAAGAATCATTAAAAAGGGTCCTACAAATCCCTTCATCGGGTAAAATTTTATCAGCATTTAACACACATGACCCACTCTTCTTCCTTTCCAGTTTCTCTCACAGCTCTATTTCTCTCACACAAATCTATCTATCTCTCTCTCTCTCTCTCTACACTGCTCTTTCACAACATTAATTCATCTTCTCATCATTTCATCTCTCATCAATACATAAGGTATATGTTTATTGTATATTTAATTTTGGGATGTAACTTTGGAAATATTTAGATTTTGAAATTATGGTTTTATTGTGAAAAATATGTCGAAATTATTGTTAATTTGTGTAGAAGTTGTGTAAGAAATTAGAAAAATTGTTAGGAATATATGAAAATAGAAAATATGTTATGAATTAGGAAATATAAAATGTGATAGGAAATTAAAAAATTGGAAAATATGTTAGGAAATTAGAAAAATAGAAAAATAGAAAATATGTTATGAGGCAAAGCTAGCTAGCCCAGTGCACTATCGTTGTCCAATCGAGAGGTATAATTAATTCCTATTTGTTCTACTCTTTCCTTCTTGTAGTTCAAAATTGTGATTCATTATGTATATTTTTTTGCGGAATGTTAGGTACATATAAACGACATGTCCGCAATAAGACACAGCCTGAAGGCTCTATAGCGGAGGCGTACATTACAAAGGAGTCACATATGTTTTGTGCAATGTACTTTGGGAATGTGGAGACTTCCTTCAATAAGGCCTCGCGTAACGACAACGGTGGTCAACATCTAGATACCCTATCTATATTTTCCCAACTTGCACGACATTTTGGCAATGGTCTAGTCTCGAAGTCGTTCACCAATCAAGATATGGATGTGGCTCATTGGTTCATACTGAACAACTGCGCCAAAGTATGACCTTTTCAAGAGCATCACCAAGTATTGATGAAGGCCGAGCATCCTTCTAATTAGACAGAAATGGACAAACAACTATTTCCATGTTGGTTTTCCAAGCATGTAAGTCAAATTTTTTATTTAAAAGTTCCTAAAAGTAATTCCAAGCTTAACAATTTTTTGTATGTCTTACCAGATGGTACAGCTGAAAGATGAAAAATCGCCAAATTTCAATGCAGAATTAATGCAACTTTCCATCGCTCAATTTTAAGGAGAAACATACAATGGTTGTCATGTAAATGGAGTTAAGTTTGTGTGCATAGACCGAGACATCAAATTGTCTACGCAAAATAATGGTGTCTTTGTGCCAGGGGATGAGGAAAATACTAATACTGGATTCTATGGGAGATTGTTAAGTGTGATTAAAGTGTTAAACACAGACCACAAGACAGTCATCTTGTTCAAGTGTCATTAGTTTGATACAAACCCAAGTCTTATAGGGAGGATCATTAAAGATCATTTATTCACCTCTATCAACACAAACACTTAGTGGTTTGAGTGTGAACCATACATCTTGACTTGTACAACGAAACAAGTATTTTATGTTGATGATCCAAAAACTGGTGCTGATTGGAGAGTAGCTGAGATGGATAATCACATAAAAATTTGGGATTTGGATGACTGATATCATGAAGAAGAGGCAGACACACATGATGACCTAATTGTTTACCAGGTGGAACTCTCCGTATCCACCCTAAACGTGAATGTAGTTTGGACCAACGATGCCATCCCACCAATTGCGATTGATGGTTTTTTTTATTGATCTTGGGGCATTAGAACGAAATGAAAGTGATTCTGATTAGTCGATCACTAAGCCCATCTCGGATGACGTGGGTGATTGGGAGGAGATAGTCAAACTGAAACTGATTGAAAGTTGTTAAAAGTAAAATGTATAATGCATAATATCCATTGCTACACATGTTTGTATGTTTCGCCCTACATTGGAAAAGATAATTACACATTTCTTGGAAAAAAAAATTATATAAAAAAATAAAATTTACGAATAAAAAAATCCAGACGAATAACATATATAGTTCTTCGAGTAACATGGTTTTGGTAACACTTCTCTGAAAAATGTTGCTCGACGAATATTTTTTGTTACTCTGTCGGGTAACATGTTTAATAATGTTTTGTAATAAAAAAAATGATATGCTTTTTAAAATTATGAATGAACTGAAGAGGACCAATCCAACCATTCACATGTATTGTACATACTCATAGATTATCTATGCGAAAAATTAGAAGATTTTGAATTCTCTAGCCTAGGTAACGGTGCGCAACAAATTGACGCTTACGATCGGACGGCTTAAACTTCTTGAAACATCACAAGAAGTATTGAGACTAATGGTTAAAGGTTTACTTATTTTGAATTCGTAGTTTAATTTTAGTATTTGCTAGGGACTAGCAAAGTTAAAGTGTGGGGGTATTTGATAGGTCGTTAATTAAGTATTATTTTATACCCTTTATACTTGACTTTTAATATTAAAATAATAAATAATTAGATAAAATAATTTATTTTTTGATATTTCTGTTTAAATAAATAAAGTTTGTATAATTTGGAGCGTTTTGGCGAAAGAATCGCCTCGATCGGAATTATAATGAATAAATTATGGACGAAATTCGGTGAAAATATTAATTAATTTACATTTTAAATTAATTCAGCTGCAGCCCATTTTTACAGCCCAAAAATCCTTTTGTGCAGCCCAGATCCACAGTTGCAAACCCAACCCAATTCTTTTGTTTCAGTCCAGCCGTCGCCAAGCCCAGAAAAATCCCGGCCCAGCCCGCGTCAGTCTCGGCCCAACCCACGTCAGTCTCCACCCAGCCCAGCAGCAAGGCCTGCCGAACCTCCCTTCAGTACCTCGGGGCGCGCATACCGAAAATGGACACCCACTGCAGCGCACGCCTGCTGACTGGTCCGCCTATCACGCTGCAACCACCTACCGAAATCATTGCCCTCTTTTCAGCTACTTCCTGCCAAGTCTTTTCCTGCACCAAACAAACCCTTCAACTGCTCCCTTTGCAGCAGTTTTTCAGTTTCTTTTCTGATTTTCCAGCAACCACCCACCCTAATTTCATCATTATTCCTCATTATTCATCATTTCACTTTTATTTAATTTTTATTGTAATTTTTATTTACTTTATTTTATTTTTAGCAGCTTTTTCTCCCTATAAATAGGGCTGCATTTTACTTGTTTAAGGGTCCCCATTTTTCCCATTTCTTCCATTCTCTTTGTTCCATTTTGTTTCTCTTTTTAGTTTAGGTTCTATTATTTCTCTCTAGATTTTCTCTTCTTTTTGTTCATCTTCTTTCTTTTTATTCTTTATTTTTGGAGATCATTTTAACTTCTTGTAGATTTTCTTATTAATTAGTTTCCTTTTAATTCTCATTCTCAGTTAATGTTATTTTTATGTTATTTCTTAATTTCATTTCTTTTTTACTTTGTTCTTGTGATTTTTCTTTGAGATCTCTTAAACACGTTTTTATGCTTTCCTTAAGAAATACCTAGGCCGAGTAATTCCGAAATAATTCTAGAATTTAAGTCTGAATTCTTATGTTTTATCCTTTATCTTCATAAGGTTCCAGCCGCTGTTCGGTGTTCCTTATGAATAACATTCCATTGTTTCCATCCACTTTCGGAATCACAAGCTATTCTTGGGTTCCGAAAGTGTAACTTTATTTCCCTTACTTAAATTCTTGTTATTGTTGCGGTTTACTTATATTTCAATATATGTGTTAGTATTTTCTTTCTAAGATTTGTAAATGTGAATACAATCTCCACGTGTTTTACTTTTTGAATTTCATTTACTTCATATGTTTTAGCGCTTAACCTTCAATTTATCGCTAAGTGTTTATGACCGCTGTTCGGTGCACTTGCAATAGGGTTGAAGAGATTTAATTGTTTGACGCACATTGAAATCAATAACATAAGGTGAATCGTATTATAAGTGTTTATGACCGTTGTTCGGTGCATTTATAATATTGAAAAATGTATGCATGTATTTGAAATGATTAAGGTAGGATTTCGTGATTGGTTCAATATGAGTATGATGTTAGAGTGTTGGTAAAAATATGTGTTTGAAGAAAATTCACTTGCACAAAAGTTAAAGTAGAAGTAGAATTAAGTTCTTAATTATTTTTACTTCTTTTCTTTATTATATGATTACAATCTTTCAAACCCCCCATTTAATTTTTTGTTCTTTTATTCTTTTATTCTTTTATTCTTTATTTCATTAATTCATTAATTCTTTTATTCTTAAATTCATTTATTCTTTATTTCTTTATTATTTAATTATTTAATTATTTAATTATTTAATTATTTAATTATTTAATTATTTAATTCATTATTCTTTGATTATTCATTATTCTTTGATTATTCATTATTCTTTTGAACTAACATATTATTAATGTTCCCTAATTTCTCCGGTTAAGAACGATCCCTATTCACCAATACTACAACTACACAAAAAGGGTTTAAATTACATAACACCTGAATTACGTATTTAATTTAATGCGTAGTTTGGGCGTTATCAATTATGGATTAATTAGTGTATTAATTTTTTTTTATTGTAGATGTCGATAAACACTATAATTACTTGGAGGTCTTGTCCTCGCGCTAATTCGGCTGTGGTTGAGGAGCTAGCAAATGGAGCAAGCTCCTTGGTATGTACCATACCTTCGCACCTATTTTCTCACGATGGATGATACCTTCAGAAAACAATCTCCGGAGCAGCTTACCCTCTATTGGGGTGCCTTATGGGTATTTATAATTCTTAATTATTTTTATTTATTTTTGTCAATTTTTTTATTTTAATTTTATTTCATTATTTTAATTCATTTTAATGATTTTATTGATTTTACTTATTTTACTAATTTATTAGAGGTCAATTTTCAGTATGATACCGAGGACGCGATTCTAATGAAATACATGAGACACCACTAGTAGTTGCGGTACGCATAGTGGAAGTATGAGCTCCACGACTTGTGCGAATCCTCTGCGTGAGTTGGAGGGTGATCGAGAGATCGGGTGTGATTGGATCTGCAAGCAATTAGTGATGCTCGAATATGTAGTAATGTTTAGTTTATTAAATTGTTCAAATTTTTTATCGTACTTTTTCATTATAGAATTTAATTATTTTTATTAATGAACATAAAATATCGGAGACCAACAAGCGAAATCGGCAAAAAAAGACGTCCAACCACCCCAGAGGGTCACATCCCTTAGCAGCCAGGCATGAGGACCAGCGCAACGCTGGGTTGTTGTTCTTGACGGTGGATGCCTAGGGGTAAGTGTACCCTGACCGAGGAAACTAGCACGATATGTTATTCTCATAAGTTTACATAGGTATATTGAATTTTAAAATTGTTTGATTATTTTTAATACTATTAATAGTAGCTGCGGATACAGAGTGACCGAGGGGGATTGGCAAGACCTGCCCCTATATTCTGTAAAAACCAGGCTGGTCCTGCTCCCGTCTGACAACTATTAACAAAAAAGGGATATTTCTTTCATTTATCAATTTTCTCAAATTAACAAATTAACCAAACTACGTCCAATCTTGAGGGATTACTACCCACGTCCAATCCACTAACCCCGACAAGTAGTGGGACCTATAATTTGTCCAACTTTGGATCTGACTTTTATTAAGGATTATCACCATTTATAATGTCGGTTATGTGTATCTGAAAATTATTAAACTTATAACAAATTTAACTTATATTAATATTATATTCATCTTACGATCATAACATCACATTATAATCGTACAAAACGTCATCATCACATATATATTCACATATTCATATAACACCATATCATCATGTCATCATCATGATCATCATCAATATCATTAAATGATTGTGAATAAATATTCACCATACCACCATATCACCATGCATTCAACATATCAACATGCATCATCATCATCATCATCATATGTATATAACATCGTCATAATAACGTCATTATCATCACCTTATATTATTATCATATGAACATCATAGTATCATAGTACCATGACATTATTTCACTAATTAATCCTTTTTCTTTCCAACATTCATGATTTTATTAGTATTCAAATTTACCATTACAAATATCTTTCAGTGCCCAAAAATAACTAGTCAACACCTTACTCCAAACTAAAGTAACAAATTCCTTGAATTTACAAAAATATAACCATATCTTTTTAATCATAACCTTAACTACATAATTCCAGTTGCTTCATTTTTTACCATTATAATTCACTAAACACTTACTTAATCCTCCAAGTTAACCTTGTTTATTTTCCCCAAATTATTCTTAAATTAATGATATGAACATATAATATTAGAAATTCGGAACTGTACTAACAATTAATCAACCAAATAATCACACCATTAAATTCAGAATGTTGAATCAAGGAACTTCCATGTTGGTCGAATGGTGAACAGAGGTATCACGTCATGCCACACGACGGTAGGGCTTTCTACACATAAGCCTCACGCTCGTCACAGGCGCAATAGCGAGATGGTCAGGTTATGTTGAGTTGGATAGTGGTGCTGCTGAGAGCAGCCGGGTTTCTCGAACCCTAGTTGTGATTGATGGTTTAAAGAATATGAGTACAACGGAAATAGTTGATAACCTTAGTGGGAAACCCTAGTGTGTGATGTATGGTTCGGAAATGTGAGACGGTGAGTGGTTTGACTTTGGCGACTTTTCGGAGTCGAGACCGTTGGTCGTTCATGTCATGTCAGCATTGGTGATGGGTATTCCGAAGTCATTGAGGGTGACTTCTCATTTTCTGTCTATGGTAGATAATGTATGTCGCCACCAGTACGTTGATCGTGTATTGGTTGGTGGACCCGTGATTTGTTTCGGGTCATCAAGAGAAGTTGGGCATTTCGAAGTTAGGTGAATGAGATTTCTCAATTTTCTGTTTGGTGGCAGACGATGTTGGGTTACATGGTGTGGTGAGTGCAGTGAGTTCTTGTTTGCATTCACGTGGGAGGAATTTTGATGTCATTGTCTTGAATCATCCTTGATTTTTTATAGGTGGAATGACAAGGATCGATATGAGGTAATTGGAGAGGAACCCTAGAGTTGTGATGTGTATCATTACTCGGCAGGTATTCAATGGGGTCCAATTACACAAAAGTCGAGTGAGATGTTGGTATACGTATACTCAGGTTGAGTGAGTTGGTGGTTAGTGTAACCATGGGTTGCTTCGCGTGGAATGGCTGCTCTGTGACTCTCACTAATGGCAGCATGGAGTTATGAGGAAATTTTGGTACGAGGTATGTCAGGACTCAACCCTCCTCGGTCAGGACCCGTCTCATCTAGCACGATATTGTCCGCTTTGGGCCTCATTACCCTTGCTGTAACGACCCGTCCCAAATTCCTAGATTAGATTAGTGACTAATCACGATTAGTGAGGCTAATCCGTGATTAGTAGAGCGAAATCGGACGAACGATGCGAAGTGACCGTTTTGCCCCTAGTGGTGGCAAAACGTTGACTTTTTAATCGGGCGGTCAAATGGACTTTGACCGATGACCGTGACGTAGTTCGTGACATCACGAGTTCATAGACAGGTGGCACGTTCAATTCCGACGTTCGAGGAAGAAGTTATGACGTTCGGAAGTTTAGGGGCATTTTGGTAATTTTGGTTAAATGGGGTCAAATGTTGACTTTTTGACCGGGAGGTCCGATGGCCGAGGGCCGAAGACCGTTACGTAGATAAGGACGATACGAATCCATAGGCAGGCGGCACACTGAAATCGGACTTCAACGGGGAGAGTTATGGGTCACGGAAGACACGGCGGAGGACACGGCGGAGGAGCTCGACCCGTGAGGTGAACATATTTAAAAATCCAAGTTTTGTTTTTGTTAGGTTTTAATTGAAACTAATGATTGGGTTGTGCTTCTGGGGGAACTAGGAGAGAAATGGGAATGTTTTCGAAGGTTAGAGCGGCCTGGAATAGCCGTGAACGGCGGAGGAATGCACGGCCGCCATGGCCAAACTCGAAGGTATGGTTTTCGATGTTTTTCTTCCATTTTAAGGTCATAGGACTGTAGGTTAGGATTAGAGGATGAAAATGGGACAAACAGGAAGCATTTTGGTGGTCGGACGGCGGAGAACCGGCCGGGTCAAGTCGCGGGTCACGGCGACCCGGTTGCAGGGTTCGGGTCGACCCGTCAAGTGGTTGAAGGCGGTGACGTGGCATGATGACGTGGCACCTGTCAGATTGTCAGGCGACGTGAACCACTCAACAGCCGACACGTGTCACATTTCAGTGCACAGTCAGCACTGACATGTCAGTGACGTGGCCCAATCAGGGGCTGACACGTGGCACTGACGTGGACCAGTGCCGTGATGACACGTGACACTGACAGTACAGTGACGTGGACCAATGAGAGCATGACACGTGGCACCTGTCAGAGTCTGACATGTCAGACCTGACAGCTGTCAGATGACGTCATGCTGACGTCAGCGATGACGTCAGCTGGTACTGTAGCTGGCGCGTGAAGCCCACGCGCAGCCACTTCAGGCGGCGCGTGAGGGCGCGTGGCAGGGAATTTGGGAAAGTGTTCAACATACGAAATCTTCTATTCGATGTAACGAACATTTTGAGACTAGTTTCGTATCGATCGGACACCGTCTCGATATGTTTCGGGGCATCGGAAGGTTTAGGTTCTGGATTAAAAATAGTTAAAAATACGGGAAAATTACGGGGCTTTAGTGGGAGGTTAATTACGTAGTTAGTAACCTTATATTACGATTTGGACAGGTTCGGGAGTCCCGGTGACGGTGATCGGCTCGGGGAGCCGTATGGCACGCAAATCGAGGCGGCAGCTCGGACGTTCTGTGAGTGGACCTTGTTTTCTAAATTGGTGCATGCATAAATGTTTATTGTATGTTTTATTACTTGTTTGATGATGCCATGGGTGCATTTGTGTGTGGTTACGTATAAGCACGTATTTCGAGGTTTAAGCCTTATACGGTGCTTATACGGGTCTGTATTTCTTTATTCGTTTTAATGAAATGGCTTTGGATTTATAAAAGGATAAACTCGGGTATGAGACCCATTTGGTTTTGTCTCGGGCATATGACCTCAGATTCCGGGCACGGTGCCCAGCTGATGTCCTATGTTTGGGCACGAGACCCAATCACTTTACGGTTTTGATTTCAGGTCAGGGAACCTTAAATGGATTCCCAAGTTCATGACGGTTTATGGGAACCGGCATGAACCCTTGTTGGTTATTACAGTACATGACGGTTTATGGGAACCGGCATGTTACCTCGGTTACGTTATTACGGTACATGACGGTTTATGGGAACCGGCATGTTACCTGATTATGGATATTATGGATTCATGACGGTTCAGGGAAACCGGTCATGAATGTTCATGTTATGTATATATATGTTCGTCTACCTACCTTTACATGTTATACTATCTCCTCCGGGGAGGGTCGTTGGCCTGGGTGGACCCCGGAGTAGTCACGGAGCACCGACTGAGTGGAGTCACCCCCCAGTTGGGTTCCTTACTCTCAGGAAGGCTATGGTTACTATTACCTCGGGTAGGGTCAGTGGTCTGCGGACATTGACCTTGACTTTGAGATGACTCGGATTGAGACCCGGGTAGCGCGCGCGTGGCTTTGGATACCGTGACAGGATTGGTTGTGTGACTTATATATATGTATGTGATGGATATATGATATATGATATGTGGTGTGTACAGGTGTGCACAGGATTTGGGCAGTGGCCCGTATGGTCGTTTTCATTGTGGTCCTTTCGACCTTGGTTTATATCTGCTTTGGGCTTAGTCCCACATATGGTTTGTTTTGGATAAATGGTTTTCGAATGCATGCATGCTTTTTTGTGGAGGGTACAAAGGTCTTCTCGTTAAAATGTTTTTATAAACTTTTGTTTTGTCCACTCACAGTTTTTAATGTTTTGACTGCCCTTCAGGTTGACATCGGATGTGGACTGTAGCAGAGACCGAGATATCACATGCCTCCTCCGGATCCTGGCGTACTCTGATAGCCCGGGAGGGCAAAGGACGAAAATATCCCTTGTTTGACACTTCGTGTCAGACGGGAGCAGGGTCATCCCGCACTAATCCCGGGGGGATTGGGATGAGTCCTGTCAACGTGGTATCAGAGCGGGGTTGTCTCTATTCGAGCAACCGTGTAGCTCTTGGAGTATGTACGCAGGTCGAGGATGTGATATCTCAAGGGGCTGCAGTTCGTGGTCAACCTGATTGTTGGGGTGCCGGTACGATATTTAGTAGGATTGGCATGCCTTGGTTCGGCATTCGATGCTGGGGTTGCCGTAGTTCTGTCGTGGATGACAGTGTGGGACCCTACAAAGGGATAAACAGTATTTTCGAGTTTTGACCATGAGACGGTTAGTTGGAATCGTCTTTCACGATGTCGTAGGATCGGTTCCGACGACTGGTTTGGAGTTGCGACCACTCGATGGTCGGACTTGGGTTGGGTTAAATGGATTTACTGCGGTCGGTAGTTAGTTGTCGATTTCGGGGAATCCTAGTTGGATTGTCGGTAGGATTGGATTGACGTTTTTACGATGTCAAGACCGCGGGGTCGGTCAGGTTGTTGATGTTACTGCTTTTCGCAGTTGGGTTCCGAGGAACTCTAGGTGTGATTGTGGAACCCTACCTTGGTAGGTATGGTTCGGGAAGGCGAGTTGACTGGTGGTTTGACTTGGACGACTATTCGGATTTGGATTCGGTAGTCGGTCTAGTCATGTCAGCTTGTGTTGGGACTGCACTTCGCAGTCAAGGTTGTACGTATCGGTTAGACCGAGTTGGTTGTCGTGCTACTTCAGTTGTGGGTTGGTGCAACTAAGGTCGCGGGTGACCTGGTAGACGACATTGGGATAGTCGAGTTGCGACTGGTTAGAGTTTGGTTGGACATGTTACCAGGGTTGGTACTTGTCGATGGAATCCCTGAGTGGGATACAAAGTAGTTGGTACGGGCGATTGATTCCGTTGGATACGGAGTCTGGATATAGCGAGGTCTGGTAGTGAGATCTGCACGAGTCTGTGGAAGGCACTACTATCGAGAGTGGTTGTAGCTGTGGTTGTTGGGAATCGGGGACGTTCAGGGGACGTTTTCTTTTCTCGTATGAGTTGTCAGGATGACTGTACTCATAATTGTTAGGTACGAGGGAGACTGAGTTTCTCCAATATGAGTTGAGGTACGGGATCGTCGCTCGGTATGAGCGGAGATCCAGGGTTGTCAGATTTGCACCCGGTGTGCCGATGCTGATACTGATACTGGTGATAGTGCGTTGGTGCTGGTACTAGTGCTGGTGCTGGTGCCGGTGATCGTGATGGCGATGAGTTACGAGTCGGGAAGCGACTCCGTCGAGATGGGCATATGTTCGGTATCTGTGGTTCGGGAGTGGATCACGGATAGTTAGGGTACAAGTGGTTGATGTCTGGGTACGTTGTTTCCAATCTTGTTGGAACTTCGAAATCGCGAGAGGTTGCGATTGAGGTGACGAGAGGAATGCGGGTTTTCCGCATTGGTATTGGGTATGTCGAAGTCGTTTGGGTGACTTCTCAGGTTCTACCATAATTAATGGTGGTAGATTGACAGGACCCATCCCAATCCCCCCGGGATTACCATGGAATGTGTCCTGCTCCCGTCCAACAAGGGGTGTCAGACAAAGGATGACCAAGAGCCACTGCCCAAACAGGGCATCCAGAGTGCGCAGGGATCGATGGAGGAGGTGTGCAATGTCCCAGTCCCTGCTGCAATCGCATCCGTGATCAACCTGAAGGGCATTAAAACCAAAAGCTGTGAGTGGACAAAAACCAGTAAGTTCATCAAATACATTTATAAGACATTTATGCCCTCCAATAAAAACGTATGCATGCCACAAAAACCAGTAACCAAAACGTTTGCTCAACCGAGCCCTTAGGGCCTTAGCCCAAAAACCGTTAACCAAAAACCAAGTGTGGGAACTCAGCCCAAAACCGTGGAATACCACCACCATACATATACGACCATGTGGGTCACCACCCACTACCATAAATGAACATTAATTCATTAAAATCACACAATCATAAATCCACCCGGAAAGCCATTTCATTAATTCGTATTTTACCATTACCATCACCAGCATCCCTGATGCTAGACGTCCCTGACGTCATGTCTCACGGTTTCATAAGCTACGCGTGCTGCCCGGGGTCTCTCCGGGTCCATATATCTGACATCCCTGATGTCTGACGTCCCAGACGTCAATCATAGCAATCCTGCTCCTGAGTCATCATACGGTCCGGCTGCTCCGTATGGTGACCCTTCACAGGCAATGCACCGTGACTTCCCCAGTGTCCCAGACATCTGGAGGAGACCATCATATATCCATGTGTACAGATGGTATATGGAAAAACAGTTTTTATTAATTCATTTCACAACATCACAATGGGCCCTGCCCGAATTTTCCATAAAACAACACATTTCCATTTAGGGTCCCTGACCCGAAATCACAATTATTAAATATAGGGCCCCTGACCCGAAATCATCATTTTAATCCAAATGGGCCCCATGCCCGACTTTATGAACCACTGGGCCCACGGCCCGATTTATAAACCAACTGGGCCCGCAGCCCGACTTATAAACCAACTGGGCCCGCAGCCCGATTACGTACTCAAATGGACTCCAAGTCCGAGATTTCCAAAACAAGTGGGCCTCAAGCCCGAATTCATCTTTCCAATATAAAAACCGTTTTATCATAATATTTATTTAACCACAAGCATGCAAAACCACAAATAAACCGTTAATCCCGATACACGTGAAATACGGAAAACACCTCGAAATACGTGCAACATACCCAAAATCAATACTCACAAATACCATCATAGAAATCATGTATAAAAACCATATAACACATTTAAGCATGCATAGGATTTATAAAACCAAAGTCCACTCACAGACCGTTTTAACCGTGTGCCTCGATATGCGTGCCACCGGCCCTCCCGGGCCACACCACTATCACCGGGACTCTCAATCCTGTCCAAATCACATTAGAGGATCACTAACCTCATAATTAACATCCTATCAAAGTCCCGTAATTTTCCCGAATTTTTACTTATTTTTAAACTTAATTTAAAACCTTCGGACATCCCGAACACTATCGAGACGGTGTCCGATCGACACGAAACCAATTCCAAAATGTCCGTTACATTAAATAGGACAGAAGTCATGTTGACCTCACCTCGAGATCCGTGCTCACGCGCCGTCACGCGCCGCCGTGAGTGGCTGCGTGTGAAACTCACGCGCCGTGAACAGTGTCACCGTTCTGACCCGGTTGTCTGATAAACGGGTCACCGTGACCCGCGGCCCAACCCGACTGGTTCTCAGCCATTACTCGACCATTTTCAATTCCGTTTGTTCCTACAAGATCGTCTCATCAATTCCAGTTGATCCATGCCTTAAAAAACTGAGAAACCAATACGTTTGACTACCTATTCGTGGAGGTGTGCAGACCGGCCACCTGCAACCGTCGTGCCTGCACGATCCCGGCCACCATTCCTTTCGAAAACGATCCCCAGAAGCTCGTCTCACCTTCTAGATCATCATCCTAATCACCAGATCGATCGAAACACGTTAAAACCCATCCTACCATTTTTGTACCCGAAAACAAACTCACGGGTTCGAGGCTTACCTCGCCGCCGTGGCTACCGCCGTGGCCACCAGCATGCCCAGTTCGACTCCAGGAACTCCTTTCACCCCTCAAACACGATCAAAACCAGTCCACACTGATTTTCCAATTTCTGAGTTTTCGGACCTCTCTGTTTTTGTTTTGCCGCCGTCGTCCCTGCCGTCTCCGTCGCCTCCCGTCGTCTCTCAAGCCTCACCGTAGTCAATTCACAATCCTCCGCACAGCCTCATGGTTACAGATGTGGTGGGGATGCGTAAGGGGGAGCCGTGTGCGGGTGTGCATGTGCACGGTTCTGTTTTCCGGTCACCACCGCCACCCACGACGGTCACGCCACCACGTGCGACACAAAACTCCTCTCAGTCTCCCTGTGTTCTCTCACGGTTCCAAAAACAGAAGGCGTTGTGTGTGCATGTGTTTCGGGTGGGAGGAAACAGAGTGAGAGAGAGATGAGTGTGATCAGAATTAAAGGAAAGGGAGAGATGAGATCAAAGGCCCAGATTTAATCTGAGGTTTGAATGGATGGTGAGGATTTAAGGGGAGAAAATGGATTAAATAATCCAATGGCCAACAAGGATCCAGATTTTAGGGAAGGTGGGGATGAGTGACACGTGGCCTACATCCAAGGGTCCAGATTCGTCAGTTACTGTTCACCTATTTAAATATTATTATTTTATTCCGAGTCTCGGTTAATCGTGTTTCACGTCCTTGACCATAACTTCGTCGTCGTAACTCCGATTTCGGCATGCCGCCTGTCGTTGGATTCGTATCGACGATACCTACGTAACGGTCCTTGGCCCTCGCCCATCGGACCTCCCGGAATTCGGGACGGGTCGTTACAATGATGATATTGCTGATGTAGATGTTGTTGGTTGTCACTAGTACACTGATCGTGTATTAGGTGACTCAGATTTCTCATTTTCTGCTTGGTGGCAGACGATGTTGGATTACGTGGCGTGGTGAGTGCAACGGGGTTTTGGTTGCATTCACGTAGGATGGATTATTCGATCATTCTTGATTTTTCCTCGGTGGAATGACAAGGATCGATACGAGGTAATCAGTGGTAACCCACAGTCTCGGCGTGTCTCGTCGTTGACTAATCTGTTTAGATGTGGGGAATGGTTGAGGACTTTGGACGTCGTGACGATCGGGGATCGTGACGTCTATGGTCGGTTGACGTAGTGTTGGATCTGGATTGTGATTTGGATGTCCAGATAGGTGGAGCGTTTATTACTCTTACTTGGATGTTGAGTGAAGCATGATGGGACTGAACTTCTTTTCGAGGTAAATCCCATATGGCTTATTACTCGCCTGAGTAGTTGTCCGATGAGTAGGTGTCTGACGAGGCCGGATTTTGTCTGACCTGGTGTTGTGTTGATGTTGGAATTGACTTCCCTATGAAGTCAATCGTTGGTAATAGGGTAATCGGTTTAGCGGGTAACCGATAGGTTTGGTTTTGGTACGTCTCGGTAGACGTGAACGATATTTCAGGTTTTGGAATCAGATTTCTGGATGACGATTCAGGATTTGATTTTGGAACTTGAAAGAGGATTTCTGTATTTGGGTTTTGGAATCGGATTCTGGGTGACGATTCAGGATTTGATTCTAGAGCTTGACTATAGATTTTTTCTTATGGATTTGGGTTCGGAATGGTTATTCCTAATACTAGTTTACGGAATGATGATTTCGGATTTGAATTTGGACATGATTATGGATATGATTTCTGGGTTTGGATTCGGGATTTCTTACGAAATTGCGGATTCGGATTCGGATTTGGAAATAGATAATGGGTTGGAGTTTCGATTTGTCTAGATCGGACAGATGGACTCCATAATTGAAACGTGATTGACTACAACCTAGGTGGTTGTAGGCTGATTGATGGGTAGATGTACGTACCTGGTTCGTTGTTCGAGGTACGACACCGGGCAGACTTGGGATGTCTGGTGACGGTATATAGGTTATACCGGTGGTGCGTTGGAGAGCGTATTGGTAGTCGGATTGGTTCTGATACCATCAGATTAGTTGAGGTCGTGGACTGGACATTGGATACTGTGCAGTGGGTCATGATATTTCTGATGGGTCTAGTTACACACAGGTCGAGTGTTTTGTTAGTATGCATATACTCCGGTTGAGTGAGTTGGTGGTTAGTATAACCACAAGGGAGTATAGTGTTAGTTTTCGACTGACGACTGTTAAGTGGTGACGGTCTGTCGGAGGTGTCAGCGTGGATCGTTGAGTGAGGTCTGATGACTCCCAGTGGGAGCAGACGTCAGGATATCTTAGTGAGTGAGTAAGGAACCGTAGAGTTGTTTATGTCAGCGAAAGGGTAGATTTGACAAGTGGGTCGATCATAGGATACTTGGGCTACTCTGATACTGACAGGTGGTGTCAGTTCGGAGCGTACGACTTCTGCTATTCGACGTGGTCGAATGTAGACGAGGCGACATGAGCGTTAGTGGTACGTCTGGTTGCAGACGAGTAAGTATTGTTCTAGTTGGTTGGTGTACGAGGGTACACGTATTTCGAGGTCGATTCTACCTTCCACGAGGTGGATGTGGAATCAGAATAGTTGGCGTTTTGAGAACGGAACTAAATTAAGGAGGGAAGAACGGTTGGGTTTAGGTCGGTTGGAATTTCGGGGACGAAATTAATTAAGGAGGGAAGGTTGTAACGACCCGTCCCAAATTCCTAGATTAGATTAGTGACTAATCACGATTAGTGAGGCTAATCCGTGATTAGTAGAGCGAAATCGGACGAACGATGCGAAGTGACCGTTTTGCCCCTAGTGGTGGCAAAACGTTGACTTTTTAATCGGGCGGTCAAATGGACTTTGACCGATGACCGTGACGTAGTTCGTGACATCACGAGTTCATAGACAGGTGGCACGTTCAATTCCGACGTTCGAGGAAGAAGTTATGATGTTCGGAAGTTTAGGGGCATTTTGGTAATTTTGGTTAAATGGGGTCAAATGTTGACTTTTTGACCGGGAGGTCCGATGGCCGAGGGCCGAAGACCGTTACGTAGATAAGGACGATACGAATCCATAGGCAGGCGGCACACTGAAATCGGACTTCAAACGGGAGAGTTATGGGTCACGGAAGACACGGCGGAGGACACGGCGGAGGAGCTCGACCCGTGAGGTGAACATATTTAAAAATCCAAGTTTTGTTTTTGTTAGGTTTTAATTGAAACTAATGATTGGGTTGTGCTTCTGGGGGAACTAGGAGAGAAATGGGAATGTTTTCGAAGGTTAGAGCGGCCTGGAATAGCCTTGAACGGCGGAGGAATGCACGGCCGCCATGGCCAAACTCGAAGGTATGGTTTTCGATGTTTTTCATCCATTTTAAGGTCATAGGACTGTAGGTTAGGATTAGAGGATGAAAATGGGACAAACAGGAAGCATTTTGGTGGTCGGACGGCGGAGAACCGGCCGGGTCAAGTCGCGGGTCACGGCGACCCGGTTGCAGGGTTCGGGTCGACCCGTCGAGTGGTTGAAGGCGGTGACGTGGCATGATGACGTGGCACCTGTCAGATTGTCAGGCGACGTGAACCACTCAACAGCCGACACGTGTCACATGTCAGTGCACAGTCAGCACTGACATGTCAGTGACGTGGCCCAATCAGGGCTGACACGTGGCACTGACGTGGACCAGTGTCGTGATGACACGTGGCACTGACAGTACAGTGACGTGGACCAATGAGAGCATGACACGTGGCACCTGTCAGAGTCTGACATGTCAGACCTGACAGCTGTCAGATGACGTCATGCTGACGTTAGCGATGACGTCAGCTGGTACTGTAGCTGGCGCGTGAAGCCCACGCGCAGCCACTTCAGGCGGCGCGTGAGGGCGCGTGGCAGGGAATTTGGGAAAGTGTTCAACATACGAAATCTTCTATTCGATGTAACGAACATTTTGAGACTGGTTTCGTATCGATCGGACACCGTCTCGACATGTTTCGGGGCATCGGAAAGTTTAGGTTCGGGATTAAAAATAGTTAAAAATACGGGAAAATTACGGGGCTTTAGTGGGAGGTTAATTACGTAGTTAGTAACCTTATATTACGATTTGGACAGGTTCGGGAGTCCCGGTGATGGTGATCGGCTCGGGGAGCCGTATGGCACGCAAATCGAGGCGGCAGCTCGGACGTTCTGTGAGTGGACCTTGTTTTCTAAATTGGTGCATGCATAAATGTTTATTGTATGTTTTATTACTTGTTTGATGATGCCATGGGTGCATTTGTGTGTGGTTACGTATAAGCACGTATTTCGAGGTTTAAGCCTTATACGGTGCTTATACGGGTCTGTATTTCTTTATTCGTTTTAATGAAATGGCTTTGGATTTATAAAAGGATAAACTCGGGTATGAGACCCATTTGGTTTTGTCTCGGGCATATGACCTCAGATTCCGGGCACGCTGCCCAGCTGATGTCCTATGTTTGGGCACGAGACCCAATCACTTTACGGTTTTGATTTCAGGTCAGGGAACCTTAAATGGATTCCCAGGTTCATGACGGTTTATGGGAACCGGCATGAACCCTTGTTGGTTATTACGGTACATGACGGTTTATGGGAACCGGCATGTTACCTCGGTTACGTTATTACGGTACATGACGGTTTATGGGAACCGGCATGTTACCTGATTATGGATATTATGGATTCATGACGGTTCAGGGGAACCGGTCATGAATGTTTATGTTATGTATATATATGTTCGTCTACCTTCCTTTACATGTTCTACTATCTCCTCCGGGGAGGGTCGTTGGCCTGGGTGGACCCCGGAGTAGTCACGGAGCACCGACTGAGTGGAGTCACCCCCCAGTTGGGTTCCTTACTCTCAGGAAGGCTATGGTTACTATTACCTCGGGTAGGGTCAGTGGTCTGCGGACATTGACCTTGACTTTGAGATGACTCGGATTGAGACCCGGGTAGCGCGCGCGTGGCTTTGGATACCGTGACAGGATTGGTTGTGTGACTTATATATGTATGTGATGGATATATGATATATGATATGTGGTGTGTACAGGTGTGCACAGGATTTGGGCAGTGGCCCGTATGGTCGTTTTCATTGTGGTCCTTTCGACCTTGGTTTATATCTGCTTTGGGCTTAGTCCCACATATGGTTTGTTTTGGATAAATGGTTTTCGAATGCATGCATGCTTTTTAGTGGAGGGTACAAAGGTCTTCTCGTTAAAATGTTTTTATAAACTTTTGTTTTGTCCACTCACAGTTTTTAATATTTTTACTGCCCTTCAGGTTGACATCGGATGTGGACTGTAGCAGAGACCGAGATATCACATGCCTCCTCCGGATCCTGGCGTACTCTGATAGCCCGGGAGGGCAAAGGACGAAAATATCCCTTGTTTGACACTTCGTGTCAGACGGGAGCAGGGTCATCCCGCACTAATCCCGGGGGGATTGGGATGAGTCCTGTCAACGTGGTATCAAAGCGGGGTTGTCTCTATTCGAGCAACCGTGTAGCTCTTGGAGTATGTACGCAGGTCGAGGATGTGATATCTCAAGGGGCTGCAGTTCGTGGTCAACCGGATTGTTGGGGTGCCGGTACGATATTTAGTAGGATTGGCATGCCTTGGTTCGGCATTCGATGCTGGGGTTGCCGTAGTTCTGTCGTGGATGACAGTGTGGGACCCTACAAAGGGATAAACAGTATTTTCGAGTTTTGACCGTGAGACGGTTAGTTGGAATCGTCTTTCACGATGTCGTAGGATCGGTTCCGACGACTGGTTTGGAGTTGCGACCACTCGATGGTCGGACTTGGGTTGGGTTAAATGGATTTACTACGGTCGGCAGTTAGTTGTCAGTTTCGGGGAATCCTAGTTGGATTGTCGGTAGGATTGGATTGACGTTTTTACGATGTCAAGACCGCGGGGTCGGTCAGGTTGTTGATGTTACTGCTTTTCGCAGTTGGGTTCCGAGGAACTCTAGGTGTGATTGTGGAACCCTACCTTGGTAGGTATGGTTCGGGAAGGCGAGTTGACTGGTGGTTTGACTTGGACGACTATTCGGATTTGGATTCGGTAGTCGGTCTAGTCATGTCAGCTTGTGTTGGGACTGCACTTCGCAGTCAAGGTTGTACGTATCGGTTAGACCGAGTTGGTTGTCGTGCTACTTCAGTTGTGGGTTGGTGCAACTAAGGTCGCGGGTGACCTGGTAGACGACATTGGGATAGTCGAGTTGCGACTGGTTAGAGTTTGGTTGGACATGGTACCAGGGTTGGTACTTGTCGATGGAATCCCTGAGTGGGATACAGAGTAGTTGGTACGGGCGATTGATTCCGTTGGATACGGAGTCTGGATATAGCGAGGTCTGGTAGTGAGATCTGCACGAGTCTGTGGAAGGCACTACTACCGAGAGTGGTTGTAGCTGTGGTTGTTGGGAATCGGGGACGTTCAGGGGACGTTTTCTTTTCTCGTATGAGTTCTCAGGATGACTGTACTCATAATTGTTAGGTACGAGGGAGACTGAGTTTCTCCAATATGAGTTGAGGTACGGGATCGTCGCTCGGTATGAGCGGAGATCCAGGGTTGTCAGATTTACACCCGGTGTGCCGATGCTGATACTGATACTGGTGATAGTGCGTTGGTGCTGGTACTAGTGCTGGTGCTGGTGCCGGTGATCGTGATGGCGATGAGTTACGAGTCGGGAAGCGACTCCGTCGAGATGGGCATATGTTCGGTATCTGTGGTTCGGGAGTGGATCACGGATAGTTAGGGTACAAGTGGTTGATGTCTGGGTACGTTGTTTCCAATCTTGTTGGAACTTCGAAATCGCGAGAGGTTGCGATTGAGGTGACGAGAGGAATGCGGGTTTTCCGCATTGGTATTGGGTATGTCGAAGTCGTTTGGGTGACTTCTCAGGTTCTACCATAATTGATGGTGGTAGATGATATTGATGATGTAGATGTTGTTGGTTGTCACTAGTACACTGATCGTGTATTAGGTGACTCAGATTTCTCATTTTCTGCTTAGTGGCAGACGATGTTGGATTACGTGGCGTGGTGAGTGCAACGGAGTTTTGGTTGCATTCACGTAGGATGGATTATTCGATCATTCTTGATTTTTCCTCGGTGGAATGACAAGGATCGATACGAGGTAATCAGTGGTAACCCACAGTCTCGGCGTGTCTCGTC
Organism: Prinsepia uniflora; assembly: GCA_032719365.1. Classification (NCBI taxonomy): domain Eukaryota; kingdom Viridiplantae; phylum Streptophyta; class Magnoliopsida; order Rosales; family Rosaceae; genus Prinsepia; species Prinsepia uniflora. The sequence goes on along the minus strand of CM064868.1, from coordinate 57,341,536 downwards.
GTTGACTAATCTGTTTAGATGTGGGGAATGGTTGAGGACTTTGGACGTCGTGACGATCGGGGATCGTGACGTCTATGGTCGGTTGACGTAGTGTTGGATCTGGATTGTGATTTGGATGTCCAGATAGGTGGAGCGTTTATTACTCTTACTTGGATGTTGAGTGAAGCATGATGGGACTGAACTTCTTTTCGAGGTAAATCCCATATGGCTTATTACTCGCCTGAGTAGTTGTCCGATGAGTAGGTGTCTGACGAAGCCGGATTTTGTCTGACCTGGTGTTGTGTTGATGTTGGAATTGACTTCCCTATGAAGTCAATCGTTGGTAATAGGGTAATCGGTTTAGCGGGTAACCGATAGGTTTGGTTTTGGTACGTCTCGGTAGACGTGAACGATATTTCAGGTTTTGGAATCAGATTTCTGGATGACGATTCAGGATTTGATTTTGGAACTTGAAAGAGGATTTCTGTATTTGGGTTTTGGAATCGGATTCTGGGTGACGATTCAGGATTTGATTCTAGAGCTTGACTATAGATTTTTTCTTATGGATTTGGGTTCGGAATGGTTATTCCTAATACTAGTTTACGGAATGATGATTTCGGATTTGAATTTGGACATGATTATGGATATGATTTCTGGGTTTGGATTCGGGATTTCTTACGAAATTGCGGATTCGGATTCGGATTTGGAAATAGATAATGGGTTGGAGTTTCGATTTGTCTAGATCGGACAGATGGACTCCATAATTGAAACGTGATTGACTACAACCTAGGTGGTTGTAGGCTGATTGATGGGTAGATGTACGTACCTGGTTCGTTGTTCGAGGTACGACACCGGGCAGACTTGGGATGTCTGGTGACGGTATATAGGTTATACCGGTGGTGCGTTGGAGAGCGTATTGGTAGTCGGATTGGTTCTGATACCATCAGATTAGTTGAGGTCGTGGACTGGACATTGGATACTGTGCAGTGGGTCATGATATTTCTGATGGGTCTAGTTACACACAGGTCGAGTGTTTTGTTAGTATGCATATACTCCGGTTGAGTGAGTTGGTGGTTAGTATAACCACAAGGGAGTATAGTGTTAGTTTTCGACTGACGACTGTTAAGTGGTGACGGTCTGTCGGAGGTGTCAGCGTGGATCGTTGAGTGAGGTCTGATGACTCCCAGTGGGAGCAGACGTCAGGATATCTTAGTGAGTGAGTAAGGAACCGTAGAGTTGTTTATGTCAGCGAAAGGGTAGATTTGACAAGTGGGTCGATCATAGGATACTTGGGCTACTCTGATACTGACAGGTGGTGTCAGTTCGGAGCGTACGACTTCTGCTATTCGACGTGGTCGAATGTAGACGAGGCGACATGAGCGTTAGTGGTACGTCTGGTTGCAGACGAGTAAGTATTGTTCTAGTTGGTTGGTGTACGAGGGTACACGTATTTCGAGGTCGATTCTACCTTCCACGAGGTGGATGTGGAATCAGAATAGTTGGCGTTTTGAGAACGGAACTAAATTAAGGAGGGAAGAACGGTTGGGTTTAGGTCGGTTGGAATTTCGGGGACGAAATTAATTACGGAGGGAAGGTTGTAACGACCCGTCCCAAATTCCTAGATTAGATTAGTGACTAATCACGATTAGTGAGGCTAATCCGTGATTAGTAGAGCGAAATCGGACGAACGATGCGAAGTGACCGTTTTGCCCCTAGTGGTGGCAAAACGTTGACTTTTTAATCGGGCGGTCAAATGGACTTTTACCGATGACCGTGACGTAGTTCGTGACATCACGAGTTCATAGACAGGTGGCACGTTCAATTCCGACGTTCGAGGAAGAAGTTATGATGTTCGGAAGTTTAGGGGCATTTTGGTAATTTTGGTTAAATGGGGTCAAATGTTGACTTTTTGACCGGGAGGTCCGATGGCCGAGGGCCGAAGACCGTTACGTAGATAAGGACGATACGAATCCATAGGCAGGCGGCACACTGAAATCGGACTTCAAACGGGAGAGTTATGGGTCACGGAAGTTCGATTTCACTATGCACGAACTTCGAGACGGGGACGTTTCGGGGAAATCTGATTGGGTGGATATTTTGGTGGGCCCCATGGATGAGTGACAAGTGTCACTCATCCCATTGCTTTGATCCCCCAAAATGTGGATCTAAATAATTAAATATTATTATTTTAATTATTTTATAATTTAACCTAACAACTATTAATCCTAACCATCCATTTCAACCCTACCTTTTAATCCTCACCCTTCATCCCTCATTCTCTCATCTGATTTCATCCCCTTCATTCTTCACACACACCCGAAACCCCATAACCCAAAATCCTCCATTTTCTGCATTTTCTTCCAACAACCGAAACACACACACACCATCACCATTCATTGCTTGGGTGTGACCGTGAGTGACGGGAGGGAAGGACAGAGAGGCTGGGACGGCGAGTCACGGCGATGGACGACGGAGGACACGGCGGAGGAGCTCGACCCGTGAGGTGAAAATATTTAAAAATCCAAGTTTTGTTTTTGTTAGGTTTTAATTGAAACTAATGATTGGGTTGTGCTTCTGGGGGACCTAGGAGAGAAATGGGAATGTTTTCGAAGGTTAGAGCGGCCTGGAACAGCCGTGAACGGCGGAGGAATGCACGGCCGCCATGGCCAAACTCGAAGGTATGGTTTTCGATGTTTTTCTTCCATTTTAAGGTCATAGGACTGTAGGTTAGGATTAGAGGATGAAAATGGGACAAACAGGAAGCATTTTGGTGGTCGGACGGCGGAGAACCGACCGGGTCAAGTCGTGGGTCACGGCGACCCGGTTGCAGGGTTCGGGTCGACCCGTCGAGTGGTTGAAGGCGGTGACGTGGCATGATGACGTGGCACCTGTCAGATTGTCAGGCGACGTGAACCACTCAACAGCCGACACGTGTCACATGTCAGTGCACAGTCAGCACTGACATGTCAGTGACGTGGCCCAATCAGGGGCTGACACGTGGCACTGACGTGGAACAGTGCCGTGATGACACGTGGCACTAACAGTACAGTGACGTGGACCAATGAGAGCATGACACGTGGCACCTGTCAGAGTCTGACATGTCAGACCTGACAGCTGTCAGATGACGTCATGCTGACGTCAGCGATGACGTCAGCGGGTACTGTAGCTGGCGCGTGAAGCCCACGCGCAGCCACTTCAGGCGGCGCGTGAGGGCGCGTGGCAAGGAATTTGGGAAAGTGTTCAACATACGAAATCTTCTATTCGATGTAACGAACATTTTGAGACTGGTTTCGTGTCGATCGGACACCGTCTCGATATGTTTCGGGGCATCGGAAGGTTTAGGTTCGGGATTAAAAATAGTTAAAAATACGGGAAAATTACGGGGCTTTAGTGGGAGGTTAATTACGTAGTTAGTAACCTTATATTACGATTTGGACAGGTTCGGGAGTCCCGGTGACGGTGATCGGCTCGGGGAGCCGTATGGCACGCAAATCGAGGCGGCAGCTCGGACGTTCTGTGAGTGGACCTTGTTTTCTAAATTGGTGCATGCATAAATGTTTATTGTATGTTTTATTACTTGTTTGATGATGCCATGGGTGCATTTGTGTGTCGTTACGTATAAGCACGTATTTCGAGGTTTAAGCCTTATACGGTGCTTATACGGGTCTGTATTTCTTTATTCTTTTTAATGAAATGGCTTTGGATTTATAAAAGGATAAACTCGGGTATGAGACCCATTTGGTTTTGTCTCGGGAATATGACCTCAGATTCCGGGCACGGTGCCCAGCTGATGTCCTATGTTTGGGCACGAGACCCAATCACTTTACGGTTTTGATTTCAGGTCAGGGAACCTTAAATGGATTCCCAGGTTCATGACGGTTTATGGGAACCGGCATGAACCCTTGTTGGTTATTACGGTACATGACGGTTTATGGGAACCGGCATGTTACCTCGGTTATGTTATTACGGTACATGACGGTTTATGGGAACCGGCATGTTACCTGATTATGGATATTATGGATTCATGACGGTTCAGGGGAACCGGTCATGAATGTTTATGTTATGTATATATATGTTCGTCTACCTTCCTTTACATGTTCTACTATCTCCTCCGGGGAGGGTCGTTGGCCTGGGTGGACCCCGGAGTAGTCACGGAGCACCGACTGAGTGGAGTCACCCCCCAGTTGGGTTCCTTACTCTCAGGAAGGCTATGGTTACTATTACCTCGGGTAGGGTCAGTGGTCTGCGGACATTGACCTTGACTTTGAGATGACTCGGATTGAGACCCGGGTAGCGCGCGTGGCTTTGGATACCGTGATAGGATTGGTTGTGTGACTTATATATATGTATGTGATGGATATATGATATATGATATGTGGTGTGTACAGGTGTGCACAGGATTTGGGCAGTGGCCCGTATGGTCGTTTTCATTGTGGTCCTTTCGACCTTGGTTTATATCTGCTTTGGGCTTAGTCCCACATATGGTTTGTTTTGGATAAATGGTTTTCGAATGCATTCATGCTTTTTAGTGGAGGGTACAAAGGTCTTCTCGTTAAAATGTTTTTATAAACTTTTGTTTTGTCCACTCACAGTTTTTAATGTTTTGACTGCCCTTCAGGTTGACATCGGATGTGGACTGTAGCAGAGACCGAGATATCACATGCCTCCTCCGGATCCTGGCGTACTCTGATAGCCCGGGAGGGCAAAGGACGAAAATATCCCTTGTCTGACACTTCGTGTCAGACGGGAGCAGGGTCATCCCGCACTAATCCCGGGGGGATTGGGATGAGTCCTGTCACTTGCCCTCACGGTTTTGTTTCCGGGAGCTCACAGTGTAACTTCCCAAGTAGTCACCCATCATGGAATTGCACCAGCCTCAGCTCGCTTAACTTTGGGGTTGCAATCCCCCCCAAAGCCACTTCAGCTCCCAAAAGGCCTCGTGCTAGATAGGTGTGTGCCTACACCTTTAAGGCACACCACCATTCCCCTCCCAGACCATTCCCCCATCGCAGGAATGTGGGATTGTTCACCGTTCCTTTCAGGACAGGGGTCTTACAATCCACCCCCCTTAGGACCCAGCATCCTCGCTGGTACACTTCCCGGTCGGGGTCTAGCTCTGATACCATTCTGTCAGGACCCAACCCTCCTCGGTTAGGACCCGACTCATCTAGCACGATATTCTCCGCTTTGGGCCTCCTTGCCCTTACCCTCACGGTTTTGTTTTCGGGAGCTCACGGTGCAACTTCCCAAGGGGTAACCCATCATGGAATTGCACCAGCCTCAACTCGCTTAACTCTGGGGTTCCAATCCCCCCCAAAGCCACTTGAGCTCCCAAAAGGCCTCATGTTAGATAGGTGTGTGCCTACACCTTTAAGGCATACCACCATTCCCCTCCCAAACCATTCCTCTATCGCAGGAATGTGGGATTGTTCATCGTTCCTTCCAGGACACGGGTCTTACAAGGTACCTTAGTGTGACTCTTGAATGATTCAGAACTGTGTTGGTGACTCGAATTGTGACCATTGAGCTGTGAGTACCAGCTGAGTGCGACGTTATGGGACGTGTGATGTTGAAGTAGAAAAATTCAGAAAATGCAGAGAAATTGTGAGATTTGATAAGTCTCGGTGTGGGAGAGATGTCGGATTGTTTTGCAATTGGCAAAGTGGTGACAGTTTGGCTGGATGTGTCATTGTAATGGTAGAATTTTCAAGGGGTATCATCCCGGAGGGTGTGGTCAATTTGTGATCAATGTCACTCGACGTGGTCGGGTGTAGTCGTTGCGACGTGAGTATTGGTGGAACGTCTGAGTGCAAACAAGTATTGTTCTGGTTAATGGGTGTACACGCGTACACATGATGTGAGGCCGAACTTGCTTTCCACGAGGTGGTTGTGGAATCAGAATAGTTAGAATTTTTAGGATGAAATTATGTAAGAGGGAAGGCTGTAACCACCCGTCCAGAATATCGGGATTAAATATTAATTAATTATAGATTTAGAATGATTAATCGGGGATTAGTTGAGTGAATTTAGACGGACGGTGTAAAATGATCGTTTTACCCCTAGATTGGGTGAAATGTTGACTTTTGACTCGGGGAGTCAAACATACGAGGACCGATGACCATGACATAGATCGGGACGTCACGAGTCCGTAGATAAGAGGCACGTTGAAATCGAAAGTTCGACGGAGAAGTTACGGGTCTAGAACGTTTTACTATACTATTCATGCAAACCGAGAAACTAACATGTGGCAGGTTTGGATTTGATTGGAAATCTAGTTGGACTAATCAGTAAGTGACACATGTCCCTTATTTGATTGGCTCATTCCCCCACACAGCGGGATATTTCTTCTTTCCTATTCGATTGATCATTTTCCATTTTCTCTCAAAACCGTGACCGTGCAACCCATCCAATACCAACCTTCAATCCTCATTTTTTGTGACTGGTATGTGAATGAAAGTGAGAGAGGGATGTGAGATGAGGCCGGTCGTGGCCATGGTTTGAGCCGTCGTGGATGGTGGCAGGAGAAACCATGAAAGGTTGCTAGGAGGCTAATGAACCTGGAACAGTGGCTGATGGTGGCTGGAGGCAAGGGAACCGAAGGGGGGAAGTTGGCCGGTTCAAACACCCATTCGAAAGGTTTGGAAGTCCCGGTGATAGTGATGTGGCTTGGAAGGGCATATGGAATGCATATCGAGGCGGTAGCGTAGGACGGTTGATCACGGATGCTGGTTATAGTAGAGATCGAGACATCTTACTCCTCCAATCCTAGCGCGCTTTGGAAGCCCTGAATGGGCCGAGGGTTGACTTATCCCTTGTCTGACACTTCGTGTCAGACGGGAGCATGGCACATCCTGCGTTAATCCCGGGGGGATTGGGATGGGTCGTGTCAATAATTCTATAACAGAAACCCTCCAAAGTCCCAGAACAGTAAACTAGTCCCAAACACGCATCTCGGGGCTAAAAACCTACAAATGACCTATGAAATAATCTCTGATCGACCTGAAACCACCACCAGTGGATTCAGATCGTCGAAACCTTATGAGAAAGACCAGTTTGACCTCAAAATTCTTTCTCACAAGCCCTCACACGCCAATCAAAGTACGGTCCATAGTGGTCAACGCCAGTCAACGTTGACGTCACCTACTGACGTCAACTTGAGAACTCTAACATCTGACAACTTGACATGTGGCACACCCTAATTAGGGCCACATGTCACTGACAAGTGTGACACTTCTCTGAAATCTTGCCACGTGGCACTACCCCATTGGTCCACGTGGTTTGGCAATGCTTACATGGACTTTCCACGTCAGCTGCCACGTCACCTGACACATCCTGACACCTTGCCACATAGCACTATCTCATTAGTTCATGTGAACGGTCAATAGTGACGAGGACTGCCACGTCGAAATTAATTGGACATGACACCTATGCCACATGGCATGGCAGGTGATGATGTGGGCTGCCACATCATCATCCCCTACCTCTGGTCAGGTCGACCCGTGACCCTGACCCGTTCGTAACTCGCTCAATTCGCAACTATTTTCCACCATTTTTCTTCTTAATGACTCGTCTACTTCCTAGAAAGGGATGTACGACCTTAAACCCATGAAACAAGAACGAAATTTACATGTGTGAATCCAAACTTTTACGACCAAGCTTCGAACGTTCTTCCAAGGCTGTCTAGTGGCCCATTCTCTGTGTTTCTTGGTCCTATGAGCTCTCATGAAAACCTAGAGGACCACCATAGCTTCAGTTTCTAATTATAACGTCTAGAAATCAAAAACCCAATCCACCAAGGTTTTACGAGTTTTACCCTGGTTCTACGACCAGTAGCTCTGTCGTGGCTCTGCCGTCCTCCTCCAACATCTCAGTCCCTCTCCGTCTCTGTCTCTCTCAGGTTACAACCAGGTGAGTGGGTGATGATTTTGGTTTTGGGGTGGGTTTCGATTTTGGATCGTAATGGAAGAATGGAAAATGGAAGATGCATGTATGAATGGTGTGGATTAATGGATGGGTGACACTTGTTACTGATCCATTGGTTTGTAGAAGATATTTTGGGTCCCAATTTCAAATCCCAAAGTAAACTCTTCTCTATTTTCGTGCAATCGTGAATAGTATATAAAACCGTCATTGACTCGTAACTTTCCCGTACGATGTCCGATTTCGTGTAATGAACCTCGGTCCACGTGCATTTGAATTCAAGGTCAATAGTCAAATTTTCACTCGTGCATTTTACCCCAATCGTCCAATAATCCTCGATTAAGTCCCGATTAATCCTTAATTAATTCTTGCTAATCAAGAAATTCGAGACAGGTCGTTACACTAAGACCATTGTCCATTTAATTGCTAACAACGTCGTCAACTTGAATATCATAACGAAATAAACTTTTGACTTGGGCATCGTTGGAAGGAAAATATTTTAAGTCCTTGAAAAAAACATAGAAAAGGACATCGCATGAGATTTCTTATCCGCCTGCCTCACAATCGCTTTGATAAGAAGAAAGGTAGGTTGTGTCGAAAAAAGAACTCATTTACACTGTCTAGTAGTAACTTCTACTAGTGACACGCATGCACCTGAGATAATACATTCATCCCACCTTGGCAACATCTACTTATACCATTTTTTTTATTTATCGAATTACTTTTATAAGTATATTAAGATTAGAACCATTCATTTTCTAAATCATCATTTCAATATCATTTCCATAAAAAAATCAATAAAATTGAATATAATTTATTCATCCATCTTTATAAAAAAAAAAATGAACAATTTTAGTAACAATTAAGGTCGTCATGTTGAACCGTCTATTTAGTTGATACATATGAATAGTTAAATGATCTCAAAATTTGTTAAATTTTTTTGTGACTGCTTTGAAAATGATGATTTATAATTTGAACCGTTTCGACTCTGGTATATGTATAATCACAACTAGATAAATCGAAAATATGGTATAATAATTATAAAGTACCAACAGGATAAGATACAAATATTACCCCTAAAATTGTCCTCAAAGATTTAATTCGGAAAAAACACGAATATTTACGACACCTAGCTACGAGTATGAATATTCAAATTAATGCATTTTTCTAGCCCCTCTTGCTCTTTAATTATTTTGCTACTTACATGTTTTCAACTTCATTAAAACTTATGTCGAATAGCTAATGGTCTCTTCGATTTTAGTTACTAATTTATAATTGTGTGACAGTCAGTTGTCAATTAAGTTGTTGAAGTCATCTTTCAACTAAATGCACTCAATAAATTATCAATATAGGCATATAATTAATTAATAATAATTTCATACTAACATTTCATCTTTTCATCCGATTATCCACGTAAATTAATGAAGTCGCAGGGAGAAAATGAAAGACAAGAAAAAACACATTATTAGGAATAGATACATTCAAGGATTTTTTTTTTTGTACATAAAATATTAAGAAAATACTTGTATTTCATTTTGGTGGTACCTCCCCGAATCACCCTTTTAATTTATTGAATTGTTTTTGTTCGAATATCAAAATCAGAAGCAGACAATGTTGGAAAGTAAGCTGTTCATTTGCAGCTGACTTGGCAGTTAGCCAGCTGTCAACTCGAGAGGACAGATGGCAAACAAGAAGAAAGGAAGAATGAATGAGAGAGGAGAATATGAGAATTCTGTTAGAATGAGTGTGTGACTTGTATATGTGAGGAGAAAGTCTAGGAAATGTCACTATCATCCTCTAATTGTATCACATGATGAGTGTGTGTGAGTGAGTGTGAGAGAGTGCTTGATATATCTCTTGTAATGCATTCATTCAAATTAATGAGAAGAGTAAAATATATCGAGGGATCAAAGAGAGATATCTGACCTTAGAGATTCAAAACAAAAGATACACATTCAAATTGGCATATTATCAAACACTTAGAGTGCACACTGCAATTCTGCGAACCTCAACAGAATTGCTTAACCAATCGATCCAGAATTTAGTAGAGAAAAGAAGAAGAAGATCCTAATCTGCACTATATGAGCTAGTCTCATTTCATTGCAGCTAGAAGATTGGAGATACATAAGACTTACCTTGGAGGAGCTTGCTGAATTGTGATCCTCCTCTGCCTACAGGCTGATGTTCAAAAGCCAATATGGTATCAAAGCAGGTTGATCTGCTTGTTTGGGGCATCTGACAGTGTAGCTGCATCTATTATTGAAGATGGATTTGTGTGATTGAAGATCCTTTGTGAAACCAAGTTTCCTTCACGAGAAAGGTACTAATGGAAGGTACCAGAGAAGATCCTAAGTTACATATGTTCCAAGGAGAGAATTATGACTTTTGGAGCATCAAAATGAAGACAGCATTGAAAGCATGCAATCTATGGTTTATTGTGACTCAAGGACTGCTTGAACCTGAGTATGACAGTGAAGATGAAGAAGTAGAACAAGATGTGGGTCGTGCTGATCTGATCAAGAATGCAAAGTCATTGAACCTGATCTAGAATTCAGTCTCAGAAGAAATCTTCCCAAGAATCTCAAATGTTGAGATTGCAAAACAGGCGTGGGATGTTCTAAAGAAGGAGTTCAGAGGAGATCCTAAGGTACGAGCTGTGAAACTTCAATCTCTAAGAAGAGACTTTGAGTATACCCGTATGAAGCAAGATGAAAGTTTTTCTGCATATATCTCTAGATTGCTTGTTCTTGTGAACCAGTTGAAGACATATGGAGAGGATATCTCTGAGAAACGACTTACTCAGAAAATTCTGATAAGTCTAACCAAGACTTATGACTCTATAGTTTCAATACTAGAGGAGACTAGGGATCTGGACCAAGTCAGTTTTGAGATTATCACTGCCTCAATCAGGGCATTTAACAAAAGACTTGAAATGCACACTGAGAATGAGGCTGAGAAATCCTTTGCAAGCATGAATGTGTCAAACAAGTCACAGGGGCATTTCAGGACTAATTCCTGGAAGTCTAAGAAGTTTCAATACAAACCAGGACATACGACCAGCAAAAATGACAAATCTAAAGAGAATGTGAAACATGAGAGATCTGCATAAACTCAAAGAGGAGCTGTCATGAGAGTATTATGCAAGGACTACAACAAGTATCACTGGGGAGATTGTTGGGCCAAAGGAGGGAAGTTTAAGTGTTTCAAGTGCTCAAAACTTGGACACATGGCAAAAGACTGTCCAGAAAAGCAACCTGAGACTGTTTTTGCTCAGAAAGTAGAAGGAGCAGAAGGAAGTATGTTCTATGCTTGTCATTCAGCATCAATAGAAAATAATGAGGGTGTTTGGTACCTAGATAGTGGATGCAGTAACCATATGACTGGTCATGAGTCTCTGTTGACCAATATTGATTGAAATCTCAATGTGAAGGTGAAAATGGGTATTGGGGACCTTATTCAAGTAGCAGGGTAAGGATCTTTGCTGGTGCATACTGATCAAGGGGATAAGCACATCAGGGAAGTTATGCTTGTACCTGGACTAGATGAAAAACTACTAAGTGTAGGGCAAATGGTCGAGCATGGTTATAGTTTGGTGTTGGGAAACAGATCTGTAAAAATCTATGAAGATGGGACTTTGAAGCAAGAGTTGCTAAATTACCTATGACAGGGAGCAGATGCTTTAAACTTTCACTAGACTATGTGAATTTCAGGACCAAGAAACCTAAGAGTGCTGAGGCCCTTAAGCCTATCACTAAGGAGAGTTCAGAATTGTGGCATTTGAGATTTGGACACATAAACCTGTCAAGTCTCAAACTACTCAAGAAGAGAGATATGGTGATAGGGTTTCCTAGCCTACATTGAGAAAAGGAAGTGTGTGAAGGGTGCATTGCAGGGAAGCATCATGTCAGCTCTTTTGCTACTAAAGAAGCTTGGAGAGCATCCTCACCACTGGAACTCATACAAACAGATGTGTGTGGCCCATTGCAGACAGAAACAATGGGAGGAAACCTATATTTCCTCACATTAATTGATGATCATTCCAGGATGTGCTGGGTATACTTCTTAAGACACGAATCTGGGGTGTTGAATGTGTTTAAGAAATTCAAAGCCATGATAGAACTACAAAGTGGTTTAAAGATAAAAAGAATGAGAAGTGGAAGACAAGGAGAGTACCTATCTACAGAATTTCAGAGAGTTCTTAATGAATCTGGAATTGAAAGGCAGTTGACTGTTGCCTATTCCCCTCAACAGAATGATGTAGTTGAAAGGAAGAACGGGACCATAGTTGAAATGGCTAAATCTATGCTTCATAGCAAGCACTTGCACTATGAGTTCTGGGGAGAAGTAGTTAACATTGCAGTGTATCTTTTGAATGGATCTTCTACCAAGGTTGTACTGAACAATACTCCATTTGAAAAGTTTTCAGGGAGAAGGCCAGGGGTAACTCACCTAAGGGTATTTGGATTATTGTGCTACATGCATGTTCCAAAGTAAATCAGACAAAAGCTGGATGATTCCAGTAGCAAAGGAATCTTTGTTGGCTATGGAAGCTGTGAGAAAGGCTACAGAGTTTATAGTTTGGAAAGCAAGAAGGTAGTGGTGTCCAAAAGTGTGAATTTCAATGAGGAAAGTCACTGGAATTGGGAGAAACTTGAGGAAACCTCAAGTTTTGTTCATTTGAGTTTTACCTCTGGAAACACTCTGTTTGAATTAGAAGTTCCACCTCAGGTGTTTGAGATGACAACTTCTAGTTCAAATGCTAAAGATCATCTTATTCTCAGTTTAGGTTCATCATCTAGCACTGATTCAAGTAGTTCCACAGGGCAGAATATAAATACTGCTCCTGTGAAACTAAGAAGCCTTAGTGATGTCTATGCTAGATGTCACATGACCATGATTGAACCATAGAATTTCAGAGAAGTAATCAAGGAATCAGCTTGGAGAAAGACAATGGAGGCTGAAATATAGATGATTGAGAAGAATGAGACCTGGGAGCTAGTGGAGAGACCTATAGCTAAACCAGTGATTGGAGTCAAATGGGTTTACAAAACAAAGCTCAACCTGGATGGTTATGTACAGAAACATAAAGCCAGGTTGGTTGCAAAAGGGTATGCTTAGAAACCAAGAGTTGATTTCAATGAGACATTTGCACTAGTTGCTAGGCTGGATACAATCAGGATTCTAGTTGCCTTAGCAGCATAGAGAAAGTGGGAATTATTCCAGCTTGATGTAAAGTCAGCATTTCTGAATGGTGTACTAGAGGAAGAGGTGTATGTTGATCAACCTGAAGGCTTTGAGGTTCAAGGAAGTGAAACTAAAGTATACAAGTTAAACAAGGCTCTCTATTGTTTGAAACAAGCACCAAAGGCTTGGTATGGAGAGATAGACTCCTACTTGTTGAGTTGTGACTTTGAGAGAAGTACTAGTATGCCTATGTTGTATCTAAAGGGTAAACAAGGTGAGGGAAACCTAATTGTGTCTATCTATGTGGATGACATTGTTTATACAGGGGATATCACAAGGATGATGACTGAGTTAACAAGATATGATGAAGAAGTATGAAATGATAGAGCTAGGGTTACTAAACCATTTCTTAGGGATGGGAATACTACAGTCTAGTGATGGAATATATATTCATCAAACAAAATATGCCTCATTTCTTCTTGAGAAGTTTGGACTCAAGGATTGAAAACCTATCAGAATTCCTGTTGCTACAAGTGACAGGTTGCAGAAAGAAGATGGAAGTGAAGAGGCAGATGAACAGCTATATAGGCAGATTGTTGGGACAACTAAGAGAGTCCTAAGGTATGTTCAAGGGACTTTGAACTATGGGATTGAGTACAAGAAAGGGAAGGATGTTACTCTTGTGGGGTTCTGTGATAATGATTGGGGAGGACCTATTGATGACATGAAGAGCTCGTCTAGCTATGCTTTCACACTGGGTAGCGGAGTGTTTTCATGGGCATCTGCGAAATAGAACAATGTGGCCCTCTCAGCAATAGAAGCTGAGTATGTGAGTGCCTCTGAGGCGACTACTCAAGAAGTCTGGTTGAGATTTGTCCTAGGAGATCTAGGAGAAGAACAGGTAGAGGCTTCCCTTATAATGTGTGACAATATGTCAGCCATTGCCATGGCTAAAAACCCTATCTGTAACGACCCGTCCCAAATTCCAGGATTAAATTAGTGACTAATCACAATTAGTGAGGTTAATCCGTGATTAGTAGGGCGAAATCGGATGAACGATGTAAAATGACCATTTTGCCCTTGAGCGTGGGCAAAACGTTGACTTTTCGTTCGGGCAGTCAAATGGACTTTGACCGATGACCGTGCCGTAGTTCGTGACGTCATGAGTTTATAGACAGGTGACACGTTCAATTCCGACGTTCGAGGAGGAAGTTATGACGTTCGAGGAGGAAGTTATGACGTTCGAGAAGCAAGTTATGACGTTCGGAAGTTTAGGGGCATTTTGGTAATTTTGGTTAAAAAGGGGCAAATGTTGACTTTTTGACCAGGATTTCTGATGGCCGAGGGTAGAGGACTATTACGTAGATAAGGACGATACGAATCCACAGACAGGCAGCACGTCGAATTCGGACGTTCGATAGCGAAGTTACGGTTCACGAAAGTTCAAGCGCACTATTGCATGAATTACGAAACGAGTTCACTTTTGGACTTTAGTAGGGCCCAGATATTTAATGGAGGACCAATGGATGAGTGACAACTGTCACTCATCCACAGGCTGTCCCATTTCCTTCATGCACCGTGCATTTCTTCTCCATTTCAAACACACACCCAACACAACCCGATCTCACCCTTTTCCTCCCATCCGTGCAAACCAAAACCCCTCCAACCTTCACCAATGACCAGGAAGAGGACCAGGGAGACAAGAGGGTGTGGTGGCCGGCCCAGGAAGGGGCCGCCGTGGGCGGTGGAGCCACGAACCCGTGAGGTTCACTATAAGCCTGTTTTGACCCATTTTTCATTTTTGATGTTTTGGGTCAGTTTTAATGGTTTTAATGAATCAAATAGGTTGTTAGGAAGTTATTAAGAAGGTTTCTATGGCTGTTGGACGGCTGTGAAGCCGTGGGTGATTTTTGGAAACTTTGAACCGTTTGGTTCAAAATCAAACCACAGGATTTAGGTGTTTTTAGGTTGTTTTAAGGATTAGAATAGATAGGAAACATGAAAATAGGAATTATAGGATTGATTGGGGTTGAAATCGGACCAAAACAAAGAGGGGAAAGCACTGAAACGGTCACGCCGGTTCAGCACAGTACCCGGCCAGTTCAGACCAATTTTCCTGAGGTTGATGATGATGAAAAGTGATATGGCCCTTCTAGGAGTGGGTGAGGGCGCGTGGGCCATAATTTGGGAAAGTGTTCAACACAGGAAATCTTCTATTCAATGTAACGAACATTTTGGGACTAGTTTCGTGTCAATCAGACACCATTTCGATATGTTTCGGGGCATCAGAAGGTTTAGATTCGTGTCAATCAGACACCATTTCTTTTGGACATGATTATGGATATGATTTATGGGTTTGGATTCGGGATTTCTTACGAAATTGCGGATTCGGATTCGGATCTGGAAATAGATGATGGGTTGGAGTTTCGATTCGTCTAATGCTGGATTGGACAAGTGAACTCCATAATTGAAACGTGATTGACTATGACCTGGATGGTTGTAGGCTGATTGATGGGTAGATGTACGTACTTTGTACGTTGTTCAAGGTACGATACTGGGTGTACTTGTCGTGTCAGGTGACGGTATATAGGTTATACCGGTAGTACCTTGGTGAGCGTGTTGGTAGTCGGATTGGTTCTGATACCATTGGATTAGTCGAGGACGTGGACTGGACATTGGATACTGTGCAGTGGGTCATAGTGGTTCTGATGGGTCCAGTTACACACAGGTCGAGTATTTGTTGGTAGAAGTTTACTCAAGTAGAGTGAGTTGGTGGTTAGTGCAACCACAAATGAGTATAGTGACAGTTTTTGATTGACGACTGTCAATTGGTGACAATTGTCGAAGGCGTTAGTGTGGATCAATGAGTGAGTTTTAGTGACTCCCATTGGGAGTAGATGTCAGGATAGTTTGGTGAATGAGTAAGGAATCGTCTAGTTGGTTGTGTCAACGGAGTAGTCCATTTGACAAGTAGTGTTAATTCAGAACGTATGACTACTGCCATTCGACATGGTCGAGTGTAGTTGATGCGACGTGAGTGTTAGTGTACGCTTGGGTACGAGTAAGTATTGTTTTGGTTAGTGGGTGTACGAGTGTACATGAGTTTCGAGGTCGATTCTACTTTCCACGGGGTGGATGTAGAATCAGAATAGTTGGAGTTTCGCGAGCAAAACTAATTAAGGAGGGAAAAACGATTGGAATTAGGTCAGTTGGAATTTCGATGAAGAAATTAATTAAGGAGGGAAGGTTGTAACGACCCGTCCCAAATTCCAGGATTAGATTAGTGACTAATCACTATTAGTGAGGTTAATCCGTGATTAGTAGGGCGAAATCGGACGAACGATGCAAAATGACCGTTTTGCCCTTGGGCGTGGGCAAAACGTTGACTTTTTGTTCAGGTGGTCAAATGGACTTTGACCGATGACCGTGACGTAGTTCGTGACGTCATGAGTTCATAGACAGGTACACGTTCAATTTTGACGTTCGAGGAGGAAGTTATGACGTTCGGAAGTTTAGGGGCATTTTGGTAATTTTGGTTAAAAAGGAGCAAATGTTGACTTTTTGACCAGGATGTCCGATAGCTGAGGGCCGAGGACTATTATGTAGATAAGGACGATACGAATCCATAGACAGGCGGCACGTTGAATTCGGACGTTCGACGGCGAAGTTACGGTTCACGGAAGTTCAAGTGCACTATTGCACGAATTATGAGATGAGTTCACTTTTGGACTTTAGTGGGGCCCAGATATTTAATGGACGCCCAATGGATGAGTGACAAGTGTCACCCATCCACAGGCTGTCCCATTTCCTTCATGCTACGTGCATTTCTTCTCCATTTCAAACACACACCCAACACAACCCGATCTCACCCTTTTCCTCACATCCATGCAAACCAAAACCCCTCCAACCTTCACCAATGACCAGGCAGAGGACCAAGGAGACAGGAGGGTGTGGTGGCCGGCCCAGGAAGGCGCCGCCGTGCGCGGTGGAGCCACGAACCCGTAAGGTTCACGGTGAGCCCGTTTTGACCAATTTTTCATTTTTGGATGTTTTGGGTCAGTTTTAATGGTTTTAATGAATCAAATAGGTTGTTAGGAAGTTATTAAGAAGGTTTCGATGGCGGTTGGACGGCTGTGAAGCCGTGGGTGATTTTTGAAAACTTTGAACCGTTTGGTTCAAAATCAAACCATAGAATTTAGGTGTTTTTAGGTTGTTTTAAGGATTAGAATAGATAGGAAACATGAAAATAGGAATTATAGGATTGATTGGGGTTGAAATCGGACCAAAACAAAGAGGGGAAAGCACTGAACTGGTCACGCCGGTTCAGCACTGTACCCGGCCGGTTCAGACCGGTTTTCCTGAGATTGATGACGATGAATAGTGATATGGCCCTTCTAGGAGCGCATGAGGGCGCGTGGGCCATAATTTGGGAAAGTGTTCAACACGGGAAATCTTCTATTCGATGTAAAGAACATTTTGGGACTAGTTTCCTGTCAATCGGACACCGTCTCGATATGTTTCGGGGCATCGGAAGGTTTACGGTCGGCTTAAAAATAGTTAAAAGTTCAGGAAAATTACGGGGCTTTGGTAGGAGGTTAATAAGGTAGTTAGTAACCTTCTATTACGATTTGGATAGGTTCGGGAGTCCCGGTGACTGTGATCGGCTCGGGGAGCCGTATGGCACGCAAATCGAGGCGGCAGCTCGGACGGTCTGTGAGTGGGCCTTGTTTTCTAAATTGGTGCATGCATAAATTTTTATTATATGTTTTAAATACTTTTTTTTGATGCCATGAGTGCATTTGGATGTGTGGTTATGTATAGGCACGTATTTTGAGGTTTCGGCCCTATACGGTGCCTATACGGGTCGGTATTTCTTTATCGGTCTAAATGAAATTGTTTTGGATTTCCAAAAGGACAAACTCGGGTATGAGACCCATTTGGTTTGGTCTAGGGCTTATGACACTATCTACGACCTTCGGGTCTAAATCGTGGTCGCGACGGGTGCTATGTGCACGGCGATCAACGATACGACGCTCGCCTCCGGATTGGGATGTGTTCCTTCCGGAGAGGTCACGATGCACGATTCGTGGTCGGTCAGCCTGGGGAGGCTCGACTTCAGAGTGCTGACGGTTCAGGATATCGATCGGTGATGAGTTCACCATGATCATCTGGTGGTCGCGTCGGTTGATACGTTCACGGCGACATACCAGGATTGAGGGTGGTCCTGGATGGATGGTTTCACGCATCACTATGATCGGAGTCGTGACTGACCCTTAGATATCAGGCACGGTGCCCAGTTGAGTCATATGTTCGGGCACGAGACCCAGTTGTTTTACACTGATGATTTTGGGTCAGGGACCCTAGATAGATTTCCAAGTTCATGACGGTTCAAGGGAACCGGGCATGAACTCTGGAAAGGTCCTTCTGGTTCATGACGGTTTATGGGAACCGGAATGAACCCTGGTTAATGGATGTTATGGATCATGACGGTTCAGGGGAACCGGGCATGAATGTTTATGTTATGTATATATATGTATTCATATATCTTCCTTTACTTCTATTATCTCCTCCGGGGAGGGTCGTTGGCCTGGGTGGACCCCGAAGTAGTCACGGAGCACCGACTGAGTGGCGTCACCCCCCAGTTGGGTTCCTTACTCTCAGGAAGGCTATGATTACTATTACCTCGGGTAGGGTCAGTGATCTGCGGACATTGATCTTGACTTTGAGAAGACTCGGATTGAGACCTGGGTAGCACGCGCGTAGCTTTGGAAACCGTGATAGGATTGGTTGTATGAATTATATGTATATGTGATGTATGCTATATATGATATATGATGTATGTTTACACAGGTTTTGGGCAGTGGCCCGTTTGGTTGGTTTCTTATGATTTGGGCCGAGTCCCTTATGGATTTGGGCAGTGGCCCGTATGGTCGTTTTCATTATGGTTCTTTCAATTTTGGTTTTGGGCTTAGTTCCCACATATGGTTTTTTTCGGATAAATGGTTTTCGAATGCATGCATGTTTTTTAGTGAAGGGTACAAATGTCTTCTTATGAAATGTTTTATAAACTCTTGTTTTGTCCACTCACAGCTTTTAATGTTTTGACTGCCCTTCAGGTTGACATCGGATGTGGACTATAGAAGAGACCGAGATATCACATGCCTCCTCCGGATCCTGGCGTACTCTGATAGCCCGAGAGTACAAAGGTCGGAAATATCCCTTGTCTGATACTTCGTGTCAGGAGGGAGCATGGTCATCCCGCACTAATCCCGGGGGATTGGGATGGGTCCTGTCACTATCTTTCATCAGAAGACTAAGGACATCAACATGAGATAGCATTACATCAGAGTTGCAATTCAGAATGGAGAAGTATCCATTCAATACTGTAATAGTTTAATAAAACACATTTCATAAAAGACCTTTATGCCCTTCACTAAAAAGCATGCATGCATAGGAAAACCATTTATCAAAACACATATGTTTCATTAACCATTAATAGGGTCTCAGCCCCAAGTTCCTTAAATTCAAGTCATACGGGCCCCTTCCCAAATTCATTTACACAAATCCATAATCATATCAAACATATGTGGGAACTCATCCAAAATGCATTTATTATTCACAAAACAAAATTTTGCAAATCCAAGAAATCATGTTTACCATATATCATATAACCAATCCTGTCAAGGTTTCTAAAGCTACGTGCATGCTACCTTGGGTCTCAAATCCCAAGTTTTCCCAAGATCCACCTAGGTCAATGTCCGCAGATCAATGACCCTCTCTAGGGGTTATAATCCATAATAGCCTTCCTGAGAGTAAGGTAGCCAAAGGGGGCGACTCCACTCAGTTAGTGCTCTGTGACTACTTTAGGGTCCACCTAGGCCAACGACCCTCCCCGGATGAGACAATCCATAAATATATAAGGATAGTATATGAAAAACCATTTTGAAATTATTCTCAAAACCTTTCAAAGGTTCATGCTCGGTCCCCATAAACCGTCATGAAACCAGAATTCCATCCTATCCAAATCCAAATCCGTTTAGGGTCTCCGAACTCGAAATCACATTTATAAACTATAAATGGGACTCATTCCCGATATCATAACCAATTGGGCCTCAAGCCCCATTATGTAAACTAACTTAGCCTCCAGGCTGATTACATAAATCAACTGGGCCTCGACCCGATTCCCAAACCAACTGGGCCTTTAGCTTGATTCGTAAATCAACTGGGTCTCCAGCTCGATTCCTTATTAAATAAAATGGACCCGAGGTCTAAGAGTTCATAAATTAAATGGATCTTATGCCCGATTCCATATTTCCAAGCCCCAAATCAATTCACGAACCAATTGGGCCCCTGGCCCGATAATGTGACTAAATGGACTTCAAGTCCGAGGGTTTCCAAAAAAAATGGGTGTAACGACCCGTCCCGGAATCCGGGATTAGATTAGTAACTAATCATGATTAGCGGGGTTAATCGGTGATTAGTTGGGAGAAATCGGACGAACGATGCAAAATGACCGTTTTGCCCCTAGTCGTGGGTAAAACGTTGACTTTTAATTCGGGAGGTCAAATGGACTTTGACTGATGACCGTGACGTAGTTTGGGATGTCACGAGTTCATAGACAGGTGGCACGATCGATTCCGACGTCCGAGGTGAAAGTTATGACGTTCGGAAGACCAAGGGCATTTTCGTAATTTGGACGAAAAGGGGGAAAAAGTTGACTTTTTGACCGGGAGGCCCAATGGCCGAGGTCGAGGACCGTTAAGATGGTCTCGATGCCCTGAGTCCATAGGAGGGCGGCACGCGTCAATCGGAGTTCGAATGACCAAGTTACGGGTCTAGATGAGTGAAGGGCATTTGGTAATTTGTCAAGTGAGGGAAAAATAGTAATTTGGCTGCTGCACTTTGAGATAGCCGTGTATGGGATTTTGATAATTCTTCAAAAAACAGAGCACATGTGCAATTGTTTATGGAATCAATTGCTTGGGCTGGGTGCTAATGGACTGAGGGAATTGTTTATGCATCTGAGTGGGAAACAAACGTGCCTGGAATGGTGAGGTGCAGTGCACGGGCTGGTTGTTGATTCCCTTGAGAATGATGAATTGAGTACTGGTCGGTTGGGTGGATTAATTGGATGGTTTAATCAACTCTGGGATGTTTTGAGAGGGACGGAGAGCTAATGAGAACTAGAGAGACGAGTTGGGAGGAGAAACGGATGGGTTGGGTGAGAGATTGCACTAGAAACCCGAAACCACGTTTGATCAAATTCAAATTTCCAATTTCAAATGTAGGCCAGCCCAAGCCAATTTGAGGCTCAATTCAGTCTTCTGGGACTTCACTGAGTCGATCCAGATCATGACTTCGAAGCTGGAAGGCCCTGGAAGCCATGGACAAGGACGGCAAAACTTCAGAAAAATCGAGCTTGGAGTCGTGGTGTTTGAGATAAGTTTTTGTGAAATTGATTGTGAAATCATCCTTAAAGTGAGTCTGCGATGCTTCCTAACTAACCAATTGAAAGAATCAGTGACTGTGTGATGAATTGGAACGATGAACTTCGATTAAGACTTGAGTTCAATTGAGTTGGTTTTAGGCCGTGTCGACTTGAATGAGTAATACAGACCCCTAATTAAGTGTGTTGCGAGTCTACTTGATGGATCAATTGAAGAAATTAGATGGTTTATCGCAGGGATTGAATCGGGTCAATACGCGGGTGGAATGGCTCGTTTACCAGGGAAACGGGTGAAGAAGATGAACTGTAGCTGGCACTGTAGCTGGCGCATGGGTTTCATGCGCAGCCACTCACGGTGGCGCATGACGGCGCATGGGCACGATTCTTAAGGTGAGTTCAACACGACTTATGTCCTATACAATGTAACGAACATTTTAGCGTTGGTTTCGAATTTATCAGACACCGTTTCGATATTGTTTCGAGGGTCCGAAGGTTTATGTTACGTTTTTAATTAACGATTAATTCCTGAAAAATTATAGGAAATTAGTATGATGTTATTTGAGACCTTAGTGACCCTGAAAAGTGATTTCGGACAGGGTTCGAGTTTTCTGGAAATTGTCGGAAATTACGGAAATGCGTGCAGCTCGAAAACGGACGTTATGGACGGTGTGTGAGTGGACGTTGCGTTCAAAATTTAATGCATGCATAAATATTTCTATGATTTCTATGATTATGATTATGACTTGTGATAATTTCGATTTCCGTATTTATACGTATTTTTGGATATGCAGACGAAATTGCACGTATTTCAAGACTATGGTCTCTCGTATGCTTTGATGATGGGTTAATGAATGATTTTATATGATTTGTGCGTACCTTGTTTTAATGATGTTTCAATTTTTATTGTGAGTATTATTTACGGTTTTGACACGTATTTCGAGAATGACACGGATTTCCACGTTTTACGAGATTTCGAGTATGTTGTGGTTTGACCGTGATTTTGGTGATTTGATTGTGGTTTTAATGCTTTGACCTTGGGATTTGAAATATGATCTGATTTCAAGGATTTAAAACAGATTTTGAAAAAGGTGATTTCGGGCTTGGTGCCCAGGGCATAAAAGTAATTTTGATTAACGAGATTTCAGTTTCGGAAGTTGAAAATGGATTTCTGGTTTGGGTTCGGGATGATGTTTCCGGATGCCAGCTTACGGAATCATTATTGCAAATTCGAATTCGGAAATGGATGACAGTTTGATAAAGTGATTTGACATGATTATACATGTCCCGTTTTTAAGGATGATTTGTTTATGTTTTGTGAAGTAAGATTTTGGGGATTGAATGTGAAATTCGGACATGAGTCCTGTTAGAATAAAATGTGTTTTCGTTTGGGTCTTGGAATTTGGATCACGATGGATCCCGAGTTGTTGTGATTGACAAATGGTTTGGGTTTAAAGACCCGTTGAAAAATATTTTGGGTTTAAAGACCCGGTGCTATTGTTGGAGCACGTTTTGAGTTTAAAGACTCGTTTAATTGATGACGAGAGAGGGCCCTTAATGAGTTTAAAGACTCGGTTACTGTTTTGAGTTTAAAGACTCAGTACGATACCCCCGAGGCCTATTGATTATGTTCTGAGTTTAAAGACTCGTTTATATCCCGGGAAGGCCTGATTATGCGCATGGTTTTGAGTTTAAAGACTCGGGCGCACTTGATATCCAGCAAACTGATTGACTTGTGATTTATTGTTAATTTCTGATGTTTTGGATGTATTGGGCAGTGGCCCGGTTTATAAGATTTGATGGATTTGGATTATGTTGTGTACTTGGATTTGATTCATGGTTTTGGGCTGAGGCCCTGTGTTGTGATTGCGGGCTAAGACCCGAGGGTTAAGAAAAAGGATTTTGATTTTTCGTACACGGTTTTCTTATGATGAAAATGTAACGGATTGCGAAATGGTTTTCGAATGCATGTATTGGTTTTACGTGGAGGGTAGAAATGTATTTTTGTAACTGTTTTATAACTGATTTATTTTTGTCTACTCACACCTTTTGTGTTTTTATTGACCCTCCAGGTCGTGGCGCGTTGATCGAGGTTGATCGTGAGGTGGAGGCATGAGTAAGTACGCGTGTGGCTATCCCTCATTTGGCAAGCACTGAGGGTAAGTTGGGAATTTCAGTCGACTTGCCAGACGGGAGCAGGACCGGGCACGATTATCAATGTCCCTCCGGGGGCGGTGCTGTCAATGGGTCTCTTGCCCGAGTTTACTTTTTCAAATCCAAAACCATTTCATTAAACCATTTCTGAAACCATAAGTACGTATAACCACAGCATAAAATCAAAAACCTCGGTATACGTGTAAATACGTAAATCGCCTCGAAATACGTGTAAATACGTAAATACTAATATACCATAAACCAATGCACTCAAGGCATTCCAAAACATGTATTAAAGCATAAAAAACATTTATGCGTGCATCAATTTAGAAAACCAAGGTCCAAGCAGCACCTCGATACACGCGCCATAAGCCTCTCCCGGGCTAATCACCGTCACCGGGGGTTCCCAAACCTGTCCAAATCAAAATAGAGGGTTACTAACTACCTCATTAACCTCTCATTAAAGCCCCGTAATTTTTCCGAATTTTTAACTATTTTTAAACTCAATCCTAAACATTCGAACATCCCGAACTATATCGAGACGATGTCTGATCGACAGGAAACCAGTCCCAAAATATTTGCTACATCGAATAGATTAAAATTCATGTTGAAGTCATCCCCAAAATACACCCCCCCCCCCCCCCCCCACAACGAGCCCTCACATGCTGCACAAAGGAGCTGCGCGTGGGCCTCACGCGCTTGCACTGTTGATCATCCCCTACTTCCAACGAACCTGGTTCACTGGTTTCGACCAGACCAGACCGGTATGGACCGGCATAACCGGTTCAGTGCTTTAACTCTCTCATTTTTGATCCATTTTTGTCCTTTTCAATTCCTATAGGTTTCTAACAACATTCCCTATCAATCCATGACTTCATAGCACGAGAAAAACCATCAAAAGATTACCACCCATGGTCAAACAATAAGCTTCGACTTCCTCCGCCATTTGCTGCCATTCCAGCCATTCATTTCCATAGAAATTGATCCCCATCGAGTCGTCCTGGTCCCTAGGTCTCATTAGAATCAATAGGAACTCAACACAACATCCAAAACACATACTTCCAATTTTGAAAACAAAATGGGTTCTTGGGTCAAACTTACCTCCTCCATGGACCGCCATTTCCCGTCGTCTCTCAGCCCCTCTGATCACTCCCTCATTCTCGGTCTCTCACACGAACACAAGATGGTCATTGTGGTGAGGTGATATGTGTGTTGTGTGTTGTTTGTTTAGAGGGAAAGAAGAAGGTGGTGTTCGGGTTTGAAGAAGAAAGGAAAATGATGAAGTCTGATGTAGATAATAAGAAGAGAAAGATGAATGGTGGAGATGAGAGGGGGTGGCAAAGATGAATGGCTAGGATGAGATGTAACGACCCGTCCCAAATTTCATGGTTAGATTAGTGACTAATCACGATTAGTGAGGCTAATCCGTGATTAGTAGAGCGAAATCGGACGAGCGGTGCGAAATGACCGTTTTGCCCCTGATGGTGGCAAAACGTTGACTTTTTAATCGGGCGGTCAAATGGACTTTGACCGATGACCGTGACGTAGTTCGTGACGTCACGAGTTCATAGACAGGTGGCACGTTCAATTCCGACATTCGAGGAGGAAGTTATGACGTTCGGAAGTTTAGGGGTATTTTGGTAATTTGGGTGAATAGGAGGTCAAAAGTTGACTTTTTGACCGGGAGGTCCGATGGCCGAGGGCCGAAGACCGTTACGTAGATAAGGACGATACGAATCCGTAGACAGGCGGCACGTCGAATTCGGACGTTCGAACGGCGAAGTTACGAATCACGACAATTCCCGGTTACTATTCACGATGGCACGTTTTACGAGACAAAAAGTGCAGTTTGTCTTTAGTGGGACCAGTTACTTTTTAGCAACCAATGGATGAGTGACAAGTGTCACTCATCCACTGGACAACACATTACATACATGCACTTCACCGTCCATTTTCATTTTCTTCGTTCAAACACAACCCACCCGATCTCACCATTTTCTCTCATTCCCGTGCAACCCAAACCCAGCCAACCATCACCCATGACCAGGCAGAGGACCAGGGAGATCGAGGGAGCCGAGGTGGCTGGCTTGGAGGGCTGAACCGCCGCCCACGGCGGCGAGAGGAGGAGAAACCCGAACGGGTACCCGGTTAGCCCATTTTGATCCATTTTTCCATTTTCGTTGTTATGGTTAGTTTTTAATGGTTTTAATGAGTCCATAAGGTTGCTAGGGACATTTTAGGAAGGTTTTGGTGGTGGTTGACGGCCGAGAAGCCGTGTAGACTGATCGGGAAAAATTGAACCGTGAGGTTCAAATTGAACCGGTCGGATTTCGAGGGTTTTAGGTAGTTTTGTTAATTGGGTTAAATAGGAAATGAATAAATAGGAATTTAGGAGTTGGAATGGAAGCAAACGGACCGAAAATGAGGGAGAAGGAGACCTGGATCAGTTACGCCGGTCCAAGTTGCAGGAAAAACCGGACCGGACCGGTTCGGACCGGTCTGATCGATGTAGGGGATGACTGATGACGTCATCCTGATGACGTCATCATGTTAGGGATGACGTCATCATGTCAGATCTGACAATGTCAGACTGACATGTCAGACAGTGGGCCAATGGGAGCGTGACACGTGTCACTGTCAGGGGCTGTCAGTGATGACGTCAGCAGGTACTGTAGCAGGCGCGTGAAACCCACGCGCAGCCACTTCAGGCGGCGCGTGAGGGCGCGTGGCAGGGAATCTGGGAAAGGTTCCAACATACGAAATCTTATATTCGATGTAACGAACATTTTGGGACTAGTTTCGTGTCAATCGGACACCGTCTCGATATGTTTCGGGGCATCAGAAGGTTTAGGTTCGGGATTAAAAATAGTTAAAAATACGGGAAAATTACGGGGCTTTGGTAGGAGGTTAATCAAGTAGTTAGTAACCTTCTATTACGATTTGGACAGGTTTGGGAGTCCCGGTGACGGTGATCGGCTCGGGGAGCCGTATGGCACGCAAATCGAGGCGGCAGCTCGGACGGTCTGTGAGTGGACCTTGTTTTCTAAATTGGTGCATGCATAAATTTTTATTATATGTTTTATTACTTGTTTGATGATGCCATGGGTGCATTTGTATGTGGTTACATATAAGCACGTATTTCGAGGTTTCAGCCTTATACGGTGCTTATACGGTGCTTATACGGGTCTGTATTTCTTTATTGATTTAAATGAATTGGATTTGGATTTCAAAAGGTTAAACTCGGGTATGAGACCCATTTGGTTTTGTCTCGGGCATATGACCTCAGATATCGGGCACGGTGTCCAACTGATGTCCTATGTTCGGGTACGAGACCCAGTCTCTTTACGGTTTTGATTTCAGGTCAGGGAACCTTAAATGGATTCCCAGGTTCATGACGGTTTATGGGAACCGGCATGAACCCTTGTTGGTTATTACGGTACATGACGGTTTATGGGAACCGGCATGTTACCTCGGTTATGTTATTACGGTACATGACGGTTTATGGGAACCAGCATGTTACCTGATTATGGATATTATGGATCATGACGGTTCAGGGGAACCGGTCATGAATGTTTATGTTATGTATATATATGTTCGTCTACCTTCCTTTACTTCTATTATCTCCTCCGAGGAGGGTCGTTGGCCAGAGTGGACCCCGGAGTAGTCACGGAGCACCGACTGAGTGGAGTCACCCCGCAGTTGGGTTCCTTACTCTCAGGAAGGCTATGATTACTATTACCTCGGGTAGGGTCAGTGGTCTACGGACATTGATCTTGACTTTGAGAAGACTCGGATTGAGACCTGGGTAGCATGCGCGTGGCTTTGGATACCGTGACAGGATTGGTTGTGTGACTTATATATATGTATGTGATGGATATATGATATATGATATGTGGTGT
The DNA here is from genome assembly GCA_032719365.1 of Prinsepia uniflora. Taxonomy (NCBI): domain Eukaryota; kingdom Viridiplantae; phylum Streptophyta; class Magnoliopsida; order Rosales; family Rosaceae; genus Prinsepia; species Prinsepia uniflora. Next base: position 57,313,957 of record CM064868.1, on the reverse strand, counting down.
GTACAGGTGTGCACAGGATTTGGGCAGTGGCCCGTATGGTCGTTTTTATTGTGGTCCTTTCGACCTTAGTTTATATCTGCTTTGGGCTTAGTCCCACATATGGTTTGTTTTGAATAAATGGTTTTCGAATGCATGCATGCTTTTTAGTGGAGGGTACAAATGTCTTCCTTATTAAATGTTTTTATAACTCTTTGTTTTGTCCACTCACAGTTTTTAATGTTTTGACTGCCCTTCAGGTTAACATCGGATGTGGACTGTAGCAGGGACCGAGATATCACATACCTCCTCCGGATCTTGGCGTACTCTGATAGCCCGGGAGGGCAAAGGACGAAAATATCCCTTGTCTGACACTTCGTGTCAGACGGGAGCAGGGTCATCCCGCACTAATCCCGGGGGGATTGGGATGGGTCCTGTCAACGTGGTATCAGAGCGGGGTTGTCTCTATTCGAGCAACCGCGGAGCTCTTGGAGTATGTATGCTGGTCGAGGATGTGATATCTCATTGGGCTGCAGTCCGTGGTCAACCTGATTGTCGGGGTGCCGGTACGATAGTTAGTAGGATTGGCATGCCTTGGTTCGGCATTTGAGGCCGGGGTTGCCATGGTTCTGTCAGGGTTGGCAGTATGGAACCCTACGGAAGGCTTAACGTAGTATTACGTTAGAGTTTTGGATCGTGAGACGGTTAGTTGGGATCGTCTTCACGATGTCGTAGGATCGGTTCCGACGACTGGTTTGGAGTTGCGACCACTCGATGGTCGGACTTAGGTTGGGTTAAATGGATTTACTGCGGTCGGCAGTTAGTTGTCGGTTTCGGGGAATCCTAGTTGGATTGTCGGTAGGATTGGATTGACGTTTTTACGATGTCAAGACCGCGGGGTCGATCAGGTTGTTGATGTTACTGCTTTTCGCAGTTGGGTTCCGAGGAACTCTAGGTGTGATTGTGGAACCCTACCTTGGTAGGTATGGTTCGGGAAGGCGAGTTGACTGGTGGTTTGACTTGGATGACTATTCGGATTTGGATTCGGTAGTCGGTCTAGTCATGTCAGCTTGTGTTGGGACTGCACTTCGCAGTCAGGGTTGTACGTATCGGTTAGACCGAGTTGGTTGTCGTGCTACTTCAGTTGTGGGTTGGTGCAACTAAGGTCGCGGGTGACCTGGTAGACGACATTGGGATAGTCAAGTTACGATAGGATAGAGATTGTTGGACAAGTTACCAGGGTTGGTACTTGTCGATGGAATCCCTGAGTGGGATACAGAGTAGTTAGTACGGGCGATTGGTTCCGTTGGATACGGAGTCTGGATATAGCGATGTCTGGTAGTTAGGTCTGCACGAGTGTGGGGCAGGCGCTACTACCGAGAGTGGTTATAGTTACGATTGTTGGGGATCGGGGACGTTCGGGGAAAGTTTTCCTTTTCTCGCATGAGTTGTCAGGGTGACTGTACCCAGAGTTGTCAGGTACGAGGGAGACAGAGTTTCTCCTATACGAGCAGAGGTACGCGATCGTCGCTTGGTATGAGCGGAGATCCAGGGTGTCAGTTTTGCACACGGTGTGCTAGCGTCAGTACTGATGCTAGTGAGGATGCTTGTGTGCTGATGCTGACAGGTGGTAGTGATGGTGCTGGTACTCGTGCTAGTGCTAGTGCTGGTGTCGGTGCGGGTGATTGTGATGACGGTGAGTCACGAGTCGGGATGTGGCTCTGACGAGATGGGCATATGTTCGGTATCTGTGGTTCCAGAGTGGACCTCAGATAAGGTTAAAGTGGTTAAGGGACACGTGGTTGATGTCCGGGTATGTTGTTTCCAATCTTGTTGGAACTTCGGAATCGCGGGAGTTTGCGATTGAGGTGACGAGAGGAATACGGGTTTTCCGCATTGGTATCGGGTATTTCGACGTCATTTTGGGTGACTTCTCAGATTCTACCATGAATGATGATGGTAGATGACGTTGATGATATAGATGTTGTTGGTTGCCACTAGTACACTGATCGTGTATTGGTTGGTGGACCCGGGATCTGTTCTGAATCATCAGGAGGAGATGAGTATATCGAAGTTAGGTGACTGAGATTCCTCATTCTCTACTTGGTGGCAGACGATGTCAGGTTACCTGACGTGGGGAGTGCATCGAGTGTTGTTTGCATTCACGTAGGATGGATTATTCGATCATTCTTGATTTTTCCTTGGTGGAATGACAAGGATCGATACGAGGTAATCAGTGGTAACCCACAGTCTCGGCGTGTCTCGTCGTTGACTAATCTGTTTAGATGTGGGGAATGGTTGAGGACTTTGGACGTCGTGACGATCGGGGATCGTGACGTCTATGGTCGGTTGACGTAGTGTTGGATCTGGATTGTGATTTGGATGTCCAGATAGGTGGAGCGTTTATTACTCTTACTTGGATGTTGAGTGAAGCATGATGGGACTGAACTTCTTTTCGAGGTAAATCCCATATGGCTTATTACTCGCCTGAGTAGTTGTCCGATGAGTAGGTGTCTGACGAGGCCGGATTTTGTCTGACCTAGTGTTGTGTTGATGTTGGAATTGACTTCCCTATGAAGTCAATCGTTGGTAATAGGGTAATCGGTTTAGCGGGTAACCGATAGGTTTGGTTTTGGTACGTCTCGGTAGACGTGAACGATATTTCAGGTTTTGGAATCAGATTTCTGGATGACGATTCAGGATTTGATTTTGGAACTTGAAAGAGGATTTCTGTATTTGGGTTTTGGAATCGGATTCTGGGTGACGATTCAGGATTTGATTCTAGAGCTTGACTATAGATTTTTTCTTATGGATTTGGGTTCGGAATGGTTATTCCTAATACTAGTTTACGGAATGATGATTTCGGATTTGAATTTGGACATGATTATAGATATGATTTCTGGGTTTGGATTCGGGATTTCTTACGAAATTGCGGATTCGGATTCGGATTTGGAAATAGATAATGGGTTGGAGTTTCGATTTGTCTAGATCAGACAGATGGACTCCATAATTGAAACGTGATTGACTACAACCTAGGTGGTTGTAGGCTGATTGATGGGTAGTTATATGTACCTTGTTCATTGTTCGAGGTACGACGCCGGGCAGACTTGGGATGTCTGGTGACGGTATATAGGTTATACCAGTGGTACGTTGGAGAGCGTGTTGGTAGTCAGCATGGTTCCGATACCATTGGAGTAGTCGGGGTCGTGGACTGGACGTTGGATACTGTGCATTAGGTCATGGTATTTCTGATGGGTCTAGTTACACACAGATTGAGTGAAAGGCTGTGTGGGTAAGTGTTTACTCCTGGTTGGGTCCGTTGGTGGTTAGTGTAACCACGAGTGTGTGTCATATCAGTTTGCGACTGACAACTGTCAAGTACTGACAGTTTGTAGGAGGTGTCAGCGTGGATCATGGTGTGAGGTCTGATGACTCCCAGTGGGAGCAGACGTCAGGATAGTTAGTGGTTGAGCAAGGAACCGTCTAGTTGGTTGTGTCAGCGAAACGGTAGATCTGACAAGTGGGATCAGTTCGGAGCGTACGACTTCTGTCATTCGACGTGGTCGAATGTAGTCGATATGACGAGAGCGTTAGTGGTACGTCTAGTTACAAACGAGGTTTATGTTGACTAGTGGGTGTACTAGTGTACATGTGTTTTGCGGTCGATTCTACTTTCCACGAGGTGGTTGTGGAATCAGGATAGTGGAGTTTCAAGAACGAAACTAATTAAGGAGGGAAGAACGGTTAGATTAGGTCGGTTGGAATTTCGGGGACGAAATTAATTAAGGAGGGAAGGTTGTAACGACCCGTCCCAAATTTCATGGTTAGATTAGTGACTAATCACGATTAGTGAGGCTAATCCGTGATTAGTAGAGCGAAATCGGACGAGCGGTGCGAAATGACCGTTTTGCCCTTGATGGTGGCAAAACGTTGACTTTTTAATCGGGCGGTCAAATGGACTTTGACCGATGACCGTGACGTAGTTCGTGACGTCACGAGTTCATAGACAGGTGGCACGTTCAATTCCGACATTCGAGGAGGAAGTTATGACGTTCGGAAGTTTAGGGGCATTTTGGTAATTTGGGTGAATAGGAGGTCAAAAGTTGACTTTTTGATCGGGAGGTCCGATGGCCGAGGGCCGAAGACCGTTACGTAGATAAGGACGATACGAATCCGTAGACAGGCGGCACGTCGAATTCGGATGTTCGACGGCGAAGTTACGGTTCACGGCAGTTCCCGGTTACTATTCACAACGGCACGTTTTACGAGACAAAAAGTGCAGTTTGTCTTTAGTGGGACCAGTTGCTTTTTAGCAACCAATGGATGAGTGACAAGTGTCACTCATCCACTGGACAACACATTACATACATGCACTTCACCGTGCATTTTCATTTTCTTCGTTCAAACACAACCCACCCGATCTCACCATTTTCTCTCATTCCCGTGCAACCCAAACCCAGCCAACCATCACCCATGACCAGGCAGAGGACCAGGGAGATCGAGGGAGCCGAGGTGGCCGGCTTGGAGGCCTGAACCACCGCCCACGGCGGCGAGAGGAGGAGAAACCCGAACGGGTACCCGGTTAGCCCATTTTGATCCATTTTTCCATTTTCGTTGTTATGGTTAGTTTTTAATGGTTTTAATGAGTCCATTAGGTGGCTAGGGACATTTTAGGAAGGTTTTGGTGGTGGTTGACGGCCGAGAAGCCGTGTAGACTGATCGGGAAAAATTGAACCGTGAGGTTCAAATTGAACCGGTCGGATTTCGAGGGTTTTAGGTAGTTTTGTTAATTGGGTTAGATAGGAAATGAAGAAATAGGAATTTAGGAGTTGGAATGGAAGCAAACGGACCGAAAATGAGGGAGAAGGAGACCTGGACCGGTTACGCCGGTCCAAGTTGCAGGAAAAACCGGACCGGACCGGTTCGGACCGGTCTGACCGATGTAGGGGATGACTGATGACGTCATCCTGATGACGTCATCATGTCAGATCTGACAATGTCAGACTGACATGTCAGGCAGTGGGCCAATGGGAACGTGACACGTGTCACTGTCAGGGGCTGTCAGTGATGACGTCATGCTGACGTCAGCGATGACGTCAGCAGGTACTGTAGCAGGCGCGGGAAGCCCACGCGCAGCCACTTCAGGCGGCGCGTGAGGGCGCGTGGCAGGGAATCTGGGAAAGGTTCCAACATACGAAATCTTCTATTCGATGTAACGAACATTTTGGGACTAGTTTCGTGTCAATCGGACACCGTCTCGATATGTTTCGGGGCATCAGAAGGTTTAGGTTCGGGATTAAAAATAGTTAAAAATACGGGAAAATTACGGGGCTTTGGTAGGAGGTTAATTAAGTAGTTAGTAACCTTCTATTACGATTTGGACAGGTTTGGGAGTCCCGGTGACGGTGATCGGCTCGGGGAGCCGTGTGGCACGCAAATCGAGGCGGCAGCTCGGACGGTCTGTGAGTGGACCTTGTTTTCTAAATTGGTGCATGCATAAATTTTTATTATATGTTTTATTACTTGTTTGATGATGCCATGGGTGCATTTGTATGTGGTTACGTATAAGCACGTATTTCGAGGTTTCAGCCTTATACGGTGCTTATACGGGTCTGTATTTCTTTATTGATTTAAATGAATTGGATTTGGATTTCAAAAGGATAAACTCGGGTATGAGACCCATTTGGTTTTGTCTCGGGCATATGACCTCAGATATCGGGCACGGTGTCCAACTGATGTCCTATGTTCGGGTACGAGACCCAGTCTCTTTACGGTTTTGATTTCAGGTCAGGGAACCTTAAATGGATTCCCAGGTTCATGACGGTTTATGGGAACCGGCATGAACCCTTGTTGGTTATTACGGTACATGACGGTTTATGGGAACCGGCATGTTACCTCGGTTATGTTATTACGGTACATGACGGTTTATGGGAACCGGCATGTTACCTGATTATGGATATTATGGATCATGACGGTTCAGGGGAACCGGTCATGAATGTTTATGTTATGTATATATATGTTTGTCTACCTTCCTTTACTTCTATTATCTCCTCCGGGGAGGGTCGTTGGCCTGGGTGGACCCCGGAGTAGTCACGGAGCACCGACTGAGTGGAGTCACCCCCCAGTTGGGTTCCTTACTCTCAGGAAGGCTATGATTACTATTACCTCGGGTAGGGTCAGTGGTCTGCGGACATTGATCTTGACTTTGAGAAGACTCGGATTGAGACCTGGGTAGCATGCGCGTGGCTTTGGATACCGTGACAGGATTGGTTGTGTGACTTATATATATGTATGTGATGGATATATGATATATGATATGTGGTGTTTACAGGTGTGCACAGGATTTGGGCAGTGGCCCGTATGGTCGTTTTTATTGTGGTCCTTTCGACCTTAGTTTATATCTGCTTTGGGCTTAGTCCCACATATGGTTTGTTTTGAATAAATGGTTTTCGAATGCATGCATGCTTTTTAGTGGAGGGTACAAATGTCTTCCTTATTAAATGTTTTTATAACTCTTTGTTTTGTCCACTCACAGTTTTTAATGTTTTGACTGCCCTTCAGGTTGACATCGGATGTGGACTGTAGCAGGGACCGAGATATCAAATATCTCCTCCGGATCCTGGCGTACTCTGATAGCCCGGGAGGGCAAAGGACGAAAATATCCCTTGTCTGACACTTCGTGTCAGACGGGAGCAGGGTCATCCCGCATTAATCCCGGGGGGATTGGGATGGGTCCTGTCATGAGAGGTGGGTGGAAAATATATATATTTTAATACAAGTGGCCCAATCACAATTTAGATCCACATTTTAGGGTTGATGGCTAATGGGATGAGTGACACTTGTCACTCATCCATGGGTCCCACATAAATATCTGCCCAATCAGATTTTGCCATATAATTTCCGCCTCGTAATGCATGCATTGTCCAATTGAACTTCCCGTGATCATAACTTCTCTGTTCGACGTCCGATTTCGACGTGCCACCTGTCTACGGACTTGTGACGTCCCGATCTGCGCCACGGTCATCGGCCCTTGTACGTTTGACTCCCCGGGTCAAAAGTCAACATTTTACCCATGACCAAGGGCAAAACGGTCGTTTTGTACCGTCCGTCCGATTTTGCTCAACTAATCATCGATTACTCTTACTAATCCTCCATTAGTCACTGATCTAATCCTAGAATTCAGGACAGGTCGTTACATTTGAAGAACAAGCTGATGTCTTTACCAAAACTCTACCTAAGGAATAGTTCTACTACCTAAGAGGTTTACTAGGGGGTGGTTCCAGTGAACAGCTTAGGATGAGCTGTTGGAAAGTAAGCTGCTCACTGGCAGCTGACTTGGCAGTGATCCAGCTATCAACACGAGAGGACAAATTAAAACAAGAAGAAAGGAAGAATGAATGAGAGATGAGAGTATGAGAATTCTGTTAGAATGAGTGTGTGACGTGTATATGTGAGGAGCAAGTCTAGGAGATGTCAGTGTCATCCTTTAACCGTATCACATGATGAGTGTGTGTGGGTGAGTGTGAGAGAGTGCTTGATATATCTCTTGTAATGCATTCATTCTAATTAATGATAAGAGAAAAATATACTGAGGGATCCGAGAGAGATATCTAACCTCAGAGATTCAAAACAAAAGATACACATTCAAATTGACATATTATCAAATATTTAGAGTGCACACTGCAATTCTGTAAATCTCAACAGAATTGCTTAACCAATCGATCTAGAATTTAGTAAAGAAAAGAAGAAGAAGATCCCAATCTACACCATACGAACTAGTCTTGTTTCATTGCAGCTAGAAGATTGGAGACACATAAGACTTACCTTGGAGGAGCTGAATTGCGATCCTCATCTGCCTACAGGCTGATTGTGTGGAAACAATGAAGTAGTATTTTTTTTATATACAAATTATGCTAATTAAAAAATCAGATTTGATTAAATTTCCTTGAAATATGACAAAGAAAACATTATTTTGTACATGAAAGCTATAAATTAAATTATTGAAATTATATTTTCTATGACATTTAACAATTCTTGTACATATCATATCATCGTATATACGATCCGAATTAAAATGAAATATATTTATGTAAAAAATAACAAAATAAAATCAATCACATATATGAACTACATAAAAATGACAAGTCAATTTTGTAAGTTATAAACTACAAGTTAATCGCATGAACCACATTTATAATATATACATTGAGTATCGATATTATCATTTACAAAAAGTCGAATTTGAAATATCACTCGTAATGTGTGTGGTGAATACAATTAGGTCATAAAACTAAATGACTATTCTATTTTAATTGTAATTAAAGGAACAACGAATTTAAACTAAACCAAACAATATGGGGCTAGCAACTAAATAGGTATCAAACTTGTCACCCATGCAAATTGAACGCTAAAGCCTCTCACGTGTTAATAAAGCGGCAATACGGCTAGATTGAAGTGCTAGTCCATAAAAGATAAAAATAGGGGTGGCAATGGGTCATGTCGTGTCGGGTACATGTCGTGTCATGAACTCTATTTTACTTATTTATGTCTAATCCGAACCCGACCCATTTAATAATCGTGTGAAGAATGTTTAACTCGAACCCGACCTGTTAATGACTCGCGTAACCCGTGTAACTCATTTAATAAACAGGTCGTACTCAAAACCCAATAAATGTATGACCTGTTTAACCTGGTTAACCTGTTTAACATGTTTAACCTATTTAAATTATAATATTTAATAGGTATTTAGGTAGGTAAATGGGTAGATATATGAGTTAGTAATGACACGTTTATTAAATGGGTCAATATATAAGCCAATATACGGGTTAACCTGTTAACCCGAAATCTATCCATGTATTAAACGGGTTAACAGGTCATTATACAGGTTAACAGGTTGACTCGAAACTCACCCGTTTATTAAACGGGTCATAACGGGTTGACTAAAAAATGACCCGAAATTTTAATCCTACGGGTTAACCCGGATAAATCTCGTGCGGGTTTCGAGTCGTGTATCTAATCGTATAAAAAATTGCCACCCTTAGATAAAAGAATATATGCGGTTGAATTTTATATATATTTTATGTAATTGACTAAATGAGTTGCAAATTAATAATAAATCGAATATTCTCAATTTTTTAGTAAGAGAATTAAAAAGAGCCGGCTTACCCTTAGACACATCCATGTCTAAGATTTGAATAGTAACTTTTGAAAACATGGTCATGGACCCATGATCGTTTGGTCATTTCATAAGAAACCCGTCAGTGGTTTTCCTAATCACCTAAAAATAAAAATAAAAAAATGCCCTTGGTTTTCCTATCAAAAGAAAAAAGGGAGAGACTTTGATAAAAATAAATAAATAAAAGAGAGAGAGAGACTCAGAGTAGATATCTTCAGAACCGCTTTATATACCACAAATAAAAATTTATTAGTGTTGCTATAATTATTGATTTGCACAAACATTCCAGATATTTATTTTATTTTTATAATACTTTTTCAAATTTTAGATGTCACATAAATATCCTTTTAAGTTTAAAAAAATATTACACATCCTATTAAATATAATTTTTTTTAATTAAATGTATTATAAAATATGTAAATACTAAAATACTCTTATGGTTATTTAGATATATTGTCATTTTAACTCCGAAAATATTATTATAGAAAGTTAATTTTGTCAATTTTAAGTTAATGTCAGTATTTAATTGATAATCTCTTAACAAATTAGTTTATACATAATGCTTTTGGAACTTAAGAGATGTTTATATAAAGTTTAAAATAGTAAAATCTGAGGAGTGTTTACGAAAACACTCAAAAATTCTAACTGGTGTTTGGGTAAGTTAATAATTCTATTTAATATGTTGTGGGCATATTAATTTATAAATATCAAATTACCATCCAATTTTAATAAAATAAGTTTTTTATTTCTCATAAATTTTCACATAATATAATTATCATTTTACTTATATTTTTGAGAGTTCATTTTCACATTCTTATATTTTCTCATCGTGCACTTCTTGTATTTTATTATAATCGTCAAATTGAGTAAATCATAATAAAATTATGAATAAAAGTAAGCATAGAAGTGAAAAAAGAGAAAAACAAAATGTTAAAATTACTTTATGATATATATTAAATTTTATTTATTTTAATTTCTCTCATAATTTATTATGTATAATAAAAACATCACGCGACGGTATCTAGGTAGATATAAAATTTATAGTCTACTTCTCAAGGATGGAAAAAGAAGAAAATGGCTTGTCTTTTATGTCAATATTTACATTTGAATTCCATTCTTTGTTCCCATTTCTCTTTTTTCTCTTAACCGACTCGTTCTCTCTCTCTCTCTCTCTCTCTCTCTCTCTCTCTCTCTCTCTCTCTCTCTGTGGGTGTGGATGATGATGATCTTGGTAGGAGGAAACAGAAGGCGGTTTTGGCATTAATGGGGTTTTCAAGAGGGTTTCATTTTGAGGAAGAAAAGAGAGAAGATAAAAGCAGCAGATCGGAGCAGCAGCAGCAATCACAAACAAATAACACTAATAATAATAATAACAATAATCAGAAGCTCCTCTTCCTATCTCCTTCTTCTCCTTCAACTTCCTCAAGAACTACTAATACTTTCATGGCTTCCAGTCTTCATGGAAATCAAAACCAACATCATCAACACCACCAAATACATCAAGATTATCATCATCAGCAGCAGCAGCAGGAACACCACCTGCAGATTCAATATGGGTTGATGCAATCCTCATCGTCTAATCTCAATCCTGCAGCAAACTTCATGTAATCATATATCCATCCATTTTCTCATCATCATCTTTAATTAATTCATTTTTATTTATATATTATTATTATTATTATTATTATTATTATTATTATTATTATTATTATTATTATTATTATCATGATTATTTATGTCTTGAATTGTATGTATGATGGATGATGGATCAGAAATAGCAGCAAAGAGAGTGGAGGTGCTTATGATTTGGGAGAATTAGATCAAGCTCTTTTTCTGTACCTTGATGGACAGGAGCATCACAACCCTTCATCATCATCCGCTACTCATATTAATCTTCATCATCGAGATCATCAACCACGTAAGCAACTCTGTCGTCTTTTCTCTCTCTACCCTTCCTGCTTGCTTATATATAGTGATTTGTAGAGAGAGAGAGAGAGAGAGAGAGAGAGTCATGACAAGGGAATAGGGAATAATATATTTTGCCTCCCTCTTCTCGTCTCCTAAGTTTCCTCAGTCCTTTTGGGTCCAAAATCAACAAGCTAGAGATTTGGAAGTACTTTTTTTCTTGGGTTTATTTGCTCACAGCAAAAGCATGCCATCCATATCTCTGTAATTTCTTAATTTGACTGGATCCTACCTCGGCTACCTAGCTAGGTTTTCAAACACAAGAGAAAATACACAAATACACAAATTCAAAAATTTCATCAAATACCACCTGTCTCACCTTTTTTGTTTTTTTTTTTTTCTTTGGATCAGTTGCTTGGACCCTGACAAACATGTAACAAACCCATTTCATATCATGACTTCCTTGCTATCTAGCTACGACTAGGACCATATATATTTCTGGGTATGTGTTTATTTTCACTTTCCTCCCAAAAAATACATGTAATATCACTTCAATCCCAATTTCCAACCGCATTTCATTTAGGTCCTCCTTGCTGGAATATCCCTCCGTCATCGTCCATCCTCCCTCCGATATATACATGCTATATAATTCGAATAATTCATTTCAAGTATATCTAATGAATCACTATGGGAATTTTTCCTGTGTGCAGATCATCAAAATAACTCATCATCGACATCGGGAATGAGGCCTTCAACTTTGAATATTTTCCCATCTCAGCCTATGCACATAGAGCCATTATCAACCAATGTATCTTACTCTAGCCGTTACTAATAATAATAATATATTACTGAATTTTATTTAATTTCCTACTCGTTGGTCGGTTAATTAAGACTAGTTTATATAATAAATAATATAATATACATTGACATATATATGAGTTGTAAAATGGGTTCGTTTGGGTTTGGTGTATAGGCAGCTGGTACAGGATTAGTTTCTCCAGGAAGTAGTGGTTCAAAGAGGCCATCAGAGCCTTCCATGGAGTTGGCCAACCCACGCAGTAGTGATGCCACCGCTCCTGCTCCTTCCGCAGCTCCCCCTCAGCATCATCAACCTGCCAAGGTTATCAAGGTACCGGCCGGTACAACATACGTGTACTCACCAAAATTATTTCTGAGCAAAAATTCAAACAATAAGATCCAATCTAACTCTACAAGTTAATATGAATCGAAACGAAATTATATGGATTTGTTTGTTTGAATGGTTTAGCAGCTCGAGGGTAATCGAAAGGGTCCAACTACATCAAGTTCAGAGCAAGACGGACCCAAAACGCCAGACCCTAAGGTGATTGTCAAATCAAAGACTTTTTCGTCACTTCCGGCCATTTTCTTCCGCCATAACAACATTTTCCAATATTTTTTTATCATTTTTAATTTCTTTGCAGACATTGAGAAGGCTTGCTCAGAATAGAGAAGCAGCCAGGAAAAGCAGGCTCAGAAAAAAGGTCACATTTTATATCTTTCATTTGCAACTCATTTCATTACTTAATTAATTACTTTCTTTTTTTACTCTAAATTTTCCCAGCACTTTCGAATTTTCATCTTTAAAAAATCTTACCATAATTTTTGTGTTTGAAAATTTTAACAGGCATATGTTCAGCAGTTAGAGACAAGTAGAATTAAGCTCACTCAGCTAGAACAAGAGCTGCAAAGAGCTAGATCTCAGGTGACTTCATATATAAATTCTAGTAAAAAGGACAGGTCTTTAATTAATTTCATCATAATTAAATGGAATTTTCATGGTTGATTTATGATAAAATAAGAAAGAAACCACTCGGTCATAATTAAATGGAATTTTTATAGCTGATATGTTTCCTGATGAAACAATTATATATTAATTTAAGACTTGTGTTTTGATTTATTAGGGCATGTTCTTTGGAGGAGGGCTTGTAGGAGGAGATCAACAAGGCCTTCCCGTTGGTATCAACAACATTAGCTCAGGTACGGTAATAATAACCATAACAATATTATCATTTCATGTTTTTTATTTTTTTTCCTTAAACTGATTCAGCCCTTTGCCAGTATATTATAGAAAGCTTGAAATGAACCAAAAATTAGCCTAAAGAAACCTTTTGCTAATGTTTGTATCCAAATTCAATTTGTACCTAGACGCTGCGGTGTTCGACATGGAGTATGCAAGGTGGCTGGAGGAGCACCACCGGCTCATGTGCGAGCTCCGAGCGGCAGTTCAAGAGCATTTTCCGGAGAATGAGCTGCGGCTGTTTGTGGACAGCTGCTTGGCGCACTATGACGAAGTTATGAATCTGAAAAGCATGGTGGCCAAGACCGATGTGTTTCATATTGTCTCCGGCATGTGGAAGACTCCAGCTGAGAGATGCTTCATGTGGATGGGTGGATTTCGGCCCTCTGAGGTCATCAAGGTATATATATACATTCCTAACTACCGATTTAAAACTTAGCTTAACACACTATTATTTATCTCCTAATTAATCATTAGTTCATTGCTAATTGTTTCGTATTAATTGCGGCTATATATATATATATATGTAGTTTTAATGTTTTTTTAGAAACATATATACTCAAATTGATGAAAAGATAGTACAGGCTTCAACACTAAACGTGTGACAAGAAAATGACAAAAGGACATTGCCACAATTTTATCTACTCCAATTAGGTGACATATATACGTACGTACTAACACCACTAGCTATTCTAACTTCATCATCATCGGTAATAGATAACTTTACGTACTCATCTGAGCATGCATGTTTTACTGTATTTAAATTCAATTTTAATTAAATTTAAATAATCCTATAAATGAAATTGATGAATCCTTAAAAATCAAGAATAATAAATTAATATATATATATATAAGTATTGTTGTTGGTGTCTCTAGTTCAGTTGATTCTAGTGTTGATTCGTAGACCATTGGTCTGAAATTCGAACCCCAATAACACATTATATGGATAATTTCTAAAAATTTCTCCTCCCTTTAATAAAAAAAATAGTGTTGTCGGTCGCATTAGCAAAGAATATTGATCGATGAATCAATCTGAATTCTTTGTCATTATGAATATCATGAATGACGAAAGGTGTCGTGAAGGGTTTTCTACTAAAGGGTAGGGTTAGGTGTCTTTCCCATAAAGCCAGGTCTGTTACTGCTACAATTTTTGGCCTCGGAAGCCTGGGAATTAGAGAGGTCCAAGAAAGAGACTTACACGGGTATCTTCCTCTCTTGATTTGTTCCTCTCTATATCTTCCATGGACATAACACAAAAAAGAAAAAAAGGAAAAAAAAAAAAAACTCTTATTTTTATCTTCATCTTTGCCTGTGTTATAGCAAATAATTGAGTAAAAAAAGATAGTTAGGCTTAGTATATAAAAATTATTAGAAAATGTATTTAATTTCATAACAAATTTTAAAAAAAATTGATATCTCATTCATAAACATGATTATGGACGCGTGGTTTTTGTTGTTGAGTGGATCAGATAATTGTAAATCAAATAGAGCCATTGACGGAGCAGCAGCTAATGGGTATCTGTGGGTTACAACAATCGACCCAGGAGGCTGAGGAGGCTCTGTCCCAAGGCCAAGAAGCTCTGAACCAGTCTCTCTCCGACACGATAACGTCGGACTCGTTGAGCTGCCCTCCTAACATGGCCAACTACATGGGACAGATGGCCATCGCCATGGGCAAGCTCTCCACCCTCGAGGGCTTCGTCAGACAGGTATCTAGCTAGTACACATATATATATAAATATGCCTTTCAATAAACCAGTGCATGCCCTAATTTGATGCCTTTTCTGTTTTCAATGTTAAATTACAAGTATTATGCATGTTGATGAGAAGGCATGCAGTTGTTTACAGTCCGATCCGATTGATATACATATATATATATATATATATATATTTATATGTGTGTGTATGTTGATCGATGATCGTGGTCCCGCCCAGCCACTAGATGATCTTGTGAGTGGGGCCCTTGAGAAAAGGAATATCTGGTCTTGTTTTGGTTGGGAAAACCTACCCCAACCCCATGAACCACTCCACGTCTCACTCTCATGAGGTGGCTGGTGGGTACATGGAATCTATTTATCTGCATGCCTCTCTCTCTCTCTCGATCGAAAGAGAGAGGTGCTATAGCGATCGAGTTTGTCACTCATGTATTATTTCTTGAAAGGGACTTTTTGTGCATTCAATTTCAATCCTTGCCTTCTACGGCTCCTTGAGTTTCCAATGAAAATAGCCCATACCATTAAGTTCAAAAGTTTGAAACACACAATTAATACACCAACCTCTTCCGGGAAAAAATATTATATTATTTTATTATGAATTCTAAATACAAATACACAAAGTTTGAACATAAATTCCAAATACAAATAATATTATATTATTTTATTATGAATTCTAATTACAAATAATAAAACATGTAAAACTACATATCCAATTAATATATATTATTAATACGTGAATAATATAATAAGTTTATCATCATACATATGTGTAAGACTATTTAATCCATAAATAATAAAATATGTAAGATTATATATGAATGCTAAATATATATATACATATGTAAGAATATATATCAGATAATCATTATATATATATATATATATATATTCTCACATATTCTTCTCTCTACCAGTTCTTCTTCTACATTTGGATTCACTTTTTTCTATGTCCATTTTCTCTAACGTGACAATAAAGCTTTTGTTTATGGGTAAGCTGGAGTAGTAGAATTGGTTTTTGATAAGTCGGGGTAGAATTAGTTTGTTGAAGTGGTGGTCAATGTTTTCATGGCTGACCATGGGAGCTTGGCAAGGATCAAGGACCGAGGTCGACCAACCCTTTTATTTTCTATACAAAAGTCAACATGCATATATAAAATGATAACCCCTAGAAACTAAGAGATTAAGCTGAGGATCAAATCAGATTTTAAAATCACTAGGCCCCAAAAATTCTACAATATCAAATTAAAGTTTTGAATCACCACCTCCATGAATCACCGAAGATTTCTGTTTTCTCTTTAGCCGGTAAGAGCTGTCTGGTGAGCATGAAATTGAGACACGTGGCATTCACACATGAAGCTGGTGTCCACTAACATATATCTCCATCCAAGAGATCCCTAAGGCCAATATCCTCTAGTGATGTCATGGTCGTAACCGTTTGACTGAAAAGCACCACGTACTCGATCCCCTTAAGTACCACAACTTCCTTTTGACCCACTCTTCATCTAGAGTTAAGTTAACCCTAGCTACCCAATGCATATATAATGCTCGTTCCGGCGATTAGAATTTGGCCGGGTTCTCACTGTACGGAGATTAGAGAGAGTAGCTTATTAAATTTTATCACTAATTTTATTAGTTAAATTTCTACCAAAGAAAAATGCCTCGACCTAGCTTAATGAATTGATTATTTTGCTTGCTTTAATTGGTAGCCTGAATATATATACATGTTCCTCACTAATAATATTACTGCTGCCATTGGGGAAAAAAACAGTACCAAATTCAGAGAGATTGGTAGAAAAGTGGTCAGCAAATTGAAAATGGAAAGAAGAAAGTCATTTGACAAATTAATTATGTGCCAAAATTCCTCAAGAAAGATGGCTCTCTCTCTCTCTCTCTCTCTCTCTCTCTCTCTCTCTCTCTCTCTCTCTCTCTCTCTCTCTCTCTCTCTCTCTCTCTCCCCCTCTCTCTCTGTACATAATTCATCCTCCCCCTCATAGTCAAAATTCAGTTCAAAAGGGTCAGTAACTCTACCCCACGACCAATGATCACCAACAAGATTAATGACTATTTTATACTTTAGGCAGTTAACCAATTTGACAACCAATCTCTTATTATAAGTATATATACCACAAAGTCAAACTTATCTGCCTAGATAAACTATGAAAATCAAAGTGTACGTTTAGGGTTCATTTCAATCTTCAAGGTAAAATTGGGACAATGAAAGTTTGAATTGAGCCACGGCTAAATTAAATAAGAACTAATTAATTACATTTTATCATGCATATATATATATATATGTTAATCACAGCTAACTTAAACTGCGCTATATATATGTGGGTAATCGATGTACATATATGTTGATTGTTTAATTATTTTGATCTAATAAAATAAAATGTAATTAACTTACAGGCTGATAATTTGAGGCAACAGACGATTCACCGGCTTCAACAAATTCTAACCACCCGTCAAGTAGCGAGGTGTTTGCTGGCAATTGCAGAGTACTTCCATCGTCTCCGAGCTCTCAGTTCTCTTTGGATGGGGCGTCCTCAACAAGATCAATAATGAATTATTAATTAGATTATGCATATATGAATATATATATATATATATATATTTCATGTATGTCACCCAAATTCGTACCAATTAATGTTCATGGCTAGCTAGCTAGCTCCAATATTGTCTCATCCATCTTTCGATCTCTCGATCTTAATTAGTTATAAATTAATTAACTAATGTCAATCTCATCTTAATTTGAAATCATAATATCCTTTTGCCTCTTCTTTAGCTAGAGAATTTAAAATTGCAGGTACATTAAATTCCAACCCGTTCTAGAATTTACTCTCTCCATCTCTCTTGTTGTTTAATTATGGTTGGGTATTTGAATCAAAGGGGAGAATTTATCGTTTGAAAAAGAGCAAGGTAAGAAAAAGAAAAAAAATAAATAAATATAAGAAGGAAAGTGAAACTCAAACATCCAGATGGGCTGTAGTGGTTTTCTTTTTCTTAATCTAAATGAAAATGTTATTGATAAAGGAAAGAATTACACTTCGCTGGGTGTACAAACGTGCATGGGCTTATTAAAACTCTCAACATAATACCTAGCTAGCATGGGATAAATCCAATTCGGGAAAAAAAATATACTTCCAAAAGCAAGATTACATAAAAAAGAAATCGAACTTTCATGTCCCTCTTAATAAGAAGGTGAAGCCATAGCGGTGCAGGAGGCACTGAAGATGTCTTCAACTGTGAATTCAAGTCTTCTTGAGCTAAATTAACAATATATGCACAATTCGGTTGGCCGATCGAAGAGTGCACTTCAGTCTCTCCATCGGCATTTGAATAGCAATCGTCAGAGCCGCAACCTCTCGACCCAACAAACCCAAAGAACTCCAATTCTCCTGTGTTGACTTGATGGTAGAGATGGCTTCCGACGAGTCAGTTTAGGTGGACTGCAGTGCCGCATGGGTATGCCTTATTTTTCTTTATTATTTATATTTTATTATCTCTTTTTTAATTTCAGGGAGTTTTTTTTAACTCATTATATTCTTTTACAACAGCATTGGCGAAGAGAATTTAGGCCAGCTACATGATAGACTTATCACTATTCGTGAAGTCTCAAATTTCACATAGCATCTACATTTATGAGAATTGAATTTGAAATTTCTAACAAATAATATTCATTTGTAAGAGTGGTAATAAGTCGTGTCGTGTCCGGTTCATGTCGTATCACGTATTCTAGTTTACCAATTTCGGGTTAACTCGAACCCGACTCATTTATTAATTGTGTCAAACTATATAAACCTGAACCTAACCTATCAATTAAACAAGTAACCCGACCCGACTTGTTTAATCTATTTATTAAACGAGTTGTGTAGAATAACATGTTTAACCTATTTTATCTGTTTAACCTGTTTAAGCAAATAAATTATATAAACACTAAAACAAGGATTTCACTAAAATATCAAACACCCTTAACAAACTTCATAATTCTAAGTTCCAAAGGAAAGTAAGTATCACATTTGCTCATTTATTACGTAATATCAAATAGAAATAAGTATGACTAATTAGCAAACTCTAGAGGAAAAGAAGGTTCAGAAAAATAAAGCATTAAACTTGATTGGATCTTCATGAATTGCACAACAAAGCAACAAACACCTAGGATAAAACAAAAAAAAACATTAGAATCCAACCCCAAAATTAACAACAAAAATGAAAGAAACAAGTTAGAGTGTATTTTTTTAGTACCTAAAAACTATCCATCAACATAATGGTATTGGAGCATTTAACATATTGAGAATTATTGATACTAATTTCTAATTTGATAATATCTTGATTGAAGTCTTATAACTTGGGTGCAAGTGTAAAATCATCTAAAATTAGAAGATTTGAATGAGATTACATAATTAAGAAAACAATACATAAAAAAAAAACTCTTGTTAAAAGTTGAAAATATGGGAAGAATTGAACTTGTGAAATTTTGAGCAATGTCATATTCAATTTGGAGATGACATGAGGTTGTTAATGACTATAAAAGAAATAAAATGAAAAATATAAATCCCAAATCATCAATCCCTTTAAATCAAATTCTAATCCTCCTTATTATTGTTAATGACTCTAAAGAGCCAACTAATCTCCCATATAAAATAAGACCTTAATATATTAGAACATGGAATTTACTTAATTATTAGCAAAAAAAAATGCTAAAAAATATGAAATATATATATAAAGCAGCAAATCATCATCCCCTTTAAATCAAATCAAAACCCACATGATCATAATTTTCAGATTTCTCTAAGATTTCGCTCTTTTTAATATTTTCTCCAACATTGGCAGCAAGGTTTTTCACAACCAGCAAAAAAAAAAGGACAATAATAATGCCAGGTAAGCACACAACAACAATAAGCCCTCCTTTATCTCCTCGTCCTGCTCTGTCCATGGCGACCAATCAAAGTTATGAATCATGGCCAGAGCTGCTAGGCTCAAACAACTGTACCTTTATTTAGATTATAGAAACATATTTAGTAGCTCCCATATATATCTCAAAATAAACAAGATATAATCTGATGGGATCAAAAAAGCGAACCTCATGTTGGTTCCTAAGCAATTACTGATTGCATTTAGTGTGTGTGCATCATAGTGCAAGCACCACTATGAGGTGGCACTTACGAAGTGTATGGGTTTCTGTTTTGTAACTAATTCAGATTGCTTGGAGAGTAAAAAGACCAGGTGTCCACAGCTTCCTTACCTTGCAATTTTTGGTTTCATGCCTACTCCACTGCTAATCATCTTATTAATAGATTGCCTACTTCCATCTTAATATGCAATCTCCTTACTTTGCTCTTTTTAGTTCCATTTCATCTTTGCATCATTTGTATGTATTTGGTTGTGCATGTTATCCCTATCAATGTCCATACACTAAACACAAGCATCATTTTCATGTATTTGGTTGTGCATGTTATCCCTATCTATGTCCAACACTAAACACAAACTTGAGCCTTGAATTATTTAGTGTGTGTTCCTTAGCTATACTCTTGACTACAAATGCTACCTTTGTTATCACATTCCCACTAAGAAAACTTTCATCTCTCATCATGTTATCTTTGGTGAAACTGTGTTTCCATTTCAAGCACACTCTCCTGCTATGTCTTCCATGTCATCTACATGTACCTCTCATTCTATGGATGAACCTAGGTTCATACAATTTCCTTGTACTTGTAGTTCTGATGGTAGATTATCTTTATCTGAAGAATAGATATGCTCAGACTACATTTCTCTCACTTACTCATAGATACCTGCAGTGTTTCCAGCTTCATATACTCTTGATCCAACATCTTAGCTTTTAGCAGAATCTTCATCTGTTACGTCGATGGTCTCTGATTCCTGTTTATTTGTTCGTATATCTACTTCTGAAGTTTCTTGCCATCCTATGACCACCAAATTCAAGCTTGGTATTTTCAAGCCATCCTGAAAGAGCTTGCTTGCTCTGCACATCACAAGTTCCTCTCCCAACTCTCTTATTGAGCCCGTCACATTATAAGCAAGCAATGTTTGTGCCCCATCAAGCCATGAAGGAAGAATTCTATGCTCTACATCATCATAACAATGTTTGTGCCCCAATGTTTGTGCCTGTCACATTGAAAGTGTTGTAGCCGAAGCTACAATTAACAAACTAAGAATTGAAATGCGAATGCGAATGTTATCTTGAACTTACAAACCATAGATTAGTTTCATAGGCAAAACCGAAACTTTTATGTAAGCAAGTCCAATAAAACAATCACATTATTTAATCTACTCCTAACTAACATATATACATGCAAAACTATCATCCACTTACCATGTCCACACACTAATACCTGCAAACATTAAACCAATCACGAATCTTACCTTAATTACCTTAATTACATCCATATGTTTTTCACGTTATAAATGCTCCAACAACAAACTTAAACACTTATAAGATTATTCACCTTAAGTTATTGACTGAATGCTTCGACAACAGACTTAAACATTCAACCTCTTCAATCTTATTCTAAATTCTCTGAGAACGGACTTAAACACTTAGCATCAAATTGAAGTATTACGCACTAAAACCCATAAGAAACAATCAAAATTCCGAAAGTAAAACACATAGAGATTGAAGTTAACGTTGCAACTATTAGAAGGAATAAAACAACACATATATTAAATTATGAATACAACCAAGATTTAATTTGAGAGCTTAGGTGAAAAGGAAATAGTTTCACTTTTTGGAATCTAAGAATAGCTTGCTACGCCAAAAGTTGATTGAAGATGAATCGTTATTCATAAGGTTCTCTGATAGTAGAAGGAACCTTGCACAGATGGATCAACGTAAGGAAATTGGCTATAAACTCCTTTATTAAATTAATGGAAGATGGCAAGGTTTAAATCTTATGAGGACAAGAGTTTATGAAATAATGGGTGTCGACCCAAAAAAAAGAAAGAGAAAAACATCCCTTTAAATAGGGTTACAATTTCCTAAAACCCTAAGGAATTAAAATCTTAATTAAAACCTAAAAACTAGCCACAAATCTTCCTTTTTCCTCCAATCGTAAAGAATCCCTTGCTTGTTCCTTGTATGGCACCGAAACCTAGTTCTAGGTGGAAATCTTTAAGTCAGCAACCACTGGGAACACTCTTTATCATAAAAGGACTGAAAACCAACTAGGATCTCCTTGTCGTAAAAGGAACTGCATAGAACTCCTTATCGAAAAAGGTCTTTGAGACAGGCTGGTCCTAGATCGAGAAGCTGGTGACATGTCACCAGTGGCATAAGATAGGAACACGGCCTGGCATAAGATAGGAACACGTCTCTGGTGACATGTCACCAGTTGACACGTTGAAGGCCTAACATTGGAATACAATCTGGTACTTGGTTGGAACAAGGATTTGAGACATAAGTGGAAATTGGAAAAAATCCTGGAACAAGGCAGGTGACTTGCCAGTGACATGATGTTGGAACAATGCCTTGGCACACGCTTGCAACATGACACAAGCACACAGCATAAGCACACGGCCAGTGACATGCTGAGGCCTAGTGACATTGGTTGGGTCTGAGGACTAGTGACATGGTCCTTCATTTTGCACCAAATTTTAACTTTAAATTCTCCATTCTTGAGATTAGTATCTCAAATGCATAAAATGAATTAGAATTGATATAATTAAGGTTCTAACATGGCTAAACCTAAAGAAAATTGATATAAAAACATGATCAATTATGTTCTTATCAAATTCTTCTACACTTAGACTTTGCTAGTCACTAGCAAATATCAAAACAAATAAACAATTGACAACAATTTTTCTTTTTCTAAAACAAAAAAAATAAAAACTAAGGCTTTAACCATTTGTGTCAAATTTCATCAATATTCTTATGGGATCAAAGACTTGCACTCAGAAGGCATTTAAAGCTAATGGAAGTCAAGAGTTAATGAAAACTGACAAAATGCTTCAACAAGTGAGACAATGAGTAAACTACGGTGAATGGATCTTAGCATGAATAAAATAAGTATAAATCAACTCACAAGGATATACACTCATAATTTCCACTCTATATGTAAAGGGTTGTGTTTGCACTCAAAGTTTATGTGAGAAAGATGCTCACATACTAGAAATAAAGTACTTCATGAAATCTCAAACATAAACCTTAAGAAAATTAAACATACTTGCACAAATGAACCAAAACCATAAGCTTACTCAAGTGATGAACTCAACCAATCAAAATTTACTCATCTTATGGATCATAAGGTCTTTTATGAAGGTTATGAGGGGCCATGTGTATAGGAATGAAATTTTTAGGATAAGTGGTGCTTAAAATAGTTCCAAGACTCAACCAAAGGCTCCATCATATGGGCATAGACTCCACCTTTCAACATAGGCCAAGTATCATTATGTTGGACCTAAAGCTTCATCTTACATGGCTTTGGGCATAGCAAACAAGGCAAGGCCCTATTTATTGTAAGCCTTCACTTCTTCAATGTTTCCAAATTCACAACATATGGGACTTCACTCAAACTTAAAACTTATTACCTTCTAAGATTTTTTTTCTTGATCGCAATTTTTTCAAACAATCTCCTGTTTTTTTCTTTTCTTTTTCCTTTGTTTTTTTTTTCATTTTGAGAGGTAATGCAGTGTATAACAACATAATTTGTGTAAGTCATTCCCTATACGTACATTACAAGTCTTCAATCATCATATCACTTCTCTTTTTTTTCATGCCATCTTAAAGTCTTCAACTAAGGCTTTGGAACAAGGGTAGAGGATGTCTATACTAGGCTCCCGTGATTAGATGTTTTAGGGTGATGAAAGAAAAACTTAATGTAGGCTCAAAGGGGTTAAAACTAGGAGTGTCGCAACTCGTGCGCACAATTAGGGAACATGGATGTTTGGGTTTGTGGTGTTTACCCTAATGCCTTAATCATGTCCAAAATTAGAGAGTTTATTGACTTAAAAGCTTCGAAAATCACATAGAATAAGTTCTAGTAGTCTAGAGTTCATTAAAAGCTACAACAAGTAGTTATGAGGCCAATGTATATCAAGTTAAACAAAGAACTCATATGAATCACTCAACAAAGAGATATACGGTTCTAAAGCTCATAAAGGGTTCATATGATTCACACTTATCTTAACATGCTCTTTTTTGTACTAGTTTAACATGTTTCATCCACTACAAGTCATAACCATTCAAGCGCAATGTATTAACAAGTGAATTAAAATTGTAGTGATCATCTTTTAGCCACGTATTATTCGTTTCCCCTTCTATATTATCATTGACAAGTTTAAGGGCATCCTAAGACTCGTACAAACACTAAGTTGAAACAAAAACTTAAGAATGCTTAAAAAAACTTGATTTTTTTTTGTTGTATTTTATGACACACAAAAAAAAAGTGTAAACCCTTCCCCTACATTTAAAATCTACATTTTCCTCAATGTAAGTAAGCATAAAGAAAATGAACATAGAATGTAAGCAAGGAAAAAGGTTTCACGAAAATAAAGCAAGAAACATAAAGTAAACAAAATATGTGTTGGCGACTCCTTCACAACTTGAGAACACATTAGGTTGCTTCCCAACAAGCACTTGAAGTTTAATGTCCATCTAGCCTAGACGAAGTGCTTCAATCAACTCAGTTGATGCGAGGTCGAAACACTTTTCCGGAATCCACATCATATTCACCAAGTGTCTCAATGTATCACTTCATTTTATGGTCGTTAACCTTGAAATTCTTTTCCAGATTCCATGCTTCTAATCTATATAGCTTCATGGGAAAACACATTAGTAACCACAAGAGGACCTACCCATCTAGAACGTAACTTACCGGGAAAGAGTTTATGGCTTGCATTGAATAGAAAAACTTTCTAACCGATTAGGAACACTTTGCTCTTGATTTGTTTGTCATGAAACATCTTGTTCTTCTCTTTGTAGATCAAAGCACTTTCAAATGCATCATTCTAGATCTCCTCTAGTTCACTTAGTTGGAGCTTTCGATGCAATCCTGCCTCATCCAATGTCATATTGAAAGTTTTGACGGCCAACCATGCCTTATGCTCCAATTCCATTAGAAGGTGGCATGTTTCTCCATAGGCTAACCTATAAGATAACATCCCTATAGGAGTTTTATAGGCAGTACTATAGGCCCACAATGTATCATCCAAACTTTGGCACCAATCCTTGCGATTGGAAGCCACGGCTCTCTATAAGATTCTCTTAACCTCCATATTACTCACCTCAGCCATTCCACTAGCTTGAGGGTGATATGGTGTAGAGGCTCTATGAGTGACACCATATTGTTTCAAGAAGGGTTCAATGGTACTGTTGCATAAATGACTTCCCCATTCACTGGTTAGAACACATGGGATTCCAAACTTAGACAAAATTTTAGTTTTGAGGAAATCTGCAACAGCTTTAAAATCATTAGTCCATGTGGCCTTAGCATCCACTAACTTTGAGACATAATCCACAACAAGTAAGATATAGAGATAACCATTGGATAAAGAAAATGGACCCATGAAATCTATGCCCCAAACATCAAACAGTTTGATATTTACAACATAGGTCTGCTACATCATATCACTATGGCTTAGGTTCCCAAATCTTTGACATTTATCACAAGTTAAGCAGAATAAATGTGCATCCTTAAAGAGTGTAGGCTAATACAATCCAAATTCTAAGACTTTAAGGGCAGTTTTTCTAGATCCAAAATGACCTCCACATGCATGATTATGATAAAACTCTAGGACGGATCTATGTTCATTATTAGGGACACATCTTCGAATTAACATGTATGCACAATGTTTCCATAAGTAAGGTTCATCCTAAACATAGTGCCTGGCATGCTTCCTAAGTTTATCCTTTTGTACACGAGTTAAAGTGGTAGGTAACTTCTTAGTGACTATACAATATATTCATACCAAGGAGTACTTACCTCGATTCCAAAGATTTGTTTGTTCAGAAACATCTCTTGAATCTCCACACAATCACACTCATTCACAATACGAATCAAGTGGTCAGCTACCACGTTTTCTACACCATTCTTGTCCCTAATCTCGATGTCAAACTCTTGAAGAAGTAGAATCCATCGGATTAGCCTTGATTTTTCTTCCTACTTGGCCAATAAGTACTTTAGAGCTGCATGATCATTATAAAACATAACTGTAGTTTGAAGTAAGTAAGAACAAAACTTATCTAAAGAAAATTCTACAACAAGCAACTCCTTTTCAGTGGTGGTGTAATTCATATGAACGTCATTCAGGGTCGTGGATGCATAGTAGATGGCGCACAACTTCTTGTCTTTCCTTTGTTCTAGCACGACACCAACAACATAGTTAGAGGCATCACACATCAGTTCATGTGGGAAGGACCAATCAGGGGCACATATGATAGGTGTCGTGGTTAAGAGTACCTTGAGCTTCTCAAAAGTTTGGTTGCAGTCCTCGTCAAAGACAACGGGTGTCTCCTTCTGAAGCAATCAGCATAAAAGCCTTGCAATGCTGGAAAAATTCTTGATAAATCTTCTATAAAAACCTGTGTGACCAAGAAATGAACAAATTTCCCTCACCGAAGTGGGAGAAGGTAAGTATCGCACAAGATCAACCTTAGCTTTATCAACTTCTATTCCTCTTTCAGAGAAAATATGTCCTAAGCCTATCCCCTGTCTAACCATAAAGTGACATCTCTCCCAGGTATGTACTAAGTTAGTTCCAACACATATTTGCAACATTACTTCTAAGTGTTCTAAGCATGCATCGAAACTATCCTAAAAGACACTGAAATCATACACAAAATTCTTAAATTATCTTTTCAACATATGCAGAGAAAATAGAAAGCATGCATCTTTAGAACGTACCTGGGGTATTACATAAGCCAAATGGCATTCTCCTATAGGCAAAAGTGTGACGCCTTGAAAATTTGAAAAAGGGAATTTTGGAAATTTTAATAGGAAAATGACATTTTTGCCCCTCTATTGATTATGGTCAAAAGTTGACTTTTTTATTAGATTACTTTTTGTACATTTTTCGATGACCATTGTGTTTGTCTCGAGACGTTGAGTTTGTAGACAGGCGGCACGTCGAAATCGGAGTTCGGATGAGGAAGTTATGGGTCTAGATTGATGAGGGGCATTTTTGTAATTTAAAGCCCAAGGGCATTTTGGTAATTTGTAGTTCAAGGAAATTTGGACTTTTCTTCTGTTTTGATGTGTCACCAACTTTGGTGACTCACCTTGCCTATTATGCGACATTTGTCATTCTGAAATGAGGATTGGTGGCACTATGGTCGTGATATGTGTGTTAATTAAAAGAAAAAAAAAAAGAAGAGAACTAAAGAAGAATGTGAATTGATCAACTGGGGATTGATATTCACAGCAACCATTCGAGATACAAAAAGGGAAACAAAGAATTGAGAGAGAAAAATGAGTGGAAAGGAAAGAAAAAAGAGAGGCAAAGAGCCCAGACACCCGAAACCCACCCAAGAACAAGCTCGAAAAATTCAAAAATGGGAAACCAAAAATTGACCCTTGAATTAACAAATTGATTTGAGTCTGAGCTTTCAGGGATCTTTGCGAGTCGATCTAAGTCGAAAACACTGAGTTTCGAAGTTGTTTGAGCTAAGAATAGGACCTGCGATACTTTCAAATTTTTGAGTCTGTGTTGGACCATTTTGAGAATTTGTTGAAATGGAGTCGGGTCATCAAACCGAGTCGGACGATCCGTTTTGCAAATAAACGGGTTGCAGGGATGATGAACAGTAACTCTGTAGTATGCGTGTGGACACTATTTTTACGGATCGGTGGTTCCTAGAAATTACGAAAAAGAGAACAGTTCGGAATTGAGCAACTTGGACAATCATGGCACGAAGTTCGGGGTTGATTGAGAGGCAGAGGCATGAGTGGAAAACAGTGTGGTTATCCCTTATCTAGCAAGTGCTGAGGGTAATTTCGGTACTTCAGTGTTAGGCGGGAGCAGGACCGGGCATAGTTATTAAAGTCTATTTGGAACGGGTCTTGTCAAGTTGGTATCAGAGCATTTGGTTACTGATTTTTGTTGCCACATCATGCTTCCAAAATGTAAGCCTCGTGCACAGTCTGGTAATGAGATGAGTATACAAGGCTATTTGAGATCCTGGGATAGATGTCGGGATGGAATTGACCCTGGTTTAGGGTTTGGATGTTGAATATTGTGTTTGGGACACATCGGACATGTGTGGATCCAGATGGTGTTTGAGCCCAAAGGCTAGTTTGACCCGAATCGGATAGCTGAGTGACCATATAAGCCGATGGTGGCATGGATATTGGATGTTGAAATAGGACTAAAAAAGAGTCGAGATGTTGGATTTGGACTTGAGAGCATTCACGATATTGGATTTGGACTCGAAAGAAGTCAGGATGTTGAATTGGGACTCAAGGTGAGTCACAGTATTGTATTAGGGCTCGGGAAGAGCCGAAAAAATTGAAATACAATTACAGTTTCGTATAGCGAATGAGGGTTTAGGTGGAAACCCGAGGTCGCGATGTAGAATTAGTCTCTATGGTTGTTGGAGGGATAATTCGAATTTTGAGGATAAAATTCTTTAAGGGGTAGATTGTGAAGCCCCGGAAATTTGGAAATGGGAAATTTGGAAATTTTAGAAGGAAAATGACGTTTTTGCCCCCATATTGATTGTGGTTAAAAGTTGACTTTTTGATCGAATTACTTTTTGCACAATTTTCAAGGACCATTGTGTTGTTCTTGAGACGCTAAGTCCGTAAACAAGCAGCACATCGAAATCGGAGTCCGGATGAGGAGTTATGGGTCTAGATTGATGAGGGGCATTTTCGTAATTTAAAGACCAAGGGAATTCTGGTCATTTGAAGTTCAAGGGGCAATTTGGACTTTTCTTCTGTTTTGATGTGTCACCAACTTTGGTGACTCACCTTTCCTATTATACAACATTTGTCATTCTGAAATAAGGATTGGTGGCACTATGGTTGTGCTATGTGTGTTAATTGAAAGAAAGCAAAAAAAAAAAGCAGAGAACTAAAGAAGAATGTGAATTGATCAACTGGGGATTGATCTTCACAACAACCATTCGAGAGAAAAAAAGGGAAAGAGAGAATTGAGAGAGAAAAATGAGTGGAAAGGAAAGAAAAAAGAGAGGCAAAGAGCCCAAACACTTGAAACCCACCCAAGAACAAGCTCGAAAAATTCAAAAATTGGAAACCAAAAATTGACCCTTGAATTAACAAATTGATTTGAGTTTGAGCTTTCTGAGATCTTTACGAGTCTATCTAAGTCGAAAATACTGAGTTTCGAAGTTGTTTGAGCCAAGAACAGGACCTGTGATACCTTCGAATTTTCGAGCTTGTGTTGGACCGTTTTGAGAATTAGCTGAAATTGAGTCTGGTCATTGAACCGGGTTGGAGGATCTGTTTTTCAAACAAACGAGTTGCAGGGATGATGAATAGTAACACTATAGCAGGCTCGTGGCTTTCATGTGCAATCGCTTGCGACGACACGTGAGGGTGCGTGGACATTATTTTCGGGATCGGTGGTTCCTAGAAATTACGGAAAAGTGAATAGCTCGGAATTGAGCATCTTGAACGACCGTGGCACGAAGATCGAGGCTAATCGAGAGGCGGAGGCATGAGTGGAAATCAATGTGGTTATCTTTTGTCTGGCTAGTGCTGAGGGTAATTTCGGTACTTCAGTTGACTTGTTAGACGGGAGCAGTACCGGGCACGGTTATCAAAGTCCATTTGGGACGGGTCCTGTCACAAAAGTAACAAAACAATAAGTGAAAGTCGTCTTGTCTTAATCATTCTGAGCTATGCAAATCTGATTGTAACTGGAATAACCATCTAGAAATTAGTAATAAGAATAACCAACTAACCTTTCAAGCATTTGATCGATGAATGGCAAAGGAAAGTGATCCTTTCTAGTTGCTTTTTAAAGCGATTGTAATGAATGCATACTATGTATCCCGTAGCTATTCTCCGTGGCACGAGCTAACTTTCATTGTTCTTCACAACTATGACTCTACTTTTCTGTAGGAATACTTATATGAGAAAGACCCACTTAATATATGAGATTGGGTCGATAACCCCATATTCCAATAATTTAATTACCTCTTTCTTCACAACTTCCATCATAAGAGGTTGGTGTCTATGTTGGGCTTCTCTAAAGGGTTTGGTATCTTCTTCTAGCAAGATTCAATGCATACATGTAGTAGGGCTAATTCCCTTGATGTCTAACAAAGTCCATCCAATAGTAGTCTTATACTTAGTCAGAACACTCACCAACTTATCTTCTTGTGGCTTACTCAGTGCAGAGGATACTATGAAAAGCTAGATTTCTTCTTTTCTAAGATAAGCATACTTCAGGTGCTCATATATAATCTTGAGCTCGAGAACAGGGGCCTAAACAACTAAAGGTAGGGTCTTGTTAGTACTGAAAGTGACAAGGGTCTAGGGTGACTTACAACCATTGGGGCCTTATTTAGGGCTACCATTCCTTCCCAAATCAGAGGGTCTAGCTCACATTCCATGTCTTCAATAAGGGCATCCCTGAGTTAGGCATACTCCTTCTTGGATCACCATATTGAGTGCATCCTCACGTGTAGATTTTAGGTGGTTCTTTGCAAGGGAGTTGTACACATCAATAGAAAAGGTAGTTTGAGTACTAGAACTAGGGTACCGCATGGCATCGTAAATGTTGAACCCTATCTCTTGCCCATCAACTTCAATAGTTAGGGTGTCATTGAACATGTCAATCTTGGTTTTGTCAGTTCTCATGAATGGTCGTCCCAGCAGCATTAGTCGAGCTTGATTCGAAGGGGAATCCTACATGTCAAGGACATAGTAGTTTTCAGGAAAGATGAGTTGGTTGACCTGCACAACATCTTCAACATATCCCTTAGGATACATATTAGAACGATCGGCTAATTGAATGATAACATCATTGCGTTTAAGTTTTCCTAAGCCTACAGAAACATAAAGTGAATGTGGCATACCATTAATGGATGCTCCTAGGTCTAACTTGAATTTATCACATGAATGGTTACCAATCACGCAGGGAATAGAAAGCCTCTCTAGATGCTTCAATTTTGGGGGTAGCCTTTGTTGAAGGGCATGTTGGGGGTGCCTTAGAGTGCATAACTCTTTTTGAATTTTAACATATTTCGATACTTGATTGATGCACTAGATCAAGGGCATGTTGATTTGCACTTTTTTGAAGATTTCCAAGATTTCTTCATCGGATTCATCTTTCTTGGATTTTGCAAATCTACTTGGAAATGGGGCACGCACATACGAAGAATTAGTACCAACTGAACTTGAAGGGATATGGTCATTACCTTGCTCGTGGTAGGTTGATTTGGTGATAGTGCCTAAGTGGACTTAGACGCCACCTAGTGCTTCTCAACCTCGGAAACGGTTGGATCTTCTTCTGTCACCCAGCACCTTACCACTTCGGGTGAAAATTACCTTGGCTTTGGGTCTTACATTAGGGTTTGGTATTGGTTGAGGTGGAAGCACCCCACTAGCTCAGATTTGGACGATGAAGTCCACAACCTTACCGATTTGGTCGTTGAGATTGGCGATGTCTTTCTGCTGATTCTGTTGACCTATTACATGAGCTTAAGTAGAAGCCATTAGAGCTTGATGTGCTTGAGAAAAGGCAGCCAGCATTTTATCATAATCGGGGTTAGCAGATGGAGATATGGTATTAGGTGCATGATTATACGAAAAATTATAATAAGGAATTTGGGCCCTTGGTTTTCATGGTTGTTGTTGAATATGGTTTTGGGCTGGGTTTGGGCTCGTGGTCATGTGTTAAGGGTTCAAAATATTGTTTGGATCTTGCCAACTATAGCCTTGGTTCCTCTGCCCTCCTTGGAAACCTCTGATGGCGTGTGCCTTCTCTGTTCCGTTGTTTTCCTCCCCTACTAAAGGCCATTGGCCATCAAGGTGGCTTTGAGAGCATATGGAACAAACTGGTACCACCTAATTCTTTAATTCTAGCACATTCGATAACATAGAAGCAATCGTATCAAGTTTATCATCATTCGCAACTTTGGTACTTACCTCATGTACCTTCCTTAGAGTTGGCTCGCCACCGTCATATTGGGCATCATTCAGTTTCTAGCTAAGAAACTTCCATTTGTTGGAGCATTGAGTAATCCTCTATCCCATTCCTTGTGTCCTTCATAGAAATAGGTTAAAATAAAGTCTACAGTGATCCCGTGAGTAGGGTATGAGGCACGGAGTTCCTTAAACTGTTCATAGTATTAGCTGAAGTTCTCATCATGTTCTTCTTACTGATTAATTCCTTGATCTGCTTCTTCATGACAGTGATCTTCGAGACAGGAAAGTACTTGGTAAGGAACTCATGAACCAACTTATTCCAATAATTGATATGGTTGGATGGGAGCTCCAAAAGCCAAGCACGTGCCTTATCTTCTAGGGACTACGAATAAGCTTTCATCTTCATGATATCCAAGTATGCACCATCCGGACACATGCTACCTCAAATGAATTGAAATTCCTTGAGATGCATATGTGAATCTCCATTCCTAAGTCCATGGAACTTGGGCAGCTAGTGGAGAACGCCACTTTTCATCTCGATATCTTTCTTGTTAATTTGAGGTTCAGGGTATTGGACACTAAAGTTTGCAATACCTTCTGTGGTTGAGAAAGTTTGCTCTCGGATACTCTGATTGCGAGCCATGGCCATTGGTGTTTCGAGAATCTGTTCCTCTTCTGATTCACTAGTCTCACCTGTAAACTCACAACGTATTGGGGATGTAGGTTCTGATGAGATGGCTTGCTTAAGTGCGTCAATAAAGGTTGTGTCATTTGATGGAATGTCAAGTTGTCTCCACAACCTATCAAGCTTAGTTTGTCGAGTGCTTATTCATAAGCAAGTACTTGCATCATTAGAAAAAGTTAAGTTAGGATGCAGGTTTACACAATTTTCCATAACCATTAAGTTCAAGTCAATTTTGTTAGGGTTAAACCATCTTTACAATAGCAAGAGTTAGTGTTGTTAGAGGTACACGTTTAAGGGAGGTTAGGGATATATATATATATATATAAGTTACATGGATTCAGAGATTAGATGGAGACTTAAACATCCGTGCGGCCCAAGTAGATATCTTATATTTCGAGCATGGTTCATCTCTTTGGGCAAGTCTAAGAGTGATCAGGTTATAAACAATAAACATGAGAGGCAGAGCTAATTTCAAGACATTTTGATGCTTAAACTCCATTGATGTCCCTTTCTTAGACCCAAAACACGGTACGAGTATCGTGCCTTGTCCTAGACATCACCATTGAAAATTTCATACTTGAGACAAATGATTTTCTTAATCATAAGCCTAAACCATTATTCATCGCTTTGGGAAAGTTCAAAAGTGACTAGGTTGGAGAGAATACACGCGAGAGGCATGATTAATTTTGGAACTCCCCAAGGATCTCTTCTCAAATCCATGTCCAGTCACGAGTATCGTCTTATGGCCTAGGCATCACTTTCGAAAATTTCTTACTCAAGATGGGTAAGTGTCCGTTTAAAGATAACTCAAGTGTTAATAAACACCACCCTCAACCTTATGGATTTGAAGGACCATGAAGGGTTTCGGTGATAAGTTAACAAACAAGACTTCACATATTCCATTAAAGATCAAAATCTAAACTCAAAATCGCAAGTTATCCACATATAGCCGAGACTAAGGTATGAAAAACTAAATTTTATGAACAAGTAACATGTTTTTATAAACAAGTACGGTATTCAAAATTTAAATGTACACTAACATAGTCTAAATGAATTTCAATTCCCCAGCAATGACACCAAAAATTGATTCACTTAAACTAGGTATTCTTATTAACACTTAATTCATGCATTGCTCAATTTGAAACCCTTTTTGTGTAGATGTAGCATTGGTAAATAGGGATCATTTAGAACCGCGAAATTGAAGGAAATTTAAAATGGTTAGTAGAAAGAAATGGAAAGAAAGGGGGTTTTGAAAGTGTTGTAGCCAAAGCTATGATTTACAAACTAAGAATTGAAATGCGAAAACTCATGTTATCTTGAACTTACAAACCATAGATTAGTTTCATAGATAAAACCAATACTTTTATGTAAGAAAATCTAGTATAACAATTAAATTTTTTAATCTACTCCTAACTAACATATATACAGGCAACACCATCATCCACTTACCATGTGCACATCGCAATACATGTAAACATTAAAACAATCATGAAATCTTACTTTAATTATCTCAATTACATCCATATGTTTTTCATGTTATAAATGCTTGAACAGCTGATTTAAACACTTATAATATGATTCACCTTAATTTATTGTCTGAATGCTCCGACATCGAACTTAGACATTCAACCTCTTCAATCTTATTCTAAATGCTCCAATAGTGGACTTAAACACTTAGCACCAAATTACAGTATTAAGCACTAAAACATAAGAAGCAATCAAAATTCAAAAAGTAAAACACCAAGGATATCGAACTTAACGTTGCAAATATTAGAAGGAATAAACCAACACATATATTGAACTATGAACACAACCAAGATTTAATTCAAGAGTTTAGGTGAAAAGGAAATAGTTACACCTTTTGGAATCCAAGAACAGCTTGCTACGCCAAAAGTGGATGAAAGATGGATTGTTATTCACAAGGTTTTCTGACAACAGAAGGAACCTTGCATAGATGGATCAACGTAAGGAAATTGGCTATAAAAATTTTTATTAAATCAATGGAAGATAGCTAGGTTTAAATCTTAGAAGGGTGTCAACCCTAAAAAAGAGAAAAACATCCCTTTGAATAAGGTTTCAATTTCCTAAAACCCTGAGGAATTAAAATTTAAAACCTAAAAGTTCGCTGCAAATCTTCCTTTTTCTTCTATCGCAATGAATCCCATGCTTGTTCCTTGTATGAAACCAAATCCTGATCCTAGGTGGAAATCTTCAAATCATCAACCGATGTGAACACTCCTTATCGTAAAAGGATTGAAAACACGTTGGGATCTTCTTGTCGCAAAAGGAAGTGCATAGAACTCCTTATCGCAAAAGGTCTTTAAGACGCACTCGGCCTAGGCCGAGAAGCTGGTGACATATCACCAGTGACATGCCAGTGACATGTCACTAGCATACGACCTAGAACAAAATCAAGTACATGAAATTGCTACACATCTCTAGTGACACACTGAAGGCACAACACTGGAACACAATCTGGTACTTGGCTGGAACATGGATTTGAGACATAACTAGAACTCGATACTGGAACAAACATTGTAACAAGGCTAGTGACATGCCAGTGACATTTAACGAATGACATGATGATGAAACACTGCCTTGACACACGATTGGAACACAGGATAAGCACACGACACAAGCACACATTCAATGACATGCTATGGCCTAGCGACATCGGTTGGGTCTTAGTGACCGGATCTGAGGTCAGGGACATGGTCCTTCATTTTCCACCAGATTTTAACTTTAAATTCTCCATTCTTGAGATTAGTACCTAAAATGCATAAAATGAGTTAGAATTGAAATAATTAACGTTCTAACATGGCTACACATAATGAAAATTGATATAAAAAGATGATCAATTACGTGCTTATCAAACTTAAGCACAATACTGATGGATCTGTTGCTCGTCAAAAGGAACATTTGGTGCAAAAAGGGTTACTTTCAAAAAGCTGGTGTGGACATTGAGGAGGCCTTCAGTCTCGTGATGAAGCATACAACAATGTGTCTCATCCTCGCTTTGACTACTCAGAACCACTATTCTTTGTGACAACTTGATGTCAAGAATACCTTTCTTCATGGCACTTCGGACGAAGACGTGTATATGGATTAGTCTTCTAGCTTTGTTAATCCTGATTTTCCAAATCTTGTTTGAAAAATTCATATATCTTTGTATGGTATCACACAGACACCATGACCTCGCGTGTTTGTTTCACCACCTATATGATCAAACTAGGTTTGCTTAATCTGCGTCTGATTCTGCTATCTGTGTACTGCATCTTGGTTCAACCTTGCTTATAGTTTTGTTGTATGTAGACAATATTATTGTCATTGGGACTAATTCCATTGATATATCTAAACTAATTCATGCTCTTGGCCATGAATTTTACATGAAGGATCTTAGTGTTTTTTCTTATTTCCTTGGCCTTCACATCCACTCTTAAGATGGTGGTTTATTCATCAATCAAAGCAAGTATGCCTTGGATCCCAGTATATGATGCTCTACATATGGTTATATTGTCTTTCTAGACCATAGTCCTATCTCGTGGGGTTCCAAAAGTTAGACAACCATTTCTCGTTCTTTTACTGAGGCTGAGAATCACGCCTCAGCTACCACGACATGTGAGATTCAATGGATGTCTTGTTCCCTTCATGATCTACATTCTCCAATTCCTTACAAGTAGCTGCTTTGGTGTGATGACATGTCCACAATTCAGCTAGCTCACAACCCTATGCTACATGGGCGTACCAGGCATGTCGAAATTGATGTGCACTTCATTCGTGAATGTGTGCAAGAAAAAGCTCTACATCATGCACATGTTTCCTCTCGAGATCAACTCGCATACCTCCTGACTCATGGTCTATTTTCTCCTAAGTTCGAGTTCTTTCATTCCAATCTCATACTTCGCAAGCCTAGCATTCGATTGTGGGAAGCTGATGGAAAGTCTACTAGCTTATAACAAACTGACAATTAGGGTTGCTAGAAATGGTTAGAAATCATTAGGGTTGTTGGCTAGCTAGTTAGGGTTGTTAGCCATGACAAGACCTGCTCCTAAAACATTTTGAAAAACATGCCCAGTCCAACTCTCATCGGACAAACAATCCAAAACACCGAAACTATTCTTAATACTTGTTTGACAAAGGATACTCAAACTGACCTTCTATTAATGCCTCTACCTCATGATCAACCCCAATCTTCGCGTAATGGCATAGAGGGTCATCGAAAACATGGAAACTGTGAATGGACAAAAATAAACATTTTAAAAACACTTTTTAAGAGAAAAATAAACAATTACTCTCCATTTTTCTAAAACATGCATGCATAGAATAAAATGTAAACAATCAAAATTGAAATCAATCAATCACATCAAATCAACCAATCCAATACCAAGTCATACTAACCAATCAATACTCGTAAATCGGAACATCTAATCCAATATCAATCAACCAACCAATCCTTAATAATCTGACCTCTACTAGCTACACACCCTGTCCTCTACTAGTTGGATATCCTAGCTACATAGACAACCTCAAGATCTGCTGAGCCGAGCTCCGGATGTCTGAATCCCATATTCCGGAATCACCGACATCTGGGAAGCCACCCCAAGCTCAAGCTGCTCCCATCAGGAATATGTTATATCTCCAGTCCCACAACCTTAAGATTTGGGGAGTTGAGCTTCGAACGTCTGAGCACCGACCATATCGGAGGATGGCTAACCATGGAAAAACAATTCACAAAACCAAGCAAACTCATTTAACGCATATCATTAACTTAAAATAAGGTCAAACTTCAAGACTGGGCATGAGCCCAAAACATAGTTTACATTAGATATCGTGAAATAAGTATTAAAACATTAATCGTTAATTCTAGAAAAATCATCAAATTATTATTTCGAAATCATAATTAAACCATTGCAACATAAATCATGCAATAAATCAATTAAAACATTTAATTATGGATGCATAATAATTTATAAAATAAAATTTCACTCACACACCATCCTCGTAGCTAAATCTCAAACCGTGTGTTCCTTCGTAATTCCGAAAGTTGTACCACCTATCATAAATCACCACCAAGGGTCACTAACGTCCCAAATAATCTTACATTTAAATACCCTAATTTTTTAGGATTGAATACGAATTTAAAACCTAATATAACACCTTGTACACCCAAAAATACCCCCAAGACGATGTCAGATCGACTCGAAACCTACACCAACATGTTCGTAACGTCAAATACTATAAGAACTGCATTGGTTGAAAATCCAAACGATGGGGCATGCACCTCAATGTACCGCCCATGGCCTCTATACGTGGGTCTCACGTGCCTGCAGCAGAGGTCAACTTCCTCCTCTCGCAGGTCGACTTATTTTTCTAGTTTCGGGTTCCTCGACTAGAAAAGTTGACCTCATCATATCTTCCTCATTTCTCACGTTCCAATAATCAATCTTCTTTAATCAATGTTAGGGAAAGTTCTATGATTTCTAAACACAAAGAATTTACCTCGATTTTCTACAAAAGTCTTTTTTCCTCTTTCTTTCTTTCTTCTTCTTCTTCTTCTTCTTCTTCTTCTTCTTCTCCTTCTTCTTCTTCTTCTTCTTCTTCTTCTTCTTCTTCTTCTTCTTCTTCTTCTTCTTCTTCTTCTTCTTCACAACACCGCCATGCACACACACATGGACCCTATGTCAATGCACGACAAGAGATAAGAGGATAGAGAAGATAAGGACACTTGTCAACATCACAAAATATCTCCCATTATGAAATTATGAAAATGTCGTAAGTATCAAAATTACCAAAATACCCCTAAATCATTTAGACTTGTCACGAACTCATTCCATCTCCGATTCTGGCATACCACTTGTATATGGATTCAAGATTCCGAGACCTACGTAACAGTCCTTACGAAAAGTCCAAAAAGTGTCTAGGAAAAAAGTCAACTTTTGACCTATAATGGTAAAACTATCAATTTACAAATAAACCTATTGTAACTATATTTCTCGAACTTCCGAGTCTTACCTCCCTTAAATGAATTTTGTCCCGAAAATTCGAATGTATTCCTCTAAAAACTAAGGACACGAGACCTATTTCAACTTTATTACACAATAAAACAACATTTATCTCTTTTTATGATTCCAATTGTGACGACCCAAAAATTTGGAAAAGGTAATTTCGAGAAGTTGGAATGGAAATGATGTTTTTACCCTTGGATTCATGGGTCAAAATTTGACTTTTTGATCGGGTACTTTTTGGCCTTTCCATCAGAACCCTTGCGTAGGTATCGAAACACTGAGTTCATAGACAGGCGGCACGTCGAAATTGGAATTCAGATCAAATAGTTTTGGGTCCGAGAAGGCCATGGGCAATTTAGTAATTATGCAAGGAAGGGCAAAATGGTCATCTGGATGGATTTTGCTGATTTATTAATTGATACATAACGGTGACATATGTCACCTTATAATTTGGATGGTTGGCCTGCACGTGGCATCACTAGGTGATGGTGCGTGTTGATGGTTGTTCGATGTACAAAACCGAAACCAATTCCATTTCAATCTTCAACAATTCATACAAGCTATGAGACCAACTACAAACTTGAGACTGTGAGACAATTCAAGATAGAAAACGAGTGGAAAGGAAAGAAAAGAGAGAAGAAAACATACCTAGAACCCAAAACCCAATCAAGAGGACATTCGAAAAATTGAAAAATTAGAAACTTGGAATTGGACTTGGATTACTACAATTGAACTTATTTTCGTTCTTTTGGGATCATTTCAAACCAAACCATCCCAAAGTTGAAAGAAATAAATGAAGAACAGACCAAGAACAGTGCGCGCGATACCTTCGAATTTTCAAGTTTGAGTTTGAACCTTCTGAAGTAAGTTCTCTTCAAATTGAGATTACAAATCCTTTTCTGGGATTAAGTAGATGAATTTGGATGTTTAAAATGTAGAAATTGATGCAAAATTGGATGAAATCGAGTCGGGTCATCAAACCAGGTCAAAGGATCCGCTTTGCAGGAAAACGGGCGAAGGAGATAGTGAATAGTGCCAGGCGCGTGACTTTCACGGTACGGTCAACATGTAATTTGATGCTTTCGATGTAACAAACATTTTGGCACAGGTTTCAAGTTGGTTGGACACCATTTCGACATAGTTTCGAGGATCCGAAGTGCTATGTTACGTTTATAATACATATTTAAATCCCATAAAATTAAGGGATTTTAATGTGAGATTATTTGGGGTGTTAGTGACCCTCGATAATGATTGTTGACAGGATTGGTGATTCCTGAAAATTACAGAAAAACGTACAGCTTAGACGGTGTGTGAGTGGACTTTGTTTTATAACTATGATGCATGCATAAATATTTTAAATGCTTTATCGTATTATTTGAGTTGAAATGATTTGAATGATGATTTGATACCATTGCTTGATGAATTTGTGGATTTAATTATCGGTTTATGAATGATTTACGGATTTATGTGAAAATGGTATTTTGGGCTTGAGACCCAATTGGATAATGATTTTGACTTGGATTTGGGGTCAAATGTGAATACATGATTGAATTGATGATTTTCGGATTTATAAAATGAAGATTTGGGCTTGAGATCCTGTTGGAAACGCTTTTGTGATAGGACCCGTCCCAAATCCCTCTGGATTATCGTGGGATGTGTCTGCTCCCTTCTGACACCGCGTGTCAAACCAGGGATAAACTCGTCACCCGCTTGGGGTCCATCAGATTACTTCAAGATCGGCAGTGCCCTGTGATGTGTCGATCTCTGCTACAACCCGCATCCACTACCAACCTAAAGGGTATTAAAACCATAAGAGCTGTGAGTGGACAAAACAACAGTTTAATAAAACTCATTTGTATCGAAAAGACATTTATGCCCTTCACGTAAAAGCATACATGCATCATAAAATAGTTATTTCAAATACTTTCTGGGAAGCAAGTCATATTGCTTCCCAAATAAGAACACAGTGAAAACTGCTTCTCAATTAAAGCCAGTACCTCAGTAGGGTCTCAGCCCCAAACCAGATCGCACAAGGTTTCAACCCAAAACCAAAAAACACAAACAGAACTTCGGCCCAATCCATAGAACATGTGGGAACACATCCCATGGGAACTCATCCCAATATCAATCACATTTCTCATCCTAGCACATGTGCATACAGCTCAGGACCGCTCATAATCTTAGCATGTCGCTGTGAACACATTACTCGTCACGACTATCTCTAGATCATCGCGAAAAAATCACCCATTGATCTCATAATATCTCATCAGCACTCCTAAGTTCAGCCTCGCTCGGTCATTGCTTCCCATGGCTGAGTGCATCGTGACCTCTCCGGAAGAAACACATCGCAATCCGGAGGCGAGCGCCGTAACACCCGGGACGAACCCGAATGTTATCATCATATATAGGGCCTCAAACATGGAACACCATCAAACGGGTCACAGCCCGAAAGTCCAGTGTCCTACGACACTTCACATCCCAGGATTCCTCAAATCCTATCAAATCCACAACTGGGTCTCATGCCCGAAATATCTTTCATAAAGCTCATAACTGAGTCACTACCCAACTTACCTCACGTTTGAGTATACTCTAAGTCAAACCTCAAATCAACTGGGTCATACGCCCGAAAGATATTTCCAAAGATGAAAGCCAGTTCTCATTTCCAAAACACTTTCAAATCATCCCTGACTTCACGCTAAGTTAGGGTCTTTCAAATGGGTCTCAAGTCCGAATCTTGATTTCACACATCTCCGTGAAATCCTCAAAAATCGTAACTCAGTTCCTTGGTTTCATGCCTTTCCTTGAAACCTTCGGAATCACATAAAACAAAAGCACGTATCATACTCGGCCCAAGCCCAAACATCATATAAAATAGAAATCTCGAACTACGTGCAATAACACATTTTCCTCCGAAAATGCCCAATAAATCATATTTATATCACATGCACTCATGGAACCTCAAAACATATTAGTAAACACATATAAAAAATTTATGCATGCATCATATTCATAAAACAAAGTCCACTCACAGACCGTCCAAGCTCGGCCTCGATACGCGCGCCATAAGCCTCTCCGAGTCACCATCACCGGAACTCCCGTACCTGTCCAAATCATACTCAAAGGTTACTACCAACCTAGAAAAGTCTACATTAAGAACCTCCAACTTTCTCGGAAAATTCAACGTGTCCCGAACACGCTTCTCTAGGCCTTAAATCTCAATTTGACCAACCTAACAATCTTCGATCTACTCGAAACCACTACCATTGGAGTGGTATCGTCGAAACCTTTATAATGGTCCTAGTTCCACCTCAAAATGTGTGTCCACACACGGGTCCAAGTGGCTGGTCAACAGTCAAAGTCAACGTTGACGTCATCACTAACATCTGATATTAACACGTATCAGTCCGACATGTCAGACCTAACATGATGACGTCATTGATGATGTCATCATCACTGTCCTCTATCCGGGTCGACCCGAATTCCTGCAACCGGGTCACGCAGACCCACAGACCCGACCCGGTCCATTCTTCTAACTCCGGCCACAAAATTCGATGTTGTTGGTTCCAGTATGATCGTCTAGTCCTAGGCAAGCGATCTTTGGATTGAAAACACTGAAAAACAGTCTAGAAATTTACCTCTAATTCGAAGAACAGTCCCCAGTTTTCCAGCCTTCTATTTGGGCTGCTCAGCCATCCTCAACCTTCTATTCCAGTCCCACAAGACTCGTAAAACCCTCACAAGCACAACCCAATCATAAGAAACAGCTCATACACACCCAAAAGTTGATTTCAAATTTCGAACAAAAACCGTACCTTCACGGGTTTTTAACCACAGCCTACGGTCTACGTAACAATCCTGTTTACAGAATGTCGAACGTCTGATTTCGATGTGCCGCCTGTCTACAAACACATATCGAATCGATCTACGCAATGATCCTCAGTCCTCGTGCATTGGACCTTTCGTCCTAAAAGTCCGTTAATCCTCGTATAATCCCCGATTAGCCTGGCTAATTCATGATTAAATCTTAATTAATCCCAAAAATTTGGGATGGGTCGTTACAATTTTCCCTCCTTAAAATTTTTTTCCTCAAAATTCAAACTGACCTAATTCCACAACGAAACCGTGGAATTCCAATCCTGCCTCTAACTTGGGCACTCTCGTGTAAAAGTACACGTCCGACACAACCATAGTAACAGTCGGTACCCACTGTCACCGGAGCTTCAAAAGTTCAAACTCAACTTTCGAGAAACCACACATCGGTTCGTAAGTCTCACTTGAGACTCCGACACTCGTCGATCTCGCCTGTCACTTTCTTAACAGGTCAACTACACTAGGCTGACATTCTATTCAGCATCCGATCAGAAAACATCCTCTAAATTCTGTCGTCACAATGGCACGAATCTCACCTCACAGGCCATATTCAAATCTGCGGCATTTATCGACCTCGATACTCACATCAGTCAACACTTTCGTTTTCCCATACTCTGGCTGACTCTCGCCGTCCATAGAGATACAATTCTCTTCTAGAAGCCTCCAAGTCCACAACATCTATCATGATTAGCCAGCAACTTCCGACTCCACTGCGTTTTCCCTGGGCTACTCTGATCTCCACTCACTCGTGAGTCCCCAACCTTATCTCGTGTCACTCAGCAACTTACGCTGAAATCTTAACTCATCTTGAGTCCAAATTGTCACATCAC
Organism: Prinsepia uniflora; assembly: GCA_032719365.1. Taxonomy (NCBI): domain Eukaryota; kingdom Viridiplantae; phylum Streptophyta; class Magnoliopsida; order Rosales; family Rosaceae; genus Prinsepia; species Prinsepia uniflora. The sequence continues at coordinate 57,270,692 of CM064868.1, read as the reverse complement.
ATACCCTGTCGAAACAAATTCGACATCTCACCCATCTTGGATGTATCGGGACCACATCAAATACTTGCCTCATCAGAGGTAAGCATACAGATAAAAATACTAGGGTTCCTCTAGCCCACATGGCCCTGAGCTCTTGGCTCACATAATCACTGAACCCTCTTAGTCCGCTCGAGCACACAGTATTCGACGTCCAGTAAACATCTAAATACGTCAGAAGACATTCGATCATAATCCTCGTCAAACTGTCCCCATCGGATCCAATCCGATTACTATCTCATGTCCATATAGGCCTTGATCCATTATACAAAACCTTTATCCTCTCTGATAACTCTCAACCCAAACGTATAGGTTTACTATGATCAATACCATCGTCCAACGTGCACTGCTTATAGGTGCACCTACATCGTAACAATCATCTAGGAATTACCCAACCAACTTAAGGATTGCACTCTAACAACGTCCAACCACATACAAATCCTCACTTCGAATACGGTTTCGAACCTCAACCGTTCATCATGGGCTAGCCTCAATCCATCACAATCTTTATCCTCATATTCACTCGAGGCATCGACTATTCATTTATTCTTAATCGACATCCACGTAACATCCTCGTCTCATACTTATTCACATATCCAGAACCATACTCACTCACGTATCCAAGACAGATCAATGCTCCTGCACATATCCAACACATAACAGTATCTGATCCAAGATAGATCACACACACATCCCCATATCCAGAACCATACCCAAGATAGACCAATATTCCTTCACATATCCAACCTCTGTCTTGTCATCTCACCAACTGATCCAAAAGATTCTTTAACTGTCTTACAATATGATTCTCTTTTGCTCCTTGCTTAGCATAATCAGTAGTATGATTCTCCCTAATGACGACTAGACCTTGGTCTACTCGACTCACGGTTGCCACAATCATCTCTATCATCTCGATCCTCTTGATCGTTAACACACGAATTGATCTATTCGATTCTAGGTGGGTCCATGCTAGCTCTATCAGATAATGTAACATGAGCCATAATACCAACATGGGTCCACTACTTCGGATACTCACTTGTCAGGACCCACCCCGGTTTCACCCCGAAACCCGAGGTAAATCCCGCTCCCGTCTGACCTCCGACGCAACACCCAAGTACAACTCACTCAAATCCAGTCAGACGCAGGAGTAATTAAACAAAATATTCCGATGTTATCGTTTACAGAACCTAGTACAAAATACAAAGAATTTAAAACCCGATAAAGTACACGCACACGGAAGATTGTAAGCTATTCTGGGATCCCTCACGTCACTTCTATGCCTCGGACACTGCCTCGACGTCAAGACCCCGCGCTCGCTCCACAACCTGGAGGGCAGTTTAAAACAGAAAATGTGAGTGGACCATAATGAAAGAAATGTTCTAAAACCATTTATCAGAAAACCGACTTTAACCCTCCGTTTTGAAAACCACATGCATAACCAACAGTTACTAAACAAAACCCCATAAGAAACAGAAACACTATAAACAGTTAGAAAAACCAGAGCATGTGAAATTCTCAAACTGTATCATCAATCATGAACATGAAATCATCATTTTCTGATCAAACCTGCTGGACCTATCCGAGTCTTTAAACTCCCGAGTCTTTAAACTCAATCCAGGCCTTAATCATATCCGAGTCTTTAAACTCCCGAGTCTTTAAACTCAAAGGCCTACGGGGGAAAATCAATATATCCGAGTCTTTAAACTCCCGAGTCTTTAAACTCAATCCGGGTCTTTAAACCCAATCCGGCCGGTCCCCCGTCACATATATCCGGGTCTTTAAACCCAATATCCAGATCCAGCAAATCCAATCTCAAAATCATTTGAAAACCATTCACCAATCCACATCCAAACCCGAATCCGAAATCACTGGTCCGGTGCCCTTCCGGCATCCAGAACCGTCATTCCGAACCCAAATCTGGAATCCACTTTTCAACTTTAAAACCAAATTCCGTTTCCGAAATCCGATTCTAAAACCGAAAACTTTAATCACCAAATCATAGTTCGAAATCCCTTTATAAACATTTAAACTACTTATCCACTGAAATCCCAAATCCATAACCTCAAAAATCACAATTTTCTCTTAAAACGTGCTGAAAACCGAACTTTCTCAAAAACCGTGCAATTATGCAAAATCAACAAGGCATATCCGATAAACATAAAATCATAATTAAAACCATAAAAAATTATAAAAAAAAAACAGTTATGCATGCTCGAGTTTAGAGAAAGGGTCCACTCACAGTACTGAGCCCTACTCGCGTCCCGCACGTCCAGCCCGTTCCTCGGCTTCCTCGGGAAATCCCGATCCTGTCAATCACCGTCAAATTACGTCACTAACACGTCTACGAAGGTTCACCTAAATTCCCTCAAAAATCCCCGAACCGAAGACCTAGAACCCCGGGACCCTAAACCTTCACCCTCGCGGAACTACACTCAAACGACATCCGATTGACTCGAAACCAACTCCATTGAACTCACCACAACTCCTAGACCAAAAGTCATGTTGATCGTTTTCCCCATCGCCGCCGCACGCGCCCCCACGCGCCGCCCAAAGTGGCTGCGCGTGGCCCTCACGCGCCAGCTACAGTAGCATCATCAACCTCGACTCACTGTGTTGAACCGGCCGCTGCAGGCTGAACCGACGAGAACTGGTCTCCGCCGTCCGGCCATCAATTTAACCTCTCTTTTCTCTCACAGCTGCGTCCAGACCTGCCCTATCTCTTCCCGTACTCCGTTCACCTCGACACGGCCTCTACACCGTCGACTGAAGCTCGAAATCAGATGGCCTACTTCCCCTGTTTTCCTTCCCGGCCACCCAGTTCACCTCCCTTCACGGTGGCTACACCAAACTCTTCCCTGGACCTCTCTAAGCCTAACCCAGCTAACCAGAACCGTCGACTCACTCCCCAGCTTCACGACTCGCCGTTCGAATCTCACGGCTAAAACAAAGCACACAAGCGCACTCCGTCGTGCCGGCCGCCACTATGCACCACCCGTCACGGCATCACCACCAGGAGATACCCAAGTCTCCCCTGAGTCACCTAGACCACCCTAGACTCATCGATTCAACCTCTCAGGCCACAACTTCCGATTTGAAGTTCACGGCCAAAACAGAGCATAGACACGGGGAAATAGAAATTACCTGCAACCTGTCGCCGTCGTGAGCTCCGCTGGTAGTGGTTGACTCCTCGCAACCCGCACGACACCACCACGGTTTCAGTTGCCCCGTACACGGCCGCCACCGCCACGATTCTCACGACTTCCCTGCTTTTCACCCCTGGTTCCCCCGCAGTCCCCAGCTGCCCAACCACACGACTTCCTCACCTCCCAACCTTCTTACCGTCTCCCTTTCCTTCTCTGGACACCCACACACACTTACAACTCACCAGCTCCCTCAATCAACCCTTCACTGCTCTCAATTTCCTCTCACAATCTCCCTCTGTTTCTGTTTTCTTCTGCGCACAAACACGAACACGGGCACGGGTACACCCCAAAAATAGAACCGTGCACACACCTTAGAATCCCCCAGAACCCACTACACAAATGCCATGTGTCACAATCCAGTCCATCCTTATCCCACCTGTTTAAACCCCAGCCGTCCATCTTGCTTCTCTCTGCACAAATCCCCAAAAGCCAAAAAGACCAAAATACCCTCCTGTTTTACACATTTTTACGGTTTTACTGAAACTTCCTAGACCCGTAACTCTCGCCTCGTAAGTCCGATGACTACGTGCCGCCTGTCATCGAACTCAGGACGTCGAAAGCTACCTAAACATCCTAGGTCAACCTACCAAAACTCGATTATTCAAAAAGTCAACTATCCCCCCCTAATTTACCCAAATTACGGTTATGCCCTCGACCTTCCGAACATCACAACTTCCTCCTCGGATGTCGGAATCAAGCGTGCCACCTGCCTATAGATCCGTGGCGTCCTAAACTACGTCCTGGTCACTGGTCAACACCCAGTTGACCACCTGAACTAAAGGTCAACGTTTTTTCCCAAACCAGGGGCACCGATTAACCTCACTAATCACACCTTAATTAGTCTACTAATCCCGGCTTCCGGGACGGGTTGTTACAATCACTCGTCATATCCGGTGATGCTAAATACCATCTGCTCCTCGAGTCACTCAAATTTAACCCACAACCTAGGTGTTAAGTTCTTACACCATCTTTGAACCTTTTAACTGTCATATCACTCATCGTCATCCCACATAGGGAAGAATGAAGGATGATCCAAGATGATGACATCCGATGTCATCCTGCGGTACCAAGCACTATCTGCTAAGAAGTAGAAAATGAGAAGTCTCCTTCATCGACTTCGAAATACCCATCTCCTTTACCGACTTTGGAATATCCAGCACTAATGCGGAATTATTTACAACTTCTCTTGATTCTGAAGTTCCAACCATGTTGGAATCGACTTAGGTATGCTTCCAAGTCCTCAAGCACTAAAGGAAATCAGGTGTCAAGTCTATCTCGGACTCACCCTGGTGATTCTGTCTCAACAATTAGATTCCTCCTCAAACAAGTTTATATAAAATTCAGGAAGTACGGTCGCCTGTAGTCGACCAAAACCAATCCCCAATGGAATCTCAAGGCCTGAACTCAATCGGACAATCCAACCACGTGTCCGTAAACCATCAACCCTCACATCCAACTCGGCTATCCATTAATACTGTTTATGCACATTCAAAAGGATGGCGTCCATCATTACCTGATTCTCACGTTTCCATCTTAATAGTTACAACCTCTGGGCACACCCTCGTGTCTCAAGTCTCGTATCATGTTGACGGCCAAGTAAACGGAAAAAGCGAAGTCACCTTCTGCGACTAAGAGTATTTTTTGATAAATATTGAAATGCATAGTCCTTTTCTCCAAACTAAACACTTCCATTGATTCTCTTCGGCTTCTTCCATCACCATCTTCGTTGGCATATTGGTTCGCACATCCCAACCCTTGGACCAATTTCAAGCACCGAACACTCGTGCCATTCGTCCACAACGAACTAGGGTACCTATCACCAATCCAGGTATACCCCATACCTCGCACTGTGCCACTCAGGTTCCTCTCTCTCTCGCTCAGCGCCCATTCAACTCATAAGTTTATCACTCTAGGGCACGTCTAACTTACTAGTCGCAATCTAAGCCCTCAATGGCATTACATCACTCAGACATACTCAGTGTCATTCAGAACTATCTTATCACTATTGGATTCCATTCCACTCATTTGTGTCATCTCTCGCTCATCCATGTCACCTTCACAGAGGTAGCGTGGCACACTCGCCAACACCCAAAGTCTATCTCCTTTTGTGATTGCAATCAGTCGTAACCGAGTCGAATCCAAAAATCACTATTCATACTATGTGTCACTCACTCACCTCCGTATCCTTGCCACGACTGACAGATCTCCATCATCGCAGTAGTCACGGTAACTTGACCGTATCCAACTCGATAAGATTCATCCACGTCTATCGATAGTGGCATCTGTCATGATCGCATGTAGACCAATCCAAGAAATACTCCGCTATCGAGACTCCATATCCATACAATTAACTCACCGCAGATACCAACCGCTCAACACGTATTATCCATCGATTGGTCCAACTCAAGATTCGGTCCATAAGTACCACACTCTTGGTAACTTGTCCAATCAATCTCAACCTAGGATTATCACGAACCCAGCTGCTCACTACAGCATGTCTATCCTGACCGATCCATCGCTCTCGACGCTAAAAAGTCATCATACGCGGATATTGGTACTCAACCAACTAGTGGTCGCAATCCAAAGATCTCATCCTCTTGTAATTCTACAGCTTCCAACCGTTGGGTCCACAAGAACATCGATCCAACTCGGGATCAAACCTCACCAAAACATGGTATCCTATGCCAATCGAACCCCAAACCATTGCATCATGTGCCAAGCACAACCTAACCAGGGTTTGATTCCACTGAATCCTCACACTCTCACCCTAACTATTAGGTTGATGATGGGTTGTTACCACTGTAGAGACATCACATCCAGCACCTGCGTGTCAGTCTGAGAGAAACTCATGCTCTGATACCAATTTGACAGGACCTGTCCCGAATCCCCCTGAATTATCGTGAGACATGCCTACTCCTGTCTGACACTGCATGCCAAACCAAGGATAAAATCGTCACTCGCTCGGGGTCCATCATAGTACTCCAGGATCGATGGTGGCATGTGATGTCTTGATCTCTACTACAGCCCGCATTCGCTACCAACCTGAAGGGTATTAAAACCATAAGAGCTATGAGTGGACAAAATAATAGTTTAATAAAACTCATTTATATCGAAAAGAAATTTATACCCTTCACGTAAAAGCTTGCATGCATCATAAAACAGTTATTTCAAATACTTTCTCGGAAGCAAGACGTATTGCTTCCCAAATCAGAACACAGTGAAAACTGCTTCTCAATTGAAGCCAGTACCTCAGTAGGGTCTCAGCCCCAAACTAGATCAAACAGGATCTCAACCCAAAACCAGTAAACACAAACAGAACCTCGGTCCAATCCATAGAACATGTGGGAACAAATCCCATGGGAACTCATCCCAATATCAGTCACGTTTCTCATCCTAGCACATGTGCATACAGCCCAGGACCGCTCACAATCCTAGCATGTTGTCGTGAACACATCACTCGTCGCGACTGTCTCTAGATCATCATGAACACATCGCTGATCGATCTCATAATATCTCATCAATACTCCTAAATCAAGCCTTCCTCAGTCATTGCTTCCCACGGCTGCTCGACAACAGGCAGTGCATGGTGACCTCTCCGGAAAGAACACTTCGCAATCCGGAGACGAGCGCCGTAACACCCGGGATGAACCCAAATGTTATCATCATACATAGGGCCTCAAACATGGAACACTATCAAATGGGTCACAACACAAAAATCCAGTGTCCTACGGCACTTCACATCTTAGGATTCCTGGAATCCTATCAAATCTAGAACTGGGTCTCACGCCCAAAATATCTTTCATAAAGCTAATAACTAGGTCACTACGCGACTTATCTCACGTTTGACTATACTCTAAGTCAAACCTCAAATCAACTGGGTCATACGCCCAAAAGATATTTCCAAAGATGAAAGCTAGTTCTCATTTCCAAAACACTTTCAAATCATTCCTGACTTCACGCTAAGTCAAGGTCTTTCAAATGGGTCTCGAACCCGAATCTCGATTTCACGCATCTCCGTGAAATCCTCAAAAATTATAACTCAGTTCCTCGGTTTCACTCCTCTCCTTGAAACCTTCGGAATCACATAAAACACAAGCACGTATCATACTCGTCTGAAGCCCAAGCATCATATAAAACAGAAATCTCGAACTACGTGCAATAACACATTTTTCTCTGAAAATGCCCAATAAATCATATTTAAATCACATGAACTCATGGCACCTCAAAACATGTTAACAAACACATATAAAACATTTATGCATGCATCATATTCATAAAATAAAGTCCACTCACATATCGTCCAAGCTACGCAACGATACGCACGCCATAAGCCTCTCTGGGCTAATCACCATCACCGGAACTCACAGACATGTCCAAATAATACTCAAAGGTTACTACCAACCTAGACAAGTCTATATTAAGAACCCCCAACATTCCCGGAAAAGTCAACATGTCCCGAACATGCTTCCCTAGAAAATAATCTCAATTTAACCAATCTAACGATCTCCGGTCGATTTGGAACCACCACCATTGGATTTGTATCGTCAAAACCTTTAAAATGATCCTAGTCCTATCTCGAAATGTGGTCCTGGTTAAAGTGGCTGGTCACCGTTGACTAAAAAGTCAACGCTGACGTCAGTAGTCAACGGTCAAAGTCAACGCTGACGTCATCGTTGACATTAGCAGTGACGTCATCACTGACATCTGATACTGACACGTATCAGTCTGACATGTCAAACCTGACATGATGACGTCATTTGATGATGCCATCATCCCTGTCCTCTATCCGGGTCTGTAACGACCCGTCCTGAAAATCGAGATTATATTAGTGGTTAATGATGGATTAGTGTAGTTAATCGGTGATTAGTTGGGTGATTTCGGACGGACGGTGCGCAATGACGATTTTGCCCTTGGAATGGACAAAAAGGTTAACTTTTGGTTCGGGCGGTCGAACAGACTTTGACCGATGACTGTGACGTAGTTCGGGATGCCACGAGTTCATAAACAGGAGGCATGTCCGATTTTGACATTCGAGGAAGAAGTTATGATGTTCGGAAGTCGAGGGGTATTTTGGTAATTTGGTTTAAAAGGGGTAAACTATTGACTTTTCATACGACCTGGATTTATCACGCATTTCAAGGATCGTTAGGTAGGTCTCGATTTCCTGAGTACAACGACAGGCAGCACGCTATCATCGGACATCGAATGGTTCGAATTTTGGTCTTAAAGCCTTAGGGGCAAAATGGTAAATTATGTAGTTGTAGGGGTAAAACGGTCTTTTGTCTGCCTTTGTTTAAATCCTGATTAATGGGAGGAGGACATCTGTCCCTGGTGGGAGATTGTTTCACCTGGATTAGTAGAAGATGGACATCTGTCCAATCTCGAGTGGCTTCCAGCCTCTTCCCACATTTGAACGGTTAAAACATGGCAGTAGTCGTGCTTTGTTTTAAATTGAGAGAGTGGGTAAGCAGGGTGTGTGATCAGTGCTCGTGTTGGGAGTGTAACTGAGTGAAAAGAAGAGTGAGTCGTGGTGGTGTGAGAGTCAAGGAAACAGAGAGAAGGTAGAGTAGGGAAAAATGGACAAAACAGAGTAGTATGTGTGGGAGTAAAACCGTGAACCCAACCCATATACAACACCATAAACTGCACCTGAGGGGGGCTAAGCCGTGAAGAGAAGAGAAAGGGAGAATGTTGAGCTGCTGATGGCGGAGACCACGGGGGAGGACAGAGGACAGAGGACAGGTAAGATGTACACGGCCCTGTTTACTAGTTTTGTGCAAAATCGAAGAGGTAAGTTCTAGTGAGTAAATGAACGCCTGTGATGCTATTTCTAGTTTCTGAAGGTTTCTATTGAGCCTAGAGACACGAACCTGTGGCCGGAAGAACTCGCAGTGGCCAGGAATTGAGAGATGAAATTTCTGCACTTTCTTCTTCAAATCAGGAGGTAAGAATTCGACGTCCAATCCATGTTTTCATATGTTGAAACAATTAGAAATCAAGGAAGGAAGGGATAGGATTAAAAAGGAAGAAGAATGTTTGGAAAATGGACGAAAACCGACCACGTTGATTCGGGCTAGACCAGACCAGTCTAGATCGGGTTTACCCGAGGAAGAAGATGATTGGGTGCTTGCACGTGAGGCCCACACGCAGCCCCTTTGGGAGGAACATGGGGTCGTGTAGCACACCTTTTGAGGAAGGTTCCAACACAACTTTTAAAGTGGATTAGCCGGGAAAGCGAAATTGCACGTGTATCGAGGCGACGACGCGCATGGTCTGTGATTGGACTTTGCTTTCTAACTTATGATGCATGCATATATGTTTTATATGTTTTCTATACGTGATTTCTATGTTTATGATATGATCTTGATGATTTACAGTTTTGTACGTATTTCAAGATAATTACGTATTTGCACGTTTTACTAGCTTAGGATTTATGTTGTGATTTTGGGTTTTTAAATATGATTTGATTTCAATGATTTATAATGGATTTTGGAAAAGTGATTTGGGGCTTGAAGCCCTGTGTATAAAAGTGATTTCGATAACTGTGATTTTGGGTTTTGGAATCAGATTTTGGAAAGATGATTCCTGATTTGGTTTTAAAACTTGAAGTGAATTTCTGGATTTGGGTTCGGAATGATGATTCTGGATGCTAGCTTACAGAATAATGAATGCGAATTCGGATATGGATTTTCTATGATTTTCACTTGGTTTTGGGTTTAAAGACTCGTTGAAACTTGGTTTGGGGTTTAAAGACCCAGATATGGCTGGATCTAGTTTTGAGTTTAAAGACTCGGTTGATTGATGACGGGGAGGGCTTTGGATTGATATGTTTTGAGTTTAAAGACTCAGTTATTGTGATAACTGATAGGACCCGCCCCCAATCCTCCTGGATTAAGGGTTAAATCCTGCTCTCGTCTAACTTACGCATAACACGGAGGCTAAACTGACGTCCAACCTCCACGTGACACGTAAGTCGGACAAGGGATTCTCAATCCAACCGTCCTAAAAGTATCCGGACTTCCCAGAGTGCGCCGAAACTACTGTGGATCACGGGTTTGATGTCTCCGTCACTCTCGACCAGCAGCCTGCACCGCAACAACTTGGAGGGTATCGAAAACATGAAAAAACTGTGAGTGGACGAAAATAAAGTATAATTTTAAAAACAGTTCATAAAACAATTACATTTATACCCTCCAAAAAACAAACCAATGCATGCATATCAATACATATTATGAAACCATTCATATCAAAACCATCAATGAAAACCGTTTGAAAACCCGAATCAAATCCACTATTCAAATCCAGGTCTCAGCCTCAAATCTCAAATCAATCTCAAATACGGGAACTCGGTCCCAAAACTCATCAAATCCACATCATTCGGGCCACTTCCCAAAACATCAGAAAACCAGTGAAAAACATCAATCATGCGAGTTTGCTGGATCTCAAGTGCGCCCGAATCCTTAAACTCAAAACCATGCGCAATAATCAAACCTTCCCAGGATATCAACGAGTCTTTAAACTCAAAACACAATCACAGGCCTCGAGGGAGTATCATATCCAAGTCTTTAAACTCAAAACATATACCGAGTCTTTAAACTCAAAACATATACCGAGTCTTTAAACTCAAAACATATACCGAGTCTTTAAACTCAAAACACATCAATCCAGGGCCCTCCCCCCGTCAATCAACCGAGTCTTTAAACTCAAAACCAGATCCAGTGATTTTTCTTTTCTTTTCTGGGTCTTTAAACCCAAAACCATTTTTCATTCAACAGTGAAAATCACAGAAAATCCTTATTTGAATTCGCAACAATGATTCCGTACGCTAGCATCCAGAACCATCATCCTGAATCCAAATCCAGATTTCCTTCCCAAGTCTGAAAACCAATTCTGAAATATCATTTCTGAAATCCAGTTCCAAAACCAAAATCTCGTTATCGAAATCACATGAAATCCAATCATGTTTCAAATCTCGAAATTGAATCATTAAAACCATGATCAAATCACAAGAACAATCGAAATTTCGTAAAACGTGAAATTCCGTAAATATCCTGAAAATCGTGTAAATCGTAAATCATCAAGATCATAAATCAAATCATAGAATCACATATAGAAAACATATAAAAACATATATGCATGCATCAAGAGTTAGAAAACAAAGTCCACTCACAAACCATTAGCGTCGTCGCCTCGATACGCGCGCACCTATGCCGTTCCCAGCTAATCCGCCATCACCGGCTTTCCCGAACCTGTCCAAATCCCATAATAAGGTCACTAACTACCTCATAAAGCTTACACTAAACCCCCGTAATTTTCCAGAATTTTTAACTATTTTTAACCGAGCCCTAAAACCTTCGGAAATCCCCAAACATATCGATACGATGTCCGATTGACTCGAAACAAACGTCAAAATATTCGTTACATCGAATAATTTAAAAGTCGTGTTGGAACCTTCCTCAAACGGCTTGTCACGCGCCCACACGCGCCACCTGAAATGGCTATGAGTGCGCCTCACGCGCCTAAGTTATTGTTCATCGTCTTCCTCAGTCGACCGGTCTGAACCGGTTTGCAAATCCGATCCAACTATTGAACCGGCGTGAGCGGTTTTTAGCAATTTCAATCCATTTTTCATTCATAATTAATCTAATACGTTCGTCTTTTCAATTCTAATCATTCTACCTAATCAAATTATGAGAAATCGAACTAAAATATTACCTCCCAAACCGATTAGCGAACAATCCCTGTTTTCCTCGAGTTGTCACGATACCGACCTCCATATTCTTCGATTTTGATCTCAAACGCCCTTTGGAATTCCTAGAAACATAAAAAAATGATCAGGACCTCACAACAGCCCCCGAATTCCACCTTACCATTTTTAAACAAAACAGGGCGGTTACGGGTTTGTAGCAATACCTTCGTCGTCGAGCCCCACCGTGGGTACCAACGGCATCGTCTCGCCTTCCTATAGGATACTCCTTCAGACAGAACAAGAAAATTTGATCGTATGAAGATGTTTCAACCATGGTTCCTCACGGTTCTCCCTGTCCTCTGTTTTCGGTTCCTCACGGCTAAGGCCACCGTTCACGGCTAGGGCCACCGTTCACGGCCACCACGACCACCTCATCAATCTCACTCAGTCGTCTTCACAACCCTCACAGCTAAAAGAGGATCACCAGGTTCCTTTGGATTGCGTTTCACAGCTCAAACTCTCCCATGTTCCTCTCTGTGCTTTTCATTCCAAACCCATGCACAAAATAATTGTTTTTCATTTTAAAATAGAACGGGAGGCGGCAGGGAGGTTCTACAACCATCCAGGTAAGGCCACGCATCAAAGTCTCTGTGGGCATCATTTCCAACAATCAGCCAAGTGTCCACTTCTCACTGGGCACAGATCCTGATGCAATAATGACCAAAATACCCTTTCTTCACAAATTACCATTTTGCCCTTCGCTTATTTAGACCCATAAGTAAACCATCTGACGTCCGATGATGGCGTTCTGTCTGTCGTTGTATTCAGGACATCGAGAACTATCTAACGGTCCTTGAAGTTCGTGAAAAGTCCATGTCGTTTGAAAATCAACCTTTTGCCCATATTCGATCAAATTACCAAAGTACCCTCGAACGTCCGAACGTCATAACTTTGTCCTCGAATGTCAGAATCGGACGTGCCACCTGTCTATGAACTCATGACGTCCCGAACTACATCACGGTCATCAGTTAAAGTCCATTTGACCGCCCAAATTAAAAGTCAACATTTTTGCCCATTCTAAGGGTAAAATCGTCATTTCACACCATTTGTCCGAACACATCCAACTAAGCACCGTTTAACTTCACTAATCCGTTATTAACAACTAATCTAATCCCAATTTCTGAGAAGGGTCGTTACAATAACCCCCCAGGCCTGTTGATTGTGTTTTGAGTTTAAAGACTCGTTGATATCCCGGGAAGGCCTGATTATGCGCTTGTGTTTTGAGTTTAAAGACTCGGCGCGCTTCAGATCCAACAACTTGATTGATTGATGCTTTACTTTGGTTTTACACTGGTTTTTAGATGTTTTGGGCTATGGTCCGGATGATGGGATTTAATGTGTTTTGGGCTGAGTTCCCGTACTTTAATGAGTTTTCAGGTTGTCATTGATGGTTTTCTTATCTTGGATATGAAATGATTTTATGAAAAGGTTTTCATATGCATGCATTGGTTTTTCGTGGAGGGTATAACTGTAATTTCTTATAAACGTTTTTCTGAATGTATTGATTATTTTTGTCCACACATAGTCTTTTATGTTTTCGATACCCTCCAGGTTTGATGCGGTGCAGGCTGTTGTCAGAGAGATGGAGAAATCATACACGCGATCCACAGTAGATTCTGCGCGCTCTAGGAAGTTTGAAAATTTTTGGACTGTTCGCTTGGGAATCGGTTGTCCGGCTTACGTGTTACATGGAGGTTGGACGTCGGTTTAGCTTTCATGTCGCACATAAGTTAGACGGGAGCATGGCTTAGCCCTTAATCCCGGGGGATTGGGGGTAGGTTGTGTCAGGGTCTACCCGGATTCTTGCAACCGGGTCACATAGACCCACAGACCCGACCCGGTCCGTTCTTCCAACTCCAGCCACCAAAATCGATGTCTTTGGTTTCAGTATGATCGTCTAGTCCTAGGCAATCGATCTATGGATTCAAAACACTGAAAAACGGCCTAAAAATTTACATCTAATCCGAAGAACGGTCGTCCGGTTTTCCAGCCTCTTGGCTCGGCTACTCAGCCATCCTCAGCCTTCAATTCTAGTCTCACAAGACTCGTACAACCTTCAAAAGCACAACCCAATCATTAGAAAAAGCCCATACATACCCAAAAGTTGATTATAAATTTCGAACAAAAACCGTACCTTCGCGAGTTTCCAGCCACCGTCTACGATGGCCCTCTCCGTGGCCACCATCCTGCTCGTCTCAGTCTGTTCTCTCACTTCCCCGTTCATGCCAACAACAGAAGATGAAGGTTTGTGAAGGTTGGGGTGGGTTGTGGTGTTTAGGTTTTGGGTTTGGTTTGAATGAAACAGATGAAGTGTAACAACCCGTTCCGAGGATTGGATTTAGTACAGTGATTAAGGTGTGATTAGTAAGGTTAATCAGGGGTTAGGTGGTCCCGAGGGGTCCGGGAACTTAGAATGACGATTTTGCCCTGGGTCGGGCAGAAATGTTGACTTTTATTTCGGGTGGTCAAATGGGAGTTGACCAGTGACCAGGACGTAGTTGAGGACATCACGAATCCGTAGGCAGGTGGCACGCCCGATTCCGACATCCGAGGAGGAAGTTGTGATGTTCGGAAGGTCGAGGGTATTATCGTAATTTTGATAACATAGGGGGAAAAGTTGACTTTTCGTATAATTGGGTTTTGGTAGGTTGACCTAGGATGGTTAGATAGTTCTTGTCGTCCTGAGTTCGATGACAGACGGTACGTGTTCATCGGACTTACGAGGCGAGAGTTACGGGTCTAGGAAGTTTCGGTAAAACCGTAAAAATGAGTTAACGAGAAGGGTATTTTGGTCATTGTGGCACATTGGGATCTGTGCAGAGAAAGCAAAATGGACGGCTGAGTTTGGGCCACATGGGTGAGAGAGAGAGGGGGATGGTGACATGTGGCAAGTGTGTAGTGGGTTCTGGGGGATTCTAAGGTGTGTGCACGGTTCTATTTTTGGGGTGTACCCGTGCCCGTGTTCGTGTTTGTGCGCAGAAGGAAACAGAAAACAGAGGGAGATCGTGAAGGAATTTGAGGGTGGTGGTGTGAGTGTTGTTGAATTGTGAGTGTGTGAGGGTGATCAGAGAGTGAGAGGGAAGCAGTGAGAGAGGTTGACGGTGTGGTGGTTGTGTGTGAAGGTGTCAAGAGCTGCGGGGAAAACCAGGGGTAAAAGCAGGGAGATTGTGAGGATTGTGGCGGTGGTAGCCGTGTACGGGGTAATTGAGACCGTGGTGGTGTCGTGCGGGTTGCGAGGAGTCAGCCACTACCAGCAGAGCTCACGACGGCGACAGGTGGCAGGTAATTTCTATTGCCCCGTGTTTATGCTCTGTTTTGGCCGTGAACTTCAAATCGGAAGTTGTGGCCTGAGAGGTTGAATCGAAGAGTCTAGGGGAGTTTAGGGAGTTTAGTTGAGTTCAGGGCGTCATTTGGTTGAGCTGCCGTGACGGGAGGTGCACGGTGGAGGTTGGCACGACGGAGGGACTCTGTGTGCCCTGTTTTCCCGTTTTGGTTCAAACCAAGAGTCGTGATCCTAGAGACTGAGTCGAAGGTCTAGGAGAGTCGGGTTAGGTTCCTTGAGGTTCTAGGAACCGTCTGGTCTTGCCACTGTGAAGGGAGGTTACCGGGGTGGCCGGATCGTGAAACAGAGTTTTGGGAGGTGTGAGTTCGAGCTTGAGACGACGGGTAGGAGGCTGTGTTGAGGTGATTGGAGGATGGGGATGCTTAGAGTAAGGTTGGACGAAGCTATAGGTGAAGGAAGGAGGTGTTTTGGTGCAGGTACGGCGGAGAACCGTTGACGCCGGTTCAGCTGTAGCCTACTGTGTTGAACCGGGTCGACGTGAGGTTGAAGGTGCACTGTAGCTGGCGCGTGGGGCCACGCGCAGCCACTTTGGGCGGCGCGTGGAGGCGCGTGCGGCGGTTCTGGGAGAGACGGTCAATATAGTTTTTGGTCTAGGAGTTGTGGTGAGTTCAATGGAGTTGGTTTCGAGTCAATCGGAAGCCGTTTGAGTGTAGCTTCGCGAGGGTGAATGTTTAGGGTCCCGGGTTCTTACGTTTAGGAGTCGGGGAATTTTGAGGATATTTAGGTGAACCTTCGTAGACGTATTAGTGACGTATTTTGACGGTGATTGACAGGATTGGGATTTCCCGAGGAAGCCGAGGAACGGGCTGGACGTTCGGGACGCGAGTAGGGCTCAGCACTGTGAGTGGACCCTTTCTCTAAACTCGAGCATGCATAACTGTTTTCTATAATGGTCTTATGGTTTTCAATCATGATTTTGTGTTATCGAATATGTTTGGTCGGTTTTGCATTATTACACGTTTTTCGAGGAAAGTGGCTTTTAGCACGTTTTACGAGGAATGGTTGGTTTTTGGAATATATATGATGAGTTTGGGATTTCAAGTGATAAAGGGTTATCAATGGTTATAAGTGGATTTTGGAACATGCTTTCAATGATCAAAGTTTTTGGTTTTAGAAACGGATTTTGGAAATGGAATTTGGTTTTAAGATTGGAAAGTGGACTCCGGATTTGGGTTCGGAATGACGGTTCTGGATGCCGGGAAGGGCATCGGACCAGTGATTTCGGATTCGGGTTTGGATGTGGATTGGTAAATGGTTTTCAAATGATTTTGGGATTGGATTTGCTGGATCTGGATATTGGGTTTAAAGACCCGGATATATGTGACGGGGGACCGGCCGGATTGGGTTTAAAGACCCGGATTGAGTTTAAAGACTCGGGAGTTTAAAGACTCGGATATATATTGATTTTCCCCCGTAGGCCTTGAGTTTAAAGACTCGGGAGTTTAAAGACTCGGATATGATTAAGGCCTGGATTGAGTTTAAAGACTCGGGAGTTTAAAGACTCGGATAGATCCAGCAGGTTTGATCGGGACATTTATGAGTTAATGTTCATGGTTTATGATACAGTTTTCTGATACTCATGTTATGGTTTCTTATGATATTTTATAGTGTTTCTGTTTCTTATGATGTTTAAGAATGATTCTTTTATAAATGTGTTTATAACTGCTGGTTATGCATGTGTTTTCAAAACGGAGGGTTTAACTCGGTTTTCTTATAAAATGGTTTTTGAACTTTTGTACCTTCTGGTCCACTCACATCTTCTGTTTTAAATTGCCCTCCAGGTTGTGGAGCTAGCGCGGGGTCTTGACGTCGAGGCAGTGTCCAAGGCATAGAAGTGACGTGAGGGATCCTAGAAGAGTTTAAAGGCTTCTGTGTGCGTGTACTTTCTCGGTTTTTATTTTCCTTGAAATGTAGTGCTATGCTCTGTAAACGATAAGGATTTTGGGATATTACGTAATTACTCCTGCATTTGACTGGGTTCGAGTAAGTGTTCCTTAAGTGTTGTGTTGGGAAGTCAGACGGGAGCGGGATTTACCTCGGGTTTCGGGGTGAAACCGGGGTGGGTCCTGACAATTGGTATCAGAGCATAGGTCTGTCGAGTTTGTTGGGTCTGTCGGTTTGTGAGGTTGTGTTTCAGTTGTTTGACTACTTCTATGCCTCTTTCAGCATGCGGTTGACGATGCCTCCGAGACGTAGACCCTCTCCACAACCTGAAGAAGTAGCCAGAGAGACGGAGAGTGCCACGATTGAGCGAGCCCAGCGGCTCGGGGCTACTACTTTTAGTGGTGGGGCTGATCCTGAGGAAGCCCAGAGGTGGATTACTAGACTGGAGCGGATTTTTGCGGTGATGCATTGTCCGCCGGGGGAACGAGTGTTGCTGGCTACCTTTTTACTAGATGGTGCGGCGTATGAGTGGTGGTATACCCTCGAGTTGTCCGGTTGGGATGTCCATAGTGTGACCTGGGAGATGTTCAGGGAACGGTTTCTGGAGCAGTATTATCCTCGTTCTTTCCGGGATGCCAAGGAGGCGGAGTTTCTGCAGCTCCAGCAGGGGAATATGACCGTGGCAGAGTATGAACGGAAGTTCCAGATGTTGTCTCGGTTTGCTCCTGCTTTTGTGGCCACTGAAGCCGAGAAGTGCCGTAGGTTTGAGTTGGGTTTGCGCGGTGAGATTCGAGCCGTAGTGACAGCTGGATCTTTTGCTACCCTCCGAAATTTGTCGGATGCTGCGGTGCGAGTTGAGGCTAGTTTGCCGGTGCGACGCCGGGAACCTTCTATTCCGGGAGCTTCGAGCCAGCGGACACCGAAAAGAGGTAACTTCGGTGGATCGTCCTCGTCGGGCGATGATCGTTTTGGTAGGCCTGGCAGTGCCCAGAGTTCAAGATTTTGGGGTTACCGAGCACCGCCGACTCCGCAAGCGAGTGCGACGTCGGTAGCGTCCACAGGGAGACCGAGCAGTGGACCCGGCTGGAATGTGTGTTTCTACTGCGGGGAGCGAGGTCATTTCCGACGTGAGTGTTCACTGTTGCCACAGGAAGGTGGTGTAGGCAGAGGAGTAGCGGAGTCCTGACAGAGTACAGCCTCAGGGACAGCGGGCACTAGAGGAGGTGGTGGCACAGCCACGAGTAGTTCGAGGGGACGTGGTAGAGCGTCAGGATCTCAGGCCCGGGTGTTCTCGATGACTCAGCAGGAGGATCAGTCGACACCAGATACGGAGACAGGTACTTGTTTCACTTTTGGTTGTCCTGCTGGTTTGGTGTTTGGATTTCGGGGTAGAGTCTAGGAGTTAAGTTCCGTAGGAGGGTGACGGAAGGTATAGGAAAGGAGTGACTATAACTGATCGATTGGAGACTGTGGAAGGAGAGAACCCACAAGCTAGAGTTTGCCTTTAGGACTTTGTGAAGTTAGTCCGACCGTGGCCGGAATAGTAGCCGAGGGAGATGGGTGGTTGTATACGAGGAGGTACTCTATGACTTCTGTCGGGTACTGTGACATGAGGTATTTTATAATACCTTTGTTTTCTGTTCATAGAGTTTCCCTTGCGTACACCATGTAGTTGTTACATAGCTAGGGTGGCTGTGGTAACAGTAGTTGGGGATGGAGTGAAATACCCAAGGTGGAGATGATAGACAGGAAACTTAGGAGAGGTTGTTCTTTGCCGAGTAGGAGACCCTAGGTGTCGGGGACTAGCTGTGGAATTTCGGGGACGAAATTCTTTTTAGGTGGGTAGATTGTAACAACCCGTTCCGAGGATTGGATTTAGTACAGTGATTAAGGTGTGATTAGTAAGGTTAATCAGGGGTTAGGTGGTCCCGAGGGGTCCGGGAACTTAGAATGACGATTTTGCCCTGGGTCGGGCAGAAATGTTGACTTTTATTTCGGGTGGTCAAATGGGAGTTGACCAGTGACCAGGACGTAGTTGAGGACATCACGAATCCGTAGGCAGGTGGCACGCCCGATTCCGACATCCGAGGAGGAAGTTGTGATGTTCGGAAGGTCGAGGGTATTATCGTAATTTTGATAACATAGGGGGAAAAGTTGACTTTTCGTATAATTGGGTTTTGGTAGGTTGACCTAGGATGGTTAGATAGTTCTTGTCGTCCTGAGTTCGATGACAGGCGGTACGTGTTCATCGGACTTACGAGGCGAGAGTTACGGGTCTAGGAAGTTTCGGTAAAACCGTAAAAATGAGTTAACGAGAAGGGTATTTTGGTCATTGTGGCACATTGGGATCTGTGCAGAGAAAGCAAAATGGACGGCTGAGTTTGGGCCACATGGGTGAGAGAGAGAGGGGGATGGTGACATGTGGCAAGTGTGTAGTGGGTTCTGGGGGATTCTAAGGTGTGTGCACGGTTCTATTTTTGGGGTGTACCCGTGCCCGTGTTCGTGTTTGTGCGCAGAAGGAAACAGAAAACAGAGGGAGATCGTGAAGGAATTTGAGGGTGGTGGTGTGAGTGTTGTTGAATTGTGAGTGTGTGAGGGTGATCAGAGAGTGAGAGGGAAGCAGTGAGAGAGGTTGACGGTGTGGTGGTTGTGTGTGAAGGTGTCAAGAGCTGCGGGGAAAACCAGGGGTAAAAGCAGGGAGATTGTGAGGATTGTGGCGGTGGTAGCCGTGTACGGGGTAATTGAGACCGTGGTGGTGTCGTGCGGGTTGCGAGGAGTCAGCCACTACCAGCAGAGCTCACGACGGCGACAGGTGGCAGGTAATTTCTATTGCCCCGTGTTTATGCTCTGTTTTGGCCGTGAACTTCAAATCGGAAGTTGTGGCCTGAGAGGTTGAATCGAAGAGTCTAGGGGAGTTTAGGGAGTTTAGTTGAGTTCAGGGCGTCATTTGGTTGAGCTGCCGTGACGGGAGGTGCACGGTGGAGGTTGGCACGACGGAGGGACTCTGTGTGCCCTGTTTTCCCGTTTTGGTTCAAACCAAGAGTCGTGATCCTAGAGACTGAGTCGAAGGTCTAGGAGAGTCGGGTTAGGTTCCTTGAGGTTCTAGGAACCGTCTGGTCTTGCCACTGTGAAGGGAGGTTACCGGGGTGGCCGGATCGTGAAACAGAGTTTTGGGAGGTGTGAGTTCGAGCTTGAGACGACGGGTAGGAGGCTGTGTCGAGGTGATTGGAGGATGGGGATGCTTAGAGTAAGGTTGGACGAAGCTATAGGTGAAGGAAGGAGGTGTTTTGGTGCAGGTACGGCGGAGAACCGTTGACGCCGGTTCAGCTGTAGCCTACTGTGTTGAACCGGGTCGACGTGAGGTTGAAGGTGCACTGTAGCTGGCGCGTGGGGCCACGCGCAGCCACTTTGGGCGGCGCGTGGAGGCGCGTGCGGCGGTTCTGGGAGAGACGGTCAACATAGTTTTTGGTCTAGGAGTTGTGGTGAGTTCAATGGAGTTGGTTTCGAGTCAATCGGAAGCCGTTTGAGTGTAGCTTCGCGAGGGTGAATGTTTAGGGTCCCGGGTTCTTACGTTTAGGAGTCGGGGAATTTTGAGGATATTTAGGTGAACCTTCGTAGACGTATTAGTGACGTATTTTGACGGTGATTGACAGGATTGGGATTTCCCGAGGAAGCCGAGGAACGGGCTGGACGTTCGGGACGCGAGTAGGGCTCAGCACTGTGAGTGGACCCTTTCTCTAAACTCGAGCATGCATAACTGTTTTCTATAATGGTCTTATGGTTTTCAATCATGATTTTGTGTTATCGAATATGTTTGGTCGGTTTTGCATTATTACACGTTTTTCGAGGAAAGTGGCTTTTAGCACGTTTTACGAGGAATGGTTGGTTTTTGGAATATATATGATGAGTTTGGGATTTCAAATGATAAAGGGTTATCAATGGTTATAAGTGGATTTTGGAACATGCTTTCAATGATCAAAGTTTTTGGTTTTAGAAACGGATTTTGGAAATGGAATTTGGTTTTAAGATTGGAAAGTGGACTCCGGATTTGGGTTCGGAATGACGGTTCTGGATGCCGGGAAGGGCATCGGACCAGTGATTTCGGATTCGGGTTTGGATGTGGATTGGTAAATGGTTTTCAAATGATTTTGGGATTGGATTTGCTGGATCTGGATATTGGGTTTAAAGACCCGGATATATGTGACGGGGGACCGGCCGGATTGGGTTTAAAGACCCGGATTGAGTTTAAAGACTCGGGAGTTTAAAGACTCGGATATATATTGATTTTCCCCCGTAGGCCTTGAGTTTAAAGACTCGGGAGTTTAAAGACTCGGATATGATTAAGGCCTGGATTGAGTTTAAAGACTCGGGAGTTTAAAGACTCGGATAGATCCAGCAGGTTTGATCGGGACATTTATGAGTTAATGTTCATGGTTTATGATACAGTTTTCTGATACTCATGTTATGGTTTCTTATGATATTTTATAGTGTTTCTGTTTCTTATGATGTTTAAGAATGATTCTTTTATAAATGTGTTTATAACTGCTGGTTATGCATGTGTTTTCAAAACGGAGGGTTTAACTCGGTTTTCTTATAAAATGGTTTTTGAACTTTTGTACCTTCTGGTCCACTCACATCTTCTGTTTTAAATTGCCCTCCAGGTTGTGGAGCTAGCGCGGGGTCTTGACGTCGAGGCAGTGTCCAAGGCATAGAAGTGACGTGAGGGATCCTAGAAGAGTTTAAAGGCTTCTGTGTGCGTGTACTTTCTCGGTTTTTATTTTCCTTGAAATGTAGTGCTATGCTCTGTAAACGATAAGGATTTTGGGATATTACGTAATTACTCCTGCGTTTGACTGGGTTCGAGTAAGTGTTCCTTAAGTGTTGTGTTGGGAAGTCAGACGGGAGCGGGATTTACCTCGGGTTTCGGGGTGAAACCGGGGTGGGTCCTGACATGAAGTTGATTGGTGCATGTATGTGTGTTTGTGAGCAATGAATGAGTGACACTTGTCACTCATCCATTGGGCCTATTCAAAAATATTTGGGCCCACTTAATGACAAACGGTACTCGTCTCGTAAAACGTGTAATAGTACCTCAAAACTTCCATGACCCGTAACTTTCCCATCGAACGTCCAATTTCGACGTGCCACCTATCTATGGACTCGTATTGACTTGTTCTACGAAACGGTCCTTGGTCCTTGTACATTGGACCTCCCGGGTCAAAAGTTAATTTTTTACCCTCGTCTAGGGGCAAAATCGTAATTTCGCCCTGAACGTCCAAAAATTCTCATCTAATCCCCGATTAGCCTCGTTAATTCACTATTAAATCTTAATTAATCCCAAAAATTTGGGACGGGTCGATACATTTTAACTCAGAGTGTGAGTCCGTGTGAATTTGAAAGCAAGGTTGTGATTTGAATACTGATTTGGTATGGTTGATTTGGTGAAATCTGGATTTATGAAGTGAGTTCTAGATACCGGTTTATTATGGATTTGTGGAAATGCTTTGTAAAAGCTATGTCTCGGGCATATGTATTCCCTGTTGAAATGTTTTTACTTGATTTGAGACATAAATGGTTTTAAAATGAATTTGCTAGATTCGATGACTGTGATATTGAGTTTAATGACTCAAGAGTTTAAAGACTTGTTAACCTAAGAGGCTTGATATGATATTAAGTTTAATGACTCGGAAGTTTAAAGGCTCGTTAACGCGGGAGGCCTGATATGATATTGAGTTTAAAGAGTCAGAAGTTTAAAGACTCAGATTCTTATATATGTGATTACTCTGAATTCTAGTATTTTTAATTTATCAATATTTATGTCCAGATATTTTCTATCATGATTTTTTTGGTGAACATTTGTTTTGGAAAAACGTGGGGCATGGGAATTTAGAAACATTTTTGGATTTTACTGGTCCACTGTTTATACTTAATTTGAATTCACATTATTACTCATGTGTTATGATCTGCATGCATGTTTACAAAACTGGAGGGTAAGATTGATTTTTCAAAAATGTGTTTTCAAATGATATTATTTTTGTCCACTCACACTTTTGATGTTTTATTGACCATCCAAGTCGTGGCACGAAGATCGGGGCTAATCGAGAGGTGGAGGCCTGAGTGGGAATCAGTGCGACTATGCTTTGTTTGGCAAGTGTTGAGGATGTTTTCAGAACTTTCCTTGTCTTGTCAAACGGGAGCAAGACCGGGCATGGTTATCAAAGTCCTTTCGGGACGGGTCCTGTCACCAAGAGCAACAAATCACCCAAATCCACCCACTGGTGTCTTTTGTGCCTCCCACAGCGTAAGAGCAGTTACTCAAGTATGTGAACCAAAAGATCGACCACGACCGCTCTATCTACCTTCAGCCATTCTAGTCCCATTAGCAGAAGTTTGATTCCCTTCCGATGTACCAAAATTTGAAATCGTCCTTTGAACTTGATTAGTAACATCAAAACGTGTCCTGCTACCATCTGGTCAGTACAGACAATCCCTCTCAAAAAGACTGGGATCATGAAAAAAGTAACAATTGGCGTACCGAGTCACTTAGGTCGATTACTCTGCTCTTCAGCCGACGGAATAGAAACCTACTTACTGAACAGGTGGTTGGGGTCTCAGGGCAAAACTTTGAGTACCTTTCTAACCATCTCCACTATCGTCCCAGACTAGATCGAGTACCACCAGAAAATTCAGGGTAAAAATTACCCTTATTTGGAATTCCCTGACTCGTCAATTCATAATCTTGATGCTTTTGGTGTCTTCCAGAGCTAGTAGGCTGCTCTTGCACGCGAAAACTTCCCTCAACTTTATTGGCAAGATCTGACAGCACTCTCAGGGTGGCAAAGGATCTCAATGTCATAATGGCTCTAATTTCACCTTGTAAACCCAATTCGAATAATCAACACATATCTACCTCAGTGGCCACACGAGCCGGGGCAAAACAGGAAAATTCAAAAATTTCTACTCGTATTGAGCCATTGTCATACTCCTCTGTTGCAATTGCAAGAACTCAACCTCTCTAGAGCGAGGGTAAAACTGATCTAAGATTCTATCTCAAAATATTTCATAGGTCAACGTGTGGGCATTCAAGCCCATCATCTGTAATCCACCCCACCACCAATATGCATAACCATCCAACAAGAAAGTGGCTATCAACAACATATCCTCTGGAAGATATTGCATGACCTCAAAGATCCTCTCCAGGCGAGTAATCAATTCATTCACCTCATATGGGCTTGCCTCGCCTATAAACTCAGTTGCTCCCAACCGCTGAGCTCTCCAAATATTTGTGCCCTATCTATCCCTATCCATCTCTAAAAACTATGCACAAGGCTCATGTCTTGGAGGCAAGACATTCAAAAACAAAAATCAATACCGACTTTACTCTGATACCAAGTTGACAGGACCCGCTCCTAAAACACTTTATCATACTCGGTCTTGCTCTCGTATGAAAAATAGTCGAAAATAGCGAAACTACTCTCAACACTTACCATACAAAGGATACTTAAACTAACCTTCTACTTATGCCTCCACCTTACGTTTAGTCCTAATCTTCGTGCACCGGCCTCTAGAAGGTCATTGAAAACATGAAACGTTTGAGTGGACAAAAGTAAACAATTTAAAGGCACGTTTCCCAAGGAAAATAAACATTTACCCTCAATTTTTCTAAAACATGCATGCATAGAATAAAATGTAAACAATCGAAATTGAAATCAATCAATCACATCAAATCAACCAATCCAATATCAATAAGACAAACCAACCAATCAATACTAATAAATCAAACTATCAAATCCAATATCAATCAACCAACCAATCCTCAGTAACCTGACCTCTGCTGGCTACACACCTTGGCCGTAGCCAGTTGGATATCTTGTCTATGTAGACAATCTTAGGATCTGCGAAGTTGAGCTATAGACATCTGAATCCCACCTTCTAGAATCACCAACATCTGGGAAGCCACCCAAGGCTCAAGCTACTCCTATCTGGGAAGCTCGGTCTCAGGATCTGCGGAGCCGAGCTCCGGACGTCTAAGCGCTGACCATGTCCGAGGATGGTTGACCGTGAAAAAATAATTCACAAAGTTAAGAAAACTCATTTAACACATATCATTAAATTAAAACAAGGTCAAAACACCTTTAAGATTGGGCATGAGCCCAAAACCCAATTTACACAAGATATCGTAAAATACATATTAAAAAATCAATCAATAATTCTTGAAAAAACATCAAATAATCATTTTGAAATGATAATTAAACTATTGCAACATAAATCATGCAATAAATCAATTAAAATATTTAATTATGCATGCATAATAATTTATAAAATAAAAGTCCACTCACACACCGTCCTCATAATTAAATCTCGAACAGCACGTTCCTCCGTAATACTGGAAGCTGTACTGTCTGCCATAAATCACCACCAAGGGTAACTAACATCTCAAATAATCTTACATTTAAATCCTCTAATTTTCCAGAATAAACACGAATTTAAAATCTAACATAACACTTCGGACACCCAAAATTACCCGAGGCAATGTCTGAGCCACTCGAAACCTACGCCAACATGTTTGTAACGTCAAATGGTATGAAGTTTTGTTGGATGGAAATCCAGATGGTAGAGAACGTGTCTCCATGCACCGTTGATGACCCGTACACATGGGCCTCACATGCCTGCAGTAGAGGACATCTTCCTTCTCTCGCATGTAAACCCATTTTACTAGTTTCGGGTTCCTCGACCTAGTAGGTTGAGCTGCCCATATCTTCCTCATTTCTCGTCCATTTTTCATGTTCCAATAATCAATCTTCATCTAATCAATTCTAGGAATAGTTCTATGATGTCAAAACACAAAGAACTTACCTCAATTTTCTAGAAAATACTTATTTGAAGCTTATTTTCCAAGCTTTCTCATGCACAAACCTTCATTTTTTCTAACCAATATTAATCCCAGGAACCCAACTAGGAGTTTGGATAACTTGGTCGCAATCTTAGAGGCTTCAAACAACTCACACGATAAATTTACGATATTAATCTCTCTCGATTCGCTTCCTTCCTTTCTCTCATCCTCTTTCTTTCTTTCTTTCTTTTTTCTTCTCCTTTCTTCTTCCTTCTCTACTCCTGTAACAACTCGGATCTCGAGGAAACGTGAAATTGAAAAATTTAAGGAGAAAATGACGATTTTGCCCTATGAAAGTCAAAATGTTGACTTTTTTATTGAGACGCTATTTGAGGGTTTCAAAAAGACTAATTCAATGGTCTTGAGATCCTGAGTTCGTAGACAGGCAACATGCCAAAATAAAAAAAAGGTCGGACGAAATTGATCGTTTTGCCCCTAAGTCCAAATGTTGACTTTTCTTGGTCAAAGTCAAAATGTTGACTTTTGACCGTGACCTCGTTTAGTTGATTCGAGTGGATCGTTATGAAGGGCTCGACTTCCCAAGTACGTTGACAGGTGGCATGTTAGAAACAGAGTTTGGTTGGTTTCATTCTTGGTCTAAGTTACGTAGAGGCGTTTTGGTAATTTTGGTCATTTCGCATTAAGGCCCTATGGGATGCTACCAAGTGTCAGTTCTAGAGAATTATGACATTTTTTCTCTCCCACCGACTCACTCTCTTATATAAGAAGGTGAATGTGCTGATTATGGCTTTCAGTGGATCATGGCTAAAGCCATGGTTGATGATAAACCAAAAGGAAGAACGAGGGAGATGACGGGAGGAAAGCATGGAAAAGAAGGAGTGATTGAGGGGAGGAGATCATGACGGAGAGACGAGAGTCATGGTGGTAGTTTGAGGTTGGGAAATCCCCATAACTCGTGAGCCCAAAACTCCTTCGACATGTTCAAAATCTCACACCTCTGTTTGAGGTCTGGTGGGTTGTAACCCGATATCCCAACGTTCTTCTGGGAGCCCTAGGATCGAGCTGGACTTGAAATGAGGGATTTGGATACAGAACACACTCTAGGATGAAGTTCAAACCTCGACTGAGAAAAGAAGGTATTGACCCTTAACCATTAATCATTCTTTCTTTGTTTTGAGATCACATAACCAATCTAGAGAGGCATTAGATGATAGTGGTCAAATAGAAGTGAAATAGAGTGAAAAACTACAGAGATAGAATCGGGTCAAGTCGCTGGTCATATGACCCAGTTGTAGGGAAATCGAGTGAGGAAAAAACAATGTAGCATACACTGTAGCTGGCATGTGGCCCCTATGTGCAGCCTTTTTTTGGTGGCGAGTGGGGGCGAGTAAGGGTAGCTTTCGAGGTAATGTAAGCATGAACGTTATAGTATTTGATGTTACGGATTCCAACGGTACAATTTTTGAGGCGATCGAAATTGCAGAATTCCATGCAAAACGGGGTTCGACGATACAGAGGTGTGTGAGTGGACTTTTTTTTTTCTTAAACTATTATTCATGCATACTTACATGATTTAAATGTGTTTCTATGTGCTTTGGTAATAATTGGATGATTGGAAATTTTATCGGATTTTCGGTGATTTCATGAATATTTTATTATTATTTTATTGCACGTTTCACGAGGATTTACGTAAAATACATTTTGGATTCCGATTCGAATATGATTTTAGGATTTAGTATGAAATGTGATTTGAAAGATTATAATATTAAAATTTTGTGATTTTCGTATGATTTCTGGACGGGTTTTCTTAAGTATATCAGTTGTACGTTTTACGAGGTTTCGTGAGATTATGATTTCAAACTTCTTATAAATTGTGGACTTGAGATAAATATGGTTTGTGACATGAGATCTTATGACATTGGAATATGATTTTTCGGTTATTTTTACGGGGAATTGTTTTAAAGCGCGTTTTACGAGAATTGAGTTGAGTTATATTTTGGGCTTAGGCCTGAAATTCTAATTGTGGGTTTGACTTGTGATATTGAAATTTGTTATGAACATGTGTTTCTTAATACACATGATGTGTAATGTTATGATGATGTGTGGTGATTGTGAGGATTCAATGTGAGTCCCAGATGTCGAGCTCGGGGCTCCAAATCTTTAGATTGATATTGTGGTGGCGACTCAGACGTCAAGACAAGAGCTCTGAATCCCCAGTGAGTGTGTGATGGCCTACCAATAGTGCCTTTTGTGATGTGATGATTGATGTTGTGCTTGTGTATTGATGATGACTTGGATATAGGTAAGTTATGTGCTATTGATGGTTATGGATTGATTATGTGGATTGACGTGATGGTTTGTGAGATATGATGAATGTTGTGGTTGTACCTATTGATTGCTTAGTCACGTCCAGTTGGGCTCCAGCTCCTGAGTGAGATTGTCATGTGCCTGTCAGTGGGGTAGTGGTTTCATTTGTGATATTGTGGTGATGGTGGGTTATTGTTAGTGATGTGTTGTCTTTGTGTTGATGGTTGTGATGTTGGGTGATGGTCATATTGACTTACTAAGGTCTTAGACGGTTTAATGTTATTTTCAATTTGAGAACTGTTCCACATATTTTCGAGGTTATGAATGTGTTTTGTTTTAATCTAAGTGAATGAGTTTTGAAATGAAATGATTTTCGTATGTATGCATAGTTTTGGAAAACGAAGGGTAAATGCCGGTTTTTTTCAAACGATGTTTTAAACTATTCCTTTTGTCCATTCACACATTTTCTTAGTTTTGTGACCTTCAACGGGTGTTGCACGAGAATTGAGGCTCGAGAGTTGAAGGCATAAATTAGCGAGATTTACGTTTATCTCTTGTCTGAAGGGAGTAGGGTTTGAGTGTACTATTCTTGTGTATTCAGGTAAGGTCCTATCAAGTCCTCTCTTCCTCTCTCATTTTGTCACGATTTTTGGTTTTTTTTAACGCACACACAACACACACACATGCACCCTATGTCGGTGCATGACAAGAGATAAGGGAACGAAGGAGTTAAGGGAACAAAGGAGATAAAGACACTTGTCAACATCACAAAATATCTCCCCTTGTGAAATTACTAAAATGCCCCTAGTATCAAAATTACCAAAATACCTAAAACCAATTTTGACCCGACATGAACTCAATCGATCGATCTCTGATTCCGGCATTACTGCATGTTTGTGGATTCAAGATTCCGAGACCTACATAATGGTTCTCACAAAAAGTCCAAAAAGTGTCGGAGGAAGTTAGCTTTTGACCTATAAACAAACTTTTCGAAATTACATTTCTCAAATTTGCAGGTCGTTACAAGGCAACTCTGCATGTGTTGTACGTGACTGATGTTAGTATCTAATATAGTTAGATGTTGAGTTATATATATATATAATAGTATAGATTTATTGTAATGTGTAAAGATTATTACATTGAATGAAATACAAAATGTTCTTCATTCTATCGCTCCGGCCCTTCCTTGTCTTTTCTCCTTTCTTCTTCGTTTAATTGCTTTCTTCTTCGTTTAATTGTAGAACTTTTAACACATACACTTTCACTTTGCAGTAAGTACACGGGATTCAATAAAGCATATGTCAACTGGAATAAACGACCATATGTGAAATTAGTAAGGTAGAAAAGATCCACCCCAATTTTTTTTTTTGATAAATTAAAATATTATAAGGGACTAGCCCAAAGCAAACCTGGAAACCAAGAAGGGAATCAACAAAAATGAAAAGAAAAAGAACCAAAGCAAACCTGGAAACCAAGAAGGGAATCAACAAAAACGAAAAGAAAAAGAACCTGAGCAACAAGAGACCTAGGAAACAAAGAGCAAACAGCCCAGAAACTGAGCAGACAGCCCAGAAACTGAGCAGAAAAAAAAAAAAAAAAAAAAGAACAAGCCAATCTAGCCTAAACTAGATCAGAAACCTAACCCTCACAACAAACCAAGAAAGAAACTAAACTACCCAACACCAGCTAAAGGGACGTTCCAAGAGCTAGCACACAAGGAATTGGCTGCAGTGGGAGGAAGCTACTAACAATGATGACACCCCAAAATTTACTTAAAATATGAGAAGGTTTATTATGGTGCGCCTTTTGAAGAACTTACTAACAATGATGACTTCGCACAATGCTAGCCGAGCTCACTAACTAAGATAACTTGGTAGCGTAAAATAAGAAAATCTACAAATACAATAGTTTTGGTTATTTAAGTACCATTGATTTAAATAATCAATGAATATGAATAATTGATTTAAATAATCATGGACATGAATAATTGCATTTATAATTTTAATGGTTAGGATGAAAATAACCGCAGTTAGCCAACCGTGGTTATTATGCACATCTTATACCAAGGGGTATGCCAAAATATTAGCTAACGGTAACACAGAGGTGAATTCATAAACGGAGGAAAAACTTTTTTTATATTTTTAATGCAATGACATTAGAAGAAGGGATTACATTGCACACAATGATATCAACCTCAAAATTTATGAGAGTCAAATTTGAGACTTCTTATATAACATACGGAGATAAGTATCACTAGATTATAAGGGCTCGTTTGGTATTGCTTTGTAAAACAATTTTTAAAAAAACAAAAAAAAAAGATTTTGTATTGAGAATGTGTGATGGTAGAGGCAGCATTGGAGGTTGTGGTGTGGTGGCGATTATGGGATGGTGGTAAAAAATAAATTGAAAAATAAATTAATTAGTGATGATAAAATCAATGAATCAATTAGTGATGATGGTTTTGACAAAAATAAAATAAAATTGTGATGATCCCATGAAAATAACCATTATATCATCCTACGAAAAATATTAAAAAACACCAAAAAAAAAAAAAAAAAGACTTTTGGATGGCCTTGCCCGGGCAGAGGGAGGGGCTATTTTAGTCTCTAAGGCTTGTCTTTGCCTTTGGCTATAATTTGCCCAATAGAACAAAAAAGGTAGGGAAAGGGGGCTAGGAGAAATGCATTAGATGTGCTCTAAGTGGCTACAAACGAAAAACTCAGAAAAAAAAAATAAAAATCGGAAAGACTTGTTTTGACGTTTCTGGTTTGATCCTCTTTAGTTTTGATACAGAGCCCAGCCCAGCAATTTTTTTTTTCTTTTTTTGATACAGAGCTGAGCTAATCTTTGATCAACCAGCTCAATACAATATACTTGAAGTAAATAAGAAAATAAAGCAGCAATTAGGGTTTTTACGTAAACCCCTGGCTATTCGCGTACCTATACCTCTCTGTATCGCAATTCGAGAGCAGTAGGGTTTCAGACAGAAGACTGTGAGCTCCCAATGGCGGCAAAAGCAGGAAACCCCAGGAAGAGCCGAAACCCCGATCTGATTCCCGGGGTGGGTAAGTTCTCGAGGTCCAAGATGTACCACAAGCGGGGTCTTTGGGCCATCAAGGCCAAAAATGGCGGCGTTTTCCCACGCCATGACCCAAAGCCAGCGGCTGAGACCAAAGCCGAGAAGCCACCCAAGTTCTACCCTGCCGACGATGTCAAGAAGCCGCTTGTCAACATGCGCAAGGCCAGGCCCACCAAGCTTAGGTTATCCTTTTGATTTTTTTTTTGGGAAGTAGAATAATGGCTTTCGCTTGTTTTTAAATTTTTTGATTTGATTGTTTTATGCAGGGCTAGTATTACACCAGGGACGGTGTTGATTATATTGGCTGGAAGGTTTAAGGGCAAGAGAGTCGTTTTCCTTACGCAGCTTACATCTGGATTGCTTCTTGTTACTGGTGAGCTTTCCCTTTCACTTTCACTTACATTTTCTCTGTAATGATTTCTTGTAGTGGTCGTGTCTGGGTTGAATGGAACTTGTACAGTTGTATGGTTAAGTTAATAACTGTATATTTCTTAATTTTTTTAATTGGAAGTTTGATATTGTCACTATAACTGGTCCATGTGGTACATTTGAATTCTCCGATGCCAGATTTTTTACCTTTTACTTATGTAATTTTCTCCGCTCTGATCTCTGCCAAATTTCACAGCTGTGTCTTGTACCTGCACCAGAAAAAAATTGGTGAATCAAAGGTTGCTTTTGTTTTATGTTATTGCATAGCGGGCTTGTGAGTTGTGAGATTACTCCCCTCCCATCAAATGTGATAATTTTTGGGGCCAAGTTCTTTTGAAATGGGGTATTTTTCATTTAGGGTTGTTGGTATGGTGGTAACATTTTTGTTCTTAAATTATATCGAAAGACGAAACTATTCTTTGGAAACAATGAGTTAGAGTGGGAAAAAGGAATATATTTGTAGAAGATTAAGGCATGAACATTGAGGGAGTTTCCTTTCTGTTACAGCATGGATAGATGTTATTTCCTCTATTTGCGATACGTGATCTAATATCTTGGTTGCTTTCTCTAATTTATGTAAATGTGTTTTTTTTGAGAATATCATCTCTGTACCTTGCATTATGCACTTGTGATGGTTTGAAATACATATGCTTAATATATATATATATATATGATTTTAGCTTCATTAGCCCTGCTATATATGGCTTTTTGCCTTGATGACTATAATTTCCAGGCCTTCAACTTCCGTACGACTTTGATTTGGCGTCCAATTGTTTCTTATCAAAAGATTTGTCCTTTGTTTTACGTTTGTGGGTCTGGTTATTTTTTAAACCCTTATTTTCTTTTTAATTCCGTGTTGGTTAAAAATGAGTTTGTAATTTCTTGGGCTTGCCTGGTCCTTGCAAGATTGTGTTGTAATCTCCATCTTACTCCAATGCTGCTTTTATATCATTGCAGGGCCCTTCAAAATTAATGGTGTTCCTTTGAGACGTGTGAATCAGGCTTATGTGATTGGCACTTCCACCAAGGTTGACATTTCTGCAGTTAATGCAGAAAAGTTTGATGACAAATATTTTGCTAAGCAAGTCGAAAAGAAGAAGAAGGGGGAGGGAGAATTTTTTGAGGCAGAGAAAGAGGTTAGTTTTATTGCCTCTTCATTTACATACACTTACACTTATCTGCAAAGACTTAAACTTAAAAGTTGTAACTTGTGCTGATGCCATAGCAGACATCTAATTTGGTCTATTATTGCCCTGGTTCGGAAAATTGTTCTACAAAAGTATTTTCTCATACTTTATTCTGTTATTTTTTGGTTTTCCTTCATATCTGTGGTCTTATTGAATCTTTTCGTTTCTCTCACCATTTTCATTTGATTTTTTTTTTTTCCCCATGTTCTTAAACGATGGTCATGCCCTCATCTGTTTTCTACTAGCTCGATCCCTTCTAAATGCTAATGGTAGTATAATGTCCATCAAATCTTTAATGTTTTATTTCTCTCTTAATATTTTCCTCGACAACAAATTTTGTAGGAAAAGAATGTTCTTCCACAAGGGAAGAAAGATGATCAGAAGAGTGTGGATGGTTCATTGATAAAGTCTATTGAGGCTGTCCCAGAGTTGAAAACATACTTAGCGGCGAGATTCTCTCTCAAGTCAGGCATGAAGCCTCATGAGCTTGTGTTTTAGACCATTATCTGATACAGTATTGGTTAGGCTAATTTGTCGACTTGGGGTTATTTGTTTCAGATTTTCAGAGGGTTTGTATTTTCCTCCTGACATACCCAAACTTGTGTTTATCGGTTTTATGCTCTATGCAAGATTCTGTTTTTGCTCATTTTGAATTTTCCGGGTTTCAATTACAAGTAATTTCAACCGATTCTGGAGTGTTGGGACGAGCATAATAGTCAAGCATAAAATTTTATTGCCTGGTTTTCATGAGATTTATTTCTCAACAAAGCAACCATCAGATGGTACAGACATTACTCAAATAGATACAGATGCCGCAAACAACCATATGATGATTCTCAAAGCATGCTATCGGCGCGAGATGGCAGTCTTCGGAAGAAGTTGCTTGGCACTGAAGGCAGCTTGCTTTGAAATCTAGGATGTCTCATCCAAACAATCCCTGCAATAAGAGCAATCATCTTGAAGGGTGTCACATAGAGAACCACAGCAACTACAAGGCACAAAAATACAAAGAGGCTACTTGCTCTCGGGTCTCTCCAACTTAGCACAGCCTGAAACCTCTCACCCTGAGTTGCAATGTCTCCAACCACCGTCTGAATTCTCCCCGCCACGCTTCTTAGCCGATCATATCTCATTCGCACCACATCTTGAGCCCTGGATGTAGGGAATGTGTCAAACTCTTCATCCATTTCATCCCCGTGGACTGCCTCTGCCCAAGAAAGCTTAGTGTCCATATGAGGAGGATGCCTTGGGCGAAACCGAAAATTCCACAACCCAATAAGAAACATGTAGAGAAACATAGTCGGGAGAATCAACTCAGGGTAACATATGAGTAGGAAAAAAAGGAAATGGACTAAAATTGTGGTGATCGGGTTTTTCCAATGACGAACTTCACCAAGCCATCTTGGCATGGAGATTAGGCCAGAGAACAAAGACACGATCCGAAAAAAGTTTGCTTTGCTTCTTCTCATGCTCCACATGTGGGAATCGACATCTAGCATGTATTCGACGACCTCTTTCCTTAATGGTGGCTCAGCTCTGCCAAGCCTCACAGCTACAATGTTCATAGCTTGATATCTCAAGCTATCTAACTGGTTTACAGTGAAAGAATGAAGATAATGCATTTTTGGCAGCAAGGGCTGGCCATAGAGGTAAATTAAATGAGCTAGTGAGAGGCAGGTAAGTCTTACAGCTAATTGGAGCTCCCCCATTTTTTTCAAGCCAGATGGTTGTAGGACTAGAAGTGGGTAAGAGTTTGTGTAAATCCGGTCCATTTCTAGGGTTGATAGCCGGATTCTTACTTTACCGATTCTTGAGTCATTTTTCAACCCACTTCCAGAAGCTGGTTTCTCATTTCCTCCCAAATGGCAGTTGTCAAAAACTCCCAATGTGATGACCGTGCAAGGATCGTAAACCTCCCAAGTGTATTGCTCATTCCACTTTGGATTGGAGCTTTCGATGATTGTTCTTGTCCTCACCCATTTCTGCCCATATTTGGCTACACAATAAGCATCTGTAGTTGCTTTGCCATCCTTGTTCTTCATAGGAAGAATCCCTTGAGCACTCAAAATCCCCACTTCAAGAATCCCGATTGGTTGCTTCCAAAGCTGCCTAGCAGTAGGCCTAACATCACTTATGTACAATGTCGATTCATCAAGCACATGGTAAGCACCCTCAAGGCACACTCTCAGATGGACTCTGGTTGAGAACTTGTGCTCATGCCTCTTGTCTCCCTCCAAGGCTCCAAACCCAAATTTTTCAAGGTTAAACCAACGGGAATGGACTGCCCTGTGATCCAACCGCCTTTCGAATATGGTCAGTGGAAGGCTTATCTTCCCCAGTTGCTCATCTTTAGCAGCACTCACTTTGTTCTCAACTGTAAGCACAAGCTGTTCTTCAAAGGGCTCTGCTGCTACAAACACCAAGTCTTCTTTCCACATGGGATTCGCGGTCTTGGTTGGACATATCTTTGTTTTAAGTGTCTGATTTCCAACATGAACCTTGACAAAAGCTTGTGGTGGCTGGCTTCTGTCATGTGGCTCAACATCCTGAGCTTCAATCACATTCACTCTAAGATACCAAAGCTTCGGCGAGACATAAACCTTGGAACGAATGCTAAAAACTCCCTCGCCGTGGACTGAAGCAGCATCTGTATGCCAGGCTTCTGGAAAAGCTTCATCGGCCTGTGTCCCCATCCAAACTGCAAGCATCACCTCTCCTCTAACTTTAGTATCCCCTCGCCGGTCCTCTAATCTATACCACTGAGGTGCCAAGGGGCTATCAGGCGGAACCCTTGTTGGCACTTCATTCATGTCAAACACAACTTTCCCTACATAATCATCTCTTGCCACCAGCTCTTTGTCCCTCACATAAACTTCCAGTATGGAAGATTGAATCTTGTCTTTTGAAAACGCAAAAACTTCCTTCCATTCAGGGTTTGTTTTCTTCTCAAAGTGCCGTGTTTTGCCCTTGTAATTCCCCAGCTTCACTTCTACATACGGGTCACAGCTGCCTGTCACGGGGTTCACTGGAAGATCTTTGGCCTTCACAACTCTGACATATAGATAAAACATCTGCTCAACAAGGTCGTAAGTGCTTGTAGCTCTTTCGCTGCTGATCCACCCTCCTCCTCCGCGGATTCCTCCATGTGGCCATCGCTCCCCAAGCTGAGGTTTCGTGTCTTTCAATTTGTAGTCCTCTTGGTTAGATGGTGCTGCTTCTGACTTCATTGGTGAAAAATTTTCTGTTATAATGTTTCACTGCTCCAAGAGCTTTAATACCTGAAAGACATTTGCATATCACTTAAAATTTTATAATATATGCAGCAGAAAATGAAAACTATCTCATACATATGCATCTTGGGCTGCCTCTCACCTTCAACATACAAGAAAAGCTTCCCCGCTTAAACTAGGCCTTCTTGACGACCTTCACCTCCTCTGTTAACATGCTCAAATCAGGAATTCTTGCTCAGCAAGAAATTCGCAACCATGAATTCAAACTTTTTTCCGACTTTATGGATGATCATAGGTTGTGGTTCTTAAGGCTTAAGGTACAGAGATTCTCTGGTTTCAAGAGCCACCCTCTAAAATGAAGTTAGACATTCAATCCTTCACTCTTGTGCCCATATTTTGGGGCATCTGCCACCTCCACTGCCAGTTTGACATGCCCTTTTTGGTTGCTGTCATGCAAATTGCAGAAGAATTTTGCTAAATTTGATTCCCCACTTGAGAGGACAAAGATGGGCTTTTAGACTTGGAAGTTCAAATTAAAAATAGTCACTCAAAAAAATTAGTGCAAGTTTTACTTTAAATTTCCTGGATTCTTTCACCTTTATTCTGTCTTTTTATTTTTTTTTGGGGTAAAATGGTCAAACTTCGAAAGGATCAATCCCAAATTGCCCTTCGCTACCTCCATCGTTTTGAAGATTCCAGCTCTCATGACCAGTGCATTCTTGTAATTTTGCTTCAAGCGCATCACTGGGACTTTGGGGTGAGTTCTATTCTTTCTGCTCCAAAGCTAATAATATATACAAAGCAAAAGAGATAAAGAAATCTTAAGAGAGTTAACGCATCACAAAAAGAAAAGCTTAAGGGCAGGTCACCTTGCACACAAAGATGCTTTTCATCATTATTCCCTTCCTTTATTCTCTTTATTCTTCAATAAATAAATATACATACGTTGTGACTGAGAATGTCACTTTTTAATCCTTAAACACAAATTTCGGGGATGCTTCTTAGCTCGTATGGCAGAATTCTTGTAAGTTAAACGTTACGTACACTTGTTGTATGCAAGAATTGTCGTTGTATGCAAGAATTGTCGTTCCATTCGAGCCTGAGGAACATCTTGGTCTTCCAGCTGCTGCTTTTTCTTTTATTTTTTCCTTAAAAGAGAGGTTATCACTTTCCTGTGGAGATGAACTGGTAGAGGATAAAAAGAGGCTACTTTTAAACTGGCAGAGACATATAAATCTGGGGCATTTGGTTCGGAATCTTTGCTGCTTCAAAATAATTAGTGGCCCTAAACCTCTGGAATAGCTTTATACCAACTTAATACCGTGCGATAATCAAAGTGTTTTACATGTAGAGAACTGAAGTTTGGCGGCATGAGATCATTTATGTGAGCGGTTTCGGTTTCGGTTTCTCATTTTTAAAAATCTGTGGTTAAAAAAAAAACTAAAACAAAAACAAAATAACAAATAACGCAAACACACCCAACAAACAAACCTAAAAATCAAACCCACCACCACCATAAATCCCAGATTTTTGGCGACATGCGGGGTCATGTTCTACCTCGGCGAGTTTGATTGGGTTTTGTAGATCGAAGGGCGGTCGTTGGTTACTATCATCGACAACTCGAAAAAGTAAGTTGAGCGGCGTGGATGAGCCAAAGCAAATTCGACGAATCTATCAGCAACAGCCGAGATGAGGTTTAAAGCCATTTTGGTATAGCTGTCGTTTTTTTTAAATAGTTTTTGTTGCGGTTTTTTGAAGTCATTTGTATTGTTTTTTTTATGCTAAAAGAAAAATTATAAAGCAAAACTACGGAGACAATTATTACCAGAGAAATTAAATAACCACGATCCACGAGCACAAA
The DNA here is from genome assembly GCA_032719365.1 of Prinsepia uniflora. Lineage (NCBI taxonomy): Eukaryota > Viridiplantae > Streptophyta > Magnoliopsida > Rosales > Rosaceae > Prinsepia > Prinsepia uniflora. The sequence continues at coordinate 57,232,530 of CM064868.1, read as the reverse complement.
ATGGGAGAGAGGCTTCCCAAAACAAACTCTCCGAGCAATTGTGGCCAAACTTGACAATAGCATCAGCTACAAAGTTGGCTTCTCTATAGATATATTTGAAGGAGATGAACTCAAAGTTCGGCAAGGGATTTTTAATATGAGCAATCATTGTATGGATGCACTAAGGGGTCGCAATGGAACCATTCATAGCGTCAATAAGAGTCTTAGAGTCAACTTCGACATGGATATTCCGAAAGTTGAGGGAAATAACTTTTTTCAGACCATCCACCAATGCGTGGCTTTCCGCAGAAAGGACATCCGTAGAGCCAGTGTTTTAGTGGCTACAAATATCGATAAGCCCTGCCAATTATGAATAACATAGCTAGAGGTTTCTAACCATTTTGAATAACAGAACCATCAAAGTTGAGCTTAACAACCAAGTCTTCCGGAGCTTGCCAACAAATATTATCCATATTAGATCTATCACACTTGAACTTAGAGAATTTAGCCTTAAAGTATGAATTTATCCAGGATGTGACGACTCGGAAATTCGAAAAAGGAAAAAGGAAAAAAATTGGAAAGAAATGACGATTTTGCCCTTGGTTTTGGACGGCAAAAGTTGACTTTTTGATCGGGATCTTTTTTGGACTTTCCGGAAGGACCGTTGGATAGGTCTCGAGACGCTGAATCCGCAGACAGGCGACATGCGTCAATCGGAGTTCGGACGTGAAAGTTATGGGTCTCGAACGGCGAGGGGCATTTTGGTCATTTTGTTGGTAAAGGAAAAAAGGTAATTTTGGGCTGGAATTTGATGATGCAGGCCCATTGATGAGTCATTTAGCCCCTTGAGTGACACATGACACTGTGCAGGGTACAATTAGTGGCAGTGATTGTGCAAATTGACTGATGGCGGTGGAAGGAATTTAAATGGGTTTAGTCGTGTGTGTGTTCTAAGGGGGAAAACAGAGTTGGATGAGTATCCCTACAAATCACTACCAGTCATTTGATCATTTGATTCAATGAGAAACTAAATGGAAGTGAGAGAGGGAAAAAAGAGAATAAGAGATGAATCGTGAAAGAAAACCCGAAGAGAAACCCGAAAACCCTCAAAGAAACTTAAGTTCGAATTTGAATTTGTGGTCATCCATGAGTGAAATTGACCTTGGATTAAGGTTATTGAGCTCAAACCGAGTCGAACCCAATTAAACTTGAAGGAAATTGAGGTCGTTTTTGGCTAGAACAGAGGGGATGAAGACTTTGGATTTTCGAACTTGAGTCGAGCAATTGGAGGGGTTGAAGGACGAAATTGAGGTTGGAAATATACTTCGAATAGTCCTACAAAGCTGTTGGCGGGATTAATTGAAAGAAAACGGGTCGAATTGGTGGACTACGATGGATGAACAGAGCTCGACTGTTCTTCGAGAAATCGATATCGAACTGAGGAATGAAGGTAAGTGTTTATTTAATTGGATTTACCGAACCTTAATTGGATCCATAACGATGCTAATGGACGGTTAAATTGTAGGAATTGATGCAGAATTGATAGGGATCGAATCAGGTTGCTTCGCGGGTCGCAAGATCCGTTTATCAGTTAAACGGGTGGGAGAGACGACACTGTAGCACGCGCGTGAGGACGTGTGGGCACGATTCCCGAGATGAGGTCAACATGACTTTTGTTCTATGCAATGTAACGAACATTTTGGCGTTGGTTTCGAGCCGATCGGACACCGTCTCGATAATGTTTCGAGGGTCCAAAGGATTATGTTACGTTTTAAATTTGTATTTAATTCCCGAAAACTTTGGGAGATTTTACTATGCTATTATTGGATTCATTAGTGACCTGTAATGGTGTTGTTTGGTAGGATTCGGGATTTTCGGAACTTACGGAAAGGCGTGCAGCTCGGAATCGAGCGATTTGAACGGTATGTGAATGGACGTTTGTTTTATAAACCGTTATGCATGCATAGTTAAATGTTTTACATGATTGATTGCATGATTTGGTTTGCAATGATGTCATGGTGATTTGGCATGATTATTTATGATTTAATGATTATTTTAATCGGTCTTTTGGACACATTTTACGAGGAATGTGCAAATGATATTTTGGGTTAGGCCCGGAGTCAAAAAGGGTTCAAAAAGGATATTTTAACTTAGTTGGTGAGTCAAGGATGATTTCTGGATTATTTTAATGTTTTCAAACGAGATTTTACGGATTTACGTGTAAATGGCATTTGGGCTTGAGACCCTGTCTGGAATGCTTTTGACTTGGTTTGAAGTTAAGGATTTGATTGATATGTGTTTGTATGGTATGGATTGTGTTTGTGATTGTGGATACTGGTACATGTCTGGATGATGTAAGTGCAGTCCCTAGACGTGACTCGGATGTTGCGTGAGTGCAGTCCCCGAGTGTGTGATACGTCTAGATGGTGCGTGTGCAGTTCCCAGACATGACTGACATGACTCGGATGGTGCCTGAGTGCAGTTCCCGAGGTTGGCCTACGCGCAGTGCGGATGTGACTGTGTGATTGTTTGTGCACTTGTGAGTAGTACGGATTGATTGATTGATTGATTGTACACTTGTGAGTAGTGCTGTTTGATGTTGATTATGATTGCGTACTGGTATTGAGTACGGGTTTTGGTCTTTGTGGCCAGGTTGGTGTTTTTATATGTTTGGTTTGAGAGCCGGGATTTGATACGTTTCATGTGATTTGGCTAGAAAGCCGGTGATTGTTATTCATATATATGGGAAGGTTGCATATATATGGACGAAACCTCTAGTTTTGCACCGAAAGCTGTAACCCAAAAACCTAGACGAAGTGAAAATGAAATTGAAATTTGAAACCTAATGATTTGAATAGAAACTGAAACCCAATGAACTCCGAAATCGAACAAAAACAAAAAGCATAAACAGAAATTTCGAATCACGATTGAACAAATTGGTCCAATTATTCAATCCTACACAAACATTCAAACATGCAATTATTCACTTGGGTCACAGACGAACAAAAATTGGCAAGAAAACAAATATGGATTTCACTCACTCAATCAATACAATTTGGAGGGTAGTCTGCAATTTTGGAAAAAATCAAACAATACTCAAACACTCATTCACGGACTCACCGAGGCCCCGACCCCCTACAAATTGCATCTACAAATTCCTTCCAAGCAACATACCTTCAACTTCAAGAGAGCATAAATTGGGGGGCAAACCTCGAAGTAAACCTCGAAGCACTCCTCGAATCAATCGACGGCCGAAACATAGTGCACAAGAACCTCTTTGTTTCTTCACTTCTCTCAGCCTACTCCTCGACCCTCGAAGGTCGCTCCACCCATCTCGTCCTCTTTGTGGCTCTCGCCGTCTCGCCCTCACGGTCGCGGCCGCCTCACTCACCAGGGATGGGAGAGTTCTAAACTAATCTCTCAGTCTCACCTTCACGTCCTCACGCGATTGATCGATCTATAGAGTAAATAAGCAAAAGCAAGTGTGAAGAATGAAATGAAACACTGCGTTTCATATTTTTAACGTTTTTAACCCCTTTTTTATGCTTAAACATATATTACCATTAAATGCCAATCATTCTTAAACATATATTACCAAATATTAACGATTTTTTTTTTCTGCTTAACGTTTAAGCCTTAACCATTTTTTTACCATATATTACCAAAATCAAAAATCAAACATATATTATTTGGTAAAATATGTTTGAGTATTTCGTAAATGTCTTAGTGCAACATTATCAATGAAATTATGTTTTAATTTAAGTTTATTTTTAAGGCTTTATAATGTTAGTTATCGTCAAACTTATATTCTATCATATTATTCATCATATATTTATTATATTAAAGTTATTTTATAGTTTTTATTAGTCTTATATAACCATTATTGGGTACTTAAGTTTTTCCCAAAATTTCATTCCAAATCTCCTACTTTTAGACCAAATTTCGGTCATTTTTGTTGACCGTAAACGATATCAATATCGATATCGATATTGATATTTGGGGCAATATATCCATAAATTTAACTAGCGCTATATCTGTCGATATCGATATTTTTATTCAAGTTGTATTTCAAAATCAATAAACTTTAAAAATTAAAAATACATTGCTTAATATATCAGCTAACATATTTCAATATCAAACCTCTATCTTATTGATTTTGTTTTTTATCTATCTTAACATATAAAATTACAAAAATTGTAAGAATGGGACAATCAACCGACAAGATAATGTCTAGTTGCCACGAGATATATATAGTCCTAGGCGACTCATTCTACAAATTAACAAGCAAAACAATTGGCTACCATTGACTTTACATAATAAAGTCGTAAATAGCACACAATTCGAAAAAAAAAAATAGCCAACAAGATATATTTTAAATTACATGATATTTAGACATCCTAAATTGATTATATTTAATGAATACGTTAATGTGGTAATCAATGAATTTTGTTATTTGCATAAACATCCCTTGATATTTTTTGTGTTTTTACAAAAATCCCTTTAAATTTATACCTTACACAAACACTCCTCTAAGTTCAAAAATTAAAAATTGACACCAACCTAAAAATTGAGAAAATTGATGTTCTATAATAATGTTCTCAAATTTGAATGATAATGTGTCAGGACCCACCCCGGTTTCACCCCGAAACCCGAGGTAAATCCTGCTCCCGTCTGACTCCCCGACACCACGCCAAAGTAAAGCTCACTCAAAATCACTCAAAACTCAGCCAGACGCAGGAGAAACTAGACAAAAATATCCCGAAGTTAAAGGGTACAGAGTATAGTACGAACATACACCGAGAAGAAATAAAACCGATAGTAAATACACGCACGCGGAAAAATTTAGAACACTCCGGGATCCCTCACGTGACTTCTATGTCTCGGACACTGCCTCGACGTCAAGACCCCGCGCTCGCTCCACAACCTGGAGGGCAATAAAAACAGAAAGTGTGAGTGGACCATAGAGAATAAAAGTTTCAAAAACCATTTTATAAGAAAACCGAGTTTAACCCTCCGTTTTGAAACCACATGCATAACCAAGTTATCAAAACCGTTAGGATTCAATATTCAGAAAACATCATAAGAAACAGAAACACTATAGAACAGTTATAGAAATCATCGCATAGGAATCATACAACCGTATCAGAAACCATGAACATCAAATCATCATTTTCCGATCAAACCTGCTGGACCTATCCGAGTCTTTAAACTCCCGAGTCTTTAAACTCAATCCAGGCCTCAATAATATCCGAGTCTTTAAACTCCCGAGTCTTTAAACTCAATAGGCCTACGGGGGAAATATCAATATATCCGAGTCTTTAAACTCCCGAGTCTTTAAACTCAATCCGAGCCCGTCCCCCGTCAAATCAATATCCGGGTCTTTAAACCCAATATCCAGATCCAGCAAATCCAATCCAAAACCATTTGAAAACCATTTCCGAATTCTCATCCAAACTCGAATCCGAAATCACCGGTCCGATGCCCTTCCAGCATCCCGAACCTTCATTCCGAACCCAAATTCGGAATCCACTTTTCCACTTGGAAACCAACCCTTTTTCCGAAATCCGTTTCTAAAACCGAAAACCTTTAAGCATCGAAATCATGTTCCAAAATCCCTTTATAATCATTGAAGACCACTTATTATTTGAAATCCCAAAACCATAGCACCAATGTCAGAAACCAACCATTCCTCGTAAAACATGCTAAAAACCGATTTCCTCGAAACACGTGTAATAATGTAAAACCAACCGAAACATATTCGATAAACATAGAATTATGATTAAAACCACAAAACAATTATAGAAAACAGTTATGCATGCTCGAGTTTAAGGAAAAGGGTCCACTCACTGTACTGAGCCCTCAATCGCGTCCTGAACGTCCAGCACGCTCCTCAGCTTCCTCGGGAAATCTCGATCCTGTTAACAACCACCAAATTACGTTACTAACACGTCCACGAGGATCCACCTAAATTCCCTCAAACATTCCCGGGTCCTAATCGTAACGAACCGGAACCCTAAACCTTCACCCTCGCGGAACTACTTCGATTTGACGTCCGATTAACCCGAACCCAACTCCTATAGACTCATCACAACTCCTAGACCAAAAACCATGTTGACCACTTCCCCCAGAACCATCGCACGCGCCCCCACGCGCCGCCTAAAGTGGCTACGCGTGGCCCTCACGCGCCTGCTACAGTGCATCGGCTACCTCGAGCCAACCCGGTTCGCAACAGTAGCCTGCAACTCGAACCGGCGAACTTGTTCTCCGCCGTCCGGCCACCAGTCTCCTCCCTTCCTTCACCAGTCTCATCGTCCAGGCCTAGCCTATCGATTCCCCAACTCCTCTAACCTCGACACGGCCCCAATCTCGTCGACTCAAGCTCGAAACCAGACGGCCCAACTCCTCTGTTTCACGATCCAGCCACTCCGGCCACCCCCCGTCACGGTGGCAACACCAGACGGTTCCTAGGACCCTTCTAAACCTAATCCAACTCACCTTGACCGTCGATTCTACGCCAATCTTCACGACTCGCCGTTTGAAACTCACGGCCAAAACAGAGTACCAGAATCCTCCTGTCGTGCCATCCTCCGCCGTGTACCTCCCCGCCACAGCAGCACAACCAAAGGACTCCCAGACCTCACCTGAGTCCCCTAGACCTCCCTATGAACTTCGATTCGACCTCTAGACTCACGACTCTCGCTTTGAAACTCAACGGAAAAACAGGGCAAGTGTACAAGGATAAGGAATTACCTGCAACCGTCCACAGCCGTGCTCGCCGCCGTGTCCCCTGGAGTCCACAGAGCTGTCTCCGCCTCCTCTCGAGGTCAAACGCACCCGCACACGGCCACAGTACCACCACAAGCCCTCAGCCTTCTCTGTTTCCTTTGGTTGTCCCCGTGACTCTCAACTCCCACACACACAACCACCACACCGTCAGCCTCTCCCACTGTTTCCCTCTCACTCTCTGATCACCTTCACATACTCACAAACTCACCAGCACACCCCATCACCCTTCAATTTTTCCTCACTGCCTCACTCTGTTTCACTCTGGTCGAAGAACACACACGGGCACACACGGTTGCACCCCAATTAATGGAACCGCGCACACACCAGAGAACCCCCCAGAACCCACTACACACTTGCCACATGTCACCATCCCCCATTCTCTCTCACACACATGGCCCCATCTCAACCCTTCATCTGCTTCTCTCTGCACAAATCCCCAAGTGCAAAAAGACCAAAATACCCTTCTGTTTAACTTAAAATTACGGTTTTGCCACTACATTTCTAGACCCGTAACTCACACTTCGTATGTCCGATGAATACGTGCCGCCTGTCATCGAACTCAGGACAACGAAATCTATCTAACCATCCTAGGTTAACATACTAAAATCCGTTTACACAAAAAGTCAACTTTTCCCCCTAATTTGCCCAAATTACGGTTATGCCCCCAACCTTCCGAACATCACAACTTCCTCCTCGGATGTCGGAATCGGGCGTGCCACCTGCCTATGGATTCGTGACGTCCTAAACTACGTCCTGATCACAGTTCAATACTCATTCGACCACCCGAACCAAAAGTCAACTTTTTGCCCGAACCAGGGGCACAATCGCCGTTCTAGGCTCACGGACCTATCGGAATCACCTAACCACCGACTAGCCTCACTAAATCCCAACTTAATCACTCTACTAATCCCGGCTCTCGGGACGGGTTGTTACATAATGTATACAAATAATTACATGTACATTTTCGTATTTATATAATTTATATTACATATAATTAAAGTTTTTTCATATTTTATGTGTTGTGTATAATATTTCAAGAACATGATGGAATATTTGTCTAAAGTCCTGTGTTTGTGAAAACGCAAAAAATCTCAAGAAGTGTTTTTGTAAATAACTCTCAATTACATCACTTTGTATTTATTTTGTGTGGTCAATAAAATGCTACATCAATGTGGTCATTAAGGCCTCGTTTCATATGTGACTAACTATTCCAGTGATCGGATAGACTACTATGTTCATCGGATAGACTGGCTATTTAGTCTAGCATTTAGTTCTCTACCGGATTAAATGCCGACTATATTATACTGACCGGATTATATTATAGTAGTTGATAAAAAATATTTATATCATAAATATTAATTATGTATATTATTGTTGTTGTTACTATTATTATTATTTATTTATTTATTTTAATTAATTATTGATATATTATTATTGTTACTACTATTTATTAAATTATTATTCAATATATTTTTATTATGATTAATAAATATTATTATTATTATTATTGCACTTTTCAATATTACTAGTTATCTAACTATTTGATACAAAGAATTTTGTGGATATTATTTTAGCGTGTTTAAAGCATATAAAAAAACTCATCTGTGTTAATTTATACTGTGACTAATTAATACAAATGGTACCAAACATTAATTTCGTACTATGTTATCCAATATTGTCTGCATATCAAACGTAACCTAAAAATGTTCAATTTAGTGTGACAAATAATATTATTATATTCTAATATTCTAAATGAAAATTATTTTTAATGGGAAGTGTGACCTTTATCGATGTGAAAAGCCAAATCATACAAAAGTGGGCACGATGTGTGAAGAAAAAACGAATAAGTGAACCATAAAACTCAAAAGAATTACAATACGAAACAAGACAAACAAAATACAAGGGAAACCAAAAAGCAATTAAACTAAGCCACTCTATCTGCATCCAACATAATAGAGAACTCAATTAAGGGATGTTCTCATAAAAAAAAAAATAAGATTGAAAGTTATTTAGTTATTTATATCTATATAACAAATTAATGGCGTTATAACAATTAAGATTTTTCATGCTGAATAGTTCATTTAGTTAATATATATAAATAGCTAAATATTCTATACTTTGGTTATTATTTATCTCCTTACATGATTTTAAAATGATAATTTAAGAGTTGAACGATTCGAATTATACTATATGTAAAAAGACAATTCAATAAAATGGAACCAGGATGTCCTCCAAAGAGGGATGCAATATTATTTTAAAATAAATAAATAAATAAAAGAGGGATGCAATATTGTCATTTCAAGCTAAGGACAATATACCTGGTGGATTTGCTCTCCCATCAACTATTGATTATCGAATTTTCCCTATAAATGCATAATAATTGAAACCGTTGATGGAAAGATTTGAAGCAATTGAGCTTGAATTAGGATTCAAAGCCATCTGTACTTGCCAGATCGATCCCACCCAGCACACAAAAGATAAGGATCGATTAAAGAGAGTGCCCCCATTTTTGACTTGTACGTTCCATCTCTAACAAAATTTGCAGTGCATGTTCATCTACACAACGCATTAATTTTTCGAGTGGCTAATATCAAATCTAAAATGCACAAACCTCACTCCAATCAACTTACAGAACGAATTATTTATTATTACTTTTTGTTTAGATCTATGACCAACAAAATAAACAAGAAAAATGTGTAATCTTCACATATCCAAACTTGAATGCTTTCGTAAGTATATGCATCACCCTACTTTGACTTACTATCATTATCGTTAGTACATGCATTACTACAAACTTGAGAAATTATACAACGGCAGCAGCCAGCTGCCAGCAGGGTCTCCTACTCTCATCTCCTCATTTAATCAATCCATTTCAATTTGAGTTGAATATGGCATATTGTCCCCAGTCACCACACCATCTCCTATAAATTGAGCGTACAATTAAATATTTATGAATCACAATCACATTAAGTCCCACTTGAAAACATGGACCACGCCCACTTGAAGGTCTCCGCTTTCCTCTGCTTGACCCTATTCTTTGCCACCCTTCTTAACCCAGCTCTTTCCGAGCTGTGCAGCCCAAATGACAAAAAAGTTCTCCTACAAATCAAGAAAGCCTTCAACGACCCCTACGTGTTGGCCTCATGGCATCCACACACTGACTGCTGTGACTGGTACTGTGTCACCTGTGACTCCACCACAAACCGCATCAACTCCCTAACCATCTTCTCCGGCGGAGTCACGGGCCAAATCCCCGTCCAAGTCGGCGACTTAACCTATCTTGAAACCCTACAATTTCACAAGCAACCCAATCTCACCGGCCCAATCCAACCCTCCATTGTGAAGCTTAAAAACCTCAAGTACCTCCGGCTCAGCTGGACCAACCTCTCGGGCTCTGTCCCAGACTTCCTGAGCCAGCTCAAGAACTTGACCCTCCTTGAGCTCTCCTTCAATAACCTCACCGGCTCCATCCCCAGCTCCCTTTCCCAGCTTCCCAACCTCAACGCTCTTCATTTAGATCGCAACAAGCTCACAGGTAATGTATATATTGATTGCTATTCCTTTTCGCAACTCATCGTCCTACCCCTCAAATTGTTTTCCTCACTCAAATTAACATCTTAATTATTAATTTATTTTCGAAATACAATATTTTCTTGTAACGGATGTCAAAATCTTTCTGTGTGTGTGCTTCAAAGTTCAAACTGATCTAACCTTTAAAGGACTAGTTATGAATTAATTTATAGGTCATGTGCGAGGTTTGAAGTATTCAATTTCCTTCATTTTTTACCTTACATTTGGAATAATTATTGTTGACACAGGCCACATCCCGAAATCATTCGGAGAGTTCCAGGGCAATGTGCCGGATCTGTTCCTGTCCCACAACCAGCTGTCCGGCGCGATACCAACCTCATTCGCCAACATGGACTTCAACCGCATAGACTTATCGCGTAACAAGATAGAAGGTGATGCATCCATGATATTCGGGTCTAACAAGACCACCCAGATTGTGGACCTCTCCAGGAACTTGCTGGAATTCAATCTCTCAAAGGTGGGGTTTTCCAAGAACTTGATTTCCGTGGATCTCAACCATAACAAGATCAAAGGGGGTATTCCGGCGGAGCTGACCAAGGTGAATTTGCAGTTCTTCAACGTCAGTTACAACAGGTTGTGTGGCCAGATTCCGGCAGGAGGCAAGTTGCAGAGCTTTGACCAAACTGCCTATTTCCATAACCGGTGCTTGTGCGGTGCTCCCCTACCCAGTTGCAACTAATTAATGCGAGCGCTAATGCTATGGAGATTCGGCTACCGACTTGAATCCTGCGCATTTGCACGTCAACCTTACCTGTTTACAACTTGTGATTTTTAACCGTATCTCAAGACTCAAATAGCGCCACGTACGTATTGTTCTCATTTTTTCTCATATATTATCACTTAGTGTCTGAATTATATTTTCACGTAATTTAAAACAGAATCCACAGCTTTATGCTGAAAAATCACATATTAAAAGAGTAGAAAAAGAAATAAATTATATCATGATGGATTTTACTTTCAAGAACATCAACGTCTTTAATGATAAAATCTAATGCCTGCCTGATTGTATGAATGGTACACCCAAATTGGGAATAATATTGGTGTTGAAAAAACTAATTAAGTCGTTAGCCTGATTTTACAATTTTAATAATATAATACGTTAAATTGGGGACACTATCCAATGCATGTGAATAGCTAAAATGGGCATATAAAACTGAAATACCAAAATGAATCCGAATGAAACCGAATTCGTACTAAATAACAAAACCAAATTCGTACTAAATAACAAAACTAAATTCGGCATGAAACCGAATGGTTTGGTATGATGTGATTTCGGTGTAGAGATTTTTCATCCCATAACGAATTTGGATATTTATTTTATTAATTTGTAGTGTAGTATATGTTTTAAATTAACAAAAAATTACATTTTATTATCATGTGACGTACAACTTATAATATTCATATATAAATTTTTAAACGTATCGATTTACACCCTAAACTCTTCAAAATGCTACAACTTAATACATCCGTTAAAAAAATCTGTTAAATTTCTTTGCTCATGTGTCATCGTTGGATTTCATTTTCATACACATCAGAAAAGGTCAATATGTCAATTTGGTTATTAGAAGGTTTAATTAAGGGTTTGTCGCTGGGTTCTTTGAAGAAGACCCAAAGCAGTTGTGTATCCCATCTGAAAAATAAAGAGGGGCTCACTACAAATCGAAACTGAAAAGGAAGAGGAGCTATCACATCTAATGCCGAAAGCAAAACCTGCATTATATGTTGTAGTTAATAATGAAAATATATTATCAATTCATGTATATAAAATCCCTTAAACAACTGATAATAATTATAAAACCGCACGATCTTACAAAACAAAGGGAAAACTTTTCGATGAAGAGAGAAAGGCACAGAGGAGGCACGCTCCCTGGAAAAACCCAGAAAACTTTAGCACTGCAAAAACCCAACCTATTGTCCATGGCTAACCGAGCTAATCTACTGCTCAACAATCTCCCTCACTTTCTCGCATGGCGATCCCCAGGGTTCCAGACTCCATATAGAGGCAGGATGGGCTTCTCGTCTCAGTCGTAGTAGCAACTAGATCTCAAAACCCCTGTTGCTGGCTGATAGGTCCTCAAATAAGTATTATTTTATATTATTTTATACCCTTTATACTTAACTTTTAATATTAAAATAATAAATAATTAGATAAAATAATTTATTTTGTGATTTTTCTATTTAAATAAATAAATTTTGTAATTTGGAGCGTTTTGGCGAAAGAATCGTCCCAATCGGAATTATAAAGAATAAATTATGAACGAAATTCGATTGAATTATATATTTTAATTATTAATTAATTTTCATTCTTTTGCAGCCCAAAAATCATTTCTGCAGCCCAAATTAATAAATTAACGCAGCCCAAAAACAAAATGTCAGCCCAGCCTCACCAAAAGCCCAAGACCTGCAGATCCAGCACAGTTCGCGCGCTGCAGCCCTCCACGTCGAACGTACAGCACTTGGTCGGCCTGCAAAAATCCTGAAGCCCATGTCGCCTACGCCCAGGCCCGCGTCGCGAAGCCCAAAATCCATTCCCTTGTCGCGCAGCCCAGCTCCACCTGTTCACGTGCTGCACAACAGCCACCTGCACCAACAGTTCGGCCCAGCTCGTACAATCAGTTGCCTGTGCACCTGCTCCTTCAACCCAACTGCCCACCCGCCTGGCCCGATCCACTGCACTAGCCCATCTACCCAACTTCCCCAGTCGTACGCTTGCATTTCTCTGAAGCCCAAACACCTATCAGCTGCACAACCCACTCCAACCTACCCCTTTATACAGCACCTACTCCATTTGTGCAGTTTTCCAAACCCAAATCAACCATAATTATCATCATTTTTCATCATTTCTCATCATTTCACCATTTATTTTTATTGTAATTTTCATTTAATTTGTGTTTTATTTTTCTTAGATTTTTGTGGCACTCTCCCTCTATAAATAGGGAGCCATTTCACTTGTAAATTGGTCCCCAAATTGTCCCAATTTTGTCCCATTTTATTTCTTTCTTTTAGTTTAGGTTCTTATATTTTCTCTCTAGTTCTTCTCTTGTTTTAGTTCATCTTCTTTATTTTTGGGGACCATTTTAACTTCTTGTAGTTTCTTTTATTTAATTAGCTTTCTTTTTAATTCTTGATCTTAATTTATGTTATATTTATGTTATTTTTTAATTTCATTTCTTATTCACTTTGTTCTTGTGATTTTTCTTTGAGATCTCTTAAACATATTTTTATGCGTTCCTTAAGAAATACCTAGGCCAAGTATTTCCGAAATAATTCTAGAATTTAAGTCTGCATTCTTATGTTTTATCCTTCATCTTCATAAGGTTCTACCTGATGTTTGATGTTCATTATAAATAACATTCCATTGTTTCCATCCACTTTCGGAATCACAAACTGTTCTTGGGTTCCGAAAGTGTAACTTTCTTCCCTTTACTTAAATTTTTGTTATTGGTTCGGTTTACTTATAATTCAATATATGTGTTGTAACGACCCGTCCCGGAATTCGTGATTAAATTTGTAACTAATCATGATTAACGGGGTTAATCGGTGATTAGTTGGGTAAAATCGGACGAACGGTGCAAAATGACCGTTTTGCCCCTGGTTGTGGGCAAAACGTTGACTTTTTATTCGGGCGGTCAAATGGATTTTTCCCGATGACCGTGACGTAGTTTGGGACGTCACGAGTTCATAGACAGGCGGCACGTTCGATTCCGACGTTCGTGGCGGAAGTTATGACGGTCGGAAGTCCAGGGGCATTACCATAATTTGGACTAAATAGGGGAAAATGTTGACTTTTCGATCGGGGGGTCCAATGGCCGAGGGCCAAGGACCGTTAGGAAGGTCTCGATGCCCCGAGTTCAACGACAGGCGGCACGCCGGAAACGGACATCGGGTAATCGAGTTACGGGTCACGGATGGTGAAGGGCATTTTGGTAATTTTGAGTAGAAGGGCAAAATGGTAAATTGCCAAGCCCAGTTTGAACAGTCGTGGGTTAGTGCGATGTAATTGTTTAAGTTGGACCTCTGATCAAGGAAATGGCTTAGGAATTCTCTGAAACATGAATTGTTTAGGAAATTGAGGATAATGGGAGCATGGAGGCACGCTTGGACGGAGAAGGGGGAGCACGAGCAGGTTTTAAAAATGGTGATGGGTCTGTTTTGCGGGAAACAGAGACTCAGTAAGTCTGAGTGAGTTCCCCACGGATGTTGGGTCGCATTGCAGCTAACTGAGAGTGTTGGGAGTGAGAAGGATCCATTTACGTGACTGAGGGCTGAAAGGAATTGTCTGTGCTGGTGAATTGCGGAGCACGGGCCTTCGTTTTGCAGAACAGAGCACTGGGTGAGTGGGAGGAATTTAATTGTTCAATCCATTCCGGGGACAATGAAAGGGAGACACAGAATTAGTGAGAACTAGTGTGATGGGTAGAGAGGAGAAACGAGCGGACTGGGTGAGAAATGCTCTGGAAACCCGAAGTTCTTGTTCAAGCAAAATCAAAATTTCAACTCGAATTGTAGGCCAGCCCATGGAAAATTAAGGCTTCAATGAGTCCTCTGGGATTAATTCAAGTCGATCGCATACTAGTGGGAGGTGATTTGATGCCGTTTTCGACTCTGAAGGGACCTGCTGACCGGGAAGAAAATCGAGCTTGAGTTGTGATTTTGGAAGAGTTTAGAGGAGCAATTGGCAGGAGAAACAAGTTCATATGAACACTATGAAGCTTCTGGGTGGGCCAATTTCAGGTAAACAATCGAGGTTGGTCGAGTTTGATGATTGAACAGTACCCACCTGTTCTTCAAAATTTGACTTCTAATCGTCTGGATTCAGGTATGATGTCACTGATTGGAGGTCACAGGACCCAAATTAGATGCTTGGCGATTCTATTGAACGTTTGAATTGATGCTCGTAGGTTGAAATTGATGGATTTCCAGTCGGGTCACGCCGCGGGTCAACCGGACCCATTTACCAGACAGTCGGGTAGGGACGACGACTGTACCTGGCACTGTAGCTGGCGCGTGGGTGTCACGCGCAGCCGCTTGCGGCGGCGCGTGACGGCGCGTGGACCCGAATTTCAAGGTGAGTTCAACACGACTTTTGTCCTATACAATGTAACGAACATTTTAGCGTTGGTTTCGAAATTATCGGACACCGTCTCGATGTGGTTCCGAGGGTCCGAAGATTTCTATTACGTTTTTAATTAACGATTAATTCCCGGAAAATTATGGGAAATTAGTATGTTGTTCTTTGACACTTTAATGACCCGGGGATGTGTTTTCGGGCAGGATTCGGGTTTTTGGAAAATGTCGGAAATTACGGAACCGCGTGTGGCGCGAAACCGAGCCCTATTGGACGGTGTGTGAGTGGACTTGCTTTCAAAATTTAATGCATGCATAAATTATTTCTATGATTTTATGATCATGATTATAAGGTGTGATTGACTTTGATTTCCGTATTTATACGTATTCGATTCCCGTATTTATTCGTATTTTTACTATACATGTGAAATTACTCGTATTTCGAGACTATGGTCACTCGTGTGCTTAATGATGGTTTAATGAAAGAAGTTATATGAAATGGGTATAAAATGAATTAAGAAGGTTGTTTATGATTTGCGAGTGTGACCTATGATTTTGACACGTTTTTCGAGAATGTTCCGGATTTGCACGTTTTACGAGATTTCAAGTTATTGTGATTTGATCACTGTTGATGTTTGAATTGGGGAATTAAAATGAGACTTGTGATTTTGAGGATTTTAAATGAGGGTTTTGAGTATGTTTTGCTTGGATCGTGATTTTGGTAATTATGATTGTGGTTCGGATGTTTTGATAATGAGATTTGAGAAATGAAGTGATTTCAAGGAATTTAAATGGATTTTGGAAAATACGATTTCGGGCTTGATGCTCGGGGCATAGAAGTAACTTTGATTTGCGCGATTTCATTTTTCGGAAATAATAAAGCGGATTCTTGGTTTGGGTTCGGGATGATGCTTCCGGATGCCGGCTTACGGATTCATTATCGCGAATTCGAATTCGGGAATGAAAAAGGATTTAATAAAGTGATTTGGTCTGATTTTGCATGCCCCGTGTTTCATGATAATTTGATTATGTTTGTAAAGTTTGATTTGGGGAAAATGAATGTGGAAATTCGGACCATGCGTATTGTTGTGAAAAATGCGATTTTGGGATGGATCCCGCGTTGTCGTGATTGATAAACTGTTTTGGGGTTTAAAGACCCGTTGGAAACTGCTTGGGGTTTTAAAGACCCGTTTTTGTGTTTGGAAACTGTTTTGGGTTTAAAAACCCGGTGCTATTGCTGGAGCACGTTTTGAGTTTAAAGACTCGGTTAATGGATGACGGGGGAGGGCCCTTATTGAGTTTAAAGACTCGTGAGTTTAAAGACTCGGTTATTGTGATACCCCCGAGGCCTATTGATTATGTTTTGAGTTTAAAGACTCGTTGAAATCCCGGGAAGGCCTGATAATGCGCATGGTTTTGAGTTTTAAGACTCGGGCGCACTCGATATCCAGCAAACTGATTGATTGTGATTCATTAATGTTCTTGGATGATTGGATGTGTTGGGTAGTGGCCCGGTTTATATGGTTGATGGATTGGTTGATGTCGTATACTTGGAATTGGACTTTATGGTTTTGGGCTGTGGCCCTGTGTCTATAATGTGCGGGCTATGACCCGAAGGTTAAGAAAGGAAAATGATTTTGATTTGTCATATACGGATTTCTTATGTTGAAATGTTAACCGTTTGCGAAATGATTTTTGGTATGCATGCATTGGTTTTTACTTGGAGGGTAAAAACGTCTTTCCGTAACTGTTTTATGAACTGAATTCTTTTTGTCCACTCACACCTTTTGGTTTTTATTGACCCTCCAGGTCGTGGCGCGTTGTTCGAGGCTGTACGAGGGGCGGAGACATGAGTATGTACGTGTGGCTATCCCTGGTTTGGCAAGTACTGAGAGTAACTTGGAGATTTCTGTCATCTTGCCAGACGGGAGCAGGACCGGGCACGGTTATCGATGCCTCTTCCGGGGGCGGTCCTGACATGTGTTGGTATTTTCTTTCTAACATTTTTAAATGTAAATACAATCTCCATGTGTTTTACTTTTTGAATTTCATTTACTTCATATGTTTTAGTGCTTAACCTTCAATTTAACGTTAAGTGTTTATGACCACTGTTCGGTGCACTTAGAATAGGGTTGAAGAGATTTAAATGTTTGACACAGATTGAAATCAATAACATAAGGTGAATCGTATTCTAAGTGTTTATGACCACTGTTCGGTGCATTTGTAATATTGAAAAATGTATGCATGTATTTGAGATGATTAAGGTAGGATTTCGTGATTGGTTCAATATGAGCATGATGTTAGAGTGTTGGTAAAAATATGTGTTGGAAGAAAGTTCACTTGCACAAAAGTTAAAGTAGAAGTAGAATTAAGTTCTTAATTGTTTTTATTTGTTTTCTTTATTTTATGATTACAATCTTTACCAACCCCCCATTTAATTCTTTATTCTTTTATTCTTTATTTCATTAATTCATTAATTCTTTTATTCTTTTATTCTTTATTATTTAATTATTTAATTATTTAATTATTTATTTATTTAATTCTTTAATTCATTATTCTTTGATTATTCATTATTCTTTCTCACTAATATATTATTAATGTTTCCTAATTTACCCAGTTAAAAACGATCCCTATTTACCAATACTACAACTATACAAAAAGGGTTTAAATTGCATAATACTCAAATTACGTGTTTAATTTAATGCGTAGTTTGAGTATTATCAATTTTTGGCGCTGTTGCCGGAAAAATTGAAAATCATTTTAATATGTTAGTGTATGTATATAAATTGTGCATATTATACTTGTTTATATTTATTTTATTTTATTTTGGTTCATATTTTAATTGTTCATAACTTTAATATACTTGTTTATAATTCTTATACTTGTCTTTGTTTTATTTATTCATCTTATTTTTGTTCTTATTAATTTTGTTTATATTTGTTTATTTTAATTTTTATACATGTTCACACTATACTTGTTCATAATGTCTAATTTATACTTGTTCATAAATGTTCATAATTTTTTTATATACTTGTTCATATTATAATTGTTTATGTAAATTTCAATTTTTATTTTACTTGTTCATTTTCTACTTATACATACTTGTTCATAATTAACTTTCATTTATGTTTGTTTATAATTTTTTTATGTGTCATATTATTCTTGTTTATACTTGTACATAATGTTCATTCTTTTTAATTCTTCATAAATGCATTGGTACATGTTCACTTTTCCTTATTTTTACTTTTATTTATTTTTATTTGTTTTTGTAATTAAAAAAAATATTTTAAAAAAACATAAAATTCAAAAAAAAAATCATTTATTTAATTATTAAATTCCAAAAAAAAAATTAATAAAAAAAATTAAATATATATATTTACTTTCCATCTTTCTTTAGTTTTAACTTCATGTTAGTGTTAATTCATACTTGTGAATAAATTTTGTACATAGGTTACTTGTTATTCTTCATACTTGTTCATAATTATTATGCTTGTTCATAATTTTCATTTGTTTGCTTGGTCATACTTAATTTATACTTGTTCATACTTTGTTTATAATTGTACCTCTTTATTCATACTTGCTTGTTTATACTAGTTCATAAGTTGTATATTATTTGTATTTATTTATTTTATTTGTGTATGTAATTATTTTATTTTATTTGTGGATGTATTTATTTAAGTTGTGTATTATTTGTGGATATATTTGTACTTCTTTGTCTTTTTATTCATAAATTGTTCATACTTGTATAAATTGTTCATATGTAAATTGTCATATTATATTTGTAAATTGTGCATAAAAACATACTTGTAAATAAATCGTGAATTCATGCATTAGTCTCGGCTATATGTAGATCACTTGTGCTTCGAAGTTTAGATTTTGATCTTTAATCGGTGAAAACTCTTTTGTTAACTCTCACCTACGGTGATTGTTAACACTTGAGTTATCTTAATTCCTCTAAAGTAAGAAATTTTCGAGGGGTGATGTTTAGGACAAGAGACCATACTCATAACGGGTTTTGGGTCTAAGAAAGGGACATCAGTAGAGTTTAAGCCTCGGGATGTCTTGAAATTAGCCCTGCCTCTTGTGTTTATTCTTTCTAACCTGGTCACCTTTGAACTTTCCCAAACAGTTGAATTAATCCAAGATATTTACTTGGGCCGCACGGACGTATAAGTCTCCATCTAAACTTTGAAGCTATGCGAACCATATATGACAGGACCCATCCCAATCCCCCCGGGATTAGTGCGGGATGACCCTGCTCCCGTCTGACACGAAGTGTCAGACAAGGGATATTTCCGACCTTTGCCCTCCCGGCTATCAGAGTACGCCAGGATCCGGAGGAGGCATGTGATATCTCGATCTCTGCTACAGTCCACATCCGCTGTCAACCTGAAGGGTATTAAAAACAGAAAGACTGTGAGTGAACAAAAATAAAGATTTTATAAAACATTTCCATAAAAGACATTTATACCCTCCACTAAAAAGCATGCATGCATAGTAAAACCATTTATCCAATAATATATGTTAAAACATCCATAAATAGGGTCTCAGCCCCAAATTCTGTAAATACAAGTCACACGGGCTCCTGCCCAAAACCAATTTACAGAAAACCAGAACATAGTAAACATGTGTGGGATCTCAGCCCAAATCCATTTATCATCATAAAACACAGTTTTCCCAAACCAATTGAAACCATGTTTATCCAATATATTCATATCCAGAACCTGTCACGGTAAAATAAAGCTACACGTGTGCTAACCGGGGTCTCAAACCCAAGTCTCTCCAGGGTCCACCCAGGTCAATGTCCGTAGATCAATGACCCTCCCTGGAGGTAACGAACCATGCCCATCCTGAGAGTAAGGAACCCAACTGGGGGGCGACTCCACTCAGTCAGTGCTCCGTGACTACTCCGGGGTCCACCCAGGCCAACGACCCTCCCCGGAGGAGACAATCATATATAAAGGATGGAATATGAAAAACCTTTTGAAACCATTCTTGAAACCTTTCAAGGATTCATGCCCGGCCCCCATAAGCCGTCATGAACCATAAAATCCTTTCATGGGTTCATGCCGGTTCCCATAAACCGTCATGACCCGTAAATCCATTTCAGGGGTTCATGCCGGTTCCCATAAACCGTCATGACCCGTAAAAACCATCTGTAACACATAGCTGGGCACTAGGCCCGAATTCACATAGAAACTGGACCCCTGGTCCGAATCGTAAACCAATTGGGCCTCTGGCCCGATTCCGTAAATCAAATGGACCTCAAGTCCGAGAATTACCTTTTCAAATCCAAAATTATTTCATTAAATTATTTCCAAGACCATAAGAATGGAAAATCGGAGTAAAACCGAAAAATCTCGATTTACGTGCAAGCACGTAAATCGCCTCGAAATACGTGAAACCATATAATTCAAAAATATCCAAATCAACATTATCAAATCAAATTCATTATCCTTTTGGAAATCCAAAACCATTTCATTTAGACCAATAAAGACCTACAGCCCCGTATAGGCACCGTATAGGGCCGAAACCTCGAAATACGTGCCTATACGTAACCACACATCCAAATGCACTCATGGAAACACAAACAAGTATTTAAAACATATAATAAACATTTATGCATGCACCAATTTAGAAAACAAGGTCCACTTACAGACCGTCCGAAGCCGAGTCTCGATACGCGTGCCATACGGCTCCCCGAGCCGATCACCATCACCGGGACTTCCAAACCTGTCCAAATTAATTTATAGGGTTACTAACTACTTATATAACCCCTCACTGAAGCCCCGTAATTTTCCCGTATTTTTAACTATTTTTAATCCCGAACCTAAACCTTCCGATGCCCCGAAACATATCGAGACGGTGTCCAATCGACTCGAAACCAGTCCCAAAATGTTCGTTACATCGAATAGATGATTTCGTATGTTGAACACATCCCCAGAAACCCTAGCACGCGCTGCCACGCGCCGCCCAAAGGCCCCTGCGCGTGGGCTCACGCGCCGGTGAACAGTACATCGTTCCCAGCAATCGAACCGGTCTGGGCCGGCCGGTCCGGTCCGACCCCTGCAACTGGACCGGCGTAACCGGTCCAGGCCTCCTTCTCCCTCATTTTCGGTCCGATTTCTTCCATTCCAATTCCTAAATTCCTCTTTTAATCCTAGGAGTCTAATCATGTAAAGAAAACTAAGTTTAAGCCCCTAAATCGACCCGTTCTAAAACCCCTCACGGTCCCCATTTTTTCCGATTAACCCCCACGGCAGCTCAGCCCTTCACCGCCGTCCAAGGCTCCCCCACACACTCCTAGGGACCTAACAATTACCATCTAATCCCCAGATATCATCCCTAGTACCTAAAACCCGAAATGAAATTTTGAATGGAAGACTTACCCGCTCGGGTTTGTCTCCTCCCCGCCGCCGTGGACGGTGGTTCCGGCCGTCCAGCAACCTCCACCAGTCCTCAGTCATCTCCTGTGCCAGCCTCAAGTGAAACCAAGTGAAGAGAATGGGTTGGGTTGTTCAGAGGAGAAGAAATGGTGTGAGATCGGGTAATGGTTTGAAATGGAAGGAATGATCGATGCATGTATGTGGGAAGGTGGGCAATGGATGGGTGACACTTGTCACTCATCCATTGGCCTGCCAAAATATCTGGGTCCACACTAAAGACAAACTGTCCTCGTAAAACGTGTCGTCGTGAATAGTAACCGGGAACTTTCGTGAACCGTAACTTCGCCGTCGAACGTCCGAATTCGACGTGCCGCCTGTCTACGGATTCGTATCGTCCTCACCTACGTAACGGTCTTCGGCCCTCGGCCATCGGACCTCCCGGTCAGAAAGTCAACTTGTGACCTCCTATTCACCCAAATTACCAAAATGCCCTTGGGCTTCCGAACGTCATAACTTCTTCTACGAACATCGGAATTGAACGTGCCACCTGTCTATGAACTCGTGACGTCACGAACTACGTCACGGTCATCGGTCAAAGTCCATTTAACCACCCGATTGAAAAGTCAACGTTTTGCCATCACCAGGGGCAAAACGGTCATTTCGCATTGTTCGTCCGATTTCGCTCTACTAATCACGGATTAGCCTCACTAATCGTGATTAGTGACACGACCCATCCCAATCCCCCCGGGATTACCATGGAATGTGACGTGCTCCCGTCTGACAAGAGGCGCCAGACAAGGGATAACCGATTGCCATTGCCCAAACGGGCTTCCAGAGTGCGTAAGGATCGATGGAGGAGGTGTGCGATGCTCAAGTCTCTGCTGCAGTCGTATCCGGAATCAACCTGAAGGGCATTAAAAACCAAAAGCTGTGAGTGGACGAAAATAAACAAGTCTGCTTAAAACATTTATAAGACATTTATGCCCCTCAGTAAAATCATATGCATGCACCAAAACCAATAATCCCATATTTATTTAGAAATAACCATTAGGGCCTTAGCCCGGAAACCAAAGCATATTTTCAATTTCCAAAAGTAAATCCAAGAGTTATTTCATCAATCCAGTAATATTCATTTATTATTTTTCCATCTCCGGCATCCCCGATGCCTAGCGTCCTAGACGCTTGACGTTCCAGACGTCATATCTCACGGTATTAAGCAACGCGTGCTGCCCGGGGTCTCACCGGGTCCATATCTCTGACATCCCCGATGTCTGACGTCCATGACGTCTAGCAATCCTGCTCCTGGATCACTATACGGTCCGGTAGCTCCGTACAATGAGCCCTCGCAGGCAATGCACCGTGACTTCTCCAGTGTCCCCGACACTTGGAGGAGACCAGGATATAAATATCCTCATATCGAGATGGTTTTATGGAACACATTTTATTATTCATTTCCAAAATATCACAAGGGCCCTGCCCCGAATTTCCATAAAACCGTCATAAGTCCAACTAGTTGAATCAAATCCGAAATAGTTCATTCAATTCCATTTTAGGGTCCCCGACCCGAAATCACATATACAAGTCAACTGGGCTCCTGGCCCGATTCATAAGTTAACTGGGCCCCTGGCCCGATTTCATAATTCAATTGGGCCCCTGGCCCGATTCAACAAATTAACTGGGCCCCTGGCCCGATTTCACATTATCAAATCCGTGACCGTTTCATGAAATCATATCCATCCATATTTATGGAAATCAGTGCAAATCCAGAAAACCTCGATTCACGTGCAAACACGTAAATCGCCTCGAAAAGCGTGAAAACATATAAATTCACTGATATCCAAAATAAATCATATAATCCCAATTATAACAATCATGAAACAGTTATGCATGCATCGAATTTATAAAACCAATGTCCACTCACAGACCGTTTAACCGAGCGCCTCGATACGCGTGCCATAGGCCCTCCCGGGCCACCTCACTATCACCGGGACTCCCAATCCTGTTCAAATCAATTTAGAGGATCACTAACCTCATCATTAACATCCTATTCAAGCCCCGTAATTTTCCCGAATTTTTAAGTATTTTTAAATTGGATTTAAAACCTTCGGACATCCCGAACAATATCGAGACGGTGTCCGATCGACACGAAACCAATCCCAAAATGTTCGTTACAATGTATAGGATAAAAGTCATGTTGACCTCACCTCGAGATTCGTGCCCACGCGCCGTCACGCGCCGCCGTGAGTGGCTGCGCGTGAAAGCCACGCGCCTGCTACAGTGCTCCTTCTTCACCCGAATGACTGGTAAACGGGTCAGATTACCCGCGATAGGATCCGTTTCAAACACCCTCAATTCGATAACAATTCCATCCGTTCTTGATCCTACAACAATCACCAATCCACCAATTTCAGTTCTGTGTCCATGATTAGCATCAACCGTCGATCAATCTTGTCGACAACCCGTGATCACCCAAAACGGGTCGATCACCAGAGCTCCTCCAATCCTTAACCAAAATCAAATTAACTTCACAGGAAGTTAATAAGGACCACTACGAACTAATTAGCATCATTAATTTAACTCGACAATACCTCAATCGTCACAACTCAAGCTCGAGTTTTCCGGCCGTCCACCATGTCCGTTCACGGCCCTAGGAGCTCCCAAGCTTGCCCCATTTGATCTGGTTCGACTCGAAATGATCCCAGAGAACAAAATGAATCATCAATTTGCCCTGGGCTGGCCTGAAAACCGAAATTCGATAATGAACTCTTCAAAAACCAGTTTCGGGTTTTTGAACAATTCCACACCAAAATTGCTCCTTTCCTCTCATTCTCAATCCCAGAACACTTCACTCAGTCCCATAACTACATTGCCCACTGCAATCCGCCCAATTGGGCCCTGGAAAGGCTGAACACATGTGGGAAGCACTCTGCTTTTCATCGTGCACCAGTCATGGTTAATGACCAAATCCACCGTCCCACACAGCCTGGCATCGCACAATGCCACTAAACAATCCAACAATCCCATAAACAATGGTTTAGGCCAGCAATTTGCTCCATAAACGCACCACCCGTGCGCTGGCCACGTTCCCTCCACGGTGCTACAGTAGCCGTTCAAACACCCGTGAAATTACCATTCTGCCCTTGTGCAGAAAATTACCAAAATGCCCCTCACGCATCCTGACCCGTAACTCGGTCATACGGACTCCGATTGATGCGTGCCGCCTGTCATTGAATTCGTATCGACGAAACCTCCGTAACGGTCCTTGGCCCTCGGCCATCGGACATCCCGGTCAAAAAGTCAACATTTGCCCCTACATCGTCCAAATTACGAAAATGCCCCTGGACTTCCGTACATCATAACTTTCACCACGAACGTCGGAATCGAACGTGCCACCTGTCTATGAACTCGTGACGTCCCGAACTACGTCACGGTCATCGGTCAAAGTCCATTTGACCATTCGAATTAAAAGTCAACGTTTTGCCCACACCCAGGGGCAAAACGGTCATTTTGCACAATTCGTCCGAAATCGCCCAACTAATCCCAGATTAGTAAATCACAATTAAATATTATTAAATCCCGATATTCGGGACGGGTCGTTACAACCTTCCCTCCTTAAAGAATTTCGTCCTCGAAATTACCAATAACCTTATTCCACAACCACCTTGTGGAAAACAGTTCGATCACACATCTGTGTACACTTGTACACCCACATACTGGGTCAACACCAGCCTCGTCTGTACTCAGACATCCCATCACAGTCATACGTCACAATCAACAACACTCGACCACCTCGAGTGGACATAATCACCCGATTCGCGATAAAATCGCTTAACCATTTAGCTGACTCCTTCAGCTAGATGGTTCCCTTCCATTGCCAATAAATCCTTACATTTGCTCCCGTCGGGAGTCACCAAATCTCATTTGTCAGTCCATGCTGACATCACTAGTCCAACTGTCATCACAAAACTTTACCACCCTGATAAAGCCCCAACCATCTGTCTATCCGTGACAACACCATGTACTACATCACTCTCGATGTAGCGCAAGATCAACCACATGATCTCAATTCGCAGGGCAAGCCCATCCTGCGACATAAATAAATCTCAATGTCCATAATCGCCGACTCCCAAGACGCTGGAAAATATGACGGCGTAGTAGCATCACGCAAGGCTACTCGTGGTTACTCTGACCACCAACTCACTCATCCTGAGTGTACGTATACCGTCAACTTACTCCATCAAGTGGTGTAACTGGAACACATTGAATACCAGCCCAGCAGTGAACACACATCTCAATACCGGGGTTCCACTAGCCAACCGTGGCTAAGAGCACCTGCTCATAAAATCACTGAACCCTGACAAAATCACTCTGCCCAGCGCACAGTATCCAATGTCCAGTCCACAATATAGCCAAACAAATGATATCAGAACCAATCCGATTACCAACACATTAGTTACACACCACTGGTACATCCCATGTACCGCCATTAGGCACCACTCAGCCTAACCAGTATCAATCCTCGTACAACGTACCCTGTACGTACCTCAATCCATCAATCTGACTATAGCCACCCAGGTTATAGCCAAACACGTTCTAGTAATGGAGCACATTTGCTCAAACCAACATGAGACAAAACGAACTCCACCCGTCATCTAGTTCCAATTCCGAATCCGAATCCGCAATTTCGTAAGAAATCCCGAATCCGAACCCAAACATCACATTTTTATTCCAGTTCCAGATCCGAATCCGAAATCACTATTCCGTAAACTAGCATTGGAATAACCATTCCGTACCCAAATCCAGTAATCCATTTTCGAGCTTCGCAATCGAATCCTGAATCGTCACCCAGAAATTCGATTCCAAAACCCAAAATCTCGTTTACGTCCATCAAGACGTAACATAACCGATCCTATCGGTTACCCGCTCAACACTCGATTGACTTCATAGGGAAGCCAATCCCAACATCCACACGTCAAAGGTTGACAAAATCTGACCACATCGGAAACCTACTCAACCATGTCACAACCATATGGACTTCACTCCGAAAAGAAGTTCAGTCCCGTCATTAACGACTCACGTACCAAGGTAAGAGTGATAAACTCTCCACCCATCTGGATCATCAAGATCACAATCCATATCCATCGTTACGTCACCCGACAAGTAGCATCACGATCCTAGATCGTCACATCGACCAAAGTCGACAACATCACAAATCAGATCCACCTGGGACCCACACATGCTCACATAGCTAACAATCCATCTGGAAGCTGATCGTAGGGTCTTACACCCTCAATTGAATCCTTTGCCAAATTCCCCTTGGTGGAAAGATGACCACGCATTTCACCACCAAATCCAAAATCATACACAACTGCTTGTGTCCAATGACCCCAAGCCAAACATGGGTCCACCAACCAATACACGCTCAACGTACTGGTAGCAACAATCATCATCTGCCACGGCAGAAAATATGAAGTCAACCCTAATGACTTCGGAATACCAATCACTGATGCGGAAACGAGCACCCCTCTCGTCTCCCAATCACAACTCTCCCCGAAACGGGAGTTCCAACCATGTTGGAAACAGACATGCTCCCAATGAGATGTCAAGTCCAACCACTGGACTGCCCATGTCCATACCTCACTTAGACCACCACGTGTCCAAAATCAATTCATTACTCGGACCTCACGTCCGCCAATAGTCATGTATGCACACACCCCCGATTCCGAACGGAAATTTCCTCAACTCTGCCTGGATGTGCATACCATACAGCTTCCGTCTCACATCTCGACCTTAACAGGTTCAATCCTCAGGTTCCAAGTGATTCATAATCACCAAATCCCACATCAATACCACGAATGGTTTCCCCGACTTTTCCAATTCCAATAATTTCCTTGTATTCTCAGGGGATATAAGCAGTACACAAACTTACCAATCTCGGAGTTGACCACAACTCCCCAAATCCACCAACTCGCATGACATAGGGAACATCGTCCCTAGATTCCCCAAGTTTCAATCATACCATTTTATCCATTCATCACTTGTCATCATAAATCTGTTAGGACTTATCCCAACACGACACAACCTCCACTGGATCCCATCCAGTCCAAGACTCAACCACCACTGAGTCGCAGATACCAATCATCTGTCCATCATGACAGAGTCACACCCCAAATGGTGGCTCCTCGTCATCACAATCACCGACACCGGTACCAGCACCACGCACCATCATCAATACCAGTATCAGCACACAGGCATCCATACTAGTATTGGCATATAGGTACCAACATCCATACATAGCACACGAACACCCATGCTAGCACACAGTGTGCAAAGTTGTTACCCTGGATCTCCGTTCATTCCGAACGACGATCCCGTAACACCACTCGTACCCCACGACTATGGGTACCCCAATTTGACCACTGGCACATCAGGATAATGGACGTTCCCTGAACGTCCCCAAGTATCAAAGCCACACAAAATACCCTCGATAGCCAGTCATCTCGACACAACTGTCGACCAACAGTCATCGTTGTCAAGATCCGTAACCACACCTCACACTCATATTCGATCCAACACGGGATTCCATATTTTATCTCGTAACCGCATCCGTGGATCGAATCCCATAATCCAGACTAGACTCACTAGAGTCATCCACATGGTCATCCATGACCTCAGCCGCTCGTCGCAGCACAAGTTCTCACTTAAGGTTCACCTTTCGGTCCATCAATTACAAGTTAGGGTTCCAAAATCACACCCTAGGGTTCCACCGAACCCAAACTGCCTTTTGCAGTAAAATCCACAACCTGACCGACCCCGCGGTCCTGACATCATATAGACGTCCAATCCAATCCAATCGTCAACTCAACGTGGGTTCCACCACGAAGGTCATCGGCTAACTCCGATGCACCAACAACCCGAACACTAGCCAACACTACCAGGGTCCAAAACATAGACCAATACTCAACCGAGTTTCACATTTCCAATCAAATGAGGTTCCCTGAACCTAGCTGTGCCCAGTGGCACAACAATTCATCATCTCATGACCGAACCGACGGTCCCACATTACCAGTTAATCGTATACAACCCCACCTGGGTTGAATCGCATCAATGCACGGCGTATCGGGCCAAACACACCCAATTCACCTTACAAACCCCAAACTATCTATCAGGTTGACAACGGAACAGCAGCCCAAAGAGACATCACACCCTCGACCTTCGCGCACAAAAGAGCAAAACCTGCTCTGATACCACTTGACACGACCCATCCCAATCCCCCCGGGATTACCATGGAATGTGACGTGCTCCCGTCTGACAAGAGGCGCCAGACAAGGGATAACCGATTGCCATTGCCCAAACGGGCTTCCAGAGTGCGTAAGGATCGATGGAGGAGGTGTGCGATGCTCAAGTCTCTGCTGCAGTCGTATCCGGAATCAACCTGAAGGGCATTAAAAACCAAAAGCTGTGAGTGGACGAAAATAAACAAGTCTGCTTAAAACATTTATAAGACATTTATGCCCCTCAGTAAAATCATATGCATGCACCAAAACCAATAATCCCATATTTATTTAGAAATAACCATTAGGGCCTTAGCCCGGAAACCAAAGCATATTTTCAATTTCCAAAAGTAAATCCAAGAGTTATTTCATCAATCCAGTAATATTCATTTATTATTTTTCCATCTCCGGCATCCCCGATGCCTAGCGTCCTAGACGCTTGACGTTCCAGACGTCATATCTCACGGTATTAAGCAACGCGTGCTGCCCGGGGTCTCACCGGGTCCATATCTCTGACATCCCCGATGTCTGACGTCCATGACGTCTAGCAATCCTGCTCCTGGATCACTATACGGTCCGGTAGCTCCGTACAATGAGCCCTCGCAGGCAATGCACCGTGACTTCTCCAGTGTCCCCGACACTTGGAGGAGACCAGGATATAAATATCCTCATATCGAGATGGTTTTATGGAACACATTTTATTATTCATTTCCAAAATATCACAAGGGCCCTGCCCCGAATTTCCATAAAACCGTCATAAGTCCAACTAGTTGAATCAAATCCGAAATAGTTCATTCAATTCCATTTTAGGGTCCCCGACCCGAAATCACATATACAAGTCAACTGGGCTCCTGGCCCGATTCATAAGTTAACTGGGCCCCTGGCCCGATTTCATAATTCAATTGGGCCCCTGGCCCGATTCAACAAATTAACTGGGCCCCTGGCCCCGATTTCACATTATCAAATCCGTGACCGTTTCATGAAATCATATCCATCCATATTTATGGAAATCAGTGCAAATCCAGAAAACCTCGATTCACGTGCAAACACGTAAATCGCCTCGAAAAGCGTGAAAACATATAAATTCACTGATATCCAAAATAAATCATATAATCCCAATTATAACAATCATGAAACAGTTATGCATGCATCGAATTTATAAAACCAATGTCCACTCACAGACCGTTTAACCGAGCGCCTCGATACGCGTGCCATAGGCCCTCCCGGGCCACCTCACTATCACCGGGACTCCCAATCCTGTTCAAATCAATTTAGAGGATCACTAACCTCATCATTAACATCCTATTCAAGCCCCGTAATTTTCCCGAATTTTTAAGTATTTTTAAATTGGATTTAAAACCTTCGGACATCCCGAACAATATCGAGACGGTGTCCGATCGACACGAAACCAATCCCAAAATGTTCGTTACAATGTATAGGATAAAAGTCATGTTGACCTCACCTCGAGATTCGTGCCCACGCGCCGTCACGCGCCGCCGTGAGTGGCTGCGCGTGAAAGCCACGCGCCTGCTACAGTGCTCCTTCTTCACCCGAATGACTGGTAAACGGGTCAGATTACCCGCGATAGGATCCGTTTCAAACACCCTCAATTCGATAACAATTCCATCCGTTCTTGATCCTACAACAATCACCAATCCACCAATTTCAGTTCTGTGTCCATGATTAGCATCAACCGTCGATCAATCTTGTCGACAACCCGTGATCACCCAAAACGGGTCGATCACCAGAGCTCCTCCAATCCTTAACCAAAATCAAATTAACTTCACAGGAAGTTAATAAGGACCACTACGAACTAATTAGCATCATTAATTTAACTCGACAATACCTCAATCGTCACAACTCAAGCTCGAGTTTTCCGGCCGTCCACCATGTCCGTTCACGGCCCTAGGAGCTCCCAAGCTTGCCCCATTTGATCTGGTTCGACTCGAAATGATCCCAGAGAACAAAATGAATCATCAATTTGCCCTGGGCTGGCCTGAAAACCGAAATTCGATAATGAACTCTTCAAAAACCAGTTTCGGGTTTTTGAACAATTCCACACCAAAATTGCTCCTTTCCTCTCATTCTCAATCCCAGAACACTTCACTCAGTCCCATAACTACATTGCCCACTGCAATCCGCCCAATTGGGCCCTGGAAAGGCTGAACACATGTGGGAAGCACTCTGCTTTTCATCGTGCACCAGTCATGGTTAATGACCAAATCCACCGTCCCACACAGCCTGGCATCGCACAATGCCACTAAACAATCCAACAATCCCATAAACAATGGTTTAGGCCAGCAATTTGCTCCATAAACGCACCACCCGTGCGCTGGCCACGTTCCCTCCACGGTGCTACAGTAGCCGTTCAAACACCCGTGAAATTACCATTCTGCCCTTGTGCAGAAAATTACCAAAATGCCCCTCACGCATCCTGACCCGTAACTCGGTCATACGGACTCCGATTGATGCGTGCCGCCTGTCATTGAATTCGTATCGACGAAACCTCCGTAACGGTCCTTGGCCCTCGGCCATCGGACATCCCGGTCAAAAAGTCAACATTTGCCCCTACATCGTCCAAATTACGAAAATGCCCCTGGACTTCCGTACATCATAACTTTCACCACGAACGTCGGAATCGAACGTGCCACCTGTCTATGAACTCGTGACGTCCCGAACTACGTCACGGTCATCGGTCAAAGTCCATTTGACCATTCGAATTAAAAGTCAACGTTTTGCCCACACCCAGGGGCAAAACGGTCATTTTGCACAATTCGTCCGAAATCGCCCAACTAATCCCAGATTAGTAAATCACAATTAAATATTATTAAATCCCGATATTCGGGACGGGTCGTTACAATTAGTCACTAATCTAATCATGAAATTCGGGACGGGTCGTTACAACCTTCCCTCCTTAATTAATTTCGTCCTCGAAATTCCAACCGACCTAAACCCAACCGTTCATCCCTCCTTAATTTAGTTCCGTTCTCGAAACTCCAACTATCCTGATTCCACAACCTCCACCTCGTGTAAATAATTCGATCTCACGACACGTGTACACCCGTACACCCACTAAACAGAATAATCCTTACTCGTCTACAGCCCGACGTGCCACTAACGCTCTCGTCGTATCGACTACACTCGACCACGTCGAAGAACAGTAGCCACACGGTCCGAATTGACACTACTTGTCAAATCTACCATCTTGTTGATACAACAACTAGACGGTTCCCTTCTCAATCACTAATCTATCATGACGTCTGCTCCCACTGGGAGCCATCAGACCTCACTCAACGATCCACGCTGACACCTCCGACAGACCGTCACCACTTGACAGTCGTCAGTCGAAAACTGACACTATACTCACTCGTGGTTACACTAACCACCAACGGACCCAACCAGGAGTAAACACTTACCCACACAGCCTTTCACTCAATCTGTGTGTAACTAGACCCATCAGAAATACTATGACCCAATGCACAGTATCCAATGTCTAGTTCACGGCCGCAACTAATCCAATGGTATCAGAACCAATCCGACTACCAACACGCTCACCAACGTACTACCGGTATAACCTATATACTGTCACTAGGCACCACAAGTATGCCCAGTATTGTACCTCGAACAACATACAAGGTACGTACAACTACCCATCAATCCGCCTACAACCACCTAGGTCATAGCCAATCACGTTTCAATTATGGAGTTCATTCGTCCAATCCAGCATTAGACAAATCGAAACTCCAACCCATCATCTATTTCCCAAATCCGAATCCGAATTCGCAATTTCGTAAGAAATCCCGAATCCAAACCCAGAAATCATATCCATATCATGTCCAAATTCGAATCCGAAATCATCATTCCGTAAACCGGCATTTGGAATAACCATTTCGAACCCAAATCCGTAAAAAGAAAATCCACAGTCAGGCTCTAGAATCAAATCCTGAATCGTCACCCAGAATCCGATTCCAAAACCCAAATACAGAAATCCTCTTTCAAGTTCCAAAATCAAATCCTGAATCGTCATCCAGAAATCTGATTCCAAAACCTGAAATCTCGTTCTCGTCTACCGAGACGCACCATATCCGAACCTATCGGATACCTGTTCGACCGATTACCACAACACAATCGATTGACTTCATAGGGAAGCCAATCACAACATCACACACAACACCAAGTCTGACAAAACCCGACTTCGTCAGACACCTACTCCTCGGACAACTACTCAGGCGAGTAGTAAGCCATATGGGATTTACCTCGAAAAGAAGTTCAGTCCCATCATCCTCAACTCCAACATCCAGGTAAGAGTGATAAACTCTCCACCTATCTGGATCATCCAAATCACGATCCAGATCCAACACTACGTCAACCGACCATAGACGTCACGATCCCCGATCGTCACGACGTCCAAAGTCCTCAACCATTTCCCACATCTAAATAGATTAGTCAACGACAAGACACGCCGAGACCGTGGGTTCTCACTGATTTTCTCGTATCGATCCTTGTCATTCCACCGAGGAAAATCAAAGATGATACAAGACTATGACATCAAAATTCATCCTATGTGAATACAACCAAACTCGCTGCATTCACCACGTCACGTAAACCAACCTCGTCTGCCACCAAGCAGGAAATGAGAAATCTCAGTCACCTAACTTCGATATACTCATTTCACCTGATGACCCAAGACAAATCACAGGTCCACCAACCAATACATGATCAGTGTACTAGTGGCAACCAACAACATCAATAACATCTACATCATCTACCATCATCAATCATGGTAGAATCTGAGAAGTCACCCAAAATGACTTCGACATACCCATTACCAATGCGGAAAGCCCGCATTCCTCTCGTCACCTCAATCGCAACTTCTCGCGATTTCAAGTTCCAACCAGATTGGAAACAACATACCCGGACATCAACCACGTGTCCCCTAAACAGTTTAACTCTATCTGAGTTCCACTCCTGAACCACAGATACCGAACATATGCCCATTACGACGGAGTCGCATCCCGACTCGTACCTCATCGTCATCACGATCACCGGCACCAGTACCAGCACTAGCACTAGTATCATCACCAACGCACTATCACCAGTATCAGTACAAAGTGTGCCACTCAGACAACTCTGGATCTCCGCTCATACCGAACGATGATCCCGTACCTTTGCTCGAATAGGAGAAACTCTGCCTCCTTCGTACCCAGCACCTCTGGGTACAGTTACCCTGACAACTCATACGAGAAGAGGAAACGTCCCCTGAACGTCCCCGATCCCCAACAATTGTAACTATAACCACTCTCGGTAGTAGCGCCTGCCCCACACTCGTGCAGACCTAACTACCAGACATCGCTATATCCAGACTCCGTATCCAACAGAATCAACTGCCTGTACCAACTACTCGGTATCCCCGCTCCGAGATTCCATCGACAAGTACCAACCCTGATAAATTGTCCAAACCATCTCTAACCAGTCGTAATTTGACTAAACCAATGTCGTCTACCAGGTCGTCCATGACCTTAGTTGTACCAACAATCCATCACAACTATGGTAGTACGACAACCTGCTAGGTCTAACCGATAAGTACAACTCCGACTGCGATGTGCAGTCCCAACACAAGCTGACATGACTAGACCGACTAACGAACCCCAAATCCGAATAGTCGTCAAAGTCACACCACTCGTCAACTCACATTTCTGAACCATACACATCCTACCTTGGAATTCCACGATCACACCCAGAGTTCCCCAGAACCCAACTGCATAAGGCAGTAA
This sequence comes from Prinsepia uniflora, assembly GCA_032719365.1. Classification (NCBI taxonomy): domain Eukaryota; kingdom Viridiplantae; phylum Streptophyta; class Magnoliopsida; order Rosales; family Rosaceae; genus Prinsepia; species Prinsepia uniflora. Next base: position 57,197,673 of record CM064868.1, on the reverse strand, counting down.
AATCCACGATCTGACCGACCCCGCGATCTTGACATCGTAAAGACGTCAATCCAATCCTACCATCAAGCCAACAAGGATTCCTCGAATCCGGCTGCCAACTGCCGACTGCAGTAAATCCATTTAACTCAACATATTCTGACCATCTAATGGTCACAACGTCGAATCAGTCGTCGGAACCGATCCTACGACATCGTGAAGACGATCCCAACTAACCGTCTCACGATCACACTCCAGAATACGAACACGTTAATCCTTCCGTAGGGTCCCACACTGTCAACCTTGACAGAACTATGGCAACCCCGGCCTCAAATGTCGAACCAAGGCATGCCAATCCTACTAACTATCGTACCGACACCCCAACGATCAGGCTGACAACGGACTGCAGCCCCTTGAGATATCACATCCTCGACTTGCGTACATACTCCAAAAGCTGCACGGTTGCTCGAATAGAGACAACCCCGCTCTGATACCACGTTGACAGGACCCATCCCAATCCCCCCGGGATTAGTTCGGGATGACCCTGCTCCCGTCTGACACGAAGTGTCAGACAAGGGATATTTCCGACCTTTGCCCTCCCGGACTATCAGAGTACGCCAGGATCCGGAGGAGGCATGTGATATCTCGATCTCTGCTAAAGTCCACATCCGCTGTCAACCTAAAGGGTATTAAAAACAGAAAGACTGTGAGTGGACAAAAATAAAGATTTTATAAAACATTTCCATAAAAGACATTTATACCCTCCACTAAAAAGCATGCATGCATAGTAAAACCATTTATCCAATAATATATGTTAAAACATCCATAAATAGGGTCTCAGCCCCAAATTCTGTAAATACAAGTCACACGGGCTCCTGCCCAAAACCAATTTACAGAAAACCAGAACATAGTAAACATGTGTGGGATCTCAGCCCAAATCCATTTATCATCATAAAACACAGTTTTCCCAAACCAATTGAAACCATGTTTATCCAATATATTCATATCCAGAACCTGTCACGGTAAAATAAAGCTACACGTGTGCTAACCGGGGTCTCAAACCCAAATCTCTCCAGGGTCCACCCAGGTCAATGTCCGTAGATCAATGACCCTCCCTGGAGGTAACGAACCATGCCCATCCTGAGAGTAAGGAACCCAACTGGGGGGCGACTCCACTCAGTCAGTGCTCCGTGACTACTCCGGGGTCCACCTAGGCCAACGACCCTCCCCGGAGGAGACAATCATATATAAACGATGGAATATGAAAAACCTTTTGAAACCATTCTTGAAACCTTTCAAGGATTCATGCCCGGCCCCCATAAGCCGTCATGAACCATAAAATCCTTTCATGGGTTCATGCTGGTTCCCATAAACCGTCATGACCCGTAAATCCATTTCAGGGGTTCATGCCGGTTCCCATAAACCGTCATGACCCGTAAAAACCATTTGTAACACATAGCTGGGCACTAGACCCGAATTCACATAGAAACTGGACCCCCGGTCCGAATCGTAAACCAATTGGGCCTCTGGCCCGATTCCGTAAATCAAATGGACCTCAAGTCCGAGAATTACCTTTTCAAATCCAAAATTATTTCATTAAATTATTTCCAAGACCATAAGAATGGAAAATCGGAGTAAAACCGAAAAACCTCGATTTACGTGCAAGCACGTAAATCGCCTCGAAATACGTGAAACCATATAATTCACAAATATCCAAATCAACATTATCAAATCAAATTCATTATCCTTTTGGAAATCCAAAACCATTTCATTTAGACCAATAAAGACCTATAGCCCCGTATAGGCACCGTATAGGGCCGAAACCTCGAAATACGTGCCTATACGTAACCACACATCCAAATGCACTCATGGCAACACAAACAAGTATTTAAAACATATAATAAACATTTATGCATGCACCAATTTAGAAAACAAGGTCCACTCACAGACCGTCCGAAGCCGCGTCTCGATACGCGTGCCATACGGCTCCCCGAGCCGATCACCATCACCGGGACTTCCAAACCTGTCCAAATTAATTTATAGGGTTACTAACTACTTATATAACCCCTCACTGAAGCCCCGTAATTTTCCCGTATTTTTAACTATTTTTAATCCCGAACCTAAACCTTCCGATGCCCCGAAACATATCGAGACGGTGTCCGATCGACTCGAAACCAGTCCCAAAATGTTCGTTACATCGAATAGATGATTTCGTATGTTGAACACATCCCCAGAAACCCTAGCACGCGCTGCCACGCGCCGCCCAAAGGCCCCTGCGCGTGGGCTCACGCGCCGGTGAACAGTACATCGTTCCCAGCAATCGAACCGGTCTGGGCTGGCCGGTCCGGTCCGACCCCTGCAACTGGACCGGTGTAGGCCTCCTTCTCCCTCATTTTCGGTCCGATTTCTTCCATTCCAATTCCTAAATTCCTCTTTTAATCCTAGGAGTCTAATCATGTAAAGAAAACTAAGTTTAAGCCCCTAAATCGACCCGTTCTAAAACGTCTCACGGTCCCCATTTTTTCCGATTAACCCCCACGGCAGCTCAGCCCTTCACCGCCGTCCAAGGCTCCCCCACACACTCCTAGGGACCTAACAATTACCATCTAATCCCCAGATATCATCCCTAGTACCTAAAACCCGAAATGAAATTTTGAATGGAAGACTTACCCGCTCGGGTTTGTCTCCTCCCCGCCGCCGTGGACGGTGGTTCCGGCCGTCCAGCAACCTCCACCAGTCCTCAGTCATCTCCTGTGCCATCCTCAAGTGAAACCAAGTGAAGAGAATGAGTTGGGTTGTTCAGAGGAGAAGAAATGGTGTGAGATCGGGTAATGGTTTGAAATGGAAGGAATGATCGATGCATGTATGTGGGAAGGTGGGCAATGGATGGGTGGCACTTGTCACTCATCCATTGGCCTGCCAAAATATCTGGGTCCACACTAAAGACAAACTGTCCTCGTAAAACGTGTCGTTGTGAATAGTAACCGAGAACTTTCGTGAACCGTAACTTCGCCGTCGAACGTCCGAATTCGACGTGCCGCCTGTCTACGGATTCGTATCGTCCTCACCTACGTAACGGTCTTCGGCCCTCGGCCATCGGACCTCCCGGTCAGAAAGTCAACTTGTGACCTCCTATTCACCCAAATTACCAAAATGCCCTTGGGCTTCCGAACGTCATAACTTCTTCTACGAACATCGGAATTGAACGTTCCACCTGTCTATGAACTCGTGACGTCACGAACTACGTCACGGTCATCGGTCAAAGTCCATTTGACCACCCGATTGAAAAGTCAACGTTTTGCCATCACTAGGGGCAAAACGGTCATTTCGCATCGTTCGTCCGATTTCGCTCTACTAATCACGGATTAGCCTCACTAATCGTGATTAGTCACTAATCTAATCATGAAATTCGGGACGGGTCGTTACAATATATATCTTTGACTTCCCCGACATGTAAATATTGTTTATATTTTAATTTATATTATTTGTCATGACAAAATTAATTTGCATCTTTAGTTTAAGTAACTTGCATCTTTAATCTAATTTGCATCACTAACTTGCATTCTTGACAAATGTGCATCTTTGACTAACTAACTTGCATCTCTGTCTAGGCTGGATGGACGTTAAACTTCAAGCGCTTGTTGGGAGGCAATCCAATGTATTCTCGGGATGTGAATGAGTCATCAACACAGATTTGCTATCTTTCCACCTTCACTCTCTTTATTTTGTTTACTTAATGTTTTTCTTGTTTTATTTTCGTAAATCATTTTCCTTACTTCAATTCTATATTCAAATACTTCTTATTTTCCTACATTGAGTACAATGTAGAATTTACGAGTATTAAGTTGCCCTTTAATTTGTCAATGATATAAATGAACGGAAATGAATATGTTATAGCTATAAAGATAATCACTACAACTTGAATTTGTTTGTTAATATTTTGTGATTAAGTAATATAACTTGTAGATAATGCATGTAAATTGGTCAATAAACGGGCATGTTAAGATAAGTATGAATCATGTGAACCTTATGTGAGCTTTAGAACCTTATATACATTTTTGATGAGTGATTCATAAATTCTTTGTTTAAATTGATATACATATGCCTCATAACTGCTTGCAATAGATTTTAATGAACTCTAGAGTACTAGAACTTATTCTATATGATTTTCAAAACTTTTAAGTCAATAAACTCTCTGATTTCGGATATGATTCAGGCATTAGGGTTAACACCACAAATTCAAACATCCATATTCCCTATTTTGTGCGCACAAGTGCGACCCCCTTAGTTTTAAACCTTTTGAGTCTACATTAAGCCTTTCTTTCATCACCATGATTATCTAAACACTTGAGCTTAGTATAGATATCTTTCACCCTTGTTCCAATGACTTGGTTAAAGACATAAAGATTGTGTGAAGAGAAAATGATGATGTTGAAAAGACCTTTTATGTGTATTATATGGATTTACTTACTCAAACTTTGTTGTATTTTTTACACATGTTATTACCTTGATGTATGGAAAAAAAAAACTAATATGAAAAAAAATGAAAAAAAAAAGAAGGAAAAAAAAAAGAAAAGAAAAAAATGTATTGAGTTTCTATTAAGGTAATAAAGTTTGATTATGTAATGTTTGAGTTAAATCCTTTATATTTGTAAATCCAACACAAAGAATGAATTCGAGGCCCAACATGATGAAATTTGGCCTATGTTCGAAGGGATGAATTCATGATATTATTGCACTAAGGTCGGAAAGTTATGTTATGTTTTGGGAATCTTTTGAGTCTTGGAACGAATTTGAGCACCACTTATCCTATATATTCCTTACCTCTAAACTTAACCCAATTACAACCTTCATAAAGACCTTATGATCCTTAAGATGGTAAACTTTGATTAGTTGAGTCAATCACTTGAGTAAGCTTATGATTTTGGTTCATTTGTGCAAGTATGTTTAATTTTTATCGTGAGGTGTTTGTTTGAGATTTTACAAAAGTACTTCATTTCTATTATGTGAGCATTTTTCTCACATACTTTGAGTGCAAACACAAACCCTTACAAATTGAGTGAATTTATGAGTGCATATCCTTATGAGTTGATTCATACTTGTTTTATTTATGTTGAGATCCATTTCACCATATTTACTCATTATCTTACTTGTTAAAACATTTTGTTACAATGTACTAACTCTTGAATTCCATATGCTTAATTGCTTTAAGTGAAAATTTTTGATGCCATGATAATAATGAAATATTGAGACAAATGGTTAAGGGTTTACTGGTTTTGAATTCGTAGTTCAATTTTAGTATTTGCTAGGGACTAGCAAAGTTTAAGTGTGGGGGTATTTGATAGGTCCTCAAATAAGCATTATTTTATATTATTTTAGACCCTTTATATTTAACTTTTAATATTAAAATAATAAATAATTAGATAAAATAATTTATTTTGTGATTTTTCTGTTTAAATAAATAAAGTTTGTAATTTGGAGCGTTTTGGCGAAAGAATCGTCCCGATTGGAATTATAAAGAATAAATTATGGACGAAATTCGATTGAATTATATATATTAATTATTAATTAATTTTCATTTTTTTGCTGCCCAAAAATCATATCTGCAGCCCAAATTAATAAATTAACGCAGCCCAAAAACAAAATGTCAGCCCAGCCTCACCAGAAGCCCAAGACCTGAAGATCCAGCCCAGTTCGCGCGTTGCAGCCCTCCACGTCCAGCGTACTGCACTTGGTCGGCCTGGAAAAATCCTGAAGCCCATGTCGCCTGCGCCCAGGCCCGCGTTGTGAAGCCCAAAATCCACTCCCTTGCCGCGTAGCCCAGCTCCACCTGCTCACGTGCTGCACAACAGCCACCTGCACCAACAGTTCGGTCCAGCTCGTACAATCAGCTGCCTGTGCACCTGCTCCTTCAACCCAACTGCCCACCCGCCTGGCCCGATCCACTGCACCAGCCCATCTACCCAACTTCCCCAGCCGTACGCCTGCATTTCTCTGAAGCCCAAACACCTACCAGCTGCACAACCCACTCCAACCTACCCCTTTATACAGCACCTACTCCATTTGTGCAGTTTTCCAACACCAAATCAACCATAATTATCATCATTTCTCATCATTTCTCATCATTTCACCATTTATTTTTATTGTAATTTTCATTTAATTTGTGTTTTATTTTTCTTAGATTTTTGTGGCACTCTCCCTCTATAAATAGGGAGCCATTTCACTTGTAAATTGGTCCCCAATTGTCCCCATTCTGTCCCATTTTATTTCTTTCTTTTAGTTTAGGTTCTTATATTTTCTCTCTAGTTGTTCTCTTCTTTTAGTTCATCTTCTTTATTTTTGGGGACCATTTTAACTTCTTGTAGTTTCTTTTATTTAATTAGCTTTCTTTTTTAATTCTTGATCTTAATTTATATTATATTTATGTTATTTCTTAATTTCATTTCTTATTTACTTTGTTCTTGTGATTTTTCTTTGAGATCTCTTAAACACATTTTTATGCTTTCCTTACGAAATACCTAGGCCAAGTATTTCCGAAATAATTCTAGAATTTATGTCCTCATTCTTATGTTTTATCCTCCATCTTCATAAGGTTCTAGCCGTTGTTCGGTGTTCCTTATGAATAACATTCCATTGTTTCCATCCACTTTCGGAATCACAAGCTGTTCTTGGGTTTCGAATGTGTAACTTTCTTCCCTTTACTTAAATTCTTGTTATTATTTCGGTTTACTTATAATTCAATATATGTGTTGGTATTTTCTTTCTAACATTTGTAAATGTAAATACAATTTTCATGTGTTTTACTTTTTGAATTTCATCCACTTCATATGTTTTAGTGCTTAACCTTCAATTTAACGCTACGTGTATATGACTGCTGTTCGGTGCACTTAGAATAGGATTGAAGAGATTTAAATGTTTGACACAGATTGAAATCAATAACATAAGGTGAATCATATTATAAGTACTTACGACCGCTGTTCGGTGCATTTGTAATATTGAAAAACGTATGCATGTATTTGAGATGATTAAGGTAGGATTTCGTGATTGGTTCAATATGAGCACGATGTTAGAGTGTTGGTAAAAATGTGTTTGAAGAAAGTTCACTTGCACAAAAGTTAAAGTAGAAGTAGAATTAAGTTCTTAATTGTTTTTATTTGTTTTCTTTATTTTATGATTACAATCTTTACCAACCCCCCATTTAATTCCTTATTCTTTTATTCTTTATTTCATTAATTCATTAATTCTTTTATTCTTTTATTCTTTATTATTTAATTATTTAATTATTTAATTATTTACTTTTTTTAATTCTTTAATTCATTATTCTTTGATTATTCATTGGGGCTTTATCCTATATACCTACGTGTTTGATAAATTGGGGCTTTATGCAAATAAGCAATCGGTGCTGTAGCTTTGTGTAGCCCAAGAAACCAATTTATTAATATGTGATGTGTTTTGCGATCATATATCGAACACAAATCACGTGGTAATTTCTAGTAAATTTACTTGCAATAAACTTTGACAGTAATATTATGTCTATACAATGGCTTTATTAATCCCGAACACCAGCATAATGTCATAATACAACAGGAAATGGTTGAAATGAGAATACATAAGGAAATGGACATATTATGAAACAGCCCCTGTTTTCCCTAGTAGTTGAGGCTGTTCCACACGTCAGCTATATCCAATTTTGTACAAGTTCGGTTTAAATTAGAGGTGAAGATTACCATATTAGTATCGGTGCAGGGTCTTCTTCACATGTGATGCCAATGTCACAATGGGGACTCCTTCCATGGTAATCTGTCAAGTCCATCAACAATGGCCTTCCGGAACTCCCCATTGTGGAGAAGGAAAGATGAGACGTGCCCACCAGTGACCCATCTCACTTCCGAACCTGGCCAAGCTTTTTGGAGCTCAAGCACAGAGTGTTTTGGAATGTACCCATCATCCTGAAACATGAGTGAGGTTAAAGGAAAAACTTGTAAAGCTAAGCTTGAAACAAAAACCAACATACAACAAATACGTCATTTTATTTACACTACTGCAATTTAGGTGGACAAAAACATTTCATTTTATTTACACAATTGCAATTTAGGTGGACAAAAACATTCAACAGTAATTCCATTACTTGATTAATACAAAACCTTCACATTCCAGAATGACTTCAGCGGAAGGAAGAAAAAGCAGCTTAAATGAATCTGTGCATGCATAACGAACTTTTATGGGGCATAACGAACTTTTATGGGGCATAACAGATGGTTCCTATAATCAAAATGGCAGCCTAAAAAAAACTTACAGTGGCAGAAACAAATATCACAGCATTGGGATTTTTGGGAATTGGAAAGCGAGTGACATCTGTGAGGGACAGAACATTGCGCATCCGTTCTCTCACCTCCTCGAGAGTCATTGCAGCCTTCTGTACTGCAAGATCATCTCTCAGGGCTTCCCATGCGGTGGCATGCTTCAATATTCCCTCACAGAATGCCACAACAGCAGAGTGTGGAGAGAGAAAAGGAAGGGTTGCAACAGGTGTAGGGTGCAGCGATCCAACCATTGCAGCATGTACTCCTCCTAGATATGACAGCATTAATTTGGGACAAAATAAGATTAATTAAATGAAGGGTGCAAGTGTTCAACTTTCAGCAAAAAATTCGTTTGATTTATTTCAAAGTTGTCGATAAATAAGTTAATCTATAATAAGACTTGATAAGCTAGTTTCTTTTAAAAGAAACAAATATGTAACCTAAGGAGAGATAGGCACCAGTTCTAACACACTTCGGGCTCATTTGAAAGGGTAAGATTAAATTGGATTGCATAACTCATGAAATCAAAGTATTTTGAAGGTATAAGTGAATGTCTATTATTGATAGTGGGAGAAGAGGGGATTAGACATAGAAGGAAACCTTGTCCTATCCAATCCAATCCCCTGAAAATGGTAGGATTAGGCATCCACTTCTAACTTAAAAATACCTTGAGTTTTATGAATTATCGAATCACATTCATTTCATTCTAACAATTTCCTTTTTATACTAGTTAGGCTTTTGCTTTCCTTTAGTTTTTCAATTTACATCTATCTCCAAAACAAGCTAAGCAAAAAGGACGAAGTAATTTCATATTTTTAAAACCAAGCCAAACCAATGCTACCTACCAAACAAGCCCTTAAATCAATAGCCATAGATCAAGTTGAGTCTTACCCATACTAAGTCCACAAACACCCATCTTTCCAAAACCTGCCTCAGAGTCTAACCAATGCAAGAGACCGCGAGCTTCTTCAATGGTTGCCCTACCTAATAAAAGCAAGTCACTGACACACAAGAGCTTTGCCCCACTCTGCATCAAAGGCCGTCTTTGTCCATAGAAAGGGCTGCAATAACATATATCATGATCAAAATGCTGAAACCTATGTTTAGTAATTATGTAGAGCTCCGATTTCAGTTAAAATAGGTGTTTACAGTGCAGTATTGATTCATACCTCTCAAGCACCATAGTTGCAATATTCTCCTTCAACAATGGTCCACCAAGACGCAACCTTCTTTCAAATGTATGGTCCCCAGTTCCTGCAAAAAGAAATTACAGATCGTAATCCAAAAGGCCAAATAAGTAATTCCACTAAGTGTTACTGGAGAGTCGTCTAAGAAGTTGAATATATGATCATCCTACATTTCACATTAAGAAATTGGAAATAGCTTGCGTCTTCAGGGTCACTACTAGGTTGATTACAGAACGATAAGGTCAAACCAAAAAGTACTATGTCAGATATTATCCCAGATTGAAATATATATACAAGTCAGCCAAGAAATCCATGCTAATGTTCCTCAACACTACCAAATTTCCCAATCAAATAGTTTCCAGCTGTCACATAATTAAAAGAAACAAAACCAGGTAGATTCCGAGGCATATTCATCAATCTTGGAAAACCAGTACAATTCCGAAACTAGTTAAATGTTCATGCATACTATTGAAAAGTACACAACTAGAAAACAGAGACCAATTTGAATTCCAAATAAACAAATAAATCTCATGCAATGTATTCCTAATTCTAGGAGTCCAATGTTCCAAATATGAAACAGCATTACAAGATCCCAGTTCTTGCGTTGAATCTTTTGCAACAACAATCAAAACCCAGAAGACTGATTGTCATTCTCAGTGTTTCATCAACAAGCAGGCTCAGAGTTCATATATTTATAGGTACACAAAACCAGTAATGTAAAGCCGACCTCTTCATGGCTTAAGCTAATAATGCGCTATATAACATTGGGGAGAATAACCAAACTAGATTTAGTAATATGACCCACTAAATTTATACTGAAACAAGAAAACATAATTCCAAAATCCCAGTCTTGATTATTACACAGTAAATAAAGGAGAAAACAAGAGAATACCTGCAAGATGAACCACACAGGCCATCTTGTGTGGGGCCACGGCCTTCGGAACAAGGAATGCAACTCTTGTATTGTGACTCTCAGGAGGCAATGCACTAAGAAGCTGCTCATCACAAGGCGTCTTGAAAACCCCTTCCCTAAGAGTAGCTGTCTTGCTCTCCCAAACTGTTTTCCATGTAGGTTGTATCACAGCCGGAGGCCAATTCTGACCTGCAATTTGTGGGAACAGCTGCTTGATCATTCTCTCAAGCAACTCAAGCTTTGTACCACCCCACCCTCTTGAAAAAAATTGTGGGCTTATCTTTGTTCTGTACATGAATGCACCATATACATGGTCCAAAACATAATGGAGCCCTCCAAGATTCACTGTCACCATATTTGAGAGAGCCCCAAAAATTCAAAATTTCAAACACCAAAATTTACCCAAATAGCGGGGATCTTCATCAATTTGAACCAAAACCCAAAACCCAGATGGTACTAAATTCACTTTGTAAAGCCCAAAATCACAATAACTGAGAAGAACCCACAATCCAACATGTTAATAAAATTTGAAAGTGTGAAACTTTTTTCATCTAAAAATCATGATTTGGGGAAGAAATAAGATAAAGAAAAAACAACATCGATCTTTGAAGAAGGCAAAGCCGGTGTGACTATAAATTATGACGCATAGATAATCAAGACTTGCTTGATAAAAAAGAAAAAAGAAAATCAAGAGTTGAAGGAGATACCGAAGATAAAATTGGTGAGACAAAAGAGGAGGATGGGGAGGTGAGGAACTCGAGGAGATCCAAAACATGAAAGCGAGAGGGGGGCGGGAGAGAGAAAGAGTGAGAGAGGGAGAGATCTACTCATCTCTACCAAACTAAACCAATGGCAAACAAAAACCGCGGGATGAGAATTGACATGCTTGACACGGTGGCTTTGGGTCGACTGCCACCTCATGATATATCCGTTCTCGTTATATTAGCATTTTTTATTTCCTGCTACTTTCCATGAATTTAATAGCCAGAAAAGCAACAATGGCGATAAGGTTGAATTATTGTTTATTCTGAAGCAACCGGCCAATTATTAATTTATTACCCACCGATTTCTAATTCAAAATTATTTTGAATCCTAAAAATAGTATATTAATGCATTCATCTAACAAATGATAATTAATATACATGAGAAGGGAAATAATAATAATAATATTATTTATAGAAAAAAATAAACATGAGAAGGAAAAAAAAAATATTGGACGGATTGTGGTGCTCTTTTACTGGGTTTGGTTGCTGCTGGGGTGTATTCTTTTTTCTTTTCTTTTTGTGCCGTTCTGTTTTGTGAAGCTTTGGTAAATTCAAACAAGAGTGAGTGAATATAGTGCACATTTGGTATGTTATGATTCCACAAGGTCGAGTTAGCAAACTACCATATTTAAATAATAAATTTTCTGTTATTTAATTAACAGGAATTCGTAACTTCCTAACTTATTTAGAGTACTTTGTGTACAATGACAAGTCGCGCTTCAATTAAGAATTAGACTCATCATTGGAGCGATATTTACTTCAAAAAAAAGAGTAAATCATTATTATACCCTTAACAACTTTTAATTTTATTGAAAAACTTCAATGTTTATATATTAAATAAAATAAGACCTTACCTCAAACATTTTTTTATTCAAAAGTTTTTAAACAGAATTTGTAAGTAATAAATTTCACATTTACCCTTTTATATCTCAATAAAGAGAATGAGTGAGGTATTGAGAATTTTTTTAAACAATTAAAAATAAAATTGTCTTTTTTGCCCCATGTGCCCCTTAGTGTTTGATTTCTTTGGCCTTTTGGGCCTTTTATTATATTATGCATATAATAAATATTATATATGTATTATATATATATATATTGTATATGGTTACAATTGAATTTTTTCTATAAAGTAAAAAATAAAGTCTGTATTTTCTAGGGTTCAACGGTAGGGTGTATAATATTTTTTTTGGAGGGGGGCTGGGTGTGGGGGCCTCTTGAGATGGTGGTGGAAAATCGTACGACATAGGGTTTAATTCTTGAATTTTGGCATAAAATTTAAGAATTAAACCCTAAACTATACGAAATTAACCAAATTATTTAATATAGGAAGATAAATAATTTTTAAATTTAAATTTAAAAGTATTTTTGAAGAATTGTTGCTTTTACTTATCTTACTTTAAGTTAGATTAGATAGTCATATTACTTTTAAAATGAGCAAGTGAAAAAAAAAAAAATATGAGTAATGTTTTCATAATCCTCAATATAATCTTATAATAAAAAAATAAAAAATAAAAAGTAATGTTGAAATCATGATAGATTTTGGTAAGTGCATTTTAGATTGTTATTGGATTAATTTACAATTGGATGACATTAGTTGTAATTTATATAAAAACTATGGTCTATTTTAAATTGTATAGTTTCAAAGGACCTATGAGTTTAATTTTTTTATATGCAAGTTTTTAAATAAACTTATATATTAGTAATAACCTATTAGTTAATTGCCAAAAAAAAAAAACAACCAATTCTCATTACATTTGCATTACTCAACCAGCTCTAAATTTGGGGTGCGTTTGTATAATTAAGACAACTTTGAAAGCATATTTCGCAATTAAATTAATTTTCTAATAAATATACATAATTCATATAGCTTGAAAAAAATATATAATATAAAGAAATAAATTATGTCGTCAAGGTGGTTGAACATTTCAAGATATCATATGTGTTTAGCGTGGATCTAAATAAAGGGCAGTCAACTGGTGAGGGCACAAACTTGGTATAACTTGAGCCTCAGGCGTAGAGGAATTGGTATGTAAAGAGGAAAGGTTATTTTGTTTACGCCGTAATTATCTTGTTTACCCTGTTTGCATTCAATATGTTACATTTTAAGTATGTCTCCCTTAAAAAACAAAAAAAAAAAAACAAAACAAAAAAACAAAAAACCAAAAAAACAAAAAAGCTAAAGGGAAGGGACATTAGATAAAAACAATTAGCTTCTTGAAAAATATGCATAAGATACTCATAATACAGATTTTTTTTTTTTTTGCTTATTACTCATTCTGCTCCTCTAACTGGACATTAGATATCACTTTACTCCCCTAAATGAATTTAGTTCTAATTTACTGCCACAACTGCACTTTTCTGGTATCTCCGTTGCTCGAATCCGTTACTAAGTTAGTAACAACGTTAGTTACGCTTACGTGTAAGCAAGAGATTAGTGGGTTAATTATTTTATAAAAAATTATTAAAATTTAAAATTTTAGAATAAAAAATAGAGGAGGGAAGAAGATGATGAACAATGAATCGGAGTTTCATCTTCTTCCTTCTTCCCAAAAAACTTAGAAAATATTATAACACCCACATTCAAACTCCACCAGATTTAAATACCCAATTGAAGTATTGAACAAGAACCCAAGAAACTCAGCTTTGAACCTCTAGATTTCACATAGAAATCGATGGATCGGAGAATTAATGTTATGCCCATTATTTAGAGTTTTGTGAACCCAAGAAACTCAACTTTGAACCACCTTTCTTTCTTCTCTTTCTCTGTTGTTTTGTGAATCCTTCATTACCAAAAACCCTGTTTTCTGGAACCACCTCTATTCGTTTTCATTTTTCCCCAAACGTGGATCTCCATAGCCATATTCATGTCTTCATCATTTCCAAAGCTATAAGCATAAAGAAAAAAAGAGGGAGAAATTGCATCTAGGATTTTTTATCCTTCCAAAACCCTAATTTTCCCCTCCAATTCTCCAGTTTCGATCGCCAATTAGGGTTTTTTTATGGAGCAACATGATACACAAAAATTAAGCACCAAAATTAAACACAAAGTCACACTCAACACTTAAGGAAACGTATGCAATTAAAAACTTTTTTTTGTAGATGTAGCATTGGTAAATAGGGATCGTTTTTAACTAGGGATTGAAGGTACCTAAGCATGATTATCATTTGATTAATTAATTAAGGGGGGTACTTGATTGTTTCTATTGTCCTATGTGATTAACTAATCTAAACTCTTCTAATCTATTATTTACATGGTCAACTCATCTTTAACCTAACTCATTTATGATTGTATTAACTTCAACCAACGTAATCATATAATCTTAATCTTATGAGTTACTTGCATATTCTCTTAAGTACGTGTCCGGAGCTCCCGACGACACTTTCAATGACCTAGACTCGGGGCTCCCTATATCTAGTCAAGTATTAAGCGCGAACACACAATCATAACAAAAACTAGAATCATAGAACACTTAGAATATTGAAGCAATAGAAATCATAAAACCAAGAATATTGTTAGAAATCAATTCATATAGCCAACAATCAAGCATAAGAAATAACTACAAGGTGAAGAGACCGTGTTACACTTTTTCTCTTCGGGGCTCCCTATGGATACGAAGTGATTGGGCACTCTTTGGTGAGACAAGTGAGGGCTCCTCAACTTAGCCACAAATGAAGGTGTAGAAGGTGAAGTATGGTGTAATTATTCTTACATTTGAAATCTTGAATATAATGAAAGGGAAAAATTGGTTGAGTAGAGCTTGATACAAAGAATGAACGACAATTACAAATAATCTAAGCCTCTCTATTTATAGGAGAAAATTAATCTCCAAATAAATAAGAGTTTACAATTTAAATCCTAAAAGAAAAATGATTAAAGTATTTAAATTAAAGTGCTAAAGGAAAAAGGTATTCTAAATCCAAATGAAAGAATAAATACAAAACTTAATTAAAAAGGTAATAAAAACTCCTAATTTAAAAAGGAAAAACAAATCCTAATTAAAAAGGACAATTTTCCCCCCAAAAATGAAGGAAAAATGTGCTGGAATTGAAAAGAAAACGAATTGATAGAAGGCTGCTGATCATGGGAAGGAGCATCGGCATACGTTGGCCGAATAAGGAAGAAGAAGGTCGGGGTCAACGCGCCAGTCAATGCGTAAACCGCTGCTGAAGCTATTGGTGAGTGCGCGTCGAAGTAGGCATAACGAGTCCAAGAAGCACGCGCCGAATGGAAGATCCGACTTTGGTAAGCGCTTACCGTTACTATTCTTTGCGCTTTCTTTGTGGATTCAGTAGGTTCCTACCGAAGTGCTGAGTGATTTTTGGTGGCTTCCCTTGTTTCAATCATAATTTCTTCAATATAACTCCGGTTGAGGTGATTCTTTCGCCTAAATTCTCGTAATTCCGCGCTCTATCCAATTCTACACATTGTTCACAAAATATATTATTTTCTACAATTGTTTGGTATTTAAACATTAAAAGATAAGCATAAAGGGTATAAAATGATGCTTAATTCAAGGCTTATCACAACATGCTATTTTGATGTACACAAGTTTGAAGACTTCAATAAATGTGTGTTTATTTTGGGTAGTGAAGTGTGATGTTTGCTGTTCACAATTCCGCTGTACATAAGTTTGAAGACTTCAATAAATGTGAGTTTATTCCAGATGATCTTTATCTCACATTAGCTTTTATTAGTCTTCTGCTTTAATTGGTATCCGGGAAAAAAAAATTGTTGGTAGTAGGATTCTTAGTTAAAGATTTGAGATAAACAGTGTCGTTAGATCAAGATACTCTGCAAGAACATCTCACTACAATGGGGAAGAGATCATCAGTCGGCCAATCACCATTTGAAGCTGTTATGTGAGGACGCGTTAAGGCGTAGGTGATATGTCTGTCGATTTGCTTAGGGAACAGAGAAGTAGATAAACTCTCTTCGGATGGCTAGTTTACTTAGATCTTTGAGTAAGAAAACTATTGGTAGGAGTAGCGGCTCTAGTAGCAATGACATCGCTAGAATACTAAGAGTTAAGAATGTTGTAGAAGTAACTATTCTGAATATAGAAAAGGATTTAGAAAAATGGAATATTCCTAAGGTTCCTAATTGTGATATTTACCAAAAGGGAACATTCGAATTTAGATCTGATTATGCTATAATGACGGATGAAAAAACCATTTTTGTCATTGATGCAAGTGTAGATTTTCAGTTACTTTCGCAGTAGCAGATAGACCAACACTTAAGAAAGGGTCACAACTATTTGAACATAGGCCTTCTACAGGTCGCGGTGAAACCCTTGACGCGAACAAGATTGAATATCTCAATCCTACTCTGCCTGCAAGACAAAAGACACAAAAAATTTGTCAACTCTATGTTAGGATTAATAAAATCTTCTTTAAGTGAGGGACCAATTTATTTTAATTGTTACCCTAAATTTTGGGTGTCATTAACTGATTCCGGATTCTTAAAGACTCTCACTCTTAGCGTTGATACTCAAGGGTATGATATGGACCCTGGATATTTTCCAAAAATGTATTTGAAAATGCTTATTCTTATCCACTCATTTGATTTATGGTTTTTGATACCCTTCAGGTTTGAGGGCTATAGTTGAGACTGAGACATCACATGCTGCTGCATACTTTGGAAATCACTGTGCACTCTGGTAACCCCGAGCCTGTTATGATTTTATCTCTGATTTGGCATGTGGTGTTAGACGGGAGCATGGCGCATCCCACAATAATACATGGGGATTGGGATGGGTCATGTCCGTTTGGTATCAAAGCATTGGGTTGCTCTTGTGGTGTTGCACAAGTGTCAGATATGATGTCTTTACAAGGATAATAGCCCGTCATCAACTTGATAATGAGGGTAAGAATAGGAAAGTTAAGTGGGAATGAACCCTTGATAGATTCTGTTCGGTATCCTATACCGTGTTTTAGTGATGGGTCATGTCCGTTTGGTATCAAAGCATTGGGTTGCTCTTGTGGTGTTGCACAAGTGTCAGATATGATGTCTTTACAAGGATAATAGCCCGTCATCAACTTGATAATGAGGGTAAGAATAGGAAAGTTAAGTGGGAATGAACCCTTGATAGATTCTGTTCGGTATCCTATACCGTGTTTTAGTGAGGTTTGACCTCGAGTAGGGCCGAATAAACTCGAGGAGGGTTGAGTATTGTCAGGACCCGACCCTCATCAATCAGGACCTGACTCTAGCACAATATTGTCCGCTTTGGGCCTTCTCGCCCTCATGGTTTTATTTTCGGGAGCTCACATTGCAACTTCCCAGAAAGTCACCCATCATGGAATTGCACCAACCTCAACTCGCTTAACTTTGGAGTTCCAACCGAACCCAAAGCCATTGAGCTCCCAAAAGGACTCGTGCTAGATAGGTGTGTGCCTATACCTTTAAGGCACACCACCATTCCTCTCCCAGACCATTCCCTCATCGCAGGAAGGTGGGATTGTTCATCGTTCCCTCCAGGACACAGGTCTTACAATCCACCCCCCTTAGGGCCCAGCGTCCTCGCTTGCACACTTCCTAGTCGGTGTCCAACTCTGATACCATTTTGTCAGGACCCGACCCTTCTCGATCAGGACCCGACTCTAGCATGATATTGTCGGCTTTGGGCCTCTTCACCCTCATGGTTTTGTTTTCGGGAGCTCACGGTGCAACTTCCTAGGGGGTCACCTGACACGACCCATCCCAATCCCCCCGGGATTACCATGGGATATGTCATGCTCCCGTCTGACAAGAGGTG
This sequence comes from Prinsepia uniflora, assembly GCA_032719365.1. Classification (NCBI taxonomy): domain Eukaryota; kingdom Viridiplantae; phylum Streptophyta; class Magnoliopsida; order Rosales; family Rosaceae; genus Prinsepia; species Prinsepia uniflora. Next base: position 57,179,775 of record CM064868.1, on the reverse strand, counting down.
TCAGACAAGGGATAACCTATTGCCATTGCCCAACCGGGCTTCCCCGGGATTACCATGGGATATGTCATGCTCCCGTCTGATAAGAGGTGTCAGACAAGGGATAACCTGTTGCCATTGCCCAACCGGGCTTCCAGAGTGCGTAAGGATCGATGGAGGAGGTGTATGATGTCCTAGTCTCTACTGCAGTCGCATCCGAAATCAACCTGAAAGGCATTAAAAACAAAAGTTGTGAGTGGACGAAAATAAACAAGTCTATTTAAAAACCTTTATAAGACATTTATGCGCCTCAGTAAAAACATATGCATGCGCCAAAACCAATAATCCCATATTTATTTAGAAATAACCATTAGGGCCTTAGCCCGGAAACCAAAGCATAGTTTTAAATCCCAAAAGTTAATCCAAGAGTTATCTAGTAAATCCAGTTATGTTCATTTATTATTTTTCCATCTCCGGCATCCCCGATGCCTAGCGTCCTAGACGCTTGACGTTCCAGACGTCATATCTCACGGTATTAAGCAACGCGTGCTGCCCGGGGTCTCACCGGGTCCATATCTCTGACATCCCCGATGTCTGACGTCCATGACGTCCAACAATCCTACTCCTGGATCACTATACGGTCCGGTAGCTCCGTACAATGAGCCCTCCCAGGCAATGCACCGTGACGTCTCCAGTGTCCCCGACACTTGGAGGAGACCAGGATATATATATCCTCATATCGAGATGGTTTTATGGAACACATTTTATTATTCATTTCCAAAATATCACAAGGGCCCTACCCCGAATTTCCATAAAACCGTCATAAGTCCAAATAGTTGATTCAAATCCAAAATCGTTTATTCAATTCCATTTTAGGGTCCCCGACCCGAAATCACATATATAAATCAACTGGGCCCCTGACTCGATTTCATAAGTCAACTGGGCCCCTGGCCCGATTCATAAGTTAACTGGGCCCCTGGCCCGATTCATTTTATCAATCCGTAACCGTTTCATGAAATCATATCCAACCACATTTATGGAAAACGGTGCAAATCCAGAAAACCTCGATTTACGTGCAAACACGTAAATCACCTCGAAATACGTGAAATCATTTAAATTCATCAATATCCAAAATAAATCATTTAATCACAATTATAACAATCATGAAACAGTTATGCATGCATCGAATTTATAAAACCAATGTCCACTCACAGACCGTTTAACCGAGCGCCTCGATACGCGTGCCATAGGCCTTCCCGGGCCACACCACTATCACCGGGACTTCCAATCCTGTCCAAATCACATTAGAGGATTACTAACCTCTCCATTAACATCCTATCAAAGTCCCGTAATTTTCCCGAATTTTTAAGTATTTTTAACCTCGATTTAAAACCTTCGGACATCCCGAACAATATTGAAACGGGATCCGATCGACACGAAACCAACGCCAAAATGTTCGTTACATTGTATAGGATAAAAGTCATGTTGACCTCACCTCGAGATTCGTGTCCACGCGCCGTCACGTGCCGCCGTGAGTGGCTGCGCGTGAAAGCCACGCGCCTGCTACAGTGGCTGCTACAGTCACCATCTTCACCTGTATGACTGGTAAACGGGTCTGATTACCCGCGATCTGACCCGGCCAGATAACCATCAATTCGACCTCGATTCCATCCGTTCTTGATACTAAAACAATCATTAACTAATCAATTTCAGTTCTGTGACATCGATTAACAACAATCAAACCATAATCGTGCCACCAACCCGTGATCACCCAAAACGGGTCGATTACCAAAACTCCACAAATCCTCAACCATTGTCAAATTAACTTCACAGGAAGCTTATAAGGATTAATACGAACCAATTCACATGATTAATTGAACACGACGTTACCTCAATCACCATGACTCAAGCTTGAGTTTTCCGGCCATCCACCTCGTCCGTCCACGGCCCTAGGAGCCTCAAAGCTTGCCCCATTTGATCTGGTTCGACTCGTTGAGGTTCCAGAAAGCTCAATCCATCATCAATTAGGCTTGGGCTGGCCTAAAACTAGAAGTTCGAATTTGAATTTCTCAAAAACCAGTTTCAGGTTTTCAGAGAAATCCAGGACCAAATTCACTCATTCCTTTCATTCTCAATCTCAGTGAACCACTCTCGACTCACTCTCCATTCTTTTAATTCAATTTAGCCGTTAAAGGCGTCCCCAAGCAGCCCACTATCCACTGTGTAAAGTTCCCCTGCACTGACCCGAAACCATTAAAAATCAGTGCCCATGTTCTTGTGAGTGTTTGCCAGCACAATACATGTGCAATCACAATCCAAAGCTGCCCCAAATCAGTCATTAAATTGATAAACAACCATGGGATCGATCGCACAAACCTCCCACTTCACGGCCATATCAATGAAACAGTGCCCCGTGTGAAATTACAATTCTGCCCTTGTGCAGAAAATTACCAAAATGCCCCTCACGCATCCTGACCCGTAACTCGGTCATACGGACCCCGATTGATGCGTGCCGCCTGTCTACGAACTCAGGGCATCTAGACCTTCCTAACGGTCCTCGGTCCTCGGCCATCGGACCTCCCGATCAAAAAGTCAACATTTCCCCCTATTACGTTCAAATTACGAAAACGCCCTTGAACTTCTGTACATCATAACTTTCACCACGGACATCGGAATCGAACGTGCCACCTGTCTATGAACTCGTGACTTCCCAAATTACGTCACGGTCATCGGTCAAAGTCCATTTGACCATCCGAATTAAAAGTCAACGTTTTGCCCACGCCTAGGGGTAAAACGGTCATTTTGCACAATTCGTCCGAAATCACCCAACTAATCCCAGATTAGTAAATCACAATTAAATATTATTGAATCCCGATATTCGGGACGGGTCGTTACATCACCCATCATGGAATTGCGCCAACCTCAACTCGCTTAACTTTGGAGTTCCAACTGAACTCAAAGCCACAGAGCTCCCAAAAGTCCTCGTGCTAGATAGGTGTGTGCCTACACCTTTAAGGCACACCACCATTCCTCTCCCAGACCATTCCCCCTCGTAAGAATGTGGGATTGTTCACCGTTCCCTCTAGGACACGGGTCTTACAAGTATAGTGATCTTTTCGAGTTTTGACCGCTGATTGGTCTGAAAGTAAGGTTATCTAGTTTGAGATTGGTTGAACAAGTTACCGGGAGAATAATACTTGTCGATCGGATCCCGAAGTGGACCGATCAGCGGTTCTTACGCGTTGAGTGGAATGTACGGGGAATGGGTTGCCACTCGAGGGAGCAATGAGTTTTGTGGATTGGTCTGAATGAGATTTGTGGCAGATGTTGCTATTGAAGGGCGTGGACGAGACTATCGAGAGTTGGACTCGTTTAAGGGTACGTTTCTATGGCTATCTCTCGTATCTCAGGAGGTGAAGTATCTCAGGAGGTGGCATTTATCTCGAGAGGAGGAGTTTTTCTCGGGAGGTAGAGTTTATCTCGGAAGGTAGAGTTTATCTCGACAGGCAGAGTTCCTCTGACATGAGCAGGAGATTTGATGATAGCTCGGCAGAGAGTTCTGGTTTTGGTTCGGTTCACACTGGGTGCGACGAGGATTTAGACAATGAGGATTCATCGGTTTGTGTCGGGTATTGAGAGTAAGACTCGAGTGACAGTTGTGGCATCTCATGGGGATTCGTGTACATATGAAGCTTAGATTAGGGTTGTCGCTAGCTCCGTGATAGATCATAATTTATGCATGTTTTATCCATGATTTAATACCCTTTTACTTATGTTTTGTTAATAACTCGTTCTACTCAATTGGAGAAAATAATATATTTTATGAGAAATATTTAAATCAAATTGAGCTTGAATTACGAGAATTTGGTGAAAGAATCACCTAAATCGGAGTTGAAACAAAGAAGTTATGAAGGAAAGAAAATGGCATAGTAATTCGGTGGACACCCACCGAATAGGCATCAGAGGGTCCTTCGTCTGTCACTGTAGTGCGCCTCCAGATTCTATAAACGCCTACCGAAGTTTCTGAATCCTCTTCAGCGCGCGTGTGCTGAAGCGAAGATTCTCGATTCGGTGGACTGCCACCGATTCCACCTTCACAGCAAAGCGCCTTTGTCCAGTGTTGACCATGCCTTTGATTGCTCCTATTTCATTGGTTGACCACCAAAACTAGTCCCTGAAGCTTTAATTCCAAGTTTGGACTATTTTTAGGTTAATTTCAAGTTCCTTCCACATTTATTCTCCATATGGTATATAGATTTTAGTCCTATTTCCTTTTGTATGCTTATTTTTAATTCCTTTACTTGTAGGAAAGGTTTTAATTAGATTTCTTAATTATTTAGGAAGCCTTTTCCTTAAAGAATTTAATTAAAAACTCATTTTTTTTTAAGAGGATTAATTATTCTCTTATAAATAGGGGTATTAGACTTTATTGTGTGGGGGCCGAATTTACCTCTTGAAGGTTCCCGAAACTCTGTCAAAATTCGTACTTCAATCTATGTTCTTAGTTTAGAGTTTTGTAATTTAATTCAAGCACTCTTTATAATTCAAGCATCTTCAAATTTAGCACGTCTACCTTGAGGGAGTTTTCCTTCATCTTTTTTATTCATTGTACTTTTATTATTTCTTGCATTATTTATGTTTGTGAACCTTTTAATTATGTCCTTGTTTTATTCAATAATGTTTGGGTAATTAGGGCTAGGGGTACTTGACGCCCTAGCCATGTTAGTTCGTGTTTGATTTCTGACTCTTGATTATGATTGTTATGTATGCCTGGATTTGTTGGATTACTGCGCTTCATGAACTCAATATATACTTATAAGCTTGGCTATCTTATTTGTGTATAATTGTCGATGTAATTGCTTGACGGATCACCTCGATGTTTGTGTTCACCCTGCAATTTATAGCATCACATTTAAGAAGGTGAATCTTATTCGTAATCTAAACTCATGACTTCCTAGGTTTGCACATCACTTTTCTAGGGATAGTGTAGTGTCATTAAATCTTCTTTATGTTTCATGTATTATCACATACCATTGGTAATAGTTGTTTAAGGGCAGGCACATCACACTTAAACATGCAATCTAAGAGAAGATAATATGTGTGGGGTGAACCTTAGTCGGACCCCTGCACTGGCACTTAATTCAGATACATGCATAGTAATCTATTCAAGGAAATCTAACGGAGTTTAATTAGTAAAGGTTGATAAAAACCTTAACTCGACTTAGTTAGTTAATCTTAGTTAATTTACTTACATTCATTCAACATAACAAACCCCCCATTGCATTTTAATTACTCCACTTAAGTCAATTGAGTTAAACGGAATTGGATATCATTGAGCAAGTCTTCATGGGATCGACCTTTACTTGCATCTATACTATTTATACTTCTTGTGCGCTTGCAAATTTTATTACACGTAGAGTTTTTTTTTTCTAGTACATCTTTTGTGCTTGGTCAAATCTCTATCAAGTTTTTGGCACCGTTGCCGGGGACTTGTTCCTCAACGGTGTCCATTTTATTTTATTCCTTTGACTTAGTGGTTTTTCTTTTTGTTTTTTATATAACCTTTTCCTTTTTTTATTACATGTTTAGGGAGATGGAGTCGTGGAATAACTACTATTCTCACCAAGGATGGGCCTATGAGCCCTGTGCAAATGTTCCTTCGGTTCTAAGTCATCAAGGGGGATGGGCATACCCCCAAGATTACATGTACATGCCTGAGCCTTACAATTAGCCCTATATGGAGCCATACCACCACAGATGGAGTGAACTAGCACCATACACTTGGACCCCTCCTCCTCTAAATCCTAAGCCTGCCCGACCTCAAAAAACACTCCGGGATGCACTAACCGAGGCCCGATCTCAAAGAACACTCCGGGAAGCCCTCTTAGAAGACATGGAACTAAAGCACCTTCGACTGAAACTTCTTTCGGAACCTGATTGGGATGATGAGGAAAATAATGTGTATGTCCCCTTGCCACCCACGGATAGCACCAATGAATGCATCTCGGGTCATGCTCTTGATGTTCATGAAATAGAACCAAACCCACAAGCATTGCACCAAGTTTTGGCCGAGGTCCCCGAAATTCCAACACCTATCCTTGAGGTCCTTGAAATTCCAGCACCTATCCTTGATGCCTCAACTCCTCAAGCACCTCTTATCCTTACTTTTCCAGGGCCCTCTTTATCCTTATCTTCACCATTTAAGTTCCTTACTTAACTTAGGTCTTTTGGTGAGAAATTTGATGTTGTGCCTAATGGTTTGTGCATGTTTAATGATCCTTGTAGGAGGCAAGATGAAGGAAGTATCAAAATGGTGGTATGCACCTTTGAGACATTATGCTCCACCCAAGGCTCAACTCCACGACCCAAGCAGCCCAAGGACCCTCCATGGCCCCCCAGCCACCTTGATCATTTTTCTTATTTGTCTATTGGGATCAAGTACTTCTTGCTTACTTTCAAATCTTTATTGTATTTTGTTAAAGTCTAGGAAGTGGATTTCTGCTTGTCGAACTAATCAATTGATTTATGTTGCAGGCAAGATACCACTAAAAGAAAGGCCAAGTTTGGAGTCCCTCGAGTGCCCCGTGACTCGTGAGCCTACCCTTTCATGAGTGGCTATCCTCGTCTCGCCTAGACGTTAAATCAAGCGCTCCTAGGAGGAAACCTAGCCTTGGTTTGTTCCCTTTTTCTTATGAACGTTTTTCACCTTCTAACTCATGATTTTGTCTTCTTTTTATGCTCAAAACATTGAGGACAATGTTGGGGGTATTGGACTTAAGTTTAGGGGTACATAACTCAGTTTTTTTTTTGAAATGCTTGCTGTTTTTCTCAGTTTCTGCTTTTATTAGCTTGCTATTTTTTATTTTTTGTTATGTTTTCTTTGCTGTTTTTTGTTTTGTGATGCTAGTTTTTATGCCTAAACAAGTTAATATGGATGTATAGAACATGATAATTGCTTGTACTTACTAAGAATCATTGACATTGCCATTGAACTCACACTTGCACTTAACGATACCATAATCAAGTGCTTAAGCAACCAAAACAATTGAATTTGAGCATGCTTAGAAAATTAGTAGAGGCTACCATTGTGAGATCTTTGAGCTTGATTTCCTTTCTTTCTGAGTGATCTACTTGTTTCTACTCTTAAACACTCATCACTTTGTTCTTAATTGAATGATCTTTTTCTATTTGCATTGATGTTTAAATAACCATATCTATTGGATGCTCTTGATTTGGTGTATCATTGTTTATGAGATGTGATATAGGCTATGTGTGTTTTAGCTCCTAAAAGACCTTCTTTTTCCCGTCCCAATTGCATGCTCCCTAAGCCCCTTTGAATCCAAACACTTAGCCGTTTTGTTCTTCACATACAATATGACCTAACCAAGTTTTGAACCTTTCATAATGGCTACACCCTATACTCTAAACTTGTGTCAAGGTTGCATCAAATGAGATTCATGGTGAGAAGGAAATATGTTGATGTTTTGTGCTACTTATACTCATGTGATGGAAGTATGCTTGAATGGAAGGGATTGTTCGTTTAGTTGTAAATTGAGGAAGTTATTCCATGATCTTGGCTCAACTCATATAAACAAAATTGTATCAAGTTCATTAGTGGAAAGAAAAGAATAGAATGCAAAAGAAAAAAAATTGCGATTAAAGAAAAAAAAGAAAAAAAAAAGTAATGAACTTTGAGTTGAGTCAAGTGAGCCAAGTAACTCAATTAGAGCATTTTTGTGAGCTTAAGCAGGGTTTCATCTAGACTCAAGGTCTGAGTCATAACTTCTCATGCCTTGATGCGGTTTAGGTTCTTTGAATTCCGTCTTTTCTTTCTAAACCCACAAACCTAGCCCTATTACAACCCTTGAATGAAGACCTATTGATCTTGTGAATGGCTATGCAAAGGATTAAGGTACGTATCTCTGTTCTTAAACTTCAATTCCTGATCATATTTTTAGATAAAGTGTTGTTCTTCATTGAAATTCATATGTGATTAACTTGATTGTCATTACATAAACCCATCACATATGCTTGTTGAGTGAATGCCTTAGGATTTGTGTGTTTATCGAGTGATGCCTAGTGAGGATTAGAGTTGAGGCAAAATCTTTCTAGGGTGTTCAGATGACGTTGTTTTCTAGTTTGATCATTTGAGATATTGGTATAAACATTCGACACATTGAGTTCACGGTTATGACATGTTCCTTGGTTTGTATGAGTTTGTTTTCTATTCTTGATTCTTATTAACTTGCTATTACATGACTTTTAATATCCTTTGTGTTAACTAAAACGTTTGTGGGTATTGTGTTGCTATAACCCTCAGGAGACAAAACTCCTTCTACTAGGTGAACCTAGAGGTTTAAATGCTTATCTTAACTAGATCGAGTCTTTTGTTTTTGTGTTTTGCTCGAGGACTAGCAAAATATAGGTTTGGGGGTATTTGATAGATCATAATTTATGCATGTTTTATCCATGATTTAATACCCTTTTACTTATGTTTTGTTAATAATTCGTTCTATGCAATTGGAGAAAATAATATATTTTATGAGAAATGTTTAGATCAAATAGAGCTTGGAATTACGAGAATTTGGGCAAAAGAATCACCTAAATCGGAGTTGAAACAAAGAAGTTATGAAGGAAAGAAAATGGCATAGTAATTCGGTGGACACCCACCGAATAGGCATCAGAGGGTCCTTCGTGTGTCACTGTAGTGCGCCTCCAGATTCTATAAACGCCTACCGAAGTTTCTGAATCCTCTTCAGCGCGCGTGTGCTGAAGAGAAGATTCCCGATTCGGTGGACTGCCACCGATTCCACCTTCACAGAAAAGCGCCTTTGTCCAGTGTTGACCATGCCTTTGATTGCTCCTATTTCGTTGGTTGACCACCGAAACTGGTCCCTGAAGCTTTAATTCCAAGTTTGGACTATTTTTAGGTTAATTTCAAGTTCCTTCCACATTTATTCTCCATATGGTATATAGATTTTAGTCCTATTTCCTTTTGTATGCTTATTTTTAATTTCTTTACTTGTAGGAAAGGTTTTAATTAGATTTCTTAATTATTTAGGAAGCCTTTTCCTTAAAGAATTTAATAAAAAAACTCATTTTTAAGAGGATTAATTATTCTCTTATAAATAGGGGTATTATGGTTTATTGTGTGAGGGCCCAATTGACCTCTTGAAGGCCCCCGAAACTCTGTCAAAATTCGTACTTCAATCCATGTTCTTAGTTTACAGTTTTGTAATTTAATTCAAGCACTCTTTATAATTCAATCATCTTCAAATTCAGCACGTCTACCTTGAGGGAGTTTTCCTTCATCTCTTTTATTCATTGTCCTTTTATTATTTCTTGCTTTATTTATGTTTGTGCACATTTTAATTATGTCCTTGTTTTATTCAATAATGTTAGAGTAGTGTAATTAGGGCTAGGGGTACTTGAAGACCTAGCCATGTTAGTTCGTGTTTGATTTCGGGCTCTTGATTATGATTGTTATGAATGCCTGGATTTGTTGGATTACTGCGATTCATGAACTCAATTTATGCTTATAAGCTTAGCTACCTTATTTGTGTATAGTTGTCGATGTAATTGCTTGACGGATCACCTTGATGTTTGTGTTCACCCTGCAATTTATAGCATCACGTTTAAGAGGGGGAATCTTATTCGTAATCTAAACTCATGACTTCCTAGGTCTGCACATCACTTTTCTAGGGATAGTGCAGTTTCATTAAATCTTCTTTATTTTTCATACATTATCACGCATCATTGGTAATAGCTGTTTAAGGGCGGGCACATCACGCTTAAACATACAATCTAAGAGAAGATAATATGTGTGGGGTGAACCTTAGCCGGACCCTTGCACAGACACTTAATTCAGCTACATGCATAGTAATCTAATCAAGGAAATCTAACGGAGCTTTAATTGGTAAAGGTAGATAGAAACCCTAGCTCGACTTAGTTACCTAATCTTAGTTAATTTACTTACATTCATTCAACGTAACAAAGCCCCCCATTGCATTTTAATTACTCCACTTTAGTCAATTGAGTTAAGAGGAATTGGATATCATTGAGCAAGTCTTCGTGGGATCGACCTTTGCTTGCATCTATACTATCTACACGTCTTGTGCGCTTGCAAAGTTTATTACATGTAGAGTTTTTTTTCTAGTACATCTTTTGTGCTTGGTAAAATCTCTATCACTTCGAGCCCTTGGGTGACAAACTTGTGGGGCGCAGTGGTTGTTGAACAAGAGAGAGAGGATCCCAAGTGGCCTAGTCAGGTCTCAGATCCTCCTAGTTGGTTGGTTTATTAGAGGCACGTGGTATGCCTGGATTGATGATAGGTAGACTAGTTATCTTTGGACGGATTGCACAAGTGTTGGGTGCAAAAGTTGATTCCATAGGGTTGGGACATGTAAGCTAGTACTTCGACAGTGCTATATTGAGTACAGTTTGGTGAACTGAGACGGTTCGGTTTTGGATAAGGTGTGACGAAAGACAGATTAGTTTTCCAGAACATACGAGACTTATGTGATGTTCCTGATGGATTGGTGGACTAACCATTATTCCTCTGTTGAGCCTCGAGGAACTGGAGGTAGTTGGCAGTCTTGAGTAGTCGTGATTGATTCTTTGGTAAGACCAAGGGAAATCACTAAGGAAGAGTATTCAGCTTTTTACAAGAGTTTAACCAATAACTAGCTAGAAGATACTCATTTCGTAAGTTACGGCTTGGAAGCCGGGAAGTTACTATATAATGATTGTTCGAGTTATGGGACATGTGTTGTGAAGTCCTTGGATGGCTTAGTAAGCTTGAGGATGATTTCAGTTGTGTTGACCCTCCCAATAGTATCCCTTGCAGGATTTACCAAGGTTGCTACCTCAGAGGGAGGTAGAGTTACGATAGACTTGAGAATGTAGCACATATACCCTGTTGGGAATGGTTTAACTTGACTTGCAGTTAGGAATTCGGTAGAAATACATGCTTAGGATGCATGTATTGTATGCTCCGATGTGTGATTCCGAATTGACCTCAAATGTGAAATTTCCCGAAATGGCGTACGAATAGTGCTGTGGTGATAGTTGGCCACCGTGAGTTGGCAACGGAGTATCAAAAATGATATTGTTACGGTATACCAAGGATTCGTATATGTTGAGATGGGAATGGATTTTGAGAAAGGTGGGCAAGTGTTGATTCTGTGGTTATGATGTCATCGTTGAGAGCATTTGGTGAACGCTCGGAGGACCGATGTAGCTTTGGATTAACATCGATTAACCAAGGGATTTTGGGGTTAACGCCAACCAACCACAATGACCGAGATTGGAGTTTTTTGGATTGGATGAGTACTATGTGAGTTTAGTCATGGAATTCCCTTGGAATGCTGTCTGTTGAAAGGATTGACTCGGAAATGAGTCAATCTAGTATGAGATGATAGTTTTGTGAGCGGAATATTGATTAATGCTCTAGTTGCTATCTTGGACGATAATGAAGGTTTTGAAAAGGATAGTGATGCATCGATACGCGGATTTAGCTGGTGTACTCATACTGCATATAAAGATTTTGCTTATGCAGCTAGGCATGTGAGATGTCTTGAGATGAACTATTTACCTGTGTTTAGAGTTTGCCGTGGTGGCAAATGTATATAAGAGTACTCCTAGGGAGTTGAACTTGAGGCAGAAGAGACGGCTAGAGTTGAGTGACAGATGACGACGGATCATTTGAGGACCATTCAGGGAAAGTGAATATAGTAGCCAATGCCTCGAGTATGATGTTGTAATCTTGTTAGTTCTTATGCATACGGTTCATCTATCTTGTTATTAGGGCTCCAGATAGATGGAGGAATTGTGCTGATAATAGATGACCATGGATCCTGAAGTTCTTATCCGACCCTTTGCATTGTCAAGATAGGGTCGAGGTTTAGAGTGATGCGTCTTGATAAACGTGAGTACAATGTACGGACTGTCTAAAGCAGAGATCGAACATAAAGGTTTCAGTGATGGACCGTGATTGGCATGATAGCCATGTAGTGGACGGACTAGGTCCAAAATTGTGGTGATGTGTGGACTTGACGGTGGTTGTTGGTACGTGTCTGGATGGTTCGTGATTCTGTTCCAAACATAGCTCGAATGTTGCGCAACTACGCGAGTGCATCCCTTGAGCAATCCTTGGGTAGTGCCTTGTGGTTGTGTGTTGTGTGTGCACCTGTGAGTAATGCACGTTGATAGTGTGATTGTTGAGTGTTAACCAATCTAACCAATGTGGAACGATCGTCAGATTGAGCCTGAGGTAGACGTGGTATGGTAATCGGATTGCATCCGATGTTGATAGTTTGTTGAGAACTAGGGCCGGCCATCGAATACTGTGCGCTAGTGCAGAGTGAGAGGGTTCGGTATTTGTGTGAGCATGGAGCTCAGGGCCATGATGGGCTAGAGGAACGCTAGCATTGTATTGTGATTATCGCTGCTAGAGCAAGTATTTGATAGGGTCTAGATATACTCAAGATGAGTGAGATGACAGTCTGAGACTTGAGAGGAGTCAAGATCACAACGTTGGTCGTTGAGTGACACTAGGTATTGTACGAGGTACCGAGGTATTATCAACTTGGTAGCAGGACTGTCAGGTTGGATGCTAAATAAGATTATTAGCTTGATAAAATTTTCAAATTGGATTCTGAGTATACCTGCGTAGGTGACAGGTGAGATCGACAAGTGTCGGTGTCTCGTTTGAGACGTGAGATTGAGTGATGGGATTTTCGGTGACAGTTAGTCACGCGTTTGTTAGAAACGATCATAGAGGATTGAGCTGATTTCAGCATTGACCGTCTGATTGTAGTTAACGTCGAATGACATTGATGTTGGTGCATATGGTAGATAAAGGCTCTCACATGTGCCTCGGGGTAGATGCAGAACAAGATGCCCGCAATTGGATGTGGATATGAGTCGATTTGAATTTCGATGAAGAAATTATTTAACGGAGAGTGGATTGTAACGACCCATCCTGAATCTACGGGATTAATTTAGGACTAATCGGGATTAATCGGAGATCATTAGACGACCAGGGTAAAATGACGATCCTGCCACTAAACGAGGGTAAAAGTTGACTTTTGGCCTGGGAGGTCAATGACACGTGGACCAAAGTCCATTACGTAGATATAGAGGATACGAAATCATAGACCGGCGGCACGTCAAAATCAGATATCGTACGAGAAAGTTATGAGGTAGTTTGACTTTTGTTTCTTATGGGGCTAGATATTTATCACCAGGACCAATGGATGAGTGACAAGTGTCATTCATCCATTGATGGCTATTCCACATACATGCACCATCCTCCCTTCTCTTTTGTTTCAAACACCTGAAACCCCCTTCCCCATTTCATCCCTTTCATTTTCATTTGTGCTGCTACCTGAGAGAGAGATAGAGTGAGAGGGTGAGATTGAAAGCCTGGGACGACTGCGAAGGACGGCGGAGCTACCGTGGATGGCAGCGAACCCCAAACCCATTGGATTTGGATTTTGGTTTCAGATGTTTGGAGCTTTCTTTTGACGATTTGGAGTGTTTTGGGAGCTCATACAAGCTTGTGGGGATGAGTTAGGATATCTTCTTAGGAGGAAGACGATAAGATTGGTGAAATAACGGTCGAATTTGGTTGAGAAACGGCTGAGTTCTGGCCAGTTCAGGGTCACGGATCATACGACCCATTACAGTTAAACGGGTCGACCTGTCTGAAGGTTGAAGATGATGTCGTGGTATTCCATGTCCACATGTTAGGCCACGTGGCCAACCAGAGGGTGACCTGTGGCCAGGTGTCAGTCTAGTCAGCAGCTGACATGTCAGTACTATGTCAAACTTGTCAGGCCATGTGGACCAGTGAGAGGGTGCCTCGTGGCAGGGTGTTAGGAGCTATTAGGTGACATGATAGCTGGCGTGGTAGGTCCACTTCAGCATTGTCAGACCACGTGGACCAGTGGGGTGGTGCCACGTGGAGGTGTGCCAGAGGTGTCAGAGACATGTGGCAAGACTTGTGGTACCAATTAGGGTGTGCCATGTGGCAAGTTGTTAGACTGTCAGATGTCAGAGTTGTTAGGCTAACGTCAGTACCTGACGTCAGCAACTAACGTCAGCGTTGATCACCATTGACCAGCGTGTGTGGACTTTGATCGGTGCGTGAGAGCGCGTGGGCACAAATTTTGAGGTCAAGCTGGTCTTGTTTGAAAGGTTTGGACGATCTAAATCCAATGGTGGCTATTTTAGGTCGATTAGAGGTCGTTTGATAGGTCATTTGGAGGTTTTAAGCCTCGGGAAGCATGTTCGAGACACGTTGACTATTTCGGGAGCTTTGAGGTTTTATGATTTAGACTTGTATGGATGGTTAGTGACTTTTGGGTATGGTGTGGACAAGCTCGGACATCCCGAAGACTGTGGATTGGCTTTGGACTAGCTTACTGCACGGGATTTTCGAGTGCATCACGGACGGTCTGTGAGTGGACTTAGATTTCCAAATGATGCATGCATATATATATGTGTTTTAATGTTTTATATGTTGGTTGGATCATGATTTGAACGATGTTTTGATTAGCAGTTTGACTTAGAGTATAGTCAAATGTGAAACTGAACAATGTTTTGATTTGGAAATGAGATTTTGACTTGTGAACCTATTGGAAAGACATTGGACTCCGAGAGTAAGTCTATGTGTATTTGAAAACCATGTTCCGAGTGAGGGCCCTATCGAGAAGATTTTTGAGATTTATATGACTCCAGCGTGACTATGTGTCCCGGGGGAGGGCCTCTGGTAGGAATGTGTTATCCTGGAAAGGACCCTATGATGATGTCCTCCAGAGGTCGACCATCCTGTGTGATGTGTGATCCTAGAGAGGATATGATGATAGCCTCCAAACGTCGACCATCATATGTGATGTGTGATCCTAGAGAGGATACGATGATAGCCTCCAGACGTCGACCATCTTGTTTGATGTGTGATCCTTGAGAAGATATGATGATAGACTCTGGATGTCGACCATCATGTGTGATTTGCGATACTGGAGAGGATGTGGTGATAACCTCCAGACAACTCCCATCCTGTGTGATGTGTGATCCTAGAGAGGATGTGATGATAACCTCTAGACGTCGACTGTAAGATTCGTGTCTTGGATGGAACGGTGAACGATCCTATATTCCTGCGAAGGTAATAGTTTGGGAGGGGATTGGTGGTGTTCCTTAAAGGTGTAGGCACACACCTATCTAGTATGAGGCTTTTTGGGAGGTCATTGGCTTTGGGTTCGATTGGAACTCCAAAGTTAAGCGAGTTGAGGCTGGTGCAATTCCTTGATGGGTGACCTTCTGAGAAGTTGCAATTTGAGCTCCCGAAAACAAAACCGTGAGGGCAAGGGCAAGGAGGCCCAAAGCTGACAATATCGTGCAAGATGAGTCAGGTCCTGATCGAGCAGGGTCAGGTCCATGACAGAATGGTATCAGAGCCAAACCCCGACCGAGAAGTGTGCTAGCGAGGACGCTGGGCCTTACGGTGGGTGGATTGTAAGACCAGTGTCCTGGAGGGAACAGTGAACGATCCCATATTCCTGCGAGCGGAATGGTCTTGGAGGGGATTGGTGGTGTGCCTTAAAGGTGTAGGCATACACCTATCGAGTACGAGGCTTTTTGGGAGCTCATTGGCTTTGGGTTCGGTTGTAACTCCAAAGTTAAGCGAGTTGAGATTAGTGTAATTCCATGATGGGTAACCCCCTGGGAAGTTGCACTGTGAGCTCCCGAAAACAAAACCATGAGGGCAAGGGCAAGGAGGCCCAAAGTGGACAATATCGTGCTAGATGTTTCAGGTCCTGACCGAGGAGGGTCGGGTCCATGAAAGAAACTTGACACGACCCATCCCAATCCCCCCAGGATTAATGTGGGATGTGCCATGCACCCGTCCAACCCACGTGCAACACGAGATAACACGAAGGCCAGATAAGGGATAATCTGAAATCCTAAGCCAAATTGGCTCCCATAATGCGCCAGGATCAGCCTAGGAATGTGAGGTATCAGTCTCTACCACAGCCCGCATTCGTTATCAAACTGAAGGGCATTAAAAACCATTAAAAGCTGTGAGTGGACGAAAATAATTAATTTAATAAAATTCATTTCATAAAAGACATTTATGCTCTTCACGTAAAACTATGCATGCATTCAAAATGTAACGACCCGTCCCGGAAGTCGAGATTAGGGAAGTGATTAGTGAACGGATTAGCTGAGTTAATCGGGGGTTAGTTGGTTACTGTTGGACCTTAGACGTAGAATGATGATTTTGCCCCTAGTTTGGACAAAATGTTGACTTTTAGTTCAGGTGGTCAATTGGGCATTGACCGATGACTGTGACGTAGTTCGGGATGTCACGAGTCCGTAGACAGGTGGCACGCCCGATTCCGACATCCGAGGAGGAAGTTATGATGTTCGAAAGGTTGAAGGCATTACCTTAATTTGGTAAATAGAGGGAAAATGTTGACTTTTTTCTAGACTCTTAGTTTTCACGTAGATCGAGGACCGTTAGATAGGTCTCGATGTCTTGAGTACAACGACAGGCGGCATGCTTCCATCGGACATCGAACGGTTAAGATATAGGTCTAGAGCGGCGAAGGGCAAAATGGTAATTTGTACAAGTAGGGGCATTCTGGTCTTTTTGCACATTGGGAATTGTGCAAACCAGATTGGGACAAGTATACATGAGAGATTGGATATTTTTGAGTTGGGCCAGGGGATGGTGGACACGTGGGGTGTGTGTAGTGGGTTCTAGTGTTTGTGCACGGTGCAATTAAGTGTGTGTGTGCATCGTGTTTGTTCGAAGAAGGAAAAACAGAGGGTGAGACAGTGAGAGGAATTGATCAATTGCAGAGACTGAGTGAGTGTGTGAGTGTTGTGTGGGTCGAAGGAGAGTTAGGAGAGTGAGTGATCGTGGTTGTGAAGGTTAGGAGTGACGGTGTGTGTGAGCAGGGAGGAGGAACTAGAAGACACAGAGTCGAGGAGCACCGTGCAAGGTTGTGCACTTCCAGTGACCAAACCACCAAATTGAACCCGTGGTGGCGTTGAGAGGACAGAGGAGAGTCGAACAGACCCAGTAGAGCTCACGGTGGTGGTCGGAGAACAGCTAATTTCTTGCCTTCCCTCTGAATGCTCTGTTTTCCAGTTTTGATTCAAATTGGAAGTCGTGGAGTTTGAGTATGAGTCGAGGGTTTTGGTGAGTTCTAGTGAGTTTAGTAGGTCCTAGGGAAACTGTAGAGGTCGACACCGTGACGGGGGATTGCACGGCGGGCCGGGAGTAAGAACAGAGTTCTTAGACAGGTTTAAATTCGAGTTTGGGAGATAAGATGTAGGTCGTGTTGTCGTGTTTGGTTGAGGGGAATCGATTGCTTAGGCCAGGAAGAAGCTGTTGGGATTGATTGGAGTGGAATTGGACTGGTATTGAGGGATGACCAGTCACGCCGGTTCGGTTCAGTTGAACCGGTTGGCCAGAGGTTGAAGATGACCCTATGTGCAGGCGAGTGCGGCCCACGCGCAAACACTTTGGGCGGCACGTGAGGGTGCGTGGTGGCTTTTCTGGGGAAACTTCCAGCATGGTTTTGAGTCTAATTGTTGTAACGAGTCTTTTGGGATAGGTTTCAGGACGATCGGACGTTGTTTCGGGTTAGTTCTGCGGGATCGAAGGTTTAGGGTTCCGTTTAAAGTACGCTTAGAAGTTCGGGAAAATTATGGGATTTGAGTAGGACTTTTGTGAAGTAGTTAGTAACCTCGTTATGGGCTTTGGACAGGTTCGGGAAAGCCGAGGATAGCGGAATGGTCGGGGACAGCGTAAGTGCACTCGTATCGAGGCGACGTCGGAATGGTCTGTGAGTGGACTTTGCTTTCTAACTCTTGATGCATGCATATATGTTTTAATATGTTTTCTATACTTGATTATATGATTTGATTTATGATTGTGATGGTTTACGGTTTGTGCATGTTTTTCGAGGAAATAACGGAAATTCACGTTTTACGAGGTTTCGCTTTCTCCTATGATTTGATGATGTTTTAATGATTTGACTTCAGGTTTTGAAATATGATTTGATTTCAAGGTTTTGAAATGGATTTCAGAAAAGTGATTTTGGGCTGGGAGCCCTGTTCTTGTGATTTCGGAAATGATGTTTTAGCTTTGGTTTCCGAGGTTTGGAAAGGAAGTCTGGATTTGGGTTCGGGACAGTGGTTCCGGATGCCGGCTTACGGAATAATTGTTGCGAATCCGGAGATGGATTTTCTGTGGTTTTCATGGTTGATTTAAAAATGGTTTTGGGTTTAAAGACCCGAAAAGAAAAGAGAAAACCCACTGGATCTGGTTTTGAGTTTAAAGACTCGGATTGTTTTATGGGGGGGAGGGCCCTGGATTGATGTTTTTAGTTTAAAGACTCGGTATGGTTTTGAGTTTAAAGACTCGGATATGATACCCCCCGAGGCCTGTGATTGTGTTTTGAGTATAAAGACTCGGATATCCCGGGAAGGCCTGGTTATTGCGCATTGTGTTTTGAGTTTAAAGACTCGGACGCACTTGAGATCCAGTAAATGTGTATGATTGATGTTTTTCACTGGTTTTTTGACGTTTTGGGCAGTGGCCCAGATGAATTGGATATGATGAGTTTTAGGACTGAGTTCCCGGTGTTGAGATTGAATTGTGATTTGAGGCTGAGGCCTGGATGATATGGGTTTTCAAATGGTTTTTCAATGATGGTTTTTGATATGAGTGATTTCATGACTTGACGTGATATGCATGCATTGGTTTTGCGTGGAGGGTATAAATGTAATTGTTTTATGAAATGTTTTTAAACTTATACTTTATTTTTGTCCACTCACAGTCTTTTCGTGTTTTCGATACCCTCCAGGTTGTTGCGATGCAGGCTGTTGGTCTAGAGAGATGGAGACATCACACGCACGATCCACAGTAGACTTTGCGCACTCTGGGAAGTTCGGAAACTTTTGTACGGTCGGATCGAGAATCCCTTGTCCGACTTGCGTGTCGCATGAAGGTTGGACGTCAGTTTAGCCTTCGTGTCATGCGTAAGTTAGACGGGATTGGGATTTAGCCCTTAATCCCGGGGGATTAGGGGTGGGTCCTGATACGAAAACCATTTAGCTCAAATACACTAAAACCCTTTATGAAAACCAAAGTCATTTCCTTTTTTCAAATCATTAGGGCCTTAGCCCAAAACCATAAAATCCAAGAATATGGGAACTCAGCCCAAAACCACAAACACAGAAATACTATTTCATAAATCCAATAATTTGTAATCCAAATACCCATCCTTGGCATCCCAGATGCCTAACGTCCTAGACACTCATATCATAGTTAAGCAACGCGTGCTGCCTGGGGTTTCTCCGGGCCAATCTCTGACATTCCAGATGTCTGACATCCTAGACGTCTAGCACTCCTGCTCTTGAGTCACTATATAGTCTGATCGCTCCGTGCAATGACGCCTCGCAGGCAATGCATCGTGTCTATCCCAGTGTCCCAGACACGGAGTGAGACCATCAACATGTCACATATAAGGATGTTATACGGAAAACCTTTATAAAATATTCTTAAAACATCTCAAAGGGGCCATGCCCGACATTTCCATAAATCCTCTGTAAATCCATAAATCCAAATCCATTTAGGGTCCCCGACTGAAATCACATTTATAAATCTTAACTGGGCCTCATGCCCGAATTCATAAACCAACTGGGTCTCAGCCAGATATCTCATTAAATCAACTGGACTCCAAGTCCGACAGTTTCCAAACCAAATGGGTCTTATACCTGAGTTCATCTTTCCAAATCCGTTTTATAAATCACAAATGGGACTCATGCCCGATTCTCAATCAACTGGGCCCCCGACCCGAACTCATTCAATACCCGCACGTATAAACACAGTATAAAACCAGAAACTTCAAAATCTGTGTAATTAAGGAAATCATAAATACCACAATCATATTATCACAAAAAACATATAAAAAGCATATAAAATAGTTATGCATGGATCATCCTTATAAAACAAAAGTCCACTCACAGATCGTCCTAGCTGCCACCTCGATACGCGTGACATAAGCCTCCCCGAGGCTAATCCACCATCTCCGGGACTTCCAAACCTATCCAATTCACACCCGGAGGTCACTAACCACGTATACAAGTCTATAAGATACAACCCCAAAACTCCAGACTAAGTCAACGTGTCTCAGACATGTTTCCTGAGGTGAAAACCTCAATTTGACTAACTTAACGATCTCCGATCGACTCGAACCACCACCATTGAATCCGGATCATCGAAACCATTAAAATGACACTGGGCCCACCTCGAAATTTTAGCCAATGGGCCCCCACGCGCGTGGTCAATAAGCGGTCAACGCTTGGTCAAAGTTGACTCTGCTGATGTCAGCAAAGTTAACGCTGACATTAGCAGTCAATGGTTAACGCTGACGTCAGCCCTGATGTCATGCTGACGTCACCTCTGATAGGTGTCATACTGACACGTCAGACCTGATAGATGATGTCATCAGATGACATCAGGTCGTCCCTGTCGTTGGGCGGGTCCTGCAACCGGGTCGCACAGCACCCACGACCCAACTCGGCCAATTCACCTTCAGTTTAACCCGATTTCAATCCCGTTGATCCCCAGGGCTTCGTTTAACTCCCCTTACTCGATCTAGGACCTTAAAGCCACGAAATCGAGTCTAGAAATTTCCTGTTTGAACGGGAACAGAAACCACGACTTGTAACCTCGAACAACCCTGGACCCCAAGTACCTTAGACCTCGATTTTGATCCCAATCTACTTGTATGATCACCAGGATTCAGTCCCAATCAATAGAACCGATCAACCAACACCAAAAACAAATTTTCGAATTTGAACCTAAACTCACCGTTTCGGTGTTCGGCCGCCTCAGGGCCAACTCGATTTGTATTGACCTCAGGAACATCATCCAAACCTCCAAAATGGTCAACAGCCATCAAAACCAGTATTTACATTTTTTAACTCAAAACAAGCTACGGGTTTGGTTTCCTCACCTCACCACTGCGAGCACTGGTGTGGCCACCGTCACCATCATCTCAGTCTCCTCTCCAACATTATTTCACACGTTAAACACATCAGGAGAGGTTTGAAGGGGTTTATAAGGATTAGGTTGCACGGGGTAGAGAGAGTTCGCGGGGTTTTGTCAGAAAGGGAGAAAATGATCAATTGAAGGGGATAAGGACCCATTTAATTGGGGTCTTGGCCTATCAGATGGGTGACACTTGTCACTCATCTGGTGGGTCCTTCCAGAAGTTTCCCCCAATCAAATCTTGACACGTGTCCTTTTTCTCGGTTTGCGTGCAATAGTGCTGTAAAATGTTCTAGACCCTTAACTTTCCCGAAGAAAGTCCGATTTCGATGTGCCACCTATCTACGGACTCGTAACGACTCGATCTACGTCATGGTCATCGATCAAAGTCCATTTGACAGCGCAAGTCAAAATAAACATTTCGCCCAATTCCTAGTGGCAAAATGGTTATTTCACACCGTTCTTCCACGATCTCTTGACTAATCCTCGATTAGTCATGCTAATCCTTAATTAGTCACTAATCAAATGTTGAAATTCAGGAAGGGTCGTTACATCGACCATCCTGTGTGATGTGTTGTCAGGACCCATCCCGGTTTCACCCCGAAACCCGAGGTAAATCCTGCTCCCGTCTGACACCCCGATACAAAACAGTCAGACGCAGGAGAAAACACTCAATAAATCCCGAAGTTAAAGTTTTACAGAGCATAGTACGAATTACAAAGAAATAAAAGCCGATGATAATTACACGCACGAGGAAGAAAACTTAAGCACTCTGGGACCCTGCTCGTCACTTCTATGCCTCAGACACTGCCTCGACGTCAAGACCCCGAGCTAGCTCCACAACATGGAGGGCAATTTAAAACAGAAGGTGTGAGTGGACCATAATAACAGGAAAAGTTCTAAAACCATTTATAAGAAAAGCCGGGTTTAGCCCTCCGTTTTAAAACCACATGCATAACCCAGTTCATAAAACAGTTATAAACCAAATTCCATAAACCACATCATAAGAAACAGAAATACTATAAAACAGTAATAGAAACCACAACATGTGAATCATAAAACCGTGTCAAAAACCATGAACATCAATCATTATTTTTCGATCAAACCTGCTGGACCTATCCGAGTCTTTAAACTCTCGAGTCTTTAAACTCAATCCAGGCCTCAATAATATCCGAGTCTTTAGACTCCCGAGTCTTTAAACTCAACAGGCCTACTGGGGAAATATCAATATATCCGAGTCTTTAAACTCCCGAGTCTTTAAACTCAATCCGGGTCTTTAAACCCAATCCGGGCCCGTCCCCCGTCAATCACAATATCCGGGTCTTTAAACCCAATAACCAGATCCAGCAAATCCAATCCAAAACCATTTGAAAACCATTTTATAATCCTCATCCAAACCTGAATTCGAAATCACCGGTCCGAAGCTCTTCCGGCGTTCAGAACCGTCATTCCAAACCCAAATCCGGAATCCACGTTTCAATCTTAAAACCAAATTCCGCTATACGAAATCCGATTCTAAAACCGAAAACCTTGATCATTGAAATCATGTTCCAAAACCCCTTTATAATCATTGAAAATCATTTAACATTTGAAACCCTAAAACCATAGCTTTTTATGCAGGATTCACACTTCCTCGTAAAACGAGCTAAAAACCGAACTTCCTCGAAAAACGTGCAATCATATAAAATCAACAAAGCATATTTAAAAATCATAAAATCACATAGAAAACCACAAAACGATTATAGAAAACAGTTATGCATGCTCGAGTTTAAGGAAAGGGTCCACTCACAGTACCGAGCCCTCAATCGCGTCCTGAACGTCCAACACGTTCCTCGGCTTCCTCTGGAAGTCCCGATCCTGTCAACAACCATCAAAGTACGTTACTAACACATCCACGAGGATTCCCCTACATTCCCTCACAAATCCCCGGGTCCTAAACGTAATGAACCGAAACCCTAAACCTTCACCCTCGCGGAACTACTTCGATTTGACGTCCGATTAATCCGAAACCAATTCCAATTAACTCAACACAACTACTGGACCAAAAACCATGTTGACCATTTTCCCCAGAACCGCCGTACGCGCCCCCACACGCCGCCCAAAGTGGCTGCGCGTGGCCCTCACGCGCCTGCTATAGTGCACCTTCAACCTCACGTCGACCCGGTTCAGCACAGTAGCCTGCAACTTGAACCGGCGTCAGCGGTTCTCCACCGTGCCTGCACCAAAACACCTCCTTTCTTCACCAACAGGTTCGTCCAGTCCTACCCTATCCTTTCCCCAACTCCAAGTACCTCGACACGGCCTCATCCTTGTCGACTGAAGCTCGAAACCAGAACCCGATAAACCCCTGTTTCCTTCTCCGGCCACCCAGGTCTTCCCCCTTCACGGTGTCGACCCTAAACTCTTCCTAAGACTTCACTGAGTCACAACCAACTCACAGAAACCCTCGACTCACTCCCTAAGTCCACGACTTCCCGTCTGAAACTCACGGCAAAAACAGAGCACATAGAGTCCCTCCGTCGTGCCAACCACCACCGTGCACCGCCCGTCACGGCAGCACAACCAAAAGAACCCCTGGACTCAACTGAACTCCCTAGACCACTCTAGACCCATCGATTCAACCCTTAGACTCACGACTTCCACTTTGAAACTTGACGGGAAAATAGAGCATCGAACACAGGACTTAGGAATTACCTGCAATCGGTCACCGTCGTGCTCGCCGCCGCTTTCCCTAGGGTCCACAAAGCCGCCTCAGCCTCCTCTCGAGGTCAATTGCACCTTACACGGCCATAGCACCACCACAAGCTCGCACCTCCTCCATGTTTCCTCTGATTTTCCCCGTGAGTTCTCAACTCACTCACACACCACCAGCACCTGTCTAACCTTAGCAACACCACCCCAGCATCTCTCAACCTTCTTCTGATCACTCCTCACTCACCAGAAACCTTCAACAGCCACGATCACCCCTCAATTTTTCCTCACGATCTCCCTCTGTTTCTGTTCGCCCACCACACACACACACGACACACACAGCACGGGCACCCCAAATAATTGGGACCGTGCACACCAGAAACCTCTAGCCCCCCAACACGTGTCACCATCCTCTCCCTTTCTCTCCCCACATGGCCCAATCTCAGCCCTTCATTTGCCTTCTCTGTGCACAAATCCCCAAACACCTAAAAGACTAAAATGCCCCTCATTTTTACCCAATTTTACAATTTTCCACTAACTTTCTAGACCCATAACTCCCACATCGTAAGTCCGATGAATACGTGCCGCCTGTCATCGAACTCAGGACAACTAGATCTACCTAACCATCCTCGGTCAACGTACCAAAACCCGATCGTCCAAAAATTCAACTATTCCCCTTATTTTACCCAAACTACGGTTATACCCTCAACCTTCCGAACATCATAACTTCTTCCTCGGATGTCGGAATCGGGCATGCCACCTACCTACGGAGTCGTGACATCCTATACTACGTCCTGATCACTGGTCAAAGTCCATTGGACCATCCGAACGAAAAGTAAACTTTTTGCCCGAACCAGGGGCAAAACCATCATTCTAGGCTCACGGACCTATCGGGACCACCTAACCACGGATTAAGCTCACTAATCCCATCTTAATCACACTACTAATCCCGGCTCTCGGGACGGGTCGTTACATGTGTGATCCTAGAGAGGTCACGATGCACTACCTGTTGTCGTGCAGCCGAAGGAGGCTCGACTCAAGAGTACTAATGTTATATGAGATCGATTGTTGATATGTTCACGACGATATATGGAATGTCGGCCGGTGATGTGTTCACGGTGGTGTGCTATAACGTGAGCAGTATTGGAGCTTATGTGCACGTGTTGCTTTGATATCGTGACTGATGATGACTGATGATGATCGAGATGAGACAAATGTTGGATACCGGAATTGATCATGTTTTCGATGGGTGATTTATACACAAATGAGTTCACTATTGATTGCTAAGAAACACAAATTGATTAATTTTCATTCAGATACTTTTAACATGTGATGGTTTTTCGATGATTGGATCACTTTTATTCTTATTGTGTTGTGGAAAGAAATGGTTTTAAATTGTTATGCATGTTTTAAATTGAAGGGTATAAATGTATTTTATCAAAATGTATTTGAAAATGCTTATTCTTGTCCACTCATTTGATTTATGGTTTTTGATACCCTTCAGATTGATTGCGGATGCGGGTTGTAGCTAAGACCGAGACATCACATGCCGCTGCATACTCTGGGAATCACTCTGCACTCTGGTAAGCCCAAGCGGGTTACGATTTTATCCCTGGTCTGGCACGTGGTGTCAGACGGGAGCATGGCGCATCCCACAATAATCTAGGGGGATTGGAATGGGTCGTGTTACACAGTGCATCCCGGAGGTGAGCAACATATCATAGGGACCTCTCAAGGGAAACACATTCACAACCGGAGTCACATCAATATCAAGAGGATGGTCTCAGTGAAAACCGTTATCAAACCTCATAAACATATTTTGACAAACAATTTGCTTTCAAAACAAACCTTTGACTCACGTAGGAAAACCTTTGATTTCCAAACCTTTTATCCCAAGTGGGTTTAGATCCCAATATTCAAATCCATAAACCATCATTCAAAGCATAATGAAAACCTTTGATTTCCAAACCATCATTCAAATCACTATTCAAAACAACTTTAGTGAAATCTCAAGCACGTAGAAAACTCGAAATACGTACACAATAACATAAAACATAAATCTCGAAATACGTGCACAATAACATTTTCCACGAAAACGATCAAAAATCTTACTCAAGTAATTATGTAATCATTGCATTTCAAACCATGATCATAAGACTTTTAAAACATTTATGCATGCACCATATTTATAAACAAATGCCCACTCATACACGGTCACGCTGCGCGCTCAAAACCCGCGCCATAAGCTAATCCGAAGCCTATCGAAGACACACTCGGGCCTCACTAACAATCCAAATTAGTCCGTATGTAAACACCCACAAAACCCCGAAACAGTAAACGTGTCCCGAACACGCTTCCTAAGGCAAAAACCTCTAAAACACTAACCTAATGATCTCGGATCGATCGGAATCCGCCCTTAATGGCCGAAATTTTAAAGCTTCTTAACTCTCTCAAAACTCCACCAAATCCTACGTTCTTTATATTGAAATCTATCTACTCGAGACAAGGAATCCAAATCTGAATCGAGAATTGAGAGAAAGTACCTGGTTTTCACGATACGATCTTCTAAAGTTTCGGCCAAACTTTGAGTCCTTCTCCTGGCCACAACTGGCGTCCAAAAGCTTCCATTTTAGATCCTGCAGGCTTGTATGAGCTCAAAGAACATATCTCAGGCCTCAGAATACAATTCGAGAGCCCCTAAATCCAAACCCAAAAATCCAACATTTTAAGGTTAAAGGGTTTTCCTGCTTTTTCTGGGTTTACAGGCTAACCACCGTGGCTGCGCCGTCCTCATCTGCCTGTCATGGGCTCTCCACCTCACTCTTACTCTCTATTCCACTCAAGCAACCCAGCTGCTGATTCAAGGAAGAAAACATGGGGGAAGCCTTTCGAGCCGTTAAGAAAATGAGAGAGATGAGGGAGTTTGTGTAATAAAAGGGTCAGCGATAGGGTGAGTGACACTTGTCACTCATCCTATTGTCCCAAGGTAGATTTTTTTGGGTCCCACAACAATTAAAGAAAAGTTATCCCTTCTCGTAAAATGTGCACCGTAAAATCCCAACAAACCGTTCTAGACCGGTACTTTCCCATACGACGTCCCAAATCAACGTGCCACATGTCTACGTACTAGTAAGGCCTCGATCCACGTGCATTTGATCTTCTGGTCAAAAGTCAATATTTTTTTGTTTTAGGGGCTAAATCGTCATTTTTACCTCAATTGTTTGATTAATCTCAATTTACTCCTTGATTAGCCTTGATAGTTACGAAATTTTAGGAGGAGTCGTTACAATCTACCCTCAAAAAATTTTGTCCTCAAAATTCACACCGACCTCTGACCACAACTGTGGAGATCCATTCCAATCTCCAAACCAAAAGTCTCACGTGGTCACGTCCATGTCCAAAGGCCATCCACAGTACGCATAAGAACCAAATGTCACTTGATGTCAACTACATTCCAATGGTTAATGCTAAAACTCGACACATTCTCCGTGTCCGTATCCGATACATGAGTGATCAAATTGTCACTGGAAACCTTCAAAGCTCAAATCTCAAGTCTCGCTCGAGACATCGATACTTGTCGATCTCACCTGTCACCCACGCATGTGTACTTAGAACCCAATCCGACAATTCTGCTCCTGCTGAGCAATGCCAAGTCCTCCAGCTCACTACACAGTCTCCCACCATCAATCATAACTACGACAGACCGCCGTGCATAGTATTTGATGCCCGACCTTAGTTCTTAATGAACAGTCAACATCAGATCCAATATGATTAGCATGTCGTGTCCATCTCAGATTCAATATGATGATCGTACCATATCAATTAGAATGATCAATACTCAATGATTACACCATCAAACATGCACTATTCAAAGGTACACACACAACACACAATCACATTGGCACTAATCATAGGCCTGCGCAAGGAATGCACTCATGTAACATCCGAGCTACGTTCGAGGATTGTACACGCACCTTTCGGACACGTACCAGTATCCACAGTCAAATCCACACACCACAAAAATCGTGGATCTAATCCGTCTATCATATGGCTACCATGCCAATCGTGGTCCAACATTGTCGATGAGGCGTTAGTCAACGCAAATGGCACGATCCAAAACTCAAAATGTCCATAACAAGGCCAATAGCGGTTATAGGGAAAACCAAGTCCCTGATTCTCAACTATTGACATCCAAGATCATCTGACGCGCGTGTGAATACAAATCCAAACTACACTCATGAACGTCAGGTGACACCAAGCACCTTCTACTCCTCAACTCATTCGAATTTGGCCCACACCTGGGTGTTAGGTTCTTAAACATCCTTTGAAATCATGAGAAATTGCAACCATGTTGCAAGCATGCCTAGAAGTCCTTATCAAAGAAGCAGAAAAGGATAAGTCTCGTTCGCCAACCAATAATATCTGTTGATAGCTACTGTAGAAATCCACTATATTTCTCACGATTGTAGCACTCCTCAAACTAGCTCAGCTTTTACAAGCATATATATCCATGAATTCCAAAGGTGACGAAAATTGAAGAAGGTTCACTAAGCACTTTGTGGTAAGGAATACTCATTTCGCACCAGCTTACAGTCCAGCTGCCTATAATCGAATCCAACATTCAAAGTTTCATCCATCTAACAACAAAGAGCATTGGGGCTCTAACTCGAATGAACCCCAATTCTACTTAATCCTGCAACTGATTTCTCAATACTCCTAACTCTGTCGGTACCTTCCGACACAGGTGCTGCGAAATACATTGAGTACTCAAAACCTCTGCATAGGGTGGCACTCCTGACAATGCATCCAAAAACTCCTGCACAACTGATATCTCTCTAAACTCACTGGGATAACTGGGAACCTCACCACACATGTCTAATAGCCCTAACAACCATTCTGCAATATCTTCCCGACCTCCAAGCCGTAACTCACTCGGAACATCTACCACGTTTCCAATGTGGGATAGATCACAAGAAGTATCTTCTGGTCCCACCAAAAGACCAAACGTGACAAATCAGGACTACCAAATACAACTGGTTCCTCAAACACTCAACAGATGAGTAACGGGTAGTCCACCAATCCATCAGGAACATCACAACAAGTTATATATGTCTTGGAAAACCAATATGTCTTTAGGTCAAAACAATATCTCTAATATGAAGAGTCTCGGTTCACCAAACTACAACCAACATAGTATTGGTCGGAGTACTAGCTCGCATGTCCCAACCCAATGGGCTCAACTCCTGAACACAAACTGTAATTCTTCTACAAAGAAAATAGTGTGTGCGTCTAAAATCCATCAACACTAGTGCAATCCGTCCAAAGATAGCTAGGGTACCTATCACCAATCCAGGCATACCTCGTGCCTCTAGTAAACCAACCGAACTAGGAGGATGGATACTAAAATCTTACTGAGCCACTCAGGATCCTCTCTGTCCTGCTCATCGACCACTACAATCGTACGATTCCCACTCAAAGACTTGGAGCTAGAAGCGTCCGTCTTCCATGCTCCCTAGCAAATAAATCCTCTAGATGCACTCAGCGTCAACCGGAACTGTCTAATTGCTGCTAGATTCCATCAAACTTATCTTCAACTAAGATGACACACCATCAATCGAGTCTTACTCCCAAGATCCGACGTAAACCGACGAAACCTCACTACCTCAATCACCATCGTATTGGGTGTGAACCATATCTAAACTAGATAGCTCTGATCATACTGAGCAACTGTCACGTTTTTTTGTTCCAGACGTAGGAATCTCACCTCTTGGTAATGCAATACGACTGAGGTGAAATGATTGGTAATCCCATCCAAACACATAGATGGCAATATCTGCCACCAACCTGTGTAGGCCAAAACAAGAAACACTTCGCTATCTGTACCAAACGCTCAAGACTAACAAAACCATGCGCTCTTGAGTGCAACTCATCACTATAAAATCCTCTTTAAGCATATAATCCACTGATCGGCCACCTCGTGATCCGACCCATCACTATACAGGGATCCAATCCACTTGTAACTCTACGGCTCCAAGCCGCTGGGTACACACGAAAATCATCCCTTCTTGAGATCCAATCCCACGAAAACTCGGCATCTAATGCCTAATCGAACCAATGGGTTGGTTCTTCCCATTAAACTTTCCAATCCTTAGCCTCACTATTAGGTTGATAGTGGGGCTATTGTCGTAGAGGCATCATATCCGAAGCAAAACTATCGTGCACCCTCAGTGCGCAACACCACAAAAGCAACTTAGTGCTCTGATACCAAGTTGACATGACCCATCCGTAATCCCCTTGGATTAACGTGGGATGACTTACTCCCGTCTGACACCATGTGTCAGACAAGGGATGACACCACGTGTCAGAAAATGGATAACACCGTGACCCAAATAGGGTTTCTAGAATAAGTAGCTTCATGTGATGTCTCGATCTCTACTACAGTCTGGATCAGGGATCAACTTGAAGGATACCATAAACCATTAAAATTGTGAGTGGACAAAAATAAGCATTTCAAATGCATTTCGGGAAAATAAATTTATATCCTCCAATTAAAAGCATACATGCATCAGAAAACATGTAATCTCAAATGCTTTCTTAAATAAGTTATGTTTCTTTTCAAAACCATAATACGTGAAAACATTTGGACACTAAACAATAATCGAAAACATAACCAATCCTCGTATCCATCATCAATCTCAGCTCATATAACAATCAGTCACGTCATCCGTGCAACACATGCAAATATGCTCCAGGACAGCTCACGACCGATGTCATACTGTCGTCAAAATATCAACGAACGATGTCATACATAAGCACTCCTGAGCTGAGCATCCCACGACTACTCGTCAACAGGCAGTGCATCATGACGTCTCCATCCGGGGAGGGGGGGGGGGACAAAGCACATCCCGGAGACGAGCAACATATCATAGGGACCTCTCCGGGGAAACACATTCAGAACTGGAGTAACATCAATATCAACTGGAGTCACATTCACAACGAGAAACACATTCAAAGCATAATGAAAGCCTTCCATTTCCAAACCATCATTCAAATCAACTTTAGTGAAATCTCAAGCATGTAGAAACTCGGCCTAAGCCCAAAGTATAACATAAATTATAATCACTAGACTAAAACCTCCAAAATACTAACCAAATGATCTCCAATCGACCCGAAACCAACACCAATGGATTTAGAACGTCAAAACCTTTCGAACAGGGTTGGTTTGGCCTCGAAATTCGTGCCTAAGAGCCCTTACACATCGATCAAAGTTCGGTCAATAAAAGTCAATGCTAGTCAATGCTGACGTCACCATGCTGATGTCATCTGCTGATGTGGCAGCCCCTACCACGTGTCACTGACACCCTCTGCCACATGGCACCACCTGCCACCTAACGCGCGGTACCACCTGCCACATACTATATGGCGTACTGACGTGGCACTACCGCGTGTCACTGTGCTAACATCATCTGATGACGTTGCATGTTGACGTCATCATGTGACATCATTTGATGACATTATTAGCTCGCCGGAGAAGACGACCAGTGCCGTTGTCTGGTTAGCCAGCTGGAATTTCAAAGTTTCCTAACTCTCTCAAAACTCCACAAAATCCTACATTCTTTATATTGAAATCTATCTACTTGAGATGAGGAATCAAAATTTGAAATCGGAATTGACAGAAAGTACCTCCTGGCCACTTTGAGTCCGTCTCCTGGCCACTCCTGGTATCCAAAACCTTCCATTTTTGATCCTGCAGGCCCGTATGAGCTCAATGAACATATCCTAGGCCTCAAAACACGCTTACAGAGCCCTTAAATCAAAACCCGAAAATCCAACATTTTAAGGTTCACGGGTTTACCTGTTTTCTCTGGGTTTCCCAGCCAACCACCGCGGCTCTGCCATCCTCGTTTGCCTGTCACGGCCTCTCTGCCACACTCTCATTCTCTGTTCCACTCATGCATCATAGTTGCTGATTCAAGGAAGAAAACATGGGGGAAGGCTTTCGAGCCGTGAAGAAAATGAGAGAGATGAGGGAGTTTGTGTAATAAAAGGGCCACCCATAAGGTGAGTGACACTTGTCACTCATCCTATGGTCACTCATCCTATGGTCCCAAGGTAGATATTTTTGGGTCCCACAACAAACAAACAAAAGTCAACCCTTCTTGTCAAACGTGCACTATAAAATACCAACAAACCATTCTAGACCTGTAACTTTCGCGTACGACGTCCAATGACGACGTGCCGCTTGTCTTCGTACTCGTAGGGCCTCGGTCCATGTAATGGACCTTGGTTCACGTGTGTTTGATATCTCGGGTCAAAAGTTAACATTTTTCCTTTTAGGCTCAAAATCATTTGATTAATCTCAATTTAATCCTTGATTAACCTTGATAATCATGAAATTTTGGAACGATTCATTACACCCGGGGGTTCGATCGCCACCCCACCCCCTCCTGGCAGCCCCTCAGCCGACGTTCCACCGCCACCCCCAACACCCTCTCACTGGTCGCCGTGCCCCCATTGTTTTCTTTCTGCAATCCTCTCCCTACCACTGTTCTCTTTCTTGCCCCTCCCCTCCGTTTGGGGTTCCTCCGCCACCCCCACCCCTACCCCACCCCTCCCCTCCCCACCCCAAATTTCATTCGATTTTTTGTCGATTAGATGATTTTAAGTACGTTTATTATCCCAAAATATTAAGGGATTTTAATGTTTTTATTATTTTAGGATTTAGATTCTTATATTATTTCAAATAAAAGAATTAATGCATAAGGTACTTGAATTCTAACTTTTTAACGAGTTTTTTTTTTCTTTCATCCAAACACAACCTTAGTGATGAGGGATTTTTATAAGCCCCTACCACGTCACGTTATAGTATTGAGTAACACAGTTGAATTCTCAGGCGTTAAAAACCCAATAAATTTGTTTAAAAGCAAAGTTGTTGAGGCTCACGTTTCATAAATGCTAAGACAATTAAGGAAACCTACGACCTTTTGCCCCTTCTTAATTTCCAAGGAATTTTCAACCGATCTTGCTTCACTTTTTATTCAAATGTCTATGTTTGATCCAGAAGAAGATGGAAAGGGATGGAACCTAGGGACTGGAACACAAAGCAAGGGGTGCGCCCTTGGTAGTGTCAATCCAGGCCCCTCTTCCATGTCAACATTGCCATCAACTTTCCATTCAAAGCATTGAATCATAGCTGCAAGTGTTGTCTGAATAACTTGCATTGCAAGTGAAGTTCCTGGACACCCTCTTCTTCCACTACCAAACGGCAAAAGATGAAAATGTTGTCCCCTCACATCCAATTGACTCTTCCCACTACCCTCTTTTGTCACAAACCTCTTAGGCTCAAACGCCAATGGATTCTCCCAATGATTTGGGTCTCTGTTGATAGCCCACACATTCACAAACAATCTAGTTTTTGCTGGAATGTCATAGCCACCAATGGTGCATGATTCACTCGATTCTCTCACAATTAATGGGCCAGTAGGGTGAAGCCGTAGGGTTTCTTTCACTATGGCTTGCAGGTAGGGAAGGTTTACAATGTCTGATTCTTGTACTAGTCTGCTTTTGCCTACAATGGAGTCGATTTCATGTCTTGCTTTCTTCATCATTTGTGGGTGGTTGGTTAGCTCTGCTAGTGCCCACTCTGTCGTGATAGCTGATGTGTCGGTCCCAGCAGCAAATATATCCTATCAATAATATTGTACTAGGGGTCAGTGTGTACGCTTTGAATCAACGCAGTATAACACTAATAATAAAAAAGTAAACCGTAATTACATGTTTATAAAAAATTTTGGGTTTTGTTTGTTTGTTTTTTTTTAGGGAAATAGGTGTCAAGATGCTCTTAAAGCATTAACTAACAATTAAATGGTTTTTTTTTTTTCTAAAAAGAAAGAAATTTATTAAGGCCGAATGTTTACATTTGCATCAACTAAGGCATTGAACAATCCTTTTGGGCTAAGATAATCCCAACAATTATAGCCTTCTATGCACAAAAACATTTGAAATCTATTTGGTTTCAGTAATTTTCTTTCTATATTCAAATTCTAGCTATATGCATTATAATAATCTCATAAGAAAATAACCTACTTCTTATGAAATCCAAGTCCCCAGTATTCCAAATGGACTTTAACATTCTTCCAAATGGACCTTAGCATTGTAAAACATATACATATCCAATATATAATAGACTAAAGATTCCATATATTAAATATTCACGTCGGGTAAAGGCTTTCGTTAACTAATTATAAGGTGATAAATGTTAAATAATAATTATGGAACAAACAAAAACCAAAATTTGAAAACGTTCCAGACGGTTTGGTGTTGGACTGATTCAGTCCAACACATATACAAGGCCTTATAATATATAGTCCGGTTTGGACTGATTCAAAATTTGAAACAAATCTGAAACTGTTCCAGACGGTTTAGTGTTGAACTCTGATACCAATTATTGAACAAACTTACAGTACACAATTATAATCTTCAAGCATTGGAGAGATAGAACAAGTAAACACAATACTTGTATTTTACTAACAAAATATTATTATAACACAACCTTCTAAAGAAAAACCAATTCTAATACAAACACTTTTCCTCATTAAAGAAGTTAGGACACTTTGAATAACACACTTTAATATTCTTCTACAATTCTCTTACCCTCAATTTCTTTCTCATAATCACATTCATTTTAAACATCACAAGACATCTCTATTATAAGAGGCTGTACCAACCTAAGCTAAGTTGGTTACTTAGCTTCACATTGATGAATACTAAACAAAAATATCCATATAGTTCATAATCAACTTTGCCACCCTCACTCTTTGTCGTCATTATCCTTGTCTAAGTCCAAGTTGGTGTATCTAAAATTAAGTTTGTTTAAGTTTTTTTGCATAATTGTGAAGGTTTAGTTGGACTTAAGTATTCCAAGTTCAAATTGGTGTTCAAGTCCAAGTGCACTACTTGAATATGAGTGGTTTTGATTTCTTCCACTATCCCCCTTAACGCCAGTCCATTCTCTTTTTACCACATTAAGTTGATGAAGAAACTTTTCGAATTTCTAGTACTCAAGCCGTTTATTAACAAGTCTCCATTTTGATCATCTGTACCAATATGTCTCATTTCATTCTCTCTTTACAATTCATTCTTTCTGAAAAAATGATAGTGTTTTTCCGCATATTTAGTTCGTACATGAAAAACTTGGTTTTCTAGAAAATGTACTACTAAATGATTTTCATAGTGTAGCTGTACTCCATAATCTTCCTCTTGATGTAAATCATTCATCAGCTGTGTCAACTATGTAATCTACTAAGCTGCTATAGTTGCTACTTTATACTCTGCTTCTTTAGGTTATAAAGACACTGTTAGTTCTCTCTCACCACACCAAGAAATTGTTGATGAGCCAAACGTTAATACGTATGTATCATGATCTTCTGCAAAGTTAGTGTCACACTACCCTACTAACTTGCAATTTTCACCTTTTGTTGTACCAAAGACCATGATCAACTGTACTCTTCACATATCTTAATATGCGTCGAGCTGCTTCTAAATGAGGCTTCTTTTGATTTTGCATGTATCGACTCATTACACCTACTATGTATAAAATACTAGGTCTCAATGTCAAATAGATCATGCTACCAACCAACTATCGATACATTGCTGCATATATATTCTAGGCCTTCATGTGCACACATCTTCACATTGGGCTCCATTGGTGTTGAGATTAGCTTCCATTCAAGCATCCTAACTTTCTGTATCAAGTCTTTTTCATATTTCCATTGACATAGAAATATCCCTTCTATTGAGGGATCTACTTCTAGCCCCAGAAAGTGCTTCAATTAACCAAGTTCTTTCATTTGGAAACAAACTGAAAAAATCATCTTTGTTCGACGGATTTATGTCTCATCATTAGCAGTGATGATTAAATCATCTATATATAACATCACAATAACTAATTTTCCTTCATTAGTTTTGATGAATAAACTAGAATCTGCATGTCTCACTAAATAACCACTTTGAGTGAGAAATTTAGCAATCTTACCTTGCGATTTTTTGGTGCTTGCTTTAATTCATAAAGTTTATTTTTCAGTTTACACACATTTAGGATGAACTTTGCTCTCATAGCCCGTCGGTTGAATTATGTAGATTTCTCAATCCAACTTTCCATGCAGAAACACATTCTTCACATCTATCTGGTGGTACATGTTCCAATATTTGTTGGCTACAAGTGTAGGTAAGACTCTTGCTGCTGTAAGTTTTACCACCAGACTAAATGTTTCATCATAATCTAGTCCATAATGCTATGAAAAACGTAGAGCTGCCAACTGAGACTTGTATCTTTCAACAGATCCATTAGGGTTGGACTTTACTTTATACCATTTAAAAGATAAGGGTGTCATATCTCTTTTCGTTTGCACCAGATTTCACGTCTCGTTTTTCTCAAGTGCAGAAATCTCTTCTTCCATAGATTTTATCCATTTGGAATGTTGTGATGCTTCTTCAAACGTCTCAGGTTCAACTTCTTCTTTTACTAAAGGTGCATTAGCATAGTTTTGATTTTGATTTCGTGGACTCATTGACCTCTCGAGTTGTGATTATGGGGTTGATACTCCCATTTCATTAGGTCTAGTGTCCTCTTGTTATTGATATATACCAGTCGGCTAAAATTTTTGAGTCATATCTTGCACGACATCGTTACCAGCGAGTGAGTTTTCAAGCTCTCAGAAATTAATTGAATTTCAGCAATTTGCTCCCCTATTTTCTCTTGCAACTTATCTTTAATTTCTCTTGAGTCTGACATCACCTCATTTTCTAAGGACCACCATGGAGATGCTTAATCAAACACCACTTCTCGTGATGTGTAGTATTTTACACAAAGATACATCTCACTACGTTCTTATCAAATTTGCTACGTAAATAACTTGGAATAAAAACATAGCACACACAATTGAATACTCGAAAGTAACTAACTCAAGGTTTTATATCCCACAGTTTCTCAAAGGGCGAGAAAAATCCTATCCTTGGTTGAGGAAGTCTATTGATCACATAAGCTGCAGTTCTCATAGCTTCGACCTAAATTCTTCGTGGTATATTCTTTGAATGTAGCATGCTTCGATAAATTTCTGTAAGATGCCGATTCTTTCTCTCTACTACACCATTTTCTTGTGGAGTGTTGGCACAAGTAAATTGATGACGTATTCTACATTCTCATAGATACAAAGAGAACTCATGTGAGCTAGACTCTCCTCTATTATCCGTGGGTAAGCAACAAATCTTCTTTCCCACTTCTCCTTTAACTGTCTCTCTAAACTCTTTAAACTTTGAAAGTGTGTCAGATTTTTCTTTTATAAGGAAAACCCACGCATATCTGGAGAATTCATCAATAAACGTCACCATGTATCACATCTTGCTAATTGATGATTGCTTAATAGGCTCTAACATATCAAAGTGATATAGCTCTAATGGTTCTTTTACTTTGAACTTTGACTCCTCATATGGTAGTTGATGTGCTTTACCATATTGATATCCTGCACAGGCCGTATCTATTTGCACGTCAAGTTAAGGAAGGTCCTTAAGCATTGATTTCTTTGTCATCATGCTTAGCTGGCGATAGCTAACATGGCCTAGTCTCATGTACCATAAATATGATGTCTCTTTCATCATATTCTTATCCTCATATGTAGTCTCTATTGATATTACATAGACTGACTCTATTCTCTAGCCCTCCATCATTGTTTTTTCTTAAACCTTGAGGTGTCGATGCACCTTCACATCTTAGGGATCAAACAAGATATAGTGCCATGACGATGTCAGCTACGCCACTGAGAGCAAATTCTTCTTCATGTCTAGAATATGGTAGACATCTTGAAGTGACATCTAGTTTAGACTATAGCGGGGAAACACTAGTGTCTTACCTATATGGGCAATTAGTAACTCTGTGTTATTGTCTATCACTACCACTCGAATTCCATTGTACTAGACAAATTCTGCAACTTCTCGTTATCACTGGTCATGTGATTTGAGCAGCCTAAATGGACGATCCAATCATTATTGTAGTTAGTTCGTTCAGGCATTGTTACTCTAAGAGCCAACTGCTCTTCTTATATGGCAAGGGATGCTTCAATATCCCATCCGTCTTAATTTTTCTCTTTTGGGTAGGAAGTAACAGTATTATTCTCAACATGCCTTTTGTTGGACTAGTAACCTTTTGCCATGTGGCCTTTCTTTCTGCAATTGTAGCATTTACCTTTAAAGCTACTATTATTGGATTTTCCACAATTTCCGTGATATTAGGAGTTCCTCCTGATCGAGAATTTCCTTTTTCTTGATGACTTTTGTCTTTGTCACCATATTTTCTGAATCCACCACGCTTCTTGAATCTTATTTTTACTCTTGTTGGTATAGCATGCTTCCTCCTTACCTTTCAATGTTTTGCTTTTCCATAGCTTCTTGATCGACAAGAAAATTTTCAAAGTCAACAAGTGATGGTTCTTTCGGCTGTCCATGTACAATTACTACGAAGCCTCAAAACTCAAGTCTCAAACCTTGTATAATAGTTCATTTTATCCTTGATTCAACAATAGCTGCATTCAAATCTGATTTAGAAATTTCATGCCATACGTACTGAGAAATTGTCATTTCTTGTTGTGTGATTGATAATAGCTCGTTGTAACAAACCAGAAATTCGAGAAAAGTGATTTTGGAAAATTAAAATAGAAAGGACAATTTTGCCCCTATGAACCATTACATTGCCATCGACACTTTTAGTCCGTTGATAGACGGTATGCCAAAATGGTGATCGAATGAGTTTGGTAGGGTCAAAAGTGACTAAGGGTATTTTGGTAATTTTGGACACAAGGGTAGTTTGGTAATATTACATGTAAGGCCTAGGATATTCTAGAATGGTCTTCATTTTTCCCTCCTTATCCTTACACCAAATTAGTCACTATATATATATGTATGTGTGATGGTGTGGGGATGTTTGGTGAGAAGTGACCAAAAAATAAGAAAAAGGAAGAAAAAAAGGAAAAACAAGGTGAAACCATAAGAGAAAGAACCAGAGAGAATCATGAAATAGAAGAGAAGAAGAAGAAAGAAAAAAGGGAGGAAAATAGGAAGACCAAAAAAGGACTGGAGAAATTGGATTGTACACACTTGAGAAGGAAGCCCGTGAAAGCTAAGAGTTTGGTCGTGAATGATCAGAGTATCTTGGAAGCCTCCTATTGTATAATTGGGATGAGAGGTTACTCAAGTTCCTATGGTTATCTTAGACTTGGAACGATGAAGATTGGATGTAGAAAAGCTGAGGGATAGACTATGGAATCATGACCGAAGCTAACGGAATTGGACTACGTTATGAAGGTGGGTTTTCTAGGTTTTAGCATTATAGATATCTTTCTAGATTTGTGCAGGTATGATTAGATAGTTTGAATGAGAAAAATGGACGTGGAAATTGAACTCTAAAACTGGGTCGTGGTCGCCAGGTCGAGCGACCCAAAAACTTGGAAATCAGATCGAGAACTAAGGAAGACGATGAATAGTTCCCTAGTGCATGAGGCCCACATGCAGGGACTTTGGACTAGGTGTGTGGGGGTGTGTCCGGGTGTTTGGGATTTTAATCATCATACTTTTTAAGGTTTTCGATTTTATGAGTTTAATGGTATAGTTTTCGAGACGATCATGCATTGTTTTAGGACTGTTTTACCTATTCGAAGGTTTCTGCACTATTTTAAATTCGTTTAGTATTTCAAAAAATTGTGGGACTAAAATATGAGTTTATTTGGACGATTGGTAATCCTTAGAAGTAATTTTTGACACATACTAAGGTTCTCGAAAATTACGGAAAGGGGTAAATTTCTAGATTCGACTAAATAGGCAGTTGTGAGTGGACTTTTCCTTCCTTTAAACTGTCATGCATGCATAATTAAGTACTTTAAAATTTTTATAATATAATTTCTGTGATATTGCCTTGATTGCGATTTTATGTGATTTTTGGTGAGTTTACGAGAATGATTAAAGTGCACATTTTACGAGGTTTTGGTTGAGTTGTGTTTTGGGCTTAGGCTCGTATCTTAAAATGTGGTTTGGTTCAAGAAAGTGATATACGTGTCATAAATGTGTTTTCTTGATATTGTGAATTTTTTTTGTGTGAACAACCCTTCTCGGATTACTAGATTGCACTCAAATGCTGTATCCTCGATCGAGCACTCGTATGTTGTATCTCCGAGTGGTTGGACTACCGGTAGTGCAGTGTGATTATGTGGCTGACGCTCAGATGTTGTATCCCTAAGCGGGCCCAAGGATGTTGTATTCCTAAGTGGCTATGTGATGTGGTGGTTTTCATACATGCATCGAGGATGGGTTGGTTCTGTGTGATTGTTACTTTTCTGCATTGGTGTTTTCATATATGAGTTGATTTAAAGATACTGGCTGAGTTATTGATATTTGTTGTATTTCAAAATTCGTGACTTATATTCTATTTTTAACTTAGATTTGATGGTTTTGGTGTCAGGTCCCAACCCTCCTCGGTCAGGACCCGACTCATCTAGCACGATATTGTTCGCTTTGAGCCTCCTTGCCCATGCCCTCACGGTTTTGTTTTCGGGAGCTCACGGTGTAACTTCCCAGAGGGTCACCCATCATAGAATTGCACCAACCTAAACTCGCTTAACTTTGGAGTTCCAATCGAACCCAAAACCACTAAGCTCCCAAAAGGCCTCATTTAGATCAAAGTTACGCAGTAGCCCACTCTATCTAATACGATATTATCCCCTCTATACTCACTGGCCGAACCAGCCCAGCCCGCAGGGTTTTGTTCCAGGGAGCTCACGGTGCAACTTCCCAGTGGGTCACCCACCATGGGATTGCACCAGCCTCCACTCGCTTAACTTTGAACTTCCCCAAGAATCCAAAGCTAGTGTGCTCCCAGAAGGTCTCGCACTAGATAGGTGTGTTCCTATACCTTTAAGGCACAACACCAATCTTCTCCCAAACCATTCCCCAATCGCAAGAATGTGGGATCGTTCACCGTTCCCTCTAGGAAACGGGTCTTACAATCCACCCCCCTTAGGGCCCAACATCCTCGCTAGCACACTTCCCTGTCGGGGTCTGGCTCTGATACCATTCTGTCAGGACCCGACCCTCCTTGGTCAGGACCCGACTCATCTAGCACGATATTGTCTGCTTTGGGCCTCCTTGCACATGCCTTCACGGTTTTGTTTTAGGGAGCTCACGGTGCAACTTCTCAGGGGTCACCTATCATAGAATTGCACCAACCTAAACTCGCTTAACTTTAGAGTTTCAATCGAACCCAAAGCCACTAAGCTCCCAAAAGGCCTCATTTAGATCAGAGTTGCGCAGTAGCCCACTCTATTTCACACGATATTGTCCCCTCTAGACTCACTGGCCGAACCAACCTAGCCCGCAGGGTATTGTTCCTGGGAGCTCACGGTGCAACTTCCCAGTGGGTCACCCATCATGGGATTGCACCAGCCTCCACTCGCTTAACTTTGGAGTTCCTCAGGAATCCAAAGCTAGTGAGTTCCCAGAAGGCCTCGCGCTAGATAGGCGTGTTCCTATACCTTTAAGGCACACCACCAATCATCTCTCAGACCATTCCCCAATCGCAGGAATATGGGATCGTTCACCGTTCACTCTAGGACACGGGTCTTACATTTGGTATGCATAGTTTTATAAAATGGAAGGTGAATTACTATTTTTTTTTAACTTTGCTTTAAAATATTCCTTTTATGTCCTTTCACTAATATCCCTTGTCTGATAAGCGTCGAGGGTAAATTTGGTAACTTTGAGTTTCTTATCAAAAGGGAGCAGGACCGGGTGTGGTTACCAAGGTAAATGAGGGATGGGTCCTATCAATTTGGTATCAGAGCAAGGTTCTAAGTTGTGCTTGCTAATATCATGGCTCTGAAATGTGAGCCTCGTGCATGGTCTGGTAATGAGACTCGTATACGAGCCCATGATTGTTATAGGGCCAGGATAGATCTGGATGGTTAGTTCATATAGCGAATATTATGCTCCGATATGGGCAAAGTCGTGTGGGTTTTGATAGTAAGCCGTAGTCTTTGTAGGCACATTGGACCGGATGTGATATGTGAATTAGTTTTCTAGTTAGTGTAGTTGTTTGAAGTTTTGAATGTGTCATTATGTGACTGACACTCAGATGTTGTATCCCTAAGAGGACACTTGGATGTTGTATCCCCAAGTGTTATGTGATGTGGTGGTTTGCATACATGCATCAATGATGAGTTGGTTCTGTGTGACTGTTACTATTATGCATTGATGTTTTCGTATATGAGTTGATTTACGGATACTAGTTGAGTTATTGATATTTTTTCGTATTTCAAAATTCGTGATTTATATTATGTTTTGACCTAGATTTGATGATTTTCATATGCATGCGTAGTTTTATAAAACAGAGGGTGAAGTACATATGTTTTTCGAACTATGTTTTAAAATATTTCTTTTATGTTCACTCACACGTTTTTGTGGTTTTGATTAACCTTCTAGAGTCGTTGCATGGAATTTGAGGGTGATCGAGATGGCGAAGATATGAACTGAGAAAAGTATTAATATCTCTTGTCTGATAAACGTTGAGGGTAGATTCAGTAACTTTTAGTTGCTTATGAGACGGGAGTAGGATCGGGTGTGGTTGCCAAGGTAAATTAGGAATGGGTCCTGTCATCGTTCTCAAGGAGCTATAGCCTTGCATAATTTCCTTCTGAAAAAAGTGCAACAAAAGTGTCCCATGCTTCTTTTGGAGTTTTGGCTTTCCA
Source organism: Prinsepia uniflora (assembly GCA_032719365.1). Lineage (NCBI taxonomy): Eukaryota > Viridiplantae > Streptophyta > Magnoliopsida > Rosales > Rosaceae > Prinsepia > Prinsepia uniflora. Next base: position 57,137,250 of record CM064868.1, on the reverse strand, counting down.
GATGTGCTCCAATAAATCATATTCGATTGTTGTTTTTAAGGCAAACAGTCTTCCCTGCTTTGATATTCCACTTCCACAAGCTACCATTGGTGTCTTCTTCCGGTTGCGTAACTTCGTTACAGCCGACGATCTTCCAAAGATCGTGACCATGTAGGTAAGATTATATGCACGTTGCCCATTGTAATTTTTGTTCTTAATGTTCTTGATTCTTCCAACCACTTGACGATCACCCATCGAGCTAGCAAAATATTTGTATTCCGAGCAAAATCACACTTGTAGAGTACTAAACTCCTCACCGCTGAATGAAAATCCACCAAATCCAGTCCATAGGAGAACAACTCTAATACCAATTGTCGAACAAACTTCGAGTACAAAACTCTAATATTCAAGTGTTGGAGAGATAGAACAAGTAAACACAATACTTGTAATTCACTAACAAAATATTATTGCATCACAACTCACTAATGATAGACTAATTTTAATACAAGCACTCTTCCGCACTAACGAAGCTAGGATACTTTGAAGAACATACTTTAGTATTCTTCTATAATTCTCTTACTCTCACTTGAAAATTGTTGGGATGTGAGGAAATATCCCACATCGGAAAAACACAACTACAATTTGTGCCTTATATGATCTTGGGCTACTCCCTACATTACCAATTGGTTTTAGGTTGGAACTTCAACTTATTACATAGTATCAGAGCGGGGTTATCCTACGTGATAGGTTTAATCGCCGCATGTGTCACACGTACCATTCAAATCATCACATGATAGGTTGGAAAATCCGTCACACGTGTCACACGTACCCATTCAAATCGTCACGTGATAGGTAACATAACTACAATTTGTGTCTTATATGAACTTGAACTACTCCCCCAATTACCAATTAGTTTTGGGTTGGAATCTCAATTTATCTACCACACGTGAGGGGTGTGTTGAGATGTGAGGAAAATGTCCCACATAAAAAAAACATAACTATAATTTGTGTCTTATATGATCTTGGACTACTCCCCTCATTACCAATTACTTTTGGGTTGAAACTGTAATCATTACAAGTATGAGCTGATTTGATTTCTTTCACATTTGGCTTGAATTATCAAGCCGTTATTAATTTTAAACCGAAATAACATTATTGGTTTAAATAGAATCAATTTCACGATGGATGTGTTTCTATCCCTAATCGATACTAACAATTAAGGGAAAAAAAGATAATAACAATCAAGCAAAAATTCCTTTACTGGCGTGATAATAAGTCGATAACATTCGGAAATCAACGAGTTGTCATTTTAATTAGTTCTAAGCAGGCCACCATCTAGCCGGCCATGAGCTGGGTCATGCTGCAATCACTATTTCATTTTTGGTTTTGGTGTTCACCATTCACACTAGCTCACAGGTATTAGGCATGCTCGAGCAAATTAATAAGCAACAAATAAAATTAGGTGGTGATGAAATTATTTACCAGGATGAAGGCCTTGATGTTTTCCCTGGTCAATCTGAACTCGGAGGTCCCATCTTCAGCTATGTCAAGTAAAATGTCAAGCAAATCCCTAACCCTATCCACTTCACCTCCTTCTTTCTCCTTCTTCCTTGCCTCTTGGTGTTCCTCTATGATCCTCTCCATCATCGTGTCGAACCGATCACGCACTTCCTTAAGCCTCCTATCAAACCCCTGCAAGTCCAAATTCTTACAAAACCAAATGAAGTCCGACAAATTAAACTTCCCGGTAAGCTCCGCCACAGCTTTCACCAACTTCCGAATGTCACCCGCCTCGCTTTCATCTGAAGCGCAGCTCTTCCCCATCGTCATTCTCGATATCACATTATTTGCCACCGTCATGAGCTCCGCTCCCACATCAACTGACTCACCCGCCTTGGCCTTTTTCACCATCAAACCCATGAAACTCGTCAATTCTTCACGGCGGAAAGGGAGGAGCTGGTCCAGAGTTTTACCGCCGAGAAGCTCAGACATGCAGAGTTTCTTCATGAATTTCCAGTATGGTCCGTACGGTGCAAATGAAAAGTCAGCTGAGCCGTATGTGAGATAGTCAACGGCAGCTATGAAGGGTCTGTTGGAGAAAGAGCATTCGTGAGTTTTGAGAAACTCCTTGGCCATGTCCGGCGAAGAAGCGACTACACAAGGAACGGAACCGAGGAAGATGTGAATCAAGGATCCGTGGCGGGTAGAGAGCTTGTGAAGAGCTTGGTGAGGAATTGAAGCAAGAAGGTGGAGATGTCCGATAATTGGTAACGCCATTGGACTCGGCGGAAGGCGTGGCTGCTTGCTTCGGAATTGGGCGAGTATGGTTCGAACCAGAATTGTGGAGACTAGCCATACAAGGAAGAGTATGATGTAGCCTTGGAAATCTGCTTCCATGCTTACTAATCTTGGAAACAGAATGTTCATTCGAGGATGAGAAGGTGAATCCAAATTCCTATATATGCCCCTAAATTCATTAGTAGAAGTTGAATTGTGTGAAGACAAGTTGGTATATATTAATATATGTGTATCTTATTGAAGGGAAGTTATTATTAGGATGAGAGCAAGACAAGTTATTAGTCTACTTGTTTACATTTTAAATTGTTGCTTTCCTTTTGCACCTTCCGAGCCTATAATCGCCTGAAGCAAGAGACTGGGTCAGCCCCGGCCGTCCGTCTTTGTTACAAAATTGCAGGCTATATAATAAATAGAGTTCATGACGTACACCCGACAACTTATTGGTACATCCAAAAGCATAAAGCTAAAATTTTATAAATAAGAACAAGTGAGACTTAAAATTGACAATTAAAAATAAAAGTTTTAACAAACAGCCCAGATTACATTTTCACGAAATTTAAATTTCCAATAAGGCTCTAAATAATATATATATATATATATATATATATATATATATATATATATATAACTTAAGCAATAAGCTCTCATCACATAATACACGCACACAAACCAACTTTCCAAAACGGCAAAACCCTTAATGATAAACTGTTAGCCCTAGACAACAACGTTCATTAATTTTGTTAAGAGCAACAAGTAAAATCATAATTCAAAAAAATTGGATTTTGCGATTAGAAGTCAATACTCTTGTTTCTGTTAAAGAAAAATAAGTAAAATTAAAATTCTTAAAAAGTGGGTTCGTACTTGAGTATAAAAAAATTAAAATGATTATCTTTCTACGTAAGCTTGATTATAATAGTAATTTTAAACCTAATTTTTTTTAATATGAGCCTTTACAAATCATTCCCCTTTTTAGTTTTATTTTTGTTGAATCCAGCCGAATGTTTAATTCCATTTTCTATTATGAATTTGTAATTAGTAGATTTCCTGTAATTAGTTTATTCCTTTTTAGTCTAGGGTTCACATTTTGTGTACATTATAAATACCTCAGTTTATGAAAAGAATAAAGTAAGAAAATTAAGCTATACGAGGTGTGAGATAGTTTGAAGTATGAGGTGTTGAGATAGTGTGTGTACCTGAAGACGATGATCAGGAGGATCATGATCAAAGGCAGCCTAATCAGGGGGAGCCAAGCGGAGGGGAGCAGCCAGAGATTGCCCAAGTACCAGTTCGTAAACCAAACAGAGTACCAAAGTCGAATATCAAGTATCCCTCTTCACGGTATATTCTCATGATCACTGATGTGGATGACCCGTATTCCAGTACATTCTGCTGACTCGTGATGGAGAGCCTGAAAATTTTGAGCAGGCAAAGATTCATGCAGACAATGACAAGTGGATGTTGGCAATGAAGTATGAGATGGAGTCATTATTGAAGAATGACATCTATGAGTTGGTGAAGCTTCCTAAAGGTAGAAAAACACTAAAAAAAGTGGGTGTTCAAGTTGAAGAGGGACAAGAATGAGCAGTTGACAAAGTTCAAGGCTCGCTTCGTTGTCAAGGGTTTTAGGTAGAAGGAGTTGGACTATTGCAGCAAGTCTACTGGATTAGACTTCAAGTAGAAGTCACCTCGTTTAGACCAGGTTGGCCTAGAAGGGGAGATTGTAACATATCTAGATCCAACATTAGAATAAACCACAAAAGGCTTTTTGGTCTTTCATAATTGGGCTTATCTATAATATACAAGTGATTCTAGATTAATCCTAAATTGCATAAATTCAAGATGCATGTAGAAGGTTCATGAAAAAAGTAGGTGAAAGATCCATAAATGAAGTAATTAGGTGGACGAAGCATTAATGAAGGCATCTAGATGGTTCCTGACAAGACCCATCCCGATTATCCCTCGATAGTCGTGATGAATCCTGCTCCCGTCTGACAATAACTAAAAATGTCCAAAAGTAACCAAACTTATATACATACCACACACAACAAATCCCGAAAACATTGTCAGACAAGGGATAGTTAAGTTTTACAGACCAATGACGTCACAAGTTTGACTAGTCAAGGACAATACAGAGCATAGGTATCATTACAGATAGGGGTCAAATTCCTACTCTGTAAAATGTCTGAGTGCGCAACGGTCTACTTATTCTTTTGCCTCGCTTGCCTCGTTTTTAGCCCTCGTACCTGTACACTGGCCTGGAGGGTGCATAAAACAATAAAGGTGTGAGTGGACAAAAATGACCTCTTATAAAAACATTTGCCAAAATACAATTCTTACCCTCCAGTTTTCACAAACATGCATGCATATCATAAAACACGAGTGATAATGGGAAATCAAGTAAAGTGGATCAATCAAAACAATTTCCACAAAACCACGGGACTTATTTCCATATCTTGTTGCTTAGAGTCACGTTTATTCCTGCAACGCGTGCATATCAATAGGCTCAAGGACCGCTCAAAATCCGAGCATCCGCCGCTGTGAACACATCACTAGCCGGCAATCCAGATCTAGTGAACACATCACTTACCGATCCATATAATCCAGCACATCTGATCTGAGTCAAGCCTCCCCTGGGCTGCAAGACAAAGATCGTGCTACGTGACCTCTTCGGGGTAAACACTTCCATCCCGAAGGCGAGCGTTATCTCCAGGGTGCACTCCGGGGAAAAACATATTTTCTCCCGAAAGCCCTAAATATCCGCAACATATCACCATCACTAAAACCAGTGAAAAACAGTTGCATTGAAAACCAAATCAAATATCAATACAGGGTCTCGGCCCTAAGTTAACCAAAGTCCCGATTTACTTTATAAATCCGAAATCATCATTATCATCATATAATCACATGGAAAATGCAAATCCAATCAGAAACACAATTCCATTGGGTCCCACCCCAAAATACCAATTTCACGTAAATCCGTGCAACCGTAAACCCGAGTTGCCACGATCACGTAAATCCATAAAATCAATCATTGACTCATAATCCGAGTCCAAATATCATTTTCAATCCGGGCCTAGCCCAAAACATCAATTGCACGTTCCTCGTAAAACGTGCCCGAAAGACTGATTAAAATAATCACAAAAATCACGAAAATACCAAAAATCATCAAATTCACATGTAACTCCAAATCCGAGTCAAAATCATTATTTACTTGGGTTCTCACGCCCACAATATCATTTTTAACCAATTTCATGATTTCTCGAAAAGCGTGCCAGAATATAATAATATAATAATCATAAAACCGAGAAAATCGAGGAATCACCGAATCAAAGCATCAATCATGTCAATTCATAGAAAATCATATAAATAAGCATTTTAAACCATATATGCATGCATCACAGTTAGAAAACCAAAAGTCCACTCACACACACCGTCCCGATTGTTCAGCCTCGAGCTGTTCGTTTTCCTCCGAAGTCCCGGGAATATTCCAGCCTGTCAAACAAAGTGATTTAAGGTTACTAGGCTATCATACAATCCTTAAACAGGAATCCCCTAATTGTCGGAATTTTATAATATTATTTTAATATAAATTTAAACGTGTCGGGTACTCGGAACTACACTGAAACCATATCCGATTGACCCGAAACCAACGCGGATAGGTTCGTATCATCGAGAACATCAAGTCTCATGTTGAACACTTTGCCGGAATCCTCCCCACGCGCCGTCACGCGCCGCCGCAAGCGGCTGCGCGTGAAAGCCACGCGCCCAGCACAGTACAGCTACAGTGCATCGTTCTCGCCCGTTTGTCTGATAAACGGGTTGAAATACCCGCGATAGGATCCGATGCAATCTCAGCCAATTCGACCTCAAATCGATCCGTTCTTTCAACTGATCTCATCTACTCTAACCTCATTTTAGTTCTGTGAAATCAATTACCTCAGGTAAGGTCCAAATCTTCACGACTCACGATCGAAATTCGACGGGTCTCCTAATCGGGTTTCACGATTCCGTGCCTGATTTTTCAATTAATTCATATGGTTAGCTTCGTGAGAGTATAATGAACAATTTTCCATGATCAATTTCGATTGAGCTTACCTCTAAGTATCTGAACTCAAGGTCGATTTTTGGCAGCCATGGCAGCGTCTGTTCTTCCTCAATTCGACACGAATTCTTCTCGTTTTTGTTGCAAAGCTTTTAGTTTTGATCCCAGCAACCTAATGGAATCCTCAATTGCTCCTCTCCTGGCTCCCAAATCCGAATTCGATTTTCCCCCAAATTCCCAGAATTTTCGAAGCAAAATTCTCTCAGTTCTCTGAACCTCTCAAGTCCCTCTCTCTCAGTTATGCTACTTAGACGTTCAATTGCATAATGACGACGAGTTTGGGGCTTATCACGGGCCAATTGGACATAATCATTGTCCAAGCCTAAATTTGGGGAAAAGTAGTCAAAATGGGATATTATTGTGTTTCCCTTAAGACCCGGTTCTGTGTTTTATGAAGTGAGAATCAGACAAAAGACAAGTCTGATCAAGGCCAAAAGTCCATTTTGCCCCTGGTTGGACAAATTACCATTTTGCCCCTAGCCTTCCGTGACCCGTAACGTTCGTAACCGAACTCCGTTTTCGACGTGCCGCCTGTCGTTGTACTCCGGGCATCGAGACCTACCTAACGGTCTTCGAATCGTGTGAAAATTAGTTGGCAAACAAAAAGTCAACATTTTCCCCCCTTTTCGCCCAAATTACGAAAATGCCCTTGGGCTTCCGAACGTCATAACTTTTTCCCAGATTGTCGGAATTGGGCGTGCCACCTGTCTATGGACTCGTGACGTCCCGAACTACGTCACGGTCATCGGTCAACATCCGTTTGATTCACCAATCAAAAAGTCAACAATTTGACTATACTATTCACAAGGGTAAAAACGTCATTTACTCATTATGTTACAAAATTACATTTTCTAAATGTCCGGGGCGTTACAACCTTCCCCCCTTAAGAAATTTCGTCCCCGAAATTTCAATGAAACAAATACGGGTACTGGTCTCGCATCTGTGTCTCAGGTTCCCACGTAGCTTCTTCCACGTTCTGATTCCTCCACAGAACCTTCACTAAGGGAATCGTCTTCCGTCGGAGCACTTTGTCCTTTCGGTCCAAGATCTGTACAGGCTGTTCTTCAAAACTTAGGTCCTCTCTGAGTTCAACCGGCTGTTCCTCCAACACATGGGACTCATCATACACATATTTCCGTAGCATTGACACATGGAAAACATCATGGACCTTCGAAAGCTCAGAAGGTAATGCTAATCTGTAGGCAACTCGACCAATTCTCTCCACAATCTCATAAGGTCCAATGAAACGGGGGCTCAGTTTCCCGCGTCTGCCGAATCGCACAATACCTTTCCAGGGAGATAACTTCAAGAATACCCAATCTCCAACTGCAAATTCCAGATCTCTGACTCGGTGGTCTGCATAACTCTTTTGTCTGTCTTGGGCTGTCTTGAGTCTGTCTCGGATGAGTTTAACCTTTTCCGTTGTTAAGTCTATCAATTCAGATTTAGACAATTTCCTTTCGCCCACCTCAGTCCAACACAAAGGGGTTCTGCACTGTCGTCCATATAAGGCTTCATAAGGAGCCATCCCGATACTTGCTTGGTAACTATTGTTGTAGGCGAATTCCATCAATGGTAGATGTGACTCCCAAGTACCCTGGAATTGCAAGACACATGCCCTCATCATGTCCTCCAAGGTCTGAATAGTCCGTTCCGATTGCCCGTCGGTCTGAGGGTGGAATGCCGTGCTAAAATGCAATCTCGTCCCGAAAGCTTCCTGTAAGCTTTGCCAAAATCTGGATGTAAATCGGGGATCTCGATCAGATACAATAGAGACAGGAGTACCATGGAGTCGAATAATCTCGTCAATGAAGAGTCTGGCATACTGCGTCAACCGAAAGTCTTCCCTTACAGGTAGGAAATGAGCTGATTTGGTAAGCCTATCCACTATTACCCAGACTCCATCATGTCCTTTAGGCGTTCTAGGAAGTTTAAACACAAAATCCATGGTTATATGATCCCATTTCCATTCCGGTATCGGTAGGGGTTGCAGTGCTCCATAGGGTCTTTGCCTTTCAGCCTTTACTTGTTGACATACCAAGCACTTACTCACAAACTCTGCAATCTCCCGTTTCATACCCGGCCACCAATAATGCTCTCGTAACGTACGGTACATTTTCGTCCCACCTGGATGCATTGCATACGCTGAACTATGGGCCTCGTCCAGAATCTCTTTCTTTAATGCTACACTTTCGGGCACACACAACCGTCCGTCCTTTACTAGGGCTCCATCCCTTCTAATTGCAACATCTTGTCGTTCCCCCGCATCAGCTTCAATTCGAAGGACACACAAGATAGGGTCTTCCAGTTGGGCTTCAATAACTCGATCAATCAGAATTGGTCGCACCTGGAAACTTGCTAGTAAGCCACCTTGGTTATCCAGTCCCAAAGCAACTCCAGTCCTACGTAGTTCCACCAACAAGGGTAAATGCACCATTCGTAGATGTGCCACAGTGTGAGCTGATTTCCGACTCAGTGCATCCGCTACCACATTAGCTTTTCCAGGATGGTACTCAATCGTGCAGTCGTAATCCTTAATTAGCTCCAACCATCGTCTCTGTCTCAAATTCAATTCCTTCTGTGTGAAAAAGTACTTCAAACTCTTATGATCCGTGAACAGTCTACATGTCTCCCCATACAAGTAATGTCTCCAAATCTTCAGGGCATGTACCACCGCAGCTAATTCCAAATCATGAGTGGGATAGTTACGTTCATGCGGTTTCAGTTGTCGAGAGGCATATGCGATTACCTTTCCATGTTGCATTAACACACACCCTAATCCTTGTAAGGATGCATCACTGTACACCTCAAACTCTCCACTATCATCCGGAAGGGTTAAGATAGGAGCGGAGGTCAACCTTTTCTTCAATTCTTGGAAACTTTGCTCACAGTCTTCGCCCCAAACAAACTTGATTCCTTTCCTGGTTAGGCGGGTCATCGGAGCAGCAATCGCGGAGAAGCCTTCCACAAAACGTCTGTAATAACCGGCCAATCCCAAAAAGCTCCTTACTTCGGTTACTGTCTTTGGCTGCTCCCAGTTTGCTACCGCTTCTATCTTCTGGGGGTCAACACGAATCCCATCCGCGGAAATCACATGTCCCAGAAAACCAACACTCGTTAACCAAAATTGGCACTTACTCAGTTTGGCAAAGAGCTGGTTCCTCCTTAGCGTATCAAGCACAATCCTCAAATGTTCCTCATGCGCCCTCTTACTGCTTGAATACACTAGAATGTCATCAATGAACACAATAACAAATCGGTCAAGGTACTTCCGGAATACTCGGTTCATCAAATCCATGAATGCCGCAGGTGCATTAGTCAATCCAAATGGCATCACCAGAAATTCATAATGACCATACCGAGTTCGAAAAGCTGTTTTTGGAATGTCCTCCTCCCGAATCCTTAGCTGGTGGTAACCAGAACGCAGATCAATCTTCGAAAAATACTTGGCTCCCCTTAATTGATCAAACAGATCATCAATCCGAGGCAAAGGATACTTATTCTTTATCGTGACTTTGTTAAGTTGCCTGTAATCCATACAGAGTCTCAAACTTCCTTCCTTCTTTTTCACAAACAATACTGGGGCTCCCCATGGCGATACACTTGGTCGAATGAATCCCACATCCACAAGATCTTGCAACTGTACCTTCAATTCCCTTAACTCCGCTGGTGCCATCCGATAAGGTGTCAAGGATATAGGTCGTGTACCAGGAATTAGTTCGATAGTGAACTCAATCTCTCGAGAAGGGGGTAATCCTGGTAAATCCTCAGGAAATACATCTGGGAAGTCACACACTACTGGGATATCCTCGGCCTTGATTGGTGCATCCCGCACATTGACAACATAAGCTAGATAACCCTGACAGCCCTTCCTCAGAAATCTATCTGCCGAGAGGGCTGATATGACTCTAGGGGTTATCATCCTCCGATCTCCCTGAAATATCACCTCAGGTAATCCAGGGCTCCGAAGTATCACCCTCTTATCGAAACACTCGATAGAGGCATGATGGGTTGTCAGCCAATCCATCCCAAGGATAACATCAAAGTCACACAAGTCTAAGAGTATCAAGTCAACCACTAGATGCACGTCCCCTATCACAATAGGGTATCCTCGTATTACTTGGTTTACTACATACAACTCTCCAGTCGGTGTACCGACTCCCATCTCACATCCGATCGCAGAAATCTCTCTATCTGCCAACAGTGCATACTCCCGAGAAACAAAAGAGTGGGTAGCTCCCGGATCTATTAAAGTACGTGCATGATGACCGAAAATAGTAAGCATACCTGTCACCACCTCCGGGGCTGCTCGGGCCTCCTGTTGAGTCACTGCATAGACTCGAGCCTGTGGTCCCGAAGTCCGACCACGCCCTCGTGATCCACCAGATCCACCCCGAGTTCTGCCACCTCCTCTCCCACTTGCAGCATTTGAAGCCGAAGTCGTACTAGGGCCCCGCTCAGTAGAGCCCCATCCAGTGCCGCTACTACCAACCAATCGTGGACAGTCTCGTTTGAAGTGACCCGGCTCCCTACAGTAAAAGCAGACAAGAACATTGCCTCGGTCATTACTCTGTCGGTCAGTAGATCCCACTGATGCCTCTCTGAACTGTGCAGTCGCTGATGGTCGATACCCAAATGTCTGTGTTCCCCTACCTCCATAACTCGGTCGAGCGCCACGCGAAGATCCAGAGCCATAATTACCTCGCTTGGAGGACCTCTGGTTCGTAGATCCCTGGTACTGACGGTCCCGGCGTCGACCAGAGCCCGAAAACTGCTGTGGCACTGGCAAGGTCGCCTCAACTCGTGCAGCTGCATCAGACAACTCTCGCAGGGTGGCATAAGTTCCCACAGTCACAGCTCCTCGGATGTCATTCCTCAGTCCTTGCTCGAACCTTCGGCACTTGTCCTCCTCGTTAGATACATAAAGAGGAGCAAAACTGGACAGGTTCAGGAATTTCAGTTCATAGTCTGCCACTGACATGTCCCCCTGATGTAGTTGTAGGAATTCAACCTCCCTGGCATTACGAAAGGAGCGAGGATAGAACTGATCCAGGAAACGATGACGAAAGTCCTCCCAACTCAGAGTACGGGCATCCATCCCTGTTAGTTGCAATCCGCGCCACCAACGGTAAGCTTGGCTGCTCAGCATAAATGTGGCCAGTGGAACCATATCTCCTGGTGGACATTGCATAATCTCGAAGATCCGCTCAAATTGAGTGATCCACTCAAAAGCCTCTTCTGGATCAGTCAGGCCAGTGAATGCAATGGCCCCTAAACGTTGAGCTCTCTCAATGTCCGGACCTCCAAAATCATCGCCAGACTGGGTACGGGGCTCGCGTCTCGGAGGCATATTGTGATGTTCTGTTCTGTAAGAGAAACATATCAATATCACAATTCGTGTATACTAATGTGTAAGACTCAGACCGTGACCTAATGCTCTGATACCAATTTGACAAGACCCATCCCGATTATCCCTCGATAGTCGTGATGAATCCTGCTCCCGTCTGACAATAACTAAAAATGTCCAAAAGTAACCAAACTTATATACATACCACACACAACAAATCCCGAAAACATTGTCAGACAAGGGATAGTTAAGTTTTACAGACCAATGACGTCACAAGTTTGACTAGTCAAGGACAATACAGAGCATAGGTATCATTACAGATAGGGGTCAAATTCCTACTCTGTAAAATGTCTGAGTGCGCAACGGTCTACTTATTCTTTTGCCTCGCTTGCCTCGTTTTTAGCCCTCGTACCTGTACACTGGCCTGGAGGGTGCATAAAACAATAAAGGTGTGAGTGGACAAAAATGACCTCTTATAAAAACATTTGCCAAAATACAATTCTTACCCTCCAGTTTTCACAAACATGCATGCATATCATAAAACACGAGTGATAATGGGAAATCAAGTAAAGTGGATCAATCAAAACAATTTCCACAAAACCACGGGACTTATTTCCATATCTTGTTGCTTAGAGTCACGTTTATTCCTGCAACGCGTGCATATCAATAGGCTCAAGGACCGCTCAAAATCCGAGCATCCGCCGCTGTGAACACATCACTAGCCGGCAATCCAGATCTAGTGAACACATCACTTACCGATCCATATAATCCAGCACATCTGATCTGAGTCAAGCCTCCCCTGGGCTGCAAGACAAAGATCGTGCTACGTGACCTCTTCGGGGTAAACACTTCCATCCCGAAGGCGAGCGTTATCTCCAGGGTGCACTCCGGGGAAAAACATATTTTCTCCCGAAAGCCCTAAATATCCGCAACATATCACCATCACTAAAACCAGTGAAAAACAGTTGCATTGAAAACCAAATCAAATATCAATACAGGGTCTCGGCCCTAAGTTAACCAAAGTCCCGATTTACTTTATAAATCCGAAATCATCATTATCATCATATAATCACATGGAAAATGCAAATCCAATCAGAAACACAATTCCATTGGGTCCCACCCCAAAATACCAATTTCACGTAAATCCGTGCAACCGTAAACCCGAGTTGCCACGATCACGTAAATCCATAAAATCAATCATTGACTCATAATCCGAGTCCAAATATCATTTTCAATCCGGGCCTAGCCCAAAACATCAATTGCACGTTCCTCGTAAAACGTGCCCGAAAGACTGATTAAAATAATCACAAAAATCACGAAAATACCAAAAATCATCAAATTCACATGTAACTCCAAATCCGAGTCAAAATCATTATTTACTTGGGTTCTCACGCCCACAATATCATTTTTAACCAATTTCATGATTTCTCGAAAAGCGTGCCAGAATATAATAATATAATAATCATAAAACCGAGAAAATCGAGGAATCACCGAATCAAAGCATCAATCATGTCAATTCATAGAAAATCATATAAATAAGCATTTTAAACCATATATGCATGCATCACAGTTAGAAAACCAAAAGTCCACTCACACACACCGTCCCGATTGTTCAGCCTCGAGCTGTTCGTTTTCCTCCGAAGTCCCGGGAATATTCCAGCCTGTCAAACAAAGTGATTTAAGGTTACTAGGCTATCATACAATCCTTAAACAGGAATCCCCTAATTGTCGGAATTTTATAATATTATTTTAATATAAATTTAAACGTGTCGGGTACTCGGAACTACACTGAAACCATATCCGATTGACCCGAAACCAACGCGGATAGGTTCGTATCATCGAGAACATCAAGTCTCATGTTGAACACTTTGCCGGAATCCTCCCCACGCGCCGTCACGCGCCGCCGCAAGCGGCTGCGCGTGAAAGCCACGCGCCCAGCACAGTACAGCTACAGTGCATCGTTCTCGCCCGTTTGTCTGATAAACGGGTTGAAATACCCGCGATAGGATCCGATGCAATCTCAGCCAATTCGACCTCAAATCGATCCGTTCTTTCAACTGATCTCATCTACTCTAACCTCATTTTAGTTCTGTGAAATCAATTACCTCAGGTAAGGTCCAAATCTTCACGACTCACGATCGAAATTCGACGGGTCTCCTAATCGGGTTTCACGATTCCGTGCCTGATTTTTCAATTAATTCATATGGTTAGCTTCGTGAGAGTATAATGAACAATTTTCCATGATCAATTTCGATTGAGCTTACCTCTAAGTATCTGAACTCAAGGTCGATTTTTGGCAGCCATGGCAGCGTCTGTTCTTCCTCAATTCGACACGAATTCTTCTCGTTTTTGTTGCAAAGCTTTTAGTTTTGATCCCAGCAACCTAATGGAATCCTCAATTGCTCCTCTCCTGGCTCCCAAATCCGAATTCGATTTTCCCCCAAATTCCCAGAATTTTCGAAGCAAAATTCTCTCAGTTCTCTGAACCTCTCAAGTCCCTCTCTCTCAGTTATGCTACTTAGACGTTCAATTGCATAATGACGACGAGTTTGGGGCTTATCACGGGCCAATTGGACATAATCATTGTCCAAGCCTAAATTTGGGGAAAAGTAGTCAAAATGGGATATTATTGTGTTTCCCTTAAGACCCGGTTCTGTGTTTTATGAAGTGAGAATCAGACAAAAGACAAGTCTGATCAAGGCCAAAAGTCCATTTTGCCCCTGGTTGGACAAATTACCATTTTGCCCCTAGCCTTCCGTGACCCGTAACGTTCGTAACCGAACTCCGTTTTCGACGTGCCGCCTGTCGTTGTACTCCGGGCATCGAGACCTACCTAACGGTCTTCGAATCGTGTGAAAATTAGTTGGCAAACAAAAAGTCAACATTTTCCCCCCTTTTCGCCCAAATTACGAAAATGCCCTTGGGCTTCCGAACGTCATAACTTTTTCCCAGATTGTCGGAATTGGGCGTGCCACCTGTCTATGGACTCGTGACGTCCCGAACTACGTCACGGTCATCGGTCAACATCCGTTTGATTCACCAATCAAAAAGTCAACAATTTGACTATACTATTCACAAGGGTAAAAACGTCATTTACTCATTATGTTACAAAATTACATTTTCTAAATGTCCGGGGCGTTACAACCTTCCCCCCTTAAGAAATTTCGTCCCCGAAATTTCAATGAAACAAATACGGGTACTGGTCTCGCATCTGTGTCTCAGGTTCCCACGTAGCTTCTTCCACGTTCTGATTCCTCCACAGAACCTTCACTAAGGGAATCGTCTTCCGTCGGAGCACTTTGTCCTTTCGGTCCAAGATCTGTACAGGCTGTTCTTCAAAACTTAGGTCCTCTCTGAGTTCAACCGGCTGTTCCTCCAACACATGGGACTCATCATACACATATTTCCGTAGCATTGACACATGGAAAACATCATGGACCTTCGAAAGCTCAGAAGGTAATGCTAATCTGTAGGCAACTCGACCAATTCTCTCCACAATCTCATAAGGTCCAATGAAACGGGGGCTCAGTTTCCCGCGTCTGCCGAATCGCACAATACCTTTCCAGGGAGATAACTTCAAGAATACCCAATCTCCAACTGCAAATTCCAGATCTCTGACTCGGTGGTCTGCATAACTCTTTTGTCTGTCTTGGGCTGTCTTGAGTCTGTCTCGGATGAGTTTAACCTTTTCCGTTGTTAAGTCTATCAATTCAGATTTAGACAATTTCCTTTCGCCCACCTCAGTCCAACACAAAGGGGTTCTGCACTGTCGTCCATATAAGGCTTCATAAGGAGCCATCCCGATACTTGCTTGGTAACTATTGTTGTAGGCGAATTCCATCAATGGTAGATGTGACTCCCAAGTACCCTGGAATTGCAAGACACATGCCCTCATCATGTCCTCCAAGGTCTGAATAGTCCGTTCCGATTGCCCGTCGGTCTGAGGGTGGAATGCCGTGCTAAAATGCAATCTCGTCCCGAAAGCTTCCTGTAAGCTTTGCCAAAATCTGGATGTAAATCGGGGATCTCGATCAGATACAATAGAGACAGGAGTACCATGGAGTCGAATAATCTCGTCAATGAAGAGTCTGGCATACTGCGTCAACCGAAAGTCTTCCCTTACAGGTAGGAAATGAGCTGATTTGGTAAGCCTATCCACTATTACCCAGACTCCATCATGTCCTTTAGGCGTTCTAGGAAGTTTAAACACAAAATCCATGGTTATATGATCCCATTTCCATTCCGGTATCGGTAGGGGTTGCAGTGCTCCATAGGGTCTTTGCCTTTCAGCCTTTACTTGTTGACATACCAAGCACTTACTCACAAACTCTGCAATCTCCCGTTTCATACCCGGCCACCAATAATGCTCTCGTAACGTACGGTACATTTTCGTCCCACCTGGATGCATTGCATACGCTGAACTATGGGCCTCGTCCAGAATCTCTTTCTTTAATGCTACACTTTCGGGCACACACAACCGTCCGTCCTTTACTAGGGCTCCATCCCTTCTAATTGCAACATCTTGTCGTTCCCCCGCATCAGCTTCAATTCGAAGGACACACAAGATAGGGTCTTCCAGTTGGGCTTCAATAACTCGATCAATCAGAATTGGTCGCACCTGGAAACTTGCTAGTAAGCCACCTTGGTTATCCAGTCCCAAAGCAACTCCAGTCCTACGTAGTTCCACCAACAAGGGTAAATGCACCATTCGTAGATGTGCCACAGTGTGAGCTGATTTCCGACTCAGTGCATCCGCTACCACATTAGCTTTTCCAGGATGGTACTCAATCGTGCAGTCGTAATCCTTAATTAGCTCCAACCATCGTCTCTGTCTCAAATTCAATTCCTTCTGTGTGAAAAAGTACTTCAAACTCTTATGATCCGTGAACAGTCTACATGTCTCCCCATACAAGTAATGTCTCCAAATCTTCAGGGCATGTACCACCGCAGCTAATTCCAAATCATGAGTGGGATAGTTACGTTCATGCGGTTTCAGTTGTCGAGAGGCATATGCGATTACCTTTCCATGTTGCATTAACACACACCCTAATCCTTGTAAGGATGCATCACTGTACACCTCAAACTCTCCACTATCATCCGGAAGGGTTAAGATAGGAGCGGAGGTCAACCTTTTCTTCAATTCTTGGAAACTTTGCTCACAGTCTTCGCCCCAAACAAACTTGATTCCTTTCCTGGTTAGGCGGGTCATCGGAGCAGCAATCGCGGAGAAGCCTTCCACAAAACGTCTGTAATAACCGGCCAATCCCAAAAAGCTCCTTACTTCGGTTACTGTCTTTGGCTGCTCCCAGTTTGCTACCGCTTCTATCTTCTGGGGGTCAACACGAATCCCATCCGCGGAAATCACATGTCCCAGAAAACCAACACTCGTTAACCAAAATTGGCACTTACTCAGTTTGGCAAAGAGCTGGTTCCTCCTTAGCGTATCAAGCACAATCCTCAAATGTTCCTCATGCGCCCTCTTACTGCTTGAATACACTAGAATGTCATCAATGAACACAATAACAAATCGGTCAAGGTACTTCCGGAATACTCGGTTCATCAAATCCATGAATGCCGCAGGTGCATTAGTCAATCCAAATGGCATCACCAGAAATTCATAATGACCATACCGAGTTCGAAAAGCTGTTTTTGGAATGTCCTCCTCCCGAATCCTTAGCTGGTGGTAACCAGAACGCAGATCAATCTTCGAAAAATACTTGGCTCCCCTTAATTGATCAAACAGATCATCAATCCGAGGCAAAGGATACTTATTCTTTATCGTGACTTTGTTAAGTTGCCTGTAATCCATACAGAGTCTCAAACTTCCTTCCTTCTTTTTCACAAACAATACTGGGGCTCCCCATGGCGATACACTTGGTCGAATGAATCCCACATCCACAAGATCTTGCAACTGTACCTTCAATTCCCTTAACTCCGCTGGTGCCATCCGATAAGGTGTCAAGGATATAGGTCGTGTACCAGGAATTAGTTCGATAGTGAACTCAATCTCTCGAGAAGGGGGTAATCCTGGTAAATCCTCAGGAAATACATCTGGGAAGTCACACACTACTGGGATATCCTCGGCCTTGATTGGTGCATCCCGCACATTGACAACATAAGCTAGATAACCCTGACAGCCCTTCCTCAGAAATCTATCTGCCGAGAGGGCTGATATGACTCTAGGGGTTATCATCCTCCGATCTCCCTGAAATATCACCTCAGGTAATCCAGGGCTCCGAAGTATCACCCTCTTATCGAAACACTCGATAGAGGCATGATGGGTTGTCAGCCAATCCATCCCAAGGATAACATCAAAGTCACACAAGTCTAAGAGTATCAAGTCAACCACTAGATGCACGTCCCCTATCACAATAGGGTATCCTCGTATTACTTGGTTTACTACATACAACTCTCCAGTCGGTGTACCGACTCCCATCTCACATCCGATCGCAGAAATCTCTCTATCTGCCAACAGTGCATACTCCCGAGAAACAAAAGAGTGGGTAGCTCCCGGATCTATTAAAGTACGTGCATGATGACCGAAAATAGTAAGCATACCTGTCACCACCTCCGGGGCTGCTCGGGCCTCCTGTTGAGTCACTGCATAGACTCGAGCCTGTGGTCCCGAAGTCCGACCACGCCCTCGTGATCCACCAGATCCACCCCGAGTTCTGCCACCTCCTCTCCCACTTGCAGCATTTGAAGCCGAAGTCGTACTAGGGCCCCGCTCAGTAGAGCCCCATCCAGTGC
Organism: Prinsepia uniflora; assembly: GCA_032719365.1. Classification (NCBI taxonomy): domain Eukaryota; kingdom Viridiplantae; phylum Streptophyta; class Magnoliopsida; order Rosales; family Rosaceae; genus Prinsepia; species Prinsepia uniflora. Next base: position 57,118,774 of record CM064868.1, on the reverse strand, counting down.
CGCTACTACCAACCAATCGTGGACAGTCTCGTTTGAAGTGACCCGGCTCCCTACAGTAAAAGCAGACAAGAACATTGCCTCGGTCATTACTCTGTCGGTCAGTAGATCCCACTGATGCCTCTCTGAACTGTGCAGTCGCTGATGGTCGATACCCAAATGTCTGTGTTCCCCTACCTCCATAACTCGGTCGAGCGCCACGCGAAGATCCAGAGCCATAATTACCTCGCTTGGAGGACCTCTGGTTCGTAGATCCCTGGTACTGACGGTCCCGGCGTCGACCAGAGCCCGAAAACTGCTGTGGCACTGGCAAGGTCGCCTCAACTCGTGCAGCTGCATCAGACAACTCTCGCAGGGTGGCATAAGTTCCCACAGTCACAGCTCCTCGGATGTCATTCCTCAGTCCTTGCTCGAACCTTCGGCACTTGTCCTCCTCGTTAGATACATAAAGAGGAGCAAAACTGGACAGGTTCAGGAATTTCAGTTCATAGTCTGCCACTGACATGTCCCCCTGATGTAGTTGTAGGAATTCAACCTCCCTGGCATTACGAAAGGAGCGAGGATAGAACTGATCCAGGAAACGATGACGAAAGTCCTCCCAACTCAGAGTACGGGCATCCATCCCTGTTAGTTGCAATCCGCGCCACCAACGGTAAGCTTGGCTGCTCAGCATAAATGTGGCCAGTGGAACCATATCTCCTGGTGGACATTGCATAATCTCGAAGATCCGCTCAAATTGAGTGATCCACTCAAAAGCCTCTTCTGGATCAGTCAGGCCAGTGAATGCAATGGCCCCTAAACGTTGAGCTCTCTCAATGTCCGGACCTCCAAAATCATCGCCAGACTGGGTACGGGGCTCGCGTCTCGGAGGCATATTGTGATGTTCTGTTCTGTAAGAGAAACATATCAATATCACAATTCGTGTATACTAATGTGTAAGACTCAGACCGTGACCTAATGCTCTGATACCAATTTGACAAGACCCATCCCGATTATCCCTCGATAGTCGTGATGAATCCTGCTCCCGTCTGACAATAACTAAAAATGTCCAAAAGTAACCAAACTTATATACATACCACACACAACAAATCCCGAAAACATTGTCAGACAAGGGATAGTTAAGTTTTACAGACCAATGACGTCACAAGTTTGACTAGTCAAGGACAATACAGAGCATAGGTATCATTACAGATAGGGGTCAAATTCCTACTCTGTAAAATGTCTGAAGTGCGCAACGGTCTACTTATTCTTTTGCCTCGCTTGCCTCGTTTTTAGCCCTCGTACCTGTACACTGGCCTGGAGGGGTGCATAAAACAATAAAGGTGTGAGTGGACAAAAATGACCTCTTATAAAAACATTTGCCAAAATACAATTCTTACCCTCCAGTTTTCACAAACATGCATGCATATCATAAAACACGAGTGATAATGGGAAATCAAGTAAAGTGGATCAATCAAAACAATTTCCACAAAACCACGGGACTTATTTCCATATCTTGTTGCTTAGAGTCACGTTTATTCCTGCAACGCGTGCATATCAATAGGCTCAAGGACCGCTCAAAATCCGAGCATCCGCCGCTGTGAACACATCACTAGCCGGCAATCCAGATCTAGTGAACACATCACTTACCGATCCATATAATCCAGCACATCTGATCTGAGTCAAGCCTCCCCTGGGCTGCAAGACAAAGATCGTGCTACGTGACCTCTTCGGGGTAAACACTTCCATCCCGAAGGCGAGCGTTATCTCCAGGGTGCACTCCGGGGAAAAACATATTTTCTCCCGAAAGCCCTAAATATCCGCAACATATCACCATCACTAAAACCAGTGAAAAACAGTTGCATTGAAAACCAAATCAAATATCAATACAGGGTCTCGGCCCTAAGTTAACCAAAGTCCCGATTTACTTTATAAATCCGAAATCATCATTATCATCATATAATCACATGGAAAATGCAAATCCAATCAGAAACACAATTCCATTGGGTCCCACCCCAAAATACCAATTTCACGTAAATCCGTGCAACCGTAAACCCGAGTTGCCACGATCACGTAAATCCATAAAATCAATCATTGACTCATAATCCGAGTCCAAATATCATTTTCAATCCGGGCCTAGCCCAAAACATCAATTGCACGTTCCTCGTAAACGTGCCCGAAAGACTGATTAAAATAATCACAAAAATCACGAAAATACCAAAAATCATCAAATTCACATGTAACTCCAAATCCGAGTCAAAATCATTATTTACTTGGGTTCTCACGCCCACAATATCATTTTAACCAATTTCATGATTTCTCGAAAAGCGTGCCAGAATATAATAATATAATAATCATAAAACCGAGAAAATCGAGGAATCACCGAATCAAAGCATCAATCATGTCAATTCATAGAAAATCATATAAATAAGCATTTTAAACCATATATGCATGCATCACAGTTAGAAAACCAAAAGTCCACTCACACACACCGTCCCGATTGTTCAGCCTCGAGCTGTTCGTTTTCCTCCGAAGTCCCGGGAATATTCCAGCCTGTCAAACAAAGTGATTTAAGGTTACTAGGCTATCATACAATCCTTAAACAGGAATCCCCTAATTGTCGGAATTTATAATATTATTTTAATATAAATTTAAACGTGTCGGGTACTCGGAACTACACTGAAACCATATCCGATTGACCCGAAACCAACGCGGATAGGTTCGTATCATCGAGAACATCAAGTCTCATGTTGAACACTTTGCCGGAATCCTCCCCACGCGCCGTCACGCGCCGCCGCAAGCGGCTGCGCGTGAAAGCCACGCGCCCAGCACAGTACAGCTACAGTGCATCGTTCTCGCCCGTTTGTCTGATAAACGGGTTGAAATACCCGCGATAGGATCCGATGCAATCTCAGCCAATTCGACCTCAAATCGATCCGTTCTTTCAACTGATCTCATCTACTCTAACCTCATTTTAGTTCTGTGAAATCAATTACCTCAGGTAAGGTCCAAATCTTCACGACTCACGATCGAAATTCGACGGGTCTCCTAATCGGGTTTCACGATTCCGTGCCTGATTTTTCAATTAATTCATATGGTTAGCTTCGTGAGAGTATAATGAACAATTTTCCATGATCAATTTCGATTGAGCTTACCTCTAAGTATCTGAACTCAAGGTCGATTTTTGGCAGCCATGGCAGCGTCTGTTCTTCCTCAATTCGACACGAATTCTTCTCGTTTTTGTTGCAAAGCTTTTAGTTTTGATCCCAGCAACCTAATGGAATCCTCAATTGCTCCTCTCCTGGCTCCCAAATCCGAATTCGATTTTCCCCCAAATTCCCAGAATTTTCGAAGCAAAATTCTCTCAGTTCTCTGAACCTCTCAAGTCCCTCTCTCTCAGTTATGCTACTTAGACGTTCAATTGCATAATGACGACGAGTTTGGGGCTTATCACGGGCCAATTGGACATAATCATTGTCCAAGCCTAAATTTGGGGAAAAGTAGTCAAAATGGGATATTATTGTGTTTCCCTTAAGACCCGGTTCTGTGTTTTATGAAGTGAGAATCAGACAAAAGACAAGTCTGATCAAGGCCAAAAGTCCATTTTGCCCCTGGTTGGACAAATTACCATTTTGCCCCTAGCCTTCCGTGACCCGTAACGTTCGTAACCGAACTCCGTTTTCGACGTGCCGCCTGTCGTTGTACTCCGGGCATCGAGACCTACCTAACGGTCTTCGAATCGTGTGAAAATTAGTTGGCAAACAAAAAGTCAACATTTTCCCCCCTTTTCGCCCAAATTACGAAAATGCCCTTGGGCTTCCGAACGTCATAACTTTTTCCCAGATTGTCGGAATTGGGCGTGCCACCTGTCTATGGACTCGTGACGTCCCGAACTACGTCACGGTCATCGGTCAACATCCGTTTGATTCACCAATCAAAAAGTCAACAATTTGACTATACTATTCACAAGGGTAAAAAACGTCATTTACTCATTATGTTACAAAATTACATTTTCTAAATGTCCGGGGCGTTACAGTTCCTCCTTAGCATATATTGTGACGACCCGGAAATTCGAAAAAGGAAAATTTGGAAAATTTGAAGAAAATGACCATTTTGCCCCTAGAATTGAGCAAATTGTTGACTTTTAGTTCGAGCGGTCAAACGGACTTTGACCAATGACTGTGACATAGTTTGGAATGTCACGAGTTCATAGACAGGTGGTACGTCCGATTCCGACATTCGAGGAGAAAGTTATGATGTTCAGAAGTTCAAGGGTAATTTGGTAATTTGATTAAAAAATGGGCAATTTGTTGACTTTTCAAACGAAATGGACTTTTCACGTAATTTGAAGACCGTTGGGTAGGTCTCGAGACGCTGAATCCGTAGACAGGTGGCACGTGTCAATCGGAGTTCGGACGATAAACTTACGGGTCTAGGAACATGAAGGGCATTTTGGTAATGTGTAAAGAAAAGGGCAAAATGGTAATTGGTTAATTGAATAGGAAATGGGTCGGTGATTGGGCTGATTCAGCCATGATTATGCCACTAAGTGACATCTATCACTTTCTAAGGAAGATTGGTGGCGAGTGCACATGTGTGTGTGTGTGTGTGTGTGTGTGTGTGTGTGTGTGTGTGTGTGTGTGTGTGTGTGTGTGTGTGTGTGTGTGTGTGTGTGTGTGTGTGTGTGTGTGTGTGGCGGTGGAATGAATTGGAGAATTTAACCTTGTGTGTGTGTGTGTGTTTGAAAAACAGAGACCAGGCCACAACCTTGCTTGATTGATCTCCCCAACAATTGATTGAGAGAAAAGAAGAACTGGAGAAGAATTGAGAGGGTGAGATCATGAGAGGAAAAGAAAGAAAAATGGGAATGAAAACCCAGAGAACCCGAGACCTAAACCCTTCAAAAATTGGAATTGATCAAAAACCAAATTTGGAATTTTGAGCCATAAACAATGAAATTGAGATGGGATTGAATTTCCTGAGATCAATTCGGGTCAACCCACTTTAAAAATGAAGGTAATCGAGGAGGTAAGTTTCGAGCTTGAGTTGAGTAATTGGGGGTAAGTTTTTGTGAAATTGATTTCAGAATCATTGTTAAAATGAGTCTATGATGCTTCCTAACTGATCAATTTAAAGAAATCGATGACAATTGTAGGGATTGAATGATGAACAGTCTTCAAAAATTTGAGTTGGGTTTGATAGTTGGAAGTAATTAGAGTTGGAATTGATATGACAGACCTCTAATTAATGTGTTTACGATGCTACTGGACATTTTAATTACAGAATACAAGTTGGAATTGGACGGGATTGAACTGGGTCAACACGTGGGCTGAACGACCCGTTTAACAGGCAGTCGGGCATAGATGATGAATAGTACCCACTATTGTAGCAGCGCGTGAGGGCGCGTGGGCTCGATTCTCGAGGTGAGTTCAACATGAAACTTGCTCCTTTTAATGTAACGATCATTTTGACACTAGTTTCGAGGAAATCAGATATCGTTTCGATAGTGTTCAGTGTATCTCAAGTTTTTCGTATACGTTTAAAATATGTATTTAAATCCCGAAAAAATTGGGAAAAATTATATGAGGTATATTTAAGTGTTAGTAACCCTCGATATTGATTTTGGATAAGAAATATGATTTTCGGCATTTACGAAAAAACGTGCAGCTCGGAAGAGAGCCGTTTGGACGGTGTGTGAGTGGAGTTTGCTTTCCAAATTTCAATGCATGCATAATTGTTTTCTATGCTTTATAATTATGATTTATATGCTTATGCTTATGGTACTTACGATTTCCGTATTTACACATATTTTGATATGCAATACGTAATTGCACGTATTTTAAGAATACGGTTTATGTTATACTTTGATGATGGTTTGATGGACGATTTTTATGGTTTAACAATATCATGTTTTGCTAATGATTTGATGATATGACATTGGGTTTGCATGTGAATTCGGGCACGAGACCCATTTCGATAAAATATGATTTCAAATTTGGTTTTGGAAATTGGATTATGATGGATTCTGGATTTGCTATGGATTACACATGGTTTTTGGTTTAAAGACTCGGTACTATTGCTGGATCTGGTTTTGGGTTTAAAGACCCGTTGATTGATGTGACAGGGGAGGGCCCTTGTTTGATATGTTTTGATTTTAAAGACTCAGTTATTGTGATATCCTCGAAGGCCTATTGATTGTGTTTTGAGTTTAAAGACTTGTTGATATCCCGGAAGGCCTGATATTTGTGAGTTTAAAGACTCGGTAATTGAGATCCAGCAGATTGATTGACTTGTGATTTACTGTTGATGTCCGATGTTTTAGGATGTGTTGGGCAGTGGCCCGGTTTATATGGCTTTATGGATTTTTGGGCTATGTTCTCGTACTTGGATTTTGATTCATGATTTTGGGCTGAGACCCTGTATTTATGGTTTCGGGCTAAGGCCCGAGGTTTGAGAAAAGGAAATAATTTGGTTTTCATACACGGTTTTCTTCTATTGGAAATGCAATGGATTATGAAATGATTTTCGAATGCATGCATTGGTTTTACGTGGAGGGTAGAAATGTCTTTTCTGTAACATGTTTTATAAACTGATTTATTTTCGTCCACTCACACCTTTATGTTTTTATTGACCCTTCAGGTCGTAGCGCGATGATCGAGGTCGATCGAGAGGTGGAGGCATGAGTGGGCACAGGTGCAGTTATCCCTTGTTTGGCATTTGCTGAGGGTATTTGGGAACTTCAGTTGACTTGTCAGACGGGAGCAGGACCGGACACGGTTATCAATGTTCCTCAGGGGACGGTCCTGTCAACTTGGTATCAGAGCACTAGGTTGCTGATTCTATTTCCACATCATGGCTCCGAAACGTAAGCCTCGTGCATTACCTGGTAGTGAGACTGGTAGACGAGGGTGCATGAGACCTCGTGATAGATCTCGGACGAGATTGACCCTGGACTGAGGGTCGGATGTAAATCAATGTACACTGTCTGTTAGACATAAAATTGTGTAGGTCCTAGGGATGAATGAGCCCAGCGGCTAGAAAGGTTGCACACTTGGGCAAGTTGCACTCGTGATGAGATTATTCTCAGTGAATTCTTTAAGTGGAATGTGTGTCTAAAGTGACAAGACCCACCCCCAATCCTCCGGGATTAAGGGCTAAGTCCTGCTTCTGTCTAACGTACGCGTGACACGAAGGCTAAACCGACGTCCAACCTCCATGTGACACGTAAGTCGGACAAGAGATTTCCAACCAACCGGTCTAAACTTCCGGACTTCCCAGAGCGCGCATACGCTACTGTGGATCGCGTGTGTGATGTCTCCGTCTCTCTCGGTCAATAACCCACACCCCAACAACCTGTAGGGTATCAAAAACATGAAAAGACTGTGAGTGGACAAAAATAAAGAATATATTATGAAAACAGTTTATGAGAAACTACTTTTATACCCTCCACGCAAAAACCAATGCATGCATATAAAATCCATGTCATGAAAAAACCATTTCATATTCAAAACCATCAATGAAATCCAGAATCATTTCTTTCTTCAAATCCGCAATTCAAATCCAGGGCCTCAGCCCAAAATCGTAAATCCATCTCAAAGTACGGGAACTCAGCCCCAAAACTCATCAAAACCAAATCATCCGGGCCATTGCCCAAAACATCGAAAAACCAATGAAAAACCAGTGAAAAACATCAATCATGCGAGTTGCTGGATCTCAAGTGCACCCGAGTCTTTATACTCAAAACCGTGCTCATAATAAGGTCTTCCAGGGATATCAACGAGTCTTTAAACTGAAAACACAATCAACAGGCCGCGGGGGGGGGGGGGGGGGGGGGGGGGGGGGGGGGGGGGGGGTATCATAACCGAGTCTTTAAACTCAAAACATATCAATTCAGGGCCTTCTCCCTTCAATCAACCGAGTCTTTAAACTCAAAACCAGATCCAGCGGTTTTACTTTTCTTTCCGGGTCTTTAAACCCAAAACCATTTTTCATTGGAAAACCATAGAAAATCTGACAGGACCCGCCCCGATCCTCTCTGGGACCATATGGGGACGTGCCCTACTCCCGTCTGAGACCCAATAATTCATACCAATTTTAACCTCAAAACATCAAATGCATAAATAACCAAATTAAAGTCATACATCAAATCTGAATTAAACAGATGTCAGACAAGGGATGAAATCCAAAATTACAAGTTGCGAGCACGACTCTAACATAAACCTGCGGGTACACCACCCAGCAGGGGTTCAGGTACGCAGAAGTAGATCTATGCCTCAGCCTCAGGTTCCTCCTCTACCTCAGTATCACGACCTGGAGGGGTTACCAAAACATTAAGGGTGAGTGGACCGAAACTCAAGTTTATAAAATCATTTGATAAGTAAAACATATAATTTACCCCTCCGTTTTCCAAACATGCATGCAACCGTATTTAAAACCACCAATCATATAATATGAACCAAAAGGCATATAATAAAACCATAATATCATTTTAGTCACTGCACTATACACTCCAACCCGACATTCCTGATGTCTGACATCCCTGACGTCCAATAAGGTCACAATCACAAGGCTACGCGTGTCACTCGGGTCTCAATTCCGAGTTCAATCCCCGAACCCTGTTCGGTTACAGCATCCCCGATGCTTAGCGTCCTAGACGCTGGACGTACTAGACGTCCGTGACCTCTCTGGGGTACCTCATCCGGAGGAGACAGTATCATATGGAAGGATCTATACAGTGCAGTAACAAATACATTTTATTGATATCCACATGCAAGGCATATATTTATACATAGATAAAATCCAAACCAAACCTTATGTTCCATCGGACGGGTCTCAAGCCCAAATACCGTGAAACGTGTCATAACCATAAATTCCATATCATCAGAACCGTTTATTTGATTTCAGCATGTGAATAAATAAGTAAATCGGAAAACATTTTGAGCATGCAAGTGTTTAATGAAATCGGGCCCACTCACGGTACGATCCCGCTGCGAATCTGCGCGTACGGACCTGTACGGGGATTATCGTACAATTCCTGTCAAATAACCGAGTCTTTAAACTCAAAACATATCAATTCAGGGCCTTCTCCCTTCAATCAACCGAGTCTTTAAACTCAAAACCAGATCCAGCGGTTTTACTTTTCTTTCCGGGTCTTTAAACCCAAAACCATTTTTCATTGGAAAACCATAGAAAATCTGACAGGACCCGCCCCGATCCTCTCTGGGACCATATGGGGACGTGCCCTACTCCCGTCTGAGACCCAATAATTCATACCAATTTTAACCTCAAAACATCAAATGCATAAATAACCAAATTAAAGTCATACATCAAATCTGAATTAAACAGATGTCAGACAAGGGATGAAATCCAAAATTACAAGTTGCGAGCACGACTCTAACATAAACCTGCGGGTACACCACCCAGCAGGGGTTCAGGTACGCAGAAGTAGATCTATGCCTCAGCCTCAGGTTCCTCCTCTACCTCAGTATCACGACCTGGAGGGGTTACCAAAACATTAAGGGTGAGTGGACCGAAACTCAAGTTTATAAAATCATTTGATAAGTAAAACATATAATTTACCCCTCCGTTTTCCAAACATGCATGCAACCGTATTTAAAACCACCAATCATATAATATGAACCAAAAGGCATATAATAAAACCATAATATCATTTTAGTCACTGCACTATACACTCCAACCCGACATTCCTGATGTCTGACATCCCTGACGTCCAATAAGGTCACAATCACAAGGCTACGCGTGTCACTCGGGTCTCAATTCCGAGTTCAATCCCCGAACCCTGTTCGGTTACAGCATCCCCGATGCTTAGCGTCCTAGACGCTGGACGTACTAGACGTCCGTGACCTCTCTGGGGTACCTCATCCGGAGGAGACAGTATCATATGGAAGGATCTATACAGTGCAGTAACAAATACATTTTATTGATATCCACATGCAAGGCATATATTTATACATAGATAAAATCCAAACCAAACCTTATGTTCCATCGGACGGGTCTCAAGCCCAAATACCGTGAAACGTGTCATAACCATAAATTCCATATCATCAGAACCATTTATTTGATTTCAGCATGTGAATAAATAAGTAAATCGGAAAACATTTTGAGCATGCAAGTGTTTAATGAAATCGGGCCCACTCACGGTACGATCCCGCTGCGAATCTGCGCGTACGGACCTGTACGGGGATTATCGTACAATTCCTGTCAGTTCAATTCACACGTAAGGGTAACTACAAATCCTTAATATTTATTCAAAAGAAAGTTTGAAACAGAAACCGGTTCGGGGAAACCGTCGACATGTTTCCCGAGGCAACCGGCCCTAAACTGACCCTTCAAACTATCTCAGATCAACATGGTTAATTCACCAACAATGTTCAGAATGATGAGAGGAATAAAAGTCATGTTGATCGTGATCGGAGATAAGCCCCAACGCGCCGTCACGCGCCGCCCAAAGTGGCTGCGCGTGAAAGTCACGCGCCTGACACTGTAGCTACAGTGTCAGCACCTTCACCCGTTTGTCTGTAATTCGGGACTGCCACCCGCGGCTTGACCCGGTTAATTACCCGTCAATTCCTACTCGATTTCAATCCAATTTAATCCTAACATGTTATTTAAACATCTAATCTAAGTTCTGAGTTATTAATTAGCCAAATCAAATCCTTAAATGGCCCTTCGACCCGTGATCATCCAAACGGGTTGATCACCCCAACTCACTGGTTTCTAAACCAAAATCAAATTAACCTTACATGAAGCATCATAGTATCAAAACGAACTGGAAAACACACTCAATTGAACCAACACTCACCTGGAAGTAGTCGTCCAAACCTCTGAACTTCTTCTGAACACGGCAGTCACCGTCCCAGCTCACCCGTGGCTGGTTGCCTTCGATTTTGATATGGTTGTGTTCTAAACACTCCTAGAAAGCTTACTCTGCGATTAGATTGGTCCAACACACCGTAGAAATTAAACTCCCGATTTCCCTCCAAAAATCCCCGAAATGGTTTCTCTCTGGCTCCACTCTTATTTTCAGTCCTTTCAATACCAGAGTGAAGCTCACACACTATATAATCGATTTAAACAATTTTCAAGCCGTCCCAGAGGCTCGTGGGTGTCCAATTTGTCCACTGAAAAATGTTCTCCGAAAAGCTTCGAACTTGAATTAACAATGGTGTCGTGCAAGGTGGATGCAACAGACCACGTTCTAAAGCATCAGACACTCCCAACTTTCCAGCACACAATTGCATAATCAATTGCACGTTTGAGCCACCGCACATGGTGGTGCCGCCCATGTCCCTCCGCGGTTGCTACAGTAACTAGGGCAAAAAGACCAAAATGCCCCTGGTTCAATAATTACCAAAATACCCCTCACTTCCTAGACCCGTAACTCAGCCATACGAAGTCCGATTTCGGCGTGCCGCCTGTCTACGGACTCAGGACGTTGAGACCTACCTATCGGTCCTTGAGTCGCGTGAAAATTAATTTCCAAACGAAAAGTCAACATTTTTGCCTGTGAAGTCCAACTTACGGTAATGCCCCTGAACTTCCGATAGTCATAACTTTTTCCCTGATCGTCCGAAATGGACGTGCCACCTGTCTATGAACTCGTGACGTCCCGAACTACGTCACGGTCATAGGTCAAAGTCCATTTGACCCACAAATCAAAAAGTCAACAATTTGGCCATCCATTCACAAGGGTAAAACATCAATTGATACATTAAATTACAATATCGAAATCCTCGAATGTCCGGGTTGTTACAAAATCCTTCTCCAAATTCTCAACAATGATTCTTTAAGCTAGCATCTGGAACCATCATCCCGAACCCAAATCCAGACTTTCCATTTCAAGTTTCAAAACCGAATCCAAAACATCGTTTCCAAAATCCAGTTCCAAAACTGAAATCTCGTTTCCGAAATCACATGAACAGGGCTCCAAGCCTGAAATCACTTTTCTGAAATCTATTTCAAATCCTTGAAATCAAATCATATTTCAAATCCCAAAGTCAAATCATCAAAATGATGCTCAAATCACAATAAAAATCGAAACCTCGTAAAACGTGCAAATACGTAATAATCTCGAAATACGTGCAAAACCGTAAATCATCAAGATCATAATCATAATCATAGAATCACGTCTAGAAAACATATGAAAACATATATGCATGCATCATAAGTTAGAAAGAAAAGTCCACTCACAAACCATTTGCGTCGTTGCCTCAATACGCGCTCACTTATGCTTTCCCGGCTAATCCACTATCACCGGCTCTCGAACCTTTCCAAATTCCATAATAAGGTCACTAACTACTTCATAATGTTCATACTAAAGCCCCGTAATTTTCTCGAATTTTTAACTATTTTTAACTGAGCCTTAAAACCTTCGAACATCCCGAAACATACAGAGACAATGTCCGATCGACTCTAAATTAGGGCCAAAATGTTTGTTACATCAAATACTTTAAAAGTCATGTTAGAACCTTCCTCAAAATCTGTGCCACGCGCCAGTACTGTTCATCTTCAACCTCTCGCCGAACCGGGTCTAGATCGGTTCGGTTCAGGCTGGTCTAATCAAACCGGCGAGCACGGTTTTCACTCATTTTTCATCCAATTCCCTTCTTTTCGATCCCCTTACCTTCGCCCTACTCTTTCTACTCAATCAAGACCTTAAACACATGAAATTCGGGTCTGAATACTACCTGCCCAATCAGCCTTAAATCTTCATGTTTTTCCTTCCTCGAACTGCTAAGGTTCCAACTGCCCCTTCCCTTGTTTTTGATCCTACACGTTTTCTGGAGTCCCTAGAAATCACGTTCCATGAGAAAAACCTCACAAGAATCCTTATATCACAATTCACGATTTGAAGCCACTTACTAGGATTGTCGGGTTGCGCGGCCACTGTTCACGTCAGACCTCGAAACCAATCTTAGCCACCTCGTAGATACTCTCACACCTCCCTAGGGTCATCCAGAGTGATCAACCACCTTCCTAGGCCGAGCCTCTGTTTTTTGAGACCAACTAGGACCCCTGCCTTCGAATCCAGCCATCAGCTACCATCGTCCACGACGGCTCGACTTCTTGCCACCAATCTACTCCTCTCACCTCCCTGGATCATTTTCCTTTAGCCAGTATAGGCAACAGATGAAGGGTTGAAGGGTTTTCTAAGTGAATTCCTCACGGGTACACACATACTCTGTTCTCAGCTTCCCACAACTGTGCACCCATTTTAAACATAGTTGAAATATGTGTATGGCGGTAGCAAGGGTTCTACTGCCTTCCAGAGAGGGACAAATGTCCCATAATCAGTGGACATAAATTCCCAGGGCAGCCACTTGTCCATTAATCACTGGGCACAGATCCCAATGCAGGAAAATGACCAAAATGCCCTTTTGAGGTAAAATTACCAAAATGCCCCTAGCATATCTTGATCGAACCCTGAGCCATCCGAACTTCGATGATAGTGTGCGGCCTGTCGTTGTACTCAGAGGATCGGGACCTTCCTAACGGTCCTTGAAATGCGTGAAAAGTCCATGTCATTTGAAAAGTCAAAATTTGCCCCCTTTTAAGCAAATTACTGAATTTCGTCTGAAGTTTCGAACGTCATAACTTCCTTCTCGGATGTCGGAATCGGACGTGCCACATGTCTATGAACTCGTGACATCCTAAACTATGTCACAGTCACTGGCCAACGTCCATTTCACTGCCCGAAATAAAAGTCAATATTTAGCCCATTATAGGGGCAAAACTGTCATTTTGCACTGTTCGTCCGAAAGCACCCAACTAATCACCGATTAACTTTACTAATTTGTCATTAACCACTAATCTAATCCTGATTTCCGGGACGGGCTGTTACATAAAGAGTCTAGAATGTGATGGGATATCCCTTCGGCCTTATAGGTCGTATAAGATGTGGTTCACCATCGGTATTTGCTCAGCGACCGGGTATGCCAATGATGGCATGGTTGATTGGTATGAGATTGGAATCAAGAGGAATCGAGATATGGATATGGGACTCAAAATGAGTCAGGATATTGGTTAGGACTTGAGATGAGTCATAGTAATGTATCAGGGCTCGGGAGGAGCCGGAAGAGTTGAATATCACTATGGTTGTTGACACGGCCGACCCTTGATTGAGGAATGTTTGGCACCTAGGATGCCAAGCACTGGTATAGGGTTAGATACGGATGGGTTATGAATTTATGGATTAGTTTTGTTTAACTTTTTTTATTGGACTTATGGGTCGCGTCAGTTTCTAGGTTCGGGCGAAGACCCGAGATATACACGGATTTGGCCTTAGGAGATAGTCCAGTTCAGTGGGACGCTAGTTGGGTCCACTGGGAGGCAAAGTGATAAGGATACTTATGCAGTAATAGGTATGATTGTGGGTCGTCTGGTCACACCATAAGGATATGGTTATATAGATTGATAAAGTGATAAAGGCACCGACTGGAGTGCAACAGAGTAGAGTTCAGCAGCTGGATTGACTGCTGATGTGACAAGCGAGGGAAGACTTGGTGGGGCCCATGATGGACCGTAGGGGCGTGGTCAGTTGGGATCATATGCCCGGGGATTTGCAATTCCTTCGCAGGAAGCCAGAGTAGCCCTATAGTGCTAACCTGTATATATATTACTTGTGGTCATGACGTAAGTACTTAGTAGGTCCGATGTAACGACCCGTCCCGAATTAGCGGGATTAATTAAAAATTAATGATGGATTAGCAAGACTAATCGGGGATTAGACGAGGATTAGTGGACGAGCAGGGCAAAATGACAATTTTGCCCCTAGAATGGACGAATCGTTGAATTTTCGTTCAGGTGGTCAAATGGACTTTGGAAGCCCAAGGGCTCCCTACTCTAGGGCAAGGGAGGTCCAATGGCATTTTGGTAATTTGGTTGAATAAGAGTCAATAGTTGAATTTTGACTAGGGAGGTCCAATGGCCGAAGGCCGAGGACCGTTACGTAGATCGGGACGATACGAATCCGTAGACAGGCGGCACGTCGAATTCGGACAAGGTTGGACCGGACCGGCCGGTTCGGCCAAGGTTGAAGATGAACAGTCCGACGCGTAGGACTATTATTGGGTATGTGAGGGCGCGTGATCACTCTTTTGGGGAAATTTCCAACATGTGAAAGCATCTATTCAATGTAACGAACATTTTTGGACTGGTTTCGTGTCAATCAGACATCGTTTCGATATAGTTAAGGATGTCCGAAGGTTTAGGTTCGAGTTTAAAAATAGATAGAAATTATGGAAAATTATGGGGCACTAGTGAGGGGTTATACAAGTGGTTAGTAACCCTCTAAATTAATTTGGACAGGTTCGGGAATCCTAGAGGCGACGTTTGGCCCAAGAGACGTTTATGACACGCGTATCGAGGCGCGGCTTCGAACGGTCTGTTAGTGGACCCTACTTTCAAAATTGATGCATGCATAAATGTTTTATAATTGTTTTAGAATATTTTTTGTGATGCCATGAGTGCATTTGTTTGTGGTGGCCTAGGATTTACGTATTTGCACGTATTTTGAGATTTTCGGTTTTATAGGATGCTTATACGTGCTAGGTTTTCAACGAGGGTTTAATAAATGGATTTTGGATTTGGACATATGAACTCGAGCATGAGGTCCATTTTATTTACGAACTCTCGGGCTTGGAGTCCATTTGATTTGATGAGAAATCGGACCGAGGGTCCATTTGAGATATATGATCGGACCGAGGGTCCTATTGGTTTACAAGTTTGGGCTTGAGGCCCAGTTGGCTGTAATATCGGGCTTGAGGCCCATTTGACTGTAGTATCTGGCTTGAGGGCCTATTGGTTGTTAAATTGGGCTTGAGGCCTTGTTGATTTGTGGTTTCGGGCTTAGGGCCCAGTTAGTCGTGAAATCGGGTTTGAGGATGATTAAAGGTACGAGATGTGAGTATTGGAGGATGATTAAAGGTACGAGATGTGAGTGTTGGATGATTAAAGGTACGAGATGTGAGTGTTGTGCCTAGTGTGGCGAGCACGTGAGTTCAGTTTCCACTGAGCGGGACAGAGAGGATCCCAAGTGGCTCTGTGCAAGGCATCATGAGTACTTGGTTTGGTGACGAGTTCCCAAATGATACGAGACTTGGGGCGCGAGTGTGTGCCCAAGAGTAGCAACGTTAGAGATTGAAATGCCTAAGTGGCATTCGGATGAAAAGAGATAAGTGGATAACTTAAGTGATGTCATATGACATATGGGTCGGTTGGTCAGATTTGGTAGTACGCGGGGATCTTGCTTCAGATCATGACAGAGTTGCGATCTGTTTAGCCTACCGACCGTTGTTAGTGGATTCCGACCAATTCTGGGAGTCAGAGTTGGATCAGGATGATTAAAGGTACGAGATGTGGGTGTTGGAGGCCGTTTATGTACATCCGTAAATAGTATACAAGGTTTAACCTTGAGTCACGTGAATTCCACTCGAAATGAGTGTACCTATATACACGGTATTCACGGACGCGTGGATGATGTCTGGTTGAGCTGAGGACTTGAGAGCCCATTTTAGATTGGTTTTGGTTGACTACGGTTGACCATAGCTCCTGAGTTGGGAATTTGGATATCGTTTTCCTATAGGGCGCGGGAATACTCGCGTAGTGAGTGAGCTCAGTAATTGGAAAAGAAGCATGTTTCCAACGTGATTGGAACTTCGGAATCAAGAGAAGTCATGATTGAGACAATGAGAAGAGTGCTTGATTCCGTATTGGTGATGAGTATTCTGAGGTCACTTAGTGTGATGCTTTAGCAGTTATTGCTGGATGCTGGAGGATGACATTGGATAAAATTTTATGTCATCATCTTGGATTCATTCCAAGGTGGGACGATGAGGAGTGATATGACAGCTAAGGGTTCAAAGGGGGTGTAAGGACCGAACACCTAAGCTATGGGTTAAATTTGATTAACCGGACGAGTAGATGGTGCTTAGCGTCACAAGATGTGACGTGTGAGTGGCCGAGGTGATGGATTGATGTTCGCTTAGTGACGGACGGTTGGGGTCTGCACCATGATTGATGTGCGGATAGTAGTATGTGGTTGGACGTTACTGGAGTGCAGTCCTTGAGTAGGTCGGATGGCACCCCGATATGTTGTGTGTGGGTGCACCGGTGTGTTGTGCACGTTGGATGATGGGATTGACCACGGTCAATCGGTATGTCGGGTTGAGAGTTCCCAAGAGTACATGTGTTGTCGATTGGATAGAGTCCTAGAAGGATGTGAGTGGCGATTGGATTAGATCCGATAGTAACGGGTTGAGACTCAAGGTGAGTCTAGATGTCAGCGGCGATCGCTGCGTGATGCGAGACACGAAGCGAGGACTCGAAGACTAGTCGAGATCAGTGTAGAATAGCGAAGCGCAATGGAGCCGGGAGTTGTCGGCTGGCCACAAAATCGTGACATATTTTGGTAACGGATTGATCGGTATCCGACGAGTTCAGAGAGGTATGATTGTTGGGACTCTGCTTCGAGTCAGTTTTGAGTATAGGAATTTGGGAGAGTTGATTCGTGCGAGTATCGAGAGTCAGTATGGACATAGGTTTGAGTATGACCTATGAGATAGGATTCGTGCTATTGTGATGGCCTGATCTATAGGAAGTTGTCTAATCAGATGTTGAGCATCATGCCAGCTTGAATGTGTTAGCCCTTAGTAGGAGTATGTAATTTTAGCCTAACGACTGTAGGATGGAACGTGTTAGAGTGTTAGAATGAAAAATCGTTTGGATGTCAGTTTAGTATTGCTGACCTGTCAAAGAGAGTGACAGGCGTGATCGACGAGTGACGACGTTCTGTCTCGAGTGAGAAGTATGAACTGACGTGTAGTTCTCGGAAATAAATTGGAGCTTCGGGGGGCTCCAGTGACGATACGTACCGTCGCGTACGAGGTGTGTGTCAGACGTGTGCTGTTAGACGGGTACCCTTGTGTGTGGGTGCAGCGATCTGAGTCGAGGGACATGGTTGGATTTCACAATGTGATTGTGGAATCGAGTTGATTTAAATTTCGAGGACGAAATTCTTTAAGGGAGGAAGTTTGTAACGACCCATCCTGAATTAACGGGATTAATTAAGAATTAATGATGGATTAGCGAGACTAATCGGAGATTAGACGAGGATTAGTGGACGAGCAGGGCGAAATGACGATTTTTCTCCTAGAATTGGCGAATCGTTGACTTTTCGTTCAGGCTGTAAAATGGACTTTGGCCGATGAATGTGACGTAGTTCGGGACGTCACGAGTTCGTAGACAAGTGGCACGCTTGATTCCGACATTCGAGGAAAAAGTTATGACGATCGGAAGCCCAAGGGCATTTTGGTAATTTGGTTGAATAGGGGCTAATAGTTGACTTTTGAATGGGGAGGTCCGATGGCCGAGGGCCAAGGACCGTTACGTAGATCGGGACGATACAAATCCGTAGACAGGCGGCACGTCGAATTCAAACGTTCGACGAAGAAGTTAAGGTTCATGGAAGTCTGAAGGTACTATTGAACGAATTACGAAACGGATGCCTTTTGGAAATATGTGGGCCCAGATCTTTTTAGACATGCCCAATGGATGAGTGACAAGTGTCACCCATCCATTGCCCAGCCTAAACATGGTTATGCATATCCACCCCTTCCCTTGTAATCGATCATTCCCCATTTCCAAAAAAAACCCAATCAAACCTTCACTCCAATTCAAACCCTTACCCCATATGATCTTGTCTGAGGAACCAAAAGAGTGAGAGGAGGCTGAGGAAGCTGAGGACGGTGGCAGGAGGTGGCTAGACCACCGTGCACGGCTGAGAGAGGTAAAAAGCTCGGTTTTGATTTTTGAATTTCATATTTCGATTTGGGCATTATGGACTGTTTTGGATGATTAGG
Source organism: Prinsepia uniflora (assembly GCA_032719365.1). Classification (NCBI taxonomy): domain Eukaryota; kingdom Viridiplantae; phylum Streptophyta; class Magnoliopsida; order Rosales; family Rosaceae; genus Prinsepia; species Prinsepia uniflora. The sequence goes on along the minus strand of CM064868.1, from coordinate 57,099,920 downwards.
ATGAGCATGTTGGGTTGTTAGGGAGTTAATAAGATGATTTTGTGGGTGGTTCATGGCTGAGGAAGCAATGAGGGTGGCCGGGAAAACAGAGGCCGTGGAGGACAAATTGAACCTGTGGGTTCTAGGGGGTTTTAAGGGTTTTAGTCCATATATTTTGATTTCTAGGATTGAATTAAGAAGAAAGGAATCAAAAAGGAGAAGATTGGACGAAAAATGAGGAGTAGGGAGCCCTGGACCGGTCACTCCGGTCCAGTTAGACCGGCTGCACAGGCTGGACATGACCGGCCGGTTCGACCAAGGTTGAAGATGAACAGTCGGCGCTTGTGGCCCACGCGCAGGACCATTATTGGGCACATGAGGGCACGTGCTCACTCATTTGGGGAAATTTCCAACACATAAAATCATCTATTCGATGTAACGAACATTTTGGAATTGGTTTCATGTCAATCAGACATCGTTTCGATATGGTTCGGGTTGTCCGAAGGTTTAAGTTCGCGTTTAAAAATAGTTGAAAATTCCGAAAAATTACGGGGCTTTAGTGAGGGGCTATATAAGTAGTTAGTAACCCTCTAAATTAATTTGGACAGGTTCAGGAATCCCGGAGGCGACGTTTGGTCCAGGAGACGCTTATGGCACTCGTATCGAGGCGCAGCTTCGGACGGTCTGTAAGTGAACCCTTCTTTCAAAATTGATGCATGCATAAATTTTTTATAATTGATTTAGAATATGTTTTGTGATGCCATGAGTGCATTTGTTTGTGGTAGCCTAGGATTTACGTATTTGCCCGTATTTCGAGATTTATGGTTTTAAACGATGCTTATACGTGCTAGGTTTTCAATGAGGGTTTAATAAATGGATTTTGGATTTGGAAATATGAACTCGGGCATGAGGCCCATTTGATTTATGAACTCTTGGACTTGGAGTCCATTTGATTTGACGAGAAATCGGACCGACGGTCCATTTGAGATATACGATCGGACCGAGGGTCCCATTGGTTTACAAGTTCGAGCTTGATGCCCAGTTCGCTGTAATATCGGGCTTGAGGTCCATTTTACTGCAGTATCAGGTTTGAGGCCCTATTGGTTGTTAAATCGGGCTTGAGGCCCTATTGATTTGTGGTTTCGGGCTTAGGGCCCAGTTAGTCATCATATCGGGCTTGAGGCCCTGTTGATTGTGAAATCGGGCTTGAGTTTCACCCCGAAAACCGAGGTAAATCCTGCTCCCGTCTGACACCCCAACACAACACTAACGTAAACTACTACATTAGACCCTCAGACGCAGGAGAAACTATACAAAACATTCCGAAGTTAAAGGTTTACAGAGCATAGTACTAAATACAAAAGAAAGAAAACCGGTAACTAGATACACGCACACGGAAAATTTAAAACACTTCGGGGTCGCTCTCGTAACTTCCATGCCTACGACGCTGCCTCGACGTGGAAACCCCGTTCTAGCTCCACGACCTGGAGGGCAATTTAAAACAGAAGGTGTGAGTGGACCATAAATAAGAAAAGAATTTCCGAAAACGATTTCATAACAAAACCAGGGTTTTAGCCCTCCGTTTTGAAACCAAATGCATAACCCAGTTAATAAAAACAGTTATAAATCACATAAAGAGCGTCATAAAAACAGAATTGATGGCCATTACAGAATCACGTCATAAACATCATAAAACCATATCATAAAACATAAGTCTCAAACAATTATTATTCGATCAAACCTGCTGGATCTATCCGAGTCTTTAAACTCCCGAGTCTTTAAACTCAATACAGGCCTCAATAATATCCGAGTATTTAAACTCCCGAGTCTTTAAACTCAACAGGCCTATGAGGGAAATAGCAATATATCCGAGTCTTTAAACTCCCGAGTCTTTAAACTCAATCCGGGTCATTAAACCCAATCCGAGCCCGTCCCCCGTCAATCACAATATCCGGGTCTTTAAACCCAATAAACAGATCCAGCAAATCCAATCAAAACCGTTTGAAAACCATTTCCATTCCATATCCAAACCCGAATCCGAAATCACTGGTCCGATGCCCTTCCGGCATCCCGAACCGTCATTCCGAACCTAAATCCGGAAATCCACTTTCCAACTTTAAAACCAAATTCCGATGGTCGAAATCCGATTCTAAAACCAAAAACCTTAATCATCGAAATCACGTCTCAAAATACATTTATAAGCATTCAAAACCCGTTATCATTTGAAAACCCCAAAACCATGGCATTATACTCGGAAATCGACATTTCCTCGTCAAACGTGCCAATTACGTTATTTCTTGAAAACCGTGCAATGATGTAAAATTAACATCATAAATCCAACAATCACCTATAAAACCATAAAACAATTATAGAAAAACAGTTATGCATGCTCGAGTTTAAAGAAAGGGTCCACTCACAGTACCGAGCCCTCAATCACGTCCCGAACGTCTCGTACGTTCCTCAGCTTCCTCGGGAAGTCCCGATCCTGTCAACAATCACCGAAGTACGTCACTAACACGTCTACCAAGACTCTCCTAATTTCCCACAAAAATCCTCGGGTTCTAAACTATCGAACCGGAACCCTAAACCTTCAACCTCGCGGGACTAACTTCAAACGACGTCCGAACAACCCGAAACCAATTCCAATGGACTCGTCACAACACCTAAACCGAAAATCATGTTGACTGTTTTCCCAAACGCCGCCGCACGCGCCCCCACGTGCCGCCCAAAGTGGCTGCGCGTGGCCCTCACGCGCCTGCTACAGTGTCACGAGCAACCTCTGGTCGACTCGGTTCGAACCGGTCTCTGCAACTCGAACCGGCGTGGCCGGTTCTCCACTGTCTCGCCACCAAAACTGCTCCTCTCTTAACCATCTTCATCGTCCAACCCTAAGCTACCGTTTCCCCTACTCCAAACACCTCGACACGGTCCAAAACCCAACGACTCAAACCCAAAACAAAAACCCGACAGTCCCCTGTTTTCTTCTCCGACCAACCAGCCACTCCCCCGTCACGGAAACCACCGTAGACGGTTCCTAGGACCTCCCTGAAGCTCACCTAACTCACCAAATCCCTTGACTCAGTCCCTAAGTCCACGACTCACCGTTTGAAAATCACGGCAAAACAGAGCACTTACACGGGGAGAAGGAATTATTTGCCGTCGAGCGCCGCCGTGCTCACCGCCGCACTCCCTGGGGTCCGCAGAGTTGTCCTTGTTCCCTGTCGAGTCCAATTGCACCAACACACGGCCACACCACCACCACGATCTCCCACTTCTTCTCTGTTTTCTCTGATTTTCCCGTGGCTCACATCTCCTCCACACACAACCACTGCACCTCCTAACCTTCTCACTGTCTCCCTTTCAATCTCTGAGTCACTCCTCACCTCACCAGAACACACCAACACTTATGATCACTTCTCAATTTTCTCTCAATCTCCCCCTCTGTTTTCTGTTCTTCGAACACCCATACACAGCACACACGAACACTCAGCCCAAAATAATTGGACCGTGCACCCTAGAACCCTCTAGTCAAGCCCCACGTGTCACCATCCCCTCAAGCCTCGCACAAAAATCTCCTCTCTGCCCTGGACAAGTGTCCAAATCTAGTTGAACCATGCCCCACAACCAAAAGACCAAAATGCCCCTTCTTGAACCCAAAATTACCATTTTACCCTTACCGTTTTAGACCCGTAACTCACACATCCTAACTCCGATAAACACGTGCTACCTGTCGTTGAATTAAGGGCAACAAGATATACCTAACGGTCCTAGGTCAACGCGTCAAAACCCGATCGTACGAAAAGTCAACTCTTCCCCCTATTTTAGCCAAATTACGAAAGTGCCCTCAACCTTCCGAACATCATAACTTCCTCCTCGGATGTCGGAATCGGCCGTGCCATCTGTCTACGGATTCGTGACATCCCAAACTACGTCACAGTCATCGGTCAAAGTCCATTTGACCACCCGAACTAAAAGTCAACAATTTGCCCTCACTAGGGGCAAAATCGTCATTCTACGCTATCGGACCTATCGTAACCAACTAACCACCAATTAAGCTCACTAATCTCATCTTAAACACGGTCTTAACCCTACTTTCTGGGACGGGTCGTTACAACCTACCCTCCTAAAAAGAATTTCGTCCTCGAAATTCCACAACTAGTTCCCAACACTAGGGGCCTCCTACCCGGTAATCAATACTAGCTTAACAACAACCACTCCTGGGTTTCCTGTCTATCATCTCCACCTTGGGTATTTCACTCTATCCCCAACTACCAGTGTACCACTAAAACTTTATGGTGTACACAAGGGAAACTCTATGAACAGAAAAAAAAGGTATTTTAAAATACGTCATGTGGAGTACCCGATAGAAATCATAGAGTACATCCTCACGTACTCCCTCGGCTGCTACTTTGACCACTTGTCGGGTAAATCTACAAAGTCCTAAAGGGAAACTCTAGATTGTGGGTTCTCTCCTTCAATAACCTCATATCGATCAGTTATAGTCACTCCTTTCCCATTTCTTCCGTCATCCTTCAATGAAACTCACCGTAAACTGTAACCTCGTCACTCCAGGTCACCTAGGGACAACCCTAGACTCTACCCCGGGATCCAACAACAAAGTAGATACAACACAACCAAGAATAGTAAAAGTACCTATCCCCGCACCTGGTACCGACTGAGCCTCCTGCTGAGTCATCGAAAACACTCGGGCCTGAGATCCTGAAGATCTACCACGTCCCCTCGAACTACTAGTGGCACCACCACCTCCTCTAGTGCCCGCTGTCCCTGACGCTGTACTCTGTCCGGGCTCCGCCGCTCCTCGGCTTACACCACCTTCTTGTGGTAACAGTGGACACTCACGTCGGAAGTGACCTCGCTCTCCGCAGTAGAAACAAACATCCCGACCAGAAGGACTCGGTCTCCCTGTCGACGCAACAGACGTCGCACTAGCTTGCGGAGTCGGCTGTGCTCGGTAACCACGGAATCCCGAACTCTGGAAACTACCAGGTCTACCGAAATGATCATCGCCTGACGACGATGCTCCACTAAAGTTACCTCTCTTCGGTGTCCTTAGACTCGAAGCTCCCGAAAAAGGTGGCTCCCGGCGTCGTACCAGCAAGCTAGCCTCAACCCTCACCGCAGCGTCCGACAACTCTCGGAGGGTAGTAAACGATCCAGCTGTCACTATGGTGCCAATCTCACCTCATAGGCCCAATTCAAACCTACGGCACTTCTCGGCTTCAGTAGCCACAAACGCAGGAGCAAACTGAGACAACATCTGAAACTTCTGTTCGTATTCAACCACACTCAAATTCCCCTGTTGAAGCTGCATAAACTCAGCCTCCTTGGCATCTCGGAAAGAACGAGGATAATACTGATCTAGGAACCTCTCCCGAAACGTCTCCCAAGTCACAATGTGGGCGTCCCAGGCAGACAACTGTAGGGTATACCACCACTCGTACGCCACACCGTCCAGTAAAAACGTAGCCAGTAACACTCATTCCTCCGGTGGACAATGCATCACTGCAAAGATCCGCTCAAGTCTCGTGATCCACCTCTGGGCTTCCTCAGGATCTGCCCCACCACTAAAAGTAGTAGCCCTGAGCTGCTGGGCTCGCTCAATCGTAGCGCTCTCTGTCCCTCCTGCTGCTTCGTCTTCAGGTCGTGGAGAGTGTCTACGTCTCGGAGGCATCGTCAATCACACACTGAAAGAGGCATAGAAACAGTCAAACAACCTAAACACAACCTCACAGACCGACAAACCCAACAAACTCGACAAACCTATGCTCTGATACCAATTGTCAGGACCCACCCCGGTTTCACCCCGAAAAGCAAGGTAAATCCTGCTCCCGTCTAACACCCCGACACAACACTAACGTAAACTACTACACTACACTGTCAGACGTAGGAAAAACTATGCAAAACATTCTGAAGTTAAAGGTTTATAGAGCATAGTACTAAATACAAAAGAAAGAAAACCGGTAACTAGATACACGCACACGGAAAATTTAAAACACTTCGGGGTCGCTCTCGTAACTTCTATGCCTCCGACACTGCCTCGACGCCGAAACCCCGTTCTAGCTCCACGACCTGGAGGGCAATTTAAAACAGAAGGTGTGAGTGGACCATAAATAAGAAAAGAATTTCCGAAAACGATTTCATAACAAAACCAGGGTTTTAGCCCTCCGTTTTGAAACCACATGCATAACCCAGTTAATAAAAACAGTTATAAATCACATAAAGGGCGTCATAAAAACAGAATTGATAGCCATTACAGAATCACGTCATAAACATCATAAAACCATATCATAAAACATAAGTCTCAAACAATCATTATTCGATCAAACCTGCTGGATCTATCCGAGTCTTTAAACTCCCGAGTCTTTAAACTCAATCCAGGCCTCAATAATATCTGAGTCTTTAAACTCAACAGGCCTACGGGGGAAATATCAATATATTCGAGTCTTTAAATTCCCGAGTCTTTAAACTCAATCCGGATCTTTAAACCCAATCTGGGCCCGTCCCCCGTCAATCACAATATCCGGGTCTTTAAACCCAATAACCAGATCCAGCAAATCCAATCAAAACCGTTTGAAAACCATTTCCATTCCATATCCAAACCCGAATCCGAAATCACTGGTCCGATGCCCTTCCAGCATCCCGAACCGTCATTCCGAACCCAAATCCGGAAATCCACTTTCCAACTTTAAAACCAAATTCCGATGGTCGAAATCCGATTCTAAAATCGAAAACCTTAATCATCGAAATCACGTCTCAAAATACATTTATAAGCATTCAAAACCCGTTATCATTTGAAAACCCCAAAACCATGGCATTATACTCAGAAATCGACATTTCCTCGTAAAACGTGCTAATTACGTTATTTCTTGAAAACTGTGCAATGATGTAAAAATAACATCATATTTCCAACAATCACCTATAAAACCATAAAACAATTATAGAAAAACAGTTATGCATGCTCGAGTTTAAAGAAAGGGTCCACTCACAGTACCGAGCCCTCAATCACGTCCGGAACGTCTCGTACGTTTCTCAGCTTCCTCGGGAAGTCCCGATCCTGTCAACAATCACCGAAGTACGTCACTAACAAATCTACCCAGACTCTCCTAATTTCCCAGAAAAATCCTCGGGTCCTAAACGTATCGAACCGGAACCCTAAACCTTCAACCTCGCGGGACTAACTTCAAACGACGTCCGAACAACCCGAAACCAATTCCAATGGACTCGTCACAACACCTAGACCAAAAACCATGTTGACCGTTTTCCCAACCTCCCCCGCACGTGCCCCCACGTGCCGCCCAAAGTGGCTGCGCGTGGGCCTCACATGCCTGCTACAGTGTCACCAGCAACCTCTGGTCGACCTGGTTCGAACTAGTCTCTGCAACTCGAACCGGCATGGCCGGTTCTCCGCCAACCCGCCACCAAAACTGCTCCTCTCTTCCCCATCTTCATCGTCCAACCCTAAGCTACCCATTCCCCTACTCCAAACACCTCGACACGGTCCAAAACCCAACGACTCAAACTCAAAACAAAAACCCGACAGTCCCCTGTTTTCTTCTCCGGCCAACCAGCCACTCCCCCGTCACGGCAACCAACGTAGACGGTTCCCAGGACCTGACTGAAGCTCAACTAACTCACCAAATCCCTCGACTCAGTCCCTAAGTCCACGACTCACCATTTGAAAATCACGGCAAAACAGAGCACTTACACGGGGAGAAGGAATTACCTGCCGTCGAGCGCCGCCGTGCTCACCGCCGCATTCCCTGGGGTCCGCAGAGTCGTCCTTGTTCCCTGTCGAGTCCAATTGCACCAACACATGGCCACACCACCACCAGGATCTCCCACTTCTTCTCTGTTTTCTCTGATTTTCCCGTGGCTCACATCTCCCCCACACACAACCACTGCACCTCCTAACCTTCTCACTGTCTCCCTCTCAATCTCAGAGTCACTCCTCACTCACCAGAACACACCAACACTCACGATAACTTCTCAATTTTCTCTCAATCTCCCCCTCTGTTTTCTGTTCTTCGAACACCCATACACAGCACACACGAACACTCAGCCCAAAATAATTGGATCGTGCACCCTAAAACCCTCTAGTCAAGCCCCACGTGTCACCATCCCCTCAAGCCTCACACAAAAATATCCTCTCTACCTTGGACAAGTGTCCAAATCCGGTTGCACCATGCCCTACAGCCAAAAGACCAAAATGCCCCTTCTTGAACCCAAAATTACCTTTTTACCCTTACCGTTATAGACCCGTAACTCACACATCCTATCTCCGATAAACATGTGCCGCCTGTCGTTGAACTAAGGATGACAAGATCTACCTAACGGTCCTAGGTCAAAGCGTCAAATTCCGATCGTACGAAAAGTCAACTCTTCCCCCTATTTTAGCCAAATTACGAAAGTGCCCTCAACCTTCTGAACATCATAACTTCCTCCTCGGATGTCGGAATCGGACGTGCCACCTATCTACGGATTTTTGACATCCCGAACTACGTCACAGTCATCGGTCGAGGTTTATTTGACCCCCCGAACTGAAAGTCAACAATTTTCCCGAACTAGGGGCAAAATCGTCATTCTACGCTACCGGACCTATCGTAACCGACTAACCCCCAATTAAGCTCACTAATCTCATATTAAACACGGTCTTAACCCTACTTCCAGAGATGGGTCGTTACATTGAGTCCCAGTTTGGTTTGTGAAACGAGAATTCGGGCATGAGACCTTGTTGAACTGAGGATTTAGGCCGAGGCTTGGGAAATGGATTTGAATCGGATTCGAGGAATCCTGTTAACATGAATCGGGTATGAGACCCAGTTGAGAAACGTTTTGAGAAAGAAAGAAAGAGTTTTGAAAATGATTACGAACCGTCCATATGTTTATATGGTCTCCTCCAGACGTCGAGCTAGAGAGTCATGATCCACAGACCAAAATGGGTATCCCCATAGGGATCCCGTTTCAGGAGTGGGGGTTACGATTTATGATGTGGTCCCGGACCAGATTCCGGAGAGATGTGTGGACTACATCCGGAGATAGAGCTCGGACTAGATCCAGAGATTGAGCCTCCCTGATGGAGAATTCCTGGGAGAAGACTCGGAGTGAGACCCCGAGTAGTTTGCACACTAGTATAGATATGATATCGTGACATTTATCGTGGATGTGTTCCCTAGGGGCTGTGTTCCCTGAGTTGGCATCTTCTAAGAAGTGCAGCGGATGGGTTATACGTATATTGATACATATGTGGTTTACAGAAAGAGATTTGAGGGCGGAGATCCTGTGTTCCATGTTTTAGAAAGTGATTTGGGGCGAGACCTTGTAATGTATGTTTTGGTATTTCATTAAGAATGGTTTTGGGCTGAGACCCACGTATGTTGATTTGGGCTGAGTTTCCACATGTATGAATTTACGGGTTTTTGTGATTTCGGGTCGGGGACCCATAAATGGATTTATGGTTCATGACGGTTTATGGGGACCGGTATGAACCTTTGAAAGGTTTTTATAGGTCATGACGGTTTATGGGGACCGGGCATGAACCCTTGAAAGGTTTTGAAAATGTTTTCAAATGGTTTATGAACGTGTTGATAAATGGTTTTCGAATGCATGCATATTCTTTTAGTGAAGGGCATAAACGTCTTATTGTGAAAATGTTTTTAATGAAATTCTTTTTTTTTCCACTCACGACTTTTGATGTTTTAATGCCCTTCAGGTTGATTACGCATGCAGGTTGTAGCAGAGACGAGACATCACATTCCCCCTCCTACGATCCTGGCGTACTCTGGAAGCCCGTTGAGGGCTAGAGACGGAATTTTCCCTGTTCTGACACTTCGTGTCAGACAGGATCAGGCGCGTCCCACGTTAATCCCGAGGGATTTAGGACGGGTCCTTACATTCAAGGCTATCCAATCTTCCATGTCTTGAGATTGTACATTGGATGGATATAGAGATGTCTGTGATTGGTTAAGGTATGGCAGTCGGCGAGTCAACTGGTGTTACTGATGTGATAAATTTGATGATATTAATGTGGTAACCTTGTTAAGGTAAGTATATCCGGTAAAATTGGTGAGACATAAGGTGTAACAACCCGTACCTACGGGAAGGGTAAAAATGTAATTTTTGTGAAGTGTTGTAAAAAGGACGATTTTGCCCCTGTGAATAGTAAACGAAAAGTTGACTTTTGTAATATTGATTGGATGAGTGTTAGCCCTTGACCGTGACGTAGGTTAGGACGTCACGAGTCCGAAGACAGGCGGCAGGTTCGATTCGGACAACCGGAGGAAAAGTTATGATGTACGGAAGGTTGGGGGCGTTACCGTAATTTTGAGCTAAAAGGGAAAATGTTGACTTTTTGGAGGATGTGTGATTTTCACGTAGACCGAGGACCGTTGGATAGGTCTCGACGTCCTGAGTTCAACGACAGGCGGCACGCTGTCATCGGACGTCGGACGGAAAAGATACGGGTCTGGAAAGTCTGAGGGCAAAATGGTAATTTTGTGCAGGAGGGGCATTTTGGTCATTTTGCCTCAGCCCAATCAGATAAGGGCAAGTGGCAGATATTTTGGGATGGCCAATGGTTGATGGACACGTGGGGGGGACCCTAGATGGTTCCAGGAGGAACTTAAGTGTGCACGGCCACACTTGGACATTTTTGAACCGTGCACCAATTCGAAGGCAACTGAAAACAGAGAGGAGGTTGAGTGAGGCGGTGATCGATCTGGAGGCCAGGGAGAGTGAGGAGTGACTGGTGAGAGTGACAGAGAGACGTGGGTGAGGTGCTGATCGTGTTTTGGGATTGGAATCGTGCACGGCGGCACGGTGGTGGTGCGGCGAACGTGTGAGGAAAACAGAGAAGATCGTGGACGGTGGAGGCTGTTGTGCCGTGTGGTGAGGCAAACCGAGGCGGTAGGAAACTCAGGAGGTTGAGGGGAGTCCCACGAGCACGGTGGTGGTTGACGGTTCTCACGGCGGCGCCGGAATCGAAAGGTAAGCCCGTTTACTCTGTTTTTCGTGGCTTTTTCAATTGCAAAGTCGTGATGATGGGCTTAGAGTCGAGGGTTTAGGAGGTCAGGGTGTTGTTCAGGGAGGTTTTAGGCGTCGACTGTGGTGGTTGCCGTGACGGGAGGATCACGGTGGCTGGTGGTTCGACGGCGAGTATCCAATACTCTGTTTTGGCCGTGATTTCAAACTTGAAGTCGTGGACTTCGGGGATGAATCGACGGATTCTGTGAGTTGGGTAGGACTAAGTAAGGTCCTAGGGTGGTGCTGGTATCACCACCGTGACGGGGGAAGCTGTGGACGGCCGGGAAGGAAAACAGAGCCACGGGCAAGTTTTTTTGAGGTTGAGGACGAAGGGTTCTAGGCCGTGATTGCTGGGATTTAGGACTGGGATTGATTGCAGGGAACTGGACGAAGCTAGTGGGATTGAAATGGAGAAGAACGGTGGGTGAACGGCGGAGAACCGGTCACGCCGGTTCAACTGTGTTGAACCGGGTGACTCGAGGTTGAAGGTGACTGTAGTAGGCGCGTGAGGCCCACGCGCAGCCACTTTGGGCGGCGCGTGGGGGCGCGTGGGAAGGAATCCAGTTAAGCGTCCAACATGAGTTTAACTCTAAATGTCCTAAGGAGTCCAATGGTATAGTTTTCGGGTTAATCGGACGGTGTTACGGAATGGTTCGGGAATCCGTACGGTTTAGGGTTTATGATTAAAATATTATTAAATTCCCGAAAAATTGGGAAAAATAGGGAAGGTGTCCTTGATGTTATTGTGACCCTATTTGGTATCTATTGACAGGACGGGAGACACCAGAGACGGTTGAGGAGCGCACGGAGCGCGAGTGACGTGTCGTAAACTGTGAGTGGACTCTTTCTTATTTCCGAGCATGCCAACTGTTTTAATTTACTGTTTTATGATTCTATGTGTGTTTTTATGTTTTAAATGATGGTTATTCGTGATCGAGATATTTTCGGGGTTTTACACGTTTTTCGAGAAAAATCCGGTTTTCAGATTTTGATGCCATATTTGAGAAATTCACCCTATAACTGTTTTCTGATGATGGTAAATGGGTTATGAAACATGGTTAGGGATTTCCTATGGTTTTTAGTATGGAAATGGATTTTCCGGATTTGGGTTCGGAATGTCGGTTCTGAACGCCGGAAGGGCTTCGAACCGGGGATTTCGAATTCGGATTTGGCGATGAATTTTGAACTGGTTTTACACTGGATATGGATTGGATTTGCTGGATCTGGATATGGGTTTAAAGACCCGGATTGATATTGATGGGGGACGGGCCCGGATTGAGTTTAAAGACTCGGGAGTTTAAAGACTCGGATATTATGATATTACCCCCATAGGCCTATTGAGTTTAAAGACTCGGGAGTTTAAAGACTCGGATTGATATGTGAGGCCTGGTTGAGTTTAAAGACTCGGATAGGTCCAGCAGGTTTGATCGGGTTATACTCTGTTTCTTATGATGTTTTTCATACTATGATTTTTCTATTACTCCATTGGCATGCCTGGTTTTGAACCGGAGGGAACAAACGATTTTATTTCCTTATGTTGATTTGTTGGTAAACGGTTTTAAAACTTTCATTCTTTTTGGTCCACTCACACCTTTTGTTTTTAATTTTCTCTCCAGGTCGTGGTGATAGCGCCGGGGTGAACGTTGAGGCAGAGATCGAGGCATAGGGCTTCCGACGTTCTTCCGTTGCGGACTTAGACTTGTAGGACTTTTGGTGCCCATTTTGTAGAACTATGCTCTGACTTACTGTTGTATATATTTACTCCTTCGTCTGATGGTTATGCTTATAGTTGTATTAAGTTTATTTTGGTTTTGTAAGTGTGATTGTCAGACGGGAGCAGGGTTCATCCCGAGTATCGAGGTGATATTTGGGACGGGTCCTGACATAAGGGGGGTAGACATATCGATGTGAGGCTACCCAGGATGACAGGTGTTATTCGCCTACTGGCTGACTTTGACCTGGATGATTTGGACGTAATCCTTGGGATGGATTGGTTAATGACTCGTGATACCTCGATCGCGTATGTCGATTAGAGAGTGATATGTGGAGTCCAGGATTACTAGAGGTTGTATTTCAGGGAAACTCGAGGATGTCACCCTCTAGAATGACATTGAACCTCACAATCGATGGACTGTTGGTATGAGGTAATCAAAGTTCACTGGTCAGATGTGTGGCATATGTGATTAGTGTATGAGATGGTGTATGAGATGCCTAGTGATGGTTGAAAATGTATGGATTTGGCAAAATGTTTCTTGAGACTTTTCCAGGATGAGAGATTGAGTTTATGATGGTGATAATGTTGAGTATATGAGTTGTTTCTGGTATATGGCACCTACGGAGTCATAAGGACTGAAGGTGCAAGTACAGGTCTTGGTAGATACGGGTTCATTTGGCTCAGTGTTTCCAAGGAAGACCCAGTATTCCTTATGCGGGAAGAGGAAAAAAGGATGATGGTATGAGCTTATATGTTGATTTTGGACAACTTAATAAGGCAACGGTATGGGATAAGTATCCCGTATCATGAGCTAACGATTTGTGGTTCTGTTGGAAGGTTGTGATTATTGAGCCTATCGAGAGAGGCCAACATGGTGACGAATATTGGTTATGAGTAAAAGAGAAAAAATGATAATGTCCAGATTTGATATGATTAAGGTTAGTCGATGGTGATACCCTGGGATGGCCAAATGAACTAGTTATATTTGTGAACTGATGAGTCAGGTATTCTGATCACCTTGGAATGGTGTATGGTACCATTTACAAATGGGCATGTGATATACTGAACAGATGTATTGAATGCCCCAAAGAGAAAAATATATGGTTGAATAAGTGTTAGGTCTGGTCGACCAGAGTAGGATTGTGGAACAGATACTAATAACAGTCCGGATTAATGTGAATCCCAGGAGAAACATATGTATTGACCAATGTTTGAGAGTGTTTGTATGATTTCTATAAGTTTGGGTATGACTTATATCCGATTGAGGTTGATTATATTTCGGGTTCATCTTAGACAAGTTTCCTTGGGAAAAATATCATGGCACCTACTGATTGGAATTTCGAGGATGAAATTCTTTAAGGGGGTAGATTGTGACGACCTAGAAATTTGAAAATGGAAAATTTGGAAAATTTGAAGAAAATGACCATTTTGCCCCTAGAATTGGGCGAACGGTTGACTTTTGGTTTGAGCGGTCAAACGGACTTTGTCCGATGACTATGACGTATTTTGGAACGTCACGAGTTCATAGACAGGTGGCACGTCCAATTCCGACATTCGTGGAGAAAATTATGATGTTCAGAAGTTCAAGGGTAATTTGGTAATTTGATTAAAAAAGGACCAATTTGTTGACTTTTCAAACGACATGGACTTTTCACGTGATTCGAAGATCGTTGGGTAAGTCTCGAGACGCTGAGGCCGCAGACAGGCGGAACCAGTCAATCGGAGTTCAGACGATAAACTTACGGGTCTAGGAATATGAAGGGCATTTTGGTAATTTGTACGGAAAAGGACAAAATGGTAATTTGTACGGAAAAGGACAAAATGGTAATTGGTTAATTGAACTCCGATAAACTTACGGGTCTAGGAATATGAAGGGCATTTTGGTAATTTGTATGAAAAAGGAAAAAATGGTAATTGGTTAATTGAATAGGAAATGGGCCGGTGATTGGGCTGATTCAGCCATGATTATGCCACTAAGTGACATCTGCCACTTTCTAAGGAAGATTGGTGGTGAGTGCACGGGTGTGTGTATGTTGTGGCGGTGGAATCAATTGGAGAATTTAACCTTGTGTGTGTGTGTTTGAAAAACAGAGACTAGGCCACAACCTTGTTTAATCGATCTCCCCAACAATTAATTGAGAGAAAAGAAGAATTGGAGAAGAATTGAGAGGGTGAGATAACGAGAGAAAAAGAAAGAAAAATGGGAATGAAAACCTAGAGAACCCGAGACCCAAACCCTTCGAAAATTGGAATTGATCAAAAACCAAATTTGGAATTTTGAGCCATAAACAATGAAATTGAGATGGGATTGAATTTCCTGAGGCCAATTCGAGTCGACCCACTTTAAAAACAAAGGTAATCGAGGAGGTATTGGCCAAGAACAGGACCTGCGAACTGTTGGAATTTTCGAGCTTGAGTTGAGTAATTGGGGGTAAGTTTTTGTGAAATTGATTTCAGAATCATTGTTAAAATGAGTCTATGATGCTTCCTAACTGATCAATTTGAAGAAAATGATGACAATTGAAGGGATTGAATGATGAAAAGTCTTCGAAAATTAGAGTTGGGTTTGATAGTTGGAAGTAATTAGAGTTGGAATTGATATGATAGAACTCTAATTAATGTGTTTACGATGCTACTGGACATTTTAATTACAGAAAACAAGTTGGAATTGGACGGGATTGAACTGGGTCAACACGCGGGCTGAACAACCCGTTTAATAGGCAGTGGGTCATAGACGATGAACAATACCTGGTACTGTAGCAGCGGGTGGCTCCCACGTGCAGCCGCTTGCGGCGGCATGTGAAGGCACGTGGGCTCAATTCCCGAGGTGAGTTCAACATGAAACTTTCTCCTTTTAATGTAACAAACATTTTGGCACTAGTTTCGAGGAAATCGGATATCGTTTCGATAGTGTTTAGTGTATCCGAAGTTTTCGTATACGTTTAAAATATGTATTTAAATCCCGGAAAAATTGGGGAAAATTATATCAGGTATATTTAAGTGTTAGTGAGCCTCGATATTGATTTTGGACAGTAATTATGATTTCCGGAATTTTCGGAAAAACGTGCAGCTCGGAAGCGAGCCTTTTGGGCGGTGTGTGAGTGGACTTTACTTTCCAAATTTCAATGCATGCATAATTGTTTTCTATGCTTTATAATTATGATTTATATGCTTATGCTTATGGTACTTACGATTTCCGTATTTACACGTATTTTGATATGCAATACGTAATTGCACGTATTTCGAGAATACGGTTTATGTTATACTTTGATGATGGTTTGATGGACGATTTTATATGGTTTATGCATATCATGTTTTGTTAATGATTTGATGATATGACATTAGGTTTGCATGTGAATTCGGGCACGAGACCCATTTCGATAAAATATGATTTTGGATTGGGTTTTGCAAATTTGATTACGATGGATTCTGGATTTGCTATGGATTACACATGGTTTTGGGTTTAAAGACCCGGTACTATTACTGGATCTGGGTTTGGGTTTAAAGACCCGGTTGATTGATGTGACGGGGGAGGGCCCTTGATTGATATGTTTTGAGTTTAAAGACTCGGCTATTGTGGTATCCCCTGAAGGCCTATTGATTGTGTTTTGAGTTTAAAGACTCGTTGATATCTCGGGAAGGCCTGATATGTGTGAGTTTAAAGACTCGGTGATTGAGATCCAGCAGATTGATCGACTTGTGATTTACTGTTGATGTCCGATGTTTTAGGATGTGTTGGGCAGTGGCCGGTTTATATGGCGTTATGGGTTTTTGGGCTATGTTCTCGTACTTGGATTTTGATTCATGATTTTGGGCTGAGGCCCCGTATTTATGGTTTCGGGCTAAGACCCGAGGTTTGAGAAAAGGAAATGATTTTGGTTTTTATACATGGTTTTCTTATATTGGAAATGAATTGGATTATGAAATGATTTTCGAATGCATGCATTGGTTTTACATGGAGGGTAGAAATGTCTTTTCTGTAACATGTTTTATAAACTGATTTATTTTCGTCCACTCACACCTTTAATGTTTTTACTGACCCTCCAGGTCGTAGCGTGATGATCGAGGCCGATCGAGAGGTGGAGGCATGAGTGGGCACATGTGCGATTATCCCTTGTTTGGAAAGTGCTGAGGGTAATTTGGGAACTTCAGTTGACTTGTCAGATGGGAAAAGGACCGGGCACGGTTATCAATGTTCCTTAGGAGACGGTCCTGTCATATATAAGGATAGGTCATTTGCTCATTCCATCAATCTCATCCAAGGGAAACATCTCCCTCCATGTAGAGAGTGAAGAGTGCCCACTTCAAGTTAAGAGTGTTGAGTGTTGTAGTGTAGGTTGCACAAAAAGTGTGTGAGAGAGGGTTTCCTTCAAGTGGTGTTCTTAAAGTTGTGCATCTCTTTGTACTTCTGATTTCATTAGTGGAGGTTATTATTTACATTCTACTACTTTCTCCAACAATTTTTTCATAGTCACTCATGCCATGAATAATGCCTGACAGCGTCTCAAACTTAGTACCTGCTAGTTGAGCACGAGGTGGGTCAAGAACCATTGGCATACCCCTATGAATCACAATGAAAAAACATTTACCTTTACTTGAAAAAAGAGCCCTATTTGTTACAAAATTATGATTCCACGCTCTATTTTTCTAATTTTGCGCTCGTTTTGGTTTCTAGCCTTTTGGAATAATTGTTTTTTGAGATATACTTTTATCTTTTAACACAAACGATATTGTACAATTGAGGAGCATACGCCAATGATTGAATAAACCCAAGAGCAATTTTCTTATTTGTGTAACATTGAGGTGCATATAAACTAAAAAAATTAGGAAATGAATTATGAGATTCATGTGAAAACAATCATATTACACTTGAGTTCTCTAATTTGCACCCTCAAACATATTGATGAAGACATATTTTGAAACTTAAATTTTATTTATGAGCTAGCTAGTTGCATTAATTTGGAAATTGTTGATCATATATATTCATAGATAGGATGGTGGCTCTAGTTCGGGAATATCATGATAAATCTTCTCCTCAATAGAAACTTGAAAATTATTCTCACCCCCAAAACCAAGAGTTCCAGCTGTCGGTTGTTCATCGGGACTGGCTGCTAGAGGATTCTTCACATCAAAGTATTCCATACTCCTGTTCTCCACCATTGTTTTCTGTTACATGGGGAATCCTAGCCGTTGACACAAGGCCCATACTCAACTGCCTCACCAAAAGCTGCCGTAGCAACCACCGCAACAATCACAAGAAAAACTATCAACAACTTTAACATTGTTGGCTTGGTGGTAGTGGTGACTTCTGAGAATCATGAGATGACCGAAATCAACTTATACAGAATGGAAATTGAATGAACTTTCTTATGTTGTACAATCTTCGTCCAATTCTCACGTTTTGAAATGAAGTGATAATAAATTTTACTAGTTCTTTGAATAATGCAACGAATAATTATGGAAGGTTAACACTCTTTTGTTTGAACCGGTTACAACTTTTTCATTTGATATATGGATTAATATAAGAACAAATCAATTGATGAACTCAATGAAAAAAAAAATTGAAAAACTTAGTGTTTTAATTACGAAGGAAAAAGAATCTAAAAGAAAAATTCTCTTAGACAATCATTGCTAAGAAAGTCAAAACGCCACGCTTACTTCGAAAAATTATGGAGTTCAAGCCCAATGCCTTCAAGTTGGTAAATTGTCAAGATCCCTCCCAAATTCCTGTCGAAAGTCAACGATGGGTTAGTGGTACGCCGAACAGACGTGCTTAGCCAAACAGTTCTACTTCCCTTGTCCCTATTTGAGTTGCATGAACTTGTGCATTGTTGAAGGAGAAATTGTACTCGCCGCGAAATGTCTTCACAATTCATGCAAATAGCAATCAATCAGCTATCATTGCCTTGATCGATTACCCGGGGGTTGTTCGACTAAGAAAACTCTGATGCCTAAGTTAGTTTTGAGCAAGGGAAAGGAAATACTTCGAAGCGAAGAATCGACTTACCTTGGAAGTGAAATGACCTCGGCTATTTATAGGAAAACATTGGGAGCTTCGGAGCGTTCTGATTGGTCGGTTGAATTTGTAATTAATAAATAATATATATATAAATATATTATTTAATAATTATAATAATTGTTCATTATGATTATAATGATAATAACGTTAATTGTAATTACGATAATAATGACGATTAATATTTATAACAAACGTTTTATTGTTATAAATCATTAATTGTTTATCTGAGAATATCAATATTATCAAGGCTGTTAACCCGATTTAATAAATTACTTAACTGGAAAAACATTATTTACCATGCAAGTGTTTGTAAGCCGGTAATGTCATTGCTAGGGGAAATTTAGGCATTTTGGAAATTATAGGTCATGTGACAGCTCCACAATTTTCGGGTAATTTTGGGCTCCACAAATGCACCCACGTTGCTTCGGAACTCAAAAAGTCTAAAGGGATATACTTTTTTTTGGAATTTCTGTTACCGAAATTACGGGTATTTTTTGTCTTGAGGAAAATTGTTGAGCTGAAGGTCAAAATATAATTGCTTTTTGTCCAAAATCGATTTATGGAAATAACCCCCCCCCCCCCCCCCCCCCCCCCCCCCCCCCCCCCCCTTCCCTCTCCTTAATGGTGTTTAACCCCATTAATTCTGAAATTAAATTTAGATTTAAATGAAATTAAAATAGCCTTTGATGGTCATTCTATTTAAGGTGGTGCTGCTGCAGAATGGGAAATTTTAATCCATGCTTCCAGTCCATTTGGGTGAAAAAAGAAAGGGAGAGGTCTTGGTGGCTGTTTGAAGAGTGAAGGATAGCCCCTGCCTATTTCTGTGTGGAAGTTAATTCATGGTTTTTTTCGTCTTCCTTTCTCTTGCGTTTGTATGGGATCGCAGGTTGGTAATGATATGATTTGAAATGGACAGTGAGGTGGCATGGTGTCTAACGTATGTGCCACACGACACTCAATGATTGGCCTTCGTAACTGCGATGTCGGAGGGCTTGGCTGAAAGGCATCACATGTCAAGCGCAAAACAGTGTGTTAGGCAGGGGGGCCCTCCAAATGCAACGACTTTGTTAGTGCCAAGCGACACGTGGCGTATTATAATTGGCATTACAGGAAGACAAGGGGGTGTACCACGTGGCGAGTGTCGATTGGCTGTATAGAAGGACAGGTTGAGCACGAGGGGACATATGGATTGCAACAGTTGGTGGCATAGTGAGGTGGGTCCCCCATTGTCAGTGATTGTGTTGGTGTCGTGCACTATAAGTCATGTGGAGGACGCTGGCTAGAGATGCAGGAAACGGGCCACGTAGATGTTGGTTGAGGCGCGCTAGAGGCGGCACGTGGTTGGCACTAAAATAAAGCTCAGAAGATCGGCCCCACGTCTATTAGTGAAGAGCTAGTGTGCACCCAAGGACGCCGGATGACGTGTGCTGGTTGGTGCGTGGGGCGGCAGGTCCAGCATATGTTGGTGACGCGTTGGAGGCTTGCAAGAGGCGCCACATGGTGAACTCTGATTGGTGACTTGAGCAAGTGGGCTCCACGCTTGTCAGTTGTCTTGCTTGGCCAAGGACGTTGCGCCATGTGGAATTTTTTGACTAGTTGCTAGGTTGTGGGCATCAATTATTCTGGCTCCATTATTCCCATTTAATTATATATATATGTTTATATATTATATATTCACATATATATATATATATATATATTTGTTTAAGTATTCATAAATAAATACATATATTTAATTTCAAAATTCTCCTTCTTTGCAGTTTCACGCCTTCGTTCATTCCGGGCGTTTAGGACATCCGTTGGCGACGTTTCAAGCAGCGACCTTTTTATTTTTCCTAGGTGATCATTTTAACATGGGTCAAGGTGTGTTTATGGATGGCAGACTTGCGTTGTGGGAGCATGGCAATTCGCATAGCCAAAGTCTATTCCAAGGGAAGGATATGGAGTTTGAGAAACATGAAGATTTCAAGGATTGGAAAGCCTGCAATCAGATTGCCTTTCTAGATGACATTTTTGTAGAGCTTGGTGACAGATTTTCTTCCATGAAGGCTCTTAGGCATGGAAGAGGAAAAAATACGGTTGGCGGTTGATAGACTAAAATCCACCCTTTGATCATCGGAATGGGTTTTAAGTTCCTGTTCTCGAAGTTCTTCTCCACAATTATTGGCCGGATGGGATGCACCCCCTCTCAACTGGATGTCGATGCCTATAGACAAATCATGTGTTTTGAGAAGCTGAAAATATTCTTTGGCTTGTGACTCGTTGAAGACAAATTCTAGCATTGCAATTTCGTGTCGCACAACGGGATTACCGGTGGTCGGCTTTCTTAAGTCGTTCTCATGGTGGAACATACTTTTAGGATGGAATTTGACGATAACACGTATAGAATTGCATCGAAATAGGAGGTGCATTGGAAATATATGCCTCCCCGGATCTAAGAATTGTTTCACACTTTCACATGTTTGATGAGTTGTACAGTGGTTTTCAAGGTCATCCTGATCTTAAAAAGATTGACATGGCCTTAAAGATTCCTTCGGTGTTTCATGCTATGAGCTGGCTACCTTCTCCACTCAGAGTCATGGATTGTGGGAGGACTTCTAACAACTTAATCAAAGAGTGGCCGAATGCTCCTCTGCATCTGAAAAAGCATGTTATCCGGAAGTAGAATAACAAGCAGGATCCTATTGCCTCTTTAAAGAGAAAGTCTGATCACCAGGTCTCTTCCAAGCCTGGCCGTTCTAACACCACAGAGTCATCTAATAAACGCAGTGTTTCAGACAGTCCATAGGAGGATGCAGCCAAACACCCTAAGGGGCTAAATGCTATTCCCACTTCCCCTGAAGTGATTGAGGCTTTGATAGATGAAGGCCCAAATCGATTAGTGGAGGGGACACGATCATCATCCAAGGCCCAAATGTGATAACTGCCCCCATCCTAGCGAAAGAAACTATGAAAAATGTGCCGCAAAAAGCTTATGACAAGGTTTTCAGACAACTCAGGATTTCAAAAGTTGGGGCTTTTAAGCTGGTTGACATGCTTCGCGGGATACTGATCTCGAAGAGGAAAACAAAAGGATGAAGAACGAGTGCATACACCTTTGAGAAGGCCGAGATCACTCCAAATGAAACAATGAAGTCTTGGTCGGGAGAATCCGTACATTGGAGAGCAAAGTAAGTGGGCTGAAGACAAGCCATGCACAGAGAATGCTAATAGAGAATGAGCGAGACGTTTCCCTTAACGAGGTCACTTTACTGCACGGACGTTTGCTTGATTTAGATGAGAAATATGGAAGTCCAAAATTTGAAGACTGAGTCTTTCGAGGAACGATGATTCGTTGCCACTACATGCCCCCACAACTTTGCACTAAAAAGAGCATGCAGCGCAAAGTTGAGCACTTCTTGTCGCGCTATGGCATCCAAGAGCATGTCGTTATTAGGCAAAGAGAAATTACCCTTGGGACAAGCTTTGTTGTGGTTAGCGATGTCTACACACTTGCGCCAAAATTCGGATGGCTTCTTGAAAAGCACAACATTAGCTACAGAAGCACAACATTTGCATGGCCAACTGCCTTTTGACATTGTAGCTTTGTTGCTTCTTGGTGAGTGGTTTTACTGATGGTTCTAAGGTGAGTATATCGATCATGTCATTGAAGATGTCGGGAATGTCTACATAAGACCATGCAAAGACTGCTGGGATGCTAGGCTTCAACTGTGATTCTATTCGGACCATTTGATCTTTATGTTGATGAAAAAGAGGTATTCTCTCTATCGCATCCAAGGGTTCTAATTGTGCCATGTTTTCAAGCTCTCATGGATTTTCTAGGGGGATATCTTGGAACTTTTCCATGGTTCTTGGATCGATGGGGTTATCTCTAAAGGCCGTTTCTGTGACAGATAGTGTCTCTATCTAATCTGACTAATTTTCCTGCTTGTTTTGGTTAAGGCTATGGTATAACGTGTTCTTCCGGAGAAATTGTCTCCTCGCACTTGTCACATTCCCAAGGGTGAGAGGAACTTCATTATCAGTAGGGGGTTGATATGATGGCTCACATTTGGTTGAGCAGCCCTTTTCTGATGATGGAATTATAGGCTATAGGATAGTCCAGAACAAGGAAGGTTGTGATGGTTTTTACAATCATTAGAGTGGTGCCTATGGATAGGGTAAGAGAAATGATGCCTTTAGGTAAGACTGAGCCTCCTAAGAAAACGAAAAGTGTTGTGACCTTGCAGTCAAGTTCTTCTTTATATATTCCTGTTGACTTGAAGGAGTGCTAGAAAAAATACATTAATTGAGCTTCCAATGTCAACAAGTATCTGCCCCTTGTCATTGTTGGAGGCATGGCTCTTGATGATGAGGGGTTCGTCATGTGAAAACATAATTCCCTTCTCTTCCTCGTCCAAGAATGTAATGGATTCTCTTCCATCGATGCTAAGTGTTGGGCAGTTGGCAAGTGTTGCCCTGAATAAGTTCTTTTTTTTCCATGTTCTAAGTGATCTAGGAGGGCAGTGTTGGTCCTCTACTAATGGTACTTATCAATTGTCGTTTCAAGGCTATTGGGGTCATATGGTAGGAAGTGGTCGAGTCTTCCTTCGTGGATTAGTTGTTCAACAATGTCTTTGAATGCTATGCATTCTTCAATGGTATGGCCATTATAATTTTGATATTGGCATAAAGCTTTTTTCTTGAAGATGGGGCGGTAGTTAGGATTCCTCGGCTAGACCTTGGGAATCATACCTTCTACATTCAGCAGGACATGGTCCAAGGAGGTGTTTAGTAATGTATATGTCTCAAAGCAACGCTTTGATCCGGAATTGTCTCTTACCAATCCTTGTCCTCCATAAAGGATATTCTTTTCTTATCTAAATCCTCAATTTTCATGTCTTCATCGATCCTTCTTATCATTATGTCGCCTTTCGTAGTGAGTTTTCCTCTTTCCTTGATACGATTGGCTAGAGAGTGGAGTATGCAGTTGATTTGTTTTCCATGGTGTGAGTGTGAAAGAATTTTTCCTTGGCGTGGATAGCCTCCCTTTTCATGATCTCGATATAACTCCCCCAATCTTCAGTATGGGCGGAAAGGGTGACTACTAAAGGGCTCTTCGGAAAGCTTGAACACTCGCATATCATCTTTGACCCGACAATAAGAGCATTCGATACAGAACCTTGCAGAATATTTTTGAAGTGTTTATTCCTCTTCCTACACGATGGAGAAAAGATGTTTCGTGGAGACAAGTCTGTCCATCTGGATCATAAACTAGTTGAGGAAGTTTGTCTATAATTCTTTGAAGGAGTCGATGGTGTTGGGAGCTAGGCGGTAGACCAATTGGGACTCGCACTGGTAATAGTTGAGCTAAAGATGCGCATTGAGCTTCATCCGTCACATTTTTGTAGGCTAGACATAGTTGTTCAGGTGGGTAACAGGATTGCCACTTTTTTTGTTTAAAGTGATCTTCAGAGGTTTTACCTCTGACTTGTGCCTTTGTTGGATGATTTGGCTAGTGAAAGGACTAGTGTTGGTTTTCCTCAAAGCTAGTGCTTTGCGCTTGTTCTCCGCTGCCTCGAGGATGTTTATACTCTTTAAGAGGCTTTCGAAGGTGTCATTACTTTGCTGAGCCGGTTGAGGATCTGAGGGGCACTCCGTTCGGCCACTATTTTTGTCTTCGCAGCCCTCGTTTCTCCTTTATCTGTGAGAGTAACTCCCTATCCTTGAGTCTAATCTCATCTAGGATCTCATAGATGTCATCCCTCCTTTGTGGTTTAAGGTTTCAAGTTTCATGACAGTTTTGGCTAACAACTTGACTAGAAGTGCGTTTTGTGGTCTATCTCTATCCTGACGTTCTTAAAGAAATTGACGAGCATCTTGGAAGATCCTTGGTTAGGATGTGCCAGGACCCGACCCTCCTCGGTCAGACCCGAATCATCTAGCACCATATTGTCCGCTTTGGGCCTCGCCCTCACGGTTTTGTTTTCGCTAGCTCATGGTGCAACTTCCCAGGGGTCACCCATCATGGAATTGCACCAGCACTCAACTCGCTTAACTTTGAGGTTCCAATCCGCCTCAAAGGCACTTGAGCTCCCAACAGGCCTAGTGCGTGTGCCTACACCTTTAAGGCACACCACCATCCTCTCCCAGACCATTACCCCTCGCAGGAATGTGGATTGTTCACCGTTCCCTCCAGGACACGAGTCTTACAATCCACCCCCTCTTAGGGGCCAGCGTTCTCGCTGGCACACTTCTCGGTCGGAGTCTGGCTCTGATACCAAATTTCCAGGACCCGACCCTCCTCGGTCAGTACCCGACTCATCTAGCACCATATTATCCGCTTTGGGCCTTGCCCTCACAGTTTTGTTTTCGGGAGCTCATGGTGCAACTTTCCAGGGGGTCACCCATCATGGAATTGCACCAGCCTCAACTCGCTTAACTTTGGGGTTCCAATCCCCCCAAAAGCCACTTGAGCTCCCAAAAGGCCAAGTGCTAGATAGGTGTGTACCTACACCTTTAAGGCACACAACCATCCTCTCCCAGACCATTCCCCCTCACAGAAATGTGGGATTGTTTGACGTTCCCTCCAAGACACGGTTCTTACAAGGAAGGGCTAGGATTATTAGGAGATTTGACGAGAAGTCGTCCCCCGGATGAGGCACGAATTGCCCTGGACTGTTACCTTCAAGATGGGTCTAATGATACTCACTCGATCACAGGTTGGTCGACAAGGATGAGATCAACTAAGGTCTAGTTAACCAAAATTACATCGACTAGTCCCTTATCTCGGCCTCGTTAGCACCAGGACATCCTTGCAATGGTGAGAGTGCTCTCATATTGATCTACCAAGACCTAGTCTTGGCATCTATCTTGGCGTTGTGAGCCTTGAACTTGGCCACTTCACATTGGAGGTCATCAAACGTTTATTGGCATACATCAGAGATATTGTCCCATGAGCTCCTTTGTAGGAAAGGAGTGTAAGTCAGTTTTCATTCATCTTATTCGCTCAACATGATGCACATAGGCATATTACGATGGCTGAAGTGTAAGTGTGAGCGGAGGTTGTTTCAAACTTCTCACAAAAACATCAAATTGTTGAGAAAATAAATGGACAACGTTGGATTCGCCTCACTCAGCTCCTTCAGTCGCTCTCCTTATAGTGGCCGAATTTTTAAAGATTAGGTAAGAGTAAAGGAGCATCGGTAGGCTGCTAGCCTAACAGTCTTTGATGCTTAAGTAAGATTATGTTTGGAAAGTGCTTTAGTAATTTAGGAAGTCTATGGGTGAAATTGTCATTAATTTTTATTAGGGAAGGTACCCTTACATTTATAGTAGTTATTGAATGTTGTAGGTGGAATAGTAGTATTGAGACATGCCCTCATGCGGTCCCAAGGCGTGTTTTCTATTAGACTTGATTGACTAAGCTAGTGGTAGACTGACCAGATGTGGTCCGCCTACTGGTTATATGTGTTATTGTCCAAGACTAAGCAAGTAGGACCTATATGTTACATCGAGCTAGAGGTAGGCCAAACATATGTGGTTGGCTAGACAGTTTTGGATCTCATATGTGTTATTGTCAGAGGTTTGCCTAATTTTTGTTCGTTGTTGTCTGTTTCTTCTACCATGGAATAACATGTTATTAAAGACCACTCCTTCTATAGATTTTCAATATGATAAGGAAATCATTGTCAAAATTGTTTGAGCTAACCTGACTTACACGCTTTACATATCGATCCAACGAGTTGAATCAGCCTCACATCCCCCATAGACATCAAATTCTTTTTAGCTAAATCTAAGCCTTTTACCTTGTCTATAATCATTAGGTTTTGAATCTCATCAAATGGTTATGAACCATTGGCAACAAACATGGAACATCATCTTTTCTTAAATTGGTTTCTTCCAATTTTGATGAAAATAAGTTGGATTCTAAGGATCTTATTAGAAGAAAATTCATATAATTGAAGCCGGTTGCTTTGAATTTTTTTACTATGATGGCTTTTAGAGATAATAAATTTGGTCAATTGGTTAGCAAGCACCCCAAATATTACATTTGAGGGTTCAAGGGAAAGAACATTTTCACTAATTTGTTTCTTGTTGAAGTTTGGATTCGAATGAGCCAAGTATGTTCAATATATTTATGCAGTTTCCAATAAAAAAAACTACTGAAATTTAGTTCCAAATTAAGGAAAACCCATTTTATTCATCAATGATGTTGGAATGGAGGTTGCAGGGTTGGGAAGAATCATTCGTTTTTATCCCCTGCTATTGACTTTATGTGCTTTGAAGAAAACTAACACCATACTTGTGCACTTGAACATTGGGAAAAAAAAAAGCCAGTGTAAATACATCTAGGAGAACCCACAAGAATTGAACAATTGGGTTTTGGGTAGAAGACTAGGCCATTAGATTACACTCGAGAGCTGACCATAGATCAAAATCAGAGAAGAAGAGTTCTAGTTAGGCATAGGATTTGTAGATTAAAAAAATGAAAGTAGCTCTGGAGGTATTTCAAGGCATTGGATGGGAGCTTTAGAAAGATTGATTGTATTGTGGTAGCTAGGTTGGATCGCGAGCAAGTTTGTGAAATTACTAAAGTATGCCCTTTAAATCTGAGCCAGTCAAAGGATGTTCTTCAAATGAAGATTGATTTTCTTGTAAATCATCTATGAATATTGTTCTTGTTGTTGGTGAACCACACCACCCCCCCCCCCCCCCCCCCCCCCCCCCCCCCAACAAAACCGAAGAGATCCTGTCCCCGTCTGATAGTATGTTAATAAAATAAAACCATATCAAAATCAAAATAAAACTTATAAAGATAAAGGTTCACCACTGTCAGACAAGGGGATAATGTACAAAACGTTTACAGAGCATAAGTATCACCCACACAGCTTAATTTACAAAAATTCCCTTATAGTAACTAGTACGCAAAAGTGAAGTATAAGCCTCTCCACGTAGCAGATCCCTGTCTTGTGCCACGGCCTGGAGGGCAAAATAAAATCATGAAGATGTGAGTGGATGAAAAATAAGCATTAGAAACACGTATTAGAAAAAATACGATCATGCCCTCTATTTATGCAAAGAAAAAACATTTAAATTCCAAAGAAAACAGAACATAATCAGGAACCTTGAAAAACGTGACAATCGCCTGTAAAACAAGAAACATCAATAATCTCCTCAACCACCACACAAACCACACACAATCATTCACAACCAATGCACTATTGGTAGGCGCACCACTGAGGAAAGGAGCCCAACTCGATGTGAGAGTCGTGTTAGTCCCAAGAAAGGAGCCCGGCTCGACGTCCAAGACTCACCGACCAATAGGCACAACCACAACACATATCATTCACACGATTCGTCACATACCATCACAAGTCACATCACCAAGACTGAGAACTCACATATTCATATCACATCTAAATATCACACGTCAAAACCATAGTCAAAATCTCAGGCCTAAGCCAAACCACGACTCAATTAGAACTCCGTAAATTGTGCCATCGACACGTAATCGAAAACCTTCTAATAACCATATGAAAACAACCAACAATCCAACATTACAAAAATCCCATGTCACAGATCACATCCCATTTGAAACCACAATCGAAACGGTATTCAAAAGATAGTTTACGGAAATCTCGAAGATCGCGCATGAAATATTAATAAAATATTCTTAAATCACCGAAAATCATATCAAAATTCCATTCACCCAAATATCATTCAAAACACATAAAAACATATTTAAAACATTAAATATGCATGCATAATATTTGATAAATAAAAACGTCTACTTATAGTGCAATTACGTCGGTTAAACGAGTTCCGAACATTCCTCGTCGACTCCGGGAGCTCCGTCTCCTGTCCAAAAATATAATACAAGGTAATTAAGGTTTCCCGAAACCTTAGGTAACCTAAACCTAACTCTCAAGAATTTTATACTAATTTTAAACATTAAATAAGCACTTTGGACAGTCGAAACTATCGCAAGACGTTGTCCGTTCAGGTCGAAACCTAAGCCAAAACGTCTGTATCATCGAAAGGATGAAAACACGTATTGGTCGTTCCTCAAAACTCCTCCGTAAGTGGCCACATGCGCCGCCTAATATGGTTGCACGTGGGAGCCACGTGTTCCTACAGTGTCCATCCATAGATCATTGTTCACCTTCCCTTCTACCCGTTTTCTCTGTAATTCGGGTCGCCCGACCCGGGGACCCGACCTGGCCAAAACTCGCTCATTTTTAATCTTTTTTCAATTCTAGTTCCACCAATAACTTCTACACTAGATTAGGGAGGGATCTACATAAACAAAACTCAAAGAAACATGCCCAAAACCACGACCCAAAAACTCACCTCGTGGCCAAAAATGGTGCTCTTCGTTCCTGGATAACTCTACGTTCACAGCTTCAACCCAAGGCCTGGTTAGGACGTAGGGACTCCAGAAGGTTGAGTCTAGCCTTGTTTCCACAAGTCCTGCTTGAAAACCAGCCCAACCAATCCTAACTTGAAAAATCT
Organism: Prinsepia uniflora; assembly: GCA_032719365.1. Classification (NCBI taxonomy): domain Eukaryota; kingdom Viridiplantae; phylum Streptophyta; class Magnoliopsida; order Rosales; family Rosaceae; genus Prinsepia; species Prinsepia uniflora. The sequence continues at coordinate 57,070,674 of CM064868.1, read as the reverse complement.
TCACGGGTTTCGTTCTCCTCGCTGCTTAGTGCCTATCTTCTTCTGTTTCGAATCCTTCCCTCTTCTCTCCTCTCTGGTCTCACTCTCTTCCCTTTCCTCTCTTCTTCTCTTCTGTTTCACTTCTTTGTTTGCTCACATTTTACCTATCGGCCGTCTCCGCACAACACACACACAACCCATCACCAATTAAACACACACAACCAAACAAAAAAGCGATGGCACCAGATTTTAGGAGATAGTGGGACACTTGCCCTACTTCTAGTTGGTCTCAAAAAATTCTCACAAGGAAAAGTCGAAAATACCCTTTCCCTAAAAATTTACCATATTGCCGCTATGTGGTTTAGACCCGGAACATGACCGTCTGATCTCCGTTTCCAGCATGCCGTCTGTCAATGTACTCGGGAGACCAAAACCTTCCTAATGGTATTTCCGAAATCGCCAAAAATCGTCCCGGTCAAAAAGTCAACATTTTAACTTTGACCTAGAAAATTCAACCTTTTAACCAGGGATAAAACAATAATTTTTCAATTTTTCGGAGGTCTGGTCCGTTACAGTTGGCTTGAAGCCATAGAGCGAAGCCTTTTGTATTAGTATCGACTCTACCTCATTCATCTTGCTAATGAAAAATTGAACTAGATACTCACTTTTGTTCTTTGGTTTTCTTGGAAATTACTTCTTGTGTGTCGTTTTTGCATATCTTTTTTTTACATTTGCTAAGAATGCAGAAAACTATCGACTTGTCTCGTTGTTTATATTAGATTGGATTGGATTGTATATTTTATCGAATTTAAGGTATTTTGAAGGTTGAAATAGATGTTTCTTTTTTATAAGAATTAAATTCTTTTCTTTTTTAGATAATTTGAGGGGATTAGAAATAGGAAAAAGCTTACAAGACCTTGACGATATTGTATTTGATCAATCTTTTTCAATTTCTTATCATCTCACAATGAAAAATAATTAAATAAATATTTTGTCAAAGCTTGAGGTGGTTTCCACCACAAGGATGAGACTAATCCTTAGTACTCGGGGAGGTGGTTTTTTCATACTCGCTCATGCCATGAGTAATGCCGGATGGGTCTCAAACTCCATACTTGCTAGTTGGGCACCAAGTGGGTACAGAACCATTGGCGTAAACCCCATGTATATATCAAAATGAAAAAACATTCTACCTTACCAAAGAAAGTGCCCTATTTGTCACAGAATTGTGATTCCACGTTCTATTTTTCTAATTCTGCACTCATTTTGGTTTCTAGCCCTTTAGATTTTTTTTTGAGGGATACATTTATCTTTTAATGCAAAAGATACTGTACAATTGAGGAGCATACGCGCCAAAGATTGAAAAAACCCGAGGGGAATTTTCTTATTTGTCTAACATTGAAGTGCATATAAACTAAAAAATTTATGAAATGAATTATAAGATTCATATGAAAACAGTACACTCGAGTTCTCTAATTTGCACCCTCAAACTTATAGATGAAGACATATTTTGAAACTTAAATTTTATTTATGAGGTAGCTAGCTGCATTAGTTTGGAAGTTGTTGATCATATATATTCATAGATAGGATGGTGGCTCTAGTTCGGGAATATCATGATAAATCTCCTCCCCAACACCCCCAAAACCAAGAGTTCCAGCTGTAGGCTGTTCATCAGGACTGGCTGCTTGAGGATTCTTCACATCAAAGATATTCCATACTCCAGGTCTCCGCCATTGTTTTCCGTTACACGGGGAATCCCCGCCGATTACACAAGGCCCATATTCAGCCGCCTCACCAAGAGCCGCTGTAGCAACCACCGCAACAAGCACAAGGAAAACTGTCAACAACTTCAACATTGTTAGCTTGGTGGTAGTGGTGACTTCTGAGTTTCATGAGATGACCGAAATCAACTTATATAGGATGGAAATGGAATGAACTTTCTTATGTTGTAGAATCTTCATTCAATTCTCACGTTATGAAATGAATTGATAATAAATTTTACTAGTTTTTTTGAATAATGCAAAGAATAATTATGAGAGGTTATCACTCTTTTGTTTGAACCGGTTACAACTTTTTTCATTTAAAATATGGATTGATTCCATATCTACATCTCCATGGATCATCCCGTTTTGTTTTGAATCAGTTTTGTGAAAGCTTTTTCAGTTTTTATTTTATTTTATAAAAGATCAAATATGTGATGAATACAACAGTCGAGATTAATGTCAAAATATTATATTTTCCTTATTACAAAAATATTGGAGAATTTACATTTGAGCTAAGCTACATGCATGCATGGAGTCTAGCTATTGGGTATATAACTCCTAGCAAATTTGTAGATAATATTTTTAGTGGTTACATATAAAGTTAGAAGCGAATTTAAGACCGAAATTACTATTAAATTATAGTTGTGGAACCCAAAATCATCCGAAAATTATGGAGCTGCCACGTGGCCCGTAATTCCGAAAAATGACCAAATTGCTCCTGGCAATAACGCTGATCATTTGAAAATGCCCGCATATTAAATAATCTATTTACCAGTTAAATACGTTATTTGATCGAGTTAAAATTCCCGTAATATCAATATTCTCCCTGAGAGTTAACTGTCATTATTCATAATAATAGATAATTAATATTGATGTTAAAATACAATAATTGTCATTACTATCATGATAAACCATCATTTCAATTATTAAATAGTATATTTAATTAATAATATATTTTTATTAATTAAATATTCAACCGACCAATCAGAACGCTCCAAGGTTCCCAAGTTTTTCCTATAAATAGCAAGGCACAATTCATTTCCAAGATACGTTGATTCTTCGCTTCGAAGTATATCCTTTTCCTCTCTCAAGGCTAACTTAGGCATCAGAGTGTTCTGGTCAAACAATCCTCCGGGTAAATCGATCGAGGCAACGATAGCTAATTGTTTGCTGTTTGCAGGATTTGTGAGAACTTTTCGCGGCGGGTTCAATCTTTGATTCAACAATTGATGCTTTCATTGAGAGCTATTGAGATATACTCAGAAGAAGCTCTCTCATTTGTTCATCGTTCATCTTTCTTCGTTCGTCGTTCATCGACATTGTTCGAAGATTTTGAACGTTGTACATCACTCATCGAGAATTCGTTCATCGTTCATCTTTCTTCGTTCGTCGTTCATCGATATTGTTCGGAGATTTTGAACGTTGTTTATCACTCATCGAGAATTCGTTCATCGTTCATCTTTTTTCGTTCGTCGTTCATCGACATTGTTCGAATATTTTGAACGTTGTTCATCGTTCATCTCCCTTCGTTCGTCATTCATCGACATTGTTCGAAGATTCTGAACGTTGTTCAAATTATCCATCAACAGCTTTCCAAATTCAAAATTCCTTGATTCGGCATGGCTAGGGTTCATCGATCCGTTCGATCAGCTGGAGAAGGAGTTTCTAACTCAACGGCTCAGACAAGGAATGAGGCTCGCAATGAAACTCCTGAGACGCGGCCAACTCAACCCAGGCGTGTGTCCATAGAATCACCCATGAAGACACTTGAAGGGAGGCCAACCTTCAGTTTTGGAGCGTTCCCCTCTCCAGCTAACCAAGTACCCACGCTAGGGGAAGGAACTTCGACTTTACAACAAGCAAACGAGAGGTTGATAGGAAATGCATCACGACATGATCGACCCACAACAAACATGGTCCTAAGGGACTTTCTGGACGGATGTCATGACATCTCAGGGAGAAGTTGTCACCAACCTCCCCAGGACAACTTGGCGCAGCAAGTTGAAGGGTTAAGCAAACAAGTTCAACTTCAGTCAGAGCTCTTGCAGCAACTCCTAGCAGAGAGACCAGTCCAAGAGCGGGATAGACATTCCACGTCACATGGAAAACAGGAGCGTGCTCAAAGGCGTCATGGGAAAGAACCAATCCACTGCCGAACAATGTCACGAGACTCTTCGCTAAGCGATTCCAGTGAAGAAAGTCATGCTCACCGAGCAAAAATCCCTCAAGCCCTAAAGCCATCAGTACATGAACGGCTAGGAAATAAGACTGGGGGAACTTCACGGGCAGAGCGCTCACATCATTCACATGGGAGCAGGGGGCAACTTCGAGCTCTATACAAAGATCCAAAACAATCTGCCCACGGCAGTAAGGGGGAGGATGAAGCCTACTCCCCTGCACGATCCCAGAGATCAAGGGGAGAAGCTCAAAGAGGTTCTCGACGATTGGCACGAAGGGACTCATCGCCTCAGCGAGGAGCGTTGCGGGCTAATGATGTTCAAAAAATGCTAGACATGCACCTTCGTGCTCAACAAGGTGGCGATCTAGAGGACGATCTATGTCGCCAGATACAACTCTCTACCCCCTTTATAAGGGATATTGAAGAGGAGCCATTCCCCTAGAGGTTCGCAACGCCAAACTTCGCTTCATTCAAAGGAGTCTCCGACCAGGTAAAACACACAGATTATTACCGAGGAGTCATGATCCCCCACAGGTCGAACGATGCGCTCATGCGCAAAGTTTTCAAGCTTCTCTTCAAGGCCAAGCCATGACTTGGTTCAATCATCTCCCCCGAGGTCGATTGAGTCCTACGAAGAGTTGGCCCTGGCATTTGTGAAGGAATACGCACAACTTTGGACAATCGAGGTGAAAGATGACCATCTTTTCTCTGTCCGAAAGAGAGCAAAAGACACTCTGCGACAATACATACAAAGATTTTGTGAGGAGAAGTCTCACATTATCGGCTGTAATGACCTTGTTGCGGCAATGGCATTCAAGCAAGGACTCCCTCGAGACAGCCAGCTTTACGGGGACATCGTCATGAGCAATGCGCGAAGTCTTTCCAAAATAATTTCGCTAGCAGAGCGACATGCAAGTTGGGAGGACGAGAAGGGCGCCACTCATACTCAGGACCATGCCGGGACTAGCGAAAAAGCCTCCAATGAGGGTGAACCCCATGAAAAGTTTGCGACTGGAAAGCTCAACAAGCGCAAGGCGGAGCAACACTCCCAAACGCCAGTTATGGGGAGGCCTAACTTGTAGCTATCTTTACCAGTCCATCAGATCCACAATGAAATTAAGAACAAGCCATGGTTTAAGAAGCCGGAGCCAGTCAAAGGCAATCAAGAGAATGCTGATAAAACCGAATGGTGCGCCTATCATGAATGTTATGGGCACAATATCAGCACATGTATATCTTTCGAAAGATATCTCCGAAATATCCTGAAGGAGGGGCATTGTACAGACTACATCAAGAAGAAGACTGTAAATCACATGGAGAATAAAGAGCCAAACGAACCAGCGTCAAAGGTGATCCGCATCAACTAGACGCAAGTGAACATTAGAGAGACATAAAATTCTATGGAGCTTTTCAATTTTGCTTTTCTTCTAAATTCAAGTATCAATGAAATGAGATTGACAAATTGATTTGTTCACCATGTACAATTTTCAAAGCTTATTCTCTCTAGTGTAAAAAGCCTTCGTCATCGAAGCATCCAAGTCTTTGCCATGTGAAGCACCTAAGCCTTCGTCATCGAAGCATCCATGCCTTCGTCATCGAAGCATTCGAGCCTTCGCCCTGCGAAGCATCTAAGCCTTCGCCATGCGAAGCACCTAAGCCTTCATCATCGAAGCATCCAAGCCTTCGCCCTGTGAAGGATTCAAGCTTTCGTCATCAAAGCATCTAAGCCTTCTGAGTCCTGCAAATTTTTGCGCAGCAAGGAGAGCTCATCTGGAGCGGTATCTCGCTCATTTTCTATCAGCATCCTCTCTGCACGGCTCATCTCCAACTCGCCCATTTTGGCTTCCGATGTGAAATTAGGACCTTAAGTTTTCTTAAGTTATCGTAATCTCACATCAACAACATAACTTTCCGTTTCTGCAGGCCCTTCGCATCAAGATGGCACATTTGCGGGACCAGAGCAGATAGGTTAGGAAAGAAGTTGCTCGGTATGCTTTTTGGTTAGGAAAGAAGTTTCTCAGCATGTTTTTTTCTCTCAAGAACCAATAGGTCCTTGTTTATTGTCCTTCTTCTGAACAACGGTCTCCTTCAGGCACAGTGGAACGCTCAACCACTCCTTGATTAGGATGACTGAAGGCCTCATCCCATTCATATCCCTAAATGGAGAAAGTAGCCAGCTCATGCCCCGGGACTCTGGAGGAATTTTAAGGGCCATGTCAATCTTTTTGAGATCAGGCTGATCCCCAAACCTACCGTACAGCTCATCAAACATGCGGAAGTGCGAGGCCATCCTTAAGTTTGGAGAGGCATGACTGTCGCCAAGCTCCACAAGAGCGTCGCTTGGAAAGGCAGTTTGATTGCGAGCCTTCCACTCTATGAGGTCTTGAGGCTTCTCAAGCTCCATATCTTTCCCTCGGAATGGACTTAGGCCACGAGAACCGCCACGCTCCCACAAAGCAAGATTGCTGGGTCTCTCGTCACCTTGAAGCATAGTGAGCATATTTTTGGTACTAACAAGGGTCACAATGGATGTGATCCAGCCTACCAATGCTCACTAGTCACGTCCGCAAGTGCACTCAGTCACCACCAAATCCCCGTCGACTGTTCAACTCCGTTCACCACGTAGCACTGGTTATGCACCCGCTTCGTCAAAGTTTCCAAACACCTTCGACGGACTCTCGACACGTAGCAAGCATATTTGTGGTACTAGCAAGGGTCACATTGAATGTGAGCCAGCCTACCAATGCGAGCACGCACCGTCCAAACTGCTCGTTTTCCAAGCTGCACGCGATTCTGTAATTTCTGACACTTTTCAGGAATCTCGAATCCTGCCCAAAAAACATCATAAAGGGTCACCAATGACTCTAAAAATATCATATCGATTTCCCACAATTTTTCGGGAATTAAATATTAATTTAAAACATGACCTAAACTATCAGACCCTCGAAACAGTATCAATACGATGTCAGTTTGTCTCGAACCCAACACCAAAAGTGTTCATTACATTAAGTATAGTAAAACACCTGTTGAACACTTCCCAGAAACACATCCACGCGCCCTCACGCGCCGCCACAAGCGGCTGCGCGTGAAAGCCACGCGCGTAGCACAGTAACTGCTACAGTGCGTCTTCTCTGCCCGTTTCTCTAATAAACGGGTCGTGAGCCCGCGATCAGACCCGGAAAAATCTCCATCAATTCGACCTTGATTGCTTCCGTTCTTTAAACTGATTTCATCTAAACCATCTTAATTTAGATTCTGTACATTTAATTACTTCAATTACAACCAGAAACCAACAATCCCACGATGAACTTTCAAACGGTTTTCGTGATCGGGTTCACTCAAATCGTCCCTGTTTTCAAAATTAATTTATACAGAGAGCATAATGAGAGTGAAACCAACATTTTTACATAATCAATTTCATAAAATTGTACCTCCAGCTATTCGAACTCAAGCTCGATTTTGAGCAAAAAATAGGGCTGCTGTTCTTGCTCAGGACAGCCCCAATTCTCTTCGTTTTTGTTGTGGATCGGTTCGAAATGATCGCAAGAGACTTAATCGAGCGTCAATTTTGATCCTCAAGGCTCGCAAATTCGAATTCGAATTTTCACCACAAATTTTCAAAATTTTCGAAATCTGCAAAATCAGTGAATCCTCTGTCCCTCGTGTTTGTTTTGATCTGATTCAAACCTTTCAATCTCTCATTCTCACAACCGAATTACTCTGTTATTTAACAATCTCAATTTTGGACAAAATGAGTGGGTTGTCCCTAATTAAGGGATTAGTGTCCCTAAATCCATGATTTCCTCCATGTTGTCTGAACAAAGTAACAAATATCATTGGCAGGTGGCATGAGTCAGCGTCCACCATTCGCTTGTCAAAAAGACCGTTTTACCCTTCGCTCGGAAAATTACCGTTTTGCCCCTACCTTTCAAAATTACGAAAATGCCCCTCGCCTTCGTAGACACATAACTTTCGCATCCGACCTCCGATTGATGCATGTCGCATGTCTGCGAATTCAGCGCCTCGAGACCTACTCAACCGTCTATTCGGAAATTCCAAAAATTGTTCTAATCAAAAAGTCAATTTTTAGCCCTTATAACCAAGGGCAAAATCGTCAAAAAAACATTGGCTCGACTCTTGAACCCAGCAGTGACTAGAAAACCCGGTAATATAAGATCCCAAACAATGTACATCCCTTTGGATTCCTCGAACTCCGAATCGATGTGGGGCCATTTGTGGAACCCAAAATCATCCGAAAATTCTGGAGCTGCCACGTGGCCCGTAATTCCGAAAAATGACCATATTGCCCCTGGTAATAACGCTGATCATTTGAAAATACCCGCATATTAAATAATCTATTTACCAGTTAAATACGTTATTTGATCGGGTTAAAATCCCCGTAATATCAATATTCTCCCCGAGAGTTAACTGTCATTATTCATAATAATAGATAATTAATATTGATGTTAAAATACAATAATTGTCATTACTATCATGATAAACCATCATTTCAATTATTAAATAGTATATTTAATTAATAATATATTTTTATTAATTAAATATTCAACCGACCAATCAGAACGCTCTAAGGTTCTCAAGGTTTTCCTATAAATAGCAAGACACATTTCATTTCCAAGGTACGTTGATTCTTTGCTTCGAAGTATATCCTTTTCTTCTCTCAAGGCTAACTTAGGCATCAGAGTGTTCTTGGTCGAACAACCCTCCGGGTAAACCGATCGAGGCAACGATAGCTAATTGTTTTCTGTTTGCAGGATTTGTGAGAACTTTTCGCGGCGGGTTCAATCTTTGATTCAACAATAGTGTTATAAAATTTTTGGTGGACATGAAAAAAGTAAATCGAGTCGCAAATGTACTATAGGAACTGGGCATAGGATTAGAACAAATCAATTGATGAAGTAAATGAAAAAAAAAATATTGAAAAGCTTAGTTTTTTATATTACGAAAGAAAAGGAATCTAAAAGACAAATTGTCTGACAATCACTGCTGGAAAAGTCAAAAGGCCACACATCGAAAAATTATGGAGTTCTTGCCCAATGTCTGGAAACATTTGAAACTCAAAAATAATTCATGAAATAGCCTCATCAATCTAATAAAAGACTTTACGGGAATTCTATCGAATATCTAGTACAATCTCTTGAATTTTGCAGTCAAACCATTTTCCACGTGTCAGACGAGGAATTCAAAAGTAAACCATAGTTCAAACAATCCAAATCATACTAGCTTAAATTGTATTTACAATTTCAACGAAAAACATAGACGATACACTAGGAGTTGATGCTTCCTCTTAGCCCCGACGTCTTGTCTCGCTACAGCCTAAATGGTACAAACCAACAGCTGTGAGTAGAGATTAAAACCATACAGAAGCTTAAAGAAGCTAACAAGGTGATAATAGCAACAATAAGATGACAAATCATGACAAACCGACCTCGTGGTACCATACTTACCATAATACCCTCCGTTCTAGAAATATTCGACTTAGACAATCCAAGCAATCTAGGTAAAATCCCAAGAGCATATTCACTGATATCATGATCATAAATGAAACCCAAGAGCTCCAACCACTCATTAATAACTTTAATATCATCTAGTGAAATCAGAGTTATCATTGTAGACTTCCTCAGCAAGTAAATTATCATTATCGTCGTCTCTCAAGACGGTATTAAATAACGAAAAAATGTCGCACTCGCCCACCACATACGCTAACTCATTGACCACGGTAACAAGTATTCACTCACAGGTGTTTCAATCCAAACAAGGTAACTAATAATCATCGTCGACTTATCTTAGCTGGCATAACTCTCTGCTATCTTATTATAAGACACCCAAACTCCAAGCCATAGCTTCAATGCCCATAATCAAACCAATAAATTCGTTATAAATTGCAATATAAAACTCAAAAATAAAAACTTAATTCATGAATACCCTAACCTATACCATTGTCATCGTCAGGTGTGAATCCAATTCCAACGCTTGTGAAGTAGGTGAAATCTAGTTACTCAAATCCAAATCCAAGCCCACGACTAGGTCCCCAATCCAAACTGACCAAGAGAGAGGGAGAGAGAGAGAGAGAGAGAAAGAGAAAGAGAGAAAGAGAAGGCTAGTGGTTGAGATCAGACGACGTGGATGATGGGGATTAGAATCGCTGCCACCCGTTGTTTTTTTCTTAATCTTTTATTCCACTTCATTTAGTTTTTATTATTACTTAACATACTTTAAATTTAATTATTATTTATGCCACGTAGCGCTTATTTAGTACTAATTTAAATTAAAAGTGGTACATCTCGCTTTATTCAAATAATTACTAAATAGAAATTTTAATGCATTTAACAGAGGGGTAATTTTTTTTAATGTGTACAAGATAGTAACATTATCCCCAAGCATTGGGCTGGGTTAGGTAAGCCCGACCCAAGTTTTTTGTGCTTAGGCTAGTATAGACTTAATTTGTGCTTGGACATGCGTAGTAAGCCTACTCTGGTTTGGCTCAATTGAGCTTTTAGAAATTACTAATTCAACTAATTATGAGTTGTAAAAAAAAAGGAATATTTGAAAAAAAATGTATTAGAAAAAGGATACTCAAGGGTGCAAAAACGTGTGCTCGTTAAAACCTTAACTCAAAGCAATTTAGGGGAGAAATCAGGCATGGAAAAAGGGTTTCCCTAACACCCTTTGTGTTCACATTATACATTTATTTATAATTACTATCTATCAATTTAATGAACTTATTACACACTTAATGGTTAAGAACTATATTACAACTTTATCCTCTGTCCATACCATATTGGATAGACTGGATGGACCTAATACCTCAAGAGCAAGGTTCACTTATAAGCTTAAAAAACGTAAGGGTCCATGACCTTACTCCTAAAACAACCCTATCAAGGGCTATTCATCAGCTTACACGTGGACAAATCTCCACCACCTGTCCAAGATCCCACGTGTCAATTTCACAATAGAAGCACATTCTCCCACATCGAAATAACTCATTATTTATGTCCCACATCCCCATACAAAAAAGTGGTACATTTCCCCATAAAAGGTAACTAAGTTTTACTATCCACATTTACTCCACAAATTACTATTTACCACGTACTCGTTATATACACCGACCTACGCTGATTTGGGCATAGAAGTATCCTTAAGCCAACACCACACCACTGCATACCTTTGACTAATGACCACCTAACTTTTTTTTATAACTCAAACCAAAGACATGTAGCTAAACAAAATTTCACCTTTGACCGCGGATTAGACCGAAAACATGTAGCTTACTCACTTTGGCATTGTCTGTCAGAATTTTGCCTAAGTCTTCCCACCATTATATTGAGCTAAGACCCACTCTCCAAGCCACTTCATAAACATGCAAGTTGGCACAGAAGACAACAAAATTATACTGGACAAGTGCTGACTTGCTTGGCTAGCAACTCCTGGATCGGGTAAGCACCCTCGAGGTTGAGAAAGGGTTGCCCCAAACACCAACTTGGTGCAAAATGAGTCATGGCCTATTCACCGACATGATCAACCGGTAGCTGCACGATCATGAGATCGACCCTCTCAAGATTCCTCTGTACACAAGAAAAGAGATTCCAATGACACACCTCAACAACTACCGGTCGGCTATTGCCTTCATGAACTGGTCCAACGAGGCATGGTGCCTCATATTCACCTCAATCCACACTAAATCCGCAAGAAACTACTTCTATCGATTGTATCACGATATAATTAACTCTCTTGTGCAAATCCAGACAATTTTCCTTAATTAGCTCATGATACAAATTGACCATTTGTTCTCATTGAGATACCCTTTCGTGCAGAAGCAAGAAGAGGTTGAGACACTACAAAAGTATGCATCTTGGTTTAGGTTTGAGTGTTCTTGAGTGCTAAGACAGATGTCAAAACAATATTCACTGCTTTGAAGGGCGGCCTCCAAGATTCCTAGTTCAGGTATGCGGCACATACGGAAGAATGGTTTACCTGTAATGAACTTATGAGACATGCATAATTCACGCCAAGGCTGAGCTATTTAACAATAAGTGAGACGTTGTATAAGCTATTACTTTAGGCCCAGCGATAGGAACTCGGTCAACATACGCAGGAATCCTTACACACAACCCTTGGCTCAGCAGCTGACACCAAGTGAGAACCACAACCAACATTCTCCGGAAACACTCATGTGGGACAAAAAGATCAACTAGTTGTTGTAAAATGCCCCTCAGTAGTCCTGGCACCCTCATATCAATACAATTAGTGGCAGCCCATCCATTTTTCTCCCTTAACCTCCAATCGAGCAAAAGAAGAATTTCTTCCTTGCTACAAGCACAACCAGTAGTTCTTTCACATCGAAGAGGGAGGAGCTAGGAAAGCTGGAAAGACAGTAGGGAAATTATGTCCTTCTTCAAGGAAGAAGAACGAGGGGTGATCTACCCACATGAAAACATGATCTTCATTTAAGCTGAGATCACTAACTATGATGTCAGTCAGATTATGGTATACACTAGCAACTTGATCAACGTAATCTTCATGGAGGCTTACTGATAAATCGGCATCATAGAATCCAATGTAGACCAGTATTCGACCTTATCCTTTGACATCACTAGGGACTCGATCGTACTAATCGGTACTATCACCGTCACTCTCTATGTTGGAACCATCCCCAAGTAAGCTACCATCCTAGCCCCATTTTTAGTCGTCGACTATTTAACTGTGTACAAATTCATCTTAGGACAAGGTATGATCAATCAACTCCAAGATGTCATCTTAACCTACCTGCTACTAATCAAATTCCCAACCGTCATGGGTATTGAACAAGTCTAAGGAGATCAATTGGCTATACGCACTTGCATATTCATTGAATTGGCATTTGAGGCTAGTCCCATTAGCCCTTAGAATGCTCAATATATTCAAGACGAACCCATCGAGGACCCATAGGACCACTCGAAAACATCAGACCCCCATCCCATTGTGGAAGTAGAGGAAGTCATCATGTCTCACAACTTTGCTGATTGGAAAGTTAAGATTAGCGGCACACTGAGTCCTACTCTCTACAATGACCTGATGAAATTCCTACGCCATAATTTCGTGGTTTTTACTTGGTCATATGCCGACATCCCCAGTATATCGACCAACATCATATGTCTCTGACTCAGCATCAACCCGGGCTTCAAGCTCGTTGAAGAAAAAAGGGAAATCTACAACCCCAAGCATGCCGAAGCAATGTGGTCCTCCTGAGGAAGCCCTCTAGAGCCTAGCTCAAGTTCATTAACTTCACCAATTTGAACAAGGCCTACTCAAGGACAGCTTCTCCCTGCCCAAGATTGACCAACTAGTCGCGGCCACAGCTAGGCACGAGCTACTAAGCTTCATGGATGCATACTTAGGGTACAAGTAGATCTTTATGCACTAGTCAACTAGATCCATGCCACATCTCAGTAAGAGAATGGTGGTCTACGTGGATGATATGCTAGTCAAGAGTAGGACAGCCGACAAACATATAGGTAACCTCTCTTTGTTGTTTAATGTTCCAAAGAGGTATAAGATGCGCTTCAACCTAGCCAAGTATTTCTTCGGGGTTGGCTTGGACAAATTCCTAGAACTCATGATCAGGCAATGAGGAATTAAGGCCAACCCCATGAAGATCAAGGCCTTCATCGACATAGAGCCCCCTCAATCCAAGAAGTACATCAAGAGCATCACAGGTAAAGTGGTAGCACTGACTCGGTTCATCTACAAGGCTACGGACAAGCCTATTCCTTTTTACAAAGCCCTCAAAGGAAATCTAAACACATTACCTGGAGTAGGGAATGCACGAAAGCCTTCACAAAGCTAAAGGAATACATGAGCAGGACACCCCTACTAGCTAGACTTGAGACTGGAGAGTCCTTGATTATGTACCTATCTGTCTCCATATCTGTGGTCAGCTCATATTAATCACGAAGAAGGACGGAGCTGAGCACCCATTGTAGTAAATAAGTTGAGCGGTCTAAGACAACGAGACAAGATACATTGACATCGAAAAACTTCGATAGGACCTTTGGGGCGGCAATAGAAGAAGTTGTGACACAACAATTCTAGGCTTTCAAGACTTCCAGAAAGACCCTTCTTATTTTGGCCGCGACTCTGATTGAGACTTACTAAGAGCAGAAGGTTGTTCCCCTTATCGGTAAGTTACTTTTCTCTTTGCAATGTGAAAAATCAAATGCACTTCACACTTTATTATGTATTTTTTTAATGTTTCAATTGGAGTTGATGATGTTGACCTAATAGTGGAAGGGGTTGATGATCCAATGGTCCTTGTCAGCCCTTCGAGTGAAGGCCTGATCATGGAAAAACTTGTAGGCCTCATGGAGCTGGATGTGGCATCTGCTTCCCCTGACTCTCCTGGTATTTTTTTTTAAATCCAAATTGCAATCTTCCCTGTGGATCTTATATTTCTCTATGTAAGCCTTTGTATTGTCATAGGTGCTCTGAGTCCCCCGTGTAAGTCTACTCGTAAGGGCAAGGAAATAGTATCCCCTTCATCGATGACAAAGACTACACCAGCCCCTGTCAATCCTTCTACCACATGGAGGAAGAGGAGAAGATATATAATTAGGGAGGATGACTACATTAATGATCTGTCTTTGGCAGAAATGTTGCAGATCATGAATAATCTAAAGCGCCAGAATCTTTCTCAAGCTTGTTCAGCTTCCCATTCCTCTGCCCCTGTTATTCGTCTTGAGTTTAGGTACCAAGCAAGCATTCCTCCTAAAACTGGTGTTCCCGAGCCAATACCTAAAACTAATTATGTCCCTCCATTTGAGCCTTCATCATCACAGAATTCATTCTTAGTATCCCCGACTCCAGTTGGTTAGGATCCTATGGCGACGGAGGTGCATTCAAAAAGTTTGACTAGCACTCCTACTCCCACTCCTTCTATTGAGATGTCGATGATTATTCTCAGGGAGCCTTCCCCGCCTCGGGTTACGTCTCCGACTCGCCCTTTGGTGGGCACAGATTCTTCTCATGCTCTAGATACTGGAACCAAGGCTGAAACGGATGTGGACACCAACCAGCTAGTGATAATACCATTCAAGTTCTAGAGTGTTTCTGGTTGGGCTCGTTCTGCAGACACCATTTCGGGAAGGGAGCTTGAGGACATAGCACGCTCACCTCCTCTGCCGCTTGTTAGGAAAACTTCAGAAGTGGCAATTGGTCTGGAAGACGTGCGTGGCAGTCCGTACACTCCACCCATGGTTACCCTAGAATGTGGCTCGGGTAGTATTGATCATAGGATCCCTCAAAATGCTAAACAATTATTCCCTATGCTTACTCTTTTTCCCGTGTTTCTTGGTTCTAACTTTTATCCTTGTCTCAGGCCCAAGATCCTCTAGAGGTTCCAATTCTAGAACAGGATGTCGCGTCGTTTCTTTCTTCCCCCTTTAGGATTTCGACCCTTGCCTCTACCACTAGTCCCTCTCGTTCTATTCAAGAGGTGATTTGACATACCTTTGAAGTTTGTTCCAGAGGGATGATGTTCAAGATTTAAGTGAAGTCAGGAATGCCTTGAATTCCGTCCATGATGCCTCACCGTTCTCCGATTCTATGATAGCCTAAGTTACAAACCTTTTGGTAGAAACTCCAAGACATGCCGAATTACAATTGGAGCACTACTTCCATTAGTGTAGTGAGGAGAGTGCCCGTATTGTTTTCCAGTTGATTGAAGAGGTTCAGAAAGTGGATAGGAGGTGATCTGCCTTTGTAGCAGTAGAAGCATGGCGATTGAAGCTTGAGTGGGACTACTAGTGATCGAAAGCTGTAGTGTGGGCCAAAGTTCAAAGTCTCCAAGATAAAAAAGGGCATGTACGAGCCGTAGTTGAGCAAGTCCATCAAGTATTTGGCACTGTTCAAAATGACGGCCACCTAGTTCGCCTAGGCGGCACCTAGCCGCTGGAAAGTGAGAAAACGCTCAGCATAACGGCTGCGGGCCTAGGTAGATTTGCGTATACATCCTTATATATATATATTTGTATAAGTTATTATATATATAGCTTTAGTTATATAAGTTATTTTATTTATTAAATACTTATTTAATAATATTAGTATTAATTAAAACAAAGAGACTAAATTAAAAATATAGAATGTTGTATAATAAAATTAATAAAAAACTCACATTTTCAACATTTATGATTTCTAATTCAATTTATTTATTTAGATAATTAATTTTTTATGGAATTAGTTGATAATATTTATTATATTATTAGTTTATTGAACATTTTCTTTTTTAAAAAAAAACCTGACAGCCTAGGTGTTAGACCCCTATCGATTGTCCTAGGAGCGCCTAGTGCTATTTTGAACCTTGGTATCTGCTGAAGTTTGTATGTCCAAGTTTGGGCTTCCGTCCATGCTGGAGTTTCTTTAAGAACAATAGGCCTAATTTAAATTTTACTTTGATGCATGGCCTTCTCCTACTGTAATCATCACAAAGATATTCTGACGATTCGAGTCGAGTCCCACACCTCACATCATGACGCTATAGAATTACTCTCACATCCTCCATCAAGCATTCTTCTAAAATGCCTGAAAATCTCTTCCCGTCATGGCCTCAAGCTCATAGAATTCTAACTGATCGGTGAACTCAGTGATGATTCGAACGAGGCTCCAAAGGAAATTGGATGAAGTCTACTTTGATAACCGCTTCCTCAAGTGAATCCTAAGGGAATGATAGGTCCTCTGGTGAAATGCCTGTACTGTTGTAGAGGCAGAGGCTCGATCACAAGAGGTGATCCTTCAGGATCTTCGGGAAAGGAAGGATGGAGTAAAATTGAAACTTGCAGCCAACGCCATTGAAGAGAAGAATCAATCTATCTAGTGTGGGCAGAATGTCCTCTACACCCTGGAGCAAGCAATGATAGGGGTTTCTTTCGTTGTGAGTGAGCGCTCAGACTAATGAGCAGTCCCATCTCAATTAGAATCTCCATTCCGATGATTAATCCCTCATACTTCACTTGATTGTCAGCTATCTTTCCAATCCAGCTTAAACGAAAATTGGTGGGAGACCCCTTCGGGAACGATTAAGCATATCCCAGCCCTGGCTGAATCTTTAGTTTTAGATCCATAAAAAATACAATTTCCACGGAAATATTGTTAACATGCCAACACCTGGAATTGGTTCTCTTCCGATGTCGACGCCTGGATATTCAACTAAGAAATTAGCAATGGCTTCGCCCTTCAGTGCCTTCTAGGGCACACATTGGAAGTTGAACTTGGATAAGGCCATGGTCCATTTGCTTATTCTCCCCCTCAAGATAGGCTGTGATAACATATATTTCATCAAATTAGTCTGGCAATGATCCGAATTCGTGAAAGGTAACATAAAATGTCTCAACTCGATGGCCATAAAGTACAGTGCTAGGCATAATTTCTCCACTGGCATATACCTTTCCTCGACCTCTGTTAAGGTCCTACTCAAATTGTAGATCGTCTACTCCTTATTTTCCTCATTGTCTTGTGCCAGCAAGCTCCCGATGGTGTTTTATGATGATGATATGCATAACTTCAAAGGCCTTTCTGCCTTGGGTGGCATTAGACCTAGAGGTTTGGATAGATAATCCTTGAGTTTTTCAAAAGTGATTTGATGCTTCTCCTCCCACTTGAACTCTTATGTGTCCTTGATCTTCACCAACAAGGAAAACGATTGGAATTTCCTTAATAGGTTGGCTATGAATCGTCTAAGGAAGTTGACCTTCCCAAGTAGGCTTTGAAGTTGTCTTTTGTTATTGGGTGGAAGCGAATCCATGATTTCTTTGGCTTTGTTCTTATCCACCTAAATTCCTCTTTGATGGACCAAGAAACCCAAGAAGTTTCCTGCTTGGAATCTGAATGCAACTTTTTTGGGATTCATTTTCAACCTATACTATCTCATTTCCAGAAAATCATGTTGAAGGTCTTTGATATTTTCTCTCGTTCCTTAAGCTGTAACTTTCCCATACGATGTCCAATTTCGACGTGCCGCCTGTCTACAGACTCATATTGTCTTGATCTACATAATGGACATCGATCCACGTGCATTTGACCTACTGGGCCAAAAGTTAACTTTTTTCACCCTTTCTAGGGGCAAAATCGTCATTTTACCCCTATCGTCCAATAATCCTTGATTAATCCCAATTAATGCTTAATTAATCTCGTAAATTCGGGACGGGTCGTTATAAAATAAGTTTAAAGATAACTACATTTAAATCTTTTAGAAAGATTTCGCCTCGACTCTAATCCTGACTAGGCAACTCTCAATTTGCACACAAGAATCCTAGCACCTTTACATAGTTTTAACAATCGTGATTACACTTATAATTTTGAATTTGAATCAATAAGACGTTTTTTTAGCTCAATTCCAACATTTTTTTTTCTCTTTCTTTTCATTTATTTTTTTTCCTTTGAACGCAAAAATTATGTTTCCAATAACATTCAATCGTTTTTTTTTCTTGAATGCAAAAATATTTCGCTTCAACATTCAAAACTCTTTTTTTTTTCTTAAGTTGGAATTGAACTAAATTTCTTTTTAAAGATGGCACACCATTATCTAACTTGGATTTTCATGATCTTCAATTTTAAGCAACGTTAGTACAAACCTAAGTTATAGGGCATGGCCAAAACATAGGGCTAATGTTTAGGATGGATTGTGATCTAGGTAATGAAAGAAAAAGCTTAAGTGTTTGGCTTCAAAGTTGGTTAATGGAGCACACAAATGGGTAGGATAAAAACTTAATTAGGGTTCAAAGTTGGTCAATCGCCTCGATTTTCGTGTAACTATAAATAGTTCCCAAAATTGTTCTTAACCTGTAATTTTTCCGTACGATGTCCGATTTCGACATGACGTCTGTCTACGGACTCGTATAGTCTTGATCTACGTAATCGACTTTAGTCCACGTGCATCTGACTTCTTAGGCCAAAAGTCAACTTTTTCCCCCCTTTCTAGGTGTAAAATCGTCATTTTACCCCGATCATTCAATAATCCTTCATTAATCCTGATTAATCCTTAATTAATCCCATAAATTTGGGACAGGTAGTTACAATCACCCTCCTTAAAATAATTTCATCCTCGATATTCCAATTGACTCTATTCAGCACCAAAACTATGGTAATCCAATCCTGTCTCTTGCCCGAGGTACGCGTCCAACCTCTAACCACAATACTCAACAACAATCAAACGTCAACTACAATCCAACGGTCAATTCTGCAACTCAGCGTATCCTCCGTGACTGTATCTGATAGTGACCTGCCGTCACTAGAAACCTCAAATGCTCAATCTCAAGTCTCAAATGAGACATCGATACTCGCCGATCTAACCTGTCAAGCAAGTAGGTGTAGTCAGAGTTCAGTCTGACAATCCTACTTTGCCAAGCTGACATCCTGTTCAGAATTCAGTCTCACAATTCTGCTCAGATCCAAGTTAACCCTCCTGCTCAGCATCCAATTTGATAATCCTACTCCTGATCCTGCTAATATCAAGCTGACAATCCCGCTCAGTATCCAATTTAACAATACTGCTCCTGATGAGAATCACAAGTCCTCTATCTCATTTGACGGTCTCTAACCGTCAAACACCCGCATGACGCACCATCGTGACCAGCTAGTAACTCACAGCTTTGTAGTTTCCCCTTGAAACACTATCGAGACACTCGACTAACTCTAGAGTCCTCGTACAGTACCTCGTCTCGCTCATCAACCAATGTTGTGATCCTGACTCCTCTTGAGTCCCAAACTGTCATCTCACTCATCATCTTGATATCCTCAGGATGTATCCAGACCCTATCAGATACTTACTCTAGCCGAGATAATCACAAACATAAACGATAGGGTTCCTCGGGCCCATCCCGGCCTTGATCTCCATGCTCACACCTTCTCTGAACCCTCTAAAACCACTATGCACTGGCGCATAATATTCGATGTCCAGTCTTCGTACTCAATGTACAATCAACATCCGATAACCATACCATGTCTATCTCGTACTCAATCTGATGATCGTACTTTATCAATCAGGCTGATCGATACTCAACAATCACACTATCAAACTTGCATTACTCTTAGGTGCATCCACATCATATCAATCATCTCGGTACTACTCATAGGCTTTCTCAAGGACTGCACTAACGTAATGTCCGAGCTACGTACCAATATCCATAATCAATCCACGCACCACCACAATTTCGGATTTGATCCATCTATCATCTGGTTGACATGCTAATAATAATCCATCACTAGAACCTGTATGTCCGACCTCTGCTTTGGACATACCATACACTATACTCAACGTCCTCTCTGAGTTCTTCTAGTCACCTGACCAGCTTCAGAGACCAACCAACATACGTCTAACAAGACTTACAACTCTAAACCTCGACCCCCATCCTAATGATGCAAAAGGTCGGATCCTGAAGTTGTGTTGACAACCTCTAATCTAGAAATGATTGTTGGAAACACGCCAAAGGATATAAATACGAGGATAACCTCCACCCAGCTATCAATGACACTCATCTAGTCTGAGTGAATCCAAGCTCAATCATCGTGGTTGGCCGACGCTAATCCAACATTATCTCTATCCTCTTGATCATCTCGATCCATAACCAAATAAGTCCAAAAACGTTGCGATGTATAAGCATTTCGACCCACGATCAACTCGATCATCAATTTCCTCGATCCACAACCATCCACACACCTCGATCCATAACCATCCACACATATCTCGATCCTCTCAATCCTCAATCACCGCGACCCTCGGTCGATCCACACTAGTTCTCTTAGCCATCATCACATTTCCATACCACCAACACGGTTTAATACAAATCTAGTGCTCACTCATCATGTCAGGTGACACCAAGCACCATCTTCTTTTCAAGTCATTCAAATTTGGTTCACAGCCTGGTTGTCAAGCTCCTACACGCACTTTGAACCCAAGAGAAATTGCAATCATGTTACAAACATGACTTCTAGGTATGCTTCCACCAATAGCCTCTGTTAATAGCTATTGTAGTACTTTTCCCACAGTCGTATCAATCTTCCAATCAGCTTGACTTTTACAAGCTTATACATCCCCGAGTGATGAGAAGTTCACTAAGAACTTCCACAATAAGGAGTACTAGTTCCGCACGATTTCCTCGTTCAGCTGTCTCGTCATGACTAACTCTCAAAGTTCCATCGAACATCGACAAGGAACATTGGGGTTCCCAACAGTGACATTTCAAGTCAACTGAACCCCAAATCCACTAATCCTGTAATTGTACCCTCATTGATCTCAACTCTATTAGTACCTTCCGACAAGGTGGTTTCAAACTGGGTTACGGTCTGTCTTCTATTGATGGGATATGTGGTTCTATCACCGTACTTGCCTGAGTAGTAGTTCCCACGTCCTAACTCTATGGAATCAACCCCTACTGCACACAACACTCGTGCAATCTGTCCAAAGATAATTATGGTGCTTGTCACTAATCCACGAATATCCCGTTCCTCCAGTAATCCAAGCATACCCCAAGCTGGGTTGGATACTTAAATCTCACTGAGCCATTCGGGATCCTCTTTGTCCCACTCAGCGGTCAAGAAAATGGTATTCACGTCCTCTCAACACATTCGGCATCCTCCGGAATCATCCGATCAATGCTGAGATTATGTCTACTCATTTTGATTAATGTTGGATTTCATCCAACTCTCCTCAGTCAGCTTCACTAAGATAGTGTGAAAACTTAACACAATTGCCATCGACCAAGGCTCATCGTCTCTATCTTCGTTGTACACAGTGTTAACGGAGCTAAAACCCTAAACCTCTTCTCATATGAAGTAGCAATCACATACCTCTACACCAAACGTAGGAACCTCACCTCTCGGCAACCAGACACGATTGACGAATCCTCATCGTCTCAGTCGTCACTTGAACATGAACATACCAAAATAAGGTCACAACCCTCTGCTCGTACCGAACATCCGTCCAATTTCCTGCTCATGTCAAAGGAACTCCGCATCTTGAGATACAATCCACCTCTAAAGATAAATTTCATATCTCTCGTATCTCGACAAGACTAGGGTGAAAATAACGTAGTACGTCCCTCTAACGTCCCTCGAACGTCACCCAACACTCACTAATCTCATCCACGTCCATCCATAGCAATGTCTTCCACGAACCTGGTGCAGACCAATCCAGGAAGCTCATTTCTATGGAAATCAAGCACTCATGTGGGCCCTATAGCCCATACAATCCGCTCACACGTACAATCCACTAATCGGACCTAGCTCCAATCCACAAGTACCATGCTCCTGGTCACCTATTCAACCGTCTTCAAACTAGGGTCATCAACGACTCCAGCTGCTACCTATAGCACATCTATCCTGACCAATCCTCTGTCACGACTCTGGAGATCATGATACTGGCATGCACTCAACCTGTAACTACTACCCAAGGGTCTCATCCACTCGTAACTCTACGGCTCTTAGCCACTGAGCCCACAAGAAACTCAATCCTCCTCGAGTCCAATACTACTAACCACGACATCCAATGCCAAATAGGACCTACAGATAGGTTCATTGCCACTTACTTTCCTATTATTACCCTCGCTATCATGTTGATGATGGGCTGTTGTTATCGTAGAGACATCACATCCAATATATACGCAACACCACGAGAATAACCTGGAGCTCTGATACCAAACTCACACGACCCATCCCAAACCCCCTCGATTATCGTGGGATGTGCCATGCTTTCGTCTGGCACCACATGCCAGACCAGGGATGAAACTGTAACCCGCTCGTGGTTACCAAAATACGCAATGACTTGTGGAGTTTGCAGCAGCATGTGATGTCTCGGTCTCTGCTATAGCCCGCATCCGCGATCAACCTGAAGGGTATCAAAAACCATACAAATTTGTGAGTGGATAAAAATAACAGTTTAGAAAATCATTTAATGAAAAGACATTTATACATGTCACTTAAAAAGTATGCATGCATCAGAAAACAAGTATTTCAAATACTTTCTTAAAAGAAAATCATTTTTTTTCAAATCAAAACACAGTGAAAAATGCTTCTCAATCAAAGCCATTTCCTCAGTAGGGTCTCAGCCCAAAACTAAATCACATAAGGTCTCAGCCCAAATCAAAGCCACGTGGGATCTCAGCCCAAAACAATTCTCATAAATCATCTCAATAGGACATCTGCCCGAACATAGACTTACATTCGGAGTCTCATGAAACCATGTTCACCAATCCTCTTTATCCAATATCCAATCATCTTACATCATCACCAGTCACGAGTGGTCGGATCCCATGGCTCGACATCTAGGTGCTCTAACTCAAGATCACACATCACACATTATGGTCGACATCCGAGTGATGGCATCTACAGGATTGGAACCCTTGGCTTGATGTCTGCAAAATGTCCATCTATGACACTCCTGCAGGCAGTGTTCCTGTGGCCTCTCGAGGATCGCACATCACACATGATGGTCGACGCCCGGAGGCTATCATCACATCATAGAGTATGGTCGTGTGGAAAACATTTCATAAATCATCTCAAATCATCCCAAAGTGGCCCACTCCCGAAATATAGTTATCAAATCAGTTTCCACAAAACCATCATAAAAATAGCGCTCAGAAACACTTCATAAAACTAAGATTCCTCGAATCCTCTAAAATCCAAATTCGTAAATCCATAATAGGGTCACACCTCTAAATCTCATAAATCATAACTAGGTCACAAGCCTGATATATTCCACGTTTGACTATACTCTAAGCCAAACCATAAATCAACTAGGACACAAGCCCGAAATACATTTCCAAATTCGAAAACCATTTCATTATTCAAAATCACCTTTGACTATCATCCGAGTCAAAGTCTAGATCAACAATATCTCATGCCTGAAATACCAATTTCACGCATCTCCGTGAAAAAACTTAAAACCGATAATCAAATCCTTAATTTCACGCCCCTCTATGAAACTATTCAAATCACATAAATCACATGCACATAGAAAATTCGGCTCAAGCCCGAAGTATCATATAAAACATAAATCTCGAAAATACATGAATAACAACATTTCCTACGAAATGCTCAATATCAAACACAAATCGTATGCAACCAGTGCATCTAAAACCATGTTCATAAAACATATAAAACATTTATGCATGCATCATATTTATAAAGAAAAGGTTCACTTGCAAACCATCCGTGCTGCGCACCTGCAATCCCCGTTGTAAACCACTCCGAGGCTCATCCACAATCTCCGAGACATCCAGACCTATCCAAATCATGCCCAATGGTCACTAACAGCATATACAAGTCTATACCATAAACCTTTAAAACTCCTAGAACAGTAAACGTGTCTCAAACCCACTTCGCGAGGTTAAAAACGTCAAAACCTTTCAAACAAGGCCGGTTAGACCTTAAAATTCATGCCCACTTGCCCTCACGCGTCGGTCAACACTAATGTCACATATTGACGTCACCTCACAACTCTGACATTTGACAGTCTGACAACCTAAACTGTGGCAGTGCCTGATCGGTGCCACGTGTCCTGCCATGTGTCACTAACAGGTCTGAAAATCTTTGACACCGTCTCACATGGCACCATCCCACTGGTCCACATGGCCTGAAATTATTGTTGTGGACCCGCTACGTTAACTACCACGTCACCTAACAGATCCTGACACACTACCACGTGGAACCCACTCACTGGTATATGGTCTGACATGGCTGACGTGGACCTGCCATGTCAACTGCTGACTGAATTGGCGGTTGGCCATGTGGCTTGATATGGATAACGTGGAATGTAAGACACGTGTCCTGGTGGGAACGGTGAATAATCCCATATTCCTGCGAGGGGGGAATTGTCTTGGAAGGGAATGGTGGTGTGCCTTAAAGGTGTAGGCACACACCTATCAAGCGCGAGGGCATCTGGGAGCTCACTGCTTTGGATTCCTGGGGAACTCCAAAGTTAAGCAAGTGGAGGCTGGTGCAATCCCATGATGGGTGACCCACTGGGATGTTGCACCGTGAGCTCCTGGGAACAAAACCCTTTGGGCTGGGCTGGTTCGGCTAGTGAGTCTAAAGGGGACAATATCGTGTTAGATAGAGTCGGCCATTGCATAACTCTAATCTAAACGAGACCTTTTGGAAGCTCAGTGGCTTTGGGTTCGGTTGGAATTCTAATGTTAAGCAAGTTGAGGCTTGTGCAATCCCATGATGGCTGACCCCTAAGGGGTGTGGATTGTAAGACCTGTGTCCTCGAGGGAACAGTGAACAATCCCACATTCCTGCCAGGGGGGAATGGTCTTGGAAGGTAATGGTGGTGTGCCTTAAAGGTGTAGGCACACACCTATCTAGCGCGAGGCCTTCTGGGAGCTCACTAGCTTTCGATTCTTGGGGAACTCCAAAGTTAAGCGAGTGGAGGCTGGTGCAATCCTATGATGGGTGACCCACTGGGAAGTTGCACCATGAGCACCCGGGAACAAAACCCTTTGGGCTGGGATGGTTCAGCTAGTGAGTCTAGAGGGGACAATATCGTGTTAGATAGAGTCCGCCGCTGCGCAACTCTGATCTAAACGAGGCCTTTTGGGAGTTTAGTGGCTTTGGGTTCAGTTGGAATTCCACAGTTAAGCGAGTTGAGGCTGGTACAATCCAATGATGGGTGACCCCCTAGGAAGTTGCACCGTGAGCGCCTGAAAACAAAAATGTGAGGGTAAGGGCAAGGAAGCCCAAAGCGGACAATATCGTGCTAGATGAGTCGGGTCTTGACCGAGAAAGGTTGGGTCCTGACATGGAATACAACGCCATCACCTTCAACCTATCATCGGGTCGACTCGTTTATTTGTAATGGGTTAATTTGACCTGTGACGTCAACTCGACCAGAACTCAGCCGTCCGACCACCGTTTTTCTCCATTTCTCTTCCTATACACTTGTCTCACTCCCAGAAATGGTTCTACAACCTCAAAATCACGAAACAATGGCTGAGATTACCTTGTCAAACTCGAGGGTAGTAAACGATCCAGCCGTCACTATGGCTCGAATCTCACCTCGCAGGCCCAACTCAAACCTACGACACTTCTCGGCTTCAGTAGCCACAAACGCAGGAGCAAACCGAGACAACATCTGAAACTTCTGTTCGTACTCAGCCACACTCAGATTCCCCTGTTGAAGCTACAGAAACTCAGCCTCCTTGGCATCTCGGAAAGAACGAGGGTAATACTGATCTAGGAACCTCTCCCGAAACGTCTCCCAGGTCACCGTGTGGGCGTCCCAACCAGACAACTCGAGGGCATACCCCCACTCGTACGCCGCACCATCCAGTAAGAACGTAGCTAGTAACACTCGCTCCTCCGGTGGGCAATGCATCACTGCAAAGATCCGCTCAAGTCTCGTGATCCACCTCTCCTCAGGATCTGCCCCACCACTAAAAGTAGTAGCCCCGAGCCGCTGGGCTCGCTCAATCGTAGCACTCTCTGTCCCCCTAGCTGCTTCGTCTTCAGGTCGTGGAGAGGGTTTACGCCTCGAAGGCATCGTCAACGGCACGCTGAAAGAGGCATAGAAACAGTCAAACAACCTAATACAACCTCACAGACCGAGAAACTCGACAATCCTATGCTTTAATACCAATTGTCAGGACCTACCCCGGTTTCACCCCGAAAACCGAGGTAAACCTTGCTCCCGTCTGACACTCCGACACAAAATTAACGTAACTAAGGTAAACCACCCCAACAAGCACAGTCAGACGCAGGAGAAACTACAAACATCCCGAAGTCAAGTTTTACAGAGCATAGTTCTAAATACAAAAGAAAGAAAACCGATAAACTAGATACACGCACACGGAAAATTTACAACACTTCGGGATCCCTCTCGTGACTTCTATGCCTCAGACGCTGTCTCGACGCCGAAACCCCGCTCTAGCTCCACGACCTGGAGGGCAATTTAAAACCAGAAAAAGGTGAGTGGACCAAAATAAAAGAAAAGTTTCCAAAACCATTTATAAGAAAACCGGGTTTGGCCCTCCGTTTTGAAACCACATGCATAACCTAGTTATTAAAACCGTTATCAATCACGTAAACCTCATCATAAAAATAGAAACACTATAAAAACAGTTGTAGGAATCATATCATCAGCGTCATAAAACTGTATCAGAAAGCATAAGTACCAAGCCATAACAAACCGATCAAACCTGCTGGATCTATCCGAGTCTATAAACTCCCGAGTCTTTAAACTCAATCCTGGCCTCAATAATATCCGAGTCTTTAAACTCCCGGGTCTTTAAACTCAACAGGCCTACGGGAGAAAGATCAATATATCCGAGTCTTTAAACTCCCGAGTCTTTAAACTCAATCCAGGTCTTTAAACCCAATCCGGGCCCGTCCCCCGTCAATCATAATCCGGGTCCTTAAACCCAATAACCAGATCCAAAAAATCCAATCCAAAACCATTGAAAACCATTTACCAATCCACATCCAAACCCGAATCTGAAATCCCCGGTCTGATGCCCTTCCGGCATCCAGAACCGTCATTCCGAGCCTAAATCCGGAATTCCACTTTTCAACTTTAAAACCAAATTCCGCTTACCGAAATCCGATTTCAAAACCGAAAACCCTTGATCATCGAAATCATGTTCCAAAATCCCTTTATAACCATTAAAACCACTTATCCATTGAAATCCTAAATCGATAACATCATATTCAGAAATCATACTTTTCCTCGTAAAACGTGCTGAAAACCGAACTTCCTCGAAAAACGTGTAATTATGTAAAATCAACAAAGCATATCCGATAAACATAAAATCATAATTAAAACCATAAAACAATTATAGAAAAACAGTTATGCATGCTCGAGTTTAAGGAAAGGGTCCACTCACAGTACCAAGCCCTCAATCGCGTCCCGAACGTCTCGTACGTTCCTCTGCTTCCTCGGGAAGTCCCGATCCTGTCAACAATCGCCAAAGTACGTTACTAACACGTCTACTAAGACTCCTAATTCTCCTCAAAAAATCCCCGGATCTTAAACGTAACGAACCGAAACCCTAAACCTTCACCCTCGCGGAACTACATCGAATCGACATCCGAACAACCCGAAACCAATTCCATTAGACTCGTCACAACTCCTAGACCAAAAACCAAGTTGACCGTTTTCCCAACCACCGCAGCACGCGCCCCCACGCGCCGCCCAAAGTGGCTGTGTGTGGCCCTCACGCGCCAACTACAGTACCATCGTCTTCCTCGAGTCGACCCGGTCGACTGGCCTCTGCAATTCGAACCGGCGAGGAGGGTTCACCGCCGTACCTGCACCAAAACACCTCCTTTCTTCACCATCCTCTTCGTCCCGTCCTAAGCTATCCATCCCTATACTCTAAACACCTCGACTCAACCTAAAACCTGTCGACTCAAGCTCAAACAGAAACCCGAACACTGCCCCTGTTCGATTATGCCCCAAAATTACGATTATGCCACTAATTTCCTAGACTCGTAACTCACACCTCGTAAGTCCGATGAATACGTGCCGCCTGTCATCGATCTCAGGACGATGAGATCTAGCTAACCATCCTAGGTCAACGTGTCAAAACCCGATCGTACGAAAAGTCAAATTTTCCCCTATTTTAGCCAAATTACGGTTATGTCCTCAACCTTCCGAACATCATAACTTCCTCCTCGGATGTCGGAATCGGGCGTGCCACCTGTCTACGGATTCGTGACGTCCTAAACTACGTCCTGGTCATCGGTCAAAGTCCATTTGACCACCCGAACTAAAAGTCAACTTTTTGTCCAAACTAGGGGCAAAATCGTCATTCTACACTAACGATCCCATCGAGACCAACTAATCCCCGATTAAGCTCACTAATCACATCTTAATCACGGTCTTAACCCTAATTTCTGGGACGGGTCGTTACACTCAGCCGTCCGTCGCCGTCTCTGTCTCTCCCTCTCGACTCACTCTCAGTCTCTCTCTCTCAGGAAACTGCAACAGAAGAAAAACAATGAAGGGAAATGGAGTTCGGGTTGTTCGATCGAAATGGAAGAAAGAAGGGATGTTGTATGTATGTGTTTGTGTGGACCAAAGGATGGGTGACACTTGTCACTCATCTATTTGTCCAGGCCAGATCTTTTAGGGCCACTAAAGACAAACCCAAAAGTCAATCACCTCGATTTTCGTGTAACTGTGAATAGTTCTCAAAACCTTTCTTGGCCCATAACTTTCTTGTACGATTTTTGATTTCGACGTGCGGCCTATCTACGAAATCGTATCGTCGTATCGTCTCGATCTATGTAATAGACTTCAGTCCACGTGCATTTGACCTCTGGGGCCAAAAGTCAACCTTTTCACCCTTTCTAGGGGAAAAATCGTCATTTTACCCCGATCGTCCAATAATCCTTGATTAATCCCGATTAATCCTTAATTAATCCCGTAAATTCGAGACGGGTCGTTACAAAAAAAGTTTTAAAACAACTACATTGAAATGCTTTAGAAAGATTGTACCTCAACTCTAATCCTCACTAGGCAACTCTCCATTTGCACACAAGAATCCTAGGCATACACTCAATCAAGCATATGTGATGAATTTATGTAAGGAAATCAAATATAATCAGATATGAACATTCAATGAAAGAACGAATAATTTCTGATAATAGATCTCATGAATGGAATTGAAAATTAAGAATGTAGATACATACCTCAACTCCAAGCATAATTTCCCATAAGATCCGTTAGGTCTTCAATTAAGGTTGTAATGAGGCAAGGCTTATGGTTAAAGAACAAAGGATATAGATTTTAAAGAACCTAGGTTGTACCAAGGCATGAAGTACCATGACTTCAACTTTTCTTGAACTTTAAACACTTTAAAGCACGTTCACATAGTTTAACAATCGTGATTACAGTTATAATTTTGAATTTGAATCAATCACATGTGTTTTAGCTCAATTCCAACATTATTTTCTCTTTCTTTTTTTTCTTTTTTTTTCGTTTGAACACAAAAATTATGTTCCCAACAACGTTCAACGCTTTTTTTTTCTTAAGTTAGAATTGAATTAAATTTCCTTTTAAAGATGGCACCATTATCTTACTTGGATAAAATTATTTCTTTCATGATCTTCAATTTTAAGCAACCTTAGCACAAACCTAAGTTATAGGGCATGGCCAAAACATAGGGCAAGTGTTTAGGGTGGATTATGATTTAGGTGATGAAAGAAAAAACTTAAGTGTTTGGCTTCAAAGTTGGTTAATGGAGCACACACAAGGGTCGGATAAACACTTAATTAGGGTTAAAACATACATAACCTACATTATCTCTTATGGTAGTGCACCTACATAAAAGATTAGTTCTTTAATAGTCAATTCAAATAATGATAATGAGATCAAAAATTATGAACAAAAATCGAAGAGTGTTTAAGAGTAGAAACGAAATAAATCCCTCACAAAAATGGCAATAGGCTCAAAAACATACAAGGGTAGTCTCCACTAATTTTCTAAAAGTCATTTAAACATAATCATCTTGTCTACTTAATCACATAAAGTATGGTATTGTGAAGTGCATAATTATGATACAAATTAAATATGGCATAACCTTAATAAAGCATTGACAATCAACTTGACATATACACCCTTATTAATAAGCAAAAAGCAATGAATTTAATAAAATATTTTTTTTTATATTTGTTTTAAAATTTTTTTCTTTTACGAAAATAAATAAATAAACGAATTGTTTTTTAACTCGTCAAAAATCCCCTTTCCAAAAATATTTTTAAATTTTTAAATGAAAGTCTATACCCCCAAATCTAAATTGAACATTGTCCTCAATGTGATAAAACAAAGATTAAATGAAAATAATAAAGTTGATGCTTGGCATCAAACAAAAATAAGAAGGACAAAAAGGAAAGGAAAGCTCTAACTGGATTGGGTTGACTCCCAATAAGCACGTACCTAAAAAGAAAAAAACAAACAAACAGAGTTAATCAACAATCTAAGATATATAGACACCGTTCAGGGACAAAGTCCCATGAAACATCGCCAAAAACTTGTTGGATAAAATAGACAATATAAATATGAAATCTATTCTATTCAGTTTAACCTTACAAGTGCACAAATCATGAAGATGATATAGCAAATAAACAAGGGTCGAATCCCACAAGGACTTGTCTTAACGTTTAATCCACATCATTGCTTAGATTAATTAATTAACTAAGTTATTTATTAACAATAAAATAAAACACAAACGCACGCACACAAGGGGTGATAGGACCCATCCCAATCCCTCTGAATTATCGTGGGATGTGCCTGCTCCCGTCTGACACTGCGTGTCAGACCAGGGATAAACTCGCCACCCATTCGGGGTTAGCCAGAGTACGCCAGGATCAGTGGTGGCATGTGATATCTTGATCTCTGTTACAGCCCGCATCCGCGATCAACTCGAAGGGTATTAAAAACCATAAAAGCTGTGTGTGGACAAAAGCCAACCAATTTATAAAAACGGTTTATCGAAAAGACATTTATACCCTTCATGTAAAACCATGCACACATCATAAAACAACCTTTCAAATACTTTCTCGGAAGCAAGACGTATTGCTTCCCCAAATCAAAACTCAGTGAAAAATGCTTCTCAATCAAAGCCAGTACCTCCGTAGGGTCTCAGCCCCAAAACCAAATCATGTAAGGTCTCACCCCAAACAGAAAACACGTACAGAGCCTCAGTCCAAATCATAGAACACGTGAGAACTCATCCCATCCTCATCTCAGTGTCAGTCACGATGCCAATCCTAGTACATATGCAAATAGCTCAAGACCTCTCATAATCCTAGCATTCCGCTATGAACACATCACCCGCCACGACCATCTCTAGATCATTGTGAACACATCACCGATCGATCTCAAATAAATCAGCACTCCTAAGTCGAGCCTCCTTCAGCCATAACCTCCAGCGGCTGCTCGACAACAGGTAGTGCATCATGACCTCTCCAGAAGGAACACATCCGCAGTCCGGAGACGAGCGTCATATCATCCAGGACTCGAACCTGAATATCATCGACCAGGACTCTAGCCCGATCATCCAGAACTCTAATCCGAATGTCATCATAACTGGGACTCTAACCTGATCGTCCAAGACTCTAACCCTTAAATCATCAATAAGGTCCAAGCCTGAAATATCCCAGAATTCTTTGTCTCCTATCAAATCCACAACTTAGTCTCATGCCTGAAATATCTTTCATAAAACTCACAATTGGGTCACAACCCGAGTTACCTCACGTTTGACTATACTCTAAGTCAAACATCAAATCAACTAGGTCATAGGCCCGAAAGATATTTCCAAATCCTAAAACCATTTATCATTTCCAAAACACTTTCAAATCATTATTGACTTCACGCTAAGTCAAGGTCTTTCAATTGGGTCTCATTTCTGAATCTTGATTTCACGCATCCCCGTGAAATCCTTTAAAATTGTTTCTCAAATCATTGATTACACGCTTCTCCGTGAAACCCTCAAAATCATGTAAAACATATGCGCATAGAAAACTTGGCCGAAACCCAAATACAACATAAAATAGAAATCTCGAACTATGTGCAATAACACATTTTCCTCTGAAAATGCCAAACAATTCAAATTGAAATCACATGCACTCATGGCATCTAAAATCATGTTCATAAACACTTATAAAACATTTATGCATGCATCATGTTCACAAAACAAAGTCCACTCACAGACCGCCCAAGCCGCGCCTCGATACTCGTGTCATATGCCTCTTCGAGCTAATCCAACCTATCTGGGTCATCCGGACCTGTACAAAACACACTCAAAGTTTACTACCAACCTTGAAAAGGCCTAATCAATAACCCCCAACATTCTCGGAAAAATCAACGTGTCCCAGACGCGCTTCCCTATGCTTTAAACCTCAATTTGACCAACCTAACGATCTCCGATAAACTCGAAATCATCACCATTGGATTTGTATCGTCGGAACCTTTAAAAAGTTAATGCTAATGTTAGCAATCAATGGTCAAAGTCAAGGGATGACGTCATCTGACATTTTACACGTGTCAATCTGATAAGTCAGGTTTACCATGATGACCTCATCTGACGACATCATCGATGTTGTCATCTCATCCCTGTGCTCTGTTCGGGCCAACCCACATCTCTGAAATCTGGTCACGCAACCCGCAGACCCGACCCGGTCCGTTCCTCCACCTCCGTCCACAAAATCTCTCCGCTCTCCGACGATTGTGATTGCCATAAGCCCTAGAATGGTTCTACAAACTCAGAAATCCCAGGAAATGGTTCGAAGTTACCTATTCGAATGGTGAACAGTGATCACCAATTTCCTTCCTCCGTTTCCTGTCGATTCCGACCACCGTTGCCCTCAAAACTAGTTCCAATCGAGTGGTCCATGTCCCTAGAACATTTTAGAATCAATCTCATCCTTCATAACACACCCAAAATTCACTTTCAATTTTTGAAATAAACATGGTTTACGAGTTTCGATTTACCTTCCTCTGATGTTGTCTCTGACTTTCCTCAGCCATCCATCTGTCTCAGTCCCTCACCCTCAGTCACTCAGTCATCATAGTAGGGGATGGGATGAGGTGGTGGTGTGGGTTGGGCGTTTGTGGTTTTTGGGCATAAAACACAAGGAAGATGGAGGAATGCATGTATGTGTGTTTGTGGGTAATGGATGAGTGACACTTGTCACTCATCCATTGGGACGTCTCAAAATATTTGGGCCCCATATAAGACAAAGGGCACTCATCTCGTAAAACGTGCAATAGTACCCAAAACGTTCGTGATAACTTTCCTGCCGAATGTCCAATTTTGACGTGCCGCTTGTCTACAGACTCGTATCGACTCGATCTACGTAATGATTCTCAGTCCACATGTGTTGGACCTCCCGGGTCAAAAGTTAACTGTTTGCCATCCTTTAGGGGCAAAATTGTAATTTCACGCAGAACATCCGATAATCCTCGACTAAGTCCCGATTAGTCTCGCTAATCCTTGCTAAATTCTTAATTAATCCCGTAAATTTGGAACGGGTCGTTACATGGGGGGTTTTAAAGATTATTAAAAATAACAAAAAATAAAATTAAAATAAGGCTTAATACACTAAGGCCTCGTTTGGTATGCCATACTATACTGACTATTTCAATCGGATAGACTAATCTGCCCACCGGATAGACTGATTATTTAGTCGGGCGTTTGGTACTTTTCCGGATTAGAATGTCGACTATATTATACTGACCGGATTATATTATAGTAATTGACGAAATAATTATATCTTAAATGTTAATTATGTATGTCATTATTTTTATTGTTATTTATTTTAATAATAATTATTATTACTATTTATTACATTTTTATTAATTAATTATTTTTAATTTTATCATTATTATTTATTAAAATATCATTAATTATTAATTATTAATTTATTATTAGTAGTATTTATTACGTTATTACTTTTTATTATTAATATTTACTAAATTAATATTTTATTTTTATTATATTACTATTTATTATTATTATTATTATTATTATTATTATTATATTTTACAAGATTAATAGTTATCCGACTATTTAATACGGACAATTTCGAGCGTATTATTTTAGCGTGTCTGGACCGTATAAAAATATTCAACCGTATTAACTTATACAGTGACTAATTAATACGACTAGTACCAAACACAAGTTTCGGATTATTTAGCCTATACGGACCACAATACGGTGTACCAAACACACCCAAGTGCGCTAGGAACACGCCACAAAATGTCAAAATGCACCAGGAACGGAAATTTGCCTTAGTTTGCTGCTGAAATGGTAGTACCGTCAATGCCATTGCACCATTTTATTGACGCCGTCCTTGATGACGTAAATGTTTGCAGACGTGGAGCACTATTTGCATAGGTGGAGTCGTCGTGGCTTAGTAGGACCCAATTTGATGACCACGTGTGCGGGAAAAATTGAAAATCGAAACATTGAGAATTTGAATTGGGGCCAAATTTTTTCCGCTAGGGTTTCAAGGACGGTGGGATTAGGGGCAGAATTTGGCTGTAGAATCGTGGGGGATTGCAAGAGTTTCAATCGGAGGGAGAGACGAGCTGAAAGGCATCAGAGTTGAAGGATGTCCATTCGTCGAGAACCTAGTGCAAAACAACCTAATTATGGTATGTTTTGAACCGGTTTTCCTTTTTACTGGGTCTTGTCTGTGGTGTTTGCTGAGTTTCCTAGTGTCGTTAAGGTAGGGTGAAGTCGATTTTCTTCCTTTAAACAAATTGAACTGTATGTTGATTCTAGGCTTTGTTGTTAAATTAGTTTTGGTGTTTTCTAGGTTTTGATGGTTGGAACTATATGTTGATTCGAGTCCTTGTTGTTCAATAAGTTTTGCTGTAGTGGATATATAGAGGTGGTATTGAAGTCA
Source organism: Prinsepia uniflora (assembly GCA_032719365.1). Taxonomy (NCBI): domain Eukaryota; kingdom Viridiplantae; phylum Streptophyta; class Magnoliopsida; order Rosales; family Rosaceae; genus Prinsepia; species Prinsepia uniflora. The sequence goes on along the minus strand of CM064868.1, from coordinate 57,035,361 downwards.
GTTTAGCTAGTATGTGGGCAATGTTGTGGAAATGCTTTGGTTGGTTGTGATTTTGAAATCTGTGATGTTTTTTGAGGCATTATTGTGGTAATGGTTTGAATAAGGTAGTGGGGTAATGCTTGGCGTGGGTTCTGGAATTGTAAATGGGTAGTATAGAAGAATAAGGCAATGGGGGTAGTGGGGTAGTGCTTTTCGTTGGTTTTTAAAAGGTAAATGGGTAGTATCAAGCAGTGGGCAGTGGGGTAGTGCTTTTTCTGGGTTTTTGAAAGGTAAATGGGTAGTATCAGGTAGTGAAGAGTAAGGTTGTGATTGGCGTGGGTTTTAATTTAGTTAATGGGCTAGTGCTTGTGGTGATAGGCTTTAGTGTTGGCAATGGGCTGGACTAGAGTTGTTTGCCTTGTTTAAAATGGTTAGATTGTGTTATTATGTTTAGTGTTTATAATGGGGCCTTATAGTGGTTTTGCGTGGTGCTAGGTGGAGTGGATGTTATAGTGTCAATCGGGTTGCATCATGGTGGAAGTATCTCAAAGACAGGAAGATTTTGGACATATACTGGTGGGTCAATTGCCTGGTATGATTAGTGCTATTGGGAATATTTGTCTGTGCTGGACCTAAATGGGTTGGTGCAGGACCAATTATATGGTGGGGATAGGTTTAATCAAAAGGCGGAATTCTATTTCAAAGACCGAGGGAGGTTCTTTAAACTAGATAATGACTAGACACTTTTGGACTTGGTCAGAAAGTCAGCAACGACGAAATCTAAGACCTTGAACATATACTGCATGCATGCTATTGAGGGTGTCAATATTGAACAGGTACCTGCTACGATAGAGTTTCATGATGGGGGCCTTACTCAAGCACCAGCTCATGATGGAGGCCTTAGTCAAGAAGACCTTACTCAAGAAGCAGCTCATGATGGTGAGGGTACTCAAGGTCTGGGATCTGATGATGGTGAGGGTTCTCAAGGTCTAGGATCTCAGGTGGAGCAAGTAAATGAAGAACCGTCTCAGTTTACTCAAAAAATAGTTGATGATGAATCCGTTCAAGTTACTCAAGAGCTGGTTCAGGTTACTCAAGAACCAGTTCAGGTTACTCAATAGCTGGTTCAGGATGAACCAGTAGTTACTCAAGGGCCATTAGATGATGATCCAGTTAGCCAAGTATCATTCTGAAGGCCTAGCTTAACAAGGAAGGATAAAGGGAAAGCCAAAGTAATTGCTCTTGAGGATCAACGAGCAGCATCTAAGAAAGCTAAAGGGAAATCCAAGGTTTTTGTTGAAGAGGAATGTAATGATAATGGTGAAGATAGTGAAGATAGTGAATCTGGGGAAGACAGTGATGATCCAGACTTTGTTCCTTTTGAAGAGGAAGCATTTAATCATGAGGATGAGGTACTCATAGTGGTGAGTGATGATGAGCTATTTGGGGCATTTGTGGCAGTTAAAAAAAGGCCAGTGGTAGATGACGATAAGGATGCCATGTTGTCACTTGGGATTGGCACTTTGGATGACCTTAGTGATGATGAAGATGCAATTCCTAAAAAAAGGACTAGGAAGAAACCTCTCCCCAAGTGCAGAGACGTTATTCCCGGTCTTGACATGCAGAATCCTAGGTTTTAGTTAGGGCTGAAGTTCTAGAACGATGCTACATTTAGAGATGAAGTAAGAAAGTACTCTGTAATGCAAGGAAGATAGCTAAATTTCTTCAGGAATCAACTAGATCGTGTGAAGGTTAAATGTTGTACTGAGTGTCCATTTGTTATTTTAGCTTCTTCAGTGGAAGGGGGAAAGTGTTTGTAGATAAGGGAGTTGAATGAGGAGCATGTGTGTGGTACGTGGACATTCAATATTCATTCTAATGTCAAGTGGATGGTAAGGCAGCATGATAGGCAGTTGTAAAGTAGCAAATGGGATTTTACAAAATTTCATGATCTTGACTGTCATGAAACTAGATATAGATCATCAAGAGCCATCTGTTACAGGGCAAGGATCATGATTTAGAACCTCATTGAAGGGTCATGTCAAAGATAGTATGAAATACTTGGAGAATACTGTCTTCAATTGTTGAGGACCAATCTAGGGTCAACTGTGATTGTGAGGTCCGAGTTGGAGTCTGATGGGATAGCCAGATTTGAGAGGGTATATGTTTGCCTCAAAGCCTGCAAATATGGATGGGTGAAAGGTTGTAGACCATTTATAGGGTTACATTCATGCCATATAGAAGGGATTCTCCCGGGGCCAACTTATGTCAACAGTAGGAGTTGATGCCAACAATGGGATGTTTCCCGTGGCATATGCTATATGTAAGGTGGAAAATTATAGTAGTTGGAGGTGGTTTTTGGAGATATTGTAAGACGATTTAAATATTCGAGATAGCATCGGGTTGTTAGTTATGGCAGACAAGCAGAAGGGACTGATTGAGGTAGTTAGTCAGACATTTCCTAATGCAGAGCACCGCCATTGCTTAAGGAATCTGTATGAAAACTTCAACCAGACATATAAGGGGATGGCCCTTAAAGAACAGATGGATGCAATTGCAAGAGCCACAACCATTCCTTGGTTTCAAGAAGAGATGAGGAAGATGGAAGATACAAGCCCTAGTGCAGCTAGATGGCTAAAAGAACGTGATGCTAAGCAGTGGTGCATATCCCACTTCAGAACTGATTTCAAGTGTGACATTCTCCTAAACAATCTATCTGAGGCATTCAATAAGGCTATTGTTCCCTATAGAGCCAAACCCGTTTTGTCTGTATTGGACAAATTGAGGCAGTACATCATTGCCTTGCTAACTAGGAGACGTGATCAGGGTCAATTGTCGCATGGCCACCTAGTGGGCAAAAGGATCCAGGCCCTGTTAGAAGATCATAAGCTGAAAGGGCAGAGGTTGATTCCTACTCATTGTGGGAATAATATTTTCGAGATCATTTATCCATTCAGACGATGATTTTCAGTGGACTTGAATTTCCAAACTAGCTCCTGCGGGAGATATGACCTTAGTAGAATTCCATGTGCTCACGCATGCAGTGCAATAAGCCAGTTTAAGGGAAATCCAGATATGTTTGTCCATCATTTTTATAATCATGATGTTTATACGAAGGCATATGAGGGGATCATTCCACCATTGCCTACTGAAGACCAACGGGAAAAAGTTGGGGCTCCACCACTCAAGCCTCCTAAATATCACAAGCAGTCTGGGAGGCCGAAAATGAAAAGGAAGTGAAGTCAGACTGAGGAGGCATCATCAAATCCTACGAAGTTGCCTAGATACCATTCCACTTTAAGGTGTGGAAATTGTGGGTCTGATGGACACAAGAGTCTTTCAAGCGCAAAACCAGTAGATCCTAATAAGGAAGCAAAGTTTAAGCGCAAGCAAGAACAAAGGAAAAAGAGAGACGCAGACAGAAAAAGAAATGATGTGAATGTGGCCGATGCATAGGTGTATATGTCGTATTAGATGTAGGTTTGATGTATATGTTTCTGTTTAGGGTATGAGGAGTGTTGTATATATGTTGTGTGGGCTGTATTAGATGTAGGTTTGATGGATTTGTTTCTGTTTAGGGTATATATGAGATGTATGTATGTTGTGGACCTGTTATGATGTATAGTGATCATGAGATATCTGTTGTGTGAGCTGTATTAGATGTAGGTTTGATGGATATGTGGTGGGTCTGTTAGGATGTATATTGGATGTATATATGGTGTATTGGATGTATATGGGCTGGTTTTGGGTATTTGTATTGATCTTGGGTGTATGTGTTGTATTCGCTTTATTTCTTGTATATATAGTCTGGCCAAGTTCCAGCAGCAAGTGAAGTTCCAGCAGCAAGTGAAGTTTCAACTGCAAGTGAAGTTCCAGCAGCAAGTGAAGTTCCAACCAAGGATTGAAATATCGATATCGACAGATATATTGCCAGGCAAATTTACAGATATCTCGCCCCAAATATCGGTATCGATATCGTTTATGGTCAACAAAAATGACGAAAATTGGGTCCAAAAGTTGGAAATTTGGAATGAAACTTTGGGAAAAACTTAAGTCCCCAATAATGGTTATATGGGACTAATAAAAACTATAAAATGACTTTGATATAATAAATATATGATGAATCATATGATAGAATATAGGTCTTCCGATAACTAACAGTATAACATCTTAAAGATAAACTTAAATTAAAATATAATTTTATTGATAATGTTGCACTAAGAATACTTCACACATTGAACTTCATTAAAAACAAGTAAAGTTTCTACCAGATTGAAAATTAGATTGGTCTTCATCTACCAAGACACAAAAGCTTTGCCACGTGATGCTACTTGACCAAAAGAAAGTGTTTTGTTGGACATAGTATTCGTATACCTCCTTTGAATGACCTACTTTTTCTCCTTAGATGGGGTAGTTACGATTTACCCAACTAACTTCTCCATAATCTTCATTGAAATAAGGATCTTCATAGCCTCCATAACCATGTGGCATTCGAGGGAGATGGCTGTCTAACTGTTGGTAACCATATGGACCATAAGTATATGGATCATTTGAGTTGTTACTAGGATCAGTGCCCAAACTCATTGACTCAAAACTAATTTCCATGGAATCTTCAGAAGATGGGTTTCCAAAACCTTCATATATGTTGTGTGTCCAAGTGTAATCTTTCCCAACACCACTGATTCCTACTCCTCCTTCTCTACAACCATTCTCATAATCTTGAGTGGCATGAGTGAAATCGGACTCTCCAGTAAATGGGCTCAAGGGTGCATATGTTTCGGATACATGTTCATTCCCCCCGTCATCATCCCCTCTGTCATCCTTGTCTTCATCGTTTGTCTCAACATCATCTCTTGCATCATCATCATCATCATCTGTAGATTTATTGTGATGAAGTCCCTTACTAGTAGCATCAGCTCTCAAGTCACGTCCAGCGGTAGAACCAAGCATTGATCTCTCCCATGAAGACATCTCCTGCTCATTTCCTGGTTCCTCACTCCCCACTTCTTCAGATAGCACTCTATCGACATTAGCACCGTATGCACTAGCAAGATGGGCTACGCGAGGGTCAGGCCTTCCTCTATCATCATCCAAGTGAGCTGGCATAATCTATGCTTGAAGTGGATCAACTTCATTACCTTCCACGTGTTGACCAGCAATTTCCAAAAGGTCAACGTAGTCTTCTTCCACAACTTTGCTACATTCAGCTTCTTCATCTCTTAACTTGATTTTCATGTTATAATAACAGAAAACAAGTTGTTCTAACTGTGAACATGCGAGACGATTTCTTTGCTTTGTATGAATTAAAGCAAATGTACTCCAATTTCTCTCACATGCCGAAGATGAAGCCGTTTGTGATAATATACGAACTGCAATTTTTTGCAAGACTGGAGACGCTTGGCCATATAGTTCCCACCACTCCGCTGTTAATATCAAGTTTAATGTAAGAGGCATTATAAAGTGCTAATTCATATAATATTAAGTTAAATGCAAGCATATACCTGGGGGCATTGTCGTTTGTGATTGTACATCCATAGGTGAACGAAATGTTTTCCGACCATCTCTAAAGTTGATCAACTACATTAAGAATTGTGTTAATATCATGCCATAGATGTAAAGATTCCAAAATATCAAGGTTCATATATGGTAGTGAACTTACGTCTATTCCAAAATTTTGTAAACCAATTTCCCATTTGGCTTCAGTTTGAGGAATACTTGTTGAACTAATTGGACGAGGTATGAGTCATGCCCAACACCTGCTTGATATTGATATCGGGGATTCCAGTAATAAGCTGGAAATCATGAATGAAATTTGCATAGTAAACAACAATAAAATAAAATATTAACAAGTTCATTAAGATAGAAATATACCAACGGCATGTAAGGAATGCACTAATGTTTTTTCCCATCGCTCCTGTATGATTTTGAGAACCCACTTCTTTCCTTTAAGACGGGTTATCTTTTCTTTCATTCGATTGAACATATCATACAAGATTGGCATGGTTGGGACTACCTCTGTATCAACAATTCGAAGAATGTTGTATAAAGGTTCATATATTGACTGGATCTTCTCCAAGGACTCCCAGAATCTTTAGTCGAGGATATGAGCCTCAACCCTATTCGCTTCCACTTTCCTACTCAGTGGGCTACAATGCCATTGATCACTAGTAAACAATCTTCTAAGGCCAACTTTATGCTTAACTATACTGTTTATACAAATATAGTTGGTTACGAACCTTGTTGCACCAGGACGAACCAAGTCTCCTTGACAGAATTCATGCATCTGAGCTAGTAACCATAGATGATTATAATTGTAGTTAGTTACCTGCCTAGCATTTTTTATGATGGTCGAAATTGTCTCTTTCTTCCCAATATCTTCAAATATTAGGTCTATACAATGGGCTGCACAAGGAGTCCAATAGATTGGATACGTTTTCATCATTTCTTTTCCAGCCTTCTTAAAGTTCGACCCATTATCAGTAACGATCTGTACAATATTTTGTACTCCAACCTCCTGAGCAATTTCCTTCAACAAATTTTGTATGTACAAATAGTCTTTATGGCTTTTGGAAGAATCAACTGACCTGAGAAATACAGTTGAACTCTTACTATATACCATGAAGTGGATTATGGATAACTTTGTTGGACCCGTCCAACCATCACACAATATGGTACATACATAAGTTTCCCATTGTCGCTTTTGTTGCTCCACATATGCCATCATATCTTCATACTCCATAGGAAGATATTTATTTTTCATTTCATATGGAGAAGGAGTGGACAACATAAGTTAGCATTTAATGTTATTTCATAAGCTAAATAAAAAAAATATCATAAATAAATTTATTAAATACCTGCTCGTTGGGATTCAATAATCGTATTCTTAAAATGATGAGAGTTGGCTTTATTTGGAGCCACACCTTCATATATAAAAAATTTGCTTATGTATCGACCCAACTTCTCTTTCATCCTTTTCCACATAAATTTTATAGTCTTCTGTTGACTTCGTGGAGTTTTGTAGAGTTTTGGTTCTAGAGGAATTGAAAATGGATCATGCATACTTTGTGATCGACGCATCTGTTGAGGTTGTTAACAACTGCTACTACCCCCTTGAGCACCGCCTCATCCCTCTATGCATTTATGGCAAAGCGATATGTTGTTATCTCAAATCTATGAAAATCTGGTGGATAAGCGAATCCATCATCATCCTCGTCATCATCGCTATCATTAATCTGGATGCTCTGTTGAGTGTCTAGAGGATCTCCTCTCAAGCTAGCACGTATGTTCTCACCAATCATATTCTTATCCTGTCTAGCAGTATCTTTACTTTTAATACATGCTCTGACCTAATCCCTAATAGCTTTAGGTATATCTTTGCATTTTTGAACATTTTTTTAGGATCAAAACCTGTTAGATGAAACTTTAATCGTGTTATGTCTTCACTCTGGAACTGATCTTAACAAAATGAATATATGACATCGTTTTTATTTCTAGGAATCACAATGGCATATTTCCATGCTCAGTCAATTCGTCCAGGTATTGGGCGGCTTTCACTTGCACTTGCACTTACACTAGCCATTTTATGAAATCTAAGTTACATGAAAAATAATTAGAATTTGATAATGACAAATAATAATAATAATAATAAAAATAATAATAAAATTATTTCAATTAGAATATATATTCTAAGTTAGACTTTGATGATGATAAAAAATTAAGGAGCAAAACACGTTTATTCATAATTTTAATACATATTCTAAAATAAAACATATATTATAAATTAAAACAAATATTACCAAATATATGTGTTGAAGCGTTAAATGTTCTAACTTTCGATTACTCATTGCCCAATCACCAAATGACGCTTGTTCCTCTTGTGACCTGTCAACTCAAGTGGCGCGGGTTTCCGTTAGTACGGGCACCGGTGTGGTGCCGGCCTAAGGCTTTCCGACGATCAAGTCAGTTACTTTGTTCGTAAGAGGAAATAGTAAATGGTGTGTTTGGTAGAGTAATAGTGAATAGTAAATCTTAGTTACCTTTATTGGGAAATGTGTACCCCTTATGTATGGGTAGGTGGGATGTTCAATTCCCAAAGTTCCGATGTTGGACAAAATGCTCCTCGATTTACGTGCTGACATGTGTTACGTAGATCGAGGGTGGATACGCTTCCACGTGGCATCCCGTATTGGGCCCGGTGTTGGGGCTGTTGTAAGTATGGTAGTTTTGGGCCTTGAACGGAGTCTGGGTTTTAAGTATACGGCCCAGTGGGTCTGGTCAGATATAGTGTCAACAGAAGTCCCCAAAGTTGTTGACTGAGGTGGAATTTCTCGGTCGGGGACTTGTTTCGTTCTCCCAGACCCTGGTTGGGAAGTATACCCGTAGTCCCCCAAGTCCCCTGGCGGGAGAGTCCACTGAGAGAGTCTAGGTCACGGCGAGGAAGTAACTAGTGGTCGGTCTGTAAGGGATGCAACTCGGCGAACCAGTGTTTTAGTCGGTCATGGACGTGCATATGCAGTCGGTGGTGGTGCCATGGCTGGTGACGAGGACCAAAAAATGGAGTGGAAGTTCTGATTCCGAGCTGCGTACATGGGTCGGTAGCTAGGGCTATCGGCTGCAAGGGGGTGAGATCACTGAGCGGTGTACATGAGTCGGTGGAGAGGGCCAACATCTGGAGGGCACACCAGGGCACCGAGCGGTGTACGGAAGTCGGTGTCGAGGACCAAAGACTGGATTGAAGAGTCGGATACCGAGAGGTGTTCGTAGGACGGTAGCTAGGGCCAGCAGCTGCAAGGGGGGAGAGCACCGAGCGGTGTACATGAGTCAGTGGAGAGGGCCAACATTTGTAAGGCAGTCTAGGGCACCAAGCGGTGTATGGTAGTCGGTGTCGAGGTGAGGGAAGACGGTTGGGCTTTCTTAGAAAGATGATTGACACGTGTTCGGTCAGAGTGACTAGTTGCAACACGTGTCTGCCTCTGGGAGGGGCGACGCCTTGTAGTCTGTGCATCAACCTCTATAAATATGAGGAGTTTCCACCGATTGTCTCGTTTTGTGTTTTTGAGAAAGTGGGGAAATTCTGTCAAACTAGGAAGGCGATTTCCGATCAGCTCTCAGCGGTGGTGCATACGGTGGTTGCGATTTCCGACGAGCCCTCCTCCGTGAAAAAACACAGTAAGTATTGTAACGACCCGTCCCAAATTCCATGATTAGATTAGTGACTAATCACAATTAGTGAGGCTAATCCGTGATTAGTAGAGCGAAATCGGACGAACGATGCGAAATGACCGTTTTGCCCCTGGGCGTGGCAAAACGTTGACTTTTCAATCGGGAGGTCAAATGGACTTTGACTGATGACCGTGATGTAGTTCGTGACGTCACGAGTTCATAGACATGTGGCACGTTTAATTCCGACGTTCGAGGAGGACGTTATGACGTTCGGAAGTTTAGGGGAATTTTGGTAATTTTGGATAAAAGAGGTCAAATGTTGACTTTTTGACCGGGAGGTCCGATGGCCGAGGGCCGAGGACTGTTACCTAGATAAGGACGAAACGAATCCGTAGACAGGCGGCACGTCGAATTCGGACGTTCGACGGCGAAGTTACGGTTCACGGAAGTTCGAGTGCACTATTGCACGAATTACGAGATGAACTAACTTTTGGACTCTAGTGGGGCCCAGATATTTTATGGAGGCCCAATGGATGAGTGACAAGTGTCACCCATCCACAGGCCACCTATATTGATTCATGCATCGACCATTTTTCCTCGTTCAAACTCAAACACCCGATCTCACCATTCCTCTCCATCTTTGTGCAACCCAAACCCATCCCACCTTCAACCCATGATCAGCAGGGAGGACCAGAGAGTGAGGGTGGACGGGAGGATGTGGTGGCAGGCCCGGGACGGCGCAGCCATGGACGGCGGGGCCAAGGAACCCGTGAGGTTCACGGTAAGCCATTTTCAATCCAATTTCCATTTTTAATTGCTATGGGTCATTTTGGCTGCTTCCAATGAATTAAATGAGTTATTAGGATTGTTTTAGGAATGTTTTGATAAGCTTTGGGTGTCTGTACAGCCATGTTACAGTTTTGGAAAGCTTGAACCGTATGGTTCAAGAATTGAACCATGAATTTTGTGTAGTTTTAGGTTGTTTTGTTTAGTTAAAATGATAGGGAATGAAGAGATATGAATTATAGGATTAATTAGGGTTGAAATCGGACCAAAATAGGGCAGGAAAACCTTTGAAAAATTCTCGCCGGTTCGGAACAGTACTGCTACAGTAAGCGGTCCAAAACCAAAAAAAAAAACCGGTTTTCAGGGGTAGGTGATAATGAATAGTGTTTTCGACCTTCTAGGGGCTCGTGAGGACGCGTGGTCCATAATTTGGGAAAGTGTTCAACACGGGAAATCTTCTATTCGATGTAACGAAGATTTTCGGACTGGTCTCGTGTCAATCGAACATCGTCTCGATATGTTTCGGGGCATCGGAAGGTTTAGGGTCGGTTTAAAAATAGTTAAAAGTTCGGGAAAATTACGGGGCTTTGGTAGGAGGTTAATTAAGTAGTTAGTAACCTTCTATTAAAATTTGGACAGGTTTGGGAGTCCCGGTGACGGTGATCGGCTCGGGGAGCCGTATGGCACGCAAATCGAGGCGGTAGCTCGAACGGTCTGTGAGTGGACCTTGATTTCTAAACTGTGATGCATGCATAAATGTTTTATATGGATTATGAATATGATTTTATGATTTTGATTTGGATATTTGTGAATTCTATGGTTTCACGTATTTCGAGGCAATTTACGTACTCTGATTTTCCATTCTTGTGGTTTTGGAAATTGTTTAATGAAATGATTTTGGATTTGAAAAGGTAACTCTCGGACTTGAGGTCCATTTGATTTATGGAATTGGGTCAGAGGCCCAGTTGGTTTACGAATCGGACTTGAGGTCCAGTTTGTATGTGGATTCGGGCCTTGGGCCCAGTTATGTGTTACAAATGGTCTTTATGGTTCATGACGGTTTATGGGAACCGGCATGAACGCTTGAAATGGATTTACGGGTCATGACGGTTTATGGGAACCGGCATGAACCCATGAAAGGATTTTATGGTTCATGGCGGCTTATGGGGGCCGGGAATGAATCCTTGAAAGATTTAAGGAATGATTTCAAAAGGTTTTTCATATGCCATCCTTTATATATGATTGTCTCCTCTGGGGAGGGTCGTTGTCCTGGGTGGACCCCGGAGTAGTCACGGAGCACTGACTGAGTGGAGTCGCCCCCCAGTTGGGTTCCTTACTCTCAGGATGGGCATGGTTCGTTACCTCCAGGGAGGGTCATTGATCTACGGACATTGACCTGGGTGGACCCTGGAGAGACTTGGGTTTGAGACCTCGGTTAGCACACGTGTAGCTATATTTCACCGTGACAGGTGCTGGACAAGCGAGTCGGTCCTGGATTGGTGCTTATCCCCGAGCGCCTGGCCGCTGTCGATCCTATATGACCGGTCGGCGCCCACTCTGTTCGGTGGGCTCTGGGAGTCAATTCCTCCATGACCGACCTGCCGTGACTGGTCGGTGTACCCCGGTTTCGGTATGTTTAGGTAGCCGCTTCCCTTTTGACCGACCAGCCTAGGCCGCTCGGTGTCCCACAGACGGGGCAGTTCCCGAGACCTAACACTCTGTCGCCCGTCCTCCCTAACCGCTTGGTGCTCCTTCGGCGGGTTGGTTCAGGGCGATGAATGAGAGGGACGAGAGGGGTTGACCGCTTGGTGTCATCGCGAGAGGGCCTCGATGTTTTTCCTTCTCGGTGAGAGCGGTCGGTCATGTAGCTTGGATGCCGAGCTAACTTGGCTGTGCTCTCGGCCCCTAGGGACGAGTCGGTGACGGGGATGGGGTCTCCCGTTGAAAAAGTCCCCTGGCTGCCAGTTGGGCGGGACCACCGAGCGGTATGTGTCCTCGGTGGTGGGTTCCCTTTTCCACCTCCGGCCGAGGATCGGGTCGGCGTGACTGTTGCTCATTGACCGACCGGTTCTGTCATCCCTCGCTGAGGGTGTCGCGGGCGTCCCGATAGATCTTGGTGTCACCGGGCTGGCTGCCGGGGATGATCAACATCCGAGCCTATTTCATGCTTGGCTCGGCATCCCCATACTTACTTTTATGTGTCTCGGCGGTCGTGTGTTCTTTCTCTTTTCCCGCCAGCCGGCGATTCTTTTCAGTACGCCTGACGCACTCGGCGACTACCTTGTCGGCCTCAACCTTACCAACGCGAGCTCGGTGTGTAGAGAGTTCTGCATGTGCGACCCTTAGCTGTTTAGCAACCTCAGTGTACCGATCGTCGAGTGCCTGACATCTCGACTCGGCTTGGGTACCTTTTGCTTTGACCTCGTCCATGTCACTCTGGAGTATCTCGATTTTCTGTAAAAATTTAGGAGAAGGGTCTCTCATTGTTCTAAGGCCCTGCCCGGGTGTGATCTCACCGAGATCGTGCTCACCCTGCATGTTCAGTGTCGACAAGTTGTCTCTCGGTATAATGGATAGATGAGTAGTAACTCGGTCTGGTTGAGTGTGGGCAACCTTAGTCAGAGTTCCCATAGACGGCGCCAAACTGTTGAAGCGGTAAATGTTCTAACTGTCGATTACTCATTGTCCAATCACCAAATGACACGTGTCCCTCTTGTGACCTGTCAACTCAAGTGGATCGCGGGTTTCCGTTAGTACGGGCACCGGTGTGGTGCCAGCCTTAGGCTCTCCGACGATCAAGTCAGTTACTTTGTTCGTAAGAGGAAATAGTAAATGGTAAGTTTGGTAGAGTAATAGTGAATAGTAAATCTTAGTTACCTTTATTGGGAAATGTGTACCCCTTATGTATGGGTAGGTGGGATGTTCAATTCTCAAAGTTCCGATGTGGGACAAAATGCTCCTCGATTTACGTACTGACACGTGTTACGTAGATCGAGTGACAGGACCCACCCCGATTATCGCCTCGATAATCGGGAAGCATCCTGCTCCCGTCTGACAATCGAATCAAAAAGACCGGAAACTAGTTAAAATTACAACACACCCATTGTCAGACCAGGGAGATTAAACAAATACATCCGACTGGACGTCAAGTCCACAGTTTCACAGAGCAATAATACAAAACAAGTTAAAGAAACAAGTCTTACACTGTGAACTAACTACTCCGCAACGGAAAAACTTTATGCCTCCGCCTCTGCCTCGGCGCTTGCCCCCACGCTTGTTCCACGACCTGGAGGGAATTTAAAACAACAAAGTGTGAGTGGACCGAAACATAAGCTTTATAGGGAAAACAGTTTTTCCGAAATCGGGTTCGCCCTCCAGTTTTGTAACACGCATGCATAACCAAATATCCAAATTTTGGATATTAAACTTTTGAAAACTCTTTTTCCGAAACACATGGAAAACGTTACAAAGGATCACCATAATTCATGTAAAAACCATTTAACAATTCCAGGTTTCAGAAACCGTCATTTTAAACGTTAATTGCACAAATCATGTAAAACGTGAACCATTAACCACAATTGTGTCGTTGGATCCATCCGAGTCTTTAAACTCAACATTAGGCCTCCCCGGGATATCAACGAGTCTTTAAACTCAAAACATGATTAATAGGCCTCGGGGGGTATCATAATAATCGAGTCTTTAAACTCACGAGTCTTTAAACTCAATTCGGGTCTTTAAACCCAATTTTCGGGCCCACCCCCGTCGTTAAATAACCGGGTCTTTAAACCCAAAACCAGATCCAACCATTAACCGGGTCTTTAAACCCAAAACCGTTTTTAAACATAATAAATCAGGATTCATCACAAATCTTTTTCCAACATTATTCCAAAAACATTTCTCATCGTAACAGGACTCATGCCCGAATTCACATGCAAATTCCAACACATGCAATTTCCAGAAATTACTTCACAATGTGATCAAACATCATAAATCCGAAACATGCATATTCATATCCAGGTACTTTATCAAAATCATCACGCATGCATAAGCGAAAATCGTAACCTCGAAATGCATGAAATACGGTAAATATCTCGAAAAACGTGAAAACACGTAAAACCGATATAACATATCACCATCATAAAACCATATGTAAAACCATGAGATAAATAAGCAAAATAGTCATGCATGCCCAATTTAGGAAATCAAAAAGTCCACTCACGGTTTTAGGACGCGTCAATCGCGTCCCGCGTGCTCCTCCGTAGCTTCGGAAGTGTCCGGGCCTGTGAAAACGTACAAGAAGGGTTACAAACATCCCAAAATAACTCGTAGGATTTTTCATAATTTTTCCGGATTTTTCGGCGAAAATAAACTTAAAGACTTAATCTTCCGGACTCCCGAAATTATCCCGACTGACTCCCGAACAACTCGAATCCTAAAGGTAAAATGTTAATTGGACTGAAAGGAACAATTTCCATGTTGACCGTGATCGGAGATGACATCGCACGCGCCGTCACGCGCCGCCCAAAGTGGCTGCGCGTGAAGGCCACGCGCCGTGCTACAGTGTCATCTCCCTTACCCGAACAGCCTGCTAAACGGGTCTGATACCCGCGACTCAACCCGATCAGTTAGCCCTCAATTCTCAATCAATTCTACCCGTTTTCAATCCTATTATCTTCTCTAACTCATTTATTTTGGGTCTGCAACAATGGTTAACCTCGACTGTCCCTAAATCGATGCAATCCAGACTCGAACAAACGAACAAGTCGACTTCTGGAACTCACCCTACACGGTTCCATTCCCAAATTAACTTCACCAGTAGCAATAAGGGACCCAAACGAACCAAAACATCCAACCAATTAACCCCAAACTAACCTGGAAGTCGTCGTCCTCAATACTGTGTTTTTCCAGAAACTGGAACTTGAGTCCCTGAGCAAACCTCGATCAATCCTCCTCAATACTTGCACGGTTGCGTTAGCAAGGATCCCAGAAGACTAATTCCACCCTCTGTTTGGTTCAACTCGCCTCAAAACCCAACCTTTGAATTTCCCTCCATTTCTGCGTTTTTCTCTTCCCCGTCTCAGAACCTCCCTCAACTCTCTCTCAGCCTGCCCAAGTGATCGAAATGAGTTCCCAGACTCAAAGGCGACCAGGTAATCGATCAAAGCGGCCAGCAACCCGTGGGAAACCGTCTGAGATTTTTCTGAAATTGTTTCCCACGCACGCAGAAACCATGGCCAATTCAGTCTCCCCCGTGCACTGAGCACTGCCCAAATCGTGCACCAAAGCCACTCAGTCCAGCCCCACTACCTCAAACGACATAAACAAAGCCTGAGCCTTCCACTAAACCTTAAACAATTGAACGCACAAGACCCACGGCCGCTGCTCTGTTTTCCACGGTGGTCAACAGTACCCCGTGCGGAAATTACCAAAATGCCCCCAGTGAAAAAATTACCAAAATGCCCTCCAACTTCCGTGACCCGTAACTCGGTCATCCGACGTCCGTTTCAAGCGTGCCGCCTGTCGTTGTACTCGGGGCGTCGAGACGAACATAACGGTCTTCGAGTCAAATGAATATCAATTGTCAAACAAAAAGTCAACTTTTTCCCCTTATAGCCCCAAAATTACGATAATGCCCCTGAACTTCCGAACATCATAACTTTCACTCCGAGCGTCCGAATCGGACGTGCCACCTGTCTATGAACTCGTGACATCCCAAACTACGTCACGACCATCACTCAACGTCCGTTCGACCTCCAAATCAAAAAGTCAACAAATTGACCACACAAACACAGGGGTAAAAACGTCATTTTATTCAATATTTTATAATATTACATTTCCAAAACGTCCGGGGCGTTACATCGAGGGTGGATACGCTTCCACGTGGCATCCCACATTGGGCCCGGTGCTGGGGCTGTTGTAAATATGGTAGTTTTGGGCCTTTAACGGAGTTTGAGTTTTAAGTATACGGACCAGTGGGGCTGGTCAGATATGGTGTCAACAATATGAATTACACCATATTTCATATTAAAACATACATTACTAAAACATATTTTAGTAATAAATGATTACCAAATATATTACCAAATATATGAATTAAGTCATATTATTTACATGAAAAATAATTAGAATTTGATAATGACAAATAATAATAATAAAAATAAAAAAAATAATAAAATTATTTCAATTAGAACATATATTTTAAGTTAGACTTTGATGATGATAAAAAATTAAGGAATAAAAACACATATATTCATCATTTTAATATATATTCTAAAATAAAACATATATTATAAATTAAAACAAATATTACCAAATATATGAATTACCCCATGTTTCATATTAAAACATACACTACTAAAACATATTTTACCTATTAATACATTTTGAATTTTGAAAAAAAAAAAAACGTTTATGGCTTCATTTTTTTTAATACATATTCATAAATTAAGGAATAAAAACACATATATTCATAATTTTAATACATATTCTAAATTAAAACAAATATTACCAAATATATGAATTAAGCCATATTTTATATTAAAACATACATTACTAAAACATATTTTACCTAATAATAAATGTTGAATTTTGAAAAAAAAAATTTAATGCTTAATCTATTTTTTCTATTTGGGGTTAAAAAACAAAATTAATAATAAATGTTATAATTTATTATGACAAATAATTAAATAAAATATGTAAATAATTAAAAAAAAAAGGTTAACAAATATTGTCCTCAACACGATCGAATAAGCAAATGGGGAAAATTAGAGGGGCGTGACTCGTGAGGGGCGATTGGACGAGGCGATTCCATTGATTGGATAAACCGATATATCGGCGATTCCATTGATATTTGCATCCGTGGTTCCAGCTACAAGTGAAGTTCCAGCTGCACATACCTCTTCACCTGCTACAATCCTAACTAGAACAAGACAAAAAAGGTCTGTAAAGGAAGTCAATACCCCTGTTAGCCTACCTGTGCATCAAGCCCAGCTGCTGGAACAAAGTCTAGTTGCTAGTTCCAAGGGAAGAAGGATCAAGTCACCTGTATATGCAAAAGAGATGACAAAGCGAATGCCACCTCCAAAGTCAAAGAAAACCAACAAAGATTGGCTCAAGAAAGAAAAGGAATTGCTACCTCATTGGCATCATTAGTAGACTTTAGAAGCTTATGGTGTTTGGACCATTTTTTTACTAGACATTCCAATCTTTTGTAATGGAGCTGTATTGATAGACATTTGAATCATTTGATGTAATGGTCAAGTTTTTGCAGTGACTTAGTTTGGAATCGTAATGGTGAAAGTATTTAGTTCTAACCTCCAAATGAAGTTCATCACATATGCCAAGCTCATCACATTTTCACTGTCCACAAACATTCATTACATTCCCAAACCAATATCACATAAAATCATCACAAACATTCATAACATTCACATTCATCACAAAAGTTCATGTCTTACAAAAGTTCATTTCTTACAAAAGAAGTTCATATCTTACAAAAGAAGTTCATATCTTACAAAAAAAATTCATATCTTACAAAAGAAGTTCATATCTTACAAAAGAAGTTCATATCTTACAAAAGAAGTTCATTCACATTCATTGCATCCCATCATTCATAACATCCACTAGCTCTACCAATCTACCACATACATAATAATTCAGTCCAAGCTGAAAGTCACCGTAAGGCAATCCTAAGCCTAAACATATATAATCCTTAGAATAATACCAATCAGTACAACCAAAGTCACCATAAGGGCAATTATAAGCCGAAACACCTTGTCGGGACACGCCCCAAATCCCCAGGGATTAACATGGGATGTGCATGATCCCGTCTGACACGAAGTATCAGACCAGGGAAATTCCGTCCTTAGCCCAACCGGGACTACCAGAAAGAGCCAGGATCCGGAGGAGGAATGTGATGTCTTGGTCTCTACTACAGCCCGCATCCTCCATCAACCTGAAGGGCATCAAAAACATCAAAGCCGTGAGTGGACAAAACATAGATTTTGTAAAAACATTTTCATAAAAAGACCTTTATGCCCGTCAATAAAAAGTATGCATGCATTCGAAAACCATTTATCAAACCGTTCATTAGGGCCTTGGCCCAAAATCCAAAATAAGTAAACCCATAACGAGTCTCCTTCCAAATAATGAAACATAGGGTTTAAGACCAAATCCAATACACGTGGCTCTCAGCCCAAAATCATCTCCGTGAAGTCTCATACACATATACATATATATAACCCATCCTAGACATTCTCTGATGTCAACTTGGGGCACACAGCCCTTAGGGAACTAATCCCCGATATATTTCATGATTTCTATATATATAAGCATGCATACTACTCGGAGTCTCACTTCGAATCTACCCTCAGGAATTCTCCATCTGGGAGGCTCTGTCTCTGGATCTAGTTCGGGCGTCTTTTCGGCTCAAGTCCGGGACTCTATCGTATCTCCAACTCCTGGAATGTGCTCCCTCTAGGGATCACTCATTCCATGTCGTGGATTGTGACTCTTCAAGTCGACGTCTGGAGGAGAGCAATCAACTCATAATAGAGGGTATATACATACTAGTATGAAAAACAACAAGCGGGACCCAAGCCCGACACCATAAGTCAACTGGGCCCCTAACCCGATTGCATAGTTTAATTCGTCCTCAAGCCCGAACTCAAATTAACTGGGCACCAAGCCCGATACCACAGGGTCAGTCACGATTCTGAACATAGTGATGCGTGCAACCACCAGTACAAGACCGCTCTCAATCCTGGTATGTCGCCGTGAACATATCAACCGCCGCGACCACCTCTAGATCATGGTACACACCTCACTGATTGATCTCCTATACCTGAAACACTCCAAAGTCGAGCCTCCAATGGCTGCTCGACCACGGGATCTGCATCGTGACCTCTCCGGAAGGAACATATCCTCAGTCCGGAGGCGAGCGTCATGTCGTCCGTAGCCTTGCACACAACATTCGTCGAGGCCACGACTCAGAGTCGTAGGTCATTAATGGGGCCACATGCTCGAGTCAAAACCAAAACCAAGTGGGTCACATGCCCGGTTTTATATTTTCAAGACCATTTCATTTAAAACCGAAACAATAAATGCGTATAAGTACGTATAAAACTAAAAACCGCGAAATACTTGCCAATACGTAAGCACACACACAAATTGCACTCAAGGCATCACAAAACAAGTTCTAAAACACATATAAAATATATATGCATGCAGCGATTCATAAAAGAAAGTCCACTCACAGACTGTCCGAGTTGCCGCCTCGATACGCACGTCGTACACATTCCCAGGTCAATCACCATCTTCGGGGTTCCCAAACCTATCCAAATAACTTTAGAGGGTTAATAAATACTTAATTAGTCCTTCACTAAAGCCCCATAATTTTCCGGGATTTTTAACTATTTTTAAACGCGATCCTAAACCTTCGGACACCCCTGAACTATATTGAGAAGATGTCTGATCGACTAGAAACTAGTCCAAAATGTTTGTTACATCGAATAGATGAAATTACATGTTGGAAGTTTCCCTAAACTCCTCCCCACGCGACGTCATTTATCGCCAGAAGGCCCTACGTGTGGGCTTCATGCACCTGCACAGGGTCACCCCTGACTTCCAGCTAACCGGGTCCGACTAGCCGGTCTGGTTTGGCCTCTATAATCCGGTCCCCCTGGATCGGCGTGACTAATCTAGCCCCATAACTCAACCAATTTTCATCCTTTTTCTTCCAATCCAATTCCATTCTTCCTATCTCGACCCTAGAAAGCTATTGGTATGATTAAAACCACGAAAAACCCACAAAAGCTCATTGGTTCAAAACCTCCATCACGGTTCAAGTTTTCCAATTTCCTCCCTGGGCTCCTCAGCCATCAAACACCACCCAAAATCATCCCTAGACACTCCTAACAACCTCATAAACCTATCCTAATCAACTGAAACCGTCCATAACGTCCAAATCCAAAAATAAGGAAAATCGAGCAAAACTGGGCTTACCTTGCACGGGGTTTCTCCACCGTCCACGGCGGCTTTGTCCTCGGTCACCCACCACCAACACGTCCTCAAGTCACTCTCTGGGCTTCACACACGATCAGATGGGAAATGGATTGGATTGGGGTCGAAGGGGTTGCTTGGGTTGGTGGAAAATGATCGAACAAAGGGAAGGGATATGCATGAACGTGTTTGAGTGAGCAATGGTTGAGTGACACTTGTCACTCATCCATTGGGCCAGGAACAAAATATCTAGGGCCCACTGAATGACAAAAGTCCCCTATCTCGTAAAATGTGCAATAGTTCGTTCGAACTTCCATGAACCATAACGTTTCCGTCAAACGTCCGAATTCGACGTGCCGCCTGTCTATGGACTCGTATCGACCCGACCAACGTAACGGTCTTCAGTCCTCGACCATCGGATCTCACTGGTCAAAAGTTAACTTTTCAACCTCGTTCAGGGGCAAAATCATAATTTCGCCCTAAATGTTTGATAAGTCTCAGTTAATCCCCGATTAGCCTTGCTAATCTGTCATTAATGTCTTAATTAACCCTTAAACTTAGGGACAGGTCGTTATAAACTTCCCCTTCAGGAATTTCGTCCTCGAAATTCAAATCGACCCAATTCCACAACCAAACTATGGAAATCCAATTGTGTACCCTCAACTTGGGTACTCTTTGGTCATCTAACACGTCCAAAAAAACACCATACTAGTTGATACACACTGTCACCGGAGCCTTAAAAGCTCCAATTCATTCTCGAGAACTACACGTCAACTCGTACGTCTCACTCAAGACAAAATTTCGACGTCTCGTCGATCTCGCCTGTTGCTCACTTTGACAGGTCAATCTTACTAAGTTGTTGTCAATTATGTTTTTCAGTCTACCACCATAATACGCTCCATCCTATAACCATTAGGCTGACAAACATAATCCCCTAGAGGGGTACTATTCCCCTCTAACACTGCCTAAGTCCATGATCACGATCGTGACTAGCCAGTAACGCTCAGCTCCACTAGGCTTTCGCTGTGCTACTCTGACCTTGACTCGCTTTCGAGTCCTCGTATCGTGTCTCCCATCACTCAGTGATTTCCGTTGACCTCTAGACTCACCTCGTGTCTCAACTGTCGTATTACTCGTCCTGTCGACACATCAATCGCCGTCCAAGCATCATACTAACATGTCGGAAAACATCCGTTCATAGTACACATCGGTTTGATGCTCAATCATGCATCACGAGCCAGCCTTAATCCATCACAATATCTATCCTTAAGTCCAACTCGAGGCCTTGGCTATTCATCTCTACCTGATCGTTATTCACGTATCGTCCTCATTTTCTATGTATTCCCATATTCAATCTCTGTCTTGCCATCTCAACAACTATGTGAAGGGATCCTTCAACAGTCTTACAATATGGTTCTCCTCTACTCCTATCTTAGCATAATCAGTAAGGCAATTCACTCCAATGACGACCAGACCTTGGTCCACTCGCCTCAAGGTCAGTATAACCATCTCAGTCATCCTGATCCTCTTGATCGTTACCACACTACCCAATCTGACCCACCTTAGGTACTCACTTGTCACATCCAGTGACACCAAGAATCATCCAATCAATCCAATTTTACCCACAACCTAGGTGGTCGATTTTTACACCCTCTTTGAACCCTTTGGCTATCCTAACACTCCTCGTCATCCCACCAAGGGAAGAATCAACGAGAATCCATGATGATGACATCAAAGTTCATCCTACGTCATCCTCCGGCACCCAGCACTATCTGTTCATGAGCAGAAAACGAGAAGTCTCTTTCATCGGCCTCTAAATCGAGAGTAGTTGCAACCATGTTGGAAGCATACTTAACTTTTCCAATTACCGAGCATGAAGTCCTCCTTCCCCGACTAAGAGTATTCTCTGATAATTACTGTAATGCTTTATCCTTTCCTTTCGAACTAAGTACGTCCATAGATTCTCTTCGGCTTCTTCCATCACTATCCACGTCAGCAACCTAGTTTGCATGTCCCATTCCTTAGGGGATCAACGTTCCAGCACCAAACACTCGTGCATCAGCCGACACGACCTAGGGTACTTATCACCAACTAGGTATAGCACATACCTCGCCAATCCATGCATGGTTCATTCCTCGCACCAAGCCACTCGGGATCCTCTCTGTCCCTCTCAGTGCCCACCGAACTCGTACGGTTGCTACTCTAGGGCATGTCTATCAACTCGGTCACAAACTACGCCCTCAACTCACTCGAACATCATCCACATATCCATACACAATACAATTCACCTATTCTTTTACAATCGTTTATGCACATCCAAAAGAATGTCAATTCATCCTAATCTGATGTACCATTCGACTCTTTGGTCGGATCTTTGTATCTTGCCCTCTGACCAACCGGTGACTAATTTCAGTGATAGTACTCCCGTCGTCCATTCTTAGTCAGCTTAAACACTATTGGGGCATCGTGACCTCTCTGGAAGGAACACATCCCCAGTCCGGAGGCGAGCGTCATGTCCTCTGTCGTCGTACACACAACATTCGTTGCGACCACGACTTAGACCTGTAGGTCATTAATAGGGCCACATACCCAAGTCAAACCAAAAGCAAAAGAGTCTCATGCCCGGTTTTACCTTTTCAAGACCATTTCTATAACGACCTGTCCCGAATTCCGGGATTTGATTTGTGACTAATGAAGGATTAGTGAGGGTAATCGGTGATTAGTTGAGCGAAATCGAATGGATGGTGTAAAATGACCGTTTTGCCCCTAGTCATGGGTAAAATGTTGACTTTTGACTCGGGGAGTCAAATGTACGGGGGCCGATGACAGTGATGTAGTTTGGGAAGTCACGAGTATCTAGATAGGCGGCACGACGAAATCGGACGTCGGACGAAGAAGTTAAGGTCATGAGATCGAAATCGGGAATTTGACGTCTCGGGATTCGCAATTAAATATTATTTTAATGTGATTCGCTGATATTTTGTATGGGGCCCTTGGATGAGTGACAAGTCCCATTGGTTACTTTCCCTAATTTGTGGATCTATGCCTATTGGTCAAATTAAATAATTAACTAAACAAAAAACTCATATCTCTCATTTTCTTTCTCTTCTTCCCCACGGGACACCTCCTTCATTTCTTTATAGCAAACATGACACAACTACATACGAAAATTTTTCAAACCTAAACCATTGTTGTTGGGCCTTGAACAAAGGTGAGAGAGTGAGGAGAGACGAGTCGAACGGTGCCCACGGTTCGAGCCATCGTGGACTGTGGCCGGAGATCACAAAAGCGGTACGTTTTGGGTCGAATTTTGGAAGTTGAGTTTTGATACTTGTCGATCGATGCTAACCATTAGAACTTGTTTCTGGAAGTCTAATGAGTTGAATGGGACTGGTTGCATTGTCTGTGGTGGCCGGGATCGACGAAACAACGGAGTTGCAGGTGGCTGGTCGTGTTTCCTCCATGAGCAGGTATGGAAATGATCTCCTTTCTTGTTTTTGAGGTTACTGATCGATTGGGGGGAATGAGACAAGGACCTAGGATGAAACAGAGAAGAAAATGGTTGATTAAACGGTGAGAACCGACAGGGTCGGTTCACCGGTTTGGTCGAACCGGTCTGAACCAGTGAACCGGGTCCAACGCAAGGTTGACGATGCACTGTTCACTGCACGTGGGCTTCACGCACAGTCACTTCGGCAGCGCGTGGGGGATCGTGGAGGGTATTTCGGGGTTGTTTTAAACATGAATTTTAATTTATTCGATGTAACAGACATTTTGGGACTGATTTCGTGTCGATCGTATATCGCCTCGATATAGTTTAGTCTGTCCGAAGGTTTAGGATCGAGTTTAAAAATAATTAAAAATTCGGGAAAATTATGGGGCTTTAATAGGAGGTTAATGAAGACGTTAGTAGCCCTCTAGTATGATTTGGCTAGGTTTGGAAATCCCGGTGATAGTGGTGTGGCCTTGGAGGGCTTATGACACGAGTATCGAGACGATAGAGTAGGACGGTCTGTGAGTGGACTTCGTTTTCTACACTGTGATACATGCATAATTATTTTATATGTTTTACATACGTGATTTCTATGATGATGATTATGGCACTGGTGGTTTACATGATTGCACGTATTTTGAGGTAATTCCGTATTTACGCGTATTTCAAGATTTACGAGTTTATACTATTGCTATGTGATTGTGAGTATAATAATGGTTCTATGGCAAGTTTTTGGTTTTGGAAACATGAACTTGGGCATGAGACCCATTTGAATTATGCGATCGGGCCAGGGGCCCAGTTAGTTTACGAAATCGGGGGGGAGACCCTTTTGACTTATATGATCGAGCCATGGGCCCAGTGGTTTACAAAATCGGGCATGAGGCCCAGTTGAGTTTGATAAATGTGATTTTGGGTCTGGGAACCTATGTTTCATAAACGTGATTTCGGGTCGGGACCCGAATTGAATTTTTAATGTTTATGGAAATTTCGGGGAGGGCCCATTGAGTTGAAATGGCTTTGTAAAACTATTTTCCATATACCATCTTGATACGAGGACATGTGATGGTCTCCACTAGATGTCTAGGACATTGGGGAAGTCGCGATGCATTACCTGCGAGGGGTCATTATACGGAGCTACCGCACCGTATAGTGACTCAAGAGCAGGAATGCTATGATTAGACGTCTAGGACGTCAGACATCTGGGATGTTAGAGATATTGATCTGGAGAGACCTCGGATAGCACACGTTGCTTATTACCGTGAGATATGATTTCTGGGACTTCAAGCGTCTGGGACGCTAGGCATTTGGGATGCCGAGGATGGTTATGTGGTGAATATGGATTATTAGATTTATGAGATGGTATTTCGATGTTTATGGCTTTGTGGTTATGGATTTGGGCAGTGGCCCACTTGGTTCTGAATTTACGGATTTTCATATTCTATAGTTTTGGGCTGAGCTCCCACACGTGGTTTTGATTTACGGTTTTTGGGTTAAGGGCCTAACGATTTATTTCAGTAAATGTTCTGATTATTGGTTTTCGATGCATGCATACTTTTTAGTCAAGGGATAAATATCTTTATGAAATGTGTTTCTATGAACGTATTGATTTTCATCCACTCACAGTTCTTAATGGTCTTATTGTCCTTCAGGTTGATCACAGATGCGGGCTGTAGCAGAGACCAAGACAACGCACTCCTCCACCGATCCTAGCGCGCTCTGGGAGGCCCGAATGGGCTGAGGTACGTATTGTCCCTTGTCTGTCACTTTGTGTCAGACGGGAGCATGACACATCCCACGTTAATCCCAGGGAGATTGGGATAGGTCGTGTCAATTTCATTTAAAACCAAAACCATAAACGCGTATAAGCATGTAGAAAATCGAAACAACGAAATACGTGCCAATATGTAAACACACACAAAAACTAAACTCAAGGCATCACAAAACATGTTCTAAAACAAATATAAAACATTTATGCATGCATCGTTTCAAAAAAGAAAGTACACTTACAAACTGTACGAGATGCAGCCTTGATACGCGCGTTGTACGCCTTCCCTGGTCAATCACTGTCTCTGGGGTTCCCAAACCCGTCCAAATCACTTTAGAGGGTTACTAACTACTTAATTAGTCCCTCACAAAAGGCCCCTAATTTTTCGGGATTTTTAACTATTTTTAAAAGCGATCCTAAACCTTCGGACACCTCAAACTATATCTAGACGATGCCCTATCGACTTCAAACTAGTCCCAAAATGTTCGTTACATCGAATAGATGAAATTATATGTTGGAAGTTTCCCCAAACTCCTCCCCTTGTTCCGCTAGAAGGCCCTGCGCATGGACATCATGCGCCTGCACAGGGTCATCCCAGATCTCCAACCGACCGGGTCCGACCGCCGGTCCTGTTCGTCCTCTGTAATCCGGTCCACCTGGATCGGGGTGATCGGTACAGCCCCATAACTCAACCAATTTTCTGTCGAACGTCTGAATTTGACGTGCCGCCTGTCTACAGACTCGTATCGGCCCGACCTACGTAACGATCTTCGGCCTTCGGCCATCAGACCTCTGAGGTCAAAAGTCAACTTTTCTCCCTCGTTCAAGAGCAAAATCGTAATTTCGCCCTGAACGTCCGATAAACCTCGGTTAATCCCCGATTAGCCTCGTTAATCCGTCATTAAAGTCTTAATTAACCCTTAAACTTAGGGACGGGTCGTTACACACCTTCTTCTTCTCATTCAGATATTTCTCTTCTCCAACGTCAAGCTTCCAAAGCAGCCCGGGAATTATTTTCGTCGACCTTTTGAACATTTTTGGGTCCAACCACTCCCAAAAGTCACACCCTTTGCCACGAGATCTCTGCCACCGAACCTGCATTATCAAACCCATCAGTTACCCAAGTATCAAACGGCTACAAAACCAGAATTTATGAATTCATTCCAAAAAAACAAATAAATTATCAATTCATTCCAGAATTTATGAATTCATTCCAACAATTGACCTCTAGACTCACCTCGAGTCTCAACTGTCGTATTACTCGTCCTGTCGACACACAATTTACGTCTCACCCATCCTAGGTGCATCTGGACGCTAGTCGAATACTTTTCTCAGCAGGCATCACCACACGCAGTCATTAGGGTTCCTATGGCCCATACGGTCCTGAGCTCTTGGCTCATCTAATCTCCAAACCCTCTCCATCAACTCTACTCGAGCACACATCATTCGCCGTCCAGGCATGAAACTAATATGTCGGAACACATCTGTTAATAGTACTCATCGGTTCGATGCTCAATCATGCGTCACGAGCCAGCCTCAATCCATCACAATATCTATCCTTAAGTCCAACTCGAGGCCTCGACTATTCATCTCTTCCTGATCATTATCCACGTATCGTCCTCATTTTCTATGTATTCCCATATTCAATCTATGTCTTGTCATCTCACCAACTATGCTAAGGGATCCTTCAACAATCTTACAATATGGTTCTCCTCTACTCCTATCTTAGCATAATCAGTAAGGTAATTCTCTCCAATGATGACCAGACCTCGGTCCACTAGCCTCAAGGTCACCATAACCATCTCAGTCATCCCGATCCTCTTGATCATTACCACACTACCCAATCTGACTCACGTCGGGCAGTCACTTGTCACATCGAGTGACACTAAGAATAATCTGATCTCCAAGTCACATCCAGTAAATCCAATTTGAGCCACAACCTAGGTGTTAGGTTTTTACACCCTCTTTGAACCCTTTGGCTGTCCTAACACTCCTCGTCATCCCACATAGGGAAGAATCAAGGAGAATCCATGATGATGACATCAAAGTTCATCCTACGTCATCCTCCGGTACCCAGCACAATCTATTCCAGTGCAGAAAACGAGAAGTCTCCTTCATCGGCCTCTAAATCAATAGTAGTTGCAACCATGTTGGTAGCATACTTAACTTTTCCAATTACCGAGCTAGATGTCCTCCTTCTCCGACTAAGAGTATTCTCTGGTAATTACTGTAATGCTTAATCCTTTCCTTTCGAACTAAGTATGTCCATAGATTCTCTTCAGCTTCTTCCATCACTATCCACGCCGGCAACCTAGTTCGCACGTCCCAATCCTTATGGGATCAACGTTCCAGCACCAAACACTCGTGCCATCAGCCGACATGACCTAGGGACCTTATCACCAACTAGGTATAGCACATACCTTGCCAATCCATGCATGGTTCATACCTCGCACCGAGCTACACGGGATCCTCTTTGTCTCTCTCAGTGCCCACCGAACTCACACGGTTGCTACTCTAGGGCATGTCTATCAACTCGGTCACAAACTACGCCCTCAACTCACTCGAATATCATCCACATATCTGTAAACGATACAATTCACCTATTCGTTTACGATCATTTATGCACATCCAAAAGAATGTCAATTCATCCTAATCTGATGTATCATTCGATTCTTTGGTCGTATCTCTATATCTCGCCCTCTAACCAACCGGTCACAAATTTCAATGATAGTACTCGCGTCGTCCATTCTTAGTAAGCTTAAACACTATTGGGGCAGAGTCCCCGTCCAGTCCAATCACCACTGGGTTCCACCTAGTTCACTTCCATCATCTGTCAGCTCAGCACAACTCCTAAGAATCTCCACTAGCCGACGAATCCTTCTCGTCGCGTAGTGGTAGAAACCAGCTATACGCACATCACGATTGAGATACTCTCAGCTCGCGGATCGTTGTCTCTCCTCGTTATCGTCATCCCATCGCCAACACAAACCAATCCTAAAAGCTTGCTCCTACCGAGTAATCGCCACTTATCTCCGCTCGGGTTGGAAGGGCTCTTCCACCCTCATACCCCACGACTCCCCAGGAATGACTATTCCGACAATCTATATCAGAAATAAACGTTCCCCGAACTTCCCCCACATCTCAACAACCATCAAAAAATCAAGTCTCGATGATGGTATATGTCAGGACCTCGTGTAGACACACCCTACATGCATCATCACTGAGACTCCAAACCTATGCAGCCAACTCACCGCTGGAACCAACCGCTCAACACACAGTATCCACCGATCGGTCCGCCTCGGAATCCGATCAACAAGTACCACTCTCCTGGTCGCTTATCCAATCAATCGCCAACTACGGTTATCGCGAAGTCTGCTGCTCCCTACAACGCGTCCATTCTAGTGATCCCTCGCGCTCGACTCTGAAGAGTCGTCATGCACCGATACTGGTGTCCAACCGACCAGCAACCACAATCCGAGGATTTCGTTCTCTCGTAACTCAACAAAACTTCGTGCTTAACGCTGCACACTCACTACTTGTCGTAATCGCATCCTACCAAGCCACACAACAACTACTCTGGGGCACTCTCTTCCAGTTGACAACCCTCCGGGATTTGACACACTGAAACATGGCATCTCATGCCAAATAAGATCAACGTTCCTATTCCAGCCAGCCTCAACTAAGGTCATCGCGCGCCTGACCATTCCTAACAACAAAATCTCTCAGATGTACTCTTTTGTTGTGGATGATCCTAACGTCCAACCTCCACTGGTACCACTCTCCTGGATCCTATCTCCAGCAACACGATGGTCCTAAGCTTTTTGCTTCACACGCGCATTAAGGATTTAACCTCTAAAGAAACGTGGCATCCTCTGCCAAATGAACCCTACACGATCGCACCTCATTTCGTTTGGCACGAGGTTCACCCTACTCTTACCCTAACTATCAGGTTGATGACGGGCTGTTATGACTGCAGAGACATCACATCCTCGACTTGTGCGTCACTCTGAGAGTAAAACATGTTTCTGATACTACTTGTCAGGACCCGCCCCAAATTCCCCGGGATTAACGTGGGACGTGCCTGATTTCGATCAACTTATGGTATCTCGACTTGAAGACAAGACGGCTATGGTCACTAGAGTTTCAAGAGAGCTTCATGCTTGGGATAGGACGACCTATCTGTTTCTCTAGTGTTAGAGTTTTACGGACGGGAGTGGTGACCCCTATTAGCCGTAATTCTCTCTAACAGCACCTAAACTCGACAGTGGCTCCATACCCTGAACTGGGGCAAGAGAGACCTGGCGAAGCTTTTTCTTCAGCTCTTTTGCCTCCAGAGGTGGTGAACAGGAGAGGAAGGCTGCCCTCGTAGGACACAAAGTGTCAAACGAGGGAAATTCCGTCCTTAACCCAGCTGGGACTACTAGAGAGCGCTAGGATCCGGAGGAGGAATGTGATGTCTTAGTCTCTACTACAGTTCGCATCCGCGATCAACCTGAAGGGCATCAAAAATATCAAAGCCGTTAGTGGACAAAACAAAGATTTTATAACAACATTTTCATAAAAAGACCTTTATGCCCTTCACTAAAAAGTATGCATGCATTCGAAAACCCTTTATCAAACCGTTCATTAGGGCCTTGGCCCAAAATCCAACATAAGGAAACCCATAATGAGTCTCCTTCCAATTCATGAAACATAGGGTCTCAACCCAAATCCAATACACATTGCTCTTAGCCCAAAATAATCTTTGTGATGTCTCTACACATATACATATATATATATATATATATATAACTCATCCTAGACATTTTCTGATGTAAACGCGGGGCACATAGCCCCTAAGGAACTAATCCTCTATATATTTCACGATTTCTATATATATAAGTATGCATACTACTCGGGGTCTCACTCCAAATCTACCCCCACGAATTCTCCATCTAGGAAGCTCTATCTCCAGATCTAGTCCAGGCGTCTCTCCAGCTCAGGTCCGGGACTCTATCATAGCTCCCACTCTTGGAATGTGCTCCCTTTGGGGATCACTCATTTCATGTCGTGGATCGTGACTCTCCAGGTCGACGTCTAGAGGAGACCAATCAACTCATAAAGGAGGTTATATACAGACTACTATGAAAAACCACAAACGGGACCCAAGCCTGACACCACAAATCAACTGGGCCTCTAGCTAGATTTCATAGTTTAACTGGGCCTCAAGCCTGAACTCAAATCAATTGGGCACTAAGCCCGATACCTGAGGGTCAGTCACGATTGCGATTATAGTGATGCGTGCAACCACTAGTCCAGAAACGCTCTCAGTCTTTGTATGTCGCCATGAACATATCAACCGCCGCAACACCCCTAGATCATGGTGCACACCTCACCGATCAATCTCCTATACCTTTAGCACTCCAAAGTCGAGCCTCCACTAGTTGCTCGACCACGAGATGTGCATCGTGACCTCTCTAGAAGGAACACATCCCCAGTCTGGAGGCGAGCGTCATGTCGTCTATCGCCGTGCACACAACACTCGTCGCGACCACAACTTAGACCCGTAGGTCATCAATAGGGCCACATACCCAACTCAAAACCAAAACCAAATGAGTCGCATGCCCGGTTTTACCTTTTCAAGACCATTTCTATAACGACCTGTCCCTAATTCTGGGAATTGATTTGTAACTAATGAAGGATTTGTGAGAGTAATCGGTGATAAGTTGAGGGAAATTGAACGGACAGTGTAAAATGATCGTTTTGCCCTATAGGCTAAATGTTGACTTTTGACTCGGAGAGTAAAACGTACGGGGGCCGATGACAGTGATGTAGTTTGGGACGTCATGAGTCCCTAGACAGGCGGCACGATGAAATCGGACGTCGGACAAAGAAGTTATGGTCACGAGATCGAAATCGAGAATTTGACGTCTCGGGATTCACAATTAAATATTATTTTAATGTGATTCACTGATATTTTGTATGGGGCCCTTGGATGAGTGACAAGTCCCATTGGTTACTTTTCCCTAATTTGTGGATCTATGCCTATTGGTCAAATTAAATAATTAATTAAACAAAAAACTCATATCTCTCATTTTCTCTCTCTTCTTCCCCGCGGGTCATCTCCTTCATTTCTTTCTAGCAAACACGACACAACTACCTAGTAACAGTTTTCAAACCTAAACCATTATTGTTGGGCCTTGAGCAAAGGTGAGAGAGTGAGGAGCGACGAGTCGAACGGTGGCCACGGTTCGAGCCGTCGTGGACGGTGGCCTGAGATCACAAAAGAAGTACGTTTTGGATTGAATTTTGGAAGTTGAGTTTTGATACTTGTCGATCGATGCTAACCATTAGAACTTGTTTCTGGAAGTCTAATGAGTTGAATGGGACTGGTTGCATGGTCTGTGGTGGCCGGGATCGAGGACACAATGGAGTTGCAGGTGGCCGGTCGTGTTTCCTCCATGAGCAGGTATGGAAATGATCACCTTTCTTGTTTTTGAGGTTACTAATCGATTGGCGGGCATGAGACAAGGACCTAGGATAAAACAGAGAGGAAAATGGTTGAGTAAACGGTGAGAACCGACAGGGTCAGTTCACCGGTCTGGTCGAACCGGTCTGAACCAGTGAACCGGGTCCAACGCAAGGTTGACGATGCACTGTTCACTCCACGTGGGCTTCATGCACAGTCGCTTGCAGCAGTGCGTGGGGGAGCGTGGAGGGTATTTTGGGGTTGTTGTCAACATGAATTTTAATTTATTCGATGTAACAGACATTTTGGGACTGATTTCGTGTCGATGGGACATCGTCTCGATATAGTTTAGGGTGTCCGAAGGTTTAGGATCGACTTTAAAAATAATTAAAAATTCGAGAAAATGATGGGGCTTTAATAGAAGGTCAATGAAGAGGTTAGTAGCCCTCTAGTATGATTTGGCTAGGTTTGGAAGTCCCGGTGATAGTGTTGTGGCCTTGGAGGGTTTATGGCACATGTATCGAGGCGATAGCGTAGGACGGTCTATGAGTGGACTTCGTTTTCTAAACTGTGATGCATGCATAATTATTTTATAGGTTTTACATACGTGATTTCTATGATGATGATTATGGCACTGGTGGTTTACATGATTGCACGTATTTTGAGGTAATTTCGTATTTACGCGTATTTCAAGATTTACGAGTTTATACTATTGCTATGTGATTGTGAGTATAATAATGGTTCTATGGAATGTTTTTGGTTTTGGAAACATGAACTCGGGCATGAGACCCATTTGAATTATGTGACCGGGCCAGGGGCCAAGTTGGTTTACGAAATCGGGCGGAAACCCTTTTGACTTATATGATCGAGCCAAGGGCCCAGTGGTTTACAAAATCGGGCATGAGGACCAGTTGAGTTTGATAAATGTGATTTCAGGTCTGGGAACCTATGTTTCATAAACGTGATTTCGGGTCGGGACCCTAAATGAATTTGTAATGTTTATGGAAATTTCGGGCATGGCCCTTTGAGATGTTTTGAAATGGCTTTGTAAAACTATTTTCCATATACCATCTTGATACGAGGATATGTGATGGTCTCCACCAAGTGTCTGGGACACTGGGGAAGTCGAGGTGCATTACCTGCGAGGGGTCATTATACGGAGCTACCGCACCGTATAGTAACTCAAGAGCAGGAATGCTATGATTAGACGTCTAGGACGTCAAACATCTGCAATGTTAGAGATATTGATCCGAAGAGACCTCGGGTAGCACGCGTTGCTTATTACCGTGAGATATGATATCTGGGACATCAAGCGTCTGGGACGCTAGGCATCTGGGATGCTGAGGATGGTTATGTGGTGAATATGGATTATTAGATTTCTGAGATGGTATTTCGATGTTTATGGCTTTGTGGTTATGGATTTGGGCAGTGGCCCACTTGGTTCTGAATTTACGGATTTTCATATTCTATAGTTTTGGGCTGAGCTCCC
Organism: Prinsepia uniflora; assembly: GCA_032719365.1. Taxonomy (NCBI): domain Eukaryota; kingdom Viridiplantae; phylum Streptophyta; class Magnoliopsida; order Rosales; family Rosaceae; genus Prinsepia; species Prinsepia uniflora. The sequence continues at coordinate 57,002,240 of CM064868.1, read as the reverse complement.
ACACGTGGTTTTGATTTACGGTTTTTGGGTTAAGGGCCTAACGATTTATTTCAGTAAATGTTCTGATTATTAGTTTTCGATGCATGCATACTTTTTAGTCAAGGGATAAATATCTTTATGAAATGTGTTTCTATGAACTTATTGATTTTCATCCACTCTCAGTTATTAATGGTTTTATTGCCCTTCAGGCTGATCACGGATGCGGGCTGTAGCAGAGACGGGAGTATGACACATCCCACGTTAATCCTAGGGGAATTGGGATAGGTCGTGTCAATTTCATTTTAAACCAAAACCAAAAACGCGTATAAGCATGTATAAAATCGAAAACGACAAAATACGTACCAATACGTAAACACACACACAAACTAAACTCAAGGCATCACAAAACATGTTCTAAAACAAATATAAAACATTTATGCATGCATCGATTCATAAAAGAAAGTCCACTTACAGACTGTCCGAGCTGCCGCCTTGATACGCGCGGTATACACCTTCCCTGGTCAGTCACTATCTCCGGTGTTCCCAAACCAGTCCAAATCACTTTAGAGGGTTGCTAACTACTTAATTAGTCCCTCACTAAAGGCCCCTAATTTTTTGGGATTTTTAACTATTTTTAAAAGCGATCCTAAACCTTCGGACACCTCGAACTATATCTAGACGATGTCCAATCGACTTCAAACCAGTCCGAAAATGTTCGTTACATCGAATAGATGAAATTATATGTTGGAAGTTTCCCCAAAATCCTCCCCATGTGCCACCAGAAGGCCCTGCGCATGGGCATCATGCGCCTGCACAGGGTCATCCTTGATCTCCAACCGACCGGGTCCGACCGCCAGGTCCAGTTCGGCCTCTGTAATTCGGTCCGGCTGGACCGGCGTCACCGGTCCAGCCCCATAACTCAACCAATTTTCCGTCAAACGTCCAAATTCGATGTGCCGCCTGTCTACGGACTCGTATCGACCTGACCTACGTAACGATCTTCGGCCTTCGGCCATCAGACCTCTCAGGTCAAAAGTCAACTTTTCACCCTCGTTCAAGAGAAAAATCGTAATTTCGCTCTGAACGTCCGATAAACCTCGGTTAATCCCCGATTAGCCTCGCTAATCCGTCATTAAATTCTTAATTAACCCTTAAACTTAGGGACGGGTTGTTACACACCTTCCTCATCTGATTCAGATATTTCTCTTCTCCAACATCAAGCTTTCGAAGCAGCCCGGGAATTATTTTCGTCGACCTTTTGAACGTTTTTGGGTCCAACCACTCCCAAAAGTAACACCCTTTGCCACGAGATCTCTGCCACCAAACCTGCATTATCAAACTTATCAGTTACCCAAGTATCAAACGGCTACAAAACCAGAATTTATGAATTCATTCCAAAAAACCAATAAATTATCAATTCATTCCAAAATTTATGAATTTATTCCAACAAACCAATCAATTATCAATTAATTCCAACAATTCCTAATCTCTAACCATCAGTAAAACCAAAAATTCAAACCATACACATTATCTATAAAACAATAAATTCAAACCCAGAAATTCAAATCTAGAAATTCAAACCCGAAAATTCAAACCCAGAAATTCAAACCCAGCAATACAAACCCAGAAATGGAAACCCAGAAATGCAAACCAAATTGAGAGGGATAGCCTTCCTACCCGAGTATCTACACAAACGAGAAACCTCCTCCCTAGGTTATCATTTATCCACGAAGTCTTCATTGTGGCCACCTTCCCACAAAAGAATCTTCGATAATCCTCCAACCCTCCACTTTCTTCCATACTGGCACCTTCCCACGAAGTCTTCATTGCTGCCACCTTCCCTATCGCTTCAATCACCCTCTTTCAAGTCGTTTGTCCACCCAATCGCAAATCCCGTACTCCCAACGTAACTTCCCACAAATTCGATGCTAGCAATTCCCCAAAAATTCTGATACCCTAGCAGAGGAATTATCCCCAATTCGAATTCTCTCAATGTTTCGATGTCCCTGGTACACCTCATTTTACGCGTCCTCATCTACTCAGCCACGAGTGCTCCACGTCTGCAGACGACGTCAATAAAATGGTGCAACGGTATTGAAGGTGCTACCGTTTCCGCAACACACTAAGGCAAATTTTCGTTCCTAGTTCATTTTGAGATTTCATGGCGTGTTCTTGTTGCACTTAGTGTATTAAGCCTAAAAATAAATAAATACATAGATTAAGCCACTCTATCCACCACTAACCAATTATAGTTGCTAATCAGATTTCCTTGACCTAATTACTATACATATTCCGAATTAAGTGTCCGTGCAAGGGTCCGGCTAAAGCTCACCCCACACCTATCATCCTCTCTTAGTTTGCATGTTTTAAGCATGATGTCCCCCTTTTAAAACGTCTATTATCGATGATGCGTGATAATGCATGAAACACGAAGAAGGTTTAATTACATTACACTATCCCTAGAAAAGTGATGCACAATCCTAAGTTGTCACTATCCCTAGAAAAGTGTTGTGCAGTGCTAATAGGTCATAAGTTTATATTACGAATAAGATTCCCCCTCTTAAACTTGATGCTACAAACTGCAAGATGATATGATGGTCCATTAATAAATTACATCAAAAATTTTATACAAAAAAGTTAGCTAAGCTTATCAGCATAAATTGTGTTCATGAAGCTCAATAATCCAACAAATTCAGTCAGGCATAATAACCAAAATCAAGAGCCAGAAATATAATTAACAAACTAACATGGCTAGGGTTTCAAAAGTCCCTAACCTAAAAAGAAACTTCAAAATAAAAGAAATTATAAAAATAAAAGACAAAAGTATTTTGCTCCTTTATTTCTGAAGGTAACTAAAAACTTTCCAAAAACTCCAACTCCCGACTCAAAATTTTCAACCTCCTTACATAAACCCTAGTACCTCTATTTATAAGAGAATTATTAATCCTCATACAAATTGAAGTTTTACAATTAAATTATATAAGGAAAAGGCTTCCTAAACAATTAAGAAATTTAATTAAAAACTTTCCTACAAGTAAAGGGACTGAAAATAATAATATAAAAGGAAGTAGGACAAAAATCCTTATACGATGTGGAGAATAAAAGTGAAAGGAAGTTGGAATTATCCTAAAAAAACAGAAAAATCACGAAATAAAGCTTCAGGGGCATTTTCGGCGGTTTACCATCGAATTTGGTGGGTCAAAGGGTGCGGTCAACCCTTGGTCAACATGCAGCCACTGTGCAAGTGTCTTCGGTGGACGCCCACCGAATTGAGGTGAAGGGCTTCAGGAAATAGGTGCCATGGAGGAATAAGGGAGTGTGGCCAGCATGTACCGAATTGGAGTCAGCTACAGTGACGTGTAAAGGACTCCTAAGCTACTGCTTTCGGTAGGTATCTACCGAATTCCTGTGCCATTTTCTTTCCTTCATAACTTCTACGTTTCAACTCCGATTTGGTTTATTCTTTCGTCCAAATTCTTGTAATTCCAAGCTCTTTTTTATCTACACATTTCTAAAAATATATATTATTTTCTCCAACTGCATAGAACAAAATTTTAACAAAACATAAGTAAAAGGGTATTAAATCATGGATAAACATGTATAAATTATGACCTAACAATTGTTGAAGAAGATGACGATGAAGCTTGCAATTTCCTCTCTTTCTTAATGACGAGTAAAAAAAGCCTTTTACATGAGTAGCGGTTCCGGAGAGCAAGCTATGGTCCTGACTGATGGCACTGGCTTTGGCCGATCAACAGTGGGAGTGTTTGGACCCAATAAGAAGATGAAGAAGATGAGACGGAAGTTGGTGTTGCGAGTGACATTGTGGATTGTATGCTGGCTAATCTAGTAGGAAGAGGAGGAAATGGTTCAAGGGGAAGAAAGGGAGATGCATAAACCCTCGATCGCTCATTCTCTGTCCCCAATTGCTCATTCACGATGTATTTGCAAGACTCTTTTCACTTTTAGGTTTTTTTTAAGTGATGAATAGAGCATGCTTTGTAATTTTGTTTGCCACTTTCATGTTTTGGGAAAAAATTTATTTCCCTTCTTCCCATAGAATCCAATAGACAACACTTTTTATAAAAGTGTTGTCTAATAGATCCCTGAATAATAAAAATCAAGGAAATAAATATTTTTATTAAAACTGTCATCTTTTAGAATAAGATGATAGTTTTAATCTAAACTGTCATCTAATTAGTGTCATTTATGCCTAAGAATGGCATAGTGCAAGTTTACTTGGGGGAAGTTCCCAAATACGAGTTTTTTCCTAATTGTTGAAGAAACTTATGAGATAGTGCCGTGGTGAGTATCTTTCTTTCGATCCTTCTCCTCCTCTATATTTATTTTTGGAGGACTAGTTTGCTCTCTCTTGGTTGCTAGAGGTGTAACTTGTTCTTCAGGAGGCCTTGCCCCCAAGCCCTTATTGTTGTGAAGATATGCCCCGTATTGTCTCTGAATCCTTCTTTTGGTAGTTCTTCCCAACACCTTGGTTGGCTTTCTGTACTTTCCTGCCATGTACCATTTGCTCTCCTGGACTGTAGCCTTCAAAGGTTTGGCCATTTTGGTGGCCTTGCCAGGAAGAACTGGTTGTTTGTTTTGCTAGTCACCTTGCCCCCTAGTCTGTTTACTAACCTTATGTCCTTGCCCTTTCCTAGTATCTCCTGAATTTTGAGTTTGGGAGTTCGGAAGAGACTTGATTTTGGGGACGTACAGACCATGGTTCCGCTTAGGTATGTCTAGAGGGTCGTCATTCCGACCGTTCTCCTTGTATTCTGAATTCATCCTAACACCTGGGGTTGACGTCATCGGGACATATTCTGTCTTGCATCTAGTGCATAACGCCTTCCCGTCATCGTTAGTGGCAGGTATCGGCTTGGCTTGGTTATTGTGTGGTTGTTCTCCCTTTACTAATTTGGTCCCCTTCTGAGACCAATGGATATTAACCATTGATAAACCTTGAATTGAGCTTTGTTTTATACCCTTTATACTTATCTTTTAATGTTAAAATGTCAAACAATTCGAGAAAATAATTTATTTTGTGAGAAATTTGCAGAAATAAATAAAGCATGGATTTTTGATCATTTTGGCGAAACAATCGTCTCAATCGGAGTTTTATTGAAAAATTTATTGTCAAAATAAGGGAGGCTACCATAAATTGCATAAAAAATTAGCCCAAATCCAAAGAGCGCAGCTCAGAAGCCCAGCGACGCGAAGCCCAGCCCAGAAGGCGCAAAACCCAGCGACGTAGCCCAATCCTCGCACTCCAGCCCAAGTCTTCGCGAAGCCGTTAACCACCGAACCACCCTTCCTTGTTCTGTGCACGTATGTCGAATGCCCGCTGCCCCAGTCAGCGCCTGATGCGCGACCACACATGACCCGTTCAGCTACTCCGCGCTGAAGCTCACTCTCCAGTGCTAGCGCCTGACACGCCGATTTCTACCCGTTTTTTAGTAGCTCCCTGCTGAAAACGTGGCCGCCTGCAGCAGCCATCACTTCAGCATGGTTTTGCACAGATTTTTTGCCAAAAATCAACCAAAAACTCATCATTTCACCATTTATTTTTTATTCTAGTTTTCATTTGTATATTTTTTTTAAGTTTTAGTGGCACTTTACCTATAAATAGGGTGTTATTCTCATTGTTTGAGGACTTTCTTTTAGATTTCACACTTTTTTTAGCTTTTCTTTTACATTTTGTTTCTTAGGTTTTTTTTTCTTAAGCTTTTTCTTATATTTTCTTCAACTTCTTTTTAGCACATTTTTATGCTTTCCTTAAGAAAAACCTTAGGCTAGGTAATTCTAATGTAATTTGAGAGTTTTAAGTGAGAATTCCTCGTATTTCTTCCTCCATTTTCAAAAATTTTCTGCTGTTGTTCGGTGATCCTTGTGAAAAACCATTTTTCTCTACTTAAACTCTTGTTATTCTTATTGATTTTTCTTATAACTCAATATATCTGTTGGTATTTTCTTTCTAACATTTCTAAATTTGAATTCAATCTCCATGTGTTTTACTTTCTGAATTTCATGTGCTTCATACGTTTTAGTGCTTAACCTTCAATTCAACACTAAGTGTTTATTCGATGTTCGGTGGATTTAGAATATGATTGAAGAGATTTAATGTTTGACCGTGTTTGGCGCATTGAATCAACTACTTAAGGTGGATCATCTTGTAACTAATAATCTTCTATTCAGTGCATTTATAATATGAAAAATGTATGAATGAAATTGAGATGATGAAGGTAGGATTTCGTGATTTGTTTAATATGTACAAATGCTAGTGTGTTGAAAAATTTGTGTTTAAAGAAAGTCCACTGTACAAATGTTAAAGTATAAGTAGTTTAAATAATTGATTGTTAATTCAAATTTACTTACATAAATGTGTCGATTTTGTATATAAAACTAATCTATGGTTTGTAAATTCTAGTTATCATGAGCATTCGCATTTCAATTTTTAGTTTGTTAAAATGTAGCTTTGGCTACAACTCTTTTCAAAACCCCTCATTTAATTCTTTAATTGTTATATTCTTTTATTCTTTTATTTTTTAACTCCCTAATTCTTTTATTTTTTAATTCTTTAACTCCTTAATTCTTTTATTCTTTAATTCTTTAATTCATTTATTCATTTATTATTTTATTCTTTGATTATTTATTATTCCTTTTCACTAACCATTATTAAATGTTCTCTAATTTCCCTAGTTAAGAATGATCAATATTCACCAATACTACATATATACAAAAAGAGTTTAAATTGAATGTGCTTGAATTAAGTGTTGAGTGTTACTTTGTGTTACTTTAAATGTTTAGTTTAAGCTACTTCAACCACGCTGACCGATGGTGTTGGGAACAAATTAGTATCCACTCCTTGCAGAGCCTTAGGTATAGGAGTCAACGTGATGTGTCCTTGATTGATCAATATTTGGATCATATCCCTGAAATAAACATAGTTGGTCATGCCATGGTGTAATGACACATGCCATTTACATAATTACTTGCCCTTGAGTCCTTCCTGCTTGGGCCAGTCTTGTTTGGGGTCTGGTCTGATCACCTACATCCTTACCAGCTCATCATAAATCTCTCTAGCTTTGGTAAGGTTAACAGGGTAAGAGCCAAATACCGGTGTCTTGTTTGTGAATAGTCTGCCAATTGGCATGTCTGGTTTTTTCTCCTGGTTAGGTTTCACTAATGACTTGAGGGTCACTGGTCCATTCCCCAACGTCCGGATTTCGGTTGTGGCTATTTCCAGCTCTTGCTCTTGCTGTGAAGATTTTGATTATTCTCCGAGCTCCTGATGCTCCAATTGGTGCACAAGTATCATGTTCTTGTAAAATGGTGGAGCTTTGGAATTCTGCCTCTACCATTACTCTTCCTCTAACAGCCTTTCAAACTTGGTTGCTAGTACTAATATTTCTTGAAGATCGGAATAGGTAGAATCATCAAACTTCATCCTGAGGGATAACCTCAGAGCCCGTTGTGAGATGGCTATCATCTGGGCATTGTTGATAGGGAACCTGCACTTCATCTTCATCCTTTTGAACCTGACAATGAAGTCCTCTGTTGTCTCATGATCACTCTGCGTAGGGGCCGTCAAATCACTAATAGTGACCTTGGGTTCGACCCTGTAGAATTCTTCAGAGAACTTAGCCTCCATTTTCGCCCAAGTGTGAATGCAAGCCTCTGAGAGTGAAGTGCACCAATAGAAAACATCCCTAGATAGAGAGTTATTGAACAGTTGTAATGACAGGATCCATCTCAATCCCCCTGGGATTAATGCAGAACGACCCTGCTCCCGTTTGACACGGAGTGTCAGACAAGGGATATTTCCAACCTTTGCCCTCTCGGGCTATCAGAGTACGCCAGGATCCGGAGGAGGTATGTGATATCTCGGTCTCTGCTACAGTCCACATTTGTTGTCAAGATGAAAGGCAGTCAAAACATTAAAAGTTGTGAGTGGACAAAACAACCAGTTTATAAAAACATTTAATCGAAGACATTTGTACCCTTCACTAAAAAGTATGCATGCATTCGAAAACCGTTTAACCAAATGAACCATAGGCGGGAACTAAGCCCAAAATCATAATGAAAGAATCATAAAGAATCAACCGTACGGGCCACTACCCAAATCCATTTGGGACTCAGCCCAAAACCATAATGAAACCACGTACACGGGCCACTACACAAAACCTGTATCCATCACACATCATATTTCGTATTTCAGATATCATATATCATATATACATATAATCACACAACCAATCGTGTCATGGTTGCCAAAGCTACGCGTGTACTACCCGGGGTCTCAAACCCAAGTCTCTCAGAGTCCAAGGTCAATGTCCGTAGACCAATGACCCGTCCTGAGGTTACGATCCATGCCTTCCTGAGAGTAAGGAACCCAACTGGGGGGCGACTCCACTCAGTCGGTGCTCCGTGACTACTCCGGGGTCCACCCAGGCCAACGACCCATCCCAGAGGAGATAATAGAAGCAAAGGAAGGTATATAAATATACATACATATATATACATAACATAAACATTCATGCCTGGTCCCCCTGAACCGTCATGATCTATAACATCCATTTAAGGGTTCAAGCTCGGTTCCCATAGACCGTCATGTACCATAATAACCTTTGCAGGGTTCATGCGGGTTCCCATAAACCGCCATGAACTTGGAAATCCATCTAGGTCCCTGACCCGAAATCATCAATTTAAAACAACTGGGCCTTGTGCCCGAACATATGACATCAGCTGGGCATCGTGCCCGATATCTAAGGATCAGTCACGACTCCGATCGTAGTGATGCGTGCAACCATCCATCCAGGACCGCCCTCAATCCTGGTATGTCGTCGTGAACGTATCAACTGACGCGACCATCACAAGATCATGGTGCACTCATCACCGATCGTTATCCTGAAACGTCATCACTCCAAAGTCTAGCCTCCATCGGCTGCCCGACAACAGATCGTGCATCGTGACCTCTCCGGTAGGAACACATCCCAATCTGGAGGCGAGCGTCGGATCGTCTGTCGCCGTGCACATAGCACTCGCCGCGACCACGATTTAGACCCGAAGGCCATCAATAGCGTCATATGCCCGAGACAAAACCAAATGGGTCTCATACCTGAGTTTATCCTTTTGAAATCCCAAAACCATTTCATTTAGAACAATAAAGACATACAAAACCGTATTGGCACCGTATAGGGCTGTAACCTCGAAATACATGACAAAACCATTTCATTTAGACCCACTCATCCATGGGGTCCCACTCAAAATATCTGAACAATCAAATTAAACCAAGTCATCATTGTCTCGAAGTACGTGCATAATGAAATTGACCTTCCGTGACCCATAACCCTCCCGTTCGAAGTCCGATTTCAGCGTGCCGCCTGTCTACGGATTCGTATCATCCCGATCTACGTAACGGTCCTCGTCCCTCAGCCATCGGACCTCCCAATCCAAAAGTCAACATTTTGCCCCTTTTAACCAAAATTACCAAAACGCCCTTAAACTTCCGAACGTCATAACTTCTTCCTCGAATGTCGGGATTAAACGTGCCACCTGTCTATGAACTCGTGACGCCCTAAACTACGTCACAATCATTTGCCAAAGTCCATTTGACCGTGAGAACTGAAAGTCAACATTTTGCACACGAACAGGGGCAAAACGGTCATTTTGCATCGTTCATTCGATGTCGCTCAACTAATCACCGATTAACCTCACTAATCGTGATTCGTCACTAATCTAATCCTGGAATTCAGGACGGGTTGTTACAACCTTCCCTCCTTAATTAATTTCGTCCTCGAAATTCCAACCGACCTAATTCCAACCTTTCTTCCCTCCTTAATTAGTTTCGTTCTCGAACTTTCCAACTATCCTGATTGCACAACCACCTCATGGAAATAATTCGATCTTATCTCATGTGTACACTAGCACCCAATAGCCAACACAATACTTGTCTGCAACCAGACGTACCACTAACACTCACGTCGTACCGACTACACTTGACCACATCGAATGACTGTAGCCCTACGTTCCGAGTTGACACCACTTTTCAAATCTACCATTTTGTTGACACAACAACTCGACGGTTCCTTTCTTAGCCACCAACCTATCCTGATCTCTACTCCCACTGGGAGTCACCAACTCTCACTCATCGATCCACATTGACACATCCGAAAAACTGTCACCACTTGACAGTAGTGAGTCGTAAACTGACACCATACTTACTCTGTCAGGACCCACCCCGGTTTCACCCCGAAACCCGAGGTAAATCCTGCTCCCGTCTGACACCCCGACCCAAAAACAGTCAGACGCAGGAGATAGTACTCAATAAATCCCGAAGTTAGAGTTTTACAGAGCATAGTACAACATACACAGAAAAGAAAAACCGATAATAATTACACGCACGCGGAAGAAAAATTGAAAACACTCCGGGATCCCTCACGTGCCTTCTATGCCTCAGACACTGCCTCGACGTCAAGACCCCGCACTAGCTCCACAACCTGGAGGGCAAGTTAAAACAGAAGATGTGAGTGGACCATAATAACAGAAAGGTTTCTAAAACCATTTATCAAAAACCGAGTTTAACCCTCCGTTTTGAAAACTACATGCATAACCACCAGTTGTTAACACAGTTATAAATCAATGTTCACAAAACATCACAAAACATCATAAGAAACAGGAACACTATAAAACAGTTATGGAAAACATGGCATGAGTATCAAAACCCGAAGTATAAACCATAAAACTCAAATCATCATTTCCCGATCAAACCTGCTGGACCTATCCGAGTCTTTAAACTCCCGAGTCTTTAAACTCAATCCAGGCCTTAATCATATCTGAGTCTTTAAACTCCCGAGTCTTTAAACTCAAGGCCTACAGGGGAAATCAATATATCCGACTCTTTAAACTCCCGAGTGTTTAAACTCAATCCGGGTCTTTAAACCCAATCCGGCCGGTCCCCCGCCACATATATCCGGGTCTTTAAACCCAATATCCAGATCCAGAAAATCCAATCCCAAAATCATTTGAAAACCATTTACCAATCCACATCCAAACCCGAATTCGAAATCACTGGTCCGATGCCCTTCCGGCATCCAGAACCGTCATTCCGAACCCAAATCCGGAATCCACTTTTCCAACTTTAAATCCATATTCCGCTTTCCGAAATCATTTAATCACCAAATCATGATTCAAAATCCCTTTATAAACAATCAAACTAGTTATCCTTTAAAAAGCCCAAAACCCTGGTATTTACTCAGAAATCGACCTTTCTCGAAAAACGTGCAAAAAACAGTCTTTTCTCGAAAACTGTACAAACACGTAAAACCATCATAACAGATTCAATAAACATTGATTCATGAGTAAAACCATAAAACAAGTATAGAAAACAGTTATGCATGTTCGAGTTTAAGGAAAGGGTCCACTCACAGTACTGAGCCCTACTCGCGTCCCGAACGTCCAGCACGTTCCTCGGCTTCCTCGGGAAATCCCGATCCTGTTCACAATCACCAAATTACGTCACTAACACGTCTACGAAGGTTCACCTAAATTCCCTCAAAATTCCCCGAATCCTAAACGTAATAACCCGGGACCCTAAACCTTCACCCTTGCCGAACTAAACTCAAACGACGTCCGATTGACTCGAAACCAACTCCATCGAACTCACCGTAACTTCTAGACCAAAAACCATGTTGACCGTTTTCTCCATTGCCGCCGCACGCACCCCCACGCGACGCCCAAAGTGGCTGCGCGTGGCCCTCACGCGCCTGCTACAGTGCATCGACTACCTCGGGCCAACCCGGTTCGCCACAGTCACCTGCAACTCAGACCGGCGTCAGCGGTACCAACAACATCGTCCAGACCAACCCTATAGTTTCCCCAACTCCGTTCACCTCGACACTGTCCCTAGCCCGTCGACTGAACTCGAAACCAGACAGCCCCAAATCCCCTGCTTCACGATCCAGCCACCCAGCTCACCTCCCTTCACGGTGGCTTCACCAAACTCTTCCCTGGACCTTACTGAATCTAAACCAACCCTCCTAGACCTTCGACTCAGCCCCAATCGTCACGACTTGCCGTTCGAACATCACGGAAAAACAGAGCACCAGAGTGCCTGCTGTCGTCTGAGCTCCGCCGTGTACACCCCCATCACGGCGACCATCCTAGTCGACGCTTAGGACTCTCCTGAACCTCGCCCTGACCTAAAATTCCCTCGACTCTCACCCTAGACCCACGACTTTCACGATGAACCTCGACGGGAAAACAGAGTACCGAAATGGGGACGAGGAAATTACCTGCCTCCTGTCGCCGCCGTGGACTCAGCCGCGAGGTAGTGGCTCCTCCTGTCTTCCTCCGTCCTTTGAGCACTTCCCTTGACCTCGAGTGATCGAGTACGGCTGCACCACCACCCACTTCTCTGTTTTTCTCCCTGAGTTCCTCTCTGGTTCCCGTGGCTCACACCTCACACACACACACCCGCTGCACCTCTCAACCACCTCACCAGCTTCCTCTCACTCTCCCGTCCCTCACTCACTCACCAGGACTCCTCAATAGTCACGATCACCCTTCCCAATCTCTCAATTTCCTCCCTCTGTTTCTCTCTGTGTGTCGAAGAACAAAAATGCATAGCACGGGTGCACCCCAAGTAATTGGGCCGTGAATGCACAGGATTCCACCAGAATCCTCTACACACATGCCACGTGTCACAATCCACTCCACACACTCCCACATGGCCCAATCCCAGCCGTCCATTCCTTTCCTCTATGTACAAATCCCAATGTGCCACAAAGACCAAAATACCCTTCTTTTTAACTCATTTTTACGGTTTTGCCACTACTCTTCTGGACCCGTAACTAACACCTCGTAAGTCTGATGAATACGTGCCGCCTGTCATCGAACTCAGGACGACGAGATCTACCTAACCATCCTAGGTCAACGTACCAAACCCCGTTTCTACGAAAAATCAATTATTCCCTTTAATTTACTCAAATTACGGTTATGCCCTCAACCTTCCGAACATCACAACTTCCTCCTCGGATGTCGAAATCGGGCGTGCCACCCGCCTATGGATTCGTGACGTCCTAAACTACGTCCTGGTCACTGGTCAAAGTTCATCCGACCACCCGAACTAAAAGTCAACGGTTTTTGCCCAAACCAGGGGCAAAATTGTCATTCTACACTAATGACCTTTCGGAACCAACTAACCACTGATTAACCTCACTAATCCCACCTTAACCACTCTACTTATCCCGGCTCTCGGAACGGGTTGTTACAATCTACCCCCCCTAAAAAGAATTTCGTCCCCGAAATTCTAGTGGCCCGACACCTAGGGTCTCCGACCCGGTAATCAACACTCGGTCAAAAACAACCTCTCCTGGGTTTCCTGTCTATTATCTCCACCTTGGGTATGTCACACCATCTCCAACTACTGTTACCACGACCAACTCTCGCTATGTAACAACTGCTTGGTGTACGCAAGGGAAACTCTATGAACAGAAAACAAAGGTATTATAACATACCTTATTTCAGAGTACCCAACAGAAGTCATAGAGTACATCCTCGTATACAACCACCCTACTTCCCCGAACCAACTCGACTACTACCCACACAATCGACCACCCATCTCCCACGGCTGCTAATTCGGCCACTATCGGAATAAATCCACAAAGTCCTAAAGGAAAACTCTAGCTTGTGGGTTCTCTCCTTCAATAACCTCATATCGATCAGTTATAGTCACTCCTTTCCTATACCTACAGTCAACCTTCTACAGAACTCACTGTAACACTCCAAGTCCTCTAGGAAAACTCCTAGACTCTACCCTGGATCCAACAACCAAACCTAAGTACAGCACAACCAAAGTAAGATAAGTACCTGTCCCCGCATCTGGTGTCGACTAAACCTCCTGCTGAGTCATCGAAAAAACTCGGGCCTGAGATCCCGATGCTCTACCACGTCCCCTCGAACTACTCGTGGCAGTGCCACCCCCTCCTCTCGAGCCTGCTGTCCCTAACGCTGTACTCTGTCCGGGCTCCGCTGCTCCTTGACCTACACCACCATCTTGTGGCAACAGTGGACACTCACGTCGGAAATGACCTCGCTCCCCACAGTAGAAACACACATTCCAACCTGGTCCACTGCTCGGTCTCCCTGTGGACGCTACCGACGTCGCACTAGCTTGCGGAGTCGGTGGTGCTCGGTAACCCCAAAATCCTGAACTCTGAAAACTGCCAGGTCTACCAAAACGTTCATCGCCCGACGATGACGCTCCACCGAAGTTACCCCTTTTCGGTGTCCGCTGGCTCGAAGCTCCAGGAATCGATGGTTCCCGGCGGTGCACTGGCAAACTAGCCTCCACCCTTACCGCAGCATCCGACAAGTCTCGGAGGGTAGCAAAAGATCCAGCCGTCACTATGGCGCGAATCTCACCTCGCAGGCCCAGCTCAAACCTACGGCATTTCTCGGCTTCAGTGGCCACAAAAGCAGGAGCAAACCGAGACAACATCTGGAATTTCCGTTCATACTCAGCCACTGTCCTATTCCCCTGCTGGAGCTGCAAAAACTCCGCCTCCTTGGCATCTCGGAACGAACGAGGATAGTACTGCTCCAGAAACCGTTCCCTGAACGTCTCCCAGGTCACACTATGGGCATCCCAACCGGACAACTCGAGGGTATACCACCACTCGTACGCTGCACCATCTAGTAAAAATGTAGCCAACAATACTCGCTCCTCCGGCGGACAATGCATCACCGCAAAAATCCGCTCAAGTCTGGTAAGCCACCTCTGGGCTTCCTCAGGATCAGCCCCACCACTAAACGTAGTCGCCCCGAGCCGTTGGGCTCGCTCAATAGTAGCACTCTCCGTCTCTCTTGCTACTTCTTCAGGTTGTGGAGAGGGTCTACGTCTCGGAGGCATCGTCAACCGCACGCTGAAAGAGGCGTAGAAGTAGTCAAACAACTAAAACACAACCTCACAAACCAACAGACCCAACAAACTCGACAAACCTATGCTCTGATACCAATTGTCAGGACCCACCCCGGTTTCACCCCCAAACCTGAGGTAAATCCTGCTCCCGTCTGACATCCCGACCCAAAAACAGTCAGACGCAGGAGATAGTACTCAATAAATCCCGAAGTTAGAGTTTTACAGAGCATAGTACAACATACACAGAAAAGAAAAACCGATAATAATTACACGCACGCGGAAAGAAAAATTGAAAACACTCTGGGATCCCTCACGTGCCTTCTATGCCTCGGACACTGCCTCGACGTCAAGACCCCGCACTAGCTCCACAACCTAGAGGGCAAGTTAAAACAGAAGATGTGAGTGGACCATAATAACAGAAAGGTTTCTAAAACCTTTTATCAAAAACCGAGTTTAACCCTCCGTTTTGAAAACTACATGCATAACCACCAGTTGTTAACACAGTTATAAATCAATGTTCACAAAACATCACAAAACAACATAAGAAACAGGAACACTACAAAACAATTATGGAAAACATGGCATGAGTATCAAAACCCGAAGTATAAACCATAAAACTCAAATCATCATTTCCAGATCAAACCTGCTAGACCTATCCGAGTCTTTAAACTCCCGAGTCTTTAAACTCAATCCAGACCTTAATGATATCCGAGTCTTTAAACTCCCGAGTCTTTAAACTCAAGGCCTACGGGGGAAATCAATATATCCGAGTCTTTAAACTCCCGAGTCTTTAAACTCAATTCGGGTCTTTAAACCCAATCCGGCTGGTCCCCCGTCACATATATCCGGGTCTTTAAACCCAATATCCAGATCCAGCAAATCCAATCCCAAAATCATTTGAAAACCATTTACCAATCCACATCCAAACCCGAATTTGAAATCACTGGTCCGATGCCCTTTCGGCATCCAGAACCATCATTCCGAACCCAAATCCGGAATCCACTTTTCCAACTTTAAATCCATATTCCGCTTTCCGAAATCATTTAATCACCAAATCATGTTTCAAAATCCCTTTATAAACAATCAAACTAGTTATCCTTTAAAAAGCCCAAAACCCTGGCATTTACTCAGAAATCGACCTTTCTCGAAAAACGTGCAAAAAATAGTCTTTTCTCGAAAACCGTACAAACACGTAAAACCATCATAACAGATTCAATAAACATTGATTCATGAGTAAAACCATAAAACAGGTATAGAAAACAGTTATGCATGTTCGAGTTTAAGGAAAGGGTCCACTCACAGTACTGAGCCCTACTCGCGTCCCGAACGTCCAGCACGTTCCTCGGCTTCCTCGGGAAATCCCGATCCTGTTCACAATCACCAAATTACGTCACTAACACGTCTACGAAGGTTCACCTAAATTCCCTCAAAATTCCCCAAATCCTAAAGGTAATAACCCGGGACCCTAAACCTTCACCCTTGCCGAACTAAACTCAAACGACGTCCGATTGACTCGAAACCAACTCCATCGAACTCACCATAACTTCTAGACCAAAAACCATGTTGACCGTTTTCTCCATCGCCGCCGCACGCGCCCCCACGCGCCGCCCAAAGTGGCTGCGCGTGGCCCTCACGCGCCTGCTACAGTGCATCGGCTACCTCGAGCCAACCCGGTTCGCCACAGTCACCTGCAACTCAGACCGGTGTCAGCGGTTCACCGCCGTGCCTGCACGGTTTCTCTCCCTTTCTTCACCAACAGCATCGTCCAGACCAACCCTATAGATTCCCCAACTCCGTTCACCTCGACACTGTCCCTAGCCCGTCGACTGAACTCGAAACCAGACAGCCCCAAATCCCCTACTTCACGATCCAGCCACCCAGCTCACCTCCCTTCACGGTGGCTTCACCAAACTCTTCCCTGGACCTTACTGAACCTAAACCAACCCTCCTAGACCTTCGACTCAGCCGCAATCGTCACGACTTGCCGTTCGAACATCACGGCAAAACAGAGCACCAGAGTGCCTGCTGTCGTCTGAGCTCCGCCGTGTACACCCCCGTCACGGCGACCATCCTAGTCGACGCTTAGGACTCTCATGAACCTCGCCCTGACCTCCAATTCCCTCGACTCTCACCCTAGACCCACGACTATCACGTTGAACCTCGACGGGAAAACAGAGTACCGAAATGGGGACGAGGAAATTACCTGCCTCCTGTCGCCGTCGTGGGCTCAACCACGAGGTAGTGGCTCCTCCTGTCTTCCGTCCTCTGAGCACCTCCCTTGACCTCGAGTGATCGAGTACGGCTGCACCACCACCCACTTCTCTGTTTTTCTCCCTGAGTTCCTCCCTGGTTCCCGTGGCTCACACCTCACACACACACACCCGCTGCACCTCTCAACCACCTCACCAGCTTCCTCTCACTCTCCCGTCCCTCACTCACTCACCAGGACTCCTCAATAGTCACGATCACCCTTCCCAATCTCTCAATTTCCTCCCTCTGTTTCTCTCTGTGTGTCGAAGAACAAAAATGCATAGCACGGGTGCACCCCAAGTAATTGGGCCGTGAATGCACAGGATTCCACCAGAATCCTCTACACACATGCCACATGTCACAATCCACTCCACACACTCCCACATGGCCCAATCCCAGCCGTCCATTCCTTTCCTCTATGCACAAATCCCAATGTGCCACAAAGACCAAAATACCCTTCTTTTTAACTCATTTTTACGGTTTTGCCACTACTCTTCTAGACCCGTAACTAACACCTCGTAAGTCCGATGAATACGTGCCGCCTGTCATCGAACTCAGGACGACGAGATCTACCTAACCATCCTAGGTCAACGTACCAAACCCCGTTTCTACGAAAAGTCAACTATTCCCTTTAATTTACTCAAATTACGGTTATGCCCTCAACCTTCTGAACATCACAACTTCCTCCTCGGATGTCGAAATCGGGCGTGCCACCCGCCTATGGATTCGTGACGTCCTAAACTACGTCCTGGTCACTGGTCAAAGTTCATCCGACCACCCGAACTAAAAGTCAACGGTTTTTGCCCAAACCAGGGGCAAAATCGTCATTCTACACTAATGACCTTTCGGAACCAACTAACCACTGATTAACCTCACTAATCCCACCTTAACCACTCTACTTATCTCGGCTCTCGGGACGGGTTGTTACATACTCCTGGTTACAATGACCACCAACTCACTCAACCTGAGTACACACTTACCAACACTTCACTCGACCTGTGTGTAACTAGACCCACCAGAACTACCATGACCCAATGCACAGTATCCGATGTCCAGTTCACGTACGCGACTCATCCAATGGTATCAGGACTAAGGCGACTACCAACACGTTCACCAACGTACCACTGGTATAACCTATATACTGCCACCAGGCACGACAAGCCTGCCTAGTATCGTACCTCGAACAACGTACAAGGTACGTACATCTATCCATCAACCCGCCTACAACCACAACAACAACGACGACAACACGACGACCACAACCTAGGTCGTAGCCAATCACGTTTCAATTCTGGAGTCCATCTGTCCAATCCACTACTAGACAAATCGAAACTCCAACTCAACATCCTTTTCCAAATCTGAATCCAAAATCATCATTCCGTAAGCTAGCATTTGGAATAACCATTCCGAACCCAAATCTAGAAATCCACTTTCAAGTTCCAAAATCAAATCCTGAATCGTCATCTGGAAATTCGACTCCAAAACTTGAAATCTTGTTCACGTCTACCGAGACGCACCAAAACTGAACCTTTCGGTTACCTGCTCAATTGATTACCACAATACAATCGATTGACTTCATAGGGAAGTCAATCGCATCATCAACACATCTAAGGCTGACCAAATTCGACCTCGTCAGACACTTACTCGCCCGAGTAATACACTATACGGGATTCACTTCAAAAAGAAATTCAGTCCCATTATCAACATAGCCAAAAAGCCAAGACACATCGTCGACACCTCGTATCGATCCTTGTCATTCCACCTAGGAAAATCAAGGATGATCCAACACAATGACCTCAAAATTCATCCTACGTGAATACAACCAAAACTCGTTGCATTCACCATACCACGTAATCCAACATCGTCTGCCACCAAGCAGAAAATGAGAAATCTCATTCACCTAACTTCGATATACCCATCTCCTCCTGATGACCCAAGCCAAATCCCGAGTTCACCAACCAATACACGACCAATGTACTGGTGACACAACCAGTATCTACCATCATCTACCATGGTAGAACCTGAGAAGTCACCCAAATGACTTCGAAATACTCATTACCAATGCGGAAAACCCGCATTCCTCTCATCACCGCAATTACAAACTCTGGCGATTCTGAAGTTCCAACCATATTGGAACCAACGCACTCGGGCATCAACCACGTGTCCCCGACCAGTCAAACTCACTACCAAGTCCGACTGTAGGTTTACACCGTTTATACACATCGAAAAGGATGTTAATTCCTCCTAATCTGATGTACCGCTCGACTGAAGAGTCACAACAGACTCCTGCTGTGATCTGCAGTCGAATCTCTGCATACTACCATACTTGACCAAACGGTCGCTAAACCCCACGACAAATCAAGTCTGACCAACCGGTCACTAATCCCCCATGACAGATCGAGTACTGTCAATGGAGTCACAGCCCGACTCGTGACTCATCGTCATCACAATCACTGGCACCAGCACCAGCACTAGTACCCGTATCATCACCTGTCAGCATCAGCACAAAGTGTGCGAATCAGACAACCCTAGATCTTCGCTCATACCGATCGACGATCCCGTACCTCTACTCAAATGGAAGAAACTCTGTCTCCCTCGTACCCAACAACTCTGGGTACAATCACCCTGACAACTCATCCAAGAAAAGGAAACGTTCCCCGAACATCCCCGATTCCCTACAACCGTAACTACAACCACTCTCGGTAGTAGTGCCTACCACAGACTCGTGCAAACCTAAACACCAGACGACTCGATATCCAGACTCCGCATCCAACGAAATCAACCGCAAGTACTACTACTCCGTATCCCCACTCCGGGATTCCATCGACAAGTACCAACCTTGGTAACCTGTCCAACCAATCTTTAACCAGTCGTAACTCGACTTAACCAATGTCGTCTACCAGGTCGCCCATGACCTTAGTTGCACCAATTATCCATAACAACTAGCTCTAACCGATTACTACAACTTCGACTGCAGAGTGCAGTCTCATCACTCAAGCTGACATGACTCAACCTGGCATGACCGAATATGACCGAACATGATCGAACATGTCCAAACATGACCGTCGGTCGGTCTCGTCATCGTAAAGACGTCAATCCAATCCTACCATAAGTTCCACTAGGATTCCTCCAACCCGACTGCTCCTAGCAGTATAGCCACCTAACTCAACAAAATCCGACCATCTAATGGTCACAACACTAAACCAATCGTCGGAATCGATCCTACGACATCGTGAAAAATGATCCCAACTAACCATCTCACAATCCAAATTCGGAAGTATAATTACGCTTATCCTTCTGTAGGGTCCCACACTAT
The DNA here is from genome assembly GCA_032719365.1 of Prinsepia uniflora. NCBI lineage: Eukaryota > Viridiplantae > Streptophyta > Magnoliopsida > Rosales > Rosaceae > Prinsepia > Prinsepia uniflora. Next base: position 56,981,778 of record CM064868.1, on the reverse strand, counting down.
CAACCTCGAGAGAAAAATGGCAACCCCGGCATCAAATGCCGAACCAAAACGAACCACGATTCAAACCTACTAACTACCGTACTGGCATCCTAACTATCAGGTTGATAACGAACTGTAGCCTATTGAGACATCACATCTTCGACCTGCGCAACACTCTAAGAGCTACACGGTTGCTCAAACAGAGACAACCCCGCTCTGAAATTCAGAGTAACATGAGCAAACCGTGCTCTGATAAGTAATCCTATGCTCTGATACCACGCTGACAGTATCAGAGCATCCTGAGGATCCTATGAGCTAGCCGAGCTCTGATACCACGCTGACAGGACCCATCCCAATCCCCCTGGGATTAATGCGGGACGACCCTGCTTCCGTCTGACACAGAGTGTCAGACTAGGGATATTTCCAACCTTTCCCCTCTCGGGCTATCAGAGTACGCCAGGATCCAGAGGAGGTATGTGATATCTCAGTCTCTGCATTTAATCGAAGACATTTGTACCCTTCACTAAAAAACATGCATGCATTCGAAAACCGTTTAACCAAATAAACCATAGGTGGGAACTAAGCCCAAAATCATAATGAAAGAATCATAAAGAATCAACTGTATGGGCCACTGCCCAAATCCATGTGGGACTCAGCCCAAAACCATAATGAAACCACGTACACCGGCCACTGCCCAAAACCTGTATCCATCACACATCATATTTCGTATCTCACATATCATATATGATATATACATATAATCAAACAACCAATCGTGTCACGGTTTCCAAAGCTACGCGCGTGCAACCCGGGGTCTCAAACCCAAGTCTCTTAGAGTCCAAGGTCAATGTCCGTAGACCAATGACCCATCCTAAGGTTACCATCCATGCCTTCCTGAGAGTAAGGAACCCAACTGGGGGGCAACTCCACTCAGTCGGTGCTCCGTGACTACTCTGGGGTGCACCCAAGCCAACGACCCTCCCCGGAGGAGATAATAGAAGTAAAGGAAGGTATATGAATATACATACATATATATACATAACATAAACATTCATGCCCGGTCCCCCTGAACCGTCATGATCTATAACATCCTTTTAAGGGTTCATGCCTGGTTCCCATAAACCGTTATGTACCACAATAACCTTTCTAGGGTTCATGCCGGTTCCTATAAACCGCCATGAACTTGGAAATCCATTTAAGGTCCCTAACCCAAAATCATCAACGTAAAACAACTGGGTCTCGTGCCCGAACATATGACATCAGCTGGGCACCGTGCCCGATATCTAAGGGTCAGTCACGACTCCGATCGTAGTGATACGTGCAACCATCCATCCAAGACCACCCTCAATCCTGGTATGTCGCCTTGAACGTATCAACCGACGCGACCATCACAAGATCGTGGTGCACTCATCACCGATCGATATCCTGAAACGTCATCACTCCAAAGTCGAGCCTCCATCGGCTTCCCGACAACAGATCGTGCAACGTTACCTCTCCGGTAGGAACACATCCCAATCCGGAGGCGAGCGTCGAATCTTCTGTCGCCGTGCACATAGCACTCACCGCGACCCCGATTTAGACCCGAAGGCCATCAATAGAGTCATATGCCCGAGACGAAGCTAAATGGGTGTCATACCCGAGTTTATCCTTTTGAAATCCCAAAACCATTTCATTTAAACCAATAAAGACATACAAACCCATATTGGCACCGTATAGGGCTGTAACCTCAAAATACGTGCCAATACATAGCCACACATCCAAATGCACTCGTGGCATCACCAAACATGTATCAAAACATATAATAAACATTTACGCATGCACCAATTTAGGAAACAAGGTCCACTCATAGACCGCCTGAGCTGCCGCCTCGATTTGCGTGTCATACGGCTTTCCCAAGTCAATCGTCATCACCGGGACTCTCAAACCTATCCTAATCGCAATAGAAGGTTACTAACTACTTAATTAACCTTCCACTAAAGCCCCGTATTTTTGTGGAATTTTTAACTATTTTTAATCCCGATCCTAAACCTTCCGATGCCCCAAACATTATCGAGACGGTGTCCGATATACACGAAACAAGTCCCAAAATGTTTGTTACATTGAATACAAGATTTCACGTGTTGAAAACAATCCCAAAAGATTGGACATGCACCCCCACGCGCCCAGGGAAGGTGATGCGCGTTCACCCACGCGCTGGCACTATTCACGCGTCTCCTACCTTGGTTGAACCGGTTTTCCTGAAACTGAACCGGCCGAACCGGTTTAGACCGGTTCAAGGCCATAACTGGTCCATTTCTAATCCATTCTTTTCCATTTTAATCCTTATCTCATCCTAATCCTATTTCTTATCTATTTAGCTAATAAAAACACAAGAAAAACCTCAAATTACATACCTTCATGCTCGGCCATGGCGGTGGCGGGTTCCTCCACCGTCCACCGTCATTCCAGGCCATCCTATTTTCCTTTCTTGATCTCAAATGGTCCCTACCACCTCCAGAAACCTTTTCCAATTAATGAAAATCACCCAAACTCTTTAAAATCCGAAAACATATTTTTGAAACCATTACCTCAGGGTTTCGACTCTCCCCCGACGTGGCCACCGTTGTGGCTCTCCGTCCAACCCAATAGCACCAACGTGCTCGTCTCATCTCCCTTTCCAAGTTAGACACGGTTTAGGGAAGGCGGTCAGGTGCTTGTTTGAAAATGGAAAATGAGGAAAAATGGGGTATTCGGGTTTGCTTGAAGAAACGAAGAAGATGATGATAATATCTGATGGGAGAGGGAAATGAGATAGATCAGATGAGTGGTGAGGATTTTAGGGATTAATTAGAATAAAGGGCTAGGATTTAGTGATGAGATGAGACGGAGGGTTAGGATTTAGTGTTGTTAGGGATTAAAATATAAATTAATAAATTAATATTATTTAATTAGTGAGATCCCTTTTTTAGGGATATTGACCAATGGGATGAGTGACACTTGTCACTCATCCATGGGTCCCACTCAAAATATCTGAAAAATCAGATTAAGCCAAGTCATCATCGTCTCGAAGTATGTGTATAGTGAAATCGACATTCCGTGACCCATAACTCTCCCGTTCGAAGTCCGATTTCAGAGTGCCGCCTGTCTACAGATTCGTATCATCCCGATCTACGTAACGGACCTTGGCTCTCCGCCATCGGACCTCCCAGTCCAAAAGTCAACATTTTGCCTCTCTTAACTAAAATTACCAAAATGCCCTTAAACTTCCAAACGTCATAACTTCTTCCTCGAATGTCAGAATTGAACGTGCCACCTGTCTATGAACTCGTGACGTCCCAAACTACGTCACAGTCATTGGCCAAAGTCCATTTGACCGTCAGAACTTAACGTGAACGTTTTGCCCATGATCATGGGCAAAACGATCAATTTACATCGTTAGTTCGATTTCGCTCAACTAATCACTGATTAACCTCACTATTCGTGATTAGTCACTAATCTAATCCTGGAATTCGAGATGGGTCGTTACATGTAACTTAAGGTAGGGACTATCTTCAACAACCACGCACTAGGACAAAAACATCCCAATTTGTTCCAAGGACGATGTGCTACCATCTCCATTAAAGACTATAAAAGATGTTGGCTTAAAATTCATAGGATAAGGGTTGTCCTAGTCTATATAGGCTGGATAAGGCTTTCTATAGGCCGTGATATTAATTCCCTGAGGAAGTTCTAGTTGACTTGTTATCAGACGTCTTAATTCGTTCATTTCATTCATAAGGGCCTGATGTTCTATGACTTGAGGTGGTCTGCCATCATGGAGAAATTCTTCATCTGACCTTGCCTCATCGGGATCAGTTTTCCTCCAATTATTTTGTATGTTCTTGTTCTTCGGCGCGATCGTAGGTTTTTTTTCTCCTCATCCATTAAATGGCTAATACCTAGAAAACAAGCCCAAGTAAAAAATCGGAAACTCCTGTTGAGCTCTACTTGTCCCCGAGATCTCAAAACCAGTTTTCCCTACGAAATTTGGCATTTAGAATGGAGTCTTCAGGATTGATGCTCCTGACTCCAAATGGTTTTTACCTTTATAAAGTATCGAGACCTCTGATGCTGAAACATTAGTGTTCTTTAAAGAAGTCGTGTCAAGACTAGAAAGCTCATGAACCTGACAATTCAAAGCTTCGATCTATAAGATGATAGGAGCTATGATGTCCTTAAAGAACTGTGTGAGCACTTCCTTACCCATATCTAAGCTAATGACTTCCTCCAAGGCTCCATCGTGTTGGGGCCTCATGTCAAGTTGTCTAGCAGGTGTCTCAGGAACCGTTTCTTGAGGAGAATTCCTTACAAATCTTCCCTTAGTGTCTCGGCGTCGCTAAGTAGACCTAGGCATGGGCATGCACTACAAAGAGTCCCACTGGGAGTGCCAGATTATGTTCATGCCCAAATTGTTTTTCTCGTTGTAGGAGTCGAATGTTCTGAGGCAATCCTTGTTGGACCTCGACGCGGAACCTAGTCTAAGGAACGAGGGAGGCGAACCACTTGTAGGGATCTCCTTTGTGGTGAATGGGTCAAAGATGCTAGATTGGGCTGAATGTGATGGGCCTTAGGAAATAGGCCTTCCCACTCAGATGCAGGTGTGCTACTAGTAAAAGACTGCTACTAGACAGTGTAAATGGGTTCCATTTTCGACCCAATAACCATTCTTCTGATCAATGCGATTGTTGGGTAGGTAGTGTTGTAAATTTGTCCCTTTACTGATCTTGTTTCTTGATAGACTTTAGATAATTGTGCAAACAATAGGATGTTCATAAGATAATACGGAATATACATGAACAATAAAGTAAACACACCACACGCACGAACATAAGAATTTAGCGAGGTTTGGCTACTCATTGCCTACGTCCTCATGTGATCTCCTTGAGAGATCACTAGCACTATGAAGATAACAAGATTACAAGAACGTATGTAGAATCCTGGCCTAATCCCCAAACCCTAGCTCACGATCTCTCAAATCACTATTTTTCTTTTCTACCCATGTATGACTTCTTTGTTTACTGATGTCTTATTTTTTTTTTGCGTATGTAAGGACTCCTAAGAGGTCTATTTATAATGTATAGGACTTAGGTTACAGTCCTTAGCATATTACAATTCCTATTCCTTTTGGAGATAGAAAGATAACTTATTTCCTAATCCCTAGAGGGCTTTGGAATACTTTCCTAATCCTATATGGAAACACTAGAAAAACTCTTATTTCCTAGTTCAACACTTAGAATCCTAGTCAAACCCTAATTCTTGGTATTTTTCCGAGCTAATATTTTCAACAATCTCCACCTTGTTGAGTCAAAAAACAAAGAAATGACCGTTGAAAACCCATAAAGTCTTCGAACCTTCTTGAAGCAACTCTGGAAAAACTACAAGAACCTTTCACCTTGGCAAAAAAAAAAAACTCATTTTGCCCTACTGCACCTCATGTGAGGTAGTGCTCCACCCAACCTTTAGCACGAGGTAAGGTTGAGTAAGTTCAAGCAATACTTGAACTTCTCCGGTATAATTGCTTTAGTAACATAGTCAGAAGCATTTTCCTTTGTATGGACCTTTTCAACTATCACCTCCTTAGAGTCGACCCAATCCCTTATCTTTTGATAACGGACATCAATATGTTTTGATCTCCCATGAAACACTTGATTCATTGGTAAGAAGATAACACTTTAACTATCACATCTAATCACCACAGAACTCTGATTGATTCCAGACTCCCTTGCTCAACCACTTAGCCAAACTACTTCTTTTCCAGCTTTTTTCCAGTACAATGTACTCTCCCTCTGTTGTAGACAGTGCTGAAATAGACTGTAGAGTAGACCTCTAGCAAATATGGACACTACCACACGTGAACACGTAACCTGTCGTGGGCCTTCTTTTGTCTAGGTTCCTTCCATAGTTTGCATCCACATAATGCTTCTCCTTGCTGTTTTTCAAACAAAATGCCCAGATTTTTTATCCCCTTCAAATAACGAAGGATTCACTTAACTGCAGACCAATGCTCCTTTTCTGGATTTGCCATATACCTCGACACAACACTCATTGCTTGAGAAAAGTCTGGTCTGGTGCAACCATTGCATACATAAGACACCCTATTGCACTTGCATAGGGTACGTTCTTCATCTCCTTCAACTCTTGTTCTGTAGTTGGACTTTCCAGCGCACTCAATTGTTAGTGTGCTGCTAATGGAGTGGACACTAGCTTTGCTTCATTCATGTTGAAGCGCTCCAAAATACTCTGAATATACTTCATTTGTGATAACCAAATATTTCCCACTGTTTTGTCCCTGCATATTCACATTCCAAGGATCTTTTGTACAGGTCCTAGATCCTTCATATCGAATTGCTTAGTTAGTTGCATCTTCAACCTCCGAATTCTAGACATATCTTGACATGAAATCAACATGTCATCTACATGAAGTAGCCATAGTGTACTCTTACTATCTTTCGAACAAATGATAGTAAACACAACAATCATATAAGCATCTTCAAAACTCAATATTTAGCATATAGGAATCAAAACGTTTGTACCTCTGCCTTGGAGATTTCTTTAGCCTGTAAAGTGACTTCTTCAATCTGCAAACCTTATTTTCTTTTCCTATTTTGACATAACCCTTTGGCTGAACCTTGTAGATGACTTCTTCTAAGTCACCGTGTAGAAATGTTGTCTTCACGTCTATTTGTTCTATTTCCATGTCATGCTCAGCTGCTATATTTAATAGAAATCTAATTGAAGTGTGCTTAACTATTGGTGAGAATATCTCATCATAGTCAACTCTTTCCTTCTGCCAGTATCCCTTAGCCACTAACCTGTCTTTGTACCTCATTGTGTCTTATTCATGTGTTCCTTCTTTCTTTCTAAACACCCATTTACAACCAATTGTTTTTCTATCCTTTGGTTTAGAAACTAACTCTCAAACAGAGTTCTTCTCAAGAGATTCCATCTCTTCTGACATAGCAATCATCCAACTTCCTCGTTCATTACTTGCTATAGCTTCATCATACGTAGTTGGATCTCCTTGACTGATTGTTAGAGCATAATTCACTTCATCATGTTCAAAACCAAACTTTTCGGGTTTCTTACGATTTCGAACAGGTTTGTCAATTGCTATGATTCTCTGAAACTTTTCTACAAGTGTTGTGTGATCCAAGGAGTCTTGGTTCTGCACATGTGGCTCCACATGCGTCTGTTCTGGTGACTACTACTGCTGCTCTACTTCTTCCTCATAAAACTCCTCATCGTAATCCACTTGTTCATGCTCCATCTGAGTTGGATTTTCTTCCATGACTGGTTGGGGTTTAGTAACTTCGCTTATTTCTTCTTCAGTATTAGTCCTTCCATTTTTCTTATTCTGGTTCAAGGGCATAGTCTTCTCGTTGAATATTACATCCCTACTTAAGACTACCTTTTTGTTTACGAAATCCCATAGCTTGTAGGCCTTCACTCCTTCACTGAAACCAATGAATATGCACTCGAGTGATTTAGGCTTTAACTTGGTTCTCTCATCACTTAGAATATGGACATACGCATTACAACCGAAAACTCTTAATTTTGAGTAGTTAAGCGGTTTTTCAGTCCATATCTCTTCTGCACACTTAGAATTAAGAACCCTTGATGGTGATCGATTAACCAAGTACCAAGAAGGGTTGACTGCTTATGCCGAGAACATATCTAGTAATCCAGCATGAAATCTCAAGCTTCTCTCTATTTCCATGAGAGTTCTGTTCATCCTCTCGGCAGCGCCATTTTGTTGGGGAGTTTTTTTCACCCTAAAATGTCTTGTAATGACTTGTTCTTTGCAGAACTCTAGGAATTTGTTGTCCTTATATTCACCTCCGTTGTCACTCCTTAGGTATCTGATTTTTTGCCTAGTCTAATTTTCTACAGTAGCTTTCCACTCCTTAAACTTAGTGAAATCTTTATATTTCTCCCTCATGAAATAGACCCAATTCATCCCCGAAAAACCATCTAAGAATGTGATAAAATACCTGGAACCTGCCTTGGATCTGGTTGGTGAAGGGCCCCAAACGTCTGTGTGACTATACTCTAATAGATTTTTGCTTCTTTCCTCACTATTCGCAAGCTTGAACGACGTATTTGTTTTTTTCCTAAGGATACAGTACTTGCAGAAATCTAGTTTGTAATAATTGACCCCTTCTAGCCTATTCTTCTTGTGTAACTCTTGCAAACTGTTCTGACTCATGTGCCCCAGCCTAAAGTGCCAAAGCTCAGTCTTGTCACCAGTATCACCCTCCGTAGATACTGCTACTCCACCTACTACTACATTTCCTTGAAGCTTATATAGTTGATTAGGTTGGATTTCTCCCTTCATTACAACGAGGGATCCTTTGACAACCTTGAGTATCCCTCGTTCAGCTGAGTTCCTTAGCCCTGCCTTGTCAAAGGTGCCGAGAAATATAAGGTTCTTCTTCAATTTTGGAATGTGTCTGACCTTATCCAATGTCCTAATAACCCCATCGTGCATTCTGATTTTAATTGATCCAATACCTTGGATGACAGGACCCGTCCCCGAAGGACATAGATAACCGTACCCGGTCCTGCTCCCGTCTGACAAGTCAACTGAAGTTCCAAAATTACCCTCAACACTTGCCAAACAAGGGATAACCGTACCTATGCCCACTCATGCCTCCACCTCTCAAATAGCCTCGATCAACGCGCCATGACCTGGAGGGTCAATAAAAAAAAAAGGTGTGAGTGGACAAAGCAAAGTTTTAGAAATACATTTATCAAAATACATTCCTACCCTCTAGTTTCACAAACATGCATGCATATCATAAATCATGAGTAAAATAAATCTTGGCACAAATAGTTATAAATCACAAATCTCAATAAAACCACGGGACTCATTTCCATATCCAATCTCATATCCAATCTCATATAGTCACGTTATCTCTGCAACGCGTGAAAATTAATAGGCTCAAGGACCGCTGAAAATCCGAGCATCCGTCGCTATGAACACATCACCAATCGACAATCCAGATCGTCGTGAACACATCACATACCGATCTCGATATAATCTAGCACATCTGATCTGAGTCGAGCCTCCCTCGGCTACACGACAACAGACCGTGCTACGTGACCTCTCCGGGGTAAACACATCCATCTCGAAGGCGAGCGTTATCTCCAGGGTTCATTCCGGGGAAACACATTCCTAACCGGAAGCCCTAATATCCAGGGTGCACTCTGGGGGAAACATATTCCACCCCGAAAGCCCTAATATCCACAACATATCATAAAAACTAGCGAAAGACTGTTTCATTTGAAATTAAAACCATTTTCAACACAGGGTATCTGCCCAAAACATAGTTTCCTCAAAATCCGTAAAACCAGAGTCCCGATTATTTCATTAATCTCAAATCCATGAATATCATCATGTAATCACATGGAAATACCAATCTAATCAAAATCACATTTCCGTTTGGGTCTCAAGCCCAAATATCATTTTCACGCAACTCCGCGCAACCGCAACCTCAGTTTCCATTTTCACATAAATCCATAAAATATATCCAGAAAGCATTACCAATCCATCAAATAATTTCCTAACTCATAATTCAAGTCAAAACCAATCTCAAATCCCTGGCCTTGGCCCAAAATAACAGTTTCACAGTTTTGTCAAAAATCGTGCCAAAAATCATATAAAACAATATAATTAATAAACCAAGTATTTGGACTTGTGATGGTCTTATGGAAATTCGGGACAGCGCCCTTGTGATGTTTTGGAAATGAATGATAAACTGTTTTCCATAAACCATCTCGATAGGAGGATTGTAATGGTCTCTTCCAGGTGTCTGGGACACTGGGGAAGTCACGGTGCATTGCCTGCGAGGGGTCATTGTACGGAGCAGCCAGACCGTATGATGACTCAGGAGCAGGATTGCTATGATTAGACGTCTGGGACGTCAGACATCTGGGATGTCAGAGATATGGACCCGGTGAGACCCCGGGCAGCACGCGTCGCTTTAATACCGTGAGATATGACGTCTGGGACGTCAAGCGTCTGGGACGCTAGGCATCTGGGATGCCGGAGATGGTAATGTGGTAAATGTGTACCACTGGATTTATGAAACGACTTTTGATTGAAAATGTGTTTGTGGTTTTTGGGCTAAGGCCCTAACGGTTATTTCTAATAAATATTTGATTACTGATTTTGTTGCATGCATACGTTTTTACCGAGGGGCATAAATGTCTTATAAAATGTATTTGATGAACTTGTTTATTTTCGTCCACTCACATCCTTTATTTTTTTCAATGCCCTTCAGGTTGATCGACGATGCGACTGCAGCAGAGAATGGGACATTGCATGCCTCCTCCATCGATCCTTGCATACTCTGGACGCCAGTCGAGGCAGCGGCTTTCGGTTATCCCTTGTCTGACACTTCGTGTCAGACGGGAGCATGACACATCCCACGGTAATCGCGGGGAGGATTGGGACGGGTCGTGTCAATTGTGTATCAGAGCAGGTTTGCTCTTTTTGTGCGCACAGGTCGAGGGTGTGATGTCTCTTCGGGTTGCAGTTCGTTATTAACCTGGTAGATAGTTTTTGGGTTTGAATGGTGGGTAGAGTGTGATTGGCCCGATACGCCATGCGTTAACGTGATTCGACCCAAGTGGGTTTGTATGTGATCAACTGGTATTTTGGGACCGCCGGTTCGGTAATGTGATATTAGATTGTTGTGCTGATGGGCGCAGCTGGGTTCAGGGAACCCTATTTGAACAGTGATAAGGAAATGTGAACCCTAGTGGTGATTGCTAGTGTGAGGGATGTTGGTACATCGGAGTTAGCCAATGACCTTCTTGGTGGAACCCACGGTGAGTGATGGTAGGATCGGAATCGACGTCTATATGATGTCAGGACCGCGGGGTCGGTCAAGCTGTGGATTATATTACTGAGAGCAGTTGGGTTCGGTGGAAACATAGGGTGTGATTGAGGAACCCTAGTATATGTTGGATTGGAAAGGTGAACCTTATTCATGAGTTATGGAAGAGAACTTGTACTGCGACGAGCAGCTGAGGTCATGGACGACCATGTGGATGACTCTAGTGAGTCTAGTCAGACCCATGGGATCCGATTCACGGATACGGTATGAGATGAAATACGGAACCCCGAGCTAGACCGGGTATTAGTGTGGTGTGTGGATACGGATCTCGATAGCGATGATTGTTGGACGCTAGTCTTGTGGAGATGACTGATTATCGAGGGTATTTGGTGTGGTCGTAGTATTTGAGAATCAGGGGACGTTCAGGGAACGTTCACTATCCTGATGTGGATTGTCATAATAGTGTTACCCATAGTGGTGGAGTACGAGAAGTGATTCAGGATCGTCGCTCCGTATGAGCGGAGATCCAGGGTTATCAACCTTACACACTGGGTGCTAGTGTGGATGTTTGGATGCATGTGCGCTGATACAAGTGTTGATGATAGTGCGTAGGTGCTGGTACTAGCGCTGGTGCTGGTGTCAGTGATTGTGATGAGCCACGAGTTGGGATGTGACTCTGTTATGATGGACATATGCTCGGTATTTGAGAGTCAGTAGTGGTTGAGTCATGGACTGGATAGAATCAAGCGGAGATTGTGAGGTGTTGGGATAAGTCCCAACAGTGATGAGGTGACAAGAGATGAGTGGATAAAAAGGTATGATTGAGACAGGAGGAATCTTAGGATGACGTTCCCTATGTCATGAGAATTAGTGAATTGGAGAGTTGTTGTCAACTCCGAGATTGGTGTGATTATATGTTTCTACTAACCCCAGAAAGTTCAAGGAAATTGCTGAAATTGGAAAAGACGAGGAAAATCATCAATGGTACGGATGTGGGATTTTGTGACTATAAAAAACATGGAAACTCGGGGGTTGAACCGTAAAGGTTGAGATGTGAGACGAAGGTAGTATTGTATGCACATCCAAAAAAGAGTTGAGTAATTCCCAAGCGGAATTGGTGTATGTGCATTAATAGTTATTAACGGACATGAGGTCTGAGTATTGGCTTAATTGCAGACACGTGGTTGTCCAAGTGAGTTGAGGATGTGGGAAGTCCAGTGGTTGGACTTGACACCTCATCGGGGGCATGTCTGTTCCCAACACAGTTGGAACATTGGTTTCGAGGAGAGTTGTGATTGGGGGACAAGAGGAGTGCTCGTTTCCGCATTGGTGATAGGTATTCTGAAGTCATTAGGGTTGACTTCTTACCTTCTGCCCTGACAGACGTTGATTGTGGTTACCAGTACGTTGAGCGTGTATTGGTTGGTGGGCCCATGTGTGTTTTGGGGTCATCAGGAGGAGTTGCGTATTTCGAAGTTAGGTAAACTAGATTTCTCATTTTCTGCTGGGTGGCAGACGATGCTGGTTTACATGGCGTGGTGAGTGCAGCGAGTCTTATTTACATCCACTTAAGATGAGTTTTGGCATCATCATTTTTGGATCATCCTTGGTTTTTCCTAGGTGGGATGACGAGGATCGATACTAGGTAATCAGTGAGAACTCACGGTCTCGGCGTGTCTCGTCGTTGACTGATCGGTTTAGTTATGGGAGTTGGTTGTCGAACGTTATAATAGTATGCAGATTAGTTGAGGGTGTAAGACCTTATGGTTTGGAGTCTAGTAGTTAATTGTGTGGATCTTAGGTGGAGCAGGATTGTGACGGTTGTAGTCGGGGATGCAGTGTTGAACCTGGATTGTGATCTTGATGATCCAGATAGGGGGAGGGTTTATCGCCCTTACTTTGGTATGTGGGTCGTAAATGGCGGGACTGGACTTCTTTTCGAAGTGAATCCCATATGGTATACTACTCGGGTGAGTTGGTTTCCGACGTGGTCGGATTTTGTCAACCATAGACGTGAGGATGTTGGGATTAGCTTCCCTATGAAGTTAATCGAATGTATTGAGCAGGTAAACGATAGGTTTGGTTTTGGTGTGTCTTGGTAGACGTGAACGAGATTTCGGGTTTTGGAATCGAATTTGTGGGTGACGTTTTAGGATTCGATTTCGGAACTTGAAAGTGGATTTCTGGATTTGGGTGCGGAATGATTATTCCCAATGCTAGCTTACGGGATAATTATTTCAGATTCGGATTTGGAAACGGATTAAGAATATGATGTCTGGGTTTGGATTCGGGATTTCTTGCGAAATTGCGGATTCAGATCTGGATTTGGAACTGAATGATGGGTGGAGTTTCGATTTGTCTAATGCTGGAGTGGACAAATGGACTCCATTATTGGAACATGTTTGGCTATGACCTAGGTGGTTGTAGTCTGGTCGATGGGTAAATGTGTGTACTTTGTACATGGGTCGAGGTACGATACTTTGCAGGCTTTTGGTGCCTGGTGACGGTATATGGATTATACCCAAGGTATGTCGGTGAGCGTGTTGGTAGTAGGATTGGTTCCAATACCATTGGATTAGTTGAGGTTGTGGACTGGACATCGGATGCTGTGCATTGGGTCATAGTGGTTCTGATGGGTTCAGTTACATACAGGTAGAGTGAGGTGTTGATTGTTGTACACTCAGGATGAGTAAATTGGTGTTAGTGTAACCACAAGTGGGTAAGTGCCAGTTTTCGACTGACAACGGTCGAGTGGTGACAGGTTGTCGGGATGTGTCAACGTGGATTGTTGAGTGAGGTTTGATGACTCCCAGTGGGAGCAGACACCAGGATAGGTTGGTGATTGAGAAGGAACCGTCGAATTGTTGCGTCAACGAAATGGTAGATTTTACATGTGGTGTCTATTCGAAACGTGTGGTTCTATCATTCGACGGGGTCAAATGTAGTCGATACGACGTGAATACTAGTGGTACGTTTGGGTGCGGACAAGTTTTGTTCCGATTAGTTGGTGTACGGGTGTACACGTGTTGCGAGGTCGATTTCACTTTCCGCGAGGTGATTGTGGAATCAAGATAGTTGAAATTTCTAGAACGAAACTAATTAAGGAGGGAAGAACGTTTGAGATTAGATCGGTCGGAATTTCGAGGACGAAATTCTTTAAAGAGGGAAGATTGTAACGACCCATCCCAGAACTCGAGATTAGATTTGCAACTAATCAAGATTAGCAGGGTTAATCGGTGATTAGCTGGGCGAAATCGGACGAACGATGCAAAATGACCGTTTTGCCCCTAGTCGTGGGTAAAACGTTGACTTTTTATTCGGGCGGTCAACTGGACTTTGACCAATGACCGTGACGTAGTTTGAGACGGCACGAGTTCATAGACAGGTGGCACGTTCTATTCGGAAGTTTGAGGTGAAAGTTATGACGTTCGGAAGTCCAAGGGAACTTTCGTAATTTGGACGAAAATGGGGAAAATGTTGACTTTTTGACAGGGAGGTCCGATGGTCGAGGACCGAGGACCGTTAGGAAGGTCTCGATGCCCTGAGTCCTTTGACAGGCGGCACACGTCAATCGAAGTTCGGAGGACCAAGTTACGGGTCTGGACGCGTGAGGGGCATTTTGGTAATTTGGCTAGTGAGGGAAAAATGGTAATTTTGGCCGCCGTTGTGAGACAACCGTGAGTGGGTGAATTTTGAATTGAAAAACAGAGTGTGGCTGATGGGTTTGTTTATGGAGCATAATGCTTGGGCTTTGTGTGAGGGAATTGTTTATGCAATTGGGAGTGGAGGCTTTGCACAGGTTGCAGTAGGGTGCAGGTGGTTTTGGGTACTGAGTGCACAGTTTTGGTGTTGGTGGCGTTTTTGAAAATTGGGAAGCAGAGCACGAGTAATTGTTTAGGGAGTTGAGTGGTTAGAGCAGTGCACGGGTTGCAATTGTTTGTGGGTATACTAGTTGGGATGAGTGCTGGCCGTGCTATGAATTGTGTGGAGCACTGAGCACTGGCAACCGTTCCTTTGAGTTTTGGGTAAGTTGCGGGGAACATTTCACAGAGAGGCTGAGAGAGTTTTCCCACGAGTTGTTGGGTTGGCCGAGTTGTAACAGATAGGTGAGGAGTGTGAGGGGTCATTTCCAGAGAAGCGAGGACTGAGAGCTAGAGAGGATCAGAGTTCGAAGAAAACTGAAAATTTGGAGGGAAATTCTAAATTCAATTTGTGAGCGGTGTGGATCCAAACTGAGCTTAAGAATAGTCTTCTGGGAGCTTGTTGAACTCAACCATACGAGGATTGAGGAAAATCGATAGCAGTTAGGACAAGAACACAAGTCCCGTTTCTGGAACAATTTCGAGCTTGAGGACGACCACCTGCGGGTAAGGATTCTTGAAATTGGTTGTGGTTTAGAGTTCGTTTTGGTTCCACAAAGATTCGGTTTTAATTAATTTGGAAACTGAGTTGATTCGAGGGAGTTTCAAAACTTGACCCGTTTGATTGATCGTGAGAGAAATGATCGAGTTAGGGCTTTATGTATGAAATTATTAACGGAGAACTTAAATTAAGTTACAATAGAAGGTTTTCGATGGACAAATTGAAGGAATTAAGTTGTACTTGCAGGGGATTGGATCGGGTTGTGTCGTGGGTTTGGGTCCCGTTTGCAGGCTAAACGGGTTGAGACGATGACACTGTAGTAGGCGCGTGGGTTTCACGCACAGCCACTCACGGCGGCGCGTGACGGCGCGTGGACCCGAATTTCGAGGTAAGTCCAACACGACTTTTATCCTATACAATGTAACGAGTGTTTTAGCATTGGTTTCTTGTCAATCGGACCCCGTTCCGACTTTGTTCTGGATGTCCAAAGGTTTTAAGTCGAGTTTAAAAATAGTTAAAAATTCGGGAAAATTACAAGACTTGAATAGGATGTTAATGAAAAGGTTAGTAACCCTCTAATGTGATATGAACAGGTTTGGGACTCCCGGTGTTAGTGACGGGGCCCCGGACGGCCGACGGCTTATCGAGGCGCATGGTTAAACGGTCTGTGAGTGGACATTGGTTTTATAAATTCTATGCATGCATAACTGTTTCATGATGATTATATTTGTGATTATATGATTTCTTTCGGATATTGGTGAATTAATATGATTTCACGCATTTCGAGGTGATTTACTTGTTTGCACGTAAATCGAGGTTTTCCAGTTTTGCACCGATTTCTATATTTGTGGTTTGGATATGATTTCATGAAACGGTTATAGACTTGATAAAGTAAACTCGTGTTGAGACCCATTTGCGTTATAATATCGGGCCAGGGGCCCAGTTGATTTACGAAATCGGGCCAGGGGCCCAGTTGATTTATAAATGTGATTTCGGGTCGGGGACCCTAAAATGGAATTGAATAAATGATTTTGGATTTAATAAACCAAGTATTTGGACTTTTGATGGTCTTATGGAAATTCGGGGCAGGGCCCTTGTGATGTTTTGGAAATGAATGATAAACTGTTTTCCATAAACCATCTCGATATGAGGATTGTAATGGTCTTCTCCAGGTGTTTGGGACACTGGGGAAGTCACGGTGCATTGCGTGCGAGGGGTCATTGTACGGAGCAGCGGGACCGTATGATGACTCAGGAGCAGGATTTCTATGATTAGACGTTTGGGACGTCAGACATCTAGGATGTCAAAGATATGGACCCGGTGAGACCCCGGGCAGCACGCGTCGCTTTAATACCGTGAGATATGACGTCTGGGACGTCAAGCGTCTGGGACGCTAGGAATCTGGGATGCCGGAGATGGTAATGTGGTAAATGTGTACCACTGGATTTATGAAACGACTTTTGATTGAAAATGTGTTTGTGGTTTCTGGGCTAAGGCCCTAACGGTTATTTCTAATAAATATTTGATTACTGTTTTATTGCATGCATACGTTTTTACTGAGGGACATAAATGTCTTATAAAATGTATTTGATGAATTTGTTTATTTTCATCCACTCACAGCCTTTATTGTTTTCAATGCCCTTCAGGTTGATCGATGATGCGACTACAGCAGAGACTGGGACATTGCATGCCTCCTCCATCGATCCTTGTGCACTCTAGACGCACATCGGGGCAGCGGCTTTCAGTTATCCCTTGTTTGACACTTCGTGTCAGCCGGGAGCATGACACATCCCACGGTAATCCCGGGGGGATTGAGATGGGTCGTGTCATCATAGGCTTCACTGATGCCTACCTCCTACCAATAACTAGCACGCAGTACAATTATTCTTCCAATATTGCCAATCATATCCATTCCTTGACCTCGACTCCATCCAACATCATACACCAAATATGATCCTGCAGTTGGACTCCAGTAGTCCAAACGATCAAAAATCATGTACCACTCCAATCCTATGGAGTTCCATCAATAACACGATTGTACATATCCTCACATTATCAAACATACCAATTCTCGACCGGCTATCTTATTAGCCTCCCCACGAATGATACCTGACCCAACAATGTGGTCATAATCTCAATGTATCCTGACCATCGCCTCATCACATCTTAATCTCAATGTACTCGTACACTCCTTTCTAGAGGCATGACCTCTTCATACTCGATCCATGGGTCACTATGGTCCATCCCAAATCATGCACGAAGAGTAAAACTCCTGAGGGTTCAGCTAGCATCGGAAATCCCAGCCTTATGCTACCAAAGTACACCTCACCAGATCCCAAATCTCATAGTGACATATCACTATGCACACAAAAAGGGTCACAGTGAACATAAGTCACTGTTTCTCCACTTGTAATCATTCTATTTCAGTTTTCATTTCTAATAACTCTGACCTCCTTCCTGGTCAATTACCATAATCAGAAAAACATTGTAGAGAACCCCTCTACAATCCTCTATGGTACCCATCCAATCTCAAAACAACTCATCTTTTCCTGTGACAGTTTCCATTGGCCATTACATCTGTTTCCCCTGGGATTCACACTAATCCCAATCGTTAGTTGTATACGTTTCACAAACCTACTCTGGTCGACCAAGCCTAACACTTATTCAACCATATATTTTTCTCTATGAGGGCATTCAATACATCTGTTTTGTTCATTACATCACATGCCCATCTGTACATGTGAGTACACCAATCAATCATCAATAATGGTACCATACACAATCCCAATAGGTAAGAATACCTGACTCTTCACCTTACAAATATAACCGGTTCATTTGGCCATCCAAAGCCATCACCCTTAAATCACCTTAGCCATATTACATCTGAACATCATTTTTTTCTCTTGTACTCATACCCAATAGTCATCATCATGTTAGCCTCTCTCAATAGGCTCAATAATCACATTTTTCCAACAGAACCACAAATCATTAGCTCGTGATAAGGAATACTTATCCCATACCTTTACCTTATTAAGTTGTCCATAATCGACATGTACGTTCGGACCATCATTCCTTTTTCCTCTGAAACACCGAGCCAAACGAACCCGTATCTATCAAGTCCTTTACTTGCACCTTCAGTCCTTATGACTCCGTAGGTGCCACATACCAGGGCGTCCGAGAAAGAACTCGTATACTCGATATGATTACCATCATAAACTCAATCTCTCATCTTGGCAAAACCTCAGGAATATTTTGAAAAATCCGTACATCTTCAGTCGTTACTAGGCATCTCATATACTAATCACATATGCCACACATCTAACTAGTAAACTTTGATTACCTCATACCAACCGTCCATCGATTGTGAGGTTCGATATCATTCTAGAGGGTAACATCCTCGAGTCTCCCTGAAATACAATCTCTAGTAATCTTGGACTCCACATATCCTTCTCTCATCGACATACTGGATAGAGGTATCCTGGGTCATCAATCAATCCATCCCAAGGATTACATCCAAATCGTCCAAGTCCAAGAATACCCTAAGTCAGTCACTAGGCGAATAACACCTGTCCTCCTGAGTAGCCTCACATCGATAGGTCTACCCCACTTAGATCTTACCAATTTTATCATATATATTTACCAAGGTTACCACATAGTATCATCAATTCTATCACATCCGAAGCTCTAGTCGGCCTACTAACTTCCATACCTTAACCAATCATGAACATCTCCGTATCCGTCCAATGTACAATCTCAAGACATGGAAAAGTGGATAGCCCGGGACCTACCGAATACATACGTCATGACCACGAGTAATAGGTATCCATGTCATCATTCTAGAGGCTACTCAGGCCTCCTGCCAAGTAACTGTAATCCTCGGGCATGTGGTCCCAATTCGACCACGCCCCCTATGGTCCATCACGGGCCTACCAACTTTTCCCCCGCTTGTCACATCAACAATCAATGCATGGGTCAATCCCTGCTCCATTGCACCCCAACTGGTGCCACTATCACTTTGTCAATCCATATACCCTTTCTTTATGATGTGACCAGACTACCCACAATCATGAGCGCTAATTAACCTTAACATTTTATCACCCAGTGGACCCAACTGGCGTTCCACTGCACTAGACCATCTCCTAAGTCCAAATCTCTGTGTACTACGGGTCTCTGTCCGAACTTTCGATCATTAAGTGAAATTGACACGACCCATCCAAGTCCAAAAGTCTAGTAAACAGGGTTAAACTATGCCAATCCTTAAATTCATAACTCATCGATATTTGATCCTATCCCAATCCTTGGCATCCCAGGTGCCAAACATTACTCAATCAATGGTCGGCCGTGTCAAAAATCATAGTTATATTTCAACCTTTACAGCTCATCCCGAGCCCTGATACATTACCATGACTCATCTCGAGTCCTAACCAATATCCTGACTCACTTTGAGTCCCATTTTCCTATCTCGACTCCTCTCGAGTCCAATCTTGACTCATTTTGGTACAATCTCCTAACAATCATCCATGCCATCATTGGCATACCCGATCACCAAGCAAATTCCGCTGGTGAATCATAGCTGATACGACCTCTAAGGCCTAAGGGAAATCCCATCATATTCTAAACTCGTTAGACACACATTCCACTTAAGGAATCCACTGAGAATAATCTCATCCTGGGTGCAATCTGCCCATTTGTGCTGCCTTTCTAGTCTCTAGGCTCGTTCATTCTTGGGACCCACAGAAATCCGTGTTTAATAGTTAGTAGTTCACAGTGTACACTGATTAACATCTGACCCCCAATCCAGGGTCAATCTCATTCCGAGATCAATCATGAGGTCTCATATACCCTCGTATACTTGTCCCACTACTAGGTCGCGCACGAGGCTTACGTTTCGGAGGCATGATGTGGCAACAGAATCAGCAACCTAGTGCTCTGATACAATTTTACAAGATCCGTCCCCGAAAGACATAGATAACCATACCCGGTCCTGCTCCCGTCTGACAAGTCAACTGAAGTTCCGAAATTACCCTTAGCACTTGCCAAACAAGGGATAACCGTACATGTGCCCACTCATGCCTCCACCTCTCGAATAGCCTTGATCATCCCGCCACGACCTGGAGGGTCAATAAAAAAGAAAAGGTGTGAGTGGACAAAACAAAGTTTTAGAAATACATTTATCAAAATACATTCCTACCCTCCAGTTTCACAAACATGCATGCATATCATAAATCATGAGTAAAATAAATCTGGGCACAAATAGTTATAAATCACAAATCTCAATAAAACCACGGGACTCATTTCCATATCCAATCTCATATAGTCACGTTATCTCTGCAACGCGTGAAAATCAATAGGCTCAAGGACCGCTCAAAATCTGAGCATCCGTCGCTGTGAACACATCAACAATCGACAATCCAGATCGTCGTGAACACATCACAAATCGATCTCCATATAATCTGGCACTTCTGATCTGAGTCGAGCCTCCCTCGGCTGCACAACAACAGAATGTGCTACGTGACCTCTCCGGGGTAAACACATCCATCCCGGAGGCGAGCGTCATCTCTAGGGTTCATTCCGGGGAAACACATTCCTAACCGGAAGCACTAATATCCAGGGTGCACTCTGGGGGAAACATATTCCACCCCAAAAGCCCTAATATCCACAACATATCATAAAAACCAGCGAAAAACTGTTTCATTTGAAATCAAAACCATTTTCAACACAGGGTATCTGCCCAAAACATAGTTTCCTCAAAATCCGTAAAACCAGAGTCCCGATTATTTCAATAATCCGAAAACCATGAATATCATCATGTAATCACATGGAAATACCAATCCAATCAAAATCACATTTCCATTTGGGTCTCAAGCCCAAATATCATTTTCACGCAACTCCGCGCAACCGCAACCTCAGTTGCCATTTTCACATAAATCCATAAAATATATCCAGAAAGCATTACCAATCCATCAAATCATGTCCTGACTCGTAATCCGAGTCGAAAACAATCTCAAATCCTGGGCCTTTGCCCAAAATAACAGTTTCACAGTTTTCTCAAAAATCGTGCCCAAAATTATATAAAACAATATAATATTCCCAAAATCCGGAAATCATCATATCTAAACATCAATCATACTAAATCATTTCAAATCATATCATAAAGCATTTAAAACATATATGCATGCATTCAGCGTAGAAAACAAAAGTTCACTCACACACCGTCCATATCGCTCGCTTTCTGAGCTGCAAGTTTTACCGTAAATTCTGGAAATCAACATTCCTGTCCAAAATCATTATCGAGGGTTACTAACATCTCAATATACCTCCTATAATTTTCCCCAATTTTTTCGAGATTTAAATATGTATTTTAAACGTATACTAAAACTTCGGATACCCTGAACACTATCGAAACGATAACCGATTTCCTCGAAACTAGTCCCAAAATGTTCGTTACATTAAAAGGGACATATTTCATGTTGAACTCACCTCAAAATGAGCCACCACGCGCCCTCATGCGCCGCCGTGAGTGGCTGCGCATGAGTTCACTCGCCTGCAACAATAACATTGCACTGTTCATCTTCTCGACCCGATTGTCTTGTAAACGGGTCCTGCAACCCGCGCAATGACCCGATTCAATTCCTGCCAATTTCAACTCTTTCTCTTCGATTTAATCAACTAACACAATCGTTCAATCCTTAATTAAAGGTCTGTGCATTAAATTACAAGATTCACTACCTCAATCCATTCGATCAAACCTTCAGTTTTTTCGTGGAAAGTTCAACCTCTGACCCTTTCGATTTCCATCGATTCCTTCAAATTGATTCAGTTAGAAGCTTCATACGATCCATAGAAACATACTTTCAGGTCCAATTTCATTGTTCAACTCCTCCAATTCCATAACTCTATCTTCGAATGTTCCAAAGCCCACGATGTTTGTTCTCGACCAAAACGACACCAATTGTCGTCGTTTTTTATTGGGTTCAGCTCGCCTTGAGCTCAGAAGACTTAGTCCAAGGTCAATTCTAGTGTTTATGGCCCAGAGTTTCGAATTCGATTTTTTGCTCATTTTGAAAGTTCGAAGGGTTTGGGTTTCGGGTTTGTTTCCCCAGTTTCAGAATCTTATCCCTCTCTCCTTCTCTGTTCTTCTTAACAAATTCTCTCTTTATTCCCCTCACAGATCAATCAGACAGAGAGATTGAGGTCGATCAAGCTTGGTTATCTTTAGTCTCTATTTTTCGTTTGTTTGAAACACATACTCAGTTTTGTACAAATTAATTCAAATATCAGATAACAATTAAGCCACTACTCATCACCTGCATAGTGACATGTGCCGCATAAGGGACGACATGAGTCACTACTTCAATTGACTCAACAACTCTTACAAAAAGACAAATTTACCCTTGCTTGCATAATTTACCAAATTGCCCTCACATTCCTTAGTTCATAACTTTTTCGTTCGGACTCCAATTGACGCATGCCGCCTGTTTACATACTCAGTGTCTCGAGACCTACCCAACGGTCTCCACGGAAAGTCCAAACACGGTCCCCATCAAAAAGTCAACAAATGACCCATTTTTAACCAATTTACCAAATTACCCTTAAACTTCCGAACATCATAACTTTTGCCTCGAATGTCGGAATCAGGCGTGCCACTTTTCTATGAACTCGTGACGTCCCGAACTACGTCACAGTCATCGGTTAAAGTCCGTTTGACCGCTCAAACCAAAAGTTAATTGTTCGCCCAATTCCAGGGGCAAAGTCGTCGTTTCCCTTCAAATTTTCCAAATTTTCCTTTTTCGAATTTCCGGGTCGTTACATTGGATCATAAGTGGTGGGTCATCTCCTATTAACATTTCTCCGATGCTGGTTTCCTCATATGTATCAAACCATTCTTTGATACAATACATGTGGAATGAACATCCCGTATCCAAAGTCCAAAATTCGAAAACACTGGAGCTGGATGATACTGCAAGGAGCTCTCTGTTGTAATCCTCAGAAGTTACAACACTAGCTGCATTTGAGTTCTCTGCCATCGCCTTTTCTTTCCTCTCTTTCCATATGTTTCAGTTCTTCTTCCAATGATCTGAAGCACCACATACGAAACAACCTTTTTTTTTATCTTTTCCTTTGGATTTTAACCTACCTCTGTTTCCTGGTTTATCTGGTCTTTTCTCTGATCTACCTCTCTTTGTGCCTTTAACATAAAGGCCTTGTGCTTGAGAGCTTTCACTGTTGTTGTCCATCTTGACATAGGACTGAATAGATTCTGTAACCTCATCTAACTTCAGAGTATCCTTACCGAACATCAATGTGTTTCTAAGGTGCTTGAATGAAAGCGGTAGAGATCTTAGCATTAAGTGTGCCTTGTCGTCGTCTTCATATTTTACATCCACCTTGGACAAATTCGCAACATAATTCTGAAACTTTCTTAGGTGTTCTTGCAAGTCTCCCCCTTCTTCCATCCGAAGGCTGAATAGTTCATCTTTTATGAAGAGTTTGTTGGATAAATTTTTACCCCTAAAGAGCTTCTCTAGCTTATCCCATGTTTCCTTAGAATTCATCTCCTCGTCGATATGAAGTAATACATTATCAGCAAGGTGCTGCTCTATAAAACCCTTCGCCTTCCTGTTCATCTTCTGCCACTGCGCATCTATTATGCCAGTTGGCTTTTTCTTTGTACCGAGAAGAGCCTCCTGTAGATCTTGTTAGATCAGGACATTCTTCAACTTCCTCTGCCATTACATGAAGTTCTCTATCATGTCAAACATCTTGATCACAGTCTTCACGTTGTTGCTCGTGTTTACCTTGGCACCCACCATCTGAAAAAACACTCTCCCTGGGAGCTCTGATACCAATTGTTGTAAATTTTTCTCTTTACTAATCTTGTTTCTTGATAGACTTTAAATGATCGTGCAAACAATAGGATGATGCTAAGATAATGTGGAATATAGATGAACAATAAAGTAAACACACCACACACACAAACATAAGAATTTAGCAAGGTTCGGCTAATCATTGCCTATGTCTTCGTGTGATCTCTTTGAGAGATCACTAGCACTATAAAGCTAACATGATTAGAAGAACTTATGTAGAATCCTGACCTAATCCCCAAACCCTAGCTCACGATCTCTCAAATCACTATTTCGCTCTTATACCCGTGTATGACTTCTTGAAGGGTGATTTGAGAGATCGTGAGCTAGGGTTTAGGGATTTGGTCAGGATTCTACATAAGTTCTTGTAATCATGTTATCTTCATAGTGCTAGTGATCTCTCAAAGAGATCACACAAGGACATAGGCAAAGATTAGCCGAACCTCGTTAAATTCTTGTGTTCGTGCGTGTGGTGTGTTTACTTTATTGCTCATCTATATTCCCCATTATCTTAGCATCATCCTATTGTTTGTAGGATCATCTAAAGTTATCAAGAAACAAGATTAGTAAAGGGAAAAATTTAAAACAGGCAGACAAGAATTCTTCTGCGCTGTTCTTTTTATGCCTTTTCAAGGAAATAAAATTGTCTCTTTCCAACAATGCCCAAGTCAGAAGGTTATTTAGCCATGATATTCAAGTTGGTGATGTTGTTATTTGTGTAATTAAATTAACAATGGTCCCAGGGTCTCTCAATTCATAAACAAGGTGTTCGGACCGATCCATAAAGATGGTACCCTGACTTGGTAAGTCGTGAACCACGTTCGGATGGTATATCTCGATTTACCAATTACTACATAAGAAAGTATGTTTTGTATTGAAATGGAAATGGAAGTACGAATACAGAAATGTAAAAGTAATAGAGTTGAATAACAACTGAAATTACAAGTACATAAAGATAAATTATTTTCTTCGCATTTCAAGCCCGTATCAACCAAGAAATTTCGGAAATCATAAACTGAAATGAATATCAGTTGGAAATCAAGTCATGAGATGACAGAGCACTCAAATGTGATGTAAAGACGACGAAAATGAGGTTTGAGTCCCTTAGTGACCTGCCATGAGTTGGCAGTCAGGATGACCTTCCGTATAACCGGTAGTCAGGATGGCTTTCTATGAAACGATAGCTGAAGATTTTCCGCGAACCGGTAGTTGAGATGACTTTCCGTGAACCGGTAGTAAATAATATAAACCATTATGACATTGAATGGTTAGAAAGAAAGTTAATCTTCCGTGAACCTCAGCTGAAAGTCCATGAACTGGTTAGTCGGGAAAAGGGTAACCCTTTTGATACTCGATCAGTCAGAAAGAAGGTTTGTGTAGGGAAATGAAGCCAACCATTATGACATTTCTACTGGAGCGATCAAAAAGACGGTTACGTAGTTGCATAAATGCTTCGAAGGGGTGAGAAGAAAAGCTGCATCTTGATTTCCTAGGTGAAAAGAGGCAGTTTTTGCTACAAGGGTCAGCTGTATTAAACCATGAAACCTTGGTTAAAGGTGTTCATAGTTTCAGAAAATTGATAGAGGTCAATTTCCTAAGTTTGATTGGTTCATTGTCGGTCCTTTGAGAAATTAGGTTGCTCTCTATTTATAGGCGGTAAGGAACTCTTAAACTTGCTGAGTTGGGTCCCCCGTGGGCCCCACTTTGCCATTTTAGCCGTTGGGATACTCCCCCTTGCCTCAATTGTCATCGCCTTCTGTCAACACCACCCATGCTTCCTTACTCTCCAGGCTCAAAGTTATATAGGTTGGGTTTGTGTCGGTCTTGAGCCTTTAATTTCCGTGAGCTATCAATTTGGGCGGAGAGGGAACTTTTTTGGGTATAAGCAGATACCCTAACTACAAGCAATCATAATGTACCCTAACTAGTACATTGGTTAAGAGTAGATATGTTATTCGATATATGGTACTATTACAGAAAATACTAGTTAATTTCATGTCCCTATGGTACTAATACTCTAATACAGAAGGGAATATTCGCACCCAACTTTGCTACTATGAGTGAGAGTTGTTGGTTGAGTTCAATGAAAACTCCAAGGAAAATAATCAAAAGAGCTGGCCTCTAGATCTGAAAATTTAATTTGACATATTCTTTTGATCAACTGGTCTAACTCATGGTCTAACTCATGTTAATTTGCGTTCACAAGTGAAATTGAAGAAATTTTTTAGTGTTAGAGATGATAATATTATGAGCATGTGCAATTGAGACAAGCTAGTGTTTAACATTGACGATAGTGTTTAAGGACAAAAATATGTATATACCTTTCAAATAAAAGACTTGTTAATTTCATATCCCCATGGTATTTAATACTGAAGAGAAAATTCGGACCCAACTTTAGTAACAAGAGTGAGTGGTGTTGGCTAAGTTTGAATGAAAGCCCCTCGAAACTAATCAAAAGCTAGAGGCTAGCCTGAAGATCTGGATATTTAATTTGACGTACTTTTTTGACCAACCAACCTAACTCACATCTGCATTCACGAACAAAGTTAAAGACAACTAATCTTTAGAGTATGAGAGGTCAAATTACGAGCACATAAGTGGCTTCCATGATTCATAGAAAGTCCTCAATAACCTTCCAAATTCATAACCTAGCTAGCTATGGCAGCTTATTGATTCACTGGAGCACCATCATACAATCTCTTTGTTTTTCTTCAAATGAAGGGAGGCCGAATGAAGGATATTTCCCGGAAAGGTGGAAAATAAAAAGAAATTTTGTATAGTTGTAGAAAATTAGGTGGGGGAAAAGCAGCAGCCCTTCCTAGCATCTGGCTCAGGGGGAACAATAATGGCTGTTCCCTTTAGAAGGCCGGATTCGGCAGCATCTAGTTCACTGGCAGCAAGCGTCTTCTTGCTCATTATTCGGTAGATCTCCATCAAGATCATCAAGAAGGCGGTCTCAACATTGGTGGCGTGGAGAGCAGATGTCTCCATGAAGAACAAATTCTCCCTTTGTGCAAATTCCTGTGCATCTTCAGTGGGGACCGCTCGTAGACTTCCCAAGTCAAACTTGTTGCCGATGAGCATGATGACAATGTTTTTATCGGCGTGGCCTCGTAATTCCTCCAGCCATCGAGCCATGTGATCAAACGATTGACGCTTGGTCATATCGTAAACCAACATTGCTCCTACTGCACCCCGGTAGTATGCACTCGTCACTGCTCGGTATCTGAACACGCACTAAAGGAAACCCATTCAAATCTAATGTATATCGAACCTTTCAATTTCAAGTTAAAAGACACTTAGGAAAGTCTGTTCGAATGATGATTCCACCTAGATACGCCATCACATTTACAATGTCTCTGATCCTACGCATGTGTCATAAGATATGATCATGCGAGTATAAATATGAGGAAGAAAAACAATTTTTTTGCACCAATTTCGTATAGACAAGATGAAGCAAATAAGAAAATGCTAGGTAGAATTAAGATTTTATGGCAGTGGCGCACCTTTCTTGGCCAGCAGTGTCCCAAATCTGCGTCTTGACGGTCTTGTGATCAAGAACAAGGGTTTTGGTCTGAAATTCGACCCCGATCGTGGCTTTGGAGTGCACACTGAATTCATTTCTGGCAAAACGTGCGAGAAGCTGTGTCTTCCCAACCGCCGAGTCCCCAATCAACACCACTTTGAACACATAATCAATCTTCTGGTTGTAATCCCCGTATAGGTTTGACATCTTTGCCACGATCCAACCCCTGCCAATTCCTTCTCAAATCTACAATTTGGAACTTAAAATTCCCAAATTATATGAAAACCAAGATATCAAATAGTGGAGATCAATCATGTGCGTGCATTACGACGTACAATTGGACTCGCAGAATTTTGGGTAGCTAGCAGCAGGGGGGCCGGCATTGGATTGGGGTGTGTTTGGAGGTGGACGACATGGAAATGGTAGTTTTGTCATGTGTGGAGAAAGAGAGCTGAGGGAGACAGGACCTAGAGGCGGGGAAACCATCGCCTACTGCGGGTTCCATTAACGGTTTTCAAATTCCCAATATATACATTTCAGTGTACTTGCCGATACAACACTTTCAGTACAAGTGGTGGCATCAACATCGTTAGTTTCCTACTCCATTGTTCCGCTGTGGGGATTTCAAGAGTGGTACCTCAATCTTTGTATATTTCAATTTTCCTATCTAACGAGTGTATGTTTGATATGCTTCTTCTAAAGCATTTTTAAGTAGCCTTGGGCATATCGTCCTCTATCAAAATCGAGCCGGTTTTGAATTTTTTTAATTAATTAAAAAATTAAATTAAATTCAAAAAAATAAAAATAAAACGTTAATAGCTAAATGGGTCTAAAACTCAACTGTATCACTCAGTTACTCTCGGCTCCTCGCTCTTCCCTCCGTATCTTTCTTATCTGTTTCATTTATGTTATCATCAGTAACTACTTCAGAGGTTAGATTTTCCCTCAACTATCAAGGGGTTGCCAACTATCTTATATATTATTAATTACCAGACGGCGACGCCTACCTTTCCTGGACCTGACTTCGATTGGGTTCACATATTTGACTTGGGACGGCGGCTATAAGAAGCATTTTGTTCATGTCACAATTTTGCATGCAAGTCATGCGTAATTTCTATATGATATTTAATTTGTATGAAAATAACTCCAAGTAGAATGATCAGTCTTTTGGATATATCAATTTCGTGTAGTATAATGCCACATTATTTTGCATGCAACTCCTCATGTTCCTGAATACATATATATATCAATATATATATATATATTGTGGTTTTCCATTTTTATGCTACTCAGGGATTTCAGGAGTGTTGCACTCAACCCTACAAAGTTCACGCCAAGCCATACAAGGACGTCGCGAAAATGAAGCAGAAGACACTTGTGTTGGTACAGATAATGGTGCCTCCCTAGAAACCAATGCTGAAGGTGGCTGCATTAAAGCAGCAACACCTTCATCAGGTACATATGCTAAATTGGGATTGGTTGCTGCAATACCATACTGTTGAATGCGCCTACCACCACCCTAGCCACGTCTCCTACCACGGAAAGGAGGTGTTGAGCCATCTGGTCTAGACAGTGAAGGGTGAAGAGTCTAGATTGAATCGTACCAAAGAAAATGAAGGATATAGACAGTAGTTAGATTTGTTTTTGTATAAATTTTGATTCAATTTTTTGTTGAGCAAATTTGGTTCAAAACCGAAACTGTATCGAACACAATTGATACGGTACGATATGATATCAATTTCAAATTTTATAATACCGTACCGGTTAAAATTAATTGGTTCGGTTCTGTTATGACCTCCATACAGAACCGTAGCGAACCACACCCAGGACTACTTTTAAGTAGAAATAGTTTGGTATTTGGGTATGCACACATAAAAGTACTTTTATTTCTATATAAATACTTGCAATATAATTTTAGAGCATGTTTTAATGAAAACCATAAGTGCTTTTAGAAATATAAAATCATAATTATTTCATTTTGTCGTTCTTAAAGCTCAACTTTTTGATATAATTTTTCTTTTTGAAAATTTATGTTTTGTCATAAAATTAATGACTTCACAAATATACCAAAATTCAAGATGATCACGACATGTATTTCCAGCTAATGTCTCAACGGCACAAAACTTTATAAATGCCTCAACAATAAAAGGAGCCAAATTTGCCTTCCCTTTCTTTTCATTATTTTCAGCACGTCCACCTTGTGGTGTCATAACAACATTCGCAGGCATTTGGTGACATACCCTTACCCAAAAAAGTCTACTAGGACACCAAGATTGAGGCGTACTGTCCGATATCTAGACAGTGGCGTCGAGAGTATAAAAGCCAAATGGTTAAAATGTTGCGCTTTAGAAGGTCGTGTAAAACGTAATTAGTAAAAACCAATCAACATTTCACTCCGAGAGTGGAAATATAAGATCAATGTACACTAATGATAATCATGAAGTTAAAATAACTACCTGAGTTATCCCGATTTCCATTGCACAGTCCCAAAACTACTAGTGTGAATGTCAGAGCACTTACCGTAAACTCCTCGAAATACGTGAAATTACATCGGGACCTGAGGAGTGTTAAAGCCGAAGTGTGAGCGGACCTAGTATTTATTTCAGTATAAAACTTTTAGTTATAAAATACACTTTAACCCTTCAGATTTTTTCAAAAACCTATAAACAAAAACTTTAACTTGCATACGATGCGATTAATAATAATAAAATAATTATAAATATTAGAATTCATCCCAAAGTACGAATAAAGCATGCATAACCCACTATTTAATGTTCATGAGTCACCTGAGGCAGACGCTCTGACAGGACCCGCCTTGATTATCACCTCGATAACAGGGGAGAATCCTGCTCCCTTCTGACAAGTGCACACAAAGAGCCAAAAAACAACCACACAACAAAAATACATTACACACACTGTCAGACCAGGGAGAAAGTACGATACAACCAACGGTACAACCAGTCAACAGTATTACAAAGCATGGTTACAAAACAAGATAAGGATAAAACCCTACTCTGCGAACTAACTACACCGCAACGGGAAAACTTTATGTCTCTGCCTCTGCCTCGACGTTAGCCCCCAAAACTTGTACCACGACCTGGAGGGTATTAAAACAGAAAAGTGTGAGTGGACTAAAATAAACGGTTATGGAAAATAGTTTAATGAAATCAGGGTTCACCCTCCAGTTTCAAAACACACATGCATAACTAAGTATCCGAAATCACTTATATAAACCGTATGAAAACCGTTACAGTAGATAACTATAAAACCATGTAAAACCGAATGCAACATCAACAAAACAAACTGCTGGATCCATATGAGTCTTTAAACTCATATATCAGGCCTTCCCGGGATATCAACGAGTCTTTAAACTCAAAACACAATCAAGGCCTCGGGGGACATCACAGTAACCGAGTCTTTAACCTCATTCCGGGCCCGCCCCCGTCATATCTCATCCGGGTCTTTAAACCCAAAACCAAATCCAACAATCGTACCGGGTCTTTAAACCCAAAATCAAATGTAAATCATAACAAATTCAGAATCCATCGTGATCCAAATTCCAAAACCAACTCGAAATTACATTTTATCAAAACCGGACTTATGTCCGAATTTCACGTCCAAATCCCTAATCTTACTCAAAAATCGTAATCAAATCATCATTAAACATAATATGCACAAATTGTATAAAATCACTCATCAAACCATCATCAAAGTATCGGAGAAAAACAGTCTCGGAATACGTAAAAATACGATATATCACATCGAAAAGCGTGCATTCCCGTAAAGCAGAAATATCACAAATATAACCATAAAATCATATATATAACCATAAATCAAGTGAGTAAAAAAAAGTTATGCATGCTCGGTTAAAAATCAAAAGTCCACTCACGAATTCGAACGCGTCAATCGCGTCCCGTACGCTCTTCGGTTGCCTCGGGAATATTCTGGCCTGTCAAATATCACAATTTGAGTCACAAACACTTCCAATAAGCTTATATTAATTTTCCTAATTGTTCGGGATTTTTCAACGTAATTTAATTACAATCCTAAACTTTCGAACTCTCCAAACTATCCCGTACGAGGTCCGATCGACTCGAAATTTAACTCAAAATGTCCGTTACACTGAAAGGATAAAATCACCTGTTGACCGTGACCAGAGATATGGCCTTACGCGCCCTCACGTGCCGCCCAAAGTGGCTGCGCGTGAAAGCCACGCGCCCTGCACAGTAAGCTACAGTGTCGTCTTCCTCACCCGTTTCCCTGTTAAACGGATCATAAACCCACGACACAACCCGGTTCAAACTCTAACAATTCCAGCTTAATTCCTTTAGTTTTGCCACCGAAATCCTTCCATTAAGTGTTAATTTAGGTTCTCCCTTATTAATTACCTACAACAGGCCCTAAATAAATCGATCATTTCACTCATGATCAAACAAACGGGTCGACTTTTGAAACTCACTCAAATCAACTTCATTTTCTAATTAATTGACACAGAAGCTTCGTAAGACCTAAACAAACATTAAACCGTAACCAATTTCACAAACCCTTACCTGTAGGCAGTCGTCCTCAACCGCAAAATTTTCCAGAAACTGGAACTTCAGTTCTAGGCCAAACCGTGATCAACTTCCTTCGATTTTTGTATGGTTGAAGTCAAAACGAACCCAGAAGGTTGTTTCTAACCTTTGTTTAGCTCCTCTCGACTCACAAATTAATTTTCGAAATTTCCCTCCATTTTCCAGTTTGTTTCCCGACTCTGTTTTCTCTCAAGTTCCTCAGTCTTTCCTCTCCAAAATGACCCCCTCGACTGACTCTAACTCTCTATAATCAATTCGTCCTTCACAGCTAACCAAAAGAATCCCTCAAACCCACTGTGACCCTGTTTCCCGCAACTGACCCAAAACTAAAAAAAATGGGTGCCCGTGCTCTGTGTTCTTCACAGTCCAACCTAATAGCTCATGGGAATCTCTCAGTCACTCTGTGGCTGTGTTTCCACTCAGTCCCAACTCACAACGTTAAAAAATTCCCCCCAATGTCACTTACATTGTTAAACAATGAATCCCACTCACGGATGTTCAAACTGCAGCCTTGAAATTACCATTTTGCCCTTCCTTCACAAGATTACCAAAATGCCCTCCTCGTTCTAGAACCGTAACTCATCCATCCGAGGTCCGTTTTCAGCGTGCCACCTGTCGTTGTACTCAGGGCATCGAGACCTACCTAACAGTCCTCGAATTTCGTGAAAAATAGTTTTCGAACAAAAAGTCAACAATTTCCTCATTTTCGACCTAATTACGAAAATGCCCTTGAATTTCCGAACGTTGTAACTTCTTCCCTGAACGTCGGAATTGGACGTGCCACCTGTTTATGGACTCGTGACGTCCCTAACACATCACAATCATTGGCCAACGTCCGTTCGACCTGCCAAGAAAAAAGTCAACATTTGACCATACTATTCATAGGGGTAAAAACGTCATTTCATCTATCATTTTGAAATTTTTCATTCTTTGAGTTTTCGGGGCATTACACGCTCATGCTAAGCTATGTATCTATAATAGCTCGTGTGCATATCCACGTGAAAGGTGGATGCATCGCATCTGTCAGCACATGTCCCCTAGAGCTCGAGGAGAAACTGACACTATTTAACTAGTATTACGAGTAGCGCTGGGTGAACGATCACATGGAAAGTAGTATGTTGCCACAAAGACGGGTACCCGAGATACTGACGACTCCTAGGTGGTTATCGAACTACTTTCTCAAATAATTTTCTAGGTACATCTATATACTTACCACCATCAATACCAACTAGGCATGCTAATGAAATCTTTAAAAAATTAAAACATACTCGGTGAAACCATAAAGTAAATCATAAACTAGCATCTTGGAAATCATAAAATAAATCATAATCTAGCACGTATCATAATCAAGTATGTATAAACATGCAAGTAACAAATGTAATGACCCATCCTACATCTACGGGATTAATTAAGAATTAATTGAGGATTATCCAGGATTAATTGAGTATTATCGAACGATCAGGGTGAAATGACGATTTTGCTTGCCCCTAGAAGGGGAAAATGTTGACTTTTGATCCTAGAAGTCAAATGCATGTGGCCCGAAGTCAATTATGTAGATCAAGAAAATACTAGTCTATAAAAAGGCGGCATGTCGAAATTGAACATCGTACAGAAAAGTTATGGGTCAAGGACGGTTTTTCATACCATAGGATGACTGACACTTGTCACCCACCTTATGGACCCTTTTATTTAATTCATGATCTCATTCCCTTCATCTTCTTTATTCTACCTATCACCCACCCCAAACCATTATCATCATCATCCATTGCTTATACTGCTGAATTGAGAGAGACTAAGAGTGAGAGAGAACTGAGAGATGACAGAGAGCGAAGATGGTGGACGGAGGCCACGACGGTTGGCTGGAAACCGTGAGGAAACGAGGTAAACCCGTGACCCCTTGATTTTAGCGTTTTGTTGTAGGCTTTGAAACTGTGATGTAAGCCCATATTCCTGTTCTTTGAGGTGAAGGGTGCCTTTAGAGATAAGAATGGAAGGTTTTGGACGTCGGGAGTGGCTAGGACAAGGACTCAAAGTTTGGTCGAAACTTTGGAAACTCATATTGTGAAAATCAAGTACTTTCTCTCAATTCTGGGTTCTGATTTGGGTACCTTGGCTCGAGTAGGATGACGTCACATGATGACGTTTGCATGCGACATCATCAATGACGTCAGCTGTGACACATGGCAGTGTCACGACCCGACCTTCTCCAACAAAATATTCTCCACTTTGGGCCCAACCCTCACAGTTTTATTCTCGCGAGCTCACGTGCAACTTTCCAGTGGGTCACCCATCCTGGGATTGTACCAGCCCAATCTCGCTTAACTTTGGAGTTCTCAAGGAATCCAAAGTCAGTGATCTCCCAAAAGGCCTCATGTTGGATAGATGCATGCCCCACATATAAGGCGCATCCCCCAGATCCCCCGGGCGATGTGGGATTTCTAATCATGCTCCCAAGGCACGGGTCATTACAATCTACCCCCCTTGAGGCCCAGGGTCCTCGCTGGTACACTCAATTCCAGCCAGGGTTGGGTTCTGATACTAAATTGTCACGATCCAACCTTCTCCAACAGGATATTGTCTGCTTTGAGCTCAGCCCTCACGGTTTTGTTCTCGGGAGCTCACGTACAACTTTCCAGCAGGTCACCCATCTTGGGATTGCACCAGCCCAATCTTGTTTAACTTTGGAGTTCCCAAGGAATCCAAAGCCAGTGAGCTCCCAAAAGGCCTCATGTTGGATAAATGCGTGCCCACACATATAAGGCACATCCCCCAGATCCCCCGGGTGATGTGGGATTGCTAACCTTGCCCCCAAGGCATGGGTCCTCACAAGCAGATATGTGGCAGGAGGTGCCACATGGCAGAAAAGTTTCAGAGGCTGTCAGTGACACGTGGTAAGGGTCCACGTCAGTAGCTGACGTCAGTAGGGTGATGTCAGCGTTTACTAGCATTGACTTTTTATTTACCGAACTTTGGCCAGCGCGTGAGGGCGCGTGGGCATGAATTTGAGGTCAAAATGGTCTTTTTTGAAAGGCTTCGATGATCTGAATCTAATGGTGATGGTTTCAGGTCGATCGGAGATCGGTTGAAAGGTCATTTAGAGGTTTTTAACCTCAAAAAGCTTGTTTGGGACATGTTTACTATTCTGGGAG
The DNA here is from genome assembly GCA_032719365.1 of Prinsepia uniflora. Lineage (NCBI taxonomy): Eukaryota > Viridiplantae > Streptophyta > Magnoliopsida > Rosales > Rosaceae > Prinsepia > Prinsepia uniflora. Next base: position 56,946,465 of record CM064868.1, on the reverse strand, counting down.
TTTTCAGGGTTTATGGTTTGGACTTGTAGAGGTTGATAGTGACCTTTGGGTATGATTTGGACAGGTCCAGACGTTTCGAAGACGTTGGATTAGCAACAGATTGGTTTACGGCGCAGATTGTGAACGCGCTGCATGGACGGTCTGTGAGTGAAATTTTGCTTTGTAAAATTATGAATGCATAAATGTTTTATATGTTTTATGAACATGGTTTTATATGCACTGGTTGCATATGATTTGTGTTTGATGTTGAGCATTTTCGTAGAAAATGTTATATGGCACGTATTTAAAGATTTTTTATTTATATAATACTTTGGGCTTAGGCTGAGTTATTTACATGCTTGAGATTTCAATGGTTTGAATGATACTGCGATATATCGGTTTTGAATGATTTCACGGAGATGCGTGAAATGCTATTTCGGACTTGAGACCTAGTTGATTATTGACTTTATCTTGAATTACAGTCACATGTGATTTGGAAAAGTGATTTGAATAGTGAAATGGTTTTTTGGATTTGGAAATAATATTCAGGCTTCTATCCCAGTTGATTTATGGTTTGATTTAGAGTATACTCAAATGTGAAACTGAACAATGTTTTGATTTGGAAATGATATATCGGGCTTGTGACCCTATTGTGCATTTATGATATGAGATTTTGGGTTTGTGACCCTGTTGTGGATTTTCGAGATTTGATTTTTTAGAATTCGATGAATCTTGGATTTGTGAAATGTTCTGAACACAGTTTTTATGATGGTTTTGTGGAAAGTGATTTGATGAAACTATATTTCGGGAAGAGGCCCCATTGAGATATTTTGTGATGATTTGAAATACAAATGTTTGTGAACTGATTTCCACACTACCATCCTCTATGATGTGATTGTTCCCATCGGATGTCGTAGATCTGGCGCGGTAGTTTCCAGACGTTGTAGATCCGGGAGAGGTCGCGATTACACTGCCCAGAGGTGATTAGCTTCGAGGGGAGGCTCAGGCTCAAGAGTGTCAGAGATGGACATTACTCATACGTCAAGCCAAGGGTTCCGAGCCTGGGAATACCATCGCTAAGACATCGAGCCAGGGGCTCCAATCCTGAGTTGTCAGTCAAACATTGTAGATCCTGAATGTATACTCGGACGTGTAATCCCGAGTCACACGCATTACGTTGTTATAGTGACTATTGAGATGATTTGCTGGATATTGGATAAAGATGATTGGTTACTGATGTTTTCATACGACTCCGGATGTGAGTCTATGTTTTGGCCAGAGGCCCTATCGAGATGATTGTTGATGCAGAAATCGTCTGGTTTTGTGAAATTCCTTCTCGATCCCTACACATAATAAAGAAAATCAAACGAGGTTAAGGGTGAATTTATGGGGGGTGGTTCAACCATAAACGCTCTGACGCTTATGTCAGTTTTCTGAGAGAATAAACCAACAAAGTATTTGCAAGAGTTTTTTATTACCTTTATAAGTAAGATGAGGCATTCTATTTATAGTGAAGCCGTAAGGGCCACCAGTGCCTCTGATTGATTGAAGGAGAAAGTGTTAAATAAGTGATTGTACCGAGTGTAATCACTTATTTATTAATAAATAAATAATTCCCTGGGAAGTTATTTATTGTCTATATTGATCAGATCATTTAATATATTTATCTAGTAAAATGTATTAAATTAATGTGAAGATCGTAATGTATCGACGTCGATTTTACCAAGGGAAATATCGACATTATGGGAATTGTCGGCCACGTGGCAGCTCCAGAATAGTCCAGTAATTTATGGTTCCACAAATGCTCCCACATCGCTTAGGAATTTGAGGAATCTTAAGAGATGTAATTTCCTTGTGGTTCCAGTAAACTACGTTTTAATATTTTTATGTGGGAGTAGGACTCCTCTTTCCAAGGGGTAGCTGAAGATTGACCTTGATGTTGCCCCAAAAGGAATTTCTTGGGCTTGTAATCCTATTTTGAGTTGATTTTGCGAGCCCGATTAACCACTAGGGTTTGCTTAATTTTCTTTATTTAAATGAGAGCAAGTGGCTCTTATTTTCATAAAGAAAATCAAACCCTACCGGTGCTTTATTGCTGAAGGAATTTTGCTCTACCGACGGTGAAGGTATAGTCTTTTTTTTCTTCCATGTTTTTTTTTTTGCGTCTGAATGTCGTAGTTGATTGATAGTAAGGAAGGATGCATGGTTGAAAAAAGGAGTCAGTGCAATCTGCACGTTGTTTGAGGGAGTTCTGTAGCTGAGAAAAAATGGGAAGACCCCACGCATCAGCAGATGTCAATTGGTAGGTGAGAGAGGCGTTGTAGATGACGTTAGCGTGCAGGACGGGACATGTGGGTCTGCGCGGCAGGAGGTGGCTGATGTCAGCGTCAGCTGAGTCTACAAAGGTGAAGGTGTATCGCACCGTGCACGCATGCCAATGACTTCGGTGAGTGACGCCTGACGGGTGACATGGACCTGATGGCAACAGGCGACAGCGATTGGACATGTGAAGATTTGACAGGCGGACTAGGATGAGCAGGCGGGCCCCCCACGCGGAAGACTGCCTGCCACTGCTTTTTTTTCTCTGCTGCATTTTTTTACACTAGTTTTTTATTATTTTTTCTGCAGCTTTTTTTTTCTTTGTTTAAAACATGTAAGTAAATATGTATTAATTAACAAAATACATACTTACCTTTCCTACTTACTTACATATATGTAAGTAAACATATACTAAAATATAAATTATATATTTACCTTTTTTGTATATGTTCATATATGTAAGTAAATATATACTAAAATATAAAATATATATTTACCTTTTTTCGTCATAGGTAATACATATATATATATATATATTGGAAACTAACCATTTTTTCTCCATTTTCAACTGTATTGCTTTTGGACGTTTCGAAGGTTCGGAGTTCCCGATCACAGTGATTTTCGAGACACGACCTCCAGCGACTCTTCTTGGAGTGTCAAGTGGGAAGCAAGGAGTGAAGTTGGGGAAGGTGCACTTTTGGGAACGGGGAGGTTTGCGTAGCGGGTGTCTATACGTCGGGGAGCAGACCGAGCTACTCGACAATGACAAGTTTGAAAAGTGGAAGAGTCTCCATGAAGATGTTTTCCCTAAAGGTGTGGTCATTGCGCTTGATGATACGTGTGCATCTACGAAGACTCCGAGGGGAGCTGTTTCCAGAAGCAAGAATGCGAGGCTACTTCAGTGGATCCAATTTCACCCTCCGGTCATCAACTAGGGTTTCAAGTTTCTGTTTTCGAAGCTCTTCACCAAGATTATCTGCCAGATCGGGTGTTGCCCTTCCCAGCTGCATGTTGACGCCTACCGCCACATCATGTGCTTTGAGAAGCTGAACGAGCTCTTCAACTTGGAGCTCACTGAAGACGGGTTCTGGCATTGCTACTCAGTAGAGTACAAGCTGATGCCCGGTACACGGAGTTCACATGTGATCCCCAACGATGAGCTTTTCATAGGCATGTCATTTGATGATGAATTGTACCGGACTTAGTGCATTAAAGTTGGAGGCGAGTGGGATATCAAATGTGTCAGTGGTCTGAACATCGCCTCGAGCTACCGTGGCCTATCAAACTTGTACACCGTCACCAAGTTCCATGTTGACATCACGAAGGTTGAAAGAGTCTTCATGATCCCTTCGCAGTTTCATGAGATGAGCTGGTTACTTAGCCCCTATAGGTGCAAGGCTGACAGGTATCTTTCCCGGTGACTTGGTTAAAAGTTGGTTCGTCACCCCGCAGCATGGGAAGCGCGGTGCCCAACCGGTAGGTATAGGCCAAGATGAGTTAGGTTTCCCTCCAACAAAGTTGCTCAATCAATCTGTGCCCCAAAGCAGTGGTCCCCAGATCGTGCCATGCCTTTTGCGCCCAGCGAGATCATTCAACAAGCGAAAGTCTTCATACAAGCCTCAGAGAGACCTGGGGAAGGGTGCAGTCAGGTCCCCGAAGAAGCTGAAGGTTGTTCATGTTCTTCCTGAAGTTTGAGTGGTGCCATCCACCTAGATGTCAGTTGCACGTTCTCCTCCGAAGAGACTGACTTCAAACCCTTAATGGAAACCCCACGGTAAAGTCTTGGGCACTGATCATGGAGGAATCAGAGCTGCTCATGTGAAGGTGGGGAACTCCCATGTCCGCGAAGCCCCAGATGCCTTTGAAGCGAGCCGAGAGCGGGGTGGCGCAGGAGGTTCACGACAAGGTCGTCAAAGAGATTAAGATTGCAAAGTCGAAGACTCATAAGCTTGCGGGTATGCTGCGTCCCCAGGTTAATATCCAGGTTGACTTTGAAAAACTCAAGTCGGAGCGTGCCGTACTTCAAGAATCTCAAGCCCAGCTTCAACGAAGAAATGAAGATTTGGACAAGAAGGTGAATTCGCTAGAAGCCAACTTAGATGAATTGAGAAGCATCCGAGCCGAGAAGTTGTTGGCGGAGAGTGAGCAAGATGTCACTCTCGATGAGTCTGAGCTGCTGTGTAGTTCTCTATGAGACTCTCGGGATAAGATTGGGCTCCTGGAAGTTGAGGTGGAGCAAGCTCGTGCTGAAATTGAATGTTTGAAGTCTGAGCCATACTCGCCTCCTTGTGATCTCCATTCCTCGCGTTAGAATGTAGAGGAGCTCGAAAATTCTGTGGCGAAGCTGAAGCTATTTGTGGTGGTTTACATTGAGTCCGAGATAGATACGCTCCTTGCTCGTGAATATGTCGAGGGGTATCTCGATTGTCAGAACACCATATCCCCCAAGTACACAATTCAGAAGGGAGACATTGAAGATGAGTCCCGGCGGGCTGCAAATTCAGAGCAAGAAGTGCAACATGGAGAGGCGACCCTTCCTAAGGTGCCAGGCCCTGAGTCACTGAGTTTCCCAGAGCAATTAGGCGATGACCACATTCCAGACATTGGCGACCATTCTATGATGGTATTCCTATGATATCGAGCGAGGACTGGGCCCAATTCAAACGTTCAATGGGTCTAGAAGACGTGCTTTTGGACTTTCCTTAGACTTGTATTGTAGGCTTTCCCACTTGTTTTATATATGCTTCATCAAATAATTTGTTGAGCAGTCGAATTGTGACTCGCCAACCTTCTCTTTTGGTTTGTTAGTTCAAGTGGTTGAGCAATCGATATGTGGTTTCCCAATCTAACTTTCTCAACATTATCAATATGAAGTCTTCTTTTATTTTCCATCAAATTTCATAGAATTTGAACCTTCATAGGTTTGTTTTGAGATGTCAAAATTTGAGCTTTTTACAACCAAGTGCAACTTGGGCTCGCGTGCTGTTCCGCGAGGGTGACCTTTGCGTATAGAAACGTTCGCAGGGAGCTCGTCACAACTCAGAATTGAGTGAGACCAATGGTGGTGGAAAGTGTACTTCCCTATCTTTCTAATGCTCTCAATATTGCCCTGAGTCGATCCAAATTGAGCTTTTTAGGACTGGACGAAGCTTGTTCTCGTGCGAAGGTACGTGCAGTTGACCTTCGTGTACAAAAACGTTCGCAGGAAGCTCGTCACAACTCGAAATTAAGTGAGACAAACGACGTTGGAAATTTTACTTCCATATATTTTTAATGTCATCAATCATGCTCCGAGGTGATCCAAATTGTGCTTTTTAGGACCTGACGAATCATATACTCGTGCGCTGGTACATGCAGTTGACCTTCGTGTACGAATACGTTCGCTGGGAACTCGTCACAACTCGGAATTGAGTGAGATCAATGGTGTTGGAAAGCTAACTTCCATACCATTTTAAGGCAATCAAGATTATGTCAGGGTGATCAAAATTGATCGATCTACGATCGAATGAGTCTCGATTTCTTGCATTGAAATGCAGACTTGGACTTCGCATGTTAAAACATTTCCCAATGTTTGTCATGGCCTGGTGGTTACCCTTCTTGGTGGGGTTATAACCTTTTTTTAGTAGCTTTATGACCCCAACAAGTCAAGCTTTTGGATGGTTTCATGTGCCTTGTTGGGGCGAGTTTTGAGCGCTTCGCGTGGAAAAGACGTGGCGTGGTTCACATGGAGAAGACATGGTGCGCTTTGCGTGGTAAAAGCATAGCTTGCTTTGTGTGGCGAAGGCTTAGAGTGCTTTGTGTGGTGAAGGCTTGAGTGCTTCGAGTGGTGAAGGCTTGATGTGCTTTGCATGGCAATGGCTTGGTGTGCTTTGCGTGGCAAAGGCTTTGAGTGCTTCGCGTGGAGAAGGCTTGGTGTGCTTTGCATGGCAAAAGGCCTTGAGTGCTTCAGGTGGCGAAGGTTTGGTGTGTTTTGTGTGGCAAAGCCTTTGAGTGCTTCGCGTGCCGAAGGCTTGGAGTGCTTTACGTGGCAAAGGCTTTGTGTTTTCTAAACAAAAGTGTAGGCGATAAGACAATTTCATTAGACATTGAAACAAAACATCTTGAATCTTATTGGAAGATACTATGTGAGCAAAGTAGGCATTGAGTCAAATTTTAGCCACAGATTTCGTGTCTTTTATGATGATTTGATCACTGATTCAGTTTCCTAGACGTAGTACTTTCGAAGGTGATGGGAATTCAGCGCTCCCCTTAAAAGTTTCCCATCCATGGTCTCCACGGTGTAGCTCCCTTTCCTGCCTACTTGGTGCATGCAGTAAGGACCTTCCCAGGGGGACTTGAGCTTTTAGGACCTGGGGTAGTTTGGTGTTGCAAAATTTTTCTTGAGGACTAGATCGCCAGGAAGAAATTGTCGAATCTTTGTCTTCTTGTTGTAGAAACTTCTAACTTGCTGCTGGTAATTGCAAATACGTTTAATGACTTATTCCCTCAACTCCTCGCTTAAGTCAAGGGATGTTCTTAAGGCCCCAGAGTTGACAGTAGGATCATAAAGCTCTGTGAATGGTGCCTAATGACGAAGTGTGGCGGGATGACAGCATTGGTTCCCAATGCAAGGGTGAATGGGTACTCGCCTGTTGCTAGTAGCGGGGTCGTGTGGTAGGCCCAAACTATGTCGTCTAGCTCTTCCTCCCATAGTCCTTTCTTGTCGTTGAGCCTCTTCTTGATGTAATCAAGGATGGTCTTACTTGAAGCTTCGGCCTAGCCGTTTCCTTGAAGGTAATATGCAATGGACGTGAAATGCTTTTTTTTCCACAATTTGAAGAACTCCTTAATTGATGCGCTAGTGAATTGCATTCCATTGTCGGCCAATATGACTTTTGGTATTCCAAACCGACAGATGATTTGGCTCCAAACGAATTTTTGTACATCCAATTGAGTGATGGTCGCTAATGCTTTGGCTTCCACCCATTTGGTAAAATAATCGGTGGAGACAATCAGGTACTTCTTATTGGGTGTCGGCGTAGTCAACAATGGTCCGACAATGTCAATGCCCCACGGCATAAATGGCCACTAGCTAACCAGAGAGTGCAACTCTTCATGGAGCGCCAGGTGGTTCAGCTTGTTCCTTTGGCACTTATCGTATGCTGGGATATATCTGACTGCATCTTGATTCAAAGTTAGCTAGTAGAATCCTGCGCTAAGAATCTTTTGCGCAAGTGATCATCCTCCAGAGTGGTTTCCACATTGCCCCTCGTGAATCTCGGCCAAGACCTTCGATGTCTCGAGGTGCCTTAAGCATTGTAAGTTTGCCCCTGTGAAGCTCCGACGAAAAAGTTGGCCATTGTCGACGTAGTATCGTGCCTTCTAGTCGGTCGTCTGGTAGGGTGTCATTCTCTAAGTAGTTGACGAGAGGGTCTTGCCAATAAGGAGCGAGGTCAACTTCTCTCACTTCAGCTTCCTTCACATCAATGGTCCACTGCTCTAAATACTCAATCAGGATCGAGCGCCTAAAGCGATAGTCGAGTGTCGATGCTAAGTTTGCAAGTGCGTCAGCTTGTGCATTTTTTGCTCTAGGGAGCTGGTGAAAGGTGAAGACTGTGAAGAAAGTGAGCAACTTTTGTACCTTGTTGTTGTATTGAAGCATCCTCGCATCCCTTGCAATGTACTCCCCGATGGATTGGTTGGTGATCAATTGGGAGTCAGAGTGCACCACGATCTTCTTAATTCACATTTCCTTGGCAAGGCCTAGGCCGCAAATCAATGCCTTGTAATCTGCTTCATTGTTAGAGGCCTTGAATCCAAACTGGACTGCTTGCTCCATCATTGAACCATCTGGGGTGATAAGGACGATGCCTGTTCTTGTGCCTCATTGATTTGTCGAGCCATCCACGAAGAGCTTCCAAAGTGGGTCAGTCGTGGAGGGGCGCAAGGAGGATTGTTTGGGCGCTTGTTCTTGTTGTGGAGGAAGCTTGGTCGTGAGAGAGACTTTCTCTAGTTCCATGCCTTGACTTTCTCCTGGTGATGCTAGCGTGAACTCCACAATGAAGTCTACTAAGATTTGGCCTTTGATCATAGTCCTTGGACGATAAAGCATGTCTTGTTGACATAGCTTTATTTCCCAGTTCATGACCCTTGTTGAGGCGTCAGGTGCATGGAGGACTGACCGCAGGGAGTACTCCGTCATGACGATCACCCGGTGGGCTTGAAAATAGGGCCTCAGCTTCTTGGTGGTAACTAGTAGTACCAGAATTAGCTACTCGAGTTTTGGATACCGCATTTCAGTGTCAAGGAGAGCCTTTGATGTGTAGAATATTGAGAGTTGGACTCTGTTTTCTTCCCTGATTAGTGCGGAACTTACGACCACGTCAGAAACTCCCAAGTAGAGGAACATGTCCTCATTTTCCTTTGGCTTTGACAGCAATGGCGGAGACGCCAAGTAGCTTTTGAGATCATGGAAGGTCTTCTTGCACTTCTCATCCCATTTCTCCCTGGATGCTCTCTTCATCGCTTGGAAGAAAGGTCGACATCAAAAATCGATTTAGAGCAGCTACACGACCTGTGAGACTCTGTATCTCCTTCAGACTCGATGGTGACTTCATGTCTTGAGATGCTTTGATCTACTTTGAATTTTCCTCGATTCCTCGCTGGGCTATGAGGTAGCCCAGGAATTTCCCAGTAGCCACCCCGAAGGTACACTTGAGAGGATTAAGCTTCACCCTATACTTCCTCAGTAAATCGAAAGTTTGTTGCACATGTTTGCAATATGGTCACCACGTTTCGCTCCCTTGATCATAATGTCGTCGACGTAGACCTTTATCGTCTTTCCGATAAAATCTTTGAAAATGCGATTGACAATCCGTTGATAGGTAGCACCTGCGTTCTTGAGGCCAAATGGCATGACCTTGTAGCAATAAACTCATCTTTCGAACACGAAAGCTATTTTGTCCCTGTCGCCTTCAAGCATGAATATCTAATTGTAGCCGAAGTACGCATCGAGGAAGCTAAGAACCTTGCTGCCTTCAGTGGAGTCCACTAGGAGGTCGATCCTTGGTAGGGGATAGTTGTCTTTTGAGCATGCCAGGTTGAGGTCTGTGTAGTAAACGCAAACTCTCCATCGCCCTTCCTTTTTCTTTTTTATGAGTACGATATTAGCTAGCCATTATGAGTATGGGACTTCTTCATTGGAGCAAGCTTCGAGTAGCTAGTCAATCTCAACTTGAATGATTGCAACTTTCTTCAGGGAGAAGTTTCGCTTCCTCTGCTTGTTTGTCTTATAGCTCGGGTTGACGTACAACCCATGGCAAGCGAATGGGGGATCTATCACGGGCATGTCTGACGACGTCCATGCGAATACATCCTTGTGCTCGCACAAGAACGTGGTGAGTTCTTCTTTTTCTTCGGGGTTTAGGCATGCTTCAATGCATACATACCTCTCGTGAAACTGCGGGTCAAGTCGTATGAGGGTGTGGGTTTGCCCCCGGTGGCCTCAACTGTCTAGGGGATAAATTATGCCTCCTTGATTTCTTTTAGCCCCTCGGTGAGGCATTTGCTCACCATGGCTTGATCTCATTTTATCTCTCTAAATCCTCCTCCAGGAATTGGGAACCGGATTCTTTGGTCCAAGCTTGAGATGTTGACCAATATCTTGAGCTTCCACGACCTCCCAAGTATGCGATTGTAAGGTGAGTACTCGTCGAGGATGTAAAAACTCTGTTTTGAGACAACGGAGGGAGTGGATATCGAGCTAGATCGTGCCGACGGACATGCTCGTTGATCCGTTGAAGACTCTCGGTGGGACCTTCCTCCCCGTTGTGAAATATTCAAGTCCTATCTTCCAAACAGCTTCAATGATAAGGACCTTTCTCCACATTGAAGCCTCTCAGCGGGACCTTCCTCCACGTGGATCCGACTGACCTACGCGTGGGCGATCTAGATTGAGATGACAAGGGTGTCGTCATGCTGCCAATCAAGCCCGACCTTGTCCTGAGTGGAGAAACCAATGATCGGGTCATCAATTTCTTAGGCTGCAGCGACATGCAAGAATTAGGTCACAACTAGTGCCTCGCGAATCTTCCTGTTCCTTTGTTTCCTATTTGTTCCCTGCAACTCGGACTCAGCAATGATGGTTCTACGCGAATCATCTTTTATGCGGGCTCCTGGGGGCCTTTGTCTCCGAGACGTTCTGTCACCTTTTTCTTGACGTACTCAGTGTAGTGTCCTTCCTTCAAGAGGTCCTGAAGGTATCTTTCGAAGGTCTGGCAGGAGGCTTATGTCGTGCTCGTAGCAATTGTGATAGGCACACCACTTTTTCGGCCCTCTCCTGGTCGCCTTTGACGAGAGCTGGTCTTTTAAACCACCGCTTCTCCTTTATCTAATTGTATATCTGGTGGATGGGTACTGAAAACTGAGTGTTCAGCCTTGCACCAGCAAATGTATTGGATGATAGGTTCCCTTTGCACTTATTGGCCTTCCCGACCGAGTTCCCGTGGTGAGTGCCCTCCCTTGGCTGTGCAAACACCTTTGTGGGATGTCCACCTTCCTCGACGTGGTTGGTGGCATGCATGGTGTTTTTCTCGTCCTCCTAGCATGCATGTTGTTCTGTTAGGGACAACATCTTGGTGAGACTTCCGGCGTTGCTCATGATGATGTCTCTATAAAGCTGGCTCTCCCACGGTAGGCCCTGCTTGAATGCCATGGTTGCGACGAGATCGCTGAATCCTATGATGCGAGACTTTTCTTCACAATACCTTTGGATGTATTTCCTTAAGGTTTCCTTAGACTTCTTTCGGATGGTGAAGAGGTGGTCATCCTTGAATTCGACAGTCCGAAGTTGCGAGTACTCCTTCACGAAGGCAAGGGCCAACTCTTTGAAGGAATCGAGTGATCTTAGGTGGAGATGGTTGAACCATGTCGTCACCTAACCTTACAGCGAGGCTTGGAAAACTTTGCACATGAGCGCGTCGCTGTGCCTGTGAGGTACCATGACCCCCCCCCCCCCCCCCCCTCCCCCTCCCCCGGCGCGATAGTAATTGATGTGCTTTACTGGGTTGGAGGTTCTTTTGTGCTGATTGAAATTGGGAGTTGAGAATCGCTGCGGAAATGGCTCATCCTCAATTTCCCTTACGAACGGCGAAGATGATGACGTCTGAATCTAGCACCAAGGGTCATCCTCTAAGTCTCCATCTCGCTGAACTCCCCGTTGGCGCCGATCTAGCATCCTTCAGACGTCCTCAGCATGCAATGGACCTTTGTGACAAGGATTTCCGTGCCGGGTCAAATGGCATCGACTCCTTCGAGTTGCAGCGGGAATGACACTCGAGCGTACTGGCGAGTAAGTCTCATCCTCCTCACTACGATCGTCCGTGCTTCAAGATTGATGACGGATTCGTCTATTCGAGTGGGTGTGTGACGTATGGGAGACTGCTTGTTGCCATCAGCTGTTGCGTGGGTACTCAATGAGCGAAAGTGCTCCAAGGTATCCTGTAACGCCCCGAAAATTCAAAGGATGTAAATTTGTCAAAATATTCAATAAAATTACATTTTTACCCTTGTGAATAGTATGGTCAAATTGTTGACTTTTTACTTAGTAGGTTAAACAGACATTGACCGATGAACGTGACGTAGTTCGGGACGTCACGAGTCCATAGACAGGTGGCACATCCAATTTCGACGATCAGGGAAGAAGTGATGACGTTCAGAAGTTCAAGGGCATTTTTGTAATTAGGACGAAAAGGGGGAAAATGTGGACCTTTTGATTAACGACTAGTTTTCACACAATTCGTGGACCATTAGATAGGTCTCGATGCCCTGAGTCCGTAGACAGGCGGCATGCTGAAAACGGACATCAGACGGATGAGATACGGGTCTAGAAAGGGAAGGGCATTTTGGTAATTTTGTGCAGAAAGGCAAAATGGTAAATTGCCAAGGCACAGTTTGAACAGCCATGGTGAGTGCTGTGTAATTGTTTAATCTGTTCTCTGATCAAGGAATTGTTTAAACCTGTTCTCTGATTCAATGAATTTTTTAACAATTTTGAGATTAATGGAAACACTTTGGTATGGGTTGAACCAGAAACCAGCGCACGGGAGGAAGTTTAAAATTGATTTTGGGTCTGTTTGCGGGAAACCGAATTTACAGAGAGGCCAGAGAGATTCCCATGAGTTGTTTACTGCACGGTTCGATTAACTGAGAGGTAGAAGTGTTTCAGGGAGTCATTTTGGGGGCATAGAGACTGAGAGTTTGAGAGAAACACAGACGGGAAGAAAAACTGGAAATTGGAGGGAAAAATCAAATTTTGATTTGTGAGTCGAGAAGGACAAAACCAAGGATTGAAACAGTCTTCTGGGACCATTTAGAGTTCAACCGTATCGATATTGAAGAGAATCGATCACGGTTTGGCCAAGAACAGAAGTCACAAGCTCTGGAAATTTTCAAGGTTAAGGACGACTACTTCTAGGTAAGCTTTCCTGAAATTGGTTGTGTTTTAGTGTTCGTTTAGGTCCTATGAAGCTTCCGTTTAAGTTAATTTGAAAATGGAGTTGAGTCGAGTGAGTTACAACGGTTGACCCGTTTGTTTGATCACGGGTCGAATGGTTGATTTAGGGCTTGTTGAGGATAATTAGTGAATGGGAACCTAAATTAAAATGTAAAGGAAGGATTTAGGGGGAAAAGGGAAAGGAATCGAGTGAGAATTTATGGAGATTTGACCGGGTTTTGTCGCGGGTGGAACAACCCGTTTGCAGGCCAGTCGGGTGAAGATGGTGACACTGTAGCAGTCACTGTAGCAGAAGCGTGACTTTCACGCGCAGCCACTTTGGGCGGCGCGTGAGGGCGCATGAAGCCGTGTCTCCGGTCACGGTCAACAGATAAGTTCATCCTTTCAACTTAACAAACATTTTAAGTTAAATTTCGAGTCGAGCCGACGTCGTTTCGGGTTAGTTCTAAGGGTTCGAAGGTTTAGGGCTTTAAGTTAATTACTTCAAAAATCCCAAAATATTAGGAAAATTAATGCAAGCTTTTTAGGGATGTTTGTAACCCTTATTATACTCTTTGACAGGCCCGAACATTCCCGAGGCAACCGAGGAGCGCACGGGGCGCGATTGACGTGTCCGAAATCCGTGAGTGGACTTTTGATTTTTCTAACCAAGCATGCATAACTATTTTTACTCAATTGTTTTATGTTTTCATATATGATTTCATGGTGATGATTATGATAATTCTATTTTACGTGATTTCACGCTTTTCGAGGTGATGATCGCAATTTACGTATTTCGAGATTAAGTTTTCTCCTGTGCATGGATGATGGTTTGATGAAGTGATTTGATATGATTATGCATGTGATGTTTAAGAATTATTTGATTATGTTTTGTGAGTAAGATTTTGGAGTTGCATGTGAAATTCGGACATAAGTCCCATTTTGACGAAAAGTGATTTCGGAATGGTTTTGGAAAATGGATCATGGTGGATCCTGGATTGTTACGATTTTAAAGACCCTTATGATTGTTGGATCTGGTTTTGGGTTTAATGACCCGGTTAATGGATGACGGGGGTGGGCCCGGATTGGGTTTAAAGACCCGGATTGAGTTTAAAGACTTGTGAGTTTAAAGACTCGGTTATTGTGATACCCCCTTAGGCCTATTGATTATGTTTTGAGTTTAAAGACTCGTTGATATCTCGGGAAGGCCTGACATATGAGTTTAAAGACTCGGATAGATTCAACGGCTTGATTGTTGATTCAATTTTACATGATTTGGTATGATTGATGTTTCGATGTGATGATTTCTGGATTTTGGGAATATTATATTATTTATATGATTTTATGGCTGTTTACTGTAACGGTTTCCATATGATTCGAAAAAGGGTTTTTGAATGTTTAGTTATGCTGTTTTCGAATATCTAGTTATGCATGCGTGTTGTAAAACTAGAGGGAAAACCCCGATTTCATGAAACTGTTTTCTGGAAACATTTGTTTTAGTCCACTCACATTTTTTTGTTTTTAATACCATCCAGGTCGTGGTACAAGTTTTCGGGGCTAACGCCGAGGTAGAGGCAAAGGCATAAAGTCTTCTGTTGCGGTGTAGTTAGTTCACAGAGTAGGATTTTATCCTTATCTTGTTTTGTAACTATGCTCTGTGAAACTGTAGACTTGTATTTCAGTTGGTTGTATCATTTAATCTCCCTGGTTTGACAATGTTTGTGGTATAATTTTTGGTTATTTTAGTCTTTTGTGTTCGATTGTCAGACGGGAGCAGGACGCTTCCCGATTATCAGGCAATAATCGGGGTGGGTCCTGTCACGTCCTCCGAGTTGTTCTCGAGCCGGAGGCCTCGGTCGATCTTCTTCTTTTGCTCTGCAGGTGCATCTTTCTTCCCCTGAGTCGCTTAGTCATGTGTCTGGGAGTATTGTCTGGCAGTGAACATGCTCTTTTCTAGCGCGTCTCGAGATATCCCTTGGTGCCTCGCGAGGTTCATTTCACTTCTCAGAGGCTCTGGATGTCCCGATGTACCCCAACAATTGTTGTAGCATCTCTGATTGGGCCCGAACTTGGTTGCTCAGCTATTCGACCTAATATGTCAGTCCAATCGCGGAGGTGACCCCCTAGGTGTTTTCTCGTGACGAGCAGCACGCTAGGGGGCACGTCGTACGCCTTCAGACAGATGCGATGAACCATGTTTCCCTAGTGCCTGGGTGTTGGCCTGCGGGTTACGCAGGGTGTCCAAGTGCCTCCTTAGGTCCAAGTCGGCAGGGAGCTGACTTGGGACTCTTTTAGATGTTTCTCCCGCTAGCGGCTCGCCTGTTTGTTGAAAAAACATCGCGCCTACCCCCGTCACAGGTAGGGGATTCACAGTAGCAATAGCTATGGGGAACATTCCGAAACTGAACATAGGTGTCCAATCCGACATTGCGAATGGTAGGTGAATTGATGCGTGGCGCAAGCCTTGCAGAAGACGGGAAAGTGGTTCCTCTAGATTCTCAGGGAGCGGTTCGCTTACGAGAGCGATCGAAGCAACAGATGGGGCAGCCTCAGAGGCTCGTGTGGATCAGGGTGTTCTGGCTATTTGAGGAATGGTAAGTGTCGAAAATAGAATGGAGTTTTTCAAGGAAAAACTAAGGAGAACTCTTTGAGTATTTCTCAAATAGGTTATCAATGAGAGCACCAGTTGTTAATATAGAAATTATCCGGTTCTGTGAAATTCCTTCCTGATCTCTACACACAATAACGAAAATCAAACGAGATTAAGGTTGAATCCCGAGGGGGTGGTTTAACCGTAAACGCTCCGACGCTTAAGTCAGTTTTCTGAGAGAATAAACCGACAAAGTGTTTGCAGAAGTTTTTGATTACCCTAAGAAGTGAGATGAGTCCTTCTATTTATAGTGAAGCCCTGAGGGCCACCGGAGCCTCTGATTGGTTGAAGGAGAAAGTGTTAAATAAGTGATTGTACCGAGTGTAATCACTTATTTATTAATAAATAAATCATTCGCTTAAAAGTTATTTATTATCTGTATTGATCGGATCATTTAATATATTTAGCTGGTATATATATTAAATTAATGCAGAGATCATAATATGTCGACGTCGATTTTACCAAGGGCAATATCAGCATTATGGGAATTGTTGGCCACGTGGCAGCTCCAGAATATTCCGGTAATTTATGGTTCCACAATGATTTATGAGATTTAATTTGGGTTGAGACCCTACGTGATTTGGATTTGGGCGGAGACCCTACATGCTTTGGTTTTGGGCTGAGACCATATGTGAGAAACTGGATTTGATTTGATAAATGTTTTTCACTATGTATTGATTTGAAAAGCAATATGTTTTTCTTTTAAGAACGTATTTGAGATACTGTTTTCTGATGCATGCATGTTTTTAAGTGTAGGGTATAAATGTTTATTTCGGAAATTGTTTTTAAACTGTTTATTTTTGTCCATTCACAGTTTTTAATGTTTTTGATACCCTTCAGGTTGATCGCGGATGCGGGCTGTAGCAGAGACCGAGACATCACATGCCGCTCCGTACTCTGGAAATCACTACGCACTCTGGAAACCTAGGGTGCATTACGGTTTTATCCCTGGTCTGACACGTGGTATCAGACGGGAGCAAGGCACATCCCACGAGAATCCAGGGGGGATTGCGATGGGTCTTGTTAATAAATCATTAGTATAAAACAAGGGAATGAGGTCCACTTACGAACTGGCCGGGAAGCCTACATCCCTTGACAAATCAAGCTAGTATAAGCTCTAAGCCGATCCAACCCTATCGAGACCATTTGTGAAGCTTACTATCAATTTTCAAATCAAATTCTAAGAAAAAAAATCCCACTAGGGTTTCCCAAAACCGTGCTTAAACCATTTAAAACAGGTCAAAACACATTTAAAACAATCTAAAAGACCCCCAAACTAGTCCCACGAGCCGCTGTGGGCCGAGAAGTAACCCTAAATGTCCCTAGAGGTTAGAAAACCTACCACACGTGTCTTCATGTGCTGGTCGTAGGCCATCTACGCTGGCCATCTGCCCCCACACGCCCTTATGTGCACTCACGCTCATGAATATTCCCTGTGGAATATTCCATGTGAAATATCCCATCACCTTAATAGAACATTCTGTTAACTCTAATAGAGTAAAAATATTCTGTTAGCATTAATAGTGTTCAGATCTATTATAACACAATTATTATTTTAACATGAATATGCTAACACTATTAGTTTAAAGATCCGTCTTGAAAATTTGGGTAAGTTCACAAATTAAATTTAAAAAGGAAATATTTACTCCTGGTTTCTATATTAAAAGTCCAAAAGTCAATTCTAAACTCAAGAAATTTCTTGAAACATTTGATTAGATCGTTGTGTGAGTCTCGAATTTACGAGTTCATAGACAAGAAACACGTAAAAAACAAAGACCATATGAACAAGTTACGGGTCTAAATACCTAAAGGCATTTGAGCATAAAAGGGGCATTTTAGTCTTTTCAGCCCAACTATTAGTGACGAGTCAGTGACTTAAGACTAGCTCATTTGAGGGGTACCAAGTGTCATCAAGGGAGACGGTGAGGTGTGGTGCACCACCTTGGTCGTGATTGAAAGTGGAACCAATGAAGAAAAACCGCACGCTTTGAAGGATAAGGGGTTCTCCTTCGTCTCTCTCGATTTGGGCTCGTGGTGATAGCTTGGAAGATTATAAACCGTGGGTCTTAACGTGCAACTTTCAGTTAGGACCATGTAAGCACGAAAACAAGGTCACAACCATCTTCTCTGAAGTTATGCGATTAAGTTTGGCTCAAAATTCAAGGGAATTGGACATGGGAAGGCTGTTGTATTGAGCTCGAACAATACTCGCGAGCTTCAAACATCTTTCCATGGAATCAAGGTAAAATTATAAGATTTTGACATTGGGATGATGTTTCTAGGTTTGAATGGAACATATTGGTGGTTGGATGAAGAATTGGATGGATTTCGATGAATTCGAACTGTATTGGGTTACCCGAGTTGAGGCCCGATTGTAGAAAACCAGATCGACCCGATGTGAGGTAGGATGCATGTACGCCTGCAGGGCATGGCCCGTGACAGGACCCATCCCAATCCCCCCGGGATTAGTGCGGGATGACCCTGCTCCCGTCTGACACGAAGTGTCAGACAAGGGATATTTTCGTCCTTTGCCCTCCCGGGCTATCAGAGTACGCCAGGATCCGGAGGAGGCATGTGATATCTCGGTCTCTGCTACAGCCCACATCCGATGTCAACCTGAAGGGCAGTCAAAACATTAAAAACTGTGAGTGGACAAAACAAAAGTTTATAAAAACATTTAATAAGGAAGACATTTGTACCCTCCACTAAAAAGCATGCATGCATTCGAAAACCATTTATCCAAAACAAACCATATGTGGGACTAAGCCCAAAGCAGATATAAACCAAGGTCGAAAGGACCACAATGAAAACGACCATACGGGCCACAACCCAAATCCATAAGGGACTCGGCCCCAAACCATAAAGAAACCAAGTACACGAGCCACTGCTCAAATCCTGTGCACACCTGTACACACCACATATCATATATCATATATACATCACATACATATATATAAGTCACACAACCAATCCTGTCACGGTATCCAAAGCTACGCGCGTGCTACCCAGGTCTCAATCCGAGTCTTCTCAAAGTCAAGATCAATGTCCGCAGACCACTAACCCTACCCGAGGTAATAGTAATCATAGCCTTCCTGAGAGTAAGGAACCCAACTGGGGGGTGACTCCACTCAGTCGGTGCTCCGTGAGTACTCTGGGGTCCACCCAGGCCAACGACCCTCCCCGGAGGAGATAATAGAAGTAAAGGAAAGTAGACGAACATATATATACATAACATAAACATTCATGACCGGTTCCCCTGAACCTTCATGATTCCATAATATCCATAATCAGGTAACATGCCGGTTCCCATAAACCGTCATGTACCGTAATAACATAACCGAGGTAACATGCCGGTTCCCATAAACCGTCATGTACCGTAATAACCAACAAGGGTTCATGCCGGTTCCCATAAACTGTCATGAACCACGATACCATAACAAGGGTTCATGCCGGTTCCCATAAACCGTCATGAACCTGGGAATCCATTTAAGGTTCCCTGACCTGAAATCAAAACCGTAAAGTGACTGGGTCACGTACCCGAACATAGGACATCAACTGGGCACCGTGCCCGGAATCTGAGGTCATATGCCCGAGACAAAACCAAATGGGTCTCATACCCGAGTTTATCCTTTTGAAATCCAAATCCAGTTCATTAAATCAATACAGAAATACAGACCCGTATAAGCACCATATAAGGCCGAAACCTCTAAATACGTGCTTATACGTAACCACATACAAATGCACCCATGACATTACAAACAAGCATTTAAAACATATAATAAACATTTATGCATGCACCAATTTAGAAAACAAGGTCCACTCACAGACCGTCCGAGCTGCCGCCTCGATTTGCATGCCATACGGCTCCCCGAGCCGATCACCGTCACCGGGACTCCCAAAACCTGTCCAAATCGTAATAGAAGGTTACTAACTACTTAATTAACCTCCCACTAAAGCCCCGTAATTTTCCCGTATTTTCAACTACTTTTAATCCCGAACCTAAACCTTCTGATGCCCCGAAACATATCGAGACGGTGTCCGATTGACACGAAACCAGTCCCAAAATGTTCGTTACATCGAATAGATGATTTCGTATGTTGGAGCCTTCTCCAGATTCCCTGCCACGCGCCCTCACGCGCCGCCTGAAGTGGCTGCGCGTGGGCTTCACGCGCCGCTACAGTACCTGCTGACGTCATCGCTGACGTCAGCATGACGTCATCACTGACAGCCCCTGACAGTGACACGTGTCACGCTCCCATCGGCCCACTGTCTGACATTGTCAGATCTGACATGATGACGTCATCCCTGACATGATGACGTCATCAGTCATCCCCTACATCGGTTAGACCGGTCCGAACCGGTCCGGTCCGGTTTTTCCTGCAACTTGGACCGGCGTAACCGGTCCAGGTGTCCTTCTCCCTCATTTTCGGTCCGATTTCATCCATTCCAATTCCTAAATTCCTATTTCTTCATTTCCTATCTAACCCAATTAACAAAACTACCTAAAACCCTCGAAATCCGACCGGTTCAATTTTCCCGAAACCTCCCAGGGCTTCTCCGACGTCCAACCACCACCAAAACCTCCCTAACAACTCCCTAGCAACCTATTTAACTCAAACCAATCGTCCAAATTGACCCATAACAACAAAATCCACACAAAAATTGAAAATGGGCTTACCGGGTACCCGATCGGGTTCTGGGTTCCCGCCACCGCCCACAGCGGTTCCAGCCACCAGCTGCCGTCCTTAGTCCTCCTCTTTCACCCTCTGGTCTCAGTTATGGTTAGAAGGGAAGGGTTTGGTGTTTGGGTGAGGAAATGGTGATCGGTTTGGTTTGGGAAGAAAATGGGAGAAATGGATGAACGGGGAAGGGTTTGGTGCATGAGTGGGTGGAGTTGGCCAGTGGATGGGTGACAAGTGTCACTCATCCATTGGGCCTCCATTAAATATCTGGGCCTACTAGAGACAAAACTGCACTTTTGTCTCGTAAAACGTGCCATCGTGAATAGTAACCAAAAACTTCCGTGAACCGTAACTTCGCCGTCGAACGTCCGAATTCGACGTGCCGACTGTCTACGGATTCGTATCGTCCTTATCTACGTAACGGTCTTCGGCCCTCGGCCATTGGACCTCCCGGTCAAAAAGTCAACATTTGACCACCTATTCACTCAAATTACCAAAATGCCTCTAAACTTCCGAACGTCATAACTTCCTCCTCGAATGTCGGAATTGAACGTGCCACCTGTCTATGAACTCGTGACGTCACGAACTACGTCACGGTCATCGGTTAAAGTCCATTTGACCGCCCGATTAAAAATTCAACGTTTTGCCACCACTAGGGGCAAAACGGTCATTTCGCATCGTTCGTCCGATTTCGCTCTACTAATCACGGATTAGCCTCACTAATCGTGATTAGTCACTAATCTAATCTAGGAATTTGGGACGGGTCGTTACAACCTTCTCTCCTTAATTAATTTCGTCCTCGAAATTCCAACCGACCTAAACCCAACCGTTCTTCCCTCCTTAATTAGTTTCGTTCTTGAAACTCCACTATCCTGATTCCACAACCACCTTGTGGAAAGTAGAATCGACCGCAAAACACGTGTACACTAGTACACCCACTAGTCAACATAAACCTCGTTTGTAACTAGACGTACCACTAACGCTCTCGTCGTATCGACTACATTCGACCACGTCGAATGACAGAAGTCGTACGCTTTGAACTGATCCCACTTGTCAGATCTACCGTTTCGCTGACACAACCAACTAGACGGTTCCTTGCTCAACCACTAACTATCCTGACGTCTGCTCCCACTGGGAGTCATCAGACCTCACACCATGATCCACGCTGACACCTCCTACAAACTGTCAGTACTTGACAGTTGTCAGTCGCAAACTGATATGACACACACTCGTGGTTACACTAACCACAAGCATTTCACTCGACCTGTGTGTAACTAGACTCATCAGAACCACTATGACCCAATGCACAGTATCCAATGTCCAGTCCATGACCCCGACTAATCCAATGGTATCGGAACCAAGCCGACTACCAACACGCTCTCCAACGTACCACCGGTATCTCCTATATACCGTCGCCAGGCACGATAAGTCTGCCTAGTATCGTACCTTGAACAACGTACAAGGTACGTACATCTACCCATCAATCAGCCTACAACCACCTAGGTTGTAGCCAATCACGTTTCTACGATGGAGTCCATTTGTCCAATCCAGTATTAGACAATCGAAACTCCGACCCATTATTTATTTCCAAATCTGAATCCGAATCCGCAATTTCGTAAGAAATCCCAAATCCGAACCCAGAAGTCGTATCCATATCCATGTTCAAATCCGAATCCGAAATCCTTATTCCGTAAGCTAGCATTTGGAATAACTATTCCGAACCCAAATCCATAAAAGAAAATCTACAGTCAAGCTCTAGAATCAAATCCTGAATCGTCACCCAGAATCCGATTCCAAAACCCAAATCTAGAAATCCTTTTTCAAGTTCCAAAATCAAATCCGGAATCGTCATCCAGAAATCTGATTCCAAAACCTGAAATATCGTTCACGTCTACCGAGACGTACCAAAACCAAACTTATCGGTTACCCGCTCAACCGATTACCACAATACGATCGATTGACTTCATAGGGAAGTCAATCCCAACATCAACACAACACTAGGTCAGACAAAATCTGACCTCGTCAGACACCTACTCATCGGACAACTACTCAGGCGAGTAATAAGCCATATGGGATTTACCTCGAAAAGAAGTTCAGTCCCATCATGCTTCACTCAACATCCAAGTAAGAGTAATAAACTCTCCACCTATCTGGATACCCAAATCACGATCCAGATCCAACACTACGTCAACCGACCATAGACGTCACGATCGAGGATCGTCTCGCCAACCAAAGTCCTAGACCATTTCCCACATCTTAAATAGATTAGTCTACGACGAGACACGCCGAGACTGTGGGTTCTCACTGATTACCTCGTATCGATCCTTGTCATTCCACCAAGGAAAATCAAGAATGATCGAATAATCCATCCTACGTGAATGCAAACAACACTCGATGCACTCACCACGTTAGGTAACCTGACATCGTCTGCCACCAAGTAGAGAATGAGGAATCTCAGCCACCTAACTTCGATATACTCATCTCCTCCTGATGATTCAGAACAGATCCCGGGTCCACCAACCAATACACGATCAGTGTACTAGTGGCAACCAACAACATCTATATCATCAACGTCATCTACCATCATCATTCATGGTAGAATCTGAGAAATCACCCAAAATGACGTCGAAATACCCGATACCAATGCGGAAAACCCGTATTCCTCTCGTCACCTCAATCGCAAACTCCCGCGATTCCGAAGTTTCAACAAGATTGGAAACAACATACCCGGACATCAACCACGTGTCCCTTAACCACTTTAACCTTATCTGAGGTCCACTCTGGAACCACAGATACCGAACATATGCCCATCTCGTCAGAGCCACATCCCGACTCGTGACTCACCGTCATCACAATCACCCGCACCGACACCAGCACTAGCACTAGCACGAGTACCAGCACCATCACTACCACCTGTCAGCATCAGCACACAAGTATCCTCACTAGCATCAGTACTGACGCTAGCACACCGTGTGCAAAACTGACACCCTGGATCTCCGCTCATACCAAGCGACGATCGCGTACCTCTGCTCGTATAGGAGAAACTCTGTATCCCTCGTACCTGACAACTCTGGGTACAGTCACCCTGACAACCCATACGAGAATAGGAAACGTCCCCTGAACGTCCCCGTCTCATTCTGCGATCGCACTCAGCCGTAACCGAGTCGAATCCAGAATCACTGCTCGTACATATGCGTTACTCACGCACCTCGTATCATCATCACGACAACCTGAGTCTACTCGACCTGATGAGACTCGACTAAGTCCATCGATAGTAGCGTCTGCCACAACCTAGTGCAGACCTAACTACCAGACCTCGCTATCGAGATTCGCATCCAACGGAATCAACCGCTCGTACCAACTACCCTGTATCCCAAACCTGGGATTCCATCGACAATTACCAACCCTGATAACTTGTCCAAATCAAACTCTACCAGTCGTAACCCGACTAAGCCAATGCCGTCTACCAGGTCATCCGCGACCTTAGTTGCACCAACCTACAACTGAAGTAGCACGACAACCAACTCGGTCTAACCGATAAGTACAACCCCGACTGCGAAATGCAGTTCCAACACAAGCTGCCATGACTAGACCGACTAACGAATCCAAATCCGAATAGTCATCCAAGTCAAACCACTCGTCAACTCCCATTTCCGAACCATACACATATGGTAGGGTTCCACAATCAAGCCCTAGGGTCACTCTGAACCCAACTGCATAAGGCAGTAAAATCCACGATCTGACCGACCCCGCGGTCTGGACATCATAAAGACGTCAATCTAATCCTACCGTCAATCCAACTCGGATTCCTCGAATCCGGTTGCTAACTGCCAACTGCAGTAAATCTATCTAACTCAACATAATCTGACCATCTAATGGTCACAACATCAAATCAGTCGTCGGAACCGATCCTACGACATCGTGAAGACTATCCCAACTAACCGTCTCACGATCACACTCCAGAATACGAACACGTTAATCCTTCCGTAGGGTCCCACACTGTCAACCTTGACAGAACTATGGCAACCCCAGCCTCAAATGCCGAACCAAGGCATGCCAATCCTACTAACTATCGTACCGGCACCTCAACATCAGGTTGACCACGAACTGTAGCCCATTGAGATATCACATCCTCGACCTGTGTACATACTCCAAGAGATGCACGGTTGCTCGAATAGAGACAACCCCGCTCTGATACCACGTTGACAGGACCCATCCCAATCCCCCCGGGATTAGTGCGGGATGACCCTGCTCCCATCTGACACGAAGTGTCAGACAAGGGATATTTTCGTCCTTTACCCTCCCGGGCTATCAGAGTACGCCAGGATCCGGAGGAGGCATGTGATATCTCGGTCTCTGCTACAGCCCACATCTGATGTCAACCTGAAGGGCAGTCAAAACATTAAAAACTGTGAGTGGACAAAACAAAAGTTTATAAAAACATTTAACAAGGAAGACATTTGTACCCTCCACTAAAAAGCATGCATGCATTCGAAAACCATTTATCCAAAACAAACCATATGTGGGACTAAGCCCAAAGCAGATATAAACCAAGGTCGAAAGGACCACAATGAAAACGACCATACGGGCCACAGCCCAAATCCATAAGGGACTCGGCCCCAAACCATAAAGAAACCAAGTACACGAGCCACTGCTCAAATCCTGTGCACACCTGTACACACCACATATCATATATCATATATACATCACATACATATATATAAGTCACACAACCAATCCTGTCACGGTATCCAAAGCTACGCGCGTGCTACCTAGGTCTCAATCCGAGTCTTCTCAAAGTCAAGATCAATGTCCGCAGACCACTAACCCTACCCGAGGTAATAGTAATCATAGCCTTCCTGAGAGTAAGGAACCCAACTGGGGGGTGACTCCACTCAGTCGGTGCTCCGTGACTACTCCGGGGTCCACCCAGGCCAACGACCCTCCCCGGAGGAGATAATAGAAGTAAAGGAAGGTAGACGAATATATATATACATAACATAAACATTCATGACCGGTTCCCCTGAACCGTCATGATTCCATAATATCCATAATCAGGTAACATGCCGGTTCCCATAAACCGTCATGTACCGTAATAACATAACCGAGGTAACATGCCGGTTCCCATAAACCGTCATGTACCGTAATAACCAACAAGGGTTCATGCCGGTTCCCATAAACCGTCATGAACCACGATACCATAACAAGGGTTCATGCCGGTTCCCATAAACCGTCATGAACCTGGGAATCCATTTAAGGTTCCCTGACCTGAAATCAAAACCGTAAAGTGACTGGGTCTCGTACCCGAACATAGGACATCAACTGGGCACTGTGCCCGGAATCTGAGGTCATATGCCCGAGACAAAACCAAATGGGTCTCATACCCGAGTTTATCCTTTTGAAATCCAAATCCAGTTCATTAAATCAATACAGAAATACAGACCCGTATAAGCACCGTATAAGGCCGAAACCTCTAAATACGTGCTTATACGTAACCACATACAAATGCACCCATGACATTACAAACAAGCATTTAAAACATATAATAAACATTTATGCATGCACCAATTTAGAAAACAAGGTCCACTCACAGACCGTCCGAGCTGCCTCCTCGATTTGCGTGCCATACGGCTCCCCGAGCCGATCACCGTCACCGGGACTCCCAAACCTGTCCAAATCGTAATAGAAGGTTACTAACTACTTAATTAACCTCCCACTAAAGCCCCGTAATTTTCCCGTATTTTCAACTATTTTTAATCCCGAACCTAAACCTTCTGATGCCCCGAAACATATCGAGACGGTGTCCGATTGACACGAAACCAGTCCCAAAATGTTCGTTACATCGAATAGATGATTTCGTATGTTGGAGCCTTCTCCAGATTCCCTGTCACGCGCCCTCACGCGCTGCCTGAAGTGGCTGCGCGTGGGCTTCACGCGCCGCTACAGTACCTGCTGACGTCATCGCTGACGTCAGCATGACGTCATCACTGACAGCCCCTGACAGTGACACGTGTCACGCTCCCATCGGCCCACTGTCTGACATTGTCAGATCTGACATGATGACGTCATCCCTGACATGATGACGTCATCCCTGACATGATGACGTCATCAGGATGACGTCATCAGTCATCCCCTACATCGGTTAGACCGGTCCGAACCGGTCCGGTCCAGTTTTTCCTACAACTTGGACCGGCGTAATCGGTCCAGGTGTCCTTCTCCCTCATTTTCGGTCTGATTTGATCCATTCCAATTCCTAAATTCCTATTTCTTCATTTCCTATCTAACCCAATTAACAAAACTACCTAAAACCCTCAAAATCCGACCGGTTCAATTTTGAACCTCACGGTTCAATTTTCCCGAAACCTCCCAGGGCTTCTCCGACGTCCAACCACCACCAAAACCTCCCTAACAACTCCCTAGCAACCTATTTAACTCAAACCAATCGTCCAAATCGACCCATAACAACAAAATCCACACAAAAATTGAAAATGGGCTTACCGGGTACCCGATCGGGTTCTGGGTTCCCGCCACCGCCCACGGCGGTTCCAGCCACCAGCTGCCGTCCTTAGTCCTCCTCTTTCACCCTCTGGTCTCAGTTATGGTTAGAAGGGAAGGGTTTGGTGTTTGGGTGAGGAAATGGTGATCGTTTTGGTTTGGGAAGAAAATGGGAGAAATGGATGAACGGGGAAGGGTTTGGTGCATGAGTGGGTGGAGTTGGCCAGTGGATGGGTGACAAGTGTCACTCATCCATTGGGCCTCCATTAAATATTTGGGCCTACTAGAGACAAAACTGCACTTTTGTCTCGTAAAACGTGCCATCGTGAATAGTAACCAGAAACTTCCGTGAACCGTAACTTCGCCGTCGAACGTCCGAATTCGACGTGCCGCCTGTCTACGGATTCGTATCGTCCTTATCTACGTAACGGTCTTCGGCCCTCGGCCATCGGACCTCCCGGTCAAAAAGTCAACATTTGACCACCTATTCACTCAAATTACCAAAATGCCCCTAAACTTCCGAACGTCATAACTTCCTCCTCGAATGTCGGAATTGAACGTGCCACCTGTCTATAAACTCGTGACGTCACGAACTACGTCACGGTCATCGGTCAAAGTCCATTTGACTGCCCGATTAAAAAGTCAACGTTTTGCCACCACTAGGGGCAAAACGGTCATTTCGCATCGTTCGTCCGATTTCGCTCTACTAATCACGGATTAGCCTCACTAATCGTGATTAGTCACTAATCTAATCTAAGAATTTAGGACGGGTCGTTACAGCCCGTGTGGCATTTTTTCGGAGTCTAGCCAACTTGAAAGTTTCTTATTTTGAAATTATGGTCCACTAGTACAATTTTTGAGGAAACTGGACATTTTTTTAGGTTACTTTCATACGTCCGAAGTGACAGTATTATAAGTTAAAATACGTGCATACCTCCTGGGATTTTGGGAGTTTGAGTAAAGATTGTTTATAAGATATTGAAATCAAGACAGGAGTCGGGAAGAGTCGGGATATCATAGAAGCTTGGAAAGAGCTGGGAACACTGGGTTTGGGCTCAGATAAACCTGAGGTATCAAGTGATGCAATTTGTGAGGGGACAGTAGGTTGGTGCGGACGATGACCACTAGAGGACTAATTATGTTTAGTTTGTATATCTAGACAATAATGTGAACCTGGCTAGTGTACATCCCTTGTTTGACGGATTCTCAGATTTTGTTATCAAGTCCCAAAGGCAATTATGGAACTTAAATTTGGTTGTCAGATGAGAGCAGAACTGCACACGGTTATCAAAGTGAATTTCTGAAGGGACGTTTCAATTTTGTATCAGAGCAAACTAGGTAACATTGTCCTGGGATGTTCGGAAGAAGTGTTCAACATGGAACTGAGATTATCTAAAGCATGGTTAGTGGAGATTGTTTATGAACTATAATGCATGCATGATTAATTGCTTGAAATTTATTGCATGATTTGGAGTGTAATGGTTTGAATAAATTATTCTAAATGTTTATTTAGTGATTTTATTTTATTTTTCAAAATTATAATATATATTCAGGATTTGACTGATTTCTAGACATGATTTTACAATTTTGGGGAAACAATGTTTTGGGGGTTTTCTCAGTTTGGAAACGTTTTGACTTGAATTTTGAGTCAATTCCAATAGAAAAAATATAATAAGTGTGAGTGTATAATACTAGCCTTTGTTGAATGTGTGACACAAGATGATGATGATAAAGTGATAGGTTTAGCCATTAATGTTCAAATGAAAGAAACAATTGCAAAGTACAGAGAATAAAATTGAGAAATCACATTGTCCACCAAAATTTGGTAATATATGTCCACCAAAATTATGAAAATAAAGAGAAAGTTCAAAAATAAAAATTTATAAAAAGTTTTTGGATAATACCCAAATGTTCATACTAGTATATAGAATTTTTAAAATGTCTTTAAAATTTATCATTTAAAAAATATTTTTGAAAATATTTAAATGTCTTAATCAAATGCACCACCCTTAGTGGACAACTAAAGTTACCGTGGTGTATAATTGATTGAAAAGTGTTGCGACATTACTTATTATTAGATCTTACTGGTAATAAATAATTCATAGGAAGATTATTTATTATTTATCAATTGATAAATAACTATTTTATAAAAAATATGATTATTTATTAATTGAATTTTAATAATAAATAACTCTTAGAGAGATATTATTTATTATTGGGCAAGGGCAATAAGCCTAATTAATTAGTACATTTAACTGATCAATATATTTATTAATAAATGAATGTTTGAGCATTGTTGATGCCCTTACCAAGGATAATTTGTATATTATAAAAATTATGAATCACGTGATTGCTTCATAATTTTTGGATATCTTGTAGTCCTACGTACAAGCGCCTCAACCATCACTTAGGTGGCTGACAATAGGATAGGAGGAGTAGACGGTCAAGTAGAAATAATTTATTAATATTTTCTAATTCATTTTTGGCGCGAAATTAGAATTTTTAAGCTTAAATTTTACTCAAACTTTCGCCCTTTTTATCTCATATTTCAATTTTATTTGTTTATATTTTTTTATTTATGATTCTAAAACTTTCATTTTGTAAATTTATTTTTCAATACAATTAAATATTTTAACTTTGGGAGTATTCATTAGTCAATAATTATTTTGAAAAATTATTATATTATTATATGTTTTTATCATTTTAATTAAACAATATTAAAGCCACCTAAACCTCACCGCCTGTGCGCCGCCCTAAGCCTCTAGGCACTAGGCCCCATCCTACCGTCTAATTAGGGCCAAGCGATTTGTAGAATATTCATATTGCCGTCCGATTAAGGCCAAACAATATGTAGAACAGTAATGTTGCTATCCGATTAAGGTCAAGCGATTTTTAGAACATGTTGTAGAGGTGTCCATAATATGCACGATGTGTAAATTGCCTTTCACTTGGATACTTCTTTATATTGAATTGAGAACCATTTATTTGTCCTCTTATAGCATTGTAAGTCATTTGATATGAATAATAGATCGCTTAATAAGATAATAAGATTCAAGGATGAAAATATCGATATCGACGGATATATCGCTAGTTAAATTTACGGATATCTCGCCCCAAATATCGGTATCGATATCGATATCGTTTACGGTAAATAAAAATAATGGAAATTCGATTTAAAAGTTGGAAATTTAGAATGAAACTTTGGGAAAATCTCAAGTGCTCAATGATGGTTATATATAACTAATAAAATTATAAAATAACTTTGATATAATAAATATATGATGAATAATATGATGTAATATGATTCTGACGATAACTAATAATATAAAATATTAAATATAAATATAAATTGAAGTGAGTTACTATAATTGAAAGTTAAAATATTTAAAAATATAACAACAAACATACAAAATCATTGTAAGAAAAATGATAAAATAAGTTTAAAATATTTAAAATTGGAAAAAAAAAATGAAAAAATATGATCGAACTTTGTTAAAAAATTGGAAATAATGGATATATTTAAAATTGGACAAAAATGAAACAAAAAAAAAGACCAACCTTTGTTGAAAAATTGGAAAAAAATGAATAAAGAGGGGGGGAATTGAAAAAAAATGAATAACAAAGGAGTGGAAAAAGAAATTGGGGAAAATGAATAAAAAGGGAGGGGGGAAAACTGGAAAAAAAATGAATAAAAATGGAGAGAGAAAAAAAACTGAAAAATTGAATAAAATGGAAAAGAGAAAAAAAATCTGCAATTTGGACAAGGGGGGGTCGAACCCGTGACCCCCCAAACTTAACCAACAGCTCAAAGCCATCTCTACTACACTTCATTATTGTTATTTAAGATCGTTTAATATATAAGTATACACATAACCAGTCATCCCTAACCTTCAGCCGGGTCTGCAACTCGGGTTTTTCGACCTGGCGGCATGACCCGACTCAATCTCTCTCGTTTTACGTCCAACTTTCACGAATTAATAGTGTATTTTCATCGTTTTGATCTTAGGAACGGATCTTAGGAACGAATCTGTGGGCTCAAAATAAGACAATTGTTCGATATTTTGGCGAATTTTTTTCCCCCCATCTTATGTGCCGCTGAATAAAAATACCAAAATTTCGCCGAAATTTCAGCGATATTTACCGATATTTGCATTGCAAGGCTTGCCTCATCTTATAAGTCCGATCTCTAGCCAGGACCATTTTCTTATCTTTTTTTCTGAAGAAAAAGAAAACCCTAGGTAGTAGGTACACAGGAAAAGAAACATCTATTTTATTATATATTCCACAAAAGGGCAATCAAGCTGGCGATATCATGAGCTTGACATTGCATTTTTTTTTTATCGGTCGCTTGTCATTGCATTTTGTTTTGCTGACTTCCTTCATTTTTAATTCTAACCTTCTGAAAACAAGATCAGGCTCAACAATGAGACAACAAAACCATATGAAATAACCAAAAAGGACATTTAACCCAAAAGGAAAAAAAATTAATCACCTGACCTAAGCAATTCAGACCATAAAATGAAGTTGGCAACTTACCACAGATAAAGATTGGAAGTAAAGGGAGTGCATTATTAGAAATTTAGAATATGTTCTGTACATTCTTTCGTGTTTATTTTATATAGTGTGTAAATGGGGGAACTTTAGGTTGCTAGCTTAACAGGACTTGGTATCCCTCATGTTGCGCTGGAAAATCTACCAACCTTCTACATCATAACCCACCAAAAACTACATTATCTTAACTAATTAATAATTATAGCCCCCTTTCTACTACTATGTTTTTGCTTTTTTGATATAACTCCTTCAACTCTACTTGATTTTCACTCCATAAGAGAAAATATTATGTGGTTTCAATCCACTTCTCCATCACTTTCCTGATTTCCTCTACAGAAAAGCATTTCAAACGATCTTATTCGAAAACGGCTTCTGCACGTTTAAGCACTTGCAGTTTGCTCGAACATCGCTAAGACTCTGCAAAAATAATACACATTTTTGCTTAAAAAGAAGTGAACGCTTGTTTGATAATGTAAATTTCTTGATTCAACTTCTCAATTTGATACCTTGAATTGTTTCTGCAGGTCTTTGATATACTCAACTGCCAAGTCTAGCATGTCCGCAGTGTTTGTTTGCTGCCAATCATTTGAAAAATAAATTAGTTTCCAATTCCAGGGAGAAATGACAATAAATCTAAGGAAAAATTGGTCAACTGAAACTCTACCTTGTCCATGTTCGGGACAAGCTCTTGTAGCTTCCTCATTCGTTCACTAATCCGTGTTCTTCTGACCTGTAAATAAATTACCCCAATTTGCAGTATGCTTAATTTTCTGATGAAATAATATGTGCTGACTAACAACAAACTTGAGCTGGGTACGGATTTAGAAAAATATTTACTCTTTCTGCAATGCTTCGAGGATGAGTGGCGCAACCTCGCTTTGCTCTAACTTTGCAAGGTACAGAATCTTGGAGTTGCAAAAACTTTTCCATGGCAATTTCTGCTGAAGTTTTTGGCAAGCTCAAGTGGTGGGATAATATATGAATCCGATTTCCAAGCTCTCCATCCTAACCATAAAAATGATTCAGAATCATTTCAATATGTAATTAAAATGTGACGAAATATAACCAAGTACACAAACTTGCACCTCATCAACAGAATATAATTTCCCATCAATATTTTGCTCTCTTCTCATGCCACCTAAATTCTCTGAGAAATTTGATGAATCGTTCCAACCTCCAAATGGGAATCCTGTACCGTAGAAGCAAGTATCAGCATTGCAAACACCATACTTTCCATTGTCAGGCTTATTAGCCCCAATGATTTCATTTTCAAACTCAGACATCCGAACAACAGCAAAAAGGAGTAACTTTTTCTTATTAAGTCATTCCCTCAATTCTGTTAGCTCGCTTACCACTTGTACACAGAAAGACAAGAAAGAGAATACCCGTCTCCCATAAAATTAACCAATAAGCAAACTAAAATGACGCATAGATTCCCATCTAACATACACAACTGTAGAGGAAAAGAATCTTCGGAACATCAACTTGTTTGATTTCCCGAAACTCAAACTTCCCACACCCCTCATTGCTAGTAGTCGCTACCATTATTATTTCCTTCCATGTTTGTTTCTTGTTGTCGACTTCTTTTACCCTACTAAAACCAAACTGCAAATGAGCTTTTTCATCTTATCGTTAAAATTAAAATCTTTAAAGCTACCACTATTCTACATTTCTACTCGTACATATTATTGATTCTACCATGTAAAAAAAATAATAAAAATCAATAATGATATGGTAAAAAAATATTTACCATTTTGAAGGGGGCTGTTCGTGAAAAGGCCAGCAGGCGAGCTAGTTTGGCGAACTAGATTTGAAGGAGCCGTCTTGGGATGCGTGTGATGGTCCATTGCAGGGGAACCCACCAATCCATATGAGCCATTCAACGAGCTCTGTCTCGGATAGTGAGGTGGGAGGCCGGTGTAACCTTGCTGCTGCGAGCTCATACGGGTCTCGGTAGCCCCCGCCTCCACCGCTGTCACCGTCGATTTGTCGTCGAATTCCTGAAAACTCGAAGGCCAAGAATCGGAGTCGTTGGCGTGGCTGCAATTGGTAAATCTGGAGAAGAGCCTCTCAGTGTCAGAACCCTGAATTGGAAATTTATTATTATTGAGGCTCAAATCGGCGTTGTCTGTGAGGGCGAGGAGAGAGCTGGGGGCAGAGCGAAATCTGAGTAACCCAGAATTCGGTTGGTGAGTTTGGTCATCATGGGGGTGCAGATTAAGATGGGTATTTGAACCCATGAAGGGTGCTCTGCTTGGCACTGTGGTTGGGTGGGATAATGGGATTTGAATTTCTTAAATTAATCGGGGTGGTGCTAGAATTTGATGCTGAAGGACCATTATACATACACTGCTCTCTTTTTTTTCTTTCACTTTTTGGGGAAAATCTCAGCTTAAATGTTAAGCAGAGTGGGATAAGATCTTGTAGAGGAAGCAAGCCAAGGGAAAAAGTAAAGCTTGAAGCTTGACCAAATCCAAAGCGTAAGCCACTGGGACTGAGAGAGAAGCACAAACCTTAGCTAGAAGTAGAAGATTATAGAATCAGGGCCGTAATTAAATGAACCTTGAGGTCTGTTTTATCCGAATCCCAAAATAGAGAGAGAGAGAGAGAGAGAGAGAGAGAGAGAGAGAGAGAGAGAGAGTTGCAGAGGCTTCGAGGCTACTGTGAAGCAGAGAAAGGGTGTGTGTGTGTTCGTTGGTTGCCGTCTCGGATTAGCTTTTTGAAAGCGCCGAATGCAAGGAAAATCTCTTGAGCTGAAATGAGAAAGCTGTGAATTTAATTATTTGTGAATTGTTCTTCTCCTTTCTTGTTTGTGAATCTGATCCGAGTTTGGGTGTGGCCAATGGAAAAAGTACACAGAGTCAGAGAGTCAGAGAGTTATTATCTATCAATCTGGCCGTCAGTCTCAGGCTCCGCCTCATCACCAAAACCTTTCTCCTTTTTTTTTTTCCCCCTTCTTTTGTCAAATTGCCCTTTGCTACTTTTGTACATCCCATATTTGGGCTTCCCTTTTTACCTAAATTATCCTATTATGGTGTTATGCTCCCACATATTTTTTTTTCCCATTTAATGAGAAAATCCATTCGAGGAACATGCATACTGAACTCACTTTCATGAGATAAAATTTTGAAAATAATATTACGACTAAATGACCACAACATTCTGTCACTTAAAACATCATATATTGTTGTATTATTCAAATATCTACTATAATTTCAAGTTTACTTACTCATTTTCTATGTAAGTTAGAGTGGGATGTTATATCAATAAATTTAATCATTTTATATAGATTATTTCTAATGTATTTATTTTATATAAGTAATTGAAATGTCACATCATGTGTTTTATATAATATGATGAATTAAGTGTTGTTGATGGTCCTAGTATGCTGAGCTGAATCTAGCAGGCAATATCAGGCAATACCAGACAAGACAATACCTCTTTAAGATCTTCAAAGATCGAACCATGTGAGCCCACCACGTGGACCTACCATCAACCCAAGCCCACAAGACCTGCTCTAGGCTCAAGCCAAGACAACAACCACCTGCCAAGGTACCAATCATCGGGGTACCACTCAGTTGCCTACCAAGGTACCACTGACTTGATACTATTCACCTGGTGGTACCACTCATTTGGCGGTATTGCTCACCCGACGGTACTACTCATTAGTTTTACCACTCAGCCGCCCAACTAACAAGCTTTTCGCCGCCGTAAACCGTGTTTCACACCTCCATATGTATATCTATAAATGAGGGTTACTTGTCTCTCATCCCTTGGTACATAAAGCCTCGCCTAGGGAACTTCCCTCCCACTTCCTCATGTGGCCTTGTGCAGAGCTATTAGGAGTTCCAATACAATAGGAGTCAACCTAGAGCACTAGGTGTCAACCTTCTGGTAGAGGATAAGATTGGCACAAACTCTCTAGCAAGTGGTATCGTCCTCCGTGGGTGGCACTAGTGGGCCTCACCCCGTCCTTGAAGTAGTACCACTACTCGATGTACATACCAGCCTAGGAGAAGCCTCCACATGTACTCAACTCATTCCTTGGAGAGAAATAGGCCACGTCACCTTCCATTGCTAACCATATGTTGGAGACTTCCACATGAAGTCTCCTCCTCTATAAATAGTGGCTCTTGGCAACTTAGAAAGGTCGAAGGTTGGATGGTAGAAAACTCTCCCTAAGAATTCTCCCTCCCTCTTAATACGCTAAAACTAAGCATTAAAGTAAACGAAAAGTCACACTCAACACTTAATAAAAAAATATATGCAAATTAAAACCCTTTTTTGTAGATTGTAACATTGATAAGTAAGGATCGTTCATAACCGGGGATTAAGGGTACCTAAGCATGATTATCGTTTGATTAATTAATTATGGGGGTAGTTGATTGTTTCTATTATCCTACATGATTAAATAATCTAAACTAACCTAATCTATTATTTACATGGTCAACTCATCTTTAACCTAGCTCATTCATAAATTATGACAATTCCAAAATCTACGAAATTCCAAAACCTTAGTTCTACGAAAACCAAGCATATTATATCAAGTACGTGTTCGGGAACTGCCCAATACATTTTCAATGATCTAGACTCGAGAACTGCCCTATATCTAATCAAGCATTAAGCACAACATACAAGTATAACAAAAACCAAGATATTGAAACACATGGAAGATTATTGAAATTCATATAAGATATAAAATCATAATTATATTAAAGATCAATCTAACAAAATGATCATTCAATAACAAAAAACAATCACAAGGTAAAAAGGTCGTGTTACACTTTTTCTCTTCGGGAACTGCCATATGGATGCTAAGTGGTCAACACTCCTTGGTGACACACTAGAGAATTGCCCTATATGTCACAGGTGAAGGTGTTTATGATGGAGTATGGTGTGATTAGATTTTGCTAAGGAAATCTCGAATTGATGAAAAGAGAAATTTGGTTAAGTAGAGTTTTGGTACAAAAATGGGCAACTCTTTACAAATAGCCTAAGCCTCTTTATTTATAGGAGAAAATTAATCCTCAAATGAATAGGAGTTCACAATTTAAATCCTAAAAGAAAAATGATTAAACTTATTTAATTAAAGTCCTAAGGATAAAGGTAATAAAAAAGACTAATAAAAAAGAGTAATTAAAAAGGTTTCCTAAATAAAAAGGAAACAAATCCAAGTTTGAATTGGATAAATTTCCTCAAAAAGGAAGGAAAATAGTGCTGGAAATTGAACAGGAATCGGCTCGGTGAGACGCTGCTGGAGGAAGGGAGGATTTTCGGTAGGCGCTAGCTGACGTCAGGGCTGCCATTCGGTGGTCAACGCGTGGTCAACACGGCTAGGGAGACTGAAATACGGTTCGGTGCACGATGGCCGAACTAGATTGAGGACGTTCAGGCGGTACGCGTCGAATAGTGATATACGGCTTAAGGAAACGCGAGCCGAAAGGTAGTAGGGGTTATCAGTACACGCGCGCCGAACGCTTGTGCGCCAGGTTGGTAGCGGCTTGCCAAATGTCGTCTGGGCTGTTTTAAATGGGTTCGGTAGCTTGCTACCGAATTTACCTTGCTACTTTCGGTGGCTTCCCTTCATTCGATCATAACTTATTCAATACAACTCTGATTGAGGTGATTCTTTCGCCTAAATTCTCTTATTTCCATGCTCTATCCAATTCTGCACTTTTTCCATAAAATATATTATTATCTACAATTTTTGGTATTTAAACATTAAAAGATAAGCATAAAGGGTATAAAATGATTCTTAATTCAAGGCTTATCAAATTCCCCCACACTTAGACTTTGCTAGTCCCTAGCAAATACCCAAACAAACTAAGGCTTTGAAACTCATCTTTCTTCATTTTTTTTTTAACAACCACTAAGCCCTTAACCATTCGTCTCAAATTGTATCAACATAAGTATGTTATTAAATATTTACACTAAGAAGTTCTATAGCATATGAAATTCAAAAGTTAATACATTTTAACAAAATTCCATGTGAAGTAAGACAATGAGTAAACTTGGTGAAATGTATCTCATCATGAATAAAACAAGTATTAATCAACTCACAAGGGATATGCACTCATGATTTCCACTCAATGTGTATAGCGTTTGTGTTTGCACTCGTGGTATGTGAGAAAGATGCTCACATATTAGAATGTAAGTTACTTCATAAAAATTTCAAACATAAACCATAAGAAAGCGAACATACTTGCACAAATGAACCAAAACCATAAGTTTACTCAAGTGATAGACTCAATTAATCAAAGTTTACTCATCTCAAGAATCATAAGGTCTTAATTTAAGGTTGTAATGGGGCTAGGTGTAGAGGCATGTAATTTTAGGATAGTAGTGTTAAATTTTGTTCCAGGACTCAACCAAAGGCTCCATCACATAGACATATGTTTTTTTTTTCCATCGTCATAAGCCAGGTATCAACTTGTTGGGCCTTGATCTTCATTATCAACATCTTTTGAACTTGTAATTGGAGCAAGGGCCGGAATTCTTCATGTAGGCCTACAATCATCATTGTTCCAAATCACAAGCATAGGGGACTTAGCTCAAAACTCAAATTTAGTACCTCATAGAACTTTTGTTCTTGATTGTATTTTCTTTTTCATCAATGTTTTTTTAGAGGTAATGCAATGAATAACAACATAGTTTGAGCAAGTCATTTCATACACTTACATATAGGCTTATGTGAAGAGATGTTTAGGGTGATGAAAGAAAGGCTTAATGTAGGCTCAAAGTGGTTAAACTAGGGGGATCACATTTGTGTGATCAAGTAGGGACATGGATATTTGGAGAAGTGGTGCTAACCCTATTGCCTTAATCATGTCCAAAATTAGAGAATTTATTGACTTAAAAGTTTTGAAAATCACATAGAATAAGTTCTAGTACTCTAGATTCATTAAAATCTATGGCAAACAGTTATGAGGAAAATGTATTTCAATTTAAACAAATAACTCCTACGAATCACTCAACAAAGAAGTATATAAGGATCTAAAGCTCACATAGGGTTCATATGATTCATACAAATCTTAACATGCTCGCTCTGTACTAGTTTAACATGCATCATCTACTACAAGTCATAAACACTTAATCAGTCATAAACACTTAATAATAAAGCATTAACAAATGAATTCAAGTTATAGTGATTATCTTTTAGCCATGTTGTTTTCATTTATCCATCATTCTTATCATCGACGGGTTAAAAGACATCATCAAAAATTGTTTTGAAAAAAAAAACACTAAATTAAACAAAAAGACTCAAAACTAAACACTAAAACACAGAAAATATTTTTGGGTTTTTGATGTTTTTTTATGATTTTTTTCTTTAATTTTTTGAAATAAGACTTGATAAAGTTGTAAACCCCTCCCCCACACTTAAATCTGACATTGTCCTCAATGTATGAAAGTGAAAGTATAGAATCTAAGTAAGGAGAATAGATTTTCGATAACAAAGCAAGAAAGACAAAAAGTAATTAAAGTAAAGAGAGTGAAGGGTTTAAGAAAGCAAATCTCCGTTTTGATGGCTCCTCCACTACTTCATCATTGGGTTGTCTCCCAAAAAGTGCTAGAAGTTTAATGTCCATTCAGCCGACTGGATGCTTCATTTACTCGTTCTGAATAACCGGATCTTGGAGATCCATCTCCTCCTCATTGTACTCTTTGAAGTCCTTGAAGTAAGGCTTCAGACGATGGCCATAGACTTTGAATTCTTTTCTGGTGTCAATGGATTGAATCTGTACAGCGCTATGAGGAAAAATATTAGCAACAACATAAGGGCCAACCCATCTAGAATGAAGTTTACCTGGGAATAGTTTGAGTTTTGAACATAAGAGCAGCACTTTTTGACCAACTTGGAATATCTTTCCACGGATCGTCCTATCATGTAAGGCTTTGCTTCTCTCCTTGTAGATCCAAGCATTATCAAATGCATCATTCCTAATCTCTTCAAGTTCACAAAGTTGTAGCTTTTGATAAATGTACACATCATCATGTTCCATGTTAAACTACTTGACCGCCCACCAAGCTCTGTGTTCTAATTCCATAGGAAGATGGCATGCTTTACTATAGACTAAACGAAATGGGGACATACCTATGGGAGTTTTGTAAGCTGTTCTATAGGCCCACATAGCATCGTCTAACCTTGCACTCCAATCTTTCCTTGAAGGCCCAACAGTTCTCTCGAGTTTCTTCTTGATTTCCCAGTTGCTAACTTCCGCTAACCCATTGGTTTAAGGGTGATATGGAGTTGATACCTTATGAGTGATTCCATACTTCTTCAGTAATGCTCCAACCGTCTTGTTGCAAAAATGGCTTCCCCCCATCACTGATCAATGCTGGGGGCATGCCAAATCTAGAAAACATGTTAGTACGAAGGAAAACGGCAACAACTTTAGCATCATTAGTACGGGTGGCTTTAGCTTCCACCCTTTTCGATACATAATCCACAACAAGAAGTATATACTCGAAACCAAAAGAAAAAGGAAAATGGCCCATAATGTCTATTCCCTATAAGTCAAAGATTTCGACATCAAGAATATAAGTTTGTGGAATTTGATCTCTAGGTCCTAGATTACCAGATTTTTGACATCTATCACAAGTAGCACAAAAGGTATGAGCATCACGAAATAAAGAAGGTCAAAAGGAACCTGAGTCTAACACCTTAAGGGTAGTTTTCTGGGATCCAAAATGTCCCCCGGATGCTTGAGTATGAAAAAATGCAAGTATAAAATTATTTTAATTATCTAGGACACATCTCCTAATTACTAAATCAAAGCATTGTTTCAACAAGTAAGGTTCATCCCATAAGTAAGTTCTATCATTATGTTTATGACACAACCAAACCCCAATCCCCCTGGATTAAGGGATAATTCATGCTCTCATCTAACCTGCATGCGACACGAAAGCTAAACACCAGTTCCCCTCCTGGAACACGAAAGAAAAACAAGGGACACTCAGATCAACGTCGTCCAAATACACCTTCCGATTTCGTAGGGTGCGCATAACCACAAAGTACACTCACTGACCATTTGCGATGCTACCTCGATATGCGTGTAATACGCCGTTCTCAGCTAATCCACTATTATCGGACTTCTCGAACCTGTCCAAATCACATTCTAAGGTCACTAACTACTTCAATATGCATCTACTAATTCCGCGTAATTTTCCCAAATTTTTAACTATTTTTAAACTAGATCCTAAGCCTTCGGACATCCCGAATCATATCGAAACGATGTCTGATTGACTCGAAACCAGTCCCAAAATGTTCGTTACATCGATTACATTAAAAGTCATGTTTAACACTTCCCCAGGAACAATGCCACGCGCCCTCAAGTGCACTACAAAGGGGTTGCGTGTGGGCCTCATTTGCATGCACCAGTCACCCCTAACCTCTCGCTGAACCTAGTCCAGACTGGTTCAGACCGGGCCGATCTAACCGAACCGGTGTTCAAGGTTCAACGCCTTAACTTGTCCAATTTTAGTTCGATTTCAACCCTTTTTCTTCCATTAGCTTCGTCTAGTCTGTTCCTATCCTTCTATGTGATCAAAACATAGAAAATAGGTCGCGATCATACCTTTCACTTCGAAGATCACACTGCCATACTCCCACCGTCGTGTTCTCATGACTCCAGCCACCACAAGCCTTGGTTTCAATCCAAATCCTGTCCTTGATACCTCCAAAACATATTCCCATCATCAATATCCATTAAAAACTTTTAAAACTCAAGTTACCATTGTCGATTTCAACTCACCTTTTCACTAGTTCCACGACCACCGTCATCAGCAGGCCTCACTTCCAAGCTCATCAGACTCGTCTCGACTTCATGATCATCATCCAATCAGTTAGAACGGTTAACAGATGCCTAAACTAAGACCCACCTTCGAATTCGAAAAAACAGGGCACACGGCTTACGTTCCAGCTTCTACCCCAGTATACGGTGGCCCTCCACGGTGGCACCATCACGTTCCTCATCATCCACTCTCTCTTTTCCATTCACACACCACGGGTAAAAGAGGACGTTTGAGGGTGTTGGCACTCACACACACACACAACCACTCTATTTCTCTATTTTTCCCAAAATCGTGCGACCATTTTTAAAAATTGATGAGAGACGGTGAAGAGGCTTCCACGGCCTTCCAGTAAGAGACAAGTGTCCCACATCCATTGGGCAAACTTCCCAAGATATCCAAGTGTCCAATTATCACTGGGCCCAGATCCCTAGGTAACAAAATGACCAAAATGCACTTCAACTTCCAAACATCATAACTTCTTCCTCGAATGTTGAAATCGGGCGTGCCGCCTGTCTACAGACTCATGATGTCCCGAACTACGTCACAGTCATCGACCAAAGTCTGTTTGACCTCCCGAATCAAAAGTCAACAATTTGCCCAATACCAAGGGTAAAACCGTCATTTCACATAGCCCGTCCGTAATCACTCAACTAATCACTGATTAAACTCACTAATCCTTCATTAGCCACTAATCTAATACCGAAACCCGGGATGGGTCGTTACAGTTTAAGCTTATCACGTTGATATCTAGACATGGTACTCGGGAATTGTTGAGTTACTAAGTAGTTCACAATATCAGCATACCAAGGGGTGGCAAAAGTACTTACCTGAATTCTGAATAGTTGTTCGTCTGGAATGGTCTCAAGTATGATGCCATCCTCTTGTTTTTCACGATCCTGGATAAGTGGTTGGCAACAACATTCTCTACTCCCTTCTTATCCTTTACCTCAATATCGAATTCTTGGAGCAAGAGGATCCATCGACTAAGTCTTGGTTTGACATCCTTCTTGGTCATCAAGTACTTCAAAGCAGCATGATCTGTATACACAATAACTTTGGATTGAAGAAAGTAAGAAAGAAACTTATCAAGAGAAAAGATTACCGCAAATAGTTCCTTTTTAGTGGTTGTGTAGTTTTGTTAAGCTTCATCCGATGTCCTAGAGACATAGTAAATGGTGTAGGGCTTCTTGTCCATTCTTTGTCCTGAGACAACTTCTACTGCATAGTCGGAGGCATCGCACATGAGCTCGAATCGTAAAGAGCAATCGGGGGCACATAAGATAGGGGCACTGGTGAGCAACTCTTTTAGCTTGTCAAAGGCCTCTTGGCATTCAGCACTGAACAAAAAGGTGGTTTCCTTCTGGAGTAAAGGACATATGGGTAAAGAAATTGATGAGAAGTCTTTGATGAATCGCGGTAGAAACCTGCATGTCCAAGGAAAGAACAGATCTCTCTCACCGAAGTGGGAGAGGGTAAGTACCACACAAGATCTTCTTTAGCTCTATCAACCTCTATGCCTTTAGCTGACACTATATGTCCTAAAACTATCCCTTGAGTTATCATGAAGTGACATTTCTCCCAGTTAAGTACTAGCCTAGAGTCGACACATCTTTGCAATATATGTTCAACGTTTTCTAAGCATGCATCAAAACTATCTCCAAATACACTAAAGTCATCCACGAATACATCAATAATCTTTTCTACATAATC
The DNA here is from genome assembly GCA_032719365.1 of Prinsepia uniflora. Lineage (NCBI taxonomy): Eukaryota > Viridiplantae > Streptophyta > Magnoliopsida > Rosales > Rosaceae > Prinsepia > Prinsepia uniflora. Next base: position 56,903,816 of record CM064868.1, on the reverse strand, counting down.
AGAGAATATATAGAGCATACAACGTTGAAAAGTACCTGGTGCATTACACAAACTGAATGGCATCTTCCTGTAAGCAAATGTACCAAAAGGGCATGTGAAAGTGGTTTTCTCTTGATCTTCCTGAGCAATGCTTATTTAGTTGTATCCAGAGTGTCCATCAAGGAACCAATAGTAGGAGTGTCTTGCAAGTCTCTCAAGCATTTGGTTAATGAAGGGCAAAAGGAAATGGTCTTTCCTTGTGGTTGCATTGAGTTTCCGGTAATCAATGCAAACTCTATGCCTGGTGATGGTTCGTTGAGGCACTAATTCATTCGTGGCATTCTTTACTACCGTGATTCCAGATTTCTTTGGAACAACTTGCACAGGAGATACCTAACGACTATCTGAAATAGGGTAAATAACACCACAATCATAAAGTTTAATTACCTCATTTTTAACTACTTCCATCATAGGTGGATGAAGTCTTCTTTGAATTTCCCGAGTGGGTTTGGCATCTTCTTCAAGAAGGATACGATGAACACAAGTGGCAGGGTCGATTCCTTTGATGTTTGCAAGTGTCCATCCAATCGTGGTCTTCTACTGCCTGAGTACGGTGAGAAGTTTTGTCTCTTTATCATGTATCAGAGTTGAAGAAATAATGACAGGTAAGGTGTCATTATCTCCAAGGAATGTGTACTTCAAATGTTCCGGAAGTACCTTAAGTTCTAATGCAGGGGCTTGGAAAATAGAGGGAAGCATTTTATTAGTACCAAAAGTAATTGGAATTGGAGGAGGAGGACTTACATATCTTGGCATTTCATTTAGGGCCATGACCGATTCAAGGATTTTGGGTTCAATGACCTCAATTAGTGCATCGAAGAGGGCTTAAGTTCCGAATTGGGTCAATCCTGCTCCTTTTTGAATGGTTGTTTCGAGTTCATCATCATGTATATGGTTCAAGTGTTCTTGCGATATAGATTCAATAATGTCAATAGCAAAGCAAGTATTAACACTAGTAGTAGGATACCTCATAGTTTCGAAGATGTTGAACTCGATCATCTCCACATCAAATTCCATGGATAGAAGACCATTGTGGACATCTATCTTTGTTCTTGCAGTCCTCATGAATGGACATTCCAAAAGCAATGAAGTGTTGTCCAAAGGGCTCTCATTCATGTCAAGTATATAAAAGTCAGCCAGAAAGATAAGTTGATTGACCTGCATTAGAACATCTTCTACATATCCCCTTGGATATGCGTGAGAACGATCTGCTAATTGAATAATCACATTGTCTTTCTTTAATTCACCTAGATTCATTTATGCATATAAATGGTATGTCATAACATTGATTGATGCACCTAGATCTAGCATGACATTATAAAATGACTTGTTACCTATTACGTAGGGAATTGAGCTCTCGACATCTTTTAATTTTGGTGGAAGTTTTTGTTGGATAACTGCATAAATAGTTTCGTTTACCTTAACCACCTCTTTCTCCCTTGTTTGCCGTATTTGGGTGTATAACTCCTTGAGGAACTTGGCGTAAGTTGGTACTTGTTTGATGCATTCAATCAATGGCAAGTTTACTTGTACCTTCCGGAATATGTCAAGGATCTCTTCATACTTCTCATCCTTCTTAATTTTTGCAAATCTGCTTGGAAAGGGTGCATGAGACAACAAGGTGTTAGAAGGAATAGAATTTTAAGAGGTATGATTTGTACCTTTGTCGTGGCTAGATGGTATTGGCATTGGTGCCACTTCCTTGTTCGGAATGGTGATCTTATCATACTCATCCTGAAAAAATTTGTCACTTTCCTTCCTAGCTTCCATAGAACTTGATTTGGGGCCTTCCTTGGGCATAGGGTTGTGCAAAACCTTCCTACTTCAAGTTGTAACATAACTAGCATTCTTAAAACCATTTTTCTTTAGGTTGGGAACGATTTGTGAAGGCAAATTCCCCGTATCTTTGACTTGTCCCATGAAATTAACAATTTGACCAACTTGTTTCTTCATTTCAGAAATGTCATGGTCATGAGTGTTCAACGTCTCCTTTGTTTGCTTTTGGCTGTCCAAAAGGACTTGAGTTGAAGTGGATAATTGTGCAAACATCTTATCATAATTCAGGTTAGAGAATTGATGAACCAGAGGAGCTTGTTGAATACCCATAGGTTGATGAGGCATTAGTGGTCTTGGCATGAATTGTGGCCGTGAGTACCCTTCTTGGTATTGAGCTGGAGGGTTCAAAAATCCTTCATTGCTGCTCAACTTGAATCCCGGATGATTACGGTTTCCTTGTTCGTAGTTGTTAAAGTTATTAAACCGTTGGCCCCCTTGATATCCTCCTACGACATTGGCTTGTTCCATCCCATCATAAGGGTTTCTAGCTTGAGGTCTTTGATCACTTAGGTGTCCATCCACTTGGCACACGCCACATATGAGTCGATTAGGTTGTATAGCCCTTTTGACTTCTAATTCCAAAACTTGTTTAAGCATAGATTGGAGCTTTTCAATCTTTTCATATGAGGTTCCCTTAGAATTAAGTGTACTTACCCCCTTCTTGTGAGACATGCCATAGTGGGCATCATTGGTGGCCCTACTCTCGAGTAACTGTCTTGCTTCAGGCTGATCTAAGTCCATAAATGCCCCATGTGAAGTTGCATCAAGAAGGTCTCGGTCCATGGGTTTAAGACCATCACAGAGGTAATTCATTAGGTTAGTCTCCGGGAAACCATGTGAAGGACAAGTAGAATAAAAGACCTTGAAACGATGGTAGTATGAACCAAATGTTTCGTCTGATGCTTGGGTAATGAATGTGATCTCTCGCCTTTTTGGAGTTATCATAGAAACATGAAAGTATTTGGCTAAAAACAAGTCGGCAAGTTATTGCCAAGTAGTGATATGATTTACGGGTAAGTCCATGAGCCAAGATTGGGCCCTATCTGCCAAAGAAAAGGGAAAGGCCTTAAGTTGCAGAAGTTCATCAACAACATCACTTGGTTTCATGCTATTGCATACAAATTGGAAAATTCTAAGGTGTTTATTCGGATCCTCATTGGGTAACCCATAATAGGTTGGGAGTCGATAAAGGAAACCACTCTTAAGCTTAATGTCCGTTTTGTTTTCCTTACATAGAGGAAAAACAATGTAGGAGGGTCCTATGCTCCACTCAGCTGAGTAAGTACGTTGATGAAGAGACTTAGATTCATTTTTGGCCATCTCACTTTCGGGTTCACTTTTGAGTTGGTGTTTAGGGGAAGAAGAGGACTCAAATTCGTAGCCCCCCTTAAAAGTCGGTTCCAAGATGGGTTCTAAGGTCAAATTCTAAAACTTTGTTTCCCTTAACTCACCTTTCTAGTTTAGGCTGTGTATCAGAACTAGCAAAGCGTGGAGATCTTCAAGTTGGAATCACTAGCTTTGGCTTGGTCATGCATAGGAACCTGAGGTGCAACAAACATACAATGTGAGAGTCATATCCTAATTGCAACAATAGATAAGAGAAATGGGCAAGAGAGATAAATAGTCATGAAATGTTGAGAACAAAAGACACCCAAACAACATTGTATGTATGAAGAATATGTTATAGGAAAGTAAGTAAAGAAGTTAAGAAGTATAACCAAGAATATGCAAGGTAGATCATGACAATGATATGCAAAAACACAAGTTCAAAAACGTCCAAAGTAATGCAACACATAAAAGTCTACATGAAGAATGGTGTGAATGCATAAGAGGAAATCCGAGCATAAAAGTCTACATTCTAAAACTCTACATGATGCATAAGAGTTATGTGACATTGCATGAAAAGAATAGACTGCACCTTTGATCTCACTTCCCTAGATTCACTTAGTCATAGGGGGCCCGGTGATGAAATCCGAGCATCATGAAACCGTAGGGAGGGTATACAATCTACCAATGTAATAGATAGAGTCATAGAATGACATGAATAACTTTCCCACTTCACTTCTCATAATACTTTCTTGGGCGTATGACATGCGCGTACTGATAAACATATTTAATTTCCCTCTACCATTCAACGTTAATCATGGCCAGTTGGGATAGATGTAATGCGAGAAGCAAGGCCTAATTTCAAGAGCACCCCGAGGCTAACCTGGCCAGGATATGTACTCCATTGGAGTCCTCTTTCTTAGTGCCCCACTTGTTACGAGTCATAACCCTCCTAGACACTATAACCAACCGATGGAAGTTTTCAAAATAGAGGTTTACTGAACCCAAGTGTTTATAACCTTCGCCCCACCTCATGTCCATAGATTCAAGTCTACAGTGTGTGGTGATGAAATCTACACATCACGAAAGGTTAAGGAGAAAGTAAACAAAAGGGGCGCTACTTGTTTCCGAAAGTAAGATTTTGAAGAAAAAGGTTTTGGAATTCATGCGACTCTAAAACATTTAATATAAATTTTTTTGAATTTTTTTATTTTTTGAAATTCTTTTATTTTTTGGAAAATAATTTTTTTATTTCTTTTAATTTTAATTTCAGAATTTTTTTGTTTATATTTTTTTGAAAACTTTATAAAGAAAACGTTTTTAGCAACAATTATTACAATTATGAAAATATGTACGAATATAATATTTACATTACGAACATAAATACATAAACGAAATCATACAAGAGATTATTTCAATCCCCGACAATGGCGCCAAAAATAGATACGCTAAAACTAAGCATTTAAGTAAACGCAAAGTTACACTCAACACTTAATAAAAAAAACAAATTTTTTTTTTTTGTAGATTGTAGCATTTATAAGTAGATATCGTTATTAACCGGAGATTAAGGGTACCTAAGCATGATTATCGTTTGATTAATTAATTAGGGGGGTAGTTGATTGTTTCTATTATCCTACATGATTAACTAATCTAAACTAACCTAATTTATTATTTATATGGTCAACTCATCTGTAACCTAACTCATTCAAAAATTATATCAATTCCAAAATCTACGAAATTCCATAACCTTAGTTTTACGAAAACCAAGCATATTATCTCAAGTACGTGCTCAGGAATTGCCCTATACACTTTCAATGATCTAGACTTGAGAACTGCCCTATATCAAATCAAGCATTAAGCACAACATACAAGTATAACAAAAACTAAGATATTGAAACACATGGAAGATTATTGAAATTCATATAAGATATAAAACCATAATTATATTAAAGATCAATCCAACAAAATGAACATTCAATAACAAAAGACAATCACAGGGTAAAGAAGTCGTGTTATACTTTTTCTCTTCGGGAACTGCCCTATGGATGCTAATTGGTCGACACTCCTTGGTGAAATACTCGGGAACTGCCCTATATGTCACGTGTGAAGGTGTTTATGATGGAGTATGGCGTGATTGGATTTTGCTAAGGAATTCTCAAATTGATGAAAAGGGAAATTTGGTTACGGAAAGTTTTGGTACAAAAATGGGCGACCCTTTACAAATAACCTAAACCTCTCTATTTATAGGAGAAAATTAATCCCTAAGTAAATAAGAGTTCACAATTTAAATCCTAAAAGAAAAATGATTAAATTTATTGAATTAAAGTCCAAAAGGATAAAGGTAATAAAAAGACTAATTAAAAAGGTTTGCTAAATAAAAAGGAAACAAACCCAAGTTTTAATTGGATCAATTTCCTCAAAAATGATGGAAAATAGTGCCGGAAATTGAACAAGAATCGGCTCGGTGGGACGCTGCTGGAGGAAGGGAGGATTTTCGGTAGCCGCTGGCTGACGTCAGTTTTGCCATCTGGTGGTCAATGTGGCTAGGGAGACTGAAATACTGTTCGGTGCACGATGGCCGAACTCGATTGAGGACGTTCAGGCGACGTGCATCGAATAGTGATATACGACTTCAGGAAATGCGCGCCAAAAGGTAGGAGGGAATATCGGTACACGCGCGCCGAACGCCTATACGCCAGGTTGTTAGCAGCTTGCTGAATGTCGTCTGGGCTGTTTTAAATGGGTTTGGTAGCTTGCTAACGAATTTGCCTTCCTCTTTTCGGTGGATTCCTTTTATTTGATCATAACTTCTTCAAGAAAACTCCGATTGATGTGATTCTTTCGCCTAAATTCTCATATTTCCATGCTCTATCCAATTCTGTACTTTTCCACAAAATATATTATGTTATAAAATTGTTTAGTATTTAAAAATTAAAAAATAAGCATAAAGGGTATAAAATGATGCTTAGGCTTATTACCTTTCTGTCTCTCTATCTCTCTCTCTCACTTTCTCTCTATTTTCATACTTCACGCTTATGTATTCTAAATTTCATGTAAACACTTATGTATTCTCATACTCATATATAATAAAAACACTACAACGGAGATAGCCCTTTTTTATAGGGTGAATCACTACAAGCCTCGGTGTTCGATGATTGACTTAGATTAGATGTTTCCTTGTACCTCAATCTTTTTCACATCTGATATTTGATAGGTCCTCAAATAAGCGTTATTTTATATTATTTTATACCCTTTATACTTGACTTTTAATATTAAAATAATAAATAATTAGACAAATTAATTTATTTTGTGATATTTTTGTAGAAATAAATAAAGCTTGGAATTTGGAGCATTTTGGTGAAAGAATCGTCCCGATCGGAATTATAACGAAGAAATTATGGACAAAATATGAGAAACCACCGAAAATCGCAAGGAAATTCGGTGGGAAGCTGCTGAAATCCAGCATCCCAAGCCAAAAATCCAGCAGCCCCCCAATAGTTCCCAAAATCAGCATATTTGCCCCAAAATCAGCAACTTTTCCCCAAAATCAGCATATTTGCCCCAAAATCAGCATCTTTTCCCACCCAATCTCATCATTTCCATCACTTCTTCATGTACTATTTTATTGCTATTTTTATATTTTAATTTTGTACTTTTAATTAAACAATTGTGGCACTCCCTCTATAAATAGGGAGGTCATTTCATGTATTTGGGGAGTCCCCAATTAGTTTCATTCTTCCATTTCTTTCTTAGTTCTTAGTTCTTAGTTCTTAGTTAGTTCTTTTGTTTCTCTCTTTTGAGAGACATTTTTGGGGACCATTTTTACTTCTTGTAGATTTTCTTATTAATTAGTTTTCTTTTAATTCTTATTCGTAATTTATGTTATTTTTATGTTATTTTCATTTCTTCTTTACCATTGTTCTTGGTATTTTCTTTCTAACATTTGTAAGTAAGAATGCAATCTCCATGTGTTTTACTTTTTGAATTTCTTTTACTTCATATGTTTTAGTGCTTAAACTTCAATTTGATGTTAAGTGTTTTATCCGCTGTCGGTGCACTTAGAGTAGAATTGAAGAGATTAAATGTTGATCGCTGTCGGCGCATTTAATTATAAACTTAAGGTAAATCATGTTGTAAATGTTTGAAGCATATTGATGTTTGACGCACATTAATGGTTGATGCATTTATAATATTGAAAGATGTATGTAAGTATTTGAGATGATGAAGGTAGGATTTCGTGATTGGTTTATTATGAGCAAAATGTTAGAATTAATGTGATTGTTAATTCGAAATTACTTACGTAAAAGTGTGGGTTTTGTCTATGAAACTACTCTATGGTTTGTAAGTTCTAATTAGCATGAACATTTACATTTTAATTTTTAGTTAGTGTTGTCTTTAGCTTAAATTAAAAATCTTTTCAAAACCTCCCTTTTTATTCTTTATTCTTTTATTCTTTTATTATTTTATTCTTTGATTCCTTTTTATTCTTTATTCTTTAATTCTTTAATTCTTTTATTATTTGATTCTTTAATTCATTATTCTTTTATTCATCTCCCACTAACACATTATTAATGTTCCCTAATTTCCCCGGTTAAGAACGATCCCTATTTACCAATACTACATCTACACAAAAAGGGTTTAAATTGCACAATACTCAAATTACGTGTTTAATTTAATGCGTAGTTTGGGCGTAGTCAATTTTTGGCGCCGTTGCCGGGGAAATTGAAAATCATTTTTAATTTTTTAGTGTATGTATATAAATTGTGCATATTATACTTGTTTATAAATTTTACTTTTGTTAATATTATATTTATCCATCTTATTATTGTTCTTATTATTTTTGTTTATAATGCTCATATTTTACTTATTCTTAATTTCTAATTTATACTTGTTCATAAATGTTCATAATTTTTTTTTGTATTTGTTCATATTAAAATTGATACTTGTTCATAATTTAATTTCATTTGTTTACTTTTACTTTTACTTGTTCATATTAAAATTGATACTTGTCATAAATGTATATTGTACATATTCACTTTTCCTTACTTTTATTTTTTGTTTTCTTTACACTTTCTAACTTGTTCTTTAATCCATTAACTTTAATTTTATTCCATAAACTTTTTCTTTATTCCTTTAACTTTAAATTTATTCATTAACTTTTTATTCCACTAACTTTTTATTCCATTAACTTTTTATTCCATTAACTTTTATTCCATTAACTTTATTCCATTAACCTTTTATTCCACTAACTTTTTATTCCATTAACTTTTTATTCCATTAACTTTTTATTCCATTAATTTTATTCCATTAACTTTTTATTCCACTAACTTTTTATTCCATTAACTTTATTTCATTAACTTTTTATTCCATTAACTTTTTGATTACACTTATTTTATTCGTATGTAATTATTTATTTGGTTATGTCTTGATAAAATTTAAATTTAAATTTAAAAAAAAAAATCAAAGTAAATAAAAAAATTTTTAAAAAAAATCTTATCTTAGCTTTTATGTTAGTGTTAATTCATACTTGTAAATAAATATTGTATATATGTTACTTGTTACCTTTTATACTTGTTCATAAATTGTTCATAACTTTTATATTTCATAGTATACATGCATACTTGTTCATAATAGATTTTCATTTATGTTTGTTTATAATTCTCTTACTTGTTATATTATTCTTGTTCATACTTGTACATAATGTTCACTCTTTTTAATTGTTCATAAATGCTTATGGTAAATATTCACTTTTCCTTATTTTTATTTTTATTATTTTATTATTATTTTTTTTTAAAAAAACATAAAATTCGTAAAAAAAATAAAAAAAATAAAAAATTTCTTTTTCTTCATTTATTTAATTTTTAAATTCCGAAAAAAAAAATTAATTAATAAAAAAAAAACTTTCTTATCTTCACTTTGTGTTAGTGTAAATCTAAATTGTTAAATAAATTTAAATAAATCTTATACATATGTTAGTTTGTTAATGAGAAATTATTTTGTAAATATCATTACTTGTGAATGAAACCATACTTGTAAATAAATTGTTCATACTTGTATAAATTGTTCATACGTAAATTGTCATGTTATATTTGTAAATTGTGCATAAAAACATACTTGTACATAGTTCTTGCATTCATGCATTAGTCTCGGCTATATGTAGATCACTTGTGCTTCGAAGTTTAGATTTTGATCTTTATCGGCGAAGACTCTTTTGTTAACTCTCACCCACGGTAATTGTTAACACTTGAGTCATCTTAATTCCTCTGGAGTAAGAAATTTTCGAGGGTGATGTCTAGGACAAGAGACGGTACTCATAACGGGTTTTGGGTCTAAGAAATTAGCCCTGTCTCTTATGTGTATTCTTTCTAACCTGGTCACCTTTGAACTTGTCCAAACAGTTGAATTAATCCAAGATATTTACTTGGGCCGCACGGACGTATTAGTCTCCATCTAAACTTTGAAGCTATGTGAACCATATATATCTTTGACTTCACCCGACATGTAAATATTGTTTATATCTTAATTTACATTATTTGTCATGACAAAGTTAACTTGCATCTTTAGTTTAACTAACTTGCATCTTTTATTCTAACTTGCATTTCATCTTTCATTTAACTTGCATATTTAGTTTAACTTGCATTGCACTCTTCCTCTAACTTACATCTCTTAACTCAAATTGCATCCTTAACTTCAATTTGCATATTTAACTTGCATTCTTGACTAACGTACATCTCTGACTAACTAACTTGCATCTCTGTCTAGGCTGGATGGACGTTAAACTTCAAGCGCTTGTTGGGAGGCAACCCAATGTGTTCCCGGGATGTGAAGGAGTCATCAATACAGATTTGCTATCCTTCTACCCTTCACTCTCTTTTATTTTGTTTATTTACCTATTATTTTCGTAAATCATCTTCCTTACTTTGATTCTATGTTAATTTCTTCGTATTTTCCTACATTGAGGACAATGTAGAATTTAAGTGTGGGGGAATGGTTTACAATTTTGAGTTCAAAAAAAAATGAAAAAAAAAATTAAAAAAAAATATAAAAATATAAAAAAAATGAGGTGAAAAAAATGAAAAAAAAAAAATATATGTTTTCTTGAATCTTTTAACTTAGTGTTTTTATGAGTCTTAAGTTGCCATTTAACTTGTCAATGATATAAATGAACAAAAATGAATATGTTATGGCCATAAAGATAATCACTACAACTTGAATTTGTTTGTTAATATTTTGTGATTAAGTGTTATAACTTGAAGATAATGCATGTAAATTGGCATATAAACGAGCATGATAAGATAAGTATGAATCATATGAACCTTATGTGAGCTTTAGAACTTTATATACATCTTTGATGAGTGATTCATAAGTTCTTTGTTTAAATTGATATTCATATGCCTCATAACTGCTTGCCATAATTTTTTATGAACTCTAGAGTACTAGAACTTATTTTATGTGATTTTCAAAGCTTTTGAGTCAATAAACTCTCTGATTTTGGATATGATTAAGGCATTAGGGTTAACACCACAAATTCAAACATCCATGTTCCCTATTTTGTGCACACAAGTTGCGACCCCCTTAGTTTTAACCCTTTCGAGCCCACATTAAGCCTTTCTTTCATCACCATGATTATCTAAACACTTGAGCTTAGTATAGACGTCATTTACCCTTGTTCCAAGAACTCGGTTGAAGACATAATGATTGTGTAAAGAGAAAATAATGATGTTGGAATGTTATTTTTGGGGAGTCCCCAATTAGTTTCATTCTTCCATTTCTTTCTTAGTTCTTAGTTCTTAGTTCTTAGTTAGTTCTTTTGTTTCTCTCTTTTGAGAGACATTTTTGGGGACCATTTTTACTTCTTGTAGATTTTCTTATTAATTAGTTTTCTTTTAATTCTTATTCGTAATTTATGTTATTTTTATGTTATTTTCATTTCTTCTTTACTATTGTTCTTGGTATTTTCTTTCTAACATTTGTAAGTAAGAATGCAATCTCCATGTGTTTTACTTTTTGAATTTCTTTTACTTCATATGTTTTAGTGCTTAAACTTCAATTTGATGTTAAGTGTTTTATCCGCTGTCGGTGCACTTAGAGTAGAATTGAAGAGATTAAATGTTGATCGCTGTCGGCGCATTTAATTATAAACTTAAGGTAAATCATGTTGTAAATGTTTGAAGCATATTGATGTTTGACGCACATTAATGGTTGATGCATTTATAATATTGAAAGATGTATGTAAGTATTTGAGATGATGAAGGTAGGATTTCGTGATTGGTTTATTATGAGCAAAATGTTAGAATTAATGTGATTGTTAATTCGAAATTACTTACGTAAAAGTGTGGGTTTTGTCTATGAAACTACTCTATGATTTGTAAGTTCTAATTAGCATGAACATTTACATTTTAATTTTTAGTTAGTGTTGTCTTTAGCTTAAATTAAAAATCTTTTCAAAACCTCCCTTTTTATTCTTTATTCTTTTATTCTTTTATTATTTTATTCTTTGATTCCTTTTTATTCTTTATTCTTTAATTCTTTTATTCTTTTATTATTTGATTCTTTAATTCATTATTCTTTTATTCATCTCCCACTAACACATTATTAATGTTCCCTAATTTCCCCGGTTAAGAACGATCCCTATTTACCAATACTACATCTACACAAAAAGGGTTTAAATTGCACAATACTCAAATTACGTGTTTAATTTAATGCGTAGTTTGGGCGTAGTCAACATCGCCAACGTTTGGCGTCGTTTGTGGGAACCCAGCAACAAAGGGCTTCATGTTCTTCTAGCCAATCACAAGCCCGACTTAAATCTATGGCACCAACCACCCTCATTATCATGAGCCTTTCTACCTTGCACCTTGCCTCCGGTGAATTGATAGGATCATTGCCCTACCTTAAGTAGTCCCAACATCCAAGCTTTTTCATTCGCCACCGAGCCGCCAGATAGTGGTGCTATGACAGGACCCATCCCAATCCCCTCGGGATTAACGCAAGATGACACTGCTCCCGTCTAACACAAAGTGTCAGACAAGGGAAATTTCCAACCTTTGCCCTCTCAGGCTATCAGAGTACACCAGGATCCTGAGGAGGTATGTGATATCTCAGTCTCTGCTACAGTCCACATCCGCTGTCAACCTCAAGGGCAGTCAAAACATTAAAAGCTGTGAGTGGACAAAACAAGAGTTTATAAAAACAGTTTATCGAAGACATTGGTACCCTTCACTAAAAAGCATACATGCATTCGAAAACCGTTATCCGAAAGAACCATAGGTCGGAACTAAGCCCAAAACCATAATGAAACCAAGTACACGGGCCACTCCCCAAATCCATGTGGCACTCAGCCCAAAACTTGTGCATATCACATATTATATCTCATATTTCATATCATATACATCATATATACATATAATTCACATAACCAATCTTGTCACGGTTTCCAAAGCTACGCGCGTGCTACCCGGGGTCTCAAACCCAAGTCTCTCAGAGTCCAAGGTCAATGTCTGTAGACCAATGACCCGTCCTGAGGTTACGATCCATGTCTTCCTAAGAGTAAGGAACCTAACTGGGGGGCGACTCCACTCAGTCGGTACTCCGTGAATACTCCGGGGTCCACCCAGGCCAACGACCCTCCCCGGAGGAGATAGTACAAGTAAAGGAAGGTATATGAATATACATACATATATATACATAACATAAACATCCATGCCCGGTCCTCCCTGAACCGTCATGATCTATAACATCCATGTAAGGGTTCATGCCCGGTTCCCATAAACCGTCATATACCACAATAACCTTTCCAGGGTTCATGCTGGTTCCCATAAACCGCCATGAACTTGGAAATCCATTTAGGGTCCCTGACCAGAAATCATCAATGTAAAAGAACTGGCTCTCGTGCCCGAACATATGACATCAGCTGGGCATCGTGCCTGATATCTCAAGGTCAGTCACGACTCTGATCGTAGTGTTATGTGCAACCATCCATCCAGGACCGCCCTCAATCCTGGTATGTCGCCATGAACGTATCAACCGACGAGACCATCACAAGATCATGGTGCACCCATCACCGATCGATATCCTGAATCATCAGCACTCTGAAGTCGAGCCTCCATTGGCTACCCGACAACAGATCGTGCATCGTGACCTCTACGGAAGGAACACATCCCAATCCGGAGGCGAGCGTCGTATAGTCTGTCGCCGTGCACATAAGACTAGCCGCGACCACGATTCAGACCCGTAGGCCATCAATAGCGTCATATGCCCGAGACAAAACCAAATGGGTCTCATACCTGAGTTTATCCTTTTGGAAATCCAAATCCATTTCATTTAGACCATCAAAGAAATACAGACCCGTATAGGCACTCTATAAGGCTGAAACCTCGACATACGTGCCAATACGTAACCACACATCCAAATGCACTCATGGCATCACAAATAAGTATTTAAAACATATAATAAACATTTATGCATGCACCAATTTAGAAAACAAGGTCCACTCACAGACCGTCCTGAGCTGCCTCCTCTCTCTCTATCCTCACACCAGATCAGATGGGAAGGGTTGGATTGGTTTGGGTTCAAAGGATGAGATCGGGTTGTGTTTGTGAAGGCAAGGGAAATGGTCGATGCATGAATACAATTTCATTGGGCAATGGATGGGTGACACTTGTCACTCATCCATTAGGCCTCTTTAAAATATCTGGGCCCACTAACTGCCAAATGACATACGTCTCGTAAAACGTGCAATAGTTCCCTTGAACTTTCGTGAATCGTAATTTCACCGTCGAACGTCCGGATTCGACGTGCCGCCTGTCTAAGGATTCGTATCGTCTCGATCTACGTAACGGTCCTCGACCCCGGCCATCGGACCTCCCAGTCCAAAAGTCAACATTTTGCCCCTTTTAACCAAAATTACCAAAATGCCCCTTAACTTCTGAACGTCATAACTTTTTCTTTGAATGTCGGAATTGAACGTGCCACCTGTCTATGAACTTGTGACGTCACGAGCTATGACATGGTCAATGGCCAAAGTCCATTTGACCACCAGAATGAAAAGTCAACGTTTTACCTATTCTAGGGGCAAAATGGTCATTTTTCATCGTTCGTCCGATTTTTCCAAACTAATCACGGATTAACCTCACTAATCGTGATTAGTCACTAATCTAATCCCGGATTTCAGGTCGGGTCGTTACAACCTTCCCTCCTTAATTAATTTCATCCTCGAAATTCCAACCGACCTAATTCCAACAGTTCTTCCCTCCTTAATTAGTTTTGTTCTCGAAATTCCAACTATCTTAGTTCCACAACCACCTCGTGGAAAGTACAATCGACCTCGCAACACGTGTACACTCGTACACCAACTAACCAGAACAATACTCGTCTGCGACCAGATATTCCACTAGTACTCACGTCGTATCGACTACATTCGACCACGTCGAATGGCAGTAGCCATAGGTTCCGAATTGACACTACTTGTCAAATCTACCCTTTCACTGACACAACAACTCGAAGGTTCCTTGATCAATTACCAATCTATCCTGCTATATACTCCCACTGGGAGTCACCAACTCATTCATTGATCCACGATGAGACACCCGACAAACTGTCACCACTTGACAGTCGCCAGTCGAAAACTGACACTATAATCACTTGTGGTTACACTAACCACCAACACACTCAACTCGAGGATACATCAATCAACACCACACTCGACCTGTGTGTAACTAGACCCATCAGAAATACCATGACCCAATGCACAGTATCCAATGTCCAATTCACTTCCTCAACTAATCCAATGGTATCGGAACTAAGCCGACTACCAACACGCTCACCAACATACCCATGGTATAACCTATATACCGTTACCACGCACCACAAGTTTGCCTGGTATCGTACCTCGAACAACGCACTAGGTACGTACATCCATTCCCAACCAGACTACAACTACAACCTAAGTCGTAGCCAATCACCTTTCAATAATGAAGTCCATCTGTCCAATCCAGTACTAGACGGATCACAACTCCCACTCAACATCCATTTCCAAATCAGAATCCGAAATCATCATTCCGTAAGCTAGCATTCAGAATAACCATTCCGAACCCAAATCCAGAAATCCACTTTCAAGTTTCAAAATCGAATCCTGAATCGTCATCCTGAAATCCGATTCCAAAACCTGAAATCTCGTTCACGTCTACCGAGACGCACCAAAACTGAACCTTTCGATTACCTACTCGATTGATTTACACATTACCTTCGATTGACTTCATAGGCAAGCCAATCCCAATATTTACACATCTAGGTTGACAAAATCTGACCTCGTCGGACACCTACTCGCCTAAGTAACATACCATATGGGATTTACCTCGAAAACAAGTCCAGTCCCATCATCCTCAACTCAAACATCCAAGTAAGAGTGATAGACTCTCCACCTATCTGGATCATCAAGATCAAGATCCAGATCCAACACTACGTCACTTAACCATAAACGTCTCGATCGAGATCGTCACGACGGACAAAGTCCTCAACCATTTCCCACATCTAACAGATCAGTCAACGACGAGACACGCCGAGATTGTGGGTTCTCACTGATTTCCTCGTATCGATCCTTGTCATTCCAGCTAAAAAATCAAGGATGATCCAACACGATGACATAAAAACTCATCCTACGTGAATGCAACCAAAACTTGCTGTACTCACCACGCCATTTAACCCAACATCTTCTACCACCAAGCAGAAAGTGAGAAATCTCATTCGCCTAACTTCGATATGCTCAACTCCACCTGATGACACAAACAAATCCCGGGTCCACCAACCAATACATGAACAATGTACTGCTGACACAACCATCATCTACCGTGGTAGAACCTGACAAGTCACCCTAATGACTTCGAAATACTCATTACCAATGAGGAAAATCCGCATTCCACTTGTCACCACAATCGCAATCTCTCTCGATTTTGAAGTTCCAACCATATCGGAACCAACACACTCGGACATCAACCACGTGACCATCACCAGTCTACCTCTATCCGTGATCCACTCCCGGAACACAAATACCAAACACATGACCATCACAACGGAGTCACATCCCGACTCGTGGCTCACCGTCATCACAATCATTGGCACCAGTACCAGCACTAGTACCAGCACCAACGCACTATTACAAACACTAGTATCAGCACACAGGCATCCACACTAGTATCAGCACACTACCACCAGCATCAGTATCAACACCAGCCCACACGGTGTGCGAAACAGAAAACCCTGGATCTCCGCTCATACCGAGCGACGATCCCGTACCTCTACTCGAACTGGAGAAACTCTATCTCCGACATACCCCACAACTCTGGGTACAGTCACCCTGACATGTCATACGAAAAAAGAAAACGTTCCCCAAACGTCCCCGATTCCCAACAACCGTAACTACAACCACTTTCAGTAGTAGTGCCTGCCATAGACTCGTGCAGACCTAACCATCAGACATCACAATCGAGACTCCGTATCCAACAGAATCAACCGCTTGTACCAACTACTCTGTATCCCCGCTCTGGGATTCCATCGACAAGTACCAACCCTGGTAACCTGTCCAACTAAACTCTAACCAGTCATAACTCGCTTTAACCAAAGTCGTCTACCAGGTCTCCCATAACCTTAGTTGTACCAACTATCCATCACAACTAAGTAGCACGACACCCAACTAGGTCTAACCGATAAGTACAACCTCGACTGCGGAGTGGAGTTCCATCGTTGAAGCTGACATGACTAGACCTCACATGATTGAACATGTCCAAACATGACCTAACATGACCTAATATGACCATCGGTCGGTCTCGACCTCGTAAGGACGTCAATCCAATTAGGGTTACGCCAACCTGACTGCTTCCAGCAGCATAGCCACCAACGCAACAAGATTCGACCATCGATGGTCACAACACCAAACTGTCGTCAAATTGATCCTACTACATCGTGAAAGATGATCCCAACTAACTGTCTCATGATCAAAACTCCAAAGTACTGTTACGTTCATCCTTTCGTAGGGTCCCACACTACCAACCTCGACAGATCTATGGAAACCCCGGCATCAAATTCCAAACCCAGAAAATCCACGATTCAATCCTACTAACTATCATATCGAAATCCTAACTATCAGGTTGATAACAAACTGTAGCACATTGAGACATCGCATCCTCGACCTGCGCAATACTCCAAGAGCTACACGGTTGCTCGAATAGAGACAACCCCGCTCTGATATTCAGAGTAACATAAGCAAACCTGCTCTGATAAGCAATCCTATGCTCTGATACCACGCTGACAGTATCAGAGCGTCCTGAGTATCCTACGAGCAAACCATGCTCTGATACCACGCTGCCAGGACCCATCCCAATCCACCCAGGATTAACGCGGGATGACCCTGCTCCCGTCTGACACGAAGTGTCAGACAAGGGATATTTCCAACCTTTGCCCTCTTGGGCTATCAGAGTACTCTAGGATCTGGAGGGGGTATGTGATATCTCGGTCTCTTCTACAGTCCACATCCGCTGTCAACCTGAAGGGCTGTCAAAACATTAAAAGTTGTGAGTGGACAAAACAAGAGTTTATAAAAATAGTTTATCGAAGACATTTGTACCCTTCACTAAAAAGCATGCATGCATTCGAAAACCGTTATCCGAAAGAACCATAGGTGGGAACTAAGCCCAAAACCATAATGAAACCAAGTACACGGGCCACTGCCCAAATCCATGTGGGACTCAGCCCAAAACCTGTGCATATCACATATTATATCTCATATTTCATATCATATACATCATATACACATATAATTCACAAAACCAATCCTGTCACGGTTTCCAAAGCTACGCGCGTGCTACTGGGTGTCTCAAACTCAAGTCTCTCAGAGTCCAAGGTCAATGTCCGTAGACCAATGACCCGTCCTGAGGTTACGATCCATGCCTTCCCGAGAGTAAGGAACCCAACTGGGGGCGACTCCACTCAGTCGGTGCTCCGTGACTACTCCGGGGTCCACCTAGGCCAACGACCCTTCCCAGAGGAGATAGTACAAGTAAAGGAAGGTATATGAATATACATACATATATATATATATATATACATAACATAAACATTCATGCCCGGTCCCCCCTGAACTGTCATGATCTACAACATCCATTTAAGAGTTCATGCCCGGTTCCCATAAACCGTCATGTACCACAATAACCTTTCCAGGGTACATGCCGGTTCCCATAAAACACCATGAACTTGGAAATCCATCTAGGGGCCTTGACCCGAAATCATCAATGTGAAAAAACTGGATCTCGTGCCAGAACATATGACATTAGCTGGGCATCGTGCCCGATATCTGAGGGTCAGTCACGACTTTGATCGTAGTGATGCGTGCAACCATCCATCGAGGACCGCCCTCAATCCTGGTATGTGGCCGTGAACGTATCAACCGAGACGACCATCACAAGATCATGGTGCACCCATCACCGATCGATATCCTGAACCGTCAGAACTCCGAAGTCAAGCCTCCATCGGCTACCCGACAACAGATCGTGCATCGTGACCTCTCCGGAAGGAACACATCTCAATCCGGAGGTGAGCGTCGTATCGTCTGTCTTCGTGCACATAGCACTAGCCGCAACCATGATTCAGACCCGTAGGCCATCAATAGCAGCATATGCCCGAGACAAAACCAAATGGGTCTCATACATGAGTTTATCCTTTTGGAAATCCAAATCCATTTCATTTAGACCATCAAAGAAATACAGACACGTATAGGCACTGTATAAGGCTGAAACCTCGACATACGTGCCAATACGTAACCACACATCCAAATGCACTCATGGCATCACAAATAAGTATTTAAAACATATAATAAACATTTATGCATGCACCAATTTAGAAAACAAGGTCCACTCACAGACCGTCTGAACTGCCGCCTCGATTTGTGTGCCATACGGCTCTCCCGAGTCAATCATCATCACCGGGACTCTCAAACCTATCCAAATCGTAATAAAAGATTACTAACTACCTTATTAACCTTCCACTAAAGCCCCGTAAGTTTCTGGAAGTTTTAACTATTTTTAATCCCGATCCAAAACCTTCTGATGCCCCGAACATTATCGAGATGGTGTCCGATCGACACGAAACCAGTCCCAAAATGTTTGTTACATCGAATAGAAGATTTCACGTGTTGAAAACATTCCCAAATTATGGGCCACGCGCCCACACGAGCCCCAAGAACCTCACACGCGTGGGCCTCAAGCGCCCTGTACAGTCTCCTTCTTCCTCAAGTGAACCATCCGGTCCACCTGGTTTGAGCGGAACCGGACCGGCGTGACCGGTCCACTAGTTTTCCTCCCGCATTTCGGTCTAATTTAATCCCTAAGCAATCCTAACCTTCATATTTTCCTTCTAGGAGTCTAACCATATAAAGAAAATAAGAAAACACTCCCTAAAACCCGTGGGTTCAAAGCTTGCCCGCGGTCCATTTTCCTTCCATTCATTCCCAGGGTAGCCCAACCGTTCCCCCGCCGTCAACCACCCTTCCTAGGCGTCCTCACGGCCCAGTAATCACCTCCCAATCACCCTCTAACACCCTAACCATTTAAGCTCCATTTTGAACCATAAAAACCTAGAATGGGTTCGGGTTTACCTGGTTGGCGTGCCACCGCCTTCCACGACGGCGAGTCGTCCTGCAGCCGCCCCAAACTCCTCCTCTCTCTCTGTCCTCACACTAGATCAGATGGGAAAGGTTGGATTGGTTTGGGTTCAAAGGATGAGCTCGGGTTGTGTTTGTGAAGGCAAGGGAAATGGTCGATGCATGAATACAATTTCATTGGGAAATGGATGGGTGACACTTGTCACTCATCCATTGGGCCTCCTTAAAATATCTGGGCCCACTCACTGCCAAATGACATACGTCTTGTAAAACGTACAATAGTTCCCTTGAACTTTCGTGAACCGTAATTTCACCGTCGAATATCCTAATTCGACGTGCCGCCTGTCTACGGATTCGTATCGTCCTGATCTACGTAACGGTCCTTGGCCCTCGGCCATCGGACCTCACAGTCCAAAAGTCAACATTTTGCCCATTTTAACCAAAATTACCAAAATGCCCCTTAACTTCCGAACGTCATAACTTCTTCCTTGAAGGTCTGAATTGAACGTGCCACCTGTCTATGAACTCGTGACGTCACGAACTATGTCACGGTCATCGGCCAAAATCTATTTGACCGCCAGAATGAAAAGTCAACATTTTACCCATTCTAGGGGCAAAACGATCATTTTGCATCGTTCGTCCGATTTTGCCCAACTAATCACGGATTAACCTCGCTAATCGTGATTAGTCACTAATCTAATCCCGGATTTCAGGACGGGTCGTTACATGCCATCAATCATATATGTAGTGATCATTAGTACCAGCACCCCAACCACTCAATTAGCTCTTTCTCGAGTACCCCAGCGCCTGCCACCACACGTGCAACAACTGATCAACCTACCAGCATATCCGCAGCCCCAATTTTTACCAGAACATACAACGAGGATTGCTCAAGGGGTACCAAAAAGGGGTTCTATTCAGGTGGTATTGTTTAGGCTAGTACCGCTCAGGTGGTACCACTCAGGCAGGTACCACCAAAATGGGTACCCAAAGAAAGAAATCCTCACGAGTCCCAGAAGTTTCCTAATAGTTGAGAGAATCAATGAAAAGGTCGGTACTATTTCTTCCCTCTTTAGGTGACCATTCTCTAACATTCGATGGCCCCATTTGTGAGTACGAAAAGCTGGAAGAGAGGAACCTACCTGCAAAGGTACCACTTACCCAATGGTACATGTCATCTTGGTACCTCTCACTCGCCAGGTAGCACTCTCCTTGTCAGGCGTTCCTTCCTTACCATCGAATGGCTAACTCGCTAAATTTCTTTGTTGAGGGGATGCCAAGCTCTTCCTCTCATAATTGACCAGCTCTTCAACTTTCTTTGATAATGGGATGCCAAGCTCTCCCTCTCGTCGATGACCCGTTGTCAACCTTAACTTTTTCGAGGGGATGACTAGCTCTCCCCCTCGTGGATTATCCGCTTTCCAACTTATCTTTACTGAGGGGATGCCAAGCTTTCCCTCTCGTGGATTACCCGCTCCTCATAATATCTTAGTCGAGGGGATGCCAAGCTCTCCCACTCGTGAATGGCCCGTTCTCCTCCTCATGTTAATAGGTAGATCCGCTCTCCTTTGAAGGCTTCTAGAGCAAACATAAAGTGTGATACCTAGCTCTAATTGCTGCCAACCTGACGTGTGCACTCTACGCTTGGTACCACTGTGCTTGGTACCACTGCACCTGGTACCATTGCGCATGGTATCACTGCTCTTAACACCACTATGTTGGTACCACTGCTCCTTGCCCACCTATGCGTGCCTTTAATGCGGATATTTGCCTATGCTTGCCCTCTCGTACCCAACAAGCGGTACCCAGTCGGAAAAGGGGAACCCTAACCAGGTTTTCATGTCTTTACATTATGTGTTATTTGGTAACCACTTGGATTTATATATTTGTTATCTATTTGAACTTCTTATGTTATCTAAGTCTGGTTAACTTAGCATGGACATAAGTTTAACCTCGACTGGGGACTTTAGTAGACTTAGGGACTTTCCACCACCGGTACCGCCTCAACTTTCCACCACTAGTACCACCTCAACTATTTGTCATCGGTACTGCCTCAACTGCCCATCACCAATTTTGTCACATTTTTCCATCATTGCTATGCCTCAGTACAACGGCTATCACCTCTAATTTCCACTGTTGCTACTACCTTAGTTGTCCATCATCGATACGGCACGTGTTATCCATTATAGCTAATATTCTAGCTGACTGCCACTGCTACCACATATGTTGTCCACCATAGTAGCTGTCATAGCTGCCCACCATTGCTACTACATTAGATGTCTATTATTGCCTCAACTGTTTACTACAGTTACTGCATGTGTTGTCCACCACAACTACTATCCCAGCTACCCACTACGACAACCTGAGCTATCTATCACAAGTATTGCCTCAACTTTCCACCTTGGCTAAAATGATCAATCATTTAGGGTCTACAAGATTCAACTCAGATGTCATCAATGATTCAACTCCCTACTCGAGAGGTAGCTCTCGAATAGGGAGTTGGGGGACTCATGTTGATGGTCATAGTATAATGAGCCGAATCTAACAAAGTGTATCAGATAATACTAGACAAGACCTCTTTGGGATCCTCAAAGGTTGAACCGTGTGAGCCTACCATATGGACCTACCAATGCTCACATGACTTGCAATAGGCTCAGGCTTAAACAATAATCATCTGCCAAGGTACCAATCATCGGGGTACCACTCAGCTACCTACCAGGGTACCACTCACTTGGTACTATTCACCTAGTGATACCACTCATCTGTCGGTATCACTGACCAACGGTACCACTCACTAGTGGTACCACTCAGCCGCGCAGCTAATAAGCTTTTCATCCCCGTAAATCATGCCTCACACTTCCCCATGTACATATGTAAAGAAGGGACACTTGTCTCTCATCTCTTGGTGCATAAAGTCTAACCTAGGGAACTTCCTTCCCACTTCCTCATGTGGCCATATGCAAAGTTATTTGGTGTCTCAAGGCACTAGGAGTCAACCTTGAGCACCAAGTCTCAACCCTCTTATGGACAATAAGATTGGCACAAGTTCCCTAGCAAGTGGTACTATCCTTCGTGGGTGGTACCAGTGGGGTGGTACCCTGTCCTTGCAGTGGTACCATTACTCGCTGTATAGACCATCCTATGAGAAGTCCTACATGGACTCAACTCAATACTTGGATAGAAAGAGGCCACATCACGCTCTATTGTGGGCTATATTTTGGGGACTTCGACATGAAGTTTTCTTCTCTATAAATAGTGGCTCCTGGTGACAGGACCCGACCCAAATCCATCGAGATTAACTTGGGACGTGCCTGCTCCCATCTCACACGAAGTGTTAGACTAGGGATAATTCTGTCCTTAGCCCAACCTGGACAAGGAGAAAGCGCCAGGATCTGGAGTAGCAGTGTGATGTCTCGGTCTCTGCTACAGCCTGAAGGGCATTCAAAACATTAAAAGTCGTGAGTGCCCAACCTGAACGGCATTCAAAACATTAAAAGTCGTGAGTGTACAAAACAATATTTTTAATAAAAATATTTCACAAAAGATATTTTTGCCCTTCACTGAAAAGCATACATGCATTCGAAAACCGTTCATCAAAATATTCACAAAACCATGAGGGCCTTGGCGCAAAACGTAAATCAAACCATATGGTAACTCAGCCCAAATCAAACACAAGTGGGACTCTGCACAAATCCATTCAACCTGGGTCTCAGCCCAAAACCATTCTCAGTGAAATACCAAAACATAGAATACGGGGTCACCACCCCAAACCTAGGTCTCAGCTGGTTGACCATCCTATCTCTCTCATCCTTTTTGTTTGCTTCCATTTTGATTATATTCTTCATATTTCATCAATTCCTATCTATTCATATAAAGAGAACTAACAAAAACTCCCTAAAACCCGACCCATACAAAATCTCTTTCACGGCCCATTTTTCCCGATCAGTTCTTGGGCCGTCCAACCGTCTTCCACCATCCAAACCAATACCTAGACCTCCCTAACACCCCATTAACCCCTATCCAAACACTAGACACAGACCCACGCGTCCAAAACTTGAAATCAAAAATTCAACATGGAAAGGGAGGCTATCAGGCTACCTGTTTCCTTGGGCTATCGCTGCCGTCCACGGTGGCCCTGCCATCATCCAGCCACCATCAGCCTCTCTTTATCTCTCTCTCTCAATCAGCAGCAAGGATTGAAATGGTCGATGGATAGGTTTGGATGAGATCGGGTTTATGTGTGTTTGGTATGCAAAAGGGGTGATATGCATGAACCAATTTAGGTGGGCAATGGATGGATGACAAGTGTCATTCATCTATTGGGCTTTCCCCAAAATATCTGGGCCCACTTAATTCAAAAAAGGTATCCATCTAGTAAAATGTACAATAGTTCCTTCGAACTTCCTTGAATCGTAACTTCTCCGTCGAACGTCTGAATTCGACGTGCCACCTGTCTATGGATTCGTATCAACTCGATCTACGTAACGGTCCTCGACCCTCGGCCATCGGACCTACGAGGTTAAAAGTTAAATTTTCGCCCTCGTATAGGGGCACAATCGTAATTTCACCTCGTTTAATCCCCGATTAGCCTCGTTAATCCGTCATTAAGTCTTAATTAATCTTGATAATTCGGGACGGGTCGTTACAATCTTCCCCCTATAAGAATTTAGTCCTCGAAATTCAAACCGACCCAATTCCACAACCAAACTATGGAATTCCAATCGTGTCCTTGGCTCGGGTACTCTCGAGTACACATACACGTCCGTCACAAATGTTGTACTCGTCGGTACTCGCGGTCACCTGAGCCTCCAAAGCTCCAACTTATTTTCGGGAACTACTCGTCAACTCGTATGCCTCGTTCGAGACAGTGTCGACATCTCGCCTGTCACTCGCTCCGACAGGTCAGGTCAACTATACTCAGTTGATTCTAGATCCTTATTGTTTACCTTTATGAGACGTTCCAACCTACACCCAGCAGGTTACAACACGTGCTCCCACTAAGGGCTACCTTTTCCACTCTGACATCACGTTGACTTTTTAGTCTGATGGTTCTTCTTGTCTGACACCTAAGTTAGCTTTTCACTCTGACGACCTTTCTTATCCGAAAATCGGGCTGATATCCTATTCAGCCTCCGATTCGGGCAACATCCTCTAGATCCTGCCATCACAATGACATGATTCCCATCTCATAGGCCATCCTAAGACCTATGCCGCAGGTTTAATCGACCTCGATGCTCGCACTAATCGATTCTATCAATTTCCCATACTCAAAGCTAACTCTCCTTAGAGTCACATTAATCCATACCTATCCGAACACATCGGATACCGATTAAATCCATTACTACCATAGGTCACAACCATCGCGACTAGACAGCAACTCCTGGCTCTACTACGCTTTCGATGCGCCACTCTGATCTCAACTCGCTCTCGAGTCCTTACATCGTACCACATGTCACTCATTAACCGATGTTGAATCTTGACGCACTCGAATCGTAAACTGTCACTATCGGATCTGATCTGACCGCCACTCAAGTCCATCTAAGAATCTATCCAACCTACAACACATTCAACTCTCGGGTACTCTCAACACGACATACCGATTGACCGTGGTTAATCCCATCGTCCAACGTGCACAACACACCAGTGCATCCTCATCACAACCATCAACAAGGCACTACTTGGCCTGATCTAGTAATGCACTCGGTAACGTCCCAACACGCACTACTGTCCGTGCTCAACCACGGCTCGGACCTCAACCTTCCATCACCAGGTGAACATCAATCCATCATAATCTCTATCCTCATATCCAAGACAGATCATACACTCCTATAACCAACTTTTGTCTTGTCTTCTCACTGACTATGCTAAGGGATTCCTTACCCGTCTCACGATACAATTCTCCTCTGCTCCTTACTTAGCATAATCAGCAAGGTAATTCACTTCAATGACGACCGGACCTCGATCTACTCGACTCACGATCGCCACAATCATCTCGGTCAACTCGATCAACTAGATTGTCACCACACTACTCGATCCATAATACCGACACGGGTCCACTATGGGTCCAAGGTAGTGGACTCTCTCGTCACACCAGGTGAAGCTAAACACCATCTACTCTCTGAATAATTCAAATTTGACCCACAGCCTAGGTTTTCAGTTCTTACACCCTATTTGAACCCTTTAGCTATCATATCACTCCTCCTCGTCCCACCTAGGGACTAATCCAGAAGAATCCAAGATGACGACATCAAAATTCATCCTATGCTATCCTTCAGCACCCAACACTATCTACTAATGAGTCACACTCAGTGACCTCGGAATATCCATCACCAATGCGGAATCAAGTATTCCTCTCTTCGTCTCAATCACAACTTCTCTTGATTCCGAAGTTCCAATCATGTTGGAAACATGCATCTTTTCCAATTACTGAGCTCACTCATTACACGAGCATTCCCACTTCCTATAGGCAAACGATTTCCAAATCCCCAACTCAGGAGGTATGGGCAACCGTAGTCAACCAAAACCAATCCGCAATGGACTCTCAAGTCCTCAGCTCAACCGGACACCATCTAGGCGTCCGTGAATATCGTTTATGCACATCCAAAAGAATGTCAATTCACTTTAACCTGATGTACCGCTCGGCTGAAGAGTCACAATAGGCTCCTGCTATGATATGCAGTCAAATATTTACATAACACCATATCTGACCAACCGACCCTCACGTCATAAGATGTCACTTACGTCATCCATTTATACCTTTTCATCCGAACGCCAATTAGGCATCTCATCCTTTAACGTTACCACTCCTGGGCACACACTCGTGTCTCGAGTCTCGTATCATCAAGGAACTAGTCACCAAACCAAGTACTTCACGTGCCTCACACTGAGCCACTCGGGATCCTCTCTGTCCCGCTCATCTCAGTCACCTCCACAGAGGTAGTGTGGCAAGTGTGCCAACACCCCAAAGTCCAACACCTCATCCTGCAATCGAAATCGGTCGTAACCGAGCCAACTCCAAAAATCACTGCTCGTACCGTACGTCAGTCACGCACCTCCGTATCCTCGTCACGACTGACGAATCCTATTGTCACAATCATCATGGCAACCTGAGCCTATCCAACTCGATGAGACTCGACTACGTCCATCGATAGCAGCGTCATCCACAACCTCGTGTAGACCAATCTAAAAAACACTCTGCTATCGAGACTCCAAATCCATGCGGTCAACTCACCACAGGTACCAACCACTCAACGCAACATCCATCGATCGGTCCACCTCAGGATCCGGTCCACAAGTACCACTCTCCTGGTAACTCATCCAATCAATCGCCAACTTGGGTTATCACAAACCCAGCTGCCCGCTGCAGCCCAACTACCCTGACCGATCCCTCACTCTAAACTTCAAAGAGTCGTCATACTCCAATACGGGTACCATACCAGCCAATAACCATGATCCAAAGACCGCGTCCTCTTGTAACACTATGGCCCCCAATAGCTGGGCCCACAAGAAACTGACCCTTCTCTGTGTCTATCACCGCTCAACCATGGTATACCACAATCACCGCATGCCATACCATGCCACACAACATCTACACCGTGGCATTCTCTGTAAGTCGACGTCCCTTCGAGATTCACCATCTTATCTCTCTCAAATCTGATCCGTTTGCTTCCATTTTGATTCTATTCTTCCTCTTTCATCAATTCCTATCTATTCATATAAAGAGAACTAACAAAAACTCCCTAAAACCTGACCCATACTGTAACGACCCGTCCCAGAAACTAGGGTTAAGATAGTGATTAAGATGGGATTAGTAAGCTTAATCGGTGGTTAGTTGGTCTGTTTGGGGTCGTTAGTGTAGAATGACGATTTTGCCCCTAGTCTGGGCAAAAATTGGACTTTTGGTTCAGGTGGTCCAATGGGTTTGGACCGGCGACCAAGACGTAGTTTGGGACGTCGCGAATCCGTAGGCAGGTCGTACACCCGATTCCGACATCCGAGGAGGAAGTTATGATGTTCGGAATGTTGAGGGCATAACCGTAATTTGGCTAAAATAGGGGGAAGAGTTGACTTTTCGTATGATCGGGTTTTGACATGTTGACTTAGGATGGTTAGGTAGATCTCGTCGTCCTGAGTTTGATGACAGGCAACACGTATTCATCGAACTTAAGATGTGTGAGATACGGGTCTAGAAAGGTAGTGGAAAAACCGTAATTTTGACTTAAAGGAGGGGCATTTTGGTCTTTGTACGCTGGGATTTGTGCAGCAGAGAGGGACAAATGGAGGGTTGAGATTAAGCCACTAGGGAGAGGAATGGTGGATTGGTGACAAGTGTAGGAGGACTAGAGGCTTCCATGATGCACGGTCCAATTATTTGGGGTGTACCCGTGTGTACTGTGTGTTCGTGATCGAAGAATAGAGGCTGAGGAATTGAGAGCAATTGAGGGGTAATCGTGGGTGTTGGTGAGTTTGTGAGTGTGTGAGAGTGACCAGAGAGTGAGAGGGAGACAGTGAGGGAGGTTGGAGGAGTGGTGATTGTTTTTGCGTGAGTTGAGAGCCACGGGAAATAAGAGAAAAATAAGGAGGAAGTGAGTGTTCGTGGTGGTGGTGTGGCCGTGTACGGTGCAATTGGGCTCGTGGTGGTGTCGTGAGGGGTGAGAGGAGTCAACCAACCCCAGCGGAGCTTGCGACGGCGACCGGAGGACAGGTAATTCCTCATCCCCGTTTCTTTGCTATGTTTTGCCGTCTAGTTTCAGGAGCTAAGTTGTAGCTTTAGGGGTAGAATCGAGCAGTCTAGTGAGGTTTAGGGGACTCAGTAGGGTCCTTGGTAACTGCTGGTTGAGCAGCCGTGACGGGGGAGTGCACAGCGAAGGTTAGCACGACGGAGAGTACTGGTGTGCTCTGTTTTGCCGTCGATGTTCAGATCGAAAGTCGTGGACTTAGGGAATGAGTCGACGGTTTTGGTGAGTTGGGTGAGACTCAGTGAGGTCCTAGGAAGGGTTTAAGATAGCCACCGTGACGGGGGGTGACTTGGGTGGCCGAAGAAGGAAACAGGGGTGTATCGGGTTTATGGTTCGAGTTTGTGTCGACGGGTTTTAGGTTGAGTCGAGGCGTCTGAGTAAGGGAAATAGAGAGCTTAGGTCTGGACGATGCTGTTGGTGAAGAGAGGAGTGGTTTTGGTGCAGGTACGGGGGAGAACCGTCCTCGCGGGTTCGATTTGCAGGCACTGTGTCGAACTGGGTCTGCTCGAGGAAGACGATGCACTGTAGCTGGCGCGTGAGGGGCACGCGCAGCCACTTTGGGCGGCGCGTGGGGGCATGTGCTGCGGCGGCAGACAAAGTTGTCAACATGGTTTTTGGTCTAGGTGTTGTGACGAGTCTTTTAGCCTTGGTTTCGGGTTAATCGGACGTCAAATCGAAGTAGTTTCGCGAGGGTGAATGTTTAGGGTTCCGGTTCGGTACGTTTAGGACCCGGGGATTTTCGAAAAAAATTAGGAGAGTCTTGGTGGACGTGTTAGTAACGTACTTTGGCGGTTGTTGACAGGATCGGGAGTTCCCGAGGAAGCTGAGGAACGTACGAGACGTATAGGACGCGATTGAGGGCTTGGTACTGTGAGTGGACCCTTTTTCCATAATTGAGCATGCATAACTGTTTTTCTATAATTGTTTTATGGTTTTACATGTGATTTCATGCTTATCGAATATGTGATAACTATTTTATATAATTGCACGTTTTACGAGAAAGTTACGGTTTTCAGTACGTTTTACGAGGAAGATAGTTTTGGGATTTCAAATGATGAAGGGTTTTCAATGATTATAAAGGGATTTTGGAACATGATTTGATGATCAAGGTTTTCGGTTTTAGAATCGGATTTCGGATAACGAGATTTGGTTTTAAAGTTGAAAAGTGGAATTCCGGATTTGGATTCGAAATGACGGTTCGGGATGACAGAAGGGCATCAGAGCAGTAATTTCGGATTCGGATTTGGATATGGATTTCGAAATGGTTTTCAAATGGTTTTGATTGGATTTGCTGGATCTGGATATTGGGTTTAAAGACCCGGATATTGATTGACGGGGGACGGTGTAACGACCTGTCCCAAATTCTGAGATTAGATTAGTGACTAATCATGATTAGTGAGGCTAATCCGTGATTAGTTGGGCGAAATCAGACGAACGATGCGAAATGACCGTTTTGCCCCTAACGGTGGCAAAACGTTGACTTTTAATTCGGGTGGTCAAATGGACTTTGACCGATGATCGTGACATAGTTCGTGACGTCACGAGTTCATAGACAAATGGTGTGTTCAATTCCGACGTTCGAGGAGGAAGTTATGACGTGCGGAAGTTTAGGGGCGTTTTGGTAATTTTGGTTAAATGTGGTCAAATGTTGACTTTTTGACCGGGATGTCCGATGGCCGAGGGCCAAGAACCGTTACGTAGATAAGGACGATACGAATCCATAGACAGGCGGCACGTCGAATTCGGACGTTCGACGACGAAGTTACGGTTCACGGAAGTTCCAGGATACTATTCACGGTGACGCGTTTTACGAGGCACTTTTGGACTTTAGTGGACCCAGTTGCTTTTTAGCAACCAATGGATGAGTGACAAGTGTCACTCATCCACTGGACAACACATTACATACATG
The DNA here is from genome assembly GCA_032719365.1 of Prinsepia uniflora. Taxonomy (NCBI): domain Eukaryota; kingdom Viridiplantae; phylum Streptophyta; class Magnoliopsida; order Rosales; family Rosaceae; genus Prinsepia; species Prinsepia uniflora. Next base: position 56,873,317 of record CM064868.1, on the reverse strand, counting down.
CACTTCACCCTTGCTTTTTCATTTGGATCAAACCCGAAACCCCCCCCCCCCCCCCCCCCCCCCCCCCCCTCCCTCCCCTCCCCTTCCCTTAACCGTGCAAACCGATTCCCCTTCTTCCCCAAACCTCATCATCCGTGGCTGGAGTGTGAAGGGAGATGAGAGAGGGTCGTGAGGTGATGAAGATGGTGGCTGAAGGACAGGCTGGGCCGCCGTGAGCGGCGGTGGAGGCCACGGGGAACCGAGAGCTCGGTAAGGCCCCATTTTCCTTTTATTTCGATTTGTGCATTAGGACCTGTTTTGGATGGTATGGTTGAGATTATTAGGATGTTAGGAGAGTGAGGGGACTGTTTTTGATGGTTGTGAAGGGCGGTGCAACCCGGGGGATAATCGGAAAATTTGGACCGATTGGGGGAGGATTGGACGGACGGGTTTTGTGGGGTTTTTCTTAGTTTTCTTGATTAGAATAGATAGGAAACTTTAAAATAGGAATTTAGGAATTGAAATGGAGGCAAACGGATGAAAAATGAGGGAGTAGGAGCACTGAACCGGTCACGCCGGTCCAGGCCGGTTCAAGTTGCAGAGAAGCGGTTCGATCGCTGGAGCTGGTGACACTGTGCAGGGCGCGTGAGGCCCACGCGCAGTGGCTTCTTGGGGCGTGTGAGGGCGCATGGCACACAATTTTAGGAAGGTTCCAACATATGAAATCATCTATTCGATGTAACGGACATTTTGGGATTGGTTTCATGTCAATTGGACATCGTTTCGATAGTTTTTGGGGTGTCGGAAGGTTTAGGGTCGGCTTAAAAATAGTTAAAAGTTCGGGAAAATTACGGGGCTTTGATGGGAGGTTAATTAAGTAGTTATTAACCTTCTATTAAAATTTGGACAGGTTTGGGAGTCCCGGTAATGGTGATCGGCTCGGGGAGCCGAATGGCACGCAAATCGAGGCGGCAGCTCGGACGGTCTGTGTGTGGACCTTGTTTTCTAAATTGGTGCATGCATAAATGTTTTCTATATGTTTTAAATACTTTTTTGTGATGCCATGAGGGCATTTGGATGTGTGGTTACGTATAGACACATATTTTGAGGTTTCGGCCCTATACGGTGCCTATACGGGTCCGTAGGTCTTTATTGGTCTGAATGAAATGGTTTTGGATTTCCAAAAGAATAATGAATGTGATTTGATGAGTTTGATTTGGATATTTGTAAATTATATGGTTTCACGTATTTCGAGGCTATTTACGTGCTTGCACTTAAATCGAAGTTTTCCAGTTTTATACTGATTTTCCGTACTTATGATTTTGGAAATGGTTTAATGAAATGGTTTTGGATTCGAAAAGGTAAACTCGGTTTCGAAACCCATTTGATTTACGGAATCGGGCCGGAGGCCCAGTTGGTTTACGATTCGGACCGGAGGTCCAGTTTCTATGTGGATTCGGGCCTAGGGGCCAGTTATGTATTACAAATGGTTTTTATGGTTCATGACGGTTTATGGAAACCGGCATGAACCCTTGAAATGGATTTACGGGTCATGACGGTTTATGGGAACCGGCATGAACCCTCGGAAAGGATTTTATGGATTATGACGGCTTATGGGGGCCGTGCATGAATCCTGGAAAGATTTAAATAATGATTTCAAAAGGTTTTTCATATTCCATCCTTTATATATGATTGTCTCCTCCGGGGAGGGTCGTTGGCCTGGGTGCACCCCGGAGTAGTCACGGAGCACTGACTGAGTGGAGTCGCCCCCCAGTTGGGTTCCTTACTCTCAGGATGGGCATGGTTCGTTACCTCCAGGGAGGGTCATTGATCTACGGACATTGACCTAGGTGGACCCTGGAGAGACTTGGGTTTGAGACCCCGGTTAGCACACGTGTAGCTTTATTTTACCGTGACAGGTTCTGGATATGAATATAATGGATAAACATGATTTCAATTGGTTTTGGAAAATTGTGTTTATAATGATAAATGGATTTAGGCTGAGATCCCTCATATGTTCACTGTGTTATGGTTTTCTGTAAATGGTTTTGGGCAGGAGCCCGTATAACTTGTATTTACAGAATTTTGGGGCTGAGACCCTAATTGTGATTGTTTAAAATTATGTGTTTGGATAAATGGTTTTACTATGCATGCATGCTTTTTAGTGGAGGGTATAAAGGTCTTCTTATGGAAATGTTTTTATAAACTCTTTATTTTTGTCCACTCATAGTCTTTCTGTTTTTAATACCCTTCAGGTTGGATACGGTGTGGACTGTAGCAGAGATCGAGATATCACATACCTCCTCCGGATCCTGGCGTACTCTGATAGCCCGGGGGGCAAAGGTCGGAAGTATCCCTTATCTGACACTCCGTGTCAGACGGGAGCAGGGTCATCCCGCGTTAATCCAGGGGGGGATTGGGAAGGGTCCTTTCACGGGGGACAGGCCCAGATTGGGTTTAAAGACCCGGATTGAGTTTAAAGACTCGGGAGTTTAATGACTCGGATATATTGATATTTCCCCCGTAGGTCTGTTGAGTTTAAAGACTCGGATATTATTGAGGCCTGGATTGAGTTTAAAGACTCGGGAGTTTAAAGACTCGGATGGGTGCATCAGGTTTGATCGGGAAATGATGATTGGTATTCACGGTTTTATGAGCCTTATGATATGATTTCTATAACCGTTTTGTAGTGTTTCTGTTTCTTATGATGTTTTATGGTGATCGATTTATAACTGTTTGAATTACTGGGTTATGCATGTGATTTCAAAACGGAGGGCTAAACCCGGTTTTCTTATAAAATAGTTTTGGAAACTTTTCTTTTATTCTGGTCCACTCACACCTTCTGTTTTAACTGCCCTCCAGGTTGTGGAGCTAGCGCGGGGTTCCAGCGTCGAGGCAGCGTCTGAGGCATAGCAGTTACGAGAGGGATCCCGGGGTGTTTTAATTTTCCGTGTGCGTGTTTCTTTTCTGTGTATGTGGGACTATGCTCTGTAAACTTTTAACTTCGGGATGTATTGTATAGTTTCTCCTGCGTCTGACTGAGTACTTTGGTGGTTGCGTGTGAGATTTACTTTTGTGTGTGTGTCGGGAGCAGGATTTACCTCGGTGTTCGGGATGAAACGGGGGTGGGTCCTGACAATTGGTATCAGAGCATAGGTTGTCGAGTTTGTTGGGGTTTGTCCGTTTGTGAGGTTGTGTTTCGGTTGTTTTACTACTTCTATGCCTCATTCAGCGTGCGATTGACGATGCCTCCGAGACGTGGACCCTCTCCACGACCTGAAGAAGAAGCGGCGAGAGGAACCGAGAGTACTACGATTGAGCGAGCCCAGCGGCTCCGGGCTACGACTTTTAGTGGCGGGGGCTGATCCTGAGGAAGCCCAGAGGTGGATCACGAGATTTGAGCGGATCTTTGCAGTGATGCATTGTCCACCGGAGGAGCGAGTGTTACTGGTTACGCTCTTAATGGACGGTGCGGCGTACGAGTGGTGGTATACCCTCGAGTTGTCTGCCTGGGATGCCCACACTGTGACCTGGGAGACGTTTCAGGAGAGATTCTCAGATCAGTATTACCCTCGTTCTTTCCGAGATGCCAAGGAGGCTGAGTTTCTGCAGCTCCAACAGGGGAATCTGAGTATGGTTGGGTACGGACAGAAATTCCAGATGTTATCTCGGTTTGCTCCTGTGTTTGTGGCTACTGAAGCTGAGAAGTGTCGTAGGTTTGAGTTGGGCCTGCGAGGTGAGATTCGAGCCATCGTGACGGCTGGATCCTTTGCCACCCTCCGGGAGTTGTCGGACACAGTGGTAAGGGTTGTGGCTAGTTTGCCGGTGCGACGCCGGGAGCCACCTTTTCTGGGAGCTTCGAGTCTGAGGACACCGAAGAGAGGTAACTTCAGTGGAGCGTCGTCGTCGGGCGATGATCGTTTCGTTAGACCTGGTAGTTTCCAGAGTTCAGGATTTCGTGGTTACCGAGCACAGCCGACTCCACAAGCTAGTGCGACGTCTGTTGCGTCGACAGGGCGACCAGGTCCTTCTGGTCGGGATGTTTGTTTTTACTGCGGAGAGCGAGGTCATTTCCGACGTGAGTATCTACTGTTGCCACAGGAAGGCGGTGTAGGCCGAGGAGTGGCGGAGCCGGGACAGAGTACAGCGTCAGGGACAGCAGGCACTAGAAGAGGTGGTGGTGCCACTAGTAGTTCGAGGGGACGTGGTAGAGCGTCGGGATCTCAGGCCCGAGTGTTTTCGATGACACAGCTAGAGGCTCAGTCGGTACCAGGTACGGGGACAGGTACTTTTATTATTTTTGGTTGGGTTGTACCCAGTTTTGTTGTTGGATTCCGGGGTCGAGTCTAGGATGTTCCCTAGATGACCTGGAGCGGTAGGTTGAGTTCCGTTGAAGGAGGACGGAATGAATAGGAAAGGAGTGACTATAACTGATCGATATGAGGTTATTGAAGGAAGAGAACCCACAATCTAGAGTTTGCCTTTAGGACTTTGTAGATTTATCCGCCAAGTGGCCGAAGTAACAGCCGGAGGAGTGAGTCAGTAAGTAGGAGTCCTGTCGCTGGAAAGTGACGTGGTTGTACGTGAGGATGTACTCTATGAATTCTATCGGGTACTCCATATGAGGTATTTTAAAATACCTTTGTTTTCTGTTCATAGAGTTCCCCTTGCGAACACCATGAAGTGTACCTTGTAGTTGGGGATGGTGTGAACTACCCAAGGTGGAGATGATAGACAGAAAACTTAAGAGAAGTTGTTAACTTAGTTGTGAATCACCGAGTAGGAGACCCTAGGTGTCGGGAACTGGCTGTGGAATTTCGGGGACAAAATTCTTTTTAGGTGGGTAGGTTGTAGCGACCCGTCCCAGAAACTAGGGTTAAGATAGTGATTAAGATGGGATTAGTAAGCTTAATCGGTGGTTAGTTGGTCTCGTTGGGGTCGTTAGTGTAGAATGACGATTTTGCCCCTGGTCCGGGCAAAAAGTGGACTTTTGGTTCGGGTGGTCCAATGGGTTTTGACCGGTGACCAGGATGTAGTTTGGGACGTCACGAATCCGTAGGCAGGTGGTACACCCGATTCCGACATCCGAGGAGGAAGTTATGATGTTCGGAATGTTGAGGGCATAACCGTAATTTGGCTAAAATAGGGGGAAGAGTTGACTTTTCGTACGATCGGGTTTTTGACATTTTGACTTATGATGGTTAGGTAGATCTCGCCGTCCTGAGTTCGATGACAGGCGGCACGTATTCATCGGACTTACGATGTGTGAGATACAGGTCTAGAAAGGTAGTGGCAAAACCGTTATTTTTGGCTTAAAGGAGGGGCATTTTGGTCTTTGTGCGCTGGGATTTGTGCAGCAGATAGGGACAAATGGAGGGTTGAGATTAATCCACTTGGGAGAGGAATGGTGGATTGGTGACACGTGTAAGAGGGCTAGAGGCTTCCAGGATGCACGGTCGAATTATTTGGGGTGTACCCGTGTGTGCTGTGTGTTCGTGATCGAAGAACAGAGGCTGAGGAATTGAGAGCAATTGAGGGGTAATCGTGGGGGTTGGTGAGTTTGTGAGTGTGTGAGAGTGACCAGAGAGTGAGAGGGAGACAGTGAGGGTGGTTGGAGGAGTGGTGATTGTTTGTGCGTGAGTTGAGAGCCACGGGAAATCAGAGAAAAACAAGGAGGAAATGAGTGTTCGTGGTGGTGGTGTGGCCGTGTACGGTGCAATTGGGCTCGTGGTGGTGTCGTGAGGGGTGAGAGGAGTCAACCAACCCCAGCGGAGCTTGCGAAGGCGACCGGAGGACATGTAATTCCTCATCCCCGTTTCTTTGCTCTGTTTTGCCGTCTAGTTTCAGGAGCTAAGTTGTAGCTGTAGGGGTAGAATCGAGGAGTCAAGTGAGGTTTAGGGGACTCAGTAGGGTCCTAGGTAACTGCTGGTTGAGCAGCCGTGACGGGGGAGTGCACGGCGAAGGTTAGCACGACGGAGAGTACTGGTGTGCTCTGTTTTGCCGTCGATGTTCAGATCGAAAGTCGTGGACTTAGGGAGTGAGTCGACGGTTTTGGTGAGTTGGGTGAGACTCAGTGAGGTCCTAGGAAGGGTTTAAGATAGCCACCGTGACGGGGGGTGACCTGGGTGGCCGGAGAAGGAAACAGGGGTATATAGGGTTTATGGTTCGAGTTTGTGTCGACGGGTTTTTGGTTGAGTCGAGGCGTCTGAGTAAGGGGAATAGAGAGCTTAGGTCTGGACGATGTTGTTGGTGAAGAGAGGAGTGGTTTTAGTGCAGGTACGGCGGAGAACCGTCCTCGCCGGTTCGATTTGCAGGTACTGTGTCGAACCGGGTCTGCTCAAGGAAGACGATGCACTGTAGCTGGCGCGTGAAGGCCACGCGCAGCCACTTTAGGCGGCGCGTGGGGGTGCGTGCGGTGGCGGCAGACAAAGTTGTCAACATGGTTTTTGGTCTAGGTGTTGTGACGAGTCTTTTAGCATTGGTTTCGGGTTAATCGCACGTGAAATCGAAGTAGTTTCGCGAGGGTGAAGGTTTAGGGTTCCGGTTCGGTACGTTTAGGACCCAGGGATTTTCGGAGAAAATTAGGAGAGTCTTGGTGGACGTGTTAGTAACGTACTTTGGCGGTTGTTGACAGGATCGGGAGTTCCCGAGGAAGCTGAGGAACGTACGAGACGTATGGGACGCGATTGAGGGCTTGGTACTGTGAGTGGACCCCTTCTCTATAATTGAGCATGCATAACTGTTTTTCTATAATTGTTTTATGGTTTTACATGTGATTTCATGCTTATCGAATATGTGATAACTATTTTATATAATTGCACGTTTTACGAGAAAGTTACGGTTTTCAGTACGTTTTACGAGGAAGCTAGTTTTGGGATTTCAAATGATGAAGGGTTTTCAATGATTATAAAGGGATTTTGGAACATGATTTGATGATCAAGGTTTTCGGTTTTAGAATCGTATTTCGGATAACGAGATTTGGTTTTAAAGTTGAAAAGTGGAATTCCGGATTTGGGTTCGAAATGACGGTTCGGGATGCCGGAAGGGCATCAGAGCAGTAATTTCGGATTTGGATTTGGATTTCGAAATGGTTTTCAAATGGTTTTGATTGGATTTACTGGATCTGGATATTGGGTTTAAAGACCCGGATATTGATTGACGGGGGACGGACCCGGATTGGGTTTAAAGACCCGGATTGAGTTTAAAGACTTGGGAGTTTAAAGACTCGGATATATTGATATTTCCCCCATATGCCTGTTGAGTTTAAAGACTCAGGAGTTTAAAGACTCGGATATTATTGAGGACTGGATTGAGTTTAAAGACTCGGAAGTTTAAAGACTCGGATGGGTCCAGCAGGTTTGATCAGGAAATGATGATTGGTATTCACGGTTTTATGAGCCTTATGATATGATTTCTATAATCGTTTTGTAGTGTTTCTGTTTCTTATGATGTTTTATGGTGATCGATTTATAACTGTTTGAATTACTGGGTTATGCATGTGATTTCAAAACGGAGGGCTAAACCCGGTTTTCTTATAAAATAGTTTTGGAAACTTTTCTTTTATTCTGGTCCACTCACACCTTCTGTTTTAACTGCCCTCCAGGTTGTGGAGCTAGCGCGGGGTTCCGGCGTCGAGACAGCGTCTGAGGCATAGCAGTTACGAGAGGGATCCTGGGGTGTTTTAATTTTCCGTGTGCGTGTTTCTTTTCTGTGTATGTGGGACTATGCTCTGTAAAATTTTAACTTCGGGATGTATTATATAGTTTCTCCTGCATCTGGCTGAGTACTTTGGTGGTTGCGTGTGAGATTTACTTTTGTGTGTGTGTCTGGGTGTCAGACGGGAACAGTATTTACCTCGGTGTTCGGGATGAAACCGGAGTGGGTCCTGACACATAGAAAATCTCTTTCACGGCACATTTTTCCCGATCAGTTCCTAGGCCGTCCGGCCGTCTTCCACCATCCAAACCAATACCTAGACCTCCCTAACAACCCATTAGACCCTATCCAAACACTAGATATAGACCCACACGTCCAAAACTTGAAATCGAAAATTCAAAATGGAAAGGGAGGCAATCGGGCTACCTGCTTCCTTGGGCTATCGCCGCCGTCCACGGCGGCCCTGTCATCATCCAGCCATCGTCAGCATCTCTCTGTCTCTCTCTCTGCGCCAGCGGCAAGGATTGAAATGGTCGATGGATGGGTTTGGGTGAGATCGGGTTTGTGTGTCTTTGGTACTCACGAACAAGCAAAAGGGGTGATATGCATGAACCAATTTGGGTGGGAAATGGATGGATGACAAGTGCCATTCATCCATTGGGCCTGCCCCAAAATATCTGGGCCCACTTAATTCAAAAAAGGCACTTGTCTCGTAAAACGTGCTATAGTTCCTTCGAACTTCCGTGAACTGTAACTTCTCCGTCGAATGTCCGATTTCGACTTGCTGCTTGTCTACGGATTTGTATCGCCTCGATCTATGTAATGGTCTTGGCCCTCGGCCATCGGACCTCCAGGGTCAAAAGTCAACTTTTCGCCCTCGTTTAGGGGCAAAATTGTAATTTCGCCCCGAACGTCCGATAATCGTCGTTTAATCCCCGATTAGGCTCGCAAATCCGTCATTAAGTCTTAATTAATCTCGATAATTCGGGACGGGTCATTACACTTGGCCACTTAGAAAGGTTGAAGGTTGAATGGGAGAAGACTCTCTTTCTAAGAAGTCTCTTTCTTTCTTTCTTTCTTTCTCTCTCTCTCTCTCTCTCTCTCTCTCTCTCTCTCTCTCTCTCTCTCTCTGTACATCACACTTATGTATTCTAGATTTCTTATAAACACTTATGTATTCTCATACTCATATTTAGTACAAACACTATAGTGGACGTAGCCCTTTTTATATGGTGAACCACTATAAACCTTGGTGTTCAATGATTGACTTAGATTAAATGCCACCTCGTACCTAGAAATATTTCACATCGTCAACAAGTGTGTTCAAATAACATCATTCAGAATACAATTAAATCAAATCATATCGTGAACTTATTTATATACAAAAAATGTTATTAAGGTGGCCCAAAGGATCCATTTTTTCTTTATTTCTCTCTCCTAACCTAAGCCAAACGAAAACAAAACAATCAAAACTTTAGCTCAGACGTCCCTGGCTTTGGCTAGGAGCCGGTGGCAACCTCTAGCTCTCTTTTCCTCTCCTTTTCCTCTTCTCCCCAGACTCTTCATTTCACGAGTTGTATCCTTCTTCTTCTTCCTTTTTGTCCTTCATTCATCGATGTCACATTTCCCAAATGGATGATGGATCTAAAAGTTCTTTCTCAGATATGCCATTACAATTGCTAGAGAGGTTTGTTTCGTTCTAGGTGAACATGGTTTGCTTGGCTTGGTGGTCAGTGCGTACTCGGTTGCCTCAATTCCTTGATGGATTTTCTCCTAAAATTTAGCCCACCTTGGCATTGTATGAATGTGGTAGGTCTCACAAGTAGGTATTTTTCTCTTATTGTTGAAATTCTTTTCCAAAATTCAGCTTTTCTTCTACCAATTATTATGTGTGAATATTAATATATATATATATATATATATATATATTTATATATAAATTATAGTAAAGAGTTGATTTTGGCACTCTAAAATTTACTTATATTTCTCCTTAAAAAAATTACTTATTGCAGTCCACTTTTTTTATTTTATTTTAGTGGTTCCTTATTTTTTCATTAATCAAACTTCCAAAAGTTTCCCTTTTTTTAATTTAATATACTTTTATTTTTATTTTCATATTTTGGGATTTAGATTTTTTTACAGGCACTATTAATAACCATCGTCAGTACTAAAATAATTATAATTTAAAGAGTAAAGAAAAAAAACTTTGAATAATAAAAAATAAATTTATTACAACAAAAAAAGAAGGAAAATCATCCACTTCGTCTTCCTCCTTGGTCACATCCCATGGAGTTTCTGACATGGCTCTTCCTCCTTGATCACATCCCATGGAGTTTCTCACATGGCTTCGTAGAAGAAAAAGTTTTCTTTCTTCCCAATATTCCATACGATGTTTGCCAAATAATTTCAAATTGAGATTGACTTTGGAGATAAAATAAGGGGAGAACCCAAGAGTTAGTTTTACCTAATTGATATCGGCGGGTGTTCAAGACCAATGCAAACCTAGAAATATGAAATTGCATAATGGCAGCAATCATAGGCTAGAACAAGAGCAGCCAAGTGATTCATGGAGATGTTTTATTTTATGAGAATGAATTCAAATTAAAAACAAAAAATGAAATCACTTTATGTTTTTCATTTGTTCTAGGATAAGAAAACTATGAAATTATATGCTACATTTTTCTTGAAGCTTAAATCTATGTAATTCTAGTTGGGAAATTAAAGAATATGTTTGCTCCATGGCTTCCAATGTGAATGAGAAGGAAGGCAAAATTAGAAGCTTTTTTTCTTCACATAAATGCATTTATTATTATTTTACATTATTTTTGTCCTTTCTCTTTAAATTATAATTATTTTAATTTTAAGTATGGTTATTTAATAGCACAAATTAAAAAAAAATATCAAATGTTTTACACAAACAAAATAAATATAAAATAAAGTATATTAAATTCAAAAGAATGATGGGCAAACTTGGAAGTTTGATTAATGAAAAAAGAAGGAAACATTAAAACAAAAAAGTAGAGTGCAACCAGTAATTTGTGAAGTGTCAAAATCAACTCCTTTTGAAGCATGCATGCCAAGTAAAAAACTAAATAAATAACATTACGGGACTACGAGTAAAAAGAACAGCAATAATAGCCCCATGCCTTAAGGAGTAATCAGTTCAATATGATCGTTGGACAATTTCTTTCCAAAAAATAAAAATGAACTGTATCATAAGCAACGGCTAAAAACCGTCATATAATTTAACTTATCCATCAGTTCTTGTACGATGGAAGAAGTTATTAAACGTATTAACGTAGTACTATCATATGCTATAATTATAATTAGCATTCTTGTTGTAATATAAATGAAGAATATACGTAACTTTCTTTATTTTTAGAGTATGGCATGTAATAAATATTCACTCATATAACATATAAATTGAATATTATAAAAAATCAGTACATCGCGTGAAAATAGTACGGTCATGTATAATAATCTCTCTAATCTCTCTATCGTGGTTGTAGGTGATAGATATTTTATCAAACAAAGAATTATGAATGATAAACTCTAGTGTGATACTTTGCAAGTGCACAAAATCATGTAATGAGTATAGTAGTTTTGCAAAGGTTGATCCCTCGAGTACTTGTCTCAATGTGATTCTACTTAGTTTGGAACTAAACAACTTAGTTTATTAAGTAAAAAACAATTTGGGGTTTAAGAGTGAAGTTTGTCACGAAATTAAAGTCCAAAAACAAAATGTAAGGTAATGAAAACTTGATTGATTTTTAATTGATTGATTAAGACGAATTATGGCTTATTATCCACCTTCACCAATTATAATTCTTCTTAGATTTCCTTGACCTAGTTACTATGCATATTCTGAATTAAGTGGCTGTGCAAGGGTCCGGCTAAAGCTCACCCCACCTATTATCTTCTCTTAGTTTGCATGTTTTAAGCGTGATGTCCACTGTAAAATGTCTATTATCGATGATGCGTGATAAAGCATAAAACAAGAAGATGATTTAATGACACCACACTGTGTCTAGAAAAGTGATGTGCAATTCTAGATTGTCATGAGTTTAGATTACGAATAAGATTCTCCCTCTTAAACTTGATGCTACAAAGCGCAAAATGATATGATAGCCTGTCAAACAATTATATCAACAATTATACACAAATAAGGTGATCAAGCTTATAAGCATAAATTGAGTTCATGAAGCGCAGTAATCCAACAAATTTAGCATGCATAATAATCACAATCAAGAGCTAGAAATCTATGTACAAAGTAACATGGCTAGGGCTTCAAACAACCTCAATCCTTAAAGGAACTGCTTACACATAACAAGATTAATCAACATCATATTTGACAGCATAAAAATGTAAAGAGATAAAGGGATTAAGAAACACAAATACTAAGGAATAGTAAGGAGTCGGAAAAGGGACTCAAACACTCTTATTCTCCCCAGCCTCACGTCACCCTTACCACCAAAAACTTAAATCAAACTACTAAAAACTTGTATTAATTTGTAGCTATGTAAGTATAAAAGTGAGTAAATTTTGATAGAGTTTCTGAACCTAGAAAGGTAAAACGACCTCTAATGTAACAACCCGTACCTTCAGGAAGGGTACAAATGTAATTTTGCAAAAGAATTGTATAAAAGGACGATTTTGCCCTTGTGAATAGTGTGTCAAAAGTTGACTTTTTGATTTACAGATCGGATGAGTGTTGACCATTGACCGTGACGTAGTTTAGGACGTCATGAGTCCGTAGACAGGTGGCATGTCCGATTTGGACAAGCGGAGAAAAAGTTATGGCTTTCGGAAGATTGAGGGTGTTATTGTAATATAGAGGAAAATGTTGACTTTTTAGTGGAATTTTGATTTTCACGTAGATCGAGGACCGTTAGATAGGTCTCGATGTCCTGAGTACAACGACAGGCGGAACGCTATCATCGGACGTCGGACGGAATAGTTATGGGTCTGGACAGTTGAAGGACAAAATGGTAATTTCTAAACTTAGGGGTATTTTGGTCTTTTTCCTTTAGGACCAATCAGATAAGGCAACTTGGTTGAGTGGGATTGGATATTTATGTTTTGGTCCATAGGAATTGGACACGTGGTAGTGACCAGATGGTTCTAGGAGTGTTTACAATGCACACGGACACACTTTGCACAATTTTAAACCGTGCATTTAGTCTTGGAAGAACAGAAACAGAGAGGTAAGGCGGTGGAGAGTGTGATCGATACAGGGAGTGTGTGAGAGTTTTGTGAGTTGTGAGAGTGACAGAGAGAAGAAGAGAGGCTGGTGACTGGGTTTTGGGAGTGAAATCGTGCAAGAACACGGTGGTCGGAGAGTTCGATTTTCAGGGAAAACAGAGAGGGCCGTGGGAACTTGGGGGTGTTTGTGCCGTGTGTTGGCCCAATCCAAGCTAAGAGGACTGCAAGGGACTCAGTGGACACCGTGGTGCACGGCGATGCGAACGATAGAGGACGAATCGAATGTAAGGCCCAAATCCCCTGTTTTTCCCGTTTTCTTCATTTCGAAAGTCGCAGACTTTGGGTTAGAGTCGAGGACTTTGGTAAGTGGTGTGAGGCTCAAGGAAGTCCTAGGAGTCGTCTAGGATGGTCGCCGTGACGGGGGAAGGTCTGGGTGGCCGGAGACCAAAACAGGGCTAACAGGTAGTTTTGTTTCGAGGTTGAAGACGACGGGTTTCAGGCCTTGATTGCTAGGTTTTAGGATGGGAATGGATTGCTGGGAACTGGACGAAGCTTGTGGGATTGAAATGGTGGAAAATCATGGAGGAATTGCAGAGAACCGGTCACGCCGGTTCAGTACAGTCGAACCGGCTGACTCGAGGAAGACGATGACACTGTAGCATCGCGTGAGGCCCACGCGCATCCACTTTGGGCGGCGCGTGAGGGTACGTGGGGAGGATTCTGAGGAACCTTCCAACATGGTTTTTGGTCTAAATGTTGTAAGGAATCTATTGGGAAAAGTTTCGGGAAAATCGGATGGTGTTTCTGGTTAGTTCGAGTATCCGGACGGTTTAGGGTTTAAATTTAAATTACGTTTAAATTCCCGAAAATTTGGGGAAATTAGGGTTAGCGTATTTTACGTATTTATGACCCTATTTGGTGATTATAGACAGGACGAGAGACACCTGAGACAGTCGAGGAGCGCACAGAGCGCGATTGACACTTTTTGACTCGTGAGTGGACTCTTTCTTTTCTTACGAGCATGCCTAGCTGCTTTTATTTATGTTTTATGATTTTAAGTATGTTTTTATGCTTTTTAATGGTGATTATATGTGGTTGATATGTTTGCACATTTTTCGAGACATTTTCGGGTTTTCGCACATTTTTCGAGAAAAAGATGGATTTCTGATTCTGATGCTAAGCTTTTGGGTTTTCAATCTATAATTGTTTTCTGATGGTTATAAGTGGATTATGAGATATGATTTTGGTAATCAAGGTTTTATTTTTAAAATTGGATTTCGAGCAACGAGATTTGGTTTTAAAGTCAGAAAAGTGGAATTTCGGATTTGGGTTCGGTATGACGGTTCTGGATGCCGGAAGGGCATCAGACCAGTGATTTCGGATTCGGGTTTAGAGATGGATTTAGAATTCGTTTTGGATTGGATTTGCTGGATCTGGATATTGGGTTTAAAGACCCAGATTCTGATTGACGGGGGACGGGCCCGGATTGAGTTTAAAGACTCGGGAGTTTAAAGACTCGGATATTTACGATATTACCCCCGTAGGCCTATTGAGTTTAAAGACTCGGGAGTTTAAAGACTCGAATTATATTTGAGGCCTGGTTTGAGTTTAAAGACTCGGATAGACCTAGCAGGTTTGATCAGACTTGACATATGTGGAATATGTTTTTATGATATGATCTTAGCATATTTGTTATACTGTTTTATGTTGTGGTTTTCTGATACTTCGTTAGGCATGCATACTTTATTTTAAAACGGAGGGAAAAATCTTGTTGTTTTTCTTAATCCTTGTTGTTTCTAAATCGTGTTTGAAAATCTTATTTCTTTTAGTCCACTCACACTTTCTGGTTTTTAACTTTCCCTCCAGGTCGTGGTGATAGAGCTGGGGTGAACGTTGAGGCAGGGACCGAGGCATAGAGCTTTATGACGTTCTTCCGTTGCAATATTAGCCTAGTAGGACTTTTGTGCCTGTTTGTATAACGCTATACTCTGTACTACAGTTGTATTATATTTACTCGCTTGTCTGATAGTTATGCTTATGGTTATTTTGAGGTTCTTGTGGTACTTTAAGTGTGATTGTCAGACGGGAGCAGAATTTGTCCCGGGTATCGAGGTGATATTTGGAACGGGTCCTGACATAGAACAATAGCTGAAAACAATCTATATATAGTCTCACACCAGCCCTAACTTGCGTCCTAATTAGAATAGAAAAACCAGGTGGCAGGACCCGTCTCAAATCCCCCAAGATTAACTTGGGACGTGCCTATTCCCGTCTGACACGAAGTGTCAGACTAGGGATAATTCAGTCCTTAGCCCAACCGGGACTACCATAGACGCCAGGATCTGGAGGAGGAGTGTGATCTATCGGTCTCTGCTACAACCCGCATCCGCAATCAACCTGAAGGGCATTCAAAACATCAAAAGTCGTGAGTGGAAAAATAAAGAGTTTATAAAAACATTTTCACGAAAAGAAGATATTTATGCCCTTCACCAAAAAGCATGCATGCATTCGAAAACTATTTACCAAAACATTTACAAAACCAATAGGGCCTTGGCCCAAAACCGTAAATCAAGTACATAGGAACTCAGCCCAAAACTATTCTCAGTGAAATACCAGCCATAGAACACTGGGTCTCAGCCCTAAACCATTTTCCAAAACATAGAACACGGGGTCTCCACCCCGAATCACTTTCCGTGAAATCTCGTATGCATATACATATACATATACATATATACAACCCATCCTTGGCATCTCAGACGTGGGGCACACAGTCCCTAGGGAACAAATCCCTGATATCTATCACGATTCATCTATATAAGTATGCATACTACTCAGTGTCTCACTCCGAGTCTACCCTAAGGAATTCTCCCTCTAGAATGCTCTGTCTAACATCCGGGGTCTACGACGCCTGAATGGCTGTCTCCGGACCCAATTCAAGACCATATCATAACTTCCACTCCTGGAATATGCTCCATATACTGATTACTCATTCCGGGTAGTGGATCGTGACTCTCCAAGTCGACGGCTGGATGAGACCAATCAAATCATGTCGGAGGGTTTATACATTTTCTAAACACTTTCTTTCAAATCATGGTTCAACTGGGTCTCATACCCGAATCTCAACGGGATTCCTCGAATCCGATTCAAATCCACTTTCTCAGGCCTCGGCCTAAATCCACAGTTCAATAGGGTCTCATTCCCGAATTCTCATTTCTTAAACCAAACTGGGACTTAAGCCCGATTCCACAATCAATTGGGCCTCAAGCTCGATATCACTAATAACGGGGCCTCAAGCCCGAAACCATAACTCAACTGGGACTTAGGCCCGATATCATAGCTCAAATGGGCCTCAAGCCCGGATTCATAAACCACGGGGCCTTCGGCCCGATCGTATAACTCAAATGGGCCCTCGGTCCGATTTCTCGTCAAATCAAATGGACTCCAAGTCCGAGAGTTTCCAAATAAAATGGGTCTCATTCCCGATTTTATATTTCTAAATCCGAAATAATTTCATTTAAACCATCGTAGAAAGCATGGCACGTATAAGCGCCGTATAAAATTGAAACCTCGAAAAGCATGCAAACACGTCAATACTAGCTACCACAAACAAATGTGCTCATGGAATCATAAAACATGTTCATGAAAGCTTATAAAACATTTATGCATGCATTGAATTCATACAATACGTCCACTCACAGACCGTCCGAAACCGTGCCTCAATATGCGCGCCATACGTCCTTCCCGGGCCAATCACCATCACTGGGACTTCCAAACCTGTCCAAATAGTAATAGAGGGTTACTAACGACTTAAATAACCCCTTACTAAAGCCCCGTAATTTTTCGGAATTTTTAACTATTTTTAAAGTAGATCCTAAACCTTCAGACGTCTCAAACTATATTGAAACGGTGTCCGATCGACACGAAACCAGTCCCAAAATGTTCGTTACATCGAATAGATGATTTCACTTGTTGGAACCACTCCCAAGAAATGCTTCACGCGCCCCCACATGCCGCCCAAAGGGGCTTCCCGTGTGGCTCACGCGCCCTGCACAGTACCCATCTTCAACCTCCAGCCAAACCGGTCTGGTCGGTTCACTGGTTCAGTCGGTCCAACTTGACTGGCGTGACCGGTTTAGGGGTCTATCCTCCTATTTTTTGGTCCTTTTTTCTTCCTTTTGTTCACCAATCTTCCTAAATCCATCCTATGAATCGTTTTATGCAATCAAAACTAGGATCCAATCCTAAATCTTATGGCTTGAAGAATCCAAATAAACCTAAAACTTTCATTCTATGTTTAGGGCATAACCAATGGCTAAAACTTAATCCTAAGGGTTCTATTTGTTTCCTAAGATCAAGATAGGAAGATTTGTGGGTTTAGATTAGGCCTACTTAACTAGAATTGAAATTCCGTGGCTACCCACCGAAAATGCTTCATGGCCGTAATATGGCCGGCTCAGCCATCCTCAGCCACTTTTTGTGGCTCCTACACGACCCCAACAACCTCCCACAGCATCCCCCAATCATCCACTGACATCCTAAACGTCCAAAACCCAATTTCAAATTTGAAAGAAATAGGGGTCACGGTTTTTACCTTGGCCGTGAACTCCTATCGCCGTCCACGGCGGCCTTGCTGTTGCCACCACCTTCCCCCAGTCCAGTCATCATCCTCAAACCCTCTCCTGGCCTCACTCAAACTCAAAAGGGAGAGAGTAATGGTTTGGGGTTCATCAGATGGTTGGATTGGATGAACACAGACAGGGAAGGGATATGCATGTATTTGTTTAAGGGGAGCAATGGATAGGTGACACTTGTCACTCATCCATTGGCTTAAGGAAAATATCTGGGCCCCACTTAGGACAAAAGTCCACTTTCGTAAAATGTGCCACCGTAAATCGTTCCTCTAAACTTCTGTGACGTCCAATTTTGACGTACCGCCTGTCTACGAACTCGTAACGTCTCAATCTACGTAACGGTCCTTGGCCCTCGACCATCGGACCTACTGGGTCAAAAGTTAACTTTTCGCCTTCGTTTTGGGGAAAAATCGTAATTTTGTTCTGAACGTCTGTTAATCCTCGGCTAATTTTCGATTAATCTCACTAATCCGTCATTAAGTCTTAATTAATTCCGATAATTTAGGACGGGTCATTACACCAGGCCTAATCTTGAAGGGAGTCCAATTGCCGCAACTGATTGTTGTGAAGCCATTGTGGAGAACCTAGGGGTTACCAACTGAGTACTGCCAATGAGCACAATGGTATCGTTTCGTGGGTTGTACCCCTTCATGTGGTAGCTGATACCCTTATTTATCATTGTGGTGTTTTCCTTTCCTTTTTAACAATATAACCTAGAACAAGTATTTTTTGGTCTAGTTGACCTTTCGAATTTGAATGTTTCTTGGTGGTGGTTGTTGCGTGACTAAAGTATTATTACTGCTGCTACCTTTTTAAGCCACCCTTTTTTACCGTTATTAAAGTTGGTGGTTGGTTATCAGTTTGCATGTCTTTCTGGTCTGTGAGTGTATGCAAGATCAATCAGACGCTTGCATAATTGAAACAAGACAAGTGAAAAAGACACGTTTGTGACAAGTATTAGGGATTATGGAGCAAATTTGTACACATTATCGGCGTGCATGGTACCTTAAGTTACTTGGAGAGGCGATCAGAAAACGATGTTGGACCAGCCTTCAAGCGATAGCACATCGTGGTATTCTTTTGAAAATGCAAGTGGTAGAGGTGCTGGTACTTCTTGTGAGTATGCATAACTTGCCCCAATTTTTGTAGTGGAGACCTTTTAAAATCCATAATAAGGGGAAAATAGGCCATCCCTTTTTATTGATACCGTAGGTGGAGAAGGTGCTGTCACGGCACGTTATAAGTAGGGGGGGGAGATTGGCTCCCTCGCTAATTTACATAGTGGAGAACGTGTCATCCACGAAAGTAAAATAAAACATCTTTACTAGCCGTATATTAGTGATGAGTTAGTGATGCTGGAGGGAGGAGTGTGAGGGTGTGGGGCGAGTTGGGAAGAGCTAAAGTCATAGAGGAGTGTCGCCTAGGGAGGCGAGGAGGTGCTGGATGGATGTTAAGGCATTGATGGGGGACCACTACCTCTATTGGCCATGGGTTGCTTGATCATGATTATTGGTAGTACTGACGATGGTGTTGATTATTCTTTGGGTAAGGGCGGGGGCATCCTTGAAGGGTGGAGAGGAAGTATATACCAGGGCGGACGACTTCCAGAACGGTGTAAGGACCTTCCCATTTAGGGCCAAGAGTACCATCCACTAGCTTTCGAGTTGCGTAAGTGACCTTTTTGTGTAATAAACTACTAGGGTGGAAAGATCATGGGTTGACATGTTTGTCATAGTAGCATAACATCTGGTACTGGTAGACGGCAATATGCTGTTGAGCATGGGTGAGCTTTTCTTCAAGAAAGTCCATGCTAATGGCTTAGGTTCTGTATTCTAGTTGGCATCGAAGTTGGTGATGCAGTGCATTTGGAGGGCCACTTCCGTGGGTGCAACTATCTCGGAGCCAAATGCTAGGGAAAAAGGTGTTTCTCCAATAGAAGTTTGTTGGGTCGTCTAGTATGAGTAGATGGCTACATTAAGATGTTCTGTTCACTCTTCCTTGGTGGGGCCTAGTTTCTTCATTATGGTCTGTGTAAAGATCTTACTGATAGCTTCTACCCTGGGGTGCACTAGAGAGGCAAACTAGAGATTGATATCATATGCTACACAGAATTCCTCAAAATAGGCATTGTCGAAATGCAAATTTTATGTATGGTGATGGCCGTGAGTACCTTGGATTCAGCCCACATAATGTAATAATCAACGGTTACCACTGCGTATCGCTTCTTCTTGTGCCCTGGTGGCATAGGATGAATAAGGTTTAGCCCAAACTGGTAGGACCTGCTCTAAAAATGCTTTGATGACCATATCTATTCATGTTCCCATCTAACACCTTAATCAATGTACCTGAAATTCCTTGAACAAGAAATTTTTCTGATAAGGGATATATTTGTCTCAAAATACATGCCAACAAAATTTGTCCTCATGGGGTCATTGTCCAAATCCAACCCATTGACCCTAAGAATCAGAAAGATAGAACGTCAGATACTTTTGAGCTTATGTTTGATACATGGACCTTTCTTAACTTGATCCCGCCATTCTAGTACTTCAAGTACACATCTAAAGTCCCTTGGTATTAAATAGGTTTCCACCCAAACTTCCGTAAATTAGTGAGGTAGACATTTAACCAGAAAAGATTACAAAATAATGCCGATATATAGAAATGTACTCAAATGAAGTCCCAAGGCCCACACAAATTTTATCACTGCATTTGTAAGAAAGTGAGGAGAAACTTTCAGGTTGGCCGGAAGTCCAAAAACCACCACATACGCCCCCAACACACCGTCGTGGCTATCTGCTCATGGGCATTATGCGCCTTCAACCTCTAGCTAGGTCTGCGGGTCAACTCGAATCCTTGTAATGGGTACTCGCAACCCAATTTCCCAATTTCCTTCGATTCTCACCCTCAAATGATCAAACTTTCTCTAATCTCACCTAGGAACTCACTTAGACCTCAAATTTCATAAGCAAACACCTATTTAGGAAAGAATCATGGCCGTAAAATTCTCACGTCGCCATCGGACTTGGTCAACCTTTTACCATGGGTTCCCCACTTGGGGGATGGCATAAATTAATTCACCAATCAACATGGAACACATCCCCAACCTTGTTTTCCCTCGAATTTGTCCCTAAATTATTCCTCGTACAAGAAGAAGTGTACTAAAAACTTCCTCCACCATTCTTTGATTCAAGGCCACCGGTGACATTTGAGCCATCTAGGATTCAATCAGAAAATCAAGGACCACTATTCCATCGTAATCCCATGGTATCTTTACCCGTACGGTGGAGGCGGTAGCTCTTTCTCTTGGTTCGGTCTTCCCCCATTGAACCAGCCATAGATTTTCTCTATTTTTCTCGTCCTCCGTACACTTCATACCAGCCCCACTCAAAACCTCCCGCACGACACATACACATGTAAGGTGCCAGTAATCCCAACTTAAGGGTGACACGTGTCACTCAATCAATAGGGTGAGTCACAACAGCTGGTGATTCATCATATAATCAAAAAATACCAAAATGCTTTTAGAGCCTAATTTACTAAAATACTTTAGAATGTTTGACCCGTAACTCTTGCATACAATTTCCATTTTTTTTGTGTCGCTTGTTTACGGACTTAGAATTCCGAGGCCTACTTGACAGTCCTCAGGAAAGGTCCAAAAGGTATCCCGAACAAATAGTTAACTTCTGATCTCCTAGAGATAAAATTTTCAATTCCTAAACAATTTTACGAAACTACCCCAATTGCTAGGATGGGTCCTTACACCCACTATGCAAATGACTAGGGTCTAGTCATGGTGGTGGAGGCTGTGATCATTGACAAGGTATGGGAGAGAAATATTGGCATGGTTTGCAAGTGAGGGTGTTGGTCTAAGCATTAGCCTTCATGGTGGGCTAGAAGTATCCCTGGTGTACTGCGCTGGATACTATGGCGTGTCCAGAGGACTGACTGGCTCAAATCCCTCCGTCGATATCTTTGAACACAAGTAGGCCCTTCTCGAGTCAGTCCAACTCCGCTTTTCTTGTTTGTACAACTATTCCACCAACAAGGTCTGCCTTCCTTCCTATACTGCCACCTTGTGCGTAACTCTTACTGCTTCGGTTGGAAAACGAAGAAAGCACTGGTTATCTGGAGGTAGTTTCTATATAACGACGTATTTAAGGTGTTACTGCAGGGTTGCGGGGTGGTTCTTTCATATCAGAGGCATTGTGGTGCCAGGCCATGAACTCGGCTAGGCGGCCTCTGTGGATGAGCGACTCAATTTCATCCTACATTTATTTACAATTATCGATATGGTGGCTATAACTGCTGCAGTACATACAATAAGTGGTATTGTCCTTCCTTCCCTGGAAATGATGCTTAGGGTGGTTAGGGGTGTAATTGGTGTATGCTGATGGCTTAGGGTAATGATGGTCGGATAGTCGATTGACGAATTCCTGATCGTAATGTCACCTCCGTTCAGACTGGCCATGGTATGGGTTATTACCGTGGTACCCTCCACTGCCCTAGCCATGATCCCACCCTTGTTTCATTTTGGCTAGTGGTAGCGTGTGAGTGGTGCTCCTGCCTACATGCCTCATTGAGTTGTTTGGCTCTATTGTAGCTGGTGGCTTCTCAGAGGAGATTCTGGTGGGATCTTCGTCAGAGAGAAGAAGAAGTCGCCTGCATTGAGTCTTCCTATTTAAGCATTATGGGTGGTGGCGTTGTTGACTGCCACTCATTTCACGTACTCGTTGTTGAAGCATATAATATACTTTTTTAAGGGCTCTGATGGACCTTGGCAGACAGCACTCAAGCTGATTGTTGTGTATAAGCGATTTGAGATTATCATATATCACTCCAATAAGACTTTCGGGAGGTCAGCAAAGCAAGATATGGATTCAGGGGCTAGCCGCTTGAACCTGTTGCGAGCACGTCCCCATAGAGTGGTGGGGAACATGCAGCTTCATTTGTCCTTGTTAGCACCTCGACCCTTCATGGTGTATCTGAATGTTCCAAATGGTCGAATGGGTCCATAGAGCCTTCAAATGATGATATCACGAGGGGTTTGGAGTCGTCAATAGTTTCCATTGACAGTAAATCGTGCATGTAAGGTAGGATCTCTTCCTTAGGGTACTCTAGAGAACGAGTATAGGTTGTGCCTTTGGTTACCTCAACTATTCCCAAGCGGTCCCATGCGTCCCTTAGTTCTTTGTTCATGAGCTCTCGGAGCTTAAGGGTTATGTCATCCTTGGGATTTCTCGCTCAGCCACTAGTGCCTTTGCCTTCAAGGCTACTGCCTCCTTCTTTTACCGTAGGGTATTCTTGGTGTCTTATCCGATGGGAGGTGTTTCCAGGGCACTGCTATGAGGGTGGTCAGTTGTTGGTACGGCTAGGTCCACTGCCCTTGAGGTCTCGGCTGATATCGGGGCTCCAACAATACCAAAATGGCAATCTTCCATCCTATGTGTATGTTCCTTTATCTGCAAGACTTTCTCTTTGAGATGGTTGTGTTGGGCCTAGAAGATTTGGTTTTAAGTGTGCATCACATTTTGTAAGGTTTGTATGTTTTCCATCCGGGTCAAGAGCTCCATCATTCTTCTTTCTACATCCTCTATGTGGGTCTTCACCAGTAATCAGTTACTTTTTTTTTCTGTGGCGGGGAGCCAGGGCTTCTAAGCCATGAGATGCCTTGCCGGTTCAGGATGCGCTAGCTCTTCTTTTCCTTAGAAGAGAACTAGCCGTGGGTATTCAGTGAGAGTGAGTTCCCACATATGTCCCCAAACTATCGACGAGTGTGTCAGACCTTGACAAGTACAGGTCCCAGGGGGGTGGGACAATCTCCAAGGTGTTGTACGTGAGGTGATTATGACAGGACCCACCCCTAATCCCCCGGGATTAAGGGCTAAATCCTGCTCCCGTCTAACTTACGCATGACACGAAGGCTAAACCGACGTCCAACCTCCATGTGACACATAAGTCGGACAATGGATTCTCGATTCGACCGTCCAACAGCATCCAGACTTCCTATAGTGCACAAAATCTACTGTGGTATGTATGTGTGATGTCTCCGTCTCTCTCGACCAACAGCCCGCACCTCAACAAACTGGAGGGTATCGAAAACATGAAAAGACACGAGTGAACAAAAATAAAGTATAAGTTTATAAAACAGTTTTTAGAAAAGTACATTTTTACCCTCCACGCAAAAACCAATGCATGCATATCAATACATGTTATGAAACCATTCATAACAAAACCATCAATGAAAACCATTTGAAAACTGGAATCAAATCCGCTATTCAAATCTAGGCCTCGGCCTCAAATCACAAATCAATCTCAAACATGGGGACTAAGTCCCAAAACTCATCAAATCCAAATCATCTGGACCACTGACCAAAACATCTGAAAACCAGTGAAAAACATCAATCATGCAAGTTTGCTGAATCTCAAGTGCGCCCGAGTCTTTCAACTCAAAACCATGCGCATAATCAGGCCTTCCTGGGATATCAACGAGTCTTTAAACTCAAAACACAATCAACAGACCTCGCCGGGGGGGGGGGGGGGGGGGGGGGTAGTATCATATCCGAGTCTTTAAACTCAAAACATATCAATCCATGGCCCTCCCCCCGTCAATCAACCGAATCTTTAAACTTAAAACCAGATCCAGTGGTTTTTCTTTTTCTTTTTCCGAGTCTTTAAACCCAAAACCATTTTTCATTCAACTGAAAACCACAGAAAATCCACCTTCGAAATCCAGGAAGTCAGTGGATGATTCCGTAAGCTAGCATCCAGAACCATCGTCCCGAACCCAAATCCATATTTGCTTTCCAAGTCTCAAAACCAAAATTCGAAATCCAGTTTCAAAATCGAACGCTCATATATCGAAATCCCATGAACAGGGCTCCAAGCCCGAAATCACTTTTCCAAAATCCATTTCAAATCATCGAAATCAAATCATATTTCAACTCCCAAAATCAAATCATCAAAATCATAGTAAAATCACAACATCGATCGAAATCTCGTAAAACGTGCAATTCCGTCAAATATCTCGAAAATATTGAAAACCGTAAATCATCAAGATCATAAATCAAATCATAGAATCACGTAAAGGAAACATATAAAAACATATATGCATGCATCATAAGTTAGAAAGCAAAGTCCACTCACAGACCATTACGCCGTCGCCTCGATACACGCACACTTACTCCGTTCCTGGCCAATCTACTATCACCGGCTTTCCCGAACCTGTACAAATCCCATAACAAGGTCACTAACTACTTTATAAAGCTTATACTGTAACAACCCGTACCTGCAGAAAGGGTACAAATGTAATTTTGTAAAAGATTTGTATAAAAGGACGATTTTACCCATGTGAATAGTATGTCAAAAGTTGACTTTTTGATTTGCAGGTTGGATGAGCGTTGACCATTGACCGTGACGTAGTTTAGGACGTCATGAGTCCGTAGACAGGTGGCATGTCCGATTTGGACAATCGGAGAAATAGTTATGACGTTCGGAAGATTAAGGAAGTTACCGTAATTTTGACTAAATAGAGGAAAATGTTGACTTTTATTGGACTTTTGATTTTCACGTAGACCGAGGACCATTAGATAGCTCTCGACGTCCTGAGTACAACGTCAGGCGGCACGCTGTCATCGGACGTTGGACGGAATAGTTATGGGTCTGGAAAGTTGAAGGGCAAAATGGTAATTTTAATTCTAGGGGCATTTTGGTCTTTTTCCTTTAGGGCCAATTAGATAAGAGCATGTGGAATTAGTGGGATTGGATATTTGTACTGATGTCCATGGGAAATTGGACACGTGGAAGTGACCAGATGGTTCTAGGATTGTTTACAATAAACACGGGTGTAACTTGGCTGGTTTTAAACTGTGTGTTTTGAAGGCTGAAGAGTAGAAACAGAGAGGTGAGGCGGTGAGGATTGTGATCGATTCAGTGAGTGTGTGAAGTTCTTGTGAGTTGCGAGAGCAACAGAGAGAAGAAGAGAAGTTGGTGACCGGGATTGGGAGTGAAATCCTGCAAGAAACACGGTGGTCGTGAGGCTCGATTTTCAGGGAAAACAGAGAAGGCCGTGAGACTTGGTGGTGGTTGTTCCGTGTGTTGGTTCAATCCAAGCTGAGAGGAGGCTAAGACGGCTGAGGGAGACTCAGTGGACACCGTGGTACACGGCGGTGCGGACGGCGGAGGACGAATCGAAGGTAAGACCCAAATCCTCTATTTTTCCCGTTTTGTTCATTTTGAAAGTCGTGGCTTTTGGATTAGAGTCGAAGGAATTGGTGAGTGGTGTGAGACTCAGGAAGGTCCTAGGAATCGTCTGAGGTTGGTGCCGGGACGAGGGATGACCTGGGTGGCCGGAACACGAAACAGGGCTCTCGGGCAGTTTTGTTTCGAGGTTGAAGACGACAGGCTTAGGGCTTTGATTTCTAGATTTTAGAACTGTAAATGATTGCTGGGAACTAGACGAAGCTTGTGGGATTGAAAGGGTGGAAAATGGTGGAGGAATGAAGAAGAACCGGTCACGCCGGTTCAGTACAATCGAACCGGCTGACTCGAGGGAGACGATGATACTGTAGCAGCTCTTGAGGCCCACGCGCAGCCACTTTGGGCGGCGCGTGAGGGCGCGTGGAGAGGATTCTGAGGAACCTTCCAACATGGTTTTTGGTCTAAATGTTATAAGGAATCCATTGGGACAAGTCTCGGGAAAATCGGACGTTGTTTCGGGTTAGTTCGAGGATCCGGACGGTTTAGGGTTTAAATTTAAATAAATTGGAGAAATTAGGGTTAGCATATTTGAAGTATTTGTGACCCTATTTGGTGCCTATTGACAGGACGAGAGATGCCTGAGACGGTCGAGGAGCGCACGGAGCGCGATTGACACTTTTTGACTCATGAGTGGACTCTTTCTTTTCTTACGAGCATGCCTAACTACTTTTATTTATGTTTTATGATTTTAAATATGTTTTTATGCTTCTTAATGATGATTATATGTGGTTGCTATACTTGCACGTTTTTCGAGATATTTTCGGGTTTTCGCATGTTTTTCGAGAAAAAAGCTGGATTTCTGATTTTGATGCTAAGCTTTTGGGTTTTCAATCAATAAATGTTTTCTGATGGTTATAAATGGATTATGAGATATGATTTTGGTAATCAAGGTTTTGGTTGTAAAATCGGATTTCGAGATGCGAGATTTGATTTTAAAGTCGGAAAAGTGGAATTCTGGATTTGGGTTCGGAATGATGGTTCTGGACGCCGGAAGGGCTTCGGACCGGTGATTTCGAATTCAGGTTTGGATATGGATTTAGAATTTGTTTTCAATTGGTTTTGGATTGGATTTGCTGGATCTGGATATTGGGTTTAAAGACCCGGATTTTGATTGACGGGGGACGGGCCCGGATTGAGTTTAAAGACAAGGGAGTTTAAAGACCCAGATATTTATGATATTACCCCCGTAGGCCTGTGAGTTTAAAGACTCGGGAGTTTAAAGACTCGGATTACATTTGAGGCCTGGTTGGAGTTTAAAGACTCGGGAGTTTAAAGACTCGGATTACATTTGTGGATTTGGTTTTTATGATATGATCTTAGCATATTTGTTATACTGTTTTATGTGTAATTTTCTGCTACTTCGTTAGGCATGCATACTTTATTTTAAAACGGAGGGAAAATCCTTATTGTTTTTCTTAATCCTTGTTTGTTTCTAAATCGTGTTTGAAACTCTTATTTCTTTTAGTCCACTCACACTTTCTGGTTTTAATTTACCCTCCAAGTCGTGGTGATAGCGCTGGGATGAACGTTGAGGCAGGAACCGAGGCATAGAGCTTTACGATGTTCTTCTGTTGCGAGATTAGCCTAGTAGGACTTTTGTGCTTGTTTTGTATAACGTTATGCTCTGAATTACGGTTGTATTATATTTACTCACATGTCTGATAGTTATGCTTACGGTTATTTTGAGGTTATTTTGGTACTTTAAGTATGATTGTCAGACGGGAGCAGGGTTTGTCCCGGATATCGAGGTGATATTTGGGACGGGTCCTGACATATACTAAGTCCCCGTAATTTTCCCGAATTTTTAATTATTTTTAACTGAGGCCTAAAACCTTCGGACAACCCGAAACATATCGAGACGATGTCCGATCGACTCGAAATAGCGCTAAAATGTTCGTTACATCAAATACTTTAAAAGTCGTGTTGGAACCTTCCTCGAAATATGTGCCATGCGCCCACACGCGCCGCCCAAAGGGGCTACGCGTGGGCCTCAAACGCCAAGCACTGTTCATCTCCTACCTCTGTCCGACCGAGTTTGAATCGGTTCGGTCCAGTCCGGTTTAATCGAACCAGCGGTCACGGTTCTTTCTCATTTTTCCATCTTTTCTAATCCTATTGGTTCCTATAGTTTCGTCCTAACTTAACTAATCGATGTAGCTATTTAACAAGGAAGATTTGGGTCTGAAACGTACCGTCTCGATGCAAGATATAACGAAGGCTCTGCAACCCTGTTCTGCGACCATTCCCGACCTCCTAGAATCCTAGTTTTGATCTCAATCAAACTCTGGAGTCATTAAAAACAGAGCCCAAGCATCATAATCGATCTACAAGCCCTATAACTAACAACACCGATTTCGAATTTAAACAAGACTTCCCGGGAAACTCACTGTACCACCGCTATCGTTCACACCTGTGGCCTCCACTGACTTCCTCTTATCTCATTGGTCCTTTTTGAAGAAAAAACTACCAGTGCCCCGTCCTCTGTTCTGTTTCCATAGGGCCGTGGCCACCATCCACGGTGGCTTGCCACGGTGGTACCACCAGAGTCCTCAACTCTACTCCCTCTTCCTTTCTTGATCACACTTCAAAGGCAAAAGTTGAGGGTTATGAATTGAATCGGGGTGGGGTTCAGGGTTTACTCTGTTTTTTTTTCTTTTCTTGTGTTCCAAACCGTGCAACCCGTTTAAATTGTTTGCAAGGCGGTGAACAGATTTCTGCAATCCTCCAGAAGTGTACAAGTGTCCCAAAACCATTGGGTCAAAATTCCCAAAATAGCCACATGTCTTATGATTACCGGGCACAACTTTCAAGAAGAAAAATGACCAAACTGCCCTTGCCTTCACAAATTACCTTTTTACCCCTCGTACATTTAGTCCCATAACTAATTCATCTGAAGTCCAATCGACGCATACCGTCTGTCGTTGTATTCAAGACAACGAGACCTACCTAACGGTCCTCGAATTTCGTGATGATTCCAAGTCGTTTGAAAAGTCAACAAATTGCCCCTTTTTAAACAAATTATCGAATTGCCCCTAATCTTCTGAACATTATAACTTTTTCCTCAAACGTCGGAATCGGACGTGCCACCTGTCTATGGACTCTTGACGTCTTGAAATACATCACGGTCATCGGTCAAAGTCCATTTAACCGCCCGAATGAAAAGTAAACATTTTGGCCCACTCTAGGGGCAAAATCATCATTTTGCACCGTCCGTCCGAAAACATCCCACTAATCACTTATTAACTTCACTAATCCGTCATTAATCACTAAAATAATCCCTATTTCTGGAACGGGTCGTTACAGGTTAGGCTCCTTCCCATGGCGAAGAAGTATTTCTTACGCTGTAATTCTTCTCGAATCCTTCACGTGGATAAGCACTTTATCATCGTGGCAAGGAGTACTTAAGGAATTATTGAATAAAAAGGGAAGGAGAGGAAACACAAGGGAAATGTAGCTTAGGAACCAGTGTGGTTACGACCATTGTCACTCTGATGGTAAAGTCACTAAGCCTATCTTAATTTTTAAGAAGGAAGTGGAGAGAATGTTTACAAAATTCTAGAGGTATTTTCTTTCTTAATTTTAAGATCTCCCCTAGCGGTATTTTCCTGTGGGAACCCAGCCCAAAACCAATACATGTGGGAACTCAGCCCAAATGAAATTCATGTGGGTCTCAGCCCAAAACCAATACTAGTGGGTCTCAGCCCAAAACCAATCCTCGGCATCCCTGATGCTTGACATCCCAGATGTCGCAATCAACACCACTGTCACGGTTCCAAGCTACGCATGCTATCCAGTGTCTCAATCCCAAGTCTTCCCATGGTCCACCCAGGTCAATGACCCGCAGATTAATGACCCTCCTTGGGGGAGGTTTTAACCTCTGGCAATCCTGCTCCTGAGTCACTATACGAACCGGTCACTCAGTGCAATGACCCCTCGCAGGCAATGTCCCGTGACTACTCCAGGATACTACGAGACGTCTAGAGGAGACAACCCGACACTCTAGGATACTACGAGATGTTTGGAGGGCAACGGTTCGTGAGGATGGTATATGGAAAACCGTTTTACAAATCATCTCAAAACCATTCAAAGGGTTATGCCCGGGATTTCAATAACATCATCGTAAATCCAAATTCATTTGGGGTTCCTGACTCGAAATCACGTATATAAACCATAACTGGGCCTCATGCCCGAATTCGTAAACCAACGGGGCCTCTAGCCCGATCATATAACGAAAATGGGCCTCCAACCCGATTTCTCATCAAATCAAATGGACTTCAAATCCGATGGATTCCAATCAAATGGGTCTCATGCATGATTCCATATTTCCAAATCTAAAACCAGTTCATCAAACCATTATTGAAATATCAGCACGTATAAGTAAAGTATAAAACCATAAATGTCAAAATATGTGCAAATACGGAAACCCACGCATCACAATCATCATCATAGAAATCACATATGTAAAACATATAAAACAGTTATGCATGCATCACAATTTAGAAAACAATGTCCACTCACAGACCGTCCATGATGCGCCTCGATACGCACGACATAAGCCTCTCCCTGGCTAATCACCATCTCCAGGGTTCCCAAACCTGTCCAAATCATACTATAGGGTTACCAACTACCTTAATAACCTCTCATAAAAGCCCCCTAATTTTGCGGGAGTTTTAACATATTTTAAACTCGATCCTAAACCTTCGGACATCCCGAACTATATCGAAACGATGTCCGATCGACTCGAAACTTGTCCCAAAATATTCGTTACATCGAATAAATGAAAACACATGTTGAACACTTCCCCAAATAATGTCCCACGCGCCATCCAAAGGCGCTGCGCGTGGAGCTCACGCGCCACTGCACAGTGCATCTTCAATCTCAGGTGAACCCGGTCCAGACCGATTCACCTAGTTTTCGGTCTTACCGAACCGACGTGACCGGTTTTCCTTATTCCGACTACCAAATCAATCCCGTTTTCATCCATTTTCATTCCTAAACCTTTGTCTAACCCCAGGAATCCATTCATGTGATCAAAACAACGAAAAACGGCACAAAACCTTACCTTTTCGATTTGATCTTCATGACCCAAAATCCAGTCGCCGTCCAGGGCGTTTCCACCGTCCTCAACCTCCGTTTTTGACAGCCACATACTAGTACCAATCCCACAAACATCATCCAATCATCAAAAACCATTCAAAACGTTTAAATTCAAGAATCCAACATTTGAATTTTAATGGTTCTCGGGTTTACCTCTTCTGGTGGTCCCTTCTGCCGTCCCTGGCCTCCACTCAACCTCTCTCTCAACCTCACAGGGCCATCCATCGATTCAGAAAGGGAGATAGGGGGTTTGGGTTTCTTGGGTTTCGGGTTGGTAGGATGATGGAATGAAAAAGAAAGGGAATATAGATGCATGTATCTGTGTAATGGGAGCAATGGATGAGTGACACTTGTTACTCATCCATTGGGCCTGGGAAAAATATATGGGCCCACTCCAAATAAAAGCCAAGTCAACTGCCTCGTAAAATGTAGTTCCTCGAAAATTTTGTGACCCATAATTTTTCCGTCGAACGTCCTATTTCGACGTGCCGCCTATCTACGGACTTGTATCGACACAATCTACGTAACGGTCTTCGATCCTCGTGCATTGGACCTCTAGGGTCAAAAGTCAACTTTTTGCCCTCGTTCAGGGGAAAATTGTAATTTTGTTCTAAACCTCTGGTAATCCTAGACTAATCCTCAATTAGCCTAGCTAATCCATAATTAAGTCTTAATTAATCCCAAGAATATGGGACGGGTCGTTACAGTTTTGTTCTCGGGAGCTCACATGCAACTTCCCAGTGGGTCACCCATCTTGGAATTGCACCAGCCCCTACTCGCTTAACTTTGGAGTTCCCTAGGAATCCAAAACCACTGAGCTCCCGAAAGGCCTCACGTTGGATAAATGCGCACCCACACATATAAGGCGCATCCCCCAGATCCTTTCAGGCGATGTGGGATTGCTAACCATGACTCAATGACATTGGTCCTCACATTGAAGTTTAGGGTGTAGGGATGTGTGTTATCTCTACCACAAAGTTCTCTTAAATGGTGTGTAAGTTCCAAGATGACTAGACCTCCTATTCCGCTACATTGATGATAAGTGTCTTCTATTTTCTAGTTGTCCCAAAAGACCGGAATCTTTCTTGTCCAGGCGCTACCCTCGTTGGTAGGGAGCGGTACCTTTGTTGGTGGAAGTGGTACCTTTTACTCGAGTTGTACCCTTACTCTTATCCTCAACCTTGGTCCCTTAGGTGGGCTTGCTTGGTTCTGGTCTGAGTTAGGGTTTCATCCGTTCGTGGATCTTATGGGCCCTTAGTTTTATTGTTGAGCAGTCTCCTACCAAGTTCTGTTTGCTAGATTTCTTTTCATCTGGTGTCGGCTATTAACATCTCTAATACCTGCTGCAACAGTCACAACCTAGAATAAACTAAAAATCATGCGACCATATTATTCTCTTTTTATTCTAGGATGATTTAATAAATATACGGGGAAATAAACTTTAAAAGTAAATTGCATGATATTTTTTGCATTGTCAATAACAACAGGCTTCCGTTTTAGGGAAATTTATTTGTGATTGAAAATTATGAATTTGAGATCTCATCCTATTTAATAGAGTGAATAAGTGAACAAAAATATGACTAGATCAGTAATATTAATAATAAATATGGTGTTTTTTTTAAATCTTTATTTTTCATGTTCTTTTGTTATGTTAATACCCTACAATGTAGGTTGATAATCGAAAACATTTTCCTTAATTATCTTTATAACAAAAATCAATAACAATTTCACTAGATGATCACACTGTTAATCAAGTAATTAAATAATAATTTCAATAATCCTAAATTTTTTATAAGGAAAACGGCTTTTAAAATAAAATAAAATAAGAGAAGTAGAAAATCTAGATCTTGGAATTTGAAGGGCCGCAATTTTGTTGTTAGATGGAATTAAGATCTGGATACATATTACTAACTAGGAAGTGAAATTTGATAATAAAGTTGAATTAAGCCATAAACTTTTTGTGAGTTTATATTAAGGGTGGTAATTTTTGACACGACTCGAAACCCGCACAAAATTTATCTGGGTCAATCCGCACGATTAAAATTTCGGGTCATTTTCGGGGCAACCCATTATGACCCGTTTATTAAATGGGTAGGTTTCAGGTCAACCTGTTAACCCATATAATGACCTGTTAACCCGTTTAATAAATGGGTAGATTTCGGGTTAATAGGTTAACCCGTATAATGACTTATATATTGATCCATTTAATAAACGTGTCGTTACTAACCCATATATCTACCCATTTACCTACCTACATATCTATTAAATTTTATAATTTAAATAGGTTAAATATGTTAAACGGGTTAAACAGGTCAAAGGGGTCATAGGTTAATTGGACTTTGAGTATGACTTGTTTATTAAATGGGTTAAACGGGTTACACGGGTCATTAACTGGTCGGGTTCGAGTTGGATATTTTTGACACGATTATTAAACGGGTCGGATTCAGGTTGTGTATAAATGGGTAAAACAGAATTCATAACACGACACAAATTCAACACGATACAATCTATTGTTACCCTTAATTTATATGTGTGGTCCCTCTCGCTTTGTGTCGTGGTACCTATGATATAAATAATGATAATGAAGTCTGAAAAAGGAAAATAATAACAATAAGGAGGAAAGTACATGGAAAAGTCAATATCAAAATATGAAAAATTAAGAAATGACAGTGAGAAATGGAAGACGATGTGATAAAATAAAGGGAAAGTGTTTTTGTGGCGGACAACAAATCCACGTGGCTCCGCATTCGCTTAATTGCTTTCAGCGATTCTGCCCTCATTTTTAGATTCAAATTTTTTTTTTCATTTCATATAGAATATAGCACAGCGAAATACCATCTTTTTTTCTTTTATTTTTTTTGTAAATAAACATGTGTGAAGCCATAAAACATTAAAAAATTGTAGAGCTGTCACGTAGCTCATAATTTCTAAAATGATCAAATTGCTACTAGTAATAATACTATTGATTTGTAGACACACACATTAAATAATCTATTTACTAGCTAAATACGTTATTTAATTGGGTTAAAAGTGTCTGTGATATTAATATTCTCCCGAAAAATTAATTGTCATTATTCTTAATAATGGACAATTAATATTAATATTAAATCACAATAATTATCATTATTACCATAATGAGCCATTATTATAATTATTAAATAATATATTTTATTATAAATATATTATTTATTAATTACATATTCAATCGACGAATCAGAACGCTCTGAGGCTCCCAAGGATTTCCTATAAATAGTGTATCTCATTTCACTTTCCAGGTTGAGATTTCTCTTTCGAAACTAACTTAAGTATTGGAGCGTTCTTGGTCGAACAACCCCTCGAGTCTCGATCATTGAACGATCGATAGCTTACCGTTTGCTCGTTTGCAGGGATCCTTGATTCTTTTGAGTTTAAAGGACAAATTATACTTCAACAATTGGTGTTTTCATTGAGAGCTTGAAGATATTCAAGAAGAAGCTTTCACGATGGTTCATTGTTCATCTTACTTCGTTCATCATTCATAACGTTGTTCGAACATCTTGAACGTTATTCATCGTTCAACAACAACTTTCCATTCATGACTCATTGATTCAGCATGGCTAGGGTTCGATGATCTGTTCGATCAGTGAGAGCAGGCGTTTCTGCCTCAACTGCTCAGACAAGAAATCAAGCTCAAATAGAGACACCGGACGAACGCCCAATTCGTCCCCGACGTGTGTCCATAAAAACACCCATGGAGACGCAGGGAAGGATGCCACTGTTCAGTTTCGCAGAGTACCCTTCTCCAACAACCCAAGTGCCTGCGCTAGGGGAAGGAACTTCAACCTTGCAGCAAATAAGCGGGTGGATGGTGGGAGGAACATCAAGGCAGAGTCAGCCTACTGCAAACATGGGTCTGCGGAATTTCCTAGATGGGCGCCACGACATCTCAGGGAGGAGTCACCACCAATCTCTCCAGGAAAACTTGGCACAACAAGTAGAAAGGTTGAGCAGCCAAGTTCACAACTTCAGTCGGAGCTCTTGTAGCTCTTAGCAGAAAGAACAGCCCAAGAACTAGAGAGACATTCCACTTCACGTGGAAAGCAAGAGAATGTTCTAAGGTGTCTAGGGAAGGAAACGGTCTGATGTCAAACAATGTCTCGGGACACCTCGCTAAGTGACATCCGTAAAGAAAAGAGCCCACAACGCCCAAGGCCATCTGTACATAAGCGGCTTGGAAGTAGGGTCGGGACAACTTCACGGGTGGAGTGCTCACATAAGAGCAGGAAGGAACGTCAGATTCCACATAAAGCCCCAAGACAATCTTCCCATAGCAGTGAGGGGGAAGATGATGCTTACTCACCAGGGCTACCTCAGAGGTCAAGGGGAGAGGTTTGAGGAGGTTCCCGGTGGATAACGCACAATGACTCACCGCTTCAGTGGGGTGCACTGCTAGCTGATGACGTTCAAAGGGTGTTGGACCGGCACCTTCGTATTCAACGAGATGGCGATCTAGAGGATGATCTGCGTCGTCAGATTCAGTTATCCACACCCTTCGTGAGGGATGTTGAGGAGGAGCCATTCCCTCAAAGGTTCGCACAACGAAACTTCAATCCGTTCAACGGAATTCTGACCTAGTGAAGCACATAGACTACTACTGGGGAGTCATGGTCCCCATTAGACACAACGACGCACTCATGTACAAGGTGTTTCAAGCCTCCCTGTAAGGCCAAGCCATGATATGGTTCAATCACCTCCCCCGGAGGTTAATTGCTTCTTTTGAGGAGTTAGCTCTGGCGTTTGTGAAGGAGTACCCACAACATTCGGACAGTCTAAGTAAAAGATAACCATCTCTTCACTGTCCGAAAGAGGGCAAAAGAGACATTCTGGTAGTACATCCGGAGATATTGCGAGGAGAAGTCCCAAATTGTCGGCTGTAGCGACCTTGTTGCTGCAATGGCGTTCATGCATGGGCTTCCCCGGGACAGCCAGCTCTACGGAGACATCATCATGAGTAATGTACAAAGTCTCACCAAGATGCTCTCTCTGGCAGAACAGCATGCATGCTCGGAGGATGAGAAGAATGCTACCCATGCACAGGATCATGTTGGGGCGAGCGAGAAGGCCTTCAATAAGGATGAGCCCCATGGAACGTTTGCATCTGGAGAGTCCAACAAGCGCAAAGTGGGTCAGTCCACCCAAACTCCGTCTGTGGGAAAGCCTAATTTACAGTTGTCTTTGCTAGTGCATCAGATCCACAACGAGATAAAATACAAACCCTGGTTCAAGAAGCCAGAACAAGTCAAAGGCGATCAAGAGAAGGCCGATAAGATGAAGGGGTGTGCCTACCATGAGTGTTATTGGGATAACATCGGGAAATGCATATCTTTCGAGAGAATGCCAAAGGGAATGCCACAGATCGGTCCGCTTACACAGAACCTAAGGAGCTAGCATCAAAAGTGATTCGCATCAACTAGCTGCAAGTCAAAAATAAAGAGACATAGAAGTATATGAGGCTTTCAAGTTTTCTTTTCAAGTTGTCTTCTAAATTCAAGTACCATACATTTGAACTATCAATAAGATTGAAAAATTATTCTAAATTCATACAAACATATTTGTACATCATATAAAATTTTCAAAACTTATTCCCTCTAGCATCAAAGCCTTCGTCATCGAAGCGACCATGTCTTTGCCTTACAAAGCACCTAACCCTTTGCCATGTGAAGCATCCAGGCCTTCGCCATGCGAAGCATCCAAGCCTTTTCCATGGGAAACACCCAAGCCTTCATCATATGAAGCACCCAAGCCTTCATCATACAAAGCACCCAAGCCTTCGCCATGCGAAGCATCCAAGACTTCGCCATACGAAGCACCCCAAGTCTTCGCCACGCGAAGCGCCAAAGTCTTCTCCAAGCGAAGCGCCCAAATCTTCGCCATACAAAGAGTCCAAGTCTTCGTAATGCGAAGCACCCCAAGTCTTCACCATGCGAAGCATCCAAGACTTCGCCATGCGAAGCATCCAAGCCTTCGCCATGTGAAGCATCCAAGCCTTCGCCATGCGAAGCATCCAAGCCTTCATTATATGAAGCATCTAAGACTTTGCCCTTACAAAGCATCTAAGAGTCGCCGTACGAAGCATCTAAGCCTTCGCCCAGTGAAGCATCAAAGCCTTCGCCATACGAAGCAATCAATACTTCGCCACGGGAAGCGACCAAGACTTTGCCATGTAAAGCACCTATGCTTTCGCCATGAAATGCAATTCAACCTACGCCTTGCGAACGCCTTCCTCTAGGAAGCACACAAAGCCTTCAACCAAGAAGTACTCAAAGACTTCCACTAGGAAGAACTCAAAGACTTTTTCTTGGAAGCACTTCAAGCTTTCTAATAAGAAGCAAAAGCCCTTCCTTGAAGGAAACACCAAAACGAACGCTAACCAAGTTAGCTGGAACATGTCTCCTGCTGGGTTGTCACACGCCTCCCGTCGAGTGATGAGACTCCTCACCTTCCTCGTTAAAAGCTTCGATGTTGCCTCCACATGCACTTGAAGATGACAAGTCTGTGGATGAACCAAGCTCATCTATCTTCCAGGCACCACATGCATGCTCATTGGAAGTATGCTTCGTGCAACACTTTGAGCTCCAACTAGCCCTTGCCTTACATTCTACTATGTCTTGATCCTCGTGTGTCATACCCTTCTATCTTCCAAGCACCACATGCATGGTCCATGTCCAAGCTTTCTGCCTTCAAATATGCAATAACGTGCACCATCTGAAGCTTCATAGGGGGCATGATCGATCCTCCGTCTTTATGCTCCACCTTGTAGTCACCCCATTTTGAGGTCAACAAGACCTGGAATGTCAGGTCTCTAGAAGGTCCTCCGCTAGCTAAGAAAACTCCTCTAGAAGCTTCATTCACTCCATGGCACCACATGTGTCAGGACCCAATCCTCCTCGGTTAGAACCCGACTCTAGCACGATATTGTCCGCTAGATAGGTGTGTGCCTACACCTTTAAGGCACATCACCATTCCCTTCCCAGACCATTCCCCCCTCGCAGGAATGTTAGATCGTTCACCGTCCCCTCCAGGACACGGGTCTTACAATCCAGCCCCTTAGGGCCCAGCGTCCTCGCTGGCACACTTCCCGGTCGGGGTCTGGCTCTGATACCATTCTGTCAGGTCCCAACCCTCCTCGGTCAGAACTCAACTCTAGCACGATATTTTCCGCTTTGGGTCTCATTGCCCTTGCCCTCACGGTTTTGTTTTCGGGAGCTCATGGTGGAACTTCACAAGGGGTCACCCATCATGGAATTGCACCAGCCTCAAGTCGTTTAACTTTGGGGTTCCAATCCCCCCCAAAGCTATTTGAGCTCCCAAAAACTCTCGTGCTAGATAGGTGTGTGCCTACAACTTTAAGGCACACCACCATTCCCTTCCCAGACCATTCCCCCCTCGCAGGAATATGGGATCATTCACCGTTCCCTCAAGGACACGGGTCTTACAACTTGCACTTCACCTCGCGTTATGAGGTACCTTGCTTGGCCTTTCACTTTGGCACGTATCCCCTTGCATTCCGACGTGCCTAACTTCAAGTCATGGAGTGCCTTACCTCTTGTGGATGAAAGCCTAGACAGGTCATGGTGCACCTTGCTCCCCATGTTTCAAACTATCCTATCCTCCATGCACCAAGTGAAT
Source organism: Prinsepia uniflora (assembly GCA_032719365.1). Classification (NCBI taxonomy): domain Eukaryota; kingdom Viridiplantae; phylum Streptophyta; class Magnoliopsida; order Rosales; family Rosaceae; genus Prinsepia; species Prinsepia uniflora. Next base: position 56,834,828 of record CM064868.1, on the reverse strand, counting down.
AGTCTCTTGGAAGAACACCTTATGTCATTCGATGCATCACCTCCTGCTCCAACCTTGCCTTGCCTTGTATTGTGCCACACTAAGCCTTGGATGTAGAGTACCTCGCATCGCACTTGCAGCATCCCTCGTCTTTTAGTTGAACCATGCCTTGCCACGCAATTGTAATGCACCCTGCATTGGGTTGTGATACTCCTCACTTCGAATGATGGAATTCCTCACCTCTCCCTATTTGAAAGCCTTCATGCATCATGGCATATCGCTCCCAATGTGCCGAGCTCTTCAATTCGTGAAACGCCACGAGCGTGTCAATTGGATAGGCATCTTGATGTCAACTCACCATCTCTAGAAGTCGGAAGCTCTAGTAAAATTCAAGACACACAACTAGCTCTCTCTCCAAGCGGCAACACTACTTTTTATTCAGCAGCACGTGCAGGGCCCTCCCACTATGTTAGCAAAAAATAATTCCTCAGTAGCAACCAACGACAACTCTCCAAGAAGCAAAGCTCTGTAATTCCTGAAATTTGAAGCACGCCAACAACAACTGTGGCGCATCAGGTCCTCCAATCTCCATCAACCAACTGGAAAAGGCCAAGCCTCTCCGCGGTTTGGGCAAATAACATCGGGTGGAGCTCTTACAGCTCTGTTCTACGACAACACTCGCTAGTTGTGACTATGAAACAACAAAGGACAAAAGATATTTTTATTTCTTCTCCAACACCATGCATCCCACCGTCCAGAAGCCCATCTACTCCGCCAACTCTTCGGGTCTTCAGCAAAAGGCAAATTTCAATTTTTCTTAAAAAAGACCCATTAAATAATTAACTTTTACCCAAAATATTAATGGGTGGTTAATTATTATTTAATTCATCTACCGTTTTTCTTTCCCACCAATGGTCAAGGAAAACAAACAGTTTCAGGAATAGAGGTTACAAAACAATTAAGTGGATGCATTTCCTCCTCACAAATGGAAAACTAATGAGGAGGTTTAATTTTTATGAAATGGAAGTTATACTTCCATTTCATAAAAATTAAAATTCATATACATAAGAGGTTTTATTTTTTGGAGTCGCAAAATCCAAAAAATAATTAAAGAACTAATTTCAGACGAGTCATTAAACAAATGCAATTGAGAAAGCACTTCTCAATCGCATATCAGACTCCGAGCCAAACGTATACATCAACTTGATATAATTCTGAACCAACGGAATTTTATCAAGACAAGACCAACACAAGACAAAATTGAGACCTACTCAAACAAGATTTACTGTGACTACCAATTACCTACTTCCCTTAGGATTCCCTGAATTCCTAAGCGAATGGGGGCATTTGTGGAGCCATAAAACACTGAAAAATTGTGGAGCTGCCACGTGGCTCATGATTCCTGAAATGATCAAATTGCCCCTGAAAATAATACTATTGACTGTAGACACCCACACATTAAATAATCTATTTACCAGCTAAATATGTTATTTGATCGGGTTAAAAGTCTCCGTGATATTAATATTCTCGCTGAGAGTTAATTTTCATTATTCTTAATAATGGAATATTAATATTAATATTAAATCACAATAATTATCATTATTACCATAATGATCCATTATTATAATTATTAAATAATATAGTTTATTATAAATATATTATTTATTAATTACATATTCAACCGACCAATCAGAACACTCGGAGGCTCCTAAGGATTTCCTATAAATAGCGGAGCTCATTTCACTTTCCACGTAATTCAATTCAATGCTAGTTAAGCTCTTGAGATTTCTCTTTCGATGCTGACTTAAGCATTGGAGCGTTCTTGGTCGAACAACCCCCCGAGTCTCGATCATTGAACAAACGATAGCTTACCGTTTGCTTGTTTGCAGGGATCCTTGAGTCTTTTGAGTTTAAAGGATGAATTCTGCTTCAACAACATGTATATTAACACCAAGGAGAAAAAAAAAACCAAAGAGCACAGCAAGCTACAACTAGCCAACATCACCAAAGCAAGCAAGGCAACAAAAAAGGCAAATTCCCAGATAAGGCACCAACCATTAAACTAAGTAGCAGTGGGAACATTCCAATTGCAACGAATCATAGACCAAGTAATTGAGGAAGGATATAAAACAACACTTAAGTCGAATCTAACCAAGTCAAAAATATCTTGATTGACATGTCAAGGGGGCCAAATTTATTTTAACATACGATTATTGTGCTCTGAGAAAATAACATAAACAGTTGCACCCAAAACAAGACAACTTGACACCAAACTAAACTGGCTCATCCAACCTCCTCACTCTGTTAAGTGTGGACAATCTCCCACGAAGAGCATGCCACAAAATAAAAGTCTTCTTAGGAATCACCAATGGACACCAAACTAAACTAGCTCATCCAACCTTCAAACCAACCTCTCTGTAGCAGTCCCAAATCATACTAGAAGAAAGGAACTTTGATCCATCTGGATTCCACATAAATGAGTATTGCCTAGAGCCCAATGGAATACCACCCTTTCCCTAGCAATAACCGACACAAACCAATTATGAATAAAATTCCAAACACAATTGGTAACGATCCAGACCAAGAGAAAAGGTAAAAATGAGGTAAATTACGATTTTACCCTTAAAAAATTCAAAATGTTGACTTTTTAATTGGGATATTTGTTGAGAATTCCAAGAAAGCCATTATGAAGGTCTCGACCTCCTAGATACATAGACATGCGACACATCAAAAACGAAGTTCGGATGAGTAAGTTATTAGCTTAGAAAGGTCAGAGGCATTTTTGTAATTATACATAAAAGGGTATTTTGATCATTTGACAAGGATCTAAAAGGTTCTAAAGCCTTCCACAACCTTCTACATTTTTCCTGCCTAAAAATCTTGTCACCGACATACACAAGTATATATATGTGTATATAGATGTGTTTGGTAGAGGGATTTTCGGGGCAGCATGGCCGAAGCCATGAAATACGTCCACCCAGGAGGAAACTCAGAGAGAACTAGAGGGAGATGCAGGAAAATAGAAGGAAAATAAGGAGAGATAGATTAGAAGAGAGAACAGGGAGAAATAGAGGGCAAAACGCAAGGAAACCGCGAGGGTAAGGAAGAACCCGTGAAGCCTTGTTTAGAGTTTTTGGGTTCCAGGCCAAGAAACTCGGAGATGAGGAAGTTAACGTCTTTTTAGGGGCCCTGGGATTGATTTAGGGTGAAAAGGGGAGGTTTTGGACACGAGGAAGGACTAGGGGACGTGACTGGAAAGCTGGGAAGCCATGGCCGCGGGGTAAAGGTATGTATACTTAACCTTTAGTACCTTTTATGTTGTTCTGACTCCATAGAAACGTTTCTGGGCTTCCAACAATGCGAATTCGTATAAAGAACTTGGAATTTGGATGACAAACAATGAAGAAATATCTGGGTTTCGCTCGCGAGTCACCGACCCGCTTTGCAGGAATCGAGTCAACCCGGTTATGAGGTTGACGATGAACGGTGATTTACTCCAAATCATTGTAGTTGGCGTGTGGCTCCCACGCGCAGCCAGTTTGAGAGGCGCGTGGAGGTTTTCTAGGGAGGGTTCCAACATGAAAATTTTTCCTTATTAAATTCTTAGTTTATTGGTATAAATTCTAGGAAAATCGGTTATCATATGAATATGTTTTGGATTTATGAAGTATTATGTTCAATTACTTAACTTATTAATAGTCTAGGAAATTAAAGGATTATTAAGCTTAGTTATGGCTAAGTGTTTGGTGACCTAACAAGATTATTCTTAAGGATAATTGATGGTTCTTGGTGGTCTGAGTAATATTATGGCTAAAATGAATGATAAATTGAGGGAATAAGAAGAGGAAGGATTGATTATTGAGCACTACGTAGGTAATAAGTAATATTGGAATAATAGTTATTTTAATTAGAATAATAGTTATTTTAATGATAATAAAAAGTAAACGTACAACCAATTAAGGACGAATTATAATTCCTTAGTGCCGAGGTAAGTTGGTCAGATGTGGACAGCACCCCACACGAGATGGTGTCAGTTTGGTGTATACTTCAATTATTTGGTAAAATTTAAGATAGAAAAATCCCTTGTCTGACCCGAGATGTCAGATGAGAACAGGGGTGGTCCGGTTTTTCTATAAATAGGGATAGGTCCTGTTAACTTGGTAGCAGAGCATAGGTATTGAATATTTTAGTATGAAGTAAAGAATAAGTGTGGAATTGGGCCTAAGAGTTGAAGTTGTAACGACCCGTCCCGGAATTCGGGATTAGGTTAGTAACTAATCATGGTTAATGAGGGTTAATCGGTGTTTAGTTGGGCGAATTCGGACGAACGGTGCCAAATGACCGTTTTGCCCCTGGTTATGGGCAAAACGTTGACTTTTATTCGGGCGGTCAAATGGACTTTGACCGATGACCGTGACGTAGTCTGGGACGTCACGAGTTCATAGACAGGTGGCACGTTCGATTCCGACGTTCGTGGTGGAAGTTATGACGTTCAGAAGTCCAAGGGCACTTCCGTAATTTGGACGAAATAAGGGAAAATGTTGACTTTTTGATCGGGGGGTCCGACGGCCGAGGACCAAGGATCGTTAGGAAGGTCTCGATGCCCTGAGTTCGTAGATAGGCGACACGCATCGATCGGAGTTCAGTTGACCAAGTTATGGGTCTAGGACATGTGAGGGGCATTTTGGTAAATTGTCATGAGAGGGCAAAATGGTAATTTGGCTGTGGGTTTTGGGACAGCCGTGTATGGCACTGTGGGGTACTTTCCAGGCGGCAGAGCACGGGTGGTTTTGTTTATGGGACATCTGCTTGGACTTAGTGTTGGCAATTGTTAATGTTTTGAGTGGGTTGATCAGTGCACGGGTGCAAATGTGGGTTGAGCCGGCTGCTGGTGTGTCCGAAAACTGGGAGGAAGAAACTGAGATTGTCCCCCACGCGTGGTCGATTTCCCAAGGCCATTGGAAAGGTGAGTGCTGGTAAATTCTTTAGGTGGAGTGCGGACAGTGGGACAGAAGAGTGTGCACGACGTTGATGGTGGTGGTGTGGGGACTGTCAACTGGGCGGTGAGCTTGAATTGAAAAACGGAAAACAGAGCACCATGGATTGTTTAATTCATTGGAAGGCTTGATCAGCGCACATGTACATTGGTTTTTGTTTAACTGAAGGGGTTGATCAGTTCCTAGGACGACTAGAAAGGAGAGTGTGGGAAGCCTTTTCGTGGGGGGAGCATTGAGGGCCAGAGAGGAAAAACCGAATCGGGAGATTGCAGAAAATGGAGGGAAATTCGAGTGATCAATTGTGAGCAGTGAGGACCCAAAATCATATCGAGCACAGCTTCCTGGGCTTGTTCCGGACGCAACCACTCAAAAATCGAGTGGGATTGGTCGTGTTTTGACCCCAGATTGAAGTTCAGTTTCTGGGAACAGGTCGTGGTGGAGTCCAGATGGTTGGAGGCTTGAGACATTGGAATTGAGCTTAGGAACATGTCCTTATTGATCCGTAGCGATGCTACTGAGTAAAGCAATTGAAGAAAACGATGTGTGTTGCTACACTTCCAGTGATGAACAGTGGACGGTTGTTCGTCGGAAAAGCGAACTTGGAGTCGTGGTCATGGAGGTATGCTCTTGTGAAATTGAGTTCACAATCATCGTGAGGGTGAGTCTACGGTGCTTCCTAACTGATCAATTGAAGGAAGCAGTGACTGTTGTGATGAATGGGGACTACGAACCCGATTAGGACCCGTATTCGATTGAGCTGGTTTTAGGCCATGTCGACGTGAATGAGTAAAGCAGAACTTAAATTAGGTCCATTTCAATGTTATCTAAGAGTTTAATTGAAGGATTTAAGTGGATATTTGCAGGGATTGAATCGGGTCTAGATGCGGGTCGCACACCCGTTTTACAGTGGAATCGGGTGAGGAAGGTGACCGTTGGAGTTACTGTAGCTGGCGCGTGACGGCGCGTGGGACGTTTTCTCAAGGTGAGTTCAAAACGACTTTTGTCCTACTCAATGTAACGAACTTTTTAGCGTTGGTTTCGGAATTTTCAGACACTGTCTCGATGTTATTCCGAGGGTCCGAAGGTTTAGGTTACATTTTTAATTAACGATTGATTTCTGGAAAATTATGGGGAATTAGTATGATGTTATTTGAGACCTTAATGACCCAGGAATGTGTTTTCGGACAGGATTTGGAATTTCTGGAAATATCGGAAATTACGGGCATGCGTGTGGCGCAAAACCGAGCCTTAAGGATGGTGTGTGAGTGGACGTTGCTTTCAAAAATTTAACGCATGCATAAATTATTTCTATGATTTTATGATCATGATTATAAGTTGTGGTTGGTTTTGATTTCCGTATTTATACGTATTCGATTCCCGTATTTATACGCATTTTTACTATACATGTGATATTCCACGTATTTCGAGACTATGGTCACTCGTATGCTTAATGATGGTTTAATGGAAGAAGTTATATGAAATGGGTGTAAAATGATTTAAGAAGGTTGTTTATGATTTGCGAGTGTGACTTACGATTTTGACACGTGTTTCGAGAAAGTTCCGGATTTGCACGTTTTACGAGATTTTAAGTTATTGTGATTTGATCACTGTTGATGTTTGAATTGTGGAACTAAAATGAGACTTGTGATTTTGAGGATTTTAAATGTGGGTTTTGAGTATGTTTTGCTTGGATTGTGATTTTGGTAATTATGATTGTGGTCTTGATGTTCGATAATGAGATTTGAGAAATGAAGTGATTTCAAGGAATTAAAATGGATTTTGAAAAAGGTGATTTCGAGCTTGATGCTCGGGGCACAAAAGTAACTTTGATTTACGAGATTTCGGTTGTCGGAATTAATAAAACAGATTCTTGGTTTGGGTTCGGGATGATGCTTCCGGAGCCGGCTTACGGAATCATTGTTGCGAATTCGAATTCGGGAAAGGGAAAGGATTTAATAAAGTGATTTGTTCTGATTTCGCATGCCCCGTGTTTAATGATAATTTGATTATGTTGGGAAGTATGATTTGGGAAAATGAATGTGGAAATTCGGACCATGGGTCCTGTTGTGAAAAATGTGATTTCGGGATGGACCCCGCGTTGTTGTGATCGAAAAATGTTTTGGGTTTAAAGACCCGCTGAAAACTGCTTTGGGTTTGAAGACCCGTTGTTGTGTTTGAAAACTGTTTTGGGTTTAAAGACTCGTTGATATGTTCTGAGTTTAAAGACTCGTTGATATCCCGGGAAGGCCTGTTTATGCGCATGGTTTTGAGTTTAAAGACTCGGGCGCACTTGATATCCAGCAAAATGATTGACTTGTGATTTATTGATGATTTCTGACGTTTCAGTTGAGTTGGGCAGTGGCCCGGTATATGGTTGTTGGTTTTGGATCATGTTGTGCACTTGGTTTTGGTTCGTGGTTTCGGGCTGCGGCCCGGTATTTATGGTTACGGGCTAAGACCCGATGGTTGAGAAAGGAAAAATGATTTTGAGGTTTATACGAGTTTTTCTTTATGTTGAAATTTTGATACACAGTTTTCCTTATGTGGAAAATCTTGACCGATTTGCGAAACGATTTTGGTATGCATGCATTCGTTTTTACGCGGAGGGTAAAAACGTTTGTTGTAACTGTTTTGCTAAACTGATTTATTTTTGTCCACTCACACCTTTTGGTTTTTATTGAACCTCCAGGTCGTGGCGCGTTGTTCGAGGCTGTACGAGGGGCGGAGGCATGAGTAAGTACGTGTGGCTATCCCTGGTTTGGCAATTACTAAGGGTGATTTGGGATTTTCAGTCATCTTGCCAGACGGGAGCAGGACCGGACACAGTCATCGATGCCCCTTTCGGGGGCGGTCCTGTCAATTTGGTATTCGAGCGCTAGGTTGCTGATTCTGTTGCCGCATCATGCCTCCAAGCGTAAGCCTCGTGCGCGACCTGGTAGTGAGACGAGTAGGCGAGTGTGTTTGGGACCTCGTGTTAGATCTCGGGTGAGATTGACCCTGGTCTGAGGGTCAGATGTCGGGTAGTGAACGCTGTGAACCGCGATTTGTTAGACGTAGAATTGCGTGGGTCGCAAGGACGAACGAGACCGGTGGCGGGAAGCCTGCAATTTTGTGAAAATTGTACTTTCTCTTGGGCTCTATTGGTTGAATAGGAAGTGGTTGAGCATTGGATATTGCTCGGGGATTGGGTATGTCAGTGACGCCATGATTGGTTAGGTATGAGATTGGACTCAAGAGGAGTCGAGATGTGGACGTGGGACTTACGATGAGTCAGGATTTTGGGCTAGGAACGTGAGATGAGTCATGATATGGTGTCAAGGCTTGAGGGGAGCCAGAAAGGCGGAGTGAGGAACGTTTGGCACTTAGGATGCCACGGACCAATTTATGGTCATTTATTGGATGAGTTAGGGAATTCTGGCTTGGTTTGTGGAACGGTGGTCTTGTGGAGTTTAGCTGGTGGTCTGGGGTACTGGGTGTAGTGGTAGTAGTTGAGAATTCAGGGGCGTTCAGGGGACGTCCATTATCCTGTTGGGGATTGTCAAAATGGTGGTACCCCTAGTTGCGGAGTACGAGTAATGATGCGGGATCGTCGCTCGGTAATGAGCGGAGATCCAGGGCCACCCACTTTGCACATGGGGTGCTAGTGTGGAAGTTTTGGCGCGCTAGCACTGGTGCTGGGTCCGTGAGGGAGATTGTGTGAGCCACGATTTGGGATGTGACTCTATTATGATGGGCACATGTTCGGTATTTGTGACATGAGGGAAATCATTGGTGATTGGTATTCGGAAGTCATCGGGGTTGACTTCTTACCTTCTGCCCTGGCAGACGTTGACCGCAGATACCAGTACGATGAGCGTGTATTGGGTGGTGGACCCAAGTGTGTTTTGGGGTAAACGGGATTCCCATTTTCTGCTTGGTGGCAGACAATGTGGGATATTCGGTACGGTGGGTGCAGTGAGTTATGTTTGTACTCACGGAGGATGGATGTTGATGACATCGTATTGGATCATCCTTGGTCTCTCCTAGGTGGAGTGGCATGGATCGATATGAGGTAATTGGAGGGGATCCACAGAGTGGACGTGTTACGTGGTTGAGTAAATGTTTGGATGTAAAAATAGTTGAGGGGTGTTGAGTGGTTGACAAGAAATCTAGTGGGTGTAAGACCTTACGATCGGATTCCAGGTGGATTGCTAGCTGTGAGCATGGGTGGATCCTAGGTGGATCTGGATTATGTGGTTGTGGGCCTTGGGCGTGGTGACGATCTAGGATCATGGTGTTACCAGTCGGGTGACGCGGGTAACGGACTTGAATTGTGATCGCCTTGATCAGGCTAGGTGAAGAGCTTATCGCTCTGTCGTAAATGTTTAGATATGAGGATTGTTGGATTGAACTTCTTCTCGATGTTAATTCGTGCTCAAGCGAGTGGGAATGGTTATGAGTTGAACTCGAGGCTTGACTTGTGGATGAGTGGATATCCAACAGGGTCTAATTGGTCAGTTCTAGTTGTGCGCGATTAGGGATTGGCTTCTTTTCGAAGTCAATCAGAGGTAATGTGGTAACCGTTTGAGCGGGTATCCATAGATTCTGAGTTGCTGTGCCTCGGTATTTGTGAATAAGATTATATGCCCATTCGGCATGACTGTATACGCCTTGGTGAACGTGCTTGGGTTGGTACGTCTTGGATGTACGTATCTTGCACGGTGTACTAGGATCGGTTTTGGACTGGCCGTGTGGTGCATGGTGACAGCACATGTGAGGTACCAGTGGCGTATGGTTATACGTGTTGATGGTCGGCCTAGTTCCGACGCCATTGGATTTGGTGGTGGGTGTGAACTGGACATTGAGTACTATGCACTGGGCAGAGTTAATTTTGCTAGGTTCAGTGAATTCATGAGCATGCGCACTCAGCCACGGATGGCTAGTGAACCCCAGTGTTGAGTTGGGCGAACATCGATGGGCTAGTATTCAATGTGTCTCAGTTACACCACCTGACTGAGTATGATGACGGTATACGTACACTCAGGATGAGCGAGTTGGTGACTGCGTCACTACGTGTGGCCTTGCGTGATGTTATCACACCGAACTGATTCCAGCGTTGTGGTTCGCTGAGGGAATCGACAGTTATGGACTTGAGATGGATATATGTCGTAGGATTGGGTTGCCCTGCGAGATGAGATCACGTGGTTGATCTTACACTACTTGAGCGAGTAGCATGATGAGGTGTTATCACCGTTTGGCTGGTAGCGTCAGCACGGACTGACAAGTGAGATTTAGTGACTCCCAGTGGGAGCAGTCGTCAAGTGATCATCTTCACTCGAGGTGGTCGAGTGCGGTCGGTACGATATGAGTCGGTAATGGGACGTTTGTGTACCGACAAGTTTGATGGGTGTACGGGTGTACACGTGTTGCGAGGTCGAACAGTTTTCCCCGAGGTGAATGTAAAATACGGATAATCGGAAATTTCGAGAACGAAACTGGTTTAGGAAGGAGGAACGGTTGAGTTTTGATTGGTGGGAATTTCGGGGACGAAATTCTTTAAGGGGGGAAGATTGTAACGACCCGTCCAGAATTCGGGATTAGGTTAGTAACTAATCATGGTTAATGAGGGTTAATCGGTGTTTAGTTGGGCGAATTCGGACGAACGGTGCAAAATGACCGTTTTGCCCCTAGTTGTGGGCAAAACGTTGACTTTTATTCGGGCGGTCAAATGGACTTTGACCGATGACCGTGACGTAGTCTGGGACGTCACGAGTTCATAGACAGGTGGCACGTTCGATTCCGACGTTCGTGGTGGAAGTTATGACGTTCGAAAGTCCAAGGGCATTTCCGTAATTTGGACGAAATAAGGGAAAATGTTGACTTTTTGATCGGGGGGTCCGACGGCCGAGGACCAAGAACCGTTAGGAAGGTCTCGATGCCCTGAGTTCGTAGACGGGCGACACGCATCGATCGGAGTTCAGTTGACCAAGTTATGGGTCTAGGACGCGTGAGGGGCATTTTGGTAAATTGTCATGAGAGGGCAAAATGGTAATTTGGCTGTGGGTTTTGGGACAGCCGTGTATGGCACTGTGGGGTTCTTTCCAGGCGGCAGAGCACGGGTGCAAAATGGTAAAACCTGCTTGGACTTAGTGTTGGCAATTGTTAATGTTTTGAGTGGGTTGATTAGTGCACGGGTGCAAATGTGGGTTGAGCCGGCTGCTGGTGTGTCCGAAAACTGGGAGGAAGAAACTGAGATTGTCCCCCACGCGTGGTCGATTTCCCAAGGCCATTGGAGAGGTGAGTGCTGGTAAATTCTTTAGGTGGAGTGCGGACAGAGGAACAGAAGAGTGTGCACGCCGTTGATGGTGGTGGTGTGGGGACTGTCAACTGGGCAGTGAGCTTGAATTGAAAAACGGAAAACAGAGCACCATGGATTGTTTAATTCATTGGGAGGCTTGATCAGCGCACGGGTACATTGGTTTTTGTTTAACAGAAGGGGTTGATCAGTCCCTGGGACGACTAGAGAGGAGAGTGTGGGAAGTCTTTCCGTGGGGGGAGCATTGAGGGCCAGAGAGGAAAAACCGAATCGGGAGATTGCAGAAAATGGAGGGAAATTCGAGTGATCAATTATGAGCAGTGAGGACCCAAAATGATATCGAGCACAGCTTCCTGGGCTTGTTCCGGACGCAACCACTCAAAAATCGAGTGGGATTGGTCGTGTTTTGACCCCAGATTGAAGTTCAGTTTCTGGAAACAGGTCGTGGTGGAGTCCAGATGGTTGGAGGCTTGAGACATTGGAATTGAGCTTAGGAACATGTCCTTATTGATCCGGTGATGCTACTGAGTAAAGAAATTGAAGAAAACGATGTGTATTGCTACACTTCCAGTGATGAACAGTGGACGGTTGTTCGTCGGAAAAGCGAGCTTGGAGTCGTGGTCATGGAGGTAAGCACTTGTGAAATTGAGTTCACAATCATCGTGAGGGTGAGTCTACGGTGCTTCCTAACTGATCAATTGAAGGAAGCAGTGACTGTGTGATGAATGGGGACTACGAACCCGATTAGGACCCGTATTCGATTGAGCTGGTTTTAGGCCATGTCGACGTGAATGAGTAAAGCAGAACTTAAATTAGGTCCATTTCGATGTTATCTGAGAGTTTAGTTGAAGGATTTAAGTGGATATTTGCAAGGATTGAATCGGGTCTAGACGCGGGTCGCACACCCATTTTACATTGGAATCGGGTGAGGAAGGTGACCGTTGGAGTTACTGTAGCTGGCGCGTGGGTGTCACACGCAGCCGCTTGCGGCGGCGCGTGACGCCGCGTGGGACGTTTTCTCAAGGTGAGTTCAAAACGACTTTTGTCCTACTCAATGTAACGAACTTTTTAGCGTTGGTTTCGGAATTTTCGGACACTATCTCGATGTTATTCCGAGGGTCCGAAGGTTTAGGTTACATTTTTAATTAACGATTGATTTCCGGAAAATTATGGGGAATTAGTATGATGTTATTTGAGACCTTAATGACCCAGGAATTTGTTTTCAGACAGGATTTGGAATTTCTGGAAATATCGGAAATTACGGGCACGCGTGCGGCGCAAAACCGAGCCTTAAGGATGGTGTGTGAGTAGACGTTGCTTTGAAAATTTAACGCATGCATAAATTATTTCTATGATTTTATGATCATGATTATAAGTTGTGGTTGGTTTTGATTTCTGTATTTATACGTATTCGATTCTCGTATTTATACGCATTTTTACTATACATGTGAAATTCCACATATTTCGAGACTATGGTCACTCGTATGCTTAATGATGGTTTAATGGAAGAAGTTATATGAAATGGGTGTAAAATGATTTAAGAAGGTTGTTTATGATTTGCGAGTGTGACTTACGATTTTGACACGTGTTTCGAGAAAGTTCCGGATTTGCACGTTTTACGAGATTTTAAGTTATTGTGATTTGATCACTGTTGATGTTTGAATTGGGGAACTAAAATGAGACTTGTGATTTTGAGGATTTTAAATGTGGGTTTTGAGTATGTTTTGCTTGGATTGTGATTTTGGTAATTATGATTGTGGTCTTGATGTTCGATAATGAGATTTGAGAAATGAAGTGATTTCAAGGAATTAAAATGGATTTTGAAAAAGGTGATTTCAGGCTTGATGCTCGGGGCACAAAAGTAACTTTGATTTACGAGATTTCGGTTGTCGGAATTAATAAAACGGATTCTTGGTTTGGGTTCGGGATGATGCTTCCGTATGCCGTCTTACGAAATCATTGTTGCGAATTCGAATTCGGGAAAGGGAAAGGATTTAATAAAGTGATTTGTTCTGATTTCACATGCCCCGTGTTTAATGATAATTTGATTATGTTGGGAAGTATAATTTGGGAAAATGAATGTGGAAATTCGGACCATGGGTCCTGTTGTGAAAAATGTGATTTCGGGATGGACCCCACGTTGTTGTGATCGAAAAATGTTTTGGGTTTAAAGACCCGCTGAAAACTGCTTTGGGTTTGAAGACCCAATGTTGTGTTTGAAAACTGTTTTGGGTTTAAAAACCCGGTGCTATTGCTGGAGCACGTTTTGAGTTTAAAGACTCGGTTAATTGATGACGGGGGAGGGCCCTTAATGAGTTTAAAGACTCGTGAGTTTAAAGACTCGGTTACTGTAATACCCCCGAGGCCTATTGATTATGTTCCGAGTTTAAAGACTCGTTGATATCCCGTGAAGGCCTGTTTATGCGCATGGTTTTGAGTTTAAAGACTCGGGCGCACTTGATATCCAGCAAAATGATTGACTTGTGATTTATTGATGATTTCTGACGTTTAAGTTGAGTTGGGCAGTGGCCCGGTATATGGTTGTTGGTTTTGGATCATGTTGTGCACTTGGTTTTGGTTCGTGGTTTCGGGCTGCGGCCCGGTATTTATGGTTACGGGCTAAGACCCGATGGTTGAGAAAGGAAAAATGATTTTGAGGTTCATACGAGTTTTTCTTTATGTTGAAATTTTGATACACAATTTTCCTTATGTGGAAAATCTTGACCGATTTGCGAAACGATTTTGGTATGCATGCATTCGTTTTTACGCGGAGGGTAAAAACGTTTGTTGTAACTGTTTTGCTAAACTGATTTATTTTTGTCCACTCACACCTTTTGGTTTTTATTGACCCTCCAGGTCGTGGCGCGTTGTTCGAGGCTGTACGAGGGGCAGAGGCATGAGTAAGTACGTGTGGCTATCCCTGGTTTGGCAATTACTGAGGGTGATTTGGGATTTTCAGTCATCTTGCCAGACGGGAGCAGGACCGGGCACGGTCATCGATGCCCCTTTCGGGGGCGGTCCTGTCAGAAGTCATCACTTAGTGATTTGGATGTGGTTTCCGTTTGATTGTTGATTTTATTTGTTATACGAGGTTTAACGAAAATGGAGTTGAATTTAGATCATTCCTAAATGACGTTTTTGTTATTAGGAATGAAAACATGATTTAAATTAATTAGATAAGATTTCAAATGATCAATTGATGATTAACTATGGTTTTGCATGCTTGTATTATTGTTATATGTGTTTTCTCGATATGTGTGCATGGTTGTATTCGTGAAAAGGTTTCATTCGATGGTTGGCTAAATCCAAGTTGAAAGTTTAGCTCGATTAACATAAAAACTTTTGACGACTTTCAATTCCATTTCTGAAATAGTAAATTGATTAACGAACTATTTTCAAGATTGAAACTAGTTAAAAGCTATATGTTGAACTGGATAAGCATGTTAGTAATAGTATATTAATATGATAACATAATGGTACTAATGTTAATATATGTATGATAGTATATTTGAGATGAATAATTTTGTGATTGTGAATTTGTATATGTTCTTGGCATTATGAATATCTATGAGCAAGGATTTTGAAATATTGGCTAATACTCGGATATTGTACTCCAAGTAGCTATGTGTGGTAGTGGACGGTCTCGGACGTCAAGGTAAAGCACCGTAATTCCTGAGATCGATATTGTGATATGCAATTTCGGACATCGAGGTAATGCTCTGTAATTCCAGAGACTAATGATTAGTCTAGGATGTCCTGACAGGACCCATCCCTTGAGAAACATTGATAACCGTACCCGGTCCTGCTCCCGTCTGACAAGTCAACTGAAGTTCCAAAATTACCCTCAACACTTGTCAAAACAAGGGATAACCGCACATGTGCCCACTCATGCCTCCGTCTCTCGATCGGCCTTGATCATCGCACTATGACCTGGAGGGTCAATAAAAACATAAAAGGTGTGAGTGGACAAAAATAAATAAGTTTATAAAACACGTTACAGAAAAAGACATTTCTACCCTCCACGTACAACCAATGCATGCATTCGAAAATCACTTAATTCCACGATCAGAAAACTACGAAAAATCGGAAATCATTTCATATCCAAAACCATAAATCCAGGGCCTCAGCCCAAAACCATGAATCAAAATCCAAGTACGAGAACGAAGCCCAAAAACCCATAAATTAATATAAACCTGGCCACTGCCCAACACATCTGAAAATGTCAGAAATCAACAGTAAATCACAAGTCAATCAATCTGCTGGATCTCAATCACCGAGTCTTTAAACTCACATATATCAGGCCTTCCTAGGATATCAATAAGTCTTTAAACTCAAAACACAATCAATAGGCCTCGGGGGATATCACAATCACCAAGTCTTTAAACTCAAAACATCTCAATCAAGGGCCCTCTCCCATCACATCAATCAACCGGGTCTATAAACCAAAAACCAGATCCAGCAATAGTACCAGGTCTTTAAACCCAAATCATAGAAAATCCAGAATCCATCGAAATCCAAATTTCAAAACCAAATCTGAAATCATATTTTCTGGAAATGGGTCTCGTGCCCGAATTCACATAAACCCAAAGTCACATCATCAAATCATTAACAAAACATGATATGTGTAAACCATATAAAATCATCCATCAAACCATTATCAAAGCATAGCATAAACCATATTCTCGAAATACATGCAATTACGTATTGCATATCGAAATACGTGTAAATACGGAAATCGTAAATACCATAATCATAAGCATAGAAATCATAAATATAAAGCATAGAAAACAATCATGCATGCATTGAAATTTAGAAAGCAAAGTCCGCTCACACATTGTCCAAACGACCCGCTTCCGAGCTGCACGTTTTTCTGTAAATTCCGGAAATCAAAATTCCTGTCCAAAATCATTATCGAGGGTCACTAACACTTCAATATACCTCATATAATTTCCCCCAATTCTTCCAGGATTTAAATACGTATTTAAAACATATATTAAAACTTCGGCTACATAGAACACTATCAAAACGATATCCGGTTTCCTCAAAACTAGTGCCAAAATGTTCATTACATTGAGAGGATTAAGTTTCATGTTGACCTCACCTCGAGATTGGGTCTCACGCGTCCCCATGCGCCGCCGTAAGCTGCTGCGCGTGAAGCCCACGGGCCACTGCAAGCGGCTGCGCGTGAAGCCCACGCTCTAGCTACAGTGCCATCATCCTCACCCGTTTCCTCTATCAAACGGGTCTGCAACCCGCGTGTGAACCCGACTCAAAACCCATCAATTTTGCATCATTTCTTTAAATTCAATTATCTAACATCATCATTTAAGCCTCAATTAGAAGTCTGTGATTTCAATTACACTAATACTTACCTCAATCCTTCAAATCGAACTCGACTTTTCGTAGAACATAATCGTAATGTTCTTATAAACGTGTTTCCAAACTCATTTGCAACTGTAACTCCCTCCAATTACACACCCAACCTTCGATTCTCTCCACCCTCGCCATGTCCGTTCATAGCCAAGAGGACACCAATTTCTTTCATTTTTTGCACTGGTTCGACTTGACTTGATCCCAGAATACTCAATTAAACCTCAATTTGCATCATCATGGCCTACAAACTCAAATTCGATTTTTGGCATATTTGAATTTCAAACTGTTGGATTTCGGGTTCTTACAGCTACTTCTCTCCTTTCTTCCCTCATTCTCCCTCTTTTTTTTTCACTTAGTATCAATTCTATCCTCTCAGAATCAATCCCCTGGATTTAATTGATCACACCTCTCCACAATTATGGATGGATATGGTTTCTTTGCTTTATATTGTTTTCACCGTTTTGTAAATCAAGCGGCAACAATTGCCACTAATCCTCATTCCTAAGTGACAGGTGTCACTCCAGGAACAAACTGAGGCTGCATCAACTAATAATCAGCTTCCCTGCCAATTAACCATTTTACCCTCCTTTGTAAAATGACCAAATTGCCCTTAGCCTTCTCAGACCCGTAACTTTTACATCTGAACTCCGATCGACGTATGCCGCCTGTCTACGGACTCAGCATCTCAAGACCTACCTAACGGTCTCTACAGATGATCTAAAAAGTGTCCCGAGCTAAAAGTTAACTTTCAGCCCTTTAACTAGGGGCAAAATCGTCATTTTCCTTCAAATTTTCCAAAATTTCGTTTTTCGAATTTCCGGGTCGTTACACATCAAGCTGGGCTCCGTAACTCCTGAGCTGGTTCACATTCTAGCGTCGAGTTGGACTCTGTCATTCCCAAGACCCAGACGTAGAGTTCGGAGCTCCGTAATTCCTGAGTCGGTCCACACTTAAACGTCGAGATGGGCTCCATAATTCCCGAGTGATTTATCTTGTGACCCCCGGGGAATTTTTTTTTTTGAGCTACTGTGTGAGAAATGATAACTCGGACGTCGAGTGTGAGGCTCCGGTTCCTAAGCAAGTATGTGATATACCGTCCAGTAATGCACGTGAGATATGATGATTAATGTGGTACTTGTGTAACGGTGATGAATTGGCTATAGCTAATTTTAGCATGCCTGACTGTGGGGCAGATTTTTGTTGTTTGTTATTGTGCATCAAGAATTGGTGATTCTAACATGTGTGGATTTATGTGATACGGAATACATTTTTGTTATATGGCATGAGTGTGGTTGTTCCATCTTGATTATTTGGTGATTGCTGTGTGGATCTTGTGTTAAATTGTTGTGGTGCTTTGTGGGTCAATGGTTGTGACTCCTGACATTGTGGAACTCTAGTTAGTGACATGAGATTGTGTGGTATTGGACTATGGTAGGTTTTAATTCTGGATTGGTGTGCTAGATGTATGTGGTGACACATTTTACAGAGTTTGAAATCGAGTTGTGTCCTCTGTTCAAACTCAAGGCACTAATTACGGGTTGTTGTGATAGTTTTAACGGTTGTTTGAAACTACCACTCAAAGGTGTGATGCTCTAAGGAATAAATTCATAATATTGGATATTAGTTATATACGAAAGGTTATGCTAACTTGAATTCAGGAAAAGCAAAATTGGATCATTTGTAAGAATTGAGACTCTAACTATTTTATGACGAGGAAAACTAGAAGGGTGTACCTATTCATGAGTAAGTATTACTTACTTTGTGTCTTTTAAGCAAGTAAATGTTTCTTGGTATTCGTGAGGCATGAAAGGTGGTAATTTATTTTGAGTGGACATCAATACCCAAGTACGTTATTGACCTTCTACGTGTATAGTGAGTGGTTGAAACTTTTTATGACTTCTAGTGATTGGTTGAATATTAAAAATATTTTGCGAGGAAATTGAGTATTATAAGTCCTCGCTTATTACTGAGTTTCAGAAAATGGTTTTATACGATTTTGGTTATAGCCTGATTATGTGGCGTAAATGTGAATGTTTTGGATTGACTATCGTGTTGATTGTCCCATGCCCTTGTACGATTATTAATGATTTACGTGCCGGTTGTCGTGGCCTCTAATGTTTTAGATTCATAACATGAGACTATATGATATTAGACTACGATAAAGTATCATTTAATCCCCAGTTATTTTTTGATACTTTGTGTAGTCTTTCAAGTTCAATTTCTAATAAAGTTCTGAATTTGGGATTGAGTTGAATATGATTTATGGTCTATTGGAGGGAAGTAATGTTAACGGTATGACTTAGGAGACTTGTGTCTAAGATGTGGTTTCAGGCTTAAATCATAATTATGATGGTGGTTCTAGTTAATGTTGTTGATAAGTGATATGGATGTGAACTTTCTGTATACATGGTCTGTGTTGATATTTTGTGGATGTTGAGCCTTTGATACATGACTACTCTATAAATTAGCCTTGGAATATAACAAGTTACTCTATTATAATTGTTTATCGGTTTTCCAACTTGGTTTGAGTAGAGATAGAAGTGGATAAGTTGGGTATATAACACCCTGATTTATGACAAAGTTTAGGAAACAGTTTCTACTCGGAAAGTCATACTTATACGATTTTGATGATGATTGGTAAACTTGGATTTTACAGAATATATAAGTTAGTTAACAAGGATATAAATATTTGGATTGGTTAGGCCACTTCGCTTGGGTTATGGCTTAAGTGGTGATATGGATAGTTGGATTTGTGTGATGTAAAATTGTATATAGATTTTTGGTCGCTTTCGTATGACTCCTGAATGATTTTCAAATGTAGTTCAATAACACGTTTTACGAAGATGAGATATAGATGATACCAAGTATTAAGAATAAGTTTAGATCGGTTCTCCAATTTCGAGGATGAAATGTTTTAATGGGGAGAGATTATAACAACTCGTACCACGAGAAAAAGTAAAAATGAGGTAAATGACGATTTTACCCTTGAAAAAATTCGAAATGTTGACTTTATTATCGGGATATTTGTTGGGAATTCCAAGAAAGCAGTTACGAAGGTCTCGACCTCCTGAATACATAGACAGGCGTCACATCGAAAACAAAGCTTCGGATGAGTAAGTTATGGGATTAAAAAGGTCAGGGGTATTTTTGTAATTATACATAAAAGGGTATTTTGGTCTTTTTACAAGGATCTAGAAGGTTCTAAAGCCTTCCACAACCTTCTTCATTTTTCTCCCTAAAAATCTTACCACCGACATACACAAGTATATATGTAACGACCCGTCTTGAATGTTGGGATTAGTTTAGTGAGTAATTGAGGATTAGAGTGACTAATCGAGGATTAGTTGTGAGATTTCAGACGGACGGCGTAAAATAACGATTTTACCATTGGAAATGGGTAAAATTTGGACTTTTGACCCGAGTGGTCAAATGGACTTTGACCGATGACCGTGGCGTAGATCGGGGCGTTACGAGTCTATAGACAGGTGGCACGTCGAAATCGGACGTTTGCCTGGAAAGTTAAGGGTCTAGGAAGTTTTACAATACTATTCATGCAACCCGATGATTTTGACACGTGGCATGATTTAATTGGGGAAGAATCTGGAAGGACCCACCAGATGAGTGACAAGTGCCACCCATCCGATTGGCCTAAATCCCCAAATTAGGGGATATTATCTTCATCCTCTTCGATCATCTTCTCCATTCTTCTTCCCAAACCCGTGGAGACACATACCTCGTACTACCCAATCACTTACACACCCCCAAATCCTCATCTGTTGTGCTTGGCTCGTGAAGGAAAAAGGGAGAGGACGATGAGACGATGAAGATGGTGGCAATGGCGTAGACCGTCGTGCATGGTGGCTGAGGTTCGAAGGTAAACCCATGAGCCCTATTTTGGGTTCAAAAATGGTAGACTTCGTTTTAATGGTTTTCGATCATTTCTATTGTTTGCACGGGTACTTGAGGCGGAGACGAGTCGATTGGGCCTGGAATCTAGGGCTCCAGTGGTCTAAGGCGGCTGGAAAACCCAAATAGTGAGTTATGTTCAAATTTTAGAAATTGGGTTTTAGTGTTTTTTGATGGTTTTAACAATTGGAATTGTCCTGGTGGTCATACGAGTTGATTGAGGTCGAAATAAGGGATGGAGGAGGCTGGAGTCGACGATGGAACATGGTTGCAATTTTCAGTTTACTGTTCACGAGTTCACAGGTAAAATCGAAGTCGTTTTTCTAGGTTTTGAGCCTATAGATAAATTGGGGTATGGCACGCGTATCAATAGTTAGTGACCTTCGAGTCTGATTTGGAGAGGATTAGAAGTCCTGGAGATGGTGGATCAGCCTAGGAGAGGCTTATGGCATGCATATCGAGGCAGCAGTTAGGACGGTCTGTGAGTGGACTTTGTTTTTTAAAATATGATGCATGCATAACTGTTTTATATGTTTTATATATGTGATTTTTTATGATTTTTATTATGGTATTTATGATTTTAAGTATTTGCACGTAATTCGAGGTTTACGGTTTTATATTGTGTTTATACGTTCTTGGGTTTTTTATGATGGTTTAATGGAATGGATTTGGATTTAGAGTCCATTTGATTTAATAAGATATCGGGTTAGAGGCCTAGTTGAGTATGATATCGGGCATGAGTCCCGTTTATGGTTTATAAAAGGTGATTTCGGGTTCGAAGACCCTAATATGGATTTGGATTTGAGTACTTCGATTTCTAGATTATGATGGTTTTAATGGAAATTCCAGGCATGGCTCCTTTGAAAGATTTTGAAAGGGTTTTGAAAGGATTTCTAAAGATTTTTCCATATACCATCCTTAGATGAGGATATGTGGATAGTCTCCTCCAAATGTTTGGGGACATTAGGGAAGTAACGGTGCATCATGCGAGGGGTCATTGTACGGAGCGACCGGAACATATAGTGACTCAAGAGCAGGATTGCTATGATTAGACATCTGAGACGTCAGACATCTCGGATGTTAGTGATTGACCCGGAGAGACACCGGGCAGCACGGGTTGCTTAGGACCGTGAGATATGACATTTGGGACGTCAAGCGTTTGAGACGCTAGGCATCTGGGATGCCAAAGATGGATATTTGGTAAACATGATTTATTGGATTTATAAAATGGCCTTTCTGTGTTTATGTATTTGAGCAGTGGCCCACTTGGATTAGATTTACGGATTTTGGTTTTTTATGATTTTGGGCTAAGGGCCCTAATGATTTGATGAAAGAAATGGCTTTGGTTTTATAAAACGTTTTATTATATTTAATTGAACTGGTTTTCATATGCAATGCATAGTTTTAAGTGAAGAGCATAAATGACTTTTTTTTAAATGAGTTTTATTAATTATTTATTTTCGCCCACTAATTAGCCTTTATGGTTTTTAATACCCTTCAGGTTGATTGCGGATGCGGGCTGTAGTAGCGACCGAGACATCACACTCCGCCATTGACTCTAGCGCACTCTAGAAGCCCGAGTGGGCTGTTGGATGGCTCGGGTATCACTTGTTCGTCCTTCGTGTTGCACGTAGGTTAGGAAGGGTGTTTGACCTTCGTGTCGCACGTGGGTTAGACAGGAGCATGGCACATCCCGCGTAATCCCGGGGGATTGGGATGAGTCGTGTCAAGGAGGTATCAAAGTGAGGTTTGCATGTGGTACTCTAATACCAGAGTGGTACCAGAGTGATGTTGTTAGTCTAGAAGCAGAGCATTGATGCGCATGTGCTGTGGATGTGACGTCTCTACGAGGACCAGCCCGTCATCAACCTGAAAGTGAGGGTAATAGTGGATGGCTGCGATTGCCCGATACACCGCAAATCAGTGTGGTAGACCAGAGAAGGGTAGGATATTCCAAATGATTGGTCGGATCGTAGAGTGGTATGGTGACAAAATTTCAGTGTGGGACCAATAGTCGGTCATGTTTGGTTAGTGGTGCTGTTGAGAACAGCTAGGTTCTGGGAACCCTAGTTCGAGTGGTTGGGCTCGAGTGAGAGTTGGACGGTTGGATTAGGGTTGTGACCGGTGAGAATTGGGTGACATTCAAGGAGAGTTCTTTTCTTACGTGGTTTACCCAATTCTCATGGACGAGGTGAGTTCCGTTGACCCGGGGGAGCCTAGTTGAGACTAGTTGGGACTGTTGGACATTGAAGGACGTTCCCCGTTCTCTTTATCTGGTATGGATTGCCAGAGTGGTTGTACCTAGAGTTATGGGGTACGAGGGAGACAAGTTCCTCCAAAACGAGTATAGATGTGATGATGAGCCACAAGCTGAGGATGTGACTCTATAGTGATGTGCTCATGTTCGATGTGAACCGAACGGGGACATTTGATAAGGTCGAAACATTTCCTTTTCTTGTATGCTTTGTCAGGGTGATTTTATCAGAGTAGCACAGCGAAAGCATGGTAAACTTAAGCTTGGTTTTGGGTCATTACTTAAGGGAAATTGGTGAGTTTGGGGAGTACTAAGAAATTATTTGGAGTTGGATGAAGTTGAAGAGAATCAATGGAAGTGTTTAGTTTTGAGAAAAAAGGATTAAGCATTACAGTAATTATCAGAGAATTCTCTTAGTCGAAGGAATTGACTTCTTTTTTCCGCTTACTTAGCCAGAGCATCGGACATGGCCATCTATAGGATTGTCAGACTTGAAATGCCACAATGGGATCTTGGATAGAGATGGACTGGATGGAACCCAGGAGTGGATGAATTGTGTTGGGACTCTTCCCAACCATGATTGAGAGGACAGTTGTGATGGAGATAATTAAGTTGTGATTGGACGAAATGGTATAAAGGGATGATGCAAGTACTGTCATGGGAATTAGTGGTCGATTTTTCAGATATGGTGGCATGCATAGATTTGGCTTCAGATCATAGCAGGAGTCTATTGTGACTTTTCAGTAGAGCAGTACATCAGGTTAGGATGAATTGATATCCTTTTGGATGTGCATAAACGATCTTAAACGGATAGGCGAGTTGAGTATTAGAGGGCTTACGGGACACATAGGTGGATGTTGTCTGAGTGAGTTGAGGACTGGGAAGTTCAATGGTTGGAAAAGATGGATATGCTTCCAATATGGTTGCAACTTCTCTTGATTCCAAAGTTGGTGAAGGAAAATTATCATTTTTGCTCTGTAACCGATGAAGTTGGGTGTCACTAGTATGGTGATCATGTATTTGTTGGTGGACCCATGATTGGCTTTGGGTCATTGATCAAGAGAAGTTGTGAATGTGATTCCGACTCAGGAATGAGTGGTGAGCGTGGTGAGTGTAGAGGGGATTATGTTGCGCTCACGTAGGAGAATTTTGTTGTCATCGTCTCGGATCATCCTTGATTTTTCCTATGTAGGTGCTAGGGTTGATCTGACATAGGTAATTGTAACAAGGGAATTATGACGAGGGAGTCTCGATAATTAAGGATGACAAGGAGTGACTATAACTGATCGATATGAGGTAATTGATGAGAACCCACGGTCTATACGGAACATGTCTTGTCTTTGACTAAGCTGTTCAGGTGCGGAAAAGGTGATGAGTAGTGGTGTGATAGTAAGAGATTCAAAGAGGGTGTAAGACCCTATGAATCGAAGGTTGGTCATTATCTGGGTGAATTACCTTGCTGCTTATGCTAAGCTAGGGCAGAAGAGAATCGAATTGTAAGACAGTTGGAGGAGTCTCTAGGAAGTTTTAGTGAGAATGCAAGACAGAGGTTGGATAGGGAATGTTGGGGGCTGACTTCTTTTCGAAGTTAATCCAGTATGAGACGGTAGTTGAGTGAATTGGAGTGTATGACCTCTCTTGGTCATGTGGAGGAGCACGGGTTGGATATGTGAGGGGAGTATATGATCTGTCTTGGGTAGGTGTTGGATATGTGAGTGAGTATGGAACTTTGATTCATTCACTTAGACTGGTGGTGCTGGTGATATGAGTGTGTTGGTGGGATTGGCCCCCTTTCGGAGTTAATATAGTGGTATGCCTTAGAAGATATGTTTGGGCTTGGAGTGGTTATCTATCTAGTACAAGATTGGACCAATGAACTCCAACATTTATGCGTGACTGGCTGCTAGCCATGTAGTGGACGGTAGACGTGGGGATGTTGTGTGTGCTTAGGGCATGCACCAGTGGCGATAGTGGACGTGTTAGTGATCAACTAGTTCTGATGTAGAGGGTGGGTGAGGACGTTGACTGGACATTGGATAC
This sequence comes from Prinsepia uniflora, assembly GCA_032719365.1. NCBI lineage: Eukaryota > Viridiplantae > Streptophyta > Magnoliopsida > Rosales > Rosaceae > Prinsepia > Prinsepia uniflora. The sequence goes on along the minus strand of CM064868.1, from coordinate 56,809,984 downwards.
CGTGTGTTTAGGCTGGAGTAAACTTGTAGGGTTCAGTGATTGTGTGAGCTGGTGCTCAGGTGGCTCAGGGCCATGGATGGCCAGTGGAACCCTAGAGAGGAGATGTGTTATCACTACTGGGCAGGTATTCGATGGGGTACAGTTACACACAGGTAGAGTGAGACGTGGATAGTGTACCCACAGGTTAAGGAGTTGGTGGTTCGTGTAACCACGGATGAGGAGAGAGGTCAGGTTGCTTTGCATGAAGCGACTACTCTGTGACTCTGGTGGAGTCAACATGGATCGTTGAGAGTGTTGACTGATATGAGTATCGAGACCGTTATATGCCGCCATTTTGAGCTTGGCTCAGTTGGGTGAGATCCGTACCACTGTGACAGCAGAATCTTACGCTACATTGAGGGAATTGGTACGAGGTACCCTTAGTATAACTCCAATACGGGTCGAGGTTGGTGTCCGTCACTCAAGTAGTGGATTGTCGAGGTGGTGTCAGTGACTGAATCCTGGTAGGAGCTCTGATACCAAGGTGGTATTGTCAAGCGGTGTCCATTTTGGAAAGTGTCAGAATCGTAGACTGAAAAGGACGTGGAAGGTCAGTCTGAATTACAAAACGTCATTTGAGTAGCATCTGCCAGGTTGTATCAGCTAAGAAGATGTAGTCAATTTGTGGACTCCTACGTAGGACGTGGATTTCCACAGTTGGATATGGACTTGGGGTAGTTAGAAATTTCGAGGAAGAAATTGTTTAAGGGGGGAAGCTTATAACGACCGGTCCCCAATTTTGGGATTAGCATGACTAATGGGGGTTTAATAATGATATTTCGAACGGACGGCGTAAAATGACGATTTTCCCCCCTAGAATGGGCAAAATGTTGATTTTTTGACCCCAAGTGGTCAAATGGACTTTGACCAAAGCCTGTAACGTAGATTGGGGCGTTATGAGTCCCTAGAAAGGTGGCACGTCGAAATTGGACGTTCGATGGGAAAGTTACGGGTCTAGAAGTTTTATGATACTATTCATGCAAACAGAGATTTTTGACACGTGGCATGATTTTTATGGTGCACGCTTGTCAATAAAATCAGATGGTTGTTTGTCTGTTGTGGGCCCTGACATATCAAGTAAGGACCACATGATGAGTGACAAGTGCACTCATCCTATCCTATGACCCTCACACTTGATGCTTATCTCTCCGTCACTCTTTCATTCTTCAAACACATACCCAAACCATCCCACCCCATTTCCTTATGCACCCTTCATCAGACGTGGCCTTGTGTGAAAGAGAAAGTGAGGCTGAGAGTGAGAGGAAGATAGAGGGTGCACGATCAGCCTTGGAGGCTGTATGAGAAACGCAAAAAATAGGTAAACCTGTGAACCTGTCATGCTTAGACTTCAGGCTATTCTGTTGGGACGTTAGAATCATATTCTGATGTCAAGGTTTTATTCCTTGAGCTCGTACGAGTCTGCAGGGACAAAAATGAAGGAAATTGGACGACGGAGCTAGCTCGGAATGAGTTCGAAGCTAGGTGGTGGGTGTCGAGCTTGGTTGGAAGCTGTGAAGGTATGTTCTTCATGTTTTAAAACCCATAGATCGACTTCTGGGTAGAAGACAAGTTTAGTAGTGGAAAATGGTGGAAAAAGGTTGAGAATCGACGGAGAACGAGCCGGGTCAAGCTTACGGGTCGAATGACCCGTTAAAGGGTCTCGAGTCGATACATCTGAAGGAAGGAGATGATGACTTGGCATGCCACATCATCACTATCATGGCCACGTGGTTAAACATGTGATGCCACGTGGCAATTTATGTAACAACCCAAACTTTTAAGAAATGTAAATTCGGAACTTAAATGTGAAATGGCCATTTTGCCCCTGAGAAGGGAAAATGTTAACTTTTACCCAAGAAGTTATTTGGACTTTAACAAGACCTATTACGTAGATCGAGACATCACGAGTCCGTAGACAAGTGGCACGTCGAAATCAAACATCGGAAGGGGAAGTTAAGGGTCACAGAAAGACTTACATACTATTCATGTTTTACGAGACGGGGACAGTTGGCAGGTTTTAATTGGGCAAAAATATCCCAAATTAGACCAATGGTGAGTGACTTACATACTATTCATGTTTTACGAGACGGTGTGGACGGTTGAGCACAGCGGAGCTGCTTGAGGAACCCAGGAATCAGGTAAACCCAAAACCCTATTTGGGTTGATTTTTTTTAATTGGATTCAGATGGGATGTTGGATCGTTTTGATGATTGGAAATAGTTCTTGGGAATTGTACGAACTCACAGGAACCAAAATTGTGAATGAAGATAGCTAGAATCGCCTGGAGTTCGAGTTAAAAATTGGTCTAAAATCATCAAGCTTGGTTGAAGCTATTAAGGTAATTTCTTCCCATTTTGAGTTCATAAATCTATTACTGGGTTAATTATGAGTCGATGGGTTGAAAAATGGCACGTTTTGGTGGCTGGAGGAGGAAGAACTAGTCGGGTCAGGGTCGCGAGTAAAACGACCTGTTATAGAGATTCGAGTCAACCTGTCTAGAGGTTGAAGGTGATGACATGGTATTCCACATCATCAGTGTCAGTCCGCGTGCCCAATTAGGTGATGCAACGTGGTAGGTCATCAGGTCCACGTCATCCATGTCAGACCACGTGGACTAGTGGGGGGTGCCAAGTGGTTGTGTGTCAGGATCTGTCAGGCTTACGCTGTAGCTGATGTGGCAAGTCCACGTCAATATTGTCAGATCACGTGACTAGTAGGGTGGTGCCATGTGGCAAGCTGTCAGAGGTTCTTAGACTTTCAGATGTCACGGTAACCGATGTTAACCGCCATTGACGGTTGTTGACCGCAGTTGACGGTCGTTGACCAACGTTGATAGTCGTGCACGGCGTTGACCGTCGTGGACCGAAATTGACCGCCATTGACTGTCGTGGAAAGTTGTTGACCGACGAAGACTAGCATTGACCGAACTTTGACCGGCGCGTGTGGACATATGGACATGAATTTTGAGGTCAAACTGATCTTATTCAAATGTTTCGACGATCAGAATCCAATGGTGGTGGTTTCAGGTCGATAGGAGACCTTCAAATGTGATTTGAACAGGTCCGGAGACTATGGATTAGTCGGTGAGATTATAACGCGATATTGAGCTCGCAACATGGACCAAGCGTGAGTGGACTTTCGTTTTATAACTGCAATGCATTCATAATGTTTTAAATGCTTTATTACATGATTTGAGTTGAAATGATTTGATATCATTACTTGATGATGTTATGGATTGAATTATCGGTTATGAACGATTTTACGAATTTGGGTGAACATAGTGTTTTGGGCTTGAGACCCAAGTGGATTACAGTTTTGACTTAGATTTAGAGTCAAACGGGAAATTGAAACAAAGATTGTGATTTGAGGTGATTTGAATAACCTATTTGGTAGGATCGATTTGGATGCTGGATTTATAAAATGAGTTCTAGACTTTATTTTCTGATGGATTTGGGGAAAAGGGTTGTGAAAGCCATGTCTCAGGCTTCGGCCTAATTGAACAATGTTTTGACTCCTTTGAGACATAAATGGTTTTTATAATGACTTTTAATGGATTTGATGATTGTTCCACGTATACCATCCTATCGTGAATTGGATTGTCTCCTCTCGACGTCAAGGATCCAGATGTAGTCACGGTGCACTGCTTGGGATGAGTTGCTCCGATGAGAGGCTCAGACTCTAGAGTGCAAGATCATGATATCACACCGGACGTCGTCGATCCTAGGGAGGCATTCCATTATAATATCACCCATACGTCGTTGATCGTGGGGATGTACTCATAGATGAGACCTCGAGTTATACGTGTAGCATTTGAAATTGTGACAGTTACTAGCTCTGGATATTTCTGATATCGGCAATCGGTTATATTGTGTTTTACTGATATGTGTGTCCATATATAAAGGATATCGAGGATCGGTTTTAAAACTTAAAAGGTCATTTTTGGTATTTGAGTTTGATTGTCATACGGGAGCAGGACACGTCCCACAATAATGCTGGGGGATTGGGACGAGTCATGTGAACTTATCATGGGGTTGTCAGGCTAACGTGGTAGTGATGACGTGACACGGCCCACCCCCAATCCCCCGGGGATAAAGGGATAAGTCATGCTCCAATCTAACCCACGTGTGACAGGAAGGCTAAACACCCGTTCAACCCCCGCAGAACACGCAAGCCAGACAAGGGATCCTAGGTCAACGTCGTCTGAAAACCAAGATGAGTTCGCTGCCTTACTATGGATCGTGTGTGTTATGTCTCCGTCTCTCTCTCCCAACAGCCTTCACCCCAACACAACCTGGAGGGTATCGAAAAACATAAAAGACTGTGGATGAAAAAAATAAATAATAAGTTCAGAAAGCATTTACAAGCAAAGACAGTTATACCCTCCACGTAAAACCAATGCATGCATTCGAAAACCAATTCAGTTTCAGCATAAGAAAACCATTGTATTTCCAAGGTAATAAAAACCATTTCATGTCCAAAGTCCTAAATCGTTTAGGAAAACCACAGAAATTAATTCTTTACTCAAGTCCGTTTCTCAAATCCAGGGCCTCAGCCCCCAATCATAAATAAACATCAAAGTACGGGAGCTCAGTCCCAAAAAAATCCAAAAATCCAAATCATCCGGGCCATCGCCCAAAATATCTGAAAACCAAGGGATAACCAATAGTAAATCACAAGTCAATCAATCTGCTGGATCTCAAGCACCGATTCCTTAAACTCAAAACACATGTGCATCAGGCCTTCCCGGGATGTCAACGAGTCTTTAAACTCAAAACCACATACCAGGCCTTCTAACGAGTCTTTAACTCAAAACAACATATCAGGCCTTCCGGGATATCAACGAGCCTTAAACTCAAAACACAATCAATAGGCCTCGGGGAATATTACAATAACCGAGTCTTTAAGGCCAAAACCAGGTGAAAATCATAGAAAATCCAGAAATCCATCGAAATCCACATTCCAAACCAAATCCGAATCATCATTTGAAATCCCGATTTCAAATCCTGAAATCACATGAAAACCGAAAGCCGAAATCATTAGAAACGGGGCTTCATCCCCGAAAGCACTGTCCGAAATCCATGTATAAATCCTCGAAATCAAATCATAATTCAAATCCCAAATCATAGTATCGAAACCATTATCAAATCACGACATAGAAGCATATCTCTTAAAACGTACAATTACGTAAAATTCCTTGAAATATGTGCAAAACCGTAAATCACAGATATCATAATCATAATCATAGAATCACATATAGAAAACCTATAAAAACATTTATGCATGCATCATAAGTTAGAAAGCAAAGTCCACTCACAGACCATTCCCTTTGATGCCTCGATATGCGTGCAATACGTCGTTCCAGGCTAATCCATTATCACCGGACTTCCCAAACCTGTCCATATCACATACTAAGGTCACTAATTACTTCATAAAGCTTCTAATAAATCCCCGTAATTTTCCCAAATTTTTAACTATTTTTAAACTTGATCCTAAACCTTTGACATCCCGAAACATATCGAGACGATGTCCGATTGACTCGAAACCAATCTCAAAATGTTTGTTACATCGATTACATTAAAAGTATTGTTGACAACATCCCCGAATAATGTGTCACGCTCCCCCACGTCCCTCAAGACAATTGTCTTTAACCTCGATCAGACCCGATCTAAACTGGTCCAGTCCTGCGAACTGGCGAGGGCGGTTCGACGTTGTATTTCCTTCATTTTCTGACCATTTTTTTTTCTAATTAGTCCTATAGTTTTGTCTCATCATTATCTATCAATCTATAACGTCCAAATAGGAAATTAAGTATTAGGAAGTACCTCATAAACACCTTCTCACAGCTTCAAACTTCCTCCTCTGTGTTCTCAGGCTTCCAGCAACCATTGGCCATGGTTTCAGTTCCAACCGTTCCCTTTCAACCTCCAAAACATTACCCAAGCAATCAATTCAATGGAAAACCAAGAAATCAGAAACTACCATTTTCGAATTCAAAGTTAGCTTCTTGGGAAATCGACCTTACCTCCACCGTCGCCCTCCGCCGTGGCCACCACCAGTTTCACCTCATCACCCTTGTCATCTTTGAAGAATAAACCAAAAGCAAAGGATCATGTTTGAAGGTGTTGGGATTAAATGGTTCTCCTGGTTTCCCCTGTACTATGTTTCTCATGGTGTCGTGGCCACCGTCCACGACTGCTCATGTGGCAGCACCATCACAATCCTCTCACTGTCTTCTCTCATTTTCATTCAAAACTCAAAGGAAATGGATGAGGATCAAGAGGTTAAACGGGCTGGGAGTTCATGCGCACATACGTACACTCTGTTTTCTCACAAACCCTGCAAAACATCATTCCCTTTTAAATTTTTTTAAAGTGAGGCGGTGTGGGACCTTCCATAGCCATCCAGGGAGGGCCAGGTGTCCCAATCTGGTTTGGCACCAATCCTAAGGTAGCCAAGTTCCACCAATCTTTTGGGCACAAATCCCAATGCAAACAATGACCAAAATACCCTTACATGATAAATTACCAAAATGCCCCTCAACTTCCGAACCTCATAACTTCTTCATCGGATGTCAGAATCGGACGAGCCGCCTATCTAAGAACTCATGATGCCCCAAACTACGTCACAGTCATCGGCTAAAGTCCATTTGACTTCCCGAATCGAAAGTCAACAATTTGCGCATTCTAGGGGCAAAACCGTCATATCGCACCGTCCGTCTAAAATAACCCAACTAATCACCGATTAATCTCACTAATCCATCATTACCCACTAATCTAAATTCGAAAGCCAGGATGGGTAGTTACAATCTCCCCCCTTAAAAGAATTTCGTCCCCGAAATTCTGAATCACGTACGTTAGCAACGAAATGGGGGAATCCAACTGATCTCACACCTGGGTCTCTTACCCGGTGTACACTGTCAGGACCCAACCCTCCTCGGTCAGAACCTGACTCATCTAGCACGATATTGTCCACTTTGTGCCACCTTGCCCTTGCCTTTGCCCTCACGGTTTTGTTTTCGGAAGCTCACGGTACAACTTCCCAAGGGTTCACCCATCATGGAATTGTACCAGCCTCAACTTGCTTAACTTTGGAGTTCCAACCGAACCTAAAGCGGCTGAGCTTCCAAAAGGCCTCGTGCTAGATAGGTGTGTGCCTATACCTTTAAGGCACACCACCAATCCCCTCTCAGACCAATCCCCTCGCAGGAATGTGGGATCGTTCACCATTCTCTCCAGGACACGTGTCTTACAATCCACCCTCCTTAGGGCCCAGCGTCTTCGCTGGCACACTTCCCGATCGGTGTCTAGCTTTGATACCATTCTGTCAGGACCCGACCTTCCTCTGTCAAGACCCGACTCATCTAGCACAATATTGTCCGTTTTGGGCCTCCTTACCCTTGCCCTCATGGTTTTGTTTTCGGGAGCTCACGGTGCAACTTCCCAGGGGTCACCCATCATGGAATTGCACCAGCCTCAACTCGCTTAACTTTGGAGTTCCAACCGAACCCAAAGCCACTGAGCTCCCAAAAGGCCTCGTGCTAGATAGGTGTGTGCCTACACCTTTAAGCCATACCACCAATCCCCTCCCAGACCATTCCCTTCGCAGGAATGTGGGATCGTTCACCGTTCCCTCCAGAACACGGGTCTTACATACATCACCTGCCAATCCAGCTTATCCTGATAGTTCCAAAACTGTCACCACATCTCTTCCAAGCGAATCAACTCAACCAACTTTCGGTCCATCTGGCGATCATCTCATTCTCACCGAGGTCAGCACATTTCCAACTCGTACCTGAGGTACCTCTAACATCCCACCAGCCAACACTCACGGCTCAACTCTACTAGGTATGTCACAACACCATTGCTACCAGTTTCATCAGTCTCGACTCGTTCTCGAGTCATGTGTACTTCGTTCCAACATCCTCAGTATAACGTAAATTTCTGCCGTCACCAAACACTTCATGATCTATACTAAAACCGTCAGCGATCCGCTCTGACCTCACTGGAGTCACAACGTACCCGCTCACCTCCGAACAACTCAACAACTCAACACATCATCTCACCGGTGGTTCCACTAACCACCAACACCGTCAACCTGTGGGAACACCATCCACATTCCACACTAAATGTCTGTAATTGGGGCCCTATCACATACCCGTTACACCGTGATCACACACCTCTAATCACACATCTCAGTGTCACCCGGTGGTTCCACAAATCACCAACACCGTCAACTTGTGGGAACACCATCCACATCCCACACTACATGTCTGAAACTGGGACCCCATCACATACCTGTTACACCATGATCACACACCTCTAATCACACATCTCAGCATCAGGGCCTCACCAGCCACTCATGGCTCTGAGCATCCAGCTCAGATCAACACTGAATCTTGCCATAACCAATCAGATCACTCGAGATCACCCTGAGCCAGTCCACGTCTCAACCAATCAATCACATCGGAGATCACACCAACAGGAATTGCTCGCTCTACTCCTTGAAAGGTAGTTTCAGGTAACCCTGGACTCCAAAAAGTTACCTTCTTATCGAAACACTCGATAGAAGCATGATGTAATGTCAACCAATCCATCCCCAGAATAACATCAAAATCATGCAAGTCCAGGAGTATCAAATCATCTACTAACCCAACGTCACATACCATCATGGGACACTCTCTTAACACCTGATTTACCACATACACCTCCCATGTGGGCGTACCCACACCCATATCACAACCCCGTGCGGACACCTCTCTATCCGCTAACAAACCACAACTTCGTGATATAAAAGATTAGGTAGCTCCGGGATCTATCAAAGCACGTACATCATGACCAAGGATTGTAAGCGTACCTGTCACAACACCAGGTGCTGCTCGGACCTCCTGCTGTGTAACTGCAAATACTCGGGCTTGTGGTCCTGATGATCGACCATGACCCCTCAGTTCACTGCTAGCTCCAGCACCTCCTCTAGTACTTGCTGTCCCAGAAACTGAAACTGCACTCTGACCGTACTCCGCTGGACCTCGTCCTGCGCCACCACCCTGTAGTAAATATGGACACACTCTCTAGTAGTGGCCTCGCTCTCCACAGAAGAAACAGATAACGTTAGAATCATCTCGACTAATCCGCTACTCTGTCTTCCTATGGAAGCAACTAAGGTCGCACTTGCTTGCGGTGTAGACTGTGTTCTTGATCCTCTGAATCCGGAACTCTGAAAACTACCAGGCCTACTAAATCGATCACTACCAGCAGATGAAGCTCCACTATAATTACCTCCCTTCGGGGCTCTCTGGCTCGATGATCCAGGAAACGGACGCTCTCGAAGTTTTCCACCACCTGAGAACTGTGGACGTGCCGGCAGACTGGCCTCCACCCGTACTACAGCATCAGAAAAACGTGCTAACATCTGAAACTTCTGCTCATACTCTATTACTGACATACTCCCATGTCGAAGCTGTAGAAATTCTGCCTCCTTAGCATCACGGAAAGAACAGGGATAATATTAATCAAGGAACCGCTCACGAAAAGTCTCCAAAGTCACTGTATGAGCATCCCAACCTGATAACTCTAGGGTATACCACCACTCATAAGTGGCCCCATTCAGCAAAAAGGTGGCTAACACAACTCGCTCCTCAGGAGGACATCGCATCACAGCAAAAATCTGCTCAAACCGAGTAATCCATCGGTGGGCTTCCTCAGGATCTGCCCCACCGCTAAATACTGTAGCCCCAAGGCGCTAAGCTCGCTCGATCGTAGCACTCTCAGCATCATTAACACCGTCTACTGCAGGTCGTGGAGGGGGTTCACGTCTCAGAGGCATGGCCTATCGTTCTCTGAAAGAGGCACAAGTTAGTACAACAACCTAGGAACATCAAAGTGCTAGACATAAACCGTAAACCTATGCTCTGATACCAATTGACAGGACCCACCCCGATTATCACCTCGATAATCGGGAAGAATCCTGCTCCCGTCTGACAACCGAACACAAATGACCAAAATAACCCTAATAAATACATCACATACATTGTCTGACCAGAGAGAACGTGCGATACAACCAACTGTACAACAAGTCAACAGTATCACAGAGCATAGTTACAATACAAGATAAGGATAAAACTCTACTCTGTGAGGTAACTACACCCACAACGTGAAAACTTTATGCCTCTGCCTCTGCCTCGGCGTTAGCCCCCAAAACTCGTGCCACGACCTGGAGGGTATTAAAACATTAAAGTATGAGTGGACCAAAACAAATAGTTATGGAAAACAGTTTTAATGAACTCAGGGTTCACCCTCCATTTTCAAAACTTGCATGCACAACTAAGTATCTGAAAACACTTACATGAACCGTATGGAAACCGTTACAGAAGACAACTATAAAATCATGTAAAACCAAATGTAACATCAAAAAATCAAACCTGCTGGATCTATCCGAGTCTTGAAACTCATATATCAGGTCTTCCCGGGATATCAACGAGCCTTTAAACTCAAAACACAATCAATAGGCCTCAGGGGACATCACAGCAACCGAGTCTTTAATGTCAACATATCTGAATCAAGGGCCCTCCCCCATCATCAATTAACCGGGTCTTTAAACTCAAAACCAGATCCATCAATAGTACCAGGTCTTTAAACCCAAAACCATATGTAATTCATAGCTAATCCAGAATCCATCATAATCCAAATTCCGAAACCTAAGCCGAAATTACATTTTATCGAAATAGGACTCATGTTCGAATTTCACGTTCAAATCCCAAATCATACTCACAAATCATAATCAAAACATCATTAAAACTTGATGCGCACAAATCATATAAAATCACTTATCAAACCATCGTCAAAGCATAGGAGAACCCATAGTCTCGAAATACGTAAAAAGCGATAAATCACATCGAAAAGAGTGCAATCACGTAAAGCAGAAATGTCATAATCATAAACATAAAATCATATATAGAAACATAAAACGAGTAAGTAAAAATAGTTATGCATGCTCGGTTAAAAAAAAACAAAAGTCCACTCACGAAGTCCTAACGCGTCAATCGTGTACTGTACGCTCCCTGGACTCCTCAGGAATGTTCTGGCCTATCAAAGATCATAATATTGGGTCACAAATACTTTCATTAAGCTTACATTAATTTCCCCAATTTTTTGGTATTTTTCAACGTAATTAAATTAAAATCCTAAACCTTCGAACACTCAAAACTATCCCAAAATGACGTCTGATCAACTCGAAACTTGTCTCAAAAAGTTCGTTACATTGAAAGGATAAAATCACATGTTGACCTTGTCCGAAGATACTGCCTCACGCGCCCTCTCGCGCCGCCCAAAGGGGCTGCGCGTAAAAGCCACGCGCCCTGTACAGTAGTGCTACAGTGTCGTCTCCTTCACCTGATTTCCTGCTAAACGGTTTACGAACCCGTGACACGACCCATTTCGTTTTCCTTCAATTCCAGCTTATTTCTTTCGATTTTTCCACCGAAATCCATCTATCCTATCTCAATTTAAGTTCTCCATCATTAATTACACAAATCAAACTCTTAATCCATCATTTCTCCAATGAATATTCAAACAGTTTTCAATTTCTAATCTCACTCAATTCATCTTAGTTTTCTAATTAATTGATATAGAAGCATCGTAATACTGAAATGAACGTTCTAAAATAATCAATTTCACAATTCCTTACCTGTAAGTACTCGTACTCAACCTCCAATTTTTCCAGAAAATGGAACTCCAGTTCTTGGTCGAAACACGATCAAACTCCTTCGATTTTTGTGTAGTTGAAGTCGAAATGAGCTCAGAAGGCTGTTCTTAATCTCCGTTTGGCTCCTCTCAACTCACAAATTAACATTCGAATCCTCCCTCCATTTTTCCTAATTTTCACGATTTCGGGCTTGTTCTTCTCTCTTGTTCTCGGTTTTCCTTTCGATTTCGATCCTTCAATTCACTCCAGTGTCTCTGTTTTCTCTCAGTCCCTCACATCAGTTAGATTGAATTTCCCAGTGCCTCTATGTCTCTGTTTCTCACTCAGTTGATTAAATCAATTCAAAAGCAATGGTGCTCTGTTCTCCAAACATCACAAACATCACACCTGTGGACCCACTCAGTCCAACCGAGCCACTAATCTATTCTCTCTTAGTGAAAATTGTCACTCAATTAATTAAAAAACTAAGTTAAACATCCACTTTAGCTGATTAAGTCTTCACCATCATATTTACCATTTTACCCTTCCTTCACACAATTACCAAAATGCCCTTCCTCGTTCTACAATCATAACTTATTCATCTCAAGTCCGATTTCAGCGTGCCGCTTGTCTACGAACTCAGGGAATCGAGACCTACCTAATTGTCCTTGAATTACGTGAAAAACATACGTCATGTAAAAAGTCAACTTTAACCACACTATGTACAAGGGTAAAAACATCATTTGATATATTATTTTAAAAATTTACATTCTTTGGGTTTCCAGGGCGTTACATGCAGGATAGTGAAATCTCCTCATCTTCATGTCCAATATATCCAACATCTCCGCTCACATCGTACTTACGCATATAACTAAGTCTACCACCTACATGATCAAGACAAAGGTTGGATAATAATTCCATCGCATTCGTCCACTAACACCTCGACATCAACAATAACCCAAACCTGATCCATCCGTTGTTAGGTGGATCCCACTCCTCATCCATAGGGCCCTACACCCTCTTTGAACCTATATACTATCACATCATTTCGCAGCGTATCACTACCCCATCTCAATCAGTTATAGTCACTCCTTATCATTCTGCCTAATTCTCTTTCTTCTGTCATCCTATCACAAAACAAACAATGGTCCCCAACCATGATAGAACAAGTCATCCTACCTTAATCCACCTTAACAAAATCCCATTACACTTGTCACACACACCAAACATGGCGTCACCAAGTACTCTCTTTACTCCTTAACTCATCCACAGGTTTCCACGATCAAGGGGGGTCACAACTCTTGAAGATCCGTCAATGAGTCTCCCAAATCGACTCCTGATTATCCATCACTCAACCTCTAACACCACTCGGAACCGAACAAAACTTCCCCTTGTCTCAAAAATAACATCTTCTGATTCCAAGATTCCAACCCTGTTGGAAGTATATCCATATTTCCAACCATGGGACTTCATCCCCAACAAGTATACCACCACTGGACTAACCGTCCAAACATCAACTCCTCTACGGGACTTCGGAAAATCCACAACTCACCCGGATAACCTTATCGTCCGTAAACAATCCAACTCACCGACCAACTCACCTGTCGGTTAACACCGTTTATGTACATCCAAAGGATGTCAATCATTACTCCTTCAGCTTATCGTGTCTCAACCTTTCCGAGGTTCAACTTCGAGCATCACCCAAGTACGAGTCACAAACTCTCGGGATCACAATCAACGATCACTAACCTTGAAGTCGTCAATCACCAATCTCAGGGAGTCACCAAGTACTAGCCTCGACATCACCAATCACTACCCTTGGCACGTGCCGACACACTCCAGCACAGCCAACATCTGCCGACGCATTCGTCGCATCCTGTGGTATCTATAAAAACTAAACTCACGCATGGTCAACCCGACCATACCAACCTAGCCGCTCCAAACCGAAGCCTAGGTCCACCGTGCTTCTGCTGTGCTACTCTGATCAAACTAATGGCATCCTGACCGTTCGTATCGAAACATCGCCTGCCAATGGTAATCTCATCTCTAGCTCGGTTAGTGGTTCCTACCAGACATCGGCACCTCAAGACTAGTCACAACCTCAACTCACGATGTGCCCGTCCAACCAGTCACAAGCATCCCAGCTTGTGGCACATCAGCTTCGATCTAGGGCTCATAGTACACTAACCCCGAGTCATATTTCCGAAATTTGATTCCAAAACCGAAATCACGTTTATCGAAATCACTTTTCCAAATCCATTCATAAACCATTTTAAAACCATTTTCAAATCCATGTCAAAATCCAAACCCGAAATCATCATTCCGAATCCAAACCCAGAATTCCACTAGTTCCAAAACCATCAAATCTGTATCATCCAATCGCCATCTGGCCCAACAGGCTGCCGTTAATCGGCCCCATAGGTCGACCAGCCAACCAGCAATCGTATCTCACCATCCGGGTATCGTACTATCACTGGCTATCACTCGCATGTCCAGGCACAAGCCGACGAACCAACTACTCTGGAAGCCATAACCTCACGTAGATCGTACAAACCTCGATCGGATACCAATTGACATGACCCACCCCCCAATCCTTTCGGGATTAAGGGATAACTCATGCTCCCTTCTAACCCACGTGCGACACAAAAGCTAAACACCTATTCAACCCCTGTAGAACACGCAAGCCAAACAAGGGATCCTAGGTTAACATCTTCCGAAAAAAAAAAGATGAGTTCAATGCCTTACTGTGGATCGCATGTGTGATGTCTCCGTCTATCTCTCCCAACAGCCCATACCACAACACAACCTGAGGGTATCGAAAAACATAAAACACTGTGAGTGGAAAAAAATCAATAATAAGTTTAGAAAGCATTTACAAGAAAAGACAGTTATACCCTCAACGTAGAACCAATGCATGCATTCGAAATCATTATCAAATCATAATTCAAATCCCAAAATCTTAATATTGAAATCATTATCAAATCACGACATAGAAGCATATCTCGTAAAATGTGCAATTACATAAAATTCCTCGAAGTACGTGCAAAAATATAAATCACAGATATCATAATCATAATCGTAGCAATCACGTATAGAAAACCTATAAAAAACATTTATGCACGCATCATAAGTTAGAAAGCAAAGTCCACTGACAGACCATTCCTGCTGCTACCTCGATACGCGTGAAATAGGTCATTCCAAGCTAATCCACTATCACCGGACTTCCCATACCTGTCCATATCACATACTAAGGTCACTAACTACTTCATAAAGTTTCTACTAAATTCCCGTAATTTTCTGGAATTTTTAACTATTTTTAAACTTGATCCTAAACCTTTGGACATCCCGAAACATATCGAGACGATGCCCGATTGCCTCTAAACCAATCCCAAAATGTTCGTTACATCGATTACATTAAAAGTCATGTTGACAATGTCCCCAAATAATGTGCCACGCGCCCCTATGTGCCTCCCAAAGGGGCTGTGCGTGGGCCTCACGGCCCTCAGTCTAGTTGTCTTCAACCTTAGCCAGACTCGGTCTGAACTGGTCCGGTCCAGCCGAACCGGTGAGGGCGGTTCGACGCTGTATATCCTTCATTTTTGATCCATTTTTTATTCTAATTAGTCCTATAGTTTTCTCATCATTATCTATCAATCTATAACGTCCAAACAGAAAATGAAGTACTAGGAAGTACCTCCTAAACACCTGCTCACATCTTCAAACTTCCTCCTCTGTGTTCTCAGGCTTCCGGCCACCATTGTCTGTGGTTTCAGTTCCAACCATTCCCTTTCAACCTCCCAAACATTATCCAAGCAATCAATTCAATGGAAAACCAAGAAATCAGAAGCTGCCATTTTCGAATTCAAAGTTAGCTTCTCGGGAAATCGACCTTACCTCCAACGTCACCCTCCATTGTGGCCACCACCAGTTTCACCTCATCACCCTTGTCATCTTTGAAGAACAAACCAAAAGCAAAGGATCCGGTTTGGAGGTGTTGGGATTAAATGGCTCTCCTGGTTTCCCCTATACTTTGTTTCTCGAAGCGTCGTGGCCACCGTCCACGACGGCCCTTGTGGCAGCACCGTCACAATCCTCTCACTGTCTTCTCTCCTTTTCATTCACAACTCAAAGGCAAGGGATGAGGATGAAGGGGTTAATCGGGTGGGAGTTCATGGGCACATACATACACTCTGTTTTCTCACAAACTCATGCAAAAATATCATTCCCTTTTAAATTTTTTTAAAGTGAGGCGGTGTGGGACCTTCCACAGCCATCCAGAAGGGCCAGGTGTCCCAATCTGGTTTGGCACCAATCCTAAGGCATCCAAGTGTCACCAATCTGTTGGGCACAAATCCCAATGAAAACAATGACCAAAATACCCTTACATGACAAATTACCAAAATGCCCCACAACTTCCGAACGTCATAACTTCCTCCTCAGATGTCGGAATCGGACGTGCCGCCTGTCTACTAACTCGTGATGCCCCGAACTACGTCACAGTCATTGGCCAAAGTCCATTTGACCGCCCGAATCAAAAGTCAACAATTTGCCCATTCTAGGGTCAAAATCGTCATTTCGTACTGTTCGTCTGAAATCACCCATCGAATCACCGAATCTCACTAATCCGTCATTATCCACTAATCTAAATCCGAAAGCCGGGACGGGTCGTTACATGACATCAGCAGGTGACGTCATAATTATGTCAACAGTGACACATGGCATGTGTTAGAGAGTGACACGTGGCACTAATCCGAGGTTTCCACATGGCAGATGTAGAAATTGTCAGGTTGTCAGGTCGACATCAGTAGTGATGTCCGTGTTGACCAGTGTTGACCAAACTTTGATCGACGCTTGTGGGCGCGAGGGTACGAATTTTGAGTTCCATTTGGTTTTGTTTAAAAGGTTTCGATGTCCTGAATCCAATGGTGGTGGTTTTAGATGGATCGGAGATCATTTCGTTGGTGTTTTAGAGGTTTTTCTCCTTGGTAAGCGTTCTCATGACGCGTTTTCTGTTCCGGAGTTTTTGGGGGTTTATTATATGGACATGTATAAATTGATAGTGACCCTTGGGTGTGATTTGGACAGGCCCAGACGTCCCGGAGGCTTCGGATTAGCTTACGGCTCGTGTTTTGAGTGAGCGGTGGTACGGTGAGTGGACTTTTGTTTTCCTAACTCTTTAATGCATTCTTATATGGTTTTTTTATTGATTTATAATGAGAATTTCTTGCTTATTGATTACATATGATTCATATGGATTTCTTGGGAATTTTTTTTATGAATATTTAGGAAAAATGATATTAAAATGTTTTGAGAGAAAATTGGGTTTATTAAATCTCGGATCCTTAATGAATTACAGGGAATTGTTTTATATCGTTTATATGACTATTTTAATAGCTCGTTTTACGAGGTTTTATGTGACTGTTGTATGATGTGACTGTGATATAATATAACTATGGATATATGATGACATGACTATGTTATGATGATGGTGATGATTATGATGATGTGAGATGCCAATTGTGATAGATAGTCTCAGACATCGAGTTAGGCTCCGTCATTCCTGAGACTAGTCTCAAACGTCGAGTCTCGGGCAGAGGACATTCTCGAGACTAGGACTGTGACTCGGATGTCGAGTCTGGGACTCCGCCATTCTTGAGCTGGTCCACACTCGGACATCGAGTAAGGGACTCCGTCTTTCTCGAGTGATATTAGCCTATCGGTAGTGCACCTTGATATGATGATTCAGCAGCACACATCAGTTGATATTTAATTGGTTATTTCGTTATCACTGGTGCTGTATAATTGGTATGCTTCTCCACTGATGTGATCATGTCATTGTTTAGATATTGAAAGGGCTAGATTTCTATCTTGTTGAGTATGTGTTTTGGTCTAGTCGTATATGAAGTGATGTTTGATATGGTTTCATGTTGGTAAGGTGTATGACGTTGCTGGTTTTCTAGTTATTGCACGTATTTTGAGACTAATGTTTTATTCGTAAATTCAGTTCATACAAAGATTTATAAAAAGGAGGGTAAACCTGGTGTTTCGAACTATGTTTTTTTATAACCCTTGATTTTTGTCGACTCACACTCTTTACTAGTTTTGGCACCCTCCAGGTTGATCGTGGATACGAGCTGTGTACAGGCTGAGGCATCACATAGAGTTGCGTACTTTGGGTATCCAAGGTATGAAGTAGGTTTATCCTTATCTGACACATGTTTAACATGGTTATTCAGTTCCCAAGGGTAATTAGGTCATCTTATCATGAACATGTCAGACGGGAGCAGGTCCTCCCACCTTAATCAAAAGGGATTACGGGGAGGGTCCTATCAAAACTGGTCCACCCATTCTTGTGTGAGCTCATTCTAAAGATCAAAGATTTGTTTCCGGGTGATCTTGCCACCACAATTAAGGTAATTATTATTTCATTCTTCTTCAATTTTTGAATAAATTATTAGCAATTAAAAGAAGAAGATGATAATATATTTGAAATAATATTGGTAGTTGGTAGTGCTTCTCTTTGTTCTGGCCAGTGTGGCATCTCCATAACCATTTTGTCCACTCACACCTTGTGTTTTTAACTTGCCCTCCAGGTTGTGGAGCGAGCGCGGGGTCTTGACGTCGAGGCAGTGTCTGAGGCATAGAAGTGACGAGCGGGATTCCCGAGTGTTTAAGTTTTTCTTCCACGTGCGTGTAATTGTCATCGGTTTTTATTTCATTGTATTCGTACTATGCTCTGTAAACTCTAACTTCGGTTTTTATTGAGTGCTTTCTCCTACGTCTGACTGTTTTTGTGTCGGGGTGTCAGACGGGAGCAGGATTTACCTCGGGTTTCGGGGTGAAACCGGGGTGGGTCCTGACAAATTGGTATCAGAGCATAGGTTTGTCGAGTTTTTTGGGTTTGTTGGTTTGTGGGGTTGTGGTTTAGTTGTTTGACTACTTCTATGCCTCTTTCAGTGTGCGGTTGACAATGCCTCCGAGACGTAGACCCTCTCCACGACCTGAAGACGAAGTAGCAAGAGAGATCGAGAGTGTTACGATTGAGCGAGCCCAGCGGTTCGGGGCTACGACTTTTAGTGGTGGGGCTGATCCTGAGGAAGCCCAGAGGTGGCTTACCAGACTTGAGCGGATCTTTGCGGTGATGCATTGCCCGCCAGAGGAGCGAGTGTTGTTGGCTACATTTTTATTGGATGGTGTGGCGTATGAGTGGTGGTATACCCTCGAGTTGTCTGGTTGGGATACCCATATGGTGACCTGGGAGACGTTTAGGGAACGGTTCCTGGAGCAGTATTATCCTCGTTCTTTCCGGGATGCCAAGGAGGCGGAGTTCTTGCAGCTCCAACAAGGGAATATGAGTGTGGCTGAGTATGAACGAAAATTCTAGATGTTGTCTCGGTTTGCTCCTGCTTTTGTGGCCACTGAAGCCGAGAAATACCTTAGGTTTGAATTGGGCTTACGAGGCGAGGTTCGAACCATCGTGACGGCTGGATCGTTTGCTACCCTCCGAGACTTGTCGGATGCTGCGGTGAGGGTTGAGGCTAGTTTGCCGGTGCGGCTCCGGGAGCCATCTTTTTCGGGAGCTTCGAGCCAACGGACATCGAAAAGGGGTAATTTCAGTGGAGCATCGTCGTCGGGCGATGATTGTTTTGGTAGGCCTGGTAGTTTCCAGAGTTCAGGATTTTGGGGTTACCGAGCACAGCCGACTCCGCAAGCTAGTGCGACGTCTGTTGCGTCGACAGGGCGACCAGGTCTTTCCGGTCGGGATGATTGTTTCTACTGCGGAGAGCGAGGTCATTTTCGACGTGAGTGTCCACTGTTGCCACAGGAAGGTGGTGTAGGCCAAGGAGCAGCGGAGCCCGGACACAGTACAGCGTCAGGGACAGCGGGCACTAGAGGAGGTGGCACTACCACTAATAGTTCGAGGGGACGTGGTAGAGCGTCGGGATCTCAGGCCCGAGTGTTCTCGATGACTCAGCAGGAAGTTCAGTCGGCACCAGATGCGGGGACAGGTACGTGTTTTATGGTTGTGTTGCACTTAGTTTTGTGGTTGTTGGATCCCAGGGTAGAGTCTAGAAGGATTTTCCCTAGGTGACCTGAGGAGTGTTCCAGTGGAAAGATGACGGAGGGAATAGGAAAGAGTGACTATAACGGATCGATATAAGGTTATTTAGGGAGAGAACCCACAAGCTAGAGTTTGCCTTTAGGACTTTGTAGATTTATTCCGATAATGGCCGACGTAGTAGCCGAGTTGGTTTGGGAAGGTGGGGTAGTACGTGAGGATGTGCTCTGTGAATTTATTCGGGTACTCCATATGAGGTATTGTAAAATACCTTTTTTTTCTGTTCATAGAGTTTCCCTTGCATACACCATACAGTGGTAACAGTAGTTGGGGATGGTGTGAAATACCCAAGGTGGAGATGATAGACAGGAAACCCAGGAGAGGTTGTTATTGACCTAGTGTTGATTACCAGGTAGGAGACCCTAGGTGTCGGGAACTAGCTGTGGAATTTCGGGGACGAAATTCTTTTTAGGTGGGTAGATTGTAACAACCCGTCCCGAGAGCCGGGCTTAAGATAGGGATTAAGGTGGGATTAGTGAGGTTTATCGGTGGTTAGGTGGTCCCGGTAGGTCCGTAAGTTTAGAATGACGATTTTGCTCTTGACTTGGGCAAAAATGTTGACTTTAGTTCGGGTGGTCAAATGGGTGTTGACCAGTGACCAGGACATAGTTTAGGATGTCACGAATCCGTAGGCAGGTGGCACGCCTGATTCCGACATCCGAGGAGGAAGTTATGATGTTCGGAAGGTTGAGGGCATAACCGTAATTTGGTTAAAAGAAGGGAAAACGTTGACTTTTGGGACGATCGGGTTTTGGTACGTTGACCGAGGATGGTTACGTAGATCTCGTTGTCCTGAGTTCGATGACAGACGGCACGTATTCATCGGACTTACGATGAGTGAGTTATGGGTCTAGGAAGTTCGTGGCAAAATCGTAAAATTTGGATAAAAGGAGGGGCAATTTGGTCTTTCTGCACATTGGGATTTGTGCAACAGAGAAGGAAAATGGATGGCTGAGATTGGGCCATGTGGGAGTGTGTGGATGGGATGGTGACACGTGTTGGGGGGCTAGAGGGTTCTGGTGGAATCCTGTATATGCACGGCCCAAATAATTGGGGTGCACCCGTGCTGTGTGTGTTCGTGTTCTTCGACACAGAGAGAAACAGAGGGAGATTGTGAAGGACAATTGAAGGGTAATTGTGGCAGTTGATGAGTTCTGGTGAGTGAGTGAGGGACGGAAGATCGAAGGGAAGCTGGTGAGTTGGTTGAGGGGTGCAGCGTGTGTGTGTGTGGGAGCTACGGGCCACGGGAAAAATCAGAGGGAAACAAGGGGGAAATCAGAGAGTGTGGAGAAATCGTGGCGGTGGCGGCCGTGTACGGTGCAACTGAGATCGCGGTGGTGTCGTGAGGGCTGCGTGGAGTCGACCAGCCCCGGAGGAGCTCACGGCGGCGACTGGAGGCAGGTAATTTCCTCATCCCCATTTCGATACTCTGTTTTCCCGTTGAGGTTCAACGTGGAAGTCGTGGCTTGGGAGGTTGAATCGATGAGTCTAGAGTGGTCTAGGGGATCTAGTTGAGTCCTAGGAGTAATTCGGTTGTGCTGCCATGATGGGTGGTGCACGGTGGCGGCCGGCACGACGGAGTGCGCTTGTGTGCTCTGTTTTAGCCGTGAGGTTCAAACGGAGAATCGTGAAACTGAGGAGTGAGTCGACGGTTCTGGTTAGCTGGGTTAGGCTTAGAGAGGTCCAGGGAAGAGTTTGGTGTAGCCACCGTGAAGGGAGATGAACTGGGTGGCCGGGAAGGAAAACAGGGGAATTGGGCTGTCTGGTTTCGAGCTTGAGTCGACGAGGATGGGGCTATGTCGAGGTGAACGGAGTACGGGAATAGATAGGGCAGGTCTGGACGCAGCTGTGGGAGGAAAGAGAGGTTGAATTGATGGCCGGACGGCGGAGATCAGTTCTCGCCGGTTCAGCCTGCGGCGGCCGGTTCAACACAGTGAGTCGAGGTTGAAGATGGTACTGTAGCAGGCGCGTGAGGGCCACGCGCAGCCACTTTGGGCGGCGCGTGGGGGCGCGTGCGGCGACGATGGGGAAAGTGGTCAACATGGTTTTTGGTCTAGGTGTTCTAACGAGTCTAATGGAAGTGGTTTCGGGTTAATGGGACGTTGTTTGAGTTTATCTTCGTGAGGGTGAAGGTTTAGGGTTCCGGTTCGTTACGTTTAGGACCTGGGGATTTTTGAGGGAATTTAGGTGGACCTTCGTAGACGTGTTAGTGACGTAATTTGGTGATTGTTGACAGGATCGGGATTTCCCGAGGAAGCCGAGGAACGTGCAGGACGTTCGGGACGCGATTGAGGGCTTGGTACTGTGAGTGGACCCTTTCCTTAAAATCGAGCATGCATAACTGTTTTCTATAATTGTTTTGTGGTTTTAATCATAATTCTATGTTTATCGAATATGTTTCGGTTGGTTTTACATGATTAAACGTTTTTCGAGGAAATTGGTTTTTAGCACGTTTTACAAGGAATGGTTGGTTTCTGCAATTGATGCTATGGTTTTGGGATTTCAAA
Source organism: Prinsepia uniflora (assembly GCA_032719365.1). Lineage (NCBI taxonomy): Eukaryota > Viridiplantae > Streptophyta > Magnoliopsida > Rosales > Rosaceae > Prinsepia > Prinsepia uniflora. The sequence continues at coordinate 56,787,640 of CM064868.1, read as the reverse complement.
TGTTAAGTGGTTTTCAATGATTATAAAGGGATTTTGGAACATGATTGGTTTTTGGTTTTAGAAACGGATTTTGGAAAAAGGGTTGATTTCCAAGTGGAAAAGTGGATTCCGGATTTGGGTTCGGAATGACGGTTTGGGATGCTGGAAGGGCATCGGACCGGTGATTTCGGATTCGGGTTTGGATGTGGATTTAGAAATGATTTTCAAATGGTTTTGATTGGATTTGCTGGATCTGGTTATTGGGTTTAAAGACCCGGATATATTTGACGGGGGACGGGCCCGGATTGAGTTTAAAGACTCGGATATATTGATTTTCCCCTGTAGGCCTTTGAGTTTAAAGACTCGGGAGTTTAAAGACTCGGATATTCTTAAGGCCTGGATTGAGTTTAAAAACTCGGGAGTTTAAAGACTCGGATAGGTCCAGCAGGTTTGATCGGAAAATGATGAATTCATATTCGTGGTTATGACACGGTTTTATGATTCACAGGCTGTGGTTTTTCTAACTGTTTTTATAGTGTTTCTGTTTCTTATGATGTGGTTTATGTGAACTATAATTGCTTTAATAACGGGGTTATGCATGTGGTTTTCAAAATGGAGGGTGAAACTTGGTTTTCTGATAAATGGTTTTAGAACTTTTCTTTTCTTCTGGTCCACTCACACCTTGTGTTTTTAACTTGCCCTCCAGGTTGTGGAGCGAGCGCGGGGTCTTGACGTCGAGGCAGTGTCTGAGGCATAGAAGTGACGAGCGGGATTCCCGAGTGTTTAAGTTTTTCTTCCACGTGCGTGTAATTGTCATCGGTTTTTATTTCATTGTATTCGTACTATGCTCTGTAAACTCTAACTTCGGTTTTTATTGAGTGTTTTCTCCTACGTCTGACTGTTTTTATGTCGGGGTGTCAGACGGAAGCAGGATTTACCTCGGGTTTCGGGGTGAAACCGGGGTGGGTCCTGACAAGTTAACTGTGTGTCTGTGTGTGAGTGGACTGGGGGGGGGGGGGGGGTGGTTGGGGGCCAGGGGTATAGTAAGAGTAAAACAATAAAAGTGAGATTGTCCAAACTTGATTCATTTTTAGATTGTAACTTACTTAAGTTATGTGCGACAAGCTCTCTATTGGAACTTCTCTGGAGTAGTTTAAGTATTGGAAGTCCTTATGTTTGTTCACATCCATTTTACCTTATCCACAACACATTATTTGTGCCTGCATTATTTGGAAGTGTTGGCTTCGTTATACTTTGAGTGTCAAGAACCCAGCCAATGGAAGCCTTTGATTCATTTTCGAGGAGGTGTGTAAAGAATACATGTAACACCCTGGATCTTCAAGAAAATAAAGATTTAGAGAGATTAGGGTAAAATGACAATTTTCCCCCTAAGTAGGGCAAAAAGTTGACTTTTTAACTCGAACGACTTTTCAGTATTTTGGGAATACCGTCTTGTAGATCTCAGTGTTCTAAGTCTGTAGATAGGTAGAACGTTGAAATTGAAGATCATGTGTGTTAGGAATATGCCAAAATGGCCTAGGAATATTTTGGTACATTTTCTTGAAAGGGCAAATTGGTAATTTCACCTGTGAGGTTCTAGGATTGTCTAGAATCTTCTCCTTCCCTTGTCTACAGCTGCCCACCAACTTCCCCCTCCTTGTATAAATAGATGGGCTTGGCTGAATTAAATGAATTCGGCCACAATGGCCAAAAGTGAGAAAAAAGAGAAGAGTGAGGAAATTGTGAGCTGATCAGGGAAAATACAGAGGAAAGGAAAGAGAGTGAGAGAAGGAAGAAGGAAGGAGAAAGGGGAGAGATTGGTGAGTTTTGTTAAGTGAAAAGAGAGGATATTGTAGTAACCCATGATCTCGCTACATCAGGTTCTCAGTTTTGGACTAGGACAGGAGCTGTCGTATGTACTAACGTGTTTCCGAAGAACGTGTGACCCCTGAATTAAGGAGGAGTGGTTCTGAACGTGGAAAAAAGGTGGAGCTGCTCTGGGCATCCATGGCCGTAATTGTCAGGACCCAACCCTCCTCAGTCAAGACCCGACTTATCTAGCACCATATTGTCCACTTTGGACTTCGCCCTCACAGTTTTGTTTTTGGGAGCTCATGGTGTAACGACCCGTCCCGGGAGTCGGGATTAGCGAAGTGATTAGTGATGGATTAGCAAGTTAATCGGTGGCTACTTGGGCACTTTTGGACTGTTAGCGTAGAATGACGATTTTGCCCCTAGAATGGGCCAATTGTTGATTTTTAGTTCGGGAGGTCAATTGGGCATTGACCGATGACCGTGACGTAGTTCGGGACGTCACGAATTTTTAGCAAGGTGGCACACCTGATTCCGACATCCGAGGAGGAAGTTGTCATGTTCAGAAGGTTAAGGGCATTACCGTAATTTGATTAAACGAATGGGCAAAAGTTGACTTTTAGCACGACAAAGTTTTTACACGTAGACCGAGGACCGTTAGGTAGATCTCGTCGTCCTGAGTTCAATGACAGGCGGCATTCTTTCATCGGACGTAGGAAGAGTGACATACGGGTCTAGAACGGCGAAGGGCATTTTGGTACAAGTAGGGGCATTTTGGTCTTTTTGCACATTGGGATTTGTGCAAAACAGATTGGGACAAGTGTACAGGTGCAATTGGATATTTTTGAGTCTGGGCCATGGGATGATGACACGTGGGGTTGCTCTAGTGGCTTCTACAAGTTTTCACGGTGTGATTTTAAACGGGTGTGTGCATCGTGTTTGTTCGAAGAAAGAAAACAGAGACAGAGTTGGGATGAAAAATGGATCAGGTGAAAGGAGGTGTGAGGTGTTGTGATCTGGTGAGTGAGAGTAAAGATTAAGTGAGAACTGATGAGTGAGTTTGAGTGAGAGTTTCGTGAGGAAAACTTGTGAGTGTGAGGGGTGAGTTCTCAGGAAAATAGAAAGGGAGTTTGGTGGTGGTGCTGCCGTGCTTGATCAATCGAGGCTGGTGGTGGTGTCCAGAGGACAGAGGAGGACTAGAGGAGGCGCGTAGGCACGACGGAGCTCACAGCGGCGGCCTGTGCGCAGTTAATTTCTTCGATCCTTTTCGATGCTCTGTTTTTCCTTTAATTTCAAAATGTTAGTCGTGAAGATAGGGGCTGAGTCGAGGTGTCTGGTAAGTTCTAATCGACTCATTAGGTCTTTAGGAACCTGTAGATGTCGACGCCATGATGGGGGATTGCACGAGTGGCTGGATTGAGAAGCAGGGGCTTACGGGTGGTTTCTGTTTCGAGTTGGGGAGGTGAGTTGTAGGTCGTGTTGTCGTGTTTTTTTTAGGGGAATCGGTTGCTGGGTTGAGGACGAAGAGAATGGTGGAAAGAGGGACAAAAATAATGGACGGACGGCGGAGAACCGGCCATGCCGGTCCTGAACAGTGATTGTCGAGAGGAAGAAGATGAACAGTGACTGTGTGCAGGCGCGTGAGGCCCACGCGTAGCCACTTTGGACGGCGCGTGGAGGCGCGTGCGGTGGTTTTTCGGGAACCTTCCAACTAGGTTTTTGGTCTAGTCGTTGTAACGAATCTTTTGGGATAGGTTTCGGGTTAACCGGACGTCGATTCGAGTTAGTTCTGCAGGATCGAAGGTTTAGGGTCTCGGTTAGTTACGTTTAGAACCCGGGGAATTTCGTGGGGAATTAGGAGAACCTTGGTGGATGTGTTAGTGACGTATTTTGGTTCCTTGTGACAGGTTCAGGAATCCCAGAGGCGGACGAGGAACGTACGGAACGTACGGAACGTACGGGACGCGAGTGATGTGCCCGGTATCTGTGAGTGGACCCCTTCTCTATAATTGAGCATGCATAACTATTTTTCTTTAATTGTTATATGGTTTTATATGTGATTTAATGATTATTTGAATACGCTATAACTGTTTTACATAATTGCACGGTTTTCGAGAAATAACGTATTTTGCACGTTTTACGAGAAAGACTTGATTTCTAATTGTGAGGCCATGGTTTTGGGATTTCAAATGATAAATGGTTTTCAATGACTATAAAGGGATTTGAGACATGATTTGATGATAAAGGGTTTTCAGTTTTAGAATCGGATTTAGGAAAGCGGAATTTGGTTTTAAAGTTGAAAAGTGGAATTCCGGATTTGGATTCAGAATGACGGTTCTGGACGCCGGAAGGACTCCAGACTAGTGATTTTGGATTCGGGTTTGGATGTGGATTTCGAAATGGTTTTCAAATGTTTTTGGATTGGATTTTTTGGATCTGGTTATTGGGTTTAAAGACCCGGATTATATTTGACGGGGGACGGGTCCGGATTGGGTTTAACGACCCAAATTTAGTTTAAAGACTCGGGAGTTTAAAGACTCGGATATTGATATTTCCCCCGTAGGCCTGTTGAGTTTAAAGACTCGGGAGTTTAAAGACTCGGATTATTGAGGCCTGGATTGAGTTTAAAGACTCGGGAGTTTAAAGACTCGGATAGGTCCAGCAGGTTTGATCGGATGATGACTGTGGTATTTATGTTTTATGCAACTGTTTTTATGATGATTCTGCAACTGTTTTTATGATGCTTTATTATGTGATTTATAACTGTGTTCAGCTAATGGGTTATGCATGCATGTTTTGAAAACGGAGGGCCAAACCCTGGTTTGTTTATGAAATGGTTTTGGAAACTATTATTTTTATTTATGGTCCACTCACACTTTTCTGGTTTTTAATTGCCCTCCAGGTCGTGGAGCTAGCGCGGGGGTTGACGTTGAGGCAGCGTTGGAGGCATAGAGTACTCGAGACTTTTCCCGGAGTGTTTCAGCTTTTCCGTTGTGCGTGTAGTACTGTTTATTTCGTTTTGTACTATGCTCTGTATAACGATTGGCTCTTGTTGGATTTTAAATTCTCCTTCGTCTGACAGTGTAATTTGTGGTTTTCGTGAGGTTGTTTCGGTCTTTTCTGTTGGGTTGTCAGACGGGAGCAGGGTTCACCTCGGTTATTGGGGTGATAATCGGGGTGGGTCCTGACACATGGTGCAACTTCCAAGGGGGTCACCCATCATGGAATTGCACCATCCTCAACTCGCTTAACTTTGGAGTTCCAATCCCTCCCAAAGCCAATTGAACTCCCAAAAGGCCTAGTGCTAGATAGGTGTGTGCCTACACCTTTAAGGCACACCACCATTCCCTTCCCAGATCATTCCCCCTCGCAGGAATGTGGGATCGTTCACCGTTCCCTTCAGGACACGGGTCTTACAGTAAAGGTAGTGAGTTCGAATGAGGAGTTCCAGTAAGTATTTCTTCCTTAATACATAGTAGATCATCTTTTTAGATGGATTAGGTAATTATTGATGTTTGGAACGTCGAAAATGGAAGCGAGATGGCCGAGATGTGGTAGGGTCGTGATTGCGAGTCGAACGGCCCGAATACCAAATTTGGGTTTAGCGCGAGGTAGGCGACGACTGTGCAGGTGCGTGGCGGGGCGTGCGACGTCTACCGACTGTCCCGTCAACATGAAAGCTGTTTCATATAATTTTTTGGATTTATTGATGAAATTTCCTGGATTTTTGGACGTTGGTTGGATACATTTATGAGGTTTTAATATGTTTTGTTAATATGTTTAATAGATGTCTAATTATAAATAATTTAAGGGTTTTGTGCCAACCATAGGGGGAATTGTGAAATTAGATCAGTGCTATTATACCTAATAATATCTTGAAGGGAATTCATACCCTCTTTAAATATTTGTTATAAAATGTGTCATGGTATCAGCAATTAAGGATTTGGGAATTATGATTATGTATATGACTAAGTAATTGGTAGTTTAGTATGGTAGTTCGTATGGTTAATTAAGGAGATTATAAATTAGATAAGGTTATGATTAAGCACAATAAATTGTTACTAACATAATAATATAAGCATGAGATTATGACTCAGTCGAAACTACGGTGATTATAGACTAGTAAGAATCTCCTTTGGTTGAGGGTTAGTGGGTTGGACGTGGGCGGTAACCCCACCAGGGAGGATTTAGTTTGGTTAATTAAAAAATAATTACTAGTAGGTATCCCTTGTTTGACATATATAGTTGGTCGAATAGGAGCAGGATCAAACTAGGTTCATGAGAATTCGGGATGGGTCCTGTTAGTACATCTGTTAGATGGCACTAAAGGGGGAGTTTTATTGTTGGAATTGTTTAAAAGAGATAGAATGGGGACAATGGTGGCTAAGTATGCTATTTTTCGCAGTAACTGTCTCCCACTTTTGTATTAGTTGGTGAATTCCTGATGTCAGATGCTGATCAACTACGTGATGATAAGTTGTGTTGAGGGTTCCCTAATTGCTAGACTTTTAGTCCTTGATGCGATTATCTACTATTTTCATTTGTATGGTCTATGTTTGCTTCTCTTTTGTGAAAACATCAATTTGTGAGTTTATGATTACTATGTGTTTTAGGATACTTTTAATGGGTGAATCGTTTCCCTCGAGTAAGGGAAACTGTTGAGAGATAGCTTTTGATTCGTAAGTTTTGAATCATTGGGTATTTCTTTTTTATCAAATGCTCCGCAGTCCAGGCCAGCCAAAGGAGATTGCGTTGTTACCTTAGTAGATCTGTTTTGAATTTCAATTTGAAAAATTAGGATTGCTGCTACTATAAATATTTTATGGAACATCTCAAGGTAGTATAGGATATATTTATAGGTTATTAAATTTTATGGAATATATTGTTGATCTTAAAAATTGTAATTTTTCGTTATATGAAAATTTATTTTTTATAGGATTTTAATATAATTTTTGTAATTATTTATACGATATTGTTATTTTCTATTTGGATTGGAGAAGGATATTAATACGAATTAATTTTATGTTACGATATAGGACTTTAATACGATTTTTGTTAGGAATGAATTGTTGTGAATTAAGGTCCCTTTAGACAACGTTCCTATTTATTATTTTAGACAACGATTATTTCGTACAAAATACTGTTGTCTATATCAGTTTTTAGACCATAATATGTATTAAATACCGTTGTCTAATTATACTTTAGACAACTGTATTTTTAAAAAGCGTTGCGTAAAATACTTTAGACAATGGTATTAAATTAAAAATTGTTGAACAAAAATACTTTAGACAACATCATATTCAAAAATGTTTTATTAAAGCACTTTAGACAACAGTATTTATTTAAACCTTTGTATAAAGGAACTTTGGACAACAGTATTTAAATACAAAACTGTTGTGTAAAGTACCCTCTAGACAACTGTATTTTAGTATAAACCGTTGTGTAAAGGTACTTCACACAACGGTATATTTTTATAAACTGTTGTCTAAAAGGAGTTTAGACAATGGTATTTTAGTATAAACCATTGTGTAAAGGTACTTCATACAACGATATTTTTTATAAACCTTTGTCTAACAGGAGTTTAGACGATATGAATTAAAAACCGTTGTCTGCAAGGGGTTTAGACAACTGTATGAATTAAAAACTATTGTCTTAAGGGAGTTTAGACAAAGGTATTTGTCACGACCCGACCCATCTATCACAATATTGTCCGCTTTGGGCCCAGCCCTCACGGTTTTGTTTTCGGGAGCTCACGTGCAACTTCCCAGTAGGTCACCCATCATAGGATTGCACCAGCCTCAACTCACTTAACTTTGGGGTTCCAATCCCCCCCAAAGCCACTGTCACGACCCGACCCATCTAACACAATATTGTCCGCTTTGGGCCCAGCCCTCACCGTTTTGTTTTCGGGAGCTCACGTGCAACTTCGCAGTAGGTCACCCATCATAGGATTGCACCAGCCTCAACTCGCTTAACTTTGGGGTTCCAATCCCCCCCAAAGCCACTAAGCTCCCAAAAGGCCTTGTGTTAGATAGATACGTGCCCACACATATAAGGTACTTCACCTTTCCCTCCCCGAGTGATGTGGGATCGTTCACCGATCTTACCTGGGTCTTACTCACCGTTCTTGCTTCTCAAGCTCACGGGTCTTGCTCACCGTTCTTGCTTCCAAGACCGGGTCTTACAATCCACCACCCTTGGGGCCCAGCGTCCTCGCTGGCACACTTCCGGTCGGGGTCCGGCTCTGATACCATTCTGTCACGACCCGGCCCATCTAACACCATATTGTCCGCTTTGGGCCTAGCCCTCACGGTTTTGTTTTCGGGAGCTCACGTGCAACTTCCCAGTAGATCACCCATCATGGGATTGCACCAGCCTCAACTCGCTTAACTTTGGGGTTCCAATCCCCCCCCAAAGCCACTGAGCTCCCAAAAGGCCTTGTGTTAGATAGATACGTGCCCACACATATAAGGTACTTCACCTTTCCCTCCCCGAGAGATGTGGGATCATTCACCGATCTTACCTTTCCAACCTCACAGGTCTTGCTCACCGTTCTTGCTTCTCAAGCTCACGGATCTTGCTCACCGTTCTTGCTTCCAAGACCGGGTCTTACAATCCACCCCCCTTGGGGCCCAGCGTCATCGCTGGCACATTTCCGGTCAGGGTCCGGCTCTGATACCATTCTGTCACGACCCGGCCTATCTAACACAAGGCCTTTTGGGAGCTCAAGTGGCTTTGGGGGGGATTGGAACCCCAAAGTTAAGCGAGTTGAGGCTGGTGCAATCCCATGATGGGTGACCTACTGGGAAGTTGCACGTGAGCTCCCAAAAACAAAACCGTGAGGGCTGGGCCCAATGCGGACAATATTGTGTTAGATGGGCCGGGTCGTGACAGTGGCTTTGGGGGGGATTGGAACCCCAAAGCTAAGCGAGTTGAGGCTGGTGCAATCCTGATGGGTGACCTACTGGGAAGTTGCACGTGAGCTCCCGAAAGGACTTGTGTTAGATAGATACGTGCCCACACATATAAGGTACTTCACCTTTCCCTCCCCGAGCGATGTGGGATCGTTCACCGATCTTACCTTTCCAAGCTCACGGGTCTTGCTCACCGATCTTGCTTCTCAAGCTCACGGGTCTTGCTCACCGTTCTTGCTTCTAAGACCGGGTCTTACAATCCACCCCCCTTGGGGCCCAGCGTCCTCGCTGGCACACTTCCGGTCGGGGTCCGGCTCTGATACCATTCTGTCACGACCCGGCCCATCTAACACCATATTGTCCGGTTTGGGCCTAGCCCTCACGGTTTTGTTTTCGGGAGCTCACGTGCAACTTCCCAGTAGGTCACCCATCATAGGATTGCACCAGCCTCAACTCGCTTAATTTTGGGGTTCCAATCCCCCCAAAAGCCACTAAGCTCCCAAAAGGACTTGTGTTAGATAGATACGTGCCCACACATATAAGGTACTTCACCTTTCCCTCCCCGAGCGATGTGGGATCGTTCACCGATCTTACCTTTCCAAGCTCATGGGTCTTGCTCACCGTTCTTGCTTCTCAAGCTCACAGGTCTTGCTCACCGTTCTTGCTTCCGAGACCGGGTCTTACAATCCACCTCCCTTGGGGCCCAGCGTCCTCGCTGGCACACTTCCGGTCGGGGTCCGGCTCTGATACCATTCTGTCACGACCCTGCCCATCTAACACCATATTGTCCGTTTTGGGCCTAGCCCTCACGGTTTTGTTTTTGGGTGCTCACGTGCAACTTCCCAGTAGGTCACCCATCATAGGATTGCACCAGCCTCAACTCGCTTAACTTTGGGGTTCCAATCCCCCCCAAAGCCACTGTCACGACCCGACCCATCTAACACAATATTGTCCGCTTTGGGCCCAGCCCTCACCGTTTTGTTTTCGGAAGCTCACGTGCAACTTCGCAGTAGGTCACCCATCATAGGATTGCACCAGCCTCAACTAGCTTAACTTTGGGGTTCCAATCCTCCCAAAAGCCACTAAGCTCCCAAAAGGCCTTGTGTTAGATAGATACGTGCCCACACATATAAGGTACTGCACCTTTCCCTCCCCGAGCGATGTGGGATCGTTCACCGATCTTACATTTCCAAGATCACGGGTCTTGCTCACCGTTCTTTCTTCTCAAGCTCACGGGTCTTGCTCACCGTTCTTACTTCCAAGACCGGGTCTTACAGTATTAATTAAAAACCGTTGTCTAAAGGGAGTTTAGACAACAGAGAAAAGTCGTTGTCTATAGACCCCCCTTTAGACAATAGCGACTAATACAACGGTATAATGTGGGAAGTTGTCTAAAGGAAAATTTGGTGTAATGTCATGGCGCCATTCTAATGTCACCCCCTCGTCGAAGAAGATGGTTGCGTCGCCATGCGCCGTCGTGGCTACCGCTATCGACTAGCCGAAAAACTGTCATTATTGTCCTATTTTTCAAACCTCCATATCGCCCTCGTTTCTCAACCAAATTAGACAAACTTTGTATCAAAATCTGTCTACTTGATCCCAGAAATCCAAATCGAAGCCCAGAATTGAGAGAAAATACATGAATTTCACAATACAAGCCTTGGAAGTATCAAATTTTTTCCTCCTTGCGTATGGGCCGATTCTACGTGGTTCCACCTTCAACCTTTGGGTTGTTTTAATCGTGAGGATCCAAGGATCATAATCCCTTACTCGTTTTACGCTAAAAAAACTTAACAAGGAAGTTCTAAATTTGGGTATGTATGGGTTTGTTTTGGGGTGCACGGTGTTAGAGAAAGAATGAAAGATGATAAAAATGATAAAAATGAAAGGGGTAGCTCCCAGCCACTTAAACTAACCCTTCAAAGAAAAACCTAGGCCTCGTCATTGGGCCGGGTCGGGCAAGCCCGACCCAAAATTTTTGGGCTTGGGCCAGGCCGGGCCGGATCTATTTCATAATTTGAAAAATACCTGGTCGGGTCGGGCGGACTTGATCATAAATATGAAAGCCCATGCCCTTTGTCGGGTCGGGTTTGGGCCGGGTTTGGGTCGGGCTTTACGGGCCGGGCCTACTAAGCCCATTTGTACCTACCTAATTGTAAAAAAACAAAAATGAGTTGAGCTTAAATATTATTATCGAATATTGAAATAAGCTAATGATGGGTACTATTGGATTTGGAGAATTAACTTAACTTTTCGACCATAAAGTCGAGATAGGATAAGGAGGTCGCTAAGAAAGTCAGAGACCTAGTGAGTTTTTTTGAATTTAGGGTTAGAGTTTGGTTTGGGCATTGGGCTTTTAAATGACACTAGGTTGAGATTTGGTTGGAGTTTTAAATTTTGGCTATGATAATAGTAACAAGATTGGACTAGGTATCAATTCTTAATTTATAATTATTTTATATTTTCGGGCTTATGGGTCGGGTTTACTTGGGCGGGTCGGGCTGGGCTTACCGGGCTTTATCGGGCTCGGGCCTAGCGGGCTTGAATACCCTAAGTCCAGGTCCAACCTGTCAACATGCGGGCCAGCCCGGCCCACGGCCCATATCGGGCCGGGTCGGGCTTTTTGTCATCGGGCCTATCGGGTACTCATAAGCCCGTGGGTTTCTGGGCCAAATGATGAGGGCTAAAAAAACCACTAAATCCAATCTTCCAAAAATGCCCTTCCCTAAATAAGTAACCAATCAAAACATCTAAGGGAAAAAATGTCCAAACATAATTAAAAAGCCCGGAAAAATCTTGTAAAAACTGTAAATAAAAATTGGGTCGTTATAAGAGAAATGAATTACTGATCGACGTCGATAAGTATGGACAAATGGTTAAACAATTAGTGACCTCGGTTTTTTTGGTCATGACCATGTAGAATTATAATCAAGGTTATTTATAACTGTTGGTTATTTAGTTAAATGGTTATTAACAATTACCATACCCATTAGTATATAGTTAACCATGGTTAACTGTGTGGAACAAGGTAGCATGGCCCAAGTAAGACTCTAAGTTCAACCAGTAGCTGGGGTAGGATGTGCTACAGCATCACAGAGTATGTGCACTCGTACATCCCTACCCTAAAGCCAAACTAGTTTCTAGAAACGCATCATTAACACTCTCAAAACACTAGTATTGCCTTTCGTGTGACAACTTGAATGAGTGAGAGAGAGAGAGACAGAGAGATAAGGGAAGGGGAAGCAGGAGATATAATGAGCGAGAAAAACAAGCAAATAGATACTTATCTGTAAATTTGGTAGCAAGTAGATATCTACACCATAACTCTCGTTGCTATAGAGATTGAAGGAAGTTAGCGGGATGAAATGTTGTTGGGAGAGAAGAGAAATAGGGATGGGAGAGAAGAGTTCAATTCTTAGAGTTTATGATTTTATATTTTTATTTAATTTGTTTAAATGTTTAATTTTCTCTTTATTTTTACTTTTTTTATTTTTAAGATAAATAATTGAACATGATAAAGTGGAACATTACGTCAAATGCCATAGTGAGATACACAATATATTATTTGAAGTAGGTTGCATTTTTGCTGGCCACATGGCGGGCAAAATTTGCTCCCCAATGCATTATTTTAAAAGTCTGCCATATACCTAAATTAACCATTGTTAATATTTTATACTTTATTAATTATTTACAATATAAGAAAGATAGAGAAAATAATAAAAATTTACATTAAAGAACCCAGCTCTTCGTCTTCATGACAGCTTCATAGGTCTTCGTATTTGCCATATAATCTGGAAAGAGAGCCCTTAGCCTTCTTTTACTTAATAGCCCACTAAAAAATAAAAAACAACCACAATGGCCACTCGGCTCACTGTTTCTGGTGTTCTCGCTCATTTTGATTTGTGGCCGCAACACAAAAGCCTTGGAATTGTTTCATGGTGCTCACAGCACAAATAAAATGCTTAGCCTCCAGTTGGATTAAGCTTTCTCATTGAAGAAAAAAAAATATTTAGCTTTCTCATTTGTTGTTTCCAATGTTCATAAAATTTCCCTAGCTTTTAAAGCAAAACCTTTGGGTATGTTTTATACTTCTATCAGTCTACATTTTCATTAAAATCAATTTGGCTAATTTGCTTCGGCCTTTTGTATTATGAGAGTGCTTAACTTCAACATTTGAGTCTGTATTAAGCTTTCACATTCAATAGAAAAAAATCACTTCCTATTTTAAAGACTCGTCGAACTGCCATGGCTACTTCAGGGATGAAGATGAAGATGAACACCTTGAGTTCTTCAATTTAAGTAGTATAAAGGCCCCGCGTGTTGCTGCGTGGGTGTTTTCTTGCATCTCAAGCTTTGCATCCTCTTTTGCAGGGCCCAGAAGATCAATTAAGAGCTTCATCATATATTCAGGACATGAACAAAAAACGAATAACCAAAGAAAAACATTTAGATTTCGTAAAGAGAAGGAACTCAAACAACAGCATGAAATTTCATGTAAGAGTTGATTTCAAGTTGTCATCTACAATCATGTGTAGAGTAGGAACCATACTCCTAGGACCATAAAAAAATTTCAAGTTAGCATATAATCCACATTTGAAACAATGGCCGGAACCAAGTCAGTTTTGCAGTCAAGTATATATCAATTCTAGAGTAGGAAGTAACTCCTACACCACAATCAGTTCTCAACTTTCATAGATTGGGATCATATTTTCAAATTGTCATCTACAATCAGTTCTAGAGTAGGAAGCAGTACTCCTAGGGCCATAAAAAAATTTCAAGTATCTAATCCACATTTGAAACAATGGCCAGAACCATGTCAGTTTTTAAGTATATATCCTTAAGTATCTACTTCACATTTGACGATATTTGTGAATACAGTGAAATGAACTTGCCTTCACTAATTTACGTTCCACCATGATAAATCCAATGTAATCAATGTAGAAAATATGCAGGAAATCATAAATGGTAATACAAAATTTTCACTTTTCAATGATCATGTAGGAAATGATATGCAGTCATTATCAAACACAAACAACCACTTTCACCATAGGAAGCCAATGAAACAAACTTCTAATGTAAAGATCATCTAAATAATCGCAGTTACCTACCAAAATTACAACGTTATTTTGTATGTTGTATTAAATTTTTCAAATGTATAAAAAAGAGTGTTAGTTATCAAATTCCTTCACAAAAACTATGTTATATGAGCCTATTAATTTTATGAGATTCATATGCTTGGAAACCAGAGTTGGAAGCAAATTATTCCACGAACATAAGAGATGTCATGGAACAAAGAATTTAAAATGAATAAAGAATTAGAAGCATTTGGAGGATGGCAAATCCGGAAAATCCAGTAAGACTTTTTTTTTTGATAAATATAAAAAAAAATTAAAAAAAAAACTTGCTGGATTTTCCGGATTTGCCATCCTCCAAATGCCTCTAATTCTTTAGTCTTTTTGAATTCTTTGTTCCATGATATCTCTGATGTTTGAATCTTCAAATCCAGTAAGTCTTTCAGAATACAAATGTTTGAATCTTCAAATCCACTCACCAATGTTTGACTGATTTTGAGATCTCGAAAGTAGTGTTACACTTTTTATGTTGTTGACTTGCACATGTCTTCACCATCTCCATCAGCGCGATACCTGAGAACAGAGGAAAAGTACAACATTTTAAATCATTAGAATCGGAGAAAAAAATTCAAATAATCGAATTCAGGACCTTTATTTGTGAAAGAAAACACACCCACAAATCAGTAACCTTTGCATCGTTGTTGCCATGTGGCTGCATCTTCTTCATTGATGGTCAAGGCACAATCCGCACAACTAAGAGAATGCAATGAACTGAAAATGTTAAAAAACATTCCCTGAAAACTTGAAGATCGAGGCAGAAAATTAAAAAATACCTGAAAAAAAAAAATACATGGATTTGTTGTGAAATACGTTCACAATATCTCTATTAATCAGTATATATAATCCTTAAATAGAAATAGGATTAGAGTTTAATACATTAAATAAAGACTTATCTACCGTTTCACTAATGACTAAATACACTTTGTACCCTTACATGAATAGCCACATCCTATACTATTTACAATACTCTCCCTTGGCTATTACATGTAATTAGTGCTGCTTGATTACGAACTTTATATGTTGTCTCATTAAAACCTTACCAATTAACAAAAACCCTATGAAACAAAAATAATACTAGTTGAAAGAAAAAGAGTGCAATGCGCATTGACCGTGATTACATCGGGATCTCCGGAGACTATTGAATTTGCCTCTTCTGGAACATAGGTAGATAATACATCTTTGAGATAGTATGCATTAGAGTATCTATACCAAAATCTTGTCGGGTAAACCCAGTGGGAAAAACTCATGGTCGAAGGGAAAAAATGAGCAAATGCATATGAGTCGGATGATGGCATCTTCAGGATGCATTATTAATGGGGTGACCATACTCAAAGTGTACCTCATTAAAACCTAGTAAGGTAACAAAATCCAATGGGACAAAATAACCCTGGTTGTAGGACAAAAGAGTACATGATGGTCTTGTGAGTATATTTCGGGATACTCAATATACTTCAGGATACTCGGTATGCTTTAGGATACTCCCCCTGAAAATTAAGAACTTGGTAGATCAACCAGTCTACACAAGCCAATACAATGAACATGCTTCTAGAATGTTGCATTGGGTGACGTGTCAGGACCCGACCCTCCTCGGTCAGGAACCGACTCATCTAGCACGATATTGTCCGCTTTGGGCCTCCTTGCCCCTGCCCTCACGGTTTTGTTTTCGGGAGCTCACGGTGCAACTTCCTAGGGGGTCACCCATCATGGAATTGCACTAGTCTCAACTCGCTTAACTTTGGAGTTCCAACCGAACCCAAAGCCACTGAGCTCCCAAAAGGCCTCGTGCTAGAAAGGTGTGTGCCTACACCTTTAAGGCACACCTCCACTCCCCTTGAAGACCATTCCTCTCGCAGGAATGTGGGATCGTTCACCATTCCCCCCAGGACACGGGTCTTACAATCCACCCCCCTTAAGGACCAGCGTCCCCGCTGGCACACTTCCCGGTCGGGGTTTGGCTCCGATACCATTCTGTCAGGACCCAACCCTCCTCGGTCAGGACCCGACTCATCTAGCACGATATTGTCCGCTTTGGGCCTCCTTGCCCTTGCCCTTGCCCTCACGGTTTTGTTTTTGAGAGCTCACAATGCAACTTACCAGGTGGTCACCCATCATGGAATTGCACTAATCTGAACTCGCTTAACTTTGGTGTTCCAACTATACCCAAAGCCACTGAGCTCCCAAAAGGCCTCGTGCTAGAAAGGTGTGTGCCTACACCTTTAAGGCACACCACCACTCCCCTCCAAGACCATTCCCCTCGCAGGAATGTGGGATCGTTCACCGTTCCCTCTAGGACACGGGTCTTACATGATGACTGGTTGTATACTATAGTGAAACTTATCCTCATCTGCCTAATAGAGGTAGCATTATCTTAGTAGATAATTTTAGGTTCATCATTGGTGGAATGTAGTACACAAGTGCTTTGAATATGCCCCGTAATAGCTCTTAGTCGTATACATTCACGAGCTGCTTTGTGAAGAGTTAGAATCTTTGTATGATTCGAAGACTTAGCAATAAGGGTCTTTTTCTTAGACCTCCATGATATTGATGTGTTCCCAATGGTAAAGACATAACCATTTTGAGAACATACCTTATGTAAGTCTGATAGGTAGATTGCATTAGTATACCTAATAAGGCAATGCATCATTTGGAGGACCAAGGGGGTTTTATTCATTCCTCGATGCATAGGGATAGAATAAACCCATATCTCACATACTATTAAGGTATTGGAAAATGTCTTTTATGCCATTATAGTGGCGGTGTGTTGGCGCGAGCTGAATGTAGCTAGCAAGTTCACAGCTGATGAAATGTCTGGTCTAGTGCATTTGAATCAAGTACAATAATGCACTTATTGCACTTAGATATGAAACTTCTTGTCTCACTATCTCTTCGTTATCATCTGCTATACGAAACGGGTCCTTTCAAGGTCTAGACTACATATGATCATGGGCGTGCTTGAAGGTTTTTCTTTATCCTCATTAAAGCATTTCAACATCTTCTGAATGTAATATCAACATCTTCTAGATGTAATTCAATCGATAGGCTCAAAACTTCATATGCACGATACTCGAGCTCGAAGTCGAGATAGAATTTTTTTCTCCCATGATCCTTCATTTCGAACTCCAACTTCAAGTGCTTAGAAATTTCTTTGGTTTCTTCTGAAATACCAATCAATAGAAAATCTGGAACTTATTTTCTTAATAAACGCGCATAGGTATTCTTTGTTATGCCACTCTGATTAAATACTCACTTGGACGGTTATACCACATCCGTCTAGATTATCTTAATCTATAAAGTGAATGCTTCAAAGAAGTAGAGAATATGTTCCGTGGTATGAAACTATTTGCATCAGGTATTTTAAGCCCTTCAGGAACTTTCAAACATATCTATGTATTTAGATCCTCATATGTGACGACCCGGAAATTCGAAAAAGGAAAATTTGGGAAAATTGGAAAGAAATTACGATTTTACCCTTGGTTATGGGGGCCGAAATTTGGGCAGGACTTGGGATTCCTAGAAAGTGCCGAAAATTACGAAAAGGTGTGCAACTTGGAATCGAGCGATTTGGACGGTGTGTGAGTGGACCTTTTTTTTATAAACTGCCATGCATGCATAGCTAAATGTTTTACATGATTGATTGCATGATTTGGTTTGCAATGATTTCATGGTGATTGGCATGATTAATTCTAAATAATCGGTCTTTCGGGTACGTTTTACGAGGAATGTGAAAATGATATTTTAGGCTAGGCCCGGAGTCAAAAATGTTTTAAAAAGGATATTTTGACTTATTTGGTGAGTCAAGAATGATTTCTGGATTATTTTATGTTTTCAAATGAGATTTTACGAATTTATGTGTAAATGACATTTTGGGCTTGTGACCTTGTCGGGAACGATTTTGGCGTGGTTTGAAGTCAAGGATTTGATTGAAATGTTTTGGGATGTAATCCCGAGATGGTTTTCATTGTGATTGTGAGTTCCCAGATGGTCGAAGCTAGGGGTATTTCCCAGACGACCGGAGCTCGGGGGATATGATTGTGATTGCTTCCGAGGCAGCCGAAAGTAGGGGGCGTTCCCAAGTGGCTGGAGCTCGGGGCCTAGGCAGTTGGAGCTCGGGATGATTCCCAGATGATTGATGCTAGGGAATATGTGTGCCTGGACAGTCGGAGCTAGGGGATGGCTTTCCAGATGACTGAGGCACGGGATATTGCCTACACATAGTGCGGATGTGATTGTTTGTGCACTTGAGTTGTGCGGTTTGATGTTGATTTTGATTTCTTTGTGTCCTGGTAATGAGTACGGGTTTTGTTCTTTGTGGCCAGGTTAGTGTTTTCATATGTTTGGCTTGAGAGGCGGGATTTGATACTTTTCATGTGATTTGGCTGGAAAGCCGGTGATTGTTATTCATATGTTTTACCCTATGCATGCATGGTTTGATATGGTTTGATAAACTGGAGGGGAAATGGTCTATTTGAAATGTATTTTCAAAGGATATTATTTTTTTCCACTCACACCTTTTCTGTTTTGATGACTCTCCAGGCTGTGGTACGACGTTCGGGGCTGATCGAGAGGCGGAGGCATGAACGAAAACCAGTGCAGTTATCCCTTGTCTGACAAGTGTTGAGGGGTAGTTTCAAGACATCAGTTGACTTGTCAGACGGGAGCAGGACCGGGCGCGGTTATCAAAGTCCAGTTGGGACGGGTCCTGTCAAATTAGTATCAGAGCATTGGGTTACCGATTTGTGACGCTATATCATGCCTCCGAGACACGAACCCCGTGCGTGGCTTGGTGAAGAGATTGGGAGTCCAGACGTTGAGAGAGCCCGACGTTTGGGGGCCACTGGGTTTACCAACCAGACGGACCCGGAAGAGGCATATGAGTGGATCACTCATCTTGAACGGATCTTCGAGATGATGCAATGCCCGCTAGGGGACATGGTTCCATTAGCCACATTTATGTTGAGTGGCAATGCTTATAGATGGTGGCGTGGACTACAGATGACTGGTTTGAACGCCCGTACCTTAACTTCGAAGTATTTTCGAGTTCACTTCTTGGATCAGTTTTACCCCCGCTCATTTCGTAATGATACGGAAATTGAATTTCTACAGCTACAACAGGAGAAACAGGTCAGTGGCCAATTATGAGCAGAAATTTCTGAACTTATCTAACTTTGCCCCATTGTATGTGGCGAATGAGGAAGATAAGTGCCGAAGATTTGAGTATGGACTAAGGAATGAGATACGGGTTGCGGTGACAGTTGGATGTTATTCCACACTTCGAGAGCTATCAGATGCTGCTGCTCGTGTGGAGGCTAGTTTTCCTACACAAGAGCACTCTGGACGACGCCGAGAGCATCGGGGTACCGAATTGATGTGTCAGGGAACACCAAAGAAAGGTAGTGGTAGCCTTGGATCTTCTGGGGGGTCTCGATTCAGTCCATACGATGATGGAAATGAGCAAAGTAGTATTCAGGGTTCTGTTCAATCATCTAGAGTTCCTAATCAGTAGTATAGGGCGCGAGGTGGTAGACCTGGACGACTCAGCACGGCTGGTTGTTATTTATGTGGGGAAGTTGGGAATATTAAGAGGAATTGTTCGTACCGACCAAATAATGGTGGTACGAGTGGTGGCAACACAGAGCAGGGTACGATGGCAGCCTTGACTTCTAGGACCACAAGTGATAGAGGAGGTGACAGGCCTAGAGGTGAATCTCAAGGACGTGGTCGAGCTTTAGGTCCACATGCTCGAGTATTTGCCCTTACCCCACAGGAAACCTACAAGGCACCCAAGGGTAGTCCAGAGTGATTGTATATTACATGGTTTCTTGAGAAATGTAAATGTTATGTATTATACACTTTCTTGTTGGATGTCTTTATGTTTGAGTACGTTCGAATTTCGGGGATGAAATTCCTTAAGGGGGTAGGTTGTGACACCCAGAAAAGTCGAGAAATGTAAATTTGAAAGTTTGAATGTAAAATGACTATTTTGCCCCTAGTTATAAGGTCGAAAGGTGACTTTTTTATCGGGAATTTCCCCTGGTTATGTACATGTATGTGTGTAATTGCGAAGGAAACACAGAGCATCAGTATGCTCCAACATCAGACATCAAACCTTCCCTTTTAATCGATCTGTGAGAGGAATAGAGAGATAATTAGATGGGGAGAAAGAAATAATGGAAACAAAGATGAAGAGAGAGGATTTGTGAAGGAAATCCCAACAAACCCGAAACTCAAACCATGAGCATTCAAACTGTCAGGACCCACCCCGGTTTCACCCCGAACCCCGAGGTAAATCCCGCTCCCGTCTGACTCCCCGACACAACACCTAAGGAACACTCACGCAACCCAGTCAGACGCAGGAGTAATTAAACAAAATATCCCAACCCTATCGTTTACAGAGCATAGCACTAAATTACAAGGAAAATAAAAACCGATAAATTACACGCACGCGGAAGACTTTGAACTATTCCAGGATCCCTCACGTCACTTCTATGCCTCGGACACTGCCTCGACGTTAAGACCCCGCGCTAGCTCCACAACCTGGAGGGCAATTTAAAACAGAAAATGTGAGTGTACCAGAAAGTACAAAAAGTTCAAAACCACGTTATATGAAAACCGAGTTTAACCCTCCGTTTTGAAACCACATGCATAACCAACAGTTATGAACACAGTTGTAAAATACTCATTATAAAACATCATAAAAACAGAAACACTATAAAATATCATAAGAAACCATAGCATGAGTATCAGAAACCGTATCAAATCCTCATTTCCTCGATCGAACCTGCTGGACCTATCCGAGTCTTTAAACTCCCGAGTCTTTAAACTCAATCCAGGCCTTTATCATATCCGAGTCTTTAAACTCCCGAGTCTTTAAACTCAAGGCCTACGGGGGAAATCAATATATATCCGAGTCTTTAAACTCCCGAGTCTTTAAACTCAATCCGGGTCTTTAAACCCAATCCGGCCGGTCCCCCGTCACATATATCCGGGTCTTTAAACCCAATATCCAGATCCAACAAATCCAATCCCAAATCATTTGAAAACCATGTACCAGTCCATATCCAAACCCGAATCCGGAATCACCGGTCCGACACCCTTCCGGCATCCAGAACCGTCATTCCGAACCCAAATCCGGAAGCCACTTTCCCCTTGAAAACCAACTTCCATTTCCGAAATCCGTTTCTAGAACCAAAAACCTTGATCATTGAAATCATGTTCCAAAATCCACTTATAACCATTGAAAACCACTTATCTTTTGAAATCCCAAAACCATAGCATAAATTCCAGAAACCAACCATTCCTCGTAAAACGTGCTAAAAACCAATTTCCTTGAAAAACGTGTAATAATGTAAAACCAACCAAAACATATTCGATAAACATAGAATCATAATCAAAACCATAAAACAATTATAGAAAACAGTTATGCATGTTCGAGTTTAGAGAAGGGGTCCACTCACAGTACTGAGCCCTACTCGCGTCCCGAACGTCCAGCCCGTTCCTCGGCTTCCTCGGGAAATCCCGATCCTGTCAATCACCGTCAAATTACGTCACTAACACGTCTACAAAGGTTTACCTAAATTCCCTCAAAAATCCCCGAATCGAAAACCTAAAACCCGGGACCCTAAACCTTCACCCTCGCGGAACTACATTCAAACGACTTCCGATTGACCCGAAACCAACTCCATTGAACTCACCACAACTCCTAGACCAAAAACCATGTTGACCGTTTCTCCATACGCCGCCGCACGCGCCCCCACGCGCCGCCCAAAGTGGCTGCGCGTGGCCCTCACGCGCTGCTACAGTGCATCCCCTACCTCGAACAAACCCGGTTCGATACAGTGTCTGTAATTCGAACCGGCGAGAGCGGTTCTCCACCGTCCCGTCTCCATTCCTTCCCTTCCTTCACCATTCTCATCGTCTAGGCCTACCCTATCGATTCCCCAACACTCCTAACCTCGACTCTGTCCCTAGCCCGTCGACTAAAGCTCAAACCAGACAACTCAAAACCCCTGTTTTCCTTTCCGGCCACCCACGACTTCCCCCTTCATGGTGGCTTCACCAACCTCTTCCTAGGACCCTTCTAAGCCTAACCCGACTCACCTTGACCGTCGATTCTTACCCAAACATCACGACTAGCCGTTTGAACATCACGGCAAAACAGAGCATACAGGTACCCCCGTCGTGCTAACCTCCGCCGTGTACACCCCCGTCACGGCGACCATCCTAGTCGACGCCTAGGACCCTCCTGAACCTCACCCTGACCTCCATTCCTCTCGACTCTAAGCCCAACCTCACGACTTTCAAATTGAGCAGCACGGGAAAAACAGAGCAAAAGATCTCACCTTTCGATCGCGTCTCCGCCGTGCGCACCGTCGCGTGCCACGGTGCTCGTTGGACTCCCTGCAGCCTCCTGCAGCTCCCTCTGCCTTGGTTGGAGCCACTCCACGGCGTAGCCACCACCTCGAACTCACGGTCTCCCTGTTTCCCCAAAACCTTTGCCGCACCACCGTCGTGCCGCCGTGCACGATTGCACCACCAAAACACGACCACCTACTCAAACTCTCCTCCCTGTCACTCTCACAAGCACTCTTCACTCCCCCCTTGCACTGAGTCGATCAATTGCTCCCCATTCCTCACCCTCTGTTTCTGTCTGTGTCGAAGGACAACACACGGGCACGCACAGGTGCACCCAAATAATTGGGACCGCGCACATATAGGATTCCACCAGAATCCTCTACACACATGCCACATGTCACAATCCACTCCACACACTCCCACATGGCCTAATCCCAGCCGTCCATTCCTTTCCTCTGTGCACAAATCCCAATGTGCCACAATGACCAAAATACCCTTCTTTTTAACTCATATTTACGATTTAACCAAAACTTCCTAGACCCGTAACTCTCGCCCCGTAAGTCCGATGAAGACGTGCCGCCTGTCATCGAACTCAGGACGACGGAATCTATCTAACCATCCTAGGTCAACCTACCAAAACTCGATTATTCAAAAAGTCAACTTTTCCCCTTAATTTACCCAAATTACAGTTATGCCCTCGACCTTCCGAACATCACAACTTCCTCCTCGGATGTCGGAATCAGGCGTGCCACTTGCCTATGGATTCGTGACGTCCTAAACTACGTCCTAGTCACCGATCAACACTCAAATCAACCTCCCAACTAAAAGTCAACTATTTGCCCGAACTAGGGGCAAAATCGTCATTCTACGCTCATGGACCCATCGGGACCACCTACCCACTGCTTAACCTCAATAATCACACCTTAATCACTATCTTAATCCCGGCTCTCGGGACGGGTTGTTACAATCTACCCACCTAAATAGAATTTCGTCCCCGAAATTCCACAGCTAGTTCCCAACACCTAGGGTCTCCTACCCGGTAAAGAACAACCTCTCCTAGGTTCTCTGTCTATCAACTCCACCTTGGGTATTTCACTCGATCCCCAACTACTGTTACAGCTGCATGGAGTACGCAAGGGAAACTCTATGAACAGAAAACAAAGGTATTATAACATACCTTATTTCAGAGTACCCGACAGAAGTCATAGAGTACATCCTCGTATACAACCACCCTACCTTCCCGAACCAACTCGACTACCAACCCAAACAATCGACCACCCAGCTCCCTCGGCTGCTAATTCGGCCACTATCGGAATAAATCTACAAAGTCCTAAAGGCAAACTCTAGCTTGTGGGTTCTCTCCTTCAATAACCTCATATCGATCAGTTATAGTCACTCCTTTCCTGTACCTTCCGTCATCCTGCTACGGAACTTACTGTATACTCCAAGTCCTCTAGGCGAACTTCTAGACTCTACCCTGGGATCCAACAACCAAACCAACAGAACAACCAAAAGTAAAACAAGTACCTGTCCCCACATCTGGTATCGCCTGATCCTCCTGCTGAGTCATCGAGAACACCCAGGCCTGTGATCCCGACGCTCTACCACGTCCCCTCGAACTACTCGTGGCTGTGCCACCACCTCCTCTCGTACCTGCGGTCCCTGACGCTGTACTCTGCCCAGGCTCCGCTGCTCCTCTACCTATACCACCTTCATGTGGCAACTGTGGACACTCACATCGAAAATGACCTCGCTCCCCACAGTAGAAACACACATTCCAGCCTGGTCCACTGTTCGGTCTCCCTGTGGACGCTACCGACGTCGCACTCGCTTGCGGAGTCGGCGGTGCTCGGTACCCCTGAAATCCTGAACTCTGGAAACTGCCAGGCCTACCAAAACGATCATCGCCTGACGATGACGCTCCACTGAAGTTACCCCGTTTCGGTGTCCGCTGGCTCGAAGCTCCAGGAATAAATGATTCCCGGCGTCGTACCGGTAAACTAGCCTCAACTCGCACCGCAGCATCCGACAAGTCTCGGAGGGTAGCAAAAGATCCAGCCGTCACTATGGCTCGAATCTCACCTCGCAAACCCAACTCAAACCTACGGCATTTCTCGGCTTCAGTGGCCACAAAAGCAGGAGCAAACCGAGACAACATCTGGAACTTCCGTTCATACTCTGCCACTGTCATATTCCCCTGCTGGAGCTGCAGAAACTCCGCCTCTTTGGCATCCCGGAAAGAACGAGGATAATACTGCTCCAGAAACCGTTCCCTGAACGTCTCCCAAGTCACACTATGGACATCCCAACCTGACAACTCGAGGGTATACCACCACTCGTACGCCGCACCATCCAGTAAAAATGCAGCCAACAATACTCGCTCCTCCGGCGGACAATGCATCACCGCAAAAATCCGCTCCAGTCTGGTAATCCACCTCTGGGCTTCCTCAGGATCAGCCCCGCCACTAAAAGTAGTAGCTCCGAGCCGCTGGGCTCGCTCAATCGTGGCACTCTCCGTCTCTCTTGCTACTTCTTCAGGTTGTGGAGAGGGTCTACGTCTCGGAGGCATCGTCAACCGCACACTGAAAGAGGCATAGAAGTAGTCAAACAACTGAAACACAACCTCACGAACCGACAGACCCAACAAACTCGACAAACCTATGCTCTGATACCAATTGTCAGGACCCACCCCGGTTTCACCCCGAAACCCGAGGTAAATCCCACTCCCGTCTGACTCCCCGACACAACACCTAAGGAACACTCACGCAACCCAGTCAGATGCAGGAGTAATTAAACAAAATATCCCAACCCTATCGTTTACAGAGCATAGCACTAAATTACAAGGAAAATAAAAACCGATAAATTACACGCACGCGGAAGACTTTGAACTATTCCAGGATCCCTCACGTCACTTCTATGCCTCGGACACTGCCTCGACGTTAAGACCCCGTGCTAGCTCCACAACCTGGAGGGCAATTTAAAACAGAAAATGTGAGTGTACCAGAAAGTACAAAAAGTTCAAAACCACGTTATATGAAAACCGAGTTTAACCCTCCGTTTTGAAACCACATGCATAACCAACAGTTATGAACACAGTTGTAAAATACTCATTATAAAACATCATAAAAACAGAAACACTATAAAATATCATAAGAAACCATAGCATGAGTATCAGAAACCGTATCAAATCCTCATTTCCTCGATCGAACCTGCTGGACCTATCCGAGTCTTTAAACTCCCGAGTCTTTAAACTCAATCCAGGCCTTTATCATATCCGAGTCTTTAAACTCCCGAGTCTTTAAACTCAAGGCCTACGGGGGAAATCAATATATATCCGAGTCTTTAAACTCCCGAGTCTTTAAACTCAATCCGGGTCTTTAAACCCAATCCGGCCGGTCCCCCGTCACATATATCCGGGTCTTTAAACCCAATATCCAGATCCAACAAATCCAATCCCAAATCATTTGAAAACCATGTACCAGTCCATATCCAAACCCGAATCCGGAATCACCGGTCCGACACCCTTCCGGCATCTAGAACCGTCATTCCGAACCCAAATCCGGAAGCCACTTTCCCCTTGAAAACCAACTTCCATTTCCGAAATCCGTTTCTAGAACCAAAAACCTTGATCATTGAAATCATGTTCCAAAATCCACTTATAACCATTGAAAACCACTTATCTTTTGAAATCCCAAAACCATAGCATAAATTCCAGAAACCAACCATTCCTCGTAAAACGTGCTAAAAACCAATTTCCTTGAAAAACGTGTAATAATGTAAAACCAACCAAAACATATTCGATAAACATAGAATCATAATCAAAACCATAAAACAATTATAGAAAACAGTTATGCATGTTCGAGTTTAGAGAAGGGGTCCACTCACAGTACTGAGCCCTACTCGCGTCCCGAACGTCCAGCCCGTTCCTCGGCTTCCTCGGGAAATCCCGATCCTGTCAATCACCGTCAAATTACGTCACTAACACGTCTACGAAGGTTTACCTAAATTCCCTCAAAAATCCCCGAATCGAAAACCTAAAACCCGGGACCCTAAACCTTCACCCTCGCGGAACTACATTCAAACGACTTCCGATTGACCCGAAACCAACTCCATTGAACTCACCACAACTCCTAGACCAAAAACCATGTTGACCGTTTCTCCATACGCCGCCGCACGCGCCCCCACGCGCCGCCCAAAGTGGCTGCGCGTGGCCCTCACGCGCTGCTACAGTGCATCCCCTACCTCGAACAAACCCGGTTCGATACAGTGTCTGTAATTCGAACCGGCGAGAGCGGTTCTCCACCGTCCCGTCTCCATTCCTTCCCTTCCTTCACCATTCTCATCGTCTAGGCCTACCCTATCGATTCCCCAACACTCCTAACCTCGACTCTGTCCCTAGCCCGTCGACTAAAGCTCAAACCAGACAACTCAAAACCCCTGTTTTCCTTTCCGGCCACCCACGACTTCCCCCTTCATGGTGGCTTCACCAACCTCTTCCTAGGACCCTTCTAAGCCTAACCCGACTCACCTTGACCGTCGATTCTTACCCAAACATCACGACTAGCCGTTTGAACATCACGGCAAAACAGAGCATACAGGTACCCCCGTCGTGCTAACCTCCGCCGTGTACACCCCCGTCACGGCGACCATCCTAGTCGACGCCTAGGACCCTCCTGAACCTCACCCTGACCTCCATTCCTCTCGACTCTAAGCCCAACCTCACGACTTTCAAATTGAGCAGCACGGGAAAAACAGAGCAAAAGATCTCACCTTTCGATCGCGTCTCCGCCGTGCGCACCGTCGCGTGCCACGGTGCTCGTTGGACTCCCTGCAGCCTCCTGCAGCTCCCTCTGCCTTGGTTGGAGCCACTCCACGGCGTAGCCACCACCTCGAACTCACGGTCTCCCTGTTTCCCCAAAACCTTTGCCGCACCACCGTCGTGCCGCCGTGCACGATTGCACCACCAAAACACGACCACCTACTCAAACTCTCCTCCCTGTCACTCTCACAAGCACTCTTCACTCCCCCCTTGCACTGAGTCGATCAATTGCTCCCCATTCCTCACCCTCTGTTTCTGTCTGTGTCGAAGAACAACACACGGGCACGCACAGGTGCACCCAAATAATTGGGACCGCGCACATACAGGATTCCACCAGAATCCTCTACACACATGCCACATGTCACAATCCACTCCACACACTCCCACATGGCCTAATCCCAGCCGTCCATTCCTTTCCTCTGTGCACAAATCCCAATGTGCCACAATGACCAAAATACCCTTCTTTTTAACTCATATTTACGATTTAACCAAAACTTCCTAGACCCGTAACTCTCGCCCCGTAAGTCCGATGAAGACGTGCCGCCTGTCATCGAACTCAGGACGACGGAATCTATCTAACCATCCTAGGTCAACCTACCAAAACTCGATTATTCAAAAAGTCAACTTTTCCCCTTAATTTACCCAAATTACAGTTATGCCCTCGACCTTCCGAACATCACAACTTCCTCCTCGGATGTCGGAATCAGGCGTGCCACTTGCCTATGGATTCGTGACGTCCTAAACTACGTCCTAGTCACCGATCAACACTCAAATCAACCTCCCAACTAAAAGTCAACTATTTGCCCGAACTAGGGGCAAAATCGTCATTCTACGCTCATGGACCCATCGGGACCACCTACCCACTGCTTAACCTCAATAATCACACCTTAATCACTATCTTAATCCCGGCTCTCGGGACGGGTTGTTACACAAACTCCCAACAATTCGAATTTGAGATTTCCCACCACAAACACTGAAATTGACCTTGAATTAAGCCTTCTGAGCTCAATGCGAGTTGAACCCAATCCAAAACGAAGAAAATGGATATCCTTTTGGCCTAGAAAGCATATAGCGGGAATGGAGAAACTCAAGGATTGAGTTGTGTGATTGAAGGGTTAGAAGGATGAAATTGAGACTTGGAATGTGTTTATCCGACTTCTATGAAGCTCCCTGACGAATCAATTTAGAGGAATTGATGACCAGTTAGATAAGTGAATGATGAACAGACCTTGAAATCTCGGGGCTTGGTCGAATGCCTTCGAGGTAAGGAATCATAAAATTGATCTTACAGAACATTAATTAGACTTAAACCGATGAAGTTAGATGAATTAATTGAAAGAAAGAATGCAGAATTGATGGGTATTGAGTCGGGTCTAGCTGCGGGCCAACCGGATCCGTTTTACAGACAAGCGGGTGAGGAAGACGACTATAGCTGGAAAGCGCCATGTGGGGGCGCGTGAGCGGGAATCCCAAGGCGAGGTCAACACGAATTTTGTTCTATGCAATGAAACGAACATTTTAGCGTTGGTTTCGAGTCAATCGGACACCATTTCGATATTGTTTCGAGGGTCCGAAGGCTTATGTTATGTTTTTAATTCGTAATTAATTCCCAGAAAATTATAGAAAATTAATATGATATTCATTGAGTCATTAGTGACCCTTAATGATGATTTTGGACAGGATTCGTGATTCTTGGAAAATGTCGGAACTTACGGGAAAACGTGCAGCTCGGAATTGAGCGGTTTGGACAGTGTGTGAGTGGACGTTTGTTTTATAAATTGTTATGCATGCATAGTTACATGTTTTACATGATTGATTGCATGATTTGGTTTGCAATGATGTCATGGTGATTTGGCATGATTGATTGTGATTAATGATTATTTTAATCGGTCTTTCGGGCCATTTTACAAGGAATATGCAAATGATGTTTTGGGCTAAGCCCAGAGTCAAAAAGGTTTTTAAAAGGATATTTTGACTTAATTGGTGAGTCAAGGATGATTTTTGGATTATGTTAATGTTTTCAAATGAGATTTTACGGATTTACGTGTAAATGACATTTTGGGCTTGAGACCCAATTGGATAAATATTTTGACTTGGATTTGGAGTCAAATGTGAATATATGATTGAATTGATGGTTTCAGATGTATGTTCAGTGACTCCGGATGTGTAATTACCGGAGGGACCGGATGTGTAATTCCCGGTGAGGCTCGATGTGTAATTTTCAGCAGATCTGGATGTGTAATTCCCAGATGAACCTCGGATGTGTAATTCCCGAGTTGGCCTACGCGTACTGCCGACGTGATTGTGTGATTGATTAGGCACTTGTGAGTAGTGCGGATGTGATTGTGTGATTGATTGTGCACTTGTGAGTAGTGTTGTTTGACGTTGATTGTGATTTCATTGCGTACTGGTATTGAGTACGGGTTTTGGTCTTTATGGCCAGGTTAGTGTTTTCATGTGATTTGGCTGGAAATCCGATGATTGGTATTCATATTTTTTACACTATGCATGCATGGTTTGATAAACTGGAGAGGAAAATGGTCTATTTGAAATGTATTTTCATAGGATATTATTTTTGTCCACTCACACCTTTTATGTTTTTATAACCCTTCAGGCCGTGGCACGAGCATCGGGGCTAATCGAGAGGTGGAGGCATGAGCAGAAATCAATAAAATCATCCCTTGTCTGACAGGTGCTGAGGGGTAGTTTCAGAACTTCAGTTGACTTGTCAGACGGGAGCAGGACCGGGCACGGTTATCAAGTCCAGTTGGGACGGGTTCTGTCATCATAGAGATAAACAGTAACCACTTCCATAAGCTGGATATTCAGTTTTTTGGAAACTAACAAACTGATAAAGTATGGGAACATTATGACGTTCATAACGGGAAAATACTTCTCTTCATAATCAATCTCATGGCGTTGAGAAAACTGTGCGTCATTAAATGAGTTGTACATCTCACAATCTCAACTTTCTCATTACGGTTCCCGGTTCCTCATGCCTTGAATTAATCATCATTTTATACCCTTTTATGCTTATCTTTTAATGTTTAAATACCAAACAATAGGAGAGAATAATATATTTTGTGAGAATTGTGCAGAATTAAATAGAGAGCAGAATTACGAGAATTTAGGCGAAATAATCACCTCAATCGGAGTTATATATTGAAGAATTTATGATTGAAACAAATGAGGCCACCAAAAAAACTAGAGGTTTCAGGAGGGGGCTACCGAATCCCCATAAATAGCCCAAAAAGGCATTCAACGAGGCTCAACTGAACCTCTCTGCCCCTTCCTCGGCTCGCGTGTTTCGAATGTGTCACCTTCTTCTCAGTGCATGTTTACCGATCATCCTTGCCCCACTTTAACCAGCGTCTACCGACCTTCCTTTCTCCTTCCTTCTGCATTGACTACGCCCTTGACCGTCGAAATTGAGGCCTAATTTCGTCCAGCTGCTACCGAAATACCTTCCAAGTTCCAGCAGCTTCCCACCATGGCGTTTCATGTTACTATTCCAACAAGTAACTCCAATTTTCATTTTTTTATTAGGTTTTATATTTTCTTTTTAATTAAGATTTGTTCTACCTTTTTAATTAGGATTTAGATTACTTTTTTAATTAGGATTTTTATACCTTATTTCTTTAGGACTTTAATTTAATTAGTTTAATCTTTTTCCTATTAAAATTAAATTGTGAACTCCTATTTATTTGGGGAACAATTTTCTCCTATAAATAGAGAGGCTTAGGTTATTTGTAAGGGTCTCTCATTTTTGTACCAAAGCTCCACTTAACCAATTTTCCCTTTTCAATAAATTCAAGATTTCTTGTGCAAGATTAATTATACCATACTTCATATTTTTCACCTTCATTCGTGACTTAGTTGGGGGGTCCCCGTTTGTCTCACCAAAGAGTACTCATTCACTTTGTATCCATAGGGTGTCCCGAAGAGAAAAAAGTGTACCACGACCTCTTTACCTTATAGTTATCTCTTGTGCTTGAATATTACTTTTATGAATTGATTTCTAATATTATTCTTGGTTTTATGATTTGTATTGATTCAATTTTCTATGTGTTTTATGATTCTAGTTTTTATTATGTTTGTATGTTCGTGCTTAATGCTTGACTAGATATAAATAGAATTAATTAATGAGTTAGGTTAAAGATGAGTTGACTATGTAAATATTAGATTAGGTTAGTTTAGATTAGTTCATCACGTAGAAACTTAGTAAAAACCAATTTACCCCCTAATTAATTAATCAAACGATAATCATGCTTAGGTATCTTCAATCCTCGGTTAAGAACGATCCCTACTTATCAACGTTACAGTCTACAAAAAAGGGTTTTTAATTTGCATATGTTTTTATTAAGTGTTGAGTGTGACTTTGTGTTTACTTTAATGCTTAGTTTTTGCGTATAATTTCTGCGAGACCATTAAAGGTGTGAACAAGGGGAACCAAATGTTCATCATCAATCCAAAGGGGTAGGGAATAGTCATCAAATGATTGTCGATGTAAACTCTTTAGTATTATCGAGTCTTATATACTGTATAAGAGAATCTGGGTGGTGTGGCTCTCAATTTAATGATCGGGGCTAAGAGTTTAGCAAACGCAGTATGCATGTGGACAATAGGGTAGCATGTGGCCACTTTGTTGGTATCTCAACCAGAGCCATGACATTCGTTCAAACAGTCTACATGGTGGTTGGAAGGTCAACAAACTTCCCCTTGTATTCCGACAAGAAATGGTGGAGTATGTACTCATCTTTGCATGTGATGGTCTAATGTTCAACATTGCCAGTGAGCAAGCTTCTCATAGTGTTTCAATAAACACTAGGTGTTGACAAGGGAGGGGATGCCCGTGTGATATGTTGAGGATACGACACATCATAACTTTGACCTGTATGTCTCATCCGGTCATCCCATAATAAGTAATTGCTAATACTAGTTAGCTTCTAGCTAACTCTTGGCTAGCTTCTGGCTAGGTTCTCCAGTGTATGCTTCTGGACATACCTATTAGAGTTTATGCAAATGTATTCCACTTCTTTTCGTTAGTGGTTTCAATGTGATAACCGTTGACTCAAATATTCGTAAATCGCGACAATATTCTTCTAGAACTTGGAGAATAAAATATTTCATTGATGGTAATTCAGTACCATTTGACAACATTCTTTTGTCATATCCCTCGAAGTGTGTGATAGCACTGCCTGTCAGACAATAAGTTTCCCCACAAAATATACATATTTATAGATTTAATTCAATCATGAATGAGGATAAGTGTTTATATTGAATCAAATCATATTCGAGCGAAAAAACACACATTCGAATTCCAAAAACATAAATCAATGGTTTAATCCATATATGTGAATTTATCAATTCCTCTCAAGTTTCACAACTGCGTTACACTCGCTTGCCAATTTTGTAATATGGATCGTGTTCGGCATTATTTCCGAGTATATACATACGTGGATTTAATATCTTGTAAATAATGAGTGATATGTCATTCATTTATTGTTTCAGGCAAGAATTTGTCCCTATGATGATTAAACCGCTCTTCTGGGGTCTATATAAGGGACAAATCATTGCATTTAGTGCTTTGATAAAACTCATCCATAAGTAGAAAATAAGAACTTCAGGTTCTAACAAATGGTATGATAAATCGGATTTAAAATGTAAAATTTATTTGTTTTATCATGTCCGATGAATTTATGAAGGAATCTGCGGGTCCCTTTTTCTTAGCATTGCCGAAACAACGGGTTCCGTGATTAGTATGAACTACTAGTTCATTTATAAATCTCTAGTTCATTGATGAACATCTAGTTCATTGATGAACATCTAGTTCATTTAAACACATACATTTTCTAAATAAATAAATATAGAAATTCAAAAACATTAAACAGTGTAATCAAATCCCACGTAGTAATAGTTTGAATGAATGCTTCTGGTATAAGATGATTTTATACGTTAAATAAATGTTTCAGGCTTAAAGTTTAAATAAATTGACATAATGCTTCGGGCATTAAGATACGTTAAATAAATGTTTCGGGTATAAAGTTTAAATAAATTGACCTAATGCTTTAGGCATTAAGATCCATGTTTCAAACACATAAGTGAAAAAAAAAGAAAAAAAAGAAAAAAAATGTTTTTTTTTCCTCTTTAGAATGTGATGGTCCAGTTCATATGATTCAGTTTGACTAGACTAGAGCAATTCAATTAGAGCAATTCGGTTGGACTAGACCAGTTCGGTTTAATTAGACCAATTCGATACAACTAGATCAGTTTGATATGATTGGATCGGTTCAATTCATCAGGACTGATTTGGCTTGACCGATTTGGTTGGAGCCGACTAGGTCGAACTAATCGGAGTCATGGGCATGCGGTGTTTGTTGGCCTTCTGGGTCGCACATAGGCCTACTGGGCTTAATACGATAATCTACTGGGCTATTGGTAGCCTACTAGGCTATGTAATATGGACCTGCAAGACCAGCCTACTGGTGGGTAGCATTTTAGGGCATTTTATTATTCAGTGTACTGGACTGTTTTGAGCCCGGTGCATGGGCTTGCTTTTCTGGGATTTATCTATGTTTATTTATTTTTATTTTTTTATGTTAGGTCTTCTTGGCCTGGTACAACCTTCTATGCTTGGATTAAAGTGGTAGCCTTCTTTACTTGGACTGTGTAACCTTCGGGGCTGTGGGTATGGACTCAACTTAATGACAATTAATTTATGTCAATAGGGAAAATTAATGTATGTCAATAATGACAATTAAGTTGTGTCAATTAATAACAATCGTTTTCAATTTTCCTTGATTTTTGGTACTGCAACCATTTGGACTGTTATTCCGTGTGCAATTACCATCATTATCTTCATCCTATCTTATACAAATCATATCATTTATGGAATCATCAACATAAACATTATTCATATAGCATGTATATATTCATATATCATTTCATCATATATCATATAATGGATTTAGAGGATAGATAAACTTATCTGGAGAGTCTCTTCAGACGCCTTCTAGGGCGAATCGAAGATGGAGTGCGGCTCAGAAAAACCCTCTGGGTCGAAATCTGGGATTTTGGAGGGCCACAACTGAAGCGATCACTGCGTAAGAAAGTGGCAGAAACGATATGTCGATTTTCTGTAACAAACGACCTGTCGTTTTATGTAAAAAACGACATGTGGTTTTCTATTAGCCATCCAAGTGGTCTCCTTGTAACAACCCGAACTTTTAATAAAATGTAAATTAGGAAAATTAAATGTGAAATTACCATTTTTCCCCTAGATAGGAAAAAATGTTTCTTTTGACCCGAGATACTATTTGGACTTTTACGAAGGTCCGTTACATATATCGAGACGTCACGGGTCCGTAGACAGATGGCACATCGAAATCGAACGTCCGATAAGAAAGATACGGGTCACGAAAGAAATTAGGTAGTATTCATATTTTTCGAAAACGTGTAGAGTTGGCTGACTTTAATTGGTTCAAAATATCCAACTTGGACCAATGGATGAGTGAAGGGTATCACTCATCCCATTGGCCCAAGCCCCCAAGTTCATGCACTTCATCTTCATTCATTTTCATCTTCTTTGTTCATTGTTACTCAAAACCAAAAACCCACACAAACACCATCCATCCTTCACTTTGTGTCTGAGAGAGATTTAGAGAGTGAAGACGAACTAGAGAGGACGGTGGACGGAGGCTGAGCACGGCATAACCGCCTGAAGAACCCACGAAAAAGATAAAACCTGAAACCCGATTTAGGTTCAAATTTCAATTTCAAGTTAGATGGCTTGTTGGATGGTTTTATTGATCAAAAGTGATTCCTAGGGATTGTACAAGTCCACAAGGAACAACCGTGAAGGAAGGGGGCTGGAATCGACCTGGAGAAGGATTGGAAATTCAACCGAAACTGTTCAACCTTGGTCGAAGCATTCTAGGTACCTTCTATTCATTTTGAGTTCATAGATCGATAGTTGGGTTGTTTATAAGTTGATGGGTAGAAAAATGGCACGATTTGGTGTTCGGAGAAGGAAGAACAAGTCGGGTCTGGGTCGCGGATCAAACAACCTGTTCGAGAGTCTCGGGTCGACCCGACTAAAGGTTGACGATGATGTCATTATCCTATTAGACCTGTCAGTCCACGCTGTAAATCAGGTGATACCACGTGGTAGGTTATCAGGCCCAGTCAGCAACTGACGTGTCAGGTCTATGTCAGTATGTCAGACCACGTGGACCAATAGGGTGGTGCCATATGGAAACCTGTCAGGGAATGTCAAAGTGACGTGGCAGTCCACATCAGCCACTATCAGACCATGTGGACCAATAGGTTTGTGCCACATGGCAGTGTGTTAGAGAACTGTCAAAGGTGTCAGAGACACGTGGCACCAGTCAGGGAGTGCCACTTGTTAGGCTGTCATACTTGACAGGTGTCAAACCTGTCAGGCTAACCATCTGCACGACGTCATGATGATGTCAGCCATTGAGATACATGCATAATTGTTTTGAATGCTTTATTATATGATTTAAGTTGAAATGCTTTGATATCGTATTTGATGATGTTGTGGATTTAATCATCAGTTTATGAACCATTTTACGAATTTACGTGAAAATGATGTTTTGGGCTTGAAACCTAGTTGAGTAATGATTTGACTTAGATTTAGAGTCAAACTGGAATTAGAAATAAAGGTTGCATTTTAAACTGAATTTTAATGGCGATCTGGCATGATCGGTTTGGTTAAATTGGGATTTATAAATGAGTTCTGGGTATTGTTTTCATATGGTTTTTGTGGAAAAGACATGTGTGAGTTATGTCTCGAGCATAGGGCCTATTGAATAATGTTTTTACTCGATTTGAGACAAAAATGGTTTTAAAATGATTTTAAAGGTATTTCTTTACCGTTCCACATATACCATCGTGGTTATTTGGATAGTCTTCTCCAGACATCGAGGATCCTGGAGTAGTCACGATGCACTAACTGAAATGAGTAGCTCCGAGGAGAGGCTCAAGTTCAGGAGTGTGAGATTATGATATCACCCTAGGTGTGGTAGATCCGGGGAAGGCACTCTATTATGATATCACCCCGGACGTCGTTGAGTTTGATCATAGGGAGGTACTCGGAGACGAGACTCCGAGTTGCACGCGTAGCGTTGGAAATCGTGATTGGTATTGGTTATAGACATCGCGGATGTCGAGGATTGGTTATATTGTGGTTTACTAATATGTGTGTCCAGATATAAATATATACATATATATGATTTGAACTAAATTCATACAATTTGATTTGAATGCATGAATGTTTGTAAAATGGAGGGTAAAATATTATTGTTCTTAAACTGTATTTCAAAAATGCTTATTTTTGGTCCACTCACATTTTGACTGTTTTATTGATCCTCCAGACCGTGACACAGAGGCAGGGCCTGATACCAGGGCAGAGGCATAGCTAGTATCATTGCGCACCTGAAAACCCTTTGGGGTAGGTTTTGGTACTTGTATTGTACTAACACATATGATAGTGTACGTATATAGATACTTATCCCTTGTCTAACAATGTTGTTATTGAACTCTGTTCACTTTTAAACTCATAAAGGGTATTTTCAGTATTTTGAGTATGATTGTCAGACGGGAGTAGGGCACGTCACACTATGATCTAGAGGGATCGGGGCGGGTCCTGTCAGCTTGGTACTAGAGACTTAGGATAGCGGTATGTACATAGTACATTGACTTGCATAATATGTCGTACTAATTTATGCATTTTAACAGATAAGCATGCCTCCGAGACGAGTGCCTCTTCCACGGTCTGATGGTGATCTCACTAGAGATTTTGAGAGTGTTATCATTGAGAAAGCCCAGCAACTAGGGGCTACTACATTTAATGGTGGGTCAGACCCAGAGGAAGCCCACTAGTGGATTACTCAAATAGAGCAGATTTTCCCGGTCATGCGATGCCCTCTAGAGGATCGAGTGTTGCTGGCCACATTTCTATTTGATGGTGGCTCATTTTAGTGGTGATACACCCTTGAGATGTCTGATTGGGATGTCTGGACGATGAAATGGGAGACCATCAGAGAGCATTTCTTGGAACAGTACTACCTTCGCTCGTTCAATGATGCCAGGGAGGCTGAGTTCTTGCAGTTCCAACAGGGGAGCATGACAGTGACAGTACGAGCAGAGCTTCCAGAGATTTTCCAACTTTACCTCTGCATTTGTGAGCAATGGGACCGACAAGTGTTGCCAATTTGAGATGGGGCTGTGAGATCCATGTTATGGTGATAGAAGGATCATATGCTACACTGAGAAAGCTGATGGATGCGGCTGTCAGAGTGGAGGACAGTTGGCCAGCTCGGTAGCAGTTTTCTAGTGATGGACGACACTGAGAGTGTTCGTATGTTGGACCATCGAGCTAGAGATCCCTGAAGGGAGGCCGTTTCAGTGAAGGATCATCATCATTAGGCATCAGACAATTTGGTAGGTACGAGAGTACCCAGAGGTTTGGCTTCAGGTCACAACAGACTTCTCAGATGAGTGGTACGTCAGTGGAGTTTACAAGCAGACCGAGGGTTTTAACCTATTATATATGTGGAGAGCCTGGCCACTTCAGGAGAGAGTGCCCACAGATGTCGGGTGGCAGTGGTATCGGTTGGAGTACAGCAAGGCAGAACCCGAGCACAGCCACGACTTCAGACGCGATTAGTGGCTGAGGGTATGGGGGAGCCAAACGTGGATTCCGAGGATCACGAGGACGTGGTCGAGCGTCAGGATGACAGGACCCATCCCAATCCCCCGGGATTAACACGGGATGATCCTGATCCCCTCTGACACGAAGTGTCAAACAAGGGATATTTCCGACCTTTGCCCTCTCGGGCTATCAGAGTACGTCAGGATCCGGAAGAAGTATGTGATATCTCGGTCTTTGCTACAGTCCACATCCGCTGTCAACCTGAAGGGCAATCAAAACATTAAAAGCTGTGAGTGGACAAAACAAGAGTTGTAAAAATATTTCATAAGAAGACATTTGTACCATTCACTAAAAAGCATGCATGCATTCGAAAACCGTTTATCCGGAAGAACCATATGTGGGAACTAAGCCCAAAACCGTAATCAAATCAAGTATACGGGCCACTTCCCAAATCCATAAGGGACTCAGTCCAAAACCATATCCATACTGAAACCAAGTACACGGGCCACTGCCCAAAACCTGTATCCATCACACATCACGTATCATATATATCATGTATACATATAATTCACACAACCAATCCTGTCACGGTTTCCAAAGCTACGCGCGTGCTACCCGGGGTCTCAAACCCAAGTCTCTCGGAGTCCGAGGTCAATGTCTGTAGACCAATGAAGTGTCCTGAGGTTACGATCCATGCCTTCCTGAGAGTAAGGAACCCAACTGGGGGCAACTCCACTCAGTCGGTGCTCCGTGACTACTCCGGGGTCCACCCAGGCCAACGACCCTCCCCGAAGGAGATAATAGAAGTAAAGGAAGGTATATGAATATACATACATATATATACATAACATAAACATTCATGCCCGGTCCCCCAGAACCGTCATGATCCATAATATCCATGTCATTCATATATATATAGAAAACATCCTCCATCCCCGGTTCCCATAATCCGTCATGTACCACAATAACCTTTCCAAGCTTCATGCCGGTTGCCATAAACCGCCATTTACTTGGAAATCCACTAGGGTCCATGACCCGAATCATAACCGTAAAGTAAAACTGGGTATCGTGCCAGAACATATGACATCAGCTGGGCATCCTGCCCGACATCTCAGGGTCAGTCACGACTCCGATCATAGTGATGCGTGCAACCATCCATCCAGGACCACTCTCAATCCTGGTATGTCGCCGTGAACGAATCAACCGACACGACCACCACAAGATCATGGCGCACTCATCACCGACCGATATCCCGAACAGTTAGCACTCTGAAGTCGAGCCTCCCTCGGCTACCCTACAACAAATCGTGCGTCGTGACCTCTCCGGAAGGAACATATCCCAGTCCGGAGGCGAGCATTGTATCGTCTGTCGGCGTGCACATAGCATTAGCCGCGACCACGATTTAGACCGGTAGGCCATCAATAGGGTCATATACCTGAGACAAAACCAAATGGGTCTCATACCCGAGTTTATCCTTTTGGAAATCCAAAACCATTTCATTTAGACCATCAAAGAAATACAGACCCGTATAGGCACCATCTAAGGTCGAAACCTCAAAATACGTGCCAATACGTAACCACACATCCAAATGCACTCATGGCATCACAAACATATATTTGAAACATATAATAAACATTTATGCATGCACCAATTTAGAAAACAAGGTCTACTCACAGATCGTCCGAGCTGTAGCCTCGATACGCGTATCATACGGCTCTCCCGAGTCAATCACCGTCACCGGGACTCCCACACCTGTCCAAATCGAAATAGAAGGTTACTAACTACTTAATTAACCTCCCACTAAAGTCCCGTAATTTTCTGGAATTTTTAACTATTTTTAATCCCGATCCGAAACCTTCTGATGCCCCGAACATTATCGAGCCGGTGCCCGATCGACACAAAACCAGTCCCAAAACGTTCGTTAGATCGAATAGAAGATTTCATGTGTTGAAAGCATCCTCAAAATCCTCACCACGCGCTCACACGTACCTTAGTAACCTCCCTTCGCGTGAGCCCACGCGCCGAGTACTGTAGCCGTGTCTTCAACCTCTAGCTGGTTAAGACCGGCCAGTTCGGTCTTCCCTCTGCAACTGGACTGGCATGACCGGTCCGCGTCCATATCCGATCCAATTTTCACCTGTTCTTCCTCTAATCGATCCTATTCTTCTAGTTTAGATCCTAGGAACTTAAAACAATGAACTAGAACTCCTAAAACCCACGAAAACAGCCCGGTTCGATTTTGATTCTCATGGTTCAAAAATCCAAAACTCACCCACGGCTTCCTCGATGCCTAACCACCCTAAAAACCATCTTAAAAACTCCCTAACAACCTAAATAACTCAAACCAAACGTCCAAACAGGCCCATAACAACCGAAATCGAAAAATGAATCGAAAAACCAAAACCGAGCCATACCTTCGGGTTTCTCCTGCATTCCGCAGTTCATGGCGGTTCTGGCAGTCCAGCAGCCGTCCTCAGTCTTTCACAACACTCTCTGGTCTCTCAGGCATGCTCATCTGGGGTTGGGTTGGATTGGTTTGAATGGTTGGGTGAGATCGGGTTGTTTGGGTTTGAAATGAAGAAGAATGATCGATGAACAGATGATATACATGAAGGAAAGAGATGGCCTGTGGATGGGTGACACTTGTCACTCATTCATTGGGCAGGAACTAAATATCTGGGGCCCACTAGAATCCAAAAGTCACTTGTCTTGTAATTCGTGCAATAGTACTTTCGTACTTCCGTGAACCTCAACTTCACCGTCGAACGTCAGAATTCGACGTGCCGCCTGTCTACGGATTCGTATCGTCCCGATCTACGTAACAGTTCTCAGCCCTCGGCCATCGGACCTCCTAGTCCCAAAGTCAACATTTTGCCCCTTTTAACCAAAATTACCAAAATGCCCTTGAACTTCCGAACGTCATAACTTCTTCCTAGAATGTGGGAATTGAACGTGCCACCTGTCTATGAACTCGTGACATCATGAACTACGTCACGGTCATTGGTCAAAGTCCGTTTGACCGCCCGAACGAAAAGTTAACATTTTGCCCACGCCCAAGGGCAAAACGGTCATTTTGCATCGTTCGTCCGATTGTGCTCAACTAATCACAGATTAACCTCACTAATCACCGATTAACCTCACTAATCACCGATTAACCTCTCTAATCGTGATTAGTCACTAATATAATCTAGGAATTCGGGACGGGTTGTTACAACCTTCCCTCTTTAATTAATTTCATCCTCGAAATTCCAACCGTCCTTCCCTCCTTAATTAGTTTCGTTCTTGAAACTCCAATTATCTTAGTTCCACAACCACCTCGTGGAAATAATCTGACCTCGTAACACGTGTACACTTGTACACCCACCAGCCAGACGAGTACTTGTTTGCAACCAGACGTACCACTAACACTCACGTCTCATCGACTACATTCGACCACATCGAATGACAGTAGCCATACGCTCCTAATTGACACTATTTGTCAAATCTTCCGAGTCGCTGACACAACCAACTAGACGGTTCCTTTCTCAATCACTAATCTATCCTGACGTCGGCTCCCACTGGAGTCACCAAATCACTCAACGATCCTCGTTGACATGTCCCGACACTCTGTCACCACTTGACAGTCGTCAATCGAAACTGACACTAAACTCCCTTGTGGTTACACTAACCACCAACTCACTCAACCTGAGTATACACTTACCAACACCTCACACGGCCTGTGTGTAGCTAGATCCATCAGAACACTATGACCTAATGCACAGTATCCAATGTCCAGTTCACGACCTCAAGTAATCCAATGGTATCGGAACTAAGCCGACTACCAACACGTTCACCAATGTACTACTAGTATCACCTATATACCGTCACCAGGCATCACAAGCCTGTCCAGTATCGTACCTCGAACAACGTATAAGGTACGTACATCTACCCTTACCAATCAGACTACAACAACAACCTAAGTCGTAGTCAATGACGTTTCTATTCTGGAGTCCATCTGTCCAATCCAGTACTAGACAAATCCAAACTTCGACCCATTATCCATTTCCAAATCCGAATCCGAAATCATCATTCTGTAAACTAGTATTAGGAATGACCATTCCGAACCCAAATCCATAAATCCACTTCCAAATTCCAAAATCGAATCCTGAATCGTCATCTAGAAATTCGATTCCAAAACCCGAAATCTCGTTCTCGTCTACCGAGACGCACCAATTTCAAACCAATCGGATACCTGCTCAAATGATTACACATTACATTTGATTGACTTCATAGGGAAGCCAATCCTAACATCAACACATCTAGGTTGACCAAATCCGACCTCGTCGGACACTTACTCGTGCGTAAGATATCGTACGGGATTCACTTTGAAAAGAAGTTCAGTCCCAACAACCTCAACTCAAACATCCAAGTAAGAGTGATAAACTCTCCACCTATTTTGATCATCAAGATCACGATCCAGATCCATCACTACGTCACCCGACCATAAACGTCACGATCGAGATCGTCACGACGCATAAAATTCTCAACATCAGAATCCCGATCCATCTAGGATCCACACAGTTAACTACCAGATTCCAAACCATAGGGTCTTACACCCTTAATGAATCTGCATGCTGTCACATCGTTCGTCAACCAATTCCCACATCTACCAGATCAGTCAACGACGAGACACGTCGAGACTGTGGGTTCTCACTGATTACATCATATCGATCCTTGGCATTCCACCGAGGAAAATCAAGAATGTTCCAACATGATGACATCAACATTTATCCTACGTGAATGCAACCAAAACTTGCTGCACTTACCACACCATTTAACCCAACATCTTCTGCCACCAAGTAGAAAGTGAGAAATCTCAATCACCAAACTTCGATATACTCAACTACTCCTGATTACCCAAAAAAAATCCCGGGTCCACCAACCAATACACGACCAATGTAATAGTGACACAATCACCATCTACCATCCTCTGCCATCATCTGACATCATCCAACATCATCTGCCATGGAAGAACTTGAGAAGTCACCCAAAATGACTTTGAAATTCCCATTTCCAATGCGGAAAACCCACATTCCTCTCGTCACCTCAATCACAACCTCTCGCGATTTCGAAGTTCCAACCATGTCGGAACCATCATATCTGACCAATTCTGGCCATTCCTGACCAACCCTGACCAATTGGTCTCTAATCGTCAAGGACAGATCAATCCTCACATCCCAACTACCGTTGGATCCTATCCAGACCATCACTATCTGTGATCCACTCCCGAACCACAGATACCGAACATATGCTCATCTCGACGGAGTCACATCCCGACTCGTAACTCATCGTCATCACAATCACCAGCACCAGCGCTAGTACCAGCACACCGGCATCCACACTAGTATCAGTACAAAGTGTGCGAATCAGAAAATCCTGGATCTCCGCTCATATCGAGTGGCGATCTCGTACCTCTACTCAAGTTGGAGAAACTCTGCCTCCCTTGTACCCAAAAACTCTAGGTACGACCACCCTGACAACTCATAGGAGAAAAGGAAATGTTCCCTAAACGTCCCCGATTCCCAACAATCATAACTACGACTACTCTCGGTAGTAGTGCCTGCCACAGACTCGTGCAGACATAACCACCAGACATCAAAATCGAGACTCCGCATCCAACAGAATCAACCGATCGTACCAACTACTCTGTATTCCCGCTCCGGGATTCCATCGACAAGTACCAACCATGGTAACCTGTCCAACAATCTCTAACCTGTCGTAACTCGACTACACCAAATGTGGTCTACCAGGTCGTCCATGACCTTAGTTGCACCAATTATCCATCACAACTAGAGTAACACGACAACCATTTAGGTCTAACCGATAAGTACAACCCCGACTGCAGAGTTCAGTCCCATCACTAAAGCCGACATGACTAGACCGAACAATGGTCTCATCGGAGTCGAGACCACTCACCAATTCACATTTCCGAACCATACACCTAAAGTAGGGTTCCACGATCACACGTAGGGTTTCTCAGAATCCTAACTGCATAAGACAGTATATTTCACAATCTGACCAACCACGTGGTCTTAACATCGTAAAGACGTCAATCCAATCCTACCGTCAATCCAACTAGGATTCCTCGAATCCGACTGCTAACTGCCACGAGCAGTAAATCCATTTAACTCAACAAGATCCGACCATCGATGGTCATAACTCCAAACAAGTCGTCAGAACCAATCCTACGACATCGTGATAGACGATTCCAACTAACGTTCCCACGATCATAACTCCAAAATACTATTATGTTCATCCCTTCGTAGGGCCCCTCACTATCATCCACGACAGAACTATGGCAACCCCGGCATCAAATGCCGAACCAAAATGATCCACGATTCAATCCTACTAACTATCATACCGGCATCCTAACTATCAGGTTGACCACGAACTGTAGCCCATTGAGATATCACATCCTCGACCTACGCACGGAGTATCGCGCAAAATACGCTTTGGAATTCAGAGTAACATGAGCAAACCTGCTCTGATACCACGCTGACAGGACCCATCCCAATCCCCCCGGGATTAACGCGGGATGACCCTGCTCCCGTCTGACACGAAGTGTCAGACAAGGGATATTTCTGACCTTTGCCCTCTCGGGCTATCAGAGTACGCCAAGATCCGGAGGAGGTATGTGATATCTCGATCTCTGCTAAAGTCCACATCCGCTGTCAACCTGAAGGGCAGTCAAAACATTAAAAGTTGTGAGTGGACAAAACAAGAGTTTGTAAAAACATTTCATAAGAAGACATTTGTACCCTTCACTAAAAAGCATGCATGCATTCGAAAACCGTTTATCCGGAAGAACCATATATGGGAAC
Source organism: Prinsepia uniflora (assembly GCA_032719365.1). Classification (NCBI taxonomy): domain Eukaryota; kingdom Viridiplantae; phylum Streptophyta; class Magnoliopsida; order Rosales; family Rosaceae; genus Prinsepia; species Prinsepia uniflora. The sequence continues at coordinate 56,743,097 of CM064868.1, read as the reverse complement.
TAATCACAAAAACCATAATCAAATCAAGTATACGGGCCACTGCCCAAATCCATAAGGGACTCAGCCCAAAACCATTTCATTTAGACCATAAAAGAAATACAGACGCGTATAGGCACCGTATAAGGTCGAAACCTCGAAATACGTGTCAATACGTAACCACACATCCAAATGCACTCATGGCATCACAAATAAGTATTTGAAACATATAATAAACATTTATGCATGCACCAATTTAGAAAACAAGGTCCACTCACAGACCGTCCGAGATGCCGCCTCGATACACGTGTCATACGGCTCTCCCGAGTCAATCACCCTCATCGGGACTCCCAAACTTGTCCAAATAAAAATAGAAGGTTACTAACTACTTAATTAACCTCCCACTAAAGTCCCGTAAGTTTCTGAAATTTTTAACTGTTTTAATCCCGATCCGAAACCTTCCGATGCCCCGAACATTATCGAGACGATGTCTGATCGACACGAAACAAGTCCCAAAATTTTCGTTACATCGAATAGAAGATTTCACGTGTTGAAAGCATCCTCAAAATCCTCACCACGCGCTCACACGTACCCTAGTAACCTCCCTTGATCATCCGAATGTCATAACTTCTTCCTCGAACGTCATAACTTCCGAACGTCATAACTTCTGAAATGCCCTTGAACTTCCGAACGTCATAACTTCTTCCTCGAATGTCGGAATTGAATGTGCCACCTGTCTATTAACTCGTGACGTCACTAATAACGTCACGGTCATTGGTCAAAGTCCATTTGACCGCCCGCACGAAAAGTCAACATTTTACCCACGCCCATGGGCAAAACGGTCATTTTGCATTGTTCGTCCGATTTCGCTCAACTAATCACGGATTAACCTCACTAATAACCGATTAACCTCACTAATCGTGATTAGTCACTAATCTAATCTAAGAATTCGGGATGGGTCATTACACAGGACCACATGGCCGAGTGTTTGTAGTTACCCATCATGAGGCGAGAGTAACCCTGAGAGTGGTAACAGGTACACTCACTATCTTAGATTATGTTATACGCATCTTGATAGACCCTGGAGCCACGCATTCATTTATATCTCGGAGTTGTGCATTTTTAGTGGATAGAGAGGTGTCCGCACTTGATTTCGATATGGGGTTAGGTATACCAACCAAGACGTATACATTGTGAATCAGGCATTAAGAGACTGTCCTATAAGGGTAGGAGAGGTTGATTTGATTGCTGATTTGATACTCCTAGATTTACATGACTTTGATGTCATACTTGGAAACCAGAGGGTGTTACCCTCCGGCGTTATATCGGCTTTGACAGCGAAAAAGTTAATGAGGAAATGTGTCAAGGCTATTTGGCTCATGTTATGGGTAGTCGGGCTACACCTGAGGGAGCAGAGGACATACCCGTGGTACGGGAATTCCCAGACGTAATCCTAGAGGACTTACTAGGATTACCACCGCACAGAAAGATTGAGTTCACCATCGAACTTCTCCCAGGTACGAGACCTATATCTCAAACACCATATCGTATGACATCGGCTGAATTGAGAGAACTGAAGGTGCACTTGCAAGAATTGGTGGATATGGAGTTTATTCGACCATGTGCATCGCCTTGGGCAGCTCCAGTGTTGTTTGTGAGGAAAAAGGATGGTATTCTGCGATTGTGTATAGATTACTGGCAATTCAACAAAGTGACAGTAAAGAATAAGTACCCTTTGCCTCAAATTACTGATCTGTTCGACCAATTTAGAAGGGCCAAGTACTTTTCGAAGATTGACCTTCGATCGGGATACTACCAGTTGAGGATTATGGAGGGAGATGTTCCGAAGACTACTTTCTGAACGAGATATGACCATTACGAATTCCTAGTAATGCCATTTGGGTTGATAAATACACCGACTGTATTTATGGATTTGATGAACCGAGTATTTCGGTCATACGTAGATCGGTTCGTGATAGTGTTTATTGATGATATCCTGCTTTATTCAAAGAGTGTCAAGGCGCACAAGAAGCATTTGAGATTAGTGTTGAACAGACTGAGAAGGAACCAGTTATACGCTAAACTAAGTAAGTGTTAATTTTGGCTGAACATTATAGGCTTATGGGGCCATGTGATTTCGGTTGAGGGGATCAGTGTGAACCCCGAGAAGACAGAAGCTATGACTAACTGGGAGCAACCAAAGACTTTTACTGAGGTCCGCAGTTTCGTAGGGTTGGCTGGTTATTACAGACGCTTTGTAGAGGGTTTATCTACCATAGCAGCTCCATTAACCCGTTTGACCAGGAAAGGGGTTAATGTCGTTTGGAATGAACACTATGAAAGGGGTTTTCAAGAATTGAATAGACAGTTCCAGATGACAGTGGGGAGTTTGAGGTATACAGTGATGATTCATTGCAAGGATTGGGTTGCGTGTTGATGCAACATGGGAGATTCATTACCTATGCCTCTCGACAGTTAAAGCCGCATGAGTCGAACTACCCTACACATGATTTAAAGCTAGCAGCAGTGGTACATGCTTTAAATATTTGGAGACATTATCTGTATAAAGAAACCTGTAGGATTTTCACGGACCATTAGAGCTTGAAGCACCTTTTAACTCAGAAAAAACTGAATCTGAGATAGAGACGATGGTTGGACTTGATAAAAGACTACAATTTAAGATCGAGTATCATCCTAGGAAGGCAAATATAGTGGCAAACGCTTTGAGCAGGAAGTCTACGAGTTCGGTAGCACATATGAGGATGGTGTATTTCTGTTTGCTAGTATAACTTCGAAGAGCCAGAGTTATACTCGGAGTGGATTATAAGGGAGCTCTGTTGGCCAGTTTATGTATGAGACCCAACCTAATTAACCAGATTATAGAGGCTCAACATCAAGAGCCCACTTTGTGTATTCTGAGGTTAGAAGTTGAAGCAGGCGACTGGCAATTAGAAGCGATGAAGCGTTACTGAAACAAGGTCGATTGTGTGTGCTTGCAGATGTAGAGGTGAGGACCGAAATACTCGAGGAGACCCACAGTTCAACATATGTGATGCATCTAGGAGGAACAAATATGTATCGTACACTCAGAGAGTATTATTAGTGGGTTGGCATGAAGAGAGATATAGCAGAGTATGTTGTTAGATGCTTGACTTGCCAACAGGTAAAAGATGAATGATAGAAACCGTATGGAGCATTACAGCCACTTCCGATCCCTGAGTGGAAATGGGATCACATCACCATGTACTTCGTGTTTAAGTTGCCTAAGACACGAAGCGGTTTTGATGGAGTTTGGGTGATTGTGGACCGACTTACGAAATCAACTCATTTCTTGCCAGTGGGTGAAACCTTTAAACTGAATCGGTTAGCTCGGTTGTTTGTTCATAAGATCATTAGGTTGCATGGGACACCAGAATTGATAGTGTCAGATTGAGATCCACGTTTACATCAAGATTTTGGCGGATTTTACATAAAACCCTTTGTACGATGCTACACTTTAGCACTGCCTTTCATCCTCAGATAGATGGGCAGTCTGAGAGGACTATTCAGACTTTTGAGGATATAAGGAGACCATGTGTACCTCAGTTTCAGGATTCTTGGGATACACTCCTTCCATTGATGGAATTTTCCTACAACAAAAGTTAACGGTCGAGTATTGGGATGGCGCCGTTTGAAGAACTGTATGGATGATAGTGCAGGACGCCGATATGCTAGACCGAAGTAGGTGAGAGGGCAGTATTGACACCAGATCTCATGGATATGACCCAGGAGAATGTCCGAATTATCAAGGAATGGCTGAAGACGGCGCAGGATCGTCAGAAGAGCTACGCCGATCGTCGAATTAGAGCCCTAGAGTTTGCAGTAGGAGATTAGGTTTTCCTGAAGTTATCACCGTGGATAGGCATTGTACAATTTGGTAGACGTGGGAAGTTGAGTCCCCATTACATTGGTTCATACGAGATTACAGAAATAGTTGGTGATGCTGTATAAAGACTAGCCTTGCCCCCCAAGCTCGTGAGAGTGCATGATGTGTTCCATATTTTGAGGCTTCGTAAGTACGTGCGTGAGGAATCGCATGTTCTGGAAGAACAGCCGTTGTAACTCAGGACGGATTTGAGATTCGAGGAACAACCGGTACAAATTCTCGATTGGAAGGAGAAAGTATTGCGGAATAAGACCATTCCCCTAGTAAAAATGTTGTGGAGGAACTACAACGTGGAAGAAGCCACATGGGAGCTTGAAGCCCTGATGCGGGAACAGTATCCACATTTATTTAAGTGAATTTCGGGGACGAAATTTTGTAAGGAGGGTAGATTGTAACAACCTAGCCTTTTAATAAAATGTAAATTCGGAAAATTAAATGTGAAATGACTATTTTGCCCCTAAATAGGGAAAATGTTACCTTTCGACCACAGATACTATTTGGACTTTGACTAAAGCCTGTTACGTAGATCGAGGTGTGACGAGTCTGTAGATAGGTGACACGTCGAAATCGGACGTCCGATGGGAAAGATACGGGTCACGGAAGAAATTGGGTATTATTTATGTTTTCGAGAACTATACGATTGGCTGACTTTAATTGGATCGAAATATCCAACTTGGACCAAAGGATGAGTGACACTTGTCACTCATCCCATTGGCCCAAGCACCGAAATTCATGCACTTCATCTTCATCTTCTTTGTTCATTGTTACCCGAAACCAAAAACACACACAAACACAATTCATCCTTCACTATGTGTTTGAGAGAGATTGAGAGAGTGAAGAGGGACCAGAGAAGATGGTGGACGGAGGCTGAGCATGACGGAGCCGCCTGAGGAACCCACGAACCAAGTAAAACCCGAAACTAGTTTGGGTTCAAATTTAGAATTCAAGTTAGAGGGCTTGTTGGACTGTTTTTGTAACGACCCGTCCTGGAAATCGGGATTATATTAGTTTCTAATGACGGATTCGTGATTTTAATCGGTGATTAGTTGGATGCGTTCGGACGGACGGTGCAAAATGACGATTTTGCCCCTGAAATGGGCAAAAATGTTGACTTTTTGTTCGAACGGGTCAAATGGTCTTTGACCGATGACCGTGACGTAGTTCAGGACGTCACGAGTTCGTAGACAGGTGGCACGTTCGATTCCGGTATTCGAGGGAAAAGTTATGACGTTCGGAAGTTAAAGGGTAATTTGGTAATTTGGTTGAAAAGGGGAAATTTGTTGACTTTTCAAAGACATGGCTTTTTCACGTAATTCGAGGACCATTAGGAAGGTCTAGATTCCCTGAGTATAATGACAGGCGGCATATGTCGATTGGAGTTCGGACGTTAAAGTTACGGGTCTAGGAACTCGAGGGGCAAAATGGTAATTTGTGCAGTAAGGGGCAATTTGGTCATTTCTTGCCTAGGGATCTGTGCCCAGTAAAGATGGGACACTTGGCTACCTCAAGATGGGTTGCCCACAGAAATTTGGACACATGGTCCCCTCTGGAAGGCTGTGGAACTCTCTTTCAGCCGCCTCAAATTGATTTTTTAACATGGTTCCACGGTTGAAAAACAAAGACACAGAGATGGTGAGGAATTCAAACCCCGAAATTGTTCTCAAATGGCTGTGCCACTTGAATAAATATGGAATGATAGACGGTGAGGATTGTGGTGGTGACGCCGTGATGAGCAGCCGTGCACGGTGGTGGTTGGAAGAAGCTGGGGACAGGAAGCTTTGTTTTACAATTCGAAAATAGATTGTTAGTTTAGGTCCCTAAGACTGGTTCTAACTGTTTGGATGATAATCAGAAGGGTGAGACGTGCTTGAGGAAGCTGGAAGGACGGCTCGCCGTGGACGGTGACCGTGAACCCGACAAGGTAAGACTGTGGAATTTAAAAATTGAACTTCTTGTTGCAGTGGGTGTTGATTAAATTAATGAACGGGATGATGTTTAGGACGTTGTTAGGAGTCTATCGAGCTGAAGACAATGACCAGAGGCAGTCTATAAGGGCTAGAGACAGAGGAAGAAGGAATGGTTTTGAACGATGAACGGGAAAATATAATCTCGACTTCAATTTATGAATTAAGGACATAAGTTAAGTAGGAAATAGTCAGACGAACCTGTAGGAGGTGGAAGGGATGAAAATGGACTGGAAATAGACACAAAACCGTGAACACCGGTTCAAAACCGGACCGGCTTTACAGACAGACCAGTCGACTGAGGAAGACAATGAACAGTGCCTAGGCGCTTGGCTCCCACGCGCAGCCCCTTTGGACTGCACGTGTGGGCGTGTGGCATGGTTTTTGAGGATGGTTCCATCACGGCTTTTAAAGTATTCGATGTAACGAACATTTTGGCGCTGGTTTCGAGTCAATCGGACATCGGCTCGATATGTTTCGGGCTGTCGGAAGGTTTTAGGGCTCGTTTAAAAATAGTTAAAAATTCGGGAAAATTACGGGAACTTAGTAGAAGCTTAATGAAGTAGTTAGTAACCTTCTTATGGGATTTGGACAGGTTCGGGAAAACCGGTGATAGTGGTTTGGCAGGGAACGGCGTAAGTACAAGCGTATCGAGGCAGCTGCGAAACGGTCTGTGAGTGGACTCTGCTTTCAAACTTATGATGCATGCATATATTTTTTTATATGTTTTCTATATGTGATTTTATGATTTTGATTATGATCTTGATGGTTTACGGTTTTGCATGGATTTTGAGATTATAACGTAATTGCATGGATTTCGATTGATCTTGTGATTTGATCATGGTTTTGAGGATTTGATTTTGAGATTTGAAACATGATTTGATTTCAATGATTTGAAATGGATTTTGGAAAAGTGATTTCGGGCTTGGAGCCCTGTTCATGTGATTCGATAAATGAGATTTCGGTTTTGAAACTGGATTTCGGAAATGATGTTTTGGATTTGGTTTTGAGACTTGGAAAGGAAATCTGGATTTGGGTTCGGGATGATGGTTCCGGATGCTAGCTTACGGAATCATTTTTGCGAATTCGGATAAGGATTTCCTATGGTTTTCACTGTTGATTGAAAAATGGTTTTGGGTTTAAAGACCCAAAAAAAGAAAAGAAAAACTGCTGGATCTGGTTTTGAGTTTAAAGACTCGGTTGATTGACGGGGGGAGGGCCCTGTATTGATATGTTCTGAGTTTAAAGACTCGGTATATGTTTTGAGTTTAAAGACTCGGTTATGATACCCCCTGAGGCCTATGATTGTGTTTTGAGTTTAAAGACTCATTGATATCCCGGGAATGCCTGATTATTGCGCATGGTTTTGAGTTTAAAGACTCGAGCGCACTTGAGATCCAACAAACTAGCATGATTGATGTTTTTCACTGGTTTTTCAACAGATGTTTTGGGCAGTGGCCCGGATAAATTGGATTTGATGAGTTTTGGGACTGAGTTCCCGTACTTTGAGATCGATTTGTGATTTGAGGCTGAGGCCTCGATTTGAATAACGGATTTGATTCGGGTTTAACATGGAGTTTAATATGCACGCATGGGTTTTTAAATGGAGGGTATAAATGTAATTTTTTTTATAAACTGTTTTCTTGAACTTATACTTTATTTTGTCCACTTACAGTCTTTTGTGTTTCGATACCCTCCAAGTTGTTGCGGCGCGGGCTGTTTGTCGAGAGAGACGAAGACATCACATACGGGATCCACAGTAGAGTCTGCGCGCTCTGGGAAGTCTGGAAGTTTTGAGCGGTTCAGTCAAGAATCCCTTGTCCGACTTACGTGTCACATGGAGGTTGGATGTCAGTTTAGCCTTCGTGTCACGCGTAAGTTAGACGGCAGCATGACTTAGCCCTTAATCCCAGGGGATTGAGGGTGGGTTGCGACAATTGGTATCAGAGCAAGGTTTCTTGTACTCTGCACGAGGTTTAGTTCCCAAAGTCATTGGTTCATTGACTCGGGTGTTGTGATGCTACTGTGGATGTGATGTCTCGACGCGGAACAGCCCGTCAGCAACCTGAACGCGATAGTGACAGTCTGTTCTATTGGGGATAGCTAGCGGTGATTTATAGTGTCTGGATGATAGTCGCTCGATACGCGGTACGAGGTATGACATACGTCGGCTTAGGGCCAGAATGATTAGTGTGTTGGCGCTGGTTATGCTTGATGGTAGGACCCTAGGGTTGGAGTTATGCCAACGAGTTTAATCTGGATGGTAGCCGGTGAGCTACGTTTGAGTATGCTGGTCGGCCTGTGGGGCCCGATAGTAGCCTGTTGAGCTGATGGTATACGTGGGCCAAGGAGGCCGGTTGATGGTTGTATGTTGGGCCGGATGGTGATTGGATGACGAAAGTATGGACTTGTGACCATTTGGTCAGATTGTTCGAGCTTGGACTTGTGCAGCAATGAGTAACCGGATTCCTCGAGTGCGGGAGTATAGGAACCTACTTTGAGGATTTGAGAGATTCCCCCTAGCGATGGTTACCGGTTGACGCTTATGCAAACTTTCTGAAGGGATGGTCTTATCCGGTATGACGATCCGAGTGGTAGGGTTGTACGAACTAGTGGCCGTTGCGGGTTTGGATAACCCGTATGACGGGGATGATTTGAGGAACCCCGTGGGATGACTGGTTGGACAGTGTGTACCCGAGTGAGGAACCCCAGAGTAAGTGCTTAGTGACAGTACCCATCCCAATCCCCCCGGGATTACCATGGAATGTGCCCTGCTCCCGTCCAACAAGGGGTGTCAGACAAGGGATGACCAAGAGCCACTGCCCAAACGGGGCATCCAGAGTGCGCAAGGATCGATGGAGGAGGTGTGGAATGTCCCAGTCTCTGCTGCAATCGCATCCGTAATCAACCTGAAGGGCATTAAAACCAAAAGCTGTGAGTGGACAAAACCAATAAGTTTATTAAACAGATTTATAAGACATTTATGCCCTCCAATAAAAACGTATGCATGCCACAAAAACCAGTAACCAAAACGTTTGCTCAACCGAGCCATTAAGGCCTTAGCCCAAAAACCGTTAACCAAAAACCAAGTGTGGGAACTCAGCCCAAAACTGTGAAATACCACAACTATACATAAACAACCATGTGGGTCACCACCCAAAACCATAAATGAACATCAATCCATTAAAATCATATAATCACAAATCCACCCGGAAAGCCATTTCATTAATTCGTATTTTACCATTACCATCACCAGCATCCCTGATGCTAGACGTCCCTGACGTCATATCTCACGGTTTTATAAGCTACGCGTGCTGCCCGGGGTCTCTCCGGGTCCATATTTCTGACATCCCTGATGTCTGACGTCCCAGACGTCAATCATAGCAATCCTGCTCCTGAGTCATCATACGGTTCGGCTGCTCCGTATGGTGACCCTTCACAGGCAATGCACCGTGACTTCCCCAGTGTCCCAGACATCTGGAGGAGACCATCATATATCCTTGTATCCAGATGGTATATGGAAAACAGTTTTATTAAATCCTTTTATCCCATCATTACAATGCGCCCTGCCCGAAATTTCCATAAAACCACATAATTCCATTTAGGGTCCCTGACCCAAAATCACAATTATTAAACATAGGGTCCCTGACCCGAAATCACATTTATAATCCAACTGGGCCTCATGCCCGATTTTATGAACCACTGGGCCCACGGCCCGATTTATAAACCAACTGGGCCCGCAGCCCGATTACGTACTCAAATGGACTCCAAGTCCGAGATTTCCAAAACAAGTGGGCCTCAAGCCCGAGTTCGTCTTTCCAATATAAAAACCGTTTTATCATATTATTTATTTAACCACAAGCACGCAAAACCACAAATAAACCGTTAATCCCGATACACGTAAAATACAGAAAACACCTCGAAATACGTGCAACATACCCGAAATCAATACTCACAAATACCATCATAGAAATCATGTATATAAACCATATATCACATTTAAGCATGCATAGGATTTATAAAACCAAAGTCCACTCACAGACCGTTTAACCGTGTGCCTCGATACGCGTGCCACCGGCCCTCCTGGGCCACACCACTAACACCGGGACTCCCAATCCTGTCCAAATCACATTAGAGGGTCACTAACCTCATTATTAACATCCTATCAAAGTCCCGTAATTTTCCCGAATTTTTACTTATTTTTAAACTTAATTTAAAACCTTCGGACATCCCGAACACTATCGAGACGGTGTCCGATCGACACGAAACCAATTCCAAAATGTCCGTTACATCGAATAGATTAAAAGTCATGTTGGAAGTTTCCCCAAAATACCCTTCACGCGCCCCCACGCGCCAGGTCAACACTCAGGTCAACATTGATGACGTCATGCTACAGTACCGGGTTCTGAAACCGGGTCTGTAACCGGGTCGCCGTCGACCCACGGCTTGACCCGATCACAGATCGAGTTCCAGACCACCATTTTTGATGCGGTTTGATCCTATGAACTCGTCATAACCTCCTCTACGGTTCTGTGACATCCAAACTCATTTTTAGGTTGATTAAACTACCTGAAATCTGACAGGAAAATCGGCTGAGAACTCAGGTCATCATCTCCGGCGACTCGTCGAGATTCCGGCCGTGGTTCATGGTCCAAAATGGTCGTCTAGGTTCCTAGGACATGTCTCAAAAACAAACAAACATTCATAACGTTAAAAACGGACGTTTCAAAGTAGGGAAGTAAATCGGGTCTTCACGGGTTTCTGGACTTACCGCCGCCGTGTCGCCGCCGTGGGCTGCCCAGTCGTGGTCTGAGTCGTCCCAAGGTCACACTGATCCTAACCCTACGTTGGTTCGAGTCCAGGTATGAAGGTTTGGATGGTTGGATCGATTTGGGCTGTTCGGGTTCCTCTCGGGTCTGGGGAGTTTCCGGCCGTGCAGGGCGGCCGTGGTGGTGGTGGCCGTCGTCTAGAGGTGGCTGGGGTCTGTCTGGAGGTGTCTGATGCGTGGGTTGAGGTTGAGATGTGGTCTGGTGTGATTGTTCGAAGGGTGAGGGTGCACGGGTTTGAGAGAAAAATTAGAATGAATGTGAGTCTGATGGTTTAAGAACAAAATAAGAAAATGAAATCAACGACTAGGATCTAATCTGGGTATAGGATGGAGGGTGAGGATTTAAGGAGATTAATTAATTAATTAACTAAATGGCCAACATAGATCCCTGAATTAGGGAATGAAGGGGATGATGACATGTGTCATACATCAAGGGTCCAGATTGGTTTGGGATTAGGATAATCAGATTTTATTATTATATTATTATTTTAATCCCGGTTCGTTCGGTAAACCGACCCCGATTCCTTGACCATAACTTCGTCGTCGTAACTCCGATTTCGGCATGCCGCCTGTCGTTGGATTCGTATCGACGATACCTACGTAACGGTCCTTGGCCCTCGTCCATCGGACCTCCCGGTCAAAAAGTCAACATTTGGCCCCAAACATGCCAAATTACCAAAATACCCCTCAACTTCCGAACACCATAACTTTCTCTACGAATGTCGGAATCGAACGTGCCACCTGTCCATGAACTCGTGACGTCCCGAACTACGTCACGGTCATCGGTCAAAGTCCGTTTGACCGCCCGATCAAAAAGTCAACATTTTGCCCACGACCAAGGGTAAAACGGTCATTTTGCACATTTGTCCGATTCCGCCCTACTAAGCACCGTTCAACCTCACTAATCGAGATTAGTCACTAAACTAATCCCGGAATTCGGGACAGGTCGTTACACTTAGTCTGGAAACCGTGAGTTTAGGGGTTTGTGGTTAGGTAGTTGTTGTGGTTGGGCCGACTTACGGCCAGATTGGAAATGGTGCTACTAGGATGCAACCAAGGTATTTGGCTTGGTGGGCGACTCTGGACGAGTCCAGTGAGATGAGGGATGTGGAGTACGAGGGAAGTCAACCAGGGATGTGGAGTACGAGGGATGTGGACCTGGAAATTGTGCTCAGGGATGTGGAGTACGAGGGAGGTCAGTTTCCCTGACCCAAGCGCAGGTGGAGAGTTTTGGCTCGGTAGGAACGGAGGTTCGGGATTAGTATGCTGTGAACCCTAGATTGGAAATGATGTGCCACGAGCTGGGAGATGTGATGACCATGGGCAGGTCATGTTCAGTATGAACGGTCAGGATGCCATTGGTTTGATCAGAGTAGCACAGCAGAAGCGCGGTGGACCTATGCTTCATACTGGATCGGGCTAGGTTGGTATAGTCTGGTTGACCGTTCGTGAGGTTGGTTTTAGTGGACTCCCCTGGATGTGTTAGTATATGTCGGCGGATACTGAGGTTGGCACTTGGTGATTGGTAACTTCGAGGGTGGTAACTGGGGAGTCCGAGGTCAGTGATTGTGGATTGAGGATTCCGAGAATTGGTGACTCATATTTTAGCAGGTGCTTGAAGTTGAGCCTCAGAAAGTTTGAGATGCGTTCATCAGAAGGAGTGATGATTAACATTCTTTGGATGTGCATAAACAGTGAGAACCGACAGGCGAGTTGGTCAGTGAGTTGAGTTGGATACGGACACGTGATTGTGATCCATAGGAGTTGTGGATTTCCTCAGTGTAGTAGAAAAGGTGACGTTTGGACAATTAGTCTGAAGATTGTATACTTAAGGATGAAGTACGTGAGGATATACTCTATGAACTGTGTTGAGATATTCTAAAATATCTTTGTTTTTATTCAAGTTCGTAGGGTTTTCCTTGCGTGTGTTTGGTGGTATACAACGTGGTTCTAGCTGGTGGTACTTGCTGAATGTACTTGAAATGTGTACGTATTGGCTCTGCAAATGATTTGAAATAGATTTTGGAAAAGTGATTTCGGGCTTGGAGCCCTGTTCATGTGATTCGATAAATGAGATTTCGATTTTGAAACTGGATTTCGGAAATGATGTTTTGGATTTGGTTTTCAGACTTGGAAAGGAAATCTGGATTTGGGTTCGGGATGATGGTTCCGGATGCTAGCTAACGGAATCATTTTTACGAATTCGGATAAGGATTTCCTATAGTTTTCACTGTTGATTGAAAAATGGTTTTGGGTTTAAAGATCCAAAAAAAGAAAAGAAAAACTGCTGGATCTGGTTTTGAGTTTAAAGACTCGGTTGATTGACGTGGGGAGGGCCCTGGATTGATATGTTTTGAATTTAAAGACTCGATATATGTTTTAAGTTTAAAGACTCGGTTATGATACCCCCCCCCCCCCCCCCCCCCCCCCGAGGCCTGTGATTGTGTTTTGAGTTTAAAGACTCGTTGATATCCCGGGAAGGCCTAATTATTGCGCATGGTTTTTAGTTTAAACACGCTGGCGCACTTGAGATCCAGTAAACTCGCATGATTGATGTTTTTCACTGGTTTTTCACTGGTTTTCAGATGTTTTGGGCAGTGTCCCGGATGAATTGGATTTGATGAGTTTTGGGACTGAGTTCCCGTACTTTGAGATCGATTTGTGATTTGAGGCTGAGGCCTGGATTTGAATAACAGATTTGATTCGGATTTAATATGGAGTTTAATATGCATGCATGGGTTTTTAAATGGAGGGTATAATTGTAATTATTTTTATAAACTGTTTTCTTGAACTTATACTTTATTTTGTCCACTCACAGTCTTTTGTGTTTCGATACCCTCCAGGTTGTTGCGGTGCGGGCTATTTGTCGAGAGAGACAGAGACATCACATACGCGATCCACAGTAGAGTCTGCACGCTCTGAGAATTCCGGAAGTTTTGAGCAATTCAGTCAAGAATCCCTTGTCCAACTTACGTGTCATATGGAGGTTGGATGTCAGTTTAGCCTTCGTGTCACCCGTAAGTTAGATGGGAGCATGACTTAGCCCTTAATCCCGGGGGATTGAGGGTGGGTCGTGACAGTTTTATTTATCAAAAGTGATTCCTAGGAATTTTAAGAGTTAACAGAGACTAAAACCGTGAAGGAAGGTGGCCAGAATTGACCTGGAGAAGGATTGGATATTGAACCGAAATTGTTCAAGATTGGTCGAAGTATTCTAGGTACCTTTTGTTCATTTTGAGTTCATAGATCGATAGTTGGGTTGTTTGCGAGTTGATGGGTCGAAAAAAGGCACAATTTGGGGGTCGGAGTAGGAAGAACAAGTAGGGTCTGGGTCGTGGGTCAAATGACCCGTTATAGAGTCGCAGGTCGACCAGGCTGGAGGTTGACGATGATGACATGGCAGTCTACATCCTCATCCTGTCAAACCTGTCAGTCCTCGTGGCAAATCAGGTGATGCCTCGTGGTAAGCTGTCAGGCTCAATCAGCAAATAACTTGTCAGCTCCACGTCAGCATGTCCAACCACGTGTACCAATAGGGTGGTGATACGTGGCAACCTGTCAAGGAGTGTTAGAGTGACGTGGCAAGTGTAACGACCCGGACGTTCAAAAAGGGGAAATTTGGATAATTTGAAGGAAATGACGATTTCGCCCCTAGGTAATGGGCGAACGGTTGAATTTTTGATCGGGCGGTCAAACGGACTTTGACCGATGACTGTGACGTAGTTTGGGACGTCGCGAGTTCATAGACAGGTGGAACGCCCGATTCCGACATTCGAGGAGGAAGTTATGACATTCGGAAGTTCAAGGGTATTTTTGTAATTAGGACAAAAGGGGAAAAATGTTGTCTTTTTGATTGACCACTACTTTTCACACGATTCGAGGACCATTAGGTAGGTCTCGATGCCCTGAGTCCATAGACAGGCGGCACGTTGAAAACGGATTTCGGACGGTTGAGTTACGGGTCTAGAAAGAGGAGGGGCATTTTGGTAATTTTGTGCAGAAGGGCAAAACAGTAATTTCACAGGGGAACTGTTGAAACCGTGGAAAACAGGGACAGAACCACCATGCTTCGGTGGTCTGATCGACGAGTTGTTAATTGTTAGTGGCCTTGGGACAGCCTTGAGTTAGTGGGAAGCTTAAACAAGTGAGTGGGCTGTGTGTGCTGTGAAAGAACAGAGCACGGGTGCTTTGTAAAATGGTTTGGGTCCTTTGCGAGAAACAGAGAATATAGTGGGACTGAGATTCCCTTGGTTTTCTGTGAAGGACGGGTTAAACGTAGAGAGGGTAGAGTGAATTGAGAAGATCATTCGGGGAGGGAAGAACTGAGAAAAAACCAGAGAGAAACCAAGTCGTGAAAAATCGAAAAAGATTGGAGGGAAAATTAAAGTTTAATTTGTGAGATGAGAGGGCCCAAACAGAGATCAAGAATAGCTTCCTGAGCTTGTGTCGACTGCAACCACGCAAAAATCGAGAGGAATTGGTCGAGTTTTGACCTCGAACTGGAGTTTCAGTTTCTGGGAAAAGTCGAGGTGGAGTTCAGACGGTTAGAGGACTTATTCTTATGGATGCCACAAATCATCTGAATGGATCAATTGAAGAAAAATGGTGTGAATCAAGGAACTTGGATGAAGAAACAGTGAGCGGCTGTTCTTCGCGAATTCGAGTACAAATTGATGGCTTGAGGTAAGTGTTGTTGTAACTAGGATTAAAGAACCCAAATTAGCCTCCTAATGATACTAACCAAGGATTCAATTGAAGGAATAGATGACTAATTGACAGAATCCCAGTCGGGTTGTCTCGCGGGCAAACCGGACCCGTTTCACAGCTAGCTGGGTGAGGACGATGAACAGTGCTTGCACTGTAGCTGGCGCGTGAGTTTCACGCGCAGCCACTCACGGGGGCGCGTGAGCCCGATTCTCAAGGTGAGTTCAATATGACTTTTGTCCTACACAATGTAACGAACATTTTAGCGTTGATTTCGAATTAATCGGACACCGTTTCGATGTTGTTTCGAGGGTCCGAAGGTTTATGTTACGTTTTTAACTAACGTTTAATTCTCAGAAAATTATGGAAAATTAGTATGCTGATATTTGAGTCCTTAGTGACACTAAAGAATGATTTCGGACAGGATTCGAGATTTCTGGAAAATATCATAAATTATGGAAATGCGTGCAGCGCGAAAACGGGTGTTATGGACGGTGTGTGAGTGGACTTTGCTTTCTAAAATTTAATGCACGCATAAATATTTTTATGATTTCTATGATTATGATTATGACTTGTGATAATTACGATTTTCGTATTTATACGTATTTTGGCATGAAATACGTAATTGCACGTATTTCGAGACAATGGTTTCTCTTATGCTTTGGCGATTGTTTGATGAATGATTTTGCATGATTTGTGAGTATGATGTTTTAAGGATGTTTTGATTGTGATTGTGAGTATGACTTACGATTTTGACACGTGTTTCGAAACTGTCACGGATTTGTGCGTTTTACGAGATTTTGAGTATGTTGTGATTGATCATGATTTTGATGAATTGAAGTTGGGATTTGAAATAAGATTTGTGTTCAAAGATTTAAATGGATTTTTAAAAAGCTGATTTAGGGCTCGATGCCTAGGGCACAAAAGTAATTTTGATGAACGAGATTTCGGTTTTCAGAAACATGAAAGTGAATTTCTAGTTTGGGTTCGGAATGACGGTTCCGGATGCCGGCTTACAGAATCATTATTACGAATTCGAATTCGGGAATGGATCACGTATATGATTGGGGATTTGAACGTAGAATTCGGACATAAGTCCTATTATGACGAAATGTGATTTCGGAATGGTTTGGAAAATGGATCATGATGGATCCTGGATTGTTGTGATTTACAAATGGTTTTGGGTTGAAAGACCCGGTGCTATCGCTGGATAATGTTTTGAGTTTAAAGACTCGATTAATTGATGACGGGGGAGGGCCCTTGATGAGTTTAAAGACTCGGTTACTGTTTTGAGTTTAAAGACTGGGTATGATACCCCACGAGGCCTATTGATTGTGTTTTGAGTTTAAAGACTCGTTGATATCCCGGGAATGCCTGATTATGCGCATGATTTTGAGTTTAAAGACTCGGGCGCACTTGAGATCCAGCAGGTTGATTGACTTCTGAATTATTGATGATTTCAGATGTTTTCGGATGTGTTGGGCAATGGCCCGGTTTATATGGTCTGATGGATTTTGGATTATGTTGTGTACTTGGATTTGATTCATGACTTTTGGGCGTTGGCCCTGTGTTTATGATTGCGGGCCAAGACCCTAATGTTAAGAAAAGGAAAATGATTTTGATTTTCATACACGGTTGTCGTATATTGGAAACGAAAAGGGTTGTGAAATGACTTTAACATGCATGCATTGGTTTTACGTGGAGGGTAGAAACGTTTTCTGTAACTGTTTTATAAACTGATTCATTTTTGTCCACTCACACCTTTTGTGTTTTATTGACCCTCCAGGTCGTGGCGCGTTGATCGAGAGGTGGAGGCATGAGTGAGTACGTGTGTGGCTATCTCTGGTTTGGCAAGTACTGAGGATAATTTGGGAACTTCGGTTGACTTGCCAGACGGGAGCAGGACCGGGCACGGTTATCAATGTCCCTTCGGGGGCGGTCCTGTCAACTTGGTATTAGAGCGCTAGGTTACTGATTCTGTTTCCACATCATGCCTCCGAAATGAAAGCATCGTGCACGACCTGGTAGTGAGACGGCTATACGAGGGTGTATGAGACCTCATTGACCCTGGATCGAGAGTCAGATGTCATGTAGAATACACTATGAACTACTGTTTGTTAGACGTAGAATTGTGCGGGTCGCAAGGACGTTTGAGCCTAGTGGCTAGAAAGGTTGCATGATCGAGCAAGTTGTACTCGTGATGAGATTATTCACAGTAAATTCCTTAAGTGGAATGCTTGTTTAAAGAGTCTAAAATGTGAGGGGATATCTCTTAGGCCCTATCAGTCGTATAAGATACGGTTGACCATTGGTATTTGCTTGGGGGCAGGGTATGTCAGTGATGACATGATTGATTGGTATGAGATTGGACTCAGGAGGAGTCGAGATTTGGATGCGGGACTCAAATGAGTCAAGATATTGGTTAGGGACTTGAGATGAGCCATTGTAAGGTATCAAGACTCGAGTGGAGCCAGAAAGGCTGATTGAGGAATGTTGGAACTTAGGATGCCAAGGACTAGCAGAAGGTTAGATACTGTTGAGTGATTGGTCTCGTTTCACTTGGGTTATTGGACTTATGGGACGTGTCAGTGTCCTTAGTGACTGAGGTTCGGATGGAGACCCGAGGTATACGAGGATTTGGACTTAGGAGATAGTCCAATTCAGTGGGACGCAAGTCGGGTCCACTGGGGGGTAAAGTAACAAGGGTAATTATACAGTAATAGTTATGATTGTGAGTTGCCTCGTCACATCATAAAGGAATAGCTGTATAGGTTGATCGCGATAAGTGACTGGGCACTGTTGGGATGTCTTAGAGTGAGGATTAGCTCCTATATTGGTTGTTGATATGGCAAGAGTGGGGAGAGTTGGTGGGGCCCATGATGGACCATAGGGGCGTGGTTAGTTGGGACCACATGCCCGAGAATTTGCAATTCCCTCGTAGGAAACCTAAGTAACCCTGGATTGATGGTCTAGATACCTATCACTTGTGGTATTGATATAAGTTTAACCTGGACGTATGTTTTGGTTAGGTCCCGGACTATCCACTCTTCCATGTCCTGAGATTGGCTATTGGTCGGGTATAGTGTTATTTGTGATTGGTTATGGTGTGGGAGTTGTTGAACCGACTCGAGTTACCGATGTGGTACCTTGATAATAGTTATGTGGTAACCTTGGTGATTGTATATGGTAAAATTGGTGAGATATAAGGGGGCTAGACCTATCGATGTGAGGTTACCCAGGATGACTAGTGTTGTTCACCTAGTGGCGGACTTAGGTTTGGATGAATTGGATGTCATCCTTGGAATGGATTGGTTGACAACCCATGAGATCTCTATCGAGTACGTTGAGAGCGATATGTGGAATCTAGGATTTCAGAGGTTATGTTTCAGGGAGACTCGAGGGTGTTACCCTCTAGGATAATCTTGACCCTCGCAACCAATAGATGGTTGGTATGAGGTATTCCAGTTTGTTGGTCACACGTGTGGTGTATGAGCTGCGTGTATGAGACGCCTAGTGAGGGCTGAGGTTTCCCAGATTTCCCAACATATTCCTGAGGTTCTGCCAGGATGGGGTTTTGCTGGGATTAGGAATTGAGTTTACGATGATTTGAGGTTACATGTTGGTTATGGACGACTTAATAAGGTAACGGTATGGAATAAGGATTCCGTATCACGAGTTAAGGAATTGTGGTTTCGCGGGAAAGTCGTGGTTAATTCCCTTATTAAGAGAGGCCAACATGGTGGTAATTGATGCTTTTGAGTAAAAGAGAGAAGAGGATAATGGCCGGATTTGGGGTGGCTAAGGTTAGTTGGTGGTGATACCCTTGGACAGCCATTTTGGCTAGTCATAGATGAGAGATGAGGAGTCGGGTAGTCTGACCATGTTTAAGTGATGTAAGGTACCATGATTGATGATTGGTTGGAATACTTACATGTACCGATGGGCGTTTGATATACTGAATAGGTGAGTTGCATATGCCCTCAGAAAAAGAGATAGTTGAATGAGTGTAGGTCTGATAGACCAGAGTAGGTTTGGGGAACGTGAGTTGGTCTGAGACTTGCTGGAGACCACAGAGGATAGTAAGGGGGTTCTCTACATGTTTTCTAGTTATGGTGATTGACCCAGAAGGAGGCCAGAGTTATTGGAACTGAAAACTGAGTGTTGAATGGTTGGTGTCCTCTTATGTACAGAAGAGTGTGTGAGATACTGGACAGATGTAGCGATTGCCTCAGGGCGAAACATATGGTTACGAGTGGAGAGACAGTGACTTATGTTCGATCGCTCACTATGAGTTTGGGAATCGGTGAGTCGGGCGTTGAGGCTAGTCAAACCCGCAGAAGTTGACCTTCCTTGTATAAGTTGGGATAGACCCACGGGGTTGAGTATGCAGAGGTCATTGGGGAAGGTACGAGTACTGCATCGACCATCAGAATTAGTAGAAATGGACGAACAGAACGGCATAATGTGTGATGAGGTGATGGTCGGAACATTGAGATGACGACCACATTGTCGGATCGGGTATTACTTGGGGAGATGATGGTCGTGATTGATAACTTAAGGATAGGCGCGATCCTATTAGTTATGGAACCCCATAGGATTGGAGTAATACATGATTTCTGATAACTTGGACAGTTGGCATCTAACTACAAGACCATACTTGGTGTACGGTGGAGTCGAAGTTGAGAAAGGGATGTGCCTTGCGATATAGTACGACCGATTGTACTGAGTGTTTATTGGCAATAGGAAGAAATCAGGAGGAAATGTTAAAATCATTACATGGTGACCCTGGGAAATGGGATATGGTGTAATTGACCTAGTGAGGGGAATGAGTTTCCGAGTCGTTGAACCGTATGAGTTTATTGGCCTGGTGGCCTGATGAGACATGTGCGGAGTTAGCTAGGGGGTCATGTCACGAGTGGATGACATGTAAACGAGAAGATCTGACGAATTTTCGAGATCTTGGATTGTGGGAACTCAAACGGGAGCTAGGCTACGTATTCTGAGCCAGTATATGGTATGACTGCCCATGGGGCAGGGGTTTACAGAGGTTGAGACTGGTTGTATGATTTCTATACGTTGGGTATGACTTATACCCGGTTGAGAGTGATCACGTTTCGGGACTATCGTAGACATGGACCCCCGGCAAAAATTTTATGGCTCCTACTAATTGGAATTTCGAGGACGAAATTCTTTAAGGGGGGTAGATTGTAACGACCCAGACGTTCAAAAAGGGGAAATTTGGAAAATTTGAAAGAAATGATGATTTCGCCCCCAGGTAATGGGCGAACGGTTGACTTTTTGCTCGGTCGGCCAAATGGACTTTGATCAATGATTGTGACGTAGTTCGGGACGTCACGAGTTCATAGACAGGTGGCACGCCCGATTCCGACATTCGAGGAGGAAGTTATAACGTTCGGAAGTTCAAGGGCATTTTCGTAATTAGGACAAAAGGGGGAAAATGTTGACTTTTTGATTGACCACTACTTTTCACATGATTCGAGGACCGTTAGGTAGGTCTCAATGCCCTGAGTCCGTAGACAGGCGGCACACTGAAAACAGACGTCGGACGGTTGAGTTACGGGTCTAGAAAGAGGAGGGGCATTTTGGTAATTTTTTGCAGAAGTGAAAAACAGTAATTTCACAGGGGCACTATTGAAACTGTGGAAAACAAGGACTGAACCACCGTGCTTGGGTGGTCTGATCGACAAATTGTTAATTGTTAGTGGCCTTGGGACAGCTTTGAGTTAGTGGGAAACTTAAACAAGTGAGTGGGTTGTGTGTGCTGTGAAATAACAGAGCACGGGTGCTTTGTAAAATGGTTTTGGGTTCTTTGCGGGAAACAGAGAACAGAGTGGGACTGAGATTCCTTGGTTTTCTGTGAAGGACGGGTTAAACATAGAGAGGGTAGAGTGAATTGAGAAGATCATTCGGGGAAGAAAGAACTGAGAAAAAACCAGAGAGAAACCAAGTCGTGAAAAACCGAAAAAAATTGGAGGGAAAATTAAAGTTTAATTTGTGAGATGAGAGGGCCCAAACAGAGATCAAGGACTTCCTGAGCTTGTGTCGACTACAACCACGCAAAAATCGAGAGGAATTGGTCGAGTTTTGTCCTCTAACTGGAGTTTCAGTTTCTGGGAAAAGTCGAGGTGGAGTTCAGACGGTTAGAGGACTTAAAGCTCGAAATTGAGCTTGGAATTATGTTCTCATGGATCCCACGAAACTTCTGAGTGGATCAATTGAAGAAAAACGGTGTGAATCAAGGAACTTGGATGCAGAAACAGTGAGCGGCTGTTCTTCGCGAATTCGAGTTCAAATTGATGGCTTGAGGTAAGTGTTGTTGTAACTAGGATTACAGAACCCTAATTAGCCTCCTAATGATACTAATCAATGATTCAATTGAAGGAATAGATGACTAATTGACAGAATCCCAGTCGGGTCGTCTCGCGGGTAAACCGGACCCGTTTCACAGCTAGCTGGGTGAGGACGATGAACAGTGCTTGTACTGTAGCTGGCGCGTGAGTTTCACGCGCAGCTACTCACGGCGGCGCATGAGGGTGCGTGAGCCCGATTCTCAAGGTGAGTTCAACACGACTTTTGTCCTACACAATGTAACGAACATTTTAGCGTTAATTTCGAATTAATTGGACACCGTTTCGATGTTGTTTCGAGGGTCCGAAGGTTTATATTACGTTTTTAACTAACGTTTAATTCCCAAAAAATTATGGAAAATTATTATGCTGATATTTGAGTCCTTAGTGACACTAAAGAATGATTTCGGACAGGATTCGAGATTTCTGGAAAATTTCAAAAATTACGGAAACGTGTGCAGCGCGAAAACGGGCGTTATGGACGGTGTGTGAGTAGACTTTGCTTTCTAAAGTTTAATGCATGCATAAATATTTTTATGATTTCTATGATTATAATTATGACTTGTGATAATTACGATTTTCGTATTTATACGTATTTTGGCATGAAATACGTAATTGCACGTATTTCGAGACTATGGTTTCTCTTATGTTTTGGCAATGGTTTGATGAACGATTTTGCATGATTTGTGAGTATGATGTTTTAAGGATGTTTTGATTGTGATTGTGATTATGACTTACGATTTTGACACATGTTTCAAAACTGTCACGGATTTGTGCGTTTTACGAGATTTTGAGTATGTTGTGATTGATCATGATTTTGATGAATTAAAGTTGGGATTTGAAATAAGATTTGTGTTCAAAGATTTAAATGGATTTTTAAAAAGGTGATTTTGGGCTCGATGCCCAGGGCACAAAAGTAATTTTGATGAACGAGATTTCGGTTTTCAGAAACTTGAAAGTGAATTTCTGGTTTGGGTTCGGAATGACGGTTCCGGATGCTGCTTACAGAATCATTATTGCGAATTCGAATTTGGGAATGGATGACGGATATGATTGGGGATTTGAATGTGGAATTCGGACATAAGTTCTATTATTACGAAATTTTATTTCGGAATGGTTTGGAAAATGGATCATGATGGATCCTGGATTTTTTTTATTTACAAATGGTTTTGGGTTTAAAGACCCGGTGCTATCGCTGGATAATGTTTTGAGTTTAAAGGCTCGGTTAATTGATGACGGGGGAGGGCCCTTGATGAGTTTAAAGACTCGGTTACTGTTTTGAGTTTAAAGACTCGGTATGATACCCCCCGAGGCCTAATGATTGTGTTATAAGTTTAAAGACTCGTTGATATCCCGGGAAGGCCTGATTATGCGCATGATTTTGAGTTTAAAGACTCGGGCGCACTTGAGATCCAGCAGGTTGATTGACTTCTGAATTATTGTTGATTTCCGATGTTTTCGGATGTGTTGGGCAATGGCCCCGTTTATATGGTCTGATGGATTTTGGATTATGTTTTGTACTTGGATTTGATTCATGATTTTGGCGGAGGCCCTGTGTTTATGATTGCGGGCCAAGACCTTAAGGTTAAGAAAAGGAAAATGATTTGGATTTTCATACACGGTTGTCGTATATTGGAAACGGAAAGGGTTGTGAAATTATTTTAACATGCATGCATTGGTTTTCCGTGGAGGGTAGAAACGTTTTCTGTAACTGTTTTATAAACTGATTCATTTTTGTCCACTCACTCCTTTTGTGTTTTATTGACCCTCTAGGTCGTGGCGCGTTGATCGAGGCTGATCGAGAGGCGGAGGCATGAGTGAGTACGTGTGTGGCTATCCCTGATTTGGCAAGTACTGAGGGTAATTTGGGAACTTCGGTCGACTTGCCAGACGGGAGCAGGACCGGGCACGATTATCAATGTCCCTTCGGGGGCGGTCCTGTCAGCAAGTGACATTGCAGTCCCCGTAAGCCACTGTCAAACCACGTGGACCAATAGGGTAGTGCCACGTGGCAGTGTGTTAGAGAACTGTCAAAGGTGTTAGAAACACATGGCACCAGTCAAGAAGTACAACGTGTCAGGATGTCAGACCTGTCAAGCTGACGTAAGCCGTTGACCAGTGTTGACTAGCGTTGATTAGAGTTAACTAGTGTTGACCAGCGACTAGCGTTGACCGGACTTTGACCATGGTGGGGGCACGTGGACACGAATTTTGAGGTTAAATTGTTCTTGTTCGAAAGGTTTCGATGTTCTGAATTCAATGGAGGTGGTTTCAGGTCGATCGAAGACCGTTTCATAGGTCATTTAGGGATTTTTAACCTCGAGAAGCGTGTTCAAAACTCATTTCCGATATCGGGCATTACGAGGGTTTATTGTATGAACTTATATAGAACATTATTAACCCTCGAAATTGATTTGGATAGGCCTGGAGACTTTGGACTCACTCGGGTGAGATTACGGTTCGGATATTGAGCGCGCAACGTGGACTAAGAGTGAGTGGACTTTTTTTTTATAACTAAAATGCATACATAACTGTTTTTGAATGCTTTATTAGATGATTTAAGTTGAAATGCTTTGATATCGTATTTGATGATGTTGTGGATTTAATCATCCGTTTATGAACTATTTTCCGGATTTACGTGAAAATTATGTTTTGGGCTTGAAACCCGGTTGAGTAATAATTTGACTTAGATTTAGAGTCAAACTGGAATTAGAAAGAAAGGTTGCATTTTAAACTGAATTTTAATGGCGATCTGGCATGATCGGTTTGGATAAATTGGGATTTATAAATGAGTTTTGGACACTGTTTTAAGATGGTTTTTGTGGAAAAGACATGTGAGAGTTATGTCTCGCGCATAAACCCTATTGAATAGTGTTTTGACTCGATTTAAGACCTAAACGGTTAAAAATGATTTTAATGGTATTTTTTTACCGTTCCACAAATACCATTATAGTGATTTGGATAGTCTCTTCCAGATGTCGAGGATCATGGAGTAGTCACTGTGCACTGACTGAAATGTATAGCTCCGAGGAGAGGCTCCGGTTCAGGAGTGAGAGATTATGATATCATCCCAGACGTGGTAGATCCGGGGAAAGAACCCCTTTATGATATCACCCCGGACATCGTTGAGTTGGATCCTGGGGAGGTACTCGGAGATGAGACCCTGAGTTACACGCATAACATTGGAAATCGTGACTGGTATTGGTTATAGACCCTGGGGATTGGTTATATTGTGTTTTACTGATATGTGTGTCCAGATATAAATATATATATATGTATAATTTGAATTGTTTTCATACAATTTGATTTGAATGCATGCATGTTTATAAAACAGAGGGAAAAATATTATTGTTATTAAACTGTACTTCGAAAATGCTTATTTTTTGTCCACTCACATTTTGACTGTTTTATTGACCCTTCAGCCCGTGATACAGAGGTAGGGCTGATACTGTGGCAGAGGCATAGCTAGTACCGTTGCGCACATGAAAACCCCTTGGGGTAGGTTTTGGTACTTGTAGTGTACTGACACCTATGCACGTGTACGTATATAAATACTTATCCCTTATCTAACAATGTTGTAGCTGAACTATGTTCACTTTTGAACCCATAAACGGTATTTTTGGTATTTTGAGTATGATTGTCAGATGGGAGCAAGGCACGCCCCACTATGATCCAGAGGGATCAGGGCAGGTCTTGTCACTCTTAGCCTTCTGGGCCACCCAACAATATTGGCCTTCTGGGCCACCCAACAATATTGGCCTTCTGGGCTGTCCTTTAGTTTGTTTTGCTAGCCTACTGGGCCCTTTTCGGCTTGTAAAACAATAAGCCTTTTATGGCTAATGAAAAAAAATAAGCCTTTAAAGGATAATGGTCCATTATCCCTAAATCCTAATGTTTCTTTGTTTCAAGCTCTAGCCACAAGGGGCACGCCTCTCTAGCCGCAAGCAAGGGGCCCGCCCATGATTGTGGAACATCAAATTTCACGGAGTACAGACCAACAACAAATTTCACGGAGTACAAACCAACAACAAATTTCATATGAACATACAAATTTCACGGACATCATGATTATCACATTCCAAATAGGACAGCCACAAGCAAAAATGATAACCATGAATTTATATAATATAACATCATCAAAAATCATCATCATCCATACAATACAAAAGGGGTGAAAATATCAATTATCAAAACATGATCAATTATTAAGGATACAAACATCATCATATCATCAAAGAGTACAAAGATTAAGCCTCATTAATTATTGAAACATCTTTCCAAAAAATTACCGAAATATATATTTTCAATAATTATCAAATCTCATTCCCATTCCAAATTTCAGGCACACTAAATTCTTCATGAATAATTCAGGAAAATACATGAATAATCAATTATTAAAATCAATTATCATTATATATCCACCTCATCATCATGTATATAGCATTATCATATATTCATTATTTAAATAGTAAAATAGAGGAGTTGATGTTAGAGGACTTATCTTTGCGGTCTCTTTACTCTTAACCCAGAGGCCCTCGAAGATGAAGAAGTGCACTCTCAACGATGGCTCAATCTTAGTCAAGCAAAACCAGCCTGTTGCAGTTGTTGATATTGGTCGGTGGAAGGTGAGAATGGCATCCCTTCTCGTACTTCTTGATTTCTAGTTCCTTCGGGTTGTCGGGGCTCCACTGATGAGCGAAATCGAGCGGAGGCAGAGGCTCGTGTTCTTCGTCAAGCGTAGAAATCGTTTAAATAAGGCGTCGAATACGATCCCTTTCTGGCGAGATCGACGGAAGATGATGGCGTCAAGTACCATCCCTTCCTGCAGATCCCTTCCATCTCATTCTTAAGGCTGTTAGAAAATGACATGCAGTGATTGCCACTAGCGGATCCGTCTGCGAAGGTCGGAGGCCAGGGCGTTTCGGTCGTTGGTTGTTGCGTTTCAATGGTGAAAATTGGCAATGGCGATGATCAAAAAGAGAAGATGGAGTCGGTGCCTTAATTGAAGAAAGGAGAGCTTTGTGCTGATAATGTGTTGTGAAAAATGTTCAGAACATCTCTATTAATCAATACAGCTAATCCTTAAATAGAAATAGGATTAGAGTTTAGTACATTGAATAAGGATCTATCTACCTTTTCACTAATGACTAAATATATTTTGTACCCTTTTCACTAATGACTAAATATATTTTGTACCCTTACATGAATAACCACAGCATATATTATTTACAACAGGACTAACACCATTATGCAATATGAATATCAGCATTTAATACTACGACATATGATACATTGTTCTATTCCAGAACAACATAACGAAACTGCGAAGCACAAAGGGATCACTGATGATAGCCTAGCATAAAACATAGATAAGTGAGAAATAATAAACAAACTTGAATGCAAAATGTATACATTGGTGACAATAGAACCTGAAAAATTGCTGGAGCCCTCCCAATCTTTCTCTATTAAGGAATCGACCATGTAAATCTACACACGGAAGTACAAATGATAAAGTAAGACATGTGAATACCTCTCCAACATATCACAATTTCCTCATCCACCTAATCAAATGGAAAGAAAAAAAAAACTCAAAAATACACCATTCAAACCAGAAGCAGGAAAATCTGTAACAAGTCAATTTATTGTTGAATTGAGAATTCAGGTGTAATAACAATTTTGCAAACCATATGGAATGAAGAAATCATACCATTTTTCAAAAAAACTGACAGAAATCAGAGCAACAAAACCCTTTTCTTCAATTCAAAAAAGGCCACAATACAACTTGTGCATCAATAGCTAGTAATCAAATGAAGATCCCTGCCATTTTATAAAAACCCAAAAGTTATTTATATTGAGAACATTGTAATTCTTGCCTAAAAATTTAGAAAACGAACGCATTTCAAAGCATTATACATCTCTGAACACATTTAGTGCACAAACACTCTCCAAATCATACAATGAGCATGCCCACAAAATCCTCATGAATATAAATGTCTAATCAAGAGAATTAAAAGAAGAAATAAAAAACATCAACTTCACCTCAATACTTTTTGAACAGGTGATAATTTCCTATCTAAACATGCCAAAAATGAGAATACCCCATTTTTAAAAATAGGTTATGTGAAGCAAGGTGGAATTTAAATTCACAGTTGGATTACATGTAGGTGTAAGACGTATTTTAAAACCATATGAAACAAAAAAACACAACACATAAACCGAAGTACCTCAATTTTTTTCACATATACAAGTCCCAAAAACTACAAAAAGCCAATAACGAGAAGGTGTTCAATACATGATGCGACAATGTTGAAGGAGGAGATGTCGCAGTTGAGAGAAGGGCGATTGTGATTGGAAGCGACTTCAGCATGGTTTGTCGAGAAAAGAGGAAGAGGGACATGGAAGGAAAACATTGCGGAAAGAAGGAGAAAGAAGAGAACTGAGGAGGGTAGAAACGTCATATCATTGTTCACAAAGGAGGAGAAGAAAAAAAAAATGTAGGGGCATCGTCAGAAGTTCAGTATGCGTGAACCACGTTTGGACATGAACTTTAGTATAGATATATAATAGAGCAAATTATAATTTACTACCTTATAATTACACACAATTATAGGATTATATCTAACGTTTCAAATCTTGCAATTTACTCCTTTAATTGTGTAAAATAATACAAACTTGTCCCTCTATTAGTTGCTTATCCATACTTCTATTAACTTATGACGTGACAATTGTTTGGGTTCACTCTAATTTGATTTTAGATTGTAATGACTAAGAGATAAGTTCGTATTATTTTACATAATTGAGAGTGTAAATTACAAGATCTGAAATGTTAAGTATAATCTTGTAGTTAAGTGTAAATTATAAGGTAGTAAATTATAATTTGCTCTCTTATATATCTATACTAAAATCCAAGTCCAAACACGATTCACACATAGTGAACTTCTGATAACATTAATTGTCACATCAATATAGTTACTAAATATGGTAAATTTAGTATATCCAAATAACATTACTTCATTTTTAATTCACTGGTGACCAAAAATGCACATGGCATCCCTAGCATTATTGTTTGCATTATTGTGATAGATTACCATTCCCTAAGTTTGCTTGTGGTTATTTCAAATTGATTTTGGAAAGTTTTTAAGCTCATTGCAAGTTGTCATTTAGTATTTGGTCTAGTTCCTTTAGAAATTAGAACCCACTTGTTTAGAGTATGTGTAGATTCAAATCCGAATTAATAACACTTGGAAGAACACAGATACTATACAGTACAGAAGATTAGACACCAGAGATATTAGCCTGAGCAGCAATAAATCTTGAAGAAGAGAAATCAAAACAGCTGAAACTACTCTCTCCTCCTACCCGGTCAGAAGGTGGTCAACCTCGAATACATGCCAGTCCCGAAGACTTCCGCCTCAAACAATCGAACTTCAGCTACAAAACACAGAAATTTGATACATCCAAACCCATTGAGCCAATGGATTTTCTAAAAATAATTTAACCACGTCGTGAACATGAACACATTGAAACGCCCATTCAAGGCCATTTTCAGCACCATAACAAATTCCAGACGAGCAGTCGGCTTTACATTTCCTGGTTTCTCTCATCATTGCAATTTGATCCAATCAAGACTCTCTGAAACGATTTTCATCCTGGGACGCAGTTCAGGGTCAAGTTCAGTGCAATTAAGAGCGATGTGAAAGGCTTCAACAACTTGCTTCTTTGCATAAACCTCCTGCAGAAGTGCAGGGTCTATGATCTCAGACAACGGACGCTCGTCTCTGAATGTCTTCCTGACCAGACTCTCGAGTCCTTTGCCACCATTTTCAAGCCCAGCGTCTGGAAGCCTACCAGTTAAGATCACCAATAGCACAATCCCAAAAGAGTAAACGTCACATTTCTGCGTGAACTTGCTGCCAGAAATCCGAGCCTCGGGTGCCAAGTAAATGGTTGAGGAGGTTGAAACAGTTAAACCAAGGGTTACAATGGATTGGGTTGAGTTCTGTTTTCTGGATGCTGAAGTGGTGAATTTTGAGGCCCCCAACATGAGACGTGCCAAACCAAACCCTGAGATGTAGGGATGGAGATCATTATTGAGAAGGATTTTCGTCGATTTGATGTTTCCATGAACATACTTTCGAGGACTGTGTTCGTGAATGTACATCAAACCCCTAGCGGTCCCCTGAGCAATTTTTAACCTTGCTGTCCATGGCAATGGTGGCAAAGGATTGGATGGTCCCCCTGCAATCAATTACATGACCACACAGGTTTCAGAATATTTGAACATTTGAGTCACTACATTACCCTAACAGATACACAATTTGGAGGTAGATCTTCATCACTTGAATGTAGCATCACGCAACAAAACCCCAAAGAATAGAAAGAAGCTAGCACAAAATAAGGACATAGAAAAAAATTTCCTTTCTTTTTTAAATGCAATGGAGATGAAACGGGGAAAACTTGCATGGAAGACAGATGCCATTGTCAATCACGCATTGACATG
This sequence comes from Prinsepia uniflora, assembly GCA_032719365.1. Classification (NCBI taxonomy): domain Eukaryota; kingdom Viridiplantae; phylum Streptophyta; class Magnoliopsida; order Rosales; family Rosaceae; genus Prinsepia; species Prinsepia uniflora. Next base: position 56,712,832 of record CM064868.1, on the reverse strand, counting down.
CATTTTAACCTATACCACATAGCAGCACATGATTGACTTGGGATGCAGCCATAGCGGGATTACGTTTCACGCAAGTTTTTGTCCCGTTCAATCACCTAATTTACATATGATTGAAGAGAAAAACTCTGCAATCGTCAGTCATGGTGATGGAGTCTTAAATAATTTTGGTTTTGAGCATACAGTTTAGTAGGACCCCGTCCACAGGCGTAGGGTTTGTGAAATAAATTCAAATCTTATGCAATTTGAAGAGGTGAATAAATGTCTAGGCAACATGCATTCCTGGGAGATCAACGTATTTCTGAACCATTGGAAACAAACCACAAGGTAACATTTTCAATGCAAAAAACATATTTTATATAAGGACAAACAGAATGGAAGACTAGGTTTCAACTGCATCATTTTACTCCATATGATTTTGAGATTATATCAATTTACTCCATCTGCCTATTTTACCATTAAATCATGAATTTAAGGGCCTACTTGGTATTCATTACAAACAATTCCCCATTCGATTTTTCATTTAGTGACTAATTATTTTGTTTTAACTATTATTTTCAAATTAGTGCATTTAACCAAAGTACAAGGGCATTACATTTGCATTAAGTTTAGTTAATTAATGCTCTTATAGTTTGTCTAAATGAACTAATTCGAAAGAATAGCTAAATTAAAATAATTAGTCACTTAATGAAAATTAAAATGAGTGAGAACTTTTAATTAATATAAAAAATATTCTTAACTTAATTGATGATTTAATAGTTGAAATAGGTGGATGGGGTAAATTAATTATAATCAGAACCCTATGTAGTAAAATGATGATATTAAAAACTAGCAAACCATTCTGAAATTGACCACTAAATTGTATACATACATGTGTAACCAACAGCAAAGTAATGAATTAAAATAGTAAGAAGGTTACAAGAATATACTATAACCAAGTATCCACTGTCCACCCTAGACTGGAAAGAGAAAAAATATGTCCCACTATCCACCATTGATTTGACTAATCCCCCCATGTGCATTATTTTAATTCTTAGAAGATCGGTTTGTGACATGTCATTATGAGCAATTTTTAACCTTGCATGAAATTAGAAGTATTTATTCTGACATGTTTGTCTTCTAAGAGAGAGAGAGAGTGAGAGAGAGGAAAAAACAATGTGTTATTCATGCATGTGAGAGTACAGTGATTTCAAACCAAAAGAAAAAAAACAAAACAAAAAGGCAACTAAAATTACTATATGATCGACTCAAAAAAAAATTACTATATGTCAAACATGAAATGATAAATTGCATTTTGGGACCCATGATATCATTGCCTGGGTGCTTTATTACGAATGGATGAAGTCTAATTGAGCTTAAACAAATTTAGTTTCAAAAAGAACAAACAACAACACAAAGAATTTCAAGGCCATATGATTATTTAGTACATCACGTTTATAAATCCCCACCAAGTTCATTTACAATAGTCATCCAGATTCCGGTTTGATCTATAAACTATTTGAATTTTCAACTAAAAACTGTTATTATGATAACCTGCATTGAATCATTATTTAAAGATAAACTTGATTCATCCAAAATTATCCAACAAAAGTTGTATAAGTAAAATTGATTAAAACCCAGATGAAGGAAGGAAGGAGAAGATTACCGTGCAGGGCATTGTACAAGCTGCCATTGCGAACGAAATCAGTGATCAGAAGTTTCTCATCATTCGAATAGTAATATGCTCTCAGCCGCACTATATTCGGGTGGACCACCTTCCCAATAGCCTCCACCTCGGACACAAACTCCTTGAACCGCCACGTGGCATCACCCTCGGTCAGCCTTCTCACGGCTACAACTGACGGCGCCACACCCGCTCCCTTCCCACCACTCTCGGCCACCACCCTGTACGTGATTCCACTCCGACTCTTCCCCACCACGTAAGCAGATGCCCTCAGCAAATCCTCTAATTCCAAAGCGAACCCGTCATCCACCACGACGAATTTACCATTTTGCCCATCGTCTTCATCCGCAACAACGACAACAGCAACCCCCTTCTCCATCATCACTTTTCCCATTTTGTCCTTCTTAGCCTTTCTTTTTCTCCGAAGCAGCCACATCGATACCGAGACGGCAACAATCACCACCGAAATTCTCGAAATTACTGGAACAGTCACCGACCCTCCTCTCTGATTTTCTCTCTCCTCGACCCCGTGGACAAAACGTTTATCAGTGTCGATAGGCTTTTGAACATCCTCACCTCCGCTCGTAGAGGCATTAGGGTTTTGAGCTTCCGGACACGGAATCTCCAAAGGAAATCCGCAGAGGCTAGGGTTTCCAGCGAACGCCGTCGGACCTTGGTTCGCCAACGACCCCACCTGAGGCACTTTCCCGGTGAGATTGTTGTGCCGGAGGTCCAAGCTTACTAGCACCGGAATCCGTCCGTACGACGCTGGAACTTCGCCGGAGAACTCATTATACGATAGATTCAGGGTCCCGGCGAGGGATGGAAGCTCAGCGAGAGACTCGGGGACAGAGCCGTTGAGGAAATTGGACTATAAGTCGAGGTGCTTTAGGGATTTGAGAGCTTCGATTTGGGCCGGGACTGGGCCCACGAGAGAGTTGCGAGAGAGGTCCAGAGAAATGAGGTTTGCAGCGTTGAAGAGGTGGGCCGGGATGAGCCTGGAGAAGTTTTTTTGGAGAGAGTGAGTCGCTTGAGCGAGTCGAGGTGACCGAGTTCCGAGGGAATGTAGCCGATGAAGCCTTTGTTGGTGAGTAAGAGCTCGGTGACCCGGTTGCGGGTGCAGACGACGCCGTGCCAGTGGCAGGGAGTCGGGTCGGAGTTGGACCAAGAGTCGAGGACGTGCGTCGGGTCTGTTTCGATTGCGGATTTGAGTGCGAGGAGGGAGAGGCCATCTTGGTTGAGACAGAAGACGACATCAGACACCATCAGCAGGGCAATCCGCAGAAATAGAAGCATTGTTTTTCGGTAGTTTCAGAAACTAACAATGCACCCACACTTCTCTGTTTCTATGGCTTCATTTGGTTGAGAGAGAGAGAGGTTGAAGAAGAAAAATATAGCATTTGAGTTTGAATTTGAGGAAAGTGGTTCGAGGAGGTTTGAATTTCACTGACGAGTGTTAGTGAGTAAATGCGGAGAAGCCACACATCCCCATAATGTTTCATTGTTTTTTAAATAAAAAATTTGCTTCTTTTTCATATTTTAATCAGATAGAAATCAACTTATTTGAAAATAATTCAGACTCGGCAGTTAGTAGCGGGTCAATTTTGAATTTTTATTTTAAAAAATATATAAATATAATACAGATTATTAAAAAATATATTAATTTTCAAATTTATCAGATACCCTTGTAATTGCCATGTTTTGATTAGTTCCATTTATAATATTGTTAGGTTCTTTCAATCTTGGTTGGAATGTTTGGAACAAATTTGTTGATTGTTGTGTGTTGTGTTAGTTTTAAAAACCTCAAATGTTATTGTGTTTTATTTGTTTAATTTTTAATGTTGTTGTGTTTTTTATATTTTGGTTGAAATATTTGTAGAAAATTTAGTTGGAATATTTGAAAGTTTGATTCTACATATTGTGAATGTTTGAATGAAGAAAGCTTAAGATATTTTGGTTGGGAATATGACTGTAAGTCCATATAATCTACATAAGCTACAAATTTTTATTATACCTAAATTGTACGTATTTATTTAAATCAAATTGTGAGTAACGGTTTAGTTTGAAACAGTTTCATTTATAATTTTAAAAACTCCAAACCATATCAAACTGTTAAAATTTTAACAGTTTGGATTTGAGTGTTACCAATATCCGTAACGAACCGCACTGTCCCAATTGTTTGGTATTTTAAAATTAAAAGATAAATATAAAGGGTATAAAATAAAGTAAAATAAAGCTCAATAACTGATCTATCAAATACCCCCACACTTAAACTTTGCTAGTCCCTAGAAAATACTAGAATTAAACTAAAATTTTTCAAAAACTAAGCCTTTAACCATTTTTCTCAAAATTTCAGTAATATACATATGGCAATAAAGATTTTCATTTGAAGGCATTTAAGCATATGGAATTTAAGAGTTAATAAATGGTAACAAAATGTTTCAACAAGTAAGACAATGAGTAAACTTTGGTGAAATGGATCTTAACATGAATAAACATGTATGAATCAACTCATAAGAATATGCACTCATAAATTCACTCAATTTTGTAAGGGTTTGTGTTTGCACTCAAAGTATGTGAGAAAAATGCTTACATAATATAAATAAAGTACTTTTGCACAATCTCAAACAAACACCTCAAGATAAAATTAAACATACTTGCACAAATGGACCAAAACCATAAGCTTACTGTAACGACCCGTCCCTGATTTTAAGGATTAATTAAGAGTTAATTACTGATTAGCAAGGCTAATCGAGGTTTATCGGACGTTCATGACGAAATTACGATTTTGCCTCTAAACGAGGGTAAAAAGTTAACTTTTGACCAGGAAGGTCTTATGCACGAGGACCGTGGACAATTACGTACATCGGGTCGATACGAGTCTATAAACACGCGGCACGTCCAAATCGGACATTCGACCGGAAAGTTACGGTTCAAAGATTTTCCAAGGCACTATTGCATGAATTACGAGACGAGATGACTTTTGTCATTCAGTGGGGCCCAGATATTTTGGGGGCAGGCCCAATGGATGAATGAAAAGTGTCGGTCATCCATTGCCCACCATTTCTCATACATGCATATCCATCCCTTTGTTTTTTCATTCGATCGACCAACCTGAACTCCCCCCCCCCCCCCCCCCCAATTTCATGTGATTGAAAACAGCAGCTAGGCTGCCTAAGAGAGTGACAGAGGACGGCTGAGGAATCAGGGGACGGCGAGGAAGTGACAGAAGGGCTGAATCAGGGGATGGCGAGGAAATGACAGAAGGTAAGCCCGAAGCCCATTTTATGATTTGAATTCAAATTTTCGATTGGGACGTTAAGAATTTTATCTGAGGATATGGGGATATTTATTGGGTTCATATGAGTGTGTGGGAAGGATTTTGGACGGTGGAGAAGGGCTGAGCAGCCCAGGGAAGGGCCTGGAAAAACCGGGCCGTGAGAGGGGGATTGAACATATGAGTTATAGATGGTTTTTCTTGGTTCTAATCACACAAGTAGGTTGCTACGGATGAGACAAAGGGATTAGAATAAAAAAAAAGGGTGAAAACGGGTCAAAAGGGGGAGAAATTGCACTAGACTGGTTTCGCAGGTCCGGTCGGACGAGAAACCAGAGATCCGGTTCGGACCGGGTTTACCGAAGGTTTAATGAGAATGTACACCAGTGCGTGAAGGCCATGCGCAGGGACTTTAGGCAGCGCGTGGGGAGGAATTTAAGGAAGTATTCAACACATGAAATCATCTATTCGATGTAACGAACATTTTGGGACAAGTTTCGAGTCAATCGAACATTATTTTGATATAGTACGGGATGTCCGAAGGTTTACTATCAAGTTTAAAAATAGTTAAAAATTAGAGAAAATTACGGGGCTTCAATGAAAGGTTAATGAGGTAGTTAGTAACCCTCTAATATGATTTGGACAGGTTTGGGAGTCCCGGTGACGGTGGTTAGCACGGAGAGGCATATGGCGCGCGTATCGAGGCATAAGTTGAACGGTTTGTGAGTGGACATTGTTTTATGAATCGATGCATGCATAAATGTTTTATATGTGTTTTAAATACATGATTTGAGATTCCTTGAGTGCATATGGTTGTGGTGATTTGGTATTTACATATTTGCACGTATTTCGAGATTTTGAGTTTTATATCGTGCTTATACGTGCTAGTATTTCTATGATGTTTTGATGGAATGGTTTTGGATTTCGAAATATGGAATGGGGTGTAAGACCCATTTGATTTGGAAACTGTCGGACTTGGAGTCCATTTGATTTCATGAGATATCGGGCCGGAGGCCCATTTGGCTTATATGATCGGGATTGAGGCCCAATTGAGTTATGATATCGGGCTTGAGTCTCAGTTGATTATAGTATTGGGCTTGAGGTCCAGTTTGTCAGGACCCGTCCCAAATCCCCCGGGATTAACGTGGGATGTGCCTGATCCCGTCTGGCACGAAGTGCCAGACCAGGGGAAATTCCGTCTCTAGCCCTCACTGGGGTTTCCAGAGTACGCCAGGATCGTAAGAGGAGGAGTGTGATGTCTCGATCTCTGCTATGGCCCCCATCCGCGATCAACCTGATGGGCATTAAAACATTAAAAGTCGTGAGTGGACAAAATAATATTTTAATAAAAACATTTTCAATAAAGACCTTTTTTCCCTTCACTAAAAACATATGCATGCATTCAAAAACCATTTATTAAACGTTCATAAACCATTTGAAAACATTCTCAAAACTTTCAAGGGTTCATGCCCGGTCCCCATAAACCGTCGTGAACCATAAAACCAAGTACTCCTGGTGGCTCGCACCGAGCCACTTGGGATCCTCTCTATCCCGCTCAGTGCTCACCGAACTCACATGCTCGCCACTCCGAGCACATCAACTATTTTGTCTGCATACTGGTTCTCACGTCCCAACTCTATGGGATCAACTCCAGCACTCACACTCGTGTAATCCATCCAATGATATCTAGGGCACCTGTCACTCATCCAGGTATATCTTACTCGTCACAGTCACCTCACAGATGTAGTGTGGCAAGTGTGCCAACACCCAACGTCAACGTCTCATTCTACGATCGTACTCAGCCGTAACCGAGTGGAATCCAGAATCACTGCTCATCCTATGCATCACTCACGCACCTCGTATCATCGTCACGACTGACTAATCCCATCATCACAATTGTCACCGCAACCTGAGCCTATCCAACTCGATAAGACTCGACTACGTCCTTCGATAACAGCATCTTCCACAACCTCATGCAGACCAATCTCAGAAACACTCTGCTACCGAGACTCCAAATCCATGCGGTAGTCGACCGCTAGTACCAACCACTCCGTACGCAACATCCACCGATCAGTCCACCTCAGGATCCGATCGACAAGTACCACACTCCTGGCAACTTGCCCAATCAATCTCTTACTAGGGTTATCACAAACCCGACTACCCGCTGTAGTCCAACCATCCTGATCGATCCCTTACTCTCGACTCCAAAGAGTCGTCATACTCCGATATTGGTATCCAAACAACCAGTAACCACACTGTGTGGATCTCATCCTCTCGTAACTCTACCGCTCTCAACCGCTGGCCTCCACAAGAACTTGGTCATACTCCATGCCTAACACTATACAAGTACTACGTACGCAATCGTATCCTATCGTGCCACACCACAACTACTTCGGGCATCCACTGCTAGTCGACATCCCTCCAAGATTCGACACACCGAACCATGGCAGCACATGCCAAATAAGGACAACGTTCCTATTCCCATCAATCTCACACGGGTCAACTATGACCTCAGCTACTCTCTGCAGCACACTTTATAATCCGACATGACACGACCGACTAGAGGTCTCGACTTCGAAAGTCGTCACAAGGTGTCTATTAGTCCACTGGATCCTACTCACCAGTAACACTACGGCTCTAAGCCGTCAGATTCACATGAATACTGATCCTACTCGGGATCCACTTCCTCGATATATGCTACATGTACGACATTGGGTGCCAATCGAACCTCAAACTGTTGTATTGAATTTCATTTAGCACATGGTGCTTCCTACTCTTACCCTAACTATCAGGTTGATGACGGGCTGTTACAACTGCAGAGACATCACATCCTCGACTTGCGCGCACTTAAAGAGCAAGACCTGCTATGATACCACTTTGTCAGGACCCGTCCCAAATCCCCCGGGATTAACGTGAGACGCGCCTGATCCCGTCTGACACGAAGTGTCTGGCCAGGGAAAATTTCGTCTCTAGCCCTCACTGGGGCTTCCAGAGTACGCCAGGATCGTAGGAGGAGGAGTGTGATGTCTCGATCTCTGCTAGAGCACGCATCCGCGATCAACCTGAAGGGCATTAAAACATTAAAAGTCGTGAGTGGACAAATAATATTTTAATAAAAACATTTTCAATAAAGACCTTTTTGCCCTTCACTAAAAGCATATGCATGCATTCAAAAACCATTTATCAAAAGTTCATAAACCATTTGAAAACATTCTCAAACCTTTCAAGGGTTCATGCCCGGTCCCAATAAACAGTCATGAACCACAAAACCATTTATGGGTCCCCGACCTGAAATCACAAACATAAAACCATAAAATCAATACATAGGAACTCAACCCAAATCACGTCATGTGGGTCTCAGCCCAAAACCATTCTCAGTGAAATACCAAAACACAGAATACGGGGTCGCAACCCCAAACCACTTTCCAAAATATTAAATACGGGGTCTCCGCCCGAAATCACTTTCCATAAAACCTCATATGTACTCATACGTATCACCCATCCGCGGAACTTCCGAGAAGATGCCAACTTGGGGTACACAGCCCCTAGGAAACACACCCCCAATATATGTCACGATTTCATCTCTATACTATTGTGCACACCACTCGGGGTCTCACTCTGAGTCTTCCCCCAGAAATTCTCCATCTGGGAGGCTCTATCTCTGGATCTAGTCTGAGCTCTATCTCCGGATCTAGTCCGAACACCTCTCCGGAATTTGGTCTGGGACCACATCATAACTTCCACTCCTGGAACCGGATCCCTATGGGGATACCGATTATGGTCTGTGGATCATGACTCTCCAGGTTGACGTCTGGAGAAGACCATATAAATCATATGGAGGGTTAATATACATTTTCCAAATACTTTCTTTCTTTCTCAAAACATATTTCAACTGGGTCTCATACCCGATTCATCTCAATAGGATTCCTCGAATCCGATTCAAATCCATTTTACAAGCCTCGGCCTAAATCCATAGTTCAATAGGGTCTCATGCCCAAATACTCATTTCATAAACCAAACTGGGACTCAAGCCCGATTTCACAATCAACAGGGCCTCAAGCCCGATACCACAGCTAATTGGGCCCTAAGCCCGAAACCACAAATCAATGGGGCCTCAAGCCCGATTTCATAACCAATAGGGCCTCAAGCCCGATACTACAGTCAAAGGGGCCTCAAGCCTGAGATTACAACCAAATGGGCCTCAAGCCCGTATCATAAATCAACGGGGCCCTCGGCCCAATCGTATAACTCAAATGGACCCTCGGTTCGATTCCTCGTCAAATCAAATGGACTCCAAGTCCGAGAGTTCGTAAATCAAATGGTCCTCGTGCCCGATTTCGTATTTCCAAATCCAAACAAACTCATTAAACCCTCATTGAAAACCTAGCACGTATAAGCATCGTATAAAATCAGAAATCTCGAAATACGTGCAAATATGTAAATCCTAGGCTACCACAAACAAATGTACTCATGGAATCACAAAACATGTATTAAAACACTTATAAAACATTTATGCATGCATCAAGTTTGAAAGAAAGGTCCACTCACAGACCGTCTGAAGTCGCGCCTCGATATGCGTGCCATAAGCCTCTCCCGGGTCAATCATCACCTCCGGGATTCGCGAACCTGTCCAAATTAATTTAGGGATTAATAACTACTAATATAACCCCTCATTAAAGCCCCATAATTTTCTATAATTTGTAAATATTTTTAAACGTGAACCTAAACCTTCGGAAATCCCGAACTATATTGAACGATGTCCGATTGACACGAAACCAGTCGCAAAATGTTCGTTACATCGAATAGATGAAATTACATGTTGGACACTTCCCCAAAAGACTATTCACACGCCCTCATGTGCCCCAAGACTTTCCTGCGCGTAGGCCTCACGCGCCGGGAACAGTGCGTCTTCTTCCTGCGATCGAACTAGGTCCAACCAGTTCACTGGTTCGGCCGGTCAAGTTGGACCGGCGTGACCGGTCTGGCCCCATATATTCCATATTTTCATCCAATCTCCTCCTTTTCAATCCTAAACTTCCTAATTCAGTCCTAGCAACTTAATTATATAAAGAAAACCAAGAAAACCCATCAAAACCCCTTGGTTCGACATACCCCTCACATCCTCTGTTTTCCCGGCCACCCTCAGGGCTTCCTCAGGCATGAACCACCATAAAATCCTTACCATAATCTTCCTAACAACCCAAAAATCATCTTCCAATCATCCTAAGCTATCCATAACAACAAAATCGAAATAAATAAGAAATTGGGTCTAACCGGGTACCTTGCTCGGGTCGATGGCCGCCGTCCACGACGGCGTTGTTCCTGGCCAGCCACCAGCATCCACATGTCCTCCCATCACTCTCTGGTCCGCACAAGCATGATCAGATGGGAAGGGTGTTGGATTGGGTTGGATTAGGTTGGATGTTTTGATCGGTTTTGAATGAAAGAAACAAAGAAGGTGAAACTGATATGCATGAACCAATTTGGGTGGGCAATGGATGGATGACAAGTTTCATTCATCCATTGGGCCTGCCCCAAAATATCTGGGCTCAATTGATGCCAAAAGGCATCCGTTTCGTAATTCGTGCAATAATACGTTCGGACTTCCGTGAATCGTAACTTTTCCGTCGAACGTCCGATTTCGACGTGCCGCCTATCTATGGATTCATATCACCTCGATCTACATAACGGTCATTGGTCCTCGGACATCGAATGTCCCGGCTCAAAAGTAAACTATTTGCTCCTATTCAACCAAATAACCAAAATGCTCCCGAACTTCCGAAAATCATAACTTCTTCCTTGAATGTCGGAATTGAGCGTGCCACCTGTCTATGAACTCGTGACATCCCGAAATATGTCACAGTCATCGGCCAAATTCTATTTGACGGCTTGAACGAAAAGTCAATGATTCGCCCATTATAGGGGCAAAATCGCCATTTCGCCCTGCTCATCCGTTAATCCTTGTCTAATCCCCGATAAGTCTTGCTAATCCGTCATTAATTCCTAATTAATCTTGATAATTCGCGACGGGTCATCACACAGTTGATTTGTGATATCGGGCTTGAGGCCCCGTTGATTTATGGTATCGAGCTTGAGGCCTAGTTAGTTGTGATATCGGACTTGAGGCCCTGTTGATTGTGATATCGGGCTTGAGGCCCCGTTGAATCATGGTATCAGGCTTGAGTCCTAGTTGTGGTTTATGAAATGAGAATTCAGGTTTAAGACCCTATTGATATATGACTTTGGGCTTGAGTCCCTGTGAGATTTGGATTTGAATCAGATTCGAGGAATCCTGTTTAGATGTTCGTGTATGAGACCCAGTTGAACTATTATTTGAAAGAAAATGTATGAATATATATATACCCTTTCGTATGAATAGTCTCCTCCAGACATCAAAGATTCTGGAGTGTCACGATCCACTGCCTGGGATGAGTGACTCCAATATGGAGCACATGCCCAGGAGTGTAAGATATGATATAGTCTTGGACAGGGTCTGGAGACAGTCCTCCCAAACGTCGTAGATCCTGGGAGTAGACTTGGAGATGAGACCCGAATAGTAAGCATACTTTAGATTCATCGTGACGGGTTCTTGATTTGGCATATGAGATGCCGAGGATGGGTTATATATATATAACAAGTGGGGCCTAACAAGTGGGAAGGGAAAGTTACTGTTCACAGAAGTTCCGTGGAACATTTGCATGTTTTACGAGACAAGATGACAATTGCCATTAAGTGGGCTCAGATATTTTGTGGCAGGCCCAATGGATGAATGAAAAGTGTCATTCATCCATTACCCACCATATTTGATGCATGCATATCCCCATTTCATTTTCAACGGGTTTTCACCCGATTTCACTCGAAACCACTCACCACAACCCACCCATTTCCCTTGTTGATTCGACTGAAGACCTTGAGAGACTGAGACCGAGGATGTGAGTGAGAGGATGGTGGCTGGGTGATGATTGAGTCGTCATGGACGGTGGTGGAACCTTAGCAAAGGTAACCCGACAACCCCTTCCTTGTTCAAATTCGAATTTCTAGTTTTGGACTTTGAGGATGCTATCTGTTGATTGGGGGGCTATCTGTTGATTGGGGGGATGTCTGTTGGGTTAGTTTGATGGTTTATTAGTGGTTTTAGATGACGGGGGACAGCTGAGCAGCCCAGGGAATGGGCTGGAAAAACAGGGCCGTGAATGTTGATTTGAACCAAGGGGTTTGGGTGATTTTTCTCAGTTTTTATCATATATATAGGTTGTTAAGGAAGGACAAAGAGATTGGAATTTGAATGGAAGGAAACGGACCGAAATGAGAGAGGAATGAACCTGAACCGGTTCCACTGGTTCAGTTAGACCAGTCGAAACACTTGGACCGAACCGAACCCGGTTCACGCGAGGTTGAAGACAACTGTGCTAGCGCCTGAGCCACACGTGCATCGCCTTTGGGCAATTCATGGGGGCGCGTGCAGCACTATATGGGGCAGTGTTAAACATGTAATTTCATCTATTCGATGTAACGAACATTTTGGGACAAGTTTCGAGTCGATCAGACGTCATTTCGATATAGTTCGGGATGTCCGAAGGTTTAGGATCGAGTTCAAAAATATTTAAAAATTCGGGAAAATTACGGGGTTTCAATGAGAGCTTAATGAGGTAGTTAGTAACCCTCAAGCATGATTTGGACAGGTTTGGGAATCCTGGAGATGGTGATTGGCCCGGGAAAGGCTTATAGCGCTCGTATAGAGGCGCAGTTTGGACGGTCTGTGATTGGAGATTGCTTTCTAAAATTTGATGCATGCATAACTGTTTCATATGTTTTATAAACATGATTTAAGATGCCATGAGTGCATATGTTTGTCGTATTTTTTATTTACGTATTTGAACGTATTTCGAGATTTAGAGTTTTATATGGTGCTTATACGTGCTAGTATTTCTATGATGGTTTAAAGGAAAAGTTTTGGAATTAGAAATATGGAATCAGGCATGAGACCAATTTGATTGGAAACCATCGGACTTGGAGTCCATTTGTTTTAATGGAAAATCGGGCTAGAGACCCAGTTGATTATAGTATCGGGCTTGAGGTCCAATTGATTTATGATATCGAGCTTGAGGCCCCGTGGATTTATGGTATCGGGCTTGAGGCCTAGTTGGTTGTGATATCGGGCTTGAGGTCCAGTTGATTGGGAAATTGGGCTTGAGGCCCCGTTGAATTGTGATATCGGGCTTGAGTCCTAGTTGTGGTTCATGAAAGTTTAAGACCCTATTGAGACATGAATTTGGGCTTGAGTCCCTGTGAGATTTGGATTTGAATGGGATTTGAGGAATCATGTTGAGATGTTCGGGTATAAGACCCAGTTGAAATGTGATTTGAAAGAAAATATTTGAATATGTATATACCTTCCTGTATGAATAGTCTCCCCCAGATGTCGATGATCCTGGAGTGTCACGATCCACTGCCTAGGATGAGTGAGTCCAAGAGGGAGCACATCCCAAGAGTGAGAGATATGATATGTTCTCGGACAGGGTCCGGAGACAGGTCCTCCCAGACTTCGTAGATCCTAGGAGTAGACTCGGAGATGAGACCCGAGTAGTATGCATACTTTAGATACATCATGACAGGTTCTTGATTGGGCATATGAGATACCGAGGACGGGTTATATATATATGTATGATGTTTTATGAAGATTGTTTTGGGGCTGAGACCCCGGGTTCTATGTCAATTTTGGGCTGAGACCCATGTGTACTGGATTTGGGCTGAGACCCACGTGACTTGAGTTGGGCGGAGTCCCTACAGTTTTTGTTTTAGACTGAGACCCACTTGAACGGTTTTGGGTTGAGTCCCACATGATTGTTTTTGGGCTAAGCTCCCATATACAATTGTTTACGGTTTTGGGCTAAGGCCCTAATGATTTCATCAATGAGAAATGGTTTCGAATGCATGCACGCATTTTAGTGAAGGGCATAAATGCCTTTTCGTGAAATGTGTTTTAAAAATTAAATTAATTGTTTCGTCCACTCACAGATTACAATGGTTTTAATGCCCTTCAGGTTGATCTCGGATGCGGGCTGTAGCGGAGACCGAGACATCACATTCCTCTTTTGATCCTAGCGCACTCTAGAAGCCCCGAGTGGGCGGAGGCTAGAATTATCCCTTGTCTGACACTTCGCGTCAGACGCGAACAGGAACGTATAAGCACGTATTTATAATTCCAAAACCTTTCCATCAAACCATCATCGAAATACTAGCACGTATAAGCACCATATAAAACTCTAAATCTCGAAATACGTGCATTAAGCTTACATTAATTACCAAAATGCCATTCCCTCACAAAATTACCAAAATGCCCGTTTTCAGCGTGCTGCCTGTCTACGGACTCAGGGCATCGAGACCTACCTAACTATCCTCGAAGTTCGTGAAAAACACGTGTCACATAAAAAGTCAACTATTTCCCCCTTTTTGCCTTATTTACGAAAGTGCCCATGAACTTCCGAACATCATAACTTCCTCCTCGAATGTCGGAATCGGACGGAATCGGACGTGCCACCTGTCTATGAACTTGTGACGTCTCGACCCACGTCATAGTCATCGGTCAAAGTCCGTTTGATCGTTCGAACCAAAAGTCAACCGTTTTCCCGTTTTCAGGGGAAAAATCGTCATTTTCTTCCAACTTTTCCAAATTTTCCTTTTTCGAATGTCCGGGTCGTTACACTATGCTCTGATACCAATTGACAAGACCTGCCCTGATTATCGCCTCGATAACTGGGGATTATCCTGCTCCCGTCTGACAATTGACTACAAACAACCAAAATAACCACAAAATAATACATTACACATACTGTCAGACCAGGGAGAAAGTACGATACAACCAGTCAACAGTATCACAGAGCATGGTTACAAAACGAGGAAGGAAAAAACCCTACACTGTGATCTAACTACACCGCAACGAGAAAACTTTATGCCTATGCCTCTGCCTTTGCGTCGGCGTTAGCCCCGAAAACTTGTACCACGACCTGGAGGGTATTAAAACAGAAAAATGCGAGTGGACTAAAATAAACGATTCTGGAAAACAGTTTAATGAAATCAGGGTTCACCCTCCAGTTTCAAAACACGCATACATAACTAAGTATCCAAAAATCACTTTTATAAACCGTATGGAAACCGTTACAGTAGATAACTATAAATGTAACGACCCGGACTTTTGGAAAAGGGAAAATTTGGAAAATTTGAAGAAAATGACGATTTTGCCTCTGGGAAATGGGCAAATGGTTGACTTTTGGCTCAAGCGGTCAAACAGACTTTGACCGATGACTGTGACGTAGTTCGGGACGTCATGAGTTCATAGGCAGGTGGCACGTCCAATGCCGACGATCAGGGAGGAATTTATGACGTTCGGAAGTTCAAGGGCATTTTAATAATTAGGACGAAAAGAGGGAAAATGTTGACTTTTTGATTGACCACTATTTTTCACATAATTCGAGGACTGTTAGGTGGGTCTCGATTCCCTGAGTCTGTAGACAGGCGGCACATTGAAAACGGACGTCGGACGGACGAGTTAAGGGTCTACAACGAGGAAGGGCATTTTGGTAATTTTGTGAAGGAGGGCAAAATGGTAAATTCCAAGGCGACAATTGAGACTGCCGTGAATGGGTTCTGAGGGAATTCTTCAGAAACAGAGCACGGGTATGCATTTGTTTATGAAAGAGTTGGTTGGACTGAGTGCTAATGGATTGTTTATGCATTTGGGTGTGTGAGCAGTGCACGGGTATGCAGTAGAGTGTTAGTGGGTTTGGGGATTAGTGTGCTAGTGCCTTTGAAATTGGAAAAAACAGAGACTGCTTCCCATTCTTGATCGACCTTCCGAAGCCCAATTTGAGTGAAACTTGGTGCTGGAACAGAATGAGGAAAGGTAGAGGAAAGTTTTGAGATTGAGAGAAGAAGGAATGTGATGAAAATGGTGAGAGGAGAGTTCCAAACCCGAAACCGTCCTTGGGTAAATTCAAATTCGAATTTTCAGTTTTAGGCCGGCGCAAGTCCAATTGAGGTGAGATTATGTCTTCTGGAATCCTAATTAGTCGATCCAAATCAAGTATTGCAAGGTTCGAAGCCCGTTGAGCTATGAACAGACATGGCGGAGCTTGGAAATTCGAAGAATTGAGTCGCGTAAATGGAGGCGTTGGACGATGCAATTGAGCTTTAAAACAAGTTTGTGATAATCATACGAAGCTATTGGCCGGATCAATTGAGGAAAAAAAGATGAAGATTGATGAACTTCAAGGAATGAACAGTATTTGGATGTTCATCGAAAACTCGAGCTGGGATTGACAGATTAAGGTAAGTTATAATGAAATTAAAGTTACAAACCCATAATTAGATTCATAACGATTATTTTGACTGAATTAATTGAAGAAAACAAGTTGAGATTCGCAGGGATTGGACCGGGTCAATACGCGGGTTAAATGACCCGTTTAGCAGACGACCAGGTAAGAACGATGAACAGTGTGGTTACTGTAGCAGCGCGTGAGCTTCACGCGCAGCCACCCTCGGCGGAGCGTGAGGGCAAGTGGGACCGATTTTCGAGGTGAGTTCAACATGACTTTTGTCCTATGCAATGTAACGAACATTTTAGCGTTGGTTTTGAGTTAATCGGACACCGTTTCGATATTGTTTCGAGGTCCGAAGGTTTCTATTACGTTTTTAATTAACATTTAATTCCCGGAAAATTATGGGAAATTAGTATGTTGTTATTTGAGCCCTTAGTGACACTGAGGAATGATTTCGGACAGGATTCGAGATTTCTCGAAAATGTCAGAAATTACGGAAACAGGTTCAGCGCGAAGGCGAGCGTTATGGACGGTGTGTGAGTTGACTTTGCTTTCTAAAGTTTAATGCATGCATAAATGTTTCTATGATTTCTATGATTATGATTATGACTTGCGATAATTACGATTTTCGTATTTATACGTATTTTGATATGCAAAACGTAATTGCACGTATTTCGAGACTATGGTTTCTCTTATGCCTTGGTGATGGTTTGATGAACGATTTCACATGATTTGTGCGTATGATGTTTTAAGGATGTTTTGATTGTGATTGTGAATATGACTTACGGTTTTGATACGTATTTCGAAACTATCACGGATTTGCACGTTTTACGAGATTTCGAGTATTTTGTGATTTGATCATGGTTTTGATGCTTTGACCTTGGGATTTGAAATATGATTTGATTCCAAAGATTGAAAATGGATTTTGGAAAAGGTGATTTCGGGCTTAATGCCCAGGGCATAAAAGTAATTTTGATGAATGAGATTCGAATTTCGGAAACGTGAAAGTGGATTTCCGGGTTTGGGTTCGGGATGATGTTTCCGGATGCTAACTTACGGAATCATTATTGCAAATTCGAATTCGGGAATGGACGACGGATATGATTGGGGATTTGAATGTGAAATTCGGACATAAGTCCTATTAAGACAAAATGTGATTTCAGATTGGTTTTGGAATTTGGATCACGACGGATCCTGGATTGTTGTGATTTACAAATGCTTTTGGGTTTAAAGACCCAGTACTATTGCTGGATTATGTTTTGAGTTTAAAGACCCGGTTAATTGATGATGGGGGTGGGCTCGGATTGGGTTTAAAGACCCGGATTGAGTTTAAAGACTCGTGAGTTTAAAGACTCGGTTATTGTGATACCCCCCCGAGGCCTATTGATTATGTTCTGAGTTTAAAGACTCGTTGATATCCCAGGAAGGCCTGATTATGCACATGGTTTGAGTTTAAAGACTCGGGCGCACTTGAGATCCAGCAAATTGATTGACTTTTGAATTATTGTTGATTTTCGATGTTTTCAGATGTGTTGGGCAATGACCCGATTTATATGGTTGATGGATTTTGGATCATGTTGTGTACTTAGATTTGATTCATGATTTTGGGCTGAGGCCGTGTGTTTATGATTGCGGGCTAAGACCCGAAGGTTAAGAAAAGGAAAATGATTTGATTTTCATACACGATTTTCTTATGTTGGAAATGAATTGGATTGTGAAATGATTTTTTAATGCATTCATTGGTTTTAAGTGGAGGGTAGAAATGTCTTTCTGTAACTGTTTTATAAACAGATTCATTTTTGTCCACTCACACCTTTAGTGTTTTTACTGACCCTCCAGGTCGTGGCGCGTTGATCGAGGCTAATCGAGAGGCGGAGGTATGAGTGAGTACGTGTATGGCTATCCCTTGTTTGGCAAGTACTGAGAGTATTTTGGAAACTTCAATTGACTTGCCAGACGGTAGCAGGACCGGGCACGATTATCAATGTCCCTTCGGGGGGCGGTTCTGTCAATAAAACCATGTAAAACAGAATGTAACATCAACAAATCAAAACTGCTGGAATCCATCCGAGTCATTAAACTCACATATCAGGCCTTCCGGGATATCAACGAGTCTTTAAACTCAAAACACAATCAATAGACCTCGGGGGACATAACAGTAACCGAGTCTTTAAACTCAACATGTCTCAATCAAGGTACCTCCCCGTCATAATTTAACTGGGTCTTTAAACCCAAAATCAGATCCAGCAATCGTACCGGGTCTTTAAACCCAAAATCATGTGTAAATCATAACAAATCCAGGATCCATCGTGATCTAAATTCCAAAACCAATTCGAAATCACATTTTATCAAAATAGGACTTATGTTCGAATTTCACGATCAAGTCCCGAATCTTACTCACAAATCATAATCAAATCATCATTAAAATGTAATATGCACAAATCGTATAAAATCACTCATCAAACCATCATCAAAGTATCGGAGAAACCATAGTATCGAAATACGTAAAATACGATAAATCACATCGAAAAGCGTGCATTCACGTAAAGCAGAAATATCATAAATGTAATCATAAAATTATATATAGAAACATAAAACAAGTGAGTAAAAACAGTTATGCTCGGTTAGAAATCAAAAGTCCACTCACGAAGTTCGAACACGTCAATCGTGTCCCGTACGATCCTCGGTTGCCTCGGGAATGTTCTGGCCTGTCAAAGATCACAATTTGGGTTACAAAAACTTCCATTAAGCTTACATTAATTTCCCTAATTTTTCGGGATTTTTTCGACGTAACTAATTTAAAATCCTAAACCTTCGAACTCTCGAAACTATCCCGAACGACTTCCGATCGACTCGAAATTTAACTCAAAATGACCGTTCCATTCAAAGGATAAAATCACATGTTGACCGTGACCAGAGACACTGCCTCATGCGCCCTCAAGCGCCTCCCAAAGTGGCTGCGCGTGAAAGCCACTCGCCCTGCTCCCGTCTGACAAGTCGACTGAAGTTGCCAAATTACCCTCAGCGCTTGCCGAACAAGGGATAATCTTACGTGTGCCCACTCATGCCTCCACCTCTGGAATAGCCTCAATCATCGCGCCACGACCTGGAGGGTCAATAAAAACACAAAAGGTGTGAGTGGACGAAAATCAAGCAGTTATAAAACATGTTCTAGAAAAGACATTTCTACCCTCTACGTAAAACCAATGCATGCATTCGAAAATAATTTCATAATCCATTTCATTTTCGAGTATAGGAAAACCATGTATGAAAATCAAAATCATTTTCCTTTTCTTAACCTTCGGGTCTTAGCCCGCAATCACCTACACAGGGCCTCAGCCCAAAATCATGAATCCAAAACCAAATCCAAAATCCATCAAGTCATTTAAACCGGGCCACTGCCCAACACATTCGAAAACATCAGAAATCAACAACAAATTACAAGTCAATTAGTTTGCTGGATATCAATTACCGAGTCTTTAAACTCACATATATGAGGCCTTCTCGGGATATCAACGAGTCTTTAAACTTAAAACACAATCAATAGGCCTCAGGGGATATCACGATAACCGAGTTTTTAAAATCAAAACATGTCAATCAAGGGCCCTCCCCGTCATCAATCAACTGGGTCTTCAAACCCAAAACATGATCCAGCCATAGTACCGGGTCTTTAAACCCAAAACATCATTCATCAATAGTACCGGGTATTTAAACCCAAAACATTTGTAAATCACAACAATTCCAGAATCCATCGTAAACCACTTTCCCAAGTCAAACCCGAGATCACACTTGATCGAAATGGAACTCATGTCTGAATTTCACATTCAAATCCCAAATCATATCCGTCATCCATTCCCAAATCCAAATTCGCAATAATGATTCCGTAAGCCGGCATCCGGAACCATCATCCTGAACCCAAATTCGAAAATCCACTTTCAAGTTTCCGAAACCCGAAACTCGTTCATCAAGCCACTTTTATGAACTGGGCATCAAGCTCGAAATCGCTTTTCCCAAAATCCGTTTTACATCTTTGAAATGAACTCATATTTTAAATACCAAATTCAAATCACCAAAATCACGGTCAAACCACCACATACTAGAAATCTTGTAAAACGTGCAAATCCGTAACATTCTCGAAATACGTGCCAAACCGTAAATCATACTCACAATCATAGTCAAAATATCATTAAAATGTGATACACACAAATCATGCAAAATCGTTCATTAAACCATCATGAAAACATAGGAGGAACTATAGCCTCGAAATACGTGCAATTGCATATTGCATATTGAAATACGTATAAGTACGGAAATCGTAATTGCCATAAGTCATAATCATAATCATAGAAATCATAATTATAAAGCATAGAAAACAATTATGCATGCATTGAAGTTTAGAAAACAAAGTCCACTCACACACCATCCATATCGCTCGTTTTTCGAGCTGCACGCGTTTCCGTAATTTCCGACATTTTCCAGGAATCTCGAATCCTGTTCAAAATCATTCTTTAGGGTCACTAAGGACTCAAATAATATCATACTAATTTCCCATAATTTTTTAGGAATTAAATATTAATTAAAACGTAACATAAACCTTCAGACCCTCGAAACAATATCGAAACGGTGTCTGATTAACTCGAAACCAATGCTAAAATGTTCGTTACATTGCATAGACCAAAAGTCATGTTGACCTCACCTCGAAATTCCCACTCATGCGCCCCCACGCGCCGCCGTAAGTGGCTGCGCGTGAGGCTCACGCGCCTGCTACAGTACCCGCATAGTCTTCTTCCTCACCCGACTAGCCTGCAAACGGGTTGTTCAACCCGCGACATGACCAGTTAAATTTTCCCTCAATTCGACATATTTTTCGACAATTCAAACGTCTAGTTGTATCGAAATAAGTTTAATTAGGGATCTGTAAACTAAATTACACACATCAAGCCTTAAATCGATCATTCCACTCTTGATCAAACAAACGGGTCAACTTTTGAAACATACTCAAATCATCTTGGTTTTCTAATTAATGCTGCAGAAGCTTCGTAAGACCTAATCAAACGTTAAACCATAACCAATTTCACGATCATTACCTGTAGGTGGTCGTCCTCAAGCTCGAAATTTTCCAGAAACTGGAACTTCTGTTCTTGGCCAAACCGCAATCAATTTCCTTCAATGTTTGTACGGTTGAAGTGTAAATGAGTCCAGAAGACTGTTTCTAATCTCTGTTTGGCTCCCCTCAACTCACAGATTAAACTTCGAATTCCCCTCCATTTTTCCCAAATTCCCGAATTCGATTTTTCTCTCTGGCTCCTCAGTGCTTGCCTCTCAAAATAGCTCCCAAGCACTTCTAACCTCTCTGTTATTCAAACCGTGCAGCCCCACAGCTCGTGGGAATCTCTCAGTCACTCTGTGACTGTGTTTCCTGAAAACAAAACCAAAACCATTTCAAAATTCCTCCCGTGCTCTGTTCCACTCAGTCCACCCAGCACGCCTAGCACTCACTCAGTCCTCAATGCCACTAATCTAAGCTCTGTTAGTGACAATTGTCACTTGATTTGTTAAAAAAATCCTTCCACCGATTCACGGTTGTTTCAGCCCACCTGCAGCTGTTTCACGGTGCCCTCTGGGCAAAATTACCATTTTACGCTTCCCTCACAAAATTACCAAAATGCCCCTTCTCGTTCTAGAACAGTAACTTATCCGTCCGAGGTTCATTTTCAGCGTGCTTCCTGTCTACGAACTCAAAGAATCGAGACCTACCTAACGGTCCTCGAAGTTCGTGAAAAACATGTGTCACGTAAAAAGTCAACTATTTCCCCGTTTTACCATATTTACGAAAATGCCCTTGAACTTCCGAACATGATAAGTTCCTCCTCGAATGTCTGAATCGGACGTGCCACCTGTCTATTAACTCGTGATGTCTAGACCCACCGTCACAGTCATCAGTCAAAGTCCGTTTAACAACTCAAACCAAAAGTCAACCGTTTGCCTGTTTCTAGGGGCAAAATCGTCATTTTCTTCAAACTTTTCCAAATTTTCCTTTTTCGAATGTCCGGGTCGTTACACTATGCTCTGATACCAATTGACAGAACCCGCCCTAATTATCGCCTCGATAACCGGGGAGAATCCTGCTCCCGTCTGACAATTGAATACGAACAACCAAAATAACCACAAAATAATACATTACACATACTGTCAGACCAGGGAGAAAGTACGATATAACCAACGGTACAACCAGTCAACAGTATCACAGAGCATGGTTACAAAACGAGGAAGGAAAAAACCCTACTCTGTGAACTAACTACATCGCAACGAGAAAACTTTATGCCTCTGCCTCTGCCTTTGCCTTTGCGTCGGCGTTAGCCCCCAAAACTTGTACCACGACCTGGAGGGTATTAAAACAGAAAAATGTGCGTGGGCTAAAATAAACGATTCTGGAAAACAGTTTAATGAAATCAGGGTTCACCCTCAAATTTCAAAATACGCACGCATAACTAAGTATCCAAAAATCACTTATATATACCGTATGGAAACCGTTACAGTAGATAACTATAAAACCATGTAAAACCAAATGTAACATCAACAAATCAAAACTGCAGGAATCCATCTGAGTCTTTAAACTCATATATCAGGCCTTCTCGAGATATCAACGAGTTTTTAAACTCAAAACACAATCAATAGGCCTCGAGGGACATCACAGTAACCGAGTCTTTAAACTTAACATGTCTCAATCAAGGGCCCTCCCCCGTCATAATTTAACCGGGTCTTTAAACCCAAAACCAGATCCAGCAATCGTACTAAGTCTTTAAACCCAAAATCATGTGTAAATCATAACAAATCCAGGATCCATCGTGATCCAAATTCCAAAACCAATTCGAAATCACATTTTATCAAAATAGGACTTATGTTCGAATTTCACGATCAAGTCCCGAATCTTACTCACAAATCATAATCAAATCATCATTAAAATGTAATATGCACAAATCGTATAAAATCACTCATCAAACCATCATCAAAGTATCGGAGAAACCATAGTATCGAAATACGTAAAATACGATAAATCACATCGAAAAGCGTGCATTCAAGTAAAGCAGAAATATCATAAATGTAATCATAAAATCATATATAGAAACATAAAACAAGTGAGTAAAAATAGTTATGCATGCTCGGTTAGAAATCAAAAGTCCACTCATGAAGTTCGAACGCGTCAATCGCGTCCCGTACGCTCCTCGGTTGCCTCAGGAATGGTTTGGCCTGTCAAAGATCACAATTTGGGACACAAACACTTCCATTAAGCTTACATTAATTTCCCTAATTTTTCGGGATTTTTTCGACGTAACTAATTTAAAATCCTAAACCTTCGAACTCTCCAAACTATCCCGAACGACTTCCGATCGTGACCTGTTGACCGTGACCGGAGATACTGCCTCATGCGCCCTCACGGGCTGCCCAAAGTGGCTGCGCGTGAAAGCCACGCGCCCTGCACAGTACAGTAAGCTACAGTGTCGTCTTCTCTACCCGACTCATTGCTAAACGGGTCACAAACCCGCGACACAACCGGGTTCAATCTCCTTCAATTCCAGTTTAATTCCTTCAGTTTTTCCACCAAAATCCTTCCATTGCATGTTAATTTAGGTTCTGCATTACTAATTACCCACATCAAGCCTTTAATCCACCATTTTTCTCATGATCAAACACACGGTTTTAACTTTCGAAACTCACTCAAATCGACTTAGTTTTCTAATTAAATGATACAGAAGCATCTTAAGACTTAAATAAACGTTATACCATAACCAATTTCACAAATCCTTACCTGTAGGTAGTCTTCCTCAACCTCGAAATTTTCCAGAAACTGGAACTTCAATTTTAGGCCAAACCACGATCAAACCCCTTCGATTTTGTATGGTTGAAGTCAAAATGAGTCAAGAAGACTGTTTTTAATCTCTGTTTAGCTCCTCTCAACTCACAAATTAAGTTCTGAATTTTCCCTCCATTTTCCAATTTTCACGATTTCTGGGTTTTCTCTTTGGTTTCCGTTTTTCCTCTCCAAAATGGCCTCTCAAATGACTTCTACCTCTCTGTTTTCAATCCCCTCATCACAGTAACCCGTGGGAATCTCTCAGTCTCTCTGTCTGTATTTCCCGTCAATGGCCCAAAATCAAAAACAATTTTACCCGTGCTCTATCTTTCCCAGCTCCAACAGCACGCCTGCTTCCACTCAGCCCCAACTAGCCACTAATCCAACCTCTGTTATTGACAATTTTCACTTGATTGTTAAACAATTCACTTAACAAATTAAACAATTCACAAAAAAAAACCACCACGGCTGATTTCAAACTGCACCCTCAAAGGTACCATTTTGCCCTTCCTTCACCTAATTACCAAAATGCCCTTCCTCGTTCTAGAATCATAACTTTTTCGTCCGAGGTCCGTTTTCAGTGTGCCTCCTGTCTACGGACTCAGGTCATCGAGACCTACCTAACGGTCCTCGAATTGTGTGAAAAATAGTGGTCGAGCAAAAAGTCAACAATTTCTCCCTTTTCAACTTAATTACGAAAATGCCCTCGAACTTCCGAACGTCATAACTTCTTCATTGATCGTCGGAATTGGACGTGCCGCCTGTCTACGGACTCGTAACGTCCCAAACTACGTCACAGTCATCGGCCAACGTAAGTTCGATCTGCCAAGCAAAAAGTCAATATTTTATCATACAATTCACAGGGGTAAAAACGTCATTTCATAATTTTCATTTATCATTTTACAAATTTACATCCTTTGAGTTTTCGGGGCGTTACAACCTCCCCCCGTTAAGAAATTTTGGGCCGAAATTTTAATGAAACAAATATGGATACTACTCTCGCATATGTGTTTCGGGTTCCCATGTGGCTTCCTCCACATTCTGTTTTCTCCACAGAACCTTTACTAGGGGATAGTCTTCCGACGAAGTACCTTATCTTTTCGATCCAAAATCTGTACGGGCTGTTCTTCAAAGCTTAAGTCTTCTCTGAGTTCAATGGGTTGTTCTTCTAGTACATGAGATGCATCATACACATACTTTCGTAGCATCGACACATGGAATACATCGTGGACCTTAGAAAGTTCTGGAGGTAGTGCTAATCTGTATGCAACCTGGCCGATCCTTTCAACAATCTCGTATGGCCCGATGAAATGGGGGCTCAATTTCCCTCGCCTGCCAAACCGTACTATAACTTTCTAAGGAGATAGCTTCAGAAATACCCAATCTCGGACCGCAAACTCAAGATCTCTAATCTGACGGTCCACATAGCTCTTTTATCGATCTTGGGCTGCCTTCAGTCTATCTCTGATAAGTTTGACTTTCTCTGTCGTCAATTCCACCAATTCGGATTTAGTCAATTTGCTTTTTCCCACGTCAGTCCAACACAAAGGGGTTCTGCACTGCCGTCCATACAAGGCTTCGTAAGGTGCCATCCCAATACTCGCTTGGTAACTATTGTTATAAGCGAATTCCATCAATGGTAAGTGTGACACACAAGTACCTTGAAATTGCAAAACACAGGCTCTCATCATATCTTCCAAGGTTTGAATGGTTCGCTCCGACTGTTCGTCCTTCTGAGGGTGGAACACTGTACTAAAGTGTAATCTCGTCCCAAAAGCTTCCTGTAAACTCTGCCAGAATCTGGAGGTAAATCACGGATCTCGACCTGATACGATAGATGCAGCAGTGCCATGTAATCGTACAATCTCATTAATAAACAATCTGGCATACCGTGTCATCTGGAAGTCTTCCCTTACATGTAAGAAATGCGATGACTTAGTGAGTCAGTCCACAACCACCCAAACTCCATCGTGGCCTCTGGGCATCCTAGGAAGTCCAAACACAAAATCCATTGTTATGTGATCCCATTCCATTATGGGATAGCAAGTGGTTCCAACGCTCCATAGGGTCTTTGCCTCTCAGCCTTTACCTACTGGAAAATCAAACACTTACTGACATACTCAGTGATCTCCAGTTTTATACCTGGCCACCAATAGTGTTCTCGAAGCGTACGGTACATTTTAGTTCCATCTGGATGCATAGCGTACGCTGAACTATGTGCTTCGTCCAAAATCTCTTTCTCTAATGTGACGTCTCCAGGCACATACAACCGTCCTTCCTTTAGTAAGGCTCCGTCATCTCTGACTGTATAATCCTGCCGTTCTCCTGCTTCCACTTCAATCCGAAGATTGCACGAAACAGGATCTTGGAATTGAGCATCGATGATCTGGTCAATTAGGATTGGCCGCACTTGGAAACTAGCTAGCAAGACACCTTGGCTATCCTGTCCCAAATTAACGCTAGTCTTACGGAGTTCAACCAATAGAGGCAAATGGGTCATCCGTAGGTGTGCCACAGAATGTGTTGATTTCCGACTCAAAGCATCAGAAAATGGGCCATCGGTTCAAAACCACGGTTGAGGGTGATCAAATCCTGGGTTCCTCACAGTTTCTCTTTCGCTCTGTTTTCACTGTATCGTGGCCACTGTCCACGGCAAACCACCGTGATCACACCACTACAACCCTATCACTATCTTCTTTCTTTTTCATTTAGTACTTAAGGGAAAAGGGTGAAGATTACAGGGTTAATTAGGGTGGGATTCCATCGGTATATACGTACTCTCTGTTTTTCTTTTCACGGCCAAACCATGCACTCACTCTCCAAATGTTAAAACCACTTAGGTCAGTTTCCCAAGCTTCCGCTGCCTTCCAAAGAGAGACAAGTGTCTCAGATCTGGTGGGCAACCATCTCAATGTGGCCAAGTGTCACTGGCACCAATCCCTATGCAAACAAATGACCAATTTACCCTTCATTGCACAAATTACCATTTTGCCCCTTATGGTCTTAAACCATAATTCTCTCTCTCGAACTCCAAATGACATATGCCACCTGTCGTTGTATTCAGGGAAGCGAAACCTACCTAACAGTCTTCCGATTATGTGGAAATTCCATGTCGTTTGAAAAGTCAACAAATTACCAATGTACCCTCGAACTTCCGAACGTCATAACGTTTTTCTCGGATGTCGGAATCGGACGTGCCACCTGTCTATGAACTCGTGGCGTCCCGATCTACATCACGGTCATCGGTCAAAATCCATTTGACCGCCCGAACAAAAACTCAACCTTTTTGCCCATTCTAGGGGCAAAATCGTCATTTCGCACCGTCCGTCCGAAATCACCCAACTAATCACCGATTAACTTCACTAATCCTTCATTAATCACTAATCTAATCCTGATTTCTGGGACGGGCTGTTACACTCTCAGATAGCCCGCTGTTGTTTTCAATCATATGAAATGGGGGGAGTGAAGGGGGGGGGGGGGGGGGAGGTGTGTTTTGGGTTGGTCGATCGAATGAAAAAGCAATGGGATGGAAAACCACATATCTCACAAATATATATATAACTACTTCATTAACCTCTCATTGAACCCCGTCACCGGGACTCCCAAACCTGTCCAAATCGTATTAGAGGGTTACTAACTCCCTCATTAACCTCTCATTGAACCTCGTAATCTTCCCAAATTTTTAACTTTTTTAAACTCGATCCTAAACCTTTAGACATCTCGAACTATATCGAAACGATGTCCGATTGACTCGAAACTTGTCCCAAAATGTTCGTTACATCGAATAGATAATTTCGTATGTTGAACACTTCCCTAAATTCTTCCCCACGCGGCGCCCAAAGGCCCTACGCGTGGGCATCACGCGCTAGTGTACAATCTCCTTCCACCTTCGGCAGACCGGGTTCGAATTGGGTCTCTAGTTTTCCGTCCGACCGGACCAGTGGAACCAGTCCAATGCAATTCCTCCCCCTTTTTCTTCCCGTTTTCACCATTTTTTATTCTAATCTCTTTGTCTCATCCTTAGAAACCTACTTGTGTGATTAGAACCATGAAAAACCATCTAAAACTCATCTGTTCAATCCCCCTCTCACGGCCCTATTTTCCCAGGCCCTTCCCTGGGATGCTCATCCCTTCTCCACCGTCCAAAACCCTTCCTAGACACTCATATGAACCCAATAAACATCCCCCTATCCACATACAACATTCTTAACGTCCCAATCGAAAATTTGAATTCAAAACATAAACTGGGCTTCGGGTTAACCTTTCCTCTGCCGTCCACGACGGTTCTGCCACTTCCTCATCGTCCCCCGATTCCTCAGCCATCCTCTGTCTGTCAGGACCCACCCCGGTTTCCCCCCAAAACCCGAGGCAAATCCTGCTCCCGTCTGACTCCCCGACACAACACCAAAGTAAAACTTACACGTAACCACCAACAAACTCAGTCAGACGCAGGAGAAACTATACAATACATCCCGAAGTTAACAGCTTACAGAGCATAGTCCCAAATACACAGGAAAGAAAACCGATAAACTAGATACACGCACGCGGAAAAGAAAAAAACTCTGGGATCCCTCTCGCGACTGCTATGCCCCAGACGCTGCCTCGACGCCGAAACCCCGCTCTAGCTCCACGACCTGGAGGGCAATTTAAAACAGCAGGTGTGAGTGAACCATAAATAAAAGAAAAGTTCCAAAACCATTTTATAAGAAAACCGGGTTTAGCCCTCCGTTTTGAAATTACATGCATAACTCAGTTAGTAAAACAGTTATAATCAATCGCCATAAATCATTATAAGAAACAGAAACGCTATAAAACACAGTTAAAGAAATCAGAGTATAAACATCATAAAACCGTAGCATAAACCGTGAATATCAATCATCATTTTCCAATCAAACTTGCTGGACCTATCCGAGTCTTTAAACTCCCGAGTCTTTAAACTCAATCCAGGCCTCAATAATATCCGAGTCTTTAAACTCCCGAGTCTTTAAACTCAATCCGGACCCGTCCCCCGTCAATCAGAATCCGGGTCTTTAAACCCAATAACCAGATCCAGCAAATCCAATCCAAAACCATTGAAAAACCATTCTAAATCCGTATCCAAACTCGAATCTGAAACCACCGGTCCGATGCCCTTCCGGCTCCCCAAACCGTCATTTGGAACCCAAATCCGGAAATTCACTGTTCAACTTTAAAACCAAATTCCGTTTCCGAAATCCGATTCTAAAACCGAAAATCCTTTAATCACCAAATCATGTTTCAAAATCCCTTTATAGGCATACAAACCAGTTATCCTTTGAAAACCCCAAAACCATGGCATTTTACTCAGAAATCGACGTTTCTCGTAAAACGTGCCAAATACCATACTTCCTCGAAAAAACGTGCAATTATGTAAAATCAATAAAACATATTCGATAACATAGAATCATGATTAAAACCATAAAACAATTATAGAAAACAGTTATGCATGCTCGAGTTTAGAGAAGGGGTCCACTCATAGTACCGAGCCCTCAATCGCGTCCTGAACGTCTCGTACTTTCCTCAGCTTCCTCGGGAACTCCCGATCCTGTCAACAATCACCAAAGTACGTCACTAACACGTCTGCGAAGGTTCACCTAATTCCCCTAAAAAATCCCCGGGTCCTAAACGTAACGAATCGGAACCCTAAGCCTTCACCCTCGCGGAACTACATTGAATCGACGTCCGATTAACCAGAAACCAACTCCAATGGATTCGTCACAACACCTAGACCAAAAACCTAGTTGATACCTTCCCCAAAGACCTCCGCATGCGCCCCCACGCGCCGCCCAAAGTGGCTGCGCGTGGCCCTCACGCGCCTGCTACAGTGTCACCGTCTACCTCGAGTAGACCCGGTTCGACATAGTTCTGCACCTCGAACCGGCGACGATGGTGTGCCTGCACCAAAACACCTCATTCCTTCA
This sequence comes from Prinsepia uniflora, assembly GCA_032719365.1. Taxonomy (NCBI): domain Eukaryota; kingdom Viridiplantae; phylum Streptophyta; class Magnoliopsida; order Rosales; family Rosaceae; genus Prinsepia; species Prinsepia uniflora. Next base: position 56,682,783 of record CM064868.1, on the reverse strand, counting down.
CCCACTGCTTCGTCTAGTCCTAGGCCACCCATTCCCGTACTCGAATCACCTCGACACGGCCTAATACTCATCGACTCGAACTCGAAACAAAACCCGAACACTGCCCTGTTTCCTTCTCCGGCCACCCAGGTCACCTCCCATCACGGTGGCTAGCTTAAACCCTTCCTAGGACCATCCTAAACCTCACCCAACTCACCAAGACCATTGACTCTACCCCAGACTTCACGACTCTACGTTTGAAGCAAAATGGAAAAACAGGGCACACATGGAACCTTCCGTCGTCTAGCCTCCACCGTGCACTTCCCCGTCACGGCAGCACAACCAGAAGACACCCAGGCCTCAACTGAGTCCCCTAGACCTCCCTAGACTCTTCGATTCAACCCCTAAACTCACGACTTTCGATTTGAAAATCGACAGCAAAACAAAGTATCGAAAGGGAAACAAGAAATTACCTGCCGTCCTGTCACCGTCGTGAGCTCAGCCGTGTGGCAGTAACTCCTCCCGTCCACCTCCAGCCTCTGGACACCTCCTCTGGCCTCGCTTGATCGATCACAGCCGCAACACCACCCACACACACTCACTTTCTTCCTGTTTTCCTTACTGTTTTCTCGTGGCTCAACTTGCACTCACACGCAGTCACTACACCTCCAAACCTCCTCACTACCTCCCTCTCACTCTCTGATCACTCATCCCCTCAGCAATTCACACGACTCACACAAAACACCGTCCAATTTCCCAATTCCTCAGCCTCTGCTTTCTGTTCTTCGAACACACACGAACACACGGGCATCCCCCAAATAATTGGGACCGTGCACACGCCTAGAGGCCACTAGGCCCTTGCCACGCGTCACCATCCTCTCCTCTCCCTCACATCTGTTTCAATCTCAGCCCTCCATCTGTCCTTATCTGTTGCACACATCCCAGAGCACAAAAGACCAAAATGCCCTTCTGTTTTAACCAAAATTACAACTTTGCCACTACCTTTCTAGACCCGTAACTCCCACATCGTAAGTCCGATGAATACGTGCCGCCTGTCGTTGGATTCAGGACGACAAGATCTCTCTAACGGTCCTAAGTCAACAAGTCAAAACCCAGTCATACAAAAAGTCAACTATTCCCCCTATTTTAACCACATTACGGTTATGCCCTCAACCTTCCGAACATCATAACTTCCTCCTCGGATGTCGGAATCGGGCGTATCACCTGTCTACGGATTCACAACGTCCTAAACTACGTCCTGGTCCTCGGTCAAAGTCCAATTGACCGCCCGAACTAAAAGTCAACTATTTACCCGAACTAGGGGCAAAATCGTCATTCTACCTTATCGGTCCAAAAGTACCCAACTAAGTACTACTTAAACTCACTAATCCCACCTTAATCACTATCTTAACCCTGATTTCCGGGACGGGTCGTTACACTGTCACTCTCTCAAGCAACCCAGCGGCTGTCACGTCGAATAATCCTCGACTAATCGAAGATTAGTCACGTTAATCCATCATAAAATCCTAATTAATCCTTAAAATCAGGGACGGGTCGTTACAAACTTTCCTCCTTAAAGAATTTTTTCCTCGAAATTCAAACTGACCCAAATTCCACAACTAAATAGTGGAAATCCAATCCTGCCGCCAACTTGGAGCTCTCTTGTGTCAACATACATGTCCAACACAAACTATAATCCAATTGGTCAACCTCCGTGACCATATGTGGTATCATCTTTGGGCTGTGCTAGTATCATGCGAGACGGGTCCTCTCATTGTCTCACGCCCGACACAAACTTCCCTCTTGTCAGCTCTGATACCAAGCTGACCTGACCCGTCCCGAATATGCTAGATTATTGTGGGACGTTCTCGCTCCCGTCAGAAATCGCGTGTTAGACCAGGGATAAACTCGTCAACCGCTCGGGGTCCATCAGAGCACTCAAGGATCGGTAGTGGCATGTGATGTCTCGATCTCTACTATAGCCCGCATTTGCTATCAACCTAAAGGGTATTAAAAACATCAAAAGCTGTGAGTGGACGAAACAACAGTTTATAAAATCGTTTATAACGAAAATCACATATATACCCTTCACGTAAAAGCATGCATTCATTCTCAAACCATTTCTCAAACCATTTAGTTAAATCAATCATTAGGACCTTGGCCCAACACCGTAAAACCAAAGTATATGAGAACTCACCCCAAAACCAATCATGTGGGACTCAGGACAAAACCAAATCTGTAAGAACTCTGCCAAAATCAAGTCACGTGTGTCTCAGTGTAAATCCAGTACACGTGGGTCTCAGCCCAAAACCAGTTATAGAGTACAGGGTCTCAACCCCAAATCGATCTCCGTAAAACCTCATACATACATATATATATATATATATATAACCCATCCTCGACATCTCATATGCCCAATCAAGAACTCGTCACGATATATCTATAGTATACGTACTACTTAGGTCACATCTCCGAGTCTACTCTTAGAATCTACGACATCTGGGAGAGCCTATCACCGGACCCTGTCCAAGACTATCTCATATCTCTCACTCCTAGGATGTGCTCACTCTTGAAGTCACTTATCCCAGGCAATGGATCGTGACACTCCAGGATCATTGACGTTTGGAGGAGACTATTCATATAAGAGGGTATATACATATAAGTGAAAACATTCTTTTCTTTCAAATCATAGTTCAACTGGGTATCATACTCGAACATCTCAACAGGATTCCTCGAATCCGATTCAAATCCAAATCTCACAGGGACTCAAGCCCAAAGTCATATCTTAATAGGGTTTTAAACCTGAATCCTCATTTCATAAGCAACAACTGGGATTCAAGCCCGATACCATGATACAACGGGGCCTCAAACCCGATATCACAATCAACTAGGACTCATGCCCGATATCACAATTCAACTAGGCCTCAAGCTCGCTATCACAATCAATTGGGTCTCAAGCCAGAGATCATATTTTCCATTCCGAAATCATTTTAGAAATCAAATCACTCGATACCACAAGCACGTATGAGAACCCGGTCGAAGCCCAAGTTATCTCATAAAACACCAAACATCTCAAAATAGGTGCAATCACACATTTTTGTCTAAAAAGGCCAAAAAATCATATTAAAATCACATGCACTCATGGCATTTCAAGTCATTTTCATAAACTCATATAAAACATTTATGCATGCATCGAATTCATAAAACAAAGTCCACTCGCAGACCGTCCTTATTGCGCCTCGATATGCGAGCCTTAAGCCCTTCCCGGGCCAATCACCATCTCCAGGGTTCCCAAATCTGTCCAAAACATACTAGAATGTTACTAACTACCTTAATAACCTCTCATTAAAGCCTCATAATTTTCCTGAATTTTTAACTATTTTTAAACTCGATCCTAAACCTTTGGACATCTCGAACTATATCGAAACGATGTCTGATCGACTCAAAACTTGTCTCAAAATGTTCGTTACATCGAATAGATGATTTCGTGTGTTGAACACTTCCCCAAATTCTTCCCCATGCGCCACCACGTGCCGCCCAAAGGCCTTGCGCGTGGGCTTCACGCGCTGGCTATAGGGTCATCCCCTTCCTTGCGACAGACCGATTCGACTGGTTCGGCTGGTTCGGCTGGTCCAACTGGACCGGCGTGACCGGTTCACCTCTATATCTTCTTATTTTTTTCATCCTTTTTCTTCCTTCTTTCCACCAATCTTTTCTAATCTATCCTAGGAATTGTTTTATGCAATCAAAAAGATGAAAACTAACCTAAGACTCATTGGTTCAATAATCCATTTTAAGCCCAAAATTCCATTCCATGTTCTGGGCACGTCTAGGGACCAAAACATCATCCTAATGGTCCCATTTAGTTTCAAGGAACCTTAAAAACATGTTTGGAGGTTGGGTTCGAGATTACCTGGTCGGAAATCGAATTTGGTGGCTAGCCCCCGAAAATCCTCACGGTTGCTGTCCGGGCTGCTCAGCCTCCCACAACCATCGTTTCCGATCCCATACGACTCGTACAACCCCCACAACCATTATCCCATAATTAGACAACATCCTCAACGTCCAAAACACATATTTGAAATTTGAAATGTAGCAGGGGGTTCGAATTTACCTTTGCTGTGAATTCCACTGCCGCCTACGGCGGTCCATCAGCCTCCCTCAGCCTCTCCTAGTCCATCACTCATCCTCAACCCCCCTTTTGGCTTCAAACATAATCAAATTGTGAAAGGGTTTATGTTTGGTGGTAATGGGTTTGGATGGTCGATCGAATGAAACAGAAAGGGAGTGGGTGCATGTATGTAAGGAGTGGGCAATGGATGAGTGACACTGGTCACTCATCCATTGGGCCTGTTCAAAATATCTGGGCCCCACTCAGGACAAAAGTCCATCCGTCTCGTAAAATGCGCAATAGTTCCTCAGAACTTCCTTGACCCGTAACATCCCCGTCGAATGTCCGACCTCGACATGCTCCACGTTCCTCAAAACTTTTGTATCGACACGATCTATGTAACGATCCTCGGTCCTCAGGCACCGGACCTCTCGGGTCAAAAGTTAACTTTTTTGCCCTCGTTCAAGGGTAAAATCGTAATTTCGCCCTGAACCTCCGATAATCCTCGACTAATCCGGGATTAGTCACATTAATCCATCATGAAGTCCTAATTAATCTTTAAAATTGGGGACGGGTCGTTACAAACTTCCCTCGTTAAAGAATTTTGTCCTCGAAATTCTAACTAACCTAAATTCCATAACTAAATAGTGGAAATCCAATCCTACTGCCAGCTTGGAGCACTCTTGTGTCAACATACACGTCTGACACAAACTATTATTCAATTGGTCAACCTCCGTGACCACATGTGGTATCATCTCCAAGCCGTGCTAGTATCATGCGGGGACGGGTCATCTCATTGTCTCACGGCCGACACAAACTTCCCTCCTGTTAGCTCTAATACCAAGCTGACATGACCCATCCTAAAACCCCTGGATTATCGTAGGACGTGCCTGCTCCCGTCTAATACCGTGTGTCAAACCAGGGATAAACTCGTCACCCACTCGGGGTCCATCAGAGTACGCCAGGATCGGTGGTGGCATGTGATGTCTCGAGCTCTGCTACAGCTCGCATCCGCTATCAACCTGAAGGGTATTAAAAACATCAAAAGCTATGAGTAGATGAAACAACAGTTTATAAAATCGTTTATAAACAAAAAACACATTCATACCCTTCACGTAAAAGCATACATGCATTCGAAAACCATTTCTCAAACCATTTAGTTAAATCAATCATTAGGGCCATGGCCTAACACCTTAAACCAAAGTATATGGGAACTCAGCCCAAAACCAATCATGTGGGACTCAGCCCAAAACCAAATCCATAAGGACTCTGCCCAAATCAAGTCACTTGGGTCTTAGCGGAAATCTAGTAAACATGGGTCTCAGCCTAAAACCAATCATAGAATACGGGGTCTCAGCCCCAAATCAGTCTCCGTAAAACCTCATACTTATATATATATGTAACCCATCCTTGGCATCTCATATGCCCAATAAAGAGCCTTTCACAATATATCTACCGTATGCATACTACTCGGGTCTCATCTCCGAGTCTACTCCCAGGATCTACGACGTCTGGGAAGGCCTCTCACCGGACCCTGTCCGAGGCTATCTCATATCTCTCACTCTTGGGATGTGCTCCCTCTTGGAGTCACTCATCCCATGCAGTGGATCGTGACACTCCAGGATCATCGACGTCTAGAGGAGATTATTCATACGGGAGGGTATATGCATATAAGTGAAAACATACTTTTCTTTCAATTCATAATTCAACTGGGTCTCATACCAGATTCATAATCCAGGATTCCTCGAATCCGATTCAAATCCAAATCTCATAGGCCTAAGTTAGGGTTTCAAACCCGAATTCTCATTTCATAAACCACAATTGGGACTCAAGCCTGATATCACAATTCAATGGGGGCCTCAAGCCCGATTTCACCAGCAATTAGGCCTCAAGCCCAATATCACAACCAACTGGTCCTTAAGCTCGATACCATAAATCAACGGGGCCTCAAGCTCGATATCACAACCAACTAGGCCTCAAGCCCGAATTTGTAAACCAACGGGGCCTCAAGCCCGATATCACAACCAATTGGGCCTCAAGCTCGAATTTGTAAACCAACGGGGCCCCTAGCCCCATCATATAACCCAAATAGGCCTCCAGCCCGATTTCTCATCAAATCAAATAGACTCTAAGTCCGATGGTTTCCAATTAAATGGGTCTCATGTCTGATTCCATATTTCCAAATCTGAAATCATTTCATCAAACCATCATAGAAATCCCAGCACGTATAAGCACAATAAAAAATCATAAACCTCGAAATATGTGCAAATCGTACATACTAAATACAACAATCAAATGCACTCATGGAACCTTAAATTATGCTTATAAAAAATATAAAATAGTTATGCATGCATCACAATTTAGAAAGCAAGGTCCACTCACAGACCGTCCTTGCTGCGCCTCGGTACGCGCATCATATTCCCTTCCCGGGCCAATCACCATCTTCGAGGTTCCCAAACCTGTCCAAAACATACTAGAGGGTTACTAACTACCTTAATAACCTCTCATTAAAAGCCCCGTAATTTTCCCAATTTTTTAACTATTTTTAAACTCGATCCTAATCCTTCGGACATCCCGAACTATATCGAAATGATGTCTGATCGACTTGAAACTTGTCCCAAAATGTTCATTACATCGAATAGATGATTTCATGTGTTGAATACTTCCCAAAATTCTTCCCCACGCGCCGTCCAAAGGCCCTGCGCGTGAACTTCACGCGCTAGCTACAGGGTCACCCCCTTCCTTGTGACAGACTGGTTCGGCTAGTTCACTAGTTCGGCCAGTTCAACTGGACCGGCGTGATCGGTTCACCTCCATATCTTCTTATTTTCTTCATCTTTTTTTTTCCTTCTTTCAACCAATCTTTTCTAATCTATCCTTAATTGAGGATTATCGAATGTTCAGGGCGAAATTACGATTTTACCCGTGAACGAGGGAAAATAGTTGACTTTTGACCCGGGAGGTCAGATTCACGAGGACCGAGGACCGTTACGTAGATCGGGTCGATACGAGTTCGTAGACAGGCGGTACGTCGAAATCGGACGTTCGACGGGAAAGTTACGGTTCACGGAAGTTCCGTGGAACTATTTATGCCAGCCTGATATCACGATTCAATGGGGTCTCAAGCCCGATTTCATAATCAATTAGGCCTCAAGCCCGATATCACAACCAACTGGGCCTCAAGCCCGATGCCATAAATCAACGGGGCCTCAAGCCCGATATCATGAAATCGGACGTTCGACAGGAAAGTTACGGTTCACGAAAATTCTGAGGAACTATTTATGGCGACCCAACATCAATCAACTGGGCCTCAAGCCCGATATCACTACCAATTGGTCCTCAAGCTCGATACCATAAATCAACTGGGCCTCAAGTCAGTCCAGGTCCATCTTTGGGAAAATAACGTCTCGTTCTACGATACGTGATTACCTCTTGGACCACTTCTCCCCATAATTGGGTTAGTTGGAATTTCGAGGACGAAATTATTTAAGGAGGGAAGTTTGTAACGACCCGTCCCTGATTTTAAGAATTAATTATGGATTAGTAGGACTAGTCGAGGATTATCAGATGTTTAGGGTGAAATTACGATGTTGCCCCTGAACATGGGTAAAAAGTTAACTTTTGACTCGGGAGGTCCGATACACGAGGACTGATGTTTGTGACATAGATCGAGATGTCACGAGTCTGTAGACAGGTGGCACGTTAAAATCGGACGTCCGACGGGAAAACTACGGTTCACGGAAGATTTCTAGAACTATTTGGAATGGCACATTTTACGAGGCCAAGTGGAATTTTTTCCCATTATTGGGCCCAAATATTTTAAACAAGCCCAATGGATGAGTGACAAGTGTCACCCATCCATTGCCTATCACCCCACATTCATGCATTTCATCCCCTTTCCCTTCATTTTGTGCGACCAACTCGTAACCTCTCCCAAACCCATTTCAATCTCTTGTTTCTGGACTGAGAGTAAGAGACAGAGTGAGGGTGAGATTGAGGGGTGGCCAGGGATGGCTGGACCACCGTGGACGGCAATGGAAGCTACGGGAGAGGTAAACTCGAAAGCTCCTTTGAATTTGAATTTTAAATCTCATTTTGGGACATTTTGGATTAGTTCTGATGATTGGGTTATGTTTCTGGAACATGGACGAGCTTGTGGGGATTGGAAGGGAAGGATTTCGATGGTTGGACGGCCATGGGACCGAAAACCAGAGACCCGATTCGGACCGGGTCTGTCGAAGGTTGAGGATGACCCTATAGCCAGCGCGTGAAGCCTACGCGCAGGGCCTTTGGGTGGCACGTGGGGAGTAATTTGGAGAAATGTTCAACATGTAATTTCATCTATTCAATGTAACAAATATTTTGGGACTGGTTTCGAGTCGATCAGACATTGTTTTGGGATGCCCGAAGATTTAGAATCGAGTTTAAAAATAATTAAAAATTCGGGAAAATTAAGGGACTTCAATGAGAGCTTAATGAGGTAGTTAGTAACCCTTTAGCATGATTTGGACAGGTTTGGAAGTCCCAGCGACGGTGATTAGCCCGGAGAGGCTTATGGCGCAAGTATCGAGGTGCAGCTTTGACGTTCTGTGAGTGGACTTTGTTTTAACAATCGATGCATGCATAAATGGTTTAAATGTGTTTTAAATACATAATTTAAGATGCCTTGAGTGCTTATGGATGTGGTGATTTGGTATTTACGTATTTGCCCGCATTTCAAGATTTCGGGAGGTATATCGTGCTTATATGTACTAGTATTTATATGATGTTTTGATGGAATGGTTTTGGATTTGGAAATTTGGAATCGGGCATGAGACCTGTTGGATTTGGAAACCGTCGAACTTGGAGTCCATTTGATTTTATGAGATATCGGGTTGGAGGGCCGTTTGGTTTATATGATTGGGCTTAAGGCCCAATTGAGTTATGTTATCGGGCTTGAGTCTCAGTTGATTACAGTATCGGTCTTGAGGTCTAGTTGATTTCTGATATCGGGCTTCAGGCCTGGTTGATTTATGGTATCGGGCTTCAGGCCAAGTTAGTTGTGATCTCGGGCTTGAGGGCCAGTTGATTGTGATATCGGGGCTTGATGCCCCGTTGAATCATGGTATCAAACCTATAGGGTATCGAAACACACAAAAGACTGTGAGTGGATAAAAATGAAGAATAAGTTACAAAACAGTTTATAAGAAAGACATTTATACCCTCCATTTAAAAACCAATGCATGCATATAAAACCCATTTCATAAAACCATTTCATATTCAAGCTAATATAACCATTTATGAAACCAAAAGCCAGAAATCACTTAATTTTCTTAAATCCCGGGCCTCATCCAAAAAACCATCAAAATCCACATCATTTGGGTCATAGCCCAAAACATCGGAAAGCCATCATTATTGAAAACCATCACGTTATCACAAAAAGACAAACATATTTGAAAACACTTTTGAAACCCACTTCAATCAATCGAACCTACTGGATCTATCCGAGTCTTTAAACTCAATCCAGGCCTCAATATAATCCGAGTCTTTAAACTCCAAAGTCTTTAAACTCAATAGGCGTACCGGGGAATAACAATATCCGAGTCTTTAAACTCCCGAGTCTTTAAACTCAATCCGGGTCGTTAAACCCAATCTGGGCCCGCCCCGTCACAATCATATCCGGGCCTTTAAACCCAATACCAGATCCAGAAAATCCAAATCCATAAATCCATTTCCAAATCTGAATCTGAAATCATCATTCCGTAGCTAGCATCCGGAATCATCATTCCGAACCCAAATCCAGAAATCCATTTTTCAAGCTCCAAAACCGAATCTCGAATCATATTTCTGAAATCCGATTCCAAAAACCGAAATCACATTTCACTTTTCCAAAATCATTTATAAATCATTGAAATCAAATCATAATTCAAATCTAAAATCATAGTATCAGAAAAATTATCAAATCAATAGCATAAAACTATAATATCATAAAACGTGCAATTCCGTAAATATCTCGAAATACGTGGAAAACCGTAAATCATCAATACCATATCATAAACATAGAAATCACGTATAGAAAACATATAAAAAAATTTATGCATGTATCATAGGTTAGAAAGCATAGTCCACACACAGACCGTTTACGCCGCTGCCTCGATACGAGCGCACTTTTGCTTTCCCGGCTAATCCACTATCACCGGCTTTCTCGAACCTGTCCAAATACCATAATAAGGTCACTAACTACTTCACAAAGTTTATACCAAAGCCCCGTAATTTTCCCGAATTTTGAACTATTTTTAAACTATCCTTTAAACCTTCGAACTTCTCAAAACATATCGAGACGATGTCCGATCGACTTGAAACCAGTCCCAAAATGTCCGTTACATCGAATACTTTAAAAGTCATGATGAACACTTCCCCAGAATAGGCCCCACACGCCCTCACATGCCATCCAAAGGGGCTGCGCGTGGGAGCCATGCGCCAGCACTGTTCATCTTCAACCTCTCGCTGGACTGGTTCTGACAGGCCCGGTCCAATCGAATTGGCGAATGCGGTTTTCTGTTTAAATTCAGTCTGTTTTCATTCCTTTTTCCACCCTTAGGTTCATCCAATCCTTTCCTATGAATCTACGTGATTAAAACCCTAACTTAAGCACTATAATTTAAATTCCAAGACGAAATCCGATCGAACAACCTTCCACCGTTGTGTTCTAATGATTCCGACCACCACAAGCCACGGTTCTTGTCCCAATCACCTCCTTGAAACCTTCAGAAGCTTAACCAATTAATCAAACTAGACATCAAGCACTAAATCAAGCTTCACCATTGTTGAATTCAAACTTAGCCGTTTTCGGGTTCCTCGGCCACCGTCCTTGGCAAGCCTCGAAATTGGTCCCAATCGATTTGTCCAAACCTCCAAATCATCATCCAATTGAGTAGAAGTGTTAATAGGAGCCTAAGTAAAATTCCATTTTAGAATTTTAAAACATGACACACGGTTCCTACCTCATTTCTTCCACCATCATGCACGACATCCCTCCACGGTGGCACCACCATGTTCCTCATCGTCTAATCTCTCTGCTTCATTTACAACTCAGGGGAAAATGTTGAGGTTTCAAGGTGATGGAAAGGGTTGGGTTCACGATCCTCTGTTTTTCTGTGTTTAGCCTTTTAAAACCATTTTCACGTTTTTCTCAATTAAAACAATCAGAGGCGGTGAGAGATGTTTCCACAGCCATCCAGAGAGGGCCAGGTGTCCCAATCTCTGTGGACACCAATCCTATGCAGCCAAGTATCACTGGGCATAGATCTCTAGGCAGCAAAAGACCAAATTTCCCTTTGTCGCACAAATGAGCATTTTGCCCCTCGCACGTTTAGGCCAAAGTCCGAGCCGTACGAAGTTCGATGACAACGTGCCGCCTGTCGTTGCACTCAGGGGATCGAGACCTACCTAACATTCCTCAGAATGCAAGACAAATCCATGGTGTATGAAAAGTCAACAGTTTGCCCCTTTTCAACCAATTTACCAAAAGTCAACATAAGCCCTGGACGTGCCACCTGTCTATGAACTCGTGACGTCTCGAACTACGTCACAGTCATTAGTCAAAGTCCATTTGACCGCTTGAACTAAAAGTCAACATTTTTCCTATTTCAAGGGCAAAACCGTCATTTCGCACCATCCGTCCGAAACCACCCAACTAATCACCGATTAACTTCAATAATCCGTCATTAACCACTAAACTAATCCCGAACTCCGAGACGGGTCATTAAAATCTCCCCACTTAAAAGAATTTCGTACCCAAAATTCCGAATCTTGTACGTCCGCAACAAATTGGGGGAGTCCAATTGATCTCGCACCTGGGTCTCCTACCCGGTGTCTGTCACCTGCCAATATGGTATACCCTGACAGTTCCCAGACTGTCACCACTCGTATCACCACATCACTGCCAAGCGAATCAACTCAACCAACTTTCAGTCCATCTGGCAAATCATCCCATTCCCACCGGGGTCAACAGATTTCCAACTTGTACCCAAGGTACCTCTAACGTCACACCAGCACTCACGGCTCAACTACTACTGGGTACGTCACAACACCACTTCTACCAATTACATCAATCTCGACTCCTTCTCGAATCAAGCGCACCCCGTACCCACCCCTAAGTACATCGTACGAGTCTATTGTCAACGAGCACGAATCTCATCTGGCAAACCAATTCGCAAGACGGCATCTATCAACCTTGGTACTTCTATTCGCAATATCTGTTCCACGGTCCATACTATTTTCATCAGCGATTCGTGTCAACCTCATTAGAGTGACAACGTACTCGCTCACACTACTAACTCAATCAATCAACTCACCGGTGGTTCCACTAACCGCCAATACTGTCGACCTGTGGAAACATCGTCCACGTCCCACACTATCTCTCTGTGACTGGACCCTATCACATACCTGTCAAACTGTGATTACACATCTCCACGTCAGGGTCTCACCAGCCACTCATGGCTCTGAGCATCCGGCTCTTATCAACACTGAATCCTGCCACAACCAATCAGATCATTCGGGATCACTTTGATCCGGTCCATCATAGCTACTCCGAGCATCGATACGACCAACAACATATCTTGGCACCAAGCCGATCACCAACACCCTTATCAGGACATCATGATGCACGTCTAATCGCATCGGAATGGTCCCGACCACTAATACAACCACAACGCACATATCTCAAGTACATGCACCAATCACAACCAACAAGAATCACGGTGCATACCACCAAAACGTCACAAGATGCCTCAATTTCTTCCAATGACATATAACTGATCTCCATTAAACACACTGATTACCACCTGCCTACAAGCCCAACACGCTTTACTTTTGAAATCCATTGGTCCAAACCAACACTAGGCCAACATTTCTTTTGAAAAATACCAACTCAAGTCTATTTCGCGTCTCCCGATCTCCCGGGTCTCCCGACCAATAACAAATCCAAGTCTAATACTCAAATGTATGTAAAACCAAACCACACTACTCCTACACCACTCCAAGATGGTCAAGATATCCAGCCACCTTCAGTCCTACAAGACAGAGCAATCTCCTTATCTGCATGTCCAACATATCCAACCTCTGTCTTGTCTTCCTACTAACATGTCCAAGCTCTGTTTTGCATACGATTCTCATGATCCACAATGACTCGATCCTGATCCAGAGCAATCCAATCCCGATCCGCTCACTCCTAAGTGGATCCTACTTACTGTCTCACTACTTCGCCTTCAATTCCCATAAATGATTAGATCACCGTATCGGGTCACTTCGATCAAGACTACCGCACATCTCGAGACACATCTAGATTGTGAGTTCTCTTCAATAACCTCATATCGATCAGTTTCAGTTACTTCTTTCATCCATCCTTAACATCGTTCTTTCGTCAACTTACCACAGAACTCACAATGGTCCATAACCATGACATCACAAGTCATCCTACCTTGATCCAACTTAACACCGTCTTATGGCACTAGCCACACAAGACATACATGGCATCACCAACTACTCTCTCTAATCCTGAACACATCTACTCGTGTTCACGATTAAGGGGGTCACCACTCCTGAAGTTCCTTCCATGAGTTTCCCAAATCGACTCCAGAGTATCCATCTCTCATAGTCGACATCTAACACCAACTCGGAATCCACACCATACCTCATCATCTAAACCACAACATCTACTGATTCTGAGATTCCAACCACGTTGGAAGTATATCCACCTTTTTCCAACCATGGGACTCATCCCCAACAAGTATACCACCACCGGACTAACCGTCCAATGTCAGCTCCTCTACTACACTTAGGAGAATACATGACTCACCTGGACAACCCCCTCATGTCCGGAAACAATCCAACTCACCGACCAACTTTATCGCGTCTCAAGCTTTCCGAGGTTCATCTCCCGCGCACCACTAACGTACGAGTAACCAACTCTTCGGGATCCTCACTCAACAATCATTAACCTCGGACTCCGTCGTCACTAACTTATGAGCCATCAATCTCTAGTCTCGAGGAATCACCAAGTACCAACCTCGGCATCACCAAATGCCAACCTCGGCATCACCAAATACCAACACACTCCGACACAGCCAACATCTGCTAGCTCATTCATCGCATCCTGTGGTATCTACAAAAATCGAACTCACTCATGGTCAACTCGACCATATCACCTAGCCCGATCCAACACGAAGCATAGATCCACTGCGCTTTCACTGCACTACACTGATCCACCTAAAAACATCCTGACCATTCGTACAGAAACATGACCTGCCAAAGGTCACCGCATATCCCAGCTCGGTTAGTGGTTCCTACTAGACACCGGCACCTCACGACTGGCCACAATCTCAACTCACGATGTACCCATCCTACCATTCACAAGCATCTCAGCTTGTGGCATATCATCTCCGATCTAGGGGTCACAACACACTACTCCCGAATCTCGCTCATACAGAGCTAAAACCCTCAATCTACGCTCGGGTAGGGGGAACTGACATCCCTCATAATCCAATACTCTGAGCAACTCAATGCTCAACCAACTGCGGCAATCTCACTGGACTCATCCAGAGTCATCCACCAAGCCATCAAAGACCTCGGCTACGCCTAGCAGCACCATCTCCAATCTGGCCGTAAGTTAGCCCAAGCCACAACAACTAACTAACCACAACCCTAATACACGTTGTCCAGGCTAAGCACGTCTACGGGGGTTTCTTACCAAGGTACCCACATTTACCAAACCAGTCAACCCAACGGGGTTCCTCAAATCCTCATCCTTACTCGGGTTATCAAAACCCACGGAATCCACTATCTCACAACACCCTCACCACTCGGGTCGTCACACCCGACTAAGCACATCCCTTAACGTACTATGTACACTAAAACATCAAGCAGTAACCATCACTAGGGGAAATCCCCGAACCCTACAAGCAGGTTCCTTTTCCCTCGCAACTCGAGGCATCCAGTTACTCGTAGCCGCACAAGTCCAATCTCAACCATACTAACCAAAGGGTCACCAATCCATAGGAACGTCATCCAATCGTCATCCGGCCTAATAGGCCACCGTCAATCGGCCCTACAGGCCGACTAGCCAATCAACAGTCGTATCTCACCATCTGGGTGAACCACCCTAGCACACAGCCGACTATCTATCATGGCTAATCCATCTGACCCTAAAGGCCAACTAACTATCGATTCTATCTTGCGCCAAACATGCCAACCATTCCGGACCTAAGTCGACATACATCTCATCACACACCGAGTATCAGGTAACGCATCATCCAGTCGCTCGTGCTCTCGTCACTAACTAGGCCACGAACTATTGTACTACCATTCTCCTCACTCTCGTGTCCAGGTTGATGATAGGCTATTCCGCGTCGAGACATCACATCCACAGTAGCATCACAACACGCTAAACGACTAACCACCTGCTCTGGAGGCCAAACCTCGCGGAGACCGTACAAAACCTGCTCTGATACCAAGTTGACACGACCCCGCCTAATCCCCCAGGATTAAGGGCTAATTCTTGCTCCCATCTAACTCACGTACAACACGAAGGCTAAACTGTCGTCCCAGAGTGTGCATAATTTACTGTGGATTACGTGTGTGATGTCTCTGTCTCTCTAACAACAGCCTGCATCGCATCAAACCTAGAGGGTATCGAAACACACAAAAGACTGTGAGTGGATAAAAATGAAGAATAAGTTACAAAACAGTTTATAAGAAAGACATTTATACCCTTCATTTAAAAACCAATGCATGAATACAAAACCCATTTCATAAAACCACTTCATATTCAAGCTAATATAACCATTTATGAAACCAAAAGCCAGAAATCATTTCATTTTCTTAAATCCCGGGCCTCAGCCCAAAAAACATCAAAATCCACATCATCCGGATCATAGCCCAAAACATCTGAAAGCCATCATTATTGAAAACCATCAAGTTATCACAGAAAGCCAAACACATTTGAAAACATTTTTGAAACTCACTTCAATCAATCGAACCTGTTGGATCTATCCGAGTCTTTAAACTCAATAGGCCTACGGGGAAAATAAAAATATCCGAGTCTTTAAACTCCCGAGTCTTTAAACTCAATCCGGGTCTTTAAACCCAATCCGGGTCTTTAAACCCAATCCGGGCCCATCCCCGTCATAATCATATCCGGGTCTTTAAACCCAATACCAGATCCAGCAAATCCAAATCCGTTTATCCATTTCCAAATCCAAATCCGAAATCATCATTCCGTAGCTAGCATCCAAAATCATCATTCCGTAGCTGGCATCCGAAATCATCATTCCGACCCCAAATCCAGAAATCCACTTTTCAACCTCCAAAACCGAATCCCGAATCATATTTTCGAAATCCGATTCCAAAAACCGAAATCACATTTCACTTTTCCAAAATCCTTTATAAATCATTAAAATCAAATAATAATTCAAATCTCAAATCATAGTATTAGAATCATTATCAAATCAATAGCATAAAACCATAATCTCGTAAAACGTGCAATTCTATAAATATCTTGAAATACGTGCAAAACCGTAAATCATCAATACCATATCATAAACATAGAAATCACGTATAGAAAACATATAAAAAAATTTATGCTTGCATAATAGGTTAGAAAAGAAAGTCCACTCACAGACCGTTTACGCAGCTACCTCGATACGCGCGCACTTATGCTTTCCCGGATAATCCACTATCACCGACTTTCCCGAACCTGTCCAAATCCCATAATAAGGTCACTAACTACTTCACAAAGTTTATACCAAAGCCCCTTAATTTTCTAGAATTTTGAACTATTTTTAAACTAGCCTTTAAACCTTTAGACATCCCGAAACATATCGAGACGATGTCTGATCGACTCGAAACCAGTACCAAAATATTCATTAAATTGAATACTTGAAAAGTCGTGATGAACAATTCCCAGACTAGGCCCCACGCACCCTCATTCGCCGCCCAAAGTGGCTGCGCGTGGGAGCCACGAGCCGACACTGTTCATCTTCAACCTTTCGTTGGACCGGTTCAAATCGGTTCGAACCGGCCTAGTCCAACCAAATTGGCGAGGGCAGTTTTAGGTCCAAATTCAGTCTGTTTTCATTCCTTTTTCCACCATTAGGTTCATCCAATCCTCTCCTTTGAATCTACGTGATTAAAACCCTAACATAAGCACTATAATTTACCTTCCAAGATGAAATCTGATCGAACAACCTTCCACCGCTGTGTTCTGGTGATTCCGGCCACAAAAAGCTCTGGTTCTTGTCCCAATCACCTCCTTGACACCTTCAGAAGCTTAACTAATTAATCAAACAAGTCATCAAGCACTAAATCAAGGTTCACCATTGTTGAATTCAAACTTACCCATTTTCGGGTTCATCGGCCACCGTCCACGGAAGGCCTCAAAAATTGGTCCAATCAATTTGTCCAAATCTCCAAATCATCATCCAATTGAGTAGAAGGGTTAATAGGAGCCTAAGCTAAAATTCCATTTTCGAATTTTTAAACATGACACATGGTTCCTACCTCCTTTCTTCCACCACCGTGCACGACGGCCCTCCACGGTGGCACCACCACGTTCCTTGTCGTCTAATCTCTCTGCTTCATTTACAACTCAGGGGAAAATTTTGAGGTTTCAAGGTGATGGAAAAGGTTGGGTTCACAGTCCTCTGTTTTTCTGTGTTTATCCGTTTAATGCCATTTCCACGTTTTTCTCAATTAAAACAATTAGAGGCGGTGAGATATGTTTCCACAGCCGTCCAGAGAGGGCCAGGTGTCCCAATCTCTGTGGACACCAATCCTAAGCAACCAAGTGTCACTGGGCATAGATCTCTAGGCAGAAAAATATCAAATTGCCCTTTGTCTCACAAATTACCATTTTACCCCTCGCACGTTTAGACCAAAGGCCGAGCCGTACGAAGTCTGATGAAAACATGCCGCATGTCGTTGTACTCAGAGGATTGAGAGCTACCTAACGATCCTCAAAATGCGTGAGAAATCCATGTCGTATGAAAAGTCAATAGTTTGCCCTTTTATAACAAATTTACCAAAATAACCCCGAACTTCCAAACATCATAACTTATTCCTCGAATGTTGGAATCGAACGTGCCACCTATCTATGAACTTGTGCCGTCTCGAACTACTTAACAGTCATCGATCAAAGTCCATTTGATCGCCCAAACTAAAATTCAAGATTTTGCCCATTTTAGAGGCAAAACCGTCATTTCGCACCGTCCGTCTGAAATCACCTAACTAATCACTGATTAACTTCACTAATCCGTCATTAACCACTAAACTAATCCCGAACTCCGGGACGGGTCATTACATGAGACCCAGTTGAACTATGATTTGAAAAAAAATGTATGAATATGTATATACCCTCCCGTATGAATAGTCTCCTCCAGACGTCGTAGATCCGGGAGTGTCACGATCCACTGCCTGGGATGAGTGACTCCAAGAGGTAGCACATGCACAGGAGTGTGAGATATGATATAGTCTCGGACATGGTCCGAAGACAGTCCTCCCAGACATGGTAGATCCTAGGAGTAGACTCGGAGATGAGACCCGAGTAGTATGCATACTTAGATACATCGTGACGGGTTCTTGATTGGGCATATGAGATGCCGAGGATGGTTTATATATTTGTATATGAATGATGTTTTATGGAGATTGGTTTAGGGCTGAGACCCCGTGTTCTATGATTGGTATTTCAATGAGAATAGTTTTGGGCTGAGACCCACGTGTATGGAATTTGGGCTGAGACCCACGTGATTTGATTTGCGTAGAGTCCCTGCGGATTTGGTTTTGGGCTGAGTTCGCATATCATGTGGTTTACGGTTTTGGGCCAAGGCCCTAATGGTTTGGTAATTGGTTTTCGAATACATGCATACTTTTTAGTGAAGGGCATAAATTTCTTTTTGAGAAATGAATTTTATTAAACTCTTTGTTTCATCCATTCATAGCTTTTAATAATTTTAACGTCCTTCAGGTTGATCGCGGATGCGAGCAGTAGCAAAGACCGAGACATCACACTCCTCCTCCGATCCTGGCGCACTCTGGAAGCCCCATTGGGCTAAGGTTGGAATTATCCCTTGTCTGACACTTCATGTCAGTCGATAGAAGGCACGTTCCACGATAATCTAGAGGATTTGGGACGTGTCCTAACAAAATGGTATCAGAGCACGGTTTGCTCTTGTGGTATGCGCAGGTCAAGGATGTGATGTCTCTACAGTGGTAACAGCCTGTCATCAACTTGATAGTTAGGGTATGAGTATGAGGATTCAGAGGAATCGATCCCTAGTTAGATTGGGTTTGGCACACAGTGTGATAGTTTAGGGTTCGAGTGGCACTAAATGCCGTGTTTTGGTGGGATTGATCCTGAGTAGGATCGATATGCATGGGAATCCAACGGCTGAGAGCCATAGTGTTACCGATGGATGAGACCCAGTCGATCAGTTGTACCAGTTGGACTAGTTGTCCTAGTATGATGACTTTGAACAGTAAGGTCATATCAGATAGAGGATTGTGCCAAAGTGGAATCAGTGGAGGTCGGATGTTAGGGTCGTCCATGACAAAAGTGCAAGGATCAGAGATTATGTTGCTAGGAGCAGTCAGTCACACGATGACCCTAGTTGAGGTTAGTTAGAATAGGAATGTTGATCGTATTTGGCGTGAGCGCCATGTGCAATGTGTCAAATCCCGGGGGGGGGGGGGGGGGGGGGTATCGCCTAGCAGATGACGCCACGGTGTAGACATTGTGTAGTGTGGCATGCCGTGAGTGTGACATACCGTGGTTGAGTAGTGCTAGACACTGAGTTGGGCCAATTTCTTGCAAGCCTTGCGGTTGGGAGCCGTAGAGTTACGAGAGGACGAGGTCCTCATATTGTGGTTACTGGTTGTTAGGACACCAATATCGGAGTATGACGACTCTTTGGAGTCGAGCGAGACGGATCGCTCGAGATGGCCACGCTGCAGTGAGTAGCTAGGTGCATGACGACCTTAGTGTGAGATGGATTGGACAAGTTACTAGGATTGGGGTACTTAAAGACCGGAACCTGAGGTGGACCAGTTAGTGGATGTTACGTGTTGAGCGGTTGGTACTGGTGGTGAGTTGACCGCATGGATATGGAGTCTCGATAGGGATGTGTTTCTGGATTGTTCTGCGCAAAGTTGTGGCAGACATTACTATTGATGAGACTCGTCCATGGGATTAGTCTTCTTATCGAGTTGGATAAGCTTGTGTTACCGTGATGACTGAGACAATGGAGATTCGTCAGTCGTGACGAGGACATAGAGGTGCGTGAGTGATGCAATGTACAAGCAGTGATTTAGGGATTCGACTCGGTTACGACTGAGTGCGATCACATAATGAGACGCTGACTTTGGGTGTTGGTGAGTGTGCCATGTAACGACCCATCCAAGAAATTGGGATTAGATTAGTAGTTAATAACGGATTAGTGAAGTTAATCGGTGATTAGTTGGGAACTCTCGGACGGACGGTGCGAAATGAAAATTTTGACCCTAGAATTGGGTGAATGGTTGACTTTTGGTTTGACCAGTCAAACAGACTTTGATTGGTGACGGTGACATAGTTCGGGACGTCACGAGTTCATAGATAGGTGGCACGTCCGATTCTGACATTCGAGGAAAAAGTTATGACATTTGGATGTTCGAGGGTAATTTGGTAATTTGGTTAAAAAAGGACAATTTGTCAACTTTTTAGATAACATGGAATTTTCACGTAATTCGAGGACCGTTAGGTAGGTCTCGAACCCCTGAGTACAACGACAGGCGGCACGCTATCATCAGACGTCGGTAGATTCAGATTTTGGTCTAAAATGTAACGACCCGTCTTGGGAATTAGGGTTAAGACCATGTTTAAGATGAGATTAGTGAGCTTAATTGGTGGTTAGTCGGCTACGATAGCGTAGAATGAAGATTTTGCCCCTGATTCGGGGAAATTGTTGACTTTTAGTTGATTTTGCCCCTGGTGATTCAGATTTTGACCGATGACTGTGACGTAGTTCGGGACGTCACGAATCCGTAGGCAGGTGGCACGCCCGATTCTGACATCCGAGGAGGAAGATATGATGTTCGGAAGATTGAGGGCACTTTCGTAATTTGGCTAAAATAGGGGGAAAAAGTTGACTTTTCGTACGACTGGGTTTTTACACGTCGACCTAGAACCGTTAGGTAGATCTTGTCGTCCTGAGTTCGATGACAGGCGGTACGTATTCATCGGAGTTAGGATGTGTGAGTTACGGGTCTAGGAAGGTAGTGGCACTATTGTAATTTTGGGTTCAAAGAAGGATATTTTGGTCTTCTGCACATTGGGGATTGTGCAACAGATTGGGACAAGTGGACGATTGAGATTGGGACATTTGTGAGAGATTGGGGAGGATTGTGACACGTGGGGCTTGGCTAGAGGCTTCTAGGGTGCACGGTCCAATTATTTGGGGTTGAGTGTTCGTGTGTGCCGTGTGTGTGTGTTCGAAGAAAAGAGAATAGAGACTGAGAGATTGAGAGAAAATTGAGGGGAGTTGGACTTTGATCGTGAGTGTTGGTGTGTTTGGTGAGTGAGGAGTGATCAGAGATTGAGAGGGAGACAGTGAGAAGGTTAGGAGGTGAGGTGTGAGTGTGTGTGCGAGGTGTGAGCTCACGGGGAAACCAGAGAAACAGAGAGGAGTTCGAGCGGTGGTGCTGCCATGTGAGGGACCAATTGAGGCTGGTGGAGGTGTCCAAAGGACGGAGGTGGACTGGAGGAGTCGTGTTCTCACGACTGAGCTCACGACGGTGGTCGGTGTACAGGTAATTCCTCATCCTCTTTCAATTGCCCCGTTTTGCCGTCGAATTTTAAACTCAAAGTCTTGGGTTTTGAGTGCCAGTCGAGGCTTTTGGTGAGTTAGGTGAGACTCAGGGAGGTCCTAGGAGTCGTGTAAGGCGGTTGTTGTGACTGGGGGTTACCTGGTTGGCCGGAGTGTGAAACAGGGGACAGTTTAGGTTTTGGTTTCTAGCTCGAGTCGACGGGTTAGGGACGGTGTCGAGGTGTTTGGAGTAGGGGAATGAATTGCTTAGAACTGGACGGTAAAGCTGGTGAAAAAAAAGAGGAAAACGATGGAGGGTTGGTGGAGAACCGGTCACGCCGGTTCGGGTTGGCTGGACCGGTCTGGACCATTGAGACTGAGGTTGACGATGACACTGTAGCAGGCGCGTGAAGCCCACGCGCAGCCACTTTGGGCGGCGCGTGGGGGCGCGTGCGGCGGTGTTTGGGAAAACGGTCAACATGGTTTTTGGTCTAGGTGTTGTGACGAGTCCATTGGAATAGGTTTCGGGTTAATCGGACGTCATTTGAGGTTAGTTTCGCGAAGGTTAAGGTTTAGGGTTCTGGTTTGTTACGTTTAGGACCCGGGGATTTTTGGGGAAAATGCGGGGGACCTTCGTAGATGTGTTAGTAACGTTCTTGGGTGATGGTTGACAGGTTCGGGATTTCCCGAGGAAGCTGAAGAACGTACAGGACGTTCGGGACGCGATTGAGGGCTCGATACTGTGAGTGGACCCCTTTCTCTAAACTCGAGCATGCATAATTGTTTTCTGTAATTATTTTATGGTTTTATATGTGATTTCATGATTATGGACTATGCTACGTTGGTTTTACATAATGGCACATTTTATGAAAACGGCTTGATTTCTGATTATGATGCTATGGTTTTGGGATTTCAAATGCTAAATGGTTTTAAATGATTATAAATGGAATTTGGAACATGATTTTGAGGATCAAGGTTTTTCGGTTTTAAAATCGGATTTCGAGAATCGAGATTTGGTTTTAAAGTTGAAAAGTGGAATTCCGGATTTGGGTTCGGAATGACAGTTTTGGATGCCGGAAGGGCATCAGACCGGTGATTTCGGATTCGGGTTTGGATATGGATTTAGAATATTTTTCAATGGTTTTGGATTGGATTTGCTGGATCTGGTTATTGGGTTTAAAGACCCGGATTCTGATGGACGGGGGACAGGCCCGGATTGAGTTTAAAGACTCGGGAGTTTAAAGACTCGGATATTGATATTTTCCCCCGTAGGCCTGTTGAGTTTAAAGACTCGGGAGTTTAAAGACTCGGATAGGTCCAGCAGGTTTGATCAGATAATGATTGCCTGAGATTTATGCTTTATGATCTAGTTTTATGATGTGTACGACGTGATTTCTATAACTGGTTTAAATTCTGTTTTTATGATGATCCTTATGTGATTTATAACTGTTTTCATCTAATGGGTTATGCATGTGTGTTTTCAAAACGGAGGGCTGAAACCCTGGTTTTATTATGAAATGGTTTTCGGAAATTCTTTTCTTATTTATGGTCCACTCACACCTTCTATTTTTAAACTGCCCTCCAGGTCGTGGAGCTAGAGCGGGGTTTCGGCGTCTAGGCAGCGTCAGAGGCATAGCGTACTTGAGAGCGACCCTAGAGTGTTTTATGTTTTCCGTTGTGCGTGTACCTTGTTTATCGGTTTTCTTTCTTTTGTATTTGGTACTATGCTCTGTAAAACTTTGACTTCGAGATGTTTAAATTTCCTCCTGCATCTGACTGTGTAGTTTAGTGGTTACTTTGGTGTTGTGTCGGGGTGTCAGACGGGAGCAGGATTTACCTCGGTTTTCGGGGTGAAACCGGGGTGGGTCCTGACATAAAACCACTAAGGGCAAAATGGTAATTTTGGAAGGTAAGGGCCTTTTTCTCATTATTACATTGGGATTTGTGCCCAGTACTACTATGACATGTGGCTACCTTGGGGAAGTGAGTCCACAGAGAGTTGGACACCTGGCCCTCTCTGGATGGTCATGGAAGGTGCCACACCGTTCACCTTAAAAATTTAACACGGGTTAGACTGAAGGAAAAACAGAGACTGAGCTTATACTCATAACATCAATTCGAACAATCCTCTTCTATGACCCATAATTCATGAAGGAAACAAAGTAAGGAAGGTGGGATGATGACGGTGGAAGCCCCCGCGGGCACGACGGCGAATGTACGTCAAAAACCGTGAGTTTTGTTTGAAATTGAAAAATTTTAATTTGTGAATTCTTGGTGATTTATCGATTATATTCGATGGTAGCTGTTACTGGATGTCTAGGGAAATGACTAAGCTTGGTTTTGAAGCTGGGAATGAACGGTAAGTAACAACTCCCTGGAAATGTCCAGTTTTCTTTTGAAAATGGCAAACTCACTTTTGATGAGTGGTGATCGAATTGGTTACTTGGCTAGGCATCTGAAGGCTTCAAGGTGATGTTTGGGCTTGGAACCACGAGCAAAGGTGGCCTGGAACATGGAAACAGAGAGGGGAGAAATCGAAGGAATGTTGGTCGATCGAGGAGGTACTTCCCTACCTGGTTTTTCATGTTTTCAATAGTTAAAAAAATTGGTCAGATTAGCACGAAGCTACTAGGATTAAAATGGTTGGAATTGGACTGAATTTGGACACAAAACTGCCCTCGCCGGTTCGAACCGGTCTCGATCGGTCTAGCGAGAGGTTGAAGATGAGATTGTAGCAGCGCGTGAGGCCCACGCGCAACCCCTTTGGGCGGCGCGTGAGGCCCACGCGCAACCCCTTTGGGCGGCGCGTGTGGGCGCATGGTACGGGTTTTGAGGATGGTTCCAACATAACTTTTCATGTATTCGATGTAACGAACATTTTGGCACTGGTTTCGAGTCGATCGGACATCGTCTCGATATGTTTCGGGATGTCCGAAGTTTTTAGGGTTGGTTTAAAAATAGTGAAAAATTCGAGGAAAATACGGGACTTTAGTATAACCTTTATAAAGTAGTTAGTGACCATATTATGGGATTTGGTTAGGTTCGGGAAAGCCGGTGATAGTGGATTAGCCGGGAAAGCATAAGTGCACGCGTATCGAGGTAGCGACGCTAATGGTCTGTGAGTGGACTTTGCTTTCGAACTTATGATGCATGCATATATGTCTTATATGTTTTCTATACGTGATTTCTATGTTTGAGATATGATATTGATGATTTACGGTTTTGCACGTGTTTCGAGATATTTACGAAAGTATATGTTTTACGAGATATGGTTTTCTGCTATGGTTTGATGATGGTTTTGATGATTCGATTTCAGGATTTGAAATATGATTTGATTTCAATGAATTAAAAGGGATTTTGGAAAAGGGATTTCGAGCTTGAAGCCCAGTTCATAAAATTTGTTTCGATAAATGAGATTTCAGGTTTTGGAATCGGATTCCAAGATGACGATTCGAGATTCGGTTTTGGAACTAGAAAATGGATTTCCGGATTTGGGTCCAAAATGGTTATTCCGGATTCCGGCTTACGGAATGATGGTTTCAGATTCGTATTTGGAAATGGACTATGGATTTGGATTCGGGATGATGATTTCGGATTCAGCTTGGAATTCAAAATGGTGATTTCGAATTCAGATTTAGACATGGTTTTGGAAATGGTTTAAAAATGGTTTTGGATTGGATTTGCTGGATCTGGTTATTGGGTTTAAAGACCCGGATATGATACATGACGGTGGCAGGCCCGGATTGGGTTTAAAGACCAGGATTTAGTTTAAAGACTCGGGAGTTTAAACACTCGGATACTGTGATTTCCCTCGTAGGCCTATTGAGTTTAAAGACTCGGGAGTTTAAAGACTCGGATTATATTGAGGCCTGGATTGAGTTTAAAGTCTTGGGAGTTTAAAGACTCGGATAGTTTCAGTAGGTTCGATTGGTTGAAATGGATTTCAAATGTGTTTTGGATTTCGATGAGAACTTGATGGTTTCCAATAATGATGGTTTTCAAATAATGGTTTTTCGATGTTTTGGGCTATGCCCCGGATGATATGGATTTCGATGGTTTTGGGCTGAGGCCCAGACTTTGAGAAAGGAAAATAAGTTCGGTTTTCGTAATTGAATATGAAATGGTTTTCTGATATGAGTTGATTATGCATGCATTGGTTTTTACGTGGAGGGTATAAAAGTATTTTCTTATAAACTGTTTTCTAAACTTATTCTTTATTTTTGTTCACTCATAGTCTTTTATGTTTTCGATACCCTCTAGGTTGTTGCGGTGCGGGCTGTTGGTAGAGAGAGACGGAGACATCACACACGTGATCCACATCAGATTCTGTTCACTCTGGGAAGTCTGGAAGTTTTTAGGCGGTCGGATCGAGAATCCCTTGTCCGGCTTATGTGTTACATGTAGGTTGGTCGTCAGTGAACCTTCATGTCGCATGTGAGTTAGACGGTAGCATGACTTAGCCCTTAATACAGGGGGATTGGGGGTGGATCGTGTCAAATTGGTATTAGAGCGGGTTTTGTGCACTCTGCGTGAAGTTTGGCTTCCAGAGCAAGTGGTTTGTCGATTAGCTTGATGTGATGCTACTGTGGATGTGATGTCTCGACGCGAAATAGCCCGATATCAACCTGGATACGCGAGTGATAACGAGTAGTTGTACGATAGCTAGTGGTTTAATTAGTGGCAAAAGTACGAGCAACTGGGTGACGCGTTGCCCGATACGTGATTGGATGTGTTACTTTCCTGCTTTAGATCAGAAAGGATAGTATGTTGGAAGCTGGATATGCTCGATATTTGGTTGGACTATAGGGTCGGATGTATGCTAGCGTGATTAACCTAGATGGTAACCAGTGAACTACGCTTGATGGTCGACTGGTCGGTATATGGAACCCAATGACAGCCTGTTGAGCTGAGGGTACACGTGGGCCGAGCAGGACAGAGAGGATCCTGTGTGGCTCAGTGGGAGGTACAGAGCGTGTCTAGTTGGGTGATCAATTCCCTACTGATACGAGGCGTGAGACGCGAAGGTGTATTAGGGGGTTGAACTTGTAAAGGTTGAGACGTATTGGGTAGAGTCCCAATATTGATTGAGGAGGATAAGTGATGATTGGGAAGGATCCCAATAGAAAAATGAGTAGTGTTGGGAGAGCTGTGAGATATGAGTTAAGGACTTGAGAGTCCGTTAGGAGTTGGTTTTGATTGACTGCGGTTGACTATACCTCTTGAGCGTCATAGAAGCTTATTTGAGGAGGAATCTGATTGTGGAGACAGAATCACCAGGGTAAGTCCAAGGTGGACATGACACCCATTTTCCTAAAGGACAGGAGGATGCTTGTGTAGAAAGTAAGCTTAGTAATTGGAAAAGTTGAGAATGCTTCCAACGTGGTCGAAACTTCGAAATCAAGAAAAATTGTGATTGAGGCGAGGAGAATAGTGCGTACTCTTACAGGTGGTGCTTGGTACCGCAAGGTGACATCAGATGAACTTTGATGTCACCATCTTAGACTTTCCTTATAGGGGTCAATGATGAGTGATACAACAATTAAAGGGTTCAAAGAAGGTGTAAGAACTGAACACCTAGGCTGTGAGTCAAATTTGATTGACTTGAAGATCCGATGGTACGTAGCGTCACTAGATGTGACGAGTGAGTGTCCGAATTAGTGGACCCATGTTGGTATTATGGGTCATGTTATATTGGCTGAGAGAGCTAGTATGGACCCGCTTGGGATCAAATGGATCTAGTCGTATGGTGACGATCTAGTTGATTGAGGTGGTTGAGATAATTATGACGACCATGAGTTGAGTAGACTGAGGTATGGTCGTCATCAAGGAGAATCGTATTGTACGACGGTTGAAGAATCTTAGTACCAGACAGTAGTTGGATATGGGGATGTGTGGATATGTGAATAATTGAGACGAGGATAATATGTGTGTATCGATCAGGAAGAGATGAATAGCCAATGCCTCGAGTAGGATGTCAGCAGGATTGTTGACACTCCAGATGGAGCGATTGTATGGAGTGTTGTTGGACGGTTGAGTGTCGAACCGTATTCGGAGTGCAGACTTGTACGTGTGGGACATTGTTAGGAGAATCGTATTGTACGACGGTTGAAGAATCTTAGTACCAGACAGTAGTTGGATATGGGGATGTGTGGATATGTGAATAATTGAGATTAGGATAATATGTGTGTATCGATCAAGAAGAGATGAATAGCCAATGCCTCGAGTAGGATATCAGCAGGATCGTTGACAATCCAGATGGAGCGATTGTATGGAGTGTTGTTGGAAGGTTGAGCGTCGAACCGTATTCGGAGTGCAGACTTGTATGTGTGGGACATTTCTAGAGTGCAGTCCTTGAGCAGGCTGAGTAGTGCCTTGATGATTGATATAATGTGGGTGCACCGGTGAGTAATGCATGTTGGACATTGAGATTAACCCAGTTAGACGGATATGGTAGAATCCTCAAATGGAGTCCTAGATGGACATGAGATGGTGATCGGACAAGGTCCGATGTTGATTGTACAGTGAGTACTATGGTTGGATGTGTTCCGACATGATGAGATAGTGAATGGACGTCGAATACTGTGCTAGTGCAGAGATGATTGAGAGGGTTCAGAGATTATGAGAGCCGAGAGCTCAGAGCCATGTAGGCTAGAGGAACCCTAGTGAGATTGATGTGACTACCTCTATTGAGGCAAGTATTCGATGGGATCCAGATACACCCAAAATGGGTGAGACGTCAAATGTGTTTCAACAGGATACGTGAGACGATAGTTTGGGACTTGAGATGAGTCGAGACTTTAGCGTGGGCCGCTGAGTGACATGAGATACAATATAAGGACCCAAGAGCGAGTCGAGATCGTAGTAGCACAACTAGAACGCAGTGGAGCCATGAGTTACCAGCTGGTCACAATAGTTGCCGATGGGATTGGCTTCCGTACGAAGCCAATCTGGCGTCTTATGGTAATGGGACTCTGGTGAGAGTCAGCATGAGTAGGGAAACGAGGAAGTGATGGATATGAGTACCGAGGCCAATAAATGTCGCAGGTTTGCTTATGACTTGAGAGATGTGATTCATGTCATTATGATGACATGATCCATAAGATGTTATCTGATCGGATGTGGAGCAGGATGTCAGCCTCGATTGTCGGATGAGAAAGGTTGTCAGGCTGAAAAGCCGACTATGATGTTAGCTTGGTATTGCTGACCTGTCAGAGTGAGTGGCAGGCGAGACACTGACATTCTGTCCCGAGTGAGACTTACAAGTCGACGTGTGGGTTCTCAAGATTTAGAGATCAGAACTCGGTTGGTAATAGTTGAGCTGGAGCTTTGGGGAGCTCCGGGATGGTTAGTAACGAGATGGTTGTATATGGTCATAAACGGCTGAGCGGAGCCTCGGAATTGACCGTCAGAATATGGTTCACCGATAAGTACGGTGGTTGTGGCGGACTTGTATGATTACACAAGAATGCCCGAGTCGGGGACATGATTGGATTTCCACAGTTTAGTGGGGAATTAGGTCAGTTGGAATTTTGAGGTCAAAATTCTTTAAGGAAGGAAGTTTATAACGACCTATCCCTAATTTTAAGAATTAATTATGGATTAGCAAGACTAATCGAGTATTAGTCGAGGATTATTGGACGTTAAGGGTGAAATTACGATTTTGCCCCTAAACGAGGGCAAAAAGTTAATTTTTAATCCGAGAAGTCCGATGCATGAGGACCGATAACCGTGACGTAGATCGAGACGGGAAAATTATGGTTCACGGAAGATTTCTGGGACTATTTGCAACGACACATTTTACGAGGCCAAGTGGACTTTTGTCCAATTGTGGGTCCCAGATATTTTAAACATGCCCAATGGATGAGTGACAAGTGTCACCTATCTATTGCCTATCACCCCACATTCATGCATATCATCCCATTTCCCTTCATTTTGTGCGACCAACCAATAACCACTCCCAAACCCATTTCAATCTCTTGCTTCTGGACTGAGAGTGAGAGATAGAGTGAGGGTGAAACTGCCCTGGCCACCGTGGATGGTGGTGGAAGCTACGGGAGAGGTAAGCCCGAAAGCTTCTTTGAATTTGAATTTTGAATCTCATTTTGGGACGTTTTGGATTGGTTCTAACAATTGGGTTATGTTTCTGGGACATGGACGAGCTTGTGGGGATTGGAAGGGAAGGATTTTGATGGTTGGACGACCATGGAAGGACGGCTTAAGCTTGGCCGTGTGTTCTTCAATCCAAACGTAGAATCTTTAATCGATTTTCATGTTTTTTAGGACATAGAATGATAGGAAATGATAGAAGGAAGGTGTAGGAATGGGAAGGGATGAAATTAGACCAAAAATAAGCGAGAAATGGGTGATTAGTAACCTTCTAGCATGATTTGTATAGGTTCGGAAGTCGCGGTGACGGTGATTAACCTGGAGAGGCTTATGGCGCGCGTATCAAGGCGCAGCTTGGATAGTCTGTGAATGGGCTTGTTTTATGAATCGATGCATGCATAAATGTTTTATGTGTTTTAAATACATGATTTGAGATGCCTTGGGCCTGTTTAAATACATGATTTGTTTTATGAATCGATGCATGAATCGATGCATCCATTGGGCCTATTTAAAATTTATGGGCCCCACAATGGGACAAAAGTCCACTTGGCCTTGTAAAATGTGCCATTCCAAATAGTCCCCAAAATCTTCCATGAACCGTAATTTTCCCGTCGGATGTCCGATTTTGACGTGTCGCCTGTCTACGGACTCACAATGTCTCAATCTACGTCACAATCATCAGACCTCCCGGGTTAAAAGTTAACTTTTTGCCGTCGTTCAGGGGCAAAATTGTTATTTCTCCATGAACATCCGATAATCCTCGACTAATCCTCGATTTGTCCTGCTAATCCATAATTAATTCTTAAATTCAGGGGTAACAGTTGTCGGATGGGTTTGTAACGGGAAAATTACCTCTTGGACGGCCCTGGAAATCGACAGTCGGTCTAGGGGGGACCTAATTTTAAGGATTAATCCAGGGCAGACCTAGTGATAAACTCAACTAATCAAAATTTACCATCTTAAGGATCTTAAGGTGTTTATGAAGGTTGTAATAGGTCTATGTTTAGAGGCATGAAATATAAAGCATAAGTGGTGCTCAAATTCGTTCCAAGACTCAATAAACTCCCAAAAATGTAGCATAGCTTCCCATTCTTTGCAATGATGTCAATAATCCATTCCTTCGAACCCAGGCCAAGTTTCATCATTTTAGGCCTCGCATTCATTCTTTGTATCGAATTTACAAGTATAAGGGACTTAAATCAAATTATACATAATCCAACCTTATTACCTTGAGAGAGACTCAAAAACAATGTGTTTTCACTTTTTTAAATTTTCTCTCGTTTTTTTTTTCAAGGTAATAACATGTGCCAATATTACAACAAAGTTTAAGTAAGTTAATCCATAGAATACACATATAAGTCTTCAAAACATCATCAATTTCTCTTCACACCATCTTTAGGTCTTAACCGAGTCTTTAGAATAAGGGTAAAAAATGTCTATACTAGGTTCAAGTGTTTAGATATTCATGGTGTTGAAAGAAAGGCTTAATATGGGCTCAAAAGGGTTAAACCTAAAGGGGTCGCAACTTGTGCGCACAAATAGGGAACATGGATGTTTGAATATGTGGTATTAACCCTAATGCCTTAATCATGTCCAAAATCAGAGAGTTCATTGACTTAAAAGCTTTGAAAATCACATAGAAGAAGTTCTAGTACTCTAGAGTTCATTAAAAGCTATGACAAATGGTTATGAGACATATGCATATGAATTTATACAAAGAACTTATGAATCACTCATCAAAGATGTATATAAAGTTCTAAAGCTCACATAAGGTTCATATGATCCATACTTATCTTAACATACTCATTTATGTACCAGTTTATCATGGATCATCTATAAGTCATAAACACTTAATCACAAATTATTAACAAACAAATTCAAGTTGTAGTGATCATCTTTATAACCATATTGTATTCGATTCTCTTTCATTCTTATCATTGACAGGTTAAAGAGTATACTAAGACTCGGACAAACACTAAGTTAAAAACGAAAAAACTAGACTAAATTTTTCTTTTTTAATTTTTATAAAACAATTTTATTGCAAAGTTGTAAACTCTTCCCTCACACTTAAACTCTAAATTGTCCTCAATGTAAGTAAGTGGAAAGTTAATGAATATAGAATCAAAGTAAGGAAAAGGATTTATGAAAATAAAGCCAGAAAACATTAAATAAATAAAGTAAAAGAGAGTGAAGGGTTGAAAGAGAGAAAATCTACGTTGATGACTCCATCACATCATGGGAACACAATAGGTTGCCTCCCAACAAGCACATGAAGTCAAGCGTCCATTCAGCCTAGACCAAGTGATTCAGTCTGTTCATACGATGCGAGGCCGTAGAATTTTTTTGACTCCACATCGTGTTCTCCAAATGCCTCGATGTAAGGGTTCAATCTATGGCCATTCACCTTAAACTCTTTTCCAGTTTCAATGCTTTGGATCTGTATGGCTCCATGGGAAAAGACATTAGTAACAACAAAATGACCTGCCCATCTAGAAAATAACTTACCATTCAAAAGTTTAAGTCGTGAATTGAATAATAAAACTTTCGGGCTAATGCCAAACGTTTTACTCTTGATATGTTTGTCATTAAATGCCTTAGTCTTCTCCTTATAGTTCAGAGCGTTCTCAAATGCATAATTTCTTATCTCCTTAAGCTCGCTCAGCTGGAGCTTGCAATGCAATGCAACCCAGCCTCATCTAGCTTCATATTGAAAGTCTCAATGGGCAACAATGCTTGTGTTCCAATTGCACCGGAAAGTGGCATGCTTTGCCATATACCAATCTATAGGGTGACATTCCTATATGGGTTTTGTAGGCCGTCATGTATGCCCAAAGTGCATCATCCAACCGTTGGCTCTAATCCTTACTATTAGGGCCCACGGTTCTCTCTAAGATCTTCTTGATCTCTCTATTACTGACCTCGACGATTCCACTCATTTGAGGATGATAAGGTGTAGATACTCTGTGGGTGACACCGTACCGTTTCATTAAGGCTTCAATGGTCTTGTTGCAGAAGTGACTTACTCCATCACTTATTAGGTCACATGGGATCCCAAACCTAAAAAGAATGTTAGTTCTGAGGAAAGCTGCAACAATTTTAGTCATTAGTCCTAGTGGCCTTAACTTCCACCCATTTCGAGACATAATCAATGACAAATAAGAATAGAGATAACCATTAGATTGAGGAAATAGACCCATAAAATCGATGTCCCAAACATCACATAATTCAATAGATAAAACATAATGTTGTGGCATTTCATCTCTTCGTCCTAAGTTCTGTATCTTTGGCATTTATCACATGCTAAACAGAATGAATGTGCATCTTTAAACAATGTAGGCCAATATAATCCAGATTCTAAAATTTTAAGTGCAGTTTTGCTAGATCCAAAGTGACCTCCACAAGCATGGTTATGGTAGAATTCTATGACTGACTTATGTTCTGTATTAGGGATACATCTCCTAATTAGCAAATCTGCACAATGTTTCCATAAGTAAGGTTCAACCCAAACATAGTACCTAGCATGCTTCTTTTGTTTATCTTTTTGTGCACGTGTTAGAGTGGTAGGTAACTTCTTGGTGACTAAATAATTGACATATCAGCATAGCAAGGAGTACTTACCTCGATTCCGAAGATTTGTTCATCCGGAAACATCTCTTGAATCACCACAGGATCTCGTTCATGTACTATGCAGCTCAAGTGGTCAGCTACCACGTTTTCTCCACTTTATTGTACCTAATCTTGATGTCAAACTTTTGAAGAAGAAGAATCCATCGAATTAGCCTTGGTTTAGCTTCCTTCTTAGCCAGGAGATATTTCAGTGTTGCATGATCAGTGTAAATAATTACTTTAGTTCAAAGTAAATAAGACTGAAACTTATTTAAAGCAAACAAAACAGCAAGAAACTCTTTCTCAACAGTGGTGTAGTTCATTTGGGCATCATTCAAAGTTATGGATGCATAGTATATTGCGTAGGACTTCTTGTCCCACCTTTGTCCAAGCACGGCACCAACTACATAATTAGAGGCATCACACATTAGCTCAAAGGGTAAAGACCAATATGGGGCACAAAGAATGGGTGTTGTGGTTAAGAGTTCTTTAAGCTTCTCAAAAGCTTCCTGGCAGTCTGCATCAAAGACAAAGGGCGTCTTCTTTTGAAGCAATGGACACAAGGGTCGTGTAATGTGGGAAAATTCCTTGATAAATCTTCTATAGAAACCTGTGTGACCAAGAAATGAATGAATCTCTCTCACGGAAGTAGGAGAGGATAAGTGGCGCATAATATCAACTTTAGATTTATCAACTTAGATTCCTCTTTCAAAGACAATATGCCCTAAGACTATCCTTTTTCTAAACATGAAATGACATTTTTCTCAGTTAAGCGCTAGATTAGTTCCGACATATCTTTGCAAGATAAGGTCTAAGTGTTTTAAGTATGCGTCAAAACTATCCCCAAAGAAATTGAAATCGTCCATAAATACTTCAATTTTTGTTTCAACATATTCAGAGAAAATAGAAAGCATGCATCTTTGGAATGTACCTGGGGTGTTGCATAAGCCAAAAGACATTCTTTTATAGGCCAAAGTGTCAAAAGGACAAGTAAAATTCATTTTGAGCTATACAAATATGATTGTACCCAAAATGACCATCAAGAAAATAGTAATAAGAATGACCGCTAACCTTTAAGCATTTGATCGATGAAGGGTAAAGGAAAGTGGTCCTTCCTGGTTGCTTTGTTAAGGGGGCGATAATCTATGCAGACTCCATATCCAGTCACTATTCTCTAGGGAACGAGCTCACCCTCGATGTTCTCAAGAACTGTGACTCCACTTTTCTTCGGAACTAGTTGGACTAGTGAGACCCATTTACTGTTTGAAATTGGGTAGATGACACCACAATCCAAGAGTTTGATTACCTCTTTCTTCACGACCTCCACCACCGGAAGATGAAGGCAACGTTGAGCTTCACAAAAGGGTTTTACAAAAACTTCCAACAAGATTCAATGCACACAGGTTGTAGGGCTAATTCCCTTGATGTCTTATAAATTCCATTCAATGGTTGTCTTATACATAGTCAAGAAACGTACCAATCTTTCTTCCTGTGATTCAGTTAGTGCAGAAGACACTATTTAGGGAGCTTGATTCGTAAGGGAATCCACCATGTATAGGACATAAAAATATTCAGGGAAGATGAGCTGGTTAGCCTACACAAGAACATCCTCAACGTATCCCTTAGGATACACATTAGAACAATTGTCAAATTGAATGATAACATCGTCATATTTCAGTTTACCTAAACCTAGGGCAACATATAAAGAATATGGCATAACATTAATGGGTGCACCTAAGTCTAGCATAACTTTATCAAAAGACTTGGTACCAATCATGCAGGGGACAAAAAAACTTTCCGGATCCTTCAACTTTGGGGGTATCCATCGTTGAATTAAAGCAAAAACTATTTCACTCACCATTATAACCTCTTTCTCCTCTTTTTGGCACCTTGGAGTGTATAAATCCTTTAGAATCTTTGCGTACTTTGACACTTGCTTGATGCACTCGATCAAGGGCATCTTGATTTGCACCATCTTGATGATTTCTAAGATTTCATTATCGGATTCATCCTTCTTAGACTTTGCAAGCCTATTTGGAAATGATGCACGCACAAATGGAGAATTAGTAATGATTAAGCTTGAGGGGTAGGGTCATTACCTTGAGTGTGGGTAGGTTGAACTGGTGGTTGTGTCGTGGTGTTCTGAGTTGCCACCTTGTACTTTTTAGCCTCAGAAACAGATGGATCTAGTTCTATGTCACCGAGCAATTTACCACTTCGCATGATAATCGCTTTGGCCTCAGGTCTTGCATTCGCCTTGGGCGTAGGTTGAGGTGGAAGCACCCCGCTGGCTTGGATCTTACCCATGAAATCCACCACCTTGCCCATTTGGTCCTTTAGATTAACGATGTCTCTTTGCTGATTATGCTGACCTATGGCAAGAGCATGAGTCAAATCCATTAGTGTTTGCTACCTTTGGGAAAAAGTAGCCAACATTTTATCATAATCAGGATTAGAGGATGAAGAGATATGATTATTTTCATGATTATGAAAAAATTTAGAAAATGGGATCGGGGGCCTTGGTTTCCATGTGGGTCATTGGAAATGGATCTGGGCATGGTTTTGGGCTATAGACATGTGTTAAGGGTTCAAGAAATTGTTTGGGTCTCTCCAACTCTAACCTTGGTTCCTTGGTCCTCCTTGAAAGCCTCCAGTGATGTGTGCCATCTCAGTTCCATTTTCTTCCTCCCTTGCAGTGTAAGGGCGTTGGGCATCAAGGTGGCCTTGAGAACATATGGAACAAACTGAAGCTACCTGTTTCTTGAGTTCTAACACATTCGAAAGCATATAGGTGATCTTATCTAATTTAAAATCATTGATAACATGGGAACTCACCTCATATACCTTTCTTGGAAGGGGTATGGCTCCTTCATATTGTGCATAATTGAGTGCATGGCTTTCAAGTAGTGCACAGTCATCTGCTAAGCTCCATGCTAAGTAACTTCCATTAGCTACAGCATCAAGTAGTCCTTTATCCCAACCCTTGAGTCCTTCGTAGAATTAGGTTAAAAGATAGCCTTCAATGATCCCGCGAGTAGGGAATCAAGTATAAAGTTCCTTAAACCTCTCGTAATACTGGCTGAACTTCTCATCATGTTCTTTTTACTTGATTCCAGTGATCTCCTTTCTTAAGACTGTAATCTTTGAGGTAGGGAATTATTTGGTAAGAAATTCCTGAATCAACTTCTCCCATAAGTCAATATGATTGGGTGGGAGCCCTAAAATCCATACTCGTGATCTATCTTCCAAGGACAACGGGAAAGCTTTCAGCTTCATGATGTCCAAGTCTGCATCATCGGGGCACTACCTGTTCTCGAAAGTAAGATTTTAAAGAAAAATGATCTTTGAGATTCAAGCAACTCTAAAACATTTAATAGAATCAATTATAAAATAAAAATTAAGAACATTTATAATATGAACAATTTATACATACTAACACATTAAAATGATTTTTAATTTCCCCTGCAATGACACCAAAAATTGATACACTTGAACCACGCATTTAAATAAACAAGTAATTCAAGTATATACTTATTTTAAAACCCTTTTGTGTCATTTTAGTATTGGAAAGATCGTTCTTAAGCGAGGAAATTAGGGACATTAAATAATGGTTAGTGAAAAAGAATAAAAGAATAATATGGGGGAGTTTTGAACAAAGTGTAAAAACATGTAAAAACAATTGTGAAATTAATTCTACTCCTCCTTTAATGTTTATACAATGGACTTTCTTCAAACACAAATTTTACCAACACTCTAGCATTTGCCCATATTAAACCAATCTAGAAAGACTCAAATTGTGTCTAAAACAAAAGTCCCTAAACAATGAGAATGTCCCCTTATTTATAGGGAAGGTGCCACTAAAAATCTAAAAAAAAAAATAGAAAAAAATAGAAAATTAGAATTAAAAAATAAATAGTGAAATGATGACTTTGGTTAATTTTAAGGTTGAAATCATGCTAGAAAACTAGCAAAAGGGGGCAGGTGGTCTCGGGAGAGGGTTGTAGAGTCGCAGATCATTACTTGGTAAGGCTCTGTTAATAGAAGGCATGGTCTTCGACATGGCGAACATCGACCCGGATGCTGAAGTCAGCGTGAGCTGCAGGAAGACGTGGACGAGCATACGCGATTGGCGTTGATAGGGCAGAGAGTGCTTGGCGCACATGCTTCGAAATGGAAGGCGGTGGTTCGATACAAGCGCACCGAACAGGCGTGAGACCTGGGTTGCGCAAGTTGGGACGTTTGCAAGGCTTCCCGTGTGGGTTGGCCTGCACCTGTGGGCTGTGTTGTGTCTGTAGGCTGCGCTGCACATAATTGGATTTTTGGGCTGCAGTTTCAATGGCTTTCTACCGAATTTCCTAGCAGAATTCGGTAGTCAGTCTTGTTTCAACCATATATTCTTCATTAAAACTCTGATTGGGACGATTCTTCGCCAAAATGCTTAAATTTCCAAGATTTATTTATTTCTAAAAGATTCCCAAAAAATAAATTATTTTCTCCAATTGTTTGGTATTTTAACATTAAAAGATACGCATAAAGGGTATAAAATAATAGAAAATAAAGTTCAATAAAAGACATATCACTTATTAGGGAGACAAGGGGTGTGCAAGCTTTTGCATGTCTACCGTGAATGTAATCAAGTGGCGTAGGGGGCTGGCGAACATGGGTGATGGTGCTCCTCTCGGTTTAGTGTTGTTTTGTCAGTACCCGACCCTCGTCGGTCAGGACCCAACTCATCTAGCACCATATTGTCCGCTTTGGGCCTCGCCCTCACGGTTTTGTTTTCGGGAGCTTACGGTGCAACTTCCCAGGGGGGTCACCCATCATGGAATAGCACCAGTCTCAACTCGCTTAACTTTGGGTTTCCAATCCCCCCAAAGCCACTTGAGCTCCAAAAAGGCCTAGTGCTAGATAGGTGTGTGCCTACACCTTTAAGGCACACCACCATCCTCTCCCAGACCATTCCCCTTCGCAGGTATGTGAGATTGTTCACCGTTCCTTCCAGGACACGGGTCTTACAATCCACCCCCCTTAGGGCCCAGCGTCCTTGCTGGCACACTTCCCGGTCGGGGTCTGGCTCTAATACCAAATTGTCAGGACCCGACCCTCCTCGGTCAGGACCCGACTCATCTAGCACCATATTGTCCGCTTTGGGCCTCGCCCTCACGGTTTTGTTTTCGGGAGCTTACGGTGCAACTTCCCAGGGGGTCACTTAACATGGAATTGTACCAGTCTCAACTCGCTTAACTTTGGGGTTCCAATCCCCCCCAAAGCCACTTGAGCTCCCAAAAGGCCTAGTGCTAGATAGATGTGTACCTACACCTTTAAGGCACACCACTATCCTCTCCCAGACCATTCCCCTTCGCAGGAATGTGAGATTGTTCACCGTTCCTTCCAAGACACGGGTCTTACATAGCAAATTGTCAGGACCCGACCCTCCTCTGCCAGGTCCCGACTCATCTAGCATGATATTGTCCGCTTTGGGCCTCCTTTCCCTTGCCCTCACGGTTTTGTTCCTGGGAGCTCACGGTGCAACTTCCAAGGGGGTCACCCATCATGGAATTGCACCAGCCTCAACTCGCTTAACTTTGGGGTTCCAATCCCCCCCAAAGCCACTGAGCTCCCAAAAGGCCTCATTGCTAGATAGGTGTGTGCCTACACCTTTAAGCCACACCACCATTCCTTTCCCAGACCATTCCCCCCTCGCAGGAATGTGGGATTGTTCACTGTTCCCTCTAGGACACGGGTCTTACAATCCACCCCCCTTAGGGTCCAACGTCCTCGCTGGCACACTTCCTGGTCGGGATCTGGCTCTGATACCAAAATTGTCAGGACCCGACCCTCCTCTGTCAGGTCCCGACTCATCTAGCATGATATTGTCTGCTTTGGGCCTCCTTGCCCTTGCCTTCCCGGTTTTGTTCCTGGGAGCTCACGGTGCAACTTCCCAGGGGGTCACCCATCATGGAATTGCACCAGCCTCAACTCGCTTAACTTTGGGGTTCCAATCCCCCCCAAAGCCACTGAGCTCCCAAAAGGCCTCATGCTAGATAGGTGTGTGCCTACACCTTTAAGCCACACCACCATTCCTTTCCCAGACCATTCCCCCCTCGCAGGAATGTGGGATTATTCACTGTTCCCTCTAAGACACGGGTCTTACAATCCACCCCCCTTAGGGCCCAGCGTCCTCGCTGGCACAATTCCTGGTCGGGATCTGGCTATGATACCAAATTGTCAAGATCCGGCCCTCCTCGGTCAAAAAGTCAACTTTTTTCCTCCTATTCACCCAAATTACCAAAATGCCCTTGGGCTTCCGAACGTCATAACTTCCTCCTCGGACGTCGAAATCGAGCGTGCCACCTGTCTATGAACTCGTGATGTCACAAACTACGTCACGGTCATTGCCCAAAGTCCATTTGACCGTCCGAACGAAAAGTCAACGATTCGCCCATTCTAGGGGCAAAATCGTCATTTCGCCCGAACGTTCGCTAATCCTCGTCTAATCTCTGATTAGTCTTCGATTAGCGAGGCTAATCTGTTATTAATTCTTTATTAATCCCGTTAATTCGGTACGGGTCGTCACAAACTTCACCCCTTAAGGAATTTCGTCCCCGAAATTCAAATCGACCCGATTTCACAACCAATTGTGGAATCCAACTATGTCCCCTAAATCGGATCGCTGCACCCACACACCAGGGTACCCGAGTAACACTACACATCCGAAACACACGCCGTACTCATCGGTACGTACAGTCATTGAAGCCACCAAAGCTCCATTTCATTTCCAGAAACTAAAAGTCTACTCGTACGTCTCACTCGAGACCAAACATCGACACTCGTCAATCTCGCCTGTCACTCACTTAGACAGGTCAGCGGTACTAGACTGACATCCCAATGGTTTTCAGTCTGACTCTCTGACGCTTCCATCTGACAATCGTCAAGTTGGAAACGCAGTCCCACTAAGGCTAACACACTCCAGCTGGCATCCTGCTCAGCATCCGATCTGACAACACCCTACAATTTCTGCCATCACAATGGCCTGAATCACATCTCGTAGGTCATCCTCAGACCTATGCCCAAACTGACTCTAACTGCTCGTACGAGTCAACTCTCTCAATTCCTATACCCAAAACTGACTCTCAAAAGAGTCACATCAATCCCCATCGATCCGAACGCATCGGATATCTATCCATCCATTACCCTCACAGGTAACAACCGTCGTGACCAGCCGGAAACTCCCGGCTCCACTACACTTCACTGCGCTACTCTGATCTGGACTCGTTCTCGAGTCCTCGCCTCGTATCTCCCATCACTCAACGATACTACATGTTATCTAGACTCACCTCGAGTCTCCAAACTCACTATCGGATTAAATACGATCGTCACTCATGTCCATCTAGGACTCCATCCAAACTACAGCGTACTCGTACTCTCGGGCACTTTCAACCTGACATACCGATTGACCGTAGTCAATCCCATCGTTTAAAGCGCACAACACACCGGTGCACCCACATTACCTCAACATCGGGGTGTCACCCGACCTACTCAAGGTCTAAACTTTGGTAATGTCCAACAATGTACTACCGTCCACACTCCAACCATGGTCCGGACCCCAACCGTCCGTCACCAGGCGAACATCCATCCATCACCTCGGACCCTCACTCGTCACATCCTGTGACAGTGAATACCATCTACTCGTCAAGTCAAACAAATTGCCCCACAGCCTAGGTGTTCGGTTCTTACACCCTTTTGAACTCCTAGCTGTCATATCACTCCTCCTCGTCCCACCTAGGGAAGAATCAAGGATGGTGACATCAGGATTCATCCTTTGTCATCCTCCGACCTCAGCACTATCTACTAAAGAGTCACGCTCAGTGGCCTCGAAATACTCCTCACCAAGACGGAATCAAGCACTCTTCTCATTGTCTCAATCACAACTTCTCTTGATTACGTAGTTCCACTCACGTTGGAAACATGCTTCTTTTCCCAATTACTGAGCTCACTCATCACACACACATTCCCGCGTCCTATAGGAAAACAAGTGCCATGTCCTCAATTCAGCAGGTACGGTCAACCGTAGTCAACCAAAACCAATCCGCAATGGACTCTTAAGTCCTCAACTCAACCGGACACCATCCACGCGTCTGTAACCTCCAATTTGCCTTTCCGTCATAAGACGTCACTACGTCATCCACTCGTACCTGGATCTCACTTTTCACTTCAATACTTCTGAGTACACCCTCGCGACTCAATCTCGCAGCACTGGGGGACTAGTCTCTATTACTGGGGAAACTGATCTCCATCACAGGGGAAACTGGTCTCCATCACTGAGGAAACTGGTCTCCATCACTGGGAAACTGGTCTCCATTACTGAGGAAACTGATCTCCATCACTAGGGAAACTGGTCTCTATACCATGTACTTCCGTACTTCTCACTGAGTCACTCGGGATCCTCTCTGTCCCACTCTTAATAGCCACTTTAACAGGCGTAATATAGCAAGTGTGCCGACACCCAACGTCAGCGTTTCATTCTGCGATCGGACTCAGCCGTCACCGAGTCGAATCCAGAATCACTGCTCGTACTGTGCGTCACTCACGCACCTCGTATCATTGTCACGACTGACGAATCCTATCGTCGCAATCGTCGGGCAACTGGAGTCTATCCATCTCGATAAGACTCGATCACGTCCATCGATAGCAGCGTCTGTCACAACCTCGTGCAAACCAAACCCACAAACACTCTGCTATCAAGACTCCCAATCCATGCGGTAGTCTCACCGCCGGTACCAAACGCTCTACACGAAACGTCCACTGATCGGTCCACCTTTGGATCCGATCACAAGTACCACACTCCTGGTAACTTGTCCAATCAATTACCTACTAGGGTTATCACAAACCCAGCTGCCCACTACAGCCCTACCATCCTAACCGATCCTTCGATCTTGACTCCGAAGAGTCGTCGTACTCTAATACTGGTACCAACCAGCCAATAACTACGCTCTGAGGATCTCGTCCTCTCGTAACTCTACGGCTCTCAGCCGCTGGCCTCCACAAGAATTGGCCATACTTCGTGCCTAACACTGTACAACGACTAAACTTCGTAATCACATCCTATCGTGTCACACCACAACTAATCCGGGCATCCACTGACGGTCGACATCCCACCGGAATTCGACACATCGAACATGGCCTCTCATGCCAATTAGGGTCAAATGTTCCTATTCCCTACCATCGTGAATATAGTCGTATAGGGTCATCGTAAACTGGGCGACCCTGACCTCTGACCACCACTGGTATTAATCCATACATCCTCTATCCGATACGACCGCATTCGAGCGGTCACGACTCTCAAGTCGTCATACTGTGTCTACCGGTAAGCACAGTCCTATCCACCGGTAACACCATGGCTCTAAGACGATATCTAACACAAAAATCCTGATCTTACTCGTGATCACCCATCGAAACACGTGGCCTCCGACACCAATCGAACCTCAAACGATCGTACCACTTGACAAACTTTATATAACTAAGGTTCGATGCTACCGAAACCTTGTACAAATGCCCTAACTACCAGGTTGATGACGGGCTGTTACGACTTCAAAGACATCACATCCTCGACCTGCGCGCACTCCACGCTCTGATACCAACTTGTCAGGACCCGACACTCCTCTATCAGGTCCCGACTCATCTAGCATGATATTGTCCGATTTAGGCCTCCTTGCCCTTGCCCTCACGGTTTTGTTCCTGGGAGCTCACGGTGCAACTTCCCAGGGGGTCACCCATCATGGAATTGTACCAGCCTCAACTCGCTTAACTTTGGGGTTCCAATCCCCCCCAAAGACACTGAGCTCCCAAAAGGCCTCATGCTAGATAGGTGTGTGCCTACACCTTTAAGCCACACCACCATTCCTTTCCCAGACCATTCCCCCCTCGCAGGAATGTGGGATTGTTCACCGTTCCCTCTAGGACACGGGTCTTACAATCCACCCCCCTTAGGGCCCAGCGTCCTTGCTGGCACACTTCCTGGTTGGGATCTGGCTCTGATACCAAACTGTCAAGATCCGGCCCGCCTCGGTCAAAAAGTCAACTTTTGACCTCCTATTCACCCAAATTACCAAAATGCCCTTGGGCTTCCGAACGTCATAACTTCCTGCTCGGACGTCGAAATCGAGCGTGCCACCTGTCTATGAACTCGTGATGTCACGAGCTACGTCAAGGTCATTGGCCAAAGTCCATTTGACCGTCCGAACGAAAAGTCAACGATTCGCCTATTCCAGGGGCAAAATCGTCATTTCGCCCGAACGTTCGCTAATCCTCGTCTAATCTCTGATTAGTCTTCGATTAGCGAGGCTAATCCGTTATTAATTCTTAATTAATCCCGTTAATTCGGGACGGGTCGTCACATGTTTATTGCCCCCTAAATTAGTCCTTTCTTGCATTTAGAGCTGGATTATTTAGGCATTGGGACGCTACTTGCGATCGCGTAAGGACACGTCTCAAAAATTAGGTCAAGTTTGTAAATAAAATTAGAAAAATCACATACTTACCCTTGTCGGTATTAAGGTCAAAAGGTCAATTTTAATTTGAGAAATTTCTAAAATATTTCGATCAGACCATTGCGTGGATCTCGAACTCACAAGTTCGTAGACAGGCGGCAAGCAGAAAAAGGAAACCATATGGAAGAGTTACAAGTCTGTACGTTCAAGTGTATTTTGGTAAATTGGGTCTAGCTATTTAGTTAAGTAGGTTACATGGTAGTCCTGTTGTGAAAGAGGAAGGAAGGCACTAGTAAGGAGAGTAACTCGACTAATGAGGCGCAAATTAGATTTTGGAAAAAGGCGTGGAGTATTAAACTGCCGAATAAATCAAGATTTTCATGGGGCGTATTATACTTCATGCCTTGTGGGATTGTAAGTGAAGCCCACAATTTTGGGCTCTCCTTGGATGCATGATTCAGATTGATTATGGGGTGCATCATTTTGCGAATTTAATGGAAGCTGTTTTGTTACGGTTAAAGATGACTAAGCTTGAAGAGTGGGTGTGGGGGTTTTAACAGCTGGGGAATGGTCAAAATTCTGCCCTCTATAACAAACCAAAACGT
The DNA here is from genome assembly GCA_032719365.1 of Prinsepia uniflora. Lineage (NCBI taxonomy): Eukaryota > Viridiplantae > Streptophyta > Magnoliopsida > Rosales > Rosaceae > Prinsepia > Prinsepia uniflora. The sequence goes on along the minus strand of CM064868.1, from coordinate 56,638,073 downwards.
AGCCTAGCTCTGGTGGCAGAGCAACTCATAGTTGAGATTTAGAGTTTTACGAATGTCTGTTTGAAAGTTATTACCGTGCCTCTAAGTCTCAATGATTCTTGGTAGCAACCCTCAGTACATAATTTGAAGATAAATTGTGATGGAGCAATTGGGTGTATAGGACAATTCAAGGGCTTGGAAGTGATGATTTGTAACACTAAGGCGGCAAGAAAGAACTGACGGCGCTTACTTGCCTCGGTTGCCATCGCATCTTGCGCATACTAGAATAGATCCAGAAACCTCTGCTCATACTGAGCAACTATCATGTCACCCTACTCCAGTCGCAAGAAATCTGTTTTCTTAGCATCTTAGTAGGACCAGGGATATAACTGATCCATAAAACGTTTCTGGAATGTCGTCCAATTCATAGTAGCTTCATCCAAGACAGCCGCTAGTAATGTTTGCCACCATCTCTATGAATAACCACTCAAGAAAAAGGTGGATGTTGATATCATGAACTCAGAAAAGTAGTGCATCACTCCCAAAATCTGCTCAAAGTGCGCAATCCACTCATCAGCTTCCTCGAGATCTGGTGCACTAGTAAAACTATGGCTCTAAGCTTCTGGGCCCTTTATAAATCAAAAACCCTCAAGGGCCCTCATCCCTAGAAATAATGGCATCCAATTCTTGACGAAAGCGATCCATGGTGTGTCCCCATCGAAACTCCCTATCCTTGTCATCGTTAATAGGATGGTGGCGGGGTAACAAAAACTCCTGTGCATGCCAAAATGTGTAGCCTATAGGAATAACCTAATTCTATGATACCAAATTGACAGGATCCTCCCCAGATTCATATTGATACTCGTGAAAGGACCTGCTCTCGTCTAATACAAAAACTTAAAATACTAAAAGTGCCCGTAGTCCAAAGATAAATACGGAAAAAATATCAAATAAGGGATAGAATCCATGTGTCAATCGTTAAACAAAATTTCAGTAACTAACGATTATATAGAGCAACTAGATAAATGATAAATAACCAGAATCCTACTTTGGTTAACGAGAGTGTGGAGTCAAAAGTTACAAGTCTCAACCTCAAGATAGCCCTCATCACAAAGTACATCCTTGGGGGGGTACGAAAACCATGAAGACATTGAGTAGACAGAAGCAAAAGCCTTTGGAAAATATTTATGAAATAATCCCTTTTTCCCTTGGTTTATAAAAACATGCATGCATAAGTAAATAAACCTTTGATTTTAGATAAAAAAAAATTACATATATAAAACTCTAGGACCAATAAAATCATGTAAAGCATATAAAAGTTCCTGACCCACATTTCCCTGAAATCCCTATTTATATGCATTTTCAAAAACTTGGACACAATAACCAATAATGGTCAAATCGAACTAGGCTGGTCCAACCAGCTAACAACCTGGCACTATGCGTAGACAACCACGGAACATGCGGAGTCCAACCACGGAACATGCGGAGTCCAACTTCATTTTAACTCCAACGATGTCCAAGTCCGTGTTCGGGAATATGCAGAATCTAACTCTGAAATGGAGATCTAATCTCATGAGGATGACTATACGAGAAAAAATAGTTTACAAAAGTATTGTTTAACTTGCTTCTAAAAATACCCAAAAAACCCAAAGCAGTTGTAAGCCAGGCATAAGACCAAAATCCGGTTTTTCCCAAAATCCGTCATAAATTGTGTCCAGAAATCAACATCCTGAATATATATATATATATATATATATATATATATATATTCTAAAACTAGGCAATTATTCAAAAAATATTTAAAATAATATGCCCAATCCATTACAAACCATACTATACAATAAAACCATAGAAATATATAAATATGCATGCAACTCAATTTAATAAAAAAAAATCCACTCAGAGTCAAGCCAATAACTGTTCTTGAGCTGTGCGCTCTTTAGAAGTCCCCAGAGTATCATGCCCTGGAATTCACGGTATAAGACTCGAAAGTTGCACATTTTTTCCTTCTTGCATAACGGCTATATCCACGCATTTCAACCTTCAAACATGGGTTGGTTCTAATCGTGTGGGTCCAAGGAACACAATCCCTAGCTTGGTTTGAGCTGAAAACGTCCAAAAATCAAAGTTTGAAGTTATGGTTTGGTTGGGTGTTCTTTGGGTGCACGGGAAAGAAGGAGAGAAAGATGGATGAATTTGTGTGATGAAACTAGAAAGTGGTCTCCCAGCCACAAGATACAATCTTTTCCCAAAATATCTTAAATTACTTGTGACCAATATGCCCCTTCCATAAAACATTCTAACAAAAAGGTCTAAGGGCAAAATAGTCCAATCATAATTAAAAACACCAGTAAAATCTTGTAAAACTCGTAAATAACATTCGGGTCATTACGAGGAGGCACGGCACGCAGGGCCTTGGCTCTGAAGGTGTCAAGATCGAAGCAGTTTGTGCAGAGCTTCGATTAGTGAGACAGATGAGGTTAACGAAACTGGTGTTGCAGCTGGACTTGCAAGTAGTGGTTTCAACCCTAAGGAACCATGCAAACTATCGAGGCAAGTTTCGCTTGCTGGTCACCGATGCGACGTCACTGCTTAACATATCCACGACACAATGCATTCTTTTTACGCGGAGGGAATAGAACGGAGTGGCTCACTTATTAGCCACCTATGCTGGTCTTCGAGAGTAGGTCACCGAATTTGGTTTGACCAAGCTCCTCCCTAGGCGCTTGGTGCAATTGTTGCTGATGCATAATAGATCGTGGTTTACTAGTGCCAGTACATTTTAGTTTTCCTTATTGTTCACTTGCAGTTTTGGTTGTATTTGGCTTCTTTGTTTTGAGAAAAAACTGGTGCACTCTTCTTCCTTATCAAAAATTTCCCCACTAGCTTGTTTTCTGGTAGATTTTAACGAGGTCTACTCAAAGTCCATGCATGTAACCTCTTATCCATTAATATATTCTTTTAGTTTCTGATAAAAAATAAAAAATAAACTTCAGTAAATAAGCGTGTTTTCGTTCAAATTTTTTTTAGTAAAACCTACTCATTCTTTTGATTTTGCAATAATGGAGATTATACTAGCCATAAGCCAAGAACGGTATGTTTTCTTATGACATTAGGCAAAATAAAGACTCGTGAAAACTGCATAATCAAGTGTAATGATTTCATTATTTAGTGTTGATATATAAATAACAATGGAAAAACAAAATTAAAATAATGCCATTAATCATTTTAGTATGCAACAATTTAAATACATAAGAAAAATAGTTTTAAAAACATTTGCGTCTTCAAATTTTGAAAATCGAAATTTGAAAGAAAGAAATTGATAAATAATTACATTTAGAATTGTAGTTTGGTAGGATGTGGAAATTGTGAGTCCTGTGAACGAGTCGTTTTACTTTTAGTTGAGTTGACTAAATTTGCAAAATGCTGGGATTCTTTTGGTTCGATGGTGAATGTTAAGGACGAGGTTTTGTAGGGAGTGGTTTGTAATTTAGCGATGAGAATGTCAGAGCATCATTTGACAAGGACGGCATTTAATATACAGCCATGCAGGCATGCTTGTGACTCACTTTTTCATTTGGCGATAACCAAGGGTATTTCTGTCAAGTCCTCCACAAATTTTGTTCAAGATTTGAAAATGATAATGACAGTTCAGGAGCCTTGCCAAAAAATAAAAAAAATAATAAAAAAATAAAAAAAGAATTTCACACTTTCAATTTTCACCACATGCAAAAGTACAACAACTACGACAATCCATTCAAAAGTAGGTACTTGACACTAAATCCATTAATCTGCATTGCACGAGAAGTGCGCAGGTTTAAATTTCAAATTAAGAAAGCACTAACCAAACCAAAGGCAAACCTCACACAGGTCTTGACCAAAATCCTATACGACAAGACGCAGTCTTACACGAATATCACACATACCAAATGGCTGTTGAATACTACCACAAAAAAACAAACGAGAAAGAAGCTTCAAACTGACATAGCATACTTCTGGCAAAACCTTGGCCTGCTTGAATTCAGAGCTCTTAGCTATTTTTATTTCTTTCAACATCTCATAAACATGCCAAATTCCAACTGGTTGCTAACAAATCAAAACCCTCCAAGGCAATCCAACCAATTTTTTTTTTTCTTCCGACGACGTCAAACTTATGTAAAGGGAAGATTCTCAAACCTCCTATTTGCAGCAGATGTGGCAAAAGAGAAGAAGATGTGGAACATGCCATGTGGAGTTGTAAGGGCAGCAAGAAGCTTTGGCAAGGGCTACCATTTATGTAAAAGGCAAGAATTTGGTCAACACAGTAATAACACTCAATCTGGTAAATAGAGCAGACGTGGGGATTTGATATTGACCCATTTGTTCTAACACAATTTCTGTATAAAGAATCATGTACAATTACCATCTTCAATATATAAAACTCAATTCTACAACTCAAGATTTTTCATGGTATCAGAGAAGACCAAATACGACGACTCTGTTTTTTGCTAAAATCTCGACCCAAACACCTTCCGCACCTCACAACCAAAACACATCAATCAAACATGAATGATTCAACAACACCAAAACCAAAAGACAACATGAACGATTCACTCACCTTGCGTCATTCAGACTCACCCGACCTCGTCCTCGTCTCCAAACTTCTCGAAGGACGCAACTATGGTCAATGGAGCAAATCGATGTGCATCTCCTTAAGTGCAAAGAACTAAACAGGGTTCATTGATGGAACCATCAAAGCCCCATCAAGCACCGACCCAAAATTCCCCGTAACGATATGGTGTTATTTTGGATTCTGCACTCAGTACACCCAGAGATCGCTGGAAGTATTCTTTACTGCACCACGGCTTCCGCCATATGGAGCGACCTCCATGATCAATTTTCTCAAGGAAGCGACTCAAGAATTTTCCAAATCCGACAAGAAATTGTCGAACTTCGTCAAGAGAGCCTCTCGATTTCCAAGTATTACACGAAACTCAAAGCACTGTGGGATGAATTTGCCTCCTATCATGAACCCATCACATGCACTTATGATGGAGCAAAAAAAACATGTTGCCTGATCCGAGAAGGAAAGAGTGATGCAGTTTTTGATGGGCTTGAATGATTCGTACTCCACCGTCTGAGGATCGATACTCTTGATGACGCCCATCTCTGATACTCGCCGAGTCCACAGGCTTGTCCTTCATTACGAGCGACAGCTCGATGTGGCTAGCCATTGCGAGCCGTCCCCCAACGCTCACGAGATGTAGAGTAGCAGGTATGTTGCTGCTAAATCCAGTAACGGTGCCCCAAAATTTGGGCTGTCCACAAGTCAAGCCGGCGACCGCGAAGGGCACACACGCCGCACTTTGAAGTGCGCCGACTGTGAGGGTGAGACACACGGTAGACCGACGCTTCTACCGCATGGTTTTCCAGTGGACCACAAGTGGCATGGCAAGGAAGGGAAGCCCAAGAATAAAAGGCCCACACGCCACAACACTGAACTAGTTCCTCCACTAGCCCATGCTGCCGAGCCCAATACCTCCAAAGTTAGCCCATCTTTTACACCAGAGGAATATCAACAATTTCTTGACTTCTAACACAGCAAACTTGGTAATCCCTCATCTTAGGCCAACGCCACAGGGATTGTTCCCTTTTCACATCATAATTTTGCAATCTACATCATATTGGATGCTTGATAGTGGTGTCACGGATCACATTTCCTATTTTGCACCAACACACAAAAAACATAGTAATTCTAATGCATTTGTTGGGTTACTCAATGGAGAATATGTGATCTCTAAAAACAGCGGCACCATCATATTATTGGATCATATGACTATCAATGGGTCCTTCATGTCCCCCAATTTCAAGTCAATTTATTATCTGAGAGCAAGTTAACTCATGGATTGAATTGCATTGTGGCTTTCTTTCCTGATTGTTGTATTGTGCAGGATGTGGCTACAAAGAAGATGAATGGCCGGTGCAACCTTATTAATGGCCTCTACTATCTTCAAGCAGCCACCAATCCCCATCTTGCTCACCATATCCATCATATCTCAACAATTTGGCATCAGCGTTTGGGCCACTCGTCCTCTGCACCACTCCAACATTTATCTAAAATTCATTTCGACATTGTTTTTTTATAACAAGCATTTTTATGATATTTGTCCTTTGTCAAATGATACTTGTTTAAATTTCCCTTCAACTCATTTGAATAAAACTCATGCACCATTTTATCTAATTCATTGTGGCGTTTGGGGACCACACAAAATTCATACACACATAGGGGCTCACTATTTTTAACTATTGTAGATGGTTTTTCCCGGTACACTTGGGTTCATCTTATGGATTTTAAATCCGACACCGAATCCGTTTTGTGTTTTTTTTTTTCTTGGGTCAAAATTCAATTCAACTTACCCATTAAATCACTTCGGGCTCACAATGGTGCTGAGTTTCTTTCCTCCAAACGTTTTTCACAGACCCACTTTCAACATTCTTATCCTTACACTCTACAACAAAACGGTGTAGTGGAACGAAAACAACATCACCTTTTAAATGTCGGACATGCTCTTCGTTTCCAAGCCAATATTCCTTTATATTTTTTTTTTAGGGGTGGGGGGGAGAGGGTAAGTATTCAAACGGCTTGTTATTTCATTAATCGCTTACCACACCCACCTTCTACCATAAAAGCCCCTATGAACCATTGCACCAACAACCTCCTGATTATTCCCATTTGCGATTTTTCAGTTGTCTTTGCTATGCCACTAACCTCCTTCCTCAACACAAATTTGATACCCACGATCATAAATGCATTTTTTTCGGGTACCCACTTCGACAAAAAAGTTACTACCTACTTTGACAGGACTCGTCCCAATCCCCTTGGATTATCGTGGGACGTGTCTACTCTCATTTAACACCGCGTGTTAGACCAGGGATAAACTCGTCACCCACTCGGGGTCCATCAGAGTACGTCAGGATCGGCGGTGGCATGTGATGTCTCTATCTCTGCCACAACCCACATCCGCTACCAACAACCTGAAGGGTATTAAAACCATAAAAATTGTGAGTGGAAAAAAAACTGTAATGACTCGTCCCGAATTCCGGGATTAAATTAGTGACTAATCTTGATTAGTGTGGTTGATTAGTGATTAGTAGAGCGAAATCGGACAAAATGTGCAAAATGACCTTTTTGCCCTTGGTCGTGGGCAAATTGTTGACTTTTTTATCGGACGGTCAAATGGACTTTGACCGATGACCGTGACGTAGTTTAGGATGTCATGAGTTCATAGACAGGTGGCACGTTCGATTCCGACATTCGAGGAGAAAGTTATGATGTTCGGAAGTCGAGGGGCATTTTGGTAATTTGGCGAAAGTGGGGCCAAATGTTGACTTTTGACCCGGGAGGTCCGATTGACGAGGGCCAAGGACCGTTACGTAGGTCTCGTCGATACAAATCCAATGACAGGCGGCATGCCGAAATCGGAGTTTCGACGATGAAGTTATGGTCACGGGAACGAATTAACGAACCGAGGCTCCGATTAAAATAATATTATAATATTGAATGGTGACCGTTGATGTGGCTGCTTGGATGAGTGACAAGTGTCACCCATCCCCTGATTTAAGCCCTAAAATCTGATCCATGTCTCCCTCCTAACATCATCATTACTACATCATCATCACCATTAACCTTAATTAAATCCCCATTATGCCTTCTCTGTGTTCTTGTTTGAACCGTGAACAACAGAGGGCAAATTCCCCTCTCACCATCATTCCCTTCCATAGCTGACCTTGTGAGTGGGAAGTTGAGAGACTTGAGGACTGAATCTAACTGAGAGAAACACGAGAGACAGAGAGTGGGGGGCTGGAAGCAAAATCGAAAATTGAGTTTTGGGAGGGAAATTCGAATTTCAAGCCCTGGGCTCTGAGGATCGCAATTGATCTCAATTCGAGCTTTCTGGAAGTTCTACGATCAGAATCGTCAAAAGAACGAAGGTGATTGGCCACCAATTGGCTCTGAACGGGCCTGGTAGCAGAGAGCTTGAGTCGAGGTTGAGTCGTGATCGTGGGATGATCAAAAGATGTAATTGATGTGGGGAAACAGTTTCCCATGGTCCATTGATGCTTTTGGGTGAATCAATTGGAAGAAACCAGTAGCCATTGACGGAATTCGATGAATGAACAGTACCTGGGTGTTCTTCATTGTTCATCGTGAAATCGTTGGAATTTAGGTAGGTGATCGTGTAATTGAGTTTACAGACCTTAAATTGAACTTAAAATGAAGCTAACTAAATGATCAATTGAAGTAATTAAGGCTGAATTGATAGAGAACTGATCGGGTCTGTTCGCGGGTTGCAGGATCCGTTTTACAGTTAAACGGGTTGGGACGATGACACTGTAGCAAGCGCGTGGGTTTCACGCGCAGCCACTCACGGCGGCGCGTGGGTTTCACGCGCAGCCACTCACGGCGGTGCGTGACGGCGCGTGGACACGAATCTCGAGGTGAGGTCAACATGACTTCTGTCCTATTTAATGTAACGAACATTTTGGGATTGGTTTCGTGTCGATCGGACACCGTCTCGATATTGTTCGGGACGTCCGAAGGTTTTAAATCGAGTTTAAAAATAGTTAAAAATTCGGAAAAATTTCGGGACTTTAATAAAATGTTAATGAAGAGGTTAGTGACCCTATAATGTGATTTGGACAAGATTGGGAGTCCCGGTGATAGTGGTGTGGCCCGGGAGGGCCTATGGCACGCATATCGAGGCGTATTGTTAAACGGTCTGTGAGTGGACTTTCGTTTTATAAATTCTATGCATGCTTAACTTTTTTATATGGATTATGATTGTGATGGTATGTTGTTGATTTGGATGTTGGTAAATTATACGGTTTCGCGTATTTCGAGGCGATTTACGTGCTTGCACGTAAATCGAGGTTTTCCAATTTTGCACGGATTTTCCATGTTTGTGGTCTTGGATAAGATTTGATGAAATGATTTGAAAATTGGAAAGATAAACCCGGGCTTGAGGCCCACTTGTTTGGAAACCTCGGACTTGGAGTCCAATTGAGTTACGTAATCGGGAAAGGGGTCCATTTGCTTTATGAAATCGGGCTAGGGGCCCAGTTGTTTATGAAAACGGGCTAAGACCCATTTGAGTGATATTATCGTGCCAGGGGCCCAGTTGATTTACGAATTAGGGCCCAGTGGTTTATAAAATCGGGTCGTGGGCCACTGGTTACAAAATCGGACATGAGGCCCAATTGGGTTATAAATGTGATGTCGGGTCTGGGACCCTATGTTAATAAATGTGATTTCGGGTAAGGGACCCTAAATGGAATTGTAATGTTTTATGGAGATTTCGGGCATGGGCCATTGTAATGTTGTGAAATGATTTAATAAAACTATTTTCCATATACCATCTGGATACAAGGATATATGATGGTCTCCTCCAGGTGTCTGGGACACTGGGGAAGTCACGGTGCATTGCCTGCGAGGGGTCATTGTACGGAGTTACCGGACCGTATAATGACTCAAGAGTAGGATTGCTATGATTGACGTCTGAGACGTCAGACATCTGTGATGTCAAAGATATTGACCCGGAGAGACCCCGGGCAGCACGCGTCGCTTATTAGACCGTGAGATATGACGTCTGGGACGTCAAGCGTCTGGGACGCTAAGCATCTGGGATGCTGGTTATGGTAATGTGGTAAATATGGATTAATGAATCTATGAAATGGCTTTTCGGTTGAATTTATGTTTATGGCTTTGGGCGATGGCCCACATGGTTTTGTATGTCTGAATGTTGTATTCCACAGTTTTGGGCTGAGTTCCCACACTTGGTTTTGAGTTAACGGTTTTTGGGCTAAGGCCCTAATGGCTTGGTTAAACAAACGTTTTGGTTACTGGTTTTCGTGGCATGCATACGTTTTTATTGGAGGGCATAAATGTCTTATAAATGTGTTTAATGAACTTAATGATTTTCGTCCACTCACAGCTTTTATTGGTTTTAATGCCTTTCAGGTTGATACGGATGCGACTGCAGCAGAGACTGGGACATTGCACGCCTCCTCTAACGATCTTTGCGCACTCTGGAAGCCCCGTTTGGGCAGTGACTTTTGGTTATCCTTTGTCTGACACCTCTTGTTGGACGGGAGCATGGCACATTCCATAGTAATCCCGGGTGGATTGGGATGGGTCCTGTCAACTTGGTATCAGAGCAGGGTTGCTCTTTTTGTGCGCGCAGATCGAGGGTGTGATGTCTCTTTGCGCTGCAAGTCATTATCAACCTGATAAATAGTTTTTGGGTTTTAATCGCGGATAGAGTGTGTTTGGCCCGATACGCCGTGCGTTAATGTGATTCGACCCAAGTGGGGTTGTATGTGATGAACTGGTAATGTGGGACCGTCGGTTCTGTCATGTGATATTCGATTGTTGTGCTGCTAGGTGCAGCTAGGTTCGGGGAACCTCATTTGAGTAATGGTCTAAAATGTGAACCCTAGTGGTGGTTTCTAGTGTGAGGGATGTTGGTACATCGGAGTTGGCCGATGACCTTAGTGGTGGAACCCACATTGAGTTGATGATAGGACTGGATTTGACGTCTATACGATGTCTAGACCGCGGGGTCGGTCAAGTGGTGGATTTTATATTATAGAGAGCAGTTGGGTTCAGTGGAACCATAGGGTGTGATTGTGGACCCTAGTATATGATGGATTAAAAAGGTAAACCTTAATTGTGACTAGTAGATGAGAACTTGTGCTACGAAGAGCGGTTGAGGTCATGGATGACCATGTGGATGACTCTAGTGAGTCTAGTCGGAACGATGGGATTCGATCCATGGGTACGATATGAGATAAATTATGGAATCCCGAGTTAGATCGGGTATTAGTGTGATGTGTGGATACGGATCTCGATAGCAATGACCGTTGGTCGGTAGTCATGTGGAGATGACTGGCTATCGAGGGTATTTAGTGTGGTTACAATACTTGAGGATCAGGGGACGTTCAGGGAATGTTCATTATCCTGATGCGGGTTGTCAGAATGGTGGTACCCATAGTTGTGGGGTACGAGTAGAGGTACGGGATCGTCGTTCGGTATGAGCGGAGATCCAGGGTTGTCATATTTGCACCCGGTGTGCAAGTATGGATGTTGGTGTGTTGATACTTTTGTGCCGATACTAGTATGGATGCCTGTGTGCTGATACGAGTGTTGGTGCTGGTACTAGCGCTGGTGCTAGTGTCGGTGATTGTGATGAGGATGAATCACGAGTTGGGGCGTGACTCTGTCATGATGGACATATGTTCGGTATTTGAGATTTGGTAGTGGTTGAGTGATGGACTGGATGGGATCCAGTTGAGATTGTGATGTGTTGGGATCAGTCCCGATAGTGGTAAAATGACAACTGATGAGTGGATAAAAAGGTATGATTGAGACTTGAGTAATATTGGGATGACGTCCCCTACGTCATGAGAATTAGTGGATTTGGAGAGTTGTTAGCAACTCCGAGGTTGGTGCGATTGTATGTTTCTAATATCTCCAGAAAGGACAAGGAAATGATTGGAATTGGAAAAGACGAGAAAAACCATTGGTGGCATGGATGTGGGGATTTGTAATTGAGAACTTGGAAAACCGAGTGTTGAACCGTAAAGGTTGGGATGTACGAACGGAATAATAACGGATTGATTGTGGACACGTGGTTGTCCAAGTGAGTTGAGGATGTGGGAAGTCCAGTGGTTGGACTTGACATCTCATTGGGAGCATGTCTGTTTCCAACACAGTTGGAACCTTAGTTTCGAGGAGAGTTGTAATTGTGGGACAAGAGGAGTGCTCGTTTCTGCATTAGTGATGGGTATTCTGGAGTCATTGGGGTTGACTTCTTATTTTCTACCCTGGCAGACGTTGGTTGTAGTTACCAGTACGTTGAGTGTGTATTGGTTGGTGGGCCCATGTGTGTTTTAGGGTCATCAGGAGGAGTTGCGTATTCAAAATTAGGTAAACGAGATTTCTCATTTTCTGCTTGGTGACAGACGATGTTGGGTTACATGGCATGGTGAGTACAACGAGTTTTGTTTGCATCCACGTAGGATAAGTATTGACGTCATCATTTTGGATCATCCTTGGTTTTTCCTAGGTGGAATGACAAGGATAGATACGAACTTGGGTATGTCAATCGTGCATGACGGGACTGAACTTGTTTTCGAAGTGGAGCTCGTATGGTTTATTACTTGAGCGAGTAGGTTTTCGATGTGATCGGATTTTGTCAACCTTAGACGTGTGGAGTTTGGATTAGCTTCCCTATGAAGTCAATCGAGTGTATTGGGCAGGTGACCGATAGGTTCGGTTTTGGGTGTGTCTTGGTAGACGTGAATGAGATTTCGGGTTTTGGAATCAAATTTCCGAGTGACGATTCAGGATTCGATTTTGGAACTTGAAAATGGATTACCGGATTTGGGTACGGAATGATTATTCCAAATGCTAGCTTACGGAGTAATGATTTCGGATTCGGATTTGGAAATGGATTGAAAATGTGATGTCTGGGTTTGGATTCGGGATTTCTTACGAAATTACGGATTCGGATTCGAAATTGGAACTAGATGATGGGTGGAGTTTCGATTTGTCTCATGCTGGATTGGGCAAATGTACTCCATTATTAGAACGTGTTTGGCTATGACCTTGGTGGTTGTAGTCTGGTTGATGGGTTGTACCCGAGGTGTGTCGGTGAGCGTATTGGTAGTCGGATTGGTTCCGATACCATTGGATTAGTCGTGGACTGAACATTTCTATGCAATGGGTCATGGTATATCCGATGAGTATAATTACACACGAGTCGGGTGAAATTTCGGTAAGTGTATATTTAAGTCAAGTAAGTTGGTGGATTGTGTAGCCACGAGTGAGTCTAGCGTCAGTTTTCGACTGACAACTGCCGAATGGTGACAGATTGTCGGGATGTGTCAACGTAGATTGTTGAGTGAGGTCTGATGACTCCTAGTGGGAGTAAATACCAGGATAGATTGGTGAGTGGGAAAGGAACCGTCGAGTTGTTGCGTCAACAAGAGGGTAGATTGGACAAGTGGTGTCAATTCGAAACAGGTAGTTTCAGTCATTCGACGGGGTCGAATGTAGTCAATGCGTTATGAGTACTAGTGGTAAGTTTGGGTGCAGTTTGTTCTGATTAGTTGGTGTACGGGTGTACACGTGTTGCGAGGTCGATTCCACTTTCCACGGGGTGTTTGTGGAATCAGGGTAGTAGAGTTCCGAGAATGAAACTAATTAAAGGGGGAAGAACGTTTGAGTTTAGATCAGTTGGAATTTCGAGGACGAAATTAATTAAGGAGGGAAGGTTGTAACGACCCGTCCCGAATTCCGGGATTAGATTAGTGACTAATCTTGATTAGTGTGGTTGATCAGTGATTAGTAGGGCGAAATCGGACAAAATGTGCAAAATGACCGTTTTGCCCTTAGTCGTGGGCAAAATGTTGACTTTTTGATCGGGCGGTCAAATGGACTTTGACCGATGACCGTGAGGTAGTTCAGGACGTCACGAGTTTATAGACAGGTGGCACGTTCGATTTCGACATTCGAGGAGAAAGTTATGATGTTCGGAAGTCGAGGGGCATTTTGGTAATTTGGCGGAAGTGGGGCCAAATGTTGACTTTTGACCCGAGAGGTCCGATGGATGAGGGCCAAGGACCGTTACGTAGGTCTCGTCGATACGAATCCAATAACAGACGGCATGCCGAAATCGGAGTTTCGACGACGAATTTATGGTCACGGGAACGAATTAACGAACCGAGACTCCGATTAAAATAATATTATAATATTGAATGGTGACCGTTGATGTGGCTGCTTGGATGAGTGACAAGTGTCACCCATCCCCTGATTTAAGCCTTAAAATCGGATCCATGTCTCCCTCCCAACATCATCATTACTACATCATCATCACCATTAACCTTAATTAAATCCCCATTATGCCTTCTCTGTGTTCTTGTTTGAACCGTGAACAACAGAGGGAAAATTCCCCTCTCACCATCATTCCCTTCCATAGCTGACCTTGTGAGTGGGAAATTGAGAGACTTGAGGACTGAATCTAACTGAGAGAAACACGAGAGACAGAGAGTGGGGGCTGGAAGCAAAATCGAAAAATTGAGTTTTGGGAGGGAAATTCGAATTTCAAGCCCTGGGCTCTGAGGATCGCAATTGAGCTCAATTCGAGCTTTCTGGAAGTTATACGATCAGAATCGTCAAAAGAACGAAGGGAATTGGCCACCAATTGGCTCTGAACGAGCCTGGTAGCAGAGAGCTTGAGTCGAGGTTGAGTCGTGATCGTGGGATGATCAAACGATGTAATTGATGTGGGGAAACAGTTTCCCATGGTCCATTGATGCTTTTGGGTGAATCAATTGGAAGAAACCAGTAGCCATTGACGGAATTCGATGAATGAACAGTACCTGGGTGTTCTTCATTGTTCATCGTGAAATCGTTGGAATTTAGGTAAGTGATCGTGTAATTGAGTTTACAGACCTTAAATTGAACTTAAAACGAAGCTAACTGAATGACCAATTGAAGTAATTAAGGCTGAATTGATAGAGAACTGATCGGGTCTGTTTGCGGGTTGCAGGATCCGTTTTACAGTTAAACGGGTTGGGACGATGACACTGTAGCAGGCGCGTGGGTTTCACGTGCAGCCACTCACGGCGGCGCGTGACGGCGCGTGGACATGAATCTCGAGGTGAGGTCAACTTGACTTCTGTCCTATTTAATGTAACGAACATTTTGGGATTGGTTTCGTGTCGATCAGGCACCGTCTCGATATTGTTCGAGACGTCCGAAGGTTTTAAATCGAGTTTAAAAATAGTTAAAAATTCGGGAAAATTACGGGACTTTAATAGGATGTTAATGAAGAGGTTAGTGACCCTCTAATACGATTTGGACAGGATTGGGCGTCCCGGTGATAGTGGTGTGACCCGGGAGGGCCTATGGCACGCGTATCGAGGTGTATCGTTTAACGGTCTGTGAAAGGACTTTGGTTTTATAAAATCTATGCATGCTTAACTGTTTTATATGGATTATGATTGTGATGGTATGTTGTTGATTTGGATGTTGGTAAATTATACAGTTTCACATATTTCGAGGCGATTTACGTGCTTGCACGTAAATCGAGATTTTTCGGTTTGCACGGATTTTCCATATTTATGGTCTTGGATAAGATTTGATGAAATGATTTGAAAATTGGAAAGATAAACCCGGGCTTGAGGCCCACTTGTTTGGAAACCTCGGACTTGGAGTCCAATTGAGTTACGTAATCGGGCCAGGGGTCCAATTGCTTTATGAAATCGGGCTAGGGGCACAGTTGTTTATGAAAACGAGCTAAGACCCATTTGAGTGATATTATCGGGCCAGGGGCCCAGTTGATTTACGAATTAGGGTCATGGGCCCAGTGCTTTATAAAATCGGGTCGTGGGCCCAGTGGTTACAAAATCGGGCATGAGGCCCAGTTGGATTATAAATGTGATGTCGGGTCTAGGGCCCTATGTTAATAAATGTGATGTCGGGTCTGGCACCCTATGTTAATAAATGTGATTTCGGGTCTGGGACCCTATGTTAATAAATGTGATTTCGGGTCAGGGACCCTAAATGGAATTGTAATGTCTTATGGAGATTTCGGGTAGGGCCCATTGTAATGTTGTGAAATGATTTAATAAAACTATTTTCCATATACCATATGGATACAAGGATATATGATGGTCTCCTCCAGGTGTCTGGGACATTGGGGAAATCACGGTGCATTGCCTGCGAGGGGTCATTGTACGGAGTTACCGGACCGTATAATGACTCAGGAGTAGGATTGCTATGATTGACGTCTGGGACGTCAGACATCTGTGATGTCAAAGATATTGACCCGGAGAGACCCCGGGCAGCACGCGTCGCTTATTATACCGTGAGATATGACGTCTGGGACGTCAAGCGTCTGGGACGCTAAGCATCTGGGATGCTGGTGATGGTAATGTGGTAAATATGGATTAATGAATCTATGAAATGTCTTTTCGGTTGAATTTATGTTTATGGCTTTGGGCGGTGGCCCACATGTTTTTGTATGTCTGAATGTGGTATTCCTTAGTTTTGGGCTGAGTTACCACACTTGGTTTTGAGTTAACGGTTTTTGGGCTAAGGCCCTAATGGCTTGGTTGAACAAACTTTTTGGTTATTGGTTTTCGTGGCATTCATACGTTTTTATTGGAGGGCATAAATGTCTTATAAATGTGTTTAATGAACTTAATGATTTTCGTCCACTCACAGCTTTTATTGGTTTTAATGCCCTTCAGGTTGATACGGATGCGACTGCAGCAGAGACTGGGGCGTTGCACTCCTCCTCCATCGATCCTTGTGCACTCTGGAAGCCCCGTTTGGGCAATGACTTTTGGTTATCCTTTGTCTGACACCTCTTATTGGACGGGAGCAGGGTACATTCCACAGTAATCCCGGGCACATTCCACATTCCACAGAGTGAAAACTGCTTCTCAAACGAAGCCATTAACTCTGTAGGGTCTCAGTCCAAAATCAATTCAAAGAAAACCAGAGCGACAACCAGGCTGTCCAACCAATCTTAGTGAAACAAAATATACTTACATATACGTATTTAACCCATCCTCGGAATCTCATATGACCAATCACTTCCGTCACGATTTCTCTACAGTGTGCGCACTACTCGGGTTTCATCTCCGAGTCTACCCCTAGATCTACGACGACTGGGAGGACCTGTCTCCGAACCCTGTCCGAGACTATATAATATCTCTCACTCCTGGGCATGTGCTCCCTCTTTGAGCCACTCATCCCAGGTAGTGAATCATGACACTCTAGGATCATCGACGTCTGGAGGAGACTACTCATACGGGAAGGCATATACATATAAGTGTGAAAGCATTCATCTTGTTCAAATCATAGTACAACTGGGACTCAAGCCCATTTAAATTCTTACGCTCTGGCATGTATAACATGAAAACTTTATTATCAATTCTACAAGAATTTTTATGTAACACTAAAACAAAAGATTGATTTTTCATGAATGGATAAGGGTAAACAGTCCTAGACTACCGTTGTGAGGAAAAACCCTCTACATCAAAAAGTTTATGTTGGGCTTCAAGGGTTCCAATTAGGAATCTACAGGAATTGTATCAGGACCCGACCCAAATCTCCCGAGATTAACGTGGGACATGCCTGCTCCCGTTTGACACCACGTGTCAGACTAGGGATAATTCCAGTCTCAGCCCACTCGGGGCTTCCAGAGTGCGCCAGGATCAGATGAGGAGTGTGATGTCTCGGTCACTACTACAGCCCGCATCCGCGATCAACGTGAAGGGCTTTAAAAATCATTAAAAGCTGTGAGTGGACAAAACAAGGAATTTAATAAAACACATTTCACAAAAAGACATTTATGCCCTTCACTAAAAAGCATGCATGCATTCAAAAACCATTTCTCAAAACATTCATTAGGGCCTTGGCCCAAAATCCAAATCAAGGAAACCCATCACGAGTCTCATTTCAAATCATAAAACACATGGTCTCAGCCCAAATCCAATACTCGTGGGTCTAAGCCCAAAATCATTCCTAGTGAAATCTCCTACTCATATACATATATACATATATAACCCATCTTGGACATTCTCTGATGTCTAATCAATACCCATCAAGATTTATCTATAAGTATTCATACTACTCGGGGTCTCATCTCCGAGTCTACCCCCAAGAACTACGACGTTTGGGAGGATCTGTCCAAAGTTCAGGATCTACGACGTCTGGAGGACTGTCTCTGGACCAATTCTGAGACTATATCAGATCTCTCACTCCTAGAATGTGCTCCCTCTTGGAGTCACTCATTCCAGGTAGTGGATCGTAACTCTCCAGGATCTACAACGTCTGGAGGAGACATATCCGCTCTATATAGGAGGGTATATACAGACAAGTGAAAACATTCCTTTCTTTCAAACCATAGTTCAACTGGGTCTCATACCCGAGTATCTCAATAGGATTCCTCAAATCCGATTCAAATCCAATCCCACATGCCTCAGCCTAAATCCATATTTCAATGGGGTCTCAAATCTAAATTCTCATTTCATAAACCACAACTAGGACTCAAGCCCGATACCATAATAACGGGGCCTCAAGCCCGATATAACAACTAATGACAGGACCCGTCCCAATCAAACCGGGATTTACACGGGACGACCCTGCTCCCGTCTGACACGAAATGTCAAACAAGGGAAATTTCCAACCTTTGCCCTCTCGGGCTATCAGAGTACGCCAGGATCCGGAGGAGGTATGTGATATTTCGGTCTCTGCTACAGTCCCCATCCGGTGTCAACCTGAAGGGCAGTCAAAACATTTAAAAGCTGCGAGTGGACAAACCAAAGAGTTTATAAAAAAAATTCATAAGAACATTTGTACCCTTTACTAAAAAGAATGCACGCATTCGAAAACCATTTATCAAACAATTCATTAGGGCCTTAGCCCAAAATCGTAAATGAAACTGAATGCACGGGCCACTGCCCAAATCCATAACCGAAAGAACCATAGAGAACCTACGGGCCACTGCCCAAATCCATGTGGGACTCAGCCCAAAACCTGTGAACATCACATATCATATATCATACATACATATAATCACACAACCAATCCTGTCACGGTTTCCAAAGCTACGCGTGTGCTACCTGGGTTCTCAAACCCAAGTCTCTCAGGGTCCAAGGTCAATATTCGTAGACCAATGACCATCCCTAAGGTTATGATCCAAGCCTTCCTAAGAGTAAGGAACCCAACGGGGGCGTCTCCACTCAGTCAGTGCTCCGTGACTACTCCGGGGTCCACCCAGGCCAACGACCTTCCCCGGAGGAGACAATCCAAGTAAAGGAAGGTATATGAATATATATATATAACGAAATCATCCTTAAAACCATTCAACGAATTCATGCCTGGTCCCCATGAACTGTCATGAATTATATAAAAAAAAACCTTTCAAGGGTTCATGCCCGGTCCCCATAAACTGCCATGAACCTGGAAATCCATTTAGGGTCCCCGACCCGAAATCATAAATCTAATGTAACTTGGTCTCGTGCCCGAACACATGACTCAACTGGGATCGTGCCTGATATCTCAGGGTCAGTCACGACTCCTATTGTAGTGATGTGTGCAACCATCCATCCAGGATCGCCCTCAAAATCCTGGTATGTCGCCGTGAACGAATCAACCGACGTGACCACCACAAGATCATGGTGCACTCATCAGCGATCGATATCCTGAACCATCATTACTTCGAAGACGAGCCTCCATCGGCTGCCCGACAACGAATCGTGCGTCGTTACCTCTCCGGAAAGAACACATCCCAATCTAGAGGTAAGCGTCGTATCGTCGGTCTCCGTGCACATAGCACTCGCTGCAACCACGATTCAGACCCGTAGGTCATAAATAAAGCCACAAGCCTGAGACAAAACCAAATGGGCCTCATGCCCGAGTTTATCCTTTTGAAATCCAAAACCATTTCAAATAACCCAAAAAAGAAAGTACAAACCAGTATCGGCACCATATAAGGCCTAAACCTCGAAATACGTGCCAATACGTAACCACACAAAAATGCACTCATGGCATCACCACACAAGTATTAAAACATATAATAAACATTTATGCATGCACCAATTTAGAAAACAAGGTCCACTCAGAGACCGTCCGAGCTACCGCCTCGATATGCGTGCCATACGGCTCTCCCGAGCCAATCGTCGTCACCATGACTCCTAAACCTGTCCAAATCACTTTAAAGGGTTACTAACTACCTTATTAACCTCTCACTAAAGCCCCGTAATTTTCCCGAATTTTTAACTATTTTTAAAGTCGATCCTAAACCTTCGGACACCCCGAAATCTTTCGAAACGATGTCTGATCGACACGAAACCAGTCCCAAAATGTTCGTTACATCGAATAGATGATTTCACATGTTGGAAGTTTCCCCATCGGACCCACCACGCGCCCCCACGCTCCGCCGCAAGTAGCTGCGCGTGAAGCCCACGCGCGGTGCTACAGTGTCATCGTCAAGCTTAGGTGAACCCTGTTCACCTGGTTTCCCAGTTCGACTGATTTGGCCGGTTCTCAACCATTATCCAACCGTTTTCCATTCTTTTGATTCCTAAAGTTTCCTAATCTCCTCCCTTAACATTTTACCTCCTTAAAACTCAAGAAAAACAACTGAAACAAACCTTCAAAGATCAGCCATGGCAATGGTGTAAGGACCCGTCCCGAAAATTAGTGTAGATTGTCGATTTTGCCCCTGGTTGGGCAAATAGTTGACTTTTAGTTTGCGTGGTCAATTGGGTATTGACCAGTGACCGTGACGTGGTTCGGGACGTCACGACTCCGTAGACAGGTGGCACGCCCGATTCCGACATCAGAGGAGGGAGTTCTGATGTTCGGAAGGTTGAGGGCATTACCGTAATTTGGTTAAACTAGGGGGAAAGAGTTGACTTTTTGTACGATTGGGTTTTTACACGTTGACCTAGGATCGTTAGGTAGATCTCGTCGTCCTGAGTTCAACGACAAGCAGCAGGTGTTCATCGGACCTAGGATGCGTAAGTTACGGGTCTCGAAAGGTAGTGGCACAATCGTAAATTTGGACTCAAAGGAAGGGCATTTTGGTCTTTTGCACCTTGGGAATTGTACAACAGGATTGGGACAGGTGTACAGATGGGATTGAGATATTTTGAGTTGGGCTGAGGGGATTGTGGCACGTGTAAGAGGGCTAGAGGTTTCCAGGATTTTTCACGGTTTAAATTAAACGGTTTGTGTCGTGTGTGCCCGTGTGTGTGTTCGAACAAGTGAGAAGCAAAGAGTGAGATTGAGAGAAAATTGGACATTGATCGTGAGTGTTTGTGTGTTTTGGCGAATGAATGAGTGCCTAGATACTGAGTGAGAGCTTGTGAGTGAGTTGTGAGGAAACTGGTGTGTGTGCGGGGTGAGGTCTCAGGAGAAATCAGGAAAACAGAGAGATGCTGAGGGAAATTGGTGGTGGTGTGGCCGTGTGCTGATCGACTGGATTCGAAGGGGAGCTGGGACGACTCTGTGGACTCCAGGGAACACGGCGACGAGCACGGTGGTGGACGGCTGCAGGTACTTCCTCATTCCTTTTCAATTGCTCTGTTTTGCCGTGATTTTCAAACGGGAAGTCGTGGACTTAGGGACTGAGTCGAGGGATTTGGTGAGTTGGGTGAGCTTTAGGAGGTTCCTAGGAGTCGCCTAAGGTGGTTGCCGTGACGGGGGAGGACTTGGGTGGACGGATTGAAAAACAGAGTTTTGGGGAGGTTTGATTTCGAGCTTGAGACGATGGGTAGGAGGCTGTGTCGAGGTGTTAGAGCGAGGGGAATAGGTTTCTTAGGACTTGACGAAGAGGCTGGTGAAGAGAGGGAAAAAAACGGTGAAGGAACGGCGGAGAACCGGGTGCACCGGTTCAGACCGGTTCGCCCAAGGAAGACGACGATGAACAGTGTCTGGGTGCAGGGGCGTGGGGGCGCGTGCAGCTGTTTCCGGTGAAGAGTCCAACTGAGTTTTTGTTCTAAATGTCATAACGAATCCATTGGAATAGGTTTCGGGTTATTCGGACGTTGTTTCGGGTTAGTTCTGCGGGATCGAAGGTTTAGGGTCCCGTTTAAAGTACGCTTAGAAGTTCGGGAAAGTTATGGGATTTGAGTAGGACTCTTGTGAAGTAGTTAGTAACCTCGTTATGGACTTTGGACAGGTTCGGGAAAGCCTAGGGTAGCTGAATGTGATTTGAGGCAACGTTGGAATGGTCTGTGAGTGGATTTTGCTTTCTAACTCTTGATGCATGCATATATGTTTTTATATGTTTTCCATACTTGATTCTATGATTTGATTTATGATTGTGACGGTTTGCGGGTTATGCACGTTTTTCAAGGAAATTACGGTAATTCACGTTTTACGAGATTTTGTTAGATAATGTGATTTGAACCTAGTTTAATGATTTGATTTTGGGATTCGAAATACGATTTGATTTCAAAAGAAAGTAAAGGATTTTGGAAAGTGATTTCGGGCTTAGAGGCCCAGTCCAAAAGTGGTTTTAAGAAAGGTGATTTCGGGTTTTTGAATCGGAATTCAGGATGACGATTCGGGATTCGATTAGGGACTTGAAGTGGAATTCCGGGTTTGGGTTCGGAATGGTTATTCCGGATGCCGGCTTACGGAATGATGGTTGCAGACTCGGATCTGGAAATGAGAAGGAAATGGATATGAGTTCTGGATTTGGATTCGGAATTACGGTTCTGGATGCCGGAAGGGCATCAGACCAGTGATTTCGGATTCGGGTTTGGATATGTAAATGGAAAATGGTTTTCAAATGGTTTTGGATTGGATTTGCTGGATCTGGATATGGGGTTTAATGTCAGGACCCGTCCCAAATATCACCTCGATACCCGGGACGAACCCTGCTCCCGTCTGACAATCACACTTAAAGTACCAAAATAACCTTAATACCACTATAAGTATAACTATCAGACGAAAGAGTAAATATATACAACTGTCAGTCAGAGCATAGTTCGAAAAAATGGGCACAAAAATCCTACAATGCTAGTCTCGCAACGGAAAAACGTCAAAAGCTCTTTGCCTCGATATCTGCCTCAACATTCACCCCAGCACTATCACCACGGCCTGGAGGGAAAATTTAAAACCAAAAGTGTGAGTGGACTAGAATAAATAAAAGTTTCAAAAACCAGTTTATCATCAAATCAAAGTTAAGGAAAAATAATAATATTTTTTCCCTCCGTTTTAAAAACAGGCATGCCCAACTAAGTATTAGAAAATCATAACATGAAACATCATAAGAAACAGAAACACTATAAAACGGATAAAGAAATCATAGCATGGATATCAGAAAACCGTAGCATAAACTATGAACATCAAATCATCATTTCCGATTAAACCTGCTGGACCTATCCGAGTCTTTAAACTCAACCAGGCCTCAAATATAAGTCCGAGTCTTTAAACTCCCGAGTCTTTAAACTCAACAGGCCTATGGGGGTAATATCGTAAATATCCGAGTCTTTAAACTCCCGAGTTTTTAAACTCAATCCGGGCCCGTCCCCCGTCAAATCAATATCCGGGTCTTTAAACCCATATCCAGATCCAGCAAATCCAATCCAAATTCAGTGTAAAACCAATTCGAAATCCAACGCCAAACTCGAATTCGAAATCCCCGGTTCGAAGCCCTTCCAGCGTTCAGAACCAACATTCCGAACCCAAATCCGGAAATCCATTTTTATACCAAAAAACCACATGTAATCACAAATCATATTTCATAATCCATTTATCACCATCAGCAAACATTTATAAGTTGAAATCCTCAAATATGGCATCAAAGTCCGAAAACCAGTTTTTTCTCGAAAAATGTGCAAAATCCCGGAAATGTCTCGAAAAACGTGAAAGCAGATCAATCACATATAATCATCAACAAGAAGCATAAAAACACGTTTAATATCATAAATCATTAATAAAAACAGTTAGGCATGCTCGAAAGAAAGAAAAGGTCCACTCACAAATCAGAACGAGTCAATCGCGATCCATGCGCTCCTCGACCGTCTCGGGTGCCTCCCGTCCTGTCAATATGCACCAAATAGGGTCACAATCAGATCAAGGATACTAACCCTAATTTCCCCAATTTTTCGGGAATTTATTAATATTTTAATCTTAAACCCTAAACCGTCCGGATTCCCGAACAATCCCGTAACATTGTCCGCTTAACCCGAAAACCATACCAATGAACTCCTTAGGACATTTAGAACCAAAGCCATGTTGGAAGCTTGGCCGGAATCCTCCCCACGTGCCTCCACGCGCCGCCCAAAGTGGCTGCACGTGGGCCTCACCCGCCTGCTACAGTGCTTCTCCTTCCTCGAGTCACCCTGTTCAGCACAGTTGAACCGGCGTGACCGGCTCTCCTCCGTTTCTCCACCAATCCAGTCCAAACCAATCCCACTCTCTTCGTCCAGTCCCTAGCAACCTTCCCATGTCCTTACATCAAACAATCACGGCCTAAAACCCACCGTTCACGGCCTCGAAACAGACGGCCCGTGGCCCCTGTTTTGGCCACCGGCCGCCCAGGTCCTCCCCCGGCACGGCACCACAACCAAACGACTCCTGGGACCTCCAGGAGTCTCACCCTGACCTCCAAATCCCTCGACTCTAAGCCCAACTCGACGACTTTTGAATTGAATCTCACGGGAAAAACAGAGGAAGGAAGCTTACCCTTCGATTCAGTCTCCGCCGTGAGCACCGCCGCGTACCACGGTGCTTGTTGGGTTCCCTGTAACCTCCTGAGTCTCCTATTGGCTTGAATCGATCCACCACACGACACAACCACCGCCACAGTCCACCGTCTCTCTCTGTTTTCTCCAAAATCCAGCCGTCCACCGTTTAGCCTCCGTGCACGGTTGCTGCTCCAAAACGTGGTCAAAAGCTCACCCTCGTCTCTCTTTCACTCTCTCAGTTCACTCTTCACTCACTCACCCCCTGAATCAATCACTGTCTCTCCAATCTCTTCTCTCTGTTTTCTGTGTGTTCAAGCACGATTGCACGGTTGGCCTTGGACAAAATGTGGCCGTGCACACGATCGATCTTCCTAGAACCATCCAGTATCCCCCACGTGTCCATCACTCCATGGTTCAGCCAAAATATCCCTGCCACTTGCCCTTATCTGATTGGGCTGAGGGAAAAGACTAAAATACCCCTCATGCACAAATTACCATTTTACCCTCGTACTTTCCAGACCCGTAAATGTTTCGTCCGACGTCCGATGACAGCGTGCCGCCTGTCGTTGTACTCAGGACATCGAGACCTACCTAACGGTCCTCGGTCTATGTAAAAATCACAAGTCCACCAAAAAGTCAACATTTTCTTCATTTAATCAAATTTACGGTAACGCCCTCAATCTTCTGAACGTCATAACTTTTCCTCCGATTGTCCGAATCGAACCTGCCACCTGTCTATGGACTCGTGACGTCCTAAACTACGTCACGGTCAAGGGTCAACAGTCATCCAATCGGTAATTCAAAAATTCAACTTTTGGTCTACTATTCACAAGGGCAAAATCGTCCTTTATATACAAAACTTTTACAAAATTACATTTTTACCCTTCCCGAAGGTACGGGTTGTTACATTTAAAGACTTGGATATATTGATATTTCCCCCGTAGGCCTGTTGAGTTTAAAGACTCGGGAGTTTAAAGACTCGGATATTATTGAGGCTTGGATTGAGTTTAAAGACTCCGGAGTTTAAAGACTCGGATAGATCCAGAAGGTTCGATGGATGAAAATGTGTTGTGAATGTGTTTTGGATCTTACTGAGATGTGATGATGTGGTTTTCAGTAACGGTTTTTCGGTGGTTTTGGGCTGAGGCTTGGGATTTGAGAAAAGGAAAAATGTGTTTGGTTTTCATACGTGGTTTTATGACATGAAATTGATATGCATGCATTGGTTTTCAAAACGGAGGGTATAAATGTATGTGTTTTCTGATAACTGTTTTTGAACATAAACTTTATTTTTGTCCACTCACAGTCTTTTCGTGTTTTCGATACCCTCCAGGTTTTTGCGGTGCGGGCTGTTGGGTGAGAGACAGAGACATCACATGGACGTTCGACAGTAGACTCTGCGCACTCTAGAAAGATCGAAAGTTGTTGAGATGGTCGAACCGGAACTCCCTTGTCCGACATGCGTAAGTTAGACGGGAGCGGGGTTTAGCCCTTAATCCCGGGGGATTAGGGGTGTGTCCTGACAGATGGTCCCTGTAACTAGCTTCTGCCTTCGACTCCGCCCACTCTAGTCCTCGAATCCAGCACCACTCGACTCCCCTGAGTCCTAGAAACACGACCTAGATGAAAATGGAGAATGGTCACACACTAGCACTGACGATCATTATGGTGGTGAGGTGTGTTTGGGTGTGTTTGCTTGTTAGATGAAAATGGAGAATGGTCGGGAACGGTTTATGAAGGAACAAAGAAGAGATGATGATCAGTGAGAGAGAGGAATGGACGATGAGATGAAGAGATTAGATGAGAGATGGAGGCAGAGATGGAAGGATGAGTGGATTATAAATTAATTAAAAATACTAATATTTTATTATAACTCACCAATCACATCTTAGATCCACTAATTGGGGGTTTGGGCCAATGAGATGAGTGACACTTGTCACTCATCCATGGGTCCCACTTAAAATATCTGCACAATCAGAATAAGCCACCTCAACATTGCCTCGTAATACGTGTATAGTGAAATCAAACTTCCGTGACCCATAACTCTCCCGTTCGAAGTCTGATTTTAGCGTGCCGCCTGTCTATGGATTCGTATCGACTCCATCTACGTAACGGTCCTTGGCCCTCGGCCATCGGACCTCCCAGGTCAAAAGTCAACTATTTGCCCCTTTTAACCAAATTACCAAAGTACCCTTGAACGTCCAAATGTCATAACTTCTTCCTTGAATGTCGGAATCGAACGTGCCACCTGTCTTTAAACTCGCGAGGTCCCGAACTACGTCACAGTCATCGGTCAAATTCTATTGGACCGCCAGAATGAAAAGTCAACTTTTTGCCCACACCCAAGGGCAAAATAGTTATTTTGCATCGTTCGTCTGATTTCGCTTAACTAATCACTAATTAACCTCACTAATCCTGATTAGTCACTAATCTAAATTACATCATTAATTAATTAATTTCGTCTGATTAGTCACTAATCCTGGTTCGTTTGATTAGTCACAACCTTCCCTCATTAATTAATTTCGTCCTCGAAATTACATCTATCCTGAATCCACATCCACCTCGTGGAAATAATTCGATCTCACGATGCGTGTTCACTAGTACACCCACTAGTCAACAAAAAACTTATTCGTACTCAGACGTTCCACCAACACTCACGTCGCATCGACTACATTCATCGACTACGTTCGACCACGTCGAATGACAGTAATCGTACGTTCCGAACTGACACCACTTGTCAGATCTACCATTTCATTGGCACAACAACTCAGCGGTTCCTTACTCAATCACCAATCTCTCCTGACGTCTGCTCCCACTGGGAGTGACCAGACCACACTCAACGATCCACGTTGACACATCCGACAAACTGTCACCACTTGACAGTCGCTAGTCGAAAATTGACATTATACTCTCTTGTGGTTACTCTAACCACCAACTCACTCAACCTGAGTGTAACTGGACCCATCAGGAATACCATGACCTAATGCACTATATTCGATGTCCAGTTTACGTCCTCGACTAGGCACTAGGCACCATAAGTCTGCCCAGTATCGTACCCCGAACACGTACAAGGTATGTACATCTATCCAGCAATCAGCCTACAACAACAACGACGACTACGACAATAACAACAAGAACCTAGGTCGTAGCCAATCACGTTACAATCTTGGAGTCCAGTTGTCCAATCCAGTATTAGACAGATCAAACTCCAATCCATCGTCCATTTCCAAATCCGAATCCGAAATCATTATTCCGTAAGCTAGCACCCGGAATAATCATTCCGAACCCAAATCCAGAAATCCACTTTCAAGTTCCAAAATCGAATCCTGAATCGTCATCCTGAAATTCGATTCCAAAATCTGAAATCTCGTTCTCGTCTATCGAGACGCACCAATTCCGAACCTTTCGGTTACCTACTCAACGATTACTCATTACATTTGATTGACTTCATAGGGAAGCCAATCCCATCATCTGCACATCTCTAAGGATGACAAAATCTGACCTCGTCGGGCACTTACTCGCCCGAGTAATATACCTAGGAGATTTACCTCGAAAAGAAGTTCAGTCCCAACATCCTCAACTCAAACATCCAAGTAAGAGCGATAAACTCTCCACCTATCTGGACCATCAAGATCACGATCCAGATCCGACACTACGTTACCCGACCATAAACGTCACGATCCTCGATCGTCACGACGCCCAAAGTCCACAACATCACAATGCTGATCCACATCGCAATCCTAGTCCTTAACATCACAATCTCGATCCACCTAGGATCCCCACAAGCTCACTCAGCTAACAATCCGCCTGGAATTCGATCATAAGGTCTTACACCCTCATGAATCTTTCGTCTGTCACATCACTCCTCAACCAATTCCCACATCTAAACAGATTAGTCAACGACGAGACACGTCGAGACTGTGGGTTTTCTCCAATTACCTCATATCGATCCTTGGCATTCCACTTAGGAAAATCAAGAATGATCCAAGACGATGACTACAAAACTCATCCTACGTGAACGCAACCAAAACTTGCTGCACTCACCACGCCATGTAACCCAACATCTTCTGCCACCAAGCAGAAAGTGAGAAACTTCAATCACAACCTCTCTCGATTCCGAAGTTCCAACCATGTCGGAACCATGCTTAATTGTTTCTATTCCTGAGCTAGAAGTTCTCTTTCTCCGACCTTTCCGACATACGACGACTGTCAGTAACTACTATAATGACCCATTTTATTTCTTACAATCAAATTTCTCCACAAACAAGCCTACCCGAAGCTCAGGAGGTATGGTCAACTGCAGTCAACCATAACTAATCCGAAATGGACTCTCCAGTCCTCAGCTCATCTGGACACCATCCACGTGTTCGAGACCAGTCTAACTCACATACCAAGTTTGCATATCGGTTTACACCGTGTATGCACATCCAAAAGGATGTCAATTCATCCTAACGTGGTATACAGTTCGACTGAAGATTCACAACAGACTCCTGCTGTGATCTGCAGTCAAATCTCTGGATACCACCATAACCGACCAATCCTGACCAACTTTGACCAAATGGTCGCTAATCCCTATGACAATACTCGATCCTCGCATCTTAACTATTGATGGATCCAATCCAGTCCATCACTATCCGTGACCCACTCCCGGACCACAGATACCGAACAGATGCCCATCTCGACGGAGTCACATCCCGACTCGTGACTCATCGTCATCACAATCATCGGCACCAGCACCAGCACTAGTACCAGCACCATCGCCATCACCAGAACACAAGCATCAGCATCAGCATCTGCATCAAGTGTACGAAACAGACCACCTTGGATTTCCGTTTATACCGAACGATGATCCCGTACCTCTACTCGTATTGGAGGAACTCTGCCTCCCTCGTACCCAACAACTCTGGGTACAGTCACCCCGACAAATCATTCGAGAAAAGGAAACGTTCCCCGAACATCCCCGATTCCCAACAACTGTAACTACAACCACTCTCGGTAGTAGTGCCTGTCATAGACTCGTGCAGGCCCAACTACCAGACCTCGCTATCTAGACTCCGCATCCAATGGAATCAACCACTCGTACTGGCTACTCCGTATCCCCGCTCCGGGATTCCATCGACAAGTACCAACCCTGGTAACCTGTCCAACCAAACTCTAACCAGTCGTAACTCGACTCAACCCATGTCGTCTACCAGGTCATCCATGACCTTAGCTGCACCAACTATCCAACACAACTAAGTAGTACGACAACCAACTAGGTTTAACCTATAAGTACAACCCTGACTGCAGAGTGTAGTCCCATCACTAAAGCTGACATGACTAAACCAGCCAACGGTCTCGACTCTGAAAAGTCGTCAAAGTCAAACCACTCGCCAACTCACCTTTCTGAACCATACACCCTACCTCAGGGTTCCACGATCACTACCTAGGGTTCCTTCTGAACCCAACTGCAGAAAGCAGTAAGATCAACAATCTGATCGATCACGGGGTCTCGACATTGTAAAGACGTCAATCCAATCGTACCGTCAGTTCAAATAGAGTTACTCGAACCTGGCTGCTCCCAGCAACATAGCCACCAACTTAACAAGATCCGACCATCGAATGGTCACAACACCGAACCAATCGTCATAACCGATCCTATAGTATAGCGAGAGACGATCCCAACTAACCGTCTCACGATCAAAACTCTAAAGTACTGTTACGTTTATCCCTTCGTAGGGTCCCACACTGTCAACCTCGACAGAACTATGGCAACCTCGACATCAAATTCCGAACCAAGACGATCCACAATTCAATCCTACTAACTATCGTACCAGTAGCCTGACTATCAGGTTGATAACGAACTGTAGCCATTGAGACATCACATCCTCGACCTACACGCACCATAAGAGCAAACTGTGCTCTAATACCAAGTTGACAGGACCTGTCCCAATCCCCCCGGGATTTACACGGGACGACCCTGCTCACGTCTGACATGAAGTGTCAGACAAGGAAAATTTCCAACCTTTCCCCTCTCGGGCTATCAGAGTATGCCAGGATCTGGAGGAGGTATGTGATATCTCGGTCTCTGCTACAGTCCCCATCCGTTGTCAACCTGAAGGGTAATCAAAACATTTAAAAGCTGTGAGTGGACAAAACAAAGCGTTTATAAAAACATTTCATAAGAACATTTTTACCCTTCACTAAAAAGCATGCATGCATTCGAAAACCATTTATCAAACTGTTCATTAGGGCCTTAGCCCAAAATCGTAAATGAAGCCGAATAAACGGGCCACTGCCCAAATCCATAACCGAAAGAACCATAGAGAACCAATCATACGGGCCACTATCAAAATCCATGTGGGACTCAGCCCAAAACCTGTGCACATCACATATCATATATAATACATATATATAATCACACAACCAATCCTGTCACGGTTTCCAAAGCTACGCGCGTACTACCCGGGGTCTCAAACCCAAGTCTCTCAGGGTCCAAGGTCAATGTCCATAGACCAATGACCCTCCCTGAGGTTATGATCCAAGCCTTCCTCAGAGTAAGGAACCCAACGAGGGTGACTCCACTCAGTCAGTGCTCCGTGACTACTCCGGGGTCCACCCAGGCCAACGACCCTCCCCGGAGGAGACAATCCAAGTAAAGAAAGGTATATGAATATATATATATATATACAACGAAATCATCCTTAAAACCTTTCAACTGATTCATGCCCGGTCCCCATTAACCGTCATGAATTATAAAAAAAAAACCTTTCAATCGTTTATGCCCGGTCCCCATAAACCGCCATGAACTTGGAAATCCATTTAGGGTCCCCGACCCGAAATCATAAATGTAAAGTAACCGGGTCTCGTGCCCGAACACATGACTCAACTAGGCATCGGGCCCGTTATCTCAGGGTCAGTCACGACTCCGATCGTAGTGATACGTGCAACCATCCATCCAGGACCGCCCTCAAAATCATGGTATGTCACCGTGAACGAATCAACCGACGCGACCACCACAAGATCATGGTGCACTCATCACCGATCGATATTCTGAACCAACAACACTCCGAAGTTTAGCCTCCCTCGGCTGCCCGACAATGAATCGTTCGTCGTGACCTCTCCGGAAGGAACACATCCCAATCTAGTGGCGAGCTTCGTATCGTCGGTCGCCGTGCACATAGCACTCGCTGCGACCACAATTCAAACCCGTAGGTCATAAATAAAGCCTCATGCATGAGTTAAAACCAAATGGGCCTCATCCCCAAGTTTAACCTTTTGAAATCCAAAACCATTTCATAGAACCCAACAAAGAAAGTACAAACCCGTATCGGCACCGTATAGGGCTGAAACCTGGAAATACATGCCAATACGTAACCACACAAAAATGCACTCATGGCATCACCAAACAAGTATTAAAACATATAATAAACATTTATGCATGCACCAATTTAGAAAACAAGGTTCACTCACAGACCGTCTGAGCTGTCGCCTCGATATGCGTGCCATACGGTTCTCCCGAGGTAATCGTCGTTACCGGGACTCCTAAACATGTCCAAATCACTTTAGAGGGTTACTAACTACCTTATTAACCACTCACTAGAGCCCCGTAATTTTCCCGAATTTTTAACTATTTTTAAAGTCAATCCTAAACCTTCGGACACCCCGAAACCTATCGAAACGATGTCCAATCGACACGAAACCAGTCGCAAAATGTTCGTTACATCGAATAGATGATTTCACATGTTGGAAGTTTACCCATTGGACCCACCACGGGCCCCCACGCGCTGACGCAAGCAGCTGCGCGTGAAGCCCATGCGCGGTGCTACAGTGTCATCGTCAACCTTAGGTGAACCCGGTTCACCTAGTTTCCCAGTTCAAACGAACCGGTGAACCAATCCGGCTGGTTCTCAGCCATTATCCAACCGTTTTCCATTCTTTTGATTCATAAAGGTTCCTAATCTCGTTCCCTAACATTTTACCTCCTTAAAACTCAAGAAAAACAAATGAAAGGAACCTTCAAAGATCGGCCATGGTGACGGTCCCTGCAACTAGCTTCTGCCGTCGACTCCAGCCACTCAAGTCATCGAATCCAGCACCACTCGACTCCCCTGAGTCCTAGAAACACGACCCAATTGTAACGACCCATCCCAAATTTCGGGATTAGATTAGTGACTAATCACGGTTAGTGAGGTTAATCAGTGATTAGTTGGGCGAAATCGGACGAACGATGCAAAATTACCGCTTTGCAACTGGGCGTGGGCAAAATGTTGACTTTTCATTCGGACGGTCAAATGGACTTTGACCGATGACCGTGACATAGTTCGGGACGTCACGAGTTCATAGACAGGTGGCACGTTCAATTCCGACATTCGAGGAAGAAGTTATGACGTTCGGAAGTTTAAGGGTATTTTGGTAATTTTAATTAAAAGGGTTAAAAGGTTGACTTTTGGACCGGGAGATCTGATGGCCGAGGACCGAGGACCGTTATGTAGATCAGGACGATACGAATACGTAGATAGGCGGCACGCTGAAATCGAACTTCGAACGGGAAAGTTATGAGTCACCGAAGTTTGATTTCACTATGCACGTACTTCGAGACGATGATGATTTGGAAATATTTGATTGGGCAGATATTTTAAGTGGGACCCATGGATGAGTGACAAGTGTCACTCATCCCATTGGCTAAAACCCCTAAATTGTGGATCTATCTTAATTAAATAATATTATTTTAATATTTTATAATTAATCCAATTACCACTCAATCCTTACCCTCCATTCCAAATTAATCACTCAATTTTCACCATTCATCTCATCCCATCCCCCTCTCATCTGATCAAATCATCTTCTTCTCTTTTCTTCAAAACCCGAAACACCATTTCCATTTCTCTAAAAAACAAACACCTCACCACCTTCCCTAAAACCGTGTCTGACTTGGGTGGCCCCTGAAGGGAACGTTGAGGAGGAGATGTGACGAACACGGTGGTTCTACCAGGTTGAACGAAGGGCCACGGCGGGGAGGGTCGACCCGTGAGGTAATGGTTTCAAAATTTTGTTTTCGGGTTCTAGAGGGATTAAGTGGATTTCATTAATGTAAATGGACTTCTGGAGGTTGTAGGAACTTGTTGGGATCAAAGGAAGTGGCTAGGACGGCCAGGAACAGCGGTGAATGGCGGAGGAACCCGCCACCGCCATGGTTGGTCTTGGAGGTATGATTTTCACGGGCTTTCTTATGTTTTTGAGAGCTAAAAAGATAGGAAACAAGGTTAGGAAGGAATTAGGATCAAAATGGAACGAAATGGGATTAGAAATGGTCAGTTTCGGCCTTGAACCGGTCCAAACCGGTTCGGCCGGTCCAAAACCAGTGAACCCGGTTCGCTGCGGGTTGAAGAAGGTGAATAGTGCCCACACGTGGGCTTCACGCACAGGACCTTCTTGGGGTGCGTGAGGGCACGTGGCCCATAATTTGGGGATTTCTTCAACACGTGAAATCTTCTATTCGATGTAACAAACATTTTGGGACTGGTTTCGTGTCGATCTGACACCGTCTCGATAATATTTGGGGCATCAGAAGGTTTCAGATCTGGATTTAAAATAGTGAA
Organism: Prinsepia uniflora; assembly: GCA_032719365.1. Taxonomy (NCBI): domain Eukaryota; kingdom Viridiplantae; phylum Streptophyta; class Magnoliopsida; order Rosales; family Rosaceae; genus Prinsepia; species Prinsepia uniflora. Next base: position 56,604,252 of record CM064868.1, on the reverse strand, counting down.
AAAATCCAAAAAATTACGGGACTTTGGTGGGAGGTTATTTGAGTATTTATTAACCTTCTATTATGATTTGGACAGGTTTAAGAGTCCCAATGATGGTGATTAGCTCGGGAGAGCCGTATGGCACGCATATCGAGGCGACAGCTCGGACGGTCTGTGAGTGGACCTTATTTTCTAAATTGGTACATGCATAAATGTTTATTATATGTTTTAATACATGTTTTGTGATTCCATGAGTGCATTTGGTTGTGGTTACGTATAGGCACGTAATTCGAGGTTCCAGCCTTATACGGTGCCGATACGGGTCTGTATTTCTATGATGGTCCAAATGAAATGGTTTTGGGATTTCGAAAGGATAAACTAGGGTATGAGACCCATTTGGTTTTGTCTCGGGAATATGACACTATTGATGGCCTTCGGATCTAAATCGTGGTCGCGGCGAGTGCTATGTACACGGCGACAAATGATACGACGCTCGCCTCCCGATTGGGATATATTCTTACCGGAGAGGTCACGATGCACGATCTGTGGTCTGGTAGCCGATGGAGGCTCGACTTCGGAGTGTTGACGGTTCGGGATATCGATCGGCGATGAGTGCACTATGATCTTGTGGTGGTCGCGACGGTTGATTCGTTCACGGCGGCATACCAGGATTGAGGGCGGTACTGGATGGATGGTTGCCCGCATCACTACGATCTGAGTCGTGACTGACCCTGAGAGATCGGGCACGATGCCCAGTGAGTCATATGTTCGGGCACGAGACCCAGTTACTTTACATTTATGATTTCGGGTCGAGGACCCTAATGGATTTCCAGGTTCATGACGATTTGAGGAAACCGGGCATGAATCCATTGAAAGGTTTTAAGGATGATTTCGTTATATATATATATATATATGTATGTATATTCATATACCTTCCTTTACTTGTACTATCTCCTCCGGGGAGGGTCGTTGGCCTGGGTGGACCCCGGAGTAGTCATGGAGCACCGACTGAGTGGAGTAGCCCCCAGTTGGGTTCCTTACTCTCAGGAAGGCATGGATCGTAACCGCAGAACGGGTCATTGGTCTACGGAAATTGACCTTGGATTGAAAGACTTGGGTTGAGACCCCGGGTAGCACGCGCGTAGATTTGGAAATTGTGACAGGATTGGTTGTGTGATTATATGTATATATGATATATGATATGTGATATGTACGATATATGATATGTATAGGTTTTGGGCTGAGTCCCGTATGGATTTGGGCAGTGGCCCGTATGATTGGTATCTTTATGGATTTGGGCAGTGGCCCGTATGGTTGATTCTTTATGGTTCTTTCAGTTATGGTTTTGGGCTTAGCTCCCACATATGGTTTCTTTGGTTAAACGGTTTTCGAATGCATGAATGCTTTTTGGTGAAGGGTACAAATTTCTTTCTTATGAAATGTTTTACAAACTCTTGTTTTGTCCACTCACAGCTTTTAATGTTTTGACTGCCCTTTAGGTTGATATCGGATGTGGACTATAGTAGAGACCAAGATATCTCATACCTCATCCGGATCCTGGCGTACTCTGATGGCCCGAGAGGGCTACGGTCGGAATTTTCCCTTGTCAGACGGGAGCAGGGTCATTCCGCATTAATCCCGGGGGGATTGGGATGGGTCCTGTCAACGTGGTATCAGAGCATAGGATTGCTTATCAGAGCATGGTTTTCTCGTAGGATACTCAGGACGCTCTGATACTGTCAGAGTTATATCAGAGCGGGGTTGTCTCTATTTGAGCAACCATGGAGCTCTTGGAGTATTGTGGAGGTCGAGGATGTGATGTCTCAATGGGTTACAGTTCATTATCAACCTGATAGTTAGGATGCCAGTTCGATAGTTAGTAGGTTTGAATCGTGGATTGTCTTGGTTCGTCATTTGATGTCGGGGTTGCCATAGTTCTGTCGAGGTTGATAGTGTGAGACCCTACAAAGGGGGTGAACATAACAGTACTTTGGAGTTGTAATTGTGTGACGGTTGGTTGGGATCGTCTTTCACGATGTCGTAGGATTGGTTCAAATGACAGGTTGGGAGTTATGACCATTCGATGGTCGGATATTGTTGAGTTAGAAGGATATACTGCTGGAAACAGTCCGGTTCGAGGAACTCTAGATGTGATTGTGGAATCCTAAGGTATGATGTATCATTCTGAAATGTGAGTTGGCGAGTGGTCTCGACTCCGAAGAGACCGTTGGTCGGTCGAGTCATGTCTACTTTAGTGATGGGACTGCACTCTGCAGTTAGGGTTGTTCTTATCGGTTAGACCTAGTTGGTTGTCGTACTACTGTAGTGGGATGGATATTTGGTATAGCTACAGTCATGGGCGACGTAGTAGACGACATTGGTTTAGTCGAGTTACGACTAGTTAGAGTTTGGTTGGATAGGTTACCAGGGTTGGTACTTGTCGATGGAATCCCGGAATGGGGATACGGAGTAATTAGTACGGGTAGTTGATTTCGTGGGATGCGGAGTCTGGATATCGAGATGTCTGGTGTTTTGGTCTGCACGAGTCTGTGGCAGACACTACTTTCGAGAGTGGTTGTAGTTACGGTTGCTGGTAATCGGGGACGTTCGGGGGATGTTTCCTTTTCTCGTATGAGTTTTCAGGGTGACTATACCTAGAGTTTTTGGGTACGAGGGAGGCAGAGTTTCTCCAAATACGAGCAGAGGTACGGGATCGTCATTCGGCATGAGCGGAGATCAAGGGTTATCGGTTTTGCACACCGTGTGCTGTTGTTGATGTTAGTATGTGCAGGTGATGGTAATGTGTGCTGACACTAGTGTTGATGCTTGGGTACTGATACTAATGCTAGTGTTGGTGATAGTGCGTTGGTGCTGGTATTAGCGCTTGCGCTGGTGCCGGTGGTTGTGATGACGATAAGTCATGAGCCGGGATGTGACTCCGTCGAGTTGGGCATGTGTCCGTAACCAGTAAAAGGGGACACGTGGTTGATGTTCAAGTGTGTTGGTTTCGACACAGTTGGAATTTTGGAATCGCGAGAGTTTGCGATTGAGGTGACACGATGAGTGCGGGTTTTCCACATTGGTAATAGGTATTTCGAAGTCATTTTGGGTGACTTCTTAGGTTCTGCCATGGCATACGATGCAGATGAGGTAGATGATGGTTGTTGTCACCGGTACATTGATCGTGTATTGGTTGGTGAACCCGGGAGTTGTATTGGGTCATCAGGAGGAGTTGAGTATATCAAAGTTAGGTGACTGAGATTTCTCATTTTCTGCTTGGTGGCAGACGATGTTGGATTATGTGGCGTGGTAAGTGCAGCGAGTTTGTTTGTATTCACTTGGGATGGATTTTGATGTCGTCGTGTTGGATTATCCTTGATTTTCCCAAGTGGGATGCCAAGGATCGATACGAGGCAATTGGAGAGAACCCACAGTCTCGGCGTGTCTCGTCGTTGACTAATCTATTTAGATGTGGGAATTGGTTAAGGAGTGATGTGACTGACGAACGATTCATGAGGGTGTAAGACCCTATGATGGAATTTCAGGTGGATAGTTAGCAGAGTGAGCTTGTGTGGATCGCGATGTGGATCGGGATTGTGACGTTGTGGACTTTGGACGTCGTGACGATCGAGGATCGTGACGTTCGTGGTCGAGTTACGTAGTGATGGATCTGGATCGTGATCTTGATGATCCAGATAGGCGAAGAGTTTATCACTCTTACTTGGATGTTTGAGTTGAGGATGTTGGGACTGAACTTCTTTTCGAGGTAAATCCCGTATGATATATTACTGGGGCGAGTAAGTGCCCGACGAGGTTAGATTTTGTCAGGCTTAGAGGTGTGTTGATGTTGGGATTGGATATCCTATGAAGTCAATCAAATGTAACGTGGTAATCGATTTGACAGGTAACTGAAAGGTTCGAAATTGTTACGTCTCGATAGACAAGAACGAGATTTCGGGTTTTGGAATCGAATTTCAGGATTTGGAACTTGAAAGTGGATTTCTGGATTTGGGTGCAGAATGATTATTCCAAATGCTAGCTTACGAAATAATGATTTCGGATTCGGATTTGGAAATGGATAATGGGTTTGAGTTTTGATCTGCCAAATACTGGATTGGACAGATGGACTCCAAAATTGAAACGTGATTGGCCACCACCTAGGTCGTTGTGTTGTTGTTGTCATCATTATTGTTGTAGTCTGGTTGGATAGATGTATGTACCTTGTACGTTGTTCGAGGTACGATACCGGGTAGACTTGTGGTACCTAGTGACGGTATATAGGTATACCAGTAGTACGTTGGTGAGTGTTTTGGTAGTCGGATTGGTTCCGATACCATAGGATTAGTGGAGAACGTGGACGGGACATTGGATACTGTACACTAGGTCATGGTATTTCTGATGGGTCCAGTTACTCACAGATCGAGTGTTTGTTGGTATACGTGTACTCAGGTTGAGTGAGTTGGTGGTTAGTGTAACCACAAGTATGGTGTTATTTATCGACTGAAGACTGTCAAGTGGTGACGGTTTATCGGAGGTGTCAACAAGGATCGTTGAGTGAGGTCCGGTGACTCCATGTGGGAGTAGTCGTCAGGATAGATTGAGATTGAGAAAGGAACCTTCGAGTTGTTCGTGTCAACAAAATGGTAGATTTGACAAGTGGTGTCAATTCGGAACGTACGATTATTGTCATTCGACGTGGTCAAACGTAGTCGATGCGATGTGAGTATTAGTGGTACGTCTGGTTGCAGACAAGTATTGTTTTGGTTAGTTGGTGTACGAGTGAACACGTGTCGTGAGATCGAATTATTTCCACGAGGTGGATCTGGAATCAGGATAGTTGGAGTTTCGAGAACGGAACTAATTAAGGAGGGAAGAACGGTTGGAATTAGGTCAGTTGGAATTTTGAGGACGAAATTAATTAAGGAGGAAAGGTTGTAACGACCCATCCTGAATTTCGAGATTAGATTAGTGACTAATCACGATTAGTGAGGTTAATCAGTGATTAGTTGGGCGAAATCGGACGAACGATGCAAAATGACCGGTTTGCCCCTGGGCGTGGGTAAAATGTTGACTTTCCATTCGGATGGTCAAATGGACTTTGACCGATGACCGTGACGTAGCTCGGGACGTGACGAGTCATAGACAGGTGGCACGTTCAATTCCGACATTCGAGGAAGAAGTTATGACGTTTGGAAGTTCAAGGGCATTTTGTTAATTTTAGTTAAAAGGGGCAAAAGGTTGACTTTTGGACTGGGAGGTCCGATGGCCGAGGGCGAGGACCGTTACGTAGATCGGGATGATACAAATACGACGTAGTTCAGGACATCACGAGTTCATAGACAGGTAGCACGTTCAATTCCGACATTCGAGGAAGAAGTTATGAAGTTCTGAAGTCCAAGGAATTTTGGTAATTTTAGTTAAAAGGGGCAAAAGGTTGACTTTTGGACTGGGAGGTTCGATGGCCGAGGGCCGAGGACCGTTACGTAGATCGGGACGATACGAATCCGTAGACAGGCGGCACGTTGAAATCGAACTTCGAAAGGGAAAGTTATGGGTTGAGACCCCGGGTAGCACGTGCGTAGCTTTGGAAACCGTGACAGGATTGGTTGTGTGATTATATATATATATGATATATGATATGTGATGTGTACGATATATGATATGTACAGGTTTTGGCCTGAGTCCCGTATGGATTTGGGCAGTGGCCCGTATGATTGGTATCTTTATGGATTTGAGAAGTGGCCCGTATGGTTGATTCTTTGTGGTTCTTTCAGTTCTGGTTTTGGGCTTAGCTCCCACATATGCTTTCTTTGGTTAAACGGTTTTCGAATGCATGCATGCTTTTTAGTGAAGGGTACAAATGTCTTTCTTATGAAATTTTTTTACAAACTCTTGTTTTGTCCACTCACAGCTTTTAATGTTTTGACTGCCCTTCAGGTTGATAGCGGATGTGGAATGTAGCAGAGACCGAGATATCACATATCTCCTCCGGATCCTGGCGTACTCTGATGGCCCGAAAGGGCTAAGGTCGGAATTTTCCCTTGTCTGACACTTCGTGTCAGACGGGAGCAGGGTCGTTCCGCATTAATCCCGGGGGCATTGGGATGGGTCCTGTCACATGTTGGAAGTTTCCCCATCGGACCTACCACGCGCCCCCACGCTCTGTCGCAAGCAGCTGCGCGTGAAGCCCACGCACGGTGCTACAGTGTCATCGTCAAGCTTAGGTGAACCCGATTCACCTAGTTTCCCGGTTCAACCGATTTGGTCGGTTCTCAGCCATTATCCAACCGTTTTCCATTCTGTTGATTCCTAAAGGTTCCTAATCTCCTTCCCTAACATTTTACCTCCTTAAAACTCAAGAAAAACAACTGAAACAAACCTTCAAAGATCGGCCATGGCCACGGTCTCTGCAACTAGCTTCTGTCGTCGACTCCGGCCACTCCAGTCCTCGAATCGAGCACCACTCGACTCCCCTGAGTCCTAGAAACACGACCCAGTCCTCAGCCCCGATCAAAAAGCCTTACAAACCAACTTCCAATTTTTTAATATTAAAAAGGCTTTCGGGTTGTTCGACTTACTCCCCCCGCCATGGACCACCGTCCTTGTCTTCTCGACTCACGCTATCACGGTCACACACTAGCACTGACGGTCATTATGGTGGTGAGGTGTGTTTGGGTGTGTTTGCTTGTTAGATGAAAATGGAGAATGGTCGTGCACCATTTATGAAGGAACAAAGAAGAGATGATGATCAGTGAGATAGAGGAATGGACGGTGAGATGAAGAGATTAGATGAGAGATAAAGGGTTGAGATGGAAGGATGAGTGGATTATAAATTAATTAAAAATACTAATATTTTATTATAACTCACCAATCACATCTTAGATCCACTAATTGGGGGTTTGGGCCAATGGGATGAGTGACACTTGTCACTCATCCATGGGTCCCACTTAAAATAACTACCCAATCAGAATAAGCCACATCAATATTGCCTCGTAATACATGCATAGTGAAATCGAACTTCCATGACCCATAACTCTCTTGTTCGAAGTCCGATTTTAGCGTGCCGCCTGTTTATGGATTCGTATCGACTCGATCTATGTAACGTTCCTTGGCTCTTGGCCATCGGACCTCTCAGGTCAAAACTCAACTATTTGCCCCTTTTAACCAAATTACCAAAGTACCCTTGAACTTCCGAATGTCATAACTTCTTCCTCGAATGTCGGAATCGAACGTGCCACCTGTCTATCAACTCGTGACGTCCCGAACTACGTCACAGTTATAGGTCAAAGTCCATTTGACCGCCAGAATGAAAATTCAACGTTTTGCCCACGCCCAAGGACAAAACAGTGATTTTGCATCGTTCATCCGATTTCACTCAACTAATCACCAATTAACCTCACTAATCCTAATTAGTCACTAATCTAATTCCGAAATTCGGAACGGGTTGTTACAACTAACTGGGCCTTAAGCCCGATACCATAAATCAACGGGGCCCCGGCCCGATCGTATAACTCAAATGAGCATCCAGCCCGATTACTCATCAAATCAAATGGACTCCAAGTCCGATGGTTCCAATGAAATGGGTCTCTTTCCCGATTTCATATTTCTAAATTCGAAATCATTTCATTAAACCATCATAGAAAACATAGCGCGTATAGGCACAACGTAAAACCTCAAATCTCGAAATATATGCAAAAACGTAAATACTAATTACCATAACCATATGCACTCAAGGCATTCCAAAACATGTATTTAAAACATGTAAAACATTTATGCATGCATCACAATTTAGAAAACAAGGTCCACTCACAGACCGTCCAAAGCTAAGCCTCGATACGCGCGCCATACGCCTCTCTGGGCTAATCACTACCGGGACTCCCAAACCTGTCCAAATCATATTAGAGGGTTACTAATTACCTCATTAACATTTCATTGAAGCCCCGTAAATTTCTCGAATTTTTAAACATTTTTAAACTCGATCCTAAACCTTAAAACACGTGTTGAACGTGCCTCGAAAAGAGGGCCCACGTGCCCTCACGCGTTGCCCAAATACCCTGCGCGTGAAAGCCAGACATGGCACTATTCATCATCCCTGTCCTTGCAGCAGATTGGTTCAGACCGGCCCGGTCCAACCGAACTGGCGTTCCCGTTTTTCCTTATTGCGACCACCAAATCAATCCCGTTTTCCTCCATTTTCATCCCTACACCTTCATCTAACCATTCCTCATCAACCTATGACCTTAAAACATGAAAAACATGCAAGAGATTACCTGTTTAATCGAAACCTCACGGCCCTGTTTTCCTGGCCGCCGTCCAGGGCATTCCCACCGTCCTCAGCCTTCGTTTTCGATAGCCACCTACTCGTACGACCACCACAAACGTAACCCAATCATCAGAACACACTCCCAAACGTCCAAGCTCAAACCTCCAATTTTGAACTTAAAATGGGTTTATTGGGTTTACCTGGCTGTGGTTCCTCTGTCGTCCACGGCGGTTCTATCAGCCTCTCGACTTCCCTGTCATACCTTCATCCTCAATCTCAAGTACACGAGGGCCTTCAATCGATCTAGAGAGGGAGAAGGGGGATTTGGGTTTCATGGTTTCGGGTTGGTGGGATGATCAAACACAGGGAGATGAATATGCATGTATGGGAAATGGTTGGCAATGGATGAATGACACTTGTCATTTATCCATTGGGCCTGCCCCTAAATATCTGGGCCTACTGAAGGATAAAAGTTCTCATTCTCGTAAAACGTGCAATAGTTCTTCAGAATTTCCATTAACCATAACTTTTCTGTCGAACGTCCGATTTCAACGAGCCGCTTGCCTACGGACTCGTCGCGTCCCGATCTTCGTTACGATCCTCAGTCCTCGTGCATCGGACCTCCCAGGTCAAAAGTCAACTTTTTACCCTCGTTCAGGGGTAAAATTGTAATTTTGCCCTAAACGTCCGATAATCCTCGGCTAATCCCCGATTAGCCTCTCTAATTCATAATTAATCCCGATAATTTGGGATGGGTCATTACAAACTCCCCTCCTTAAAGAATTTCATCCATGAAATTCAAACCGACCCAATTCCACAACCAAACTGTGGAATCCAATCATGTCCCCCCACACGGCACTCTCGAGTAAAAGTACACGTCCGTCACAAACGTCGTACTCGTCGGTTCGCACTGTCACCGTAGCTTCCAAAGCTCCAACTAGACTCTCGAGAAGTCAATTGTCGGCGCATAGGTCTCCCTCGAGATCGAATATCGGTGTCTCGCCTGGCACTCACTTTGACAGGTCAGTGATACTAAGTTGTCGTCGAATCAGCTTGTCAGGCTGTTAGTTCTTCTCATCGAAAATCAAAGTTAGCTTTTCAGTCTGACGACCCTTCTCATCCAACAACCGGAGCTGATATCCTATTTAGAATCTGATTTGAAAATTATCCTCATTGCTCCTACTGAGCGATATCTCATCCTCTGTCACTGAACGGTTCAAACCGTACTCCACTGTTCAGAGGAACACCATTCCTCTCTAACATTCTCTAAGTCCATGACTACGATCACGACTAGTCGGTAACGCTCAGCTCCACTGCGCTTTCGCTGCTCTACTCTGATCTCACTCTTGAGAATCACACCAACACATCACATACTCCGTCGAAACACATTCGACATATCACCCATCCTGGGTGTATCTGGATCCCAATCGAATACTTGTCTCGGCAGAGATAACACGTCTGCACTGTAGGAATCCCTTAGTCATCCACGACTTGAGCCCCCACTCACATCAATCACTGAACCCTACTAACTCATTCCAGCTTCGTGCTCGATACTCAATGTCCAGTCCACCACGACGCACCAGTCTGAATCTCGCTACCATAGTATCCAACACGTGCTCCTCTTCGTGACCAAGACAGATCGTATGCACTCTTCACATATCAAACTTTTGTCTTGTCATCTCCCCAACCTCATCATTCTTGAGATCCTAACTAGCTTCCGTTTACTTGACCCCGGGTCTCCACAATCATCTCTGTCATCTCGATCATTAAGATCGTCATCACACTACTCAATCTGACTCACCTCGGCCCGCAGCGGTTTCACTACCTCGGACACTCACTCGCCACATCCAATGACGCTAAATACCTTCTACTCTTCAAGTCATTGAAATTTGACTCACAGTCTAGCTGTCCGGTTCTTACGCCCTCTTTGAACCCCTTGACTATCATATCACTCCTTGTCATCCCACGTAGGGAAGAATCAAAGATGATCCAAGACGATGACATCAAAATTCATCCCATGTCATCCTGCGACACCTAGCACCATCTACTAAAGAGCATAAAATGAGAAGCCTCCTTCTCCGACCGAGGGTATTCTCTGATAATTACTGTAATGCTTAATCCTTTATTTCCAAACTAAACACTTCCATTAATTCTCTTCGGCTTCTTCCATCACTGTTCAAGTCGGGATACTGGTTTGCACGTCCCAACTCTTATGGGATCAATTTCTAGCACCGAACACTCGTGTCGTCCGTCCACAATAAACTAGGGTACCTATCACCCATCCAAGTATACCCCATACCTCGCACTGAGCCACTCGAAATCCTCTCTGTCCCACTCAGACACTCAGTGCCCATTGAACTCACATGTTTACCACTCTTGGGTACGTCTACCAACTTAGTCACAATCCAAGCCCTCAACTCACTCGGACATAATCCACGTGTCCATAAACAATCCAACTCGCCTATCAATTTACGACCGTTTATGTACATCCAAAAAGATGTCAATTCAGCCTAACCCGATGTACCGCTCGACCGAATAGTCACAACAGGCTCCTGCTGTGATCTGCAGTCAAATCTCTGCATATCACCATATCTGACCAACCGGTCACTAATCCCCATGACAGTACTTGCATCATCCATTTATACCATTATGTCTAATCACCACTTAGTCATCTCAATCACTGTTGGGATAGAGTCCCCGCCTAGTTCAACCACTGCTGGGTTCCACCCAGTTCATATCCATCATATCTGTCATCTCGATTCAATTCCTAAGAATCTATACTAGTCAACAGATCCTCCTCGTCAAGTAGTGGTAGAAACCAACCATGAGTGCGAATCAAACCAATACCCTCAGCTCGTGGCTTGTCGTCTTTTCTCGTTATCTTCATGGTATCACCGCCACACGGAGTGCGAATCAAACCAATCCTGGAATTCTCCTCAAATCAAGCAATCGCCATATATCTCTGCTCAGGTCAAAGGGGCTCTGCCTCCCTCGTACCCCAAGAATCTGGGTATGACCATTCTGACAATCCATACAAAAAAATGAATGTGCCCCGAACGTCCCCCTATTCTCAACAACCATCATCAAATCCAGCCTCGACGGTGGTACCTACCACGAGCTCGTGTAGACACAACCTACATACATCACCACCGAGATTCCGAACCTAAGTGGTCATCTCACCGCCGTCACCAACCGCTCAACACACAACATCCACCGATCGTTCCACTTCAGGATCCGGTCGACAAGTACCACTCTCCTGGTCACTCGTCCGATCACTCACCAACTATGGTTATTGTGAACCCGGCTGCTCACTACACCATGTCCATCCTAACTGATCCATCGCTCTCGACTCCAAAAATTCGTCATACTCCGTTACTGGTGTCTAATCACCCAGTAACCACAATCTGAGGATTTCGTCCTCTCGTAACTCTACGGGTCCCAGCCGCTGGCCTTCAAAAGAACTTGGCCATATTCCGTGCTTAACACTGCACAAGCACACCCGTTACATGTCGCAAACCCATCCTACCATGCCACACAACAACTACTCTGGGGCATCCCCTACCAGTCGACATCCCTCCGGGATTCTACACACCGAAACATGGCCTCTCATGCCAAATAGGATCAACATTCCTATTCCAACCAGCATCAACTATGGTCATCGTGCGCCTGATTGCTCCTAGTAAAAAAATCTTTGATCTTTGCACTTTTGTCATGGACGACCGTGACATCGGACCTCCACTGCTTCCACTTTGCTCCTATCCAGGTCGTCCTACTATGTCTAAGTCGTCAGTAACCCTTCGGCTCTAAGCAGCTAGATTCACATGCACATTGATACCACTCAAGATCCAACCTCTCGAAAAATGCGGCATCTTATGTCAATCTGATCCTAAACAATCGCACCTTGTGCCAAACGTGTTTTACCCAGGGTTCGATTCCATTGAATCCTCATACTCTTACCATCACTATCAGGTTGATGATGGGCTGTTACTACTGCAGAGACATCACATCCTCGACCTACGCATCATGCTGAGAGCAAAACATGCTCTGATACCACTTGTCAGGACCTGACTCAAATCCCAATGACTAACGTGGGACGAGCCTGCTCTTGTCCGACACCGCATTTTAGACCAGGGATAATTCTAGCCTCAACCCACTCGGGGCTTCTAGAGTGCGCCAGGATCGGAGGAGGGGTGTGATCTCTCGGTCTCTGCTACAGCCCGTATCCGCGATCAACCTGAAGGCCATTAAAAATCATTAAAAGTTGTGAGTGGACAAAACAAGGAATTTAATAAAACACATTTCACAAAACAACATTTATGCCCTTCACTAAAAATCATGCATGCATTCGAAAACCATTTCTCAAAACATTCATTAGGGACTTGGCCCAAAATCCAAATCAAGGAAACCCACAACGAGTCTCATTTCAAATCATAAAACACAGGGTCTCAGCCTAAATCCAATACATGTGGGTCTCAGCCCAAAACCATTCCTAGTGAAATCTCCTACTCATATACATATATACATATATAACCCATCCTGGATATTCTCTGATGTCAAATCAATACCCGTCACGATTTATCTATAAGTATGCATACTACTCCGGGTCTCATCTCCGAGTCTACCCCTAGGATCTAAGAGGTCCAGGAAGATCTGTCCAAAATCTAGGATCTACGACGTCTGGATGACTGTCTCCGGACACAGTCCGAGACTATATCATATCTCTCACTCCTGGAATGTGCTCCCTCTTGGAGTCACTCATTCCAGGTAGTGGATCGTGACTCTCTAGGATCTACGACGTCTGGAGGAGACATATCTCCTCTATATAGAAGGGTATGTACATACAAGTGAAAACATTCCTTTATTTCAAACCATAGTTCAACTGGGTCTCATACTCGAGCATCTCAACAGGATTCCTCAAATGTGATTCAAATCCAATCTCATATGCCTCAGCCTAATCCATATTTCAATAGGGTCCCAAACCCGAATTCTCATTTCATAAACCACAACTGGGACTCAAGCCCGATACCACAATAACGAGGCCTCAATCCGATTTCATAATCCACTGGGCCTCAAGTCCCATATCACAACTAACTGGGCCTCAAGCCCGATGCCATAAATCAACGGGGCCCCCGGCCCGATCGTATAACTCAAATGGGCCTCCAGCCTGATTTCTCATCAAATCAAATGGACTCCAAGTCCGATGGTTTCAAATCAATTGGGTCTCATGACAGGACCCATCCCAATCCCCCCGGGATTACCATGGAATGTGCCCTGCTCCCGTCCAACAAGGGGTGTCAGACAAAGGATGACCAAGAGCCACTGCCCAAACAGGGCATCCAGAGTGCGCAAGGATCGATGGAGGAGGTGTGCAATGTCCCAGTCTCTGCTGCAATCGCATCCGTGATCAACCTGAAGGGCATTAAAACCAAAAGCTGTGAGTGGACAAAAACCAGTAAGTTCATCAAATACATTTATAAGACATTTATGCCCTCCAATAAAAACGTATGCATGCCACAAAAACCAGTAACCAAAACGTTTGCTCAACCGAGCCCTTAGGGCCTTAGCCCAAAAACCGTTAACCAAAAACCAAGTGTGGGAACTCAGCCCAAAACCGTGGAATACCACCACCATACATATTAAAACCATGTGAGTCACCACCCACTACCATAAATGAACATTAATTCATTAAAATCACACAATCATAAATCCACCCGGAAAGCCATTTCATTAAATCGTATTTTACCATTACCATCACCAGCATCCCTGATGCTAGACGTCCCTGACGTCATGTCTCACGGTTTCACAAGCTACGCGTGCTGCCCGGGGTCTCTCCGGGTCCATATATCTGACATCCCTGATGTCTGACGTCCCTGACGTCAATCATAGCAATCCTGCTCCTGAGTCATCATACGGTCCGGCTGCTCCGTATGGTGACCCTTCACAGGCAATGCACCGTGACTTCCCCAGTGTCCCAGACATCTGGAGGAGACCATCATATATCCATGTGTACAGATGGTATATGGAAAAACAGTTTTTATTAAATCATTTCACAACATCACAATGGGCCCTGCCCGAACAACAAATTTCCATTTAGGGTCCCTGATACATAACTCAAATGGGTCTCAGCCCGATTTTATACCAACTGGGCCCCTGGCCCAATTTCATTAACCAACTGGGCCCCCGGCCCGATTCTCAAATGGACTCCAAGTCCGAAATTTCCAAAACAAGTGGGCCTCAGGCCCGAGTTCATCTTTCCAATATAAAAACCATTTTCTCATAATATTTATTTAACCACAAGCATGCAAAACCACAAATAAACCGTTAATCCCGATACACGTGAAATACGGAAAACACCTCGAAATACGTGTAACATACCCAAAATCAATACTCACAAATACCATCATAGAAATCATGTATATAAACCATATAACACATTTAAGCATGCATAGGATTTATAAAACCAAAGTCCACTCACAGACCGTTTTAACCGTGTGCCTCGATACGCGTGCCACCGGCCCTCCCGGGCCACACCACTATCACCGGGACTCCCAATCCTGTCCAAATCACATTAGAGGGTCACTAACCTCATTATTAACATCCTATCAAAGTCCCGTAATTTTCCCGAATTTTTACTTATTTTTAAACTTAATTTAAAACCTTCGGACATCCCGAACACTATCGAGACGGTGTCCGATCGACACGAAACCAATCCCAAAATGTCCGTTACATCGAATAGATTAAAAGTCATGTTGGAAGTTTCCCCAAAATACCCTTCACGCGCCCCCACGCGCCAGGTCAACACTCAGGTCAATAATGATGACGTCATGCTACAGTACCGGGTTCTGAAACCGGGTCTGTAACCGGGTCGCCGTCGACCCGCGGCTTGACCCGATCACAGATCGAGTTCCAGACCACCATTTTTGATGCGGTTTGATCCTATGGACTCGTCATAACCTCCTCTACGGTTCTGTGACATCCAAACTCATTTCTAGGTGGATTAAACTACCTGAAAACTGACGGGAAAATCGGCTGAGAACTCAGGTCATCCTCTCCGGCGACTCGTCGAGATTCCGGCCGTGGTTCATGGTCCAAAATGGTCGTCTAGGTTCCTAGGACATGTCTCAAAAACAAACAAACAATTTCAACGTCAAAAACGGACGTTTCGAAACAGGGAAGTAAATCGGGTCTTCACGGTTTTTCAGACTTACCGCCGCCGTGTCGCCGCCGTGGCCCGTCCAGTCGTGGTCTGAGTCGTCCTAAGGTTCCAGTTTACCAATCCCTGCGTTTGTTCGAGCCCAGATATGAAGGTTTGGATGGTTGGACAATTTTGGGCCGATCGGGTTCCTCTCGGGTCTGGGTGGTTTCCGGCGGTGCAGGGCGGCCGTGGTGGTGGTGGCCGTCGTCTGGAGGTGGCTGGGGTCTGTCTGGAGGTGTCTGGTGTGTGAGGCTGGCTGTGAGGTGGTGGAGTGATCGTGCAAGGAGTGAGAGTGCACGGGTTGAAAGAAATGAAAATGTGAGGGAATGTGAGTCTGATCAAATAAAGAGAGAAGGAATGAGATCTAACGGCCCAGATTCAATCTCCATATAAAATCAAGGGTGAGGATTTGAGGAGAGGAAATAATTAATTAACCTAAATGGCCAACATAGATCCCTGATTTAAGGATTGAAGGGGATGATGACATGTGTCACTCATCAAGGGTCCAGATTGGTTTGGATTAAAGTAATCAGATTTTATTATTATATTATTATTTTATTCCGAGTCTCGGTTAATCGCGTTTTACGTCCTTGACCATAACTTCGTCGTCGGATCTCCGATTTCGGCATGCCGCCTGTCGTTGGATTCGTATCGACGATACCTACGTAACGGTCCTTGGCCCTCGCCCATCGGACCTCCCGGTCAGAAAGTCAACATTTGGCCTCTAATAAGCCAAATTACCAAAATACCCCTCAACTTCCGAACACCATAACTTTCTCTACGAATGTCGGAATCGAACGTGCCACCTGTCTATGAACTCGTGACGTCCCGAACTACGTCACGGTCATCGGTCAAAGTCCATTTGACCGCCCCGAACAAAAAGTCAACATTTTGCCCACGACCAGGGGCAAAACGGTCATTTCGCACAATTTGTCCGATTCCGCCCTACTAACCACCGTTCAACCTCACTAATCAAGATTAGTGACTAAACTAATCCCGGAATTCGGGACGGGTCGTTACAATCTTCCCTCCTTAATAAATTTCGTCCTCGAAATTCCAACCGCTCTAAACTCAACGTACTTCCCTCCTTAATAGGTTTCGCTCTCGAAACTCGATTACCCTGATTCCACAAACACCCCGTGGAAAGTGGAATCGACCACGCAACACGTGTACACCCGTACACCAACTACTTAGACAAAACTTGTCTACACTCTACGTACCATTAATACTCTAAACGCAATGACTACATTCGACCCCGTCGAATGACTGAAACTACTTGTTTCGAATTTGACACCACTTGTCAAATCAACCCTCTTGTTGACGCAACAACTCGACGGTTCCTTTCCTACTCCCACTAGGAGTCAGCTGACCCCACTCAACGATCTATGTTGACACATCCTGACAATCTGTCACCACACAGTTGTTGTCAGTCGAAAACTAACACTAGACTCACTTGTGGCTACACATGCCACCAACGTACTCGACTCACCAATACCCTTACCGACATTTCACACGACCTGTGTGTAATTAAACACACCGGAATTACCATGACCCATTGCATAGTAATGTCCGATCCACAACCAATCCCATGGTATCGGAACCAATCCGACTACCAACACGTTCACCGACACACCTCGGGTATATCCCGTATACCGTAACTAGACATCACAAGTCTACACGATATTGTACCTCGAACCAAGTACGAAGTACACACATCTACCTAATAACCAGACTACAACCACCTAGGTCATAGCCGAACGCGTTCCAAAAATGGAGTACGTTTGCCCCATCCAGCATGAGACAAATCGAAACTCCACCCAACATCTAGTTCCACTTCCGAATCTGAATCCGCAACTTCGTAAGAAATCCCGGATCCAAACCCAGATATCCCATTTTAACTCATTTCCAAATCCGAATCTGAAATCATTATTCCGTAAGCTAGCATTTGGAATAACCATTCCGTACCCAAATCCGGAAATATACTTTCAAGTTCCAAAATCGAATCCTGAATCGTCACCCAGAAATTCGATTCCAAATCCCGAAATCTCGTTCACATTTACCAAGACACACCAAAAACCGAACCTATCGGTCACCTGTTCAATACACTTGATTGACTTCATAGGGAAGCCAATCCAACCTCCACACGTCTAAGGTTGACAAAATTCAACTACCTTGAAAACCTACTCACCCGAGTAGAATACCATACGGGCCCCTACTTCGAAAAGAAGTTCAACCTCGTCATTTACGACTCACGTACCATGGTAAGAGTGATATACTCTCCCCCTATCTGAATCATCAAGATCATGACCCGGATAGACACTGCGTCCCTGACAATAACGACAAAATCCTAGATCGCCACAACGATCGGCAATCGACTCCCACAACTAGACAGATCAGTCAACGACGAGACACGTCGAGACTGCGGATTCTCACGGATTACCTTGTATCAATCCTTGTCATTCCACCTAGGAAAAACCAAGGATGATCCAAAATGATGACGTCCAAACTCATCCTACGTGGATGCAACCAAAACTCGATGCAATCACCACGCCATGTACCCCAACATCGTTTGCCACCAAGCAGAAAATGAAGAATCTCGTTTACCCAATGTCGAATACGTAGCTCCTCCTAGTGACCTCACAACACACACGACTCACCAACCAATACACGCTCAACGTACTGGTAACTACAGTCAATGTCTGCCAGGGCAGAAAACGATATGTCGACCCCAAGGACTTCGGAATACCTATCACCAAAAACAAGCACCACTCTCGTTCCCTAATCACAACGCTTCTCGAATCTAAGGTTCCAACCATGTTGGAAACAGACATGCTCCCAACAAGACGTCAAGTCTAACCACTAGACTTCCTACCTCCTCAATTCACTTGGACAACCCCGTGTCCACAATCAATCCGTTATTGTTCCGTTCGCACATCCCGACCTTTACAGGTTCAACACTCGGTTTCCCAAGTTCTCAATTACAAATTCCTACCTTTATACCACTAATGGTTTTTCCTCGTCTTTTCCAGTTTTAATCATTTCCATGTACATTTTAGGGATATTAAAAACATAAAATCGCACAAATTTTGGAGTTGCCAACAACTCCCCCAAATCCACTAATCATCACAAAATTTCTTAAATCTTAATTATACCATTTTAATCCACTCCTTACTGGTTATCTCACCACTATTGGGACTTATCCCAACACCTCACAATCTTAACTGGATCCCATCCAGTCCATCACTCAGCCATACCAATTTCAAAGACCGAACATATGTTCATCATGACGGAGTCACACCCCAACTTGTGGCTCATCGTCAACACCATTACTGACACTAGCACCAGCGCTAGTACCAGCACCAACATACTATCAACAACACTAGTATCAGCACACAGGCATCCATACTAGCATCAGCACGAAAGTACCAACCCACAAACATTCATACTTGCACACCGTGTGCAAATACGACAACCCTGGATCTCCGTTCATACCGAACGACGATCCCGTACCTCACGACTATGGGTACCACTATTCTGACAATCCCTATCAGGAAAATGAACGTTCCCCGAACGTCCCTGATCCCTAAGTATTATGACCACACTGATTACCCTCGATAGCCAGTCATCTCCATATGACTTCCGACTAACTGTCCTTGCTATCGAGATCCGCATCCATACCTCACACTAATACCCGATCCAACACGGGATTCCATAATTTATCTCAGAACCGTATCCGTAGATCGGATCTCATAATTCTGCCTAGACTCACCAGAGCCATCCACATGGTCATCCATGACCTCAGCCGCTCGTCGCAGCACACGTTCTCATCCACTAGTCACAATTAAGGTTTACCTAGGGTTCCACAATCACACCCTATGGTTCAACCGAACCCAACCACTTCCCGTAATATAAAATTCACAACCTGACCGACCCCCGCGGTCCTGACATCGAATAGACGTCAAATCCAATCCTACCATCCCATCAACGTGGGTTCCACCACTAGGTCATCGGCCAACTCCGATGAATCAACATCCCTCACACTAGAAACCACCACAAGGGTTCACATTTTAAACCATTACGCACATGAGGTTCCCCGAACCTGGCTGCACCTAGCAGCACAACAATCCAATATCACATGACCGAACCGACGGTCCCACAATACCAGTTCACCACAATCAACCCCACTTGGGTCGAATCACCTTAATGCACGGCGTATCGGGCCAATCACACTCCATCCACTATCCAAACCCAAAAACTATCTATCAGGTTGATAACGAATTGCAGCCCAAAGAGACATCACACCCTCGACCTGCGCACACAAAAGAGCAACCGTGCTCTGATACCAAGTTGACAGGACCCATCCCAATCCCCCCGGGATTACCATGGAATGTGCCCTGCTCCCGTCCAACAAGGGGTGTCAGACAAAGGATGACCAAGAGCCACTGCCCAAACAGGGCATCCAGAGTGCGCAAGGATCGATGGAGGAGGTGTGCAATGTCCCAGTCTCTGCTGCAATCGCATCCGTGATCAACCTGAAGGGCATTAAAACCAAAAGCTGTGAGTGGAAAAAAACCAGTAAGTTCATCAAATACATTTATAAGACATTTATGCCCTCCAATAAAAACGTATGCATGCCACAAAAACCAGTAACCAAAACGTTTGCTCAACCGAGCCCTTAGGGCCTTAGCCCAAAAACCGTTAACCAAAAACCAAGTGTGGGAACTCAGCCCAAAACCGTGGAATACCACCACCATACATATTAAAACCATGTGAGTCACCACCCACTACCATAAATGAACATTAATTCATTAAAATCACACAATCATAAATCCACCCGGAAAGCCATTTCATTAAATCGTATTTTACCATTACCATCACCAGCATCCCTGATGCTAGACGTCCCTGACGTCATGTCTCACGGTTTCACAAGCTACGCGTGCTGCCCGGGGTCTCTCCGGGTCCATATATCTGACATCCCTGATGTCTGACGTCCCTGACGTCAATCATAGCAATCCTGCTCCTGAGTCATCATACGGTCCGGCTGCTCCGTATGGTGACCCTTCACAGGCAATGCACCGTGACTTCCCCAGTGTCCCAGACATCTGGAGGAGACCATCATATATCCATGTGTACAGATGGTATATGGAAAAACAGTTTTTATTAAATCATTTCACAACATCACAATGGGCCCTGCCCGAACAACAAATTTCCATTTAGGGTCCCTGATACATAACTCAAATGGGTCTCAGCCCGATTTTATACCAACTGGGCCCCTGGCCCGATTTCATTAACCAACTGGGCCCCCGGCCCGATTCTCAAATGGACTCCAAGTCCGAAATTTCCAAAACAAGTGGGCCTCAGGCCCGAGTTCATCTTTCCAATATAAAAACCATTTTCTCATAATATTTATTTAACCACAAGCATGCAAAACCACAAATAAACCGTTAATCCCGATACACGTGAAATACGGAAAACACCTCGAAATACGTGCAACATACCCAAAATCAATACTCACAAATACCATCATAGAAATCATGTATATAAACCATATAACACATTTAAGCATGCATAGGATTTATAAAACCAAAGTCCACTCACAAACCGTTTTAACCGTGTGCCTCGATACGCGTGCCACCGGCCCTCCCGGGCCACACCACTATCACCGGGACTCCCAATCCTGTCCAAATCACATTAGAGGGTCACTAACCTCATTATTAACATCCTATCAAAGTCCCGTAATTTTCCCGAATTTTTACTTATTTTTAAACTTAATTTAAAACCTTCGGACATCCCGAACACTATCGAGACGGTGTCCGATCGACACGAAACCAATCCCAAAATGTCCGTTACATCGAATAGATTAAAAGTCATGTTGGAAGTTTCCCCAAAATACCCGTCACGCGCCCCCACGCGCCAGGTCAACACTCAGGTCAATAATGATGACGTCATGCTACAGTACCGGGTTCTGAAACCGGGTCTGTAACCGGGTCGCCGTCGACCCGCGGCTTGACCCGATCACAGATCGAGTTCCAGACCACCATTTTTGATGCGGTTTGATCCTATGGACTCGTCATAACCTCCTCTACGGTTCTGTGACATCCAAACTCATTTCTAGGTGGATTAAACTACCTGAAAACTGACGGGAAAATCGGCTGAGAACTCAGGTCATCCTCTCCGGCGACTCGTCGAGATTCCGGCCGTGGTTCATGGTCCAAAATGGTCGTCTAGGTTCCTAGGACATGTCTCAAAAACAAACAAACAATTTCAACGTCAAAAACGGACGTTTCGAAACAGGGAAGTAAATCGGGTCTTCACGGTTTTTCAGACTTACCGCCGCCGTGTCGCCGCCGTGGCCCGTCCAGTCATGGTCTGAGTCGTCCTAAGGTTCCAGTTTACCAATCCCTGCGTTTGTTCGAGCCCAGATATGAAGGTTTGGATGGTTGGACAATTTTGGGCCGATCGGGTTCCTCTCGGGTCTGGGTGGTTTCCGGCGGTGCAGGGCGGCCGTGGTGGTGGTGGCCGTCGTCTGGAGGTGGCTGGGGTCTGTCTGGAGGTGTCTGGTGTGTGAGGCTGGGCTGTGAGGTGGTGGAGTGATCGTGCAAGGAGTGAGAGTGCACGGGTTGAAAGAAATGAAAATGTGAGGGAATGTGAGTCTGATCAAATAAAGAGAGAAGGAATGAGATCTAACGGCCCAGATTCAATCTCCATATAAAATGAAGGTTGAGGATTTGAGGAGAGGAAATAATTAATTAACCTAAATGGCCAACATAGATCCCTGATTTAAGGATTGAAGGGGATGATGACATGTGTCACTCATCAAGGGTCCAGATTGGTTTGGATTAAAGTAATCAGATTTTATTATTATATTATTATTTTATTCCGAGTCTCGGTTAATCGCGTTTTACGTCCTTGACCATAACTTCGTCGTCGGATCTCCGATTTCGGCATGCCGCCTGTCGTTGGATTCGTATCGACGATACCTACGTAACGGTCCTTGGCCCTCGCCCATCGGACCTCCCGGTCAGAAAGTCAACATTTGGCCCCTAATAAGCCAAATTACCAAAATACCCCTCAACTTCCGAACACCATAACTTTCTCTACGAATGTCGGAATCGAACGTGCCACCTGTCTATGAACTCGTGACGTCCCGAACTACGTCACGGTCATCGGTCAAAGTCCATTTGACCGTCCGAACAAAAAGTCAACATTTTGCCCACGACTAGGGGCAAAACGGTCATTTCGCACAATTTGTCCGATTCCGCCCTACTAACCACCGTTCAACCTCACTAATCAAGATTAGTGACTAAACTAATCCCGGAATTCGGGACGGGTCGTTACAATCTTCCCTCCTTAATAAATTTCGTCCTCGAAATTCCAACCGCTCTAAACTCAACGTACTTCCCTCCTTAATAGGTTTCGCTCTCGAAACTCGATTACCCTGATTCCACAAACACCCCGTGGAAAGTGGAATCGACCACGCAACACGTGTACACCCGTACACCAACTACTTAGACAAAACTTTTCTACACTCTACGTACCATTAATACTCTAAACGCAATGACTACATTCGACCCCGTCGAATGACTGAAACTACTTGTTTCGAATTTGACACCACTTGTCAAATCAACCCTCTTGTTGACGCAACAACTCGACGGTTCCTTTCCTACTCCCACTAGGAGTCAGCTGACCCCACTCAACGATCTATGTTGACACATCCTGACAATCTGTCACCACACAGTTGTTGTCAGTCGAAAACTGACACTAGACTCACTTGTGGCTACACATGCCACCAACGTACTCGACTCACCAATACCCTTACCGACATTTCACACGACCTGTGTGTAATTAAACACACCGGAATTACCATGACCCATTGCATAGTAATGTCCGATCCACAACCAATCCCATGGTATCGGAACCAATCCGACTACCAACACGTTCACCGACACACCTCGGGTATATCCCGTATACCGTAACTAGACATCACAAGTCTACACGATATTGTACCTCGAACCAAGTACGAAGTACACACATCTACCTAATAACCAGACTACAACCACCTAGGTCATAGCCGAACGCATTCCAAAAATGGAGTACGTTTGCCCCATCCAGCATGAGACAAATCGAAACTCCACCCAACATCTAGTTCCACTTCCGAATCTGAATCCGCAACTTCGTAAGAAATCCCGGATCCAAACCCAGATATCCCATTTTAACTCATTTCCAAATCCGAATCTGAAATCATTATTTCGTAAGCTAGCATTTGGAATAACCATTCCGTACCCAAATCCGGAAATATACTTTCAAGTTCCAAAATCGAATCCTGAATCGTCACCCAGAAATTCGATTCCAAATCCCGAAATCTCGTTCACATTTACCAAGACACACCAAAAACCGAACCTATCGGTCACCTGTTCAATACACTTGATTGACTTCATAGGGAAGCCAATCCAACCTCCACACGTCTAAGGTTGACAAAATTCAACTACCTTGAAAACCTACTCACCCGAGTAGAATACCATACGGGCCCCTACTTCGAAAAGAAGTTCAACCTCGTCATTTACGACTCACGTACCATGGTAAGAGTGATATACTCTCCCCCTATCTGAATCATCAAGATCACGACCCGGATAGACACTGCGTCCCTGACAATAACGGCAAAATCCTAGATCGCCACAACGATCGGCAATCGACTCCCACAACTAGACAGATCAGTCAACGACGAGACACGTCGAGACTGCGGATTCTCACGGATTACCTTGTATCAATCCTTGTCATTCCACCTAGGAAAAACCAAGGATGATCCAAAATGATGACGTCCAAACTCATCCTACGTGGATGCAACCAAAACTCGATGCACTCACCACGCCATGTACCCCAACATCGTTTGCCACCAAGCAGAAAATGAAGAATCTCGTTTACCCAATGTCGAATACGTAGCTCCTCCTAGTGACCTCACAACACACACGACTCACCAACCAATACACGCTCAACGTACTGGTAACTACAGTCAATGTCTGCCAGGGCAGAAAACGATATGTCGACCCCAAGGACTTCGGAATACCTATCACCAAAAACAAGCACCACTCTCGTTCCCTAATCACAACGCTTCTCGAATCTAAGGTTCCAACCATGTTGGAAACAGACATGCTCCCAACAAGACGTCAAGTCTAACCACTAGACTTCCTACCTCCTCAATTCACTTGGACAACCCCGTGTCCACAATCAATCCGTTATTGTTCCGTTCGCACATCCCGACCTTTACAGGTTCAACACTCGGTTTCCCAAGTTCTCAATTACAAATTCCTACCTTTATACCACTAATGGTTTTTCCTCGTCTTTTCCAGTTTTAATCATTTCCATGTACATTTTAGGGATATTAAAAACATAAAATCGCACAAATTTTGGAGTTGCCAACAACTCCCCCAAATCCACTAATCATCACAAAATTTCTTAAATCTTAATTATACCATTTTAATCCACTCCTTACTGGTTATCTCACCACTATTGGGACTTATCCCAACACCTCACAATCTTAACTGGATCCCATCCAGTCCATCACTCAGCCATACCAATTTCAAAGACCGAACATATGTTCATCATGACGGAGTCACACCCCAACTTGTGGCTCATCGTCAACACCATTACTGACACTAGCACCAGCGCTAGTACCAGCACCAACATACTATCAACAACACTAGTATCAGCACACAGGCATCCATACTAGCATCAGCACGAAAGTACCAACCCACAAACATTCATACTTGCACACCGTGTGCAAATACGACAACCCTGGATCTCCGTTCATACCGAACGACGATCCCGTACCTCACGACTATGGGTACCACTATTCTGACAATCCCTATCAGGAAAATGAACGTTCCCCGAACGTCCCTGATCCCTAAGTATTATGACCACACTGATTACCCTCGATAGCCAGTCATCTCCATATGACTTCCGACTAACTGTCCTTGCTATCGAGATCCGCATCCATACCTCACACTAATACCCGATCCAACACGGGATTCCATAATTTATCTCAGAACCGTATCCGTAGATCGGATCTCATAATTCTGCCTAGACTCACCAGAGCCATCCACATGGTCATCCATGACCTCAGCCGCTCGTCGCAGCACACGTTCTCATCCACTAGTCACAATTAAGGTTTACCTAGGGTTCCACAATCACACCCTATGGTTCAACCGAACCCAACCACTTCCCGTAATATAAAATTCACAACCTGACCGACCCCCGCGGTCCTGACATCGAATAGACGTCAAATCCAATCCTACCATCCCATCAACGTGGGTTCCACCACTAGGTCATCGGCCAACTCCGATGAATCAACATCCCTCACACTAGAAACCACCACAAGGGTTCACATTTTAAACCATTACGCACATGAGGTTCCCCGAACCTGGCTGCACCTAGCAGCACAACAATCCAATATCACATGACCGAACCGACGGTCCCACAATACCAGTTCACCACAATCAACCCCACTTGGGTCGAATCACCTTAATGCACGGCGTATCGGGCCAATCACACTCCATCCACTATCCAAACCCAAAAACTATCTATCAGGTTGATAACGAATTGCAGCCCAAAGAGACATCACACCCTCGACCTGCGCACACAAAAGAGCAACCGTGCTCTGATACCAAGTTGACAGGACCCATCCCAATCCCCCCGGGATTACCATGGAATGTGCCCTGCTCCCGTCCAACAAGGGGTGTCAGACAAAGGATGACCAAGAGCCACTGCCCAAACAGGGCATCCAGAGTGCGCAAGGATTGATGGAGGAGGTGTGCAATGTCCCAGTCTCTGCTGCAATCGCATCCGTGATCAACCTGAAGGGCATTAAAACCAAAAGCTGTGAGTGGAAAAAAACCAGTAAGTTCATCAAATACATTTATAAGACATTTATGCCCTCCAATAAAAACGTATGCATGCCACAAAAACCAGTAACCAAAACGTTTGCTCAACCGAGCCCTTAGGGCCTTAGCCCAAAAACCGTTAACCAAAAACCAAGTGTGGGAACTCAGCCCAAAACCGTGGAATACCACCACCATACATATTAAAACCATGTGAGTCACCACCCACTACCATAAATGAACATTAATTCATTAAAATCACACAATCATAAATCCACCCGGAAAGCCATTTCATTAAATCGTATTTTACCATTACCATCACCAACATCCCTGATGCTAGACGTCCCTGATGCTAGACGTCCCTGACGTCATGTCTCACGGTTTCACAAGCTACGCGTGCTGCCCGGGGTCTCTCCGGGTCCATATATCTGACATCCCTGATGTCTGACGTCCCTGACGTCAATCATAGCAATCCTGCTCCTGAGTCATCATACGGTCCGGCTGCTCCGTATGGTGACCCTTCACAGGCAATGCACCGTGACTTCCCCAGTGTCCCAGACATCTGGAGGAGACCATCATATATCCATGTGTACAGATGGTATATGGAAAAACAGTTTTTATTAAATCATTTCACAACATCACAATGGGCCCTGCCCGAACAACAAATTTCCATTTAGGGTCCCTGATACATAACTCAAATGGGTCTCAGCCCGATTTTATACCAACTGGGCCCCTGGCCCGATTTCATTAACCAACTGGGCCCCCGGCCCGATTCTCAAATGGACTCCAAGTCCGAAATTTCCAAAACAAGTGGGCCTCAGGCCCGAGTTCATCTTTGCAATATAAAAACCATTTTCTCATAATATTTATTTAACCACAAGCATACAAAACCACAAATAAACCGTTAATCCCGATACACGTGAAATACGGAAAACACCTCGAAATACGTGCAACATACCCAAAATCAATACTCACAAATACCATCATAGAAATCATGTATATAAACCATATAACACATTTAAGCATGCATAGGATTTATAAAACCAAAGTCCACTCACAAACCGTTTTAACCGTGTGCCTCGATACGCGTGCCACCGGCCCTCCCGGGCCACACCACTATCACCGGGACTCCCAATCCTGTCCAAATCACATTAGAGGGTCACTAACCTCATTATTAACATCCTATCAAAGTCCCGTAATTTTCCCGAATTTTTACTTATTTTTAAACTTAATTTAAAACCTTCGGACATCCCGAACCCTATCGAGACGGTGTCCGATCGACACGAAACCAATCCCAAAATGTCCGTTACATCGAATAGATTAAAAGTCATGTTGGAAGTTTCCCCAAAATACCCTTCACGCGCCCCCACGCGCCAGGTCAACACTCAGGTCAACAATGATGACGTCATGCTACAGTATCGGGTTCTGAAACCGGGTCTGTAACCGGGTCGCCGTCGACCCGCGGCTTGACCCGATCACAGATCGAGTTCCAGACCACCATTTTTGATGCGGTTTGATCCTATGGACTCGTCATAACCTCCTCTACGGTTCTGTGACATCCAAACTCATTTCTAGGTGGATTAAACTACCTGAAAACTGACGGGAAAATCGGCTGAGAACTCAGGTCATCCTCTCCGGCGACTCGTCGAGATTCCGGCCGTGGTTCATGGTCCAAAATGGTCGTCTAGGTTCCTAGGGCATGTCTCAAAAACAAACAAACAATTTCAACGTCAAAAACGGACGTTTCGAAACAGGGAAGTAAATCGGGTCTTCACGGTTTTTCAGACTTACCGCCGCCGTGTCGCCGCCGTGGCCCGTCCAGTCGTGGTCTGAGTCGTCCTAAGGTTCCAGTTTACCAATCCCTGCGTTTGTTCGAGCCCATATATGAAGGTTTGGATGGTTGGACAATTTTGGGCCGATCGGGTTCCTCTCGGGTCTGGGTGGTTTCCGGCGGTGCAGGGCGGCCGTGGTGGTGGTGGCCGTCGTCTGGAGGTGGCTGGGGTCTGTCTGGAGGTGTCTGGTGTGTGAGGCTGGGCTGTGAGGTGGTGGAGTGATCGTGCAAGGAGTGAGAGTGCACGGGTTGAAAGAAATGAAAATGTGAGGGAATGTGAGTCTGATCAAATAAAGAGAGAAGGAATGAGATCTAACGGCCCAGATTCAATCTCCATATAAAATGAAGGGTGAGGATTTGAGGAGAGGAAATAATTAATTAACCTAAATGGCCAACATAGATCCCTGATTTGAGGATTGAAGGGGATGATGACATGTGTCACTCATCAAGGGTCCAGATTGGTTTGGATTAAAGTAATCAGATTTTATTATTATATTATTATTTTATTCCTAGTCTCGGTTAATCGCGTTTTACGTCCTTGACCATAACTTCGTCGTCGGATCTCCGATTTCGGCATGCCGCCTGTCGTTGGATTCGTATCGACGATACCTACGTAACGGTCCTTGGCCCTCGCCCATCGGACCTCCCAGTCAGAAAGTCAACATTTGGCCCCTAATAAGCCAAATTACCAAAATACCCCTCAACTTCCGAACACCATAACTTTCTCTACGAATGTCGGAATCGAACGTGCCACCTGTCTATGAACTCGTGACGTCCCGAACTACGTCACGGTCATCGGTCAAAGTCCATTTGACCGCCCGAACAAAAAGTCAACATTTTGCCCACGACCAGGGGCAAAACGGTCATTTCGCACAATTTGTCCGATTCCGCCCTACTAACCACCGTTCAACCTCACTAATCAAGATTAGTGACTAAACTAATCTCGGAATTCGGGACAGGTCGTTACATTTCATGCCTGATTCCGTATTTCTAAATCTGAAATCATTTCATCAAACCATCATAGAAAACATAGCGCGTATAGGCATGACGTAAAACCTCAAATCTCGAAATGCGTGCAAATACGTAAATACTAATTACCACAACCATATACACTTAAGGCCTTCCAAAACATGTATTTAAAACATATAAAACATTTATGCATTCATCACAATTTAGAAACAAGTTCCACTCACAGACCGTCCAAAGCTGCGCCTCGATACGGGCGTCATACGGCTCTCCAGACTAATCACCGTCACTGGGACTCCCAAACCAGTCTAAATCAAATTAGAGGGTTACTAATTACCTCATTAACCTCTCATTGAAGCCCTGTAAATTTTCCAAATTTTTGAACATTTTTAAACTCGATCCTAAACCTTCGGACACCCCGAAATATATCGAAACGATGTCCGATCGACTTGAAACTTGCCCAAAAATGTTTGTTACATCGAATACATTAAAACACGTGTTGACCGTACCTCAAAATAAGGGCCCACGTACCCTCACGCGTTGCCCAAACGCCCTGCGCGTGAAAGCCACACACGACACTATTCATCATCCATGTCCTTCTGACAGACCGGTTCAGACCGGCCCGATCCAACTGAACCGGTGTTCTCGATTTTCCTTATTCCGACCACCAAACCAATCCCGTTTTCCTCCATTTTCATCCCTACACCTTCGTCTAACCATTCCCCATCAACCTATGTCCTTAAAAACATGAAAAACAAGCGAGAGATTACTTGTTTAATTGAAAGCTCACGGCCCTGTTTTCCCTGCCGCCATCTATGGCGTTCCCACCATCCTCAGCCTTCGTTTTCGATAGCCACCTACTCGTACGACCACCACAAACGTAACCCAATCATCAAAAACCACTCACAAACGTCCAAACTCAAACATCCAATTTTGAACTTAAAACGGGTTTATCGGGTTTACCTGGCCTTGGTTCCTCCGCCGTCCACGGCGGTTCTGTCAGCCTCTCGACGTCCCTATCACACCCTCGGCCTCACTCTCAAGTTCATAGGGGCCTTCAATCGATCCAGAAAGGCAGAAGGGGGATTTGGGTTTCATGGTTTCGGGTTGGTGGGATGATTGAACAAAGGGGGATGGATATGCATGTATGGGAAATGGTGGGCAATGGATGAATGACACTTGTCATTCATCCATTGGGCCTTCCCCTAAATATCTGGGCCCACTGAAAGACAAAAGTTCCCCATCTCGTAAAACGTGCAATAGTTCTTTGGAACTTCCGTGAACCGTAACTTTTACGTCGAATGTCCGATTTCGACGTGTCACCTGCCTACGAACTCGTGACGTCCCGATCTACGTCACGGTCATCGGTCTTCGTGTATCGGACCTCCCGGGTCAAAAGTTAACTTTTTGTCCTCGTTCAGGGGAAAATCATAATTTCGCCCTAAACGTCCGATAATCCTCGACTAATCCCCAATTAGTCTCGCTAATCCGTAATTAATTCTTAATTAATCCCGATAATTTGGGACGGTTGGTTACAAATTGGGCACTTTGTCACACTCAGGTAAACAAAAACCTTGGAACATCCTATCAGGATTTTGATAATCTTGAGGACGTAACCAACGCCTTCAATGATTTCGTTTGCTCTGCCAAAAAATGGCAGTAGAATCTAGCTTAGAAGTAAAAAACTTTTAATCTTAGATCAAAAGAACATTTTTATGAAAATGTTAATGGAATATGGAAAACCCATATTCCAAAAGAAAATAAAGGTATTCAAAAACAAATGACACAATTGTCACTCAGATTAGTTGAAGAAATAACTACGTCTGAATACATCCTTTCTGAAAAAGAAAAAGAAATGTCTTCAATAAGAAATAAAAATGTTTTGATTATAAAGTTCTCATTCAACAAATGGATTGTTATTAAGATTCTAGTTTTGAAAAAATTGACAATTTTCTGCAGTTAATAGATATAATGGTAACCACCCATTATGATCTAGTTTTTGAAAGGAAAAAAGAATTTGCATCTTTGAAAAAAAGAAGAAGCAATTTTACCTAGTTTTATTTTGAAGACATAAAAGCAAAAGTACGTGACCATAAGGAGAAATTCAAGGACAACTATTCTCAAAACCCCGAAAATATCAACTTGAGTGATAAAATCGCTAAACTCTTATTTGTTCTAAATAGTGAACAAGAAAGTGAGATTTTTGAAACAATTGAATAGGGTATCTAACAAGTAGTAGTATTCGAAAACTTTAATTTTCATGAAATAAAATTTTTTCCATGTTTCATTATGTTGATGCACAAAATGCACGAACGAGACTGTAAAGATATGCACGCACACCAAGACACAAGAAAGTACGTGGTTCGCCCAAATTGGGCTACATCCACGGTGTTGCCTCACTCTCACTAATAATATGATGTTTTTGTATGAGTATAGGAGGCTTATGAGCCTTTGAGAGATAATAATATATGTAGAGAGAAGGGAAAGGGTGAGTCTAAAGAGAGAGAGGGTCTCTTCTAATGGGAGAGTGGAGTCCCCCAAATGAGGGAGGGGGCTCCCTATTTATAGGAAAATATTTATGTTAGGTCATAGTAATAGTGATGGGCTTTAAGGCATAGGCCTTGTGTGATCTTTGAGGTCTTCTGGTGGGCTTACCTCGTAGTCTAGTGTAGTATTTTGACAAACTCGTTACTTGGTCAGGTGCAATGTCAACACATTAAGGCCATGGTTTATGAAGTAATCAAAAAATTCAATTGAAATAAATATGCCACTTCTCCATATTTAGCACAATGAGATGAAGAGAGAGAAAAAATCAACCATATCAAATTTGGACTTTAACACAAACAATTAATCAAGACATTCCAGAAGAACCAACCAAACAGATTAAAACATGCCTCAATCGCTAACCACGTGGATTAATAGCTTGATCCACATTTCTGAAATTACCAGATAATTTGTGGACTCTTGGAACCTGGTAAAAGCCACATATAGGAGAAGAATCTTCATAACAAGTCTACCTTCCAACTATACTTTTTTCTAAAGAAAAGAAGATAAAAGTTTTGGGCTTAAATAAAAAAATTGGCTAACCAAAGAGGAACATTAAACTTCCCAGTAGAACTTGAAATCGTTGCAGTTGAAAGAGAGGCAAATAGACAAATTGAAAATTTAATGGCAATGAGTTATAACGAGGAAGATGAAGTTGAATATGTCAATTTAAACAACATATGGGAAGTATAGTTGGCCTTGAAACTTGTCAAAATCATGATGAGATCATATAAATAACTATTGCACTAAAAACAGTGCAATTGTGATAATTAAATGAATATTATTGAAATAATCTACTTTTTGACATTTGGGAGACAAAAATAAAAGGAAGAAAATGAAATATGCAGTGCACAATGAAATAAAGAAAGAGCAAAACATTAATAAATAAATAAAAGGCAAAACAAAGTGGAATTGGAAGAAAAATATGGCAAAAGAAAGAAACGTGTATTTTTCCATTTTAGCCTTGAGCAAAAGACCAAGAAGCATAAATGAGTGTTAATTGGGTTACCGTATCACCCATTGCTATCCTCAGTGTGTCGGGTGATCTCCAAATGAGGAAGAAGGCTCATTTACATAATTAACATCTAGGTTTACGTGTGATGGGCCACAAAGGTGGCTTTGGTTTTAGACCTTGATAATGGGCCTTGATTTGGTACAAGTAATCCAAGTGATCCCCCAGCTGTTTTGTTAGATCATTAATTATTTTGTCACAGTATATCAGAAGAATAAATAATAAAAGTAGAGCTATTTACCGCAGCAAGAAACATACCCTATTTTCTCTTCTTCTGAAAAACTTACAGAAATTATCCGTCATCAAACTCTTTCGACGCATAAATTTTCAAACGAAAAATAAGGTTAGCTACCCCCTACCTCTCATCATAAAAGTACACAATACTTTACAATTCCCTCAGGGGATTTGTTCGTCCGCTAAAATGTTGTACCAAAGTGGAGAAATCGTGTTTTCAGCCCTCCATCTCCAAATCATCAAAGAAATTGTTAGAACTGGCCGGAACACGAGCGTTGCTTGCATTTCTCTTCTTTGTCCCTGCAAACATGTAAAATCAGTTAAATTCCACTACAGCATTTGTGAACACTGGCAAAATTGCTTGCTCAATCAATTTCTCACGAAAAGAATGAATGCAGTGAAGTTGCTTCAAATCAATGAGAAAGAGGGGCAGGTTTTAAAATCAAGTCCGAAATCTTGTTAACGAAAACTCTTCCATTTTATAGATCCTTAACGAAAAATCTTCCATTTTTTAGATACTCAACGAAAGCTCTTCCATTTTTTTTTATAAAGACAGTGATCAAACTAGTTCCCGAAGAAAGAAAAAAATAAAAAATCTGCCATCAAAGTGATGCGAAACTCACTCATTTGACATTTACAGCTTAGGTTAAAGAGAACTATTCCTAAATTCATCATTAGGGGCAGAGCAAGGGGGTCTATGAAAGATGCCATCATTTTTTAAGTTACATTAGTAAATACCTTTTTTAGACTTTGAAGTTTTAGAATCTGTATCCATTTCATCACTATCACTGTCCTCCACAGCTGCTTGATGATTTACAGCACTTGTAGAACCTTGCAATAATTCATCCATATTCCATAGCTGCATGAAATGGGCGTCAACATTGAATTAAGAAGATATCACCAGAAAGTAAGTTGAAAATTCTGGACCTCAGACAAATCATAATTCCAGAGTTTAAAAAAAACAACTTCATAAACCGAGAATGTAAGCACAAAACCAAAAATGTAGTTTAAGTGGTAAAATAGTTTTCCACAAAAGTCTACAGTATATTGAGCATACAGAGAGATGCAAACCTTCAACATTTGATCGTGTGCTATACTGCCCATAAACTTTTTATCATGGGAAAACGCTACAAAACCAAACAAGACAGCTTGTTAACCAACCACAACTCAGGAGATAATTTGCATATTAAATGTGAGACCAGGAAGGCTAGAGTACAAAATTAAAAAGCTTAATAATATACATAGAGGAGCAAATTGATTTTTTTTAAATTAAAGTGAAACATAATTATATTTAAGTAGGAGAACTAGTTACAAGAAGTGGATAAGGAATCCACAATGAGAACAGAAAAGAAAATACAAAAAGACTCACATAGACATAAAGACAGGAAATTCGATTTGAGGATGGTATAAAAATTCAACAATACCATATTCAACTGATATCACCCACAGACCGTACATGATTAGAAGAATTAATTCCATGGTTCTTATCAATGAGTTATCCACAATAGTGGTTTTGACCATTACAAAAAACCTCAATCTTCCTTAAAACAACAAGAAAAATAGAATAAGAAAAACACTTTGATTACCCAACCCTTAGAAGAGAAACAAATGAATTACCAAGACCCTCAACAGGATATTCTGAGTGCTCTGCAATTGGTTGGATGACTCGGTTGGGTAAAACACCTACCAGACTGAAAGGAAAAAAAAAAGTATGAAATTAATCTTAGCACTAAAAAGGTTAAAGAACAATGGAATTATGATGAATTGATTTTGGATGTAATCTCACCTGATTAGTCCAGTCTCAGATCCGGTGATCAGCCTATCTTCATCAAGCTGGCCCAAGAAATTTAGAATGTTTCAACAAACAAACTCTTAGAAGAATGAAATGTTAACAGATGTATAAATAGATATATGACCTACTCACCTTCAACAAAACATCAACAGAATTTGGAGAGAGATCAACAAAACGATCACTGGAAGACAAAGGGTCATCCAGAAGGGAAAATTAGTATTCGGAAAATGAGAGAAGTTATAAAAATTGAAAGTCTTACCATCAAAGATTAAATAAATATATCTTACGGCTACGTTTGGCGAGTAAGATTGGATAACTTGTCAAATTCAATGTATCTTGCATGTAAAAATGGATACGTATTGACTGCGAGAAGATTAGATAGAATTAGATAGACGGAAGCTTACCTCACCTAATCCTACTGTTTTTTGTGGATTGGATTGGACAAGTTTTCTTCTATTCTAACCCGCTAATCCCCTTACAATGAAAGCATATCCATTTTTACATTCAAGATACATTGGATTTGATGAGCTGCCAATCCAATCCAATCCCACTCACCAAACTAGCCCTACAGACTCTGTTACCCAACAATTGTGATTTTCAATTTTTCATAGATGCTTGAAGATTATAAACCATACCTACAATCCTTGAAACAGCCCCAAGAATACAATAATAGATTCCCAACCTGTGAGCTGCAAACAACTTTTCGACCATTCTGACCACATGAAAATAATAAAAATGGCATGAAATAAGGAAAAGAAAAGCAAGGGTGAAGCAAAGCACGACTTTGATGAAATCATGAAATTACTATAATAACTACAAAGAGAAGGGAGAAACCAAGCAACCTTCATGATAACAACAGAGAGTAGCTCCTCTTCAGAAAATTCAGATTGAGCATGGACCTGTCAAAACCATAGAACCAACAAATGAAATTGAAAATCTATTCGGAATCCACTATGAGCATATTTTGTATCTCTCAACAGGTTAGAAAAGAAAAACCCTTACTTTATTTCTCCGGAGATTGCAAACAGAAAGAGTTCCATCTCCACTTGACAATGCAAAAAAATGATACAAATAAACAACTTTGAGGGCAATGCATTTGCACAGGGAGAATACAATAAAAAACAAGGACATGTAGGAATACCTGGTTCCTAGGAGTTTCATAGAATCAGCTGCAAAAGTCATATCAGAAATGTACTCTTCATGAGCGTTAAAAGAATTGCAGCAAGATTGTTGCCTGGTATCCCATACCTGCCGAAATATACAAAGTCAAGAAAATTATAAAAACAACAGCAAATGAAGCACAGGTAACTAAAAATTACCTTAATACAGCCTCCATCATCTCCAGAGGCAACCGAGTACTCCGTCAAGTTGATAATTTTATTGACGGCACTCCTGCATCAGATTAAGTAATGTTTAATTTATGACAACGATGAGCATTCTTGAGAATTGAATAACAACAGGAGCATAGAGAGAGACCCATGAGCGTCTTTGAGATGAGCAATGGCAGCACCAGTTTCGACATCCGTCGCAAGCATTGAGCAGTCAGGGGAACCGGTCAAAATGGCTATAACATCATCCATCAGAAGCTTTTCATTAGCATAACCAATTAGGGTATAATAACATTATCAAACAACCGAAAACTTAATAACACCTTGGCCATTGTTGATAAACCGCGCAGCTCTGCAAGATGATTCACCGTGTGCATGAACTTCCAAAACCCTAACATCATGATAATCAAAATCATCATCACTATCATTATATATAGTAAACTGAGCAGAAGAACTTCAGAAAATATTGACCTTTCAGGTACGACGGACTCGGATGCGTATCGATACAAGTGAAGGTCGCCGTTGATAAGACCTGTAGTCACCAATGGCTGTGATGGGTGGAAATCAATGTCAAACGCCAATGCCCCCAAATTTATCTCCATTCCTTTTTCACTTCCTGTTTTTCTTTCTCACTTGACGCAAAGAATGACCGGAGTATATTTCAGGATATTTTAGGCACGCACTTGATGACTGATTTTAGACCTGTAGAGCGGTTAGTATTCAGATTTTTCACTTCAATTGAATTCGAATTTGTACTGGATGACTAATTTTCTTACTGTTAAAAAAAATAGAAACAATAAAAATTGTAATTGAAATCAATCCAGTGACTCAAAGCAGTATAACCCATTACCAACAAAGAAGAGAAATTACCAAGCAAGAGGAAGCGGTGAAAACAGAGATGGAGACCCAGATAAAGAGTTCAGACTGAAGCGGCAGCAGCGAAAAGAGGAGGAAGACGACTAGACCAGGGGTTTAAGGGATTTAAGACACAATATTATAATATGAGAAATACAATAGAACAAACAAAAAAAATACTCGTTATGTTATGCAAGGCACTGTTTGGGCCGTCTCTATTTTGGGTTATCATGATTTAGAGGCCCACATTTTAACCTCAATTTGTTTAGGCAATTCGAGCGACACCCAAAACTTAGCTATAGACGGGCTGGGCCACTGTTAATGAATGACAAGGACTCGTGCTAAGGCCATCTTCAATCATAGGCCACTAAGAACTTTTGGCAAAAAATTGTCTTCAATTATGAGATCATATTTAAATGAATGCCAAATAAGCATCGTGTGGCATAAAAGGGCGGGGTTTCTCTCTCCTCACATGATTAGCCAATTTGGGTCACTCTATTTCTTTCTTTTCTCATGCGATCATCGCACACCCTCTTCAAGGGTGACCCATTTTGGGGTCGAATTGGACGAATCTAAGGCCAAGGATGGCTTCCTTGTGGTCGTGCGAATCGAATGATGAAGATTTGAGGTTTCTTGGAAAGTTTGAAGGTCAGCTAGAAATGACGATTTTCAGTCAGTCTCGGGCTAATTAGACAGCGGCGTCGGCGATGACACTGATCGTCTTCTCTAGTGAGGTGGTGACGTCATAATGACGTCAGCTACCACATCAACGCCACATGGAAGGACGTGATAGGGACACTTGTTAGGGTGTCAAGTTGTCATGTGCCATGTTAGCGTCACATGCTAGGGCATGATAGGGACACGTGTTAGGGGCGTCAAGTTGTCAGCTACCATGTCAGTGTCATGTGGTAGGGTGTGACAAGGAAACACATCA
Source organism: Prinsepia uniflora (assembly GCA_032719365.1). Lineage (NCBI taxonomy): Eukaryota > Viridiplantae > Streptophyta > Magnoliopsida > Rosales > Rosaceae > Prinsepia > Prinsepia uniflora. The sequence goes on along the minus strand of CM064868.1, from coordinate 56,566,445 downwards.
CGGGTGTCAGGATGTTAGGTGCCACATCAGTGCCACGTGATAGACGTGTTATGGACACGTGGTTGCCACATCAATGCCATGTGACAGAGGGTGTTAGGTTGTCAATGCCATGTTAGCGCCACGCATCAGGGGGTGTCGAGTTGTCAGTACCACGTTAGTGTTGAGTCAACGTGCCTGTTGCACTTTAGCCTAGTGTGGGCGTGCGTGCGGACACTGTAGCTGCGGTTCGCATGGGTGCACATGCAAACACTATAGGGGCGAGTGGGGCGCGTAGGAAGGTCGGCAGCCTTCTACCCGCACGTAGGACCATCTCAATACCTTCGGTGATGCGTACCCCTAGTCGTTTACTTCTAAGATCTATTTTTGGTAGTTTCAAGGCCTTTCGGGGTTGTTTAGAGCCTTTTTGGGACAAATTCCAAATTGGTCACCTTGTACAGGTTGGGTTTTAGACTGAAGGTCAAGATGAGTCTAAGTGACAGATTATGTCTTGGGTTCCGTGAACTTAGTTGTTTCTTGGTTATGGTGGTAGGACACTAGTTGATATATTTTGGCTCAAGATACTCTGAAATGAGTATAAACAATCGCTAGGTCGAACTGTACTGGGTAATTTTTGAGGTACACTCTAGACAAGTTGGAATAACGGATTAGGACTCTAGATGAGTCACGATTTTAGGTTGGATTTGTAGGAAAGTCGAGGTACCGAAAGGGGACTCTGTTGTTAGTTAAGGTTTCAATAAGGGGATTTGGACAGAGGCGATGAAGCCAATGAGTTACCAGCTGGTCACATCTATTAGTCGAGCGAGCTATCAGATATTGAGTTAATGTATTGTTGTGGGTCACAACTGAGGTCAGAACTGTGAAACTGGGTTTGCCTAACTTCTAGGGTTAGTGGTGATGTGGGTGATGACCCTTAGGGAGCGACTACTATTGGTTTTATCCCTTATCTGACGGTTTTTATTTTCGGAGCTAAGTTCTAGGTTACTTTTGGAACTTCTCTTAGGGTGTTAGAGGGAAGCAAGATCGGGTACAATTTTTTAGGTATTCTTTGAGGTGGGTCCTTAGGGTGTCAGATAGAAGCAAGACCAGGTACGATTTTTGAGGTATTTTCTAAGGTAGGTCCTGTCAATTTGGTATAAGAGCAAACTAGGTGATGTTGATTTGGGAATTCCATTGGTTGGTACACCTCGGAGTGTGACTGTTGGGTGTATGGTGAGTAGACTATGTTTTATTACAGATTTTTTGTGCATAAAAATAATTTGGTTATTTTATGGATATTTGTGAATCGCTTTACTTTTTGAAAAATTATTCGAGATGATAATTTTTGTGCGATGATTATCGAGATTTGGAATGATTTTTCAGGAAAACGATTTTCTAGACACATGTTTTTATAGTTTTTAGGGAAGCATTGTTTGGGCTTGGGCTCGTGATTAAATGTTTTGACTTATTTTTAAGTCATGGATTTATTGAAGCAAAGTTATGGTTGGTTTCAAGAACTGTTTTATCCAGTATAGTCATCCTCATGTGATTAGATTGCTATTTCGAGTTGGACTCAGAGGGATCTCGGATACAGACTCAGACGTGGACGTAGTTAAAATTGGACTCCACATGTTCTGATGGGGTTGGACTCCAAATATTCCTAGAGATGGACTCGGACGTCGTTGAAGTTGGACTCCACACGTTCCGACGTGGTTGGACTCCACCAGATCAGTGATTATCTACGCGTCGTACATCTGATTAGCTGGTTGGACCAGTGGGGCTCAATGTTATAAATCATTTTATGTGTGCATGTCATTATAACTAGTTTTTCCCACTCATATTTTGCCCTAACACCGTTCGAGTTGACGGGAAATTTGGAATCGTTTCGGTAGTGACATAAGGACATTCCTGGGATTGTAGGCAATTGACTTTTAACCTGCATATGTAAATTGGTAGATTGCAATGACCTGAACTGAAAATGATACATCCCGTACGGGAATTTAGAAATTAAAAATAGTGAATTTACCAAATTACTCCTAAGAGTTTTTGTTTAAGCTACACCTAGTCTAAGGTTTGTTGGGTTGCACCCAATCCTCTTTGTTAGCTAAGCAAAAAATGTTACTTTGGTAAGCCCGTATTGCACCAATGGCCTCAATCAAGTCTGAGGCCCATTGTCGAGACCCGACTCTCCTCGGTCAGGACCCGACTCATCTAGCACGATATTGTCCACTTTGGGCCTCCTTGCCCTTGCCCTCACGGTTTTGTTTTCGGGACCTCACGGTGCAACTTCTCAAGGGGTGACCCATCATGGAATTGCACCAGCCTCAACTCACTTAACTTTGGAGTTCCAACTGAACCCAAAGGCACTGAGCTCCCAGAAGGCCTCGTGCTAGATAGGTGTGTGTCTACATCATTAAGGCACACTACCATTCCCCTCCCAGACTATTCCCTTCGCAGGAATGTGAGATTGTTCACCGTTCCCTCCAAGACACGGGTCTTACAATCGACCCCCTCTTAGAGCCCAGCGTCCTCGCTGGCACACTTCCCAGTCGGGGTCTAGCTCTGATACCATTATGTCAGGACCCGACTCTTCTCAGTCAGGACTCGACTCATCTAGAACGATATTATCCGCTTTGGGCCTCCTTGCCCTTGCCCTCACGGTTTTGTTTTTGGGAGCTCACGGTGCAACTTCACAGGAGGTTACCCATCATGAAATTGCACCACCCTCAACTCGCTTAACTTTGGAGTTCCAACCGAACCCAAAGCCACTGAGCTCCCAAAAGGCCTCGTGCTAGATAGGTGTGTGTCTACACCTTTAAGGTACACAACCATTCCCCTCCTAGACTATTCCCTTCGCAAGAATGTGGGATTGTTCACCGTTCCCGAGTTATGTGCTTTATGTTATGATAAAATGGTTTCATGAAATGATTCATATGTTTGATTCTATGCATGAATGGTTTGATAAATTTGAGGGTAAATGTGTATTTTGAAATGTATTTTTAAATGATATTATTTTTTTCCACTCACACCTTTCTTGTTTTAATGACCCTCCAGGCAGTGGCACGACGTTCGGGGCTGATCGAGAGGCGGAGGCATGAGCGGAAATCAGTGTAGTTATCCCTTGTCTGACAAGTGCTGAAGGGTAGTTTTGGGACTTCAGTTGACTTGTCAGACGGGAGCAGGACCGGGCGCGGTTATCAAAGTCCAAGTGGGACGGGTCCTGTCAAATTGGTACCAGAGCATTGGGTTACTGATTTGCCATGCCTCCGAGATACAAGTCCTGTGCGCGATCTGGTGATGAGACGAGATACGAGGGTATAGGAAATCCCTAGAGTGGGTATGACCCTAGATTGGTGGTCGAACATTGCATCTTATGTTCTGGTTGTGTCAGACTTGTGTTGGTCCAGATGGTTGTTTACGATATGGTATATGAATGGGCATGTTGGTCCCAGAATAGATTTGACCCGAGGATAAGGGGTCGGATGAGTGACCTTTGGATTTTGAATATCGAATGGGACTTAGAGGGAGTCCGGAATTGGTTTAGTGTGTGTTGGGAGATCCAGAGTAGAATGTGGTTCGCCTAGGGCTGTTTGCGAGGTGACCGGATGTGCCAGTAGTGGCATGGGTAGTGGATGTTGCATTCAGACTCGAGAGGAGTTGAGACATTGGATTTGGACTTAATAGGAATCAGGAGTTGGTTTAGGACTCGGAATGAGTCATGATGTGTTATGAGGGCTCGTGACGAGCCGGGAAAGATGGAAAAAGTGGTTATGGCTGCGTAGAGTGAACGAGGGTCATGTGGGAACCCGAGGTATTGATATGGATGTGAATTAAGTCTCCATGATTGTTGTGGAGAGGTACGTCTGAATTTCGAGAACTAAATTCTTTAAGGGGGGAAGGTTGTGACGACCCGGAAATTCGAAAAAGGAAAATTTCGAAAAATTGGAAGGAAATGACGATTTTGCCCTTGGTTATAGGGGGCGAAAGTTGACTTTTTGATCGGGACCTTGTTTGAATTTTTCCGGAAGGACTGTTGGATAGGTCTCGGGACACTGAATCCGTAGACAGGTGACATGCGTCAATCGTAGGTCAGATGTGAAAGTTACGGGTCTGCAAAAGCTATGGGTATTTTGGTAATTATGTGTGTAAGGGTAAAATGGTAATTTGATAAGTACTTGCTGATTCAGCCCAGTTAAGGACACATGTGCCTGCTAATTTGGATGAAGAATCATTACCTGGTGACATCTGTCACTTGCTAATTGAGATTGGTGGCCTGTTTGTGGATGTCGTGTATGCACAATGGATATCACAAAACCGCCCACCCCTTCGTTCAAATTTCATCAAATTGATTGATGAATGAGGTTAATTATAAAACCTGAGACAGTGGAACGAATCCACAGAGAAAAACGAGTGAGACGTAGAGGAGAATTGCGGAAGATAAACCCCTAAACCGGAAGACCCAAACCCGTGGAAACTCAAATCTTCCAAAATTTGAAATGAAAGAAATAGGTTGTGATGATCCAAATTGAGATTCAATTGAGTCTTTTGGGAATATTTCGACCAGGAACAGATTAAATGTGAAGGGAATTGGGGTCGTTTTGGGCTAGAACAGAGGGGATGAAGACTTTGAATTTTCGAGCTTGGGTCGAGAAATTGGAGACATGGAATGATGCAATTGATATTGGAAACATGGTTAATAGAATCCCACGAAGCTTCCTGATGCATCAAATGAAAGAAAACAATGAGAATTTATGGAGAATGAGGGATGCACAGTGCCTGCGACAGAAAGAAGTTTTGAAGTCGAATTCGATTGGATTGAGAATTGATGGGAATAGAATCGGGTCTGCTCTCGGATTGCAGGATCCGTTTATTAGACATACGGGTGAAGGTGGTGACACTGTAGCACGCGCGTGGGTTTCACCCGTAGCCACTCATGTTGGCGCGTGAGGGCGCGTGTGCACAATTCCCGAGGATTCGAGATCCCTGGAAAGTACCAAAAAATACGAAAATACGTGCAGCTCGTAAAGCGAGCAGTTTGGACGGTGTGTGAGTGGACGTTTGTTTTATAAACTGATATGCATGCATAGTTAAATGTTTTACTTGATTTATGGCATGATTTGATTTGCAATGATTGCTTGATGATTTGATACGATTATTTACGAGATTTAATGATTATTTTAATTAGTGTGTTGGGCACGTTTTTCGAGGAAAATGTAATTGATAGTTTGGGCTAGGCCCGGGACTTTAGAAAGTTGTTTTGACTTGGAATGGGAGTTAAAGATGATTTTATGAAATTGAATGATTTTCGGATATGATTTTACGGATTTTGTGTATTGAATTATTTAACGATTTTACGGAATTACGAGAAATGAGATTTGGGCATGAGGGACCCCTAGATGTGTAATTCCTAGGTAGACTTCGGATGTGTAATTCCCGTAGTGACTCCGGATGTGTAATTCCCTGAGGGACTCCGGATGCTTAATTCTCAGAGGGACCGGATGTGTAATTCCCAGTGAGGTTGGATTTGTAATTTCCAGTAGGGCTGGACGTGTAATTCTCAGGATGATAACTCTCGATGTGTAATTCCCAAAGGACCCTCGGATGTGTAATTCCCGAGTTATGTGCTTTATGTTATGATAAAATGGTTTCATGAAATGATTCATATGTTTGATTCTATCCATGCATGGTTTGATAAACTGGAGGGTAAATGTGTATTTTGAAATGCATTTTTAAATGATATTATTTTTGTCCACTCACACCTTTCCTGTTTTGATGACCCTCCAGGCCGTGGCACGACGTTCGGGGCTGATCGAGAGGCGGAGGCATGAGAGGAAACCAGTGCAGTTATCCCTTGTCTGACAGGTGCAGAAGGCTAGTTTTGGGACTTCAGTTGAGTTGTCAGATGGGAGCAGGACCAGGCACGTTATCAAAGTCCAGTTTGGACGGGTCCTGTCAAATTGGTACCAGAGCATTGGGTTACTGATTTGCCATGCCTCCGAGATACGAGTCCTGTGCGCGGCCTGGTGATGAGACGAGATACGAGGGTATAGGAAATCCCTGGAGTGGGTATGAGCCTGGATTGGGGGTCGAACATTGCATCTTATGTTCTGGTTGTGTCGGACTTGTGTTGGTCCAGATGGTTGTTTACGCTATGGTATATGAATGGGCATGTTGGGCCCAGGATGCATTTGACCCAAGGATAAGGGGTCTGATGAGTGACATTTGGATTTTGAATATCGAATGGGACATAGAGGGAGTCCGGAATTGGTTTAGTGTGTGTTGGGAGATCTTGAGTAGAATGTGGTTCGCTTAGGGGTGTTTGCGAGGTGACTGGATATGCCAGTGGTGGCATGGGTAGTGGATGTTGCATTCAGACTCGAGAGGGGTCGAGACATTGTATTTGGACTTAATAGGAATCAGGAGTTGGTTTAGGACTCGGAATGAGTCATGATGTGATATGAGGGCTCGAGACGATCCGGGAAAGATGGAAAAAGTGGTTATGGTTGCGTAGAGTGAACGAGGGTATGTGGGAACCCAAGGTATTGATATGGATGTGAATTAAGTCTCCGTGATTGTTGTGGAGAGGTACGTCTGACTTTCGGGGACAAAATTTTTTAAGAGGGGAAGGTTGTGACGACCCGGAAATTCGAAAAAGGAAAATTTCGAAAAATTGGAAGGAAATGACGATTTTGCCCTTGGTTATAGGGGCGAAAGTTGACTTTTTGATCGGGACCTTGTTTGGATTTTCCGAAAGGACTGTTGGATAGGTCTCGGGACGCTGAATCCGTAGACAAGTGGCATGCGTCAATCGGAGGTCGGATGTGAAAGTTACGGGTCAGCGAAGCTAGGGGTATTTTGGTAATTATGTGTGTAGGGGTAAAATGGTAATTTGATAAGTTCTGGCTGATTCAGCCCAGTTAAGGACACCTGTGCCTTCTAATTTGGATGAAGACTCATTACCTGGTGACATCTGTCACTTGCTAATTGAGATTGGTGGCCTGTTTGTGGATGTCGTGTATGCACAATGGATATCACAAAACTGCCCACCCCTTCGTTCAAATTTCATCAAATTGATTGATGAATGAGGTTAAGTATAAAACCTGAGACAGTGGGATGAATCAACAGAGAAAAACGAGTGAGACGTAGAGGATAATTGGGGAAGATAAACCCCTAAACCCGAAGACCCAAACCCATGGAAACTCAAATCTTCCAAAATTTGAAATGAAAGAAATAGGCTGTGATGATCCAAATTGAGATTCAATTGAGTCTTCTGGGAGTATTTCGACCAGGAACAGATTATACGTGAAATGAATTGGGGTCGTTTTGGGCTAGAACAGAGAGGATGAAGACTTTGAATTTTCGAGCTTGGGTCGAGAAATTGGAGACATGGAATGATGCAATTGATGTTGGAAACATGGTTAATAGAATCCCACGAAGCTTCCTGATCCATCAATTGAAAGAAAACAATGAGAATTTATGGAGATTGAGGGATGCACAATGCCTGCGATAGAAAGAAGTTTTGAAGTCGAATTCGATTGGATTGAGAATTGATGGGAATCGAATCGGGTCTACTCGCGGATTGCAGGATCCGTTTATTAGACATACGGGTGAAGGTGGTGACACTGTAGCACGCGCGTGGGTTTCACCCGCAGCCACTCACGATGGTGCGTGAGGGCGCGTGGGCACGATTCCCGAGGATTCGAGATCCCTGGAAAGTACCAAAAATTACGAAAATGCGTGCAGCTCGGAAAGCTAGGGGTTTGGACAGTGTGTGAGTGGACGTTTGTTTTATAAGCTGATATGCATGCATAGTTAAATGTTTTACTTGATTTATGGCATGATTTGATTTGCAATGATTGCTTGATGATTTGATACGATTATTTACGGGATTTAATGATTATTTTAATCAGTATTTTGGACAAATTTTTCGAGGAAAGTGTAATTGATATTTTGGGCTAGGCCCGGGACTTTAAAAACATGTTTTGACTTGGAATGGGAGTTAAAGATGATTTTATGAAATTGAATGATTTTTTGGATATGATTTTACGGATTTCGTGTATTGAATTATTTAATGATTTTACGGAATTACGAGAAATGAGATTTGGGCATGAGACCCCGTGATAAATGGTTTTGACGTGGTTTTAATGATGATTTTGAAATAAATATTTTGATTTTGTATTGATGTTCAGTGCACCCAGATGTGTAATTCCTAGGTAAACTTCGGATGTGTAATTCCCGAAGTGACTCCAGTTGTGTAATTCCTGGTGACCTTTTGTTTGGAATACCTTTTGTACATTTTGTTTTTGAGGACCATTGTGTAGGTCTCGAGATGCTGAGTCCGTAGACAGGTGGCACGTCGAAAACGGAGCTCGGATGTGAAAGTTATGGGTCTGCAAAGATCAGGGGTAAATCGGTAATTTGACGACCGAAAAACAAAATGGTCAAATGACAAGATTTGGCTGAGTCACAAAGACAGTGACACATGTCACCTCAAATGGAAGCTTAGTGGATAAAGTGCCACGGGTGAGACTTAGCCGTTCAAAGTTATCCTTTCATATATTAATTCAAAGGAAAAACAAGGAACAAAACAGAGGACATTGATCCCCTTCGATCCAACCAGCAATCATTTGAAAAACCTTGCGAAACTTGGAGAAATTGAGAGGATTAGAGTAAGAAAACAGAAGGATAAAAACGAGGGACGGAGAAGATAATTGAAAACCCGTATACGAGAATTTGGAAAACAAGATGAAAATTCGAATTGAGAGTTGTAAGCCTCAAGGATCAAATTTGAGATTGGATTCAACCTTCTAAGATCATTTCGAATCAATACACACCAAAAACGAGGGAAATTGATGCTATTTTGATCAAGAACATAAGCTCTACTTTCTTCACAAAATTGAGCTTGAGGTAAGAACTTGTGAAATTAATTATGTAATTATGTTAATTACAACCTCACGATACTTCCTATGTCAATTAATTAGAAAACCTGGGACGAATTGAATGAACCCGAAAATGAAATCCGTTCGAAGGTGGACTGTGGGATGCAAGGATTAAGGTCGGGATTGAAGTAATTAAGTTTACAGAACTTAAATTAAGAGGGGTTAGATGGAATCAGATGAAAGAATGGAAGAAGTTAAGGTCGAATTGATGAAGTTCTTACCGGGTTGTATCGCGGGTTTTAGACCCGTTTGCAGGGAAACCGGGTTGAGAAGATGAACAGTGCCCTGCACTGTAGCAGATGCGTGGCACCCACGCGCAGCAACTTGCGGCGACTCGTGAGGGCGCGTGGCTGGATTTCTGAGGACGTGTCCAACATACTTTTTAATGTTCTCGATGATACGAACCTATTGGCGTTGGTTTCGGGTCAATCGGATATGGATTCAGAGTAGTTCGAGTGCTCGATTCGTATAGTTTATGTTTAAATAATATTATTAAATTACGACGATTAGGGAATTCGTATGTGGGGTTATGTGATAACCTAGTAATTTTAAATTATGTTGTTTGACAAGCCAGAATATTGCCAGGACTTCGGAAGAGAGCGAACAGCTCGAGACTAAACAATCTGGACGGTGTGTGAGTGGACTTTTATTTTCTACCCAGAATGCATGCATACATGTTTTTATTATATGATTTGAAATGAATTGGCATGATTAATGTTTCGATTTGATGATTTCTGGATTTTGGGAATATTATATTGTTTTATATTGTTTTGGGCACGATTTTCGAGAAAACTGTGAAAATTTTGTTTTTGGCGAAGGCCCGGGATTTGAGATTGGTTTTGACTCGGATTATGGGCCAGAAAGTTGATTTGATGGATTTGTAATGCTTTTTGGATATATTTTATGAATTTATATTAAAATGGTAACTGAGATTGTGATTGCACGAATTTGCGTGAAAATGATATTTTGGGCTTGAGACCCATTGGAGGTGTGATTTTGATTGGATTGGTATTTCCATGTGATTACATGATGATATTGATGGTTTTCAGATTTATGAAATAATCGAGACTCTGGTTTTACAGATTTTGAGGAAACTATGTATGGGCCGAGACCCTGTGATGAAAATGGTTTTGATTTCAAATGCAACTGTTTTTCACTGGTTTTCATGGTGATGAGATGTTGTGGATATTAGGGCTTCCAGTTGGGAATATGTTTCCCCGGAATGAACCCTGGAGATAACGCTTGCCTCCGGGATGGGATGTGTTCGCCCGGAGAGGTCAAGTAGCACGATCTGTTGCCATGCAGCCGAGGGAGGCTCGACTCAGATCAGATGTGCTGGATTCTGTGGAGATTGGTCGGTGATGTGTTCACGACGATCTGGAATGTCCGGCTCGTGATGTGTTCACAGCGACAGATGCTCGAATTTTGAGCGATCCTTGAGCCTATTGATTTGCGCGCATTGCAGGGATAACGTGACTATATGAGATTGGATATGGAAATGAGTCCCATGGTTTTATTAATATTTGAGATTTATGTTTGTGCCCTAATATTTTACTCATGATTTTTGATATGCATGCATGTTTGTGAAACTAGAAGGTAAGAATGTAATTTGATAAATGTATTTATAAAAGTTTATTTTTATCCACTCACACCTTTGATGTTTTATTTACCCTCCAGGCCAGTGCACAAGAATAGGGGCTAGTAACGAGGCAGAGGAATAAGTAGACCGTTGCGTACTCAGGGGTTTATGCCCGGTTCCCATAAACCGTCATGACCCATAAAAAACCATTCAAAGGTTCATGCCGGTTCCCATAAACCGTCATGAACCATAAATCCATTTGGGTCCCCAACCTGAAATCACAACCTTAAAACCATAAAAAAATACATGTGGAAACTCAGCCCAAAACCATTCTACGTGAAATACTAAAACATACAATACGGGGTCTCCGCCCAAAATCACTTTCTAAAACATCGAATACGGGGTCTCGCCCAAATCATTTTCTATAAACCACATACGTATCAATATACGTATAACCCATCTGCCGCACTTCCGAGAAGATGCCAACTCGGGGCACACAGCCCCTAGGGAACACATCCCCGATATAAGTCACGATTAATCATATCTATACTAGTGTGCACAATACTCGGGGTCTCACTACGAGTCTTCTCCCAGGAATTCTCCATCTGGGAGGCTCAATCTCTAGATCTAATCTGAGCTCTATCTCCGGATCTAGTCCACATATCTCTCCGGAATCTGGTCCAGGACCACATCATAAATCGTAACCCCCACTCCTAGAACGGGATCCCTATCGGGATACCCACTCTGGTCTGTGGATCGTGACTCTCCAGGTCGACGTCTAGAGGAGACAATATAATCATATGGAGGGTTCATATTCATTTTCAAAACACTTTCTTTCTTCCTCAAAACACATTTCAACTGGGTCTCATACCAGATTCATCTCAACATGATTCCTCGAATCCGATTTAAATCCATTTCACAAGCCTCAGCCTAAATCCTCAGTTCAACAGGGTCTCATGCCCGAATTCTCATTTCAAAAATCGAACTGAGACTCAAGCCCGATTTCACAATCAACACGGCCTCAAGCCCGATACCACAGCTAACTGGGCCCTAAGCCCGAAACCATAAAGCAATGGGACCTTAAGCCCGATTTCACAACCAATTGGGCCTCAAGCCCGATACTACAGTCAACTGGGCCTACAACCCGATATTACAACCAATTGGGCCTCAAGCCCGAATTCGTAAACCAACGGGACCCTCGGTCTGATCGTATAACTCAAATGGACCGTCGGTCTGATTTCTCGTCAAATCAAATGGACTCCAAGTCTGAGAGTTCATAAATCAAATGGGTCTCATGCCCGATTTCATATTTCCAAATCCAAAACCAATTTATGAAACCCTCATTGAAAACCTAGCACGTATAAGCATCGTATAAAGCCGGAAATCTCAAAATACGTGCAAATATGTCGATCCTAAGCTACCACAAACAAATGCACTAATGGCATCACAAAACATATATTAAAACAATTATAAAACAAGTCCACTCACAGACCGTCCGAAGCCGCGCCTCGATACGCGTGCCATAACGTCTTCCCGGGTCAAACGTCGCCTCTGGGATTCCCGAACCTATCCAAATTAATTTAGAGGGTTACTAACTACTCATATAACCCCTCACTAAAGCCCCGTAATTTTCCGGAATTTCTAACTATTTTTAAACGCGAACCTAAACCTTTGGACGTCCCGAACTATATCGAAACGATGTCCGATTAACACGAAAACAGTCTCAAAATGTTCGTTACATCGAATAGATGATTTCACGTGTTGGAACTTTCCCCAAAGGAGTGAGCACGCGCCCTCACGCACCCAAGAATGGTCCTGCGCGTGGGCCTCACGCGCCAGGACTGTTCACCTTCTTCCTCAGCGATCGAACCGATCAGGTCGGTTTTCTCTGTGCAATCCAATCCAGCTGGACCGGCGTGACTGGTCCGGCCCATTTCCTCCTTCATTTTTCGTCCAATATTTTCCTTTTCGATTCCATTCTTCCTATTTCATGATTTCCTGCCTATTCTAATTATTAAATCAAAGGAAAACCATCCAAAACCTATTCATGAACAAAGGACCTCACGGTCCAACATTTCTATTTTCCTCCCACGGCTCCTCAGCCGTCCAACCACCACCAAAACCTTCTTAAAACGCCCATAGTAACCCACTAATCCTTATCCGAACATTTAAAACAAACCATAACGTCAAAATCAAATTAAAATGGGATTTGGGTCTAACCGGGTACCTTGCTCGGGTTTATGGCAGCCGTCCACGGCGTCGTTGATCCTGGCCAGCCACCATCATCACAGCCCTCATCTCACTCTCTGGGCTTCTCAAAAGATCAGATGGGAAATGGTTTGGGATTGGGTTGCTCCGGATTTCTTGGAGAAGGAGAAAAATGATCGATGAAGGAAGGGAGGATATGCATGAATGAAAAAGGGTTGGCTAGTGGATGGGTGACACTTGTCACTCATCCATTGGGCAGGACAGAAATATCTGGGCCCCACTTAGCTCCAAAAGTCCCTCATCTCGTAAATCGCGCAATAGTACTTTCGAACTTCCGTGAACCGTAATTTCTCCGTCGAACGTCCGAATTTGACGTGCCGCCTGTCTATGGATTCATATCGTCCTGATCTACATAACGGTCCTTGGCCCTCATCCATCGGACCTCCCAGGTCAAAAGTCAACTATTTGCTCCTATTCGACCAAATTACCAAAATGCCCTTGGACTTCGGATCTTCATAACTTCTTCCAAGAACATCGGAATCGAGCGTGCCACCTACCTATGAACTCGTGACGTCCCGAACTACGTCACAGTCATTGACCAAAGTCCATTTAATCGTCTGAACGAAAAGTCAACGATTCGCCCTTTCTAGGGGCAAAATCGTCATTTCGCCCGAACGTATGCTAATCCTCGTCTAATCCTCAATTAGCCTCGCTAATCCGTCATTAATCCTTAATTAATCCCGTTAATTCGGGACGGGTCGTCACACCACTTCATCAACATTCGGCTCCAAATGTAATGCAACATTAATACTCATAAGCCAATTTTGAGTACAAATCAATGCCTCCACAACTTCAGGGCTCAACAAACTCCTATACGAATTAATTACCATTCCACTTGTGCTAAAGCATGACTCCAAAGCTATTGTTGAAGTGGGTGTAGCTAGAACATCCCGTGCAACTCTTGACAAGATTAGATATTTGGATACCCCGATCTGTTTCCACCAACCCAAAATATCAAACGTTGAATCCTCAATAGATTCGATAGGATCTAATAGGTATCTATCCAAATCATTAGAAATAACTTCAATCTTTTCCATCCTCCTCATCCTCCTTGCTATAAGATTTGTATCGTCACTCAAACCCACTTTGTCCTTTGCTGTTCAGAGGAGCTGCCATTAACATTGTCCTTTCTTGGAGAATCCCTACTCCCATCGTCTTCATAGAGTTTATGAAGACTAGTCAATAAAATCTTCAATCTAGAAATAACATGTGCAACCTTATCATCATCATCCTTAAATACCCCTCTAAAACAATCCTCCACAGTGTCCAATTTATGACGGGGGATCAAGAACAAGAGCTATGAAATAATATTGGTTCATACGCTCCACTTCCCCCCAATACTTGTCATATTTGGCATGCATGTTTCTTGCAATGCCAGTGTTAGGACCCGACCCTCCTCAGTCAAGACCCAACTCATCTAGCACCATATTATCCGCTTTGGGTGTCGCCCTCACGGTTTTGTTTTCGGAAGCTCACGGTGCAACTTCCTAGGGGGTCACCCATCATGGAATTGCACCATCCTCAACTCGCTTAACTTTGGGGTTCCAATCCCCCCCAAAGCCACTGAGCTCCCAAAAGGCCTCATGCTAGATAGGTGTGTGCCTACACCTTTAAGGCACACCACCATCTTCTTCCCATACCATTCCCCCCTCGCAGGAATGTGGGATTGTTCACCGTTCCCTCCAGGACACGGGTCTTACAATCCACCCCCCTTAGGGCCCAGCGTCCTCGCTGGCACACTTCACGGTTGGGGTCTGGCTCTGATACCAAATTGTCAGGACCCGACCCTCCTCAGTCAGGACCCAACTCATCTAGCACCATATTGTCCGCTTTGGGTGTCGCCCTCACGGTTTTGTTTTCGGGAGCTCAAGGTGCAACTTCCCAGGGGGTCACCCATCATGGAATTGCACCATCCTCAACTCGCTTAACTTTGGGGTTCCAATACCCCCCAAAGCCACTGAGCTCCCAAAAGGCCTCATGCTAGATAGGTGTGTGCCTACACCTTTAAGGCACACCACCATCTCCTTCCCAGACCATTCCCCCCTCGCAGGAATGTGGGATTGTTCACCGTTCCCTCCAGGACACGGGTCTTACAGCCAGACAATAAAACACTCTTCGGTTCACGACGCAAAAGAGTTAAAATCCTATACACATCAAGTAAAGCACATTGGATTGTGGGTGTTGAGTTGAAACATACTCTCAAAGTTACTTCATAAAACGGTTTCAAATAAGCAGCAAATGAACTCGCTACTTCCGAATCATACTCAGACGGTGGTTGACAGGACCCGTCCCAACTGGACTTTGATAACTGTGCCCGATCCTGCTCCCGTCTGACAAGTCAACTGAAGTCCCGAAACTACCCTTCAGCACCTGTCAGACAAGGGATAACTGCACTGATTTCCGCTCATGCCTCTGCCTCTCGATCAGCCCCGAACGTGGTGCCACAGCCTGGAGGGTCATAAAAACAAAGGTGTGAATGGACAAAATAATATCATTTGCACAATTCTTGTAAAACGTGCCCAAAAGACCGATTAAAAGAATCATTAAATCACAAATAATCATGCCACATCATCAGGACATCATTGCAACTCAAATCATGCAATCAATCATGTAAAACATTTAACTATGCATGCACGATGGTTTATAAAACAAACGTCCACTCACACACTGTCGAAACCGCGCGTTTTCTGAGCTGCACGCGTTTCCGTAATTTCTGAAAATCCCAAATCCTGTCAAACAAAATCATTATGGGTCACTAATGACTCAATTAACATCATATCAATTCCCAATAATTTTTCGGATATTAAATATTAATTAAACACGTAACATAAAAGTTTGGACCCTCGAAACAATATCAAAACGGTGTCTGATGGACTCGAAACCAACGCCAAAATGTTAGTTACATTGCATAGAACAAAAGTCATGTTGACCTCACCTCGGGAATCGGACCCACGTGCCCTAACGCGCCGCTGTGAGTGGCAGCGCGTGAAACTCACGCGCCTGCTACAGTGTCATCGTCCCAACCCGTTTCTCTGTCATTCGGGTCCTGCAAGCCGTGAGGTGACTCGACTAGTTCTCTGTCAATTCAACATCAATTCGTTCAATTGAGTTATCTAACAGCATTGTTTTAGGTCCAATTACAGTTCTGTGAATTCAATTACATGAAACCTTACCTCAAGCCAATCAAATTGAACTCGAATTTGAAGAACACCAGAACACTGTTCATCTTCCAATCTCTACAAATTCTTAATGTTTTCTTTTAATTGATGCATCAGGAAGCATCGTGGGATCCTAGTGAACATATTTCCACGATCAATTTCATGGTTCCATGTCCCCAATTCCAAGACTCAAGCTCGGAAATCCAACATCCTCCCCCTTTCTGTTGTAAGGCAAAACGCCCCCAATTCGCATAATTTTTCATTGGGTTCGACTCGTCTCAATCCCAGGAAGCTAATTCCAAGGTCAATTTCACTCATAAACGTCTAACAATTCGAATTCGATCCTAAGGTCCATTAATTGTTTTTCAGGTTTTCTGGGTATTCTCTGGGTTTTTCCCTTCCTTGTTTTTCCTCCCTATTTCCTCTCAAATTCACTTATTTTCTCGCTCAATTTGCACCTGTTTCTCAATGGGTTTTGGTTGCTGGTGAGATCGATCAAGCAAGATCATAGACTCTGTTTTTATCCTTTTGTACAAACGTGTTAAGCTATTAATTCAAACCTGATCCTTAATTGCCACCAATTCAAATATTACAGTGACAGATGTCACAATACAACAAATCCTCATCCAATTTCACGAACATAGGTGTCCTTAATCCATTTAACACATCACCAAAATAGCTGAATCAGCCAAGACTAATTAAATTACCATTGTACCTTTGCCATAACAAATTACCAAAATACCCCTCACAATTCTAGATCCATAACTTTCATGTCCGAATTCCGATTGACGCGTGCCACCTGTCTACGGATTCAGTGTCTCGAGACCTATGCAATGGTACTCCCGGAAAGTCCAAACAAGGTCCCGATCAAAAAGTCAACTTTTGGCCCTTATAACCAGGGGCAAAATCGTCATTTCCTTCCAATTTTTCCAATTTTTCCTTTTTTGAATTTCTGGGTCGTTACAACCTTCTCCCCTTAAAGAATTTTTTCCTCGAAATTCGGAAATACCTCTTCACAAACAACCATGGAGACTCAATTCACATCCAATTCAATACCTCAGGTTCCCATATGAACCCTCACTCGTTATGTGCAACCATAACCACCTTTTCCATCTTTACATTACCTTTTCCATATTTTCCAGCTCATCCCGAGCCCTCATATCACATCCTGACTCATCCCGAATCCTAAACCAACTCTTGACTCCTATTGAGTCCAAGTCCAATGTCTCGACTCCTCGCGAGTCTGAATTCATCATTCACTAGCATCAATGCCACCACTGGCATATCCGATCACCTAGCAAACACCCCTAGGTGAACCAAATCCTATTCAGGATTACTCAACACACACTAAACCAATTCCGGACTTCCGCTACGTCCCATTCGATATCCAAAATCCAAAGATCACTCATCCGACCCCTTATCCTCGGGTCACATTTATCCTGGGCCCAACATGCCCATCCATATACCATCATATACCATATCGTAAACAACTATCCGGACCAACACAATTCCGACACAACCAGAACACGTGATACAATGTTTGACCCCCAATCCAGGGTCATAATCACTCCAGGGATTTCTAATACCCTCATATCTCGTCTAATCACCAAGCCGTGCATAGGGCTTATATTTCGAAGGCATGGCAAATCAGTAACCAAATGCTCTGATACCAATTTGACAGGACCCGTCCCAACTGGACTTTGATAACGATGCCCGGTCCTGCTCCCGTCTGACAAGTCAACTGAAGTCCCGAAACTACCCTTCAGCACCTGGCAGATAAGTAATAAATGCACTGATTTCCGCTCATGCCTCCGCCTCTCGATCAGTCCCGTACGTCGTGCCACGACCTGGAGGGTCATAAAAAAAAAGGTGTGAATGGACAAAAATAATATCATTTGCACATTTCTCGTAAAATGTGCCCAAAAGACCGATTAAAATAATCATTAAATCACAAATAATCATGCCACATCATAAGGACATCATTGCAACTCAAATCATGCAAAACATTTGACTATGCATTCACGATGGTTTATAAAACAAACGTCCACTCACACACCGTCCAAACTGCTCGCTTTCCGAGCTACACGAGTTTCAGTAATTTTTCGTAAATCCTGAATCCTGTCAAACAACATCATTATGGGTCACTAACGACTCAATTAACATCATATCAATTCCCCATAATTTTCCGGGAATTAAATATTAATTAAACAAGTAATATAAACCTTCGGACCCTCGAAACAATATCGAAACGGTGTTCGACCGACTTGAAACCAACGCCAAAATGTTCGTTACATTGCATAGAACAAAAGTCATGTTGACCTCACCTTGGGAATCGGGCCCACTCGCCCTCACGCGCCGCCGTGAGTGGATGCGCGTGAAACTCACGCGCCTGCTACAGTGTCTTCGTCCCAACTCGTTTCTCTGTCATTCGGGTCCTGCAACCCGCAAGGTGACCCAACTAGTTCTCTATCAATTCAACATCAATTCGTTCAATTGAGTTATCTAACAGCATCGTTTTAGGTCCAATTACAGTTCTGTGAATTCAATTACATGAAACCTTACCTTAAGCCAATCGAATTGATCTCGAATTCGAAAAACACCATAACAATGTTCATCTTCCAATCTCCACAAATTCTTAATGTTTTCTTTTAATTGATGCATCAGGAAGCATCGTGGGATCCTAGTGAACATATTTCCACGATTAATTTGATGGTTGCAAGTCCCCAATTCCACGACTCAAGCTCGAAAATCCAACATCCTCCCCCTTTCTGTTGTAAGGCAAAACGCCCCCAATTCGCATAATTTTTCATTGGGTTCGACTCGTCTCAATCCCAGGAAGCTAATTCCAAGGTCAATTTCACTCATAAACGTCTAACAATTCGAATTCGATCCTAAGGTCCATTAATTGTTTTTCAGGTTTTCTGGGTATTCTCTGGGTTTTTCCCTTCCTTGTTTTTCCTCCCTATTTCCTCTCAAATTCACTTATTTTCTCGCTCAATTTGCACATGTTTCTCAATGGGTTTTGGTTGCTGGTGAGATCGATCAAGCAAGATCATAGACTCTGTTTTTATCCTTTTGTACAAATGTGTTAAGCTATTAATTCAAACCTGATCCTTAATTGCCACCAATTCAAATATTACAGTGACAGATGTCACAATACAACAAATCCTCATCCAATTTCACGAACACAGGTGTCCTTAATCCATTTAACACATCACCAAAATAGCTGAATCAGCCAAGACTAATTAAATTACTATTTTATCTTTGCCATAACAAATTACCAAGATACCCCTCACAATTCTAGACCCATAACTTTCACGTCCAAACTCCGATTGACGCGTGCCGCCTGTCTACGAATTCAGCGTCTCGAGACCTATCCAACAGTACTCCCGGAAAGTCCAAACAAGGTCCCGATCAAAAAGTCAACTTTCGACCCTTATAACCAGGGGCAAAATTGTCATTTCCTTCCAATTTTTCCAATTTTGCCTTTTTTGAATTTCCGGGTCGTTACAGTGGTCTTACCCTTCGATCACTTATAAAATAAGCAACATAATTCAGATCATCTTCAACTAGGACCTCAAATGCTCCCCGAAACTTAAGAGTTGATTCCAACATCAAATAGGTTGAATTCCACCTAGTTGGAACATCCAATACCACCAGCCCTTTGCTATCAACCATAGCCTTCTCCGCACCCTTCTTAAATATTTCAAACCTACTAGGGGAAGATCTTACATATCTGATGGCATTTCTAATACTTTGAATAGATTCATTCAACACATTCAAGCCATCATTGACAATCAAGTTCAAGATATGAGCAATACATCTAACATGAAAATTTTCCCCATTATTCAAAAGCGCCACCGGACATTTCCATTTAGGCATTCTCTTCATCAAAAAAGACAACCCAGCATCATTCGAAGAAGCATTATCTATTGTAATAGTCAAAAGCTTCTCAATACCCCATCCAAGTAAACAATCCTCCAAAAGCCTCCCAATTGATTCTCCCTTATGGTTTGGAATCACACAAAAGTTGATAATCTTTTTATGTAATACCCAATCATTGTCAATAAAATGAGCAGTGATAACCATATAATTGAAGTTTTGAAGGGATGTCCATGTATCAGTAGTTACACAAACCCTATAAGACTTGATCAATTCTTTAAGGGACTCCTTCTCAGCATAATACATATTAAGCACATTCTTAGCAACTGTCTGACGACATGGAATTTTAAACCTAGGACAAGCTAGGGAACAAAAATCATGAAACCCGTCTCCTTCCCCAAAAGAAAAAGGCAACTCATCAACTATGACCATCTGAACAAATTTCCTAACAAGCTCCTTCTGACTAAACCCAACAGCAACTTGTGTGGGCTTTTCTACGGATAGAAATTTCTAATTTCTTTTAGCAATCGTATTAGGGGGATATTTAGGACATTTCTGATGGTGACTAATCAAGGCCCTAGTTCTATTTCTAATAGAATCAGTAGCATATGTATTAGGGCAATAATTACATCTAGCCCTAGTGAAACCATTATCAGCTTTGTACCTTTCAAAATGATCCCATATGCTTGCACGCTGCCTTTTCTTCGCATGCTCCAAAAATTGTGCATTACTTTCAACGCTGGTTAGGGGTTTACCATCCATATTCACCTCATCATCGAATTCATCTACTTGTGATTGTGAACCATGAACATTGTCCACCTACAAAACAGAAAACAGCAAGCATGTTACTTTGTCCACCATAAACCAATCTCATCATAATCTATAATTCCATATTATTCTACAGTATATTCTGAGAATAAATACCTCTTCAGGCAGCTCTGATGAGGTTGCAGACGCAGCACTAGCAGCATTCCCAAAGGTAAACACCATTCTTATTTCTTAGGGTTTGGTTTCGATCTGTATCAATAAGCGCTTGTGAAGGGTGGTGTTGGAGTCTAATTGATAACAGATAATAATACAATATAATACAATATAAACACTTAAATTGCAAAAATTTTATCTTTTATGTAAACAATATATTATACGGTTTCAAATTATTAATTAATCTCTTATTTGAGTGTAGAAAAGATTAATGAGGTATGCTATATAAATTAAATTTTGTCTATTTATAAATTTTGGAACTTGTTAGGAATTCAGATCCTTAACAAAATGGGATGAATAAACACTATTATATAGTGGCAAATTAACTAACATTTATATTAATTTTATAATTCAATGCATATATATATATGCAGTCAAACTCAAATCACACATAAAAAGGTAATTTGTGTGTAAATTACTAAATTGCTTGATGTGTTTGCATTTGCACTTTGCATTGCAGGTTCAGTCATCTTCGTATACTCAACTCTGTAGCACTAAAGACATCCTGACTGTGAATGGCCAATTTCCAGAACCAACTTTGAAAGCTCATACAGGGGTTCACATGATCATTCAGGTCTATAACCAAGCAAACTACAATATCACTTTTCATTGGTGTGTGTATGCCATTACTTAATTAACCATCTCGCTATATAGAGGTTCAATTAATAGTTGTTTTCATCATCGATTTTATCAATAGTATCTAAACTTTAATATTAGATTTGTCGTTCCTGAGCTTTACCAAAGTGTGCAGTGATGGATCATTCCATCAATTTTTGAACATATGCTATCAAAAGTAAGAGTAAATATGTCATTTTAGGTGACAACTTAAGTGAAATTTATGCATGTTGAAGTTGAATTTGCAGGCATGGAGTTAGACAAATAAGAAATCCATGGTTAGATGGACCAGAGTACATCACGCAGTGCCCGATTCGGCCCAGAAAGAATTATACTTACAAATTTGAATTTAGAAGTGAGCAAGGAACAATGTGGTGGCATGCACATATATACTGAGCTCTGAAAGTTAAGTGTTTACTTTATTTATTTATTTATTTTGATACAAGTAGCAATATTATTACTAGACTACTAATGAATGTAAATGGAAATTAATTTATGGTAATTAAATAGCGATATAAAAAGAAAAAAATAATAAATAAATGAGAAATGAGGTCAGAGCCTACGTAAAACCCTTGAAATTGAGATGTGTAGCTTGCTTGTATATTGAAATATATATATATATATATATATTTCATCATTGCTCTAGAGAAACTTATGAGGCGTAATGAAAACACAGAAGATTCAATGCACATAAGCTATGGATTCATCAATACTAGGATCATAAGAATCCTACTGGCCGGTTTCTTTAAACAATTTCAGGAATTCACTCAACCAATAAGCAATCTATATTCTAAACTTGTAATGGCTCACAACCTATTATCTAGTTAGTCATGCACTTAACTGAAGCATAAATAAAACATACAAAGCAAAGAATATGCTAAACATTTCTCAAATATAAGCAAATCATTATCAGAAATCATAGCAAACAGCTTATTCATCAGTGAAGGTTTATTGCTTTTTACCTCTTGTAGATTATAGTAGGAATCCTACTGGCTGGGGTCATACTTATCCTTTGGTTACATTGCTGATATGTGGTATGGTGATCATATTTACAGTAACATTGACTGCTTGAAATAAATTACAGCTGAAAATGAATAGAGGTTATGCTTAACAACTTTCCTTAACTCCTATTTCATTGATGAAAGTTGGCAAGATGTATGTTGTGATTTATGTTATTTCTTACAAGATTCTGGAAGCGTATCCTGGCTGCATTTAGAATAAGTAGTAAGTTTTACACCCTACCAATTATGATAATTTAGTAAACGATTGACGCTTTAAGAAAGTGATGATGCTATGGGGGCTTATCTTAGGACAAAAGAGTAATGCCATGGTTCAAATGATGCTCCTATCCCCCTGTTCTAAATGTACCTGTTCCTTCAATTTTAATATTCATTAAACAAAGCGATTGTTTTGAAAGCTAAGTATACATTTATATATTGGGATATGCAAGTTCGTATTTTTGTGCAAGGACAAAAGATACGTTGATGAAAGGCATTTTGTCAGGATGAAGAGCTGTACAGATGCGACCTAGTTAGCGAGGTAGAATGACTTCTATCCAAGAGCTCAAGTTTACTACCCGCAAGGAGTTGACTGTAAATATTCATGCTGCATGTAGAGTTGATAGTTGTAGTTTCTCTTCACTTGGATTGTATGTTATTTATACCCTACCCACATGGTTTAAGTTGCTCTATTTGCTTTTACGATCCACAATTCAGATTTCATCTGGACGTCCATGTAAATATCTTTGTGAAAATATAAGCCCCTTTGTTCGTCGTTATTAATATATTATACCCTACCCACAGTAGTATGTTTTACTAAGATCCGATTGTTGGACTTGAAACTTTTTCCTAATTCCTGTGTAACCTCTTAATTTCTTTGGCCACTGAAAGAAGTGTTATCATGCAGTTAAATTCAATTTATTTGTGGACTTCTATACATTTGTTTTTCTCTCATACAAAGCAGGTAACATCATCCAACATTCAGAACTATGTTCCTGTGCATTATCCAGAAGTTGTTCTTTCCATTGAGGTTTATCATAATCAGCGAACATGGCGGAAGCCGGAAGGTATAACATCTTCTAATGTGTTTTCTTGCTGATGTCAAATAGAATAGCTGTTGGTTTTGATGTTTTTTGTCAATTGTATGGCTATTACTCGTCAAGGTATAATTCTAGCATATTTCATGGGCTTCTGATTTGTAGGGTTGAAATATCTGATATGTCTCTATAATTGAGATGTGTGCAATTCTAAACAGCAATAACAATCAGAAATCATAACGAAATCATAGCAAATAGCAAACAGCAATAACAATCAAATTTGTAGCAAACAACAATAACAAACAGCAAAGGCTTATATACCACCCCATCCAATGCGATCAAATAAGAGAAGGAAAAAAATTAATTAATTAAAAAGTGACTAACTTTATGATTTGCAATTAAAATTGAAAAATTTAAGCGAATGATTAGGAATTAGACAGTGCTTACAGTTTGGGAAAAAAGAGAATCGAAGAGCTTCGAACCCCAGAAATATGGATGGGAGAGGGACGTCGGTTAGGTTTGAGGGAGAGGGAGCCACCGAGCCAGGAACTCGGGGATTTTAATTCAGCTGCGCAGATAGAAAATCAAAAGCAAAAACAATTAGTAAAACAAGTTACAAAGTGACTTTGATGATTTCAGAAGTGCATCATGTGAATGTACGATAAGGAATGTATTGAATTACCTGATGGATTGCATCAGGTAAATAGCTGGCATCCAAGAACAGAGGTCTCTGTTGCGAGCAGAGAGAGAGACCACTGGTGGAGTTGGAGTTGAGTTGCAAAGAGAATAACAATATGAAGATGATGAAGGTGAAGTGTTTGAGGAGTGGATGAGTGATGATGGCAATTCACGGAGGGTAAGTGGCAGTGGAGGCGGGTTAGGACTTCGACCGCGGTGGGGGGTTGGGACTTCGATGGCAGTGGCAGTGGTGGAGCTAGAGATCGAAGTATGGGTCCGACGGCAGTTCCTTTCGAAGTTGAAGTGAGATTGTGAATTTTTGAGATAGTGAGACAGTGAGAGACTGAGAAGTCTGAGAGTGACTCTCTGTCGTAGTGTCGTCCCTAGATCCAGGGTTTCTTAGAAAAGAATAAAACGACGCCGTTTGTAACTAATGAATTTCGGTCTGGTATGGGCCGGTTTGGTCCGATTCTACTACTATTTCGGTTCGGTTTGGTTCAGTCTGGTATAATTATACTGAAAACCAAAACTGAACCGGTTCAAATCGGTTAGGTTCGGTTTTCTCCAAACGGTTTCGGTTTTACCTCGGTTCGGTGTTTTTCGGTCTGGTTACAATTCGGTACGAGTTTTCGGTCGTTTTTTTTAACCGATTAACAGGGCTACTCAAATCACATATAGGGCCCTCCCCCGTCACAATCAATCACCAAGTCTTTAAACCAAAATCCGGATCCAACAAATCCAATTCAAAACCATTTCAAAACCAAATCCAAAAATCCATTAATCCATTTCCAAATCCATATCCGAAATCATCATTTCGAAACCAGAATCCAAATCCAGAAATCATATTAAAACTGAAATTCGAAATCATATGTTACCGAAATGGTTCTCATGCCCGAATTCACATTCAAACCCAATATCATATCATCAAATCATTAACAAAACACAATATGTATAAACAGTATAAAATCATCCATCAAAATCATCATCAAAGCATAGCATAAACCCATATTCTCGTAATACGTATACATGTGTAAATATGTAAATCATTTAATACCATAATCATAATCATAGAAATCATATAAAACATTTATGCATTCATTATAATTTAGAAAGCAAAGTCCACTCACAGACCATCCTCGCTGCTGCCTCGATACGCGTGCAATACGCCTTTCTCGGCTACTCCACCATCACCAGAACTCCCGAACTTGTCCAAATCACATTCAAAGATCACTAACTACTTCAATAGCCTTCCATTAAATCCCCGTAATTTTCTCTGATTTTTAAACGTATTTAAACTTGATCTTAAACCTTCGGACATCCCGAACTATATCGAAACGATGTCCGATCAACTCAAAACCAATCCCAAAATGTTCCTTATATCGAATACTTAAATACTCATGTTGACCGTGCCTCAAAATGAGGGTCCACGCGCCCTCACGCGCCGCCCAAAGGCACTGCGCGTGGGAGCCACTCGTAGGCACTGTTCATCTTTAACCTCGGGTGAACCCGATTCGGTCCTCTGCAAATCCATTCGGCGTGATCGGTTTTCACTCGTTCCTCCTTCGATTTCAATCCTATCAATGCCTATAGCTTCGCCCCAACATTTTATGTCCATCTACGACCTCAAACCATGAAATTAGGAACTGGAAATTACCTTCCCAATCATCGATCAAAAGCTTGATTTTCCTCCTCTGAGTTCTCGTGACTCCAGCCACCGTTGGCCTCCGTTCCAAGCTTGATCAACTCCTGACAACCTCCAGCACATCATCCAGGCAACCAATTCGATCATTAATCCTCAAAACACGAGTTTCCATTTTTAAATGAACACAGTGCATTTCACGGATTACGGCTTTACCGAGCCGTCGCGAGCTCCACCATGGCCATCGTTGGGATCGTCTCACCTCCCTCTCTATCTTTCCTTCATAGGTCACTAGCAATAGGTGGAGATCGAAGGGAGTATATGGGTGGTTTTCTCACAGTCACTGTTTTCACTCTCTCTCGGTCTACCTTCACCGAACACACACTTGCACGACTTCATCTTCTTTTTAAAAATGAATTGAGGTGGTTGTATCAGCTTCCACAGCCTTCCAGAGAGGGGAAAAGTGTCTCACTTCAATTGGGCACACTTCCCAATGCAAACAAATGACCAAATTACCCTTTAGGCTAAATTACCAAAATGTATCTACACATCCGAGCCTCATAACTTCTCCATCGAACATTAGAAACGAACGTGCCACCTGTCTACAAACTTGTGAAGTCCCGAACTACGTCACAATCATCGGCCAAAGTCCGCTTGACCGCCTGAATCAAAAGTTAACGTTTCGCCCACCTCTAGAGGTAAACCGATCATTTTGCACCGTCCGTTCAAAATCACTCAACTAATCACAGATTAATCTTACTAATCTTTCATTAGCCACTAATCTAATCCTAAAATTCAGGATGGGACATTACATAATGTCACCTTTAACATGTCAATCTAACAGTTGTTAGGTGACGTCATGCTGACGTCAACACTGTAGTAGCGTTGACCACGCATTGACCTAGTGCATGAGGGTGTGTGGGATCGAATCTCAAGGTGGGACCTGTATCATATTCAAGGTTTCGACGATACGAATTCAATGTTGGTGATTTCGTGTCGATTAGAGATCGTTAAGCTGGTCGAAATTGGGTTTAATGCCTCAGGAAGCGTGTTCGGACGGCTTCCCCAGGTTAGTTATGTTCTAGGGTTTCATGTTTGAGTTGTAGGGACCTATAGTGACCTTTATATGTATTTTGGACATGACATGGGCTGTACAATAGCATCTGAATAGGTTTGAAAGTTCGATTTAGTGGTGAGGACCATGTGTGAGTGGGCCTTTGATTTCATTAATCCTTGCATTCGTAAATTGTTTTAATTATTTTATTCTAAGATTTTAACTGACGTATTTGGGTTACTAAGATTTACTATTTCATTTTTTGAGATGTTGGGCATGAGACCCGTCTAGTTAGTATATGAATTATTTTCATAATCAACCACGGTTTTCGATGAATTTCTTAAACTCTACACGGTATAGACCTACCTTAGCATTACTGTCTCCTCCAGCTATTGGTACCCTGGGGTGGTCACAGCAAATTTCCTACGAGGGGTCATTCTACGGAACGACCGGACCGTAGAGTAACTCAGGAGCAGGATTGCACACATTAGATGTCAGTGATGTCATGCATCTGGGACTATGACCTTATTAGGCGTCTGTGACCTCAAACATTTGGGATGTCCGGGTTGGGATGTATAGTGCAGCTGATTTCATGATTATGATCATATTATTATATTTATGGCTATATATATTGTGTTATGATGGATTACGACTCTGATGCATGAATGATTTGAAAACGGAGGGGTAAAACCGTGTGTTTACTATACTGTTAAACTGTTTTATAATACTTTATATTTTTGGCCGAGTCAACCTTATTATTTTATTGACCCCTCCAGGCAGTGCTATTGAGGAAATCGAGGACCCGGAGTCTGAGGCATATACTAGACGTTGCGCACCTGTACACCCTTTTTGGGTAGGTTGGCATCGTGTGTAACCTAGATGTCGTGCTCGTTATTGTATTTCGAACTATCCCTTGTATGACATTGTTGAACACCTAAGACTTATGTACGAACATATTTATCGTGATTTATTAATGTTGAACTGTTTAAGGGTAATTTTGGTATTTATCGTGATCTAACCTATGTGACAGGACCCACCCCGAGTATCATCTCGATAATCGGGAAGCATCCTGCTCCCGTCTGACAATCGAACACAATGACCAAGATAACCATAATAATTACATCACATACATTGTTAGACCAGGGAGATCGTACGATACAACAAGTCAACAGTATCACAAAGCATAGTTAACCGTACAAGATAAGCATAAAACCCTACTCTATGAGCTAACTATACACGCAACGGGAAAACATTATGCCTCTGCCTCTGCCTCAGCGTTAGCACCAAAACTCGCACCACGACCTGGAGGGTACTAAAACATAAAAGTGTGAGTGGACTAAAAATAAAGAGTTATAGAAAACAGTTTTAATGAAATCAGAGTTCACCCTTCGTTTTCAAACACGCATGCATAACCAAGTATCTGAAAACAATTACAAGAACCGTATAAAAATTGTTACAGAAGATCATCACAAAATCATGTAAAACCGGATGCAACATCAATAAATCAAACATGCTGGATCTGTCCGAGTCTTTAAACTCATATATCAGGCCTTCCCGGGATATCAACGAGTCTTTAAACTCAAAACACAATCAATAGGCCTCGGAGGGTATCACAGTAACCGAGTCTTTAAACTCAAAACATATCAATCAAGGGCCCTCCCCCGTCACATCAATAACCGGGTCTTTAAACCAAAAACCAGATCCAGTCATATCCGGGCCTTTAAACCCAAAACCATGTGTATGTATATAGAAAATCTAGAATGCATCGTAAATCAAATTCCAAAGTAATATGAAATCACATTTTATCAAAATAGGACTCGTGTTCGAATTTCACATTCAGATTCCAAATCACATTTACAAATCATAATCAAAACATCATTAAAACGTAATACACACAAATCATATAAAATCATCCATCAAACCATCACCAAAGCATAGGAGAAACCATAATCTCGAAATACGTAAAAATGCGATAAATCACATCAAAAAGTGTGCCATTACGTAAAGAAATAATGTCATAATCATAAACATAAAATCATATATAGAAAGATAAAACGAGTGAATAAAAACAGTTATGCATGCTCGATTAGAAAGGAAAAGTCCACTCACGAAGTCCAAATGCGTCACTCGTGTCCTGCACGCTCCCCGGACTCCTCAGGAATGTTCTGGCCTGTCAAATATCATAATTTCAGGTCACAATTACTTCCAATAAGCTTACATTAATTTCCCCAATTTTTTGGGATTTTTCAACATAATTTAATTAAAATCCTAAACCTTCGAACACTCAAACTATCACGAAACAATGTCCGATTGACTCGAAACTTGTTCCAAAATGTTCGTTACAATGAAAGGATAAAATCACATGTTGACGCTGACCGGAGATGTTGCCTCGCGTGCCCTCACGCGCCGCCCAAAGGTGCTGCGCGTGAAAGCCACGCGCCCTGCACAATAAGCTACAGTGTCGTCTTCTATACCCGACTCTCTGTTAAATGGGTCACGAACCCGCGACAAGTCCCGGTCCATTTCCCTTCAATTCCAGCTTAATTCTTTCAATTCTTCCACCGAAATCTATTCATTCTATCTTACTTTAAGTTCTCCATCATTAATTACACACATCAAGCTCTTAATCCATCATTTCTCCAATAAACAATCAAACGGTTTTAAATTTCTAATCTCACTCAATTCGGCTTAGTTTTCTAATTAATTGATACATAAGCATCCTAAGACTGAAATGAACGTTCTACAACAATCAATTGCACAAATCCTTACCTATAGGTAGTCGTACTCAATCTCGATTTTTTCTAGAAATTGGAATTTCAGTTCCCGGTCAAAACACGATCAATTCCCTTCAATTTTTATATGGTTAGACTCGAAATGGTCTCAGAAGGTTGTTTCTATCCTCACTTTGGATCACCTCAGCATACAAATGAACATTCGAATTTTCACTCAATTTTTCTAAAATTCACGATTTTCTGGACCCTCTCTGTGTTCTCAGTTTCCCTTTCAATTTTCATCTCTTAGTCTCTCCAGTCTCCCTGTTTGCTCTCAATTCCTCACGGTAAGTCGATTACCTTAGTTCATTAGTTCAATCAAAACTGATCGATTTCAAACGGTAAACGGTGCTATTTCTCTCACGGTCACACCTGTGCACATTACTCAGCCCAACCAAGACACTAATTCGTCCCCTCTTAATGTCAAGTGTACCTTAAACAATTCCCTTAACCCATTAATCAGCTATCAATTGTCTCATTCGAATAATTCAAGCAGCTAAATTAGCTAGCACTTAATTAATTAAACAGCCAACTCAACACTAACACTTAATTAGACGGCTACAGTAATATCCACTTTAGCTGATTTAATTTTCACTGTCCAATTACCATTTTACCCTTCCTACACATAATTACCAAAATCCTCTTCCTCATTCTAGAATCATAACTCCTTCATCCGAAGTCCGATATCAGCATGCCGCCTGTCTATGGACTCAGGGAATCGAGACCTATCTAATGGTCCTCGAATTGCGTGAAAAACACGTGTCATTTAAAAAGTCAACTTCGACCACACTATATTCAAGGGTAAAAACATCATTTTATATATTATTTTACAATTTTACATTCTTTGAATTTGCAGGGCGTTACAACCTCCCCCCTTTAAGAAATTTCTTCCCCGAAATTTTAGTGAAACAAATACGGATACTACTTTCGCATATGTGTCTCGGATTCCCATATGGCCTCTTCTACATTCTGTTTTCTCTAGAGAACCTTTACGAGGAGAATAGTCTTTTGACGAAGCACCTTATCCTTTCGATCCAAAATCTGTACAGGTTGTTCCTCAAAGCTTAAGTCTTCACTGAGTTCAATGGGCTGCTCTTCTAGTACATGAGATGCATCATACACATACTTCCGCAACATCGACACATGAAACACATCGTGAACCCTGGAAAGTTCTGGAGGTGGTGCTAATCTGTATGCAACTTGGCCAATCCTTTCGACAATCTCATATGGTTCGATGAAACGGGGGTTCAATTTCCCTC
Source organism: Prinsepia uniflora (assembly GCA_032719365.1). NCBI lineage: Eukaryota > Viridiplantae > Streptophyta > Magnoliopsida > Rosales > Rosaceae > Prinsepia > Prinsepia uniflora. Next base: position 56,535,611 of record CM064868.1, on the reverse strand, counting down.
GCCTGCCAAACCGCACTATGCCTTTCCAAGGAGATAACTTCAGAAATACCCAATCTCTGACTGCAAACTCAAGGTCTCTAATCCGACGGTCCACATAGCTCTTTTGTCTATCCTGGGCTGCCTTGAGTCTATCTCTGATGAGTTTAACTTTCTCTGTTGTCAACTCCACCAATTCAGACCTAGTCAATTGTCTTTCTCCCATATCAGTCCAACACAAAGGGGTTCTGCACTGCCGTCCATACAAAGCTTCGTAAGGCGCCATCCCAATACTCGCTTGGTAACTATTGTTGTAAGAGAATTCCATGAACGGTAAATGTGACTCCCAAGTACCCTGGAATTGCAAAACACAAGCTCTCATCGTATCTTCCAAGGTTTGGATGGTTCGCTTCGACTGTCCGTCTGTCTGAGGGTGGAATATTGTACTAAAATGCAATCTTGTCCCAAAATCTTCCTGTAAACTCTGCCAGAATCTGGATGTAAATCGCGGATCTCGATCCGATACGATAAAGGCAGAAGTGCCATGTAATCATATAATCTCATTAATGAATAATCTGGCATACTGTGTCATTTGAAAGTCTTGTCTTACAGGTAAGAAATGCGCTGAATTGGTGAGTCTATCCACAATCACCCAAACTCCAACGTGGCCTCTGGGCGTCCTAGGAAGTTTAAACACAAAATCCATCGTTATATGATCCCATTTCCATTATGGGATAGGAAGTGGTTGCAACGCTCTATAAGGTCTTTGCCTCTCAGCCTTTACCTGCTGACATATCAAACACTTACTAACATACTCAGCGATTTCCCATTTCATACCCAGCCACCAATAATGTTCTCGAAGCGTACGGTACATTTTTTTCCCACCTGGATGCATATCATACGCCGAACTATGGGCTTCGTCCAGAATCTCCTTCTTTAATGTTACATCTCCAGGTACATATAATCGTCCTTCTTTTCTTAAGGCTCCATCATCTCTAACTGTATAATCTTGTCGCTCTCCTGCTTCCACTTTAATTCGAAGAATACATAAGATAGGATCTTGGAATTGGGCATCAATAATCTGGTCAATTAAGGTTGGTCGCACCTGGAAACTAGCTAACAAAACACCTTGGCTATCAAGTCCCAAATTAACGCCAATTATATGGAGTTCAACCAATAGGGGTAAATGAATCAATTGTAGATGTGCCACAGAATGTGCTGATTTCCGACTCAATGCATCACTACCACATTAGCTTTTCCAGGATGCTATTCAATCGTGCAGTCATAATCCTTAATCAGTTCCAACCATCGTCTTTGCCTTACATTTAATTCCTTCTGTGTGGACAAGTACTTCAAACTCTTATGATCCGTAAAAATTCTATAGTTCGCACCATATAGATGATGTCTCCAAATCTTTAGGGCATGTACCACTGCAGCTAGTTCCAACTAATGGGTAGGATAGTTACGTTCATGAGATTTCAACTGGCGGGAGGCATAGGAAATCACTTTCCCATGTTGCATTAACACGCATCCCAATCCTTGTAAGGATGCATCACTGTACACTTCAAATTCCCCACTATCATCTGGAAGGGTCAACACAGGAGCGGATGTCAACCTTTTCTTCAGCTCCTGAAAACTTTGTTCACAATCCTCATTCCAAATAAATCTGACTCCCTTCCTTGTCAGCCGTGTCAACGGAGCAGCAATGGTAGAAAATCCTTCTACAAAACGCCTATAATAACCAACTAACCCTAAGAAACTTCTGACTTCAGTTACTGTCTTTGGCTGTTCCCACTTTGCTACCGCCTCAATCTTTTGGGGGTCTACACTAATTCCTTCAGCCGAAATCACATGCCCCAAGAAGCTAACACTAGTCAACCAAAATTGACACTTGCTAAGCTTTGCATACAACTGATTCCTGCTTAGGGAACCAAGCACCATCCTTAAGTGCTTTTCGTGCGCCTTCGCACTCTTTGAGTAGACTAAAATGTCATCAATGAACACAATAAAAAAATGGTCCAAGTATGTCCGAAACACTCGATTCATTAAATCCATAAAAGCCGCTGGCGCATTAGTTAAACCAAACGGCATCACTAGGAACTCATAATGACCGTACCGAGTTCTAAAGGCTGTTTTGGGTACATCCTTTTCCTTAACCCGCAATTGATGATACCCAGAACGAAGATCGATCTTAGAAAAGTATTGAGCTCCTCTCAGTTGATCAAACAGGTCATCAATCAAAGGCAAGGGGTATTTATTCCTGATTGTCACCTTGTTCAGTTGCCTATAATCAATGTAGAGCCTCAAACTTCCATCCTTTTTCCGAACAAACAAAATTGGAGCTCTCCAAGGAGACACACTTGGCCGAATAAATCCCATATCGACCAACTCTTGCAACTGCGCCTTCAATTCCTTCAACTCAGCTGGTTCCATACGGTAAGGAGTTTGAGAAAAAGGTTGCGTACCTGGAATAAGATCGATGGTAAACTCAATGTCTCGGAGGGGTGGCAATCCCGGTAAATCCTCTGGAAAAACATCTGGGAACTCTCGCACTATCGGAATATCCTCCACCTTCAATGGTGGAGCACGTGTATCACCACGTGAGCCAAGTATCCCTAGCACCCTTTCCTCAACAACTTACTTGCCTTCAAAGCTGAGATCACACTAACAGGTATAGCTCACTACTCTCCCTGAAAGGTAGTTTCTGGTAACCCTAGACTCCGAAACGTTACCTTCTTATCGAAACACTCAATGGAAGTATGATGTAATGTCAACCAATCCATCCCCAAAATAACATCAAAATCATGCAAGTCCAAAAGTATCAAATCAGCTACTAACCCAACATCACCTACCTTCACGGGACACTCCCTCAACACCTGATTTACCACATACACCTCCCCTGTGGACGTACTCACACCCATATCACAACCCAGTGCGGACACCTCTCTACCCGCTAACAAACCACAACTCCGTGATATAAAAGAATAGGTAGCTCCGGGATCTATCAAAACACGTACATCATGACCAAGAATTGTAAGTGTACCTGTCACAACACCAGGTGCTGCTTGGGCCTCCTGCTGGGTAACTGAAAAAACTCGGGCCTGTGGTCTTGATGACTGACCACGACCCCTCAGTTCACTAGTAGCTCCAACACCTTCTCTAGTACTCGCTGTCCCAGACACTGAAGCTGTACTCCGCCCTTACTCTACTGCACCCCGACATGCGCCACCACCCTGTAGTAAAGATGGACACTCTCTCCGGTAGTGTCATCTCTCCCCACAGAAGAAACAAGTAACACTAGAAACATCTCGACCCAATCCACCACTCTGTCTTCCGCCACTCTATCTTCATGTGGAAGCAACTGATCTCGCATTAGCCTGTGGGGTCGGCTGTGCTCTAGATCCTCTGAACCCGGAACTCTAGAAACTACCAGGCCTACCAAATTGATCACTGTTAGCAGATGAAGCTCCACTAAAACCGCCTCTCTTCGGGTCTCTCTGACTCGACGATCCAGGAAACGGGCGCTCTCGACGCTGTCCACCACCTAAGAACTGTGGACGTGTCAGTAGACTAGCCTCCACTCGTACTGCAGCATCGGATAGCTCTCTGAGAGTAGTGAAAGATCCAGCTATCACAATGGCACGTATTTCACCTCGGAGGCCAAGCTCAAACCTACGACATTTCTCAACTTCAGTCGATACAAAGGCAGGAGTAAAACGTGCTAACATCTGAAACTTCTGCTCATACTCTGTTACTGACATACTCCACTGTCAAAGCTGTAAAAATTTTGCCTCCTTGGCGTCGCGAAATTAACGGGGATAGTATTGATCAAGGAACCGCTAACGAAAAGTCTCCCAGGTCACTGTGTGAGCATCCCAACCTGATAACTCTAAGGTATAGCACCACTCATAAGCGGCCCCATCCAGCAAAAAGGTGGCCAACACAACTGGCTCCTCCGGTGAACATCGCATCACATCAAAAATCTGCTCAAACCGAGTAATCCGTCGGTGGACTTCCTCAGGATCTGCCCCACCACTAAATACCGTAGCCCCAAGGCGCTGGGCTCGCTCAATTGTGACACTCTCAGCGTTTCTAGCAACGTCTTCTGCAGGTCGTGGAGGGGGTTCAAGTAACGGAGGCATGGCCGATCGTTCTCTGAAAGAGGCATAAATTAGTACAACAACCGAGGCACATGAAAGTGCCAGACATAAACCGTCAACCTATGCTCTGATACCACTTGATAGGACCCACCCCGAGTATCACCTCGTTAATCAGGAAGTATCCTGCTCCCGTCTAACAATCGAACACAATGACCAAGATAACCATAATAATTACATCACATACATTGTCAGACCAGGGAGATCGTACGATACAACAAGTCAACAGTATCACAAAGCATAGTTAACCGTACAAGATAAGCATAAAACCTTACGATGTGAGCTAACTATACACGCAACGGGAAAAATTTATGCCTCTGCCTCAGCGTTAGCCCCTAAACACGCACCACGACCTGGAGGGTAGTAAAACATAAAAGTGTGAGTGGGCAAAAATAAAGAGTTATAGAAAACAGTTTTAATGAAATCAGAGTTCACCCTCCGTTTTCAAACACGCATGCATAACCAAGTATCTGAAAACAATTACAAGAACCGTATAAAAATTGTTACAGAAGATCGTCACAAAATCATGTAAAACCGGATGCAACATCAATAAATCAAACATGCTGGATCTATCCGAGTCTTTAAACTCATATATCAGGCCTCCCCGGGATATTAACGAGTCTTTAAACTCAAAACACAATCAATAGGCCTCGGGGGGTATCACAGTAACCGAGTCTTTAAACTCAAAACATATCAATTAAGGACCCTCCCCCGTCACATCAATAACCAGGTCTTTAAAACCAAAACCAGATCTAGCCATATCCGGGTCTTTAAACCTAAAACGATGTGTAAGTATATAGAAAATCCAGAATGCATCGTAAATCAAATTCCAAAGTAATATGAAATCACATTTTATCAAAATAGGAGTCGTGTTCGAATTTCACGTTCAGATACCAAATCACATTTACAAATCATAATCAAAACATCATTAAAATGTAACACACACAAATCATATAAAATCATCCATCAAACCATCACCAAAGCATAGGAGAAACCATAATCTCGAAATACGTAAAAATGCGATAAATCATATCGAAAAGCGTGCCATTATGTACAGAAAGAATGTCATAATCATAAACATAAAATCATACATAGAAATATAATACGAGTGAATAAAAACAGTTATGCATGCTCGATTAGAAAACAAAAGTCCACTCACGGAGTCCAAACGCGTCACTCGTGTCCTGCACGCTCCCCGGACTCCTCAGGAATTTTCTGGCCTGTCAAAGATCATAATTTCGAGTCATAATTACTTCCAATAAGCTTAAATTAATTTCCCCAATTTTTCGGGATTTGTCAACGTAATTTAATTAAAATCTTAAACCTTCGAACACTCAAACTATCCTGAAACAATATCCGATTGACTCGAAACTTGTTCCAAAATGTTCGTTACAATGAAAGGATAAAATCACATGTTGACGCTGATCGGAGATGTTGCCTCACGCGCCGCCCAAAGGGGTTACGCGTGAAAGCCACGCGCCCTGCATAGTAAGCTACAGTGTCGTCTTCTATACCTGACTCTCTGTTAAACGGGTCACGAACCCACGACAAGACCCGGTCCATTTCCCTTCAATTCCAGCTTAATTCTTTCAATTCTTCCACTGAAATCCATCCATTCTATCTTAATTTAAGTTCTCCATCATTAATTACACACATCAAGCTCTTAATCCATCATTTCTCCAATGAACAATCAAACGGTTTTAAATTTCTAATCTCACTCAATTCGACTTAGTTATCTAATTAATTGATACAGAAGCATCCTAAGACTAAAATGAACGTTCTACAACAATCAATTGCACAAATCCTTACCTGTAGGTAGTCGTACTCAATCTCGACTTTTTCCAGAAATTGGAACTTCAGTTCCCGGTCAAAACACGATCAATTGCCTTCGATTTTTATATGGTTAGACTTGAAATGGTCTCAGAAGGCTGTTTCTATCCTCACTTTGGATCACCTCAGCATACAAATGAACATTCAAATTTTCACTCAATTTTTCTAAAATTCATGATTTTCTAGACCCTCTCTGTGCTCTCAGTTTCCCTTTCAATTTTCATCTCTCAGTCTCTCCAGTCTCCCTGTTTGCTCTCAATTCCTCACGGTAAGTCGATTACCTTAGTTCATTAGTTTAATCAAAACTGATTGATTTCAAACGGCAAACAGTGTTTTTTCTCTCACGGTCACACCAGTGCACATTACTCAGCCCAGCCAAGACACTAATTCGTTCCCTCTTAATGACAAGTGTACTTTAAACAATTCCCTTAACCCATTAATCTGCTATCAATTGTCTCATTCGAATAATTCAAGCGGCTAAATTAGCTAACACTTAAATAATTAAATAGCCAACTCAACACTAACACTTAATTAGATGGCTATAGTAATATCCACTTTAGCTAATTTAATTTTCACTGTCCAATTACCATTTTACCCTTCCTTCACATAATTACCAAAATGCCCTTCCTCGTTCTAGAATCATAACTCCTTCATCCGATGTTCAATTTCAGCGCACCGCCTGTCTACGGACTCAGGGAATCGAGACCTATCTAATGGTCCTCGAATTGCATGAAAAAAACGTGTTGTTTAAAAAGTAAACTTTGTCCACACTATATTCAAGGGTAAAAACGTCATTTTATATATTATTTTACAATTTTACATTCTCTGAATTTCCGAGGCATTACACTATGCCTTTTAACAGTTGGTTATGCCTCCAAGACGTAATCCTTAATCACGAACTGAAGAAGAATTGGCGAGGGAAATGGAATGCGCTAGCATTGAACGAGCTTAATGATTGGGAGCTACACCGTTTAGTAGGGGATCTGACCCCGAGGAAGCACAAATGTGGATCGCTAAGTGGGAAAGGATTTTCACGGTGATGCATTATCCACCGGAGGAGCGAGTGACCTTGCCTAGCTTCTTACTTAAAGGCGAGGCCTACCAGTGGTGGTATTGTAATGACCCGTCCCGAGTATCGGGATTAAATATTAATTAATTATGGTTTAGAATGACTAATCGGGGATTAGTTGAGTGAATTCGGACGAATTGTGAAAAATGACCGTTTTGCCCCTAGCGTGGGCAAAATGTTGACTTTTAGTTCGGGAGGTCAAACGAACTTTGACCAATGACCGTGACGTATTTCGGGACGTCACGAGTTCATAGACAGGTGACACGTTCGATTCTGACATTCGAGGAAAAAGTTATGGCGTTCGGAAGTTGAAGGGTATTTTGGTAAATTGGCATATTAGGGGCCAAATGTTGACTTTTGACCCGGGAAGTCCAATGGACGAGGGCCAAGGACCGTTACGTAGGTCTCGTCGATACGAATCCAACGACAGGTGGCATGCCAAAATCGGAGATTCGACGACGAAGTTATGGTCACGGGAACAGACTCGATTAACCGAACGAACCGGGAATAAAATATTATTTTATTACGAACAGTACCCGGTGACTGAACACACTTGGATGAGTGACAAGTGTCACTCATCCCTTAAATTCATGCTTAAAACCAGAATCCTTGTCTTAGGGGAAACATCATTATGATGTTTTATTAATTAATTATGTTTAATTATATTTATTTCCTCCATTAATCATCTATGTTCTTCAAACCGTGCAAATTGAGGGAATCAGAATTGAGAGAATTGAGCTCCCTTTCACAACCAGTTCTGAGGGAAGTTTGAGAGCTATGTGAGACTGACTCAACTGGGTAAACACGAGAGATTGACAGTGAGAAGGAGACTGGAATTTCGGATTTTAGAATTTTGGAGGGAAAATCGGATTTTGAACTAGGAGCCTTAAGGATCGAAATTGAAGCTCGAGTAAGCTTTCTGGGATCAATACGAATCGATATGCAACAAGAACGTAGGGAATTGGTATCGATTTAAGCAAGAACAGAAGGAATGAAATCTTCGAATTTTTGAGCTTGAGTCGAGGAATTTGAGGCTTCGATTGATGAAATTGAACTGGGGATTATGTTCCTGAGGATCCCACGAAGCTTCTAGAAGAATCAATTGAAGGAAAACGTTGGAGATTGATGAAGTTCATCGAGTGCACAGTGTACGGCAGTTCTTCGAAGAATCGAGTTTGATTCAACGGGTTTGAGGTAAGTGTTCGTGAAATTGATCTTGTAGAAATGTTCCTTACACTCTCACGATACTCACTGTGTGAATTAATTTGAAAAACAGGGTCGAAATCAGTGAACCCGAATTGAAAACCCGTCGAGGATCGATCGTGAGTCGTGAAGATTAAGACCCTAAATTGTGTAATTCGATTTACAGAACTTAAATGGAGATGGATTACAAGGGATCAGTTGAAAGATTGGATTGAATTGATGTCGAATTGAGTGAGATTGAGTCGGATTCTACCGCGGGTTTTCCAACCCGTTTACCAGACAAACGGGCGAAGAAGACAACTGTGCTGGTTACTGTAGAAGGCGCGTGGTGGTCACGCGCAGCCACTCACGGCGGCGCGTGAGGGTGTGTACGGCCTAGTTTCAAAGTGAGGTCAACATGACTTTTGATCCTCTCATTGTAACGAACATTTTGACGCTGGTTTCGAGGAAATCGGATATTGTTTCGTTAATGTTCAGGGTATCCAGAGTTTTGTTTTACGTTAAATAGACGTATTTAAATTCCGAAAAAATTGGGGAAAATTGTATGAAGTATTTTGAGATGTTAGTAACCATCTATAATGATTTTGGACAGGAGTTGTGATTTCCAGAATTTACGGAAAAACGTGTAGCTCGAAAACGGACCGTTTTGGACGGTGTGTGTGAGTGGACTTTGTTTTCTAACCGTGATGCATGCATATATGATTTAAATGCTTTATTATATGATTTTATATGCTTTGGCATGATTGATGTTTCAATCTGGTGATTTCTCGATTTTATGGATTATTATATTATTTTTAGCACGATTTTCGAGAAATTCTGAATTTGGTTAAAAATGATGTTGTGACTCGGGAATGAGTCAAGGGTCAATTTCATGGATTTACGTGAAAATGGCAACGGAGGTTGCAACGCATGGATTTGCGTGAAAATGATATTTTGGGCGTGAGAACCCAAGTGAATAGTGATTTTGACTCGGTTTTGGAGTCACCTGTGAATTTGATGAAATTATTGATTTTTGTGATTTTATGATTATTTTAATCAGTCTTTCGGGCACGTTTTACGAGGAACATGCAAATGATGTTTTGGGAAAGGCCCGGAGTTTAAATGATTTCTAAAATGATATTTGGACTTAGTTGGTAATTTAATGATGATTTCTGGATTATGTTATTGTTTTAAAATGCGATTTTAACGGTTTATGTGTAAATGGTATTTTGGGCTTAAGACCCAGTCGGGAATGATCTTGACTTTGTATGAAGGCAAGATTTGATTGAAATGTTTTAGGATGTAATTCCCGAGATGGTTTTCATTGTGATTGTGAAATTCCCAGACGGTCGGAGCTTGGGGGGAATACCCAGACGACCAGAACTTGGGGGGATGTGATTGTAGGATCATGAGTTGATCCTATGGTAGTCAGCTTCTCGGATGAGACTGAGCCTGGATGTACCACTCGGAGGTGTCTGAACCTGGGGATGTGTTCGTCCAGATATGACTGAGCCCGAGGGTTGAGCCCAGAGGTGTCTGTTCCCGAGAGTGTGGCTGGATATTGGCCTACGCGTAGTGCCGCACTTATGAGTAGTGCAGTTGATGGTTTGTTTGTGCACTTGTGAGTAGTGCAGATTTATTGGATTGATATATTTATTGCGCACTTGTGATTAGTGCTGATTGATGTTTTTTGTGATGACGTACTGGTATTGAGTACGGGTTTTTGGTCTTTGTGGCCAGGTGCTTATGTTTTCACATGTTTTGGCCTGAGAGCCAGGATTTGATGTTTTATAACATGAACTGATTTGGTGAACATGAGTTTTACGGACCATGGGTAAATATGTTTTAATTTTATCGGTCCACTGTTCATACTTGAATGATTTCATACTATTACTCATGTTTTACGATATGCATGCAAGTTTGTGAAAACTGGAGGGTAAGATTGTAATTTTGGCGAATGTTTTTATCAGAGGTCATTTTTGTCCACTCACACCTTTTCTGTTTTGTGACCCTCCAGGCCGTGGTACGACGTTCGGGACTGATCGTGAGGCAATGGCAGCAGTAGAAATCAGCGCAAACATCCCTTGTTTGGCAAGCACTGAAGGGTAATTTCGGGCCTTTGGTTGACTTGTCAGACGGGAGCAGGACCGGGCACGGTTTTCGACGTCCAGTTGGGACGGGTCCTGTCAGGTATGTCCTAGAGATATCAGGATGGACCATCCGCACCATACCTGGGAGGTATTCAGGGCGAGATTTCTAGACCAGTACTACCCACGATCTTTTTGCTATGCTCGTGAGGCGAAGTTCCTGCAGCTCGAGTAGGGGAGCATGATAGTGACTGAGTGTGAGTTGAAATTCTTGAGGTTATCCCGATTTGCTGCAGCCTTTGTGAGCACTAAGGAGGATAAATTTCGACGTTTTGAGTTGGGACTCCGGGAAGAAATTAGGGCGATTGTGACTGCTAGAAACTACACCACCTTGAGGGACATGGTCGATGCAGCAATGTGTGTCGAGGCCAGTTTGGCAGCAAAGCAACCATGGCACACTTCTAGCGAGGGAAGACATCGGGATCATACACACCTTGGACCCACGAGCCATAGGGGCTCGAAAGGAGGACACTACGGGGGAGCTTCATCTTCTTCACGTGGCTAAGTATGGTTTGGTCACTACGAGAGTCATCAAAGATCTGGATCGATGCCCGGTTCATGGCAGCAATAGTCATCTAGAAGCGGTACTTCCAGTGGATATTCTGACAGGCATAATATAGTTGTCTACTTTTCCTATGGAGGATCAGGCCATTATGCTCGTGATTGCCCATCTCTGGCTAGAGGCAACAATGCTAGAGGAAACAGTGTGGTTCAGAGTTCGGCTTCTAACCCTACCAGAGGCCGAGGACAGGGCGTAGCTCGCATTGATAATCATGGAGCACGTGGACGCGGACAAACTTCTGGACCTCGAGTTTGAGTGTTTGCAGTGAAGCAGCAGGCTAGGGCAGCTCCGGGTGTTGTCACAGGTACTCTTAATATATCTAATCTTGTTGTTCATGTTTTGATGGATGTCGGGGCTACACATTCTTTTATTTCCCAAAGTTGTGCGGGCATGTTAGATTGGTAAATATCGGCGTTGGAGAGTGAGATGGGTGTTGTACACCTACGGGAGTTGTGTACGTGGTGAACCAAGTATTACAGAGATGTCTAGTGAGAGTAGAGGATGTAGATTTATTGGCTGATCTGATTATTATGGACATACATGATTTAGACGTCAACTTGGGGATGGATTGATTATCAGAGAACGGTTCACTCATCGACTGTTGTAGTAAGCAAGTAATACTAGGGAGTCCGGGTTTTTCGGAGGTTACTTTTCAGGGAGAGTGTGACAGTTCACCACTTGAAGTAATTTCCTCACTTACCGCCACAAATTGCTACGGAAGGGTTTCCAGGGTTATCTGGCACATGTTGTGGAGTCACAGGGTGATACTCCGAAAGCCGATGATATACCGGTGGTAAGAGAGTTTCCGGATGTGTTCCTAGAAGAAGTGCCTAGTTTACCACCACATCAGGAGATCGAGTTCACGATTGAACTACTCTCTAGTACCTGACCTATATCACATGCACCATATCAGATGGCATCAGAAGAGTTGCGAGAACTTAAGACTCAATTGCAGGAGTTGGTGGATCTGGGATTCATCCAACCGAGCACGTCACCGTGGGGAGCACTAGTGTTATTCATGAAAAAGAAGGAGGGAAGTCTCTGATTATGCGTAGATTACAGACAGCTCAATAAGGAAACGGTAAGGAACCAGTACCCCTTGCCCATAATTGATGACTTATTCGACCAACTATGGGGAGCACGGTATTTCTCCAAGATTGATCTACGATAAGGTTATCATCAGTTGAGGATCGATGAGAATGATATTTCGAAGACTGCATTTCGGACTAGATACGGGCATTATGAGGTTTTGGTGATGTCGTTTGCATTGACGAATGCACCGGCTGCATTAATGGATTTGATGAACAAAGTTTTTCGATCGTATTTGGACAAGTTCGTGATCGTGTTCATCGACGATATCCTAGTGTATTTCATGAGTGCTAGAGCACATCAGAAGCATCTATGGTTGGTATTGGGGAAGATGGGACATAAGCAGTTATAAGCCAAACTGAGTAAGTGTCAGTTTTTGTTGAACAACATTGGTTTTCTGGGACATGTCATTTCAGCTAACGGGATTAGTGTGAATCCCCAGAAGACCGAAGCTACCACTAATTGGGCGTGACTGACGACAGTTATCGAGGTACGGAGTTTTGTGGGTTTGGCAGGCTACTATCGGAGATTCGTAGAGGGTTTCTCCAGTATTGCAGCCCTTTTGACTCGATTGACCCGGAAGGGAGTAAAGTATGTTTGGGATGAAAGGTGCGAGCAGAGCTTTCAGGAGCTGAAACATCGATTGACCACCGCACATGTCCTTGCAATTCTGGACGACATTGAGTAATTTGAGGTCTACAGTGACACATCATTGCAAGGACTGTGTTGTGTATAGATGCAGAATGGCAGAGTGGTCACATACGCTTCCAGAAAACTTAAGCCACATAAGCAGTTATACGCCAAACTGAGTAAGTGTCAGTTTTGGTTGAATAACATTGGTTTTCTGGGACATGTCATTTCATCTGACGGGATTAGTGTGGATCCCCAGAAGACCAAAGCTATGAGTAATTGGGCGCGTCTGACGATAATGACTGAGGTACGGAGTTTTGTGGGTTTGGCGGGCTACTATCGGAGATTCGTAGAGGGTTTCTCTAGTATTGCAGCCCATTTGACTCCATTGACCTGGAAGTGAGTAAATTTTGTTTGGGATGAACGGTGCGAGCAGAGCTTTCAGGAGCTGAAACATCAATTGACCATTGCACCTGCCCTTGCACTTCCGGATGACAGTGGGTAATTTGAGGTCTACAATGACGCATCATTGCAAGGACTGGGTTGTGTATTGATGCAGAATGGTAGAGTGGTTACATACGCTTCGAGACAACTTAAGCCACATGAATTGAATTATCCTACACATGATTTGGAGTTGGTGTCAGTGGTTCATGTCTTGAAGATTTGGAGACACTATCTGTTCGGAGAGACTTGTAGAATTTTCACCGATCACCAGAGTCAGAAACATTTGTTTACCTAGAGGAAATTGAACATGAGGAAACGGCGGTGGCTAGAATTGATTAAGGACTACGATTGTACGATCAAGTATCATCCGAGAAAGGCGAATGTTGTGGCAGATGCACTCAGTAGGAAGTCAGCAGGATCGATTGCTCACCTGAGGAAGGTATATCTTCCCTTACTTGTGGAACTCCGAAAGACTGGAGTCATGCTAGGGATGGACGATCGGGGATCTTTATTAGCCAGTTTTCATGTACGACCTGTGCTGGTCGATCGAATCATTAATGCTCAACTATTCGTAGACAAGATCATCCAACTACATGGTACATCGGAGTCGATAGTTTGTGATCAGGATTCGTACTTTACTTCCAGATTCTGGCAGAGTCTACAGAATGCCTTGGGTACGAACCTACACTTCAGTACAGATTTTCTCCCACAGACCAATGGATAGTCCGACATGACTATACAGATACTGGATGACATAATGATGGCATGTGTGCTATAGTTTCGAGATTCGTGGGATACCCAATTGCCATTGATGGAGTTTTTGTACAACAACAACTATCAAGCAAGTATCGAAATGGCACCTTACGAGGAATTTTATGGTCGGCAGTGCATGACACCCGTCTGTTGGATGGAGGTAGGAGAGCGAGCAGCAGTGGGGCCAGATTTGATGGATATAACCTAGGAGACAGTCCGAGTTATAAAGGAGATATTGAAGGTGGAACAGGATCGCCAGAAATGCTATGCAGATCGACGGATTCGGGACTTGGAGTTCACAGTTAGAGATTTTGTATTCCTGAAGTTATCTCCGTGGAAGGGAATCATTCATTTTGGTCGACATGGGAAATTGAGTCCCCGTGACATTGGATCGTATGAGATTATAGAGAGGATTGGTTCAGTTGCATATCGGTTGGCGTTACCTCCAGAACATGCCAGGGTACACGATGTATTTCACGTGTCTATGCTTCGGAAGTTTCTACGGGATGAATCACATGCCTTTCCGGAACAACCATTAGAATTGAGGACTGATCTGAGCTTTGATGAGCAACCAGTGCAGATTTTGGACCGGAAGGATAAGGTGATTCCTTCGGTAGAAGTGTTGTGGATGAATCATGACGTAGAGGAAGCGACGTGGGAACCGGAGGATCTGATGAGGGAGTAGTGTCCGTATTTGTTTGATTAAATTTCGAGGCCGAAATTTTTCAAAGGTGGGAAGGTTGTAACGACGCGAACTTTTATAAATAATATTTTAATGCAAAATGACCATTTTGCCCCTAAGGGAAAAAGTTGACTTTTGAATTGGGATACTTTTTGGATTTTGACTTATGACCATGATGCAGATCGGGACGTCACGAGTCCGTAGATAGGCGACGCGTCAAAATTGGACGTCGGGTGGAGATGTTATGATCACGGAATCAAAATCAGGAATTTAACGTCTCAGGATTCGCATTAATTAATGGTTAAATCTGAACGATTGAGAGAATTGAGGTGGACCCTTGGATAAGTGACAAGTGTCATTCATCCCATTGGTGATTTTTCCTTAAAAAGGGGATCTTGGTCTAATTGGTTGATTTTATTTAAATATTCACACTTCCTCACATCACTCACCGTGCAACATTCAGTCCTCTTCATCATTTTCAACTTTTCAAACATGTGCACCCCCTCTATTTCGCACAACCACCATAACCATATCTTCATCTTCATTTGTCACCGTGACTAACTAAGGAGGACTGAGAGAGTGTAACTGGAGAGGTAAGGACGCCGCGACGGGGCGGACTGAGCACGACGACACAGCCACGACGGAGGTAAAACCCAATACCCGAACAACCTGTTTAACCCATGTTTTGGAACTTTAATGTTTGACGTCTAAAACTCATGTTCATTGGTTGGGTGTCATTCTAAGGACCAGGATGAGTTCAGTGGACGTGGTTGGAAGGGTTTTGGTGACCTGAGGTTATTGGGGGACAGCTGAAAAAACTAGGTTGTGGGTTTTTAGTTACAGGTAAAAATCTCGAGCTTTTTAATGGTTTTTGGATCCATAGAACCCTAGGCTAGACTTAGACAAGCAAGTAGGTAGAAACTGTGTCAAAAATGGTGGAAAAACTAGGGAGAAACAGACGGGTCAAGTCGTGGGTCGCGGTGACCCAGTTGCAAGGATCCGGGTTGACCCGGCTGGAGGTCAGGGATGATGATGTCACCATAACATCAGCTGATGATGTCATCTTTGACATGGCCGTCTGACACAAGTCAGACATGACATTAGCTGATAACGTCAGGAGTGACGTCATCTCTAATATGTTAGTTTGACAGCTGTCAGGTGACGTCAACGATTATGTCAGCAGTGACGTCATGCTGACGTCATCAGTGTAGCAGCGTTGACCATAAGTTGACCTAGCACATGAGGGCACGTGGGATCAAATCTCGATGATACGAATGAGGGCACCATTTCCAAGGGTTTGACGATACGTATCCAATGGTGGTGGTTTCGTGTCGATTTGAGATCGTTAAGTTGATAAAAATTGGGTTTAATGCCTCAGGAAGCATGTTCAAACGGCTTCCCTAGGTTGGTTATGTTCTAGGGTTTCATGTTTGAGTTGTATGGACCCATAGTGACCTTTATATGTATTTTGGACATGATAGAGACTATACAATAACGTCTGGACAGGTTTGAACGTTCGATTTAGTGGCGAGGACCGTGCGTGAGTGGGCCTTTGATTTCATTAACCCTTGCATGCATAAACTGTTTTAATTACTTTATTCTATGATTTTAACTTACGTATTTGGGATACCAAGATTTACTATTTCGCACATTTTACGAGATGTTGGGCATGAGACCCTTCTAGTTTGTATATGAATTGTTTTCAGAATCAACCACGATTTTCGATGAGTTTCTTAAATGTTGCACTGTATAGACCTACCTTAGCTTTACTACCTCCTCCAGCTATTGGTACCCTAGAGTGGTCACAGCGCATTGCCTGCGATGGGTCATTCTATGGAACGACCAGACCGTAAAGTGACTCAAGAGCAGGATAGCACACATTAGACGTTAGGGACGTCAAGCATTTGGGATGTCATACTCGGACAGGATTCCAGATTAGGACTCGGGATTGAGACACCGAGCCGCACGCGTATCCTTGAGACTGTAACCTTATTAGGCGTCTGAGACGTCCAATATCTGGGATGTCTAGGTTGGGATGTCTAGGTTGGGATGTATAGTGTAGCCGATTTCATGATAATGAGAATATTATTCTATTTATGGCTATATATATTGTGTTATTATGGATTACGACTGATGTATGCATGATTTGGAAACGGAGGGGTAAAACCGTATGTTTACTATACTGTTAATGTCAGGACCCGTCCCAAATATCACCTCGATACTCGGGATGAACCCTGCTCCCGTCTGACAATCATACTTACAATACCAAAAATAAACTTAATACAACTATAAGCATAACCATCAGACGAAGGAGTAAATATATACAACAGTAAGTCAGAGCATAGTTCTACAAAATGGGCACCAAGAGTCCTACAAGTCTAAGTCCGCAACGGAAGAACGTCGGAAGCCCTATGCCTCGATATCTGCCTCAACGTTCACCCCAGCGCTATCACCACGACCTGGAGGGAAAATTAAAAACAAATGAAAACTTTATATTTTCGGCCCACTCACCCCTATTGTTTTATTGACCTCTTCAGGTTGTGCTAGTGAGGAAATCGAGGTCCCAGAGTCTGAGGCATAGGCCAACCGTTGCGCACCTGTACACCTTTTTTAGGTAGGTTGGCATCGTGTGTAACCTAGATGTCGTCCTGGTTATTGTATTCCGAACTATCCCTTGTCTGACATTGTTGAACCCGTAAGACTTATGTACAAACTTATTTATCGTGATTTATAAATGTTGAATTGTTTAAGGGTAATTTTGGTATTCTGGGGTTGCGTGTCAGACGGGAGCAGGGTACGTCCCCGGGTGGTCCTAGGGGGATCAGGACGGGTACAATCACAACCTGTGCAGATTGCGTGACGGGAGGGTGTGGGCGCGTGAGCACGTGGGCCGACACGGGAGGGCTCCTGCCAGCACGTGGAGCGCTTTCGTAGTGGCCCAACAGTGTGTGGCAGCGCATAGGACTGTTTTACAGCCTGTGGGAGCATGTGGACTTTCTTTTAAGGATTTTTGGATAGTGTTAAGTGGGTTTTGGTCTGTCTTGACCATTTTTAAGCCCCGTTTTGGGCTACCCTGGAGGGGTTTGATGTTTTAGATGGTACGTAAGTTGATTATGACCTTTGTGGATGATTTTCCTAGGGTTAAATGGACTTGGAGCCCATGCTAGCTTGGTATCGGGTGATTTCGACTCCCGACTAGTGTGTGAGTGGGCCCATTTCCCTAAACATGGTTTACTATGCTTTTACTCTCACATTTTATGATGTATATTATTTATGGTAATCACCGAGCATGCTTGATTGTTTATCTTGGATTAATTAGTAAGAATGATCGATGTGTTTACTTATGGTACTAACTTGAATATACTTGTTTTTAGTATGATATGATTGTCGTCGGGGCATTTTTGGGATTAGAAATGTTATAACTCACTATAGGAGTCGTTGGAATCTAGTACCTATTTGTAGGCCACAGACTAGCCTTCACGTGATTGTTTACCTGCGCTACTTGTAATACTAGTTACTAGCGCTAGCTTGTTTCCCGAGCTCTAGGGAACATGTGGTGAAGTTGCTCAGCACAGAGCTTTCACATGGTCGTGGTACACTCGCAAAGATGCTCAATATTGGTTATGAGAGTATGACTCGAGTGACTCATGAGCAAGTGTTTAGTGGGTTGAGATGTGTTATACTTATGATTTTGCATGACCCTTTGATTAATTATTAAGTTATTATTATTTTTCGTAGAACGTACAAGTCTAAAGTTACTGTTTTGGCTTTTACGAAAAATGAGGAGTCAAAGTTTATTTCACTATTTATGGTTTCACTATTTATGGTTTTACACCAAAATATACTATTGGGCTTACTCACCCTTGTTTTTTACCCCCCCGGGTCTTGTTGGTGTGCACATACTTCGAGGAGGCGTGGTTGCTGCTTTGATATTCACTCCCGAGTTTGGAGTGACATGAAGGAAATCGGGTAATAACAAGTAGTGTGTAGTTGTATGATCATTAATATTTGTCTATGCTCTATACTTCTATTGTTGGGTGAAAATGTAATCAGTTTTCACTAGTTATTTATCACTTAACCTCCTTACAATGCAACATCTTAAATTAAATGGCTTTTTTTATCTGGACATCACTGCCCAGATGTCAGCCAACATGCCTCGATCTTGATGGCTAAGTGGTCATTTCCGGGTCGGGGTGTGTCAATTTGGTATCAGAGCATGGTTCTAGGTCTTGTTGCTTGTTTTCGAACACTTGATGATCATACAACCCGATTTCCCGATGTCTGAGCAACTCTTTGAATAGTTAGAATCGCTACTTAATGTGAATTTTATTTCGTTTACGACCTAATTATGCATTTCCACGAATAGAATTGGAGTTCATTTTTATTTTGTAATCCTTAGTTGAGAATAGTAAGATTTTCTTTCCGTTGAATTTCGTGTCCAAGTGGTGCTTGCGAGTTTATGACTCATATGGTTAGTGTGAACGAGTTATTCGACGATGCGCACAAAAAATCTGCTTTTATACATTTGATTCATTAAAGGTACACCTTGGAAGACGAGATTTCCATAACTGTTTTGAACGTTCAGGCAGAATTTGTTCGTTGTTGTTTAGCGAATTGCTCCGCTAGAATCGATTGGCGACCCCCTATTAGCTCGAAACCAAGATCGTACAACTTACCGTGGTTTTTGTACTGTCTAATTATTGTGGACCTCAAAGGAAATTGGGAACTAACTACTTCACCGTCCCCTTATCCTTCTTCTAAGAGGGGTAACCATTAGTTCTTTTAGTACAAGAACCCTATTATTGTTTTATTGATTCCATTACTTAAACCTCACTTGTACACTTTTTTTGAAGCATCAAATCGCTTAGTCTTTATGTTTGTTATTTGTTTAATGCGCTTTTGCTTTAGTACCATTTTTGATATGGTATTTTACCTCATTAGGCATTTAAAATGACATTTCGGTTTATCCACAAATGACTTCATTGTACTATTGAGTCACTTACGACTTTTATACGTCCCTATGAATTTCCTTACTTGCAACGGTAAAATGTTTTTTGCACCGAAATAAGTTTCAGTGGCATCAAAATTGTGGCATGTATTATGTCGTAGTACATTTTGATGCCAGTTACATTTACTTCACTTAACCTGTCCATTAAATCTTCTTTTACGACTAGGTTTCTATTATGTCAAATCACGTATTTCTACAAGCGGAAGTCATATCCCCCGATTGTCACTTTTGTCTAAACTATTTAAAACAACGATTTTGGAATCGCTTCTTGTTACTATTTTGACCCTTGAGGGCATTTAAATTTTGATAAATTTCATCTCCTCCTAGATTTAGTAAATGCTTTAATGTTTCTCAACTTGATTTACATTTCGGCAATCGTGCCTCATCTCACTAAGTCAACTCATTTCTACAATTTCTCCCTCACCCATCTCTAGTGATTTTCGTGTACTTGGGGTTTGGGAAAATTTGAGACTTATGCATTCCTTTCATAAACAAACATTCTCGTAAATGAAATTTTTGGGATCGATGAGTTTTGACTTTTATTTTGAAATAAATATTTTCAAATTGCGACTTTGACCTTTGGGGTCATTTGGGTTCCTTATGTTTTAGATTACTAGTCAATATTTTGTGCTTTCAAACTCTTTAATTTGAGCAAATCTACTGATATTCCTTAATGTTAAGTTATAATTTGAGATATTTTGTTCTTATTGATCCAATACCACTTTCACACTTTGTGTACCATACACCTTATACTATGTACGATGCACTCCTCACTCTTTGGATTTTCCAACCAGAGTGTTAAACGAATTCACCTAAGTCTCGGATTAGGCATTACTCGCGTTAACTCGAGTTAGTCGACGACAAGATTCCTGGGTGGGTTACCGTACTTGTTGACGATCACGTTGATATCAGCAAACTCTTCTTACTAGACCTAGGTTGACAGCTAGCAATATTACCCTTGTGTCATAGTTGATCGCTAACCCAGAATTCGGATTGAACTGCTTTTTTGGTAGCAAGATTTGATCACCATATATCATCCGACTTCGATGAACCTGCTACTTTTGTGTAAACCCATAATATATTCCTAGGTTCCACACCTATTGACTAGATAAGTTTGCTGGCTAGTTAACACTTTGGACTTTCTTTGCTTTTGTGCATCATTGAGCCTGCGAGTTTTAACGGTTGGGATTTGACTGGAATCACTAGTAAGGGTGGCAGGACATTTTCCTCTAGACCCTGTTTACAGATTTTAGACTCCACCTTATGGAGGCTTACATTGGTTTAGCCCACTTCAATTGAGCTTAGCACATGCTTATCATAGTCAACCTATTCGACTTAAACAAGAATTAAATGCCTCAAAGAATGAATTTTTTGGGAACCTAAGCAGGGATATCCACTCAGAATTGGATCATCCTTGGACTTCATTGGTACATGTTTAGGTTTAGCCAGGATCCCAACATTCAACTTCCTTTCTCTTCAACCAACTATTGGGTAACCACTATGATGCATTAAATTATCTCATAATTCCGAAAACAAGCAAGAACGCTTCTATCTCATGTATAAGTGTTGACTTCGCCTCAGGATTGACTTAAAGCTTGGTGTTTAACCGAAGACCTTCTTATAAGCGCCTCAGAACCTGCCTTGGTTTACACCCTTCTAGTTGGACGGGACCTTTTGACAAGCGTTACTTCATCATTGGAGTTTACTCTTGGATGGGTAAAATTAGTTTTGGCGTAAGAGACTTTGAACACACCTAGGAGAACTTCAAGGTTATTTGACGAATGAGAGAATTATAGGGATCTTACTACTATGGTTGACTTACATTACAGGTTAGAGCTGACTAAAGGCTGCATGTTTACGACCAAATTTTAACTTTGGACAAGGTTGCTTTATTGAAACTATGAAGTGGGATTTGGATTAATGGACCAGAACTTTACCTTAATTAATAAAACCCTGGTGTCGAGAATATTGGTCACTACCACCCATGCTTGTCATTTTGACCATTACTAATGCACCTTCACTAGTCTGGTTGAGGTGAGTTCATTCCCCGATTAAGTTGGTAATCTTTACTCGGATGTGTTTGACTTGAACGTTGACCTTAGGTCATATGATTCCACCTCATCGCTTAACTTTTTTCCCATCAATTATTTAGGAATTATTTTAGATAACTTCCTTCATGTGTTTTCCCGACGCCACTCGAAATGTGGAGTGACGTACCCATCCCTTCAATGATCTTTTACTATTCCGAGTAAATGATCGAATCTTGGACATTCTTGAGCTATGTCGAACATAGGTTTGGGTTTTTGACTATTAGGGTTCTGTCAAAAGTTAGTGGACCTTGTGTCAGGACCCGTCCCAAATATCACCTCGATACCCGGGACGAACCCTGCTCCCGTCTGACAATCACACTTAAAGTACCAAAATAACCTCAACACTACTATAAGCATAATTATCAGACGAAGGAGTAAATATAATACAACTGTAAGTCAGAGCATAGTCCTACAAAATGGGCACAAAAATCCTACTATGCTAGTCTCGCAACAGAAGAACGTCGTAAGCTCTATGCCTCGATCCCTTGCCTCAACGTTCACCCCAACGCGATCACCACGACCTGGAGGGAACATTTAAAACAGAAGGTGTGAGTGGACTAAGATAAGTAAAAGTTTCAAAAATAGTTCATCATCAAATCAGAGTTAAGGAAAAATAATAATAATATGTGTTCCCTCCGTTTTGAAAACATGCATGCCCGACTAAGTATCAGAAACCACAACGTAAAACAGCATAACAAGATCACATCATAAAAATAAATCCACAATTATCCGAGTCTGATCAAACGTGATGGGTCTATCCGAGTCTTTAAACTCAACCAGGCCTCAAATGTAATCCGAGTCTTTAAACTCCCGAGTCTTTAAACTCAATAGGCCTATGGGGGTAATATCATAAATGTACGAGTCTTTAAACTCCCGAGTCTTTAAACTCAATCCGGGCCCGTCCCCCATCCATCAGAATATCCGGGTCTTTAAACCCATATCCAGATCCAGCAAATCCAATCCAAATTCAATGTAAAACCATTCCTAAATCCATAGCCAAACTAGAATTCGAAATCCCCGGTTCGAAGCCCGTCCGGCGTTTAGAACCGTCATTCCGAACCCAAATCCGGAAATCCACTTTTGTAAACCAAAACCGCGATTATCAAAAATCATGTTTCATAATCCATTTATCATCATTAGAAAACAATTATATATTGAAATCCCTAAGTATGACATCAAAATCCGAAATCCAGCTTTTTCTCGAAAAACATGCAAAAACCCGAAAATGTCTCGAAAAATGTGCAAACATATCAACCACATATAACCATCATCAAGAAGCATAAAAACATATTTAATATCAAAAAACGTCATTAAAACAGTTAGGCATGCTCGTAAAGAAAGAAAGAGTCCACTCACAAATCTAAACGAGTCAATCGCGCTCCGTGCGCTCCTCGACCGTCTCAGGCGTCTCCCGTCTTGTCAATATGCACCAAATAGGGTCACAAATACATCAAGGATACCAACCCTAATTGCCCCAATTTTTCGGGAATTTATTCATATTTTAATCTTAGTCCCTAAACCGTCCGGATTCCCGAACTATCTCATAACATCGTCCGATTAACCCGAAATCACACCAATGGATTCCTTAGGACATTTAGAACCAAAACCATGTTGGAAGGTTGGCCGGAATCCTCCCCACGTGCCTCCACGTGCCGCCCAAAGTGGCTGCCCGTGGGCCTCACGCGCCTGCTACAGTGCATCTTCAACCTCGAGTCACCTGGTTCAACTGTGTTGAACCGGCGTGATCGGTTCTCTGCAATTCCTCCACCATTTCAGTCCAATCCAATCCCAGAAGCTTCGTCCAATCCTTAGCAATCTAACCCCGTCCTAACAATTGAAAATCAAAGCCTAAAACTTCACGATTTCTCCCTCGAAAAACATAGCCCGTGGCCCCTGTTTTGGCCGCCGGCCACCCAGGTCCTCCCCCGTCACGGCGACCATCCTAGACGACTCCTAGGACCTCCCTGAACCTCAACCTAACCTCCAAATCTCTCGACTCTAACCCTAAAGCCACGACTTTTGAAAACAAAATCACGGGAAAAACAGGGGATTTGAGGCTTACCTTCGAACCGTCCACCGCCGTATACCACGGTGCTCGTCGAGTCCCCTGCAAGCTCCTGAGCCTCCTATTGCCTCGGTTTGAGCCACCACACGGCACAACCACCACCACAGGGTCACCGCCTCTCTGTTTTCCCAAAACTTCCAGCCGTCCACCGTCGTGCCTCCGTG
Source organism: Prinsepia uniflora (assembly GCA_032719365.1). Lineage (NCBI taxonomy): Eukaryota > Viridiplantae > Streptophyta > Magnoliopsida > Rosales > Rosaceae > Prinsepia > Prinsepia uniflora. Next base: position 56,511,763 of record CM064868.1, on the reverse strand, counting down.
CACGGTTCCAGTCCGAAACACGATCAACAACTCACCCTCGTCTCTCTATCACTCTCTCAATCCACAACCCACTCACTCACGCCTTGAATTGATCGTAGTCTCTCCAATTTTTCCTCTCTGTTTTTCCTGTGTCGAAGCCAATTGCACGGTTTCAATTTGAAAGTTTTGTGGCCGTGCACACACAAATCTCCCTAGAAACCTCTAGGCCTCTCCCACGTGTCCATCATCCTATGGACAACAACATAAATATCCAATCCCACTAATCCAATTGTCCTGATCTGATTGGGATGAGGAGAAAAATACCAAATTGCCCCAAGTTATAAAAATTACCGTTTTACCCTTGAACTTTCCAGACCCGTAACTATTTCATTTGACGTCCGATGACAGCGTGCCGCCTGTCGTTGTACTCAGGATGTCGAGACCTATATAACGGTCCTCGGTCTACGTGAAAATCACAAGTCCACTAAAAAGTCAACATTTTCCTCGGTTAATCGAAATTACGGTAACACCCTCAATCTTCCGAACGTCATAACTTTTTCTCCAATTGTCCGAATCGAACCTGCCACCTGTCTACGGACTCGTGACGTCCTAAACTACGTCACGGTCAATGGTCAACACTCCTCCAACCTGTAAATCAAAAAGTCAACTTTTGATGCACTATTCACAAGGGCAAAATCGTCCTTTTATACAAATATTAACAAAAATTACATTTATACCCTTCCCGAAGGTACGGGTTGTTACACCTTGAGGTTGCTTTGTGGAAGGATCTTACGACGAGCGGGATTGACCAAAGATTTAGGTACCATCACGATGGAAATCATCACTAAATTACATGGTAAGGAGTTTTGTGTCTTTGCCCCACTCAATCCCTTTCAAGAGTTTTACAGTATTTTTAGTGGAAGTTGATTAAAGTTTTACACCTATTTTGGACATTTGGGATAAGAAGGATCTTCAGGGAAATCGATATGTAACGACACAAAAATTCGAAAAAGAAAATTTGAAAACATTAATTGGAAATGAAGATTTTGCCCTTAGAAGGTCAAATGTTAACTTTTGACTCGAGCATTTGTTGGACATTCTGTAAGGACCATTACGAAGATCTTGGACTCTTGAGTCCATAGACATGTAGTACGTCAAAATTGGACTTGGGAAGGATTCGTAGGGTCAATACTAGTTAAGAGAAAAATGGTAATTTTGTACCAAGGGAATTTCAGGGTAACGACCCGTCCCGAATTCCGGGATTAGATTAGTCACTAATCTTGATTAGTGAGGTTGAACGGTGGTTAGTAGGGCGGAATCGGACAAATTGTGCGAAATGACCGTTTTGCCCCTGGTCGTGGACAAAATGTTGACTTTTTGTTCGGGCGATCAAATGGACTTTGACCGATGACCATGACGTAGTTCGGGACGTCACGAGTTCATAGACAGGTGGCACGTTCGATTCCGACATTCGTAGAGAAAGTTATGATGTTCGGAAGTTGAGGGGTATTTTGGTAATTTGGCATACTAGGGGCCAAATGTTGACTTTTTGATCGGGAGGTCCGATGGACGAGGGCCAAGGACCGTTACGTAGGTATCGTCGATACGAATCCAACGACAGGCGGCATGCTGAAATCGGAGATTCGACGACAACGTTATGGTCAAGGACACGAACTAACGAACCGAGGCTCGGATTAAAATAATAATATAATAATGAATAGTGACCGTTGATTGTGCACATCCGGATGAGTGACAAGTGTCACCCATCCCTTGTTTCCAGCTCCATGTTTCCCTCCCAACACCATCATTACTACATCATCATCATCTAATCCACCATTTCCCCTAATTTCCTCTCCTTCGTTCCTAAACCGTGCACAAAATTGGGGGAATCAGATTGGGAGAATTGGCTCCCTCTCTCTGCCGTTCCTGAGAGAAAAATGAGAGACTAAGATGTTTGAATTAACTGGGAAACACGAGGGTTTGAGTGTGGGTTGAATTTTGGATTTTGGATTTCGGGAAAATGAGAGGGAAAATTCGAATTGAAGGAATTGAGCCGTGAAGATCAAATTGGAGATTACCTTCAGCTTCCTGGGAGTGCCACGATCAGTTTTGTCGAAGGAACGAAGGGATTTGGCCACCAATTGGCTCTGATCACACTTGGTGACAGAGGAGGAATTTCGAAGTTGAGTCGTGGAATTGGAGGCTTCGTTGGATGAAATTGAGGTGGGGAAACTGCTTCCCATGATCCCACGATGCTTCTGGGTTCATCAATTGAAGGAAACCGATCGAGATCGATGGAACTCCATTGTTGAACAGTGACGGTGCTCGAGCTTGAGTCGTGACGATTGGGCACAGGTTTGATGCAATTGATGTGGGGGAATTGTTCCTCATGGTCCATTGATGCTTCTGGATGCATCAATTGGATGAAACCTGCAGCAATTGACGGAATTCCATGAATGAACAGTGTTCGGAGTGTTCTTGGTGTTCATCATCGAATCGTGGGAATCTGGGTAAGGATTTGTGTAACTGAGTTTACAGACTTGTAATTGGACTTAAAACGAAACTAACTGAATGATTAATTGAAGGAATTAAGGCTGAATTGATGGACATTGAACCGGGTTGTGTCGCAGGTGAGTTGGACCCGTTTACCAGACAAACGGGTTGGGCTGGTGACACTGTAGCAGGCGCGTGAGTTTCACGCGCAGCCACTCACGGCGGCGCGTGACAGCGCGTGGGCACGAATCTCGTGGTGAGGTCAACATGACTTCTGTCCTATTTAATGTAACGGACATTTTGGAATTGGTTTCGTGTCGATCGGACACAGTCTCGATATTGTTCGGGATATCCGAAGGTTTTAAATTAAGTTTAAAAATAAGTAAAAATTTGGGAAAATTACGGGACTTTGATAGGATGTTAATGTTGAGGTTAGTGACCCTCTAATGTGATTTGGACAGGATTGGGAGTCCCGGTGATAGTGGTGAGGCCCGGGAGGGCCGGTGGCACGCGTATCGAGGCATACCGTTAAAACGGTCTGTGAGTAGACTTTGGTTTTATAAATCCTATGCATGCTTAAATGTGATATATGGTTTATATACATGATTTCTATGATGGTATTTGTGAGTATTGATTTTGGGTATGTTGCACGTATTTCGAGGTGTTTCCGTATTTCACGTGTATCGGGATTAACGGTTTATTTGTGGTTTTGCGTGCTTGTGGTTAAATAAATAATATGATAAAACGGTTTTTATATTGGAAAGATGAATTCGGGCTTGAGGCCCACTTGTTTTGGAAATCTCGGACTTGGAGTCCATTTGAGTACGTAATCGGGCTGCGGGCCCAGTTGGTTTATAAATCGGGCCGTGGGCCCAGTGGTTCATAAAGTCGGGCATGAGGTCCAGTTGGATTAAAATGATGATTTCGGGCCAGGGGCCCTATATTTAATAAATGTGGTTTCGGGTCAGGGACCCTAAACGGAAATGTGTTGTTTTATGGAAAATTCGGGCAGGGCCCATTGTGATGTTGTGAAATGAATTAATAAAACTGTTTTCCATATACCATCTGGATACAAGGATATATGATGGTCTCCTCCAGATGTCTGGGACACTGGGGAAGTCACGGTGCATTGCCTGTGAGGGGTCATTATACGGAGCAGCCGGACCGTATGATGACTCAGGAGCAGGATTGCTATGATTGACGTCAGGGACGTCAGACATCAGGGATGTCAGATATATGGACCCGGAGAGACCCCGGGCAGCACGCGTAGCTTATGAAACCGTGAGACATGACGTCGGGGACGTCTTGCATCAGGGATGCTGGTGATGGTAATGGTAAAATACGAATTAATGAAATGGCTTTCCGGGTGGATTTATGATTGTGTGATTTTAATGATGTTCATTTATGGTCGTGGGTGGTGACCCACATGGTTGGTTATGTATGGTGGTGGTATTCCACTGTTTTGGGCTGAGTTCCCACACTTAGTTTTTGGTTAACGGTTTTTGGGCTAAGGCCCTAATGGCTCGGTTGAGCAAACGTTTTGGTTACTGGTTTTTGGTGGCATGCATACGTTTTTATTGGAGGGCATAAATGTCTTATAAATGTATTTGGTAAACTTATTGGTTTTTGTCCACTCACAGCTTTTGGTTTTAATGCCCTTCAGGTTGATTACGGATGCGATTGCAGCAGAGACTGGGACATTGCACACCTCCTCCATCGATCCTTGCGCACTCTGGATGCCCCGTTGGGTAGTGGCTCTTGGTTATCCCTTGTCTGACACCCCTTGTTGGACGGGAGCAGGGCACATTCCACGGTAATCCCGGGGGGATTGGGATGGGTCCTGTCAACTTGGTATCAGAGCACGATTGCTCTATTTGTGCGCGCAAGTCGAGGGTGTGATGTCTCATTGGGCTGCAATTCGTTATCAACCTGATAGATAGTTTTTGGGTTTAGATAGTGGATGGAGTGTGATTGGCCCGATACGCCGTGCGTTAATGTGATTCGACCCAAGTGGGGTATATTGTGGTGAACTGGTATTGTGGGACCGTCGGTTCGGTCATGTGATATTTAATTGTTGTGCTGCTAGGTGCAGCCAGGTTCGGGGAACCTCATGTGAGTAATGGTCTAAAATGTGAACCCTAGTGGTGGTTGTTGGTGTGAGGGATGTTGGTTCATCGGAGTTGGTCGATGACCTAGTGGTGGAACCGACATTGAGTTGATGGTAGGATTGGATTTGACGTCTATTCGATGTCAGGACCGCGGGGTCGGTCAGGTTGTAGATTTTATATTACGGAAAGCTGTTTGGTTCGGTTGAACCATAGGGTGTGATTGTGGAACCCTAGTATTTAAAAGGTAAACCTTAATTGTGGCTAGTAGATGAGAACTTGCGCTGCGACGAGCGGTTGAGGTCATGGATGACCATGGGGATGGCTCTGGTGAGTCTAGGCAGAACTATGGGATTCGATTTACGGATACGGTTCTGAGATAAATTATGGAATCCAGTGCTGGATCGGGTATTGGTGTGATGTGTGGATGCGGATCTCGATAGCAATGACAGTTAGTCGGAAGTCATATGGAGATGACTGGCTATCGAGGGTAATTAGGTGGTTATAATACTTGGGGATCAGGGGACGTTCGGGGAACGTTCATTTTCCTGATGTGGATTGTCAGAGTAGTGGTACCCATAGTCGTGAGGTACGGGATCGTCGTTCCGTATGAACGGAGATCCAGGGTTGTCATATTTGCACACGGTGTGCAGGTATGGATGTTTGTGGGTTGGTACTTTTGTGCTGATGCTAGTATGGATGCCTGTGTGCTGATACTAGTGTTGTTGATAGAGTCTCGGTGCTGGTACTAGCGCTGGTGCTAGTGTCGGTAATGGTGTTGACGATGAGCCACAAGTCGGGGTGTGACTCCGTCATGATGAACATATGTTCGGTCTTTGAGATTCGGTAGTGGTTGAGTGATGGACTGGATGGGATCCAGATAAGATCGTGATGTGTTGGGATAAGTCCCAATGGTGGTGAGATAACCAGTGATGAGTGGATTAAAAAGGTATAATTGAGAACTTGGAAAACCGAGTGTTGAACATGTGAAGGTTGGGATGTGCGAACGGAATAATAACGGATTGATTGTGGACACGGGGTTGTCCAAGTGAGTTGGGGAGGTAGGAAGTCTAGCGGTTAGACTTGACGTCTTGTTGGGAGCATATCTGTTTCCAACATGGTTGGAACCTTAGTGTCGAGGAGAGTTGTGATTGGGGAACGAGAGTGGTGCTCGTTTTTGGTGATTGGTATTCCGAAGTCATTGGGGTTGACTTCTTGCTTTCTGCCCTGGCAGACATTGACTGTAGTTACCAGTACGTTGAGCGTGTATTGGTTAGTGGGCCCATGTGTGTTGTGAGGTCATTAGGAGGAGCTACGTATTCGAAATTAGGTAAACGAGATTTTTCATTTTCTGCTTGGTGGCAGACGATGTTGGGGTACATGGCGTGGTGAGTACATTGAGTTTTGTTGCATCCACGTAGGATGAGTATTGGCGTCATCATTCTTGGATCATCCTTGGTTTTTCCTAGGTGGAATGACAAGGATCGATACGAACTTGGGTGTGTGAGTCGTAAATGACGGGATGAACTTCTTTTCGAAGTGGGGCCCGTCTGGTATTCTACTCGGGTGAGTAGGTTTTCAAGGTAGTTGAATTTTGTCAACCTTAGACGTGTGGAGGTTGGATTGGCTTCCCTATGAAGTCCATCAAGTGTATTGAACGGGTAACCGATAGGTTCGGTTTTGGTGTGTCTTGGTAAATGTGAACGAGATTCGGGATTTGGAATCGAATTTCTGGGTGACGATTCAGGATTCGATTTTGAAACTTGAAAATATATTTCGGGATTTGGGTACGGAATGATTATTCCAAATGCTAGCTTACGGAATAATGATTTCGGATTCGTATTTGGATAAGAATTAAAATTTGATGTCTGGGCTTGGATCCGGGATTTCTTACGAAATTGCGGATTCAGATTCGGAATTGGAACTAGATGTTGGATGGAGTTTCGATTTGTCTCATGCTGGATTGAGCAAACGTACTCCATTATTGGAACGCGTTCGGCTATGACCTAGGTGGTTGTAGTCTGGTTATTAGGTAGATGTGTGTACTTCGTACATGGCTCGAGGTACAACACCTTGTAGACTTGAGATGTCTAGTTACCGTATACGGGATATACCCGAGGTGTGTCGGTGAACGTGTTGGTAGTCGGATTGGTTCCGATACCATGGGATTGGTTGTGGACCGGACATTACTATGCAATGGGTCATGGTAATTCTGATGTGTTTAATTACACACAGGTCGTGCGGAAAATGTCGGTAAGGATATATTTAAGTCAAGTAAGTTGGTGGCTTGTGTGGCCACGAGTGAGTCTAGTGTCAGTTTTCGACTGACAACAACTGTGTGGTGACAGATTGTCAGGATGTGTCAACATAGATTGTTGAGTGGGGTCAGCTGACTCCTAGTGGGAGTGGGAAAGGAACTGTCGAGTTGTTGCGTCAACGAGAGGGTAGTTTGGACAAGTGGCGTCAAATTCGAAACAAGTAGTTTCAGTCATTCGACGGGGTCGAATGTAGTTGTTGCGTTTTAAGTACTAGTGTTACGTTTGGGTGTAGACAAGTTTTGTCTGATTAGTTGGTGTACGGGTGTACACGTGTTACAGGGTCGATTCCACTTTCCACGGGGTGTTTGTGGAATCAGGATAGTCGAGTTTCGAGAGCGAAACAAATTAAGGAGGGAAGTACGTTGAGATTAGAGCGGTTGGAATTTCGAGGACGAAATTTATTAAGGAGGGAAGATTGTAACGACCCGTCCCGAATTCCGGGATTAGATTAGTCACTAATCTTGATTAGTGAGGTTGAACGGTGGTTAGTAGGGCGGAATCGGACAAATTGTGCGAAATGACCGTTTTGCCCCTGATCGTGGGCAAAATGTTGACTTTTTGTTCGGGCGGTCAAATGGACTTTGACCGATGACCGTGACATAGTTCGGGACGTCACGAGTTCATAGACAGGTGGCACGTTCGATTCCGACATTCGTAGAGAAAGTTATGATGTTCGGAAGTTGAGGGGTATTTTGGTAATTTGGCATACTAGGGGCCAAATGTTGACTTTTTGATCGGGAGGTCCGATGGACGAGGGCCAAGGACCGTTACGTAGGTATCGTCGATACGAATCCAACGACAGGCGGCATGCAGAAATCGGAGATTCGATGACAACGTTATGGTCAAGGACACGAACTAACGAACCGAGGCTTGGATTAAAATAATAATATAATAATGAATAGTGACCGTTGACTGTGCACATCCGGATGAGTGACAAGTGTCACCCATCCCTTGTTTCCAGCTCCATGTTTCCCTCCCAACACCATCATTACTACATCATCATCATCTAATCCACCATTTCCCCTAATTTCCTCTCCTTTGTTCCTAAACCGTGCACAAAATTGGGGGAATCAGATTGGGAGAATTGGCTCTCTCTCTCTGCCGTTCCTGAGAGAAAAATGAGAGACTAAGATGTTTGAATTAACTGGGAAACACGAGGGTTTGAGTGTGGGTTGAATTTTGGATTTTGGATTTCGGGAAAATGAGAGGGAAAATTCGAATTGAAGGAATTGAGCCGTGAAGATCAAATTGGAGATTACCTTCAGCTTCCTGGGAGTGCCACGATCAGTTTTGTCGAAGGAACGAAGGGATTTGGCCACCAATTGGCTCTGATCACACTTGGTGACAGAGGAGGAATTTCGAAGTTGAGTCGTGGAATTGGAGGCTTCGTTGGATGAAATTGAGGTGGGGAAACTGCTTCCCATGATCCCACGATGCTTCTGGGTTCAACAATTGAAGGAAACCGAGATCGATGGAACTTCATTGTTGAACAGTGACGGTGCTCGAGCTTGAGTCGTGACGATTGGGCACAGGTTTGATGCAATTGATGTGGGGGAATTGTTCCTCATGGTCCATTGATGCTTCTGGATGCATCAATTGGATGAAACCTGCAGCAATTGACGGAATTCCATGAATGAACAGTGTTCGGAGTGTTCTTGGTGTTCATCATCGAATCGTGGGAATCTGGGTAAGGATTTGTGTAATTGAGTTTACAGACTTGTAATTGGACTTAAAACGAAACTAACTGAATGATTAATTGAAGAAATTAAGGCTGAATTGATGGACATTGAACCGGGTTGTGTCGCGGGTGAATTGGACCCGTTTACCAGACAAACGGGTTGGGCTGGTGACACTGTAGCAGGCGCGTGAGTTTCACGCGCAGCCACTCACGGCGGCGCATGACGGCGCGTGGGCACGAATCTCGAGGTGAGGTCAACATGACTTCTATCCTATTTAATGTAACGGACATTTTGGAATTGGTTTCGTGTCGATCGGACACCGTCTCGATATTGTTCGGGATATCCGAAGGTTTTAAATTAAGTTTAAAAATAAGTAAAAATTCGGGAAAATTACGGGACTTTGATAGGATGTTAATGTTGAGGTTAGTGACCCTCTAATGTGATTTGGACAAGATTGGGAGTCCCGGTGATAGTGGTGAGGCCCGGGAGGGCCGGTGGCACGCGTATCGAGGCATACCATTAAAACGGTCTGTGAGTGGACTTTGGTTTTATAAATCCTATGCATGCTTAAATGTGATATATGGTTTATATACATGATTTCTATGATGGTATTTGTGAGTATTGATTTTGGGTATGTTGCACGTATTTCGAGGTGTTTCCGTATTTCACGTGTATCGGGATTAACGGTTTATTTGTGGTTTTGCGTGCTTGTGGTTAAATAAATAATATGATAAAACGGTTTTTATATTGGAAAGATGAATTCGGGCTTGAGGCCCACTTGTTTTGGAAATCTCGGACTTGGAGTCCATTTGAGTACGTAATCGGGCTGCGGGCCCAGTTGGTTTATAAATCGGGCCGTGGGCTCAGTGGTTCATAAAGTCGGGCATGAGGTCTAGTTGGATTAAAATGATGATTTCGGGCCAGGGGCCCTATATTTAATAAATGTGATTTCGGGTCAAGGACCCTAAACGAAAATGTGTTGTTTTATGGAAAATTCGGGCAGGGCCCATTGTGATGTTGTGAAATAAATTAATAAAACTGTTTTCCATATACCATCTGGATACAAGGATATATGATGGTCTCCTCCAGATGTCTGGGACACTGGGGAAGTCACGGTGCATTGCTTGTGAGGGGTCATTATACGGAGCAGCCGGACCGTATGATGACTCAGGAGTAGGATTGCTATGATTGACGTCAGGGACGTCAGACATCAGGGATGTCAGATATATGGACCCGGAGAGACCCCGGGAAGCACGCGTAGCTTATGAAACCGTGAGACATGACGTCAGGGACGTCTTGCATCAGGGATGCTGGTGATGGTAATGGTAAAATACGAATTAATGAAATGGCTTTCCGGGTGGATTTATGATTGTGTGATTTTAATGATGTTCATTTATGGTCGTGGGTGGTGACCCACATGGTTGGTTATGTATGGTGGTGGTATTCCACTGTTTTGGGCTGAGTTCCCACACTTGGTTTTTGGTTAACGGTTTTTGGGCTAAGGCCCTAATGGCTCGGTTGAGCAAACGTTTTGGTTACTGGTTTTTGGTGGCATGCATACGTTTTTATTAGAGGGCATAAATGTCTTATAAATGTATTTGGTAAACTTATTGGTTTTTGTCCACTCACAGCTTTTGGTTTTAATGCCCTTCAGGTTGATTACGGATGCGATTGCAGCAGAGACTGGGACATTGCACACCTCCTCCATCGATCCTTGCGCACTCTGGATGCCCCGTTGGGCAGTGGCTCTTGGTTATCCCTTGTCTGACACCCCTTGTTGGACGGGAGCAGGGCACATTCCACGGTAATCCCGGGGGGATTGGGATGGGTCCTGTCATTCAGTCATTTTGTAGGAAAGGCCTAGGTCATTCTAGAAGGTTCCACATTTTTCCTTTCATTCTCCCTATTACCAACTTACCTTATATATATATATCTACATAGTTGTGTGTAGAAAAAGAAGATGGTTTTGGGGTGTGTCTAGTGGGCTTGCACTGGAAGAGAGAAAAATGAAAATCGTGGACGAAAATAGTGATATGAGTGAGAAGAGGATAGGAAAATAAGGAAGAAAAGAGGGAAGGAGAGTTTGAGATAGAAAATAGGAACATAATGAGAATGAGAAAGTGGGAGATGTTGCAGCCCCGAAAATAAAACCATGGGGCCAAGCTTTTGTTGTGGATCGAGCAAGTGGCTGGAGTCTTTCTAGCGTTTAACCAGGGATGATAAAGTGATCATTAAGTCCCTACGAACATTTTGAGACAGTGAGAGCGAAGGTTTGATTATGAGAAGCATCAAGGGAGCTGCTGTCAATTTAGCCGAGAGATCATAGAAGCATAACGTATTATAGAGATGAGTTTTCCTAATTCTATCTCCTTAGATCGCTTCTTGAACTTGCGTACATGTGTTTAGACAGTTTGGTTGAGAAAAATCGATGTGGTAAGTGAGTTTTAGACCTGGGTCAAGGTCATCGGGATGGGTGACCTGATACACAAAAAATGGATCCTTCATAAGGTTAATGAGAGTGAACAGTGTAGTGCATGACTCACAGGCGCAGTGAGGGTTCTAGGTGCATTGGGACGCGTGATGCTCCATCTTGAAATGTGGTCAACACGATTATTGATGTAATCGACATTACGAGTCAATGATACAAATTTCGACGCAATTGGGTATCGTTTTGGGGTAGTTTTAACTGTCCGAAGGTTTAAGGGTTGTTTTAAGTTGACTTAATATTCCAAAAAAATAAAGGATTAAAATATTAGTTACTTGGGATGATTAGTAACCCTTAGAAGTGGTTTACGACAGGCTGCCAAGGTTTTAAAAATTACAAAAATGCGTGCAAGTCGGTATCGAGTTGCGTGGACCTAGTGTGAGTGGACTTTATTTTCCCTAAACTCTTATGGATGCATATTTTCATGTTTGAATGCTTTTCTAAGTGATTTTAGTGATGCTTGATTGGTTGTGACTATTATATGATTTTCAGTAAGTTTACGAATTATTGAAAATGCACGTTTTACGAGGATTATATATATATATATATTGTGTTCTAGGTTTATAAATTGGTTTTAGAATCGATATGATTTTCCTACATGATTTTGGTGATATTTGATTGATGGGAATTTTTATACTAGTTTTGACGATTTTATAGATTATCTAGGAAGTGAATATCAGGAAATATCCAGGGGTTGAGATGTGTTATGATTTGGCATGACCTTTTGATTAATTATTAATTTATTATTATTTCTCGTAGAATGTGCAAGTCTAAATTTTCTGTTTTTTCTTTTGGAAATACTGAGGGGTTTAAGTTTATTTTACTAATATTTCCTGATATTCACTCCCGGGTTTTAGGGTTAGGTCTTATCACAATACATCCTTGTTGAGGTGACTATCCAAACATGTTGACTATTAGGAGAAACTAGAGAAGCAGTTAGTGACAAGTTGACTAAAGGCGTGTTACGTTAACACTTCCTATTCTTGAAGATTGAGTTGAACCAAACTTTGTACTTGGAATTTTCCCCTATACCCATGTTGAATTCAAGAACTTAAAGGATCACTTAGTTGAGTTAACTACTTGAAAAATCTGATGGACTAACGTGTGGGATGTGATCTCGTTATAGTGATACCTAGCAATTAGTCAAACTTATTTATTCTTAATCCTATCCTAGACCACTGGTATAGTAAAGAGTTGTATTGGGTCACCATTTGAACCTTAAGGTTTGATAAAAATTAACTACCCTACTTCCCATGGTGCACCTTAAATTGTTGTCTGAGGGAACTGGTTTGTAGACCATATTAGTTGTAGAATTATTTTGAACCTTAATTAACCTTTTGTGACGAGGCTGGTCACTGTCATGAGGGAGAACAAGGAGAATTATTATGGTTCTACTAGATTGAATGCTCAAGATCAATGAATTTTATACTAGTAGAGATCATCTCGTTTCACTTGCCTAGACGGATTGCAGCGAAATAGGAACACTATGATACGAGTTACTTTACAAGACAATTCGAACGCATAAGTCTTAGGAGTTCCTTAACCTACTTGAATTGGTTAGTGAAGAATAATCTAATTTTGAGGGTTCAAGATCCTTTTGGAAGGGACTTGTCCTTGAAAAGGAGACCCATATAGGACATTCAGAAAACTATTCAGGACAAATCTAATTTGTTGTATCATTGAGGGGCAACACTTATTGAATTGCTTGTTGTAACCGAGGGGACACACCACTAGCTTGATAATAGAGAACTGACGAATCTCTTAGGAAGAGAACTTATCTGTTGGACCTTGGTTGGAAGTTGAACTTTTCGTCGCAGTAGCACAAACAATTTTCATGTAACTGTTGAGAGTTATACCTTTGACCGATGCTGACCAAGTTTCACGAACGAAATTTCTCTAAGAGGGGTAGATTGATACATCATGTCCCCGAAATTTCTCTAAGGGGGTAGACTAATACATCCCGTACAAGAATTTAGAAACAACAAATAGTGAATTTACCAAATTACCCCCTGAGTGTTTTTGTGCTGAGCTACACGTAGTCCAAGCTTTGTTGGGTTGGAACCCAATCCCCTTTGTTAACTACGCCCAAAATGTTGCCTTGCTAAGCTCGTAGTTTACCAATGGCCTATATCAAGGTTGAGGCCCATGTTTGGGAGGCCCATACCGTTACTCACTACCTTTTGGTGTTAGTTGGACATTTAGTCCTATCAGATACATGCACACACACATGCTGAACCACTTCCTCTTCTTGCTCCAGCGGTGAAACCACGACCGCTTCCACCACCTCTCAAAACCCAGCACCTACTCTGTTAGTGATCGACCAACACACTTTTAACCACCAGAGCCATGAGAGAATCGTGGAAACCAATGCGAGGCAGGGACGAACTTGATAGCAAGGAAGAAAACGATAACCATTGTCCCTTTCACCAGTGAACTTCTAAACCAAGACCCATCTTAGATCCTGCATTCTCGCCGCCTCGACCTTGTGAACACCATGGTAGGTTTGTAAGCTTTAAGATGCACAATATAGCGACAACGTCCCTATTACTTGAGAATGATCTAAAGAAGACCCCCTTGGGTGAAATCTTGGACGAGGTAAGGTCGTTACTCATTGATGAACTTGATTAGATTCCTAGGTCGAGCTGACCGCTACTGACCATTTACATGTCTATTTCTAAACGAGGAACTACGAAGGTGACATCAACCCGACTTCGACCTGATAGGTATTGGGGATGTTTTTGGTAGTTTTGAACCAAAACATTTATACCATGGTATTGCTTTTAAAATGAGCTTTTGATTGGGATGTTTGCATGTCGAATCTGAGCAAATACAGCGGAGACCACACTGCTAAAAAACACAGAACTGACAGCTTCTCAGCTTCGTAGCGACGAAAACAAGTAGAATCTAGATCTAAAAATCCTTTATTCGTACTCTAAGACTCGAGCATAGTAGTTTTGTTGCCTTGCATGTTTAAACTGTGGATTTTGGAAAATAATTTAGCGAAAATTCCAAAATCCAACCTCCGTAAACGGCAGTGCTTGCGGCGATCAAGTCATAGTCTCGGATGAAGCTTTGACAATAGTGGTTAACGGTCAACCGTTAGTCTAGGTTTAGTCAACCGTTAGTCTTGAAGGTCAACTAACGATCTGTGGTTGGAATATTCCATTGAATATTTGAGGAATATTCTAGGGAATATTGCCACGTGTGTGAGTCACACGTGTGTCACAGAGAACACTATAGCTCAACATCTGCAGAGTGTGTGACGCGCAAGAGTAGGCACGTAGGAGAAGGTGCCTGCGTGTGGGTGCACATGGCTGGCGCATGGAGCACTTTCCCTGCGGCCTATCAGCTTGTGGCGATGTGTAGGGTTGTTTTACAGTTTTTGGCAGTGCATGGACTTGTTTTTGAGGCTTTTTGGACATATTTAAGTGGGTTTTAGTTATTCTTAAGCGTTTTTAAGCCCCATTTTGGGCTACCCTAGAGGGGTTTGATGTTTTAGATGGTACGTAAGTTGATTATGACTGTTTTGGATGGTTTTCTTAGAGTTAAATAGACTCTAAGCCCATGTTAGCTTGGTATGTCGGGTGATTTCGACTCCCAGACTAGTGTGTGAGTGGACCCCTTTCCCTAAACTTGATTTACTATGCTTTTACTCACACATTTTACGATGTTTAATGATTATGGTATTTACTAAGCATTCTCGATTTTCGATCTTGGATTAATTAGTGAGAATGAATGATGTGTTTACTTATGGCATTTGCTCGAATATACTTGTTTGCAGTATGATATGATGATTTATACGTGGTATGTTCCTAGTTGTGTTGGTTGTTGCATATGCATATGAGTCCCCGAGGTATTATTGAGATTAGAGATGTTAGAACCCACTTTAGGGGTCGATGATATCTAGTACCTGTTTGTAGGCCGCAAAATAGCCTCCACCAGATTGTTCACCTGCGCTACTTGCAACACTAGTTAATAGCGCCAACTTGTTGCCCGGCCTCTAGGGAACATGTGGTGATGATGCTCAGCACTCAGATTTTAGGTGGTTATGGTACATGAGCAAAGAAACCCAATATTTGTTATGAGAGTATGAATCGAGCAACTCATGAACAAGTGTTTAGTGGGTTGAGAGTGTTATACTTATGATACAGCATGACCTTTTGATTAATTATTAATTTATTATTATTTCTCGTAGAATGTGCAAGTCCAAATCTCCTGTTTTTACTTTTGCGAAAACTAAGGGGTTAAAGTTTATTTTACTAATATTTCCTGATATTCACTCCCAAGTTTGGAGTGACACGAAAGAAATCAGTTAATTACAGATAGTGTGTAGTTGTATGATCATCAATGTTCGTCCATGCTCTATACTTCCGTTGTTGGGTGAAATGTAATCGGTTTTCACTAGTTATGTATCACTCAACCTCCTTAAAACGAAACGTTTTAAATTAAATGGCTTTCGTCATCTAGACGTCACTGCCTAGATGTCGGTCAGCATGCCTCGTTCTTGGTGCCTAAGTGGTCATTTCCAGGTCGGGGAGTGTCAAGTTGGTATTAGAGTATGGTTCTAGGTCTTGTCGTTAGTTTTTGGACACTTGATGATCATACAACCTGATTTCCCGATATGGGAGCAACTTCTCAAATAGTTAGAATCGCTACTTAATGTGAATTTTATTTCATTTACGAACTAATCGTGCATTTCCACGAGTAGAAGTGGAGTTCGTTTTTTCTTTTGTAATCCTTAGTTGTGAATAGTAAGATTTTCTTTCCGTTGAATTTCGTGTTCGAGAGGTACTTGCGAGTTTAGGACTCGCATGGGTGATGTGAATGAGTTATTCAATGATGCAAGTGGCAAATCTACTTTTATATGTTTGATTCATTAAGGGTGCACGTTAGAAGACAAGATTTCCACAACTTTTTTGAACGTTCATGCAGAATTTGTTCGTTGTTGTTTAGCGAATTGCTTCGCTAGAATCGATTGGCGACCCCCTATTTTTGGGGACTTCAGATTTTCAAAAGAAGTACAGCAAGGTTTTTGCAACCAATTACTCTCTCGGTTAAGTGAAATTCTTAAGGGATTACTTCGAGAGATGTTCTGGTTTCCTGAGTTGATTAGATTACTACCTCGGAACCAAGATCGTACAACTTACCATGGTTTTTGTACCGTTTAATTATTGTGGACCTCCTAGGAAATTAGGAAGTCAACTGCTTCACTATTCCCTCAGCTGTCTTCTTGGACATGCAACCATTTGTTCTTTCATCACAAGAACCCATGTATCGTTTTGTTTATTTCATTACTTAAGCCTCACTCGTACACATTTTTGAAACAATTCAAATCGCATGGTCTTTATGTTTGTTTCTTGTTTAATGCACTTTTACTTTAGTACCATTTTAGATATCTTATTTTGCCTTGTTAGGGCTTTTAAATGAATTACCAGTTTATCTGCAAATGACTTCAATGTACTATTGAGTCACTTCCAACTTTTATGAGTCCCTATGAATTTCCTTACTTGCAACAATAAAATCTTTTTTGCACCCAAATAAGTTTGAGTGGTGTCAAAATTTTAACATGTATTATGACGTAGTACATTTTGATGCCAGTTACATTTACTTCACTTAACCTGTCCATTAAATCTTCTTTTACGACTTGGTTTCTATTTGTCTAAACTATTTTAAACAACGGTTTCTAGTTACTATATTGACCCTTGAGGGAATATAGTAATTTTATTCTAGATTTTGAATTTGATTTCGGAATTGATGTGAGCTATAAGAATGTCTTTTCTTGGTCTTTGAGATGAGATTTTGGATACATATTTTTATGATGAGATTGTGTTGTGGATAACCCTCCTCGGGATGCCAGGTTCAGTTGGTCAATCTCGGACTTCAAGAGAAAGCCCTTTTTTTCCTGATACTAGGGTTGGACGACACAGACGTCGAGGTAAACTCCTTTTTCCGAGTCGGTCCCCACTCGGACGTCGAGGTAATGCTCCTTTTCCCAGGTGGCTTGGCCTACTGGTGGTGTAGCTGTGATATGGTGGCGTATTATTGTGGCATCGAGGAAGGGTTAATTGTGTGTGCTAGGTGTTGTGTCCATTTATGAGTTTTATGTTGAGTTGCTTTTTGATACTTGCTGGATTCCCATGGTTACACGTACTTCAATAGTTTTTCATGGTTTGTATTGAATTTCAAAGGTTGAATTGTATTTCTCTCATATGATCCTTACAATTTGTACAACTATATATAGGCTTAGGGAAGCTAATTAACAACTCCTTGAATTAAGGGAATTGACAACAATTCCTTGAATTAAGGAACAACTCCCTTGAATTAAGGGAGATCCTTGAATTAAGGGAATTGACAACAATTCCTTGAATTAAGGAACAACTCACTTGAATTAAGGGAGATGACAACAACTCCTTAAATTAAGGGAGTTGACAACAATTCCTTGAATTAAGGGAGGTGACAACAACTCCTTGAATTAAGGGTTCCAATACTCCTTGAATTAAGGGTTCCAATACTCCCCCTCAAGCTGGATCCAGAAGCTTGGTGGATCCAAGCTTGGACAGAAGTCGTTGAAACTGATGAGAAGCTAAGGGCTTTGTGAAAATGTCGGCCAATTGGTAGGAACTTCTTGTGTAGTGTGTCTGAATTACTTGCGAATGCACCTGTTCACGAACGTAATGACAGTCAACCTCAATATGTTTCATTCGCTCGTGAAACACGGGGTTGGATGCTATATGCATGGAGGCCTGGTTATCACAGAATAGGGACATAGGAAGGGTTGCAGGAAACCCTAAATCACACAGAAGACCCTTGAGCCAGAGAAACTCACACGCTGTTGAAGCCATTGCACGGTACTCAGCTTCGGCACTGGATCTGGCGATGACAGTTTGCTTCTTACTTTTCCAAGTGACCAAGTTTCCACCAACAAAGGTGCAGTCACCACTTGTGGACTTTCAATCGATAGCATTTCCTGCCCAATCTGCATCGCAGTACCCTATGATGTGAGTGTGGTCGTTCTTCGTCATGAGAATACCACGACCAACAGACCCTTTTAAGTAACGTAGGATCCTTTTTACAAGGTTCAGATGCTCGATGGTGGGAGAATGCATGAATTGACTGGCAATACTCACTGAATATGAGATGTCTGGTCTGGTGATCGTTAGGTAAATCAATTTACCAACAAGCCTCTGATAGGAGCTGATATCCGAGAGTGGAGTGCCTCCCAAGTCAAGTTTGAGCTTTCTATCGAGAGGAGTAAGGGCAGGCTTAGCATCACTCATATTTGCATCCTGGAGGAGGTCCATGACCTATTTCCGTTGATTAAGAAATAAGCCCTTATGAGAAGATGCCATTTCGATCCCAAGAAAATACTTTAACACCCCAAGTTCTTTAATCGCAAATCTTTGTTGAAGTGACTGTTTGAGTTTGGAGATCTCTGCAGCATTATCACCTGTAATTATTAAGTCATCCACATATATAAACACAACTAATTTCCCACCAGCTCCAGTACGAACGAATAATGATGAATCGGCACCACTCCTTTTGAAACCAACACTATGAAGAACTGAACTTAGTTTAGCATACCAAGCACGAGGCGATTGCTTCAGTCCATAAATTGACTTATGTAACTTACACACCAAATCAGGGTCTTGGCATTGAGGATGTCCAGGAGGCAAGCGCATGTAGATTTCTTCTTCAAGATCACCATGGAGAAAGGCGTTCTTCACGTCCATTTGGTACAGGGACCAACCCTTTTTGACAGCCACGAACAATAAAACCCGAACTGAGTTCATTTTTGCAACAGGAGCAAATGTTTCTTTGTAGTCCACCTCAAATGTTTGAGTGAATCCGCGAGCCACTAGCCTGGCTTTATACCTCTCAATTGAACCATCTGAATTAAACTTGATCTTATAGATCCATTTGCGACCCACTTCCTTTTTTCCATTTGAAAGTTTGGTGATGCTCCAGGTGTTGTGTTGGTCTAGAGCTTTGAGTTCATCTTGCATTGCTTTTTGCCACACAACATGGTTATTAGCCTCATGGAAGTTTTGGGGCTCACTGTAACTGGAGATGGTGTTAAGGAAGGCAGCATGAGATGGAGTCACCTTTTGATACAACACATAATTTGATATTGGATGCCTCGGTTTATATGTTTCAAAATCTTGAAACCTTGTGGGAGGCTGCCTATCACGTTGAGGATTGCGTCGAGGTTTTGGGAGAATTGGCTCACTCTCGTTCAAATTATCAGCCACACTTTCAAGGTTTTCTTGGTTGCCGCTGCCACCATTATGCATAGAACCATCAGGATGAGTGCCTTCATGGTTATCTTCATTGAGAGAAGCATCAGTGTTGGCATGATTGAGCTCACATTGATGCGGACCTTCGGGTTCAATTCTTGGTAATGGGAACAAGTCCAAGATGCCATCCCCTTGATCTGTGAATTCACTTGTCTTGCCAAAAAAAGGGTTAGTCTCATGAAATCGAACAGCTTTGGACACAATCAATCTCCTTAGTTGGGAATTATAACACTTATATCCCTTTTGAGTAGAGGAGTAACCAAGGAAGATGCATTTAGTAGCTCTAGGGTCTAATTTATCTCGGCGATGAGATTGAACATGAAAAAAACAGATGCAACCAAACACTCTAAGATGTGAGAGATCAATTTTCCTTCCTTTCATGACCTCTAGGGGAGACTTGAATTCCATGACTCGGCTAGGTAACCTATTAATGATATAAGCAGCTGTCATAACACCTTGGGACCAAAATCTCTTTGGTACATTCATTTGCAGCATTAATGCTCTTGTTTTCTCAAGTAGGTCACGATTTTTACGTTCGGCTACCCCATTTTGTTGAGGGGTTCCAACGCAACTTGTTTGATGCATGATGCCATGAGTGCTCAAATATTGTTTCATGATATGGGGCATGTATTCAGTGCCATTGTCAGATCGTAAGGTTTGAATTTGAGATGAGAAATGGTTTTTAACAAGGTTATGGAAATCCTTAAACACTTCTATCATTTCATTCTTAGACTTTAGGAGATACAACCATGTGACTCGAGAGAAATCATCCACAAAAATCACAAAATACTTGTAGCCATCAAAAGATTACCTAATTGGTCCCCATACATCTGAATGAACTAGTTCAAAACACTTACTAGTCCTAGACAAAGAAGAGTTAAAAGGTAATCTAGTGGCTTTAGACAAGTGGCATGTTTCACAAAAAATAGCATCCTTACCTAATTTTGGAAATAAAGATGACAAAATGGGTGAGGAAGGGTGAGCTAAACGTTGATGCCACAATTGATTATCTTGAATGGGGTTGAACTTAGCTTGACACCCTCTAGGATTGCTCTTTGACATGTAATAGAGACCATCTAAATAAAACCCTTCACCAATCGTCTTCTTGGTGACACAATCCTGAAAGATCACTTTGTGAGGAGAAAAAATGGCTACGCAATTCAAGGTATTTGTGATCCTTCCCACAGATAGAAGTTGAAATGGAAAGGAAGGAACATACAAAGCTATTGATTCAATTTCATTAGACATCAACTTTATCTTTTCTTTTCCTAAAACCTTTACATGCTCTCCATTTTCAATTGAAACTTGAGAAGGTTTTGCCAATTTTTCAAAATTTTGAGATTTAGACACATGGTTGGTCATATGATCTGTGGCACCTGAATATACAACCCAAAAATCATGCAACATATTTAATTTAAGAGCAGTTTTAAAGGCTTTCATGATACCTTGCATATCCTCTTGGGGTACAGGTTTCGTGTCTGCCAAGAAACCTGCAAACTTGCCGAGCAATGCTGTCGAGGTCCCTTCATCCATGCTATCTGCACGGTCAATTCCAGCCCCTCCTTTCTTGCCTTGCAGGTACGACATAAACTCAGACATGAGTTCTGTTGGGTTTGCTGTGAAGTTCTTGAATGGATATGACCTATTGGAGATGGAGGTAGATGCATAATTTGCTCGATGTGAAGTATGGTTCACCTTTTGTACGCCCTTGTTGTCCTTCATGAAGTTAGGCTTTAACTCTGGATGTAAAATCCAGCATGTGTCTTTAACATGACCTATATTGTTGCAGTGTTGACACTTCAAGTGCGGATGCTTTCCTTTGTACTTTCTCTCGTTGGTCATGTATGCCCTAGCCTCAGGTACGTTAGTCATTGTACTCAGGTTCATGACTTTCCTCCTTACTTTTTCACGTTGAATCGTTGCACACACACTGGTGAAGGAAGGAAGTTCAGTGTTCATAAGTATGTGACATCGTAGATCTTCATATGTTGAGTCAAGAATGGACAAGTGTTGAAATATCTTGTCTTCTTCTGCTCTCTTTCGTAGCAGTGCTGCATCAGTTGTATGAGGACGATAAATTTCCAACTCATTCCACATGTTTTTCATGCTTCCTAGGAGTTGCA
Organism: Prinsepia uniflora; assembly: GCA_032719365.1. Classification (NCBI taxonomy): domain Eukaryota; kingdom Viridiplantae; phylum Streptophyta; class Magnoliopsida; order Rosales; family Rosaceae; genus Prinsepia; species Prinsepia uniflora. The sequence goes on along the minus strand of CM064868.1, from coordinate 56,490,287 downwards.
CAAACGGCTTACCATCTTATTGCAGATCAGAGATGTCCTTCTTTAATTGGAAAGCACGGGCAGCATTATTCTGGTTGCCACACATTTCCTTGATCGCTTCCCATAGCTGGTACGAGGATTCTGAATAGCTGAATATTTCAGCTAACTTTCGTTCCATGGAATTCAAAAGCCATGACATAACTAGCTGATACTTGCTAAGCCAAGATTCATAGTTTGGTGAGGAAGCATCAGGTACTTTGATGCTTCCATTTATGAACCCTAACTTGGATCTCCCACCCAGCACCAAAGACACAGCTCTTGACCACGGCAAGTAATTAAACTCATTCAGTACGACTGAGCTTAATCTTTGATTTGGGTTGACGTCCACCTCATGTGCATTAACGGAGGAAATGTCAGGACCCACCCCGGTTTCACCCCGAAACCCGAGGTCAATCCCGCTCCCGTCTGACTCCCCGACACAACACCCAAGTAAAACTCACTCAAACCCAGTCAGACGCAGGAGTAATTTAAACAACATATCCCAAAGTTATCGTTTACAGAGCATAGTACGAAAATACAAGGAACTAAAAACCGATAAATTACACGCACACGGAAGACTTTAAACTACTCCGGGACCCCTCGCGTGACTTCTATGCCTCGGTCACTGCCTCGACGTCAAGACCCCGCGCTCGCTCCACAACCTGGAGGGCAATTTAAAACAGAAGACGTGAGTGGACCATAATAAAAGAGAAGTTTTAAAACCATTTATCAGAAAACCGAGTTTTAACCCTCCGTTTTGAAAACCACATGCATAACCCAGTTATTAAAACGGTTAGAAACCAAAGTACCATATACCACATCATAAGAAACAGAAACACTATAAAACATTTATAGAAATCACAGCATATATATCATAAAACTGTATCAGAATCCAGAAACTGCAATTCATTATTTTCCGATCAAACCTGCTGGATCTATCCGAGTCTTTAAACTCCCGAGTCTTTAAACTCAATCCAGGCCTTAATCATATCCGAGTCTTTAAACTCAAGGCCTACGGGGGAAATCAATATATCCGAGTCTTTAAACTCCCGAGTCTTTAAACTCAATCCGGGTCTTTAAACCCAATCCGGCCGGTCCCCCGTCACATATATCCGGGTCTTTAAACCCAATATCCAGATCCAGCAAATCCAATCCCAAAGTCCTTTGAAAACCATTTACCAACCCACATCCAAACCCGAATCCGAAATCACGGGTCCGATACCCTTCCCGCATCCAGAACCGTCATTCCGAACCCAAATCCGGAATCCACTTTCCAACTTTAAAATCCAATTCATTTCATTACCAAATCATATTTCAAAATACCTTTGTAAGCAATCAAACGAGTTATCCTTTAAAAATCCCAAAAGCCTGGCATTTTACTCAGAAATCAACCATTCTTCGTAAAACGTGCCAAATACCGTATTCCTCGAAAAACGTGCAATAATGTAAAACCAACCAAAACATATTCAATAATGATTAAATCCATAAAACAACGATAGAAAACAGTTATGCATGCTCAAGTTTAGAGAAAGGGTCCACTCACAGTACTGAGCCTTACTCACGTCCCGAACGTCCAGCACGTTCCTCGGCTTCCTCGGGAAATCCCGATCCTGTCAATCACCGTCAAAATACGTCACTAATACGTCTACAAACATTCACCTAAATTTCCCCGAAAATCCCCGAATCGAAAACCTAAGACCCGGGACCTTAAACATTCACCCTCGCGGAACTAAACTCATACGACGTCCGATTAACCCGAAACCAACTCCATTGAACTCACCATAACTCCTAGACCAAAAGCCGTGTTGACCACTTCTCCATCCGCCGCCGCACGCGCCCCCACGCGCCGCCCAAAGTGGCTGCGCGTGGCCCTCACGCGCTAGCTACAGTAGCATCATCAACCTCCCGCACTGTACTGAACCGGCCGCCGTGGCTTGGACCGGCGAGAAGCATTCTCCACCGTCCGGCCACCATTTCCTTCCCTTCTTTCACCTACAGTTTCGTCCAGACACCACGAATCCATTCCCCAACTCCTCTTGGTTCGATTCGACTCCCAGCTTCACGACTGAAGCTCGAACCAGACAACCATCAAACCCCTGTTTCACGATTCACCTGCTCCGGTCACCTCCCGTCACGGTGGCGACACCAGACTCACCCCACAACCTCACTGATCCTAGTCCAACACTCCTAACCCTTCGACTCACCCCAGAAGTCCACGACTTTGGGTTCGAAGTTCACGGCCGAAACAGGGTAACAGAGCCTCCTCCTCGCCTGAGCTCCGCCGTGTACGCCCCCGTCGCGGCGACCATCACAAACCACTCCTAGGACCTCCCTGAACATCACCCCGACCTTCTATCCTCTAGACTCTCAGCCAAACCTCACGACTTTCCAAATGACGTTTACGGGAAAAACAGAGTAAAGAGATCTCACCTTCGATTGCAGCTCCGCCGTGCGCACCGCCGCGTGCCACGGTGTTCGTTAGCCTCCCTGCAACCTCCTGCAGCTCTCCCAGCCTTGGTTTGCCTCACCTCACGGCGTAGCCACCACCAAACGTTCACGGTCTCCCTGTTTTCCCCAAATCTTCGCCGCACCACCACCGTGCCGCCGTGCACGATTGCACCACCAAATCACGACCAGCAGCTTCCTTTCAATCTCCCGTTCCTCCCTCACTCACCAGGACTCGTCACCAGCCACGATCAATCCTCAATTTCTCCTCACAAGCTCACTCTGTTTCTCTGTGTTTGACGAAGAACATCACACACGCACACACGGTTTCACCCATTTACTTAGAACCGTGAACACACAGGATTCCACCAGAAGCCTCTAGCCCCCTGCCATGTGTCACCATCCAGCCAACCCTTATCCCATCTGGTTAAACCCCAGCCATCCATTTTACTTTCTCTGCACAAATCCCCAGGTGCTAAAAAGACCAAAATACCCTCCTTTTTACTCGTTTTTACGGTTTTGTCAAAACTTCCTAGACCCGTAACTCTGGCCTCGTAAGTCCGATGAATACGTGCCGCCTATCATCGAACTCAGGACGACGAAAGCTATCTATAGGTCAACCTACCAAAACCCATTCGTACAAAAAGTCAACTATTCCCCCTAATTTACCCAAATTACGGTTATGCCCTCAACCTTCCGAACATCACAACTACCTCCTCGGATGTCGGAATCGAACGTACCTCATGTCTACGGGTTCGTGACGTCCTCAGCTATGTCCTGGTCACTGGTCAATACCCAATTGACCACCCGAATAAAAGTCAACATTTTTGCCCGGACCAGGGGCAAAATTATCATTCTAGGCTCCCGGACCTTTCGGGACCACCTAACCACTGATTAACCCTACTAATCACACATTAATCACTCTACTAATCCCGGCTCTCGGAACGGGTTGTTACAGGAAAGCTCCCGGGAACTTTCAGCTTCTAATGCTAAAGGATTGTCTTCAGACATTTTGGAGAGTGAATACTCTCGGATATCAGTATAGCAGAAGCAGGTTAATTTCCCTTCTCTGATACCATATTGAATTTCAAAGGTTGAATTGTATTTCTCTCATATGATCCTTACAATTTGTACAACTATATATAGGCTTAGAGAAGCTAATTAACAACTCCTTGAATTAAGGGAATTGACAACAATTCCTTGAATTAAGGAACAACTCCCTTGAATTAAGGGAGATCCTTGAATTAAGGGAATTGACAACAATTCCTTGAATTAAGGAACAACTCACTTGAATTAAGGGAGATGACAACAACTCCTTGAATTAAGGGAGTTGACAACAACTCCTTGAATTAAGGGAGGTGACAACAACTCCTTGAATTAAGGGTTCCAATAGTTTGGTTATGCATTCACTGTTTTACAAAACAGAGGGTATAGTAATTGCTTGTCAACTATATTTTATAAATATTTCTTTTTAGTCCACTCACAAATTGTATCGGTTTTCCTTTGCCTTGCAGGCCGTGATACGGATGGGGATTTATCTGGTGGACAGAGCCATCTTCTAGATCTTGTCAGTTCTTAAAGGTAGGAGTGAATGTTCAATGGTATTGTAACTAGTAGTTCTGCTCTGTAGCAGCAGTGGAAACGTATCTTTTGTCACAGTTGTTGGATCATTTTGAATAATGGTATGCTCAAGGGTTATTTTGGGCTTTTGATATTAAGTGTCCGACGGGAGCAGGATCTCCCCAATTTGCGCCTAGGTATCCCCATTAATTGCTTTATTAATTACATAACGATTTTCTTTTTTTGTTTGATATAAGGATATTGGGATTGGATGATGCAGATTGGGAGTTTTAATAGTTGCAGCATGATAGATAGCTACTTGATAAAGTGGACAGGGTGGTGGTGTCCCCTGTAGTTCCCCTGCAAAACTATGGTCTATTCTCTTTGTTTCAATCAGTAAGTTACCAAGTTTCTAAGTAATGTGCTTACCTGTTAAATGAACAAATTGAAGAAAGAGACCCTCGCTATATGCTTAGCCGTCTGCATACCCTTGCTCTACTTTATCTATTGTAACATTCTTTCGATATTGTTGTGTGCATTGATGGTGTATTGTTTCTGTAATCCGTTCTTCATGAATTGCGTAAACGCATGGTAAACGCCCGAATTAAGGAAATGAGCAGCCTCATTTAGTTTTGTTGTGGACTATTATGAATTCTCATGAATTCTTTGTTTTTTTTTCCTTTTTGTGGGGTGAATATTTTGGTGTTTGTTTTTCTGTTAAATTGCAGGGAAAACAGGTAATGTCTGAGTTGGATTTTGCTGCTGAAATTCTCTCGAAAAGTATCAAGATTTTAGCAGTGACAGGGACTAATGGAAAATCAACTGTAGTCACTTTTGCTGGACAGGTGCTACCTCTTCTTACTTTAATATGCCTGGCAATTTCAGTATTCATTGTCTTGTATCATTCCTGAGAAAACAGTCATCATGTTGTGAAATCAAAACATACGAACCAAAATGTGTTCCACCAATCCCTGTACTTAAAAGATGAATGAATAACATCTAAAGTTATGATAAAGCTGCCTTGACATTGTTCCAGCTTGCATTGCTTTCGATATGGCACGTGTCTCTGTCTATTGTCTATAGAAGTTGCAAAGACATGCAGAAGCATCTTGCAACAATGAGAGTTGTTAACTAGAACTACTAGGGCAAATTTATTTTCTTACATCATGAATTCGCCCTGCTGTAATATGGAGTTCTACATTCTATCTATAAGTATTATTTTACCCATGTGAAGGCAGATGCTTAGTCATTTTGGCATTGAGACATTTGTGGGGGGCAACCTTGGAAATCCACTCCTTGGAAATCCACTCTCGGACGCTGCTTTCCAGTGCTTACAGCCACCTTCTTTAAAACCCAAGTTTAAAGTAAGTCCAATTATGTTTGTATTCTCTTCCAATATCAGATTATTTATGAAAATGATTTTGCAATAACATGTCTGAAAACAATTGATTAACTAATCTTTTGGGTTAACTTGAAAATTCTTGAAGACCATAGCAGGCACTTAATGGATATATATTTTATATATATATATATATATATTTATATTTTTTTTTCCTCAAACTTAATGGACATATATAGTTGTTGCTACATATTTCCAGGTTGCAGTTGTGGAGGTTAGTAGTTATCAAATGGAGATACCCAACAAGTACTTCTGCCCTTCGGTAAGTGGGCTCTGAATTGTTATTGCCCCTACCAGCTTCAATAATCTTTCACACTTCCTTTCCTCTTTCAATAGCGTATGCTTCTTTGTAGGTTTCAGTGGTGTTAAACCTTACACCTGATCATCTAGAAAGGCACAGGACAATGAAAGATTTTGCAGTGACTAAATGCCAGTTACTTTTTCACATGACTCATACCATGCTTGGGATTCTTTGTTTTGGTATGCACTTTGGAAGCACCTGAGTAAATGCAATATGGTATCTAATTCATTTGTCTGAATAAGTTTTACTTGCATTTAGATGAGGAGTAATAAAAGAGAGTATGCAAGAGGAAGATAGTTTGTGTGGTGGGTTGGGCATCTTGCATGATAATTAAACTCATTTTTTCTGATGGCAATATTAAGCTAGGAATGGACAATAACGTGTGAAGTGAATGCTTAGATTTTCTTGTTTTCTCTTTTTTTTGACAAGAATCAAATTCTTAGATTTACTAAAGCTAACTTTTAGGAAAGGAAAATCTTAGGATCCTGATGAAGATAACTACAATGGAGACCTGGAAGATATATATGGATGTTGACCTGTCGATTGACCTTGATCAAGACAAATCTACTTTTTATTTTTCATGAAAAGTAGACTGCTAAAAATTATACAGGGATGACTCCTCTCTCCTATGAGCTTTGGTTAGAAAATACTTAAAAAAGGGTCTCCTAAGCTCATTGTATCTCAGATCAGAGACTAGGAATGCAAGTTTCTCTCTGTAGATCTAGTTCATTTCAGGTAGATTTCCATGAGCTATTGTTGGAATCCAAAGAAAAAGATCATAATGTATTGAATTTCAAAGGTTGAATTGTATTTTTCTCATATGATCCTTACAATTTGTACACCTATATATAGGCTTAGGGAAGCTAATTAACAACTCCTTGAATTAAGGGAATTGACAACAATTCCTTAAATTAAGGAACAACTCCCTTGAATTAAGGGAGATCCTTGAATTAAGGGAATTGACAACAATTCCTTGAATTAAAGAACAACTCACTTGAATTAAGTGAGATGACAACAACTCCTTGAATTAAGGGAGTTGACAACAACTCCTTGAATTAAGAGAGGTGACAACAACTCCTTGAATTAAGGGTTCCAATACTCCTTGAATTAAGGGTTCCAATACTCCCCCTCAAGCTGGATCCAGAAGGTTGATGAATCCAAGTTTGGACAGAAGTCGTTGAAACTGATGAGAAGCTAAGGGCTTTGTGAAAATGTCGGCCAATTGGAAGGAACTTCTTGTGTATTGTGTCTGAATTACTTGCGACTGCACCTGTTCACAAACGTAATGACAGTCAACCTCAATATGTTTCGTTCGCTCGTGAAACACGGGGTTGGATGCTATATGCATGGCGGCCTGGTTATCACAGAATAGGGACATAGGAAGGGTTGCAGGAAACCCTAAATCACACAGAAGACCCTTGAGCCAGATCAACTCACACGCTGTTGAAGCCATTGCACGGTACTCAGCTTCGGCACTGGATCTGGCGATGACACTTTGCTTCTTACTTTTCCAGGTGACCAAGTTTCCACCAACAAAGGTGCAGTAACCACTTGTGGACTTTCGGTCGATAGCATTTCCTGCCCAATCTGCATCGCAATACCCTATGATGTGAGTGTGGTCGTTCTTCGTCATGAGAATACCACGACCAACAGACCTTTTTAAGTAACGTATGATCCTTTTTACAAGGTTCAGATGCTCGATGGTGGGAGAATGCATGAATTGACTGGCAATAATCACTGAATATGAGATGTCTGGTCTGGTGATCGTAAGGTAGATCAATTTACCAACAATCCTCTGATAGGAGCTGATATCCGAGAGTGGAGTGCCTTCCAAGTCAAGTTTGAGCTTGCTATCGAGAGGAGTAAGGGCGGGCTTAGCATCACTCATATTAGCATCCTGGAGGAGGTCCATGACGTATTTCAGTTGATTAAGAAATAAGCCCTTATGAGAAGATGCCATTTCGATCCCAAGAAAATACTTTAACACCCCAAGTTCTTTAATCGCAAATCTTTGTTGAAGTGACTGTTTGAGTTTGGAGATCTCTGCAGCATTATCACCTGTAATTATTAAGTCATCCACATATATCAACACAACTAATTTCCCACCAGCTCCAGTACGAACGAATAATGATGAATCGGCACCACTCCTTTTGAAAACAACATTATGAAGAACTGAACTTAGTTTAGCATACCAAGCACGAGGCGATTGCTTCAGTCCATAAATTGACATATGTAACTTACACACCAAATCAGGGTCCTGGCTTTGAGGATGTCCAGGAGGCAAGCGCATGTAGACTTCTTCTTCAAGATCACCATGGAGAAAGGCGTTCTTCACGTCCATTTGGTACAGGGACCAACCCTTATTGACAGCCACAGACAATAAAACCCGAACTGAGTTCATTTTTGCAATAGGAGCAAATGTTTCTTTGTAGTCCACCTCAAATGTTTGAGTGAATCCGCGAGCCACTAGCCTGGCTTTATACCTCTCAATTGAACCATCTGAATTAAACTTGATCTTATAGATCCATTTGCAACCCACTGCCTTTTTTCCTTTTGGAAGTTTGGTGATGCTCCAGGTGTTGTGTTGGTCTAGTGCTTTGAGTTCATCTTGCATTGCTTTTTGCCACACAACATGGTTATTAGCCTCATAGAAGTTTTGGGGCTCACTGTAATTGGAGATGGTGTTAAGGAAGGCAGCATGAGATGGAGTCACCTTTTGATACGACACAAAATTTTATATTGGATGCCTCGGTTTATATGTTTCAAAATCTTGAAACGTTGTGGGAGGCTGCCTATCACGTTGAGGATTGCGTCGAGGTTTTGGGAGAGTTGGCTTACTCTCGTTCAAATTATCAGCCACACTTTGAATGTTTTCATGGTTGCCGCTGCCATCATCATGCATAGAACCATCAGGATGAGTGCCTTCATGGTTATCTTCATTGAGAGAAGCATCAGTGTTGGCATGATTGAGCTCACGTTGCTGTGGACCTTCGGGTTCAATTCTTGGTAATGGGAACAAGTCCAAGATGTCATCCCCTTTATCTGTGAATTCACTTGTCTTGCCAAAAAAAGGGTTAGTCTCATGAAATCGAACACCTTTGGACACAATCAATCTCCTTAGTTGGGAATTATAACACTTATATCCCTTTTGAGTAGAGGAGTAACCAAGGAAGATGCATTTAGTAACTCTAGGGTCTAATTTATCTCGGTGATGAGATTGAACATGAACAAAACAGATGCAACCAGACACTCTAAGATGTGAGAGATCAATTTTCCTTCCTTTCATGACCCCTAGGGGAGACTTGAATTCCAAGACTCGGCTAGGTAACCTATTGATGATATAAGCAGCTGTCATAACACCTTGGGACCAAAATCTCTTTGGTACATTCATTTGCAGCATTAATGCTCTTGTTTTCTCAAGTAGGTCACGGTTTTTTCGTTCGGCTACCCCATTTTGTTGAGGGGTTCCAACGCAACTTGTTTGATGCATGATACCATGAGTGCTCAAATATTGTTTCATGATATGGGACATGTATTCAGTGCCATTGTCAGATCGTAAGGTTTGAATTTGAGATGAGAAATGGTTTTTAACAAGGTTATGGAAATCCTTAAACACTTCTATCATTTCATTCTTAGACTTTAGGAGATACAACCACGTGACTCGAGAGAAATCATCCACAAAAATCACAAAATACTTGTAGCCATCAAAAGATTCCCTAATTGGTCCCCATACATCTGAATGAACTAGTTCAAAACTCTTACTAGTCCTAGACAAAGAAGAGTTAAAAGGTAATCTAGTGGCTTTAGACAAGTGGCATGTTTCACAAAAAATAGCATCCTTACATAATTTTGGAAATAAAGATGACAAAATGGGTGAGGAAGGGTGAGCTAAACGTTGATGCCACAATTGATTATCTTGAATGGGGTTGAACTTAGCTTCACACCCTCTGGGATTGCTCTTTGACATGTAATAGAGACCATCTAAATAAAACCCTTCACCAATCGTCTTCTTGGTGACACAATCCTGAAAGATCACTTTGTGAGGAGAAAAAATGGCTATGCAATTCAAGGTATTTGTGATCCTTCCCACAGATAGAAGTTGAAATGGAAAGGAAGGAACATACAAAGCTATTGATTCAATTTCATTAGACATCAACTTTATCTTTTCTTTTCCTAAAACCTTTACATGCTCTCCATTTTCAATTGAAACTTGAGAAGGTTTTGCTAATTTTTCAAAATTTTGAGATTTAGACACATGGTTGGTCATATGATCTGTGGCACCTGAATCTACAACCCAAAAATCATGCAACACATTTAATTTAAGAGCAGTTTTAAAGGCTTTCATGATACCTTGCATATCCTCTTGGGGTACAGGTTTCGTGTCTTCCAAGAAACCTGCAAACTTTCCGAGCAATGCTGTCGAGGTCCCTTCATCCATGTTATATGCACGATCAATTCCAGCCCCTCCATTCTTGCCTTGCAGGTACGACATAAACTCAGTCATGAGTTCTGTTGGGTTTGCTGTGAAGTTCTTGAATGGATCTGACCTATTGGAGATGGAGGTAGATGCATGATTTACTCGATGTGAAGTATGGTTCACCTTTTGTACGCCCTTGTTGTCCTTCATGAAGTTAGGCTTTAACTCTGGATGTAAAATCCAGCATGTGTCTTTAACATGACCTATATTGTTGCAGTGTTGACACTTCAAGTGCGGATGCTTTCCTTTGTACTTTCTCTCATTGGTCATGTATGCCCTAGCCTCAGGTACGTTAGTCATTGTACTCAGGTTCATGACTTTCCTCCTAACTTCTTCACGTTGAATCGTTGCACACACACTGGTGAAGGAAGGAAGTTCAGTGTTCATGAGTATGTGACATCGTAGATCTTCATATGTTGAGTCAAGACTGGACAAGAGTTGAAATATCTTGTCTTCTTCTTCTCTCTTTCGTAGCAGTGCTGCATCAGTTGTATGAGGACGATAAATTTCCAACTCATTCCACATGTTTTTCATGCTTCCTAGGAGTTGCACAAATGGCTTACCATCTTGTTGCAGATCAGAGATGTCCTTCTTTAATTGGAAAACACGGGCAGCATTATTCTGGTTGCCATACATTTCCTTGACAGCTTCCCATAGCTGGTACGAGGATTCTGAATAACTGAATATTTCAGCTAACTTTCCTTCCATGGAATTCAAAAGCCATGACATAACTAGCTGATCCTTGCTAAGCCAAGATTCATAGTTTGGTGAGGAAGCATCAGGTACTTTGATGCTTCCATTTGTGAACCTTAACTTGGATCTCCCACCCAGCGCCAAAGACACAGCTCTTGACCACGACAAGTAATTAAACTCAGTCAGTACGACTGAGCTTAATCTTTGATTTGGGTTGACGTCCACCTCATGTGCATTCACGGAGGAAAGCTCCCGGGAACTTTCAGCTTCTAATGCTAAAGGATTGTCTTCAGACATTTTGGAAAGTGAATACTCTCGGATAGCAGTATAGCAGAAGCAGGTTAATTTCCCTGCTCTGATACCATATTGAATTTCAAAGGTTGAATTGTATTTCTCTCATATGATCCTTACAATTTGTACAACTATATATAGGCTTAGGGAAGCTAATCAACAACTCCTTGAATTAAGGGTTCCAATATTCCTTGAATTAAGGGTTCCAATATAATGGCTTCAAGCGTTCAAGTTCCATTAGTAACAACTAACAAGGGAGCCATTTAATTTCATTCAACTTGTTTGGTAGTTATTTACATCGCTGTGGAGTAAACTGTATATGTTTCTGTTTTATTCTCAAACATCTTTATAAACATGGAGCATGAACCATATCGAATCTGGGATAGGATGAATTGAGGCTGGAATTTTTCAAAACCAAGTGATAAATCCTAAAAAGCAAATGATAATCATACCCTTTGAACTGCTCTTACTTTACGTTCATTCACTATGCTCTCTGCTTATGCATCTTTGAGCTAGGTGATACTCATATTGTTGCTCATATGAGATTTAGTATATGTTTGATGGATGTTCTCGAAATTTATTTTAGGAAACCAGTATTTGAATGAAGCAATTATGGACAGCTTGAATGAACTTAATCTTGCTTGGATAGGAGCCACTCCCGGTGTAAAAGTAAGAATTACTTAACTTATTTCTTATGAACTTTGCAATATAATTTTCAAGTACTAGACCATTATAATTTCAAAATATCAGGAGTCCAGCCACACCTAAGGTCATGAGTTTGGATTTGGAAGATGGATTTATTTTGGATGGTCTAGTTTTCCTATTTTATTTTAGAAGTACACAAAATTATTTACTTGGAAAAGCCTATACCAAACGAGGAGGGCTCAAAATCATCAGTCATTAAATTTTGGAGGAAAAATAAACAATAATATATTTATTAGAATCCCTGCACCACAAGTCTACTTTTATACTTTATTCACGTTGTTTTCCTTTTTGGATTTCCTTACTTTTAGTATCTTATATGATGTTATTTGTAGTAATGTGTATGGAAACATTGATATGGAGGCCAAAATTGCGAGCTTTGAAGTGCCTGCGTTGGGAGTCAATTCGCAACTACAATTGGGGGCAATGAATGCAATGGGGAGACACAACTATCAGAATGCTGCAATGGCTGCTCTGTCTATTGTTGGACTGAATGTTGGACTTGATGTTCCAGCCATGGGTTCAAGTATTGAAAAATTAAGGACACCGCCTCATCCTATGCAAATTGGTAAGTTGAAACAGATGCAACTCTATAAGTAATGTGCTATTTGTTTCTCTAAGCACTTGTATCCAGCTTCATGAATTATTTTTCTTCATTCTCTTCTGACTGGAAATATAAGATCTCTAATTTTTGGCCTACCTTCTTTTTGTTGTGAAGGAAATTTGGTAGAGGAGGATTGTAGAAAGAATGTGGAGAGGCAGAGAGATGGAAATAGTACGTCTGATTTATTATGAGATCATTCGGGTTTACAAAGATAATTATCCCTTATATAAGGAGGGATAATTAATGAATAGAAAAAGATTAAACTATCCCTAGTACCTATTACATAAATAGACATAACTATTTAACTATTTACAACACTCTCTCTTGGATATTTCATGTAATGATACTTCTTGGCTACGAACTTATATGTTGTCTCGTTAAAACCTTGTCAGGTAACAAAAACCCTATGGGACAAAAATAACCCTAGTCAAAGGAAAAAGAGTGCAACGTGTGTGTAGATGATCACATCGGAATCTTCTGAGGCGGCTGATGTCGTCTCTTCGGGAATACGGGTAGATAGTCCGCCTTTGAGATAAAATGCATTAGTGTTCCTCCACCAAAACCTTGCCCTGTAAACCCAGTGGGAAAAACCCGTGGTCGAAAGGAAAAGATGTGCAAATGCATATGAGTCAAATCATAGCATCTTCAGGATGCATTGTTATCAGGGTGATCATACCAAAATGTGCCTCATTAAAACCTAGACAGGTAACAAAACCCAATGGGACAAAATAACCCTGGTCGTAGGACAAAAGAGTACACGATGATTATGTGAGTATACTTCGGGATACTCAGTATACTTCCGGATACATGGTATACTTCAAGATACTCCTCTTGATTTTGACTCCCCCTGAAAACTACTGATTAGGTAGATCAACTAGTCTACGTAAGCCAATAATACCCCACACATGCTGCTGTAATGTGGCCTTTGGTAATGACTTGGTGAACAAATCTGCATGATTATCTTGAGATCGTATTAGCTTGATCTCAATCTTCTGATATTCTTATTGTTGTTGATTAAAGAAGAACTTTGGTGCAATATGCTTGGTGTTATCTCCCTTAATGAAACCGGTCTTCATCTGCTCTATACAAGCAGCATTTTCTTCGTAGATAACTGTCGATTCATTATGGGTGGAATTCAGTCCACAAATACTTCGAATATGACCAGTAATGGCTCTTAACCATATGCATTCACGAACTGCTTTGTGTAGGGCTAGAATCTTTGCTTGATTCGAAGATGTAGCAACAAGAGTCTGTTTCGTAGACCTCTAAGATATTGTTGTGTTCCCAATGGTAAAGACATAACCTGATTGGGAACGTGCCTTGTGTGGGTCTGATTGGTAACCTGTATCAGCATACCCAACAAGGCCTGCATCATTCCGAGGTCTAAGGGGGTTTGATTCATTCCTCGATGCATAGGGATAGAATAAACCCATATTCGGTGTACCTCTAAGGTATCAGAAGATGTCTTTTATATCATTCCAGTGGGGGCGTGTTGGCGTAGAACTAAATCTAGCTAACAAGTTCACAGCGAATGAAATTTCTGGTCTAGTGCATTGAGCCAAGTACAATAGTGCACCTATTGCACTTAGATATGGCACTTCTAGTGTCAATATCTCTTCGTTGTCATTAGCTGGACGAAATGGGTCCTTCTTAGGATCTAAACTTCGGACGATCATGGGCATGCTTGAAGGTTTCGCTTTATCCTCATTAAAGCGTCTCAACATCTTCTCAATGTAATTCGATTGATGGACCAAAATTCCATTTGCACGGTGCTCGAGCTCCAGGTCGAGACAGAAGTGTGTTCTCCCAAGATCCTTCTTTTCAAATTCTAACTTCAGGTGCTTAGTGGTTTCTTGGATCACTTCAGGAGTACCAATCAGATTCATATCATCGACATAAACTGCCACTATAGCGAACCCGAAACTTGTTTTCTTAATAAACACGCATGGGCATAATTCATTATTCACATATCCCAATCTGATCAAATATTCAATTAGACGGTTACACCACATCCATCCGAATTGTTTCAATCCATAAAGTGAACGCCTCAAACAAATGGAGAGTGTGTTCCGTGGTCTAGAACTATTTGCATTAGATATTTTAAGTCCTTCAGGAACTTTCATATATATCTCTGTTGTAACGACCCGAACTTTCGTAAATATTATTTTATTGTAAAATGACCATTTTGCCCCTAAGGGGGGAAAAGTTGACTTTTACCCCGGTAAATATTTAGGACTTTGACCCATGACCGCGACGTAGTTTAGGACGTCACGAGTTCATAGGCAGGTGGCACGTCCGATTCCGACGTTCGACGAAGAAGTTGTGACGTTCGGAAGTCGAGGGGTATTTTGGTAATTTGGTCAAAGAGGGGCCAAATGTTGACTTTTGACCCGGGAAGTCCAACGGATGAGGGCCGAGGACCGTTACGTAGGTCAAGTCAATACGAATCCGTAGACAGGCGGCACGCCGAAATCGGACGTACGACGAAAAAGTTATGGTCACGGAAGTAATCGCGATTAACCGAACTAACCGAGAACCGGATTAAAATATTATTAAATTAATAGAATCTGATCACTTTAATCAAATCAATCTGGACCCTTGGATGAGTGACACGTGTCACTCATCCCCTACATTCCCTAAATCAAGGATCTGTGTTGGCCATTTACTTAATTAATTAGTTTTCTCTCCTCAAATCCTCACCCTTCATCCTACACTCAGACTAAATCTCAGCCTTTAATCTCATCTGCGCATTTTGATTTAAACCATCAGATATTCACTTCCTCACAGCCTCACTCCACATCCAAGCAAACTCCATACAGCCCCCAGCCACCTTCAGGCGACCACCACCACCACCACGGACGGCGGCACAACCCGGAAACCCCCAGACCCGAGAAGGAACCCGAACAGCCCAGAACCATCCAACCGTCCAAACCTTCACCCCTGGACTTGAACTAACCTAGGGTTAGGTTCACTGCAACCTTAGGACGACTCAGACCCTGACTGGACGGGCCACGGCGGCGGTAAGCTCAGAAACCCGAGAGACACCGATTTACTTCCCTGTCTCGAAACGTTTTTTTTTACGTTAAAATTGTTTGGTTGCTTTTGAGACATACCTAGGGGACCTAGACGACCATTTTGGATCAAGACCCGTGGCTGGAAACTCGACGTCTCGTCGGAGAAGACGACCTGAGCTGGCAGCCAGTCTTCCCGTCGATTTTCAGGTGACTTCTTGAACCTAAGGTCATGTTTTGTTTGCACAGAACCATAGAACATGTTGTGACGAGTTCATAGGATCAAATCTCACAAGAAATGGTGGTCAGGTTGATGAGAACTGATCGGGTTCAACCGTGGGTCTGCGGTGACCCGGTTCTCAGACCCGGTTACTGTAGCTGATGACGTCATCATGCTAACGTCAATAGTGATGTCATGATGATGTCATCATGTCAGAAAACAGTCAGACCAGGGACCAATGGGCTGCTGACACGTGTCCTCTGACACTGTCAGTGATGACGTCAACAGTGACGTCATGCTGACGTCAGCATTACTGTAGCACAGTTGACCAGAGAGTTGACCAGCGTGTGGGGGCGCATGTGAATAGTGTTTTGTGTGGGACCAGGACCATTTTCAAGGTTTCGACGATACGAATCCAATGGCGGTGGTTTCGTGTCGATCGGAGATCGTTACGTTGGTCAAATTAGGTTTTGAAGCCTTGGGAAGCGTGTTCGGACGGCTTTCCCGGGACGGTTTCAGTCTAGGGTTTCTTAGTTATTTAGTAGGGACTTAAAGTGACCTTTACGTATGCTTTGGACATGACAAGAATCGTACTTTAACACTTGGACGAGTTTTACGCTCGGGATTGCAGCGGGATTGTACTATGAGTGGGCGTTTGATTTCACTAAACCTCGGCATGCATAACTGTTTTACTTTCTATGATATCTATATGTGATTCAAGCAAAAGTATCTATTTAACCTGAGTATGATTTATGGCACGTATTACGATGTTTGGGCATGAGACCCATCTGGTTGATTATGCACGGTTTTGAGTCATGTATATGTATATGGATTTCGATATTTATCTTTGGTACTGCACTGTATAGATCTACCCTAGGATTCTATATCCTCCGTGGGTAGGTACTCCGGAGTGGTCACAGCACATTGCCTGTGAGGAGTCATTCTACGGAGGGACCAGACCGTAGAGTGGCTCAGGAGCAGAATTGCTACTATTGGACGTCTGGGACGTCAGGCATCTAAAATGCCATACTCGGACTGGATTCGGGATCTGGACTCGGGATTGAGACCCCGGGTGGCACGCATAGCCTTGGGACTGTGACCTAATTGGGCGTTTGGGACGTCGGACATCTGGGATGTCGGGGTTGGGATGTATAGTGCAGTGACTGAGATTATATTATGTTGATATTATTCTGCTTATGATTATATGATTTTGTGGCTTTTGATACTGATGCTTGCTTTTCAGAAAACGGAGGGGAAAATCTATATGTTTTCGAGATGGTAAACTATTTTGTAAACCTTGAGTTTCGGACCACTCACCCTTGTTGTTTTACTACCCCTCCAGGTGGTGCTATTGAGGAGGAAGAGGAGGAGGATCCCGAGGAAGAGGCATAGGTTTACGTTGCGCACCTGAACCCTACTGCTGGGTAGGTTGGCACGTAGAGTGTCTAGAGTCGTGCTCAATAAAATGTATTCGGGAACTATCCCTTGTCTGACACTATTTGTATTCGGATTTTATGTTTGACGTTTGTGTGTTGGGTTATGTA
The DNA here is from genome assembly GCA_032719365.1 of Prinsepia uniflora. NCBI lineage: Eukaryota > Viridiplantae > Streptophyta > Magnoliopsida > Rosales > Rosaceae > Prinsepia > Prinsepia uniflora. Next base: position 56,473,022 of record CM064868.1, on the reverse strand, counting down.
TGACTTAAATTTGGATTTTCTTTATGCATTTGAATTCCTAAGGGTAATTTTGGTATTTTGAGGTCGGGTGTCAGACGGGAGCAGGGCACGTCCCCGGTCGGTCCCAGGGGGATCGGGGCGGGTCCTGTCAACTTGGTGTCAGAGCACTAGGTTGTGGTCAGCATGCTAGACTAGTGGTCAGTACTTAGTTTAAAAGATGTCATTATCTAATCTATGCCTCTTAATAGTGGGTTATGCCTCCAAGGAGAATTCCTCAAGCACGAACTGACGAGGAAATTGCGAGAGAGATGGAATGCGCTAGCATTGAGCGGGCTCAAAGGTTGGGAGCCACACCTTTCAACGGGGGATCAAACCCCGAGGATGCCCATGAGTGGATTGAGAAATGGGAAAGAATCTTTACCGTGATGCACTGCCCACTCGGCGAGCGGGTGACTTTGGCGGCCTTCTTACTGGAAGACGAAGCTTATCAGTGGTGGCATGGTCTTGAGATGTCAGGGTGGTCTGTCCACACCACCACATGGGAGGTCTTTCGTGCCCGATTCTTAGATCAGTATTACCCGCGATCATTTCGCGTGGCACGAGAGGCAGAGTTCCTGCGGCTGGAGCAGGGAGACATGTCCGTGGCAGAGTACGAGCAGACTTTCGAGAAGCTTTCCCGTTTTGCGGCAGCTTTTATGAGTACTGAGGAGGAAAAATGTCAAAGATTTGAGCAGGGACTCCGAGGAGAGTTACGGGCAAGTGTGACGGCTACCACCTATGCGACTCTGAGGGACATGGTTGACGCTGCAGTTCGTGTCGAGGCCAGTCTGGCGGCACACCAGGCGCGACAATCATCAGGCGAGGGGCAGCGCCGGTATCGTCCACATCCGGGACCAACCGGCCTGAAGATCTCTAAGGGGGGTATTACCGAGGAGCACCCTCATCTTTACGTGGTCGTGGCTGGTCAGGTCGACATGGGGGCTCTCAGAAGGGCGGATCAAGATTCAGTTCTGGACAGCATCAGTCTTGGAGTGGTGCATCAGGAGGGTCTTGGGATGAACCGAGGACAGTTAGTTTTTTTGCTTGTGGAGGAGCGGGTCACTATGCCCGAGATTGCCCTTTGCTGTCAAGGAACAACGAGGCTAAAGGTGCTAGTGTTGCACAGGGTTCGGCTTCCAACGCAACCGGAGGCCGAGGACAGGGTGCAGAGCGTGGCGCGCGTGGGCGCGGACAGACTACGGGGCCCAGGGCTCGTGTTTTTGCAGTGACTCAGCAGCAGGCGAGGTCAGCCCCAGGCGTGGTTATAGGTACTCTTCATATCTCAAATCTTGTTGTACGGGTGTTAATGGATGCTGGGGCTACCCATTCTTTTATTTCGAAGAGTTGTGCGGGTATGTTAGATCACGAGGTGTCAGCCTTGGATAGTGAGATGGGTGTTGGTACACCGATGAGCGTTGTATACATAGTGAATCAGGTGATCCGGAGATGCCCAGTAAGGGTGGAGGATGTAGATCTACTAGCTGATCTAATCCTTATGGATATCCATGACTTTGATGTTATCTTGGGAATGGATTGGTTGACGGAGCACGGTTCGCTCATCGACTGTTGTAGTAGGCGAGTGATTCTGCGGAGTCCGGGTTTGCCGAAGGTTACTTTTCAAGGAGAGCGTGACGGTTCGCTACCTGAAATAATTTCTTCACTTGCCGCTACCAAGCTTCTACAGAAGGGCCAGGGTTATCTGGCGCATGTTGTGACAATGCAGAGTGATACTCCGAGTGCCGATGATATACCTGTGGTGCGAGAATTTCCGGATGTGTTCCCAGAAGATTTTCCTGGCTTACCACCACATCGGGAGATCGAGTTCACGATTGAACTACTTCTTGGCACACGATCTATATCACAGGCACCATATCGGATGGCACCAGCGGAGTTGCGGGAACTGAAAACCCAATTGTAGGAGTTGGTGGATTTGGGATTCATCAGACCAGTACATCACCGTGGGGAGCACCGGTGTTATTTGTGAAGAAGAAGGAGGGGAGCCTCCGTTTGTGTGTGGACTATCGACAGCTCAACAAGGTCACGGTGAGGAACCAGTACCCCTTACCCAGGATCGACGATCTTTTCGATCAACTACGGGGAGCACAATACTTCTCGAAGATTGATTTACGATCTGGGTATCACCAGTTGAAGATTGCTGAGGAGGATGTCCCGAAGACAGCATTTCGGACCAGATACGGGCATTATGAGTTCCTTGTGATGCCTTTCGGCTTGACGAATGCTCCAGTAGCATTCATGGATCTGATGAATAGGGTCTTCCGATCTTATATGGATAAGTTCATGATCATGTTCATTGATGACATCCTTGTGTACTCGAGGAGTGCTCAGGCTCATGAGAAACACTTACGATCGGTGTTAGGGAAGTTGAGGCAGAACCAGTTATATGCCAAGCTGAGTAAGTGTCAGTTTTGGCTAACCAGCATTGGTTTTCTGGGACATGTGGTGTCAGCAGACAGGATTAGTGTGGATCCCCAGAAGACCGAAGCTGTGACAAATTGGGCTAGACCGACGACCGTGACTGAGGTACGGAGTTTCGTTGGTTTGGCAGGATACTACCGGAGATTTGTTGAGGGCTTCTCTAGTATCGCTGCACCGTTGACTCGTTTAACCAGGAAATGACTAATGTTTGTTTGGGACGAACGGTGTGAGCAGAGTTATCAGGAATTAAAACGTCGGTTAACTACCGCACATGTTCTTGCTTTACCTGATAACAGTGGAGAGTTCGAAGTCTACAGTGACGCATCATTACAAGGTTTGGGTTGCGTGCTGATGCAGAATGGCAGAGTTATCGCTTATGCATCAAGACAACTAAAGATACATGAACTGAACTACCCTACGCACGATCTGGAGTTGGCGGCAGTGGTTCACGCTTTAAAAATCTGGAGACATTATCTGTACGGGGTGACTTGCAGGATCTTTACCGATCATCAGAGTCTAAAGCAGTTGTTCACTCAGAAGGAGCTGAACGTGAGGCAGCGACGGTGGTTGGAACTAATCAAGGACTATGATTGTACGATTGAATATCATCCAGGAAAGGCGAACGTCGTGGCAGACGCACTTAGCAGGAAGTCAGCAGGATCGATTGCACACCTGAGGCTGGTGTACCTTCCTTTGCTAGTGGAACTCCGAAGAGCTGGAGTTATGCTGGGGATGGATGAGCAGGGAGCTTTGTTGGCCAGTTTTCATGTACAACCTGTGCTAGTCGATCGGATTATCGAGGCACAACTAGAGGATCCGACACTTTGTATCTACAGGATCGAGGTCGAAGCGGATGAGAGGCAGGACTTTGCTATTCGAAGAGATGGAGCTCTGGTGAAACTGGGTGGTTTGTGTGTTCCTGCAGTGGCAGAGTTACGGGCAGAAATTCTTGAGGAAGCCCACAGTTCGGCTTATGCCATGCATCCAGGAGGTACAAAGATGTACTGTACCCTCCGGGACCACTATTGGTGGGCAGGGATGAAAAAGGATATTGCAGAGTTTGTGAGCAGATGTTTGACCTGTCAGCAGGTCAAGGCAGAGCGGCAGAGACCGTATGGAGCTATGCAACCACTTCCGATTCCCGAGTGGAAGTGGGATCACATTAAAATCGATTTTGTCTTTAAGTTGCCAATGACTCAGCGAGGATTCGATGGAGTTTGGGTGATTGTCGACCGATTGACTAAGTCAGCTCATTTCTTGTCGGTATAGGAGACATTTAAGCCAAACCGACTGGCTCAGCTGTTTGTGAAAGAGATCATTCGACTTCAGGGTACGCCAGAGTCGATAGGGTCTGATCGAGATCCGCATTTCACTTCTAGGTTCTGGCGGAGTTTGCAGAACGCCTTGGGTACCAACTTACATTTCAGTACAGCGTTCCACCCACAGACCGATGGGAAGTCAGAGAGGACTATTCAGACTTTGGAGGACATGATGTGACAGGACCCACCCCGATTATCGCCTCGATAATCGGAAAGCATCCTGCTCCCGTCTGACAATCGAAACCAAAAGACCGGAAAACTAATTAATATTACATCACACCCATTGTTAGACTAGGGAGATTAAACAGATACAACCGACTGGACATCAAGTCCACAGTTTCACAAAGCATAATATTACAAAACAGGTTAAAGAACAAATCCTACTCTGTGAACTAACTACTCCGCAACGGAAAACTTTATGCCTCCGCCTCTGCCTCGGCGCTTGCCCCCGCACTTGTACCACGACCTGGAGGGAATTTAAAACAACAAAGTGTGAGTGGACCGAAACATAAGTTTTACAGGAAAACTAGTTTTTCCGAAATCGGGTTCGCCCTCCAGTTTTGTAACACGCATGCATAACCGAATAATCAGGAATCAGGTATGTAAACCTTTGAAAAACTCTTTTTCCGGAAACACATGAAAAACGTTACAGAAAATCGTCATAACTCATGTAAAACCATTTAATAATGCCAGATTTCCAGAAACCGTCATTTTGAAACGTTAATTGCACAAATCAAGTAAAACGTGCATCAATAACCACAATTATGCCGTTGGATCCATCTGAGTCTTTAAACTCAATATTAGGCCTTCCCGGGATATCAACGAGTCTTTAAACTCAAAACATGATTAGTAGGCCTCGGGGGTATCACAATAATCGAGTCTTTAAACTCACGAGTCTTTAAACTCAATTCGGGTCTTTAAACCCAACTCTCGGGCCCGCCCCCGTCATCAACATACCGGGTCTTTAAACCCAAAACCAGATCCAACCATTAACCGGGTCTTTAAACCCAAAACCATTTTTAAACACAATAAACCAGGATTCATCACAAAGCGTTTTCCAACATCATTCCGAAACATATCACATCATAATAGGACTTATGTCCGAATTCACATGCAAATTCCAACGCATGCAATTTCCGAAAATTACTTCACAATATGATCAAACATCATAAATCCGAAACATGCATATTCATATCCAGGTACTTCATCAAAACATCACGCATGCATAAGCGAAAACCATAACCTCGAAATGCGTGAAATACGATAAATATCTCGAAAAGCGTGAAAACACGTAAAACCGATATATCATATCACCATCGTAAAATCATATACAAAACCATAAGATAAACAAGAAAATTAGTCATGCATGCCCAATTTAGAAATCAAAAAGTCCACTCACAGTCTTAGGACGCGTCAATCGCGTCCCGCGCGCTCCTCCGTAGATTCGGAAGTGTCCGGGCCTGTAAAAACGTACAAGAAGGGTTACAAACATCCTCAAATAGCTCGTATGATTTTTCCCTAATTTCCCGGATTTTTCGGCGAAATAAACCTTAAGGACCTAAACTTCCGAGCTCCCTAAATTATCCCGAATGACTCCCGAACAACTCGAACTCTAAAGATAAAATGTTAATCAAACTGAAAGGATCAATTTCCATGTTGACCGTGATCGGAGATGACATCGCACGCGCCGTCACGCGCCGCCCAAAGTGGCTGCGCGTGAAGGCCACGCGCCAAGCTACAATGTCATCGTTCCTACCCGGATAGACTGATAAACGGGTCTATTACCCGCGACTCAACCCGACCAGTTCAAGCTCAAGTCTCAATCAATTCCTCCCGTTTTCAATCCTATTATCTTCTCTAACCCATTAATTCCAGGTCTGTACTGAAGATTAACGTCGACTGTCCCTAAATCGTTTCAACCCAGACTTGAACAGACGAACGGGTCGTCACCCAGAACTCACCCAAACTAACTCCATTCTCCAATTAATTTCACCAGTCGATTAAGGGAACTTAGACGAACACAATGGTACAATCAATTGGACTCGCCGTTACCTGGAAGTCGTCGTCCTCAAGCTCGAAAACTCTCAGAACCAGGGAACTCCGTTCTTGGCCAATTCGTGAGTGTCGTCCTTCGAAATCGATGCGGTTGGTTTCCTCTTGCTCCCAGAAGACTAGAATGGCCCTTAGTTTCGATCAACAAACCTCAGAAATTGAATGTGGTTTTTCCCTCCAATTGGTTCTTCTCTGAACTGGTACCTGGGCTCCTGAGCAATCCTTGCTCGATTTGCTTGATCTCGTGCACGGTTATGCTTCTGCTGTTCCCAGAAAACTCTCAGTGTCTCTAGTTTGGTCCCAAAACCAGTAGAAACTGAACTCTGAGATTCCCCCCAAAAACACGAAAATGGTTCTTCACTGGTTCTCTCAACTCAACCCTCTCACTGATGCACAAATGACCCCAATTCAATCCTCACTCCATTCCCATACACGGTTAGTCGATCGGTGTGGCTAGCAGCCCGTGGGAGACCAACTGGGGTCTCTGAAAATGTCTCCCACGCACACAGAAACCATGGCCACTCCTTGCACTCCCGTGCCCTGAACTCTGCCCAAACCGTGCAACAAGGCCACTCAGTCATGCTTCCACTACCTAAATCCACATAAACAAATTGTCTGAGCCATTCCACTAGCCATAAACAATTGCACGCACAAGACCCACGGCCGTGCACTCTGTTTTTCACGGTGGTGAACAGTAACCACCATGAAATGACCAAAATGCCCCTCTGTGCAATAATTACCAAGTTGCCCTCCAACTTCCGTGACCCGTAACTTGGTCTTCCGACGTCTTTTTCGCGCGTGCCGCCTGTCGTTGTACTCAGGGCGTCGAGACGAACATAACGGTCTTCGAGTCAAATGAATATCAATTGTCAAACAAAAAGTCAACTTTTCCCCCCTTAATAACGTCCAATTACGATAATGCCCCTGAACTTCGGAACATCATAACTTTCACCCTGTTCATCCGAATCGAACGTGCCACTTGTCTATGAACTCGCGACGTCTCGAACTACGTCACGGTCATCGATCAATTTCCATCCGACCTCCCAATCAAAAAGTCAACAAATTGACCACACAAATCACAGGGGTAAAAACGTCATTTTATTCAATATTTTATAATATTACATTTCCAGAACGTCTGGGGCGTTACAATCTCCCCCCCTTAAGAAATTTCGTCCCGAAATTTCAAGGGAACAAGTAGGGGAACTATTCTCGCATCTGAGCCTCGGGTTCCCATGTGGCTTCCTCCACATTCTGGTTCCTCCAGAGAACCTTTACCAGAGGAACGGTCTTCCGACGTAGTACTTTATACTTTCGATCCAAAATCTGCACCGGCTGTTCCTCGAAGCTCAAGTCTTCACGGAGTTCAATGGGTTGTTCCTCCAGTACATGAGATGCGTCAAACACATATTTCTGCAACATCGACACGTGAAAAACATCGTGGACCTTCGAAAGCTCTGGCGGTAGTGCCAACCTGTAGGCCACCAGGCCAATCCTCTCAGTGATCTCATACGGTCCAATATAACGAGGGCTCAACTTCCCTCGCCTGCCGAATCTCACCACACCCTTCCAAGGGGATAATTTCAGGAATACCCGATCTCCGACCGCAAACTCAAGATCTCGGATCCGATGGTCCACATAGCTCTTTTGTCTGTCTTGGGCTGCCTTGAGCCGATCCCTGATGAGTTTGACTTCTCGGTTGTCAGTTCCACCAATTCGGACTTAGTCAGCTTCCTTTCACCCACATCCGTCCAACACAACGGGGTTCTGCACTTCCGTCCGTACAAGGATTCGTACGGAGCCATCCCTATGCTCGCCTGATAGCTGTTGTTGTAGGCAAATTCCATCAAGGCTAGATGTGACTCCCAAGTATCCTGAAATTGCAAAACGCAAGCTCGCATCATATCCTCCAGTGTCTGGATGGTCCGCTCAGACTGGCCGTCAGTCTGAGGATGAAATGCAGTACTGAAACGAAGTTTCGTCCCAAAAGCTTCTTGTAGACTTTGCCAAAACCGAGAAGTAAACCTCGGGTCCCTGTCAGATACTATTGATTCTGGAGTACCGTACAAACGGATGATCTCGTCAATAAACAACTGGGCCAACTGTGTCATTCTGAAGTTCTCTCGCACCGGCAAGAAGTGAACTGATTTCGTAAGCCTGTCCACAATCACCCAAACTCCATCGTGACCTCTGGGTGTCCTAGGAAGTCCAAACACAAAATCCATCGTTAAGTGATCCCATTTCCATTCCAGGATAGGTAGTGGTTGCAAGGTTCCATAAGGTCGTTGTCTCTCCGCCTTCACTTTCTGGCAAATCAGACACCTGCTGACAAACTCGGCAATCTCCCGTTTCATGTCCGGCCACCAGTAGTGCTCTCGCAAGGTACGATACATCTTGGTCCCACCAAGATGCATCGCGTAGGCCGAACTATGGGCTTCGTCCAAGATCTCCTTCTTCAGTGCCTCAACGTCGGGCACACACAACCGTCCTTCTTTTAGCAAAGCTCCATCCTCCCTGACTGTAAAATCTAGCCGCTCACCGGCTTCCACTTCAATCCGAAGTACACATGAGACAGGATCTTGAGATTGAGCCTCAACGATCCGATCGACCATAAGTGGTCTTACATGAAAATTAGCCAGCAAGATACCTTGGCCATCCAAACCCAAATCAATGCTAGTCTTACGGAGTTCAACCAAAAGTGGTAAATGAACCGTCCGTAGATGTGCTACAGAATGCGTTGACTTCCGGCTTAGAGCATCAGCCACCACATTGGCTTTTCCCGGGTGGTACTCAATCGTGCAATCATAGTCCTTAATTAGCTCTAGCCACTGTCGCTGCCTCACATTTAACTCCTTCTGAGTGAACAAGTACTTCAGGCTCTTGTGATCCGTGAACATTCTGCAAGTCGCACCATACAGGTGATGTCTCCAAATCTTTAATGCATGCACAACAGCAGCTAACTCCAGATCGTGCGTCGGATAATTGCGCTCATGCGGCTTCAACTGGCGCGAAGCATAGGCAATCACTTTCCCATGCTGCATTAGCACACATCCCAAACCCTATAAGGATGCATCACTGTACACCTCAAATTCCCCACTGTCGTCCGGAAGGGTCAGTATAGGAGCAGATGTCAGCCTTTCTTTTAGCTCCCGAAAACTACGCTCACAATTGTCATCCCACTCAAACTTGACTCCCTTCCGCGTCAGTGGCGTCAACGGGGCAGCAATGGTAGAGAAACCCTCTACAAACCTCCTGTAGTAACCAGCCAAACCCAGGAAACTTCTGACTTCAGTGACGGTCCTCGGTTGTTCCCACTTCGCCACTGTCTCAATTTTCTGAAAATCCACACTGATCCCGTCAGTTAAGATCACATGCCCCAAGAAACTCACGCTCGTCAACCAAAACTGGCACTTGCTGAGCTTCGCATACAACTGGTTTTCCCTCAAGGTACCCAGCACCATCCTTAAGTGCTCCTCGTGCGCTTCCGCACTCCTCGAGTAGACTAGGATATCGTCAATAAACACGATGACAAAACGATCCAAGTAAGGCTGCAACACTCGGTTCATCAAATCCATAAACGCTGCGGGTGCGTTGGTCAAACCAAACGGCATCACAAGGAACTCATAATGACCATATCGGGTCCTAAAGGCTGTCTTGGGTACATCCTCATCCTTAACCCGCAATTGATGATACCCAGAACGTAGATCAATTTTGGAGAAGTACTGCGCTCCTCGTAGTTGATCAAACAAATCATCGATCCGAGGCAATGGGTATTTGTTCCTGACCGTTACTTTATTCAGTTGCCTGTAATCGATGCATAGTCTCAAACTCCCATCCTTTTTCTTTACAAATATCACCGGGGCTCCCCAGGGGGACATACTCGGTCGAATAAACCCCATCTCAAGTAATTCTTGTAACTGCGCCTTCAGTTCTTTCAACTCAGCTGGCGCCATACGATACGGAGTCTGAGAGATAGGTTGCGTACCTGGGACCAGATCAATAGTGAACTCGACATCTCGATGCGGTGGCAATCCCGGTAGATCCTCCGGAAAGACATCCGGGAACTCCCGTACTATCGGTATATCCTCCACCCTCATTGGTGCAGCTCGTGAATCCATCACTTGAGCTAAGTATCCCTAGCACCCTTTCCTCAACAACTTACTTGCCTTCAGGGCTGAAATCACCCCGACAGGAGTGGCTCGCTGAATTCCCTGAAAAGTGGTTTCCGGTAATCCCGGGCTCCGAAAAGTAACCTTCTTATCGACACATTCGATAGAAGCATGATGGAGCGTCAACCAGTCCATTCCCAAAATGACATCAAAGTCGTGCAAATCCAAGAGTATCAAATCTGCCATCAGACCAACATCACCCACCATTACGGGACACTCCCGCAACACTTGATTTACCACAAATACATCTCCCGTGGGTGTACTCACACCCAAGTCACAGTCCAAGGCGGACACCTCTCTACCCGCCAACAACTCACAGTCCCGTGAAATGAATGAATGAGTAGCTCCGGGATCGATTAAAGCACAAACATCATGCCCAAAGATCGTGAGTGTACGTGTAACAACACCAGGCGCTGCCCTGGCCTCCTGCTGCGTAACAGCAAAAACTCGGGCTTGTGGTCCACCTGCTCGCCCACGGCCCCGGCCCCTCTGTCCATTAGCCGCTCCAGTACCACCTCCTCGAGTACTCCCAGTCCCAGAAACTGCAGCTGTGCTCCGTCCTTGCTCTGCTCCACCCCGACCTACGCCACCACCCTGTGGCAAAGATGGACACTCCCTCCGATAGTGGCCCCGCTCGCCACAGAAGAAACAGATAACACTGGAAGCATCGCGAGCAAAACCACCACCCGGCCCTCCCGTGGAAGCAACAGAAGTCGCGCTCGCCTGCGGAGCAGTCTGCGCCCTAGGCGCTCGGAATCCGGAACTCTGATAGTTACCAGGCCTGCCATAACGATCATTGCCTACAGATGAGGCTCCATTATAACGTCCCTTCTTCGGGGCTCTCTGACCATACGATCCAGGATATGAACGCTCGCGACATTGTCCATCACCAGAATACTGTGGACGTGTCGGGAGACTAGCCTCAACCCGCACCGCGGCATCAGATAACTCCCTGAGAGTAGCAAAAGCTCCGGCCTTCACAATGGCCCGTATCTCACCCCGTAGGCCAAGCTCAAACCTACGACATTTCTCATCCTCAGTAGATACAAAGGTAGGAGCAAAACGAGCTAGCATCTGAAATTTCTGCTCATACTCAGCTACGGACATGCTCCCTGCTCGAGCTGCAGAAACACGGTCTCCCTAGCATCACGGAATGAACGGGGATAATACTGATCCAGAAACCATTCACGAAAGGTCTCCCAAGTCACTGTACGGGCATCCCAACCCGATAACTCCAGAGTGTACCACCACTCATAAGCAGATCCATCAAGCAAAAAGGTAGCCAAAACAACTCGCTCCTCAGGAGGACAGTGCATCACCGCAAAAATCCGCTCGAACTGAGAAATCCAACGGTGAGCATCCTCGGGATCCGCTCCACCACTAAACATCGTAGCCCCAAGACGCTGGGCTCGCTCGATCGAAGCACTCTCGGCATCGCCATCAGGTCGTGGAGGGGGTTCGCGTCGCGGAGGCATGGCCGGTCGTCCTTCTTCTGAAAGAGGCATAAGTTAGTACAATAATCAAGGCACACCCGAGTGCCGGACACGAATCGTAAACCTAGGCTCTGATACCAATTGACAGGACCCACCCTGATTATCGCCTCGATAATCGGAAAGCATCCTGCTCCCGTCTGACAATCGAAACCAAAAGACCGGAAAACTAATTAATTTTACATCACACCCATTGTCAGACCAGGGAGATTAAACAGATACAACTGACTGGACGTCAAGTCCACAGTTTCACAGAGCATAATATTACAAAACAGGTTAAAGAACAAATCCTACTCTGTGAACTAACTACTCCGCAACGGAAAACTTTATGCCTCCGCCTCTGCCTCGGCGCTTGCCCCCGCACTTGTACCACGACCTGGAGGGAATTTAAAACAACAAAGTGTGAGTGGACCGAAACATAAGTTTTACAGGAAAAACAGTTTTTCCGAAATCGGGTTCGCCCTCCAGTTTTGTAACACGCATGCATAACCGAATAATCAGGAATCAGGTATGTAAACCTTTGAAAAACTCTTTTTCCGGAAACACATGAAAAACGTTACAGAAAATCGTCATAACTCATGTAAAACCATTTAATAATGCCAGATTTCCAGAAACCGTCATTTTGAAACGTTAATTGCACAAATCAAGTAAAACGTGCATCAATAACCACAATTATGCCGTTGGATCCATCCGAGTCTTTAAACTCAATATTAGGCCTTCCCGGGATATCAACGAGTCTTTAAACTGAAAACATGATTAGTAGGCCTCGGGGGTATCACAATAATCGAGTCTTTAAACTCACGAGTCTTTAAACTCAATCCGGGTCTTTAAACCCAACTCTCGGGCCCGCCCCAGTCATCAACATACCGGGTCTTTAAACCCAAAACCAGATCCAACCATTAACCGGGTCTTTAAACCCAAAACCATTTTTAAACACAATAAACCAGGATTCATCACAAAGCGTTTTCCAACATCATTCCGAAACATATCACATCATAATAGGACTTATGTCCGAATTCACATGCAAATTCCAACGCATGCAATTTCCGAAAATTACTTCACAATATGATCAAACATCATAAATCCGAAACATGCATATTCATATCCAGGTACTTCATCAAAACATCACGCATGCATAAGCGAAAACCATAACCTCGAAATGCGTGAAATACGATAAATATCTCGAAAAGCGTGAAAACACGTAAAACTGATATATCATATCACCATCGTAAAATCATATACAAAATCATAAGATAAACAAGAAAATTAGTCATGCATGCCCAATTTAGAAATCAAAAAGTCCACTCACAGTCTTAGGACGCGTCAATCGCGTCCTGCGCGCTCCTCCGTAGCATCGGAAGTGTCCGGGCCTGTAAAAACGTACAAGAAGGGTTACAAACATCCTCAAATAGCTCGTATCATTTTTTCCTAATTTTACGGATTTTTCGGCGAAATAAACCTTAAGGACCTAAACTTCCGAGCTCCCGAAATTATCCCGAATGACTCCCGAACAACTCGAACTCTAAAGATAAAATGTTAATCAAACTGAAAGGATCAATTTCCATGTTGACCGTGATCGGAGATGACATCGCACGCGCCGTCACGCGCCGCCCAAAGTGGCTGCGCGTGAAGGCCACGCGCCAAGCTACAGTGTCATCGTTCCTACCCGGATAGACTGATAAACGGGTCTATTACCCGCGACTCAACCCGACCAGTTCAAGCTCAATTCTCAATCAATTCCTCCCGTTTTCAATCCTATTATCTTCTCTAACCCATTAATTCCAGGTCTGTACTAAAGATTAACGTCGACTGTCCCTAAATCGTTTCAACCCAGACTTGAACAGACGAACGGGTCGCCACCCAGAACTCACCCAAACTAACTCGATTCTCCAATTAATTTCACCAGTCGATTAAGGGAACTTAGACGAACACAATGGTACAATCAATTGGACTCGCCGTTACCTGGAAGTCGTCGTCCTCAAGCTCGAAAACTCTCAAAACCAGGGAACTCCGTTCTTGGCCAATTCGTGAGTGTCGTCCTTCGAAATCGATGCTGTTGGATTCCTCTTGCACCCAGAAGACTAGAATGGCCCTTGGTTTCGATCAACAAACCTCAGAAATTGAATGTGGTTTTTCCCTCCAACTGGTTCTTCTCTGAACTGGTACCTGGGCTCCTGAGCAATCCTTGCTCGATTTGCTTGATCTCGTGCACGGTTATGCTTCTGCTGCTCCCAGAAAACTCTCAGTGTCTCTAGTTTGGTCCCAAAACCAGTAGAAACTGAACTCTGAGATTCCCCCCAAAAACCCGAAAATGGTTCTTCACTGGTTCTCTCAACTCAACCCTCTCACTGATGCACAAATGACCCCAATTCAATCCTCACTCCATTCCCATACACGGTTAGTCGATCGGTGTGGCTAGCAGCCCGTGGGAGACCAACTGGGGTCTCTGAAAATGTCTCCCACGCACACAGAAACCATGGCCACTCCTTGCACTCCCGTGCCCTGAACTCTGCCCAAACCGTGCAACAAGGCCACTCAGTCATGCTTCCACTACCTAAATCCACATAAACAAATTGTCTGAGCCATTCCACTAGCCATAAACAATTGCACGCACAAGACCCACGGCCGTGCACTCTGTTTTTCACGGTGGTGAACAGTAACCGCCGTGAAATGACCAAAATGCCCCTCTGTGCAATAATTACCAAGTTGCCCTCCAACTTCCGTGACCCGTAACTTGGTCATCCGACGTCCGTTTCACGCGTGCCGCATGTTGTTGTACTCAGGGCGTCGAGACGAACATAACGGTCTTCGAGTCAAATGAATATCAATTGTCAAACAAAAAGTCCACTTTTCCCCACTTAATAACGTCCAATTACGATAATGCCCCTGAACTTCCGAACATCATAACTTTCACCCTGTTCATCCGAATCGAACGTGCCACCTGTCTATGAACTCGTGACGTCCCGAACTACGTCACGGTCATCGCTCAACGTCCATCCGACCTCCCAATCAAAAAGTCAACAAATTGACCACACAAATCACAGGGGTAAAAACGTCATTTTATTCAATATTTTATAATATTACATTTCCAGAACGTCTGGGGCATTACATGATGAGGTCTTGTGCACTGCAGTTTCAGGATTCGTGGGATACTCATTTGCCTTTGATGGATTTCACATACAACAACAGTTATCAGGCAAGTATCGAGATGGCGCCCTACGAGGCACTGTATGGCCGATAGTGCAGGACACCTATTTGCTGGATAGAGGTAGGAGAGTGAGCAACAATAGGGCCGGATTTTATGGACATGACCCAGGAAACAGTCCGAATCATTAAGGAAAGATTGAAGGCAGCGCAAGATCGCCAAAAGAGCTATGCTGATCGACGAATCCGAGACTTGGAATTTGAGGTAGGAGATTTTGTGTTCCTCAAGTTATCTCCATGGAAAGGAATTGTCCGTTTTGGCCGACGTGGGAAGTTGAGTCCACGTTATTTTGGACCGTTCGAGATCACAGAAAGGATTGGACTAGTGGCATACCAGTTGGCATTACCTCCAGAACTTGCCAGAGTGCACGACGTTTTCCATGTGTCCATGTTACGGAAGTACCTACGGGACGATTCACATGCCTTGCCGGAACAACCGGTGGAACTGATGACTGATCTGAGCTTTGAGGAGAAACCAGTGCAGATTCTGGATTAGAAGAACAAGGTTTTGAGAAACAAGACGATTCGGTTGGTGAAAGTACTGTGGAGGAACCATGACGTCGAATACAAATATATCATCGATGATAATATCATTCCGATTCCATATCTCATTTAAGCATGCATAGTTTACCGAGATCTCTCTATTCTCGGGAATGGACTCAGACGTTGAGGCGTCCCCCAACGTCGCCTCTTCTAAGACAGACCCATATGATGGTCTAGTGTTCAATTTTCCCATTGAGCAAGTGTGGCAGAGTGTTTCACTAAACAAAAGGTCCTTATTTGTAAGGGGATGCCCGTGTGATGTATTGAGGATACGACGCATCATACCTTGACCTGAATGTCCCAATCAGTCATGCCATAATAAGAAGTTGCTAGGGTTAGGTAGCTTCCGGCTAGCCATGTGATTTACCTCAATGGTTCTAATAGTGTTCATGTAAAGTCCACTCCTGAGGCATTTCAATTTTTCCAATGTACGCTTCCGGCCATAAAAATTGGAGGTTATGCAAAGATATTCCACATTCTTTTCTTTTGTGGTTTCAACATGATAATTATTAGCTCGAATATCCTTAAAACTCAATAACGTTCTGCTGGAACGTGGGGAGTATAAGGCTTCAGCAATGGTAAAGACTGTACCATTGGACAACACAAAATGGGCTCTTCTGGAGCCTTCAATCAAATTTGATTGGCCAGAAATAGTTGTCACGGGGGTATGGTTAGGTATTAAGTTTGTAAAAAATATCCTATCATGGAGGATAGTGTGCGTAGTAGCACTGTCGGCTAGACAACAAACTTCACCATTTGACATGCCTAACCATCAATATATCTAAAGTAATCAACAATCACATTTATGAAAAATGAATGAATAGATTAAATAATATTTGAGCAAATAACAAAATAAGTCCAAAACAAATATGAATCACCAAACAATATCCATAAATAGTAAAAAAACAATATCCATAAAAAAGGGCACAAACTCCAATGATATCCATGTTTATGTGAATAACTCAATCCTCTTCATGTCCAGCTGTAGTTTAAAAATCAGCAATAGAAAGGGTGGTATCAGCGGGGAGTGGTCCTGCATCAAAATTACCCTCTCAAGTACCTCGTCTATCATGGTACTAGGAAATAACTTGGGATGATGCATGACAGGTACGAGACCAGTGATCGCGGCCTCCACATTTATAGCATATGTCAGGTGGGTTTTGATTCTGGTGGCGACGGGCCAGACTAGGGTTTCTCTCGTTTTGAGCACGCGGACCAGGATGAGCGTGATATCCACCACATGGACCTAGACCACGGTTACCATCGCCACGTGGTGCATGGTAATCTTGGGCTCGGTCATAAGGGTGTCTACCACGTGGGCCTAGACCACGATTACCATGGCCACGTGGGGCATGGTAACCATGGACCCGGTCATAGGGGTGTGCACCATGTGTTGGACGGTTACGTCCACCACTTCTACCATGACCCCTGTTTCTCCACTCACGGTTGGCATCGCGAGGTGCAACAGCGTTTGCTTCAGGCAAAGTGACACGACCCACCTTCAATCCCTCGAGATTAAGGGCTAAGTCATTCTCTCGTCTAACTTACGCGTGACACGAAGGCTAAACTGACGTCCAACCTCCATGTGACACGTAAGTCGGACAACGGATTCTGGACTGAACCGCTCAAAACTTCTGGACTTCCCAGAGCGCGCAGACCCTACTGTTGATCGTGTATGTGATGTCTCCGTCTAACTCAACCAACAACCCGCACCACGACAACCTGGAGGGTATCAAAAACATGAAGAGACTGTGAGTGGACAAAAATAAAGTACAGTTCAAAAACAGTTATCAGAAAACACAATTACATTTATACCCTCCATGTAAAAACCAATGCATGCATATCAAAAACGACGTCATAAAACCATTCTATTTTTATGTTATTCAAACCATTCAAGAAAACCGAACTCATATTCCTTTTCTCAAATCCCGGGCCTCAGCCCAAAACCATCAAAATCCGTATCGTCCGGGCATAGCCCCAAACATCGGAAAACCATTATTAACAACCATCATCATCAAATCTCAGTGAAATCCAAAAAACATTTGAAACCACATTTCCATCCATCGAACTTGCTGGATCTATCTGAGTCTTTAAACTCTCAAGTCTTTAAACTCAATCCAGGCCTCAATATAATCCGAGTCTTTAAACTCCCGAGTCTTTAAACTCAATAGGCCTACGGGGGAAATATCAATATCCGAGTCTTTAAACTCCCGAGTCTTTAAACTCAATCCGGGTTTTTAAACCCAATCTGGGCCCTCCCCCGTCATAATCATATCCGGTTCTTTAAATCCAATAACCAGATCCAGCAAATCCAATCCAAAAACCACTTAAAAACCATTATCCATCTCCGAATCCGAATCTGAATCAACAATCTCATCAGGATCCCGAATCCAAACCCAGTAACATATTCATCATCCATTTCCAAATCCGAGTCCGAAACCATCATTCCGTAGTCCAGCATCTGGAATAATCATTCCGGACCCAAATCCGGAAATCTACTTTCATGTTCCAAAATCGAATCCAGAATCGTCATCTTGGAATCCGATTCCAAAACCCGAAATCACGTTTCTCAAAACCACTTTGCTGAACTGGGCTTCAAGCCCGAAATCATTTTCCAAAATCCATTTTAGATCTTTGAAATCAAATCATATTTCCAAATCCCAAAATCAAATCATTTAAACCATGGTCAAATCACAACATCGATCGAAATCTCGTAAAACGTGCAAATCCGTAAATATCTCAAAATATGTGCAAAACCGTAAATCACCAAGATCATAAATCGAATCATAGAATCACATATAGGAAACATATAAAAACATATATGCATGCATCATAAGTTAGAAAGCAAAGTCCACTCACAGACCGTTAGCGTCGCCGCCTCGATACGCTCGCACTTATACTGTTCCCGGCTAATCCAATATCACCGGCTTTCCCATACATGTCCAAATCCCATAATAAGGTCACTAACCACTTAATAAAGCTTATACTAAGACCCCGTAATTTTTCCATATTTTTAACTATTTTAAATCGAGTCCTAAAACCTTCGGACATCCCGAAACATATCGAGACGATGTCCGATCGACTCGAAACCAGTCTTAAAATGTTCATTACATCGAATACATCATTTCACATGTTGAACACATCCTCGGAATATGTTCCACGCGCCCTCACGCGCTCACACTGTTCATCCATGTCCTCTCGCCGAACAGGGTCCACTGTTTGGTTCAGGCCAGTCTAATTGAACCAGCGGTCACGGTTCAAGGCCATTCCCGCCTTTTTCCAACCCGATTTCAACTCCTTTTTAATCCTATCCTTCCCTTTTAGCTTTTCCAAATGATCCATAGCCTCAAAATAAGGAAACCAAGTGAAAACGACAAACCTTCAATCCGTTGTTAGACCGGCCGATCATCACCTCGACGGTTCCCCTGCTTCCGGCCATCCTTCGACTACCAAGATAGGTTCCTTAGGTCCCTAGCAACCTCAGAAGGATCATTTAATCAACAAAATTACTCGACGGCCACCAAAACCCGACCTGCCATTTTTGAATATTATGCTTACCATGTCAAGTTCTCTGGCCCCCGTCCAAGACAGGCCTCGAAACCTGGCTTGTTCTCTTCCTCTGAGCTTTCTAAACCTCATCCCACTAATGCATTAACTTATTAATCATTAATTCAGGGTTAAGTAGAAACGGGCTACAGAAAACAGGATTCACGGCTCACCTTATTCTTCCTCCACCGTGCACGGTGGCCTTCCACGGCATCACCACCACCTTTCCCACCTTCTAACCACTCATTCTTGTTCACCACTTAGGGGCAACCGATCACCATGGAGAGTGAGGGGATCAAGTGCCTCACCAGTCCTCTGTTTTTGTTCCTACACCGTGCACACACATACATTTGTTTTAAAACGGTTTGAAGGCAGTGAGTTAGTTCTAGCACCATCCAGGACCACCTAGGTGTCCCCAATCCGATGGGCACAATTTCCCAAGTATCCAAGTGTCCAACACTAACTGAGCACAGATTCCTATGCACAGAAATGACCAAAATGCCCCTAAAGGACAAATTACCATTTTGCCCTTCGTATTCCCTGACTCGTAACTTTGTTGTTCGTACTCCAATGAAAATGTGTCACCTGTCGTTGTACTTAGAGGATCGAGACCTACCTAACGGTCCTCGAAATGCGTGAAAATTCCATGTCTTTCGAAAAGTCAACAAATTGCCCCTATTCAACAAAGTTACCAAAGTACCCTCGAACTTCTGAACGTCATAACTTTCTCCTCGAATGTCAGAATCGGATGTGCCACCTATCTATGAACTCATGACGTCCCACACTACGTCACGGTCATCGATCAAAGTCCGTTTGACCGCTCGAACAAACAGTCAACGTTTGCCTATTCTAGGGGAAAAACCGTCATTTCACACTGTCCATGCAAACGCATCCAACTCATCACCGATTAACTTCACTAATCCATCACTAGTCACTAATATAATCCCAGTTTACGGCACGGGTCGTTACACAAAGGTGCTGCACTAGTACCCACAGGTCGGGATTGATCATTCTTCATTAACAAAATGTTGTTCTTTTCAGCGAGCTTTCCGCGAACTTGGTAAACTTCTGCTCTCTGTATTGTTTCTACAAGATAATACACGAGGTAGGAAATGTGGAGAAAGTCTTCTCAAGTAGGTCAGTTTCAGTGAGCTTCTCCCCACAATACTTAAGAAGAGGCCGGATACGACATATCTCTGAATTATATTCGTTTATGGATTTAAAATCCTGGAAACAAATGTTATGACAGTCATGTCTTGCTTCAGGCAAGAAGATGTCCTCTGGTTATCGAAACAACCAGCCAGTGAAACCCACAAAGCTCTCGAGTCCTCTTGACCAAGGTATTCACGCTGCAGTGCGCGATTCATATGCCTCCGAATAAGGATCATAGTGTCCGCCTTCTGATGCTCATCCGCCACATTATCCTCTTGGATGGTTGACCGGATTCTCTTGGCAGTGAGATGAAGTTTCACATCTTCAGTCCACTGGTAATAGTTTATTTCGGAAACTTCAAGTGCGTCAAAATGCAGCTTCTAGAGATGTGTCATTCTCTACAAAGAGGAATAAATAATATTAGTGCTTTTGAAAAAAAATACGTCCATAAGCAACTAATGATAACTTCAGGTTCTATAACTTGGTATGATAATCCAGGATAGTTATGAAGGAAACTTCAAGTTCCTTTTATTTACAAGTAGTCTATGACATTGCTAAATAACATGTAAATAATAGGTATTCAATTAATTTAAACAATTAAAACATATACAAACAATTAAACAATGAAACATGCATAAATAGTAGGAACAAATGCTACTTTAATCCTTAATTTAGGTGTAAGGCAATGCTTTAGGCATGTATGAGAATATGTTTTAGGCCCGAGGAGTGTAGAGGAAGATGCTGTTTTTTTTTTGGGTCTGAGCCGAGCCAATTGAAGCCATCTGGGAGCCGAGCCGCGCATTGTAGCACTGGGCTAGGATTTTTTTTTTGTAATAAGCTTGTTTCCATTTTTTTCGGGCCTGCTGGCACAAAATCAAAACAGAGCCAACTGGGCTGTTTTTCCAACCTTCTGGGCCTTCAAGTCCCTGTTTTTTTTTGCTGGGCCTTTAGGGCCTCTTTACATTTTTTTTGTAATAAGCCTGCTGGGCTTTTTTTTTCGGGCCTGTTAGTTGTTTGGCCTTCTGGGCTGTTCCTTCTTTTGGGCAGAAGGGGGCAAGGTGGTGTTGTCTATTATGCACTTCCCCTTTTATTTTGCAACTGCTGCCCCTCCATTATGCCAACTACCAAGTTACCAGGAACATCAGGAAACAATTAGCCTAGGGTTTGCAAAATGGTAGCCGTAATAATTCATATATTCAACAAATAATCAACATGCACGTATAATAGATCAAATATCAAGTCATTAATTAACTCCCAATTCACAATACATCAAATTGATTAGCATGAAACATCAATATATATGCGAGAAAAATAGGATAATAAAAATTATCAAATTAGGGGAATTAATTGTAAGGTTCAGCAAGAATTAATTGTAAAAAAAAAAAATTCAAACAAAAATGAAGCAAGAAAATCATGAAAATTATTTTAAATAATTCAATACAACGTGTCAATAATCATTAATTCATGTGATTACAAACATCAGAATTATTGATTCTAAACAATTCCTATTAACATGAATTCTAGGGTTCATCAAGAATTTTTTAAAAAAAAAAATCAGAAAATTTAAACAAACATAGAACCTTTGATATCAATTCAAGTATAGTATATGCAATTCAATAGTGAATTTAATTTCAATAATTATCAAATAATTATTAATTTAATAATCCTAGAATTCATGCGTTCTAGGGTTTGAATCAATAAATAAAATAAATTTGGAATTTAGAAAACTTACTTCGTTGAATTGATCCTTCTCTTGAATAATCACCAATTTGGAGACGATCGTGCTGATAACGTGTTCTGAAGGAAATTTGGTAGAGGAGGATTGCAGAGAGAATATGGAGAGGCAGGGAGATGGAAATATTACGTCTGATTTATTATGAGATCATTCGGGGTTACAAAGATAATTATCCCTTATATAAGGAGGGATAATTAATGAATACAAAAGGACAAAACTACCCCTAGTACTTATTATATAAATAGACATAACTATTTAACTATTTACAACACTTTTATATTTTTCACTACTTTAGTTGATTATGCAGTATGCAAGGATATCAAGGGAATAACTTGGGTTGAAAACAGTAAGTCAACAAATGTTGAAGCATCATACACAAGACTAATGGTCTAAAGAGACAGAAGTCTGTGATTCTACTCGGGGACCTTGCAAAGGTTACTATTTATCCTTACTGCTAAACGCTACTTTAATCTTCATAATTGCTCGTTTTCCTTTGCTCATAATTACTTAGGTGCCTTTTAGTTATCAAAAGACAGGAAGTGAAACCAAAAACAAAAAACAAATGGTTATTGTATGGGCGCTATATTAAGTTGTTTTCATTTTCAAGATTTTTTTTCTGCATTCTCCTAGAAAATACTCCTTTAAGAAAACATTGGATATTTCAAAATGGTTAGTGCATGTTATTGGTGCTCCACGATTGGTATGAATTCAATAACTCGACTGTCACTTAAAATTGAACTTTTTGGCAATATGAAATTGAATTTGACAATACCCTCTCAGTTGCATGTCATGTTATTCTTCTCATATTATGTGGAAATTCTACCACACGGTAGTGGACTAAGTGCCTCATGGGTTTAGGAGCATTGTGACCGTTGGATTGAGATGGGCGTAATCTAACGGCCCTCGGAAAAGGAAAAAAAGGTTTGCAAAAGAGAATGTAAAAGGCAAGGTGAAAACCTGGAGAAGAGGTGAGCAGGTGGGGCGGGAAGGGGAAGAGGTAATATCATAAACCAAAAATCGAGAGAAGAATGGGCTCCGGAGAAGAAGATCGACTTGGTGAGATGAAAATAACGAAGAGGGAAATTGAAGGTGGTAAGGAACCGGTTCGAAACTTTTCATTGAAGATGCAGAAGAAGTAAAGGTAAGGAGAAGTTGAAGGTGGGAAGGAAGAGTTGGTGGTGAGAGAAAGAGTACGAAGTATGAGGAAGAAAGATAGTGTGTTATAGCTCAAAAATTCATCATTTCATATCAAGGGAGCTTACCCCGTAAACAGTGGTTCTGGGTTTTGGTCGTTGGCTTCAGATTGCTTGGCTTCTACAAAGATATTTGCGGAGTAATTGGGGTTGCAGTGAGATGAGTAAGTTATTGGTATGGCTCCGGATCTCTAAAACTTCTCTTATCAATGTTCCTCCTTATTTGTATGGTTTCAACTTGTTAATCTCTCTGATATCAATTGACAGGTTTATGAGTAAGCTATTTGAAGAACTTTGCACATTATTGCTACATTTGTGAAATTTACTTTTGATTTCGGTGGTAGTTTGATATTTAGCTCACTCTTTAGCCTTTATTTATTTCTAAAAAGCATAATTTAATTTGGATTATGTTGAGCATTTTGGGATATTTGATGCAGTGAAAACATGAAAATGAGTTGAGAAGTCGATCTTCTTTTTACTTTGAGTGATTTGCGGTGTTGATTCCCAATGGTCACTAAGGTCTGAATAAATGCAAGGTAAAACTCTGTTTTGTTATTTACAAATGGCATATCATTACATTACATCATGTCCCCATGTTTGATTTACCTGATTAGATGTTTGTTCCCATTTGTCCTGATTTTTCGCATGCTTATATAAAACTGATCTGTGGATGCATTGGTAAGATTTAAGGTCTATAGGATCTAGCTATCTGGTTGAGTTATTTGTGCTACCTTAGGAATGACCATAAGTGAAATGGAGCTGCTTTGTTTGAAGGACTATGACTGAAGGTACTCCCTGTGGTTTTGATATTCAGGAGGTGGGAGTGTAGCTACTAATGAAGCTCAACTTCCTACACAGAATAGGGGAACGGGGTGCTCAGTTGAAGAATGTGCGACATCAAAATTGTTGTATGAGGGTAAGAAATATGTGGACTTGACTGAGGGAGATGTTGTGGGAGGTTATTTCAACAGTGTAGAGGATGCAGACCAGTTTTATAAAAGATATGCAAATGTAATTGGCTTTAGCATCAGAAAGGATGCATTAACACGACAAATAGGTGGAGAAATTCAAAGGAGAAGATGGGTTTGTGGGAAAGAGGGGAGAAGGCTGGCTAAATGGAAGAATAAACAGATAGGGTGAAGAACCAGAGAGGCGAAACTATATGTGGATACCAAGCTAGTTTTACGATAGTATATGAGGAGAAGAAGGAAAAATATATAGTCACTTAATTTCGCACTCATCACTCTCATATGTTGGCAAACGCAACTGAAGCTGGCATGTTGGTATCACACCGAGAAGTATCTAAAGGGGACGTAAGTTTTGCAATGTCATTGCGGAAGGCATCAGTTTGGACTTGTCAAACATACGAGTATATGGTTGGAGAAGCAGGTAGTTATAATGAAGTTGGATTTACGTTGAAGGACTTATACAACAAAATGGATGCATTCCGAAGAGGAATTTTAGTAGATGGCGATTCAGAAGTAGCATTAGCATACATGAATGCGAAAGGAGCTACTGACCCCGTTTTTTTTTTTTTGCAAATTTATGGTTGATGAAGAGAACCATTTAGCAAATATGTTGTGGAGGGAGTCTGCATCGTTAGAAGATTATTCAAGGTTTGGGGATGTAGTTATGTTTGACAACACGTACAAGACCAACATGTATGAGAAGACATTGGTGTTGTTGGTTGGCATGAACAATCATCGTATGAATGTGATATTTGCGTCAACATTTGTGGTTAATGAAACCATTGAGACATATAATTGGGTTTTGAGGACCTTTTTGGAGTCCATGAAGAGCAAAAGACCAGTTTCTGTTGTGACGGACAATGATGAAGCAATGGGGAAGAATGTTAAAGAAATGATGAAGAATACCGGATTATTTAGTGCCTTCAAAGTTTAATTGCATGAGCCATTGACGACTGAGGAGTTTGAAGTAGAGTGGAAAAGAATGTGTGAAAGAATCACTGGTGATGGGAAGCTATATGAGTACATGGAGGGGTTGTATGAAAAGCGAGAAAGGTGGGCTGAATGCTATTTTCGAGGGCATTTTATGGGAGCAACAACAAGCACACGACGATGTGAAAGAATGAATAGGTTATGAAGGACTACTTGAATAGGAGTTTTTTGAGGTTATTTGAATGCATCCCACAATTAGATCGTTCGCTACTCCGAGTTAGAAACAATGCTGCAATGGTCAATTTTAAAAATATGAATTGTGCACCTGTTCTAACAACTCATCTGAGGCAGTTGGAGAAACAAGCCAATTTTGTAACGACCCATCCCGAATTATAGGATTAGATTAGTGACTAATCATGATTAGTGAGGCTAATCCGTGATTAGTTGGGCGAAATCGGACAACGATGCGAAATGACCGTTTTGCCCCTAGTCGTGGTAAAATGTTGACTTTTTGTTCGGCGGTCAAACGGACTTTGACCGATGATCGTGACGTAATTTGTGACGTCACGAGTTCATAGACAGGTGGCACGTTCAATTCCGACGTTCGAGGAGGAAGTTATGACTTTCGGAAGTTTAGGGGCATTTTGGTAATTATGGTTAAAAGGGGTCAAATGTTGCCTTTTGGACCAGAAGGTCCGATGGCCGAGGGCTGCGGACTTTACGTAGATCGGGACGATACGAATCCATAGATAGGCGGCACGCTGAAATCGGACTACGAACGGGGAAGTTATAGGTTACGGAAGTTCGATTTCGCTATGCGCGCATTACGAGGCGAGAACACTTGACTTATTCTGATTGGGCCAGATATTTTCAGTGGGTCCCATGGATTAGTGATAAGTGTCACTCATCCCATTGGTCCAAACCCCTAAAATCTAGATCTCACTTAATTAAATAATATTATATTTATTATTTTATAATTAATCTTTTCTAACAATCAATCTTAGCCCTCCATCTAACATAATCTCTCAAATCCTAGCCATCCATTTAATCATCTCTCTCATCCCATCAGATATCACCATTCCTTCTTTGTCCTTCCTAAAACCCGAAACCCCCCATATTTCATACTTCTCCATTTTCTTCATTTTCAAACACAACCCAACACCCATATGACTGTGTTACAATGAACATGACTGTGAGGGAGTGATGAGGGACTGAAGACTGAGAGGCTGGACGGTGGCTCATGGTGGTGGCCACGGCGGAGTGAACCCGTGAGGTAAGGAAATATTCAAAATTCCTAAATTCGGTTTTGTTGCTTTTTGTTAAGTTCCGAGGATTGGGTAAGGTTTCTGGGGACCCTAGGAGGTTAATGAGATTAGTTTTGGGGCTTGGGATAGGCGGAAATGGCCGTGAACGGCGGGGGGAAAATCCGGCCGCCATTAACGACGGATGAAGGTATGGGTTTGAATGGTTTTTCTGTTTTCAATTAATTAGAAAGATAGGGTTTGATGTTAGGATTATATTAGAATTAAAAAGGAACGAAATGGAGTAGAAATCGACGGTTTTGAAGGTTGAACCGGTCGAGCCGGTCCGGTCTGGTTCGAACCAGTCGAACCCGGTTCGACCAAGGAAGGGGATGATGAATAGTACCCGACGCGTGGGCTCACGCGCAAGGACTATCCAGGGTACGTGGGGGCGCGTGATAGGTCCAATGGGAAAGTGTTCAACATGTGAAACACTCTATTCGATGTAACGAACATTTTGGGACTAGTTTCGTGTCGATCGGACACCATTTCGATAATGTTCTGGGCATTGGAAGGTTTCGGATCGGGATTAAAAATAGTTAAAAATTCTGGAAAATTATGGGGCTTTGGTAGGAGATTAATAAGGTAGCTAGTAACCTTCTACTATGAATTGGATAGGTTCAGGAGTCCCGGTGATGGTGATTGGCTCAGGAAAGCCGTATCGCACGCAAATCGAGGCGGCAGCTCGGACGGTCTGTGAGTGGACCTTGGTTTTCTAAATTTGTGTATGCATAAATGTTTATTATATGTTTTATTACATGTTTGATGATGCCATGGGTGCATTTGTATGTGGTTACGTATAAGCACGTATTTCGAGGTTTTGGCCTTACACGGTGCTTATACGGGTATGTATTTCTTTAATGGTTTAAATGATTTGGATTTGGATTTCCAAAAGGATAAACTCGAGTATGAGACCCATTTGGTTTTGTATCGGGCATATGACCCTATTGATGACCTATGGGTCCGAGTCGTGGTCGCGGCAGATGCTTGGCACACAGCGACGGACGACGTGACGCTCGCCTCCGGATTAGGATATGTTCCTTCCGGAGAAGTCACGATGCACGATTCCTTGTCGGGTAGCCTGGGGAGGCTCGACATCAGAGTGCTGACGGTTCAGGATAGCGATCAGTGATGAGTGCACCATGATCTTGTGGTGGTCTCGTCGGTTGATTCGTTCACGGCGACATACCAGGATTGAGGGCGGTCCTGGATGGATGGTTGCACGCATCACTACGATCGGAGTCGTGATTGACCCTGAGATATCGGGCAGGATGCCCAGCTGATGTCATATGTTCGGGCACGAGACCCAGCTTTTTAACATTGATGATTTCGGGTCAGGGACCCTACATGGATTTCCGGGTTCATGACGGTTTATGGGAACCAGCATGAACCTTTGTCAGGTCATTGTGGTACATGACGGTTTATGGGAACCGGGTATGGAATGGATGTTATGGATCATGAAGGTTCAGGGGAACCGGGCCTGAATGTTTATGTTATGTATATATATGTTCATATACCTTCCTTTACTTGTTCTATTATCTCCTCCGGGGAGGGTCGTTGGCCTGGGTGGACACCGGAGTAGTCACGGAGCACCGACTGAGTGGGAGTTGCCCCCGTTGGGTTCCTTACTCTCAGGAAGGCTGGTTACTATAACATCGGGTAGGGTCAGTGGTCTGCGGACATTGACTTTGACTTTGAGAAGACTCGGATTGAAACCCGGGTCGCACGCGCGTAGCTTTGGAAACCGTGACAGGATTGGTTGTGTGAATTATATGTGTATATGATATAGATACGATATATGTGATATGTGATGTGTGGTTACACAGGATTTGAACAGTGGCTCGTGTACTTGGTTTCTTTAAGGTTTGGGCTGACTCCCACACGGTTTTGGGCAGTGGCCCGTATGGTTGTTTCTTTATCGATTCTTTCGATTATGGTTTTGCGCTTAGTTCCCACATATGGTTTCTTTGGTTAAATGGGGTTTCGAATGCATGCATGTTTTTTAGTGAATGGTACAAATGTCTTTATGTAAAATGTTTTTATAAACTGGTTATTTTGTCCACTCACAGCTTTTAATGTTTTAACTGCCCTTCAGGTTGACATCGGATGTGGACTGTAGCAGAGACCGAGATATCACATACCTCCTCCGGATCCTGGCGTACTCGGATAGCCCGGGAGGGCAAAGGTCAGAAATATCCCTTGTCTGAAACTTCGTGTCTGACGGGAGCAAGGTCATCCCGCGTTAATCCCGGGGGGATTGGGATGGGTCCTGTCAACGTGGTATCAGAGCGAGGCCTGCTTATCGGAGCTCAATTAGCTCATATCAGAGCGGGGTTGTCTCTATTCGAGCAACCGTGTAGCTCTTGGAGTAGTACGCAGGTCGAGGATATGATATCTCAAGGGGCTACAGTTCGTTATCAACCTGATAGTGGGATGCCGATACGATAGTTAGTAGGACTGTATCGTGGAATTTCTTGGTTCGGCACTTGATGCCGGGGTTGCCATAGTTCTGTCGTGGATGACAGTGTGGGACCCTACGGAAGGGATGACGTAACGGTACGTTAACGTTTTGATAGTGTGACGATTAGTTGGGATCACCTTTAACGATGTCGTGGGATCGATTTGACGACAGTTTGATGTAGTGACCATCCGATGATCGGATTTGGTTGAGTTAGATGGATTAACTGCAGTCGGCAGTTAGCACTCGGTTTCGTGGAGCCCTAGTTGGATTGACTGTAGGATTGGGTTGACGTCTTTGCGATGTCGAGACCGCGGGGTCGGTCAGATTGTGGAACCCTACCTTTGGAGTATAGTTCGGAAATGTGAGTTGGCGAGTGGTTAGACTCTGACGACTTCTCGAAGTCAAGACCGACGGTCATGTTCGATCTGGTCATGTCAGGTCTAGTCATGTCAGCTTGTGTTGGGACTGCACTCCGCAGTCGAGGTTATAGTGGTCGGTTAGACCTAGTTGGTTGTCGTACTACCATAGTTGTGATGGATTATTGGTGCAACTAAGGCCATGGATGACCTGGTAGACGACATTGGTTTTGTCGAGTTACGACTGGTTAGAGTTCGGTTGGACAGGTTACCAGGGTTGGTGCTT
This sequence comes from Prinsepia uniflora, assembly GCA_032719365.1. Lineage (NCBI taxonomy): Eukaryota > Viridiplantae > Streptophyta > Magnoliopsida > Rosales > Rosaceae > Prinsepia > Prinsepia uniflora. Next base: position 56,443,866 of record CM064868.1, on the reverse strand, counting down.
GTCGATGGAATCCCGGAGTGGGATACAGAGTAGTTGGTACGGGCGATTGATTCTGTTGGATGCGGAGTCTAGATCTCGATGTCTGGTAATTAGGTCTGCACAAGTCTGTGGCAGGCACTACTACCGAGAGTGGTTGTAGTTACGGTTGTTGGGAATCAGGGATGTTCAGGGGACGTTTCCTTTTCTCGTATGCGTTGTCAAGGTGACTGTACCCAGAGTTGTTGAGTACGAGGGAGGTAGAGTTTCTCCAATTCGAGCAGAGGTACGGGATCGTCGCTTGGTATGAGCGGAGATCCAGAGTTGTCAGATTCGCACACTTTGTGCTGATGCTGACAGGTGATGATACGGGTACTGGTGCTGGTGCTGGTGTCGGTGATTGCGATGATATTGAGTCACATCTGTCGAGATGGGCATATGTTCGGTATCTGTGGTCTGGCAGTGGATCACGGATAGAGTTAAATTGGTAATGGACACGTGGTTGATGTCTGAGTATGTTGTTTCCAACATGGTTGAACTTCAGAATCGCGAGAGGTTGCGATTGAGGTGACGAGTGGAATGCAGGTTTTTCGCATTGGTAATCGATATTCAAAGTCGTTTTGGGTGACTTCTCAGGTTCTACCATGATTGATGATGGTAGATGATGTTGATGATGTAGATGTTGTTGGTTGCCACTAGTACACCGATCGTGTATTGGTTGGTGGACCATGATTTGTCTTGGGTCATCAAGTGGAGTGAGTATATCGAAGCTAGGTGACTGAGATTCCTCATTCTCTACTTGGTGGCAGACGATGTCAGGTTACATGATGTGGTGAGTGCAACGAGTGTTGTTTGCATTCACATAGGATGGATTTTGATGTCATTGTATTCGATCATCCGTGGTTTTTCCTTGGTGGAATGACAAGGATCGATACGAAATGATTGGGGAGAACCCACAGTCTCGGCATGTCTCGTCGTTGACTAATCTATTTAGATGTGGGATTTGGTTGAGGACTTTGGGCGTTGTGATGATTCTCGATCGTGACGTTCATGGTCGAGTGACGTAGTGATGGATCTGGATCGTGATCTTGATGATCCAGATAGATGAAGAGTTTATTACTCTTACTTGGATGTTTGAGTTAAGGATGTTGGGACTGAACTTCTTTTCGAAGTGAATTCCGTATGGTATATTACACAGGTGAGTAAGTGTCCGACGAGGTCGGATTTTGTCAGCCTAGATGTGTTGATATTGGGATAGGCTTCCCTATGAAGTCAATCGAATGTATTGAGCAGGTAACCGAAAGGTTCAGTTTTGGTATGTCTCGGTAGACGTGAACGAAATTTCGAGTTTTGGAATCAGATTTCTGGATGACGATTCAGGATTTGGTTTTGGAACTTGAAAGTGGATTTCTGGATTTGGGGTTTAGAATCGGATTCTGGGTGACGATTCAGGATTTGAATCTGGAGCTTGACAGTGGATTTCCTTTTATAGATTTGGATTCGGAATGGTTATTCCAACTGCTAGCTTACGGAATGACAATTTCGGATTCGAATTTGGAAATGGTTATGGATACGATTTATGGGTCTGGATTCGGGATTTCTTATGAAATTGCGGATTCAGATTCGGATTTGGAAATAGATGATGGGTTGGAGTTTCGTTTTGTCTAATGCTAGATTGGACAAGTGAACTCCATAATTGGAACATGTTTGGTTACGACCTAGGTGGTCGTGTTGTTGTTGTTATTGTCGTCGTCGTTATTGTTGTGGTAGGTTGGTCGATGGACGTATGTACCTTGTACGTAGTTCGAGGTACGATACCGGGCAAACTTGTCGTGCCTGGTGATGGTATATAGGTTATACCGTGGGTATGTTGGTGAGCGTATTGGTAGTCAGCTTAGTTCCGATACCATTGGATTAGTTGAGGACGTGAACTGGACATTGGATACTGTGCACTAGGTCATGGTATTTTTGATGGGTCTAGTTACACACAGGTCGAGTTAGATGTTGGTAAATGTATACTCAAGTTGAGTAAAATGGTGGTTAGTGTAACCACAAGTGGTATAGTGTCAGTTTTCGACTGGCGACTATCATGCGGTGACAGTTTGTCGAAGGTGTCGGCGTGGATCGGTTAGTGAAATTCGATGACTCCTAGTGGGAGCAGACGTCGGGATAGTTAGTGTTTGAGCAAAGAACCGTCTAGTTGTTGTGTTAGCGAAATGGTAGGTCTGACAAGTAGTTAGCTCGTAGGATACTTGGGCTACTCTGATACTGATAAGTGGTGTCAGTTTGGAATGTGTGATTTCTGTAATTCGACGTGGTCGAATGTAATCGATGCGACGTGAGTGTTAGTGGTACGTCTAGTTGCAGACGAGTAAGTGTTGTTTTGGCTAGTGGGTGTACTAGTGTACACGTGTTTCGAGGTCGATTCTACTTTCCACGATGTGGTTGTGGAATCAGGATAGTTGGAATTTTGAGAACGAAACTAATTAAGGAGGGAAGAACGGTTAGAATTAGGTCGGTTGGAATTTCGAGGACGAAATTAATTAAGGAGGGAAGGTTGTAACGACCCGTCCTGAATTCCAAGATTAGATTAGTGACTAATCACGATTAGTGAGGTAAATCTGTGATTATTTGAGCGAAATCGGACGAACGATGCGAAATGACCGTTTTACCCCTAGTCGTGGCAAAATGTTGACTTTTCGTTAGGCCGGTCAAACGGACTTTAACTGATGACCGTGACGTAGTTCGTGTCGTCACGAGTTCATAGACAGGTGGCACGTTCAATTCCGACGTTCGAGGAGGAAGTTATGACGTTCGGAAGTTTAGGGGCATTTTGGTAATTATGGTTAAAATGGGTCAAATATTGACTTTTGGACCAGAAGGTCCGATGGCCGAGGGTCAAGGACTGTTACGTAGATCGGGACGATACAAATCCATAGATAGGCGGCACGCTGAAATCGGACTTCGAACGGGGAATTTATAGGTCACGGAAGTTCGATTTCGCTATGCGCCCATTACGAGGCGAGAACACTTGGCTTATTCTGATTGGCCCAGATATTTTCAGTGGGTCCCATAGATGAGTGACAAGTGTCACTCATCTCATTGGTCCAAACCCCTAAAATGTGGATCTCACTTAATTAAATAATATTATATTTATTATGTTATAATTAATCTTTTCTAACAATCAATCCTTGCCCTCCATCTAACATAATCTCTCAAATCCTAGCCATCCATTTAATCATCTCTCTCATCCCATCAGATATCACCATTCCTTCTTTGTTCTTCCTAAAACCCGAAACCCCCCCCCCCCCCCCCCCCCCCCAATATTTCATACTTCTCCATTTTCTTCATTTTCAAACACAACCCAACACCCATGTGACTGTGTTACAATGAACATGACTGTGAGGGAGTGATAAGGGACTGAGGATTGAGAGGCTGGACGGTGGCTCATGGTGGTGGCCACGGCGGAGTGAACCCGTGAGGTAAGGAAATATTCAAAATTCCTAAATTCGGTTTTGTTGCTTTTTGTTATGTTCTGAGGATTGGGTAAGGTTTTTGGGGACCCTAGGAGGTTAATGGGATTAGTTTTGGGGTTTGGGATGGGCGGAAATGGCCGTGAACGGAGGGGGAAAATCCGGCCGCCATTAACGACGGATGAAGGTATGGGTTTGAATGGTTTTTCGATTTTTAATTAGTTAGAAAGATATTGTTTGATGTTATGATTATATTAGAATTAAAAAGGAACGAAATGGAGTAGAAATGGACGGTTTTGAAGGTAGAACCGGTCGAGCCGGTCCGGTCCGGTTCGAACCAGTCGAACCCGGTTCGACCAAGGAAGGGGATGATGAATAGTACTCGACGCGTGGGCTCACGCGCAGGGACTATCCAGGGTGCGTGGGGGCGCGTGATAGGTCCAACTATGACAGTGTTCAACATGTGAAACACTCTATTCGATGTAACGAACATTTTGGGACTGGTTTCGTGTCGATCGGACACCGTCTTGATAATGTTCGGGGCATCAAAAGGTTTCGGCTCTGGATTAAAAATAGTTAAAAATTCTGGAAACTTACGGGGCTTTAGTAGGAGGTTAATAAGGTAGTTAGTAACCTTCTATTACGATTTGGACAAGTTCGGGAGTCCCGGTGATGGTGATTGGCTCGGGAAAGCCGTATAGCACGCAAATTGAGGCGGCACCTCGGACGGTCTGTGAGTGGACCTTGGTTTTCTAAATTGGTGCATGCATAAATGTTTATTATATGTTTTATTACATGTTTGATGATTCCATCGGTGCATTTGTATGTGGTTAATTTTAAGCACGTATTTCGAGGTTTCGGCCTTACACGGTGCTTATACGGGTCTGTATTTCTTTAATGGTTTAAATGAATTGGATTTGGATTTCCAAAAGGATAAACTCGGGTATGAGACCCATTTGGTTTTGTCTCGGGCATATGACCCTATTGATGACCTACGGGTCCGAGTCGTGGTCGCGGCAGATGCTTGGTGCACCGCGACGGACGACGTGACGCTCGCCTCCGGATTAGGATATGTTCCTTCCGGAGAGGTCACGATGCACGATTCGTTGTCGGGTATCCTGGGGAAGCTCGACTTCGGAGTGCTGACGGTTCAGGATAGCGATCGGTGATGAGTGCACCATGATTATGTGGTGGTTGCATCGGTTGATTCATTCACAGCGACATACTAGGATTGAGGGCGGTCCTGGATGGATGGTTGCACGCATCACTACGATCGGAGTCGTGACTGACCCTGAGATATCGGGCAGGATGCCCAGCTGATGTCATATTTTCGGGCACGAGACCCAGCTGTTTTACATTGATGATTTGGGGTCAGGGACCCTACATGGATTTCCGGGTTCATGACGGTTTATGGGAACCAACATGAACCTTTGTCACGTCATTGTGGTACGTGACGGTTTATGGGAACCGGGCATGGAATGGATGTTATGGATCATGACGGTTCAGGGGAACCGGGCCTGAATGTTTATGTTATGTATATATATGTTCATATAACTTCCTTTACTTGTTCTATTATCTCCTCCGGGGAGGTTCGTTGGCCTGGGTGGACCCCGGAGTAGTCACGGAGCACCGACTGAGTGGGAGTTTCCCCCGTTGGGTTCCTTACTCTCAGGAAGGCTGGTTACTATAACCTCGGGTAGGGTCAGTGGTCTGCGAACATTAACTTTGACTTTGAGAAGACTCAGATTGAGACTCGGGTAGCACGCGCGTAGCTTTGGAAACCGTGACAGGATTGTTTGTGTGAATTATATGTGTATATGATATAGATATGATATATGTGATATGTGATGTGTGGTTACACAGGATTTGAGCAGTGGCTCGTGTACTTGGTTTCTTTAAGGTTTGGGCTGAGTCCCACATGGTTTTGGGCAGTGGCCCATATGGTTGTTTCTTTATCGATTCTTTCGATTATGGTTTTGGGCTTAGTTCCCACATATGGTTTCTTTGGTTAAACGGGTTTCGAATGCATGCATGCTGTTTAGTGAAGGGTACAAATGTCTTTATGTAAAATGTTTTTGCAAACTGGTTATTTTGTCCACTCACAGCTTTTAATGTTTTAACTGCCCTTCAAGTTGACATCGGATGTGGACTGTAGCAGAGACCGAGATATCACATACCTCCTCCGAATCCTGGCGTACTCTGATAGCCCGGGAGGGCAAAGGTCAGAAATATCCCTTGTCTGACACTTCGTGTCAGACAGGAGCAGGGTCATCCCGCGTTAATCCCGGGGGGATTGGGATGGGTCCTGTCAAATTTACTATACACATAGACAGTATTTTATCGTGTTAGAACCCAACTGGAGAAGGTAGTTGCCCTGAACCAGAATGATCGTGTACAGATTCCGGGGAGCAGCTAATATGACATTTCAATGTATGGTGAGGAAGGTAAGACATGGACTGTGTGGCACCACACATTTGATGGTGAGATGATGAGTTGCAATTGCAAATTGTTGGAATGTGAAGGCATTCCCTGTTGCTATATATTTTTTCTTTTGAAATGGGAATGAATTTAAAAGTTACCAGAGTATCTTATTTTGAAGAAATGGACAAAGAATGGTAGAGTAAATGGTAAGTGTGAAGATGAAGGAGGCCATACAGGACAAAAGAATGTTGAAGTTTCAAGACATGGTTTCCTAACTAGTTATTTCAACAAACTTAGGTATTATGGTGGGAAAAGTGAAGCAACGTATAATGTAATTATGGAAGAGGTAGGGAAGTTGTGTTGTAGGGCTGAAGTGTTGTACAATGAACAAGAGGAGGAAAGCATGCGTAGTGCTCATATGCATGATAAGATTATCAAAGATCCAGAAGTTGTGAAGAGTAAAGGCAAACACACAAAGTTTGGAGACGAAGGTGGGAGTAAGAAAGGAAGGAAATCTAGTAAGAGTAGTCGTCATTGTAGTTATTGTAATGCGTATGGGCACAATAAAAGTACTTGTGGATCGCGATTGGCAAAGTTTGCAAATCCCGTGGTAGTGAATGATGAGAATGAATTCGATTATGATTCAAAGACAAGAAGTTAAGTTGAAGTGAATTTTTGGGTAGAATGTCAGGTTAGTCTTTTGGGTAAAAGTCTATGAAAAATGGCTAATTGAAAGTTTAGAAGGAGGTAGATTTTAGTAGGAAGCAAATTGTATTTTCAAACTTTACTCTACTCACCAATGAATTTATGCAAGTTTGAGATATGCAATGTACAATGTTGTTTTTAGTTTGTGGAGCTTAACTGTGATAAATTCTTATAACTAGAACAAATAAAAAGTAAGTTGATAAAACCTCTTAAGTTGTCTCTCTGTGAAGTGTCTCTATTTGTCTTGTGTATTTTCAGGTCTCTTCTCCTAGTTTTAATTGACATTTTCTTGAAATTGGTTCATACATTCTGTTGAATTTACCATCTTTGAGAGTTTCTAAGGTGCAAAGAAAATTTGGGGCAATGTTTATGCGGATGCATCATAATCCTTCGCTTAGGCCATAATCTCAATTGTCGTAGGGTTGTTAAAACGTATATCACTGTATAACATCAATGTTGGTTTTGTGTTCCTTCAATTTACTCTGCTTGTTGATTATGTTGCTTGATATTGACTTACATTAAGTTACCTATTCGGGAGTGTTATCGACATATAATTTTTTTAAGGCCAATCTTGCTTTTAAGGTGTTGTTCATGTTTGGTAATTAAGCTTATGAACTGAATGTAGGTCGTTCGAATTAACAAAGTCTTTAGAAACTGATTTGTCAGGATCGGTCCCAAATCCCCCGGGATTAACGTGGGACCCGCCTGATCCCGTATGACACGAAGTGTCAGACCAAGGAAAATTCCATTTCTAGCCCTCGTCGGGGCTATCAGAGTGCGTCATGATCGTAGAAGGAGGGGAGTTATGTCTCGTCTCTGCTAGGGCCCACATCCGTGATCAACCTGAAGGGCATTAAAACACGAAAACTGTGAGTGGACAATTTAAACATTTCATTTAAAAAAAAAACCTTTTCATATAAAAACTTTTATGCCCTTCATAAAAACATATGCATGCATTCCAAAAATCATTTAGCAAAACATTCATAATACTATTTGTCAAACATCTCAAAATCATTCAAGGGTTCATGCTCGGCCCCCATAAACCGTCATGACCCATAAAAATCTTTCTGAGGGTTCATGCCAGTTCCCATAAACCTTCAAGAACCAAAAATCCATTTGGATCCTTGACCCGAAATCACAATCTAAAACATGGAATACAAAAATCAAAACAATAGGGACTCAGCCCAATTCACATCACGTGGGTCTCAGCCCAAAACCATTCTCAAAACATCGAATACGGGGTCTCGCCCCAGATCACTTTCTGAAACATAACATGGAATACGGGGTCTCCGCCCCCAAATCACTTTCTGAATTATAAAACACAGGGCCACCACCCTAAAACCACTTTCCTGTAATCTCATACGTACTCGTACGTATAACCCATCCTAGGCACTTCCGGAGAAGATGCCAACTCGGGGCACACAGCCCCTAGGGAACACATCCCCTAGGGAACACATCCCCGAAATAGTCACGATATCAATCATCTCTATCTAGTGTGCACACTACTCGGGGTCTCACTCCGAGTCTTCTCCCAGAAATCTCCATATGGGAGGCTCAATCACTGGATCTAGTCCGAGCTCTCTCTCTGGATCTAGTCCACATATCTCACCGGAATCTGGTCCGGGACCACAACATAAGTAACCTCCACTCGTGGAACGGGATCCCTATGGGGATACCCATTCTGGTCTGTGGATCGTGACTCTACAGGTCGACGCTGGAGGAGACCATATAAACATATGGAGGGTTTCAATCATCATTTTCAAATACTTTCTTTTCTTTCTTTCTCAAATCACTTTGCAATTGGGTCTCATACCCGAATCATCATAATACGATTCTGCGAATCCGGTTCAAATCACTTTCACAGGCCTCGGCCTAAATCCTCAGTTCAACAGGGTCTCATGCCCGAATTCTCATTACATAAATCGAACTGGGACTCAAGCCCGATTTCACAATCAACAGGGCCCTCAGGCCCGATATCATCAATCAACGGGGCATCAAGCCCGATAGTACTACTAACTGGGCCTCAAACCCGAATCGTCAATCAAATGGACCCTCGGTCCGATCGTATAGCTCAAATGGACGTCCGATTCCTCGTCAAATCAAATGGACTCCAAGTACGAGAGTTCATAAATCAAATGGGTCTCACGCCCGATTTCATGTTCCTAAATCCGAAATCCATTTATTAAACCCTCGTTGAAAACCTAGAACGTATATGCATCGTATAAAATCAGAAATCTCAAAATACGTGCAAATACGTAAATCGTAGGCTACCACAAACAAATGCACTCATGGAATCCCAAAACATATATTAAAACAATTATAAACATTTATGCATGCATCGAATTCGAAAGAAAGGTCCACTCACAGACTCTCCGAAGCTGCGCCTCGATACGCGTGCCATAACCGTATCCCGGGGTCAAACGTCACCTCTGGGATTCCCGAACCTGTCCAAATTCATTTAGAGGGTTATTAATAGCCTCATTAACCTCTCAATGAAGTCCCATAATTTTCCCGAACTTTTAACTATTTTTAAACTGATCCTAAACATTCGGACAACCCTAAACCTATCCAAACAATGTCTGATTGACGCGCGACCAGTTCCAAAATGTTCGTTACATCGAATAGAAGATTTCATATGTTGAACACTTCTCCAAATTACTGTTCACACGCCTTCATGCGCCCCAAGAAGGCTCAGAATACTATTCATCATCTTCATGCTCCAGCCGGTTCACCTGGTTTGGTCGGTCCAACTGGACCAGCGTGACCGGTTCTGTGTTCTAGACTCCCCATTTTTCATCCTACTTCTTCCTTTTTGATTCCTTTCTTCCTATTTTCAAGTTTTCTATCCATTCCAATCCTTAAACGCAGCCGAAAACGTCTAAATCCCTTGGTTTGATTTTGAACCAAACGGTTCAAGTTTCCCAAAACCTCCCATGGCTTCCAAAACCGTCCAACCACCACAAAAACCTTCTTAATATCTTCCTAAAAAGCTAAAAACCACTTCCTAATCACCCAAAACAGCCGATAATGCAAGAATCGAATATATCGGAAAAATGGGCCTAACCGTGAAACAGGTTCGGGTTCAAGGCTCCACCGCCGTGCATGGCGGCCCAGCCACCATCCTCTACTTCCTCAGCCTCTCTCTCACTCTCTGGGTCTCAGTTATGATCACAGGGTTGGAGGGTTGGATTGGGGAGAATGGTTTGATCGGTTTTGTTTGGGAACAAAGAAAACAATCGATGAAAAAATGCAAGGGAAGGAGATGCATGTATGTAATCATGCTGGGCAATGGATGAGTGACACTTGTCACTCATCCATTGGGCTAGAAGAAAAATATCTGGGCCCACTTAAGTCCAAAAGTAACCTGTTTCGTAATTCGTGCAATAGTACTTTCGTACTTCCGTGAATCGTAACTTCTCCGTCGAACGTCGAAATTCGACGTACCGCCTGTCTACAAATTTGTATCGTCTCGATCTACATAATGGCCTTTGGCCCTCGACCATCGGACCTCTCGGTCAAAAAGTCAACTTTTTCCCAAATTACCAAAATGCCCTTGAACTTCTGAACGTCATAACTTCCTTCTCGAATGTCAGAATCGAGCGTGCCACCTGTCTATGAACTCGTGGCGTCACGAACTACGTCACGGTCATCGACCAAAGTCCATTTGACCGCTGAATGAAAAGTCAACAATTCGCCCATTCTAAGGGGAAAATCGTCATTTTGCCTGAACGTCCGCTAATCCTCGTCTAATCTCCGATTAATCTCGCTAATCCGTAATTAATCCTTAATTAATCCTGCAAATTCGGGACGGGTCGTCACATGATTGCTGCAGATCATAGGGTGAATTTCTTGTTTGAGTTTGTGATCAATTATGACATGAGACCTCTCATGTCATAATGATAATTTGGTGGTCCTTGGTTCTTATACAGTCTCAATTTTTTAGTCTATATAGTCATTGTTTGAATGTAGTTCTAGCAAAGGGTCCAAACCAAACCAAGAGCCATGCACTCGATAAAAATTGGTTTTAGATTTTTTTGAATGCTTATTGGTTGGAGGTTTCATTTGCTTGGATGATAAATGCAGTTTGAAAGGTTTTGAAGGCTTGCGGTTGGATGTTTATTTTGGTTGTGGTCTTAGATTGGATATGTACCTCTGATTTGGGTTTTAGGAGGGTGTATTCATTTGAGATTTTAATGGGTTTTAATGGATTATAAGGGGGGTGTATTCGATTGAGATTTTAGTTGATTTGAATGTATTTTAAATGGTTTAGATTTGTAATGGGTTTCATTTGATTTCTTTTCATTATATTTTCTAATAAAATTTATTTGGATTTTAAATTGTGCTGCTTATCTAACTGGATTATACATAACTTCTAGTATTGACCTTTATAAATATCTAAGGGTACAAATTATTTACAACATTAATATAACGTCACCCAAGTTTTCGTTTGCCACTACAACTACTCTCCGGCTTCACTTGCTTGACATTTTCTTCTTGTTCATCCTCCTTGTTTCCAGGGCTTCTGGGTCTTCGCACTTTATTATGAGCATGTTGCTTGCTTGTTATTGAACTTGGGTTTCCTTCATCCTGTTTTTCGACATTACTCAAGTATTCTTTCGACTTTGTTGCCGAATCAGTTGTTAGTATCCTTCCTTTATATCTTACTAGACAACTTCGTAGATGCTCTACTTAGAGTTGGAGTGGGATTTGAATTAGTTTTGCGACCTAGAAGAACATCTCGCACAGTAGTAGACGACAAATCTTTCGTTCCTTGAGGATTGGCTGGAATAGAAACTTGATCTCCGTCTAATTTCACCATGGCCTTTGGCTTTACATGATCAACCTTTTCTTTGACATTAGTGAAAGTAATTGCTTCGTGAGCTTATCAAGATCTTCATCATCATCATTAGTATCAGCCTGTAATCTAAGATCAATGGTGGGTGCATAATCACCTTCTTTATTTGCAAAAGGAAGATATTATAAGCCATGTTGCTTATAGTGTTCTACAAGCAAAGATGTAGATTCATTAGATGGTTATGGCTCTTTTTTACTATGAATGATGGGGAGAGAAACTCCAGCCCTCCCCTCATTCGGAGGGTTCGAAGAAAAAACGAACTTATTAATAAGGTAATTGAACATTGCACAACCAATATTGTCTTTGTGAATCTCTACATGTTCTGATTCTCTTTTCTTTGTTTCCTCTTATTTTTTCTTTTCATCATAATTCAAAACTTTTTTGTTTTACTTTTAGTGTACTAACGGCAAGGGAGGTGGGGTTAAGGTGGATGATGGAAAATGTTTTGAGAAGTTGTTTTTTTTTTAAATTCCTATCCAGTGAAATATTAGGATGAGTAAGGATATTTTATTTAAGAGTTGATATGTGCATTTTTTCTCCTAAAACCCTTTAAAATCCATCAATTTACCAAATCATAAAAAATTGATAAACTTTTGAATACACTTACATTTGAAAAATTGTATTTTACAATCTTAATTGAATACACCTAGATTTAAAGACTTTTAAATCAATCTTTTAACATCTTCATTTGTATAAAACCTATTATAGTTGTCTTTATAATACCATTCGACCATCTCCATACGGTAATAAATGACTAGCCCAATGAGCTTTGAGGATTTAGGTTGTTGGGAAGGACTTTACACCAACACACATATTACTTGTTAAATCGTTTCCATCGTGAAATATGAAAAAAGAACCATATCTTATTCCCTCACGTGTAGTATCCGTACAATTTCATCCATCATCGCAAACATCGCTTCTCGGTTCAATCCTTCACTGCATTCGATAGAGGCTAATAAAGAACCATGTGTGTGTTTGTTCAACGCTCTAAAACCAAAGCATAAGGTGTATTCACTAATTTCGATCAACGAAGCACTCGTGCAAGCTTCTCTAATGAATACACTAACTTGGCTTTCAAAACACGAAATTCCTTTTCGGGTTTCATGGCTACTGCTCAGTATCAGCAGCTCCTCCTTTTATCTTGTCCCTTTCACAACGCATCCCATTGGGCAATGATCAAAATATACTTACTTCTTGTTGCACAAGTTGTGCTTGGAATGCCACCACACATACAAAATATATGTACAACTGCAACAACGTAATTTAGATTAATACTTTGTTGACCATTAAAATAAACGGAATGCACAATCAAAACCAAATAGTTTGATTTCAAAAGTATGTAAGAGCGGGAAAATAATTGAAACATTGACATGCTTGTCCAACTAAGGAAAAGGAGGGAAAAATTGGGTGGAAAGAGAGGGAAAAATCATTTCAAGCGGCGGCGGCGGCGGCGGGGGAGGGGGGGAGGGGGTGGGGGGAGAGGGGTGGTGGGGGGGAATCTTACTTTACCGCCAAACACTATAGCACTTTGCCAGCAAACCAATATTGACTCATTTAGAATTGACAAAAGGTGGTCACCAAAACGAAGCTTCATCATTTGGCAACTCCATCCCAGTTTCACCTGAACACCGAGCACACCCTAGAAAGTCTGATATTTTGCATTCCCAATCGACCTGTTATCTCCCAAAATCAACCATCGGCCTTCGTATGGCATCCTTCTGTACCCTGAACGATGATGATACGAATACTGAGCCCAAAGTACATATCCTACCCAAACATCAAGAACCCAGTTGTCATCTTCAAACCTTTAAACGTAGAAAGGCTTGTGGTGAGTGGGAGACATCAACTCCACCTTCCATGCCAATACCACCAACCTCAGGGTAAATCCTACCACCAGTACTAATTGTCATGGTTTGTTGTTTTAAATTAAAAATCTAGGATACTAATTGCTCATGTCCATTATGTTGGTGGTAGGAAAAGGGACACATATGAAGGAGACAAGAAGGTTAAAGTGCAAAGCCCTCTAGACGTAAGTGAAAAATTAAAATGTTTGAATGAATATGCTTTATTTTTTATATGGTGTGAATGCTCGTACATTCGTAATTGCAGGGTGTGTCCAAAAGGCTTGGGAGTGAAACTCCCATGACATCTAACCTATGTGGAGTAGTTGGCCAGATTGAGCAAGATGTTATGGAAATATGATGCATGGTTGTAGGCGTAAAGGCAGATCTTGGCATCCTAATACAAAACGTAACTACTGTAAATCCTGAGCTAATTGCTATGTCGCAGCGACTTGATAGCGTTGAAAGTCGAATAGAAGATTGGCACAATCAACTTCCTGATGTAGTTGAACAGTGTATGGAAAAAAATGAAGAACGACATCATATATACAATGAAGGCAGACCTCAAAAAGAAAGAAGCAACATTACAAACTCCTCTAAACAAGTTGAGCTCCCCCCCTCCCTGAATCATTGTCCTCTCATTGACAAGCACCCCAATGCAGCTGAGAACCTAGCCAAACCTCAACCCGAGGTATGATGGAACTGGAGCTCCACAATGATCTATAAGAGTGCCTTCTTTTTACTTTTGCAAATGTATTCCCGTTTTCTGCATTAGAATATTCTTTTAGCTGCGATAAATAGGCTTAATTTGGGGAATGCTAAGTCTTATGGTGTGATGTGTCTATTCTTCATTGGTTGTTGTTCGTTATTTCCCCCTAACCTAACTTGTTTGTAAGTAGCCCACATTCAATATGTGGTCTCTGTTCTAGTTATTCTTGACATAAAGCTTTGGTTGCTTGGTTTCAAAAAATAAACAAACTGTCAGTTTATAATCAAGAGCACAGGAAGAAATGAATATACACATAAGCATCTGCAACTTCCTGTATGTTTTAGATTGGTTGGAAATGACTAAAATTGAAATCTACTTTCCATGTTGCCTATTATAAAGGAATGATATTTAAAAGCCAATCCATTGGATCGCAGACAAAGGAGATTTCTATTGTCGAAATTAAAGATTCTATGTCCAAAAGTGGCGCTTCATGTCAAGGATCAACTACTATCGGAGACATGAAGAAGCCATCAATTATGGGTGTACGCAATACACCAAATATTGTTCCCACCGATGTCACCATACTTGAATACATTTTCTCTCGTAAAGACACATTTGGAAAAGGAAGGTAGTACTACCCTTAATATTCTACATTTGTATTCTATTTAAATAATTATATATGTATGGTTGCTCATTTCGTACATGTCCTATGGCATTTAGTGAATCAGGAATACCAGTCATTCAAACTCCATTCCAGACCATTTACAGTGGGAGTTTTTGCTCCCTTTCTACAGGAAAATGGTTAACCTGCGATGTAGGTGTACTGTATGCAACCAAACCACTATTTTGTGAGTTGTGTTTTTTTGGTTATAATAAAGCCCATCAACGTGACTCCGGATTTTGTATTTAACATGCAGTTTATAAATGTAGTCACTGATTTCCTTCAAATGGAGACTTCAAATAGTTGGTATTTTCCAACTTACTTTTCGGTAAGATATAATTATGCTAAACTAAATATTGATTTGGGGATTGCATGGTTTCTAATGTAAAAGTGTCTTTGTCTTTAGCAAAGAGGATTGCTTTGTGTGGACCTAAAGCGTTTGGAAGGACCAGTTGAGGATACAATACGAATTTGCAACATGGCAGTCCGGTTTTCAAATGTTCATTTACACCAATGCACTTAGGTATTCCATGATTCCAGTCAACCACTTATATTACTTTGTGCAACATGAATGATAATAGTTCCTTGCGCTAAAAAATCTGAATCATAGATATAACGCCCCGGAAATCCAAATAATGTAAATTTATAAAATAATATGTAAAATGACATTTTTACCCTTGGAGGGGTGTGGTTAGAAGTTGACTTTTTATTTGGAATACTTTTTGTATATTTTTCGAGGACCGTTGTGTAGGTCTTGAGACGTTGAGTTCATAGACAAGTGCCACCTCGAAAATGAAGCTCGGATGTGAAAGTTACGTGTCTGAAAAGACTAGGGGTAAATTGGTAATTTGACGACCGAAGGGTAAAATGGGCATTTATTGGGAATTGGGCTGAGTCACCAAAGTGATGACTCATGCCTTTAATTGTGGACACATGGAAACAAGATTGAATGGCTGAGTGTTTTTACACTGCCAATGTAAGACTCGTGTCCTGGAGGGAACGGTGAACAATCCCACATTCCTGCGAGGAGGAATGGTCTGGGAGAGGATGGTGGTGTGCCTTAAAGGTGTAGGCACACACCTATCTAGCACTAGGCCTTCTGGGAGCTCACTGGCTTTGGATTCCAGGGGAACTCTAAAGTTAAGCGAGTGGAGGCTGGTGCAATCCCATGATGGGTGACCCACTGGGAAGTTGCACCGTGAGCTCCCAGGAACAACACCTTGCGGGCGCAGGTGTGCCCAAAGAGGACAATATAGGGTTTGATAGAGGGTGTCGCTGCGCAACTCTGATCTAAACTAGGCCTTCTGGGAGCTCACTGGCTTTGGATTTCGGGGGAACTCCAAAGTTAAGCGAGTGGAGGCTGGTGCAATCCCATGATGGGTGACCCACTGCGAAGTTACACCGTGAGCTCCCCGGAACAAAACCCTACGGGTGTGATGGTGCGCCCTGCCCAGAGGGGACAATATCGTGTTAGGTAGAGAGGGCCGTTGTGCAACTCTGATCTAAACTAGGCCTTCAGGGAGCTCATTGGCTTTGGATTCCGGGGGAACTCCAAAGTTAAGTGAGTGGAGGCTGGTGCAATCCCATGATGGGTGACCCACTGGAAAGTTACACCGTGAGCTCCCAGGAACAAAAACTTGCGGGCGCAGGCGTGCCCAAAGAGGACAATATAGGGTTAGATAGAGGGTACCGATGCACAACTCCGATCTAAGCTAGGCCTTTAATTGTCTGGGCCCAACCCTCCTCTGTCAGGACCCGACTCATCTAGCACGATATTGTCCACTTTGAGCCTCCTTGCCCTTGCCCTCACGGTTTTGTTTTCGGGAGCTCACGGTGTAACTTCCCAGGGGGTCACCCATCTGGAATTGCCCCAGCCTCAACTCGCTTAACTTTGGGGTTCCAATCGTCCCCAAAGCCACTGAGCTCCCAAAAGGCCTCATGCTAGATAGGTGTGTGCCTACACCTTTAAGGCACACCACCATTCCCTTCCCAGACCATTCCCCCCTCGCAGGAATGTGGGATTGTTCACCGTTCCCTCTAGGACACGGGTCTTACAATCCACCCCCCTTAGGGCCCAGCGTCCTCGCTGGCACACTTCCCAGTCGGGGTCTGACTCTGATACCAAATTGTCTGGGCCCAACCCTCCTCGGTCAGGACCCGACTCATATAGCATGATATTGTCTGCTTTGAGCCTCCTTTCCCTTGCCCTCACGGTTTTGTTTTCGGGAGCTCACGGTGCAACTTCCAAGGGGGTCACCCATCTGGAATTGCACCAGCCTCAACTCGCTTAACTTTGGGGTTCCAATCCCCCCCAAAGCCACTGAGCTCCCAAAAGGCCTCATCCTAGATAGGTGTGTGCCTACACCTTTAAGGCACACCACCATTCCCTTCCCACACCATTCCCCCCTCGCAGGAATGTGGGATTGTTCACCATTCCCTCCAGGACACGGGTCTTACAATAAATGCACTCATGGCATCACAAACAAGTATTTAAAATATATAATAAACATGTATGCATGCACCAATTTAGAAAACAAGGTCCACTCACAGACCGTCCGAGCTGCCACCTCGATTTGCATGCCATACGGCTCCCCGAGCCGATCACCGTCACCGAGACTCCCAAACCTGTCCAAATTTTAATAGAAGGTTACTATCTACTTAATTAACCTCCTACCAAAGCCCCGTAATTTTCTCAAACTTTTAAATATTTTTAAACCCGATCTGAAACCTTCCGATGCCCCGAACATTATCGAGACGGTGTCCGATCGACACGAAACTAGTCCCAAAATGTTCGTTACATCGAATAGATGATTTCACATGTTGGAACCTTCCCAAGATTCTCTGTCACGCGCCCTCACGCGCCCTGGGAGTGCACTGCGCGTGGGCCTCACGCGCCACTGCACAGTGCGTCTTCTTCCCTGCGACAGACCGGTCCGGCCGGTTCGACTGTGCAGTCCGGTCCAGCTGGACCGGCGTGATCGGTCCGACCCTCCTACTCCTTCATTTTTCGTCCTTTTTCTTCCTAATCGATTCTAAACTTCCTAATATGATCCTAGGAACATGTTTGGATGATCAAAACAAAGAAAAACCCATAGAACCCGAGCTTTGATTTTTGACCCTCACGGTTCAGTTTTTCCATTTTCCTCCAACGGCTTCTCAGCCATCAACCACCACCAAAACCGCCTTAAAACTGTCCTAGCAACCTAACTAACTCATCCTAATCGTCCAAAAACAACCATAATATCGAAATCAATTAAAAGGGGAAAAATAGCCTTACCGTGCACCCGCACGGGTTCGTGGCTCCACCGCCCACGGCGGCGCCTTCCTGGGCCGGCCACTGCTTCCAACATCCTCCCCACTCTCTGGTCTCAGTCCTGGTCGAAATGTATGGGTTTTGGTTTGCACAGAGATGGAGAGAAATGGTGAGAAAGTGAGATCGGGGAAGATGGTTTTGAAATGGGGAAAATGGAATGGAAAGCACGGTGCATGAATCAATTTGGGTGTCCATTGGATGGGTGACACTTGTCACTCATCCATTGGCATCAAGACAAATATCTGGGCCCACTAGAGACAAAACTGCACTTTTTGTCTCGTAAAACGTGTCGCCGTAAATAGTATCCCGAAACTTCCGTGAACCGTAACTTCGTCGTCGAACGTCCGAATTCGACGTGCCGCCTGTCTACGGATTCGTATCGTCGTCATATACGTAACGGTCTTCGGCCCTCGGCCATCGGACCTCCTGGTCAAAAAGTCAACATTTGACCCTTTTAACTAAAATTACCAAATTACCCCTAAACTTCCGAACGTCATAACTTCCTCCTCGAACGTCGGAATTGACGTGCCACCTGCCTATTAACTCGTGACACCCTAAAATACGTCACGGTCATCGGTCAAAGCCCATTTGACTGCCCGAATGAAAAGTCAACGTTTTGCCCACGCCCAAGGGCAAAACGGTCATTTCGCATCGTTCGTCCGATTTCGCCTAACAAATCACGAATTAGCCTCACTAATCATGATTAGTTACTAATCTAATCCTGGAATTTGGGACGAGTCGTTGATACCAAGCTGACAGGAACCGTCCCAATCCCACTGGGACCACCTGGGGACGTGCCCCGCTCCCGTTTGACAATGACTCCAAACATACCAAAATTACCCTTAAATAAAAACCGAATACTCAAATAGATAGATAACATACAACAACAGTGTTTAAAGCGATACTGTCAGACAAGGGATAGTAAAATAACAACACGTGAGCACAATAGTCAGAGTACATTATTCGTTGCTCAACATACCCACAAGTGGGTGTACAGGTGCACAGCTATGCAAACTAAACCTCTGCCTCCTCCTCCGGGTCCGGCTCCTCTATTTCTGTGTCAGGGTCTGGAGGGGTCAGTAAAACAAGAGTGAGTGGCCCAAAAATAACAGTTTATAAATCAATTTAGTAATAATATAAATCATAAGGTTTTACCCCTCCGTTTTCCAAATCTTGCATGCAGTGAAAACATAATGTTTTAATGAAATCATAACCATAAAATCACAATAATAATCGAAAGGAGAAACTAACGTATCAGTGCACTGTAAAACCCAACCCAAATGATGTCACGGTTCTAAGGCTACGCATTGCCACTCAGGGTCTCACACCCGAGACTCTCTATGTACATCAGCTCCCGGTATTCCGGTCACTGCCCGAGGTATATGAACATGCCTTCCTGAGAGTAAGCAGCCCAACGGGGGTCAACTCCACTCAGTCAGGGCCCTGTGACTACCCCAGGGTCCACCCAGGCCAACGACCCTCCCTGGAGGAGACAATATATACAGGTAGAAAAGTACAGTACAATAACAGTATAGTTTACCCTATGTCCCCCCGGACATCCCAGACAAAATCCACACATAATCCAGACGGGTCTCATGCCCAAAACATTGTAATAACAGATTTAAACAGTTAATATAAGACTCATCAAAATCATAAGTGGAAATAGTAAAACAGTTTATGCATGCAAACCTTTTATAAATCAAACAGCCCACTCACACTCGATCCTTGCTGCTCAACAATCTCTAAAACCTGTATTAATATACCTGAGAGTTACTTAAAGACCCTCTAACTTCAATACCAAGACCCTAGAACAGATCCGCCTAAAAAACGCATCCCGGGCACTATTCCCTAGGCTTCAAACCCCATTTTGACTAACCTAACGATCTCCAATCGACACGAAACCACCTCCATTGGATCCGTATCGTCGAAACCTTGAAAATGATACCGACCCCACCAAAATCATTGTTCACACGCGCCCCCACGCGCCCGGTCAACGCGTGGGTCAACGATGCTACAGTACCGCTGACGTCATGGTGACTTCAGCATGACGTCATCACTAACACTTGTCAGGTGACACGTGGCATGTTCTGATTGGTCCCTGGTCTGACAATATCTTACAGGATAACGTTATCATGACGTGAGAAGTGACGTCATCATGATGACGTCATCATTACTACAGTACCGGGTCAGCCCGTTTTATTGGAACCGGGTTACCGTTGACCCACGGCTTGACCCGATTCCACCGTACGTTTCCAGCCACCAATTTTGACGGGGTTCATCCCAATAGGGTCGTCTAGGTCTGTTCTATGGTTCTGTAACCTCAAAACTGGAAGAAAACTAGGAGAAACTCACCAGAGCTTTGATGAACTTCACGGCCAAAATCCGGTCGTCGTCTCCGGTTATCCTTTCCGCCTCAGTCGTCCAAACTGGTCCCTATCAGCTCGTCTCTGACCCTAGAGCATGTCCATAAGTAGAGAATCGATTTCTACACATTAAAATGGATTGGTTCGAAACAGGGAACATAAACGGGGCTCTCGGGTTTTGGGCCTTACCACCGCCGTAGCCTTCACCGTCTGTTCAGACGTGCTCCTGGTGTCCTCACGGTGTCAACTGGAGCTCCGCTTGAGTCGAGGTGGTGAGAATGTGGGGTTGTGCTTCTTGGACCCGATTCCTCTGTGTTTCGGGTCTGAGTTTTGCACGGATTGTGCAGGGCAGGGAAAGGGGCGGTGGTCACTGGTGGTGCACGGTGGTGATGAGGAGATGATGGTGGTGCTGTGGGTGGTCGCCTGGTGGTGTGAAGGTTACTGGTCTGTTTGTTTAGGTCGAGAGAAAATCGAAGGGGAGATGGGTGCACGGTTTAGGGAGGATGAATGTGTGTGTTTGTGTGAGAGGGAGGAATGATCGTGCATGAAGGAGAAAAAGCAGAAGAAAATGGAGGGATGAGATGGCTTGGAGCAGAAATCCAATGGCTAGGGTTGATTGAGAGGAATTAAAGAATTAAATATGGGCCTATAGTAGTAGACCCAACTTTATGGGAATAGTGTTGACTTGGATGAGTGACACTTGTCACTCATCTGCTGGTTTGATTTGAATCTGAGTTTGGCACGGATTCCCATAATTAATTATTATTTTATTCTGTTGCGTTCAGTTCGTAAATTCCGCTAAAATACTTCTGTGACCATAACTTCTTCATACGAACTCCGATTTCGGCGTGCCGCCTGTCTACGGATTCGTGACGTCCCGATCTACGTCATAGTCATGGGTCAAAGTCCAAATTATTTCCCAGGTCAAAAGTCAAAGTTTCCCCCCTCAGGGGCAAAATAGTCTTTTTACATTAAAATATTATTATTCTTGGTTCGGGTCTTTACAATCTACCCACCTTACAGAAATTTCGTCCTCGAAATTTACTCAAACAAGTGTGGTTACTGCCCTCTCATCAATTCCTCGGGTTCCCATGTCGCTTCCTCCACATCGTGGTTCCGCCATAGCACCTTAACCAATGAAATCGTCTTGTTCCTTAAGACCGTTTCCTTCCTATCCAGAATCTGCACTGACCGCTCCTTGAAGCTCAAGTCTGTCATCAGTTCCAGTGGTTGTTCTAGCAGTGCATGAGAGTCATCCCGAAGATACTTCCGTAGCATAGATACATGGAATACGTCATGTACTCGGGAAAGCTCTGAAGGTAGTGCTAAACGATAAGCCACCGGACCAATCCGCTCGACAATCTCATATGGCCCGATATAACGGGGACTCAACCTCCCACGTCGTCCGAATCGAAGAATCCCTTTCCATGACGACAGCTTTAAAAAGACAAAGTCACCAACCTCAAACTCCAAATCTCGGATCCGTCGATCCGCATAGCTCTTTTGACGATCCTGGGCCGCCTTCAATCTCTCCCGAATAACCCGAACTGTCTCCTGGGTCATATCCATCAAATCTGGTCCCACTGCGGTTCTTTCCCCGATCTCCATCCAGCATACAGATGTTCTGCACTGTCGACCATACAGTGCCTCATAGGGTGCCATCCCTATACTCGCATGGTAGCTATTATTGTAGGCAAACTCCATCAATGGCAATCGATCAGCCCACGAATCCTGGAATTGCAACACACAGGCTCTCATCATGTCCTCGAGAGTTTGTATTGTCCTTTCAGACTATCCGTCGGTCTGTGGGTGGAATGTCGTACTGAAGTGCAATTTCGTACCCAAAGTAGTTTGTAGACTCCTCCAAAACCTGGAAGTGAAACGCGGATCTCGATCCAACACGATCGACTCCGGGGTACCGTGTAGTCGGATGATCTCATTAATGAATAGCTAGGCCAAACGGTTGGGCTTGTACGTCTCACGTACAGGCAGAAAATGCGCTGATTTGGTCAACCGGTCCACAATTACCCAAACCCCATCAAATCCAATTCTTGTCTTCGGTAACATGAAGACAAAGTCCATTGTCAAACACTTGCTGACAGATCAAACACTTGCTGACATACTCAACTATCTCCCTCTTCATCCCTGGCCACCAATAGTAGTCCCGGAGAGTACGGTACATCTTCGTCCCTCCTGGATGCATAGCATAGGCTGAACTGTGTGCCTCGTCTAAAATCTCTCTCCTCAACTCTGGTACCGCAGGTACACACAATCTCCCAAGCTTCACCAATGCTCCATCGTCCCGGATGGAGAAATCCTGTCTCTGTCCGGACTCAACCTCGTTTTCGTAGTCACAGAGTATCTGGTCCTGCAGTTGAGCCTCAATGATCCTGTCGACCAACACCGATCGCATATGAAAGCTAGCCAACAAGGCTCCCTGATCGTCCACCCCTAACATAACTCCGCTCTTCCGGAGTTCCACTAGCAAAGGAAGGTACGCCAACCTCAGGTGTGCAACTGTTCCCGCCGATTTCCTGCTAAGTGCATCCGCCACAACATTCGCCTTACCAGGATGGTACTCAATTGTACAGTCATAATCCTTTAACAATTCTAACCATCTCTGCTGCCTCATGTTGAGTTCCTTTTGAGTGAACAGATGTTTGAGACTCTGGTGGTCGGTGTATATCCGGCATGTCACACCGAACAGGTAATGTCTCCAGATCTTTAAAGCATGAACCACTGCTGCCAATTCCAAATCATGAGTAGGGTAGTTCAATTCGTGCGTCTTCATCTGCCGAGATGCGTAGGCAATCACTTTCCCATTTTGCATCAATACACAACCTAAGCCCTGCAGCGATGCGTCACTATAAACCACGAACTCTCCACTGCTATCCGGTAATGCAAGGACATGTGCAGTGGTTAAACGAAACTTCAATTCCTGAAAACTCTGTTCACATTGTTCGTCCCACACGAACTTCGCCCCTTTCCGTGTTAACCGAATCAATGGTGCGGCAATCTGGGAGAAACCCTCCACGAATCTCTGATAGTAGCCTGCTAACCCAACAAAACTTCGCACTTCCGTCACCGTAGTCGGTCTTGGCCAATTTGTCACAGCCTCCGTTTTCTAAGGATCCACACTGATCCCTTCGGGTGATATGATGTGACCCAAAAATCCAATACTATTTAGCCAGAATTGCCATTCGCTTAACTTGGCATATAGCTGCTCCTGCGTAGTTTACCCAAAACCAGCCGTAAATACTTCTCATGGGCCCTGACACTCTTGGAATACACCAAGATGTCATCGATAAACACGATCACAAATTTATCCAAGTACGCTCAAAAGACTCGATTCATCAAGTCCATGAATGGAGCTGGTGCATTCGTCAGTCCGAAGGGCATCACCAAGAATGCCCATACCTCGTCTGAAAATCTATTTTCTGAACATCTTCCTCGGCTATTCTCAGCTGATGGTATCCTGACCTCAGATCTATCTTTGAGAAGTACCGTGCTCCTCGTAACTGATCGAACAAATCATCGATCCTGGGTAAGGGATACTGATTCCTTACCGTGGCCTTGTTCAACTGCCGATAATCCACACATAACCGCAAGGTACCCTCCTTCTTTTTCACAAATAAAACCGACGCTCCCCATGGTGATGTACTGGGTCGGATAAACCCTAGATCCACCAGTTCCTGTAGTTGGATTTTCAATTCCCGTAGCTCTGCCGGTGCCATACGATCCGGTGCTTGCGAAATCGGTCGAGTCCCGGGGAGTAATTCGATCGTGAAATCGATCTCCCTGGGTGGTGGTAATCCAGGTAAATCCCCTGGAAAGACATCAGGATATTCGCGCACAATCGGAATATCCTCAATTCTCAAAGATTCATCCGTAGACTCTACCACATAAGCAAGATAACCCTGACACCCCTTCTGTAAAAGTTTTGTAGCTACGAGTGCAGATATTACTTTGGGTGATGCCACTCCACACTCTCCCTGAAATATCACCTCCGGCAATCCCGGACCCCTCAAAGTCAACCGCATGTTACTACAGTCGATAAGCGAATTGTACTCCGACAACCAATCAACTCCAAGTATCACATCGAAGTCTTGCACATTCATAAGAATAAAATCTGCTGGAAATTCGATTCCTTCCATCTCCACAGGACAAGCTCGTATCTCCTGGTTCACTTGGTAGGTCACCCCCATCGGTGTCCCCACACCCATCTCGTGCTCAAGTGCGGTCACCTCACAGCCCAAAAGACCCGCACAACGCGGTGAAATAAAAGAATGAGTTGCTCCCGAATCCATCAATGCACGAACAGCAATACCATAAATGTGTACCGTACCTGTCACAACTCCCGGAATAGATCTGGCCTGCTGACGTGTGACAGCATAAACACGGGCCATAGACTCAGCAGGCGTCCCCGTCCTCTAGCTCCTCGATCACGGCCATGCACAACACCGCGTGCTCGGCTACTGGCAGTCTGGGATGCTGAGCTCTGTACTGTCATAGTGCTGCCCCGAATCAGTGGACAATCAGAAGCTTAGTGCCCCGGCTCACCGCAAGCAAAGCATGTGACCTCCCTAGGTCGACCCGAATATCCTCCTGATGAGGTGCTCATCGGTGAGTACGGTTGCTGCCAAGCCCCAGAACGCTGTCCAGACCGCTGAGGACTCCTGAACTGACCAGAACGTCCTCGGCTGCCCGAAGATGAAGATCCGCCAGAATGTCCTCCTTTCGAGCCCCGACGGCCCGAAAATTCCAAATGTGCGCGATCACGTCGCCGTGACTCCCCTTCAGCTCGCTGGCGTGCCAGAATGCTGTTCTCAACCCTGGTGGCTACATCAGTCAGATCCCGCATGGTAGCAAAGGGAGTCGCAGTCACCATCGCCTGAATCTCAGGTCGCAAGCCACACTCGAATCTGCGACATCGGTCATCCTCGGTGGTCACGAAGTTCTCAGCAAAGCGAGACAACATCAGGAAGGTCTCCTCATACTCTGCTACAGTCTGATCTCCCTGCCGGAGTTGCAGAAACTCCGCCTCACGGGCGTTGCGAAATGACAGTGGATAAAACTGGTTGAGAAACCGCTCCCGGAAAGTCTCCCACGGAATGGTGTGAACGGTCCAGCCGGACAGGACAAGGTTGTGCCACCATCGATAGGCGCTCCCATCCAGTAGGAATGTTGCCAGTACGACACACTCCTCCAGAGGACAATGCATGACCTCGAAGATCCTCTCCCATCGGTCAATCCACTGGTGCGCTTCCTCGGGGTCGGTCCCTCCACTAGAGAGCGTAGCACCCAGGCGCTGGGCCCGTTCAATGCTCGTAGTGTCTCCATTCCCTCCATTGCCCTCGTCAACACGTGTACGGGGATCAGGTCGGGGAGGCATATTCAACTGTTAAGAGGAAAACAGGTTAAAAGACATCGAAAGCGACCATGTACAAAGTGCAAACTGCTAACCTAGTACTCTGAAGACAAGAAGTGGATTTGATAGGGATTGGGTAATTGTGGACTGGTTGACCAAATCAGCGCATTTTCTGCCTGAACGTGAGACGTACAAGCCCAACCGTTTGGCCCAGCTAATCATTAATGAGATCATCCGACTACACGGTACCCCGGAGTCGATCGTGTCGGATCGGGATCCGCGTTTCACTTTCAGCTTTTGGAGGAGTCTACAAACTACTTTGGGTACGAAATTTCACTTCAGTACGGCATTCCACCCACAGACCGACGGACAGTCTGAAAGGACAATACAAACTCTCGAGGACATGATGAGAGCCTGTGTGTTGCAATTCTAGGATTCGTGGGCTGATCGATTGCCATTGATGGAGTTTGCCTACAATAATAGCTACCATGCGAGTATAGGGATGGCACCCTATGAGGCACTGTATGGTCGACAGTGCAGAACACCTGTATGCTGGATGGAGATTGGGGAAAGAACCGCAGTGGGACCGGATTTGATGGATATGACCCAGGAGACAGTTCGGGTTATTCGGGAGAGATTGAAGGCGGCCCAGGATCGTCAAAAGAGCTATGCGGATCGACGGATCCGAGATTTGGAGTTTGAGGTTGGTGACTTTGTCTTTTTAAAGCTGTCCCCGTGGAAAGAGATTCTCTTATTCGGACGACGTGGGAGGTTGAGTCCCCATTATATTGGGCCATATGGGATTGTCGAGCGGATTGGTCCGATGGCTTATCGTTTAGCACTACCTTCGGAGCTTTCCCGAGTACATGACGTATTCCATGTATCTATGCTACGGAAGTATCTTCGGGATGACTCCCATGCACTGCCAGAACAAGCACTGGAATTGATGACAGTGCAGATTCTGGATAGGAAGGGAAAGGTCTTACGGAACAAGACGATTTCATTGGTTAAGGTTCTATGGCGGAACCACGATGTGGAGGAAGCGACATGGGAACCCGAGAAATTGATGAGAGGGCAGTACCCACACTTGTTTGAGTAAATTTCGACGACGAAATTTCTTTAAGGTGGGTAGATTGTAAAGACCCAAACCAAGAATAATAATATTTTAATGTAAAAAGACTATTTTGCCCTTGAGGGGGGAAACTTTGACTTTTGACCCGGGAAATAATTTGGACTTTGTACCATGACTATGATGTAGATAGGGACGTCACGAATCCGTAGACAGGCGGCACGCCGAAATCGGAGTTCGTATGAAGAAGTTATGGTCACAGATGTATTTTAGCGGAATTTACGAACCGAACGCAACGGAATAAAATAATAATTAATTATGGGAATCCGTGCCAAACTCAGATTCAAATCAAACCAGCAGATGAGTGACAAGTGTCACTCATCCAAGTCAACACTATTCCCATAAAGTTGGGTCTACTACTATAGGCCCATATTTAATTCTTTAATTCCTCTCAATCAACCCTAGCCATTGGATTTCTGCTCCAAGCCATCTCATCCCTCCATTTTCTTCTGCTTTTTCTCCTTCATGCATGATCATTCCTCCCTCTCACACAAACACACACATTCATCCTCCCTAAACCGTGCACCCATCTCCCCTTCGATTTTCTCTCGACCTAAACACACAGACCAGCAACCTTCACACCACCAGGCGACCACCCACAGCACCACCATCATCTCCTCATCACCACCGTACACCACCAGTGACCACCGCCCCTTTCCCTGCCCTGCACAACCCGTTCAAAACTCAGACCCGAAACACAGAGGAATCGGGTCCCAGAAGCACAACCCAACATTCTCACCACCTCGACTTAAGCGGAGCTCCAGTTGACACCGT
The DNA here is from genome assembly GCA_032719365.1 of Prinsepia uniflora. NCBI lineage: Eukaryota > Viridiplantae > Streptophyta > Magnoliopsida > Rosales > Rosaceae > Prinsepia > Prinsepia uniflora. The sequence continues at coordinate 56,416,278 of CM064868.1, read as the reverse complement.
GAGGACCCCAAGAGCACGTCTGAACAGACGGCAAAGGCTACAGCGGCGGTAAGGCCCAAAACCCGAGAGCCCCGTTTATGTTCCCTGTTTCGAACCAATCCATGTTAATGTGTAGAAATCGATTCTCTGCTTATGGACATGCTCTAGGGTCAGAGACGAGCTGATAGGGACCTGTTTGGAGTACTGAGGCGGCAAGGATAACCAGAGACGACGACCGGATTTTGGCCGTGAAGTTCATCGAAGCTCTGGTGAGTTTCTCCTAGTTTTCTTCCAATTTTGAGGTTACAGAACCATAGAACAGACCAAGACGACCCTATAGGGATGAACCCCGTCGAAAATGGTGGCCGGAAACGTACGGTGGAATCGGGTCAAGCCGTGGGTCAATGGCGACCCGGTTCCAATAAAACGGGCTGACCCGGTACTGTAACAATGATGACATCATTATGCTAACGTCATGATGATGTCATCCTGTCAGATATTGTCAGACCAGGGACCAATCAGAACATGCCAAGTGTCACCTGACAAGTGTCAGTGATGACGTCATGCTGACGTCACCATGATGTCAGTGGTACTGTAGCAGCGTTGACCCACGCGTTGACCGGGCGCGTGGGGCGCGTGTGAACAGTGATTTTGGTGGGGCTGGTTCCATTTTCAAGGTTTCGACGATACGGATCCAATGGAGGTGGTTTCGTGTCGATCGGAGATCGTTAGGTTAGTCAAAATGGGGTTTAAAGCCTCGGGAATAGTGTTGTCTCGCTTTGCTGAGAACTTCGTGATCACCGAGGATGACCGATGTCGCAGATTCGAGTGGGGCCTGCGACCTGAGATTCAAGCGATGGTGACTGCGACTCCCTTTGTTACCATGCGGGATCTGACTGATGCAACGACTAGGGATGAGAACAGCATTCTGGCACGCCAGCGAGCTGAGGGGGAGTCACGGCGACGTGATCACCCACATTTGGGATATTCGGGTCGTCGGGGCTCGAAAGGAGGACATTCTGGCGGATCTTCATCTTCGGGCAGTCGAGGACGTTCTGGTCAGTTTAGGAGTCCTCAGCGGTCTGGACAGCGTTCTGGGGCTTGGCAGCATGCAATCCCATGATGGGTGACCCACTGGGAAGTTACACCGTGAGCTCCCCAGAACAAAACTCTACGGGTGTGATGGTGCGCCCTGCCCAGAGGGGACAATATCGTGTTAGGTAGAGTGGGCTGCTGTGCAACTCTGATCTAAACTAGGCCTTTTGGGAGCTCAAGTGGCTTTGGGGGGGATTGGAACCCCAAAGTTAAGCGAGTTGAGGCTGGTGCAATTCCATGTTGGGTGACCCCCTGGGAAGTTGCACCATGAGCTCCCAAAAACAAAACCGTGAGGGCGATGCCCAAAGCGGACAATATGGTGCTAGATGAGTCGGGTCCTGATCGAGGAGGGTCGGGTCCTGACAGCTAATTCAATCGGTGGAACAAAAAGAACAAAGAAAACAGGGGTTTGATTCAAAATTTACACTCGTTCGAACCAATTGGCATCCATTCGATAGACCTTAAGAAAATGGATGAGCATGAGGGAATTAAGAGACTGAGATAGAAAGGAAAACACGAGGGATAAAGAGAAAGATAGAACCCAGAATCAAAAAATTGGAAAATAGGGTGAAAAATTCCAAGTCGATTTGTGATCCTTGAGGATTCAAATTGAGACCTGAGTTAGCTTTCTAAGACCATTTCGAATCAATCCAAATCAAAATAGAAGGAGTTAGACATTGTTTCGATCAAGACCCGAAGCTCCAAGTTCTTTGAAAAATTGAGCTTGATTTTGAACGATTTGAGGTAAGAACTTGTGTAATTAATTATGTAGTAATGTTCATTACAACCTCACGATGCTTATTGTGTCAATTAATTATCCACACTAAGATGAATTGAGTGAGATTAGAATTGAAACACGTGCAAAGCTCCCTTGGGAAATTGTTAGATTTTGGCTCTGATTGATAACTCTAAGTATACAGAACTTAAATTAAGATGGATTAGATGTAATTAGGTGATGAAATTGAAGGAATAAAGGTCGAATTGAGGGAGAACAAATCGGGTCATGTCGCGGGTTCTCAGCCCGTTTATCAGAGAAACATGTGAAGAAGGAGCACTGTAGCAGTTACTGTGTAGGCGCGTGGCTTTCACCCGCAACCACTTGCGGTGGCGCGTGAGGGCGCGTGAGGGGTTTTCTGGGGAAGTTTTCAACATGTTTTTTACTCTATTCAATGTAACGAATATTTTAGCGTTGATTTCGAGTCGATGGGGCACCGCTCGATATTAGTTCAAGGGTCCGACGCGTTATATGATATTTTAATTCGTAATTAATTCTCGAAAAATTATGGGAGGTTAATATGATATTAATCAAGTCATTAGTTATCCTTAATGATGATTTTAGACAAGATTCAGGATTTTTGGAAATTACGGAAAGGCGTGTAGCTCGGAATCGAGCGATTTGGACGGTGTGTGAGTGGGCATTTGTTTTCTAAAGTATAATGCATGCATAGTTAAATGTTTTACATGATTGATTGCATGATTTGATTTGAAATGATTTCATGGTGATTTGGCATGATTATTTATTGGTTTAATGATTATTTTAATCGGTCTTTCGGGCACATTTTACGAGGAAAGTGCAATTGATGTTTTGGGCTAGGCTCGGAGTCAAAAAGATTTCAAAAAGAGTATTTTGACTTAGTTGGTGAGTCAAGGGTGATTTCGGGATTATTTTAATGAGATTTTACGGATTTACGTGCCAATGAAATTTTGGGCTTAAGACCCAATTGGATAAATAGTTTGACTTGAATTTGGAGTCAAATGTGAATATATGATTGAATTAATGGTTTTGAATGTATGTTCAGTGTCCCTAGATGTGTAATGCCTGGGTAGACCCGAATGTGTAATTCACAGGTTTGATCGGATGTGTAATTCCTGAGCTTCAAATTTTGTGATGATATGATTGATATGTGTTTGTGGTATGGATTGTGTTTGTGATTGTTGATTGTGCTTGTGATTGTGGATACTGGTACATGTTTGGATGATGCAAGTGCAGTTCCTGAATGTGACTCGCATGTTGCGTGAGTGCAGTCCCCGAGTATGTGGTACGTCTAGATGGTGCGTGTGCAGTTCCCAGCCATGACTCGGATGTTGCGTGAGTGCAGTTCCCGAGTTGGCCTACGCGTAGTGCCGTTGTGATGTTGTGATTGATTGTGCACTTGTGAGTAGTGCTTTTTGATGTTTATTTGATTTTGTTTCTTTACGTGCTGGTAATGAGTATAGGTTTTGGTCTTTGTGACCAGGTTGGTGTTTTCATATGATTTGGCTGGAAAGCCGGTGATGGTTTTTCGTATGTTTTTTCTGCTATGCATGCATGATTTTATAACTGGAGGGGAAAATTCTCTATTTGAAATGTATTTTCAAAGGATATAATTTTTGCCCACTCACACCTTTTTTGTTTTAATGACCCTCCAGGCCGTGGCACAACGTTTGAGGCTGATCGAGAGGTAGAGGCATGAGCGGAAATCAATGCAGTTATCCCTTGTCTGACAGGTGCTGAGGGTAGTTTCGGGACTCCATTTGACTTGTCAGACGGGAGCAGGACCGGGCACAGTTATCAAAGTACAGTTGGGACGGGTCCTGTCAATAGATATTCCTACCACTTATAGATGAAGAGGGCGAGCATTAGTACCTAATGGTGGTTTCAATTAACGCACATATCGTGCACGTATGGGACAGTCTAAACACAGGATTCAGGCATAAGATTAGAGAAAATCAAGTTCAACTCCTAGTAAGTTTCACCTTCTTATTTGATTACATTGGGCATATTCAATCAATAATACACATACCATACCAATATTCCATACTTGATACTTAATTCCTAACTCCTATATTCCACAATTTATCTTGTAGCTCAATTGTTTCGATATACTATTAGGCCCACAACTTCGAATATTGGTTGGACAACATTTAAACATTTCAAGGTTTCCAATTGAATTTACAAAATCCGGACCCCAACAACCAAACACATGGGATTGTGGAGTTTTTGTCATTCAGAACATGGAGTACTACAACAAACAGTGGTTTAACCCTTTAACCGTAAGTGGCAATCCTCTTGATTTTAAGGTGATGCCTTTGTAGTATATTTTTTTTGTTTTAATTGTTGCTGTAATATATTGATGTCACAATTCAATTCAGATGATGCACGAAGGCGCATTGCCCTTGGCCTAATTAAGCATACCAACAATAAGTTGTTTCCCTCACTTTTTGAGGTTTCGAGCACTGTTAAAACACCCGACAAAACTACCAAGTACAAGTCTACCAGAACTTCCAGCTTGCATATATCTCAAGAAGGGGGCTACAAACACAGTGTAAGGAGAAAAAGGTTGGTAGTTGACTGTTTGGAAGATGATGATGGTGCAGCTCATAGCAAACAACCGTACACCAAGAAGGTCAAGGATCCATTAGCCAAGAGGATCCCTAAAAAGTAATTACCTGTTTCCTTAGCTAATGTGTCTTGTTAATTATGGTGTCAATGGGGTTGGGGTTGGTGTTAAACTACCAATCTCCTGTTCTAGTTGATCTAAGTTGGCAAAATTGCAGATTGGGAGGAACTTGGTTTTTCCCAGACGATCTCTGCTCCTTTTGATAACAAATTGCATAACTGTTTGTTTTGTGCATATGAACGAAAATGCTGCAACCCATCCACAGTCCTCTTCGCCATTATCATTTTCCAGTTTCTATCATTTCTCAGCAGGTTTCTCACTCAAGTCGTGGTGTACCTAAACTTTCATTATCTCGGTTAGGAGTTAACTGTGTAGCTAGCTAGTAAATGAGGAAATTGAATACATACAGTAGGCATGTGTGAGTGTACATGACAAGGGAGGCAAGTGAATGTGAAGTCAGGCTGCACGTGAATGTGAAGTCAGGCTGCACGTGAATGTGATGTCAGGCTGCACTTGTCCCATCAAGGTTACACTTGTCCAAAAATAGATTAAAGCAAACAACCTGCAACCATGGTGATCACTAACATCCAACAAGCACCGTACAACTTACACCACCAATTATAAGGGGAATTGCAGTCCCCTCCCCCCCTCCCCTAAACAATGCACTCGTGATGTGTGGGGTTGTGACATGTGGGCACCCCAACCCCTCCAACACCCCATAAACTGTATTTGTTAAAATGGTCAGCAAACCCGACCTGAAAACCCCCCCCCCCCCCCCCCCACCCAAAAAAAAAAAAACCTCACGGGAATCTTCCATACAACCCGACACTCATACACCAACCGACGGATGGCTTGCTTTGACTTTGCCCCTAACCATCTTCAAGAAGAATTGGTAACTTTGTTATTAAAATCAGAAGGAGTATTTGGCAGATGATGAGGGAAGTATTCAAGCACTCTACGTAACATTAAGTACACCCGTATGTCTAATATGTTTGAATTTGTTTCATACAAAACTGCATGAATTAAAAATGGGTGGGTTGGTTGATTTACGTTTATTAACTTCTCTATTTGTTCATTGGTCCCCAAATTCCTATTTTTTTTTTTCATATCACACAAGTTATGTAATTCTTAAACACTTGGACAATGAAAGATGGACATGCTACATATAACAAGAATATGGAGTACTACATATGTTTGGATATTAAAAACAAACGTACATAACCTCAATAACTTCATTTTCTCTTATTGATTGTTGCAGATTGTAATTGGGTTGTAAGAGTCCCAACAATTTGGAGTAGCTCATCACGTTTCTTTGTAAGTTCAGAAATGAAGTTTACATTGTGAAGTTGACGTTCTACTTCTGCCATCGAGCTCCCTCCACTACTCGTTATCCCTATGGTAGGAGGAGGTGTCTGGATAGTAGCGAAGTACTCATGGTATGCATGAGTTGCCTCACCAAGTGTTTTATAAGATTTGTGTTTGGCATGGCTGAAATTGCTGACTTGTTTTTCAGTTTCGCTCCAACTATCGTAAATACCAGGAACTCTACCCTTAAAAACCACCCATACTTTACCCATGATTCAATATGCACGAAGGTTGCAGAGGGGTAAGGTTTTAGGACCACCAGAAACCACCAAATTACTCTTGGTGGGTGTTACTCACTATTATAGTACCAACTCAAAGCTCCATCTCAAAGTCTCACTCTTTTTTCTCTCAACTAAAAAATTTTGCGCTACAAGATGGAGAGAGACGGAACCTAAATTGGGGCCTCACAATTAGGGTGCTTTGGGAGTGCTCCCTCCTTTTATTTATAGGGATGGATGGAGAGAAATGTTATGCACCTACTTATCCTCCATCATGTCATATGTCATGTCTTTTACAATAATATGTGGATCACCTAAGCATGTGACACAATTCACGTGTTGCAAATTGATGTGTCGCAAAACTCATGAAGTGGAACTACATAGTTTTTTTTTCACCTTTTACTTATAAATAAAAAAATAAAGGGGATGAGACACCAAATTTCATTTGGTAATTTGGTCCGCTTGATTTCCAATAACTGAGCTGAATAAAATATAAATTTTAATGGAATATGGGTACAGACCTAATATTGAAATCGTGATTGATACATGGGTATACTCCTATTCCGCCTGATCTTCCGCCTGATCCTATGACTGTTAGGTGAGTACTACGCAGTGAGGGACATGGATTGGTTGATTGATGTACAAAAAAATACATTGTCGCTTCATATTTAACCCATATCTTCCTACCAATATATCGATAAGTTCCAAATATACTATGAATTTTGTTCAAACCACCACATCAAGTATCAATTTGCATATGAAAAAGTGCCTTCATGGTATGAAGACAATTAGAACTGCAATAGATATAAGTGAAACAGCATAACATTGATATAAGCATTTTACAAAGAAAATATGCATATAGCACATAAAGACCAACAAAAACTCCGAAATTCTTCATGGTAGGGTCAGTGACAAACAGAAGGACAGGGATTCATAGATAAACGCAGGCGGGACATTTGCCTCAACATCTAACAAACAATCCCTTATTGGCCTACATCTTGGCTCTCATTGCAGTAAACCCAGCGCCATCACGTCCTGCAATTGATTTTTCTCATGCTTCACCAAATATAGCGTCAGTCGTTCGCGTTCATACTTGGAGTCATATTGCTACCATTGCAGAAGGATAAAACGTAATTAGTTATACATACCTAAAGAAATAGAAACTAATGCCAACATTTTACTTAGAAAGACATACCCCGTGCGTGTTCAATGCTTCGATACTTGAGTAATCAACCATGAAACGCAATAAGAATACCCCATAGCCAGCTCCACTTGGTTGCCTATGACAGGACCTGTCCCCGAAGGACATAGATAACCGTGCCCGGTCCTGCTCCCGTCTGACAAGTCAACTGAAGTTCTGGAATTACCTTTAGCACTTGCCAAACAAGGGATAACCGTATCTGTACCTACTCATGCCTCCACTTCCCGATCAGCCTCAATCATCGTGCCACGACCTGGAGGGTCAATAAAACAGAAAAGGTGTGAGTGGACAAAATAAAGTTTTAGAAATACATTTATCAAAATACATTCTTACCCTCCAGTTTCACAAACATGCATGCATATCATAAAACATGAGTCATAGTGTGCAGTAAATCAAGTATGAACAGTGGACCGATAAAATAAAAACATGTTTTCCCATGGTCCATAAAACTCATGTTCATCAAATCAATGCACGATATAAAGTAACCCATCACGATATCAATGCAACGCATGCAAACTCGGGTGTCTCACGTCCGAGTACCTCCCCAGGATCTATGACGTCTGGGGTGATATCATCTCCAGGATCTACGACATCTGGAGGATATCATCATAATCTCACACTCCTGAAACTGAGCCTCCCTCGGAGCTACTCATCTCCAAGAAGTGGATCGTGACTACTCCAGGATCTACGACGTCTGGAGGAGACCATCAAATCACAGAGAATGGTATATGTGGAACAGTCACCAAATCCAGTAATCTCATTTTAAAACCATTCAAATCTCAAATCAAGTCAAAAACATTTCAACAGGGCCTCTGCCCAAAACATAGCTTTCACAAAGCAAGTTCCACAAATCCATCATAAAAACAGTGTCCAGAATATACTTTATAAATCAAAATCATTAATTTCATCATATTCACATGTGATTCTAAATCCGAGTCAAAATCACTATCCAATTGGGTCTCAAGCCCAAAATATCATTTTCACGCAAATCCTTGCAATCGTAACCTCAGTTGCCAATTTCACATTAATCCATAAAAGATAGCCAAAAACATTACAATTTCACCAAATCAATTTCCCGACTCATAATCCGAGTCAAAACCAATCTCAAATCCCGGGCCTTCGCCCAAAACAACAATTTCACAGTTTTCTCGAAAATCGTGCCCAAAACAATATAATAATCGAGAAAATCGATAAATCATCATATCGAAACATTAATCATGCCAAATCATTTCAAATCATATCATAAAGCATTTAAAACATATATGCATGCATTCTTGGTAGAAAACAAAAGTCCACTCACACATCGTCCATATCGCTCGCTTTCCGAGCTGTACGTTTTTCTGTAAATTCCGGAAGTCACCATTCCTATCCAAAATCATTATTGAGGGTCACTAACATCACAATATACTTCATATAATTTTCTCCAATTTTTTCGGGATTTAAATACGTATTTTAAACGTATATTAAAACTTCAGATACTCAGAATATTATCGAAACGATATCCGATTTCCTCGAAACCAGTGCCAAAATGTTCGTTACATTAAACGGGATAAAAGTCATGTTGAACTCACCTTGGAAATCAGTCCCACGCGCCCTCACTCGCCTCTGTGAGTGGTTGTGTGTGAGTCGACGCGCCTACTACAGTAAAAGCTACAATCGTCGTCCCAACCCGTTTGACTGATAAACGGGCTCGGTTGGCCTGCGACTTGACCCGGCTGAGTTCCTGTCAATTTCAACTTAATTTCGTCAATTCAGCCAGTAGGATCGCCATGTATCTAATTAGGGCCCTGTGACCTCAATTCTGTAATAACTCACCTTAATCCAAACGAATTCGAAGAACAGGTGTCACTGTTCATCCTTCAATCTCGACCAATTCCGATTTTTTTCTTGAAAATTGATTCACTCAGAAGCTTCATAGGGTTCGCATAAACTTGTTTCTCATGTCAATTTCTCCCTTCAACCCCTCCAAATTCACGACTCAAACCTCGATTTTCTTCTCTGTCACCAGGTCCGTTCAGAGCCAAAACAGCATCAATTCTCTTCATTATTGAGGTGCTCCTGATCGAGGCAATCCCAGAAAGCTCAACTCAAGCTCAATTTGAAGTTTCAGGACCTACAAATTCAAATTCGATTTTTAGGAGAATTTGAATTCCTACGGGTTTGGGTTTCGGGTTCTCTGGGTTTTCCTTCACAATTTCCCTTCACTTTCCTCTCAATCTTTCTTGTTTTTCTTCCTCCAATCCTCTTAGATTTCTATTCATCACAGAATTCGATCAGAAGGGAAGATTGGATGGGTGGTTTTTGCTACTCTGTTGCTCTGTTCTTCCTACGCCAATTTCACACACATACACATATACGTATTCGAATTAATCCTCAGCTGAGAATTGCCACTAATTCACATACTACCCATGACAGATGTCACTTCATAAGCTGAATGAGTCATCCAATTTATTGATTCATCAACATTAACAAAAGGACAAGTTTTCCCCCTTAAAACACAATTGACCAAAATGCCCTTAGCATTTCGAGGTTCGTAACTTTTTCATCCGAACTCTGATTGACGCATGCCGCCTGTCTACGGATTCAGCGTCTCGAGACCTATCTAACGATACTTATGGAAAGTCCAAACACGGTCCCAATCAAAAAGTCAACAAATGGCCCATTTTTAACCAATTTATCAAATTACCCTTAAACTTCTGAACATCATAACTTTCTCCTCGAATGTCAGAAGCGGGCGTGCCACCTGTCTATGAACTTGTGACATACCGAAATACGTCACAGTCATTGGTCAAAGTTTGTTTGACCGCTCAAACCAAAAGTCAACCGTTCGCCCAATTCTAGGGGCAAAATCATCATTTCCTTCAAATTTTTCAAATTTTCCTTTTTTGAATTTCCGGGTCGTTACAGCCTAGGTGCATTAAGGTCATCTGACACTTGAAATGATCCCACACCCCTCAATCTCTCTATCCCGCCTATATCTAGTTCAGGCTTCGTAAGTAAAACTGCTTCCATAGCCCGTAACTAAACAAAGCCACCCACTTGTAAGGTTCCCTCCCGAAATGAGGGATAGAAGGTTAATAATTCAACAAAGTGAAATTGGAAAGTTCTAATTACAACAACTTACCACTTTCTGGCAGATAGTCACTCTTCGGTGATGTGCCCTTCCCCGAGTGAGCGGGTCCCATATCACTGCAAGTTATTCACTAACATGAACTATGATGAGGAATCAATGTCCCGCCTCAACATCCAACACGAGGAGAAATATCTGCATATAGTTGGACAATGCAATGTAAGGTTTTTAAATACCAAATACGATGGAATTTATTCCCATTACCATTTAGTGTACCTTTTTAATGTTGTGGAAACCATTCCCTACATGCCTCATACATTGGTACCTCCTTAAAGACCGAATCCGGCGGGTGGCCATTACGCCTTTTTCAATACATGAGACAGCTTTTGTCTATCATAGATGTCAAAGTGAGGATTATTGTAGATAGTTTCCAAATATTACGATGCAAACTATGAAGACTAACTTACCGTGAAATTGGGTGGAATAAACCAATGCCCATCCCCATTCCCACCCACATATTCACCGCGAGGTCGATTGTAACGACCCGTCCCTAAATTTTAAGGATTAATTAGGGATTAATGATGAATTAACGAGGCTAATCGGGGATTAATCAAGGATTAACGGACGTTCAGGGCGAAATTACGATTTTTCCCCTAAACGAGGATAAAAAGTTGACTTTTGACCCGAGAGGTTCGATGGCTGAGGGCCGAGGGTCGTTATGTAGATCGAGGCGATACGAATCCGTAGACAGGTGGCACGTCAAATTCGGACGTTCGACGAAAAAGTTAAGATTCACAGAAGTTTGAAGGAATTATTTACGATGACACGCTCTACGAGGAAAAAGTGAAATTTTGTCCTCATATGGGCCCAGATATTTGAATCAGGCCCAATGGATGAGTGACAAGTGTCACCCATCCATTGCCCATCCAAACAGACACATGCATATCACCTCCCTTTTGTTCAATCATTTTCCCACCCCACCAACCCGATCAACCCTTCAACCCAATCCAAACCTTTCCCCCATCTGAACATGTGTGAGGCCACGAGAGTGAAGTGAGGCGGTGAGGATGGTGGCTGGTCAAGAGCAGCGCCACCGTGGACGGCGGAGGAACCCCGTGCAAGGTAAGCCCGGTTTTGCCCAATTTTCCTTATTTTTTATTTTGGACGTTATGGATGGTTTTAGTTGATTAGGATAGGTTTGTTAGGTTGTTAGGAAGGTTTAGGGATGGTTTTGAGTGGTGGTTGATGGCTGAGGAGCCCAGGGAGAAAATTGGAAAACTTGAATCGTGAGGAACCGATGAGGTTTTGTGGGTTTTTGGTGATTCTAATTGCTTAGATAAGTTTCTAGGATCGAAATAGAAAGATTAGGATTGGATTGGAAGAAAAAGGATGAAAATTGGTTGAGTTATGGGGTTGTACCGGTCACGCCGGTCCACGCGGACTGGATTACAGAGGCCAAACCGGACCAGTTGGTCGAACTCGGTCGGCTGGAGGTCAAGGATGACCGTGTGCAGGCTCGTGAAGCCCATGTGCAGAGCCTTCAGGCGACGCGTGGCGACGTGTGGGGAGGTTTTTGGGGAAACTTCCAACATGTAATTTCATCTATTTGATGTAACAAACATTTTGGGACTGGTTTCGAGTCGATTAGACATCGTCTCGATATAGTTCGGGTTGTCCGAAGGTTTAGGATCACGTTTAAAAATAGTTAAAAATCCCAAGAAATTAGGGAGATTTATTGAGAGGTTAATTAAGTAGTTAGTAACCCTCTAAAGTGATTTGGACAGGTTTGGGATCCCCCGAGACGGTGTTTGGCCCGGGAAGGCATACGGTGCGTGTATCGAGGTGGCAGCTCGAACGGTCTGTGAGTGGACATTCTTTTATGAATCGATGCATGCATAAATGTTTTATAAGTATTTTAATATACATTTTTTGATGCCTTGAGTGCATTTTGTGTGTGTGTTTACTTATTGGCACGTATTTCTAGGTTTTTGGTTTTATGCGTGCTTATATGCGTTTGTGGTTCTGGTTTAAATGAAATTGTTTTGAAAGGTAAAACCGAGCATGAGACCCATTTGGTTTTGGTTTTATCTCGGGAATGTGGCCCTATTGATGACCTACGGGTATGAATCATGGTCGAGACGGGTGCTGTGTGCACAACGACGGATGATTTGACGCTCGCCTCCGAACTAGGGATGTGTTCCCTCCGGAGAGGTCACGATGCGCGATTTGTGGTCGAGCAGCCACTGGAGGCTCGACTTTGGAGTGCTAACGGTATATGAGATCAGTTGGTGACATGTGCATAATGACAGGACCCGCCCCGATCCCACAGGGACCACAAGGGGACGTGCCCTGCTCCCGTCTGACAGCCAATAATTCATACCAATTTTATCCTCAAAAACATCAAATGCATAAATAACCAAATTAAAGTTATACATCAATCCGAATTAAACAGATGTCAGACAAGGGATGAAATCCAAACGACAAGTTGCGAGCATGACTCTAACATAAACCTGCGGGTACACCACCCAACAGGGGTTCAAGTACGTAGAAGTGGATCTATGCCTCAGCCTCAGGTTCCTCCTCTACCTCATTAGCACGACCTGGAGGGGTTACCAAAACATTAAGGGTGAGTGGGCCGAAACTCAAGTTTATAAAATCGTTTAGTAAGTAAAACATATAATTTACCCCTCCGTTTTCCAAAACATGCATGCAGCATTATTTACAATCATTAATCATATAATATGAACCATAAGGCATGTAATAAAACCATAAACATAATTTTAGCCACTGCACTATACACTCCAATCCCGACATCCCTGATGTCTGACGTCCCTGACGTCCAATAAGGTCACAATCACAAGGCTACGCGTGCCACTCGGGTCTCAATTCCGAGCTCAATCCCCGAACCCTGTTCGGTTACAGCATCCCCGATGCTTAGCGTCATAGACGCTGGACGTTCTAGACGTCTGTGACCACTCCGGGGTACCTCATCCAGAGGAGACAGTATCATATGGAAGGATCTATACAGTGCAGTACCAAATACATTTTATTGATATCCACATGAAAAACATATATGTATACATAGGTAAAATCCGAACCGATCGTTACGTTTCATCAGACGGGTCTCGTGCCCAAAATACCGTGAAACGTGCCATAACCGAAATTTCAATATCATCAAAACCATTTCTTGATTCCAGCATGTGAACATATAAGTAAATCAGAAAACATTTAAGCATGCAAGGGTTTAATGAAATCGGGCCCACTCACAGTACGATCCCGCGATGAACCTGCGCGTACGAACTTGTACCGGGATTATCGTACAATTCCTGTCAGTCCAAATCACATGTAAGGGTCACTACAAGTCTTAAACATTTAACCACAAAGTCCGAAATAGAACCCGGCTCGGGGAAGCCGTCCAACACGTTTCCCGAGGCAACCGGCCCTAAACTGACCCATCAAAACTATCTCACATCAACATGGTTAATTCACCAAAAATGTTCAGAATGATGAGAGGAACAAAAGTCATGTTGATCGTGATCGGAGATAAGGTCCAACGCGCCCTCACGCGCCGCCCAACGTGGCTGCGCGTGAAAGTCACGCGCCTGACACTGTAGCTACAGTGTCACCACCTTCACCCGTTTGTCTGTAATACGGGCCTGCCACCCGCGGCTTGACCTGGTTGAATACCCATCAATTCTTACTCGATTTCAATCCAATTTGATCCTAACATGTTCATTAACTATCCAATTTAGGTTCTGAGTCAACAATTAACCTCACTGGTCCCTTAAATGGACCCTCGACCCGTGATCAACCAAATGGGTCAATCACCAGAACTCCCTGGTTTCAAACCCATTGTCCAATTAACTTCACAGGAAGCATAATAGGATCAAAACGAACCAAAATGAACAATCAATTGTGTCTGAAAGTACCTGAAGGTTGTCGTCCCAATCTCTGCGATTTCTCTGAAAACAGCAGTCACCGTCCCAGCTCACCCGTGGCTGATGGCCTTCGATTTCGATGTGGTTGAGTTCCAAACACTCCCAGAAGACTAAAACAGGCCTTGGTTTGGTCCAACAGTTACCAGAAATCAAAACCCGATTTTCCCTCCAATTTTGCCCGAAATGGTTTCTCTGGTTTTCTTCATCAATTCTCAGTTCCTTTAACAGCAGAATGAAGCTTACACAAATCCTATTCAGTTTTAAAACAATTTAACCGTCCCAGAGGCTCGTGGGTGTCCAATCTGTCCACTGAAATTTGTCCCCCGAAAGCTTCGAATTTCAATTAACAATTTGATCTTGCAGGCTGGACGGTTCAGGCCACGTTCAAAAGCGAAAGACAGCCCAGACTTTCCAGCACATATTAGCATAATCAATTGTGCACTGAACCACCGCACATGGTGGTGCCGTCCATGGTTCCCCCGCGGTTGCTACAGTAACCAGGGCAAAAGACCAAAATGCCCCTGGTTCAAATAATTACCAAACTGCCCCTAACTTCCTAGACCCGTAACTCAGCCATACGAAGTCCGATTTCGGCGTGCCGCCTGTCTACGGACTCAGGATATCGAGACCTACCTAACGGTCCTTGAGTCATGTGAAATTTAGTTGCCAAACGAAAAGTCAACATTTTCGCCCGTGAAGTCCAACTTATGGTAACGCCCCTGAACTTCCGATAGTCATAACTTTTACCCAGATCGTCCGAATTGGACGTTCCACCTGTCTATAGACTCGTGACGTCCTGAACTACGTCACGGTCACTGGTCAAAGTCCATTTGACCCCCTAATCAAAAAGTCAACAATTTGGTCATCCACTCACAAGGGTAAAAACGTCAATTGATACATTAAATTACAATATTCAAATCCTCGAATTTTTGGGGTGTTACAACCTTCCCCCCTTAAGGAATTTCGTCCCGAAATTTCAAAGAAACAAATGAGGAAATTGTTCTCGCATCTGAGCCTCGGGCTCCCATGTGGCTTCTTCCACATTCTGGTTTCTCCAGAGAATCTTCACGAGAGGAATCGTCTTCAAACGTAGTACCTTGTCTTTCCGATCCAAAATCTGCATTGGTTGTTCCTCAAAGCTCAAATCCCCTCGGAGTTCGACAGGTTGTTCCCCCAGTACATGGGAAGCATCATGCACGTACTTCCGCAGCATCGATACGTGAAAAATATCGTGAACTCTAGAAAGTTCTGGAGGTAGTGCCAATCTGTATGCAACCCTGCCAATCCTCTCCACGATCTCATATGGTCCGATAAAACGCTGACTTAGTTTCCCCCGTCGACCAAAACGGATAATCCCCTTCCACGGAGATAACTTCAAGAAGTCAAAATCTCCCACTTCAAATTCCAGGTCTCGAATTCGTCGATCGGCATAACTCTTTTGGCGATCCTGTGCCGCTTTTAATCTCTCCTTGATAACTCGAACAGTCTCCAGGGTTAAGTCCATCAATTCTGGCCCTACCGCCGCTCGCTCCCCTATCTCCATCCAGCAGATAGGTGTCCTGCACTGTCGACCATACAGTGCCTCATAAGGTGTCATCCCGATGCTTGTCTGATAGCTGTTGTTGTAAGCGAATTCCATCAATGGAAAATGAGTATCCCAAGAGTCCTGAAACTGTAGCACACAGGACCTCATCATGTCCTCCAGGGTCTGAATGGCCCGTTCAGACTGTCCATCAGTCTGTGGATGGAATGCAGTACTGAAACGTAGGGTTGTTCCCAAAGTAGCTTGTAAACTCCGCCAGAACCTGGAAGTGAAACGCGGATCACGATCGGACACGATCGATTCCGGCGTACCATGCAACCGTATAATTTCTTTCACGAACAATTGAGCCAGTCGGTTGGGTTTAAAAGTTTCCTGAACTGGTAGAAAATGGGCTGACTTGGTTAGCCGATCCACAATCATCGATACTCCGTCAACTCCACTCTGAGTCCTTGGTAACTTAAAGACGAAGTCCATGGTGATGTGATCCCAGTTCCACTCGGGAATCGGAAGTGGCTGCATAGCCCAATACGGTCTCTGCCGTTCCGCCTTAACTTGCTGACAGGTTAAGCATCTGCTCACGAATTCAGCAATATCCTTCTTCATTCCTGGCCACCAATAATGGTTCCGGAGGGTACGGTACATTTTTATACCTCCCGGATGCATAGCATAGGCCGAACTATGGGCCTCCTCAAGAATCTCGGTCCGTATCTCTGCCACTGCAGGTACACACAAACGGCCCAACTTCACCAGTGTTCCATCATCCCGGATAGTAAAATCCGGTCTCCCATCCGCATCGACCTCAATCCTGTAAATACAGAGCATCGGATCCTGAAGTTGTGCTTCGATGATCCGATCAATCAATACAGGTCGTACATGGAAGCTGGCCAACAAAGCTCCATGCTCATCCGTACCCAAAATAACTCCCGCCTTCCGGAGTTCCACCAGCAAAGGAAGATACACCATCCCCAGGTGTGCAACCGATCCTGCTGACTTCCTGTTTAGTGCATCAGCCACCACATTGGCCTTACCCGGATGGTACTCAATAGTACAACCATAATCCTTCAGCAGCTCCAACCATCTCCGTTGTCTCATGTTAAGCTCCTTTTGAGTGAATAAGTACTTTAGACTCTGGTGGTTGGTGTATATCCGACACGTTGCGCCGAATAGATAATGTCTCCAGATTTTTAGAGCATGAACCACCGCCGCCAACTCCAAATCATGGGTAGGGTAGTTCAACTCATGAGTCTTCAGCTGCCGGGATGCATAGGCGATAACCTTGCCAGTCTGCACCAACACGCAGCCCAATCCTTGTAGTGAAGCGTCACTAAAGACCACGAATTCTCCACTGTCATCCGGCAATGCAAGGACAGGTGCAGTGGTCAATCGATCTTTCAATTCTTAAAAACTCTGATCACACTGCTCGTTCCAAATAAACTTCACTCCCTTCCGAGTCAGACGAGTCAATGGTGCAGCAATTTTGGAGAAACCCTCCACGAATCTCCGGTAGTAACCTGCTAACCCGACAAAACTCCGCACCTCCGTTACTGTTGTCGGTCTAGCCAAGTTGGTCACCGCTTCTGTTTTCTGGGGATCTACGCTAATCCCATCCGTCGATATCACGTGTCCCAGAAAACCAATACTGCTCAGCCAAAACTAACACTTGCTTAGCTTGGCGTACAACTGTTCTTGTCTCAGCTTCTCCAACACCAACCGTAGATGTTCCTCATGTGCTCGGGCACTCCTTGAGTACACCAAGATATCATCGATGAACACAATCATGAATTTATCCAAGTAGGGTCGGAAGACCCGGTTCATCAGATCCATGAATGCTGCTGGAGCATTCGTCAACCCAAAAGGCATAACCAGGAACTCGTAGTGTCCATAACGGGTTCGAAAAGCAGTTTTCGGAATATCCTCCTCCGAAATCCTCAGTTGGTGATACCCAGACTGCAAATCAATCTTCGAAAAGCACTGAGCTCCCCGCAACTGGTCAAAAAGGTCATCGATCCTGGGTAGAGGATACTGGTTCCTTAGTGTCACCTTGTTGAGCTGTCGATAGTCAATACACAAACGGAGACTCCCCTCCTTCTTCTTTACGAACAACACCGGTGCCCCCCACGGTGAAGTACTCGGTCGGACATATCCCAATTCCACCAACTCCTGCAACTGAGTTTTGAGTTCTCGTAACTCGGCCGGCGCCATCTGGTATGGTGCTTGGGATATAGGTCGGGCACCGGGGAGTAGTTCAATTGTAAACTTGATCTCCCGTGATGGCGGTAATCCAGGTAAGTCTTCCGGGAACACATCCGGAAACTCACGTACCACCGGTATCCCGTCGATACCCGGAGTATCAACCTGATCCGACACGACGTGCGCCAGATAACCCTGGCATCCCTTCCGTAGAAGTTTGGTAGCAGTAAGGGAAGAAATCACTTCAGGAGGCGAACCGTCACGCTCCCCCTGAAAGATAACCTCCGGCAAACCCGGGCTTCGTAGAATCACTTGTTTGCTACAGCAATCGATGAGCGACCCGTGCTCCGATAGCCAATCCATTCCCAAAATTACATCAAAGTCGTGGATATCCAAAATAATTAAGTCCGCTGGTAAATCCACATCCTCAATTCTCACCGGGCACCTTCGAATCACCTGATTCACAAGGTACACGATGCCCATCGGGGTGCTAACACCTATTTCGCAATCTAAGGCTGATACCACACAATCAAGCATAACAGCACAACTCTTCGAAATAAAAGAATGTGTAGCCCCCGCATCCATTAATACACGCACAAGAAGGTTTAGGATATGTAGTGTACCTGTAACCACGCCTGGGGCAGTCCTCGCCTGCTGCTGGGTCATAGCAAACACTTGGGCCCTAGGCCCTCCATTCCGTCCGCGTCCGCGCGCACCACACCCAGCACCTCGGTCACCTCCCTGACCGCGACCTCTGTTAGTGTGGGAAGCCGTGCTCTGCACCACACTAGAGCCCCCAGCGTCGTTGCTCTTAGACAACAGCGGGCAATCACAGACATAGTGGTCCTCCTCTCCGCAAGCAAAGTAGGTTACCGGCCTCGGCCTGTCCGAATGCCCACCAGAAGCACCGCTCCAAGATGAATGCTGCACGGAGTTGTATCCTAATCCTCTGCCAGGAGAGCCTTCGCGTCGACCTGACCAGCCACGACCCTTGAAGGATGAGGGTGCCCCCCTGTAGCCCCCTCCCTTTTTGTTCTTCTGGCCTGATGGCCCACGATATGGGCGATCCTGACGTCGCCCCTCGCCCAAAGGCTGTCGTGTCTGGTGTGCCGCCAGACTGGCCTCGACACGCACCACAGCGTCGACCATATCTCTCAGTGAAGCATGAGTAGCAGCAGTCACACTTTCCCGGATCTCCCCTCGGAGTCTAAGCTCGAACCTTTGGCATTTGTCCTCCTCCGTGCTCACGAATGATGCAGCAAACCGGGAAAGTTTCCCAAAAGTCTGCTCGTAGTCCGCAACGGACATATCCCCCTGCTCCAGTCGCAGGAATTCAGCCTCCCGTGCCGCGCGAAACGATCGCGGGTAGTACTGGTCCAGAAATCGGGAACGGAAAGCTTCCCAAGTAGTGGTATGGACAAACCACCCAGACATTTCGAGGCCGTGCCACCACTGGTAGGCTCCTCCTTCCAGCAAGAAGGTTGCCAAAGTTACCCGTTCGCCCGGAGGGCAGTGCATCACCGTGAAGATCCTTTCCCATTTGGTGATCCAATCATGAGCATCTTCGGGGTTCGATCCCCCGTTGAAAGGTGTGGCTCCTAGATTTTGAGCCCGCTCAATGCTTGCGCATTCCATTTCCCTTTCCAGATCCTCGTCAGTTCGTGTATGTGGAATTCTCCTAGGAGGCATAACCAACTGTCAAGAGGCATAGATCAGTTAACATTATCCTTAAAAGTCGAAAAGTAACTAGTACTAATCGCTAGTCTAGCATGTTGACCACAACCTAGTGCTCTGATACCAAGATGACAGGACCCGCCCCGATCCCACAGGAACCACAAGGGGACGTGCCCTGTTCCCGTCTGACACCCAATAATTCATACCAATTTTAGCCTCAAAAACATCAAATGCATAAATAACCAAATTAAAGTTATACATCAATCCGAATTAAACAGATGTCAGACAAGGGATGAAATCCAAACGACAAGTTGCGAGCACGACTCTAACATAAACCTGCGGGTACACCACCCAACAGGGGTTCAGGTACGCAGAAGTGGATCTATGCCTCAGCCTCAGGTTCCTCCTCTACTTCATTAGCACGACCTGGAGGGGTTACCAAAACATTAAGGGTGAGTGGGCCGAAACTCAAGTTTATAAAATCGTTTAGTAAGTAAAACATATAATTTACCCCTCCGTTTTCCAAAACATGCATGCAGCATTATTTACAATCATTAATCATATAATATGAACCATAAGGCATGTAATAAAACCATAAACATAATTTTAGCCACTGCACTATACACTCCAATCCCAACATCCCTGATGTCTGACGTCCCTGACGTCCAATAAGGTCACAATCACAAGGCTACGCGTGCCACTCGGGTCTCAATTCCGAGCTCAATCCCCGAACCCTGTTCGGTTACAACATCCCTGATGCTTAGCGTCATAGACGCTGGACGTTCTAGACGTCCGTGACCACTCCGGGGTACCTCATCCAGAGGAGACAGTATCATATGGAAGGATCTATACAGTGCAGTACCAAATACGTTTTATTGATATCCACATGCAAAACATATATGTATACATAGGTAAAATCCGAACCGATCGTTACGTTTCATCAGACGGTCTCGTGCCCAAAATACCGTGAAACGTGCCATAACCGAAATTTCAATATCATCAAAACCATTTCTTGATTCCAGCATGTGAACATATAAGTAAATCAGAAAACATTTAAGCATGCAAGGGTTTAATGAAATAGGGCCCACTCACAGTACGATCCCGCGATGAACCTGCGCGTACGAACTTGTACCGGGATTATCGTACAATTCCTGTCAGTCCAAATCACATGTAAGGGTCACTACAAGTCTTAAACATTTAACCACAAAGTCCGAAATAGAACCCGGCTCGGGGAAGCCGTCCAACACGTTTCCCGAGGCAACCGGCCCTAAACTGACCCATCAAAACTATCTCACATCAACATGGTTAATTCACCAAAAATGTTCAGAATGATGAGAGGAACAAAAGTCATGTTGATCGTGATCGGAGATAAGGTCCAACGCGCCCTCACGCGCCGCCCAAAGTGGCTGCGCGTGAAAGTCACGCGCCTGACACTGTAGCTACAGTGTCACCACCTTCACCCGTTTGTCTGTAATACGGGCCTGCCACCCGGGGCTTGACCCGGTTGAATACCCATCAATTCTTACTCGATTTCAATCCAATTTGATCCTAACATGTTCATTAACTATCCAATTTAGGTTCTGAGTCAACAATTAACCTCACTGGTCCCTTAAATGGACCCTCGACCCGTGATCAACCAAACGGGTCAATCACCAGAACTCCCTGGTTTCAAACCCATTGTCCAATTAACTTCACAGGAAGCATAATAGGATCAAAACGAACCAAAATGAACAATCAATTGTGTCTGAAAGTACCTGAAGGTTGTCGTCCCAAGCTTTGCGATTTCCCTGAAAACAGCAGTCACCGTCCCAGCTTACCCGTGGCTGATGGCCTTCGATTTCGATGTGGTTGAGTTCCAAACACTCCCAGAAGACTAAAACAGGCCTTGGTTTGGTCCAACAGTTACCAGAAATCAAAACCCGATTTTCCCTCCAATTTTGCCCGAAATGGTTTCTCTGGTTTTCTTCATCAATTCTCAGTTCCTTTAAAAGCAGAATGAAGCTTACACAAATCCTATTCAGTTTTAAAACAATTTAACCGTCCCAGAGGCTCGTGGGTGTCCAATCTGTCCACTGAAATTTGTCCCCCGAAAGCTTCGAATTTCAATTAACAATTTGATCTTGCAGGCTGCACGGTTCAGGCCACGTTCAAAAGCAAAAGACAGCCCAGACTTTCCAGCACATATTAGCATAATCAATTGTGCACTGAACCACCGCACATGGTGGTGCCGTCCATGGTTCCCCCGCGGTTGCTACAGTAACCAGGGCAAAAGACCAAAATGCCCCTGGTTCAAATAATTACCAAACTGCCCCTAACTTCCTAGACCCGTAACTCAGCCATACGAAGTCCGATTTCGGCGTGCCGCCTGTCTACGGACTCAGGATATCGAGACCTACCTAACGGTCCTTGAGTCATGTGAAATTTAGTTGCCAAACGAAAAGTCAACATTTTCGCCCGTGAAGTCCAACTTATGGTAACGCCCCTGAACTTCCGATAGTCATAACTTTTACCCAGATCGTCCGAATTGGACGTTCCACCTGTCTATGGACTCGTGACGTCCTGAACTACGTCACGGTCACTGGTCAAAGTCCGTTTGACCCCCTAATCAAAAAGTCAACAATTTGGTCATCCACTCACAAGGGTAAAAACGTCAATTCATACATTAAATTACAATATTCAAATCCTCGAATTTTCGGGGTGTTACAACCTTCCCCCCTTAAGGAATTTCGTCCCGAAATTTCAAAGAAACAAATGAGGAAATTGTTCTCGCATCTGAGCCTCGGGCTCCCATGTGGCTTCTTCCACATTCTGGTTTCTCCAGAGAATCTTCACGAGAGGAATCGTCTTCAAACGTAGTACCTTGTCTTTCCTATCCAAAATCTGCATTGGTTGTTCCTCAAAGCTCAAATCCCCTCGGAGTTCGATAGGTTGTTCCCCCAGTACATGGGAAGCATCATGCATGTACTTCCGCAGCATCGATACGTGAAAAACATCGTGAACTCTAGAATGTTCTGGAGGTAGTGCCAATCTGTATGCAACCCTGCCAATCCTCTCCACGATCTCATATGGTCCGATAAAACGCTGACTCAGTTTCCCCCGTCGACCAAAACGGATAATCCCCTTCCACGGAGATAACTTCAAGAAGTCAAAATCTCCCACTTCAAATTCCAGGTCTCGAATTCGTCGATCGGCATAACTCTTTTGGCGATCCTGTGCCGCTTTTAATCTCTCCTTGATAACTCAAACAGTCTCCAGGGTTAATTCCATCAATTCTGGCCCTACCGCCGCTCGCTCCCCTATCTCCATCCAGCAGATAGGTGTCCTGCACTGTCGACCATACAGTGCCTCATAAGGTGTCATCCCGATGCTTGTCTGATAGCTGTTGTTGTAAGCGAATTCCATCAATGGAAAATGAGTATCCCAAGAGTCCTGAAACTGTAGCACACAGGACCTCATCATGTCCTCCAGGGTCTGAATGGCCCGTTCAGACTGTCCATCAGTCTGTGGATGGAACGCAGTACTGAAACGTAGGGTTGTTCCCAAAGTAGCTTGTAAACTCCGCCAGAACCTGGAAGTGAAACGCGGATCACGATCGGACACGATCGATTCCGGCGTACCATGCAACCGTATAATTTCTTTCACGAACAATTGAGCCAGTCGGTTGGGTTTAAAAGTTTCCTGAACTGGTAGAAAATGGGCTGACTTGGTTAGCCGATCCACAATCATCGATACTCTGTCAACTCCACTCTGAGTCCTTGGTAACTTAAAGACGAAGTCCATGGTGATGTGATCCCACTTCCACTCGGGAATCGGAAGTGGCTGCATAGCCCCATACGGTCTCTGCCATTCCGCCTTAACTTGCTGACAGGTTAAGCATCTGCTCACGAATTCAGCAATATCCTTCTTCATTCCTGGCCACCGATAATGGTTCCGGAGGGTACGGTACATTTTTATACCTCCCGGATGCATAGCATAGGCCGAACTATGGGCCTCCTCAAGAATCTCGGTCCGTATCTCTGCCACTGCAGGTACACACAAACGGCCCAACTTCACCAGTGCTCCATCATCCCGGATAGTAAAATCCGGTCTCCCATCCGCATCGACCTCAATCCTGTAAATACAGAGCATCGGATCCTGAAGTTGTGCTTCGATGATCCGATCAATCAATACAGGTCGTACATGGAAGCTGGCCAACAAAGCTCCATGCTCATCCGTACCCAAAATAACTCCCGCCTTCCGGAGTTCCACCAGCAAAGGAAGATACACCATCCCCAGGTGTGCAACCGATCCTGCTGACTTCCTGTTTAGTGCATCAGCCACCACATTGGCCTTACCCGGATGGTACTCAATAGTACAGCCATAATCCTTCAGCAGCTCCAACCATCTCCGTTGTCTCATGTTAAGCTCCTTTTGAGTGAATAAGTACTTTAGACTCTGGTGGTTGGTGTATATCCGACACGTTGCGCCGAATAGATAATGTCTCCCGATTTTTAGAGCATGAACCACCGCCGCCAACTCCAAATCATGGGTAGGGTAGTTCAACTCATGAGTCTTCAGCTGCCGGGATGCATAGGCGATAACCTTGCCAGTCTGCACCAACACGCAGCCCAATCCTTGTAGTGAAGCGTCACTAAAGACCACGAATTCTCCACTGTCATCCGGCAATGCAAGGACAGGTGCAGTGGTCAATCGATCTTTCAATTCTTAAAAACTCCGATCACACTGCTCGTTCCAAATAAACTTCACTCCCTTCCGAGTCAGACGAGTCAATGGTGCAGCAATTTTGGAGAAACCCTCCACGAATCTCCGGTAGTAACCTGCTAACCCGACAAAACTCCGCACCTCCGTTACTGTTGTCGGTCTAGCCCAGTTGGTCACCGCTTCTGTTTTCTGGGGATCTACGCTAATCCCATCCGTCGATATCACGTGTCTCAGAAAACCAATACTGCTCAGCCAAAAATAACACTTGCTTAGCTTGGCGTACAACTGTTCTTGTCTCAGCTTCTCCAACACCAACCGTAGATGTTCCTCATGTGCTCGGGCACTCCTCGAGTACACCAAGATATCATCGATGAACACAATCACGAATTTATCCAAGTAGGGTCGGAAGACCCGGTTCATCAGATCCATGAATGCTGCTGGAGCATTCGTCAACCCAAAAGGCATAACCAGGAACTCGTAGTGTCCATAACGGGTTCGAAAAGCAGTTTTCGGAATATCCTCCTCCGAAATCCTCAGTTGGTGATACCCAGACTGCAAATCAATCTTCGAAAAGCACTGAGCTCCCCGCAACTGGTCAAAAAGGTCATCGATCCTGGGTAGAGGATACTGGTTCCTTAGTGTCACCTTGTTGAGCTGTCGATAGTCAATACACAAACGGAGACTCCCCTCCTTCTTCTTTACGAACAACACCGGTGCCCCCCACGGTGAAGTACTCGGTCGGACATATCCCAATTCCACCAACTCCTGCAACTGAGTTTTGAGTTCTCGTAACTCGGCCGGCGCCATCCGGTATGGTGCCTGGGATATAGGTCGGGCACCTGGGAGTAGTTCAATTGTAAACTTGATCTCCCGTGATGGCGGTAATCCAGGTAAGTCTTCCGGGAACACATCCGGAAACTCACGTACCACCGGTATCCCGTCGATACCCGGAGTATCAACCTGATCCGACACGACGTGCGCCAGATAACCCTGGCATCCCTTCCGTAGAAGTTTGGTAGCAGTAAGGGAAGAAATCACTTCAGGAGGCGAACCGTCACGCTCCCCCTGAAAGATAACCTCCGGCAAACCCGGGCTTCGTAGAATCACTTGTTTGCTACAGCAATCGATGAGCGACCCGTGCTCCGATAGCCAATCCATTCCCAAAATTACATCAAAGTCGTGGATATCCAAAATAATTAAGTCCGCTGGTAAATCCACATCCTCAATTCTCACCGGGCACCTTCGAATCACCTGATTCACAAGGTACACGATGCCCATCGGGGTGCTAACACCCATTTCGCAATCTAAGGCTGATACCACACAATCAAGCATACCAGCACAACTCTTCGAAATAAAAGAATGTGTAGCCCCCGCATCCATTAATACATGTACAAGAAGGTTTAGGATATGTAGTGTACCTGTAACCACGCCTGGGGCAGTCCTCGCCTACTGCTGGGTCATAGCAAACACTTGGGCCCTAGGCCCTCCATTCCGTCCGCGTCCGCGCGCACCACACCCAGCACCTCGGTCACCTCCCTGACCGCGACCTCCGTTAGTGTGGGAAGCCGTGCTCTGCACCACACTAGAGCCCCCAGCGTCGTTGCTCTTAGACAACAGCGGGCAATCACAGACATAGTGGTCCTCCTCTCCGCAAGCAAAGTAGGTTACCGGCCTCGGCCTGTCCGAATGCCCACCAGAAGCACCGCTCCAAGATGAATGCTGCACGGAGTTGTATCCTAATCCTCTCCCATGAGAGCCTTCGCGTCGACCTGACCAGCCACGACTCTTGAAGGATGAGGGTGCCCCCCTGTAGCCCCCTCCCTTTTTGTTCTTCTGGCCTGATGGCCCACGATATGGGCGATCCTGACGTCGCCCCTCGCCCAAAGGCTGTCGTGTCTGGTGTGCCGCTAGACTGGCCTTGACACGCACCACAGCGTCGACCATATCTCTCAGTGAAGCATGAGTAGCAGCAGTCACACTTGCCCGGATCTCCCCTCGGAGTCTAAGCTCGAACCTTTGGCATTTGTCCTCCTCCGTGCTCACGAATGATGCAGCAAACCGGGAAAGTTTCCCAAAAGTCTGCTCGTAGTCCGCAACGGACATATCCCCCTGCTCCAGTCGCAGGAATTCAGCCTCCCGTGCCGCGCGAAACGATCGCGGGTAGTACTGGTCCAGAAATCGAGAACGGAAAGCTTCCCAAGTAGTGGTATGGACAAACCACCCAGACATTTCGAGGCCGTGCCACCACTGGTAGGCTCCTCCTTCCAGCAAGAAGGTTGCCAAAGTTACCCGTTCGCCCGGAGGGCAGTGCATCACCGTGAAGATCCTTTCCCATTTGGTGATCCAATCATGAGCATCTTCGGGGTTCGATCCCCCGTTGAAAGGTGTGGCTCCTAGATGTTGAGCCCGCTCAATGCTTGCGCATTCCATTTCCCTTTCCAGATCCTCGTCAGTTCGTGTATGTGGAATTCTCCTAGGAGGCATAACCAACTGTCAAGAGGCATAGATCAGTTAACATTATCCTTAAAAGTCGAAAAGTAACTAGTACTAATCGCTAGTCTAGCATGTTGACCACAACCTAGTGCTCTGATACCAAGCTGACAGGACCCGCCCCGATCCCACAGGAACCACAAGGGGACGTGCCCTGTTCCCGTCTGACACCCAATAATTCATACCAATTTTAGCCTCAAAAACATCAAATGCATAAATAACCAAATTAAAGTTATACATCAATCCGAATTAAACAGATGTCAGACAAAGGATGAAATCCAAACGACAAGTTGCGAGCACGACTCTAACATAAACCTGCGGGTACACCACCCAACAGGGGTTCAGGTACGCAGAAGTGGATCTATGCCTCAGCCTCAGGTTCCTCCTCTACCTCATTAGCACGACCTGGAGGGGTTACCAAAACATTAAGGGTGAGTGGGCCGAAACTCAAGTTTATAAAATCGTTTAGTAAGTAAAACATATAATTTACCCCTCCGTTTTCCAAAACATGCATGCAGCATTATTTACAATCATTAATCATATAATATGAACCATAAGGCATGTAATAAAACCATAAACATAATTTTAGCCACTGCACTATACACTCCAATCCCGACTTCCCTGATGTCTGACGTCCCTGATGTCTGACGTCCCTGACGTCCAATAAGGTCACAATCACAAGGCTATGCGTGCCACTCGGGTCTCAATTCCGAGCTCAATCCCCGAACCCTGTTCGGTTACAACATCCCCGATGCTTAGCGTCATAGACGCTGGACGTTCTAGACGTCCGTGACCACTCCGGGGTACCTCATCCAGAGGAGACAGTATCATATGGAAGGATCTATACAGTGCAGTACCAAATACATTTTATTGATATCCACATGCAAAACATATATGTATACATAGGTAAAATCCGAACCGATCGTTACGTTTCATCAGACGGGTCTCGTGCCCAAAATACCGTGAAACGTGCCATAACCGAAATTTCAATATCATCAAAACCATTTCTTGATTCCAGCATGTGAACATATAAGTAAATCAGAAAACATTTAAGCATGCAAGGGTTTAATGAAATCGGGCCCACTCACAGTACGATCCCGCGATGAACCTGCGCGTACGAACTTGTACCGGGATTATCGTACAATTCCTGTCAGTCCAAATCACATGTAAGGGTCACTACAAGTCTTAAACATTTAACCACAAAGTCCGAAATAGAACCCGGCTCGGGGAAGCCGTCCAACACGTTTCCCGAGGCAACCGGCCCTAAACTGACCCATCAAAACTATCTCAGATCAACATGGTTAATTCACCAAAAATGTTCAGAATGATGAGAGGAACAAAAGTCATGTTGATCGTGATCGGAGATAAGGTCCAACGCCCTCACGCGCCGCCCAAAGTGGCTGCGCGTGAAAGTCACGCGCCTGACACTGTAGCTACAGTGTCACCACCTTCACCCGTTTGTCTGTAATATGGGCCTGCCACCCGCGGCTTGACCCGGTTGAATACCCATCAATTCTTACTCGATTTTAATCCAATTTGATCCTAACATGTTCATTAACTATCCAATTTAGGTTCTGAGTCAACAATTAACCTCACTGGTCCCTTAAATGGACCCTCGACCCGTGATCAACCAAACGGGTCAATCACCAGAACTCCCTGGTTTCAAACCCATTGTCCAATTAACTTCACAGGAAGCATAATAGGATCAAAACGAACCAAAATGAACAATCAATTGTGTCTGAAAGTACCTGAAGGTTGTCGTCCCAAACTCTGCGATTTCCCTGAAAACAGCAGTCACCGTCCCAGCTCACCCGTGGCTGATGGCCTTCGATTTCGATGTGGTTGAGTTCCAAACACTCCCAGAAGACTAAACCAGGCCTTGGTTTGGTCCAACAGTTACCAGAAATCAAAACCCGATTTTCCCTCCAATTTTGCCCAAAATGGTTTCTCTGGTTTTCTTCATAAATTCTCAGTTCCTTTAACAGCAGAATGAAGCTTACACAAATCCTATTCAGTTTTAAAACAATTTAACCGTCCCAGAGGCTCGTGGGTGTCCAATCTGTCCACTGAAATTTGTCCCCCGAAAGCTTCGAATTTCAATTAACAATTTGATCTTGCAGGCTGGACGGTTCAGGCCACGTTCAAAAGCAAAAGACAGCCCAGACTTTCCAGCACATATTAGCATAATCAATTGTGCACTGAACCACCGCACATGGTGGTGTCGTCCATGGTTCCCCCGCGGTTGCTACAGTAACCAGGGCAAAAGACCAAAATGCCCCTGGTTCAAATAATTACCAAACTGCCCCTCACTTCCTAGACCCGTAACTCAGCCATACGAAGTCCGATTTCGGCGTGCCGCCTGTCTACGGACTCAGGATATCGAGACCTACCTAACGGTCCTTGAGTCATATGAAAATTAGTTGCCAAACGAAAAGTCAACATTTTCGCCCGTGAAGTCCAACTTACGGTAACGCCCCTGAACTTCCGATAGTCATAACTTTTACCCAGATCGTCCGAATTGGACGTGCCACCTGTCTATGGACTCGTGACGTCCCGAACTACGTCACAGTCACTGGTCAAAGTCCATTTGACCCCATAATCAAAAAGTCAACAATTTGGTCATCCACTTACAAGGGTAAAAACGTCAATTGATACATTAAATTACAATATTCAAATCCTCGAATTTTCGAGGTGTTACACACAATGCTCTAGAAGTGGTCGCTTTGGTTGATATGTTCACGGCGACATACCAGGATTGAGAGCGGTCCTGGACTGATGGTTGTACGCATCACTACGATTAGAATCGTGACTGACCCTGAGGTATCGGGCTTGACGCCCAATTAATTTGAGTTCGGGCTTGAGGCCCAGTTAAACTATGAAATCGGGCTAGAGACCCAATTGACTTGTGTTATCGGGCGTGAGTCCCGAGTGTGGTTTTCATACTAGTATGTATATACCCTCCTTTATAAGTTGATTGGTCTCCTTCAGACGTCGACCTATAGAGTCACGATCCACTACCTGAAATGAATAATCCCCAGAGGGAGCTCATTCCAAGAGTGGGAAATATGGTAGAGTCCCGAAACTGATCCGGAGAGACGCCCGAACTAGATCCGGAGACAGAGCCTCCCAGATGGATAATTCCTGAGGGTAGATTCGGAGTGAGACACCGAGTAGTATGCATACTTATATATATAGAAATCATGACAAATATCGGGGATTAGTTCTCTAGAGGCTGTATGCCCCGAGTTGACATCAGAGAATGTCTAGGATGGGTTATATATGTATATGTGTATATGTGTATGTGATTTCACGTAAATGATTTTGGGCTGAGACCAACGTGTATTGGATTTGGGCTGAGACCCTATGTTTCATGATTTGGAAGGAGCCTCGTTATGGGTTTCCTTAGTTTGGATTTTGGGCCAAGGCCCTAATGAACGGTTTGATAAATGGTTTTCGAATGCATGCATACTTTTTAGTGAAGGGCATAAAGGTCTTTTTATGAAAATATTTTTATAAATCTTTGTTTTTTCCATTCACGGCTTTAATGTTTTTGAATGCCCTTCAGATTGATCGTGGATTCGGGCTGTAGTAGAGACCGAGACATCACATTCCTCCTCCGGATCCTAGTGCTCTTTGGTAATCCCGATTGGGCTAAGGACGAAATTTCCTTGGTCTGATACTTCGTGTCAGACAGGATCAGGCACGTCCCACGTTAATCCCGGGGGATTTGGGATGGATCCTGACATTGATTACCTTCAATCCTGTCCACACAAACAATACACAAGTCACTCGGGAAAATTCACATTTGAATTGTCTACACCCTAGCAACACAGAGGGCGTACCTTATTGGAGAGGAAGTTGTCTAGCAGCAGACATCTAAGATCCAGCCTTGTTAAGTGATCCACTTCCGTTTGGATAATAACTTGGCTGCCTCAGAATATAATTATATTAATTCAATAATATGAATGAGAGTCACCACTATACAGTGTAGACTTCCAAACATAAATGTGCACGTATTCATTTACCTTTGATCGTGTCGTGTATCAAATATGAAGTCCAATAGGGAATGGTCAGCCTCAGCAAACTCATTTTCAACACAGTCATCTCAAATCCATCCCTTTGGGAGTTTTTTCGCCCCCTTCGATGTGGAACGATGTGGTACAACCTGCTTAGCGTTCAAACATGTGCCCACCAAAGCCACATTAATTTCACTCGTTGATTTTCTTTTCCCCCTGCTAACAGTGGTTTCCATTGGTTGTCCATATTCCTCTTGTGTCGCATCACACATCATAGCCCCCTTCCCTGATGATCCTGGAACCTGCAGCAAGGTTTGAAGTGTATCCAACCATATCAAGTCCACTACCAGCTGATCTAAGTTACCAATATAATGCCTGAAAACCTCAAATTTGTTATGCAATAACAGTAAAAATAAAAATAATTGGGTGAATGTTGAATTACCTTCAATTTGTGGCTCGATGTAGCGCTTGGTACAATCGAGCTTGCATTGTCATCAACCCCCATTATGTTGAACGTCTCAGTCATGTTGGCGACATTTTGGGTTTCATTTTCACCTGTACTACTTGCAATCCGTCGTTGCTCCTGTGTCTGTTTGTGAAGTGTATTCCACTTCTTCCTATCCCACGCGCTAACTGGTGGTAATGCCCTATCCACCAACAAATACCCTTCTCCAATTTTTTCAATATAAAAAAGCTCCAAGAAAATTGTGTATCCTGCCAGAACCTCACTGTTTGAAAGTAAAAATTTTGTAATGTTGGCCATGAGATCTTCCACACACAACGAGGGCCAATTTATTTGACAGAACTCCGTGCTAAACAAGAAGGCTGACAAGTAAATGTCTCTTACACTAATATAATCTATCGGAAACAAGACTGTGCCTATAACATACAAGACAACCACAATCTCAAATTCATTATTCGGCTCTTGCTTGCTTAATATAATGTCCCGTAAGTCCTCCAACACAAGGGTTCCGTTATTTCGCATGTACTTTTCCCTCAATAGACCAACTATGTCCATTGAAATGGATCCTCCTCTTCGACGTGGGTGGTTCACACCGGGGATTCCAATTATACGAGCAAAATCCCTTTCCCGGATCTTATGAAAACTCCCTTAACTTCCATTGAGGGACCATCTGGGTTTGCTTCTGCAGCATGGACTTGAAAAGCCTCGCCTGCATTCCCGTCCATGATAGTTGTCGTAAGCTTCGAAACCCCAACGCATCTACTGTTGCAGCTTGTGCCTTTGTCAACCTCTCCATAGTGTCTTTTAAAAAATTTGGCATACAGAATCTACACACTCTGCCCCCTTCTTGCCAATCTTGTCCCCTGCCTCCTCTTGAAACCTGTAGACCAACAAATGTTTGACCTTCTTTTTCATGCATAGGATGTTGCCACGTACTAATTACTTCTACTTTTGCTTCTTCTTTTTTATATTTTGTTCCTTTCCATATTCTCTTACATACACAAAACTAGCAAATACTTTAAATGTACCTAGTTAGAAGCAGAGTATAAGAACCCATGAACAAGAAACATGCATGCATCCTGAATAATGGACTATGAACAAAAGAATGTATACAAAGGTTTAGGAATTCACTTACATAAGCCATTAAGATCAAGAATCTTGATTTTTACAGACATTGCAGAGTGCCTGGGGATATGTGTACGTAGCTGCAGTGGCCAGTGGGTTCCCAGGTCGCAATCTGCAGATGGATAATGGGGATCTGGGTGCGCAGGTGGATGGGAAGAGCACAGACGCAAGACTCGCTCCGGTTGTTGGAGACGGAGACTGATTGTTGCGCCTGGGAGAATGAGGCTACCCCTTCGCTTCGTGCAACTGCTGTGTGGAATGAGAAGTCCTCATTAACTTGTATGTTTATTGTTTTGTGCTGAATGCAGGTGAATTATTAAAGAATGAGCATGTGCCCTGTAGATGTAGTGTGATAGGTAACAATTGATTTACCCTTTTTAACGTTCAGGTATTACTAAATTGGGTAATTTGGGAATTGTTTTATTTAATTTTTTTTATATAAATTAGTTGTTACTTAATTAAAATTATATTAAATTAGATACGGGAGCATATTTCTTATAAGAAATCTAGGGAACCAAATTCGCACTGCTAGTTGGTATAAACGACTCCACGTATTTATTAAATCGTTTGTAACGTACTTCAGAACTTTGGTTTCTAAACGTTCCTTAGTACATGAACATCAACATGCTCAATTTATATTTTTTGTAACTGATCTAGGATTATATGCATTAAATCTAAAGGGTTGGATCGGATGATTGATGTCCAAATACGTTTATAACGTTTAAATCATCTTTACCACATCCATGTAGTGTTTAAATGAATTCCTTCCATACGTTTATTTCCTCATTTGCATTTCAATTACAATAACGATCAAATACAAGTTCAAACTTACCCAATTTTTTTAAAAATTACAATTGAACATAATGTAATCGATAAATGAATTTTACCTATTTTCGTGTAGATAGTGAGATAGGGAAAATTTTTTCGTTTTTCTAACTTGTCTTTTTCGTACCTCAAATACCTATAGGGGAGTTTCCGTTATATAAAATCGAAGTACCACATTTTTCTATTTTGAGGGCATTTTTCGTACCTCTATTCTTGTTCAATAATTCCTTCTTACATTCATTCACAACCCCATGTACCAATTCATCCCCATCACAATTATCAAATAATCTAATTCATTAAGTTTTTCATTTGCACATTGCTTCCAATTATTCGATCCAACACCAAAATCTTATACTTACTTATTTTATACTCCTTTTATAAAATTCACCTAGCCCACATCATAACCTTAAAGAAAATTGAGCAAAATAACACATGCATACCCAGATCAAATACTAATTACCTCCCCTTACAATACCAATTGCATGACACAATGCCACCAAATTCATATACACCATGGATTGTGTAACGACCCGTTCCTAAAATCGGGATTTGATTAGTGCTTAATGACGAATTAGTGACATTAATCAGTAATTAGTTGGATAATTTCAAACGGACGGTGTGAAATGAAAATTTGGCCTTGCAATTGGGCCAACAGTTGACTTTCTGTTTGGGCGGTCAAAAGAACTTTTACCGATGACCGTGATGTAGTTCAGGACGTCACCAGTTCATAGACAGGTGGCACGTCCGATTTCGACATCCGAGGAGGAAGTTATGACGTTCGGAAGGTCGAGGGTAATTTGGTAATTTTGGTTAACAAGGGGTATTTTGTTGACTTTGCAAACGACATGACATTTTCACGAACTTCAAGGACCATTAGATAGGTCTGGACGCCCTGAATACAATGACAGGCGGCATATGTTATTTGGAGTTCGGGAGAGAGACTTATGGGTCTAGGACCACAAGGGATAAAATGGTAAATTGCGCAAGAAAGGGCATTTTGGTCATTTCTGTGCCTAGGGATCTGTGCGCAGTTAGTGTGAGACACTTGGCTGCTTGGGAGAGTGTGCCTATCATATAGAGGACACTTGGCCTATACAGGAAGGCTGTGGAACCCTTGTCACCGCCTCACAATTTGAACACGGGAGTTTAAAGTGTTATACGAGTTTGAGAGGAAAAAACAGAGACAGAGAGTACATCGATCAAATTCCAGTGTGTGTGTGTGTGTGTGTGTGTGTGTGTGTGTGTGTGTGTGTGTGTGTGTGTGTGTGTGTGTGTGTGTGTGTGTGTGTGTGTGTGTGTGTGTGTGTGTGTGTGTGTGTGTGTGTGTGTGTGTGTGTGTGTGTGTGTGTGTGTGTGTGTGTGTGTGTGTGTGTGTGTGTGTGTGTGCATCGTGTGAATTCATGGTGATTGAGTGAGTGCCCAGAAGCTTAATTGTGATTGTGTGAGCATGATAATGTGTTGAGTGTGTGTGAAAGGTGAAGGAAACCAGAGAAATGGAGAGAACCACCGTACGGGTTTCTGTGAGTTTGGGAGTGAGGTCAGTGGAATTAGAGGTGCTCGTATGTTCAATGAGTAGGAAATGACCTCGGGACCACGTGAGGACACGGTGGAGGTCACGACGGAGGATAGAGGAAAGGTAAGGCCCATCGGGTGCTCTATTTTTCCCTTTTGTTCAGATGATCAGTCGACGAGTTTGGCTTATTGTTGAGTCACTGTGATACTCGTTTTGACTTTTAGAGATAGTGATGACACCCAGGAACCTGAAACCGTGACTGGAGAGCATCGTGGTGGCCGGAATCGGAAACTGGAATTTCTGAGTTTTAGTTCAAAGATTGGGAGGTATGATTTACAGTGTTATTTCGTGTTTTTTTAGTGGAATCAAACCTAAACCGAAGGACAAAACTACTGGTGGAGGAAGGAACGGAAATGGTTGGGAAATGGGTGAAAACCGGCCTTGCTGGTTCGGTTGGACCGGACCAGTCTGAACCCAGTTGGCTAGAGGTTGACGACGACACTGTAGCAGGCGCGTGGCTCCCACGCGCAGCCCATTTGGGCTGCGCGTGAGGGCGCATGGCACTGTTCATGGGGAAGTTGTCAACACGACTCTTTATCGTATCGATGTAACGAACATTTTAAGACTGGTTTCGAGTCGATCGGACATTGTCTCGATAGGTTTTGGGATGTCCGAAGGTTTTAGGGCTCGTTTAAAAATAGTTAAAAATTGGGGAAAATTACGGGGCTTTAGTATGATCATTGTGAAGTAGTTAGTGACCTTATTATGGGATTTGGACAGGTTCGGGAAAGCCGAGGATAGCGGATTGACCGGAAACGGCATAAGTGTGCGCTTATCGAGGCAGCGTCAAAATGGTCTATGAATGGACTTTGCTTTCAAACTTATGATGCATGCATATATGTTTTTATATGTTTTTACACGTGATTCTATGATTTTGATTATTGTCTTGATGATTTACGGTTTTGCACGAATTTCGAGATAAGCACGTATTTGCACGTTTTACGAGGTTTCGATATCTATTGTGATTTGAGCATGATTTTGATGATTTGACTTTGGGATTTGAAATATGATTTGATTCAATGATTTGAAAAGTATTTTGGAAAAGTGATTTCGGGCTTGTAGCCCTGTTCATGTGATGTCGGAAATGAGATTTCGGTTTTGAAACTAGATTTAGGAAGTGAGAATTCGAATTTGGTTTTGAGACTTGGAAAGGAAATTCTGAATTTGGGTTTGGGATGATGGTTCCGGATGCCGGCTTACAGAATCATTATTACGAATTCGGATATGGATTTTCTATGGTTTTCACTGTTGATTGAAAAATGGTTTTGGGTTTAAAGACCCGAAAAAAGAAAAGAAAAATCGTTGGATCTGGTTTTGAGTTTAAAGACTCGGTTGATTAACGGGGGGAGGGCCCTGGATTGATATGTTTTGAGTTTAAAGACTCGGTTATGATACCCCCCCCCCCCCCCCCCCCCCCGCGCTCCCCCCGCTGAGGCCTGTTGATTGTGTTTTGAGTTTAAAGACTCGTTGATATCCCGAGAAGGCCTGATTATTGTGCATAGTTTTGAGTTTAAGACTCGGGCGCACTTGAGATCCAGCAAACTCGCATGATTGATATTTTCACTAGTTTTTCCCTGGGTTTCAGATGTTTTGGGCAGTGGCCTGGATGAATTGGATTTGATGAGTTTTGGGGCTGAGTTCCCCATACTTTGAGATTGATTTTTGATTTTGGGCTGAGGCCCTGGATTTGAATGACGAATTTGATTCGCGTTTTCAATAATGGTTTTCATTAATGGTTTTGAATATGAGATCGTTTCATAACATGAATTGATATGCATGCATTAGTTTTTTCGTGGAGGGTAAAAATGTAATTTCTTCTGAACGGTTTTATAAATTTATTATTTATTTTTGTCCACTCACAGTCTTTTCATGTTTTTGATACCCTCCAGGTTGTTATGGTGCGGGCTGTTGGTCGAGAGAGACGGAGACATCACACGTACGATCCACAGTAGATTCTGCGCACTCTGGGAAGTCCGGATGCTGTTGGACGGTCGGATTGAGAATCCCTTGTCCGACTTCCGTGTCACATGGAGGTTGGACATCGGTTTAGCCTTCATGTCATGCGTAAGTTAGACGGGAGCAGGACTTAGCACTTAATCTCGGGAGATTGGGGATGGGTCCTGTCAGATTGCACGTAATTATCAATATTCTGACAAGTTGTAAGCTTTTTTCCTATCAAGCCTTACACTAATTAGTTAGGATAAAGGAAACCAAGCTACCAAGCCTTCAATAATTGCTAATGTAGAGGAATGATCAAAATTCAAATTACTAACCATTAATATTCACTTTTTACAACATCATATATCAAAGACCTCGCCTAAGTGTGTGGCCTTTGAATTTACACCTGCTTTTTTGCCATGAGAGTTTTGAGAATCCATAACCTGCAAATTCAAATTAACAAATCATAGCGAACCCAAATTCAGGCCATAAAACAAATTTAAACCCACATCTTCATCATCGCTTCCTACATTTCCCTCAACATCATCATCTGAGTCTTCATCATCGACATCATCATCATTCTCTTATTCTGAGTCCTCTTCATCATCATCACCATCATCTTCATTCTCGTCATCGTCCTCTTCTTCACTTGCATCTTTGTTTTCAACATCAAGGTCATTATCTTTATTCAATTCTGACATTGGAAACCTGCAATGCACGCTCATATGCATTGAACATCACCTTCCAGTACAAATACTAACAACAGTTGACAAATAACAATAAAAGTACATCTAAGTACCTATTTCATGTGCTCACTGAATTTGGAAATGCCTTATATCATACAGGCCGAGATCCAACATGTGGAAGAACAAACATAAAGGCATGATTAGAAACATAACAAAAGACATATATATAGTAGCAAACATTCCTGCGGATCAAGCCTAGCTCAATTTCCATACTCATCCAAAGAAGCATACATATTTAGACTAGTTCCTTTGTAAATGGTAAATATACCACACAGAATGGGTTGGGGTCTTGAAACTAGTTTTTAAACTGTAAGTAAGATGAGTTTCCATTCATCAAATTTAAATGCCTTCGGTTATGCAAAAATGAATCTTATGAGTATGCTTTCAACAGCAAATGAGCACATGAACAAAAAAATTAATATACTTGTTAGAGTTTTCATTCAATCATCCTTCCGGTATCTGAAAACAATAAGACTCCTTTTTTCCCGAAAGGATTTGGATTTAGATTTCATAAAAACGCTAAAATTGTTAGCTAGAGATACAATGCATATGTATGATAGTAGGATTTTTTTTATTTGAATATGCAGAGAAGTGAAGAAAACAAATGGATTTCGAATGACTTTGTCCATCTAGTCATTTCAAATCACTTTCATTGTTATGCCATCTACATATTTGAAATCTAATGTTTTTTAAACAAATAGCTTTAGAATCAAATCCAAATCTAAACCCAATTCCCTCATCAAAGTGTCTATAATTTATAGATGTGATTTCATTCCAATTGGTCATCCCTAAAGGATCACATATAAATAAAGCAGCAACCTAAATCCCTAGGACCTTAAATCTTACCAATGCATCCACAAAACAGTTTTATATAACCATAACGATATTACCGACAACAAGGAACAAACAAACACGACGAGATATGGTAGATTAGGATGAATAGAGAAACTCCTAATAAAGTCAGTATGTTCTTCGCATTCTTTGAACTCATCTGTCGTATCATAGTTATAGACACCAATAAACTTGTCATCAGAAGCGGTTACAATCCAGTGTTTACATGCTACAAACTTTGCTGACCTGACTGCAAACACACAAACATATGTCATGAGAAAAATGTAGATATTTTGTCAATGAAAAATTTATGTGATGAGTAGGCGAGGTCATATGTACCTGATGACTCTGTGGCCTTGATGGATTTCTCCACTGCCTACAACAGTAGAAACATTACATTAGCCTTCTAAAGGATGAAAATTCTTTTGAATGAGAATTCAAACTGTGATAATTGGCTGGGTGAAAAATGGTTTTTATCTGTGACTTGTAATTCCATATGTTAACAGTTCCTGAATACAAACTAACTAGAATCCTGTATAAAAAACCATAGAAGCTTTTGTTTGCATTTACATTTATATTGCACAACTAGATAATGACATGATTAGAATATGAAAATTGAAGATAGGGGATATCAAAGACATAGCAGAATTACCATGGCTCAGTTGGATGAAGATCCACCGCTTTAACTCTTTATGAGTTTTGAGCAGAATCTTTCTAGTTCAGAAAATTGAACATAAAAAGTTTGAAATCAAATACTGAAACACGGAAGACGGTAATTTTCATGTAATTACAGATAAAAACAAACAAGTAATTACAAAAGAAGAAGAATAGCCATACCTCAATGGCTAGTGAAAGAGACTGCTTCCCAACATGTATTACAAGAATAGAAACAAAAGCAACAATAAAATTTTGTGAGTCCAAGTACGACTGTACTACAAATTAAAATGAACTTGATATCTGATTGTTAGCTAAAAAAATTTAATGTCTATGCAGCATGATAAAAAAGAAAAAAAGATTTATGTTCTGATTTGTTGGATCTTTTTGGCACTTAGTCCACTGCCGTGTGGTAGAATTTTCGGGAACAAACACCTTCATAGGTCAAACAAACTCCTACATAGAAACTAATAACACAATATACACAACTAACAACAATGCCACATCAAATCCTTGCATTCCAAACAACACCTACTTTCTCAATATAGGGGAAGAACAAAATCTGAAGGTACAAAACTTACATCTAATCCTTTCCACAGACAATAATGATTCATTTATCATTCATTAACCTGCAAGGATGACCAAACACTATTCAAGAAAATTTTCATCTCACATATGACCAAATTCTAATTAAAACTATTTTCACACACCACCTCTAAAGCTTCGTTCACCTTAACTACACATTTCATCCATATGTATGCCATTTCTATATAAAAGAAAATATGTTTACCTGGCATTTCTTCAGGCCTTAGTGAACGAGCACTGGAACTCGACAACCCAACTCACTAAAATTTAAATGAAACCTGACTTCACAAAGCCTCATTGCATTTTCACCTTTGCACTGCACCAAATCTCTCAAAATTAATAACATACTACAATTCAAATATCTAAAAATCGAAGCATATTCAAAGTCAAATTAACCAATATAGCAAAAGTATGCAAAGTAAAACTTTCAGATAAATAACTTATAACCCTATCAATTGCTATCAGTGAGAGTGGTAAGTTGAAAACATACAAAAACTGTTACACACCCAAATTCACGGGATTTCTCCTATTCGACCAATAAATAACTCATAAACCTAAAAATTGCCCTATAATTTCTCCTATTCGACCAATCACTAATCCATACTCAACCAATCCTGTAATTTTTCTCCACAAATTACAAACCCGGTTCACTCATACATGTAATACCCCATATTTTCCACATCCATTCCATTTCCAAACTCAATTTCACCCATTCTCGTATTTTCCTTCAAAATTTCTCCAAATTTCATCTACTACGAACCCTAATTCACCCTTACTTGTAAATTTTCGCTTTTGCCGCTACACTTGTACAGGCCTTCAACACTCGTGACTTCCAGCTCTGTTGACGACCCACAAGACGACCATATCCATCTTCTATCGCCACTGCGTCACTCACCATGCCTCAACTTGGCGATGAAACCACGGAACACTTCCAGCTCTGTTGACGACCCACAAGACGACCATATCCATCTTCTATCGCCACTGTGTCACTCACCATTCCTCGACTTAGCAATGAAAGCACGGAACACTCTCTTGTTGCCCAGGACCCTCCTCGCTGCTGCATATCTTCCTTCTTTCATGCACGACCTCTCGATTGCCGCCCAAATTCACTATTCCTCCTCACTGCTGCCCAGGAAAGACCCTCTCGACTAGTCATGCCTCACGAGCTA
This sequence comes from Prinsepia uniflora, assembly GCA_032719365.1. NCBI lineage: Eukaryota > Viridiplantae > Streptophyta > Magnoliopsida > Rosales > Rosaceae > Prinsepia > Prinsepia uniflora. Next base: position 56,375,509 of record CM064868.1, on the reverse strand, counting down.
GTCTCGTGCTCTTTAATTATTATCTGCCACATTTTCCTCTCAAATTCCCATTTTGCAAATAGTTTTTTTTTTGGACACCGCACTAAAACTGGTGTTGTACCTCAGCCATTCCGCATATTATGATGCGCTTATTGTGTATTTGGACGAAAAAATTATATTGGATTTTGTGAGGAATTCCAATGGTTTCATCTCTTGTATGTGATCTTTTGTTTTCCTTTTTTCAAATTTAATTTGGCTCAAGCTTGAGATTATTGAATTGAATGTGTGCATTTCTACGAGATCATCACATGGCAAGTTTCCGAGGCCATGGTTTATGCATTCCATGACATTGATTTTCTTTTTCTTTTTCTTTTTCTTTTTCTGCAGGTGTTAGATGGACATGAGTCTCATGGCTTTGAACAGTTGATAAAACCTTTGAAACACCATAGATGTGTGATCGCTGTATATCATCTTTCCCTCTTTGTTTATGCTTAGTTATACATAATCAATGCTTGTGTTTTCAAAAGTCATAATGCTTTCCAATATGTACACCTGCATGACACTTGTAATTATTGTTCACCACCTAATTCTGATTTTTTTTGGCATACTAATGTTATCTGTTCATAAATTGTCCCTAAAGTTCAGAGCTTCCGGAGTTCTGATTCATAAGACGTTGTCTGATAATGGTCTTAGCATTCCCTGCATGAGAACAGCAACTCTCGAGGATGCTGTCAAGTTGGCTAGGAGGATGTCAAAACATGGTATGTTCCATTTCTTGTATCTTTTTGTTTGCATATGATATTGTCAGTAGTTTCGTTCACCCGTAAAGATTATCAAGCTTGTTTCATCGTTTCTCGTTATTGCAGGGGATGCTATTGTACTAAGTCCAGGTTGTGCAAGCTTTGATGAATTTAGAAAGTTTGAGCACAGCGGAATTTTTTTTCCAGGAGCTGGCCTTGTCATCAAATTACTAATCAAAGTAGGAATGGATGAAATGAGTTGCTAAATATTTTGTACTCAAGCTCCCTAAAACAACTCCATAAAGCTTTCGACAGACCTTTGTAGAACAAGTTCAAAGAGAGAGATAACAAGAAACCAATGAAGAATGCTACAAAAACCAAAAAGGAGGAGAAAATAATGCATCTACATTTTCAGAGAGAGAGATAACAAGAAACCAATGAAGAATGCTACAAAAACCAAAAAGGAGGAGAAAATAATGCATCTACATTTTCAGATGCAAATCTCACTGAAAAGAACAAGAAATTATGCACTTGGCTAAAAGTAAATGTTGTTGTAGATATTTTCTTTGCTTTTCCCTAGAATCCTAGAATTATTTGATTAATGAAAGAAACCAACAGTTGATCTAACCGAACTCGTTTATGCGACCATCACCAATATGCTCAAGTAGTATTTTTCTTCCTTTTGTACTAGGATATTTCATGTTTAATTCACATAAATTACAAGAATGACTCATGTTTCTATTCATTCGATTCTAGATTATTATTGCTGGTACATCCTATAAAATTAGTGGAAATTCACTCTCCTTGAGGTAGAAAATCGTTCTATATGAAAGATAAATAAAAATAGTTCTAGAGGGCTAAGACTTCCCATCCTCCATTTTTCACGTACCTTCACCACTGCCTAGGCTTCATCGGTGAACCGCGGCCTGAGGCAAAAAAGCCCATATAAAAGGCGCAAAGCTCATATGAAAGGCCCAAGTCTGGTACATTCAGTTATATCTGAACACCGAACACTTTCTCACTTGTACCTTTGAAAAGCGTTGTTTAAAATGGCGGCCGCTTAATCCGTCTAGGCTGCACTTAGGCATTTGAATGTGAGAAATCGTCCCACATAATGGCTAAACACCTAAATGGATTTGTATATTTATATAAGTTCATATATTTAGTTATATAAGTTATTTTATTTATTAAATACTTAGTTAATAATATAAGTATTAATTAAAATAAAGATAATAAATTTAAAAAATATAGAATGTTGTATAATAAAATTAATAAAAAATTTACATTTTTATTATTAATTTTTGTTCTTTAATTATTTGATAATATTGATTATATTATCAATTTATTGAATTTTGTGTTAAAGAAAATACCACCTAGATCTTTGCCTAGATTTCCCGTCTAAACCCCGTCTAATCGGGTAGATTTTAGATCTCTATCAACTACTCTCGTAGCGCCGAACGTTATTTCTAGTTAGTAGAAGCGACAAGAAGCACCTTCCGAATTAATTATCCATTTCTTGTTTATCGCGCAATGTCTTTTCTTTGTTAGTTGGGCACTCACTGAAACGTGATTTTGGTGCAGGTATTCTTTTCTTCCTCACCCTGCCTTCTCCTCGTCCTCCTCTTCCTACAATTTTCTCATTTATTTTATATATACAGCCCGGCTCTAAATAGTTTTCCTCTTTATGAAGCTGAATTCCAATTTTTATAGGTATTAGTTTGCTCTCCAGTATTTTATTTTATTTTTTAAAAATTCTTTTCACCATATTTGTAGCCATAGTTGTTGTTGTGTGTTTCATTTATCGTCTTGCATATTTTAATTTCAGGTTTCTCCAAAGCTAATTGCAATTTCAAGCTTATGTAAACAATTCGAACTTTGGGCTTCTTTTTTTAATTTTTTGTGTCTATTGTTGATTCGTTGCGTTAATTGCAAATGTAGAAGGCTTGCCTGGTGATTTATCATTTCTGTAATTGATGGTAGATATGGTTGGTGAACTTTGGCTATTCTTTCTAGGATGAATGATATATGCGGTGGGGGTTTCAAGTTCATTCACTTGTGTTTGTTGTCCCTGTGTTGGGGTTATGCACTGCCCTTAAGCTTTTGTTCAGCGTCATTGAATTTAGGGCAGTTTCTAATTTCACTAGCAAAGCTGAAATCACTTTTTAATGGTACCGTAGGGAGTCCCAGAAAATTGGTGACTAATCCTATAGTGACATTAAGATTTATGCAGAGTCTGAAATATTAGGAAGAAATAGTTGCCATGTATGGGTCATGGAACACACGTGATAACAATATCATGCTACCGCAGCAGAGTTATGGTGTTCAAAACATCCTATCACAAACACAATTTGCATTGCATTCCATTGTTTAGGTTTTCATGTGGTGGAAAGAGACCAAAATGTAAGGGGTGGATGTGTTATTCTTGTCCAGGTGCATTACGATTTACAAGCAGGGGATTGTGGCGGGAAATTGATCATCGCTACTTCCCAGTAATCTTTAGAGGTTAAACTACGAGTTTCTAAGTTGGATACTGTGTTTGCATGGGAATTGTTATTATGATATGGGAATACACGTGAAGATAGTCTTATAGCATAATGACCTCGTTGTTTATTTTTCATTCCAATATTTCTCACATTTTTCAGTAGCTTATATTTCAACAAAGTTTAACGTTTCAAAAATCCCTTGGCATTTCTTTCTATAACATGTATTTAACTGGTAGGGAGGATTGCTGTTGATGTGAGATGGCATGAAGATAAATCTTGATTACCAAGGTAATTTGATGGTTTACATAACTTTGGTTTTCCACCTATTTTACTTGTTTTGTTGACTTGAGTTCTTGGGGTTGGAAAACCTAATTATAGAGTCGACAAAGACCTGGTTGTTCTGGTTTTCAAGAACCAAATGCTACTTATCACTTCATAGCACAAGTGGATCTGACCTAGATCCTTGTTCTCATTCAACCTAAAATTTAGTGATACTAAAATTGTGGCACCCAGAATTGTGGGAAACATTGATGCAGAGTTGAAATTGTCAGTTGAGAATAGGAATTTAGGTAGAATAAATTTTCATCTAGGTGAATGTCTCCATGATATGATTGCTGTAAAAGAAGCTGTCTTATAGAAGAATCTCCAGGTAACATGTACTGATCAAATAGAAGGATTGCGTAGAGTCCTATGTTTATTGTATTCTGAATCTTAGTTTTATAACTTTGGGTTTCCTTATATTTATCTATCCACTTCCAATTTTAGGTTGATGTCAACTTGTAGAAGTATATTTATGTAAGTGGATAGGTTTCCATTTCAGTATGCAATGATGTGAAACTGAAATGGCATTCTTTTGTGCCCTAGGCTATGTGAACAAGATTGTTGGCCCGCCCATCAACCTTTCTCCAAACAATGTTACGTACCTGAGTGGCTGTGCCCAAATGCAGATGGGCAGTAAGATCTGTACTGTGGTGTCACGAAGTGTGTCAGGTTCATGTAGTTATGGCTTGCAGACGGGAAAAGCAGGAACGAAAATTTTCAGCTTGTCTGCCTCCAAGAATCGGTCATTCAATGGAAGCTGTTTCAGGCCTTTCTTCTCCAAGGAAACTGGCAATTCACAGTCATTAACAGTTCATACTAGAGGACCTCATAAACGAAGTCTTAGAATTTCATTGGCTTGGGGTATGAGTACCGGGCTTTTTGTTCCAAGGCAAGGAACGCTTCCCAAAATCAAGTGTAATGTGGACCCATTATCTTGGCCACGAGGATGTGCCTCTGCTGGTTTAATATGTGCATTGTTGGTTTGTAATTGTTCTGGACCAAAATATGCTGAAGCAGCTTGCAAGGACGATCAGGCAGAGGAGAATGATTTAACATATGTAAAGTTTTCACATGGAAAAAAAGTTTACACTGACTATTCAATTATTGGTGAGCATGTATCCTTCCTAGTTTTGTCATTTAATTTGTACTTGTTTAAGTATCTCTATATTGGAAACTGCCAACTGCATATGTTAACTTGCCGATGCTGCGTAGGAATACCTGGGGATGGGAGGTGCTTATTTCGCTCTGTTGCTCATGGGGCTTATCTACGAGCTGGAAAAGCAGCTCCAGCAGAGAGTCTGCAGAGAGAATTAGCAGATGACTTGAGAGCTAGGGTATGTCTTTGTTTTCTATTACTATTGTAGTGAGTCCGAATTTCTTTTATTCTTAAAAGGAAAGAAAAAAATGGTGATTTTCTTTGATATTCAGTGGTTAAAGTTTCTTTTATTTTTCGCTTTCCTTACTCCGAACCTTGCTTGTATTGGTAATAGTTAAGCTTTTTACCTTTTGTTCCCCACCTTGCTGGGCGAAGTTGCACTTTCTAAGCCAAGGCCTAGGAGCCTTAAAAGTAATGATAGAGCCGTGATTTGCATGTCTTCACCAAGGAGACATATGGTACATAGGGGATATATTATTCCATTCACACTGTTTGCAATAATTTGAGTTAGAAGGATCCTGACTCGTTGGTGTGTCAAATTTTTAGGTTGCGGATGAGTTTATTAAAAGGAGGGAAGAGACAGAATGGTGAGTTTTCTGATTCTGAGCTCAGCATTTCCTTTTTGGATGACATGCTATCTATCTTCTATCATACCAGAAATCTATTATGTCATAATTTTGAATGAAAATAAGGAGAGAATAATATCTGATTGAGAAATCACAAATTTATTTTTGATTTGGGAATTTTGATGTGATTATTAGTTTGGTTTGATTTGATTTTGGATTGACTTCTAGCTCCCCTTTCTTCTCTATTTTAGCCACCTTTTCTGTCTCCCGGTCGTCTATTTTATCTCTCTTTATTTTGTTGCATTCATATATTAAGCAAATGAGGAAAGCAAACTCCAAATGAAGCATCCCTAGCTACGTGGCCAACAACTTATTTGCATAGTTTTCAAGGTAGTTGTGCCTATGCGTGGGTGAGGTAGGGGTACCTAGTTACTTTAAACACAGATTGCTTATATGAACACTCCATGTGGCTTTCATCTCTTCGAGTGAACTTTGATCGATTAGTCATGTTTTTAAATATTATTTTTATGAACTTGTATTTTATGTCTTTATACAGGTTTGTTGAAGGCGATTTTGACATGTATGTTTCCCAAATAAGAAAGCCACATGTATGGGGAGGTGAACCTGAGTTGTTCATGGCGTCACATGTTCTTCAGTAAGTACACTCTTTGTGCCCTTTTTGTCTTTTGTGTGTGTGTGTGTGTGTGTGTGTTGGGGGGGGGGGGGGGGGGGGGGGGGGGGGGGGGGTGGGTGTGTGGGGTTGTGAGGGAAAGGAGGCGGGGGTGCCAATGTATAGTTATAGGAACACAGATTATCCATGATAGGATGTATTGCTTCTATATTGCATAGACTTGTGTCATTGGGCATTGAAACAATGAATCCGTTGACGATTATTGCAGGATGCCAATCACAGTATACATGTATGATGACAAGGCTGGTGGGTTGATAACAATTGCTGAGTATGGGCAAGAATATGGAAAGGATAATCCCATCAGTGTTCTCTACCACGGTTTTGGCCATTACGATGCGTTGCATATTCCCGGAAAGAATGGTGGTAGATCTAGGCTTTAGGATATACTGCATGTATTTGACAGAAGGGTGAATACATGTTTGAAATAACAGTCTCGTGTCTCGTACTCAATGGCTTGTGCTTAAGCTGTACTCTATTTTTCGGTAGCATCATATGTTGTGCTTAAACTTGTACGACACTAATAACCACATTCTCAGTATTTCTCTTTACCTCATAATTAAGCTTAAATCTTGCATTCAAATAACCCACAATCCTCGACGTCAGAATCAACTTAGTCATATTCAAAATATCAAACAAATTCAAGATCTCGGAGTCAACATCTTTAAGGCAGGATATTCCAACTTGAAAGTCCATCATTTCCCTCATAAAAAAAGTGCTTCTCATTCGGGTCCAAACCCCTCTTCATTGTCGCAATGAAATCTTTAGTCTATGGCTTCTCAAACTCGCCACTGAAATCTTGCACTATAATTGTGTTCTTTGCTATGCTCGCGACTATTGTTGGTATCGTGAGCCTCTTGTCCTTGCGATTAATTTTGATAGTTCAATCTCAGGGATTTGGGTCCACAGACAAATCCTTCATCAAGATAGAATGAAGTTTGGTTGACCCTCGGTAAGTCTGGCCCGTTTTCCTCTATGCGTAGGGTTTTCGGCCGCCTCCCCAAACGTTGCACATGTGAGTGTTGAGGTTGTACTTTGGCGCTTGTTTTAGAGGTCTTGGATGATGGCACAATGGACAAGGACACGTGTTTTGTCGAGGAGTGCAGGCTCAAGGTCAAAGAACGTATCCTTGACTTTGTTGCCAATATACGAGGGCTAGGAGGATATGGAAAGGTCAAGAAAGGTCTCCCCAACTTTATGAGAGGATATGGGCTTCATTCTGAGGTAAAGAGGGAGCTAATGAGAATGGAAGAGACTCTCACTTTGGCCTCAATTAAATAGAACACAATAATAGTTGACGGATTTTGGGCAACGTGAGACAATTTAGCGTACATAATGTGGTTTCATGGGTCAAAATGAGACCATTAACGGATCCTAAGGTTAAGTTAGACTTATTTCACAATTTTGATGGGCACTTGTACTAAAAAAACCCATAAAGAAAGTAGGGGGAGGGACGGGGGTACGAAGATGTGTTAATACTTGCACCCCATAATGTAGTATCCATTCGATTTATTTAGTTGTCATTATACATATATATCATAATCATAATAATAAGGTTTTTTACCTTAAATGCACCATATTCTCGAACTTAATTCACACTTTACACCATACTCTCATTATTGATTAACAGTGCACCTGAGGTAGCTGAATTAAGTCACTCAGCTGCCTTTTCATTATCTTTGTCAAGTGTATGTGAAAAACCTGATGTGTCGCTTACATGGTTGAATAATAGATGATTCAGAGAATGGCAGAAATGGAAGTTCATCATTCGTTCAAGTTCATCGAAGCAAATCCCTACATCCTCAAATCCCTAAATCATTATTCCCTTCATCATCGTTGTTTTTCCCTTCATCATCTTCATTCTTTAATCTGGGCAACCTTCGAAAGCAAAAATCCACAATCATCTTTGTTCTTTCATTCTATAAATCTTTTAAGGAGAAAATCTGAAAAGCCCAGAACAACTGATGAATAGCCTTGAAGTAAATATGTGTTTCTGAGAAAAAATCTACAAAATAAGGACATCTTGGACCAGTAGACATCCTAGTAGGAAATTACAAGTTAGTCCAAGAATTGGGATAAGGATTGATTTGGTTTCTGTGTTGAATTTGGGGTTTTCTTTTGTTGATTTTGGTGCTTATGGTATGAACACTGATTTTGTTTGAGTGTTGATATTAGGGTTTCCAGTTTGAATGCTAAATTTAGGGTTCTTGGTTGATCTCAATTTATGGGAATGGTTACATTGATTTGTCTTGATTCATTGCAGGGAAGAAATTGTGGGTTTTGGGAATGGTATGGTCCTGATAACTGTCCATTATGCAAGACAATAGTACCTGGGTTGTTGAGGAAGAATGGGATAATGGAAGAGGAACTCAAGAATAGCAAAGCTAGGTCAAGGAAGTTATGGGTAGCTCTTATTGTATCCTAGATTCTGATGATGTGAAGAATGCTTGAGGTAGAATTAATTTGTGTAATTCCTAACAATCAAATTTTGTATTAGATCCTAGGTTGTTAGGTAGTGTGGATGGAATCATTTATGCAAGGAATGACAAATGTGAAGGAATGAATGAAACTCTTTTATGTGACTTTGTTGTTAGCTATGTCATAGTTTGGCAGTAGATGGATGAAGTATGTAGTTTGGTAAGCAATTGAATGAATGATTGAAAGTCTTTGTTGTTACAAAAATATTTGGTTCCAAAATGTGCCCTAATGATTAATTTCAAAAAGCTACATTGTATTGAAAACACAAAATGTGTCTTATTTGTAATGACATCACAAATGAAGAAATCAACAAAGCTATATACAAGGATGAAAATATCGATATCGACGGATATATTGCTACTCCAAGTTACGGATATCTAGCCCCTAATATCGGTATCGTTTATGGTCAACAAAAATGATGGAAATTTGGTTTAGAAGTTGGAAATTTGGAATGAAACTTTGGGAAAAACTTAAGTACCCAATGATGGTTATATAGGACTAATAAAAACTATAAAATGACTTTGATATAATAAATATATGATGAATAATATAATAGAATATAGGTCTGACGATAACTAACAGTATAAAACCTTAAAGATAAACTTAAATTAAAACATAATTTTATTAAAAATGTTGCAATAAGAATACTTTACACATTGAACTTCATTAAAAACAAGTAGAGTGTAATGACCCATCCCTAATTTTAAGGATTAATTAGGACTTAATGATGGATTAGCGAAGCTAATCAGTAATTAGTCAAGGATTAACGGACGTTCAGGGAAAAATTACGATTTTGCCCCTAAACGAGGGCGAAAAGTTGACTTTTGACTCAAGAGGTTCAATGGCCGAGGGCCGAGGACCGTTATGTAGGTCGGGTCGATACGAATCTGTAGACAGGTGGCACGTCGAATTCGGACGTTCGACGAAAAAGTTATGGTTCACGGAAGTTCCGAGGAACTATTTACGACGACACGCTTTACGAGGAAAAAGTGGACTTTGTCTTCAAGTGGGGCCCAGATATTTGAATCAGGCCCAATGGATGAGTGACAAGTGTCACCCATCCATTGTTCACCTAACACAGACACACGAATATGCATAACCCCTGTTTTTGTTCATCTAATCCAACAACCCGATGAATCCCAAAACCCATTCCCCTTCCCCTTTTGATTTTGTGTGAGGCCATGAGAGGAATTCAGGGGAGTGGTGGACTGAGGAAAGTGGTGGCAGCAGCAGGGCCGCCGTGGGCGGCGGTGGGAACTCATGGACAAGGTAAACCCGTGACCCCCTTTATATTCAAATTTGGGATTTTGGACGTTTAGGATGTTAGTTGTGGATATGGGGAAGTTGTGAGGGGTTGTTTGAGTCATGTAGTGACAGGACCCATCCCAAATCCCTTGGGATTAGCGTGGGACGTGCCTGCTCCCGTCTAGTGTCAAACTAGGGATATTTTCGTCCTTTGCCCAACCGGGGCTATCAGAGTGCGCCAGGATCCGAAGGAGGAATGTAATGTCTCGTCTCTGCTACAGCCGCATCCACGATCAACTTGAATGGCATTCAAAACACAAAAGATGTGAGTGGACAAAACAATTATTTTATAAAAACATTTTCATAAAAGACCTTTATGCCCTTCATTAAAAACATATGCATGCATTCGAAAACCATTTCTAGGGTTTATGCCTGGTTCCCTCAAAACGTCATGAAACATCAAACCATTTGGGCCTTGGCCCAAAATCTGTCAATCAATACATGGGATCTCCGCTCAAACCAAAACACGTGGGAACTCGTCCTAAAACCATCTCATAAGGGTCTCAGCCCAAAACCAATACGCGTGGGTCTCAGCCCGACGCCATCTTAGTGAAAACTCGTACACATATACATATATACATATATAACCCGTCCTAGGCACTTCCGGAGAAGATGCCAACTCGGGGCACACAGCCCCTAGGGAACACATCCCCGATATAGTCACGATGTCTCAATATATATAAGTATGCATACTACTCGGGGTCTCACTCCGAGTCTTCTCCCAGGAATTCTCCATCTGGGAGGCTCACCTTCGGACCTAGTCTGATCATCTCTCCGGAATCTGGTCCGGGACCACAACATAACGCCCACTCCTAGAACGGGATCCCTATGGGGATACCCACTCTGGTTTGTGGATCGTGACTCTCCAGGTCAACGACTAGAGGAGACCAATCAATCATCTCATAAGGAGGGTATATACATACCAGTATACAAAACCATAAAAACGAGACTCATGCCCGATAACCCACATTAACTGGGCCTTCAGCCCGAACATAGGACTCAATAAGGCCTCTAGCCCGATTTCACAATGAACTGGGCATCGAGCCCGAACTCGTATTAACTGGGCATCGAGCCCGATATCTCAGGATCAGTCACGATCCCGATCGTAGCGATGCGTGCAACCATCAATCCAGGACCGCTCTCAATCCTGGTATGTCGCAGTGAACACATCATTGTCGCGACCATCTTGAGACCATGGTGCACACGTCGCCGATCGATCCTCTAAACCGTCAGCACTCCGAAGTCGAGGCTCCAGTAGCTGCTCAACAACGGGACGTGCATCGTGACCTCTCTGGAAGGAACGTATCCCAATCTGGAGGCGAGCGTCACGTCGTCCGTTGCCGTGCACACAGCACCCGTCGCGACCACGACTCAGACCCGTAGGTCATCAATAGGGTCTAATGCCCGAGTCAAAACCAAATACAAATGGGTCTCATGCTCGATTTTATCTTTTCAAAACCATTTCATTAAAACTGAAAGCGTAAGCGCATATAAGCACGTTTAAAACCTAAAAACCTCAAAGTACGTGCCCATACGTAAACACACACCAAAATGCACTCAGGGCATCACAAAACACATATTAAAACATATATAAAATATTTATGCATGCATCGATTTCAGAAAGAAAGTCCACTCACAGACTGTCCGCACTGCCTGACAGGACACACCCCCAGTCCCCCGGGATTAAGGGCTAAGTCCTGCTTCCGTCTAACTTACGCATGACACAAAGGCTAAACAGACGTCCAACCTCTATGTGACACGTCAGTCGGACAAGGGATTCTCGATCCGACTGTCCCAAAACTTTCGAACTTCCCAGAGTGCGCAGAATCTACTGTGGATCGCGTGTGTGATGTCTCCATCTCTCTCGACCAACAGCCAGCACCGCAACAACCTGGAGGTTATCAAAAACATGAAAATACTGTGAGTGGACAAAAATAACTACTTATTTAGAAAACAGTTCAGAAGAAAGTACAGTTTACCCTCCACGCAAAAACCAATGCATGCATATCAATTCACGTTATGAAACCATTCATATCAAAACCATCAATGAAAACCATTATCGAAAACTCGAATAAAATTCGTTATTCAAATCTAGGCCTCAACCTCAATTCACAAGTCAATCTCAAATACGGGAACTTAGTCTCAAAACTCATCAAATCCAATTCACCCGGGCCACTGCCCAAAACATCGGAAAACCAGTGAAAAACATCAATCATGCGAGTTACTGGATCTCAAGTGTGCCTGAGTCTTTAAACTCAAAATCATGCGCAATAATCAGGCCTTCCCGGGATATCAACGAGTCTTTAAACTCAAAACACAATCACAGGCCTCGGGGGTATCATAACCGAGTCTTTAAACTCAAAACATTTACCGAGTCTTTAAACTCAAAACATATCAATCCAGGGCCCTCCCCCCATCAATCAACCGAGACTTTAAACTCAAAACCAGATCCAACGTTTTTTCTTTTCTTTCTGGGACTTTAAACCCAAAACCATTTTTCAATCAAGTGAAAACCATAGAAAATCCATATCCGAATTCGCAACAATGATTCCGTAAGCCGGCATCCGGAACCATCATCCCGAACCCAAATTCAGAATTTCCTTTCCATGTCTCAAAACCAAATTCGAATTCTCATTTCTGAAATCCAGTTTCAAAACCGAAAACTCGTTTATCAAAATCTCAGAAACAGGGCTCCAAGCCCGTAATCACTTTTCCAAAATCCATTTCAAATTCTTGAAATCAAATCATATTTCAAATCCCGAAATCAAATCATTAAAACCATAATTAAATCACAAGATCATTTGAAATCTCGTAAAACGTGCAATTACGTTAATATCTCGAAAATCATGCAAAATCGTAAACCATCAAGATCATAAATCAAATCATAGAATCACGTATGAAATGTAACGACCCGTCCCGAATATCGGGATTTAATAATATTTAATGGTGATTTACTAATCTGGGATTAGTTGGGTGATTTCGGACGAATTGTGCAAAATGATCGTTTTGCCCCTGGGCGTGGGCAAAACGTTGACTTTTAATTCGGATGGTCAAATGGACTTTGACCGATGACCGTGACGTAGTTCGGGACGTCACGAGTTCATAGACAGGTGGCACGTTCGATTCCGACGTTCGTGGTGAAAGTTATGATGTACGGAAGTCCAGGGGCATTTTCGTAATTTGGACGATATATGGGCAAATGTTGACTTTTTGACCGGGATGTCCGATGGCCGAGGGCCAAGGACCGTTACGTAGGTATCGTCGATGCGAATCCAACGACAGGCGGCACGCCGAAATCGGACTTCGTACGAGGAAGTTATGGTCTGGAACGTGAAATCGGGGAAGTTACGTCTCGGTAACTGTGTGGATTATTTTATTCTGAAATGGTGGTTGGAGGACACTTGGATGAGTGACAAGTGTCACTCATCCGACGGCTAGATTGGATCTTGATCCACTAATCATAAACTATATACTAAAAGTTCCACTATGTAATTATTTAGAATTAAATCCCTGCTTTTGATCTGAACCATCCATCTAACTCCCCAGGTTGCATCACAGCCGTCCATCTCATTTTCCTCCCTTCTATTTCTGATCAGTCCTTAACCGTGTACACCAAAACTTCAAATTTCTTCTACCCTTAATCCCCTCCCTATCCATTGAATTTGTGAACGAAAATTGGAGAGGATTGAATTTGTTTCAGCCTGGGATTACACGGGGGAGTGACTGAGTGAGGGAGACTGAGAAATCGAAAATTTAGTTTTTGGGAGGGAAATTCGAAATGGATGATTTAAGCCGTGAGGATTGAAATTGTTGATTCAGTTCGACTTCTGGGATCAAAACGATCAGTTTTGCCGCAAGAACGACGGGAAACCGTGTCGGATTGAAGGAGAACGGAGCTTCCATGGCAGCTTCATTTCGAGCTTGAGTTCAACAGGTTGGAGGTGTGAATTCATCAAATTGATTGTGCAGAAACATCCCTTACACTCTCACGATGCTTACTATATGAATTAATTTGGAAATCAGGGACGGAATCGGTGAACCCGAATTGGAAACCTGTCAAGAATCGATCGAGAGTCGTGAGGATTTGAACCCTAAATTGTGTAATTCAATCTACAGAACTTAATTGGTGATTGATTACAAGGGATCAGTTGAAAGAACGGATGGATTTGATGTCGAATTGGGTGTAATTAGACCGGGTCTGTTCGCGGGTTTTTCAACCCGTTTTACAGACAAACGGGTGAGAGGGATGACTGTGCGGGTACTGTAGCTGGCGCGTGGCTTCCACGCGCAGCTGCTTGCGGTGGCGCGTGGGGGCGCGTGAGTGCGAATCCCGAGGTATGATCAACATGACTTTTGTCCTATACAATGTAACGAACATTTTGGGATTGGTTTCGTGTCGATCGGACACCGTCTCGATATTGTTCGGGATGTCCGAAGGTTTTAAATCCAATTTAAAAATACTTAAAAATTCGGGAAAATTACGGGACTTGAATAGGATGTTAATGATGAGGTTAGTGATCCTCTAAATTGATTTGAACAGGATTGGGAGTCCCGGTGATAGTGAGGTGGCCCGGGAAGGCCTATGGCACGCGTATCGAGGCGCTCGGTTAAAAGGTCTGTGAGTGGACATTGGTTTTATAAATTCGATGCATGCATAACTGTTTTATGATTGTTATGGTTATGATTAAATGATTTACTTTGGATATCGGTGAATTTAAATGATTTCACGCATTTCGAGGCGATTTACGTATTTTCACGTAAACCGAGGTTTTCTGGATTTGCACCGATTTCCATAAATGGGGTTGGATATGATTTCATGAAACGGTTACGAACTTGAATAAAGTAAAATCGGGCCAGGGGCCCAGTTGAACTATGAAATCGGGCCAGGGGCCCAGTTAACATGTGGATCGGGCCAGGGGCCCAATTAACTTGTGAAATCGGGCCAAGGGCCCATTTGACTTCTACATGTGTTTGCAGGTCGGGGACCCTAAAACGGAATTGAATAAATGTTTTCTGGTTTACATTTTATATATATTCACATGCTAAAAACAATAGTGGTTTTGATGATATGGAAAATCTGGTTATGGCATGTTTCACGGTATTTCGGCTTGAGACCCGTCTGATGAAACTTAATGATTGGTTGGATTTTTATCCATGTATATATATATGCCTTGCATGTGGATATCGATAAAATGTATTTAGTACTGCACTGTATAGATCCTTCCATATTATATTGTCTCCTCCGGCGAGGTACCCCGGAGAGGTCACGGGCGTCTAGTACGTCCAGCGTCTATGACGCTAAGCATCAGGTGATGCTGCATCAGGTGATGCTGTACCCGAACGGGGTTCGGGGATTTAACTCGAAAAATTGAGACCCGAGTGGCACGCGTAGCCTTGTGATTGTGACCTTATTGACGTCAGGGACGTCAGACATCAGGGATGTCGGATTGGAGTGTATAGTGCAGTGGCTAAAATAATGGTTATGGTTTATATTATATGCCTTATGGTTCATATTACTGGATTTATGAAATAACTCTTGGATTTACTTTTGGAAATTGAAACTAAGCTTTGGTTTCCGGGCTAAGGCCCTAATGGTTATTTCTAAATAAATATGGGATTATTGGTTTTGGTACATGCATATGATTTTACTGAGGGGCATAAATGTCTTATAAATGTTTTAAACAGACTTGTTTATTTTCGTTCACTCACAGCTTTTGTTTTCAATGCCCTTCAGGTTGATTCCGGATACGACCGCAGCAGAGACTTGAGCATCGCACACCTCCTCCATCGATCCTTACGCACTCTGGTAGCCCGTTTGGGCAATGGCAATCGGTTATCCCTTGTCTGGCGCCTCTTGTCAGACGGGAGCACGTCACATTCCATGGTAATCCTGGGGGGATTGGGATGGGTTGTGTCAAGTGGTATCAGAGCCAGGTTTTGCTCTTTTGTGCGCGAAGGTCGAGGGTGTGATGTCTCTTTGGGCTGCTGTTCCGTTGTCAACCTGATAGATAGTTTTGGGTTTGTATGGTGAATTGGGTGTGTTTGGCCCGATACGCCGTGCATTGTTGCGATTCAACCCAGGTGGGGTTGTATACGATTAACTGGTAAGGTGGGACCGTCGGTTCGGTCATGTGATTATGGATTGTTGTGCCACTGGGCACAGCCGGGTTCAGGGAACCCCATTTGAATAATGTTATGGAAATACGAAACTCAGTTGAGGATTGGTCTAAGTTTTGGACCCTGGTAGTGTTGGCTAGTGTACGGGGTGTTGGTGCATCAGAGTTAGCCGATGACCTTCGTGGTGGAACCCACGAAGGAACCCACGTTGAGTTGATGATTGGATTGGATTGGACGTCTATACGATGTCAGGACCGCGGGGTCGGTCAGGTTGTGGATTTTACTGCAGAAGGCAGTTGGGTTCGGTGGAACCCTAGGGTGTGATTTTGGAACCCTAACTTGTAATTGATGGGCTGGAAAAGTGAACTTTGAATGAGAACTTGTGCTGCGACGAGCGGCTGAGGTCGTGGATGACCATGTGGATGACTCTAGTGAGTCTTATGGGTTTCGATCTACGGATACGGTTATGAGGAAATATGGAATCCTGTTTTGGATCGAATGTTAGTATGATGTGTGGATACGGATCTTGACAACGATGACTGTTGGTCGACAGTTGTGTCGAGATGACTGGCTATCGAGGGTATTTTGTGTGGCTTTCACACTTGGGGATCAGGGGATGTTCAGGGAACGTCCATTACCCTGATGTGCCAGTGGTCAAATTGGAGGTACCCACAGTCGTGGGGTACGAGTGCTGTTACGGGATCGTCGTTCGTAATGAACAGGTGATCCAGGGTAACAACTTTGCACACTTTGTGCTAGCATGGATGTTCGTATGCTAGCATGGGTGTTCGTGTGCTATGTATGGATGTTGGTATGGTGATACCTATATGCCAATACTAGTATGGATGCCTGTGTGCTGATACTGGTATTGATGATGGTGCGTTGGTGCTGGTGCTAGCGCTGGTGCAGGTGACAGTAATTGTGATGACGATGAGCCACCAGTTGGAGTGTGACTCTGTCATGATGAACAGATGATTGGTATCTGCGACTCAGTGGTGGTTGAGTCTTGGACTGGATGGGATCCAGTGGAGGTTGTGTCGTGTTGGGATAAGTCCTAACAGATATATGACGACAAGTGATGAACGGATAAAATGGTATGATTGAAACTTGAGGAATCTAGTGGATTTGGGGAGTTGTTGGCAACTCCGAGATTGGTGTAATGGTATACTTCTTATATCCCCAGAAAGTACAAGGAAATTATTGAAGTTGGAAAAGTCGGGGAAACCATTCATGGTATTGATGTGGGATTTTGTGATTGTGAATCACTTGGAACCTGAGGATTGAACCTGTTTAGGTTGAGATGCGAGACGGAGGCAGTATGGTATGCACATTCAGGCAAAATTGTGGATATTCCGTTCGGAATCGCGGTGTGTGCATACATGATTATTGACGGACGTGAGGTCCGAGTAATGAATTGATTTTGGACACGTGGTGGTCCAAGTGAGGTATGGACGTGGGCAGTCCAGTGGTTGGACTTGACATCTCATTGGGAGCATGTCTGTTTCCAACATGGTTGGAACTCCCGTTTCGGGGAGAGATGTGATTGGGAGACGAGAGGAGTGCTCGTTTCCACATCGGTGATTGGTATTCCGAAGTCTTTGGGGTTGACTTCTTATTTCCTGCCGTGGCAGGTGATGATTGTTGCTACCAGTACGTTGAGCGTGTATTGGTGGGTGGACCCATGTTTGGCTTTGGGTCATTGGACACAAGCAGTTGTGTATGATTTTGGATTTGGTGGTGAAATGCGAGGTCATCTTTCCACCAAGGGGAAATTTGACGAATGATTTAATTGAGGGTGTAAGACCCTACGATCAGCTTTCAGATGGATTATTAGCCATGTGGGCATGTGTGGATCCTAGGTGGATCTGATTTGCGATGTTGTCAACTTTGGTCGATGTGACGATCTAGGATCGTGATGTTGCTTGTCGGGTGACGTAGCGATGGATCTGGGTTGTGATCGTGATGATCCAGATTGGATGAGAGTTATCACTCTTACCTTGGTATGTGAGTCGTAAATGACGGGACTGAACTTCTTTTCGGAGTGAAGTCCATATGGTTGTTACTCGGGTGAGTAGGTTTCCGATGTGGTCGGATTTTGTCAAACTCTGACATGTGGATATTGGGATTGGCTTCCCTATGAAGCCAATCGAGTGTTTCGGACAGGCAACCGATAGGTTCGGTTTTGTTACGTCTTGGTGGACGTAAACGAGATTTTGGGTTTTGGAATCGAATTTCTGGGTGACGATTCAGGATTCGATTGCGAAGCTCGAAAATGGATTACTGGATTTGGGTGCGGAATGATTATTCCAATGCTACCTTACGGAATAATGATTTCGGATTCGGATTTGGAAATGGATTAAAAATATGATGTTGGGTTCGGATTTGGGATTTCTTACGAAATTGCGGATTCGGATTCGGAATTGGAACTAGATGACGGGTGGAGTTCGTTTTGTCTCATGTTGGTTTGGGCAAATGTACTCCATTACTAGAACGTGTTTGGCTATGACCTGGGTGGCTATAGTCAGATTGATGGATTGAGGTACGTACAGGGTACGTTGTACGAGGATTGATACTGATTAGGCTGAGTGGTGCCTAATGGCGGTACATGGGATGTACCAGTGATGTGTAACTAATGTGTTGGTAATCGGCTTGGTTCTGATATCATTTGTTTGGCTATATTGTGGACTGGACATTGGATACTGTGCGCTGGGCAGATTGATCTTGTCGGGTTCAGTGATTTTATGAGCAGGTGCTCTTAGCCATGGTTGGCTAGTGGAACCCCGGTATTGATATGTGTGATCACTGCTGGGCTGGTATTCAATGTGTTCCAGTTACACCACTTGATGGAGTAAATTGACGGCATACGTACACTCAGGATGAGTGAATTGGTGGTTTGAGTAACCACGAGTAGCCTTGTGTGATTATATCACACCGTGATTTCCCAGCGTTTTGGTTCGCTGAGGGAGTCGGCGATTATGGACATTGAGATTATTTTGTGTCGCAGGATTGGGCTTGCCCTACGAATGGTGATCGTATGGTTGATCTTGCGCTACATCGAGAGTGATGTAGTACGTGGTGTTGTCACCGACAGACAGATGGTTGGGGCTTTACTAGGGTGGTAAAGCTTAGTGGTGACAGTTTGACTGATGGTGTCGGCGTGGACTGACAAATGATATTTGGTGACTCCCAACGGGAGCAAATGTAAGGATATATTGACAGTGGAAAGGAACCACCTAGCTGAAGGAGTCAGCTAAATGGTTAGGCGATTTTATCGCGGATCAGGTAATCATTTCCACTCGAGGTGGTCGAGTGTTGTTGCTATTATGACGTATGACTGTGATGGGATGTCTGGGTACAAACGAGGCTGGTGTTGTCCCAGTGTGTGGGTGTACAAGTGTACACAGATGTGAGATCGAATTGTTTTCCACAAGGTGGTTGTGGAATAAGGTTATTGGTAATTTCGAGGACGAAATTCTTTAAGGAGGGAAGGTTGTAACGACCCGTCCCGAATATCGGGATTTAATAATATTTAATGGCGATTTACTAATCTGGGATTAGTTGGGTGATTTCGGACGAATTGTGCAAAATGACCGTTTTGCCCCTAGGCGTGGGCAAAACGTTGACTTTTAATTCGGATGGTCAAATGGACTTTGACCGATGACCGTGACGTAGTTCGGGACGTCACGAGTTCATAGACAGGTGGCACGTTCGATTCCGACGTTCGTGGTGAAAGTTATGATGTACGGAAGTCCAGGGGCATTTTCGTAATTTGGACGATATATGGGCAAATGTTGACTTTTTGACCGGGATGTCCGATGGCCGAGGGCCAAGGACCGTTACGTAGGTATCGTCGATGCGAATCCAACGACAGGCGGCATGCCGAAATCGGACTTCGTACGAGGAAGTTATGGTCTGGAACGTGAAATCGGGGAAGTTACGTCTCGGTAACTGTGTGGATTATTTTATTCTGAAATGGTGGTTGGAGGACACTTGGATGAGTGACAAGTGTCACTCATCCGACGGCTAGATTGGATCTTGATCCACTAATCATAAACTATATACTAAAAGTTCCACTATGTAATTATTTAGAATTAAATCCCTGCTTTTGATCTGAACCATCCATCTAACTCCCCAGGTTGCATCACAGCCGTCCATCTCATTTTCCTCCCTTCTATTTCTGATCAGTCCTTAACCGTGTACACCAAAACTTCAAATTTCTTCTACCCTTAATCCCCTCCCTATCCATTGAATTTGTGAACGAAAATTGGAGAGGATTGAATTTGTTTCAGCCTGGGATTACACGGGGGAGTGACTGAGTGAGGGAGACTGAGAAATCGAAAATTTAGTTTTTGGGAGGGAAATTCGAAATGGATGATTTAAGCCGTGAGGATTGAAATTGTTGATTCAGTTCGACTTCTGGGATCAAAACGATCAGTTTTGCCGCAAGAACGACGGGAAACCGTGTCGGATTGAAGGAGAACGGAGCTTCCATGGCAGCTTCATTTCGAGCTTGAGTTCAACAGGTTAGAGGTGTGAATTCATCAAATTGATTGTGCAGAAACATCCCTTACACTCTCACGATGCTTACTATATGAATTAATTTGGAAATCAGGGACGGAATCGGTGAACCCGAATTGGAAACCCGTCAAGAATCGATCGAGAGTCGTGAGGATTTGAACCCTAAATTGTGTAATTCAATCTACAGAACTTAATTGGTGATTGATTACAAGGGATCAGTCGAAAGAACGGATGGATTTGATGTCGAATTGGGTGTAATTGGACCGGGTCTGTTCGCGGGTTTTTCAACCCGTTTTACAGACAAACGGGTGAGAGGGATGACTGTGCGGGTACTGTAGCTGGCGCGTGGCTTCCACGCGCAGCCGCTTGCGGTGGCGCGTGGGGGCGCGTGAGTGCGAATCCCAAGGTATGATCAACATGACTTTTGTCCTATACAATGTAACGAACATTTTGGGATTGGTTTCGTGTCGATCGGACACCGTCTCGATATTGTTCAGGATGTCCGAAGGTTTTAAATCCAATTTAAAAATACTTAAAAATTCGGGAAAATTACGGGACTTGAATAGGATGTTAATGATGAGGTTAGTGATCCTCTAAATTGATTTGAACAGGATTGGGAGTCCCGGTGATAGTGAGGTGGCCCAGGAAGGCCTATGGCACGCGTATCGAGGCGCTTGGTTAAACGGTCTGTGAGTGGACATTGGTTTTATAAATTCGATGCATGCATAACTGTTTTATGATTGTTATGGTTATGATTAAATGATTTACTTTGGATATCGGTGAATTTAAATGATTTCACGCATTTCGAGGCGATTTACGTATTTTCACGTAAACCGAGGTTTTCTGGATTTGCACCGATTTCCATAAATGGGGTTGGATATGATTTCATGAAACAGTTACGAACTTGAATAAAGTAAAATCGGGCCAGGGGCCCAGTTGAACTATGAAATCGGGCCAGGGGCCCAGTTAACATGTGGATCGGGCCAGGGGCCCAATTAACTTGTGAAATCGGGCCAGGGGCCCATTTGACTTCTACATGTGTTTGCAGGTCGGGGACCCTAAAACGGAATTGAATAAATGTTTTCTGGTTTACATTTTATATATATTCACATGCTAAAAACAATAGTGGTTTTGATGATATGGAAAATCTGGTTATGGCATGTTTCACGGTATTTGGGCTTGAGACCCGTCTGATGAAACTTAATGATTGGTTGGATTTTTATCCATGTATATATATATGCCTTGCATGTGGATATCGATAAAATGTATTTAGTACTGCACTGTATAGATCCTTCCATATTATATTGTCTCCTCCGGCGAGGTACCCCGGAGAGGTCACGGGCGTCTAGTACGTCCAGCGTCTATGACGCTAAGCATCAGGTGATGCTGCATCAGGTGATGCTGTACCCGAACGGGGTTCGGGGATTTAACTCGGAAAATTGAGACCCGAGTGGCACGCGTAGCCTTGTGATTGTGACCTTATTGACGTCAGGGACGTCAGACATCAGGGATGTCGGATTGGAGTGTATAGTGCAGTGGCTAAAATAATGGTTATGGTTTATATTATATGCCTTATGGTTCATATTACTGGATTTATGAAATAACTCTTGGATTTACTTTTGGAAATTGAAACTAAGCTTTGGTTTCCGGGCTAAGGCCCTAATGGTTATTTCTAAATAAATATGGGATTATTGGTTTTGGTGCATGCATATGATTTTACTGAGGGGCATAAATGTCTTATAAATGTTTTAAACAGACTTGTTTATTTTCGTCCACTCACAGCTTTTGTTTTCAATGCCCTTCAGGTTGATTCCGGATACGACCGCAGCAGAGACTTGAGCATCGCACACCTCCTCCATCGATCCTTACGCACTCTGGTAGCCCGTTTGGGCAATGGCAATCGGTTATCCCTTGTCTGGCGCCTCTTGTCAGACGGGAGCACATCACATTCCATGGTAATCCCGGGGGGATTGGGATGGGTCGTGTCATGAAAACATATTAAAACATATATGCATGCATCATAAGTTTGAAAGCAAAGTCCACTCACAGACCATTCCGGTGCTGCCTCGATACACGTGTACCTATGCTGTTCCCGGCTAATCCGCTATCACCAGCTTTCCCGAACCTGTCCAAATCCCATAATAAGGTCACTAACTACCTCACAATGATCATACTTAAGCCCCGTAATTTTCCCAAATTTTTAACTATTTTTAAACGAGGCCTAAAACCTTCGGACATCTTGAAAACTATCGAGACGATGTCTGATCGACTCAAACCAATCCCAAAATGTTCATTATAACAAATACTTTAAAATTCATGTTCGAATCTTCCTCAAAAAGCGTGCCACGCGCCCACACATGCCGCCTGAAGTGGCTGCGTGTGGACCTCATGCGCCTAAGTCACTATTCACCATCTTCCTCAGTCGACCGGTCTGCAAATCCGGTCCGGTTTTGAACCGGCGTTCACGGTTTTTATCCATTTCAATCCGTCTTTCATTCCTAATTACTCTAATACGTTCGTCCCTTCAATTCTAACCATTCTACATAATTAAGTTGTGAGAATTTGAGCTATTACCTCCCAACTCGAGCAGTGAACTAGTCCCTGTTTCCTCGAGTTATCACGATTTCGGCCTCCAACTTCCTTGTTTTTTTATCGTAAACCTCTTCTGGCATTCCTAGAAACATATCAAGCTGATTAGGACCTCACAATAACCCCCGAATTTCGTCTTACCATTTCTGATCAAAACAGGGTAATTACGGGTTTGTCGCCATACCTCCACCGTCGAGCCCCGTCGTGGGTACCAACGACATCGTCTCACCTTCCTGATCATTCTCTGATCAAGTAGTGGCCTAAGCTGAAAATTCGATTTTGAATTCAAAAACAGGACTTACGGTTTCTTCCTCTGTCTGTCGCCACCGTGCACGACGACTATTCATGGCATCACCACCGTAACCTACAACGTCAACCTTCTCCTTCTTGTTCACACGGCTCAGCCACTTAAGGCTAACTGAGGGGGCTAAGCCTCGGTTCTCTGTTTTGTTTTTCCACGAACACACACACACCAACGTTTAAATTAGACTTAGGACGGTGGCTGAGAGTTCTACGACCATCCAGACCCAGCCAGATGTCCAAATCCTGGTGGGAACACTTCCCAAAGGAAGCCAAATGTCCTTCCCTAATTGGGCACAGATCTCTAGGCCCCAAATGACCAAAATGCCACTTGATGCTTAAATTACCATTTTACCCCTTGTAGTCCTAGACCCATAATTCTCTCTCCCAACCTCCGAATGATACGTGTTGCCTATCGTTGTAATCAGGGACTCGAGACCTTCCTAACGGTATTCGAAATACGTGAAAGTGACTTGTCGTCATAACCTTATGCCCCTATTCGATCAAATTACCAAAGTACCCTCGAACTTCCGAACGTCATAACCTTTTCCTCAGATATCGGAATCGGACGTGCCACTTGTCTATAAACTCATGACGTCCCGAACTACGTTAGGGACATCCGTCAAAGTCTATTTGACCGCTCAAACTAAAAGTCAACATTTTGCCCATTTTAGGGGCAAAATCTTCATTTTGCACCGTCCGTCCGAAATCGTCCAACTAATCACCGATTAACTTTACTAATCCGTCATTAACCACTAATCTAATCCCGATTTCCAGGATGGGTCGTTACACTGCCACCTCGATAACGCGTGCAATACGGCTCTCCAGGGTCAATCGTTGTCTCCGGGACTACCAAACTTGTCCAAATCACTTTAGAGGGTTACTAACTACTTAATTAACCACTCACTAAAGTCCTCTAATTTTCCGGGATTTTTAACTATTTTTAAACGCACACCGAAACCTTCGGACAACCCGAACTATATCAAGACGATGTCTGATCGACTCGAAATTAGTCACAAAATGTTTGTTACATCAAATAGATGATTTCACATGTTGGAACCACCCTCAAAGGAGGGCTCACATGCCCGGACGCGCCCCTAAAAGGGCCTGCGCGTGGGACTCACACGCCCACTATTCATCCTTCTTCAACCTTCGACCAAGCTGGTCCGAACCGGCCGCCCCGGTTTTTTCGGCAAATTCGGTCTGCCTGGACCGGCGTGACCGATCCAAGGCCCTCCACTCTTCATTTTTCGTCCAATCTTTTCCTTTTTGATCCCATTCTTCCTATTTTGGTCCTAGGAACCTAAACCTATCAACCAAATCCTCTAAAACCTACTTAAACCCACCGGTTCAATTCCTCCTCCACAGTTCAAAGTTTTCCAAACCTTCCCCAGGGTTCCTCAATATCCAACCTCCTTCAAAATCATCCTAACACAATCCTAATAACCCAATAAACCCATTCAAATCATTAAAAACGGTCCAAAATGTTCAAAATGAAAAAGGGAGAAAATCGAGCAAACTGATTACCTTGTGCACGGGTTGGCCTCCGCCGTCCACTGCGGTGCTCCCTTGGCCGGCCATCACCTCCAACTAGTCCTCACTTCACTCTCTGGCCTCTCAACCATTATCAAAGGGTCAAGGGTTTGGTTTTGGGGGTGAAGATTGCTCGGGTTTGTTTGGGTGGATGGAAAAATGATCGATGCAAGGGAACAAATATGCATGAGTTTGGTTTGGATGGCAATGGATGAAAGGCACTTGTCACTCATCCATTGGGCCTGTCCAATAATATCTGGGCCCCACTTGCTGCCAAATAGTCCCCGTCTCGTAAAATGTGCAATAGTACGTTCGAACTTCCGTGAACCCTAACTTCTCCGTCGAACGTCCAAATTCGACGTGCCGCCTGTCCAAGAATTCGTATCGTTCCGATCTACGTAACGGTCCCTGTCCCTTAGCCATCTGACCTCCTGGGTCAAAAGTCAATCGTTGGCCCCTATTCACCCAAATTACCAAAATGCCCTTGAACTTCCGATCGTCATAACTTCTACCTCGAACGTCGGAATCGAGTGTGCCACCAGTCTATGAACTCGTGACGTCCCGAACTATGTCACAGTCATTGGCCAAAGTCCATTTGGCCGTCCAAACAAAAAGTCAACGTTTTGCCCATTTCAGGGGAAAAACCGTCATTTCGCCCTAAACGTTCGATAATCCTCGTCTAATCTCCGATTAGGCTCGCTAATCCTTCATTAATTCTTAATTAATCCCACTAATTTGGGACGGGTCGTTACATGTAGAGCCACAAAAAGTGGCTGAGGACGGCTGAGCTGGCCATACTACGGCCGTGAAGCATTTTTGGTGGCCACCCACCGAATTCCAATTCTTGCCAAGTGGGCCCAATCTAAACCCGCAAACCTTCCAACAAGGATCCTAAGAGCCTAATAGAACCCTTAGGATTGAGTTTGGACCCTTGGTTATGACCTGAACATAGAACGGAAATTTTGGGATTACTTGGATTTTTGAACCCATAAGATTTAGGATTTTTTTTTCCCCTAGTTTTGATTGCATAAAAGGATTAATTGGATAGATTTAGGAAGATTGGTGGAAATAAGGAAGAAGAAGGATGAAAAAAATAGGAGGATAGGGCCCTGAACAGGTAACGCCGGTCCAGTTGGACCAGATTGTAGTGAACCGGCCGGACCGGTTTGGCTGGAGGAGGAAGATGACACTGTACAGTGGCGCGTGGTTCACGGTGACATACCATGATTGAGAGCGGTCCTGAACTGATGGTTGCAAGCATCATTATGATCGAAATTGTGAGTGACTCTGAGGTATCGGGCTTGATGCCCAGTTGATTGCAAGTTCAGGCTCGATGCCCAGTTAAACTGTGAAATCGGGCTAGAGGCCCCGTTGAGTCATATGTTCGGGCTAGAGGCACAGTTGACTTGTGTTATCGGGCATGAGTCCCAAGTGTGGTTTTCTATACTAGTATGTATATACCCTCCTTTATGAGTTGATTGGTCTTCTCCAGACGTCGACCTAAAGAGTCACAATCCACTACCCGGAATGAGTAATCCCAATAGGAAGCACATTCCAGGAGTGAGAGTTATGCATCCTAACACAATCCTAGCTTTGATTGAGAAGCACATTTTATATGGAAAAGACATTTATACCCTTCACATAAAAGCATGCATGCATCCTAAAACAATTATTACAATACTTTCTCGAAAGTAAGATGTATTGCTTCCCAAATAAAAACACAGTGAAAAATGCTTCTCAATCAAAGCTAGTACCTCAGTAGGGTCTCAGCCCAACAAAAAACATGTATAGGGCCGAAGCCCAAAACCAAATCATACAGAAAACCAAAACGAAACCTCAGCCCAAATCATAGAACACGTGGGAACACATCCCGTGAGAACTCATCCCATAGGAACTCATCCCAATGTTAGTCACAATTCTAATCCTAGCACATGTGCATATAGCTCAACACCGCTCACAATCCTAGCATTTCGCAGTGAACACATCACTCGCCACGAAAGTCTCTAGATCATCGCGAACACATCGTCGATCGATCACAAAGTATAACATCAGCACTCCTAAGTCGAGCCTCCCTCAGTCATTGCTTCTCGCTGCTGCTCGACAACAGGCAGTGCATCGTGACCTCTCTAGAAACAACACATCAGCAGTCCGGAGGAGAGCATCATATCATCCGAGACTCACTTGAATGCCATCATCAATAGGGCCTCAAGCAAGAAACATCATCAAATGGGTCACAGCCCAAAAATCCAATGTCCAATGACACTTCATATCCCAGGATTCCTCGAATCCTATCGAATCCACAACTGGGTCTTATGCCCGAAATATCTTTCATAAAACTCATAACTAGGTCACAGCCTGATTTATTTCACATTTAACTATACTTTAAGTCAAACCTCAAATCAACTGGTTATATGCCCGAAAGATATTTCCAAACCTGAAAACCAATTCTCATTTCCGAAACACTTTCAAATCATCGTACAACTGGGACTCATGCTTGAATCTCGATTTCACGCATCTCCCTTAAATCCTCAAAAATCATAACTCAGTTCCTTGATTTCACGCCTCTCCGTGAAACATTTGGAATCACATAAAACACAAGAAAATAGCGTACTCAACCGAAGCCTAAACATCATATAAATATGAAATCTCAAACTACGTACAAATAATGCAATTTCCTCCGAAAATGCCCAACAATTTATATTAAAGTCACATGCACTTATGGCATCTCAAAATAGGTTCATAAACACAAATAAAACATTTATGCATGCATCATATTCATAAAGTAAGGTCCACTCACAGACCGTCCAAGTTGCGCCTCGATACGCGTGTCATAAGCCTCCCGGGCTAATCCGACCTCTCCAGGTCATCCAGACCTGTCCAAAACATACTCAAAGGTTACTACCAACCTAGACAAGTCCATATCAAGAACCCCCAACATTCTCGAAAAAGTCAACGTGTACCAGACACGCTTGCCTAGGATTTAAACCTCAATTTGACCAATCTAACGATCTCTGATTAACTCAAAACCACCATCATTGGATTTGTATCGTCGAAACCTTTAAAATGGTTCTAGTCACACCTCAAAATACGAGCCCATGCGCCCCTACGCGCGGGTCAAAGCTTACTGGTCAAAAGTCAACGCCGACGTTAGTAGTCAACAGTGACGTCATCATTGACATCTAACATCTGACACGTGTTAGCTGACATGTCAAACCTGACATGATGATGTCATTGATGACATCATCATACCTGTCCTCTGTCTAGGTCAACCCGAATCCACTGTAGCGGGTCGTACAGACCCCTGAGAGACTAAGAGTGAGGTTGAGAGGTTGGTGGTAGACGGCGGAACTAGAAGGTGGCCGGAAAACCGTGAAAAAGGTAAACCCCTTCCCCATTTCAATCCATCCTCATCCCATCATCTTCTTGATGACCCCTGAGAGACTGAGAGCGAGGCTAAGGGTGAGACAGTGAGGCTAAGAGGTTGGTGGAAGACGGTGGAGCTAGACGGTGGTCGGAAAACTGTGAAAAATGTAAAACTCAAAACTCGTGGTTTTTGAAATTTCGAATTTGGGTTGTGGACGTTTAGGGTTGTTTCTGATTATCTGGGGATGTCCTCTGAGCTCACATGAGCTGGCAGGTATCAAAATCGATGGGAAAGGACCACCAGATGGCTATGGGTTCGAGGTGGAAGATGGTCGTGACTTGTCGAGCTTGGACAAGTAATTTGAAACTTTTTATTCTAATTCTGAGTCCATGGGTTAATTTCTGGGACGTACACGAAACTATAGGATCAAAAATTGCTGAAGACGGTTGGGTTTTGACGGTTTTAGCACCGGGTTAAGGTGACGGGTCTGCGCGACCTGGTTTCAGAAATTCGGGTTAACCCAACTTAGCGAGAATGATGATGACGTGGTAGGGTGACATTATCATTTGTCAGGTGTCAGGCCACGTGGCCAATGGGAGACTGCCACATGGCAGTTGTTAGTGCCTAGTCAGCTGACATATTAGTGTCGTGGACCAATCAAATGGGGTCACGTGGCACTAACATGTCAGACACATGGACCCGTGAGCTACTGACGTGTGGCACTATCAACTGACACATGTCAGATGTCAGACTATCAGCGATGACATCAAGCTGACGTTACCAATGACGTCAGCGTTGACTTTGACCATTGACCGCTAACGTCAGCGTTGAATTTGCTAACGTTAGCTTTAACTTTTGACCAGTAACCTTTGACCAGCGCGTGGGGGAGCATGGGCACGTATTTTGAGGTGGGATCAAGACCATTTTAAAGATTTCAACAATATGAATCCAATGGTGGTGGTTTCGAATTGATCGGAGATCGTTAGGTTGGTCAAATTGAGGTTTAAATCCTAAGGAAGCGTGTCCTGGAAACGTTGACCATGATTTGAGATGCCATGAGTGCATGTGTTTTAAATATGATTTGCTTGGCATTTTTGGCGGAAAATGCGTTAATGCACGTAGTTCGAGATTTATATTTTATGTGATATTTGGGCTTCAGCCAAGTATTCTAGGTGCATATGTTTTACATAATTTTATGTGAATTTAAAGGATTTCACGGAGATGCGTGAAATCGAGATTCGGGCACGAGACCCGATTGAAAGACCTTGACTTAACGTGAAGTCAGGGATGATTTGAAAGCATTTTGGAAATAAGAAATGGTTTTCGGATTTGGAAATATCTTTCGAGCATATGACCCAGTTGATAAGTCGAGTTATAACCTAGTTACGAGATTTCGAAAGACATTTTAGGCATGAGACCTAGTTGTAAATTTGATAGGATTCGAGGAATCATATGTGTGATACTACTGGTTAGAGTCCTGGATGATCAGGTTAGAGTCCCGGTCGATGATAAAATTAGGGTTTGAGTCCCGCGTGATATGACGCTCGCCTCCGGATTGCGGATGTGTTCCTTCTAGAGAGGTGACGATGCACTGCCTATTGTCAAGCAACCGCTGGGGACTATAGCCTAGGGAGGCTCGACTTAGGAGTGCCGATGTTATTCTTTGAGATCGATCAGTGATATGTTAATGATGATCTAGAGATGGTCGCGGTGGGTGATGTGTTCACGACGACTTGCTAGGATTGTGAGTGGTCGTGAGCTTATATTTGCACATGTGCTAGGATTGGAATCGTGACTAACACTGAGATAAGAATGGGAAGAGTTCCCACGTGTTCTATGATTTGGACAGAGACCCTGTACTTGTTTTCTATGATTTGGTTTTTAGGCTGAGGCTCTGTACGTGTTTTCGGTTTTGGGGCTTAGACCCTACTAAGGTACTAGCTTCGATTGAGAAGCATTTTTCACTGGGATTTGATTTGGGAAGCAATACGTCTTTCTTTCGAGAAAGTATTTGAAAGGCTGTTTTATGTTGCATGCATGCTTTTACGTGAAGGGTATAAATGTATTTTCGATAAAGTATTTTTATAAACTGCTTATTTTTATCCACTCACAGCTTTTATGATTTTTAATACCCTTCAGGTTGATCGTAGATGCGGGCAGTAGTAGAGATCGAGACATCACATGCCACCACCGGTCTTGGAGTACTCTAGCTAACCCTGAGTGGGTGGCGAGTTTATCCCTAGTCTGACACGCGGTGTTAAATGGGAGCAGGTACATCCCACGATAATTTAGGGGGATTGGGATGGGTCCTGTCACTGGACCTGTCCAAATCATGCCCAAAGCTCACTATCAACCTATATATGTCTATAATAGAAACCCCTAACTATCTTGGAATAGAGAACATGTCCCGACCACGCTTCCCTAGACTAAAAACCTCCAAATAACCTATCATACGATCTCTAATCGACCTCAAACCACCACCACTAGATCCAGATCGTCAAAACCATTTGAATGAGATCGGTTTAACCTTGAAATTCATGCCCACGTGCCAACAGGCACCGGTCAAAGTCAGGTTAATGGTGGTTAATCCCAGTCGACGCTAACGTCACTGCCAGCGTTAGCCTGACAGGTTTGACAACCTGCCACGTGGCACTCCCTAACTGGTACCACTTGTCACCCTCTGACACTATCATGTCACATGATGATGTCATCATTGCCACATGTCATTAACTCATCTCTGAAACCCTAACACCTGTCTAACAGCTTGCCACGTGGCACCACCCTATTGGTACACGTGGTCTAACAATGCTGACATGGACTGCCATGTCAGCTCTGACAGGTTCTGACACACTGCCACGTGCCACCACCCCACTGGTCCACGTGGTCTGACAAGTCTAACGTGGCACTACCACGTCAGATGTTGACTGGACTAACACCTGGCCACGTGTCACTCTCTGGTTAGCCACGTGTCTTTAACCTCAGGCAAGTCGACCTAGGTCACTATAATAGGTCATTCGACGCGCGACCTTGACCCGGTTGTATCTCCGCTGTCCGACCACCATTTTCCTCCATTTTCTCTTAATCTACTCGTCTTGACCTTAGAAACAACCCCATAACCTCAAACCCAAGAAACAAGGCCTGAAACTCACCTGTCATCAACAATATTTCATGGCCAACTTTTGAACCACCACCAAGACCTGCCCAGCCGTCATTTTCTATTCATTTTTGATTCTATGAACTCATCCAAACTCAAAAAACATAACCATGGCATCACACCCCAAACATCCAAAACCCAATTTCAAAAATTCAAACACAAATGGGTTTCAGGTTTACGTGTATTTCACGATCCACCGTGGCTCAGCCGTCCACCGCTGTCTCCCTCAGCCCCTCTGTCTTTCAACCACCCTCTCAGTCCCTCTCAAGTAGCAGAAAATCGATGAGGATGATGATGGAAGGTTTGGGGCGGGTGTCGGGGATGAAAACAAAAGAAAGGAAAAAGGTGCAGATGCATATATGTGTGGTTTTGGTCCAGAATGGATATTTTGGGTTCTTTCCAATACAAACTACAAATTCAATTCCTCGAAAATCGTGCAACCATAGAACTCAATCGAACCTTAAGTGACCCGTAACTTTCTCGTACGATGTCCAATTTCGACGTGTAACCTGTCTACGGACTTGTATCGTCTGGATCTACGTAATAGACCTCAATCCACATGCCAATGACCTCTTGGGTCAAAAGTTAACTTTTTCACCCGTTTAGGGTCAAAATCGTAATTTCACCCCAATCGTCCGATAATCCTCGACTAATTCCCAATTAGTCTCGATAATCCTCAAATAATTATCAATAATTCCCGTTAATTTGGTATGGGCCGTTACATATCATATAATATCCGTACTGCATGTAATCCATACCACTCGGGAAAATAGAGCCCAACTCTAGACTTCTGAGTGCCACTAGGGAAAATAGAACCCAACTTTTGACGTTAGAGTGTGGACCGACCTAAGAAAATAGTGCCCAGCTCTGAATTTCTGGGTCTTAACCCAAACAACTTGTCACAAGAAAACAGAGCCCTGCTCTGGACGTCTGAGATTAATTAACTGCTCATGAAAACAGAGCCCTATTCTGGACGTTTGATCATCAATTATAACTGCATCCCGATGAGGGTTATCCATATTACACAATTCACATATATGTAACATTACATCATATATATCGAGAAAACATATATTTATAACTCATATTAATTTTAAAACCCTAAACCATGTCTCAAAATTCGGGCCTAATCCCAAAACACAACACATATCCAAACCTCATAAAATGTGCCATTAAAATAATCAATAAAATCATTAAAACTCATATACAAATCTCCATCAATCAAACATCACCAAAATCATGTAGTAAATTCATATCAAATCTAAAACCCATTCCAAAATTCAGTAGAAACCTAAAACACGACTTATGTAAGTTTCTCGTCAAACGTGCATTTTCAATAAATCGTAAATTGACAAAAAATCACATAAAAATCATAACCAATCAAGCATCACTAAAATCACATAGAAAAATATTTAAAACACGTATATATGCATGCATAAAAGTTTAGGGAAAAGGAAGTCCACTCATACTCGGTTCGTGCAGTTCAATACCAACTTGTACGTATTTCCGTAATTTTTGAAACATTTCCCACCTATCACCGTTCACTTTAGGGTAAATAACCATCCCAAATAACTCCTATTTTAATCCCTCAAATTTTTTTAAAAAAATTAACGGATGATAACAACCTCTAAATCTTCGAATAGTCGAAACTGCCCGAGAAGAACGATCCTTATTTACCAATACTACATCTACACAAAAGGGGGTTTAAATTGCATAATACTTAAATTACGTGTATTAATTTAATTCGTAGTTTGAGCGTTATCAGTACTACTCCAGGCATACCTCGTGCCTCAAGTAATCCAAGCATACTCTCCTGGCATCCAGGTCAAGCACTCGGGTTACCGCCCATATAATCCGCTCATTGCGTATAATTTACTGATCGGTGCACCTCGAGATCCAATCCATAAGTACTACTCTCCTGGTAACTTGTCCAACCAATCTCAACTCGGTCATCCTAGACCTCAGCTGCTCACGCCTGTTCCCGTCTGACGCCACGTGCTAGACAAGGGATTAATCCATAACCCGCTTGGGGTTATCCAGAGTACGCAAGGATCTGTGGCGGCATGTGATATCTCGATCTCTGCTATAGCTCACATCCGCAATCAACTTGAAGGGTATCAAAAACCATAAAAGCTGTGAGTGGACAAAATAATCATTTATACAAATGATTTAACGAAAATACATTTATACCCTTCACGTAAAAGCATGCATGCATCAGAATAACAAGTATTTCAATTACTTTCCAAAAAGCAAGATGTATTGCTTTTCAAATCAAATCTAGTGAAAATGCTTCTCAATCAAAGCCATTTCATCGTTAGGGTCTTAGTCCAAAGCCAAATCACACAGGGTCTCAGCCCAAATTAACAAGATGTGGGGATTTCAGCCCAATCAAGTCATGGTGTCAAAATTCGAGTCTTCAAACTCCCAAGTCTTTAAACTCAATATCATATCATCAGTTACGATTCCAATCCCAGCAATGCGTGCCCATATGCTCAAGGGCTGCTCTGATACCAAGCATGTCGCCATGAACACATCACCGACCGACAATCTCCAGATCGTTGTGAACATATCAACGATCGATCTCATATACCGAAATCGTGAGTCGAGCCTCGCTCGACTATCGCCTCTCTCGGCTGCTCGACAACATGTGCATCGTGACCTCTCTGTACCTCGGAGGCGAGCATTATCTCCATAGTGCTCTCCGGGGAAACATATTCACAACAGGAGGCCCTCTAATAATATCCGAGTCTTTAAATTCAAAATCATATCATCATCAATAGGGACACAAGCCCGAATATCATGAATAGGGTCACAAGATCAAAATATCATCAAATGATTCACAATCTCGAAAACAGTGTCTATCAACACTTCATCAACCCAAGATTCCTCAAATCCTATCAAATCCACAACTGGGTCTCATGCCCAAAATATCTTTCATAAATCTCATAACTGGGTCATAGTCCGATATATCTCACGTTTGACTATACTTTAAGTTAAACCATAAATCAACTGGGTCATACGATAGAAAGATATTTCTAAATTCGAAAACCATTTGTTCAAATCATTTCCAAATCCCAATAATCAAAGGAGATTTCTAACTAGGATTCATACCCGAATCTCGATTTCACGCATCTTCGTGAAATTATTCAAAATTGATAATCAATCCTCGGTTTCACTCCTCTCCATGAA
This sequence comes from Prinsepia uniflora, assembly GCA_032719365.1. Lineage (NCBI taxonomy): Eukaryota > Viridiplantae > Streptophyta > Magnoliopsida > Rosales > Rosaceae > Prinsepia > Prinsepia uniflora. The sequence continues at coordinate 56,341,029 of CM064868.1, read as the reverse complement.
ACCATCAAAATCTCAAAAAACACATGCACGTAGAAAACTCAGCCTAAGCCCAAATATCAAATAAAACGGAAATCTCAAAATACGTGCAATATAACGGCATTTTCTACAAAAATGCCCAATCGTATCTAAAACATCATGCAATTAATGCATCTCAAATCATAATCATAAAACATATAAAACATGTATTTGTGCATCATATTTATAAAACAAACGTTCACTCATAGACCGTCCGGCTGCCCGCCTACAACCTGTACCATAAGCCACTCCAGGGCTAATCCAAACTCTCCGAGCATCCCGACCTATCCAAATCATACTCAAAGGTTACTAACAATCTATACAAGTCCTAATCATAAACCCTCAAAACTTAGGAATAGTGAATGTGTCCCGAACACACTTCTCGAGGTTAAAAAACTCTAAATGACCTATCAAACGATCTCCGATCGACCTGAAACCACCACCATTAGACTCAGAACGTCAAAAATTTTTGAACATAACTAATTTCACCTTGAAATTCGCACCCACGTACCCTCACGTGCCGATCAAAGTTTTGGTCAACAAAAGTCAACGGTCAATGCTAACGTCATAGTCAACGCTAACGTCATGGTCACTCCTTACGTCAGCCTGACAAGCTTGACAGCCTGCCACGTGACACTCCCTAACTGGTGCCACGTGTCCTAACACATGTCTTTGACATCTCTGACACATTTCCATGTGGCACCTCCCTATTGGTCCACGTGTTCTAACTAGACCTACCACATCAGCTGCATCAGCTACTAACTAGGCCTGACAGCTTACCATGTGGCATCACCTGATTTGCCACGTGGATTGACAGCTTTGACAAGATGATGACGTGTATTGCCATGTCATCATCGTTAACCTCTAGCTGAGTCGACCCGATTCTCTGTAACGGGTCGATTTAACCCACGACCCGACGCGACTCGATCACACTCAGTCCTCAACCATTTTTGACAATTTTTCTTCCTACATGCTCGCAATGATCCCAGAAAAAGTTCTATGGACTCAAAATGGACTAAACAGGTCTAGAAATCACCTGTCACTAACGAACATTCACAGCCAACCTTTGAACCACCATCTAGGGCTGCTTAGTCGTTCATTCCTGTCCTTTTTTGATCCTATGAACTCGTCCAAACTCAAAAAACACAACCCAATCATTAGAACCGTTCCCAAACGTCCTAAAACCCATTTTCGAATTTTAAAGGGGTTTCGAGTTTACCCTTTCCTCAGCCGTCTACGGCAGTTCTGCCGTTCATGCCACTGTCTCTTTGTCTCTCAGTCTCACCCTCTCACTCTATCTCTCTCTCTCCCTGGTCCAAAGGATGAAGATGGAAATGGTTTGGGGTGATGGGTATGGTTTCGGGAAGTAATAAATGAAGAAGATGATGTAAAATGAAGATGATGATGTTGCATGTATGTATGGAAATGGGCCATAGGGTGGGTGACAAGAGTCACTCATCCCATGGCCCAAAATCACATATTTAGGGGCCCATTAAAGATAACAATTTAAAACCCATATAACTATGAATAGTTCACGGGACCTTCCATAACCCGTAACTTTCTCGTATGATGTCCGATTTCGACGTGCCGGTTATCTACGGACTCGTATCATTTCGATCTACGTAACGGTCCTCAGTCCACGTGCATTAGACCTCCTAGATCAAAAGTTAACTTTTTTCCTGTTCTAGGGGAAAAATCGTCATTTTATCCCGATCGTCCGCTAATCCTCGATTAATCCTTAATTAATTCTCAATAATTCATTATTACCTTAATTAATCCCGTAGATTCGGGACAAGTCCTTACACTTTTGAAATATCAAATCAAAATGCGACTACTTTGAGGCAATGAATTGTTGAATTGGACCTAGAATTGTGTTTCTGGGTATCCTAGAAAGGTTTTTGATTGATTGGGATCAACAAATTATGTTAAATTGGACGAATTTAAAGTCAGGTAAAAACTGGGTCAAGCGACCCGTTTGTAGAGAAACAGGTCGAGAAGATGAATATTGTTGCATAGTACCCCACACGTGTGAGCTTCAGACACATCCACTCCTGGCGGCGCGTGGCAATGAGTTTGAGTTTACGACCTACATGTGTTTTTATCACTTTGATGTTACAAACATTTTGGAATGGATTTCGAGTCAATTAGACACCATTTCGGGGCAGTTTTGGTTGTCCGAAAGTTTAGGGTTCATTTTAAATAGGTTTAAAAATCCCAAAAACTTATGGGATTGAAATAGTGGTTTGGTTAGTGACCCTTATAAGTGAATTGTGACAGATTTTGAGATTCCTCGGAATTACGAAAATGCGTGGAAAACAAGATTCGATTATACGAACGGTATGTGAATGGACTTTCTTTCTCTAAACTATTATGCATGCATATTTATATGATTTACATGGTTTTCTATGTGATTTTGATGTCATTAGAGTGATTGGGATTTTATATGAAATTCGATTATTTTATGATTATTTTATTATTATTATTTTATAGCACATTTCACGAGGTTTTCATAAAAAAATCTGTTTGATTTCGATCCGAACGTGGTTCCTAGATTTGGTATGACTTGTGATTTGAATAATAATGATGTTGGAATGTTGGTGGTTTTCTACGGTTTTGGATGGTTTTTCAAAAACCTTTGATGGAATGTTTTATGAGACTATCTCGAATATATTTCCAGATGGTTTTCATGGAAAATATTTTCTATGCATGTTTTACGATGCATGATGTATATGTTGGTTTTGGGCTTAGGCCTGAGGTTAAGGCAATGGTTTTGAGTTATAATGTGGATGTGGTTTCTCGGTATTTGTGATGTGATATGTTGTGATGAAGTGTGTTATTGAGTAGTGATATGAGTATGTGTATCTCGGTATTGATGATGTTAACTGTGATGTTTGCTATGAATTGGACTTGGGGTTGGTTGTATGTGATGATGCTTGTTGGTTTTTTGTTTGGTCTCACACGTCGAGTTGGGGACTCCGAATCCTGAGACTAGTATTGTGTATGATTGTGATTGTGTTGATTGGATGTGATTCTCAGACGTCGAGCCCGGGGCTCCGGTTCTTGAGATTGTGTTGTGATGACTCAGACGTTGAGCTTGGGGCTCCGATTCCCGGGCGAGTATGTGATGACCTACTGGTAGTGCACTTATGATATGATGATATGATGACTGATGTGATGTGATGATTGATGTTGTGTTGTGTAGTGATGCTGAGTTGACTTCTTGTGAATCTATGATAATGTTGGATATGGGTTGCTTGTGAAATGTAGGAATTGATGTGACAGTGGATATGGTTTGGGTTTTATGTGGCATTGAAGTGAATGACTATTATGTCTATTGAAAGGACCCAACCCGACTAACACAATAAACGACACGTCGGGGCCCTACTCCTATCTAACAGATAACCCAAGGTACCAAAAATACCCTCAAAATCTTATCAGACAAAGGATACCTATATACTCAAGATCTTGTGCCTCCGTTCTGAGAGCAACCTCGTTCCTCGTGCAACGACCTTGGAGGCTTTCAAAAACCCAAAAATCGTGTGAGCAGACTAAAATAAAATCTTAAAACAACAAACTATTTGGAAACATACTAGTTACCCTCTGTTTCATGAAAACTATGCATGCATCAACAAAGTACTCAAACTCGGAAAACCACAGAACTCAAGTAATTCAAGAAAACGTAAAGTCATCAGAAAACATAGCCATAGAAAGCTATATATAAAATACCGGCACCTGAACATAATCATGTACCCATGTTAAACGAACATCATAATCTGACACAAAACCCCATCCTTGATGTCAACCAAATCATCACATCACAAGCCATTGGGGGGATACAGCATCCGAGGGCCCACCCGGGATACAACATCCAGGTGTCCAACCACATATCTCATAATCCACTTGGGGATATAGTATCCGAGGGCCCACCCGGGATACAGCATCCAGATGTCCAACCACATATCTCATAAGACACTTGGGGATACAACATCTGAAGGCCTACCCGGGGATACAACATCCAGGTGTCAATCCATCTATCTTGTTCGGGTCGTTACATCTATGATGTTTTAGTGTTTCATGTTTGAGTTAGTTTGGTGATTCATAATTGATTTCTAGTTAATTTCCTTACAAATGTTTTCACCGATTTGAGGATATAAACTCTGATTTATTCAACTGAGTGGAAATGGTTTTTCGTATGCATACATGGTTTTAGAAAATGGAGGGTAAATGGTGTATGTTTTCAACTATGTTTTAAACTACTCGTTTTTTTCCACTCACACGTTTTCTTAGTTTTGTAACCCTCCAAGGCCGCTGCATGAAAATCGAGGCTTAAGAGGTGGAGGCATGAATTAGCAAGATTTGTATTTATCCCTTGTCTGACAAGGTTTCTATTAGACAGAAGCAGGGCTAAGTGTACTATTGTTATGTATTCGGGTGGGGTCCTGTCAACTTGGTATCAAAGCTAAGGTTCTGTTGTGTTTTTTAGTTCATGCCTCCAAGTTGCGAGCCTCGGGCACGATTTGGTGATGAGATGAGACGAAATGACAAGCCCTGGATAGTTGTAGGGCTGTTAGTGGTTCTAGATTACAAGATTGAATTGAGAATGTTATCTATTTATGTGTGTTTGTTTGTGTATATTTTGTGTTTTAGATGAAATTATTCAATGTGATTGACTATTGGTGTTTTTGGTTCCTCGATATTCGTGCGGAACCCAAAATAACCCGAAAATTGTGGAGCTGCCATGTGGCCCATAATTCCTGAAATGTCCAAATTTTCCCTGATAATGACATTATCGGCTTAGAAATACCCACACATTAGATAATATATTTCCAGCCAAATATATTATTTAATCGAGTTAAGCTTCAATAATATTAATATTCTCCCCGCGAGTTAATTGTCATTATTTTTAATAATGGATAATAAGTATTAACATTAAATTGCTATAATTATTATCATAATGAGCAATTATTATAAATATTAAATAATATATTTTATTAATAGTATATTATTTATTAATTATGAAATCAATCAACCAACCTCTTGAGTAATTGATCGAGGAAAGGATAGCTGATTGTTTGCTGTTTGAAGGAACTACGAAGACTTTTTTGCTACAAGTACGATTTCTACTTTAATAATTGGTGCTTTCAATGAGGGCCGATTGAGAAATACTCAACGGGAGCTTTCCCAATTGTTCATCGTTCTTCAGACTTTGTTCATCGTTCATCGTTCATCGACAATGTTCAAAATTATTGAACATGGTTCATCGTTCTTCATCTATGTTCACCATTCATTATACCTTGTTTGTCGTTTATCGAATATGTTCAAAGTTCTTGAACGTTTTTCATCGGTCACGTTCATCGTTCATTATACTTCATTCGTCGGTCATGTTCGAAATTCTTGAACATTGTTTATAGTTCACTAGAACTTTCCGTTCAATCCTCGTGATTCAGTATAGTTAGGTCGCGTCGATCCATTCGATCATTTGAAGGTAGCGTTTCAGCCTTTGCAACTTGGAATTGGATAGAGCATGCACTGTGTCCCTATAAGATCACAGAAAGCCTTCGCTCCTATGAAGCATCCAAAGCCTTAGCCCCCACGAAGAATCCAAAGCTTTCGCCCCCGTGAAGCATCGAAACCTTCGCTCCTACAAAGCATCCAAAGTCTTCGCTCATAGAAAGCATGAAAAGACTTCGCCTCCGCGAAGAACCAAAGCCTTCTCCCCTGTGAAGCATCAAAAGCATTTTCTCATGAAAAGCATCCAAAGCCTTCACTCATGCGAAGCATCCAAAGCCTTCGCATGCGCGATGCACCAAAGCCTTCCTCTGCGAAGCATTCAAAGCCTTCGCTCCTACGAAGCACACAAAGCCTTTGCACCTGGGAAACACATAAAGCCTTTGCTTCTACAAAGCACACAAAGCCTTCGCACCTGGGAAACACACAAAGCCTTTGCTCCTGAGAAGTATCTAAACCTTCACTCCTACGAAGCATCCAAAGCCTTCACCTCCATGAAGCATTGAAAGCCTTCGCTTTTGCGAAGCATCCAATTCTTTGCTCCTGCGAAGCATCCAAGCCTTCATTCCTACGAAGCATCCAAGCCTTCGCCCCTACGGAACATCCAAGCCTTCACTCATGTGAAGCATCTAAAGACTTCGCTCGTGTGAAGCATACAAAGCCTTCGCCCATGCAAAGCATCCAAGCTTTCGCTCCGGAGAAGCATCCAAGCTTTCGCCCCTGTGAAGCATCCAAAGCCTTCTCCCGGCGAAGCAACGAAGCCTTTGCCATGTAAAGTAATCAAGCCTTCGCTATGCGAAGCAACTAAGCCTTCGCCATGCAAAGTATCTAATTTTTCACCATGCGAAGCATCCGAACCTTTGTCATACGAAGCATCTCAACCTTCTTCTTGCAAAGCGTCAAAGTCTTCCTCCTGAAGCACTTCAAGCCTTCCTCCTGGAAGCACTTCAAGCCTTCCTCCAGGAAGAAATCCAAGTTTACATCCTAGAAGAAGTTCAGGACTCAAACTAGGAATCACTCTAGGCGAATTAGAGTCAAAAAGATCTCAATGGATGCTCATGGCTGCAATTGAAGCATATGACAAATCTATAAGTTTAGAAGTTAATTTAAACAAATAAAAAGTTTGTCGAAGAAGCTTCACGCAGGAATTCGAAATTTCTTATAAACAAAGTTTTCATTTCTTTATTCTAAAAACAGTTAGCAAATCACATGTCAATTACTTAGAACAAGTATTAGATATGAAATGAAAATACAATCATGAATAAGAAGAAACTAATCTATGAGAATTCTGGGGGCAAGGCATCAATGCCTATCACCTTTTGGGACTTGGTCCATTCTTCAGCTGAAAGTATGGGGAATGCCGTCCAACATTCCCGACCTCAACCTTTGGCTCCAACTCCATCTCCAACTCTTTGGAAGGGACTCTATTGCAACTCGTCATACCCAACTTTAGCTCCTTATTTTTTTTGGTGAAAATTTGTGGGGGCATATGATAGCAAAACCAGTTTAAGTCTCAACTGCTATATTTTCACCCTTGTTGAATTTCCACCTCCAAGAACTTGACCAAGTGCTCAAAAAGATTGACGAAAAATTTGCACCGACTGGATGACCTTGATAGGCCATAATGACTAGGAAATGGCCCAGAGCAGACTTGGAAGGCAATTCAGAACTTGACTTATTCTCTGGAGGCAAGTCAAGGCTCTATTTTGATAATGTTCTTCAGGATAACAGCAATTTTCAAACTCAGTAGAGCAATCAACAATTACTTGATCAAGCTTTCGAAAGTCTTTCTACCATCCAAACGTTTTTAAGAATGAAAACTTCAAATCCCAGCTGATGATTAAAGGATGACACATGGCGAATCTAAACTGCCAGCTTTAGCCTCCAATCCAAAAGCAACATGTGGCATGTCCCAACTAACACTAACAGAGTTGCTGAAATCAACAGGCCCCATCTACCTGATGCACCCCCTAGTGGCGAACATGTGGAGATATCTCTTTGGTGATTGGACAAAAGAAAACCAGTGATGGATCACAAGCAAATTGTAAGCCACCTCTATCACCCCTAGGTTACAAAAGACTATTTTAAAGGAAAACCCAAATTTATGAATAAATTAATGGTTGATGAAACCTCCAATCACATTTTAATTCCTCATCAATGAAAACAATAATTGAAGGCATAAATGGAAGAATTAAAATGGAGGTTACAAACTCCAACCATTAATTAGGGAATTGATTTCAAATGAGGCCATCGATCAAGTCCAACCAAGGAAGTGTAGCACAATCTCACATCAGACTTTGAGTCTAGCTCAAATATGCGCCATTTTGATGTAATATTCCGAACTCAACAGAATCTTTATGCCACAAGAACAATACAAGACAAGATGAAGTTCTACTCCAAAATGGTTCACTAGGACTACCAAAAACCTACATTGTAACGACCCATCCCGGAAGTCGGGATTAGCTTAGTAGTTAATGACGGATTAACGAAGATAATTGGTGCTTAGGTGGTTACGTTTGAACGTTTAGCGCAGACTGACGATGTTGCCCCTAGAATGGGCAAAATGTTGACTTTTAGTTTGGACAGTCAATTGGGCATTGACCGATGACCGTGACGTATTTCGGGACGTCACGAGTTTGTAGACAGGTGGCAAGCCCGATTCAGACATCCGAGGAGGAAGTTCTGATGTTCAGAAGTTTAGGGGCACTTTCGTAATTTGGTTAAAAGAAGGGCATTTGTTGACTTTTTGAACGACAAGGTTTCTTCATGCAAACCAAGGACCGTTAGAAAGATTTCGACGTCCTGAGTACAACGACAGGCGGCACGCCTTCATATGTCAGGGCCCACCCCTAATCTCCCGGGATTAAGGGCTAAACCCCGCTCTCGTCTAACTTACGCATGACACGAGGGCCAAACAGACGTCTAACCTCTGTGTGACACGTAAGTCGGACAAGGGAGTTCTGATCCGACCGTCTCAACAAATTTCGAACTTCCCAGAGTGCACAGAGTCTACTGTGGAACGTCCATGTGATGTCTCCGTCTCGCAACCAACAGCCCGCGCCGCAACAACCTGGAGGGTATCAAAAACACGAAAAGACTGTGAGTGGACAAAAATAAAGTTAAGTTCAAAAACATTTCATAAAACAAAGACATTTATACCCTCCGTTTTAAAAACCAATACATGCATATCCAGGTCCTGTCACAAAACCATACACGAAAAACCAAACACATTTTCCTTTTCTCAAATCCCGGGCCTCAGCCCCAATATCACCGAAAACCGTTATAACCAACTAAAACCATTTTATCCGGGCCACTGCCCAAAACATCAGAAAACCTTTATTCCAAAACCATCATTTTCATCCATCGAACCTGCTGGATCTATCCGAGTCTTTAAACTCCCGAGTCTTAAAACTCAATCTAGGCCTCAATAATATCCGAGTCTTTAAACTCCCGAGTCTTTAAACTCAACAGGCCTACGGGGGAAATATCAGTATATCCGAGTCTTTAAACTCCCGAGTCTTTAAACTCAATCCGGGTCTTTAAACCCAATCCGGGCCCATCCCCCGTCAAACATAATATCCGGGTCTTTAAACCCAATAACCAGATCCAACAAATCCAATCCAAAACCATTTGAAAACCATTTCTAAATCCATATCCAAACCCGAATCCGAAACCACTGGTCTGATGTCCTTCTGGCATCCAGAACCGTCATTCTGAATCCAAATTCGGAAATCCATCCATTCCTTTCCAGATCCGAGTCCGCAACCATCATTCCGTAAGCTAGCATCCAGAATAACCATTCCGAACCCAAACCCGGAAATCCACTTTCAAGTCCCGAATCGAATCCCGAATCGTCACCAAGAATTCTGATTCCAAAACCCGAAATCACATTTCCGGAAACCACTTTTAAACTGGGCCTCAAGCCTGAAAACAATTTTCCAAAATCCTTTTACTTTCTTTGAAATCATATCGTATTTCAACTCCCGAAATGAATTCATTTAAAACCAAGTTCAAATCACAATATTCGTCAAATCTCGTAAAACGTGAAATACCATCATTTTCTCGAAAAACGTGCAAAACCATAAACCATCACAATCATAAATCAAATCATAGAATCAAGTATAGAAAACATATAAAAACACATATGCATGCATCAAGAGTTAGAAAGCAAAGTCCACTCACAGACCATTCCGACGTCGCCTCGATACGCGCGCACTTACGCAGTTCCCGGCCATTCCGCTATTCTCGGCTTTCCCGAACCTGTCCAAAGTCCATAACGAGGTTACTAACTACTTCACAAGAGTCCTATTCAAATCCCATAACGTTTCCGAACTTCTAAGCGTACTTTAACCGGAACCCTAGACCTTCGATCCCGCAGAACTAACCAGAAACAACGTCCGAATAACCCGAAACCTATTCAATTGGATTCGTTATGACATTTAGAACAAAAACTCAGTTGGAATCTTCACCGAAAACCGCTGCACGCGCCCCCATGCGTCGCTCAAAGTGGCTGCGCGTGGGCCTCACGTGCCTTTCACCCAAACACTGTTCATCGTCGTCTTCCTTGGGCGAACCGGTCTGAACTGACATTCCCGGTTCTCCGCCGTTCCTTCACCATTTTCCTCCCTCTCTTCACCAGTCTCACCGTCCAGTACTAAACAACCTATTCCCCTCACTCTAACACCTCGACACAGCCCCTAAGTCATCGTCCCAAACTCGAAATAAAACAGCCCGAACTCCCCTGTTTCACAATCCGGCCATCCAGGTCACCCCCCATCACGGCTCCGCTACTAACAGGTTCCTAAGGACCTAAGAAGTAGACCAGGACCAACCAGAACCCTCGACTCGTACTGTAAACCCACGACTCAACGTTTGAACTTTCACGGCAAAACAGAGCAATTACACGGGGATGAGAAATTACCTTCCTGTCGATCACCGCCGTGCACGCCGCTGCACTCCCTGAAGTCCACAGAGTCGTCCCAGCTTCCCTTCGAGTCCAATTGGATCAACACCCGGGCACACCACCACCAAGGTACCTCAGCTCTCTCTGTTTTTTTCCGTGGCCTCACACACTCCTCACGCACGAACACTGCACCTCCCCGTTTTCTCAACACCCTCCTGCACTCTCAACCTCCCTCTGATCACACTCACACACTCACAAAGCTCACACCTTCTCGGCCATCGATCGATTTCACCCCTTTGCCCAGTCTCTGTTCTCTCTTGTTTAAACACACACGAACACACAACCATATAATTGGAGCCGTGCACCCTAGAACCAACCAGACCCCTAGCACGTGTCATCATCCCCTCAGCCCAACTCAAAATATCTCAATCCCATTTGTACACCTGTCCCAATCCTGTTGCACAATTCCCAATGTGCAAAAGACCAAAATGTCCTTCCTTTAAGTCCAAATTTACGATTGTGCCACTATCTTTCTAGACCCGTAACTTACGCATCCTAGGTCCGATGAACACGTGTCGCCTGTCATTGAACTTAGGACGACGAGATCTACCTAATGGTCCTAGGTCAACGTGCCAAAACCTGATCGTACGAAAAGTCAACTCTTCACCCTAGTTTAACCAAATTACGGTAATGCCCTCAACCTTCCGAACATCATAACTTCCTCCTCGGATGTCGGAATCGGGCGTGCCACCTGTCTACGGATTCGTGACGTCCCGAACTACGTCAAGGTCACTGGTCAATACCCAATTGACTGCCCGAACTAAAAGTTAACATTTTGCCCAAACTAGGGGCAAAATCGTCATTCTACGCTAAAATCCAAAAGTACCCTACTAAACACTACTTAAGCTCACTAATCCTTCACTAATCACCATCTTAACCCTAATTTCCGGGACGGGTCGTTACATCTTAGGACATCGGACGGATTAGTTTTGAGTCTAGAAATACGAAGGGTAAATTGGTAATTTGTACAATTGAGGGTAAACTGGTCATTTCCTGCCTAGGGAATTGTGCGCAATGGGAAATGGACACTTCACAGTTGTTGGAAAGGGTGGCCACAGAAATTGTGACGCGTGGCCCCCTCTGGATGGTTTGAGAAACATCGTCCACTGCCTTGAACCCGTTTAAACGGATTGTGTGTGCACAGGTGAAGGATAAAGAGAAAAACAGGGGAGTGTGATGGCCGTGCTGTCCAGGGGAGTGTTGAAACAGAGTCCAATTTATGTGATGAGGGTGAGAAACAGAGACAGAGAGAGATAAGTGTGGAGGGGACACGGCCAGGGACTGTCGTGAACAGCGGTCTTCGACTCACGAGGAACAGGGGACAATGATCCCATCTCTTTGAATCCTCAGCAATTTAATGAGGCCTATCAACAAAAAAGGGAGAGGAGATTGAGACAGACTCAATGGGCTCGAAAGTCGACGCCTAGGAGGGATTTTAAGGTAAATTGCCGTAGATTTCTTAAAGTACCCAAAACATGGCACTTTTAGATTTACACGTTCTTACTCATATTTATTGATTGGATGAGGATCTGGAGAACGTAGGGATTCGAATAAGCTCGAAAGGAAGGAAAATGGTGGTCGTACTCGCAAGACGAGAAGGACAATTTGGACTTGTGTTTCTCGATTTGGAAGGTAACCAATTACTCCCAAGTTCTTGTTTTGGTCAAGTAAATACATAGGAAAGGGATGGACGAAATTAATGGGCTAATTAGGACTTAAAAAGGATTAAAAACTGGACAGAACCGTGAACGCTGGTTCACAAATTGGACCGGATTTGCAGACCAGTTCAGACCGGTCGAACTGATGTTGAAGACGATGAACAGTGACTGGCGCGTGAGGACCACGAGCAACCACTTCAAGCGGCGCGTGTGGGCGCTTGGCATGCCTTTTGAGAAAGGTTCCAACAAAACTTTTAAAGTATTCGATGTAACGAACATTTGGCGCTGGTTTCGAGTCAATCGGACATCGTCTCGATATGTTTTGGGATGTCCGAAGGTTTTAGGGCTCGGTTAAAAATAGTTAAAAATACGGGAAAATTATGGGGCTTTAGTATAACCTTTGTGAAGTAGTTAGTGATCTTAGTATTGGATTTGGACAGGTTCGGGAAAGCCGAGGATGGCCGAATGGCCAAGAACGGCATAAATGCGCGCGTATCGAGGCGACGTCGGAATGGTCTGTGAGTGGACTTTGTTTTCTAACTCTTGATGCATGCATATATGTTTTATATGATTTCCATACGTAATTCTATGATTTGATTTATGATCTTGATGATTTACGGTTTTGCACGTTTTTCGAGGAAATTACAGAATTTCACGTTTTACGAGATTTCGATCAAGTTAGTGATTTGAATATGTCTTTGAGGATTTGATGTCTGGATTTGAAATATGATTTAAAATCAATGATTTAAAATGGATTTGGGAAAAGTGTTTTCGGGCTTGAATCCCAGTTCAAAAAGTGGTTTCGAGAAACGTTATTTCGGGTTTTTAAATCGGATTTCCGGATGACGATTCGGGATTCGATTTGGAACTTGAAAGTGGATTTCGGGTTTGGGTTCGGAATGGTTATTCAGGATGCTAGCTTACGGAATGATGGTTGCGGAATCGGATCTGGAAAGAAGATGGATAAGAGTTCTGGGTTTGGGTTCGGGATCCTGATGAGATTGCGGATTCGAATTCGGAAATGGAAAAAGGTTTTCAAATGGTTTACAGATTGGATTTACTGGATCTGATTATTGGGTTTAAAGACCCGGATTATGATATGACGGGGGACGGGCCCGGATTGGGTTTAAAGATCCGGATTGAGTTTAAAGAATCAGGAGTTTAAAGACTCGGATATTGATATTTCCCCCGTAGGCCTGTTGAGTTTAAAGACTCGAGAGTTTAAAGACTCGGATTATATTGAGGTCTGGATTGAGTTTAAAGACTCGGATAGATCTAGCAGGTTCGATGAATGGAAATGTGGTATGGTTTTCAATAATGGTTTTTCGATGGTTTTAGGCTGAGGCCCGGGATTTGGAAAAAAGGAACCTGTGTTCGGTTTTTCTTACATGGTTTGCTTAACCGGAATATTGAATGGTTTTTATAACATGAATTTGATATGCATGCATTGGTTTTTGAAATGGAGGGTATAACTGTAATTGTTTTATTGAACTGTTTTAAACTTATTCTTTATTTTTGTCCACTCACAGTCTTTTCGTGTTTTCAATACCCTCTAGGTTGTTGTGACACGGGATGTTGGTCGAGAGAGACGGAGACATCACATCTGCGATCCACAGTAGTTCAGTATACTCTGGAGGACCGGTACCTTTTCGGATGGTTGGTTCGAGAATCCCTTGTCCGACTTATGTGTCACATGCAGGTTGGACGTCAGTTTAGCCTTCGTGTCATGCGTAAGTTAGACGAGATCGGGATTTAGCCCTTAATCCCGGGGGATTAGGGGTGGGTCCTGTCATACATCACTTAGGATTCCCTAAACTCTTAAGCGATATGTGGGCATTTGTGAAACCCAAAATCACCTGAAAATTATGGAGCTGTCACGTGGCCCATAATTACTGAAATTTCCGAATTGCCCCTAGTAATGACATTAACGGCCCAGAAATACCCACACATTAGACAATATATTTCTAGCCAAATATATTATTTAATCAAGTGAAACCTCAATCAACTTTTCGCGACGAGTATGATTTCTGCTTCAACAATTGGTGCATTGTGTTGTGAACCATATGTGAAAATTTGTGCTCGTGTGATTAATTTGGATTTTGGTTACAACTGGTATATGCACTCGACTTAACTGTAAATTTTGAGAAAGAATTTTTTTTAAGGAGGGCAGGTTGTAATGACCCGTATCTCCAAAAAATGTGAAACTGTAAAATTTAAGGAGAAAGGGACGATTTTGCCCCTAAGTCAAAGAGTTGACTTTTTTGGTCAAAGTAAAAAATGTTGATTTTTTTTATCGAGACGATTTATGGTGATTTTGGAAATGCCTTTAGAAAGGTCTCGGTCTCCCGAGTACGTCAGCTGTTGGTATGCCAAAAATGGAGTTCAGACGGTTTCGTTTCGGGTCTAGATTATGTAGGGGCATTTTGGTAATTTGATTCGAAGGAAATTTTTGTAATTTTTCTATGTGAGATATTTTTGGTGGCTGAATTGTGGAGTGACATATGTGCTTATCCCTTGGGATGTGTGTGTCGACCTTATGTGTTTGAGTGTGTGTTGTGTGTTATTCTAAGTTTTGAGGTGTGAGTTGTGTTTGTGGGTGTTTTGGTGTGGGTAATTAGAGAAAATGAAGAAGGTGATCAAGGGAAGAGAGAGATGAGAAGAGAAAAAAAAAAGGAGAAGAGAGAAAAATTGAAAGAAAAGAAGGGAGAATAAAACTCAAAACCCAAACCCAGGAATTCAAAATTTTGGAATTTCGAATTTGAGTTGTTGGATTTTGATTGCTGAAACTAAGCCTCGTTCAGGCTTCCTGAGATTCGTACGAACCAAACCATCACAAAAACAAAGATAATTAACAGGGATTTAGCCAAAACATACCTGCGACCCCTCCAGATTTTCAAATCAAAATTCAACTACTTTGTGGTAATGAATTGTTGAAATGAACATGGAATTGTGTTTCTGGGTATCCTTGAAAGGTTTTTGATTGATTGGAATCAAAATCAGAGCGGGCTACATGTTTGTAGACAAACAAGTCGAGAAGATGAACAATGTAGCACAATACCCCTGCCACTACTGGTAGCGCGTGGCAGTGGAGTTTGGGTATACGACCAATATGAGTTTTTATCTTTTCGATGTTATGAACATTTTGATGCGGGTTTCGAGTCGATCAAACACCGTTTCAGAGTAGTTTTGGTTGTCCGAAAGTTTAGGGTTCATTTTAAATAGGTTTAAAATGCCAAAAACTTATGGGATTGAAATAGTGGTTGTTTTTTGTGTTGTTAGTGACCCTTATTAGTGATTTTTAACAGGTTTTGAGATTCCTGAGAATTACGGAAATGCGAACAAAGTGGGATTTAGTTATACGAACGATGTGTGAGTGGACTTTCTTTCCCTAAACTATTATGCATGCATATTTATATGATTTAAATGGTTTTCTATGTGATTTTTATGAGATTGGATTGATTGGGATTTTATATGAAATTCAATGATTTTATGAATATCTTATTATTTTTTTATTGCACCTTTCACGAGGTTTCTGTAAATTCTGTTTTGGATTCCAATTTGAATGTGGTTCCTGGATTTGGTATGACTTGTGGGTTCAATAATATTGATGTTGGAATGTTGGTGGTTTTCTATTGTTTTGGAAGGTTTTTCGGAAACCTTTGATGACACATTTTACGAGACTATTCCAATATATTTCTGGATAGTTTTCATGATAAATATTTTCTATGCATGTTTTACGAGGAATGATGTATATGTTGGTTTTGGGTTTAGGCCCGAGGTTAAAACGATGGTTTTGACTTATAATGTGGATGTGGTTTCTCGGTATTCGTGATGTGATATGTTGTGCTGAAGTAAGTTATTGAGTGGTGATATGAGTATGTGTATCTCATTATTGATGATGCGAACTATGATGTTAACTATGAATTAGACAAAGGTCGGTTGTATGTGATGATGCTTGTTAGTTGTTTTTTGGTCTCAAACATCGAGTCGGGGGCTCTGAATCTTGAGATTGGTATTGTGTATGATTTTGATTGTGTTAATTGGATGTGAGTCTCGGATATCGAGCACGGGGATCCGGTTCCTGAGATTGTGTTGTGATAACTCGGACGTCGAGCATGGGACTCTGGTTCTCGAGCAAGTATGTGATGGCCTACTGGTAGTGCACTTGTGATATGATGATATAATGATTGATATGATGTGATGATTGATGATGTGTTTGTGCAGTGATATTGAGTGGACTTTGTGTGAATTTTATGATAATGTTGGATAAGGGTTGATTGTGAAATGTATGGATTGATGTGATAATGGATATGGTTTGGATTTTATATGGCATTAATGTGAATGACTATTATGTCTATGATGTTTTAGTGTTTCATGTTTGAGTTAGTTTGGTGATTCACAGTTGATTTTTGGTCAATTGCCTTATAGATGTTTTCACGGATTTAAGGATATAAATTTTGGTTTGCTCAACCAAGTGGAAATGGTTTTTCGTATGCAAGTGGTTTTGGAAAACAGAGGGTAAATGTTGTATGTTTTCAACTATGCTTTAAACTATTCCTTTTTGTCAACTCACATATTTTCTTGGTTTTGTAACCCTCTAGCGCCACTGCACGGAAATTGAGGCTTGAGAGGTGGAGGCATGAACTAGCTAGATTTGTATTTATCCTTTGTCTGACAAGGTTTCTGTCAGATAGGAGCATGGCTAAACGTACTATTCTTGTGTACTCGCGTGGGGTCTTGTCATCGCTAATTGTAGGATCAGGGCATGAACTAGCGAGATTTGTATTTATCCCTAATCCGTATCATAATTTTTTTTAATATAAAAAAAATTGAGTTGTCTCAAAAAAGAGTTGAAATTGGTATGGCTAATTAGTTATGTCCATACTTTAGACTTTCTAAACCAATAGAAAATGCTAAATCCTCTCTTCTCTCTCCTACAATTAGCGAGAAACAAAACTCGCACCAAGCCCTAGCCACCAGTGCTGGCTTTGGCTGGGGTCAGTGGTTTTCTCTTCAACTTTTTTTCCTTTCCTCTTTCTCCTACATCTCTCGTCCTTTTTCTCTCATCTCCTCCACATTCTCCTATTCTCACATCCACCTTTTCCCCATCAGCCTACTTTTTTTTTCCCCATGGCAGCCATGGTCTTGGCTTGCTTCTACGCCCTCTGTGGCATCTATCTTGTCTCCTCATTTGTGGAAGCTTTTACTTCACCATTGTTGGTGAATGGTGATTTTTTTCCAGATCTGTGCTCCCATCCTCATCTCAAGTTTCATCCACAAAATCTTAAGTCTTTCCTCTTTCCTCACCGTATACTTTTTACTATGAACTGCTTTAGATTCTCCACCACCGTCTTCTGCCCCTCGACCCACCGGACTCGGCCTCTGATATTCTTTTGTAGATCGTGGTTGTGGGTTATTTTTAAAGTGAATGATGCTCCACTTGAATGGATTATGAGAGCGCTCTACGCTTAGGTGACTTGCTCACCCCAATTTTCCAAATGGTTATTCGGTTTCACCTTCTTTATTTTTGGTGTTGGTCGATTTTGTAATATTTGGGTGCTGTGCTAGCCGTTGAAGCTATTGAGTTTCTCCAATTTTCAGATCTAGCATTTCTATGAGGTTCTTTATTATTTTTTATTTCAGGTTTATTTTATACTTACAAGCCTTTTTGGTTTTACTATCTGTATTTCATTTATCTTGTTAGGCTATTTATGTTGTTGGGTAGCCTACTTAGGCCTTCAAATCTATGTGTTTGTTTATTCAATTGAATGAATATGCTTAATTGCCCGATAAAAAAAAAGGCTTTTCACTCCGCACCCTGAATTATTACTTTTATCTCAAAATGCATTTTGAACTTGTTTTTGTGTCAGAATGAACCCTGAAACCAAATTTTCGTTCCAAGTTACTACTTTTTTGTTTAAGAACGTTAAATTTAGGGGTAAATTTGTCAATTTGGAAAACTCAGTTGTTCATATATTGATTAAATATATCAACTATTCTTGACAACCTCTATTTTCAACCAATTCATAATGCAACCCAAATGCTTCAAAAAACTTATTGATATTACAAAACCCTTATCGCTACAAGGTAAAACTTATATAGAAACTGCTTACCCACACTGCATTTTTCATAACTAACCATATCGTAAATTCATTAATTAAACAGATATGCCCACTGCTTCTTCCCTTTCAAATGCCTTCTGAAGTAGGGGGCAAATTTGTTTAATTATGAATTTAAAGTATGATTAGTTATGAAAAATTGACAATGTAGGTACCCAGTTTCTATATCAATTTTACCTTGTAGCAATAAGGGCTTTGCAATTTCAATAAGCTTTCTGACGCATTTGGATTGCACTATGAACCGGTTGAAAATGGACCTTGGAAAGAATAGTTGATATATTTAATCAATATATGAATTGCCGAGTTGTCCAAATTGACAAATTTACCCCATAAATTTAACATTTTTACATAGAAAAATAGTAACTTGGAACTAGCCCCTGTTAATTGGTTTGAAAAAACCGACCGAAAAACCGAACCAAACCGGAACCGAACCGAAAAATACTGAACCGAAGGAAAATCGAACCGAACTGGTTCGATTTCGGTTTTCTGTATAAGAACACCGAACCGAACGTAATGGACCTAAAAACCGAACCGACCAAAACCGAAATGTTTTAGGTTACTTTGTAATGAACATTGATTCGTTGTAATGGATATTCATTAGTTGTAATAAACATTAATTAGGTTGTAATGGACATTAATTAGATAATAAATATTGATTATTGTATAAAAGTACAAAAAAATCGGAATTGAACCAGTTCAACCGAACCGATTCACCATAATTTGAAAAAAAATACCGGTTTTAACCGAAACCGAACCGAACTGAACCGAATAGAAGGAAAAACGGAACCTAACCGTATTGGAGGAAAAATTGAACCGAATTGAACTGATTCCCCCAACCGATTTCGGTAAAAAAACCAAACCGAAAAACCGATTAACACACTTGCTTGGAACGATAATATATCCCAGTATAAAAATAACATTTATGGTGTATTTTTAGATAAAAATAGTAGTTCATGTTGCACTTTCATTAAAATGAAAAAAAAAATAAAAAGGGTTATGTCCCTGATCTCCCTCCACTCCTGTAAGTTGAAGCCTTGAAGCCTTAAGCCGGCACAGGCACTGCACCGCACCGCACTGCACCGC
The DNA here is from genome assembly GCA_032719365.1 of Prinsepia uniflora. NCBI lineage: Eukaryota > Viridiplantae > Streptophyta > Magnoliopsida > Rosales > Rosaceae > Prinsepia > Prinsepia uniflora. The sequence goes on along the minus strand of CM064868.1, from coordinate 56,321,683 downwards.
ACCGCACTGCACCGCACCAAGACGCGTACGGTCCCCTAACAAACATGACCTGGAATTTGATCTATTGGCTAATTTGCTTCTGCATCGATCTCGCCCTCTTCGCCTCAAGCCTTTACCAGGTTTGGCCTCATTTTGTGTTTTTTAATAATCTATAAACCCTAATGAATCACCTCTAAATCCTAGCAAGGCTTTCGATTCTCCCTAATATCAATTTTCTTTGCTCGGGGTATTGGAAATTGTATTAATGTGGAATGCTAAGATCGGTAAGGTACGTTGGCTGAATTTCCGTGGACAAATGGCGATTTTGAGGATTTTTGTTGAACTTTTCTGTGTCCTCCGGTTTCTCGGCCTCCAAACAATGCAGCATAATTTCTTTACAGGCTGGGCTGAGTGCATGATTTTTATAGTCATGCATCTGGTTTTCATTTTCCTTTTTAGTTGGTAAGCAAGAATAGAAAACTTGAAGGTTCTGGAGGAGGAGTCTGCCGCAAATTACTACCTATTAATATAAATACATACAACGGAAGTCGGTGCAAGTTTATGCTTAAAAAAGGAATTATCTGCGGCTCCATTTGGATGGAGCACGAAGTAATTTTATAACCATTTTCTTCTCATTCAAATCCTAGCATACATGGTTTGTAATAGTGAAAAGTCTAAAAACCAATTTAGCCTTGCAATGTCATCTAAATCCCTATATTTGGAATGCTTTCAACCAAATGGATCCTTTATCATTTGGGGATGTAGAATTTTCCATTGTGCAGACTTTATCTATACTGGCCATTGCCATAACTGTTAATAATGATATTGAAGAACGAACCCGTTTTCTTCTTCTTCAATGTGTATATATGATGTGTGGTTCTTATGTTGCCAGTTGTAATCTTGTAGGCCGAATTTTCCATACCCTTGTGATGTTAACAGAAGTGAAACACCTCTAACATCCATAGCTTTGTGATGTTATCATATTTCTGCTCAAGTGAAACACCTCTAATTTCTTTTTTTCCTCACTTTGTAGTATGTGATGTTAACAGACTTGGAGGCTGACTATATCAACCCCTTTGAATTATCAGCTCGCATCAATCAATTGGTTGTCCCTGAGTTTATAGTGCACGTAGTGTTCTGTGCTCTTTTCCTCCTGACAAAGCATTGGTTCATGTTCCTTATTACAGTCCCTCTCACATGCTATATTGTGATGTTGTAAGTATTACATGTCATTTAGTTTTGAAAAGATTGCATATTAGATTTTAAAATTATCTGATACTTCTCAATATAATGCTTGTGATACAATTGTGTTACTCTTATGAATGTATATAAAAATCATAATCAAGATCCCTTAACCTGTCCCAATTTTGGGGGATCTGGGTCCCTTTTTTTTTTTTTTTTTTTTTTTCTAATAAGGAAGTAACGGAAGAATTGACAGTAATATGTGAAATCTTTGGTTTTTTCATCTCTATATTCCTATCCCCTAGGTATAGCGTTTGAATCACAGACGAGACTTGCCTGGGCTCTCATCGAGACCAACTCTGAACAGTATTGGAATTCTCCCATTTTGATATTGTGGCTAGCTTTACTAGGCTTGGTTTAGTTGAAAGGAGACATTCTTGTAATATATTAGGCATAAAAAGGTAAAATGTTTTTTTTTTTTTTTTTTTTTTTGCATGAGGAACCCTGCGTAGGTATCTTTCTTATGAGAAGCACAGTTTGTTAACTGTAAATATAGATTAAAAAAATAATTAATACTATGATCTAACTTAAATGTGACAACTTCTGTCCCAAGTATCTCCAGGGTTAGGGGTTTTGACCAAGCGTTGCAAAAAATTCATGGGACAATTCAGTTAAACCGTGTAGCACCTTTTCTTTGAATTTAATAGTCAACAGACTTGTTGTACCAAACTCGGCACTCTTGGAACTGTTATATTTTGAAGTGGTATTCATATTAGTTGAAAGAGCACAGGGATGACTGGAAGGAATTCCGTTACTTATATTATTAAATTTTCCTGTTTTCAATGTGGTCTGTGGATCAGCATTTAGAAGTGTGAAACTTGTTTAGTTTTCGCTCTTTCCTCTATGGGTCATTGATGCCATAATCATCCTTCCCTGTGACTCAGGTTTGTAAAACAGAAACATCTGATTGATGTCACTGAAGTGTTCACGGTTCTTAATACTGAAAAGAAGTGCCGGCTTATCAAAATTGGTTTCTACTTTTGTCTCCTTGCTGTAATCATTGTCAGGTTTGTTCTTTACTGTATAGAGAGATATGTACTATCGTTTATCCTGGGAAGAATTCTGCTCATTTCTTTATTGAATATATCATTATTTCTAATTAATTGTTTCCTTTTTTTTTTTTGGGTATAGAATTTCCATCTCTGGGATATTATTCCCGAGTTCCGGATCTGAAGAATTAGACCTTCGTGCCTCTTTTCTAGAATTCTAGAGTTGAGTTTGTAATCTTGCTTGAATATACATATTTCGCTGTTTTCAGATAGTTTTAACACTTGATGAACTGAAGGATTAACTGATTCCTCTAATGTATATATTCTTTTAGTTATATACCAGCTTGCAAACATTTTTCAATCGGGTTTATTCTGTTTGTTGTCATGATATTAATGACATTGAGAAGTTTCTCTATATATTGGTGGTGATCCGTTTGAATTTTTTGATGACCCCTGCATTTTTGGTATCTAATTTTATTACTTTTACTTCAGCCTATTGAAAAACTAAAAACATCAGAACAAAAGAAAAATCACGTTAAGTCTCTGAAATGGTAATTCCTATACTAGTGATTGTGTCTAATTCAACATGCATGATTCCTTATTATCAATCATGTAGTGAAAATTTTCATATTTCATGAAAGGGAACTTTTGCTTTTTAAAATAAGATGGCTGTCTTAACCAATGCCCGGGGGTGTGTGGTGGGCTGGTTGGGGGTGGTGTGTGTATGGAGGTTTGGGATTCAGCTCTGCTCTTAAACGGGCGAGATTGCCATCCCAAAAGCTGGTTCCCTTGAGGAATGTTCTGCTCCTTCAAAAAGATATACATGTTTGAGCCATAAGAACTAAAAAGTAGAGAGCGTCTTTTAATTCATTTTATATAGCCCTCACCTTTGTGTTCATCAATTTATCTGGAGGCCGTCTTGTTGGTCGTTTGTTGGTACTTTTGCTTTATTAGTGGCTTATTGAATGCTGATAAAGTAACATCCTAATTTGCAGGCTTACAATAGCTGTTTTCAACTCTTTGGCTAGTGAAGAACATGCTGTGAATATATTTGATTAGTTGCTGCTTCACAGTTTATGATAGCCAATCATTGTAAGTTTGATATTTCCAGGTGCTTCTTTTTATTTGTATTAATGAAAAGATGAATTATAGCTCAGGGGAATAGATAATTTAGCTCAAAAAATAGAATGATTCACTGACCCTTTTTACTTGATGGACAAGCGTATTCTTTGTTGTTGTTTTGATATTTGAAGTATTCCGACCAATAGATACAAGGAATCCATGTAGCTTGTACATTTATATTCAGGAATCACGGATTGATGGTATAGTTGTTATCTTGTTTTGATAGTGATTTAATCATGTCCATGGTTCAAATATGTGATCTAATGCTTTTATGGTTCTAGAGGTATATCATCTATGTTTATTCGTTTATTCTCCACCCTGCTTGTTTAAGTGTTCTGTATGAAATGCTTCCTGCTAGGTATTCGTGCAAGACGAATCTTTTATGGTCAGTCTGTCCATCTAATACCCTACATAGTAGATAACACATTTTCACAGATGAATAAATCACAGCAGAATGTGGCTTCTAACACTCTTAGTTCATATGATCCCCTAGTTGTGCCGATTCATTCACCACTGCCATCCTTGATACCCTCTTGTTGAATTTTTAACTTTTACTTGTGGATTCAGCTAAATGTTGGACTTATATCCTGTTAGGTTTTTGGCTCGTCAATTATGTCCTAGTTGGTTTAGGATTGTTTTAGGAAAATTAGAGGTATACCAATTCTTATCCAAAAGGGATTAGGATATAATTTCTGGTTTCCCTATTCAATTAGGTTTAAAATAAGTCTAAATTCCTAGCCCTTTTAGGAAGAGGAATTCAATCAGTCTTGGGACATGTATGCCAACTCTATATCTATAAATAGGGTGCGGCAAAGTTTATTTCTAAGAGAGGAAAAACAGTTAGAACATCCAAGAGTTTTTGAGATTAGTTCTAGGGTTGCAAAAGTTCTGTAATCTCTATTATAATAAAAGAAGCCGAGAGAAATCACGGCTAGACGTAGGCAAAAGTTCAGTCGAACCAGTATAATTCTTTTGTGTTATAAGTTTCCTAAATTTTGCTAGTTTTAGTCTATTGCCGTTAGTTACATTAAAGAACTAGATCCGGCTAGGGTTATTTAACAATTGGTATCAGAGCTTGGCTTAAGGGGTTCTGCGATGTCCAAAGGAAAGATAATGCAGATCTAGGACCTGCATTAAAACCTTTTGACGGCAAGGATGACTTCACGGACTAGCAAAGATGATGAAGAATGTACTGATACAGCAAGACTTGGATGATGCACTCAACGGAGAGAAGCCGACAAACATGGCAGACGCAGCATGGACTAAGGTTCTTAAGAAGGCCAAGAGTTCCATCGAGATCCATCTCACAAGAGCAGTTCAGTCACACATCACCGAAAAGATGACTGCCCAGGAAGCATGGAAAAAGTTGGAGAATGTTTATATGGGCAAAACTGTGTCCAACAATTTTTTTCTAAAGGATGAACTATTCAGACTTCGACTGGAAGAAGGAGGTGATATTAAGATCACGTATGCAGGTTCCAGAGTTGCATAGCTAATCTTCAAAAGGTCGGAGAAACGTACAAAGGTGATGATTTGGCTATCATCTTACTGAGGTCTCTACCTTCGTCTTTCAATCATTTTCGAACAACCCTAATGTTTGGAAAAGAGTCTAAAGCTTGAAGACGTAATTCAAGCTCTTCAGTCATATGCTAAACTAGATGATATAACTGAAAGCTCTCAGGGTCTTTATGCCAAAGGCAAGGAGATGGGGCGGGAAAAGACAAAGGAAGAGAAAACAGGCAACAGAGGTAGAATCCAAAAAGAAGAAAAATAAGGAATGTTGCTTCAAATGTGGTTCAGTTGATCATTGGAAGAGGAACTGCAAGATTTGGAAAGAGCAGAAAGCTAAGATGGAAGGATGCTCAGGTTCAGCTAGTGCAGTCACCGAGCATGAGAGTGACGGTGAGCTTCTTTTAGTAACATCAGGCTCCAAGGCTCTCACAAATTGGATTTTGGATATTGGATGCACCTTTCATATGTGTGCAATAAAAGAATATTTCGATACTAACAAAGATGTCAGTAGCGGGAAAGTTTTAATGGGGGACAATTCTTCATGCCCTGTAAAAGGAATTGGTACTGTTAGAATCAAAATGTTTGATGGGATGATATGAGTTTTAAGGAACATTAGATATGTCCCTAGACTAAGGAAGAACTTGATTTCCTTGGGTACCTTAGATGAGGCCAGCTACGGGTACGAGTTTAAAGACGGAAGACTCAGAGTAGCCAAAAGATCACTGGTAGTAATGCGGGGTGACCTACAACCCAATAAGCTGTACAAGTTAATTGGAACCACCATAATCAGAGGAGCAGTTGTTTCTCAAGGTATAGAAGACAAGACTAAACTATGGCATCATAGGCTCAGACACATAAGTCAGAAAGGGTTGCAAGAACTACATAAGCAAGGCCTGTTAGAAGGTGTGTCATCCTGCAAACTAGACTTTTGTGAATATTGTGTTCTTGGAAAGCAAAAGAAGGTATCATTCACGAGTGGCAGTGCAGATCACCGAAGCAAGGAGCAACTCAGCTACATTCACTCAGATGTTTGGGGACCTGCACCCATCAAGTCAAAAGGTGGAGCTAGGTATTTTGTTACTTTCATGGATGATTTTTCTAGGAAGATTTGGGTTTATTTTATGAAGCAGAAATCCGAGAATTTTGCAAAGTTCAAGGAATGGAAAACAAAAACCGAGAATCAAATTGAAAGAAAGATCAAGTACTTGAGAAGTGACAATGGAGGTGAATATACAAGTAATGAGTTTACGGATTACTGCAAGCAAGAAGACATAATAAGGCACTTCACAGTATAGAAAAATCCCCAACAAAATGGAGCTACTGAGGATGAATCGAACTCTCATGGAGAGAGAGAAGCATGCGATTTCATGTACGATTGCCCGATAGTTTCTGGGCATAGGCTGTTAATCATGCAAGTTATTTGATTAATAGATCACCATCTACGGTTCTCGGTTTTAAGAGTGCAGAGGAGGTATGGTCTGAGAAGCCAGTAGACTATTCCAAGCTCAAGGTATTCGGCTGTAGTGCTTATGCACATATTCCAAGTGATGAGAGGTCCAAGCTCAAACCAAAATCTACGCATTGTATATTCTTAGGTTTTGAGAAAGGAGTAAAGGGTTTCAAGCTTTGGGACTTCAACAACAGGAAAAAGGTTGTCAACTGAGATGTTGTCTTTGATGAGACAACCATGCCTCTGAATAAATTCGAGAGCAGTATCGAGAAGAAAGACGATGCTGAAATTGAAGCAACAAGGATTCCTTTAATAAATTCAGATAAGGAAAAAGCTCGAGTGGAGCAAATTGAGCAAGATACAAAATCTGATGGTTTTGAGGAAGAAGTTGAGCATCAGCATCGTTCACCAGTTAGGAATCAAATGGAGCAAGAAACATGGCAGATTGAAGGCACTCTAATCTGCCAGACATCTCAAAGGGTTACTCCAACCAACAATCCACTTGCATTCCAGAGATGCATATCACTGGACAAACCTAATCGGAACAAGAAAAAACCTGACAAATTTGGGTTGGACCAAGAAGAAGTTAATTATGCTCTCAACATTAGTCAACGAGATCCAACTACTTATCAAGAAGCTATAGCAAGTGATGAGCGAGTTAGTTGGATAAGTGCTATGACAGAAGAAATGGAGTCTCTTTACAAGAACTCTGTTTGGGAATTGGCTCCTAAGCCCAAAGACAGAAAGCTAGTTGGATGCAAGTGGGTATTTAGAAAAAAAGGAAGGACTACATGAACAAGAAGCCATGAGATTCAAAGCAAGGCTTGTGGCATCCCACTTGAAGTTAAGTAAGCAACAGTGTTCAAAGTCTAGGGAAAGGCAGCAAGCAATGGATAAGGTGCCTTATGCTAATGCCGTGGGCTGCCTCATGTATGCAATGGTATGCACACGTCCCGACATAGCTTAAGCAATCAGTGTCGTTTCCAGATACATGGTAAATCCAGGAAGGCAACATTGGGAAACAGTGAAGTGGATTTTGCGTTATTTGAAGGGTTCTTGGCGACAAAAGATTATGTTTGGAAAGCAAAAAGAACATGCATGGGTATTGGGATATGTGGATGCCGATTATGTAGGGGACTTGGACAAGAGAAGGTCAACTTCTGGTTATGTGTTTACATGCGTAGGAGGACCGATAAGTTGGAGGGCACTACTGCAACCAATTACAGCTTTGTCAACCACAGAGGCAGAATATATTGCATTGGCTGAAGCTGGAAAAGAAGCAATTTGGATCAGTGGTTTGGTATGTCAAATGGGAATCACTCAAGATTGTGTGAAGCTGAAGTGTGACAGTCAAAGTGCCATTCACTTGGCAAAGAATGAAGTTTTTTTTTGGAAGATCAAAGCACATTGAAGTAAGATATCATAGAATCAGAAATTGGGTGGAGTCTAAGGAGATTTGGATTGAAAAGATCCATTGTCACGACGCATCTCAATCCCCCTGGGATTAACACGGGATGTGTCATGATCCCGTCTAACACGAAGTGTCAAACAAAGGATAATTTAAAACCTTCAGCTCGATTGGCTTCCAGAGCTCGCTAGGATCCGGTGGAGGAGTGATGTCTCGGTCTCTACTATAGTCCGCATCCGAGATCAACCTAAAGGACATTAAAAACCAGAAAAGACTGTGAGTAGACAAAAAGCAATAGTTTAATAAAACACATTTCATAAAAGACATTTATGCCATTCACTAAAAAGCATGCATGCATAGGAAAATCATTTATCAAACCACATATGTTTTAATAACCATTAATAGGGTCTCAGCAACAAGTTCTGTAAATTCAAGTCATACGGGCCCCTACCCAAATCCATTTACTCAAATCCATAATCATATCAAATATATGTGAGAACTCAGCCCAAATCCATTTATTATTCACAGAACACTATTTCTCAAATCCAAGAAATCATGTTTATGAATATCATATAACCAATCCTGTCACGATTTCTAAAGCTACGCACGTGCTACTCGGGGTCTCAAATCCCAAGTCTCCCCAGGGTCCACCCAGGTCAATGTCCGCAGATCAATGACCCTCTCTGGAGGTTATAATCCATAAGCCTTCCTGAGAGTAAGGTACCCAACGGGGGCGACTTCACTCAGTTAGTGCTCCGTGACTACTCCGGGATCCATCTAGGCCAACGACCCTCCCCGGAGGAGACAATCCATAAATATATAAGGATGGTATATGAAAAACTATTTTGAAATCATTCTCAAAACCTTTCAAGAGTTCATGCCCGGTCCCCATAAATCGTCATGAACCAGAAATCCATTTATGGTCCTCGACCCGAAATCACAATCGTAAACCATAACTGGGCCCCAAGTCTGAATTCATAAACCAACTGCGCCTCACGCCCGATTTCGTAAACCAACTGGGCCTCCAGCTTGATTTGTAAGCCAATTGGGCCTCGTGCTCGATTTCGTAAACCAAATGGGCCTCGTGCCCTATTTTGTAACCTAACTGGGCCCCGAGCCCGATTCGTAAATCAATTGGGTCTCAAGCCCGATACGTAAATCAGCTGGGTCTCGAGCCCGATACGTAAACCAACTGGGCCTTTGGCTCGATGCCTTGTTAAATCAAATGGACTTCAAGTCCGAGAGTTCGCAAATCAAATGGGTTTCGTGTCCGATTCCATATTTTCAAATCCGAAATCAGTTCACGAACCAATTGGGCCCCTATCCCGATAACGTGACTAAAATGGACTTCGAGTTCGAGAGTTTCCAAAACAAATGGGTCTCATGCCCGAGTTTACCTTTTCAAATCCAAAATCATTTCATTAAACTATTTTTAAAACCTTAAGCACGTATAATCAGTGCAACACCATAAACCTCGATTTACGTGCAAATACGTAAATTGCCTCAAAATACGTGAAATCATGTAAACCACTAATATCCAAATCATCATCATAGAATTACATATGTAAAACATATAAAATATTTATGCATGCATCACAGTTTATAAATTAAGGTCCATTCACAGACCATCCTACGCTGCCGCCTTGATTTGCGTGCCATAAGTCTCCCCGGGCTAAACACCGTCATTGGGACTTCCAAACCTGTCCAAATCACAACTACTTTATTAACCTCTCATTGACGCCCTGTAATTTTTCCGAATTTTTAACTATTTTTACACTCGATCCTAAACCTTCGGACATCCCGAATTATATTGAGATGATGTCTGATCGACACGAAACTAGTCCCAAAATGTTCGTTACATTGAATAGATTATTTCACGCGTTGAAAGTTTCCCCAAAAATCCCCTCACGCGCCCCCACGCACGACCTGAACCCCCTGCGCGTGAAGCCCACGCGCCGGGAACAGTGTCGTCTTCTTGCATGTGATGGTCGGTCCGGCTGGTTCAGCAGTTCATCCGGTCCAACTGGACTGGCGTGACCGGTTCTGTCTGGTTTCTCACGTATTTTCGTTCTATTTCAATCCATTTTAATCCTAATCTTTTAGTCTCAATCCTAAGAACCTATTCTTGTGATTAAAATCACGAAAAACGCACAAAATCTTATCTTCTCGATCGAGCAAAGTTCCTCCATTTTCAACCACTGTGTTCTTCCGTCTCCAGCCACCCCCAACCTGTTAAAATAGGTTGACAAGCAATAGAAATGAAAATGCCATTTTTGACCACAAGTTTACCTTTTCACGATTCGTCGGCCACCGTTTACGACGGTCCACGAAACCGCTCCCAGCCGACATGTATGAGCTCTAGCAACTCCCTAGGGCCATCCAAAACGATTAACGAACTCCCAAGACCAAACTATGATTCTCGGAACCACTTCGGTCCCTTGCCTCCGAACCCGGCCACCTTCCACCGCCGTCCACGACGGCTCGACCGGTGGCCACCAGTCGACTCGCCTCGATCTCCCCTCCAAGTTTCATTCAGGTTTCACAGGCTAAAGATGAAGTTTGAGGGCTGTGAGTATGGTTGTGTTGTGTGTTTGTTTTGAGAGGGAAAATGGTGATCGGGTTTGGAAGTGAAAAATGAAAGAAGATGATAGCTGATGATCAGATGAAGGAGAGATGGACGGTGGAGATGAGAGGGAAAGGTAGAGATGAATGGTGGAGATGGAAAGTGGGTGAGATTAAGTATAAAGTAATTAGGATAATAATATTTAGTTAAAATAGATCCACTTTTTAGGAAAGTCACCAATGGGATGAGCTAGGGTCCCACATAAATATCTGCCCAATCATATTTTGCCACATAATTTTTGCCTCGTAATGCGTGCATAGTCCAATTGAACTTCCCGTGACCATAACTTCTCTATTCAACGTCCGATTTCGACGTGCCGCCTGTCTACAGACTTGTGACGTCCCGATCTACGTCACGGTCATCGGTCTTCGTGCGTTTGACTCCCCGAGTCAAAAGTCGACATTTTACCCACGACTAGGGCAAAATAGTCATTTTATACCGTTCGTTCGATTTCGCTCAACTAATCACCGATTAATCTCACTAATCCTTTCTTAGTTACTAATCTAATCTCGGAATTCGGGACGGGTTGTTACATCTATACGGATGACAATCTCGTAGATTACCTTACAAAGATAGTGTCAGCCAAGAAGTATTGCTTAAACTTGATCAATCTCGTTGATTGATTAAAGTAGAGCACCTCCTCACTTGAGGTGCAATGAGGCAAGATGAAGATTATCAAGGTGAAGACTCTTGAAGATTTCCAGAGCTGCTTTAAGAAAGTTCAAAGATACTCTGGGGTGCAACGATCAAGACTTGGTTTGACTCACCAAGGTGGAGATTGTTAGGTTTTTGGCTCGTCAATTATGTCTTAGTTGGTTTAGGATTGTTTTAGGAAAATTAGAGGTATACCAATTCTTATCCAAAAGGGATTAGGAAAGAATTTTTGGTTTCCCTACTCAATTAGGTTTAAAATAAGTCTAAATTCCTATCCCTCTTAGATAGAGGAATTCAATAAGCCTTGGAACATGTATGCCAACTCTATATCTATAAATAGGGTGCGGTAAGGCTTATTTCTAAGAGGGGAAAAACAGTTAGAACAACCAAGAGTTTTTGAGATTAGTTCTAGGGTTACAAAAGTTCTGTAATCTTTATTATTAATAATAAAAGAACCCGTGATTTCTCTACCAAGAAAAATCACAACTGGACGTAGGCAAAAGTTCTGCCGAACCAGCATAATTCTTGTGTGTTTCTAAGTTTCCTAAATTTTGCTAGTTTTAGTCTATTGCTGTTGGTTACATTAATGAACCAGATCTGGCTAGGGGTATTTAACATATCCATCGTGGGTGCATCTCCCTTATATCTATTGTAGGTGTATCTCCCCCCTCACTTTACCCCCCTAAGGTTTTGGGGGTCAATTTCGTAATGGACCATTAGGTTTCAATTTCATCATTTTACTCTATGTGGTTCTAAGATTACATTAATTTACTACATTTGCCTATTTCATTATTAAATCATCAATTAAGTTAAGGGCATTCTTAATATTAATTAAAAATTCCGATCCATTTTATTTTGCATAAATTAGCTTAAGCTATTCTTTCAAATTAGTGCATTTGAACATAATACAAGAGCAGAATTAATTAAACTTAATGTAAATACAAATGTAATGCTCTTGTCGTTTATTTAAATGCACTATTTTGGAAAAGTAGCTCAATCAAAATAACTAGTCATTTAATAAAAAATAAAATGAGTAAGAACTTTTAATTAATACCAAGAATGCCCTTAACTCAGTTGCTGATTTATTAGGGAAATAGATAAATGGAGTAAATGGACATGACCTTAGAATCACATGGAATAAAATTATGAAATTGAAATCTAGTTATCCATTATGAAATTGACTATGTGTAAATTGATGTTTGCCTTACTAAAAATTTCTCTGTCCTGCGTTGTATTCTACCATGTGTTCACGTGATTATATACAATGGTTGCACCTATGATTGTCGGTGCTTGTATTTCTTGATTATACAAAGAAAATAGCCTATGCATATCAGCATAACAGAGTTGCCATGAACTATGGTACCTCAGTGGATCATAAACTGGGCATTAGATAGACCAATTTAGCCCAACGTTAATGATCTGGGCTTTGGTTGTTAGACCCAAACTTATGTTTGGGCTCTGTGAGGGAGGGGTGTGTTGTAAGTTTTTTTCCCTATATTGATCTTGTTTCTCGATAAACTTAGGTGGTTATGCAAACAATAAGATGATGCTAGGATAATACTAAATGTAGATGAACAATAAAGTAAACACACTACACACACGGACACAAGAATTTAGCGAGGTTCAGCTAATCTTTGTCTACATCCTCGTGTGATCTCACTAACACTATGAAGATAACAAGATTACAAGAACTTCTATAGAATCCTGACCTAATCCCTAAACCCTAGATCATGATCTCTCAAATCACTCTTTTGCTTTTATACCTGTGTATGACTTCTTTGTTTATTGCTATTTTATTTATAGATGTAAGGAATCCTGAGAGGCTTATTTATAATGTATAAGACTTAGGTTACACTCCTTAGCATATTACAATTCCTATTCCTTTTTGGAGATGGAAAGATAACTTATTTCCTAATCCTTAAAGGGCTATGAAATACTTTTCCTAATCCCTAAAGGGCTATGAAATACTTTTTCCTAATCCTATATGGAAACACTAGAAAAACTCATAATTTCTAATTCAACACTTGAAAACTTAGTTAAACTAGGATTCCTAGTCAAACCCTAATTCTTGGCATTTTGCCGAGCTAATTTTTTTTAACAATCTCCACTTTGGTGAGTCAAAAACCAAGAAATGACCGTTTAAACCTAGAATATCTTTGAACCTTTTTGAAGCAACTATGGAAAAACTTCAAGAACTTTTCGCCTTGGTAAAAACTCCTTTTGTCCTACTGAACATCATATGAGAAGGTGCTCCACCCAACACCTTAGCACGAGGTAAGCAATACTTGAACTTCTATGGTATAACTGTTTTAGTAAGATAGTCAGAAACATTTTCCTTTGTTCGGATGTTTTCGACTATCACCGCTTTAAAGTTGACCCAATCCCTTATCCTGTGATAACAGACATCAATATGTTTTGATCTCCCATGAAACATTTGGTTCTTTGCTAAGAAGATGGCACTTTCACTATCACACCTAATCACCACAGAATTCTAAATGATTCTGAACTTGCTAAACCACTTAGCCAAACTGATTCTTTTCCAGCTTCTGCCAGTGCAATGTACTCTGCCTCTGTTGTAGACAATGTTGCAATTGACTGTAGAGTAGACCTCCAGCAAATAGGACTACCACCACACGTGAACACGCAACCTGTTGTGGACCTCTTTTTGTCAAAGTTCCCTGCGTAGTCTGCATCCACATAATCTAGCACATACGATTTTCCTTGCTGTTTTTCAAACAAAATGCCCAGATTTTTTGTTCCCTTCAAATAACGAAGGATCCACTTAATTGCGGACCAGTGCTCCTTTCCTGGATTTGCAATATACCTCGAAACAACGCTCATTGCTTGAGCTAAGTCAGGTCTGGTGCAAACCATTGCATACATAAGACACCCTACTGTGCTTGCATAGGGTACTTTCTTAATCTCCAACACTTGTTCTGTAGTTGGACTTTACAACACACTCAATTGATAGTGTGCTGCTAATGGAGTGGACACTGGCTTTGCTTCATTCATGTTGAAGTGCTCCAAAATACTCTGAATATATTTTGGTTGTGATAACCAAATCTTTCCCATTGTTCTGTCCCTCTGTATTTGCATTCAAAGGATCTTTTGTGCAGGTCCTAGATCCTTCATATTGAATTCCTTAGTTGCATCTTCAACTTCCAAATTCTAGACATATCTTGACATGCAATCAACATGTCATCTACATAAAGTAGTAACAGTATAATCTTATTGTCTTCAAACATATGATAGTAAACGCAACAATCATATAAGCATCTTTGAAGTCACTGTGTAGAAACGCTTTCTTCACATCCATTTGTTCTTTCTCCATGTCTTGCTGAGCTGTTATAAATAATAGTAATCTAATTAAAGTATGCTTAACTATTGGTGAGAATATCTCATCATAGTCAACTCCCCCCTTTTGTGAGTATCCCTTAGCCACTAACTTGGCTTTGTACTTCATTGCGTGTCCTTCATGTGTTCCTTTCTTTCTAAACAACCATTTATAGCTAATTGTTTTTCTATCCTTTGGTTTAGAAACTAACTCTCAAACAAAGTTTTTCTCAAGAGATTCCATCTCTTGTGACATATCAATCATCCAACTTTCCCATTCATTACTTGTTATAGCTTCTTGATATATGGTTGGATCTCCTTAACTGATTATTAGAGCATAATTCACTTCATCCTGTTCGAAACCACACTTTTCTGGTTTCTTACAATTTTGGATAGGTTTGTCCAATGCTATGTTCCTCTGAGATTTTTCTACAGGTGTTGTGTGAACCAGGGGTCTTGGTGCTGCACGTGTGGCTCCACTTGCGTCTGTACTGGTGATTGCTATTGCTGCTCTATTTCTTCCTCATCAAACTCCTCATCATAATCCACTTGCTCATGCTCCACCTAAGGTGGATTTTCTTCCATGACTGGTTGGGTTTGAGGAATTTCGGTTCTTTCTTCTTCAAGATCAATCCTTTCATTGTTTTTCTTATTCTGGTTTAAGGGCATAGTCTTCTCGTTGAATATTACATCCCTACTTAAGAATACCTTCTTGTTTACGAAATCCCATGGCTTGTAGCCCTTCACTCCTTCACTGAAACCAATGAATATGTACTCGAGTGATTTAGGCTTTAACTTGATTCTCTCATCACTTGGAATATAGACATAAGCACTACAACCAAAAACTAGTAATTTTGAATAGTTAACGAGTTTTCTAGTCCATGCCTCTTATATACACTTAGAATTGAGAGCCCTTGATGGTGATCGATTAACCAAGTAGCAAGCATGGTTAACTGCTTCTACCCATAATATATCTGGTAATCCAGCATGAAATCTCATGCTTTTCTCTTTTTCCATGGAAGTTCTATTCATCCTCTCGGCATCACTATTTTGTTGGGGAGTTTTCTTCATCGTAAAGTGTGTTGTAATGCCTTGTTCTTTGCAAAACTCTAGGAAGTTGTTGTCCTTATATTCACCTCCGTTGTCACTCCTTAGGTATCTGATTTTTCGTCCAGTTTGATTTTCTACAGCAGCTTTCTACTCCTTAAACTTAGTGAAAGCTTCAGATTTCTCCCTCATGAAATAGACCCAAATCTTCCTCGAAAAATCATCTAAGAATGTGATAAAATACTTGGAAACTGCCTTGGATTTGGTTGGTACAGGGCTCCAAACGTCCGTGTGAGTATACTCCCAACATATTTTTTCTTCTTTCCTCACTATTCGCAAGCTTGAACGACGTCTTTGTTTATTTCCCAAGGATACAATACTCCAAAAATCTAGTTTGCAAAATTGACACCTTCTAGCTTATTCTTCTTGTGTAACTCTTGCAAACCGTTCTGACTCATGTGCCCTAGCCTAAAGTTTCAAAGCTCAGTCTTGTCGTCAGTATCACCCTTCGTAGATACTGGTGCTCCACCTACTACTGTATTTCCTCTAAACTTATATAGTTGATTAGGTTGGACTCTCTTCATCACAAGGGATCCTTTGATAACCTTGAATATCTCTCATTCAGCTGAGTACCTTACCCTGCCTTGTCAAAGGTGTCGAGAGATATAAGGTTTTTCTTCAATTTTGGAATGTGCCTAACCTTGTCCAATGTCCTAACAACCTCATCGTGCGTTCTGATTTTAATTAATCTAATACCTTGGATCGTAAGTGGTGAGTCATCTCCTATTAACGCTTTTCCGCTATTAACACTTTTCCGCTGCTGGTTTCCTCATATGTATCAAGTCATTCTTTGATAGAACACATGTGGAATGAACATCCTGTATCCAAAAGTCAAAATTAAGGACTGGTGCTAGATGATACTGCAAGAAGCTCTTCGTTGTATTCCTCAGAAGTTACAACACTGGCTGCGTTTGAGTTCCCCGCTATTGCGTTCGTTTTCCTTTCTTTCCATATATTGCAGTTGTTCTTCCAATTATTCGAAGCACCACATACGAAACAACCATTTTTATCTTTTCCTTTGGATTTTGACCTACCTCTGTTGCCTGATTTATCCGGTCTTTTTTCTGTTTTGCCTCTCTGTGTGCCTTTGACATAAAGGCCTTGTGCTTGAGAGCTTTCAGTGTTCTTGTCCATCTTGACATAAGACTGAAGAGTTTCGGTAATCTCATCTAACGTAAGAGTATCCTTAATGAACATCAATGTGGTCCTGAGATGCTTGAATAAAGGCAGTAGAGATCTTAGATTTAAGAGTACCTTATTGTTGTCCTCATATTTTACATCCACCTTGGATAAATTCGCAACACAATTCTGAAACTTGCTAGGTGTTTTTGCAAGTCTCCCCCTTCTTACATCCAAAGGCTGAATAGTTCATCTTTTAAAGGGTTTTTTGGATAAATTTTTACCCCTGTAGAGTTTCTCCAGCTTATCTCATGTTTCCTTAGAATTCATGTCCTCGTCGATATGGAGCAATACATTATCGACTAGGTGCTGCTTTATAAAACTCTTCGCCTTCATGTCCATCTTCTGCCATTAAGCATTTGTTATGCTAGTTGGCCATTTCTCTGTACCGAGAAAAGCCTCCTGCAGATCTTGTTGGATCAGGACATTCTTCACCTTCCTATGCCATACAGTTAGGTTATTTTTCTTGTCGAACGGCTTGTTCACAACTTTCACGTCATTGCTCGTGTTTGCCTTGACACCCACCATCTCAAAACACTCTCCTGAAGAGCTCTGATACTAATTGTTGTAAGTTTTGTCCCTTTATTGATCTTGTTTCTTGATAGACTTAGGTGGTTATGCAAACAATAAGATGATGCTAGTATAATATGGAATATAGATGAACAATGAAGTAAACACACCACACATGAGCATAAAAATTTAGTAAGGTTCGGCTAATCTTTGCCTACGTCCTCGTGTGATCTCCTTGAGAGATCACTAGTACTATGAAGATAACAAGATCACAAGAACTTCTACAGAATCCGGACCTAATCACTAAACTCTAGCTCCCGATCTCTCAAATCACTCTTTTGCTCTTATACTCGTGTATGACTTTTTTTTTTTATTGCTTTCTCATTTTCTGTGTAGATGTAAGGACTCTTAAGAGGCCTATTTATAATGTATAGGACTTAGGTTACACTCCTTAGCATATTACAATTCCTATTCCTCTTTGGAGATGGAAAGGTAACTTATTTCTTAATCCCTAAAGGACTATGGATTACTTTTTCTAATCCTATATGGAAACACTAGAAAAACTCCGATTTCCTAATTCAACACTTAGAATCTTAGTCAAACTAGGATTCCTAGTCAAACCCTAATTCTTGGTATTTTGCCGAGCCAATTTTTTCAACAGGGTGGGATTCCAGTGAGCCTTGAATCTCTGTTGTTGTAGTAGACTTGTCAGGGTTTTCAGAGGTGGCTAGATATTTGTAGAGGGTTCAAACCACGTGTTGTTTTGCCTGGATCGGCTGCTCTGTGACTCTCACTAATGGCAACATGGATTATGAGGAAATTTTGGTACGAGGTACCTTGGTGCGACTCTAGAGTGAGTCAGGGTGTCGGTGATTCGAATTGTGACCATGGAGTCGCGGGTGCGGATGTCAGAGTGTATTAATGATTGAGAGAACCTTCAAGCTGAATGTGTCAGCTAAATATGTCAGAGTAATGATAGAATTGTCGGTATTAACTCGGATCGTGTGATCAATGTCACTCGACGTGGTCGGGTGTAGTCGGTACGACGTGGGTTCGTGATGGAACGTCTGGGTGCAGACAAGTATTGTGCTGGTTAGTGGGTGTACAGGTGTACACATGATGTGAGATCGAATTGTTTTCCACGAGGTAGATGTGGAATTGGGATAGTTGGAATTTCGAGAACGAAATTATTTAAGGGGGGAAGATTGTAAAGACCCGTCGGGATTATATATTAATTAATTATGGTTTAGAATGACTAATCGGGATTAGTTGAGAGAAATCGGACGGAATGTTCAAAATGATCGTTTTGCCCCTAATCTTGGGCAAAATGTTGACTTTTGACTCGGGGAGTCGAACGTCGAGAACCGATGACCCTGACGTGGATCGGGATGTCACGAGTCCGTAGACAGACAACACGTCGAAATCGGACATCGAACGGAGAAGTTATGGTCACGGGATCAAAATTGGGGACTTGTATCTCGTGATTTGCAATTATATATTATTTTAATTCAATTGGGCAGATATTTATGTGGGGCCCTTGAATGAGTGTCACTTATCCATTGCTGAATTTTTCCCTTAAAAAAAGGTATCTCTGATAGGTCCATTTCATCTCTCATCTCTCTCTGCTTTTCACGATCATCTTCTTTATTTTCTCTGGAAAATGCGAACCACAACCCAACCATAACCCCTTCAAAACTCATCCATTGCTTATGGGATATGAATGAATGTGAGGGAGGGAGATAAGACGCGTCGAATGGTCGAGCCGTCGTGGACAGTGGTGCATGGTGGCCTGGTTCGGTGGAAAAGGACCGAATTGGTTCAAGAATCGTGATATTGGTTTTGGGGGTTTGTTGATCGATCTGGATGACCCCAGGGAGTTGCTAGAGCTCATACGTGTCGGTTGGGATCGGTTTCGTGCACCTTCATGAACGGTGGTGGCAATTCGGAGGTAAGGCACGAATTCATGGTTTTTGGATTCAAAAATGGCAAATCGTGATTTAGTTATGGTTGATCGATGCTATTAATTGGAGGATGTGTCTTAGGTTGCTAGGAACCAAATAGGCTTGGAACGGTGGCTGAAGGGTGGCTGGAGGCAAGGGAACCAACGGTGGAGGTCGGTCTGTTCAATAATCGAACTTGAAGGTATAGTTTTTAGACTTGGTCTTCTCATTTTGAATCCATGGATCGATTGGAAATAGTTAGAGGATGGTTTAGGAGGAAATTGGGGTGAGAACGGGTTGGAAAGGGTTAGAATTGACCGAACTAGACCAACCGAACCAGACCAGACCGGTTTGCCTAATGAAGAAGACGATGAACAGTAGGTGTGTGACTTTCACGTGCAGGAGGTTCAGGCCGCGCGTGAGAGGCTTTTTGGGGAAACATTCAACATGTGAGATCAGCTATTCGATGTAACGAACATTTTGGGACTGGTTTTGTGTCGATCGGACATCGTTTCGATATGTTTCGGAGTGTCCGAAGGTTTAGGATCGAGTTTAAAAATAGTTAAAAATATGGGAAAATTACGGGGCTTCAATGACAGGTTAATGAAGAGGTTAGTAACTCTCTAGTATGATTTGGACAGGTTTGGAAGTCCCGGTGATAGTGTTGTGGCCCGAGAAGGCTTATGGCACGCGTGTCGAGGCGGCAGCGTTGGACAGTCTGTGAGTGGACTTCGTTTTCTAAACTGTGATGCATGCATAATTGTTTTATATATTTTTTACATACTTGATTTCTATGATGATGATTGTGGCACTAGTAGTTTACGTGATTACACATATTTCGAGGTAATTCCGTATTTAAACGTATTTCAAGGTTTACGAGTTTATATTGTTGTTATGTGATTGTGAGTTTAATAATGGTTCTATGGCATGGTTTTGGTTTTGGAAAAACGAACTCGGGCATGAGACCCATTTGAATTATGTGATAGGGCTAGGGGCCCAGTTGGTTTACGAAATCGGGTTGAGACCCTTTTGAGTTATGTGATCGGGCCAGGAGCCTAGTGGTTTACAAAATCGGGCATGAGGCCTAGTTGAGTTTTATAAATGTGATTTCGGGTCTAGGACCCTATGTTTCATAAACGTGATTTTGGGTTGGGGACCCTAAATGAATTTGTGATATTTTATGGGAATTTCGGGCAGGGCCCATTGGGATGTTTTGAAATGGCTTTCTAAAACTGTTTTCCATGTACCATCTTGATACGAGGATATGCGATGGTCTCCTCTGTTTGGGACAATGAGGAAGTCACAGTGCATTGCCTGCGAGGGGTCAATATACGGAGCAACCAGACCGTATAGTGACTCAGGAGTAGGATTTCTATGATTAGACGTCTGGGACGTCAGACATCTGGGATGTTAGAGATATTGACCCGGAGAGACCCCGGGTAGCACGCGTTGCTTATTACCGTGAGATATGACATTTGCGACGTCAAGCGTCTGGGACGCCAGACATCTGGGATGCCGAGGATGGTTATGTGGTAAATATGGATTATTGGTTCTATGAAGTGGCTTTTCGGTCGGATTTGTGTTTATGGATTTGGACGGTGGCCCACTTGGTTTGGATTTACGGTTTTTGGGCTAAGACCCTAATGGTCTATTTAAGTAAATATTTTGATTACTGGTTTTCGATGCATGCATACCTTTTAGTGAAGGACATAAATATTTTTATGAAATGTGTTTTTATGAATTTTTTGATTTTCGTCCACTCACAGTTCCTAATGGTTTAATGTCTTTCAAGTTGATCACGGATGCAGGCTATAGTAGAGACCGTGACATCGCACTCCTCCACCGTTCCTGACGTGCTCTAGGAGCCCCGTATGGGCTGAGGTACGTATTATCCCTTGTCTGACACTTCAGACGGGAGCATGGCACATCCCACGTTAATCCCGGGGGGATTGAGATGGGTCGTGTCATATGTCCCTACGCCCCATTGGTCCATGAAACTTATCTTGTTGGGTCATTTT
This sequence comes from Prinsepia uniflora, assembly GCA_032719365.1. Classification (NCBI taxonomy): domain Eukaryota; kingdom Viridiplantae; phylum Streptophyta; class Magnoliopsida; order Rosales; family Rosaceae; genus Prinsepia; species Prinsepia uniflora. The sequence goes on along the minus strand of CM064868.1, from coordinate 56,300,617 downwards.
CTGGCATTGGTTTTTTACTACAGTTGTTTTTATGTTTTTAGATTAGGCCCAACATCATTAAAGCCTATTTTGATCTCCAGTAGTTGGGTCTTTATCTGGATGATCACTGTCAAGTGGGCCTATCAACATGGCAATATCTAACCAACCGTGTACTGGGCTTTTTGTTCATGATAATTTACCCATAGGGCTGTTTGGTTAACTGAACGAAAAGGTCGTGGAACCTACATCTTCTTCTGTTGTCTTTTGCTGTTTGGGAAAATAATTTTAACAATATTTTTGCCTACGTGTCTTTCGTCTATCACATATGACATAACATGAACTCACTTAAGTTCATAAGATGCACTTCAAGATTTGTTTGCATCATTGTTTTTCTTGATCTCAAATTTTCCAAGGTGAAGATTGTAAAACAAATTCAAATTGTTTGTAGATTCTTCACAAATGTGCCATTTTCTCTTTTTTGGATAGAAGATTTAGAGTAACTTGTTCTTAACAAACATGCTTTGGTTATGTTGTGAGACGGTTAATTTGAATCATTGAATAATGAAATTTTATGGTTGGATTTGTGCTTCTCATTCACTTTTAGGTATTTCACTTTTAGGTATTTCATGTTTGCTCGAGTGCATACTGCAAGTTCAAATTCTGAAGTTGCAAGTGCATTCGTGCATATGATAAATTAAAGATCATGGTACTTTCCAAAGAAACTTTACTATTGTGTACAATTCTTTTAGAGTATGCGTAGATGCATGTGGAATCCATGTGATCGCATGAGCGGCTCACCCTAGCACTCTTTCCAAATGAGATAGCGTAGGTATGGGTTTACCATAGCATGTTTACACATACTACATTGATTGCATTATTTATGTTAGCTGGTTTTGACTAAAACATTCCATCCATCGACACCTTCCAAGTCTCTTTATCGAAATATGTAATACTCGTTTCGTGGTTGTTGCTTCATATCCCCTTCAATATGGCCTTTAGATTGTTATGTAGCACTTGCATAATTGCATTCCATATTTCATTGTTTCTTGCTCCCAAAAGTTTTTTCAGTGTTGCATTTATGTTCTCTCTGCACCTTTCATTGTTTCTTACTCTCAAAGTTGTTTTCAATGTTGCATTTATGTTCTTTCCATTATTTACATTTTCATATACACGAAATATATACAATCATTTATCAAAGCTATGATTCACTTTATTCTGTGGTCTGCTTATGATGGAGATGAAGACATTTTTACTAGTGCTCATAGTTTTTTTTTTATTAAAAAGTGAAAATTCATTCAGGAGAGAACTAAACTCAAAGAAAACAATACAAGAGATAAAATGGGAAAAGAGAAAAAGAAAAGGAAACTAGAAAGGGGTTCGTAGTAAAAACGCATGACATACCATAAAATTCCCACTATTAACTCCCAAAAGATAGATAGTTAGCTAGGGCGATAGGGGAGTCCATCATTGTTTAAAACAAACAATAAAAATGATGAAGGGCGGTCGATCTAAACTTCCTTGCACATTCTTTGTCGAGTTTGAGTAGTTAAGGTATCAGCTACCTTGTTTGTGTTATGGGGAGTCCACATAAAATAGATACGCTCAAAGTGAGTACGATGAGTACTGAGCTGAGAGAGGATGGGGAAAAGTTCGCAGTTTCCACAATCAATATAACCAGTGATATACTTGATCGGGGCTTGGGAATCCGACTCCATAATGACATCCTGGAAACCACGGTCTTGCGCAAAGGCTATTCCAGAAAGAACAACCCAAGCTTTGGCAATTAGGACGCTTCCGGAACACTTCGACTCATAGATAGCCCCGCAAAAAACACCCTTCGAATTTTGAATAATAGCCCAAGCCCAATAGGAACATCCGAGCACACCCAAGTGGCATCACAATTGACCTTAACGGTCGAGTTTGTGGGGAGACGCCAAGAAAATAGCGCCAACATGGGAATTGTTCGGAGAACCAATAGGATGGAGAGGAGTAAGTAGGTAAGACCAGAATTCAGAGTCATACCTGGGTATGGCGCAAATGATTAAGGAGGGGTTGAAGGGGTGGCCCTCAAAGAGAAACTTACAGCGGTGCTTCCAGATTTCCCAACAAATGAAAGTAATAACAGAAGCAATCCAATGTCTGCCAATTCCTGCTAAAGGAGAACGAATGGTGTCCAGCCAGCATTCAAATGTGGTCACTTGCAAAATATCAATTTGATAGTTAAGAAGACCTCCACACCCAATACAAGTCACTCTGGGACAAAGAAGTAGTAAGTGTTCAGTAGTTTGAGGGTATGACTCGCAAATAGGGCACATCTGGCAGTGGCTCAAATGTCGCCGAAAGAGGTTTTCCTAAGTAGGAATGGTCTTCCACATAAAGTTTAGGACACACGGATTTGCTTTGAGTTTTCAGATAATATTCCAAAGAGTAGCCAGGAAAATATTGGAACTTGAAGCCTTAGATGGTATATGGGAGCATAGGGGAGAGGGGTTTGCCCTTAACCAAAAATAATCAGATTTAACATAGTACTCACCCGGCTTACGGTGGGGCCATATGACACAATCAACGTCCTCAGAGTTTCCCAAGGGGATAGAACTGGTCGCACAATCCGAGGCAAAAATCAGGGGTTCGATGATCGAGAGGTTCCAAGAGTGGGAAGCAGGATCAATGAGAGAAGACACAGATTATGAAGAGTAGATCGGAGCAGAGGAAGAGGGGATAAGCAGACCATCCGAAGATCCCATAAGCCAGCAATCATTCCAAACATTGGTACCTACTCCATTCAGAACTTGCCAATGGGAGCCCTCCAGGATAATTCGTTTGCCTTCTAATAAACTTGGCCAGGCCCAAGAATCACGGCTGCCCCGTCTAGCATCCCAAAAAGTACCATTGGCGAAGTATCTGCTCTTAAGTACTTGGGCCCAAAAGGAATCCGGCTCACAGATATGTCTCCAGCACTGCTTGGCTACAAGAGTAAGATTAAAATTCTCAAGGTTCTTGAAGCCCATACCACCCTTGGCCTTAGGGAGACCCAGCTCCGCCCAACTAATCAAGTGAAGCTTGTTGCGATCCTTCGACTCCCCCATATAAAATAATTTAAGGGTATATTATAGTTTACTAGCTTGTGTTGTAGTCGAAACTATATGGCTATATTTTCTCTTTCAATTAAGTATTTTGAACTTTTTGTTTTGCTTTAATCAGAACTTCTTGTTATATTTTCTATGAAATATTCTATTAAGTGCTAGTGCATCCATATAAAATAAGTGTGGATCTATACTTGGACACATTAGCACTTATCATAATATTTAACAGAAAATGCCTTGGAGGAATAAATTTTTATCTGGGTAATAAATTTTTATCTGCACATAATTCAAATGATCAATTAAAATGTGAGTAGTAGAGGAATCATTTGGTGATTAAAGTTGGTGAAAAGTATAATAAATTGGATTAGTGCGTTCTCAGAAAGGCAATAAGATTTGTCACGACGAGTATTTGTTATGCATTGCATGGCTTTCACGGGCCCCATGGTAGGAGATTACCTTATTTGGAAATTCGAACATTTATGATTCGTTTTATGCATGCATGATTTTATAACTGGTTTTCACCACTCACATTGTATCCTTAACACCATTCGAGTTGGCGTGTAATATGGGATCGTGTTAGTAGTGGCACAGTGACACTCGAGGGATTGCAGGAAATTGAATTTTGACCTTCATGCATAAATTTTGGGGATAAAATTTCTTTAAGAGAGGTAGATTGTAATGGCCCGAATAAAAAATGAGGGTTATTTTCGAGAATTTATGTAGAAACTGAAGAATTTACGGTTACGTAGATCTCAAGCTCACGAGTTTATAGACATGTGGCATGCATGAATAGGAGTTCGTGAATGCAAGTTACGGGTCTAAAACGGTTGGGACGTAACAGTAATTTTGGAAAAGTCCAGTACATAAATTTGGTGTGTTTTCTCTCTTCTCACGGGATTGGACAGTCGGATCTTTCATTTTCTCTTTCTTCTCGTACGATCACCGTACACCCCCTTCGTGGTTGACCCATTTTGGGGTCGAGTTCTTAGAATATGAGGTGAAAGACGACATCCTCGCAGCTATGCCCGTCGATTGGTGATTGTTTGAAAGTGGGATGATGGCTAGGTGCACTAGGTCGTCGACGGGAGGGTTACCGTTTTTCATCCATTCTAGTACGATTTCTTACTTTCGAGCTCATATTTGGAATCCTCGAGTCGAGTAGGCCAGATCCATGTGTGGATCGTAGAATTTGGTAGAGTTTGGAAAAATCTAGAAAACTTGAAGGTTGGCCATAAATGGTAGTTTTCAGCAAGCCTCCAACTAACCAAACAGCGGCACCGGTGGTCGAACTAGTCGCCTTCTCCGATGAGGTCGTGATGTTAACCTGACGTCACCAGGTCACATCAAGATGACATCATAATAACGTCAGTAGGTGATGCTAGCATGACATCATGATGATGTCAGTAGGGCCAACGCCAATTGCCACGTGGTAGGGGATGATAGGGACACGTGGCAGGGTGTGTCAGGGGTGTTAGTGACACATGGCTACCACATCAGCGCCACGTGGTAGGTGGTGACGGGGTGTTAGTACCACGTCAGCACATGTGGGCACTATAATCGGCGCATGGGGGTGCGTACTCCTTTGTTTTCGACCTTTCGGATATGATTTCGGGGGTTTCGAGGCTTTTTGAGTTTGTTTAGAGTCTTTTTCTAGAAATTGCAGATATGGTTACCTTGTTCAGCGTGGGTTTTCGACCAAGGGTAAGGGGAGTCTATGTAACGTTATGTTTCTAGGGTTTTGTGAACTTAGTGGTTTCCTTCATTAAGGTGTGTAGAGGAAAAATTTGCCTCCCAACATAATCTCACCACCATGCCTAATTGCTGGCGGTTTTATTATTTTTAGGGTACGACCTATCCAAGGCAAATGTGCCTCTTAATTACAACCTCTTGTTACCGAGCAAAACCTTTTGATTCTGCTCACAAACGAAATTAAAAATGAGAGTAAAATAATTATTTGATTTTCTTACAGCTGCATCTAAGTCGAACCTTAGATTGCCTACGTAACCGCCTTCGGAATCAAGCCACTCGTAATTCTAGAATTTTTAATGAGTGAATGACTCGTTAAAAATAAGGATTGTGTTCGGAAATTGTGTTTGGAAATGTGTTCGGAAATATATTTGGGAGAATTTAGTTAGAAATAACCAGTGATTCAAAGATGGTTGTGGTTGCATCTAGTGGGTATGCTAGATTGCCTACGTATCCCTTCGCGGGAATGAAACTAACGTAGTTCGAAAATTTTTAATGAGTGAGTGACCCATTAAAATATGGAAAAATTTGTTAGATTTATTGTATGACTATTTGAGTGAATTTGGTTAGAGAAACCAAAGATTCTATTTGGAAAATGCGGTTGCATCTAAAATGTTAGATTGCCTACGTGTCTCTTTGCGGGAATTAAACCAGCGCAGTTCATTGGATTTTTGGTGAGAGAATTTGAGTGGTAATTGTAGTATTTGAGGCTTATTTGGCCATGGTGCTATTTGAAATGAATTTTAAAACAAAAAATTTGGGGTGAAGTTGGCTAGGATAATCAAACCAGGGATTCTATTTGGATTTGCGGTTGCAACTAAATCTTAGATTGCCTACGTATCCCTTTACGAGAATCAAACCGGCGTAGTTCATTGGATTTTTGGTGAGTTTGGGCCTTGATAATAGAATTTTTGGGCTCGGGACATTTCCGAAGTGGTTTTCTAGCGCTTTACGATGCGTTGGGCTTAATTAACGAGTATTTTGATGACTCATTAATTATTATTATTTTTTATTAGCCCGCTTTAAGGAATTTTGTGCCCAGCTTCAAGTGTATCTCCTGAAGTAAATGAAACCATCTTCTAATAGGTCTCAGCATATCCTTATCTGTTGATGAGATTAGCTCTCCAAACCAAATCCAACATGAACCTAGACAAACGTGCATAAAATAATTAAAAAGGTTGCTTTGCTATTGGTCCCCTGCAATTCCTTTCTCAATTCGCGAGTCACGTCCAAAGCTGACAAATGAAACGGTAAGAGGTCCCCAACTCTTCTCTCTATTTCAAAACCCCATGATTTGTTTTAGAACTAATTTTTTTTGCCTTTCGCGCAGAACATAAGGAACGGCTTGGTTGAGGACAAATATTGGTATCCCGCCCTAATTAATATCTCTCCTTTTTCCCTTTGATCATTGGTTGTAAAATCCCCATCATTTTTCCTTTGCCTTTTTCGTAGCTTGTAGTGATGATGAATTCATCCTTTTACCCATGATGTATATGAGCACTCGTCCTTTTATCAATGTAATGTATGGGCATAACAATCATCTTTTCTTTTTTTCCATGGCTTCACTTTTCCAATATCTTTTGGCTACTACAATGCATCTGCTCCCATTTCCATGTCTTTTTTTGTCCCTGGCTCACTCAAAAGAAGAACAATTGTATGATCACTAATTTTATCAAAAGTGATGCGTGAGCATCACAACCATCTCTTGTTTGTTTTTTTTTTTACAAACATTTTGGTTGTTGCTTTGTCATTTACTTTTCCACATGACTTTGTCTTCTCTTCATGTGAATTAATCTTCATGCTAATTAGTCATAGTAAAGATTATCATCTCCAGTCTTCCTCGCTTCACCGAATCATGCATTTAGCAATTCAAATATTTTTCTTTTACGCTTGATGATCAGATTGCAAGCATTCGATCTTTTGGCAAAGCTCACAAAGACGAATTTCAGGCGTTGATGAAGTCGATGTCTTTTTTTTTTTTGCATGTGGACCAAAGTCGAGATTTCAATTGTAGATAAATATGGAACCACGTTGAGTGGACTCCCTACTATGTACTTTCTCTTTTTTTTTTTTGCTACCATATTAGAGAGAGGTTTTCTCCTCCTTTTTTTACCTTCCGGATGCTTTAGTGTAATTGTGTAACTTCAATTGCAGTATGATCAAGGAATTTATTCTGTAACATCTTCATTCATATTGCCCAAAAATAATTATAATGCCTCTAGCACCATAATATTGTTGAGAAATCTGTTTGTTGATAGTGTGCTGAAGATTAATATATGATTCCTTGCTGCAGTTACATGAGCATGAATTTTCAACTTCAGATTTTGCATTTGTACTTTGGCTATATTTGCATATGATAGCTGACTATCATGGAGGTAACTTTTAATTTCCTTTGGGATGTACTTTCTTGTATAACGTTTGATTTGGCTGCAATGATTCTTTAGGCCGCTTCAACTTGAAATTTTGCCTATCCTTGTTTGTACCACGTCCACTTGTATCACTGATTTTGGCTTTCGATACATAATGTGCCCTTGAATTTTTTTTCTCTCTTTGAAAAGAAGGATTTAATGGCATATTAAGCTGATGTATTCCTTTATGATATTTCAGAAGATATAATTCCTGAAATAAACAACAACAGAAAAAACTCCATGATGAGATAAAGTTAGTTAATATGTATGGCTGCATCTAACTTTTAGACTGGATTGCCTACATACCCTGTGAGGGGATCAAGCCAAACATAGTTCATCTTTTTGTTCGAGGGTTTTGAAATTTTTATGGTTGTGTCCAATTTTAAGTTAGACTGCTTACGTACCCTGTGAAGGGATCAAGCCAAACATAGTTCACCCATTTTGATTTAGGGTGCTTTAAAAGGGAATTGGGGATTTGATAGCTGCATCTAGTTTGAGGCCAGATTGCCTACGTACCCCTTTTGAGGGATTAAGCCATCAGTAGTTCAGTTTTTTTTTGGGCTCTAATTTTTGCTTGGATTGCCTTTTGTGGGTTTTCAGTCGAATGAGCCATTCATTTATTTGCTCCCAAATTTTCTTGAGTCCGCTTTTCGGATTTCCAATTCAATGGGCCCATTAGCCGTACAACTTCTTGATGAATTTTCCGTTCACGCATTGATAGATGCATTCTCATTATGAGTTGAGCAATTCGTAGGCTCCTTTAACAAAAACCTTAGTGACGACATAAGGTCTCTCCCATTTTGGTTCGAATATACCCAGCATCTTTCTGGTGACGACTATGGGCCTTTGAACGATTAAAACTAAATCTCCCACTGAAAATGCCCTAAGTTTGACTTTTTTGTTAAAAGCCCTAGCAACTTGCGCTTGGTAAATTTTGAGCTTTTGCTGGACATCGAGCCTTTTCTCATCGAGAGCTTCGAGCTCTGCCAGTCGGACCCTCGTGTTCTCATCCGAATCCGTAAATTGTACGGCTTCCCTTAATGAAGGCAGTTGAACCTGAAGCGGCAGTACTGCTTCTGAGCCATAAACCAAATTGTATGGTGTGCACATGATAGCGTTGCGAACGGTTGTTCGATAGGCCCATAGTGCCTCGGGGAGGCGTTCATGCCAATATCTTTTGTTCCATGCCACCACTTTTTTTAGAATATTGCACAACACTTTGTTGAAAGCTTCTGCCTGTCCGTTTGATGAGGGATTGTAGCTTGCAGAAAATGAGTGCTGAAATTTGTACTTTTCACATAGTTTAAGCATGGCTCGACACCTGAGGTACGTGGCATTGTCGGATATGATTTTTGCTGGCACCCCATATCGATGAATTATGTGGTCTTTTATGAACTTTGTGACATCTTCAGTGAAAGCGGAATTGTTTCTGCTCACTTGGAGAAATAGTCCGTTGCTGCTAAGATATACTGATGCAGACATGAGGACTTTGACCTAATCATGCCTACGACGTCCAATCCCCATGTTTGAAATTGCCAAGATAGAATTGATGGATGTAGCATTTGTGGAGGTTGATGCTTGAAGTCTCCATGTAATTAACAATCCTTGCAAGTGGTTGAAAATTTTATTGAATCTTGGACCATTGTCGGCCAATAGTATCCGAGTCTCCTGATTTGAGAATTTTGGGCCAGCTTGATAAGCGCCATATGTCCTAGCATGGGTGTCATATAAGGCTTGTGATGCTTCATGGGTTGAGAGACATCTTAAGAACACTCAGCCAAAGGACCGTCTATATAGAGTGTGGTTTAAGTACACGAAGCGGGTTGCTCGTCTTCTAATTTTAACTTTTTTCTTTGGGTCTGAAGGCAACCTTCTTAGCTGAAGATACTCGACAATTGGTTGGCGCCAATCATGCTCTTCGATTTCGCAAGAGGTAGCAACGTTGGATTCATCGTGCTCTTCTATTCTATCCAGAGCTGGTGGTAGTAAATATCGTTCCCCAATTGTAATTTGTATTTCTCTTTCGTCTGGCAGTGTTAAAGATATAGCTAGGCTAGCTAGTGCGTCACCCTTATCATTGTCCAACCTCGAGATATGGCTTATTTCAATATCTTTGAACTGTGATATCAAGTGCTTGGCCCTTTCATGATATCGCACTAAATTGGTATTTTTCACTTCATATTCCCCGCTCAGTTGTTTGATAACCAACTGGGAGTCATCGAATACTCGTAGATGATCCAGGTGCATTTCAAGTGCAATTTCAAGACCAATAATTAGTGCCTCGTATTCCGCCAAATTGTTTGAGCATGGAGCCATAAGTGTGAAAGAGTAAGGGACCAAGCCTCCTGAGGGTGTGACGAATACAATGCCTGCTCCTGCCCCTTTCTTCCTAGCTGCTCCATCAAAATATAGATGCCATGATGAAGGTTCGGTTAAGAACACATTTTTGTCAGGTAGCTCTTCCGAGAGCTCTATGTCTGATGGCACGGGATGTGCAGCCAAGAAGTCGGCTAGTGCTTGTCCCTTTATTACCTTTTGAGGCACATACTTTATCTCAAATTCAGACAGAATTAGGGATCGCTTGGCTAAACGCTCTGATGGTACTGGTTTTGACATCAAGTATTTAAGAGGATTGGCTCTTGAAATTAGGATGATATTATGCGCCAAGAGGTAATGACGAAGTTTCTGTAGAACAATTACTAAACATAAGCATATTTTTTCAATGAAGGAGTAGTTTTGTTCTGCCCTTACCAATGTCCTGCTCAGATAGTAGAGCGCATTCACTTTCTTGTCATCATTGTTTTGAGCAAGCAATGCCCCCAATGAATGTTCAAGTGCTACGATATAGAGAACCAACGACCTCCCTTTGATCGGTACCATCAATACCGGTGGCTTTGACAGACATTGTTTAATTTTGTCAAAGGAATTTTGGCATGCTTTGTCCCATATGAATGACGTATCCTTCTTCATAAGCTTTGAGAAGGGCTGACATCTTCCAGAGAGATTTGAGATGAACCTGCGGATGTACGCTAATCTCCCCTGCAGCCCTCATAGCTCACACAAGTTTCAGGGAAGAGGCATTTCCTGAATTGCTTTTATTTTAGCAGGGTCAATATCAATTCCCCGGTATCTGACAACAAAGCCCAGGAACTTTCCTGACGCTACGCCAAAAGCACACTTTAGAGGGTTCATTCTAAGTTGATGCTCGCGGAGTCTTTCAAAGACTCTTCTCAGATCACCGAGATGATGACATCTTTCCTTTTTTTTTACAACCAAATCATCCACATAGCACTCGATGGTGTTGTGTAGCATGTCGCTAAAGATCACCGTCATGGCTCTTTAATATGTTGCTCCTGCATTTTTTAAGCCAAAAGGCATAACAGTGTAGCAATATCTTCTGATTGGTGTACGAAATACGGTGAGCTCTTCGTCCTCTAGTGCCATTTTTATTTGATTGTAGTCCGAGAATCCATCCATGAAGGATAATACTGCAAAACCAGTTGTGGCGTCTACCAACAATTTTGTATTCGGAAGCGGAAATTCATCTTTAGGGCATGTTTCGTTGAGATCCCTGTAATCCACACAGACTCGTATTTGTCCTGTAGTCTTTTTCTTAATAGGAACGATGCTTGAGAGCCAGGTTGGGTACTTTACTTCTCGAATGAAGCATGCAACCTTTAGTTTCTTAATCTCTGCTTCAATTTGAACTGATAACTAGGGTCGAAAATGTCGTGGAGCTTGCTTTACCCACCGTCTTTTTTCTGACACGCCTAATCTATGAACTGCGACTTTTGGATCAAACCCTGACATGTCTTGATATCCCCATGCAAATACATCTAGGTATTCTTGCAAGATTTGGGTATAGTTTTCCAGCTCTTGTTGGGTCAACAATGCACTGACAAATATCGACTTTGGATTGTCAATTGTTCCTAGGTTAATTTCCTGAAGGTTATCCACTATGGATTGACCTCCATCCTCAATTTGTGATGGTGCAGGCATGGCAGTGTCTACGAATTCTTCCTCAATTTTGTCGCTATGTTCGACTTCTGAGTCTGAGTTTTCCAATGTGCCAGCCGTGCAGCAGGTTCATGAGTAGCGACACCCTTTTGCCTTTAAAGGTCACATTTATCCTTTTCTTAGCCCTCCAACTTTTACTTGCTTGTCCATTTTTGAATTGGGAAGTAGAAGCACTTCCAAGTCGCCAGAAGACTGAGATGCGTGGTGATCCTGTGTTCCCAAGCCACTAAAATACTGATATGCGAGGCTTTTGCTCCTCTGTCATCTCTTCTCTGAATATTTCTTTCTCCCGATTGGTGAGGATTTCTGGCTCAGGTGTCTTCAGTCTGGAAATTTCCTCTTTGTTTGGAATAATCACCCTGAGGATACCATTTTCTTGACAAACTTTGACATTGGTATTGTTTCGCTTTGTTTTTCGTCTTTTGACTTTTATTCTCAGAGGTGTGGATGATTCCAGTGACGTGTTTGATTTTTTATGAACAACAACTCGCCTACTTTTGTTATTTCCTTCAGTAAATTGAGTTGAGATAGTCAAATTGTTCCTTGGGATGGACTGATCAATTTTCCGAAGAGGCCGAGTATAACTTGTCATCAGGGATTCCATGGTATCTTTGATGGAAGTTGGCTCATTATTAGCTTTTTTTGGGCGCTTCACAATGATTTTGAGTTTCGAATTTTTTTAGCTCGACTCATCCTTCTTTTTTGGGCCTTTCACCCTGACACGAACTACTTTTGGGAGAACAGACACCTTCTCTTCTTCCTTTGGTTGTGTGTCTCCCCTCCTCGTAGATTGTACCGTCGTAGTACCTGATGATTGATAATACTTGGCATCCGAGTAATTCAGCTCTTCCCCACCGAAGGGATCAGTGTCTGCAGAAACCTTTTTGGCTTTTCCGTCTATGAAGTACTTGAAACACTGATGTAAGGTAGAAGGGACGATGTCATTACTGTGGAGACATGGTCTTCGTAATAACACTTTGTGGGATGTATCCGCATCAATTACATGAAATAATGCCTCTGTGTAAAGTTCTCCTACTCTTAATGGTATGGCGATTGATCCTAAAGCCTTCTGCCCCAATTGGTTGAACCCTTGAATAGTTAGCATTGATGGGGATAATTGACGTATATTCATCCCAATGGAGTGTATTGTCTTCAACAGTATGAGGTTCACGGCAGAACCACAATCAAGTAATATTCGGTTCATCATCGTACCTCCGTGTTCACCGGTGACATAGAGAGGTTGATTGTGTTTTTTGGACCCCAACAAGAGATCGCTGTCATTGAATGTCACTGTGGCTAGACACTGTGCACACAATTTCACCAATATTTTTGGCTCTCCTGCCGGTTTGGAACATAACTTAGACTACTTAGGGCTCTTTTTAGGTCTGGACATTTGAGCTTCTATTTCTTCATCGACTTCGTCAGACCATTTATACCCAAAGCTCCGTTTGGATTTCATAGTAGTTTGTACGCCAAGCAAGCTTACTTTATCTGTCTCTAAGTCGCTCCCATGGTCCTTTATGGAGACCATGTGACAGGAGTGTTCATCCTTCTCGACTTCTGTGTTGAAGAATTTGGTAGGTAAAAACTCGGTGAGAGTAATTGGTACCCTAGAAGGTTGTTCATACTTTTCTTCATGCGGTACATGTGTCCTTTTTTATGACCTTCTCCTCTTATTCTTATCTTTCCAAGTTGGTGCTCCTCGAGTTTTGATGACATGGTAAGTCAAGGAGTCATGCTTGGTAGTATGCCTAGCCACAGTTTTACTACTCTTGCTGATGGTTTCCCAATCTTCTGCAGTTCCTTCAAATGATGAATCCTCCCAAACCTCAAATGTCGAAGAAGTCATTAACTCATAAAAAGATGGGATTTGAGGATTTCGCGGTCGTGGCATGTCTGGGGACACTTTGACAACTGTAACCTCATCATCTACTTGAAAAGCTACCGAGATTGCAGCCTCTGGTGGTGACTCAGTTGGTATAGCTTCTTCCCCTATCATGTTTGCAGATGCTACTCCTTGGGAGTATGAATCCAACTCCAACTCACCCTTGTTGATCATCTCTTGAATTTTATTCTTCACCACATAGCAATCCTTCAGTGTATGTTTGAGGATTCGGTGATATCGACAATATTTGGGATCTTTTGCCTTATTAACCTCAGCTGACGTTTAGGGTCAGGAAGAGTGTTGGCTTGGATATTGAGGAGTTCATCAAATATTACCTCGACGTCATCATCATCAAAAGAATACTTTACTGCCTTCCGTTCCTGAATAGTTGGTCGTTTGGATTGCTCTTTGTCATTGCCCTTGTCATTTTTCTTTTGTGTTTTGACAAATGTCGCCATTGACTCTCCCTTCTTCTGAGTCGCTTTCTTATTGTTATTCGACTTGTCTCCAACTTGGACTTTTTGTGTGGTCATCCTTTTTCGAGCGATCTGTCTTTCAACATTGCTTGCTTTAGACACTAACTCATCCAAGGATTGAGGTTATGTAGTGGCTACAAAGGTTGCAATATCCGGTATGAGATTATTATAGCACATTTGTACTGCTGATTGCTCAGTAATCTTTTCTAGACACTGCAGGTTGAGACGGATTCTGCAGGTAGCTGGGTCTACCAAGTGAATGCAGCCCCCTTTAGTGATTGGACAAATTGTCGAACCAGTAGAGCATCTGATTGCGACGTCTCGCCACAAGCTGAATAAAAGTGAGCCAGATGTTCATGGGGAGATCTATGGATCCCATCATATTTTTCGAATGTTGGTCGTTGGTAACCTTTGGGAAAAGCCACAACATCATATCTGGGAGGATATGGCTTCCGATACCCAAGGACAGGAGTAGCCATAGACATTTGGAATTCTCGGATTCTTTCAGCAATGAGTGTCTTTATGTCCACTGGAGTCATTGACTTTGAAGATTCCCCAATTTCTTCTTTCCTCTCTTCGAATTCTTGTAGCTTTTCTTTTTGCGCTCATTCAAGTTTAATTGAATGGCTAGTTGAGAAGCTAGTGAGGCTATCTCAACATCTTTCTCTACTAGCTTTATGTCAATTTCTTCTAATCTTTGCTCCATTTCTCTTCTCATTGATAGGATCATTTCTTCAACATTTTTAGGATGTTGGTCTTATGGATTTTCCTCATTTATCACCAATACATGTATGGTTTCAGCCGCTTCGCCTATATCCCCCCTTTCTGATTCAAGGATTCTCTCGTCCAAATTGTATTCCTCCATCGGTGGGGATTAAGGTTGATCATAAAGAGTATTTCGAGACAGGGTAGCAGGGCGTAAGGCTGTTAGTTCAGCAATGGTGAGACTAAGCATATCACGAGACTTGGCACGAGTTAATGGACCTCCATAACTAGCTTGAGACTTCTTCGCCCTCTTTGCAGGTATAACCATTCTTGTCTTGTAAATGTTGGTAGGCTCTACTCTTTTCTTCGGGAGAGATATGTCGACGTGTTTATGAAGGCGAAAACCTTTGCTCCCACTCATTGTTGTTCACGGAGATCCAAGTGTATCTCTTTCTTCTCTGTCAGTGCTCTTACGTATTCTGGTTGTATGAACAACTAGATTTTCTTGGACCTCTGAGGCTTTTGTGCCTTCCTTCTCAGCTTGTTGAGGGCAAACCTCCTGAGTTCCTTCATCAGTAGAAGTCACTAGTACAGATTTTCCTACGTATTGGAGGACAAGAATGGTACTAATCACGACGGTGGTTGACGGACCGCTAGTGGTGATGACTTGAGGAGTGATTGGTTGATTTTTTGGTTTGATAGCTTCTATTGTAGTGACCTCTTCCAAGATGGATCTAATTGCATCCACCTTCGCCTTCTCTCTCTTCAGACGGCGTGCAGATCTTTTCCTCGCATTACGAAGGGCACACTTTGATGGAGCCTGCTTTGGTTGGAGTTTGCTGGCCTTCACAACAGTTTTTGGAGCAACTTTTGCTTTAGGTGCATTGAGTGCAGTCTTAGGTGTTGTGAATTCCATAGGGGTTCGCTCCAAATGGAATGAAACACGATAACCAACCTTGCCGGTACGTCCTGCCTGAGTTGTAGGGATGCTACAGTAGAAGACGATGATTTGTGGTGCCATTTGGATACCTGAAATGTGAGGACTTAATATAAAAGTGGTTATTTCCATTGCAATTAGAGATGAAAAGGAAGATGGGTCCCACTGGGCGTGCCAAAAACTAAGTAGAGGAAAAATTTGCCTCCCAACATAATCTCACCACCATGCCTGATTGCTGGTGGTTTTATTATTTTTAGGGTACGGCCCATCTAAGGCAAATGTGCCTCTTAATTACATTCTCTTGTTATCGAGCAAATTTTTTTTATTCTGCTTACAAATGAAATTAAATATGAGAGCAAAGTGTTTATTTGATTTTCTTGCAGCTGCATCTACGTCGAACCTTATATTACCTACGTATCCGTCTTTGGAATCAAGCCATTCGTACTTCCAGAATTTTTAATGAGTGAATGACTTGTTAAAAATAAGGATTGTATTTGGAAATTGTGTTTGGAAATGTGTTTGGAAATATATTTGGGAGAATTTAGTTAGAAATAACCAGTGATTCAAAGATGGTTGTGGTTGCATCTAGTGGGTATGCTAGATTGCCTACGTATCCCTTCGCGGGAATGAAACTAACGTAGTTCGAAAATTTTTAATGAAAGAGTGACCCATTAAAATATGGAAAAATTTGTTTGATTTATTGTATGACTATTTGAGTGAATTTGGTTAGAGAAACCAAAGATTCGATTTGGAAAATGCAGTTGCATCTAAAATGTTAGATTGCCTACGTGTCTCTTTGCGGGAATTAAACCAGCGCAGTTCATTGGATTTTTGGTGAGAGAATTTGAGTGGTAATTGTAGTATTTGAGGCTTATTTGGCCATGGTGCTATTTGAAATGAATTTTAAAACAAAAAATTTGGGGTGAAGTTAGCTAGGATAATCAAACCAGGGATTCTATTTGGATTTGCGGTTGCAACTAAATCTTAGATTGCCTACGTATCCCTTTACGATAATCAAACCGGCGTAGTTCATTGGATTTTTGGTGAGTTTGGGCCTTGATAATAGAATTTTTTGGCTCGGGACTTTTTCGATGTGGTTCTTTAGGGCTTTACGATGCTTTGGGCTTAATTAACGAGTATTTTGATGACTCATTAATTATTATTATTATTTATTAGCCCACTTTAATGAATTTTGAGCCCATCTTCAAGTGTATCTCCTGAAGTAAATGAAACCATCTTCTAAAAGGTCTTAGCATATCCTTATCTGTTGATGAGATTAGCTCTCCAAACCAAATCCAACATGAACCTGGACAAAAGTGCATAAAATAATATAAAAGGCTGCTTTGCTATTGGTCCCCTGCAATTCCTTTCTCAATTCGCGAGTCATATCCAAATCTCACAAAAGAAACAGTAAGAGGTCCCCAACTCTGCTCTCTATTTCAAAACCCCATGATTTATTTTAGAACTAATTTTTTTGTCTTTCGCGCAGAACAAAAGGAACGTCTTGGTTGAAGACAAATATTGGTATGCCACCCTAATTAATATCTTTCCTTTTTCCACTTGACCATTGGTTGTAGAATCCCCATCATTTTTCCTTTGCCTTTTTCGTAGCTTGTAGTGATGATGAATTCATCCTTTTACCCATGATGTATATGACCACTCATCCTTTTATCAATGTAATGTATGGACATAACAATCATCTTTTCTTTTTTTCCATGGCTTGACTTTTCCAATATCTTTTGGCTACTACAATGCATCTGCTTCCATCTCCATGTCTTTTTTTTGTCCCTATCTCACTCAAAAGGAGAACAATTGTATGATCACTAATTTTATCAAAAGTGATGCGTGAGCATCACAACCATCTTTTGTTTGTTTTTTTTACAAATATTTTGGTTTTTGCTTTGTCATTTACTTTTTCACGTGACTTTGTCTTCTCTTCATGTGAATTAATCTTCATCCTAATTAGTCATAGTAAAGATTATCATCTCCAGTCTTCCTCGCTTCACTGCATTATGCATTTAGCGATTCAAATATTTGTCTTTTACGCTTGCAGACTCCTCCATTCCTTCTGAATTTCAAAATTGTTTCCTTTCGTATGAATGGATATTCATGAACACATTCTCTCGCCCGATCATGATCGACCAATTTTTTAATGTTCTTGAACAACACATCATTTTTCTGCTTCATGATCATTACTATCTCTCGGACTTCTTGGACGATCATGATTGTCTATTTTCATTGAGGTCCATAAACATCACCTTCTTTCTTGCCATGAACGATCGCTCACTTTCATTGATATTCATAAATTTCCCAGACGATCGTGATCGTCTATTTTTATGAATATTGAAATTTTTTCCCTTAATATTTGTGGTATTGGACCTTCAATGTTAATTTTCCGGAGATGTATATTTATATATGTCTAATTTTTTTATGCATATAAATCACTTCTTTTTTTTTACCGAGAATTTATATTTACATCATTTGAAAGAATGAAATAGCGTGAGATCATTTTATACCTTTCTTCCTCCTTTTTTTTCTGCGACCTCCTCTGCTGTTTTTTCTTTCCTTCTTTCTTCCTTTTTCCTTTCGTTTTTCTCTTTGCTGACTTCTCTTTTCTCTTTTCTCTTCTACTCACACTCTTTGCTATTTTTTCAACTTTTTCCCTCTTTCTTTCTCTCTATTTTTTTAAAACTTTTTTCAACCTGACACACACACACTCTTTGCTAGTTTTCCAACTTTTTCTCACTTGCTTTCTCTCTTTTTTACCGTTCCCATGTGCCTTTATCTATAGGCAACGAGAGAGAGATGAGATCAGATGAAAATTGGGAATTTTGAATTCAAACTCTAAAGCGCCCAATCAAATGAGGACTCCGTTTGAAAATATTGACGATATCTGATTTCAAATTCAAATGCCTCTTATTTTTATGTAGCCTTTAAATTTTCTATTTTATTTTTTCCTTTTTGAAAATGCCTATTATCATATAAATGCCACCAGATATTGTGTTAGGGATTTTATTTCCTTAATTATATTTTTTTTTGTTTCAACGGGGTGTTTGGACACTAGTTGATGTATTTTGACTCACAATACTCCAAATGAGTGTAAACTACCACCAGGTTCAGACTTTACGGAGTATTTTTTGAGGTATGCTCTATACATGTTGGGATATCAAATTAGGATTCTAGATTAATCGTAATTGCATATTGGGTATCAAAATGGGACTCTGGCCCATGTCGGGATTTCGGTAGGGGACTCGTGACACGACCCATCCTCAATCCCCCGGGATTAAGGGATAAGTCATACTCCCGTCTAACTTATGTGTGACACGAAGGCTAAACTTTCGTCCAACCTCCACGTAACACGTAAGCTGAACAAGGGATAACAAGCCATAGTACCAAAACTACCTTCAGATGTCCCGCAGTGCGCATAACTTTACTGTGGGTTGCGTGTGTCATGTCTCCGTCTCTCTTTCATAACAGCCAGCACCGCATCAAACCTGAAAGGTATTGAAAAAGCAAAAGACTGTTAGTGGACGAAAATACATAATACTTTCAGAAAATAGTTTATAAAAAATTACATATATACCCTCCATGAAAAACTAATGCATGCATATGAAAACCGGTTCATAAAACCATTTCATATCCAAGATAAGAAAACCATTTACGAAACCATAAATCAGAATCATGTACGGGCACTCAGTCCAAAATCCATAAAATCCAAATCATCCGGGCCACAACCCAAACATTTGAAAACCAGTGAAAAACCAACCGAAAATCATAATCAATCAATCTATTGGATCTCAAGCGCGCCGAGTCTTTAAACTCAAACAGATGCGCATAATCAGGCATTCCCGGGATATCAACGAGTCTTTCAACTCAAAACATAATCAACAGGTCTCAGGGGATATCACAATAACCGAGTCTTTAAACTCAAAACATATTAATCCAGCGCCCTCCCCCGTCATCAATCAACCGAGTCTTCAAACTCAAAATCAAATCCAGCCATATCCGGGTCTTTAAACCCAAAACCAAGTATCAACGGGTCTTTAAACCCAAAACCAAATCTGAAATCATCATTTGAAATCTCAATTCCAATCCGGAAATCACATCCATAATCCATTTCCAAATACGAATCCGAAATCATCATTCCGTAGCCGGCATCCGGAATCATCATTCTAAACCCAAATCCAGAAATCCACTTTTCAAGTTCCACAACCGAATCCCGAATCATATTTCTGAAAACTGATTCCAAAACCCGAGATCACATTATCGAAATCACTTTTTCAAAATCCATTATAAATCATTAAAATCAAATAATATTTCAAATCCCAAATCATAGTATCAGAACCATTATCAAATCATAGCATAAAACCATAATCTCGTAAAACGTGCAATTATGTAATTATCTCGAAATACGTGCAAAACCGTAAATCATCAATATCATATCATAAACATAGAAATCGCGTATAGAAACATATAAAACATTTATGCATGCATCATAAGTTAGAAATCAAAGTCCACTCACAGACCATTCGCGTCGCTGCCTCCATATACTTGCAATTACGCTTTCCTGGCTAATCCACTATCACCGGCTTTCCCAAACCTGTCCAAATCCCATAATAAGGTCACTAACTACTTCATAATGCTTCTACTAAAGCCCCGTAATTTTCCCGAATTTTTAACTATTTTTGAACGAGCCATAAAACCTTCGGAAATCCCAAAACACATCGAGACTATACCCTATCGACTTGAAACTAGTTCCAAAATGTTCGTTACATCGAATACTTTAAAAGTCATGTTGAAACCTTCTTCAAAAAGTGTGCCACACGCCGTCCAAAGGGGCTACACGTGGGAGCCACGTGCCGATACTATTCATTATCGTCTACCTCTAGTCAGACCGATTCAGACCAGTCCAGACCAACCTGGTCCAACTGAACCGGTGCTCACAGTTTTCAGCCATTTCCAACCCGATTTCGATTTTGTTTCAACTCTGAGCTTCGTCCCATCCTATAGACTCGATCTACAACTTAAAAACACGAAATCTAGGTCCAGAAGTTTACCTTCCCGATCAAGAGCAGACCGGCCAACTATAGACCTTTCTTCCCAACCGCCACAGACCACCTCAGGTCTCGGCTCACGTCTAGTGGTCTTGTCTCAGTCTCCAGAAACTCAGCAAATGAACCAAATCCAATATTAACCAACAAATCCCAGACTATCATGTTTGAACATAGACAGAGAAAAAGAGGTTGCAAAATGGCTTACCTTCCCTCTGGCTCCGTCGTGGTCTCCGTCGTCATCATCTCACCTCTATTTCACTTTTTCATTCAGAACTCAGGAGTAAAGACTCACATTTGCAGGCGATTGGATAGAATTCGTGTACTGTTGCTCTGTTTCACGTGTTCAGGGCCACCGTCCGTGAAGGCTCAACATAGTGGCACCACCCTGCTCCTCCTCTCTAGTCTCTCTGTTTCCCATGTCTCTCACACTACGATCAAACCACAGTTCCCTCTAATTCTCACTCAGTCACACACACACAACCACCACTGAACACTTCTCTCTCGACTGAAAACAGAATGCACGACTAACATTCCCTTATCTCCTGTTTTAATCGATCAAATTGGGTGAAGGGCCTGGAACCAACCAGAGAGTGGACAGGTGGCCACATCTCATTGCTCGCAAGTGAAAATATCCAACCACATAGGGATAGATGTCCCCATCCTATTGAACCATTTTCATATTCAGCCAAAAGACCATTTTACCCTTGGTGCATAAATTACCATTTTGCCCTCAACACGTTTAGACAAAAATTCGAGCCGTCCAAAGTCCGATGACAACGTGCTGCCTGTCGTAGTACTCAGAGAATCGAGACCTACCTATTGGTCCTTGGAATACCTGAAAGATACCTATCCTGTGAAAAGTCAACAATTTGTCCCTTTTGCAACCAACTTACCAAAATACTCCTCGATTTCTGAACGTCATAACTTCTTATTCGAATGTCGGAATGAGACGTGCCACCTGTCTATAAACTCGTGATGTCCCGAAATACGTCACAGTCATCAGTTAACGTCCAATTGACCTCTCGAATGAAAAGTCAACATTTTGCCCATTTTAGGGTAAAACCGTCATTTCACATTGTCCGTTTGAAACCACCCAACTAATCACCGATTAACTTCACTAATCCATCATTAACCACTAATCTAATCCTGATTTCCGGGATGGGTCGTTACAATCTCCCTCCTTTAAAAGAATTTTGTCCCCGAAATTCTGAATAACGTACGTCTGCAACTTTCTGGGGGAACTCCAACTGATCTCACACCTGGGTCTCCTACCCGGTGTCCATCACCTGCCAATCCAGCCTTATCTTGACAGTTCCCAAACTGTCACCACAACTGTCATTAAGACTACCATCACATCTCTGTCAAGCGAACTAACTTAACCAACTTTCGGTCCATCTGACGCTAACCCCATTCTCAACAAGGTCAACACATTTTCGACTCGTACCCGAGGTTCCTCTAGTATTGCACCAGTCAACTCTCACGGCTCAGCCATTACCGATCGAACCACTATAGCTACCAGTCACAACATTCTCGACTCAATCTCGAGTCATGCGTACCTCGTATCAACGTCTCAGTACATCGTGCGAGTCCGCCGTCAGGAGGTACGAATCTCACCATGTAGGCGCCCAACAACCTCAATACCCGTATCCACCGATATTCGTTCTATGTTCCGTACTCCTTCCGTCAGCGATCCACGCCGACCTTACCGGAGTTACAATGTACTCGCTCACACTACTAATTCAACCAATCATCTCACCGGTGGTTCCATTAACCACCAACACTGTCATCCTGTGGGAACACCATCCACGTCCCACACTACCTATCTGCAACTGGACCCTATCACAATATCTGTTAAACCGTGATCACACATCTCCGCGTCATGGTCCTATCATCCACTCATGGCGCTGAGCATTCAGCTCACAACAACACTGAATCCTACCGTAACCAATCAGATCACTCGAGGTCACCCTGATCCGATCCATCCCATCTACTCCAATCCTCAATACAACCAACAACATAACTCGACACGGCGCCGATCATCAACACCTCCACCAAAAACTCACGATGCATGTCCAATCGCATCGCAATGGTTCCGACCACTAAATAACTCGTACGCACATATTCCAAGTACATGCACCAAACACACGCAACAACAACCCTACAAAACTTTGAATCAAACAGAGATATTTTAGTATACCTCGATCATAGTGATCATAGAGTACTTCCTCAAGCATTTCCAACGACATCCTCGTGCATCTCCAAACTATCTCAATGTATCTCCGGGGCACACAAAACATCCTCGTATCCACACGGATTACCACCTGACTGCAAGCCAACACGCTTCACCTTTGAAATCCATCGGTCCAATCTTACCACTAGACTGAACTTCATGTCTGCCGGGGAAGACCAACTCAAGTCCATTCTGAGTCTCCCGGTCTCCTGGATCTCCCGGCCAATATCAAATCCATTAACCTCTCATCCAATCGCATCACACAAGGCAGACCCTGCACTAAATCCAAGTCAAAATACACATACATAAACAAAAATAGACCCACTCCTCAACCACGTATCCAACTTCTGTATACGACCGCATCAAATCAAATCGATAAAAGGTACCACAAGTCTCGAGACACGTCTGGATTGTGGGTTCTCTTCAATAACCTCATATCGATCACTTATAGTCACTCCTGCTCAACTTCCTACCGTCATCCTACAACGGAACGCACAATAATCCTCAACCATATCGTCACAAGTCACCTTACCTTAATCCAACTTAATCCAATCCCATGACACACGCTACACGCCAAACGTGGCATCACCAAGTACTCTGTCGTTACTCCTGAACACAACCACATGTGTCCACAATTAAGGGGGGGGGGGGTTCACAACTCCCGAAGTTCCTTCAATAAGTCTCCCAAATCGTCTCCAGAGTATCCATCACCCAACATGTAACACCAACTCAGAATCAACACATCAGCTCAACGTCTAAACCACAACATCTCCTGATTATGAGATTCCAACCACGAGACTTCATCCCCAGCAAGTACACCACCACCGGCCTAACCGTCCAACGTCAACTCCTCTACTACACGTAGGAAATTCACAACTCCTACGGATCACAACCACGTGTCCGTAACAAAACCAACTCACCGACCAACTCGTCTGTCGGTTAACATCATTTATGCACATCCAAAAGGATGCCAGTCATCACGTATCCTGATTCTTGCGTATTAACCTTTCCGAGGTTCAACTCCGAGTATTACTAAAGGATGAGTCGCCAACTCTTGGGATCATTAACCGTCAACCACTAACCTCAGACTCCGCCATCACTACCCTCGGAGCCGTCAAGCAAGTATCAGCCTCGGCATCACCAAATACACACACACACACACACACACACACACACACACACACACACACACACACTCTGACATAGCCAACATCTGCTGACTCAATCGTCCCAACCTGCGATATCCACGAAAACCAAACTCATTCACAGTCAACCCGACCATACCACCTAGCCCCCTCCAAACCAAAGCCTAGTCCACCGCGCTTACGCTGCACTACTCTGATGAAACTAACGGTATCCTGACCGTTCGTACTGACACGTGACCTACCAATGGTCATCATATATCCCAGCTCGGTTAGTGGTTCCTACCATATACCGATACCTTACGACTAGTCACAACCTCAACTCACAATGTGCCCTTCCTTCCTTTACAAGCATCCCAGCTCGTGGCACATCATTCCTTATCTAGGGCTCACAGTACATTAATCCCGAACCTCCACTTATACCGAGCCAAAAACCCTCAATCTACGCTCGGGTTGGGGGAACTAACATCCCTCGTAATCCACAACTCTGAGCAACTCAATGCTCAACCAAACGCCGCAATCGCACTGGACTCGTCCAGAGTCATCCACCCAAACATCCAATACCTAGGCTGCACCCAGCAGCACCATCTCTAATTCGGTCGTAAGTCGGCCCAAGCCATAACAATGAACTAACCACAACCCCAACTCACATTGTCTAGACTAAGCACTTTTACTTGGGTTTCTCACCAAGGTACCCACATTTACCAAACCAATCATCCCAATGGGGTTCCTCAAATCCTCATCCTCACTCAGGTTATCAAAACCCACAGCATCCACTAGCTCACAACACCCTCACCACTCGGGTCGTCACACCCGACTAGGAACATCCCTTAACGTAAAGTCTACATAATCGTCAATCGGTAACCATCGTTCAAGGGAATCCCTCAACTCTAGGCATCCAGCTATTCGTAGCCGCACAAATCCAATCTCAATCAAAATGACCAAGGGTCACAAATCCATACTAACGTCATCCAATAGCTATCCGGCCCAACAAGCCACCTTCAACTGGCCCCAACTGTCCACGAGTACCATCCGGCTCAACAGGCTACTACCGGGCCCCACAAGCCGACCAGCCTACCAGTAACCGTATCTCACCATCCGAGTGAACCACCCTAGCACATAGCTGACCATTTATCGAAGCTACTCCATCTAACCCTAAAGGCCAACCGACTATCGAGCATATCCAGCGCCAAACACGCTATCCTTTCCGGCCCGAAGCCGGCATACATCTCACCACCCACTGCGTATCAAGCAACGTATCACCCCGTCACTCGTGCTCTTGCCACTAACTAAGCCACTAACTATCGTATTATCTCGCATGTCCAGGTTGATGACGGGCTGTTCCGCATCGAGACATCACATCCACAGTAGCATCATAACACCCAAGTCGACGAACCAACTATTCTGGGAGCTAAAACCTCGCGTAAAGTGCACAAATCCAGCTCTGATACCAATTTGACACGACCCACCCTCAATCCCCCAGGATTAAGGGATAAGTCATGCTCCCGTCTAACTTACGTGTGACACAAAGGCTAAACTTTCGTCCAACCTCCACATAACACGTAAGCAGGACAAGAGATAACAAGCTAGAGTACCAAAACCACTTTCAGATGTCCCAGAGTGCGCAGAACTTTACTGTGGATTGCGTGTGTCATGTCTCCGTCTCTCTTTCATAACAGCCCACACCGCATCAAAACTGGAGGGTATCGAAAAAGAAAAAGATTGTGAGTGGACGAAAATACATAATACTTTCAGAAAACAGTTTATAAGAAATTACATTTATACCCTCAACGAAAAACTAATGCATGCATATGAAAATCGGTTCATAAAACCAATTTCATATCCAAGATAAGAAAACCATTTCCGAAGGACATAGATAATCAGGCCTTCCCGGGATATCAACGAGTCTTTAAACTCAAAACATAATCAACAGGCCTCAGGGGATATCACAATAACCGAGTCTTTAAACTCAAAACATATCACCGAGTCTTTAAACTTAAAATGACAAGACCTGTCCCCGAAGGACATAGATAACCGTGTCCGGTCCTGCTCCCGTCTAACAAGTCAACTGAAGTTCCAAAAGTACCCTCAGCACTTACCAAACAAGGGATAACCGTACCTGTGCCCACTCATGCTTCCACTTCCCGATCAGCCTCGATCATCTCGCCAAGACCTGGAGGGTCAATAAAACAAAAAAGGTGTGAGTGGACAAAACAAAGTTTTAGAAATACATTTATCAAAATATATTCCTACCCTCCAGTTTCACAAACATGCATGCATATCAGAAATCATGAGTAAAATAAACCTGGGCACAAATGTTTATAAATCACACAATCTCAATAAAATCCACGGGACTCATTTCCATATCCAATCTCATATAGTCACATTATCCCTGCAACGCGTGCAAATCAATAGGCTCAAGGATGGCTCAAAATCCGAGCATCCTCCGATGTGAACACATTACCAGCCGACAATCCGTCGCTGTGAACACATCGCCAGCCAACAATCCAGATCATCGTGAACACATCACCGACCGATCTCTAGATAATCTAGCACATCTGATCTGAGTCAAGCCTCCCTCTGCTGCACGACAACAGAACGTGCTACGTGACCTCTCTGGGGTACACACATCCATCTCGGAGGCGAGCGTTATCTCCAGGGTTCATTCCGGGGAATCACATTCCCAACCGGAAGCCCTAATATCCATAATCTAGGGTGCAATTCGGGGGAAACATATTCCACCCCGAAAGCCCTAATATCCACAACATATCATCTTCATGAAAACTAGTGAAAAACAGTTGCATTTGAAATGAAAACCATTTTCAACACAGGGTCTCAGCCCAAAACATAAAACCAGAATCCGGATTATGTCATAAATCCGAAAACCATCAATATCATCATGTAATCACATGGAAATACCAATCCACTAAAAATCACATTTCCATTGGGTCTCACGCCCTAAATGTCATTTTCACACAATTCCGCGCAACCGCAACCTCAATTGCCATTTTCACATAAATTCACAAAATATATCCACAAAGCATTTCAAATCCATCAAGTCAATTTCCCGACTCATAACCCGAGTAAAAACCAATCTCAAATCCCGGGCCTTCGCCCAAAACAACAATTTCATGGTTTTTTCGAAAATCGTGCCCAAAATCATATAAAACAATATAATATTCCTAAAATTCGGAAATCATCACATCGAAACATCAATCATACCAAAGCATTTCAAATCATATCATAAAGCATTTAAAACAAATATTCATGCATTCAGGGTAGAAAACAAAAGTCCACTCACACACCGTCCATATCGCTAGCTTTCCGAGCTGCACGTTTTTTCGTAAATTTCGGAAGTCATAATTCCTATCCAAAATCATTATCAATTGTCACTAATATCTCAATATACCTCCCATAATTTTCCCCAATGTTTCTAGGATTTAAATACGTATTTTAAACGTAACATAAACTTTCGGATACTCAGAACACTATCGAAATGATAACCAATTTCCTCGAAACTAGTGCTAAAATGTTCGTTACATTAAATGGGACAAAAGTCATGTTGAACTTACCTCAAAATTCAGGCTCGAGTGCTGCCACGCGCCTGCACAGTAAAGTGCTACAGTTACCATCTTCACCCGGATTCCTGTAAAACGGGTCCTTTAGCCCGCGTGTCGACCCGGTTAGTTTCCTATCAATTCAACATCATTTTCAATAATTGAACATTCCAATAGCTTCGAAATCAACTGAATTACAAATCTCTAACATCAATTTCACGTTTTAATACTCCAAACCATCTCGACTTAATTCAAATTTTAAAAGCATGTTCATCGTCTTAGTTCGTCAAATAACCATCGAATCCTTCAATTAATTAGTCACACAGCATCATAGACTCATTTTAAGGATGATTTGGAAATCAATTTCGAAAGCTTATACCTCCAATTACCTGAACTCAGCCACGGTATTTACCGATTTCCTCCATGTCCGTTATAGGTCAAAACGACACCAATTGTCGTCGTTCTTGATTGGGTTCGACCCGAAATGACCTTAGGAAGAAGAAGTCAAGGTCAATTGAATCAAAAGGGAGTCCAAATGGAGAAGCCCGAATTCGAAATTTAATAAAGGTTTGATGTTCGGGTTTCTGAGTCTGGGTGCAACTGGGTTTGATTCATCCTTCTATGTCCCTTCATTTTTAACTCTGGGTTTTGTTTAAATTCTTAGAATCCCAGATTAAGGATTCATGGTCAGCTGAGATCAATGGTGAATTGTGTTCATGCTTTGTTTTCTCCCTAAAACACACACATGCACGGCTTTGTGTAATTCTCAGTTTTCAAAAGTCCACACCGCCCAATGCAAACTTGCACTATCATCAATTTAAGCCACTAATCCACATCTAATTGCGACAGATGTCACTCAAGAAGTTAACCGACCCACCAAGTTGGCTGAATCAGCCATCACAGCCATACTGACTCATCAAAACCCAGTCAACTTACCATTTTACCCCTCTTTGACAAATTACCAAAATGCCCTTCACTTTCTCAGGCCCATAACTTTTTCATCTGAACCCCAATTGACGCATGCCGCCTATCTACGGATTCAGCGTCTCGAGACCTACCCAATGGTACTTACGGAAAGTCCAAACACGGTTCCGATCAAAAGTCAACAAATGGCCCCTTTTAACCAATTTACCAAATTACCCTTAAACTTCCGAACATCATAACTTTCTCGTCGAATGTCAGAATCGAGTGTGCCACCTGTCTATGCACTCGTGACATCCCGAACTACGTCACAATCAACGGTCAAAGTCCGTTTGACCGCTCGAACCAAAAGTTAACTGTTCGCCCTATTCCAGGGGAAAAATCGTCATTTCCTTCAAATTTTCCAAATTTTCCTTTTTCGAATTTTCGGGTCGTTACACAAAACATATCAACCCAGTGCCCTCCCCCGTCATCAATCAACCGAGTCTTTAAACTCAAAATCAGAGCCATCCATATCCAGGTCTTTAAACCCAAAACTAAGTATCAACGGGTCTTTAAACCCAAAACCAAATCCGAAATCATCATTTGAAATCTCAATTCCAATCCAGAAATCACATCCATAATCCATTTCCAAAACCAAATCCGAAATCATCATTTGAAATCTCAATTCCAATTCATAAATCACATCCATAATCCATTTTCAAATCCGAATCCGAAATCATCATTCCGTAGCCGGCATCCGGAATCATCATTCTGAACCCAAATCCTGAAATCCACTTTTCAAGTTCCACAACCGAATCCCGAATCATATTTCTGAAATCACTAAATCCGAGATCACATTATCGAAATCACTTTTTCAAAATCCGTTATAAATCATTAAAATCAAATCATATTTCAAATCCCAAATCATAGTATCAGAACCATTATCAAATAATAGCGTAAAACCATAATCTCGTAAAACGTGCAATTACGTAATTATCTCAAAAGACGTGCAAAATCGTAAATCATCAATATCATATCATAAACATAGAAATCGCGTATAGAAACATATAAAATATTTATGCATGCATCATAAGTTAGAAAGCAAAGTCCACTCACAGACCATTTGCGTCGCCGCCTCGATACGAGTGTAATTACGCTTTCCCGGCTAATCCACTATCACCGGCTTTTCCAAACCTGTCCAAATCCCATACTAACTACTTCATAATGCTTCTACTAAAGCCCCGTAATTTTCCCAAATTTTTAACTATTTTTAAAAGAGCCCTAAAACCTTCGGACATCCCGAAACACATCGAGACGATGTCCAATCGACTCGAAACCAGTCCCAAAATGTTCGTTACATTGAATACTTTAAAAGTCGTGTTGAAACCTTCCTCAAAAGATATGCCATGAGCCCTCACGCGCCGCCTAAAGGGGCTGCGCGTAGGAGCCACGCTTTGATACTATTCATCATCGTCTACCTCTAGTCAGACCGGTCCAGACTGGCCCGATCCAACTGAACTGGCGCTCACGGTTTTCAGCCATTTCCAACCCAATTTCGATTCTGTTTCAACCCTGAGCTTCGTCCCATCCTATAGACTCGATCTACAACCTAAAAAATGAAATCTAGGTCCAGAAGTTTACCTTCCCGATCAAGAGCTGACCAACCAACTATCGACCTTCCTTCCCGGCCAGCATAGACCACCTCAGATCCCGCTTTCAGGTCCAGTGGTCTTGTCTCAGTCTCCAGAAACTGAACTAATCAACCAAATCCAATATTAACCAACAAATCCCAGACTACCATGGTTGAACAGAGACAGAGAAATAGAGGTTGCAAAATGGCTTACCTTCCCTCTGGCTCCGGCGTGGTCTCCGTCGTCATCATCTCACCACTATTTCACTTTCTTCATTCAGAACTCAGGAGTAAAAACTCACAAGGCGATTGGATAGAAGTCGTGTATCGTTTCTCTGTTTCACGGGTTCAGGGCCACCGTCCGTGACGGCTCAACACAGTGGCACCACCCTGCTCCTCCTCTCTAGTCTCTCTGTTTCCTATGTCTCTCACACTACGATCAAACCATAGTTCCCTCTGATTCTCACCCAGTCACACAAATACAACCACCACTGAAATCTTCTCTCTCGACTGAAAACAGAATGCACGACTAACATTCCCTTATGTCCTGTTTTAATCGATCAAATTGGGTGAAGGGGCTGGAACCAACTAGAGAGTGGCCAGGTGGCCACATCTCATTACTCCCAGGTGAAAATATCCAACCACACAGGGACAGATGTCCCCATCCTATTGAACCATTTTCAAATTCAGCCAAAAGACCATTTTGCCCTTGGTGCACAAATTACCATTTTGCCCCTCACACGTTTCGACCAAAATCCGAGCCGTCCGAAGTCCGATGACAGCGTGCCACCTGTCGTAGTACTCAAGGAATCGAGACCTATCTAATGGTCATCGGAATACGTGAAAGATACATGTCCTGTGAAAAGTCAACAATTTGTCTCTTTTGCAACCAAATTAGCAAAATACCCCTCGACTTCCGAACGTCATAACTTCTTCCTCGAATGTCAGAATCGGACGTGTCACTTGTCTATAAACCCGTGACGTCCCGAACTACATCACAGTCAGTGGCCAACGTCCATTTGACCTCCCGAACGAAAAGTCAACATTTTGCCCATTCGAGGGGTAAAACCGTCATTTCAAACTATCCATCCTAAATCGCCCAACTAATCACCGATTAACTTCACTAATATGTCATTAACCACTAATTTAATTCTGATTTCCGAGACGGGTCGTTACAACTCAAGCCGAGGTAGTGAAACCGATGGGTTACCGGGGCTATGCATGGCCATTAGTCGAGGGAGCATCGACTGTGGAGTTAATTCACTATTATGAGTTGTGACTGAGGTTGGGGTGGTTATCAAATTGAGTTTACCTCGCTTCTAGGGGTCAGTGAGTGGTGTGGGATGTGACCCCTAGGGAGCAACTGTTATTGGTTTTATCCTTTGTCAGGGCCCGACCCTCCTCGGTCAGGACCCGACTCATCTAGCACCATATTGTCCGTTTTGGGCCTCGCCCTCACGGTTTTGTTTTCGGGAGCTCATGGTGCAACTTCCAAGGAGGTCACCCATCATGGAATTGCACCAGTCTCAACTCGCTTAACTTTACGGTTCCAATCCCCCCCAAAGCCACTTGAGTTCCCAAAAGGCCTAGTGCTAGATAGGTGTGTGCCTACACCTTTACGTCACACCACCATCCTCTCCCAGACCATTCCCCCTCACATGAATGTGGGATTGTTCACCGTTCTATCCAGGATATGGGTCTTACAATCCACCCCCCTTAGGGCCCAGCGTCCTCGCTGGCACACTTTCCGGTCGGGGTCTGGCTCTAATACCAAATTGTCAGGACCCGACCCTCCTCGGTCAGGACTCGACTCATCTAGCACCATATTGTCAGCTTTGAGCCTCGCCCTCACGGTTTTGTTTTCGGGAGCACATGGTGCAACTTCCCAGGGGGTCACCCATCATGGAATTGCATCAGTCTCAACTCGCTTAACTTTGGGGTTCCAATTCCCGCCAAAGTCACTTGAGCTCCCAAAAGGACTAGTGCTAGATAAGTGTGTGCCTACACCTTTAAGGCACACCACCATCCTCTCCCAGACCATTCCCCCTCGCAGGAATGTGGAATTGTTCACCGTTCCATCCAGGACACCGGTCTTACATCCCTTGTCTGACTGTTTTTGCTTACGAGACTAAATTTTAGGATACTTTTGGAACATTTCTTAGGGTGTCAGACGAGAGTAGGACTAGGCACAGCTTTCACAGTATTTTCTAGAATGGGACCTGTCACACAAACAAAAGATAAAGTCTTTTAATCAAATAGGACAATAAAATTCCAAAACCATTTCACATTCCAAAATTTCAAAGCTAAAACTTACCATATTGAGGTTGATGTGCCCCAAGTTTAGAGGGATTTTCATCCTCAGTTTTGTCTGAGATTGAACTAGCCCTGTCCGATTGAAGCCCCCAATAACCCTTTATCCGATTGATTCAAGTTTCCACCTATTCAATCTTCTCTTCAAACCCTAAAAATCATTGAGTCCCTAATATTTTCCTAAATCGATTTCACAAAATGATGCTGGCATCTCTTTTCTACATCGTTATGCGGGGATCCACATATATGGGTTCCTTACCACAAAGGTACCATATAAGCTCTCTAAACACTACTATTAACGAAGACTAACTTGTTTTTTTGGTAACGGACTTGAGGAATGAGCATTCATGGAGAACTTTGCTACGATTTCGCATTAAGGGAGCAAATTCAAATTTTATAGCGAATTCGAGGGGAAATTTGAATAATAAGCATATTTTTAAATGCTAATAACAAAATATTTCTTGGTATTTTATGCCATGGTGCACATTTAAAGATAATTCATCCTTATTGAACATCTATTTCAATCTTTCAATCCTTTAATATGAATTTTTAATCAATTTTCCGCTGGTTATACGTTTTGAACATCATTTCTTAGTGTATACATTAATCATATTTAGGCTCATGCTTTGATTAAATCGCTGAACACTTAAGTTGAATCACACAATAAATCAATTAATTGGTTAAAATTCTCAATTAAAAAATTATGAATTATATTAAATCATAATTTTTATGGACGCATCTTAGAAGAAAAAAGAAAAAATCATTGAAAACTTGGAGTACCTTTCCCTTTCCCAAGCCTTTTTACAAAGTCCACATTAAATATGGTAGGGCTATTGTGACTGCTAGGCTGCTTGCCACATTTAAACTGACATTTTTCCTGGTTTTTATGTTTTCTTGTTCCCCCTGCTCCTTATGGGGAGCTAGGAATTTCAAGGATTCGAATTATTCAACACGTTATGAGAAAAAAAAAAGAAAAAAAAAACATAAACAAACTTCATTTAGATATACGAAAACAATGGTCTCCTTTCTTATACAGTATATGATTGTCAATTGTTGTGCGTGAAATTTTTTCTCATAAATTAAATAATTATGTTAGGTTATCCTATATATTATATTATATCATCCCGATAACATATAATATAGATATACATATTATTAAATTTGTAAAACTCAATTATTTAAAAATTTTACATTTTTCTGTCTAAATCTGAATTCAATATACCGTTTAAAATTTGATCAATGCAGTACAAAAATACTTACCATAGAGAAAATGAAAGACCGGAAAAGAAAAATCTATTTACTTACAATTTTGGTACAAAATACGATGGCTAAATTGAATTAAACCGAAGCAAACCAGACGGAGTTAAAGATTTAGGTGATAATGGTTCAGGTAGCAGTAGCCGTTGGAATTGATGGTTTGAAGGATGGTGAGTGCATAATTCAGAAGACTTGCGAAGGCATCCAAAATGAATATTATGATTTATGGATCATGGACCTTAGACAGATCAGAGTCCACAGCCATATGCTCAGTTTCATTGCACAAAGCTTTAAAAGCAATTTCCCTTTTTAAAGGATTTGCAAATTTTCTATTGCCTCGTGGCTCAAACCTTGCCACCAAACTACCAAGGATGGCATATGGCATATGGCATATGGCATACATACAACACGGATACAATCATTAATACCTAACTCTAAAACTTTATTACTAAAATTTTTACATTTTTTTTTGGATAAAGTAAGATTTATATCAAAGAAAATTCTGGGAATCCAGGAAAATCAGAGCTAGAGGCCTCAATAGTACATAAATGGGAATTGTAAGTCCTGAATTTAATAGTACATAAATGGGTTCTTATCTAATTAACAACATGTTGAAAAATAATAAGAGTACTCGAAGAAGACCCAAAAATACGATTGCTTCATTCTATCAAATAATATAAATAGAAGCCACCAAAGCAAGTTTATAGGAAGTCTTCATCAATGAAGAGCCTTTCCACCTAGAAACTTGGAGGAGGAGTGCCAGCTAGTGCAAGGAGATCCAAGGGAGACCGCATTTCTAAAGGACCATTCTCCATAAGGCAGCTGAGAAATCACGATAAAAGAAGAGGTGAGAATGAGATTCATTCTCCCTATTACACAACACACACCGAGATTTAATGTTTGCCCCGTAAGAAGCCAAATGACCCAGAGTAGTAAGCTTCCCATTAGCAGACAACCAAAGAATAAAGCTCTCCTAGAAGTGTGGCCTTTAACCAAATAAGAGAGATCAAAGAAAGAGAGGGACCTTTCAGAACAAGGGCAGACCACATAGACCTAGCAGAATTGGAACCGTTGACCTCAAAATTCCAAATGAAGCGATCAAGAGAAGAGGAAACATGGATATGAGAGGTCACCGCTTGGATGATGCGCATAAAAGGGGAACCAGGAGAGAGCCACTGCCACAAGGAGCCAACAATAACCTCACTCAAACTAGAATGCTGCTGCAACTCAAGAGAAGACATACACACCTCATCCAGCTAATCAGCAAGAACCCCCATGCTTTGTACAATTGTCACACCAGAAAAATAACCGACTGCCACACCCAACAAAAGCATAGATAAAAGGTCGAACAAGGTTTCTAACTTGAAGGAGTTTTCTACAATTCCAAGAACAAGAGGAATGAGGCTTGATGCACCAAAAATATTGATCTTGAATGAAATAATTTTTTACGCAAGCAACCCAAATATTTTTGTTGTTGTCAGTGAAGAGATTCCAAATATGCCTAACAATGAAGACTATGAAGACCCAAATCGCCCTCCTCTTTAGGCCTGTAGACCTCAGTCCAAGCCACCTTAACCCAGTAAGTACCTGCCATTTTACCCAACCAAAGGAACCTACGAAGTTTCTGCTCAATAACTCTGTAAATCTCCTTATAAAGAAAGAGATGGGTCAACCAAAAAAATTGTATGCTACAAAATACAAATCACAGAAGAGATAAGTTAGAGCCTTCGTGCAAATAACAGAGACATATGTTCCGATCTGCCAATACGACTCTCACTTTCTCAAGGAGAGGAACACAATCATTGAATCCTAGTTTAGTGGTAATCAAGGGCACCCCAAGGTACCTAAAGGAGGAAGAGCCAACAGTAAACTCCAAGCATCTCCTGATGGCCAATTCCTCATGAGCCTGGAGCCCTGCAACATAAGTAGCACTTTTTACAGGATTAGGAAGTAACCCCGAGATATTAGAAAAATAATTCAGCCTTTCCTTAATAACTCTAGCTGATACAACATTGCCATGGCAGAAAATAAAAAGATCATATGTGAAAGCCAGATGAGTAAGCCCCACTTCAGCACAATGCCAATGATGCCGAGTGGTTTTCCTACTAGTAGCGCGGTTGATATAATGACTAATATTGAGCATCGAGAGTGGGTTCGCTGTATGTGATTGTTGTGGTGACTTTGTGATTGTTGTGCTGACTAACTGATGCTATTTTATTTATGTACGTTTTAACGTATTTCGA
Organism: Prinsepia uniflora; assembly: GCA_032719365.1. Lineage (NCBI taxonomy): Eukaryota > Viridiplantae > Streptophyta > Magnoliopsida > Rosales > Rosaceae > Prinsepia > Prinsepia uniflora. The sequence goes on along the minus strand of CM064868.1, from coordinate 56,265,055 downwards.
GGTCATGAGTTGTGTTCTATTCTAATTGAGATTTGATGGTTTTTCATATGCATGCATAGTTTTATAAAACGGAGGGTATAACCATTTGTTTTCCAAATTATGTTTTTAAAAGGGTATTTTCATCCACTCACATTTTATGGGTTTTATTTTCCCTCTAGGCCGTGACTATTAGAACGTCTAGTTTGGTTATGTTTCGAGTGAGTTATGAAGCTATAAAGTTTAAAGCTTCAATGACGGATTCTGGCGGCCAACAGCGGCGACGCCGGTTACCATCTCCTGCAAGGTGTTGATGTCAGGGATGACATTATCGATGACATTAGTGATGGTGTTAGTAATATGGTGATATCAGTAGCCACGTGTGTCAGGACCCGTCCCAAATCCCCCGGGATTAACATGGGACGCACCTGATCCCGACTGACACGAAGTGTCAGACCAGGGAAAATTCCAACTCTAGCCCTCACCGGGGCTTTCAGAGCACGTCAGGATCGTAGGAGAAGGAGTGTGATGTCTCGTCTCTGCTACAGCCCGCATTCGCGATCAACCTGAAGGGCATTAAAACATCAAAAGTCGTGAGTGGACAAAATAATAATTTATTAAAACATTTTCGCATAAAGACATTTATGCCCTTCATAAAAGCATATGCATGCATTCAAAACCATTTATCAAAACGTTCATAAAACCATTTGAAAACCTATTCTCAAAACCTTTCGAGGGTTCATGCTCGTCCCCATAAACCGTCATGACCCATAAATCCATTTGGTCCCTGAACCGAAATCACAATTCAAAACCCGTAGGTCAAATTAATAGGGACTCAGCCCAAATCACATCATGTGGGTCTCAGCCCAAAACCTTTTTCAGTGAAATACCAACACACAGAATACGGGTCTCTGCCCCAAATCATTTCTAAAACATAAAACACGGAACACGGGGTCTCCGCCCCCAAATCACTTTTATGTAAAGCACATACGTACTCGTACGTATAACCCATCCTAGGCACTTCCGGAGAAGATGCCAACTCGGGGCACACAGCCCCTAGGGAACACATCCCCGATATATGTCACGATTAATCATATCTATCTAGTGTGCACACTACTTGGGGTCTCACTCCGAGTCTTCTCCCAGGAATCTCCATATGGGAGGCTCAATCTTTGGATCTAGTCCGAGCTCTCTCTTTGAATCTAGTCCACATATCTCTCCGGAATCTGGTCCGGGACCACATCATATCTAGTAACCTCCACTCCTGGAACGGGATCCCTATGGGAATACCCACTCTGGTCTGTGGATAGTGACTCTCCAGATCGACGTCTGGAGGAGACCATATAAATCATATGCAGTGTTCATTCATTTTCAAATACTTTCTTTCTTTCTCAAAACATTTATCAACTGGGTCTCATACCCGATTCATCTAAATAGGATTCCTCGAATCCGATTCAAATCCATTTCATAGGCCTCGGCCTAAATCCACAGTTCAACGGGGTCTCATGCCCGAATTCTCATTTCATAAATCAAACTGGGACTCAAGCCCAATGTAACAATCAATAGGGCCTCAAGCCCGATACCACAGCTAACTGGGCCCTAAGCCCGAAACCATAAACAAACTGGGCCTCAAGCCCGATATTACAGTCAAAGGGGGCCTAAAGCCCGATATTACACCCAAATGGGCCTCAAGCCCGGATTTGTAAACCAACGGGACCCTTGGTCCGATCGTATAACTCAAAAGGACCCTCGGTCCGATTTCTCGTAAAATCAAATGAACTCCAAGTCCAAGAGTTTGTAAATCAAATGGGTCTCGTGCCCGATTTCATATTTCCAAATCCAAAATCCATTTAAGAGACCCTCGTTGAAAACCTAGCACGTATAAGCATCGTAGAAAACCAGAAATCTCGAAATACGTACAAATACGTAAATCCTTGGCTACCACAAACAAATGCACTCATGGCATCACAAAACATATATTAAAACACTTATAAAAAATTTATGCATGCATCGAATTCAAAAGAAGGGTCCACTCACAGACTGTCCGAAGCCGCACCTCGATACGCGTGCCATAAGCGTCTTCCGGGCCAATCGCCGCCTTAGGGATTCCCGAACCAGCCCAAATCGTAATATAAGGTTATTAACTACCTAAATAACCTCTCACTAAAGTGCCGTAATTTTTCAGAATTTCTAACTATTTTTAAACGCGAACCTAAACCTTCTGACAGCCCGAACTATATCGAAACAATGTCCAATTGACACGAAACCAGTCCCAAATGTTTGTTACATCGAATAGATGAAATTACATGTTGGAACCTCCCCCAAAGGAAGGCTCACGCGCCCCAAGAGTGCACTGCGCATGGGCCTCACGCGCCCAGTGCACTGTTCATCTTCTTCATGCAGTTGGACCGGTCCGACCGGTTCACTTGGTTTGGCCGGTCGAGTTGGACCGACGTGACCGGTTCGACCACCCCCCTTTCTCATTTTCAGTCCTTTTTCTTCCTAATTAATCCTAAACTTCCTAATATGATTCTAGGAACTTGTTTGGATGATCAAACTGAAGAAAAAACATAGGAATCCACGGTTTTGATTTTCTTCCTCACAGTCTAGTTTTTCAAACACCTCCCCACGGCTTCCTCAGCCGTGAACCACCTTCAAAATCATCTTAAAACTATCCTAGTAACCTAATCAACTCATCCTAATCATCCAAAAGCAACCATAATGTATAAATTGAAATTTGAAAGAAAAATCGCCAAACCGAGTGCTTACCCTTTCTCAGCCGTGCACGGCGGCCCAGCCGCCCCTGCCACCGTCCTCAGCATCACCAGTCACCCTTCACTCTCCTGGTTCCCAGTCATGGTCATATGGGTTGAAGGTTTGGATTGGTTCGAAGTGGGTGAGATCGGGTTTGTTTGGTTGAAACAAAGAAAATGATCAATGAAGAGGAATGGAAGATGCATGAAGGCAAAGGAATGGCCAGTGGATGGGTAACACTTGTCACTCATCCATTGGACCAATAACAAATATCTGGGCCCCACTTAATTCCAAAAGTTCCTCGTCTCGTAAAACGTGCAATAGTACTTTCGTACTTCCGTGAAACGTAACTTTTCCGTCGAACGTCCGAATTCGACATGCCACCTATCTATGGATTCGTATCGTATCAATATACGTAACGGTCCTTGGCCCTCGTCCATCGGACCTCCCGGGTCAAAAATTAACTATTTACCTCCTTTTAACCAAATTACCAAAATACCCTTGGACTTCAGATCATCCTAACTTTTTCCACGAACGTCGGAATCGAGCGTGCCACCTGTCTATGAACGTGTGACATCCTGAACTACGTCACAGTCACCGGCCAAAATCCATTTGACCGTCCCAATGAAAACTCAACGTTTCGCCCATTCCAGCGGCAAAATCGTCAGTTCACCCAAACGTCCGCTAATCCTCGTCTATTCTCCGATTAGTCTCGCTAATCCGTCATTAATCCTTAATTAATCCCATTAACTCGGGACGGGTCGTTACAAAGTGGGCATGTGGGGAAGGTCGCTTGCCTTTTCCTAGCTCATGGTGGCGTATGGGCTTGATTCTCGGGACACGGTGGTGCATGCCCTATAATGTTTTATGTCCTGAATCCAATGATAGTTGTTTCAAATTGATCGGAGTTCGTTTAGTGGTTTTCTAGGCGTCAAAAGTGACGGGTTGCACGTTTAGGACACATGTACTGTCAGGACCCGCCCCAAATCCCCCAGGATTAACGTGGGACGCACCTGATCACGTCTGACACAAAGTGTCAGACCAGGGAAAAATTCTGTCTCTAGCCCTCACCGGGGCTTCCAGAGTATGCTAGGATCTTAGGAGTAGGAGTGTGATGTCTCGATCTCTGTTACAGCCCACATCCGCGATCAACCTGAAAGGCATTAAAACCATAAAAAGTCGTGAGTGGACAAAATAATATTTTAATAAAACATTTTCATACAAAGACATTTATGCCCTTCACTAAAAGCATATGCATGCATTCAAAAACCATTTATCAAAACGTTCATAAAACCATTTGAAAACATTCTCAAAACCTTTCAAGGGTTCATGCTCGGTCCCCATAAACCGTCATGAACCATAAATCCATTTATGGGTCCCCAACCCGAAACCACAAAAACTCGTAAATCAATACATGAGAACTCAGCCCAAATCAAACACAAGTGGGACTCTGCCCAAATCCAGTAAACGTTAAAACATCGAATACGGGGTCTCCTCCCCAAACCATTTCCAAAATTTCAAATACGGGGTCTCTGCCCTAAATCACTTTCTAAAACATGGAACACAGGGTCTCTGCCCCCAATCACTTTCATAAAACCTCATACGTATAAACATACGTATAACCGATCCGCGGCACTTCCGAGAAGATGCCAACTCGGGGCACAAAGCCCCTAGGGAACACATCCCCGATATATGTCACGATTCATCATATCTATACTAGTGTGCACACTACTCGAGGTCTCACTCTGAGTCTTCCCCTAGAAATTCTCCATCTAGGAGGCTCTATCTTTGGACCTAGTCCGATCATCTCTCCGGAATCTAGTTTGGGACCACATCATAACTTCCACTCCTATAACGGGATACCCATTCTGGTCTGTGGATCGTGACTTTCCAGGTCAACGTCTGGAGGAGACCATATAAATCATATGGAGGGTTTATATACATTTTCAAATACTTTCTTTCTCAAATCATATTTCAACTGGGTCTCATACCCGATTCCTCTCAACAGGATTCCTCGAATCCGATTCAAATCTATTTTCAGAGGCCTCGGCCTAAATCCTCAGTTCAACAGGGTCTCATGCCTGAATTCTTATTTCATAAACCGAAATGGGACTCAAGCCCGATGTTACAATCAACTGGGCCTCGCGCCCGATATCATGAATAACTGGGCCCTAAGCTCATAACCATAACTCAACGGGGCCTCAAGCCCGATTTCACAACCAATAGGGCCTCAAGCCCAATATTACAGTCAAAGGAACTTCCAGCTCGATATTACAACCTAATGGGCCTCAAGCCCGGATTCGTAAACCAACGGGCCCTCGGCCCGATCGTATACTTAAATGGACCCTCGGTCTGATTCCTCGTCAAAGCAATTGGACTCCAAGTCCGAGAGTTTCCAAATAAAATGGGTCTCATGCCTGAGTTCATATTTAAAAATCCAAAATTCGTTCATCAAACCATCATTGAAAACCTAGCACGTACAAGCATCGTATAAAACAGGGAATCTAGAAATACGTGCAAATACGTAAATCCTAGGCTACTACAAACAAATGCACTCATGGCATCACAAAACATGTTCTAAAACAATTATAAAATATTTATGCATGCATCAATTTCGAAACAAAGGTCCACTCACAGACCGTCCGAAGCCGCGCCTCGATACGCGTGTCATAAGCCTCTCCAAGGCCAATCGTCGGCTCCGGGATTCCCAAACTTGTCCAAATTAATTTAGAGGGTTACTAACTACTTAAATAACCCCCCACTAAAGTCCCATAATTTTCCAAAATTTTTAACTATTTTTAAACGCGATCCTAAACCTTCAGACAACTCGAACTATTTCGAAACGATGTCCAATCGACTCGAAACCAGTCCCAAAATGTTTGTTACATCGAATAGATGAAATTAAATGTTTTAAGTTTCCCCAAACTCCCTGCACACCCCGTCACGCGCCGTCCAAAGGGGCTGCGCGTGTGGCTCACGCGCCTGTGAACAGTGCATCCCCTACCTTCGGCAGACCGGGTCCGACCAGTCTGCCTAGTTTTCGGTTCGGTCCGACCGGCGAGGCCTGTCCAGAAATTTTGCTTCCTTATTTCAACCCGATTCCATTCCTATTCAATCCCAACCTCTTCATCACATCCCTAGGAATCTAACCATGTAATTAGAATGAAGAAAAACGGGGAAAAACGTACCTTGGATCAATTGAATAAGGACGGCCAATCTTCAACCGCCCTACTTGAGTTTTGTAGCCATCCACAGCCTCCCGTTTTCGTTCCTACACGCTCACAAGAGCTCAGAGAAGACATCACTGTCATCAAAACATGCTCCCAACGTCCCAATTGAAATTAATGGAAAATTGGTCATAATCGGGAAATTGGTTTATCTTCGTTACCTGGCCATCACCGTCGTTCATGGCAGCCTTAGCATCTCCCAGTAACCGTCTGCCTCCTCTGTCTCTCCCTCTCAATCCAACATCAAAGATGGAAATGGTCGATGGGTGGGTTTGGGTGAGATCGGGTTGGATGAAGAAACAAAGAGGATGAAATGATATGCATGAACCAATTTGGGTGGGCAATGGATGGATGACAAGTGTCATTCATCCATTGGACCTGCCCCAAAATATCTGGGCCCCACTTGCTGACAAATAACTTCTGTCTCGTAAAACATGTAATAGTACTTTCAAACGTCTGAATTCGACGTATCACCTCGATCTACGTAACGGTCCTCGGCCCTCGGCCATCGGACCTCCCGGGTCAAAAGTCAACAATTTGCTCATTTTCAACTAAATTACCAAAATGTCCCCGAACTTCTGAAAATCATAACTTCTTCCTTGGTCGCCGGAATCAGGCGTGCCACCTGTCTATGAACTCGTGACGTCCCGAACTACATCACAGTCATTGGTTAAAGTCCATTTGACCGCCTGAATGAAAAGTCAACGTTTCGCCCATTCTAGGGGCAAAATCGTCATTTCGCCCTAAACGTCCGTTAATCCTCGTCTAATCCCCGATTAGTCTCACTAATCCGTCATCAATTCTTAATTAATGCCGATAATTCGGGATGAGTCGTTACATGTACTATTCCAAAAATTAGGGGATTTAAATGTAAGGTTATTTATGACGGTAGTGAAAATCAGTTGTGATTGTTGACATGCTAGATAGCTCCTGGGACCTTGGAGGAGCGTACAGCTCAGGAATGAGCTTGATCAAACATGCCATGAGTGGAATTTTCTTTTAATAACGGAGATGCATGCATATTTAACTGTTTTGGATATTTATATAATTATATGGTTGAAATGGCTTGAATATTGGTTTTTAGAATAATTATTTTGTCACTTATTCTAGACGTATGCTTTGTGAATTTTTGTGAAAACAATGTTTTGGGTTGAAGCCCGGTTAAATTGTTGACCTGGATTTGAATTTATGACAGGACCCGTCCCAACTTGACTTTGATAACTGTGCTTGATCCTGCTCCCGTCTGACAAATCAACTGAAGTGTCGAAATTACCCTCAGCACTTTCTAGACAAGGGATAACCACACTGATTTCCACTCATGTCTCCGCCTCTCGATTAGTCCCGATCTTTGTGTCATGACCTAGAGGGTCATCAAAAACATAAAAGGTGTGAGTGGACAAAAATAACTTCATTTGAAAATACATTTCAAAAAGAATCATTTCCCCCCCTTTAGTTATAAAACGTGAACAACTAGCTCTCAAGCCAAATCACATGAAGACCATCAGGACACAACCGCCAACAACAAACCAGTCACAGTGATTGTTAAGATCAATACTAGTCTCCTGTACTCAAATACCAATCATACTAATCAAACAACATTACTCACAAGTGCATAGGCACTAATCACAATAGCACAATATCAGCAGTAGTTGCAAGTGCACAATCATCACATCAACAAATGTCACATCAGCCCTACGCATAGGCAACCAACAAGCCACATTCTTGGGATCAGACACATTTGGGCTCAACCCTTGGGATAAATCACATCTAGGTGAATACCACATCCCCAAGTCAGACGCATCCGAGTGGTACATCCAGGCCCAATTGCATCTGAGAAGCCAGCTTACCGTGAAAACAACTCACAAAGCCAACCACTAGGCTTTCATTAGGTTCTTCGCTCAAAACCAAGATAAACCATTTCCAAACAGGGTTTCAAGCCCAAACTATGCTTTTCAATAGGGTCTCAGCCCAAAATGCCATTTTCACGCAAATCTGTACAATCATGCCCGAAAACAGATTAAATAATCTATAAAATCAACAAACAATCATATTGAATCATCATGCAATCATTGCAACTCAAATCATGTAAAAAAACATGGAAAACATTTAACTATGCATGCATGAAAGGCTATAAAACAAAACGTCCACTCACACACCGGCGAAGCTGTTCAATTTTGAGTTGTTCGCTTTTCCATTATTTCCAGGAACCATCGATCTTGTCAAAAATCATTATCGACAATCACTAACACACTAAATAATCTCACATTACAATCCCCCAATTAAACTATATCGAAACAGTGTCTGATCGACTCGAAACCTGCGCCAAAATATTCGTTACATCGAAAGCATCAAATTACATGTTGACCGTACCTCAGGATTCTCACCTGCGCGCCCTCATTCTCCGCCGCAACGGCTACGCGTGAGACTCATGTGCTTGCACAGTAACTGCTACAGTGTCATCTTCCTTACCCGTTTCCTGCAAAACGGGTCCGTTGACCCGCGATTTGACCTGGTTAGATTTCATTCAATTCTGCATCAAATTGTACATTTAAAGTACCCATTAACATCTAATCAATGTCAATTGAAGATCCATAACCTTTATTAAATGAAATTGCACCTTAAACCATCCAACTCCATTCTAACCTTCAACATGGTCGTGAGCCCAATTTCGTTCTAATCCCATAATTTACTCATTCTAATCAACCAGAAATCATCTTAGGATCTTTATAAAGATGGATTGAAGATCAATTTGACAATTCCTCACCTCTAAATAGTCGAATTTCGAATCGAAATTCCCGAAACCAACACAGGGCTGTCTAGGCTTGTTCTTCCTCCAATTCATTTAATTCTTGAATGGTGTGATTTGTAGGGACCTCAAGAATCTTAAACGAACCTTAGTCTCGATAGTTAATCAACCAAAAATGGAATTCAAACTCAACTTCACAATGAAGAAATTTGGGTTTGGGTTTCGGGTTTTACAGGTTCTTCCTTTCATTTCCTTTCTTTTTCATTCAACGTTTTTCTCTCTAATTCCTCTTAGGTTCTCAAGTTCTCTGTCTATGTTGAATGGTTGTTGCTCTGAGATCAAACAAATTTGTTTTTTTTTTGTTCATATCACATTTGAGCAACGAATAAGCACCAGCATATACCTCACCCTATGCCACAAATCCAATCCTTATGGTGATAGATGTCAAAATTTCTAAGACATAAGCTGACTCACTAAAATCCAGCAAAAAGAACATTTGGCCCTTTTGGCATAACTACCAAAATGCCCTTATCCGTTTTAGACATGTAACTCTCACATCCAAACTTCGATTTTGACATGCCACTTGTATACGAACTCGGCGTCTCGAGACCTACGCAATGGTCTTTACGGAAGTTCCAAAATGTGTCCCGAGAAAAAAGTCAACTTTTGACCTCATTAACCAAGGGTAAAATCGTAATTTCCCTTTCAAATTCTCAAATTTACCTTTTCTGAATTTTTCGTGTAGTCACAATCTACCCCCTTAGGGAATTTCGTCCCTGTAATTTGAGTGTATCCCTCCAACAACCATGGAGGCTAATTCTGCATCGCGACCTCAGGTGACCACCTAAACCATCGTTCATTATGCGCAACCATAATCACTTTTTCCAATCTCCCGGCTCTTCCTGTGCCCAAATACAATACGGTGACTCATCTCGAGTCCTAAAAAATAACCTAACACCTTTTGAGTCATATTTCAATTTCATCATCCATGCCATTATCGGCATGCCTGACCACGTAGCACAACACTACCGGCGTACCAGATCCTATCAAGGGTCTCGCCTTACTCATTAAATCCTCAAAAAGTTGTTCCAACCGAGTTATTCATTCAACCATCTTATTCGGGTCCAACTCGCCCATCCATGCTATATCGCTAGCCCTGGGCTCAATCACTATCTGGATCCACACAAGTTCCAGGCTACCGAAGCGCAGTATTCAAAATCAGACCCTCAATCCAAGGTAAATTCCATCCCAACATCTATCTCGGGATCTCAAATAGCCTTGTATACTCATCTCATTACCAGGCCGTGCACGGGTGATAGAAGATTTATCAACTAAGAAATTATGAATGATAAACTCCTAATGTAATACTTTGCAAGTGCACAAAATCGTATCACGAGTATAGTAGGTTTGTAAAGGTCGATCCCTCGAGGAATTGTTCAACGTGAATCCACTTAGTTTAGAGTTAGGTAACTTGATTAAAAAGAACAAAAATGTTGGGGGGTTTTTGAGTGATGATGATGACGAAATTAAATGAAGAAAAAAAAGTGAACAATGATGAAAACTTGATTTGAAAGTTACTTGGATGATTAGGACGAATTAGAACATGTTATCCACCATTACCAATTATAGTTCTCCTTAGATCTTGTTGATTAGATTAATTATGCATGTATTTGAATTAAGTGCCCATGCAGGGGTCCGGCTAAGGCTCACCCCACACATTTATCTTCTCTTAGATTGCATGTTTAAGCGTGATGTACCTGCCCTTAAACAACTATTACCGATGGTGCGTGATAATGCATGAAACATAAAGAAGATTTAATGACACTGCACTATCCCTAGAAAAGTGATGTGCAGACCTAGGGAGTAATGAGTTTAGATTACGAATAAGAGTCCCCCCTTAAACATGATGCTACAAATTGTAGGGTGAACACAAACATCGAGGTGATTCGTCAAGCAATTACATCAATAATTATACACAAAAAAGGTGATCAAACTTACAAGCATAAATTGAGTTCATGAAGCATAGTATTCCAACAAATCCTGGCATACATAACAACCATAATCAACAGCCAGAAATCTAATTATGAACTAACATGGCTAGGGCTCCAAACAGCCATAATCTTAAAGGAAACTATTCACGCATAACTAAGTTAACAAACAACATAATTAAATTCATATAAAGTACAAAGAGATAAGGGACTGAGAAACACAAATACTAAGATGAATGATGCGTGATAGAAATAGCACAAAAACTTCTTCTCCTCCCAAGTGTCACATCACAATCAAGGTGCAAGAATCAAATCCAAAAGCATGAACACAAGGAAAATTGCGGCTAATAGTGTATAAAATGTAAGTAGAAATTTCAGCAGAGTTTTGGGACCTTAGGAGGTAAATTCGATATCCCTCCATAAACCCTAATACCTCTATTTATAAGAGAATAATTAATCCTCTTAAAAATAGGAGTTTACAATTAAATTCTATAAGGAAAAGACATCCTAAATAATTAAGAAATCTAATTAAAACCTTTCCTACAAGTAAAGGAATTGAAAATAAGAATACAAAAGGAAATAGGACTAAAATCCTTATACAATATGAAGATTAGGTGTGAAAGGAAGTTGGAATTATCCTAAAAAAGGAGGAAAATCACGGAATAAAGCTACAGGATCAATTTCGGTGGTTAACTACCGAATGTGGGCGGTTAAAAGACGTGGTCAACGATGTTCAACTCGCCAGGGTTGCTGTGCAAGGATTTCGGTGGAAGCGCACCGAATGGGAAAAGCCAGCTTCAGGACGCTCGCGCCACAGCTCAGTAACGCAGTTCGGTAGGCACTTACCGATTCGGTCCAGTTGTACAGTAACTTTCATGCCCACTTCTTCATTCCGTGGATAGCCACCGAATTTCTTGTGCAATCTTCTTTCTTTCATAACTTCTTCGTTTTAACTCCGATTTAGGTGATTCTTTCGCCCAAATTCTCGTAATTCCAAGATCTATTTGATTTACACATTTCTCACAAAATCTATTATTTTCTCCAATTGCATAGAAAGAAATGTTAACAAAACATAAGTAAAAGGGCATTAAATTATGGATAAAACATGCATAAATTATGACCTATCAAATACCTCCAAACCTATATTTTGCTAGTCCTCGAGCAAAACAAAAAACAAAAGACTCGATCTAGTTAAGATAAGCATTTAAACCTCTAGGTTCACTTAGTAGGAGGAGTTTTGTCTCTTGAGGGTTATAGCAGCACGATACCCACAAACGTTTTACTTACGCAACTAAAATGCTAGAAATCTTACATCAACAAGTTAATAAGAACCAAGAACTGAAAACAAACTCACAAAAACCAAGGAACATGCCATAACCGTGAACTCAAGGTGTCGAGTGTTTATACCAATATCTCAAATGATCAAACTAGAAAACAATATCATGTAAACACCCTAGAAAGATTTCGCCTCGACTCTAATCCTCACTAGGCATCACTCAATAAACACACAAATCCTAAGGCATGCACTCAACAAGCATATGTGAAGAGTTTATGTAAAGCAAATCAAGTTAATCACATATGGATTTCAATGAAGAAAAGCACTTTATATGTAAGTAATGATCTCACGAAGGAATTGAAGTTTAAGAATAGAGATACGTACCTTAATCTTTTGCATAACCATTCACAAGATCAATAGGTCTTTATTCAAGTGTCGTAATGGGGCTAGGTTCTTAGGTTTAGAAAAGAAGGTTGGAATTCAAAGAATCTAAACCGCATCAAGGCATGAGAAGTCATGACTCAGACCTTGAATCTAGATGAAACTGTGATTAAGTTCACAACAATGCTCTAATTAAGGTACCTGGCTCACTTGACTCAACTCAAAGTTCATTGCTTTCTTTTCTTTTCTCTTTTTTTTTTAATCGCAATTTTTTTTTCTTTTTTATTTTTTTTTCTTTTGCATTCTATTATTTTCTTTTCACTAATGAACTTGATACATTTTTGCTTATATGAGCTGAGCCAAGATCAAACAATAACTTCCTCCATCTACAACTAAACGAACGACCTTTTCCATTCAAACATACTTTCATCACATGAGTATAAGTAGCACAAAACATCAACATATTTCCTCCTCACCATGAATCTCATTTGATGCAACATTGACACAAGCTTAGATCATAGGGTATGGCCATTATAACGGGTTCAAAACTTGGTTAGGTCATATTGTAGGTGAAGAACAAAACGGCTAAGTGTTTGGCTTCAAAGGGGCTTAGGGAGCATGCAATGTGGACGGGGAAAAGAAGGGCCTTTAGGGGCTAAAACAAACATAGCCTATATCACATCCCATAAAAAAATTACACATTAAATCAAGAGCATCCAATAATATGGTTCTTTAAACATCAATGCAAATAGAAAGAGAGGGATCATGCAATTATGAACAAAGTGATGAGTGTTTGAGAGTTGAAACAAGTAGATCACTCAGAAAGAAAGGCAATCAAGCTCAAAAGTCTCACAATGGTAGTCTCTACTAATTTTCCAAGTATGCTCAAACTCAATTATTTTGGTTGCTTAATCACTTGATTATGGTATCATGAAGTGCAAGTGTGAGTTCAATGACAATGGCAATGATTCTTAGTAAGTACAAGCAATTCTCATGTTCTATACATTCATATTAACATGTTTAGACATAAAAAATAGCATCACAACACAAAAAACAGCAAAGAATTCAAAAAAGAAATAAAAAAAACAGCAAGGAAATAAGAGCAGAAAATAAAAAACAGCAAGGAAATCAAAATAGAAACTGAGTTGTGTACGCCCAAACTTAAGTCCAATACCTCCAAACCTAAATGAAACATTGTCCTCAATGTTTTGAACATAAAAGGAAGACAAAGTCATGAGTTAGAAAGTGAAAAACGTCCATAAGAAAAAGGGAAAAAACCAGGGCTACGTTGCCACCTAGGAGCGCTTGATTTAATGTCTAGGCGAGACGAGGATGGCAGCTCATGGTAGGGCAGGCGCAGGGGCCTCGGGGGCCTCAAGGGGGATGGGAGACGTCCCAAAGTAGGGCTTGAGTCTATGGCCATTCACCTTGAATGGTTCTCGCTTAACCGGATGTTGAATTTCAATTGCACCATGAGGGAAAAAATTAGTGATAATGAATGGACAAGACCAACGAGAACGTAACTTACCGGAAAACAACTTGAGTCGAGAGTTGAAGAGCATGACTTGTTGGCCAACTTTAAAGACCTTCCTTTGAATGTTCTTGCCATGAAAGGCCTTGGTCTTCTCCTTGTAAATTCGTGAGCTTTCATATGCCTCATTACGAAATTGATCGAGCTCATTCAATTGCAACTTTCGGTGAATTCCAGCAGCGTCTAGGTCCATGTTCATGAGCTTAACCGCCCAAAAAGCCTTGTGTTCGAGCTCTACAGGTAGATGTGATAACGCCCAAACTACGCATTAAATTAAACACGTAATTCGGGTGTTATGCAAATTTAAACCCTTTTTGTGTAGTTATAGTATTGGTAAATAGGGATCGTTCTTAACCGGGGAAATTAGGGATCATTAATAATATGTTAGTTAAAAAGAATAATGAATAATCAAAGAATAAAGAATTAAACAATTAAACAATTAAATAATAAAGAATTAAAGAATAAATGAATTAAAGAATAAAAGAATAAAAGAATTAATGAATTAATGAAATAAAGAATTAAATAATAAAAGAATAAAGAATTATATGGGGGTTTTGAAAGATTGTAATCATATAATAAAGAAAGCAAGTAAAAATAATTAAGAACTTAATTCTACTTCTACTTGAACTTTTATGCAAGTGAACTTTCTTCAAACAGATATTTTTACCAACACTCTAACATCATGTCCATATTGAACCAATCACGAAATTCTACCTTAATCATCTCAAATACATGCATACATTTTTCAATATTATAAATGCACCGAACAGCGGTCATAAACACTTATAATACGATTCACCTTAAGTTTGTGATTTCAATGTGTGTCAAACATTTAAATCTCTTCAATCCTATTCTAAGTGCACCGAACAGCGGTCATAAACACTTAGCGTTAAATTGAAGGTTAAGCACTAAAACATATGAAGTGGATGAAATTCAAAAAGTAAAACACATGGAGATTGTATTCACATTTACAAATGTTAGAAAGAAAATACCAACACATATATTGAATTATAAGTAAACCGAAACAATAACAAGAATTTAAGTAAAGGGAAGAAAGTTACACTTTCGGAATCCAAGAACAGCTTGTGATTCCGAAAGTGGATGAAAACAATGGAATGTTATTCATAAGGAACACCGAACAGCGGCGAGAACCTTATGAAGATGGAGAATAAAACATAAGAATACGGACTTAAATTCTAGAATTATTTTGGAAATACTTGGCCTAGGTATTTCTTAAGGAAAGCATAAAAATGCATTTAAGAGATCTCAAAGAAAAATCACAAGAACAAAGTAAAGAAGAAATGAAATTAAGAATGAATATAAATTAAGAACAATAATTAATACAAAAGCTAATTAAATAAATAATCTAAAAGAAGTTAAAATGGTCCCAAAATAAATCTCAAAATAGAAAAAGAAGAAATGAGAGAAGAGAGAAACATGAACTAAACTAAGACTAAAACTACTCAAAATGGAGACCCTTTACAAATGAATTTGCCTCCCTATTTATAGAGGGAGGCCAAAAAGAACTAAAAATAAAATACAAAATAAAATATAAAAATAGTACAAAAATAAATGATGAAAAATGATGATGAATGATGATTTTAGGTTTGATTTTTGGGGAAAATAAACTTGAAAATCAGCAAACACAACAAAAATAATGGGGTGGTTGGGCTGGAGTGAAATGACATTTCGGATGAACAGTGTACGGCCTGGTGCAGCTGGGCTGAAGAGTAGGTGCTGTGCAGCTGGGCTCAAGTTGGCAAGTGGGCTGCAGGTGTACGGGCTGGAAAGAAGGACGGGCTGTGCAGTGGAGTAGGTCGCACGTGGGGGCTGGCTGGCAGCGCGGGTAGGTGGGCTTCAGCGAGATGCAGGACGAGCAGGTGGTAGGTGGGCTGGCGTAGCGTGCTATAGTGTGCAGTTGGTGAGCAAACAGGCGCACGGGCTGAACTGGGCTTCCGTTTTGGGTTATTGGGTGCGAGCGGGCTGAGTTGGAGACGCGTGGGCTGTGGGCTGTTTTCTGGACTAGCGCATGAGATGGCTGGGCTCGTTCATTTTGGTTTATTAATTTGGGCTTGGACTGCAGGGCTGAACAAATTGGGCTCATGGACTGGGCTAATCCAACTTGCATTTGGGCTGCGGAAATTGTTTTTGGGCTGCATAAGAATAAAAATTAATTAATAATTTATATATAAAATTCAATCGAATTTCGTCCATAAATTCTTCGTTATAATTCCGATCGGGACGATTCTTTCGCCAAAACGCTCCAAATTACAAGTTTTATTTATTTAAACAAAAATATCACAAAATAAATTATTTTATCTAATTATTTATTATTTTAATATTAAAAGCTAAGTATAAGGGTATAAAATAATATAAAATAATGCTTATTTGATGACCTATCAAATACCCCCACACTTAAACTTTGCTAGTCCCTAGCAAATACTAAAATTAAACTACGAATTCAAAACAAGTAAACCTTTAACCATTTGTCTCCATATTTCATTTTTATCATGGCATCAAAATTTTCACTTAAAGCAATTAAGCATATGGAATTCAAGTAGTTAATACATGGTAACAAAATATTTTAACAAGTAAGATAATGAGTAAATATGGTGAAATGGATCTCAACATGAATAAAACAAGTATGAATCAACTCACAAGGATATGCACTCATAAATTCACTCAATTTTGTAAGGGTTTGTGTTTGCACTCAAAATATGTGAGAAAAATGCTCACATAATAGAAATGAAGTACTTTTGCAAAATTTCAAATAAACACCTCAATATAAAAACAAAACATACTTGCACAAATGAACCAAAACCATAGGCTTACTCAAGTGATTGACTCCGCTAATCAAAATTTACCATCTGAAGGATCATAAGGTCTTTACGAAGGTTGTAATGGGGCTAAGTTAGAGGCAAAGAATATATAGGACAAGTGGTGCTCAAATTCGTTCCAAGACTCAAAAGACTCCCAAAACATAACATAGCTTCCCGACTTTAGTGCAATGATATAATGAATTCATCCCTTCGAACATAGGCCAAATTTCATCATGTTGGGCCTCGAATTCATTTGAATTTACAACTATAAAGAACTTAACTCAAACATTACATAATCAAACCTTATTACCTTGATAGAAACTCAATACACTTCTTCTTCTTCTTCTTTTTTTTTTCAATTTCAATTTTTTTTTCATATATCAAGGTAATAACATGTGTCAATAATACAACAAAATTTGAGTAAGTAAATCCATATACATAAAAGTCTTCAAAACATCATCAATTTCTCTTCACACAATCTTTATGTCTTCAACCGAGTCATTAGAACAAGGGTGAAAGATGTCTATACTAAGCTCAAGTGTTTAGATAATCATGGTGATGAAAGAAAGACTTAATGTAGGCTCAAAGGGTTTAAAACTAAAGAGGTGGAACATGGATGTTTGAATTTGTGGTGTTAACCCTAATGCCTTAATCATTTCCAAAATCAGAGAGCTTATTGACTTAAAAGCTTTGAAAATCACATAGAATAAGTTCTAGTACTCTAGAGTTCATTAAGATCTATTGCAAGCAGTTATGAGGCATATGTATATCAATTTAAACAAAGAACTTATGAATCACTCATCAAAGATGTATATAAGGTTCTAAAGCTTACATAAGGTTCAAATGATTCATACTTATCTTAACATGCTCGTTTATGTACCAATTTACATGCATTATCTACAAGTTATAACACTTAATCACAAAATATTAACAAACGAATTCAAGTTATAGTGATCATCTTTATAGCCATAACATGTTCATTTTCGTTCATTTATATCATTGACAAGTTAAAAGGTAATTTAATACTCGTAAAAACACTAAGTTAAAATAAACAAACTTTAAGAAAACAATTAAAAAAAAATTCTGAATTAATTTTTTTTTAAACAATTTTATTGGACAATTAAAATTGTAAACCACTCCCCCACACTTAAATTCTACATTGTCCTCAATGTAAGAAAATAAAAAGTAATTGAACATAGAATCAAAGTATGGAAGAGGATTTATGAAAATAACGCAAGAAAATAATAAATAAACAAAATAAATGAGAGTGAAGGGTAGAAAGATAGCAAATCTGCGTTGATGACTCCTTCACATCCCGGGAATACATTGGGTTGCCTCCCAACAAGCGCTTGAAGTTTAACGTCCATCCAGCCTAGACAGAGATGCATGTTAGTTAGTCAAAAATGCACGTTTGCTAAGAATGCAAGCTAGAGATGCAAATTAGATTAAAGATGCCAGTTAGTTAAACTAAAGATGTAAATTAAATTTGTCATGGCAAATAATATAAGTTAAACAATATTTAAATTTGTCATGGCAAATAATATAAGTTAAGATATATATAGTTCACACAGCTTCAAAGTTTAGATGAAGACTTATACGTCCGTGCGGCCCAAGTAAATATCTTGGATTAATTCAACTGTTTGGGCAAGTTCAAAGGTGACCAGGTTAGAAAGAATAAACACAAGAGGCAGGGCTAATTTCGAGACATCCCGAGGCTTAAACTCCATTGATGTCCCTTTCTTAGACCCAAAACCCGTTATTAGTATCGTCTCTTGTCCTAGACATCACCCTCGAAAATTTCTTACTCCAGAAGAATTAAGATAACTCAAGTGTTAACAATCACCGTAAGTGAGAGTTAACAAAAGAGTCTTCACCGATTAAAGATCAAAATCTAAACTTCGAAGCACAAGTGATCTACATATAGCCGAGACTAATGCATGAATGCAAGAACTATTTACAAGTATGTTTTTATGCATAATTTACAAATATAACATGACAATTTACATATGAACAATTTATACAAGTATGAACAATTTATGAATAAAAAGAAAAAGATATACAAATATATCCACAAATAATATACAACTTAAATAAATATATCCACACATAAAATAAAATAAACAAGTAATATACAACTTAGGAACTAGTATAAACAAATAAATATGAAAAAGAGGTACAATTATAAACAAAGTATGAAGTATAAATCAAGTATGAACAAGCATACAAATGGAAATTAAGACAAGTATAATAATTATGAATAAGTATGAAAAATAACAAGTACATAAATACAACACCTATTCACAAAATGAATTAGCACTAACATGAAGCTAAAACTAAAAAAAAAAGTTGGAAAGTAAGTACATATATTTAATTTTTTTAATTAATTAATTTTTTTTCGGAATTTAATAATTAAATAAATGAAGAATTTTTACTTTATTTTTTACGAATTTTATGTTTTTTTTGGTTAATTTAATAATTTTTTTTCTTCTCATAATTACAACAACTAATAGAACTAGATAAAAGTAAAAATAAGGACAAATGAACATGTACAAATGCATTTATGAACAATAAAAAGAGTGAACATGAATAAAATGCCAAGTAAAAGACTTATAAACAAACATAAATGAAAGTTAATTATGAACTAGTATGCATAAGTATGAAATGAGCAAGTAAAATAAAAAAAAAATTACATAAACAATTATAATATGAACAAGTATATAAAAAAATTATGAACATTTATGAACAAATATAAAAAGAACAAGTAAAGTATGAACATTATAAACAAATGATATAAGAACAAATACAAGAATCAAAAGTATAAACAAACATAAAAATAAAAGTTATGAACAAGTATAAAAGTAATATACAAGTATAATATGAACATGCATAAAGATAAACATTAAGAACAAGTGTAATATGTACAAATATAAAAATAAACAAATAATAAGAATGAAAATAAGATGGATAAGTAAAATATAAACAAGTATAAGACTTATAAACAAGTATATTAAAGTTATGAATAAATAAAATATGAATCAAAATAAAATAAAATAAATATAAGCAAGTATAATATGCAGAATTTATATACATACACCAACATATTAAAAATTATTTTCAATTTCCCCGGCAACGGCGCCAAAAATTGATAACGCCCAAACTACGCATTAAATTAAACACGTAATTCGGGTGTTATGCAAATTTAAATCCTTTTTGTGTAGTTATAGTATTGGTAAATAGGGATCGTTCTTAACCTGGGAAATTAGGGATCATTAATAATATGTTAGTTAAAAAGAATAATGAATAATCAAAGAATAAATAATTAATGAATTAAATAATTAAACAATTAAATAATAAAGAATTAAAGAATAAATGAATAAAAGAATAAAAGAATTAATGAATTAATGAAATAAAGAATTAAATAATAAAAGAATAAAGAATTAGATGGGGAGTTTGAAAGATTGTAATCATATAATAAAGAAAGCAAGTAAAAATAATTAAGAACTTAATTCTACGTCTACTTTAACTTTTATGCAAGTGAACTTTCTTCAAACACATATTTTTACCAACACTCTAACATCATGCTCATATTGAACCAATCACGAAATTCTACCTTAATCATCTCAAATACATGCATACATTTTTCAATATTATAAATGCACCGAACAGCGGTCATAAACACTTATAATATGATTCACCTTAAGTTTGTGATTCCAATGTGTGTCAAACATTTAAATCTCTTCAATCCTATTCTAAGTGCACCGAACAGCGGTCATAAACACTTAGCGTTAAATTGAAGGTTAAGCACTAAAACATATGAAGTAGATGAAATTCAAAAAGTAAAACACATGGAGATTGTATTCACATTTACAAATGTTAGAAAGAAAATACCAATACATATATTGAATTATAAGTAAACCGAAACAATAACAAGAATTTAAGTAAAGGGAAGAAAGTTACACTTTCGGAATCCAAGAACAGCTTGTGATTTCGAAAGTGGATGAAAACAATGGAATGTTATTCATAAGGAACACCGAACAACGGCGAGAACCTTATGAAGATGGAGGATAAAACATAAGAATACGGACTTAAATTCTAGAATTATTTTGGAAATACTTGGCCTAGGTATTTCTTAAGGAAAGCATAAAAATGCATTTAAGAGATCTCAAAGAAAAATCACAAGAACAAAGTAAAGAAGAAATGAAATTAAGAATGAATATAAATTAAGAACAATAATTAAAACAAAAGCTAATTAAATAAATAATCTAAAAAAAGTTAAAATGGTCCCAAAATAAATCTAAAAATAGAAAAAGAAGAAATGAGAGAAGAGAGAAACATGAACTAAACTAAGACTAAAACTACTCAAAATGGGGACCCTTTACAAATGAATTTGCCTCCCTATTTATAGAGGGAGGCCAAAAAGAACTAAAAATAAAATACAAAGTAAAATATAAAAATAGTACAAAAATAAACGATGAAAAATGATGATGAATGATGATTTTAGGTTTTATTTTTGGGGAAAATAAGCTTGAAAATCAGCAAGCACAACAGAAATAATGGGGTGGTTGGGCTGGAGTGAAATGACATTTCGGATGAACAGTGTACGACCTGGTGCAGCTGGGCTGAAGAGTAGGTGCTGTGCAGCTGGGCTCAAGTTGGCAAGTGGGCTGCAGGCGTACGGGCTGGAAAGAAGGACGGGCTGTGCAGTGGAGCAGGTCGCACGCGGGGGCTGGCTGGCAGCGCGGGTAGGTGGGCTTCAGCGAGATTGACAGGACCCGCCCCGATCCCACAGGGACCACAAGGGGATGTGCCCTGCTCCCGTCTGACACCTAATAATTCATACCAATTTTAACCTCAAAACATCAAATGCATAAATAACCAAATTAAAGTCATACATCAAATCCGAATTAAACAGATGTCAGACAAGGGATGAAATCCAAAATTACGAGTTGCGAGCACGACTCTAACATAAACCTGCGGGTAAACCACCCAGCAGGGGTTCAGGTACGCAGAAGTAGATCTATGCATCTGCCTCAGGTTCCTCCTCTACCTCAGTTTCATTAAGGGTGAGTGGACCGAAACTCAAGTTTATAAAATCATTTGATAAGTAAAACATATAATTTACCCCTTCCGTTTTCCAAACATGCATGCATCATCATTTAAAACCATAAATCATATAACATGAATCATAAGGCATGTAATAAAACCATAAGTATAATTTTAGCCACTGCACTATACACTCCAATCTGACATCCCTGATGTCTGACGTCCCTGACGTCCAATAAGGTCACAATCACAAGGCTATGCGTGCCACTCGGGTCTCAATTCCGAGTTCAATCCCCGAACCCCGTTTGGGTACAGCATCCTCGATGCTTAGCGTCATAGACGCTGGACGCTCTAGACGTCCGTGACCTCTCCGGGGTACCTCATCCGGAGGAGACAGTATCATATGGATGAATCTATACAGTGCAGTACCAGATACATTTTATTGATATCCACATGCAAAGCATATATTTACATAGATAAAATCCGAAACAATCATTAAGTTTCATCAGACGGGTATCAAGCCCAAATACCGTGAAACGTGCCATAACCATAATTTCCATATCATCAAAACCATTATTTTTTTTTAGCATGTGAATATGTATAATAAACTAGAAAACATTTATGCACGCAAGGGTTTAAGAAAACGGCCCACTCACAGTACAATCCTGCTGAAAACCGAACGTATACCCTCGTTCTGGTACAATTATACAATCCTTGTCATATCCAAAGTATACGTAAAGGTCAATACAAACCCCTAACATTTAACCATGAAACCCTAGACCGAAACCGGTCCGAAAAAGCCGCCCGCACACGCTTCCCAAGGTAATAAACCTCATTTTGACCAACTTAATGATCTCCGATCGACCCGAAACCACCGTCATTGGGTCCGGATCGTCGAAACCTAAAGAATGGTGGTGGTCCCACCAAAAGTACTGTTCACAAGCGCCCCCACGCGCCGGTCAACGTGTCGGTCAACGCAGGAACAGTCCCTGCTGACGTCATCGCTGACGTCATGCTAACGTCATCTGACAGCTGTCAGGTCTGACATGTCAGACTCTGACAGGTGCCACGTGTCAACACCCGATTGGTCCACCTCATTGATCTGTCAGGCCACGTGTCAGATCTGACATGTCAGTGACACGTGGCAGTCCCTGACTGGGCCACGTCACTGACATATCAGTGCTGACTGTGCATTGACATGTGACACGTGTCGGCTCACGGTTAGTCCACGACACCTGACAGTCTGACAGGGTGCCACGTCATCACCTCTGTCCTCAGACGGGTTGACCCGTATTTCTGCAACTCGGGTCGATCAGACCCGCGATCATGACCCGGTCACCATTCCTTCAATACTCAACCGTTTTAGTCCTAGTTTGTTCCTAGATGCTCGTCTTAATCCCAGAAAGGGTTCTATGGACTCAAAATCGAAAAACATAGACAGGATCGAGGGCTTACCTCGATGAACAGGGCTGGTTCTCCCGTTGCCGTTTGTCCTCCGTTTAGGCTATCTCCGGTCACAAACGCGAGCCCAAAATGTTCCTAACAGTCCCTAGAGTTGATTAGGGTAAATAAAAACCAAAACCAAACGTTGGAATTCAAGTTACCAATTCCTGAGTTTTTGAAACCGTTTCGGGTTAAAACCGCTCACCTCGCCGCCGCCTGCCGCCGTTCACCGCCGTGCCTCAGCCCTCACCAGCTCAGTCCAGCCACGCCTGAAGCAAAGGGTCAGGTGCACGCAGGTGTGATGATCGAAATGGCAGCATGTGGGTGTCGGGTATGGAAATATATAGAAATGGAGGGAAATGATGGACGGCCCAGATTGAATCTCAGAAATGAGATCAAGGGCTGAGATGAAATCTGAGGGTTTTGAGATGAAGGGCTGAGATCAAAAGTGGTTTTTAATTTTATTTAAATACTTAGTGGAGGTTGATCCAATCCAGCCAATGGGTGAGTGACACTTGTCACTCACCAGGTGTCCTCCAATCAGAAATTTCAGAATAAAATATTCGACACGAAAACCGAGACACGAACCTCCCGATTTCACGTTTCTGACCATAACTTCCTCGTACGAAGTTCGATTTCGGCGTGCCGCCTGTCTACGTACTCAGGACGTCGAGACCTACCTAACGGTCCTTGAGTCGCGTGAAATTTAGTTGTCAAACGAAAAGTCAACATTTTCGCCCCTAACGTCCAAAATTACGGTAATGCCCCTGAACTTCCGATAGTCGTAACTTTTTCCCTGATCGTCCGAATTGGACGTGCCACCTCTTTATGAACTCATGACATCCCGAACTACGTCACGGTCATAGGTCAAAGTCCATTTAACCCACCAATCAAAAAGTCAACAATTTGGCCACACCAATCACAAGGGTAAAAGCGTCAATTCACACATTAAATTACAATATTAAAATCCTCGAATTTTCGGGGTGTTACCACCTTCCCCCCTTAAGAAATTTCGTCCCGAAATTTCAAAGAAACAAATAAGGAAATTGTTCTCGCATCTGAGCCTCAGGCTCCCATGTGGCTTCTTCCACATTCTGGTTTCTCCAGAGAATCTTCACGAGAGGGATCGTATTCCGACGTAGTACCTTGTCCTTCCGATCCAAGATCTGTACTGGTTGTTCTTCGAAGCTCAAATCCTCCCGTAGTTCGACAGGTTGTTCCCCCAGTACATGCGAAACATCATGTACGTACTTCTGTAGCATCGATGTGTGGAAAACATTGTGAACTCTAGATAGTTCTGGAGGTAGTGCCAATCTGTATGAAACTCTGCCAATCCTTTCCACGATCTCATAAGGTCCGATAAAACGCGGACTCAGCTTCCTTCATCGACCAAAGCGGATAATCCCTTTCCACAGAGATAACTTCAGGAAGACAAAATCTCCCACTTCAAATTCCAGGTCTCGAATCCGTCGATCGGTATAACTCTTTTGGCGATCCTGCGCCGCCTTCAATCTCTCCTTGATAACTCAAACAGTTTCCATGGTTAAGTCCATCAATTCCAGCCCTACAGCCGCTCGCTCTCCTACCTCCGTCCAGCAGATAGGTGTCCTGCACTGTCGACCATACAGTGCCTCATAAGGTGCCATCCCGATGCTTGCCTGATAGCTGTTGTTGTATGAGAATTCCATCAATGGAAAATGAGTATCCCAAGAGTCCTGAAACTGTAGCACACAGGACCTCATCATGTCGTCCAGGGTCTGAATGGTTCTTTCAGACTGTTCATCGGTCTGAGGATGGAAAGTAGTACTGAAACGTAGGGTTGTTCCCAAAGTAGCTTGCAAACTCCGCCAGAACCTGGAAGTGAAACTCGGATCACGATTGGACACGATCGATTCCGGCGTACCATGCAATCATATGATTTCCTTCACAAACAACTGAGCCAGTCGGTTAGGTTTATAAGTTTCCTGAACTGGCAAGAAATGGGCAGACTTGGTTAGCCAGTCCACGATCACCCATACTCCGTCAACTCCACTCTGAGTCCTCGGTAACTTAAAGACGAAGTCCATGGTGATGTGATCCCACTTCCACTCGGGAATAGGAAGTGGCTGCATAGCCCCATAAGGTCTCTGCCGTTCCGCCTTAACCTGCTGACAGGTTAAGCATTTGCTCACGAATTCAGCAATATCCTTCTTCATTCCTGGCCACCAATAATGGTTCCGGAGGGTACGGTACATCTTTGTACCTCCCGGATGCATAGCATAAGCCGAACTATGGGCCTCCTCAAGAATCTCGGCTTGTAACTCTGCCACTGCAGGTACACACAAACGGCCCAATTTCACAAGTGCTCCATCATCCCGGATGGTAAAATCCTGTCTCCTATCCGCATCGACCTCAATTCTGTAAATACAGAGTATCGGATCTTGAAATTGTGCTTCGATAATCCGATCAATTAGTACTGGTCGTACATGGAAGCTGGCCAACAAAGCTCCATGCTCATCCGTACCCAAAATAACTCCCGCCTTCCGGAGTTCCTCCAGCAAAGGAAGGTACACCATCCCCAGGTGTGCAATTGATCCCGCTGATTTCCTGCTGAGTGCATCTGACACCACATTGGCCTTACCCGGATGGTACTCAATCGTACAGTCATAATCCTTCAGCAGCTCCAACCATCTCCGTTGTCTCATGTTAAACTCCTTCTGAGTGAATAGGTATTTAAGACTCTGGTGGTCGGTGTATATCCGACACGTTGCGCCGAATAGATAATGTCTCCAGATTTTTAGAACATGAACCACCGCCGCCAACTCCAAATCATGGGTAGGGTAGTTCAACTCATGAGTCTTCAGCTGCCGGGATGCATAGGCGATAACCTTGCCAGTCTGCATCAACACGCAGCCCAAACCTTGCAGCGATGCATCACTGAAGACCACAAACTCTCCACTGTCATCTGGAAATGCAAGGACAGGTGCAGTGGTCAATCGATCTTTCAACTCTTGAAAACTCCGATCGCACTGCTCGTCCCAGATAAACTTCACTCCCTTCCGAGTCAAACGAGTCAATGGTGCAGCAATTTTGGAGAAACCCTCCACGAATCTCCGATAGTAGCCCGCTAATCCGACAAAACTCCGCACCTCGGTCACTGTTGTCGGTCTAGCCCAGTTGGTCACCGCTTCTGTTTTCTGGGGATCCACGCAAATCCCATCCGTCGATATCACGTGTCCCAGAAAACCAATACTGCTCAGCCAAAACTGACACTTGCTCAGCTTGGCGTACAACTGTTCTTGTCTCAGCTTCTCCAAGACCATCCGTAGATGTTCCTCATGTGCACGGGCACTCCTTGAGTATACCAAGATGTCATCGATGAACACAATCATGAACTTATCCAGGTAGGGTCGGAAGACCCAGTTCATCAAATCCATGAATGCTGCCGGAGCATTCGTCAAGCCAAAAGGCATAACAAGGAACTCATAGTGTCCGTAACGGGTTGGAAAAGCAGTTTTTGGAATATCCTCATCCGAAATCCTCAGTTGGTGATACCCAGACCGCAAATCAATTTTCGAGAAGCACTGAGCTCCCCGCAACTGGTCAAAAAGGTCATCGATCCTGGGTAGAGGATACTGGTTCCTCAGTGTCACCTTGTTGAGTTGTCAATAGTCAATACACAAACGGAGACTCCCCTCCTTCTTCTTTACGAACAACACCGGAGCTCCCCACGGTGAAGTACTCGGTCGGACATATCCCAAATCCACCAACTCCTGCAATTGAGTCTTGAGTTCTCGTAACTCGGCCGACGCCATCCGGTATGGTGCCTGGGATATAGGTCAGGTACCAGGGAGTAGTTTAATAGTAAACTCGATCTCCCGCGATGGCGGTAATCCAGGTAAGTCTTCCGGGAATACATCCGGAAACTCACATACCACCGGTATCTCGTCGATACCCGAAGTATCAACCTGTTCCGACACAACATGCGCCAGATAACCCTGGCATCCCTTCCGTAGAAGTTTGGTAGCAGTAAGTGACGAAATCACTTCAGGAGGCGAACCATCATGTTCCCCCTGAAAGATAACCTCCGGCAAACCCGGGCTCCGCAGAATCACTTGCTTGCTACAGCAGTCGATGAGCGATCTATGCTCCGATAGCCAATCCATCTCTAGGATTATATCGAAATCGTGGATATCCAGAATAATTAAGTCTGCTGGTAAATCCACATCCTCAATTCTTACCGGGCACCTCCGAATCACCTGATTCACAAGGTACACGATGCCCATCGGGGTGCCAACACCCATTTCGCAATCTAAGGCTGATAACACACAATCAAGCATACTAGCACAACTCTTCGAAATAAAAGAATGTGTAGCCACCGCATCCATCAATACACGTACAAGAAGGTTTAAGATATGTAGTGTACCTGTAACCACGCTTGGGGCAGTCCTCGCCTGCTGCTGGGTCATTGCAAACACTTAGGCCCTCGGCCCTCCGTTCCGTCCGCGCCCGCGCGCGCCACGCCCAGCACCACGGTCACCTCCCTGACCGCGACCTCCATTAGTGTGGGAAGCCGTGCTCTGCACCACACTAGAGCCCCCAGCGTCGTTGTTCTTGGACAACTGCGGGCAATCACAGGCATAGTCGCCCTCTTCTCCGCAAGCAAAACAGGTAACTGGCCTCGGCCTGTCCGAATGTCCATCAGAAGCACCGCTCCATGATGAGCGCTGCCCAGAGTTGTATCCAGATCCTCTGCCCTGAGAGCCTCCACGTCGACCTGACCAGCCACGACCCTTGAAGGATGAGGGTGCTCCCCTGTAGCCCCCTCCCTTGTTATTCTTCTGGCCCTATAGCCCACGATGTGGGCGATCCTGACGTCGCCCCTCACCCGAAGGCTGTCGTGTCCGGTGTGTCGCCAGACTGGCCTCGACACGCACCGCAGCGTCGACCATATCTCTCAGAGAAACATGAGTACCAGCAGCCACACTGGCCCGGATCTCCCCTCGGAGTCCAAGCTCAAACCTTTGGCATTTATCCTCCTCCGTGCTCACGAATGATGCAGCGAACCGGGATATTTTTCCGAAAGTTTGCTCGTAGTCTGCAACGGACATATCACCCTGCTCCAGCCGCAGGAACTCAGCCTCCCGTGCCGCGCGGAACGACTGCGGGTAGTAGTGGTCCAGAAATCGGGAACGAAAAACTTCCCAAGTAGTGGTATGGACAGACCATCCAGACATTTCGAGTCCGTGCGACCACTAGTAGGCTCCTCCTTCCAGTAAGAAGGCCGCCAAGGTCACTCGTTCGCTCGGAGGGCAGTGCATCACCGAGAAGATCCTCTCCCACTTGGTGATCCAATCATGAGAATCCTCGGGGTTTGATCCCCCGCAGAAAGGAGTGGCTCCCAAACATGCATGCATCATCATTTAAAACCATAAATCATATGACATGAATCATAAGGCATGTAATAAAACCATAAGTATAATTTTAGCCATTGCACTATACACTCCAATCTGACATCCCTGATGTCTGACGTCCCTGACGTCCAATAAGGTCACAATCACAAGGCTACGCGTGCCACTCGGGTCTCAATTCCGAGTTCAATCCCCGAACCCCGTTCGGGTACAGCATCCCCGATGCTTAGCGTCATAGACGCTGGACGCTCTAGTCGTCCGTGACCTCTCTGGGGTACCTCATCCGGAGGAGACAGTATCATATGGATGAATCTATATAGTGCAGTACCAAATACATTTTATTGATATCCACATGCAAAGCATATATTTACATAGATAAAATCCGAACCAATCATTAAGTTTCATCAGACGGGTCTCAAGCCCAAATACCGTGAAACGTGCCATAACCATAATTTACATATCATCAAAACCATTATTTGTTTTTAGCATGTGAATATGTATAATAAACCAGAAAACATTTATGCACGCAAGGGTTTAAGAAAACGGCCCACTCACAGTACAATCCTGCTGAAAACCGAACGTATACCCTCGTTCTAGTATAATTATACAATCCCTGTCATATCCAAAGTATACGTAAGGGTCAATACAAACTCCTAACATTTAACCATGAAACCCTAGACCGAAACCGGTCCGAAAAAGCAACCCGGACACACTTCCCAAGGTAATAAACCTCATTTTGACCAACTTAATGATCTCCGATCGACCCGAAACCACCGCCATTGGGTCCGGATCGTCGAAACCTAAAGAATGGTGGTGGTCCCACCAAAAGTACTGTTCACACGCGCCCCCACGCGCCTGTCAACGTGTCGGTCAACGCAGGAACAGTCCCTGCTGACGTCATCGCTGACGTCATCTGACAGCTGTCAGGTCTGACATGTCAGACTCTGACAGGTGCCACTTGTCAACACCTGATTGGTCCACCTCACTGATCTGTCAGGCCACGTGTCAGATCTGACATGTGCCACGTGTCAGCACGGCACTGGTCCACGTCACTGACATGTTAGTGACACGTGGTAGTCCCTGACTGGGCCACGTCACTGACATGTCAGTGCTGACTGTGCACTGACATGTGACACGTGTTGGCTCACGGTTGGTCCATGTCACCTGACAGTCTGACAGGGTGCCACGTCATCACCTCTGTCCTCAGACGGGTTGACCCGTATTTCTGCAACTCGGGTCGATCAGACCCGCGATCATGACCCGGTCACCATTCCTTCAATACTCAACCGTTTTAGTCCTAGTTTGTTCCTAGATGCTCGTCTAAATCCCATAAAGGGTTCTATGGACTCAAAATCGAAAAACATAGACAGGATCGAGGGCTTACCTCGATGAACAGGGCTGGTTCTCCCGTTGCCGTTTGTCCTCCGTTTAGGCTATCTCCGGTCACGAACTCGAGCCCAAAATGTTCCTAACAGTCCCTAGAGTTGATTAGGGTAAATAAAAACCAAAACCAAATGTTGGAATTCAAGTTACCAATTCCTGAGTTTTTGAAACCGTTTCGGGTTAAAACCGCTCACCTCGCCGCCGCCTGCCACCATTCACCGCCTTGCCTCAGCCCTCACCAGCTCAGTCCAGCCAGGCCTGAAGTAAAGGGTCAGGTGCACGCAGGTGTGATGATCGAAATGGCAGCATGTGGGTGTCGGGTATGGAAATATATAGAAATGGAGGGAAATGATGGACGGCCCAGATTGAATCTCAGAAATGTGATCAAGGGCTGAGATGAAATCTGAGGGTTTTAAGATGAAGGGCTAAGATCAAAAGTGGTTTTTAATTTTATTTAAATGCTTAGTGGAGGTTGATCCAATCCAGCCAATGGGTGAGTGACACTTGTCACTCACCAGGTGTCCTCCAATCAGAAATTTCAGAATAAAATATTCGACACGAAAACCGAGACACGAACCTCCCGATTTCACGTTTCTGACCATAACTTCCTCGTACGAAGACGGATTTCGGCGTGCTGCCTGTCTACGGACTCAGGACGTCGAGACCTACCTAACGGTCCTTGAGTCGCGTGAAAATTAGTTGTCAAATGAAAAGTCAACATTTTCGCCCCTAACGTCCAAATTACGGTAATGCCCCTGAACTTCCGATAGTCGTAACTTTTTCCCTGATCGTCCGAATTGGACGTGCCACCTCTCTATGAACTCGTGACATCCCGAACTACGTCACGGTCATAGGTCAAAGTCCATTTAACCCACCAATCAAAAAGTCAACAATTTGGCCACACCAATCACAAGGGTAAAAGCGTCAATGCACACATTAAATTACAATATTAAAATCCTCGAATTTCCGGGGTGTTACAGAGATGCAGGCCGAGTAGGTGGTAGGTGGGCTGGCGCAGCGTGCTACAGTGTGCAGTTGGTGAGCAAGCAGGCGCACGGGCTGAACTGGGCTTCCGTTTTGGGCTATTGGGTGCGAGCGGGCTGAGCTGGAGACACGTGGGCTGTGGGCTGTTTTCTAGACTAACGCATGAGATGGCTGGGCTCGTTCATTTTGGTTTATTAATTTGGGCTAGGACTGCAAGGCTGAACAAATTGGGCTCACGGACTGGGCTAATCCAACTTGCATTTGGGCTGCAAAAGAATGAAAATTAATTAATAATTGATATATAAAATTCAATTGAATTTCGTCCATAAATTCTTCGTTATAATTCCGATCGGGACGATTCTTTCGCCAAAACGCTCCAAATTACAAGCTTTATTTATTTAAACAAAAATATCACAAAATAAATTATTTTATCTAATTATTTATTATTTTAATACTAAAAGCTAAGTATAAGGGTATAAAATAATATAAAATAATGCTTATTTGATGACCTATCAAGATGACAACCTTTGCCAAAGACTAATAAAAAAGGGGACATACCTAAAGGTGTCTTGAAAGCCGTCCTATAAGCCCAAAGTGCATCGTTCAACCTTAAGGACCAATCCTTGCTGCTAGGATGAACTGTATTTTCAAGTATCGCTTTGATCTCCTTATTAAACACTTCGCCTTGGCCACTTGTTTGAGGATGGTAGGGGGTGGATACTCTGTGATTTACACCATACTTCCTCATCAAAACCTTAAAAGAACGATTGCAAAAGTGGGAGCCTCCATCTCTTATGATGGCCCTTGGTGCACCAAACCTAGCTAGAATATGGTTTTGAATGAAACTCACGACAATCTTAGAGTCATTAGTTTTAGTGGCAAGTGCCTCAACCCATTTAGATCCATAATACACAGCAAGCAATATGTAAATATTACCAAAATAATTAGGGAAAGGCCCCATGAAATCAATGCCCCAAATATCAAAGATCTCAACAACTAAAATTGGGTTCAAAGACATTTGATTCGTAGGACCTATGTTACCTTGCCTTTGGCATCTATCACATGTGATCATGAATTCATGAGCATCCTTGAAGACTGTGGGCCAATAGAAACCACTTTGAAGGACTTAATACATTGTTTTCTTGGCCCCAAAGTGACCTCCACACGCAAAAGAAAGACAAAATTCAAGGATAGAACGTACCTCACAATCGGGAATGCATCGTCGAATGATTTGATATGGGCAATGTTCCCATAGGTAGGGCTCGTCCCAAATGCACTACATAGATTGCTTAGTAAGATTATTCCTTTGGTGCCTGTTCAAAAATGAAGGGAATTTCTTGATTACAATAAAGTTAATCAACTCAGCGTACCATGCATCGATTGCATCAATGCTGAAAAATTGTTCGTTGGGGAATGTCTCGTGTAAGGGCAAGTGATCCTCTTCTTCATTCGAGCCATGGATGAGATGACTCGTATCATCAGCAACTACATTCTCACTCCCTTCTTGTCCCAAATTTCCAAGTCAAACTCTTGAAAGAGAAGCATCCATCGCAACAATCTAGGCTTTGCATCCTTTTTGCTCAACAAATATTTCAACGTTGCGTGATCGGTGTAAGCTATGACCTTTATTTGAATCAAGTAACTCCGAAATTTTTCCAGGGAAAAGGTGATAGAAAGAAGCTTTTCAGTTGTAGAATAGTTCAATTGGGCATCATTAAGGGTTCAGCTTACATAGTATATGACATGAGGAAGTTTATCGTGTCGCTGTCCCACAACAGCATCTACCGCTAAATCCGAAGCCTTGCACATAAGTTCGAATGGAAGGTCCCAATTTGGGGGAATAATCATAGGGAGCCCGTGAGCTTCTCCTTTAAAATGTCAAAAGTCTCCCTACATTCTCTAACAGGACCCATCCCAATCCCCCCGGGATTAGTGCGGGATGACCCTGCTCCCATCTGACACGAAGTGTCAGACAAGGGATATTTCTGACCTTTGCCCTCCCGGGCCATCAGAGTACGCCATGATCCGGAGGAGGTATGTGATATCTCGGTCTCTGCTACAGTCTACATTCGATGTCAACCTGAAGGGTATTAAAAACAGAAAGACTGTGAGTGGACATAACAAAGAGTTTATAAAACAAATTTCATAAAAAACCTTTATACCCTCCACTAAAAAGCATGCATGCATAGTAAAACCATTTATCCAATCACATATGTTAAAACATCCATAATTAGGGTCTCAGCCCCAAATTCTGTAAATACAAGTCACCCGGGCTCCTGCCCAAAACCATTTACAGAAAACCATAGTATAGTAAACATATGTGGGATCTCAGCCCAAATCCATTTATCATTATAAACACAATTTCCCAAACCAATTGAAATCATGTTTATCCATTATATTCATATCCGGAACCTGTCACGGTAAAATAGAGCTACACGTGTGCTAACCGGGGTCTCAAACCCAAGCCTCTTCAGGGTCCACCCAGGTCAATGTCGGTAGATCAATGACCCTCCTTGGAGGTAACGAACCATGCCCATCCTGAGAGTAAGGAACCCAACTGGGGGGCGACTCCACTCAGTCAGTGCTCCGTGACTACTCCGGGGTCCACCCAGGCCAACGACCCTCCCCGGAGGAGACAATCATATATAAATGATTGAATATGAAAAACCTTTTGAAATCATTCCTTTAAACCTTTCCAGGATTCATGCCCGGTGCCCATAAGCCGTCATGACCCGTAAATTCATTTCAAGGGTTCATGCCGGTTCCCACAAACCGTCATGACCCGTAAAAACCATTTGAAACACATAGATGGGCCCTAGGCCCGAATCCACATACAAATTGGACCTCAAGTCCGATTCGTAAACCAACTGGGCCTCGTGCTCGATTTCGTAAATTAAATGGGTTTCGTACCCGAGATTACCTTTTCAAATCCAAAACCATTTCATTAAACTATTTCCAAAACCATAAGAATGGAAAATCAGAGTAAAACCGGGAAACCTCGATTTACGTGCAAGCACGTAAATTGCCTCGTAAAGCGTGAAATCATATAATTCACAATCACCCAAATCAACATCATCAAATCACATTCATAAGCCATATAAAACATTTATGCATGCATCACAGTTTAGAAATCAAAGTCCACTCACATACCGTCCAAGCTGCCGCCTCGATTTGCATGCCATAGGCTCTCCCGAGCTAATCGCTATCACCAGGACTCCCAAACCTGTCCAACATTTAATAGAAGGTTACTAACTACGTAATTAACCTCCCATTAAAGCCCCGTAATTTTCCCGAACTTTTAACTATTTTTAAACCGACCCTAAACCTCCAGACAGCCCGAAACCTATCGAAACGATGTCCAATTGACGCGAGACCAGTCCCAAAATCTTCGTTACATTGAATAGAAGATTTCATATGTTGAATACTTCCCCAAATTATGGCCCACGCGCCCCAAGAAGGTCGAAAATACTGTTCAACGTCTCCTACCTCCAGCAGTTACTGTGCTGAACCGGTTCACTGTTCATGGCACTGTTCCGAACTGGCGTGAATGGTTCAGTGGTTTTCTCCCTCTATTTTGGTTCGATTTCAACCCTAATTAATCCTATAATTCCTATTTCTTCATTCCTTATCAATTTCTATCATTAAAACCACCTAAAACTACACAAAACCCATGGTTCAATTCTTGAACCATACGGTTCAAAGCTTCCAAAACTACACCATGGCTGTACAGCCGTCCAACCACCCTGGAAACCTTCTTATTAAGTCCCTAGCAACCTAACAATCACTTCCTAGGCACCCAAAAGCAACCATAATGCAAGAATTGAAAAATGGAAAGGATTGGGCCTTACCGAGCACCCTCTCGGGTTCGTGGCTCCACCGCCCACGGCGGCGCCGTCCTGGGCCGGCCACCACATCCACGGTCTTCCTCTCACTCTCTGGTCCTCCCATCTGGTCATAGGTTGAAGGTTGGATGGTTTTGGGTTGCCCCTAAACTTCCGAACGTCATAACTTCTTCCTCGAACGTCAGAATTAAACGTGCCACCTGTCTGTGAACTCGTGACGTCAGGAACTACGTCACGGTCATCAGTCAAAGTCCATTTGACAGCCCGAATGAAAAGTCAACGTTTTACCCACGCTGGGGCAAAATGGTCATTTTGCATCGTTCGTCCGATTTCGCCCAACTAATCACGGATTAGCCTCCCTAATCGTGATTAGTCACTAATCTAATCTAGGAATTCGGGACGGGTCGTTACAACCTTCCCTCCTTATTTAATTTCGTCTTCGAAATTTGAACCGACCTAATTCCAACTGTTCTTCCCTCCTTAATTTAGTTTCGTTCTCGAAACTCCAACTATCCTGATTCCACATCGACCTCGTGGAAAGTAGAATTGACCTCAAAACACGTGTACACTCGTACACCCACGAACCAGAACAGTACTCGTCTGCAACTAGACGTACCATTAACACTCTCGTTACATCGACTACCTTCGACCACGTCGAATAACAGTAGCCATACGGTCCGAATTGACACCACTTGTCAAATCTACCATTTCATTGACACAACAACTAGACGGTTCCTTTCTCAATTACCAATTTATCCTGACGTCTGCTCCCACTGGGAGTCACCAGATCTCACTCATCGATCCACAATGACATCTTCGAAAAACTGTCACCACTTGACAGTCTCCAGTCGGTACTACCACTATACACTCGTGGTTACACTAACCACAAGCTCACTCAACCTGAGTAAACACTTACCCACAAAGCATTTCACTCAATCTGTGTGTAACTAGACCCATCAGAATACCATGACCCACTGTACAGTATCCAATGTCCAGTTCACGACCTCCACTAATCCGATGGTATTGGAAATAAGCCGACAACCAACACGCTCACCAAAATACCTTTGGTATAACCTATATACCGTCACTAGGCACGACAAGTCTGCCTAGTATCGTACCTTGAACAACGTACAAGGTATGTACATCTACCCATCAATCACCCTACAACCACCTAGGTTGTAGCCAAACACGTTTCAATTTTGGAGTCCATCTGTCCAATCCAGTATTAGACAAATCGAAACTCCGACCCATTATCCATTTCCAGATCCGAATCCGAATCCGAAATTTCGTAAGAAATCCCGAATCCAAGCCCAGAAATCATATTCATAATCATGTCCAAATTCGAATCCGAAATCATCATTCCGTAGACTAGTATCAGGAATGACCATTCCAAACCCAAATCCATAAAAGAAAATCCACGGTCAAGCTCCAGAATCAAATCCGGAATCGTCACCCAGAATCCGATTCCAAAACCCAAATCCAGAAATCCTCTTTCAAGTTCCAAAATCAAATCCTGAATCGTCATCCAGAAATCTGATTCCAAAACCCAAAATATCGTTCACGTTCACGTCTACCGAGACGCATCAAAACCGAACCTATCGGTTACCCGTTTAAACAATTACCTCAATACCTTTGATTGACTTCATAGGGAAGCCAATCCCAATATCAACACATCTAGGCTGACCAAAATCCGACCACGTCGGAAAACTACTCACCTGAGTAATATACGATACGAGATTTACTTCGAAAAGAAGCTCAGTCCCAACATCCTCAACTCAACATCCAAGTAAGAGTGATATACTCTCCACCTATCTGGATCATCAAAATCACGATCCAGATCCATCACTACGTCAACCGACCATGAACGTCACGATCCTAATACACACTGCGATCCACACAGTTAACTACCATATTCCAACCCATAGGGTCTTACACCCCCAACTAATCTGCATACTGTCAGATCGTTCATCAACCAATTCCCACATCTAAACGGATCAGTCAACGACGAGACACGTCGAGACTGTGGGTTCTCATTGATTACCTCGTATCCATCCTTGTCATTCCACCGAGGAAAAACCAAGGATGATCGAATATAATGACACCAAAATCCATCCTATGTGAATGCAAAAAAAACTCGCTGCATTCACCACGCCATGTAATAACCATCATCTGCCACCAAGCAGAAAATGAGAAATCTCAGTCACCTAACTTCGATATACTCACTCCACCTGATGACCCAAGACAAATCCCGGGTTCACCAATCAATAGACGATCAGCGTACTGGTGACAACAAACATCACCTAACGTCATCTACCGTCGTCTACCACGGTAGAACCTGAGAAGTCACCCAAAATGACTTCGAAATCTCCATTACCAATGCGGAAAACCCGAATTCCTCGTGTCATCCCAATTGCAACCTCTCGCGATTACGGAGCTCCAACTATGTCGAAACCAACACCACGTGTCCCCGTTAGACTGGTTATGGACACCTACCCATTTACGACCGTTTATGTAGATACACTCATTTCGAGTGGAATCCGCGTAACTCAAGGTTAAACCTTGTATACTATTTATGAATGTGCCTAAACGGCATCCAACACTCGTATCTCGTACCACGAGTCTCAACTACTACTGGATCTAATCCAGTCCATCACTATGCGTGATCCATTCCCGAACCACAGATACCGAACATATGCTCATCTTGACCGAGTCATATCCCGATTCGTAACTCACCGTCATCACAATCACCGGCACCAGCACCAGTGCTAGTACCAGCACCAACGCACTATCACCTGCACTAGTATCAGCACACAGGAATCCACACTAGTAGCAGCACACTAACACCAGTATCAGTATCAGCACACAGGGTGCAAATCTGACAACCCTGGATCTCTGCTCATACCGAGCGACGACCTCGTACCTCTGCTCGAATATGAGAAACTCTGCCTCCCTCGTACCTAAAAACTCTGGGTACAGTCACCCTGACAACTCATACGAGAAAAGAAAACGTCCCCTGAACGTCCCCGTCTCATTCTACGATCGCACTCAGCCGTAACCGAGTCGAATCCAGAATCACTGTTCGTACATATACGTTACTCACGCACATCGTATCATCGCCACGACTGACAATCCCATCGTCACAATCGTCACGGTAACCTGAGTCTACTCGGCCTGATAAGACTCGACTACGTCCATCGATAGTAGCGTCTGCCACAACCTCGTGCAAACCTAACTACCAGGTACCTCGATATCCAGACTCCGCATCCAACGGAATCAACCGCCCGTATTTAATTATTCCGTATCCCACTCAGGGATTCCATCGACAAGTACCAACCCTGATAACTTGTCCAAACGAACTCTAACCAGTCGTAACTCGACTCAACCAATGTCGTCTACCAGGTCATCCATAACCTTAGTTGCACCAATAATCCATCACAACTATGGTAGTACGACAACCAACTAGGTCTAATCGATAAGTATAACCTCGACTGCAAAGTGCAGTCCCATCGCAAGCTAACATGACTAGACCGACTAACGAATCCAAATCCGAATAGTCACCCAAATCAAACCGCTCGTCAACTCACATTTCCGACCCATACACCCAAGGTAAGATTCCACGATCACACCTAGAGTTCCTCGGAACCCAACTGCAAAAAGCAGTAAAATCAACAATCTGACCGACCCCGCGGTCTTGACATTGTAAAGACGTCAATCCAATCCTATCGTCAATCCAACTAGGATTCCACGACATCGTGAAAGACGATCCCAACTAACTGCCTCACGATCCAAAACTCGAAAGTACGAATACGCTAATCCTTCCGTAGGGTCCCACACTGTCATCCACAACAGAACTATGGAAACCCCAGCATCCAGTGCCGAACCAAGACATTCCACGATACAGTCCTACTAACTATCGTACTGGCATCCCAACAATCAGGTTGACCACGAACTGTAGCCCCTTGAGATATCACATCCTTGACCTGCGTAAGGAGTAGTACGCAAAACACGCTCTGGAATTTAGAGTAACACGAGCAACCATGCTCTGATACCACGCTGACAGGACCCATCCCAATCCCCCCGGGATTAGTGCGGGATGACCCTACTCCCGTCTGACACGAAGTGTCAGACAAGGGATATTTCTGACCCTTGTCCTCCGGGGCCATCAGAGTACGCCAGGATCAGGAGGAGGTATGTGATATCTCGGTCTCTGCTACAGTCTACATCCGATGTCAACCTGAAGGGTATTAAAAACAGAAAGACTGTGAGTGGACAAAACAAAGAGTTTATAAAAAAAATTCATAAAAGACCTTTATACCCTCCACTAAAAAGCATGCATGCATAGTAAAACCATTTATCCAATCATATATGTTAAAACATCCATAATTAGGGGCTCAGCCCCAAATTCTGTAAATACAAGTCACCCGGGCTCCTGCCCAAAACCATTTATAGAAAACCATAGTATAGTAAACATACGTGGTTTCTCAGCCCAAATCCATTTATCATTATAAACACAATTTCCCAAACCAATTGAAATCATGTTTATCCATTACATTCATATCCAGAACCTGTCACGGTAAAATAGAGCTACATGTGTGCTAACCGGGGTCTCAAACCCTAGTCTCTCCAGGGTCCACCCAGGTCAATGTCCGTAGATCAATGACCCTCCCTGGAGGTAACGAACCATGCCCATCCTGAGAGTAAGGAACCCAACTGGGGGGCGACTCCACTCAGTCAGTGCTTCGTGACTACTCCAGGGTCCGCCCAGGCCAAAGACCCTCCCCGGAGGGGACAATCATATATAAAGGATGGAATATGAAAAACCTTTTGAAATCATTCCTTTAAATCTTTCAAGGATTCATGCCCGGCCCCCATAAGCCTTCATGAACCATAAAATCGTTTTCAAGGGTTCATGCCGGTTCCCATAAACGATCATGAACCGTAAATCCATTTCAAGGGTTCATGCCGGTTCCCATAAACCTTCATGACCCGTAAAAACCATTTGTAACACATAGATGGGCCCTAGGCCCGAATCCACATACAAACTGGACCTCAAGTCCGATTCGTAAACCAACTGGGTCTCGTGCCCGATTTAGTAAACCAAATGGGTTTCGAACCCGAGATTACCTTTTCAAATCCAAAACCATTTCATTAAACTATTTCCAAAACCATAAGAATGGAAAATCAGAGTAAAACTGGAAACCTCGATTTACGTGCAAGCACGTAAATTGCCTCGTAAAGCGTGAAATCATATAATTAAAAATCACCCAAATCAACATCATCTAATCACATTCATAAGCCATATAAAACATTTATGCATGCATCACAGTTTAGAAATCAAAGTCCACTCATAAACCGTCCGAGCTGCCGCCTCGATTTGCGTGCCATAGGCTCTCCCGAGCAAATCGCTATCACCGGGACTCCGAAACCTGTCCAAATTTTAATAGAAGGTTACTAACTACTTAATTAACCTTCCATTAAAGCCCCGTAATTTTCCCAAACTTTTAACTATTTTTAAACCGACCCTAAACCTTCGGACAGCCTGAAACCTATCGAAACGATGTCCGATTGACGCGAGAGCAGTCCCAAAATCTTCGTTATATCGAATAGAAGATTTCATATGTTGAATACTTCCCCAAGTTATGGCCCACGCGTCCTCACGCGCCCCAATAAGGCCTAAAACAATGTTCATCGTCTCCTACCTCCAGCAGTTACTGTGCTGAACCGGTTCACTGTTCACGGCACTGTTCCGAACCAGAGTGAATGGTTCAGTTGTTTTCTCCCTCTATTTTGGTCCGATTTCAACCCTAATTAATCCTATAATTCCTATTTCTTCATTCCCTATCAATTTCTATCATTAAAACCACCTAAAACTACACAAAACCCATGGTTCAATTCTTGAACAATACGGTTCAAAGCTTCCAAAACTGCACCATGGCTGTACAGCCGTCCAACCACCCTGAAAACCTTCTTATTAAGTCCCTAGAAACCTAACAATCACTTCCTAGGCACCCAAAAGCAACCATAATGCAAGAATTGAAAAATGGAAAGGATTGGGCCTTACCGAGCACCCTCTCGGGTTCGTGGCTCCACCGCCCACGGCGGCGCCGTCTTGGGCCGACCACCACATCCACGGTCTTCCTCTCACTCTCTGGTCCTCCCAACTGGTCATGGGTTGAAGGTTGGATGGGTTTGGGTTGCACAAAGATGGAGAGAAATGATGAGATCGGGTGGTTTAAGTTTGTGTTTGAAATGAAGAAAATAAAATGGATGGTCGATGCATGAATATGTGTAGGAATGTCCAGTGGATGGGTGACACTTGTCACTCATCCATTGGGCCTCCATTAATTATTTGGACTCCACTAAAGTCCAAAAGTTAACTTATTTCGTAATTCGTGCAATAGTGCACTTAAACATCCGTGAACCGTAACTTCGTCGTCGAACGTCCAAATTCGACGTGCTGCCTATCTATGGATTCGTATCATCACGATATACATAACGGTCCTCGGCCCTCGGCCATCGGACCTCTCGGTCAAAAAGTCAACATTTGACCCCTTTTAACCAAAATTACCAAAATGTCCCTAAACTTCCGAACGTCATAACTTCTTTCTCGAACGTCAGAATTAAACGTGCCACCTGTCTGTGAACTCGGGACGTCACGAACTACGTCACGGTCATCGGTCAAAGTCCATTTGACAGCCCGAACGAAAAGTCAACGTTTTACCCACGCTTGGAGCAAAATGGTCATTTTGCATCGTTCGTCCTATTTCGCCCAACTAATCACAGATTAGCCTCCCTAATCGTGATTAGTCACTAATCTTATCTAAGAATTCGGGACGGGTCACTACATTCTCTATCAAAGTTAAACACAGCATCCTTAGCAAGCAAAGCACACATAGACCGAGGTACCTTGCTGAAATCTTTAATGAACCTCCTGTAAAATCCAGCGTGTCCCAAGAAAGATCTAACCTCTTTGACCATGGTTGGGTATGTTAATCTCTCAAAAACATCCAACTTAGCCTTTTCCACCTCAATACCCTTGCTAGAAATCACGTGGCCCAAGATAATACCTTGTTGAACCATGAAGTGACATTTTTCCCAATTCAGCACTAGGTTGCTTTCTTCGCAGCGTTCAAGTACCCGGGAAAGATTAATCAAACACAACTCAAATGAATTCCCAAACACAGAGAAATCATCCATAAATACCTCAATAATATCCTCAACCATATCCGATAAGATACTCATCATACACCTTTGAAAAGTGGTTGGTGCTTTGCATAGACTAAAGGGCTTGCGCTGGTAAGCGAATATTCCATAGGGGCAAGTGATTGTCGTTTTCTCTTGATCTTCCAGGGTAATTGGAATCTGATTATACCAAGAATATCCATCTAGGAAACAATAATGAGAATTCCCTGCCAAACTTTCCAACATTTGATCAATAAAATGCAAGGGAAAGTGATCCTTACGAGTGGTGGTGTTGAGCCTTCAGTAATCAATGCATACTCTCCAACCCGTGTGTATCCTTTGGGGTACAAGCTCATCCTTTTCATTCTTAACCACAGTGATTCCACTATTTTTAGGCACTACTTGCACTGGACTTACCCACTTAGAATCACTTATAGGATAGATGATTCCCACATCCAAAAGTTTCAGCACCTCGTTTTTGACAACTTCCTTCATTGGTGGGTTCAACCTTCTTTGTGCCTCTCGGGAGGGCTTCGAATTTTCTTCAAGGAGAATCCTATGCATGCACTTGGCTGGAATAATTCCCTTAATGTCAGCAATAGTGCACCCAATGACCTTTTGATTGGTGCGAAGGACGTGACAAAGGAAGTCTTCCTCGGATGGAGTAAGGTTCGCGGTAATGATGACCGGGAGAGTTTGGTTGCTGCTTAAGTAAGCATACTTGAGATGTTCCGGAAGGGGTTTACGCTCAAGGACAGGGGGAGATATGTGAGAGGGCAAGGTCTTTGTGGTGGTGAGGGGCAAGGCTTCATAGCGGGCCTTAGACAAGTGCATGGGAGGCATGACGTTAAGGTATAACAATTCGGCCATAGTGTTAGGGTCCATGGTGGTTTCGAGTTTAGGGAAGGTGAGGGCTTTTTCTAGGTCATCTTCCACACATGATAGCTTAAGATTCTCATTAAGAAGCATATCCATAGTATTCAAAGGGAAATCAACAATAGGTTCTGGTGGATAATTGCATGGTATCATGTATAGAGAAAGTACGAAGCCTGTCTAAAACCCGAATAGACACCTGTCAATTCTTCACATCAATGAGGCATTCAGCTGTGGCCTACAAAGGACGTCCAAATATCAATGGGGGCTACCCATTCTTGTCGACTCTATCCATTTTCAAGATTTAGAAATCAGCGGGGATATACGTATCACCAATCTGAACCACAACATCCTTCAGCACACCTACAAGGTTAGAAACCGACGCATTAGCCAATCAAACACAAATATGAGTAGGTTTAAGATCTCCTAAGTTCAAAGACTTATAAATATGGAAAGGCATAATGTCAAT
The DNA here is from genome assembly GCA_032719365.1 of Prinsepia uniflora. Lineage (NCBI taxonomy): Eukaryota > Viridiplantae > Streptophyta > Magnoliopsida > Rosales > Rosaceae > Prinsepia > Prinsepia uniflora. The sequence goes on along the minus strand of CM064868.1, from coordinate 56,221,748 downwards.
TGAAGCTCCCGTATCACATAGACAATGTTCAAAATGTTTAGATTGAATGACACAAGGAAGTGAAGGGGCCCCGGGATCATTGACTTTCGGGGGCATGGAAACAAGGGCTGCCTTGCAATCTTGGGGCAGGTCCACGAAATTTGGGGCTTCAAATTCTCTTTTTCCATCAAATAAATCCTTGATAAGCTTGGCAAATATAGGCATGTGATCCAGGATTTTGGAAAAAGGAAGTGTGATTTGAAGTTTCTGCAGCATCTTGATGATCTCGTCCTCGCATGCTTACTTGTTTTTTTTTTTGATTTTGAAACCTACGAGGGAATGGATATGAGACATTATTAGATAACTCAAAAGACACCTTCTTAGACATTTTATTGGAATTAGAAGGAGTTTTAGGGTTAGAAAGTCCAACATGTTGCTGGGTACTACAGGGATAGCCAAAATGGACGCATCATGTTCCAATGCTTTGTCCTTCGAGTTCAAGGGCTGTTGTTGGGTGCTTGGGCCTTGGGTTCTAGGGACCTTAACCTATGGTTCTTCATCTTGAAAGTGAGCTTGAGGTGGTGCCACGTGGGTGGGCTCATCGGAGGCCAAAAAGGGGGCAGATTGCATGTCATAGGGTGCTGGAATTTCCTGATGGTTCCAGCACTGAGCACTCGGGTACCTTGCTGGATTTTGAGTGTATGGCTGTGATTTCTGGACTGCAGGGACCTGGGGTCTGGAAGTATGATTTCTTGGGGTGTACTCTGGGCTATGAATTTCAGTGCCACTCCGGAGGGTGATGGAATTCGCTGTTGTTCCATGGGGACTCTTTGGTTGAGTTGATTGAAAATCTATCCAATTTGCCTCTCCAAGTTGGTAATGGCATGTTTAGTCTCATTCATGAAGGAATTGGTTGCTGCTTGGTGAGTTCAAGATTCATTCATAAAGGCATTAGTGTGTTGTGCCATAGTTGCAAGTGCATTCCCCCATGACTTACCGGTTGAACCTTGAGTTGAGGATGTACCTTGGGGCTGCATAGAAGGGGCGACAACATGAGGTTGCTGGAATCCAGGGGGTGGAAAGGGGTTAGCCATAGATTGGTTGTTGTTACACCTGAAATTCGGATGGTTCTTCCATCCCGAATTGTAAGAGTTTGAAAAAGGATCATTCCGGGGCCTTAAAGTATTATACTCGCCAATATAGTTGGCTTCCCCCACTTGTGTGCCCTGATCCGAAGAGTGTCCTTGGACTAAACACACCTCATAAACCAGGGTATTCTTAACCTTATCCCTTCACAATTGCTTTACCAAAGCCATGAGTTCAGCAATGGATCCATCTTTGTCCCTAGTATTGGCCATGGACCTAGATGAGTGGCCTCGGTAACTAAACTGTTTCTCTCTTTGAGCTATCTTCTCAAATGAAATTCAAGCCTCGGTTGCTGTGCCATCTAAGATACCTTGAGGTAGGGAATTCACCATAGTATGATCCCCATAACTAAGACCTCCATAAAACCACATCATGAGGTGATGATCCTCAATGTTGTGATGGGGACAAGCACGAAGCATCTCATTTAACCTTTCCCAATACTCATAAAAGGCTTCATCTTGGAGCTGTCTAGGGTTCATAATCTTAGCCTTAAACTCATTAGTCTTCTCAATAGGGTAGTATTGGGTGAGGAATAAAGTAGACAATTCTGCCCATGTATGAATAGAGGCGGGTGTAAGTGAATGAAACCAAGTTTTAGCCCTATCCTTAAGTGAAAAGTTAAACAACCTCAACCTAATTTCATTCTCAGTCATCCCATTGATACAAAAAGTAGAACAAACCTCGAGAAAGTCCTTGATATGAAGTTGAGGGTCTGCTCCAAAGAGTCCATCAAACGTAGGTAACATGTGAATGGTCTCAGACTTAAGCTCAAAGTTCTCAACGGTGCTTGCGGGAAAGACAATGGGGAAGAGATCTTCAGGCACATGAGGGTTGCAAACTCCCGAAGGAGCCTAGGGGCAGGAGGAGGGACAAGAGCACGATCTTGTGGGATGTCTATGTAAGGACCCACCCCCAATCCCCCTGGATTAAGGGCTATATCCTGCTCCCGTCTAACTTACGCATGACACGAAGGCTAAACCGACGTCTAACCTCCGTGTGACACGTAAGTCGGACCAGGGATTTTCCAACACACCATTCCAAACATCCGGACTGTGGTTTGCATGTGTGATGTCTCCGTCTCTCTTGACCAACAACCCGCCTCTCAACAATCTGGAGGGTATCGAAAACACAAAAGACTGTGAGTGAACAAAAATAAAGTATAAGTTTATAAAACAGTTTATAGAAAAGTACTTTTTTACCCTCCACGCAAAAACCAATGCATGCATATCAAGTCATGTCATGAAACCATCTCATATTCAAACCATTAAGGAAAACTATTATTGAAAACCGAATCAAATCTGTTAGTCAAATCTAGGCCTTCGCTTCAAATCACAAATCGATCTCAAAGTACGGGAACTCAGTCCCAAAACTCATCAAATCCAATTCATCCGGGCCACTGCCCAAAACATTTGAAAACTAGTGAAAAACAGCAATCATGCGAGTTTGCTAGATCTCAAGTGCGCCCGAGTCTTTAAACTCAAAACCATGCGCAATATCAAGCCTTCCCGGGATATCAACGAGTCTTTAAACTCAAAACACAATCACAGGCATCGGGGGGTATCATAATCACCGAGTCTTTAAACTCAAAACATATACCGAGTCTTTAAACTCAAAACATATACCGAGTCTTTAAACTCAAAACATATCAATCTAGGGCCCTTCCCCCCGTCAATCAATCCAAGTCTTTAAACTCAAAACCAGATCCAACGGTTTTTCTTTTCTTTTCTAGGTCTTTAAATCCAAAACCATTTTTCAATCAACAGTGAAAACCATAGAAAATCCTTATCTGAATTCGCAACAATGATTCCGTAAGCCGGCATCCGGAACCATCATCCCGAATCCAAATCCATATTTCCTTTTCAAAACCAAAGCTGAAACATCATTTCCGAAATCTAGTTCCAAAACCAAAATCTCATTTCCAAAATCACATGAACAGGGCTCCAAACCCGAAATCACTTTTCTGAAATCCATTTTAAAACTTTGAAATCAAATCATATTTCAAATCTAAAAATCAAATTCCTCAAAACCAGAATCAAATCACAATAGAAATTGAAATCTTGTAAAACGCGCAATTCCGTAAATTTCCCAAAAACCGTGCAAAACTGTAATCCATCAAGATCATAAATCAAAATCATAGAATCACGTATGAAAACATATATGCATGCATCAAGAGTTATAAAGCAAAGTCCACGCACAGACCATTATGTCGCTGCCTCGATACGTGTGCACCTACGCCGTTCCCAGCAAATGCACTATCACCGGCTTTCCCGAACCTGTCCAAATCCCATAAATAGGTCACTAACTACTTCATTAAGCTTATAATAAAGCCCCGTAATTTTCTTGAATTTTTAACTATTTTTAACCAAGGCCTAAAACCTTCGGACATCCCAAAACTTATCGAGACGATGTCCGATCGACTCGAAACCAGTGCCAAAATGTTCGTTACATTGAATACTTTAAAAGTCGTGTTGGAAGATTCCCCAAACTACCCTTCACGCGCCCCCATGTGTGGCTAGAACTTCCTTCGCGTGAAACCCACGCGCGTGAACAGTGTCACCATCAACCTCTAGTCAACCCGGTTCATATCGGGTCAGACCGATCTCTGCAACTCGAACCGGCGTGGCCGATTTTCATCCAATTTCAACCCATTTTTAATCCTAATTAGTCCATTAGTTTCGTTCTATCATCCCTTACCTATTCTCATAATCAAAACAAGAAAGTCCAAGCTAGAGACTACCTCCCAAATCGAAGGAGAAACCGCCCTCGGTTCGTCGTCCAGTTTCCCGGATTCTGGCCACCTCCTTCACTGGTTTCAATCTCAATCCATCCCTAGAACCTCTAGAAACAAATCCAAAATACTTAAATCGAGAATCGGGCACTAAAACAATAGTTACCATTTTTAAATCACACTCCTTACCTTGTCAACTTCGCGGCTACTGCCCACGGCGAGCCTTAATTCTCAGCCCAATCAACTCCTAGACATCCCAGAAGCGTCATCCAATTGGTTAGAAAGGCTAATACGTGCTTGAATGAAGACCCACTGCCAACATCCAAAACAGGGCACATTGCTTGCCTCTCACCGTCTACCACCATGCACGACGGTACATGATAGCAGCACCACCTCACTCCTCAACCTCTGTTCTCCCATTTTCATTCCCATATCGTAGCCATTTGAGGATTCTTTAAGGGGTTTTGGATTCTCACAAACACTCTGTCTCTGTTTTCCCAGTTCTTAAACCGTTAAACCCATTTAAATCGAACACTTGAGACGGTGAGCAAGGTTCTACAACCATCCAGACCCAGGCAGGTGTCCAAATGACCAAACATCTAGACTTCTCAGAGCGCGCAGACTCGACTGTGGTTCGCATGTGTGATGTCTCCGTCTCTCTTGACCAACAGCCCGCCTCGCAACAACTTGGAGGGTATCGAAAACACAAAAGACTGTGAGTGGACAAAAATAAAATATAAGTTTATAAAACAGTTTATATAAAAGTACTTTTTTACCCTCCACGCAAAAACCAATGCATGCATATCAAGTCATGTCATGAAACCATCTCATATTCAAACCATTAAGGAAAACTATTATTGAACACCAAATCAAATCCGTTAGTCAAATCTAGGCCTCCGTTTCAAATCAAAAATCGATCTCAAAGTACGGGAACTCAGTCCCAAAACTCATCAAATCCAATTCATCCGGGCCACTGCCCAAAACATTTGAAAACCAGTGAAAAACCAATGAAAAACATCAATCATGCGAGTTTGCTGGATCTCAAGTGCGTCCGAGTCTTTAAACTCAAAACCATGCGCAATATCAGGCCTTCTTGGGATATCAACGAGTCTTTAAACTCAAAACACAATCACAGGACTCGGGGGGTATCCTAATCACCGAGTCTTTAAACTCAAAACATATACCGAGTCTTTAAACTCAAAACATATCAATCCAGGGCCGTCCCTGTCAGGACCCGACCTTCCTCGGTTAGGACTCGACTCATCTAACACTATATTGTCCGCTTTGGGCCTCGCCCTCACGGTTTTGTTTTCGGGAGCTCATGGTGCAACTTCCTAGAGGGTCACCCATCATGGAATTGCATCAACCTCAACTCGCTTAATTTTGGGGTTCCAATCCCCCTAAAGCCACTTGATCTCCCAAAAGGCCTAGTGCTAGATAGGTGTGTGCCTACACCTTTAAGGCACACCACCATCCTCTCCCAGACCATTCCTCCTCGCAGGAATGTGGGATTGTTCACCGTTCCCTCCAGGACACGGGTCTTACAATCCACCCCTCTTAGGGCCCAGCCTCCTCGCTGGCACACTTCCCGGTTGGGGTGTGGCTCTGATACCAAATTGTCAGGACCTGACCCTCCTCGGTCAGGACCCGATTCATCTAGCACCATATTGTCCGCTTTGGGCCTCGCCCTCACGGTTTTGTTTTCGGGAGCTCATGGTGCAACTTCCCAGGGGGTCACCCATCATGGAATTGCACCAGCCTCAACTCGCTTAACTTTGGGGGTTCCAATCCCCCCCAAAGTCACTTGAGCTCCCAAAAAGCCTAGTGCTAGATAGGTGTGTGCCTACACCTTTAAGGCACACCACCATCCTCTCCTAGACCATTCCCCCTTGCAGGAATGTGGGATTGTTCACCGTTCCCTGCAGGACACGGGTCTTACAGGTAGGCCACAAGTATTTTATACATGTTATGTTCTTTTATATTTTGTGAGTCCTTGAGTTTTATATTTGAAATTCTCATGATTTGATACTTTGATTTATGGATATTCTGTTTATATTCATGCATGTTTATAGTTGGAGGGTGGTTTATATTTTCCTTGGAAGCTTTGTTTTCAATGTTTATTTATTTTTGATCACTCACAGTTTTGTAAGTTTATTTTTGGAAATCCCTTCAGACTGTGGTTTGGGTCGGGGCTACTTCTGAGGCAGAGACATTATCTACAAATGCGCGCTCGTTGGTGATTATAGAGTAGGGCTCATACTCTGATTGTATGGTTCTTTTAGTTGCTCTGTGGACCACTAGTATATTCGTTGACTGGTGGTTGCACCTTTTCATGTGTGGAAATTGAGAGTTCTCCATGGTTTGACTCGTGAATAAATGTACTTCGGGAATTTTAGTTATTTTTACCAAACGGGAGTAAGACCATGCACATTGGTTTAGGAGTTTCAGCTTAAGTTTTGTTAGGGCCCACAATATGCCAAACATGTTGAAAAAAGAAAGCATTAAAATCATCCGAGCCTAGGGCCTTGTTAGGTCTAAAGCTTCATATAGACCTCCTTGATTTCTTCATCCGAAGGAATAGAAACCATAGCTTCAGATCTTTGCTGAGAAATAGGCGTAGGGATAAGCCCACAAAAATCCTCAACATGCACCATAATAGCACTACCAAACAGTCCCTTGAAGAAACCCACTATTTCCTCCTTAACTTCCCCTGCATCGAAGGTAACCCCATCAACCCGAGTGATAGAGTTAATCATATTCCGATTAGTTTTTTTCTTAACTGTGTTAGGGAAAAAGCTATATTAAGATCTCCCTCCGCCATCCATCTCAGCCTAGATTTCTATTTGAAGAAACTTTCTTCCCGAAGAAGACAAACAAAGTAGGACTTCAAAGAGATTGCTCCAAGTTCACCGAAGCTGGGTCAATAGGGAAGCCTTCCATTATGCCTTGACAATCATCATGGGCAGTCTTAGTACTTCTTACTGCCTCTGTAACATCTGCAATAGTACCCTAGTTGAGGCGTTTCAGACTTGCTTTAACTGGCTTAAGCTTTCTAACCACCTGAAATTGCAGAGTGCCCGCAATCTGAGTTTGGAAAGCCTGACTCACCACATTCAGAAACTCACTGTGGTCAGCAATGAAGTTGAAGAACTTAAAGAGGGCCTGAAAAATTACTTTGATAAGTTCCCAAATCAATAACCCCCGGGCAGTGGTTAGAGGAACCCCAATAAGTTCCAAAATCGATAAGTTCTCGAAATCCTAGTCCTTTTGAAATTAACTTTTTGTTATAGGCTAATCTCAGTATACTCTAATAAGTTAAGAACTAAACCCATAAAAGCAGCAAAACTCCAGTATTACCACTTTTTTTTAACTAGTTGTTGGAGACTTTGGGTGTTGGGTTAGGGATTTTTTTTTTTAACTTAGTATTTTTTTTCCCCTACTCATCATTTTCATATTATAATATATCACACATTTTTCGCTTTCATATTTAAATCCAATTTCTATATACTTATATTTTTTACATTTTGCTCATACTAATTAGTTTTATGTATCAATTTAAATTAATATTTTTATTAGACTTACACTATGTTTATGTTTATGTAATTTAAATTTGATAAAATAAAGATTCTTCGTTGTCATAATATTTAATTTTTTTCCTTTAAGAAAATAAGATTTCTATATTATTATATAAATTTTTTACATTATTATTTTAGATATTATATAAAAAATTTACATAATTATTTTAAAAAATTAATTCACAAAAAAATTAAATTCTTACTTCTTATTCTTCTCTATTGAAAAAACAAAAAATAATCTTCTACAAAATTGCATGAATGGCATTACAGGGATTAAATCTTGCTCCTTGTGTCTACCATTAGATACCATCCTCGCAGACACAAATGTCAGTGATGGCCTAAATGTTTTTTTCGCCAAACAGACCAAAATTGGCAGTTAAAATGAAGGCAGTAAAATGGTACTGTGTAAGTCAGTTGACTCGATTTGAAGTTTGAACTTTGAATTACCCACCCTTCGTCGACGACGACTGATGAAGGCGAGTCAATGTTAAAGTAATTTTACAATTATTAAATTAATTGGCTGCTGTAATAAATTAATAGTTTTAAATATAGGAAAGTGACAGGTCATCCTCTACCGTTGCTTTTTGCTAAGTTAGTCGAAATATTTAGAGGCTTAGATAAAAATAAAAAATTGACTTTTAATTCGCATATTTAATTATTAAAATTTTAAATTTTATAAATTGATTATATTATATTTTTATTAAAAAGTATCGTTAAAATTTTTGTTATAAGAAGACTTATATATTAGAACAAAACCTCAAACAAAGAAAAAAGAGTACATCATGTATAAAATATTACATTTAATTTTTTTTTAAACAAATCTTATACTTTTTTTGTAAAACCAGTAAACAATTTGCAACTATATACAAACTTCCATATTCAAAATAAGAATGTAATTAAATATTGTTAAACTAAAATTTTTTGTAGCAGTGACCTTATCAATTTAGATGAATTCCTTGAAATTTTTCTGGCATGCGAAAAATACGTAATTAAGGATTTAAAGGCACAAAAAAAAAACTAAAGAGGCATAATTTCTAATTTCTAACAAAGAGTAAGAACTGACCTGTCATTTGTAATGTTAGATTTGTGGTTTAGACCCATAACATTGATTCTTTGATTATATGAAGAGGTCTTCCCATCGTAAAAAACTACAGCATCCATAAGGGAAAGTTGTCAAATGGAAGTGTTTAATTAGGGAAACTGTAATAGGAATTCTATTAAATTAAATTACCTTTTTTTGAAGTTTGTAATTTAGAAATATCTCGTATAGGATTTTCAGAAGGGGAGGTGAAAATGTCTAGATGTCTTCGACTGGAAAAGCAAATTGTTGAGAAATTGAGGTTAGGGTTTGAGAATTTGAATGTGATTACAAAAAATTAAAAATTTAGAACAATTGAGAATTTGAGATTGAATGAGATTGATATTTAACCTTTGAACATTGAATTAGAATATTGAAACAGTGCGTTTTCTTCTTGGAACTTTGAAGGAGACTCTTCTTCTGTTTCTTGCTCACTCGTATCCCCCGTCTAAATTATCATACATCTTACTTTTTTTTTAATATAACAAAAAAAAAACTTAATTTTAAGCCCTTCAATATTTTTGGGCCCTGGACCTAGGCTCCTCCCGCCCTCCTATTAGCCGGCCCTGCATTTCACCATGTCACATACCGTCAACTCCGTTAAAAAATTTAGTTAAAATTGCTAATGTGATGTAAAAGAGATTCTCTCTTTGCTGACACGCGAGAAAAAAATATAAATATTTTAAAATTAATTAAACTAATATGAAAGTAATATTTTTTTTTACAAAATTCTATAAATAAAAATAAAAACTCTTTCCATTCTTCCTTTCCATAACCTCCACCTCCCAAAATTTACAATTATCATGTCATTTGTTATTAAATTCTAGTGATATTTTTTTTCCACATGTTATCTAAGAAATTTCAGATTTAATTTTCGTTAAATATAACGTTGATATATATATATATATATTAATCCTCTATATTATTGGATAAAAATAAAATTAAAAAATCTGCAATTGACAGTGAAAGACAAACTGAGATGACTGATGGAGAATATAGTAACAAAAATGAGTTTACACGAGAGTTACATAAAACTTATGTGTCATTTTAAGGGGCACAAAGGTACAATGTACATTATATGCAAAATATCCATGTAATAATCATGTAGTATTCACTCAAGAGTATTCATGTAGTACTCACTCAGAGAATATAATGTAAATATTTTCATCATATCAAAATTAAGCACAATTTCAAATCTATGTCCTTAAAACTGAAAGACAACCAAGACCCAAAAATAATTCAAAACCGTAACCAAGAGAATAAGTGAACATGTTATAAACAGAGCAGCTCAGATGAAAAAATAGAAATGTAAAAATGAATTGGAGAACAAAAATGGGGACAGACCGTTTGGCAAGGAGCGGTGGTCCGCTTGGGTCCATTTTCTCATTTTACCTTCTGTTGAATGTTGATGATGGCGGGTGTCAACCAAGTGTAGAGTTGAAATGGAGGTAAGAAATAGCCGTATAATTAATCAGGGCACCCAAAACAAGCAAACGTTGCTTTCGCTCTACTACAACTGGCTCACAACTCATCGTTCTTCACAAAACCAACGGCACCCACACCCTCCTTTCTCACACTTACACACACACAAGAGCTCAACGCAAGAAACAGTTTGACCGCCATAGCCACTTCCAATTTCCCAACAGTCATCTCTCTCTCTCTCTCTCCCCACTTACTTCCCCAATTGACTCACATTTGCTTCCGCTTCCCTTTTTATCTCATTCATTTTCACTCCCAAATTCCACTGTTCGTTTCAAAATCTTCATTAATTATTCGGGTGTGCTTAATTAATACCCAACACTCTTTGTTTGAGTTCAGAATTTCCAGAAATTAGTTTCACAATTGAGCTCTGCTTTACTTCACTTTTCCAAATTTACAACCAGCTACCCATGGACCGTACCGGAGCAGCCGCACCAGGATCCACCTTACCAGCACCCGAGCTCGACTCCCTCCAATTTCGAGAAGAAATCCACCGGCTCATTACCGTGCCTGCCGAGAACGCCAGCTCCTTCACGGCGCTTCTAGAACTTCCGCCGACTCAAGCCATACAGCTCCTCCACCTCTCGCCGGAATCCGACCTGACCCCGGCCGCCATATCCGAAGAGCCCCAGCAAAAGCACTGCCCCCAGCGCCCCTTCAATTCCAGTCTCACCTTCCCCTCAAACGCTGCCCTCATCGAACGCGCCGCCAAGTTCTCGATCTTTGCCGGGGATGGCTCGCCGGAAACGAACTCCGTCCCGTCGAACTTCGGAGTCGATTTGGAGAAGGTGAAGAGCGAGCCAGCCGAGACCGATTCGAATCCCAACTCGTCGCAGCTGACGCTTGATGCGACCACGAGCAGCCAGAGGAGCTCGGCGAAGAGAAAGGAGCGGGAGAAGAAGGTAGTCCTCCGACGAAGGGTTTCTAGGGTTTACTTTCCTCCTTTACGGCGATTTTGCCGAACTTTCAAAATGAATGGATCATTGAAATCTGAATCCCCCGCTTTGTGAAACTCAGGTTAAGGTGTCGACAAAGAAAAGCAAGATCGAAATCAAGGAAGACCCGGAGAATGTTCCGTATGTTCATGTTCGAGCTCGACGCGGCCAAGCGACAGACAGCCATAGCTTAGCAGAGAGAGTAATTAATCTCTTTGATTAGTTCCATAATTTATTAAAACGAATTAAATATTTTTCTTCTAATTACGAAGTTCAACGCTTTTGAACTCTATTTCCAATAAAGAAATATCGTATTTGACAGGCGAGGAGAGAGAAGATCAATGCGAGAATGAAGCTGCTGCAGGAGCTGGTCCCAGGATGCAATAAGGTTTGATAACTTTGATTAATGATCTTAAAAATTTGGGTTAATTACCTAATTGAATAATAACTGTCTTCTCATATTCAGATTTTGTGCTTTTACTTTTCGGCAACGGTTTTGTCATTGTCACCTTTTCAAACTACTTTGCTTTACGAGCAAGAAAGAAAAGTGCTAGCTGGCTTGTACCAGTGGCATTTCCGTCATTTTCACTCTATTCATTTTTCCATTTTTATGTTTTACGATTTTTTTTTTTAAAATGGAGGACAATTAAGAAAAAAAAAAGGAAAGGTGGTACCGTGGTAGTGGTGGGGTGAGGTCGGAGTGTACTGGGTTTGACGAGGAGTCATTTTTAAGGTTAATTATTAGCTTTTATCAGATCAAAATTGGATTTCCAAATTAGTCTATAAGTCTCACTTAGAAAGAATAAGTGCCATCAACAAGAGAGGGAAAAAAATCAAAGAAAATATAACAAAATATTTAAACCCCAAATCACATTTTGTCACTGCCGCTTATTTTCAGAAAATGCGTTTCGGATCACTGAGATTGATTTTGGTTTTGGCTCGAAACACAGCAATAAAAAATGGGTTTGATGATCATATTAATTAGAAAATAGGCGAATTTAGTTTTTAATGGCAGATATAGCCTCCTTATGATTAAGTCATTGTCATGGGTAATGCTTCCTGGACTGAGTTGTGGACTTGTGGTGCCTGAGGAAGACGTGGGGTGTAGAATTACAGATTTAGATATTGGAGGGTCCCAATCCACCGAATTCGCAAGTTAAATGTGGATCCCTCTTCTTAGGATGCAAGATACTATCAATCTGTACCGAGTTTGGTGTCCATCCTTAGTTGGACGATGGAAAAAGAAAGACAAAAGAAAACCTCCTTTAACAAACTGCCCTCCACCTAACTGCGTGGGACATGTTGTGAGTCCAATTATCAATTTCAAGCTCAACCAAAGATCTAGCATGCCTAAGATTCCTTACTGCTGATGGTAACTATTTTCCATTTTTGGATACCTTTTCAAATGGCCTCAAATTGGTCAGGACAAATTTTTTGAGTATATATTAGAAAAGGGGTATTTTGATATTAATTGCTATCCGCTCTCATTCAATTACACAATCATATTTCCATTGATCCAGTCAGTTGTACCCTGCTGGAATCTGTGATGATGACATAATTTTACTCCGCTTGATATTTTTTACCTTGTGGAATGGTAAAGTGAGGACGGTTCTTCTTACAGTGAGTTGCTTCTTGACATGCATCTGCAATTGGAAGTTTGTAACTTCCAAGTGCTTCTGCATCTTACCATCAAAATATTTGAGTTTCAAATGTGTTTCCTCATGGAATTGCACTTTTTCATAAAATAAGTATATTATTCTACAAAAATTGACCATTTCACTCCTGTTCATTCTTCATGCCAATTTGTTGGTGGTTCAAAATGACGAGATGACATGCGAAATGTGAATCCATAACTGGACAACGGTGTGAGATTCTGGTTGTGCCTTCCTTAGAAATTTTGGCAGTCTGCATAGAACATTGTTTACTCATATACGATCTTAGTTTTGGGGATCTGTAAGTGCTCTCATTACAGTGAAAGATAATAGATATCCACTTCTTTTTATGCATTTGAGTTGAACATGGGAAGTTGAAACATTTTGATCATAAGAGGGATCTCCTGCATACAGGATTTGTTCCATTTTGTTGAGTCAAAATAACTTCCACTTCAATGTTGTTTAACTAATTCCTTTGAATTATGAGAATATTTTTTTGGCATCTTCTTAGAAGTAGTTTACCCTTCCAACTTCTGTTGTCAGTGAATAAACAATTATGGTTTGCAGATTTCAGGTACAGCATTGGTTCTCGATGAAATCATCAATCATGTGCAGTCCCTTCAACGCCAAGTTGAGGTCAGACCTGCTGCACATCGCATACATATCAAGTAATAGTTTTGACACTGAAATGAAAAGTCTTGAACTTGAAAAAATTGGTTGGGGAATCCTTCACTCCTTTGAATATTGCTTCAACCAACTTATGGGTCTTTTTGCACCTTATGCGAGCTAGAGGAATGTATCTAGGGATATGCCTTTAGATGTGTCCTCTAAAATCCCTTTCTCAAAATATATCAAGGTCGTGTAAAATTTGGGACTATCTGATTTGTGCAAGGCGGCTTCGCAGTGTACATATCCATGTTCAACAGGTCTTTGAAATTTTGATACAATGAAAATCCATAACTATACATCCTTAACGATGTGAAGTAGTTGAGTGTTATCATGGCTCTGAACTCGAGATCCTCTCCTTGCATACCACCGTGGTACTTTTAGCTATAGTTATTTCCCCTGTTTTTGATACAAAGCAAGAGAAAAGTAAAAATATCATGGGGGAACGAAGTTATCATACTGAAAATTTCAAACAATATTTAACTGCTATGTTCTGATTCTGGCTATACTTTTCATTTGTTGCAGTTCTTATCAATGAGACTTGCGACAGTAAATCCTACAATTGATTTCAACCTTGATAATATATTGGCTGCTGAAGTAAGTATCTCGTAGGTCCTTTAATTACTATAGTGTTATCCAATTCTGAAGCTACTAAGTTGTCCTCATGCTGTTACTCACTAGTCTTTTCGGGGCTGTTGATCCCTGCCTGCCTGCTTAGGAACGCTTCCTTCATATGCAAATTTTGCAAATTTTAGACTTTTAGTTGCACCTTGGTTTGACCTGTAATCATGTACTTAATAATGCCATTGTAGATTACCAAGCACTTATATGCTGTTTTTGGGTGGTGCGTCAATTGAAATTGTGGGTTTGTGATACTCAAATGATCAAACGATACTATTCGGTGATTAAATCCTCAGTGTAGTGGATGAGTTTTGGATCCCTTGTTCTGTATACATATTTTTATTTTTTACTTTATTATATTATGAAGGATTATTATTAATTACTATCAGAAATAGGGAAATCTAAAGGTTTTTTATATTTAAGTATTTGTTTTAGTTGGATACTGCAATTGGAGATTCATGAATATGGAAGTTGTATCTTTGAGTTGATTGTATGCTGCTGATATATTTGGCGTATTCTCCATAATTTTCAGAGTGCGTCTCTAATGAACAGTAACTTGCTCAATATGGTTACACCTCTAATGTGGTCAGAAGTCCCAATCAATGGGAACAGACAGCCGTACCAGCAGCAATGGCGCTTTGATGCGATTCATCAGCCAGGTTGGGGCAGGGGAGAAGAAAATCCTACTTCCATTACTCCAGAGGCCTCCCGTATTAGTTGCGACTCTTCACCAAATTCAGGTACACTCAAACCTTCTGCAATCAGAAAAGGCTCATTTCAGGTCAAATATAATGATAGGTAAAAGAAGTGAAAAATATGTATGAGTTGCAGTATGAAATAAGGTGATTGACTTCATTCCGCTATTGTTGTACAGAAACTATGCAGAAAAGTCACTTGAAGATGGAGATGCGAAGAGGACTTAATTAAGATCTATTGGTGGCAGGTGTATATATCGAGTATAGTATTAGCAGTTGATTATTTAGCAGGAAGAAGTAGAGGAAATGCCTCACCATTCACGGTGCGCTTCTTTCTTCTCTGTTTGCCAGGGTCGGCTTAAAAGTCCCAATTTCCCTCACCTAGAGAGGAAATTGATTTGGTAATGTTATGATATTGGGAGAGGGTCATTCAATCCAATACTTATTTTTTGAAGTCATTGATGGAGTCCTTTTGTATAATCATTGAATGAACCGTCGGCTTAACAGCTTCCCTTATTGTAAGACTTGTTTGTTCAGGGACCAAAAAAAAAAAAAAAAGACTTGTTTGTTTACTGACTATGTGCACCATGCCATCATCAACTTCTCTGCATTCCTTCCTGTTTCACACACATAAATATAATGTGGTTCCGAAGTCTTTCACAATTTATTTTATGTTCCGATTAGATCATGAAGCTATGCTAGCGTGATAGCGTCAGTCATGCCTGCACTGGTTAGAATCTCCATGTGTGAAGTTCGCAATTTCCAATTTCCCATGGTAGTGCTTCTATAGATGCCTTTCTATGCTTTCCCACGGTAGTCTTTGTACAGTTGACAGCTCACAATTTTTTGTTGGGGATTTGTACTGGTTGTGGCAAACTTGTTAGAGAGGCAAAAGTCTTAGAAACAACGTCACGAGCAGGGCCGGCCATTATAGGGGGCAAGAGGGGTGTAAGCCCGGGCCTAAAATAATGGAGGACCCAAAATTTTCAAATTTTTTTTATATTGAAAAAAAAATAAAGGGTCTAAATTTTTCACAATTTTATTGAAAAAAAAAATAAAGAGAAGAAGAATGAGAACATATCAAATTTGAGATGCGGAATGTCGACTGCGGTTCAATAAAAGGCCCTCTCAATCCGATTTCTTCCATAATGGTGGCATGAAGTCCAATGTTTCAATCAATTTGTGTTTCAATCCATTAATGTTTCAATCGATTTCTACTTCGTAGTCTCTCACTATTGTTCTGACTTGTGTCTCACTCCGGTTCAAGTTTCAGACTCTATAGTTAAGTTTTATTTTTCCTTTTCGTCCTTTGATTTCCTTTGATCTTTCATATGCGGTACGATGAATTTTTGATTTTTTTCCTTTCCAAATTATGAGTTTTTTGGTCAAATTTCCATTAATTAATTGGGGTATTCCTTTCTTCATTCGATCACCTACGGAAGAGAAGATGAAGGAACTAAAATTTCGTTCAGATTGGTAATCTAGTCAAAACACATAGGCTTTTTGATTCGTTGACTGAAAAGATTACTGTTATATGAGTAGCTTTGTTTTCTGAATATCAAATCACATAAATGCAAAGCTGTATTTGAACTCTTACGTGAATTAAGGGAAAATGAACCAATAATTCTTGATGCTGCAATTCTTATAAGTGTGCTTGGTGCTTGTGCAATACAAGCTACTCTGGATCCATGGAAGTAAATTGATGCCTACATTTTAAGGAAGATAATTAAGTCGAAAAGAAGTTTTTTAACAATTTGGTTGATATGTACTCATAAATTTTTTTATTTTTAATAATTAAGTATATAAATTAAGGCCCATTTTTTACTTTTGCCCTAGGCCCCTGTACGTTTGGACCGGCACTGGTCACGAGGATAACTATTTGGCTAGAGACACTTGGTCTCTTAGACACAATTAAACCAAAACTACGAAAACCACTCATGTTGCTGAGAGATCGACATGTCACAATTGGAATCAAAATAAGAGATCGACATGCCACAATTGGAATCAAAATATTGGTTAAGGAGTTGTGGAGTAGAGGGGGGGGGAGAAGGGGGGGGGGGGGGGGGGGGGGGGGGGGGGGTGGTGTGGTGGTGGGCGCGGAGAAATTTGCCTACAATCGACACTAGTAAAGAATTGGAAAATGTCAGACACTACATGTCATGCAAATCACATTCTAATACAACTAGGACCCGCCAACAAACACAAATTGAGCCCACTTTATTAATACGTAATTTACAAATCATGTGGTATTCCCATCATTTTTCTTTTGTTAGGTCTATTTATACGGAATGTTCGAAAGAGCACTAGACGCTCATAAGGCATCTAGTAGATTGGAATAGGTACGGTGTTGTTCGATGCAGATATTTGTAATATTTAAAATCAAACCGTTAAAATTTTAATAGTTTAATACAGTTTGAATTCTCATAAAAAAAAACTATTCTAAAGATCGATTCGAATAGTTTAAGCATAAAAAAATAATTTGTGATTTATTCCTAATAATATAATAAAAACACCTTCAAAGCATAAAATTTTATCCAATAAAATTTATCAGTTGTTCAATAATAGTTTATATCAAATCGGTTAGCGATTTTTATTTTAATAAAAATTCATAAAGTTAATAATGTAATTATTTAATGGAAAAACTAAATGAAAGTACCCAAATTATAGGGTCAATTTTCAAAAGGTACCCAAACTATAAAAAGTAACAATTTTGTACCCAAACTATATTGTCGATTTCAAAAGAGTACCTCTGTCACAAATTCCGTTCAAAACTCAGTTAATTGTCTATGTGGCAAATAGTGAATATTACTCAGCATCTGATGTGGCAAATTTTGAAGGGACAATTTGGGAATAGTCCTAATTCACCATCATCATCATAGTCCTAATTCATCATCATCATCATCCTTTCTTCCTCTCCCTCAATTCATCATCATCAATCATGATCACAATTCAATTTTTTCTCTTCCCTAATTCATTATCTACGCTCACCATATCATCACCAAATCATCTTTGTCTGGGTTTCTATGAATTAGAAATCAAAATTAAAACGCAATCCAAAAAAAAAAAAAACTCAGAACCAACACAAATTCAAACCCAATCTTTGTTTGGGTTTCTAATCCTAATTTTTTTTCTTCAATTTTCCCCAGATTTCTAAGAAACCAAACAAAACAGAATAAGATTCCCTAGTCGACTCACAATCGTCATCGTCTTCATCGTCCGTCACAACCTCCAATATTCCACCGCCGCCCGAAAACTTATCCACGAAACAGCCATCATCATTAGTATCATCAAGGTCACTCATGCTATCATCATCGTCGTCGTTTCTCAAACCATCACCATCATTGTCATCATCCCCATCAAGATCTGACATCATTAAGGTCAAAATCATCATTAATTAGCCTTCGTCGACTAATTTCGCATACCCTAGCAAAAGTAAACCTCTCATACTGGACGTTCATTGTAATCAGCCCAACAAAAGAATCAGTAACTCAATTGAAAAGTCGAGGACACAACGGTCAACTAGAATTGTGGCAATGTCTGAGTAGTTCACTACGCCCACTGTGTAGAAAGCAACAAATAGGGGCTGCTTCACACGCCGGGTTCTTTGGCGGTGGTCGACTGTATGCTTCAAACCTGGGGGCAGCTCTGTCCTCCAGGGTAGCTCTGTCCTCCACCATTCGTTGTTGGTCTTTAACCCTTCTACATTGTCTTGGTCTGTCCATTCATCCGAGTTCCTTTCATCTTGTCCCGGTTGCCCAGGATTGACATACGACGTCGGATATATCCCTTTAGCGATGGTGGCGTGACATGACCTATCTCAATCCCCCCGGATTATCGTGGGATGTGCTTGTTCCCTTCTGACACCGCATTTCAGACCAGGGATAAACTCGTCACCCGTTTGGGGTTATCTAGAGTACGCCGGGATCGGTGGTGGCATGTGATGTCTCGATCTCTGCTACAGCCCGTATCCACGATCAACCTGAAGGGTATTAAAAATCATAAAAACTGTGAGTGGACAAAATAACAGTTTATAAGAATATATTTATCGAAAATACATTTATGCCCTTCACGTAAAAGCATGCATGCATCATAAAACATCATTTCAGATACTATCTCGGAAGCAAGATGTATTGCTCCCCAAATTAAAATTCAGTGAAAAATGCTTCTCAAATGAAGCCATTACCTCAGTAAGGTCTCAGCCCAAAACCAATTCATACAGGGTCTCAGCCCAAAACCGAAAGCACGTACAGAGCCTCATGTAACGACCCGTCCCGAATTCCGGGATTAGATTAGTCACTAATCTCGTTTAGTGAGGTTGAACGGTGCTTAGCAGGGCGGAATCGGACAAATTGTGCAAAATGACCGTTTTGCCCCTGGTCGTGAGCAAAATGTTGACTTTTTGATCGGGACGTCACGAGTTCATAGACAGGTGGCACGTTCGATTCCGACATTCGTAGAGGACGTTATGATGTTCGGAAGTTGAGGGGTATTTTGGTAATTTGGCATATTAGGGGCCAAATGTTGACTTTTTGACCGGGAGGTCCGATGGACGAGGGCCAAGGACCGTTACGTAGGTATCGTCGATACGAATCCAACGACAGGCGGCATGCCGAAATCGGAGATTCGACGACGACATTATGGTCAAGGAAACGAAATTACAAACCGAGGCTCGGATTAAAATAATAATATAATAATGAACAGTACTCGGTGACTGAACACACTTGGATGAGTGACAAGTGTCACTCATCCCTTAATTTGGGGCTTAAAACCAGAATCCATGTTTTTGGGGGAGACCTAATTATGGTGTTTTATTATTATTTTAATTAATTAATTATTAAATCATTTTATTACCCATTAATCTCCTCTCTGTTTTCCATAACCGTGTACAACCAAATCCAGTTTTCTCCCACCCTTAATTCCTCTTCCATTTCTGAACCTGAGAGTGCGAAATTGTGAGTGAGTTGAGAGTGAGTTGAATTGGGTAAACACGAGTGATCGATAGAGAGAAGGAGACTGGAATTTCAGATTTTAGAATTTTGGGGGGAAAGTCGGGTTTTGAACTATAGGCCGTGAGGATCGAAATTGAGCTCACATTCAGCTTTCTGGGATCAACACGAATCGATCTGCAACAAGAACGAAGGGATTTGGGGTCGAATTGAGGAAGAACAGAAGGAAGGAGGCCTCTGAAATTTCGAGGTAGAGTCGAGGAATTGGAGGCTTTGTTTGACGAAATTGATGTGGGGATTGTGTTCCTGAGGATCCCAAGATGCTTCTGGGTTCATCAATTGAAGGAAACTAGTTGAGATCGATGAAGCTCCATGGTTGCACAGTGACGGCTATCAAGCTTGAGTCGTGACGATTGGGCACTGGATTGAAGCAATTGAGTTGGGGGAAATGCTTAACGGAGTTCACTGATGCTTCTAGATGAATCAATTTAATGAAATCGATCGAAATTGAAGGGATTCCATGAACGAACAGTAACCTGGGTGTTCTTCGTGTTCATCGTGGAATCGATGGAATCTGGGTAAGTGTTCGTGTAATTGAGTTTACAGAACTTAGATTAGACTTAAAACGAAACTAACTGAATGCTCAATTGAAGGAATTAGGATCGAATTGACAGAATACGAACCGGGTCGTGTCGCGGGCAGTTTGGACCCGTTTACCAGAGATACGGGTTAGGACGATGCACTGTAGCAGGCGCGTGGATTTCACGCGCAGCCACTCACGGCGGCGCGTGACGGTGCGTGGGCACGAATATCGAGGTGAGGTCAACATGACTTTTAATCTATTCGATGTAACGGACATTTTGGGATTGGTTTCGTGTCGATCGGACACCGTCTCGATATTGTTCGGGATGTCCGAAGGTTTTAAATTAAGTTTAAAAATAAGTAAAAATTCGGAAAAATTACGGGACTTTGATAGGATGTTAATGATGAGGTTAGTGACCCTCTAATGTGATTTGGACAGGATTGGGAGTCCCGTTGATAGTGGTGTGGCCCGGGAGGGCCGGTGGCACGCGTACCGAGGCATACCGTTAAAACGGTCTGTGAGTGGACTTTGGTTTTATAAATCCTATGCATGCTTAAATGTGATATATGGTTTATATACATGATTTCTATGATGGTATTTGTGAGTATTGATTTCGGGTATGTTGCACGTATTTCGAGGTGTTTTCCGTATTTCACGTGTATCGGGATTAACGGTTTATTTGTGGTTTTGTGTGCTTGTGGTTAAATAAATAATATGATAAAACGGTTTTTATATTGGAAAAACAAACTCGGGCTTGAGGCCCACTAGTTTTGGAAATCTCGGACTTGGAGTCCATTTGAGTACGTAATCGGGCTGCGGGCCCAGTTGGTTTATAAATTGGGCCGTGGGCCCAGTGGTTCATAAAGTCGGGCATGAGGCCCAGTTGGATTAAAATGATGATTTCGGGTCGGGGGCCCTATATTTAATAAATGTGGTTTCGGGTCAGGGACCCTAAATGGAAATGTGTTGTTTTATGGAAAATTCGGGCAGGGCCCATTGTGATGTTGTGAAATGAATTAATAAAAACTGTTTTCCATATACCATCTTGCTACAAGGATATATGATGGTCTCCTCCAGATGTCTGGGACACTGGGGAAGTCACGGTGCATTGCCTGCGAAGGGTCACCATACGGAGCAGCCGGACCGTATGATGACTCAGGAGCAGGATTGCTATGATTGACGTCTGGGACGTCAGACATCAGGGATGTCAGATATATGGACCCGGTGTAACAATCCGGAAATTCGAGGATTCCCATATTGTAATTTAATGTGTGATTTGACGATTTTACCCTTGTGATTGGTATGGTCAAATTGTTGACTTTTTGATTGATGAACTAAATGAAGTTTGACCTATGACCGTGACGTAGTTCGGGACGTCACGAGTTCATAGACAGGTGGCACGTCCAATTCGGACGATGAGGGAGAAAGTTATGACTATCGGAAGTTCAGGGGCATTACCGTAATTTGGACTTTCGGGGAAAATTTGACTTTTCTTTTGGCAACTAATTTTCTGTTGACTCAAGGACCGTTGGGTAGGCCTCGACGTCCTGAGTCCGTAGACAGGCGGCAGGCCGAAATCGGACTTCGTACGGGGAAGTTATGGTCAGAAACGTGAAATCGGGAGGTTCGGGTCTCGGTTTTCGTGTCGAATATTATATTCAGGAAATCTGATTGGAGGACACCTGGTGAGTGACAAGTTCACCCATTGGCTAGATTGGATCAGATCCACTATGGGATTAAATAGCATTTAAATCAACTTTTAATTTCAGCCCTTGGATCTGAAAACCCCAGATCCAATCCTCACCCTTGATCTCATTCTGAGATCCAATCCTGACCCTTGAATTTTACCCCTGTTCTGTATTAAACTACATGGAATCATGCACCCATGTGTTCATTCTCACAAACCGTTTGTGCGATTTCTCCTTGGAATCAGCTCATCAGCCATCACCACTCAAACCCACACCTCAGACAACTAGCAGCCACCCTCCTGACGCCGGCCACCACTCCACGGCCACCCTGCACGGCGGCATTCCCTCAAACCCGAGAAAGAAACCCGAGCAGCCCAAGTCACCAAACCATCCAAACCTTCAATCTGGGACTTGAACCAACGTACGGTTGGGATCACCGTGACGACAGGACGGCGAGGAACTGACTTTGACGAGGTACGGCGGCGACACGGCGGCAATAGGACGATTAACCCGTGAGTTGCCGTTTTCCATCCCTGCTTCAAAACGTCTGTTTTTGACGTTGACATTGTTTGCTTATTGTTAGGACACATTCAGGGGACCTTGACGACCAGTTTGAACCCAGGACCGTGACTGGAAAGTCGTCGACTCGCCGGAGAAGATAACCAGAACCGGCAGCCAACCTTCCAGTCGATTTTCAGGTAATCTCTTCGACCTAGAATCCAGTTCTAATTGCACAGAACCATTGTGGAGGTTGAGACGAGTCCATATGAACAAATCTCACCTGAAATGGTGATCGGAATCGCGATCTGTGATCGGGTCGAGCCGTGGGTATGCGGTGACCCGGTTCTCTGACCCGGTTACTGTAGCTGATGACGTCATCATGCTAACGTCAGCAGTGACGTCATGATGATGTCATCATGTCAGAAACTATCAGACCAGTGACCAATGGACTGCTGACACGTGTCCTCTGACACTGTCAGTGATGACGTCATGCTGACGTCAGCAGTGACGTCATGCTGACGTCATCAGTACTGTAGCACGGTTGACTAGAGGGTTGACCAGGCGCGTGGGGGCGCGTGTGAACAGTGATTTTGGTGGGACCACCACCATTCTTTAGGTTTCGACGATCCGGATCCAATGGCGGTGGTTTCGGGTCGATCGGAGATCATTAAGTTGGTCAAAATGAGGTTTATTGCTTTGGGAAGCGCGTTCGGGCGGCTTTCCCGGGCCGGTTTCGGCCTAGGCTTTCATGGTTGAATGTTGGGGGTTTAAATTGACCTTTACGAATACTTTGGACTTGACAGGGATTGTACATTTGTACCAGGACGAGGGTTTACGTTCGGTTTCTAGCAGGATTGTACGGTGAGTGGACCCGTTTTCATTAAACCCTTGCATGCTTAAATGTTTTCCGATTTACTTATATGTTCACATGCTGGAATCTATAAATGGTTTTGATGATATTGAGATTTCGGTTGTGGCACGTTTCACGGTATTTTGGGCATGAGACCCGTTTGATGAAACGTAACGATCGGTTCAGATTTTACCTATGTATACATATATGTTTGCATGTGGATATCAATAAAATGTATTTGGTACTGCACTGTATAGATCCTTCCATACTATATTGTCTCCTCCGGATGAGGTACCCCGGAGAGGTCACAGACGTCTAGAACGTCCAGCGTCTACGACGCTAAGCATCGGGGATGCTGTAACCGAACAGGGTTCGGGGATTGAACTCGGAATTGAGACCCGAGTGGCACGCGTAGCCTTGTGATTGTGACCTTATTGGACGTCAAGGACGTCAGACATCGGGGATGTCGGGATTGGAGTGTATAGTGCAGTGGCTAAAATTATGGTTATGGTTTTATTACATGCCTTATGATTCATATTATATTATTTATGATTTTTAATGATGTTGCATGCATGTTTGGAAAACGGAGAGGTAAATTATATGTTTTACTTATCAAATGATTTTATAAACTTGAGTTCGGTCCACTCACCCTTAATGTTTTTGGTAACCCCTCCAGGTCGTGATACCGAGGTAGAGGAGGAACCTGAGGCTGAGGCATAGATCTACTTCTGCGTACCTGAACCCCTGTTGGGTGGTGTACCCGCAGGTTTACTTTAGAGTCGTGCTCGCAACTTGTAATTTTGGATTTCATCCCTTGTCTGACATTCGTTTAATTCGAATTTGATGTATTACTTTAATTTGGTTATTTATGCATTTAAATGTTTGAGGTTAAAATTGGTATGAATTATTGGGTGTCAGATGTAACAACCCGTCCCGAGAATTGGGATTAGTAGAGTGATTAAGGTGTGATTAGTAAGGTTAATCAAGGGTTAGGTGGTCCCGAGGGGTCCGGGAACTTAGAATGACGATTTTGCCCCTGGGTCGGGCAGAAATGTTGACTTTTATTTCGGGTGGTCAAATGGGAGTTGACCGGTGACCAGGACGTAGTTGAGGATGTTACGAATCCGTAGGCAGGTGGCACGCCCGATTCCGACATCCGAGGAGGAAGTTGTGATGTTCGGAATGTTGAGGGCATAACCGTAATTTGGCGAAATTAGGGGGGGAAACGTTGACTTTTTATACGAACGGGTTTTGGTAAGTTGACCTAAGGCCGTTAGATAGATCTCGTCGTCCCAAGTTCGATGACAGGCGGCACGTATTCATCGGACGTACGATGTGGGAGTTACAGGTCTAGAAAGGTAGTGGCAAAGTTGTAATTTTGGGTAAAACAGAAGGGCATTTTGGTCTTTTGTGCTCTGGGGTGTGTGCAACAGATAAGGACAGATGAAGGGTAGGATGGTGACACGTGCTAAATGTGGAGTGGTTTCTGGGGGGTTCCAGTATGTGCACGGTCCAATTATTTGGGTGCAACCGTGCAAGTGTGAGTTTTCTTCGACCCAGATAGAAACAGAGTGAGGCGGTGAGGAAAATTGGAAGGTGATCGTGGATGTTGATGAGTTCTGGTGAGTGAAGAGTGATCAGAAGGCGGTTGAGAGATGCTGGGGTGGTGCTGAGAAGGTTAGAAGTGTGCAGGTGGTGTGTGAGTGAGTTGAGAGCCACGGGAACTTCAGAGAAAAACAGAGAGGAACTGAGGGAGCTGGTGGTGCTGTGGCCGTGTGTAAGTGCGATTGACCTCGAGAGGAGGCTGAGGCGACGTTGTGGACTCCAGGAACCGCGGCGGCGAGCACGGTGGTGGACGGTTGCAGGTAATCCCTCATCCTTGTAAACTTGCCCTGTTTTCCCGTCGAGTTTTGAATCGAAAGTCGTGAGTCTAGGGGTTGAATCGATGGGTCTATAGTGGTTTAGGGGATTTAGTTGAGTCCTAGGAACCGTCTGGTTGTGTTGCCGTGACGAGAGGTGCACGGTGGTGGTTGGCGCGACGGAGGGACTCTGTGTGCCCTGTTTTTCCGTTTTGTTTCAATCCAAGAGTCGTGATCCCAGGGACTGAGTCGAAGGTTTAGAAGAGTTGGATTAGGTTCAGTGAGGTCCTAGGAAGAGTCTGGGACAGTCACCGTGACGGGGGGTGACCGGAGTGGCTGGATCGCGAAACAGGGGAGTTCAGGCCGTCTGGTTCGAGCTTGAGTCGACGGTGTAGGGGTCGTGTCGAGTTCTAAGGAGGAGGGGGATGGATAGCTTAAGGTTGGACGATGAAGATGGTGAAGAAAGGAGGTGAAATGGTGGCCGGACGGTGGAGAACAGGTCTCGCCGGTCCGAGTTGCAGGCTACTGTTGCGAACCGGGTTGGCTCGAGGTTGACGGTGGCACTGTAGCAGGCGCGTGAGGGCCACGCGCAGCCACTTTGGGCGGCGCGTGGGGGCGCGTGCGGCGGTTCTGGGAGAAACGGTCAACATAGTTTTTGGTCTAGGAGTTGTTGTGAGTTCGATGGAGTTGGTTTCGGGTCAATCGGAAGTCGTTTGAGTTGAGTTCCGCGAGGGTGAAAGTTTAGGGTCCCGGGTTCTTATGTTTAGGATTCGGGGAATTTTGAGGGAATTTAGGTGAACCTTCGTAGACGTGCTAGTAACGTAATTTGGCGGTGTTTGACAGGATCGGGATTTCCCGAGGAAGCCGAGGAACGGGCTGGACGTTCGGGACGCGAGTAGGGCTCAGTACTGTGAGTGGACCCTTTTCTTAAACTCGAGCATGCATAACTGTTTTACATACGTATTTTATGGTTTTTCAATCATGATTTTGTGTTTATTGAATGTGAAGTGATGATTTTATGTGTTTGCACGTTTTTCGAGAAAAAGGTGGTTTTGGAAAATAAAGATACGGTTTTCGGGCCTTTAAAGGATAAATGATTTCAATGATTATAAAGGGATTTTGGAGCATGATTTCGATGATCAAAGTTTCGATTTTAGAATCGGATTTCACTAATCGGAATTTGGTTTTAAGATTGGAAAGTGGACTCCGGATTTGGGTTCGGAATGACGGTTCTAGATGCCGGGAGAGCATCGGACCAGTGATTTCGGATTCGGGTTTGGATGAGGATTTGGTAAATGGTTTTTAAATGGTTTTGGGATTGGATTTGCTGGATCTGGATATTGGGTTTAAAGACCCGGATATATGTGACGGGGGACCGGCCGGATTGGGTTTAAAGACCCGGATTGAGTTTAAAGACTCGGGAGTTTAAAGACTCGGATATATATTGATTTTCCCCCGTAGGCCTTGAGTTTAAAGACTCGAGAGTTTAAAGACTCGGATATGATTAAGGCCTGGATTGAGTTTAAAGACTCGGGAGTTTAAAGACTCGGATAGATCCAGCAGGTTTGATCGAGAAAATGATGATTTGGTGGTTATGGTTTATGATACAGTTTTCTGATACTCATGTGTGGTTTCTTATGGTATTTTATAGTGTTTCTGTTTCTTATGATGTTTATAATGATTATTTTATAAATGTGTTTATAACTGTTGGTTATGCATGTGGTTTTAAAACGGAGGGTTTAACTCGGTTTTCTTATAAAATGGTTTTTGAACTTTTGTACTTTCTGGTCCACTCACATTTTCTGTTTTAATTGCCCTCCAGGTTGTGGAGCTAGCGTGGGGTCTTGACGTCGAGGCAGAGTCTGAGGCATAGAAGTGACGTGAGGGTTCCCAGAGTAGAGTAAAGGCTTCCGTGTGCGTGTAGTTATCGGTTTTATTTTCTTTGTATGTTCGTACTATGTTCTGTAAATGCTACCTTCGGGACTTTGTGTCTAATTACTCCTGCGTTTGACTGGTTAGAACGTGAGTGAGTTTTACTTGAGTTTTGCGTCGGGGAGTCAGACGGGAGCGGGATTTACCTCGGGTTTCGGGGTGAAACCGGGGTGGGTCCTGACATCAGACGGGAGCAGGGCACGTCCCCTTGTGGTCCCTGTGGGATCGGGGCGGGTCCTGTCACCCAGAGAGACCCCGGGCAGTACGCGTAGCTTATAAAACCGTGAGATATGACGTCAGGGACGTCTAGCATCAGGGATGTTGGTGATGGTAATGGTAAAACACAAATTAATGAAATGGCTTTCCGGGTGGATTTGTGATTATATGATTTTAATGGATTGATGTTCATTTATGGTTTTGGGTGGTGACCCACATGGTTGTTTATGTATAGTTGTGGTATTTCACAGTTTTGGGCTGAGTTCCCACACTTGGTTTTTGGTTAACGGTTTTTGGGCTAAGGCCCTAATGGCTCGGTTGAGCAAATATTTTGGTTACTGGTTTTTGTGGCATGCATGCGTTTTTATTGGAGGGCATAAATGTCTTATAAATGTGTTTAATAAACTTATTGGTTTTGTCCACTCACAGCTTTTGGTTTTAATGCCCTTCAGGTTGATCACAGATGCGATTGCAGCAGAGACTGGGACATTGCACACCTCCTCCATCGATCCTTGCGCACTCTGGATGCCCCATTTGGGCAGTGGTTCGTGGTCATCCTTTGTCTGACACCCCTTGTTGGACGGGAGCAGGGCACATTCCAAGGTAATCCCGGGGGGATTGGGATGGGTCCTGTCACCTCAGCCCAAAACCAAGTCATAGAAAACAAGTACGGGGTCCCAGCCCAAATTAAAACCATGTGGGATCTCTGCCTACTATCATGATCCTCAATGCCAGTCACGATTTCAATCCTAGCACATCTGCAAATAGCTCAGGACCGCTCACAATCCTAGCATGTAGCAGTGAACACATCACTCCCCGCGACCATCTCTAGATCATCGTGAACACATCACCGATCGATCTCAGAGAATAACATTCGCACTCCTAATTTGAGCCTCCTTCGACCATAGCCTCCAGCGAGTACTCAACAATAGGAAGTGCATCGTGACCTCTCCAGAAGGAACACATCCGCAGTCCGGAGGTAAGCGTCATATGATCCGGGACTCGAACCCAATGTCGTCGATCGGGACTCTAACCCGATCGTCCAGGATTCTAACCCCTAAATCATCAATAGGGCCACAAGCCCGAAATATCATCAAATGGGTCACAGCCCAAAAATCCAGTGTCCAATGACACTTCGTATCTTAGGATTCCTCTAATCCTATCAAATCCACAACTGGGTCTCATGCCCAAAATATGATCCAGGATTCCTCGAATCATGTCAAATCCAAAACTGGGTCTCATGCCCGAAATATCTTTCATAAAACGCATAACTGGGTCACAGTCCGACTTATCTCACGTTCGACTATACTCTAAGTCAAACTTGAAATCAACTAGGTCATATGCCCGAAAGATATTTCCAAATCCAAAAACCATTTCTCATTTTCAAATCAATTTCAAATCATCCCCGACTTCATGGTAAGTCAAGGTCTTTTAATTGGGTTTCGTGCTTGAATCTCGATTTCACGTATCCCCGTGAAATCCTTTAAAACTGTTTCTCAAATCCTCGATTTCACCTTTCTCGGTGAAACCCTCAAAATCATATAAAATCATGTAAAACATATGCACGTAGAAAACTTGGCCGAAGCCCAAATATCACATAAAACAAAAATCTCGAACTATGTGTAATAACGCATTTTCCTCCAAAAATGACAAACAATTCATATTTAAATCACATGCACTCATGACATCTAAAATCATGTTCATAGACACATATAAAACAGTTATGCGTGCATCATATTCATAAAACAAAGTCCACTCACATATCGTCTAAGCTGCGCCTCGTAACACGTGCCATAAGCCTTTTCAAGCTAAGCCAACCTCTCCGGGCCATCCGGACTTGCTCGAATCATAGAACAGTGGCCCTGTTTTTCCTCAATCGATAGCTTTTGATTACGGCCACCTCCAACCTCGAAAACAGGTCACATGAACTCGTCTCAATCCGTAGAACATCAACGGTGACTCCGCCGTGCTCAGCCGTTCAACGTCTCTGTCAATCTCAGTCCTTCACTCTCAGTCTCTCAATACCCAAAGCACAAGGGGACATGGTGGGGTGGGTGTTTAGGTTGCACGATTTTGGGGGTTTCGGGCTAAGAAATACAAAGAAGATGAAGGAATGCATGTATGTGTGTTTGTGGGCAATGGATGAGTGACAAGTGTCACTCATCCATTAGGTCTGCTCAAAATATCTAGGCCCTACACTAAAAGACAAATTACTACTTTACCTCGTAATTCGTGCCACTATAAATAGTACCGGGACTTTTCGTGACTCATATCTTTACCATCGAATGTCTGATTTCGACGTGTCGCCTGTCTATGGACTCGTATCGACTCGATCTATGTAACGATCCTCGTGCATTGGACCTTCTAGGTCAAAATTCAACTTTTTACCCTCGTTCAAGGGCAAAAAATTAATTTCACCCCGAACATCCGATAATCCTTGAATAATTCCCAATTAGCCTCGCTAATCCTTAATTTAATCTTAATTAATCCTAAAATTTTGTGACGGGTCGTTACAATCTTCCCTACTTATAGAATTTCGTCCTCGAAATTCAAACTAACCTAATTCCACGACCAAACCATGGAAATGCAATCCTGTCTCCCACTCGGGGAATTCTCGTGTACACGTACACGTCTGACACAAACCACACGTCGGCTCGTAAGTCTCACTGGAGATACCGACACTCGTCGATCTCGCCTGTCACTCACTCTGATAGGTCTGCTATACTAAGCTGAAATCATAGTCGGCTTTTCAGCCTGATGGTTCTTCTCATATGACGATCGAAACTGACATCCTGCTCAGCGTCCGACCAGACAATCATCTTCTATATCCTACCATCACAATGGTATGAATCTCACCTCGCATGCCATACTTAAAGTTGTGGCATTTATCGGCCTCGGTACTCACGTCTGCCAACTCCCTCGTTTTCCCATACTCATGCTGACTCTCACTCGAGTCTCATCACTACATACCAATCTAAATCTATCGGATACCAATTTATTTAATTACCACAATATGCCAGATTGACTTCGTAAGGAAGCCAATCCCATCGACAACTATCGTGACCAGTCGAAAACTCCCGGCTCCACTACGCTTTCGTTGCGTTACTCTGATCTCGACACGCTCTCAAGTCCCCATAGCGTATCTCATGTCACTCAACGACCAACGCTGAAATCCCAACTCGTCTCGAGTCTCGAGCTGACACATCGTTCCTCATGTCAATACATCAATCAACATCTCACTCGTCCTCCTGATACCTTCAAGGCGTATCTGGACACCATCGAATACTTGCTATCAGAGGTAAGCACATGCATAATCATTAGGGTTCCTCTGGCCCACATGTCCCTAAGCTCCATGCTCGCATAATCATTGAACTCTCTCAATCCGCGCTACTCTAGGGCATAGTATACAATGTCCTATCCCTGTACTCAATGTACAATCAACATCGGACACCGTCTAATTACCATATCATATCCATCTAGGACTCCATCTGAGGATCCTACCATATCTGTTAGACTAGGTCAACCTCATCGTCCAACATGAACTGCTCACAGGTGCACCCACATCATGCCAATCATCAAGGCGCTACCCAGGCCTGTTCAAGGACTGCACCCTGGAAACGTCCAACCACATATTACCGTCCACGTTCCAATCATCTATCCTGGCCAAACCTCACTATACTCAACGTCCACTCGGAGTCATCGTGGTCACCTGACCAACTCAGGAGATAATCCCGCCAGTACACTAACCAATCTCATTCCTTGGTTCGTTCCAAAGGTCAACCGACTCATGTCACCCAGACGTACCAATCTCAAACTTGTCCGTTACCTGTCACTTTCCAACAAAACTCCATATAATCGCTCCATCCGGAGTGGTAACAAACTTGCCAACATCCAACTCGAGGAATCAGCTATTTATCTCTTCTTGATCGATGCCCACGTATCTTCCTCGTCTCATACTTATTCACATATCTAGCCTCTGTCTTGTATTCTCATACCTCATCATTCCCGTGATTCCAATTTGCTTCGGTTTACTCGACCCACCGTCGCCACCATCATCTCAGTCATCCCGATCACCTCGACTGGTACAATCTCATCTGATCCAATCGATCCTAGGTGTATCCCTACTAGCTCTCAATGACCGGATTTCCGGTCATAGGGTCTTACACCCTCTTTGAACCCTTTATATGTCATATCACTCATCGTCATCCCACATAGGGAAGAATCAAGGATGATCCAAGATGATGACATCAAAATTAATCCTACGTCATCCTGCGGCACTAAACATCACCTGTTAAAGAGCAAGATGTTGAAAATCGTGTTAAAGAGCAAGATGTTGAAAATCGTGTTGATCGTATCTCAAAAGTCCTACGCACGCGCCCCATGCGCCACCCAAAGTGGATGCACGTGGGTATAATGACCTGTCCCGAATCTACGGGATTAATCCGGGATTAATCAACGGTTATTGGACGATTGGAGTAAAATGAAAATTTTGCCCCTAAATGGGTGAAAAAGTTGACTTTTGACTAGGGAAGTCAAATGCACGTGGACTAATGTCCATTATGTAGATCGAGACTATACGAGTCCATAGACAAGCGGTAGAAATTGGACATCGTACGGGCAAGTTGTGGGTCTTGAATAGTTTTTCATACTATTCATAGTTGCATGAAGTACGAGAAGTCGACTTTGGATGTTTCCAAAATATCTTATTTGGACTAATGGATGAGTGACAAGTGTCACTCATCCCATTGGCCCATCACCCCACCTACAAGCATCCCCCTTTCTTTGATTCTACCTACCCGAAAGCCACACCCCAACCATTATCATCTTCCACACCTTACTTAATGCGTATTTGAGAGAGACTGAGAGTGAGGGAGAGGCTAAGAGACTAAGTGGGACGACAGAGACGGCAGTGCCACGGTGACTGGCTGTGAAACCCAGAAAGGTAAGCTATGTGTGTGAGTTTCTTTCGGGTTTTGTTTTTTAGGTTGTGAAACCACGTTATGAGGCCAGGATTTTGTTCCCTGAGGTTTTATGACTGTGTAAGGCCAAAAAACAGTAGGAATGGACGGCTGGACTAACTCTAGGAGAGGTTTAAAGGTTTCTCGAAGAAGTTTGAGCTTGGCCAGGGGTATCGAGGTGAGTTTTTACAGTTTTAGCTTCATTTTCTATTGTTTGGGTGGATTTAGAACAAAATGCTGAATGAACGATGGATTTTGGTTAAGAAACGGCTGAGAACGAGTCGGGTTTGAAAACTGGGTCGAACAACCCGTTGTAGGAAAACGGGTCAACCCGTCTGAGATGGACAACGATGATGTGGGAAGCCACATAATCATGTCAATCCACATGGCAGAGACCAGTTGGTGCCACGTGGTGAGCTGTCAGAATGTGTTAGAGCTGACGACGTGGCAATCCATGTTAGCATTGTAAGACCACGTGTACCAGTGAGGTGGTGCCATGTGGCAATGTGTCAGGTTATTAGGACTTGTCAGATCTCAGACCTGTCAAGTTGACATCAGAAGTGACGTTAGCAGATGATGTCAGCGTTGACCGTCGTTGATCGGACTTTGATCGGCGCGTGAGGGTGCATGGACATGATTTTTTAGGTGAAACCAATCTTGTTCGAAAGGTTTCGACAATCTGAATCCAATGGTGGGGATTTCAGGTCGATCAGAGATAATTTGATAGGTCATTTGGAGGTTTTTACCCTCGAAAAGCGTGTTCGGGACACGTTTACCGTTCAGGGAGTTTTGAAGGTTTATGACTTAGATTTGTATAGGTTGATAGTGACCTTTGGGCATGATTTGGAAAGGTTTGGATGTTCCAGAGATGTTAGATTGACCTCAGAGTGGCTTACATCGCAGATTGTGAGCACGTAGCATGGAAGGTTTGTGAGTGGACACTTGCTTTATAAAATGATGCATGCATAACTGTTTTATATGTTTTAGGAACATGATTTGAGATGCATTAATTGCATATGGTTTAAATATGATTGGGCATTTTCGTAGAAAATGTTAGTATGCACGTGTTTTGAGATTTATGTTTTATATGATACTTGGGATTCGACCGAGTTTCCTACGTGCATGTGATTTATATGATTTGAATGATTTCACGGGATGTGTCTAGTTTCATCACCTGGATGTGTCTAGTTTCAGCAGCACTTGGCAGAGAGTCCGGTTGGTTAGGACGGCGATGGAGTGGGCCTAGAAGTATGGTCGAAGCTTCTTGGAAGAAATGATAAGAACGAAAGCAAGTTTTTCAAGGTCGGTATACCTCGTTTCATCATCTTGCAGTGCTCCGATGACATAGTAGACATGATGCTCAGCCACATCGGTCTTCCTGATCAGCAATGAGTTAATCGCACAGTTGGAGACTGAAAGGTACATGATGAGTGGTTCGCTAATCTCTGGTCTAGCTAGAAACGGTGCTCGGCTTATGAACTCCTTCAACTCAATGAAGGTCTTGTTGCACTCCTTGGTATGGGTAATGTATTTGGACCTTGTTTTGAGGGCCTAGAAGAAAGGGACACACTTTTTGGTGGCCTTGGAAATGAAGCTAGTCAAAGCTGCCATTAGGCCAGTTAGGCTCTGGATGTCTTTCTGTGTTTGGGGAGGCTTCATGTTTAAAAGGGCTTGGATCTTCTTAGGGTTAGCCCCATTTGGGTAATGTATTTGGATCTTCTTAGGCTCGGATCTTCATGTTCATGTATTTGGCTAATCATGAAGTCGAGGAATTTTCCTGAGCCGACTCCAAAAACACACTTGGCCGAATTCAAACGCATTCTGAACTTCTTCAAGACAGTAAAGATCTGAGTAAGGTTGGTGATGTGCTGGTCGGCCGCTTTGCATTTGACCAACATGTCATGTTCATAGAACTTCTTGGTTTTGCCAATCTAGTCAGCGAACATGTAGTTGACCAGGTTCTGGAGGGTCAAGCCAGCATTCTTTAGACCGAAGGGCATCACGTTGTAGCAATATAAGTCATGGTCGGTGTGGAAGGTAGTGTAGATCTGGTCGGCAGGGTGCATGAAGCTCTAGTAGTACCTCGAGTAGGCATCCATAAAACATAGTAGCTCGTGCCCAGAAATGGCGTCAACCAGTTGGTCATTCTTGGGCAGAGGAAAGTTATCATTGGGGCATGCTTTGTTCAAGTTGGTGAAGTAAATGCACATACGCCAAGCACCAGAGGGTTTCTTCGCTAGGACCACGTTAGCTACCTAGATGTCATAGATTACCTTGCAAACAAAATGAATGGTGCTAAGCTTGACAATTTCCGCCTGCATTATCTCAATCTGCTCGGCGTCATAGATACGCCTCTTCTACTCGACAAGTTTAAACCTCAAATTGGTGCTAAGTCGGTGACATATGACGTTAGTCGAAACTCTGGGCATGTCCGCGTAGGACTACGCAAAGACTTCAGCATTGTCGCGCTGAAATTTGATCAGATCGGTGCGCAGAGCAAGGATGAGTGTGGTGCCGATCGTGACTTTTCTATAATCGAAGTCTTGCAAGATGACGATTTTCTCAACCTCCTTGATCGACTGTGGATGTGGTGTGGCTGAGTGGTCACGTGGATTCTCAATCGATCCATCCTTGGTGTGTTGGGCGACTCAGGGGCCGAAGGGGTCAGCTTTGAAGGTAGACTCGGTGACGGCCATGGTCTCCATCAGTTGGGTGATGGCGTTCCCTGCGAGGGTAGTAGAGTTGAGGGTCCAGACTACCAGCTGATCCCCTCGGACCTGTCCCATACCCATAGGGATCGAAAACTTCAACAACAGCAAATGGGTAGAAACGACCACTCGAAGTTGGTTGATCAAATCGCGTCCCAAGATAATGTTGTAGGCGTTCGGGCAGTCGACCACTAAAAAAAGGGTTAGGACAATGACGTGCTTTGGATTTTCTCCATTGGAGATGGGAAGGTTGATCGTGTCGATCGGGATGACTGAGTCCTTAGTGAAACCAAAAAGTGGGATCGGTGATCGGTTTAGGTCGACCTCTAGGACATTGATCTATTTGTACGCCTTCATAAAGATGACGTTGACAGAGCTGCTGGTGTCGATCACGATCCGACCAACGTCGAAGTTGAAGATGAATTCCCTGATGACAATCCGGTCGTCGTGCCAGTAGATCACCCTGTGCTCTTCCTCCTCCTATAAAATTATGGTCTCCTAGCCAGTCTTCGTGAACCTTTCTAGCTCAACCCTCTTCAACTTGGAAGACTTGCTGGTTGTGTTGTATAATGCGGTGGAAGTTCTTCTCAGCTTGGTTGGTTGTCAAGGGTGAGGGGATGTGGCCCCAGTGATGGTGTTGATCTGTGGATGACGAGGCTTTCGTCGA
The DNA here is from genome assembly GCA_032719365.1 of Prinsepia uniflora. NCBI lineage: Eukaryota > Viridiplantae > Streptophyta > Magnoliopsida > Rosales > Rosaceae > Prinsepia > Prinsepia uniflora. The sequence goes on along the minus strand of CM064868.1, from coordinate 56,186,286 downwards.
GGATTCTACAAGAATTGGTTAACCTTACCATCACGGATGAGTGCCTCCACCAAATCCCTGAAGGCCACGCATTGGTCAATGCTATGAACATTGTACTTGTCGTATTGGCAGTAAACGCCATTATTCCTGGCCAGTCGGCTTGTGTAGGTCTCGTATTTGGACTGAGGATGTGGTCGCTCAGCATGATTTTCATTATGCATGTTATGCTGCTAGTTCTAGCCCTGATGAACGTTGTGATGGCCATGATTCTTACTCTTCATCCTCGAGCTATAAGAATTGGAGTAAACCTTCGTCTTCCCGCTCGAGCAGCTTTGATTGTGATTCTGGCTGGGGGTCGACTGTTGAGGAGAAGGCTAGGGCTGGAGTGACTCGGTTAGTATGTGTTGACGGGGTACCCAGTGCTAGGTCGATAAGTATTGGTGAGTGTAACGTTGCCCTTGGTGGTTAGCAGCTCTGCCTTGGCGTGAATTACCGTTTGTTTCATCAATTCATTGTAAGTTGGCCAACCTTAGGTGTGTACCGCGTACTTGAATTGCAATTCGCGTAGACCACCCTTGAAAGCTGTTAAAGCAATCTTGTAGTCGGTCTTGGCACACCGAGAGTATTCCAGAATAAACCTAGTGACATACCTCTACATTGTCTTGGTTTTCCCCTATTTCAGAAGGAACCGGTCCTCGACTAAGAATATTCAAACTTTCTGGATCATGAACTGGTTCAGGAAGACATTGGTGAGCTGTTGGAATAAGTCGATGGTATCGGGCTCCAGCCAGTAGAACTAGTTGATGCTGGCCTCGAGGAGGGTGGAGCTGAAAATGAGACACCGAGCCTCGTCGGTTAGGCTCGTGAAGGCAACGACCAATCGGTAGTTGTTGAGGTGGGTGATTGGGTGTGAATTTCCCGTATAGAGAGGGATCTTAAGCGGCTTGATTTCGTGATCGTTCTTACAGCGATTGATCCAATCAATGAAAGCACCCAACCTTGTCCTGCCCTAAGTTGGTGTCTGGGGTGATTCCTTCTCAGCCCCGAGGCTCTTTACTCGGTCAAGCAGTTGCTAGACCCATGGATCGGTACTATGGCCCTTGTTCTGGCTCTAGTCGTCATTGTGCTGGACAAATTGGTTGGTATCCTGTCTGACAGGACCCATCCCAATCCCCCTGGGATTAATGCGGTATGACCCTGCTCCCGTCTGACACGAAGTGTCAGACAAGGGATATTTCCAACCTTTGCCCTCTCGGGCTATCAGAGTATGCCAGGATCCGGAGGAGGTATGTGATATCTCGGTCTCTGCTACAGTCCACATCCGCTGTCAACCTGAAGGGCAATAAAAACATTAAAAGTTGTGAGTGGACAAAACAAAGAGTTTATAAAAACATTTTAACGAAGACATTTGTACCCTTCACTAAAAAGTCTGCATGCATTCAAAAACCGTTTAATCCAAAAGAACCATATGTGGGAACTAAGCCCAAAACCATAATCCGAAAGAACCACAAAAAACCAACCATACGGGCCACTGCCCAAATCCATCTGGGACTCAGTCCAAACCATAGTAAAACCACGTACATGGGCCACTGCCCAAAACCTGTGTCCATCACACATCATATATCATATATAAATATAATTCACACAACCATCCTGTCACGGTTTCCAAAGCTACACGCGTGCTACCCGGGGTCTCAAACCCAAGTCTCTCAAAGTCCAAGGTCAATGTCCGAAGACCAATTACCCACCCTGAGGTTACGATCATGCCTTTCTGCGAGTAAGGAACCCAACTCGGGGCGACTCCACTCAGTCGGTGCTCCGCGACTACTCCGGGGTCCACCTAGGCCAACGACTCTCCCCGGAGGAGATAATACAAGTAAAGGAAGGTATTTGAATATACATACATATATATAAATATACATAACATAAACATTCATGCCCGGTTCTCCTGAACCGTCATGACCTATAACATCCATTTAAGGGTTCATGCCCGGTTCCCATAAACCGTCATGTACCAGAATAACCTTTCCAGGGTTCATGCCGGTTCCCATAAACCGCCATGAACTTGGAAATCCATCTAGGGTCCCTGACCCGAAATCATCAATATAAAACAACTGGGTCTCGTGCCCGAACATACGACATCAGTTGGGCATCGTGCCCGATATCTAAGGGTCAGTCACGACTCCGATCATAGTGATGCGTGCAACCCTCCATCTAGGACCACCCTCAATCCGAGGCGGATATGCGTGCCATACGGCTCTCCCGAGCCAATCACCGTCATCGGGACTCCCAAACCTGTCCAAATCGTAATAGAAGGTTACTAACTACTTAATTAACCTCCCACTAAAGCCCCATAATTTTCTGGAATTTTTAACTGTTTTTAATCCCGATCCTAAACCTTCCGATGCCCCGAACATTATCGAGACAGTGGTCGATCGAAACGAAACCAGTCCCAAAATGTTCGTTACATCGAATAGAAGATTTCACGTGTTGAACACATTCCCAAACAGTGGGACATGCGCCCAGGGAAGGTGCTGCGCATGAAAGCCACATGTGGAACTATTCACATTCTTCAACCTGCAGTGAACCGGGTCCGCCTGCACTGAACCAGCCGAACCGGTTTGGACCGGTTCAAGGCCATACCTGGTCCATTTCTATTCCATTTTGTCCCATTTTAATCCCTAAGTGTTCCTAATCTCATTTCCCATATATTAAGCCATTAAAATGGAAGAAAAATCATCGAAACCCGTACCTTCATGCTCGACCATGGCGTTTGTGTTTTCCTCCGACGTTCACGGTCGTTCCCGGCCATCACCGTCCACCAAACTGGTCCCATTCGACTCCCCTAGGTCCTAGGGACACAACCTAATCCTTAGCAACCATCGAAAACCCCTAGAACTAAAAATTCAATTTTTGAATATTTTTACCTCACGGGTCGACTCTCCCCGCTGTGGCCACCGCCGTCCCCAGCCGTGACTCGCCGTCCCAGTCTCTCAGTCCTTCCTCACTCTCCCTTTGTCTCGTTTTTGGTCACACTAGATGGAGGTTTGTGGTGGTGTTATGTGTGTTTGATTGGAACATGGAAAATGAAGAAATATGGGTTTCGGGTTTGTGTTTGAAGAAGAAGAAAATGGTAATATCTGATGGGAGAGGGAAATGAGATAGATGAGATGAGTGGTGAGGATTTGAGAGATTAAATGGAATGGATGGCTAGGATTGAGTGTTAGAAAGATTAATTATAAAATATTAGTTAAAATAATATTTAATTATGTAGATCCAATTTTTAGGGATTTTAGCCAATGGGATGAGTGACACTTGTCACTCATCCATGGGTCACACCAAAATATCTGCCCAATCAGATATTGCCAAATCATCATCGTCTCGAAGTATGTGCATAGTGAAATCGACCTTCCGTGACCTATAACTTCCCCGTTGAAGTCCGATTTCAGCGTGCCGCTTGTCTATGGATTTGTATCATCCCGATCTATGTAACGGTCCTCGGCCCTTGGCCATCGGACCTCCATGTCAAAAAGTCAACTATTTACCCCTTTTAACCAAAATTACCAAAATGCCCTTGAACTTCCGAAAGTCATAACCTCTTCCTCGAATGTTAGAATTGAACGTGCCACCTGTCTATGAACTCGTGACGTCACGAACCACGTCACGGTCATCGGCCAAAGTACATTTGACTGCCTAAATGAAAAGTCAACGTTTTGCCCCGCCCAAGGGCAAAACGGTCATTTGACATCGTTCGTCCGATTTCGCCCAACTAATCACGGATTAGCCTCACTAATCGTGATTAGTCAGTAATCTAATCCTGGAATTTGGGACGGGTCGTTACAACCTTCCCTCCTTAATTAATTTCATCCTCGAAATTCCAACCGACCTAATTTCAACCGTTATTCCCTCCTTAATTAGTTCCGTTCTCGAAACTCCAACTATTCTGATTCCACATCCACCTCGTGGAAATAATTTGATCTCACGACACGTGTACACTCGTACACCAACTAACCAGAACAAAACTCGTCTCCACCCAGATGTACCACTAACACTCTCGTTACATCGACTACCCTCGACCACGTCGAATAACAGTAGTCATACGTTCCGAATTGACACCACTTGTCAAATCTACCATTTCGTTGACACAACAACTCGACGGTTCCTTTCTCAATCACCAATCTATCTTGACGTCTACCCCCACTGGGAGTCATCAGACCTCACACAATGATCCACGCTGACACCTCTGACAAACCGTCACCACTTGACAGTCGCCAGTCGAAAACTGACACTATACTTACTTGTGGTTACACTAACCACCAACTCACTCAACCTGAGTATACAATCACCAACATCTAACTCGACCTGTGTGTAACTAGACCCATCAGGAATACCATGACCCAGTGCACAGTATCCAACGTCCAGTCCACGTTCTCGACTAATCCAATGGTATCGGGACTAAGCCGATTACCAACATGCTCGCCAACGTACCTATGGAATAACCTATATACCATCACCAGGCATCACAAGTTTGCCAGGTATCGTACCTCGAACAACGTACAAGGTACATACATCCATTACCAACCAGACTACAACAACAACCTAAGTTGTAGTCAATCACGTTTCTATTCTGGAGTCCATCTGTTCAATCCAGTACTAGACAAATCAAAACTCCGACCCATTATCCATTTCCAAATCCGAATCCGAAATCATCATTCCATAAACTAGTATTAGGAATGACCATTCTGAACCCAAATCCATAAATCCACTTTCAAGTTCCAAAATCGAATCCTGAATCGTCATCTAGAAATCCGATTCCAAAACCCGAAATCTCGTTCACGTCTACAGAGACGCATTATATCCGAACCTATCAGATACTTGTTCAAACGATTACCTCAATACGTTCGATTGACTTCATAGGGAAGACAATCCCAATGTCAACACATCTCTAAGGCTGAAAAAATCCGACCTCGTCGGACACCTACTCGCCCGAGTAATATACTATACGGGATTTACTTCGAAAAGAAGTTCAGACCCAACATCCTCAATTTAAACATCCTAGTAAGAGCGATAAACTCTTCACCTATCTGGGTTATCAAGATCACAAACCAGATCCATCACTACGTCATCCGACCATAGACGTCACGATCGAGAATCGTCACGACACTCAAAGTCCACAACATAAAAATCTCGATCCACCTTGGATCCACACCAGCTCACTCCGCTATCAATCCACCTGAGATCCGATCATAGGGTCTTACACCCTCATGAATCCTTCGTCAGTCACATCACTCCTCAACCTATTCCCACATTTAAACAGATCAGTCAACGACGAAACACGCCGAGACTGTGGGTTCTCTTTGATTATCTCGTATCAATCCTTGTCATTCTACCGAGGAAAATCAAGGATGATCCAACATGATGACATCACAACTCATCCTACGTGAATGCAACCAAAACGTGTTGCACTCACAACACCATGTAATCCAACATCGTCTGCCACCAAGAAGAAAATGAGAAATCTCAATCACCTAAGTTCGATATACTCATCTCCTCCTGATGGCCCAAGATAAATCCCGGGTTAACCAACCAAAACCCGACCTATGTACTGGTGACACAACCATCACTTACCATCATCTACCATCATCTACCACGGTAGAACCTGAGAAGTCACCCAAATGACTTTGAAATACCCATTACCAATGCGGAAAACCCGCACTCTTCTCACCTCAATTGTAAACTCTCGCGATTCCGAAATTCCAACCACGTCGGAACAATTATACTTGGACATCATCCATGTGTCCCCTTTTTGACTGTTTACGGACAAATGCCCATTTACGACCGTATATGTACATCCAAAAGGATGTCAATTCCTCCTAATCTGATGTATTGCTCGACTGAAGAGTTACAACAGACTCCTGCTGTGATCTGCAGTCAAATCTATGCATACCACCATACTTGACCAAAAGGTCGCTAAACCCCACGACAAATCAAGTCTGACCAACTGGCCACTAATCCCCCATGATAGATCCAGTACTGTCAATGAAGTCACATCCCGACTCGTGACTCATCGTCATCACAATCACTGGCACCAGCACCAACACACTATCACCAACACTAGTATCAGCACACAGGCATCCATATCCAGTGAGCAAAACAGACAACCCTGGATCTCCGCTCATACCGAACGACGATCCCGTACCTTTACTCGTATTGGAGAAACTCCGCCTTCCTCGTACTCAATAATTCTGGGTACAGTCACTCTGACAACTCATACGAGAAAAGAAAACGCTCCCTGAACGTCCCCGATTCCCAACAACCGTAAATACAACCACTCTCGGTAGTAGTGCCTGCCACAGACTAGTGCAAACCTAACCACCAGACATCAAAATCGAGACTCCGCATCCAACGGAATCAACCGCTCATACCAACTACTCTATATCCCCGCTCCGGGATTTCATCGACAAGTACCAACCCTGATAACCTGTCCAACCAAACTCTAACCAGTCGTAACTCGACTCAACCAATGTGTCTACCAGGCCGTCCATGACCTTAGCTGCACCAACTATCCATCACAACTACGGTAGTACGACAACCTACTAGGTCTAACCGTTCAACATAACCTCGACTGCAGAGTGTAGTCCCATCACTAAAGATAACATGACTAGACCTGAGATGGCCGACGATCTCAACTTCGAAAAGTCATCAAAGTCAAACCACTCGCCAACTCACCCTTCTGAACCATACACCTACCTTAGGGTTCCACGATCACACTCTAGAGTTTCTCAGAATCCCAACTGCATAAGACAGTATATTTTACAATCTGACCAACCATGAGGTCTTGACATCGTAAAGACATCAATCCAATCCTACCGTAAGTTCAACTAGGATTCCTCAAACCCGACTGCGCCCAGCAGCATAGCCATTTAACGGCCACAACACCAAACTATGGCCAAATTGAACTTACAACATCGTGAAAGACGATCCCAACTAACCGTCAAACGATCAAAACTCTAAAGTACCGTTACGTTCATCCCTTTGTAGGGTCCCACACTGTCATCCACGACAGAACGATGGCAACCCCGACATCAAGTGCCGAACCAAAACATTCCACGATTCAATCCTACTAACTATCGTACCGGCATCCTAACTATCAGGTTGATAACGAACTGTAGCCCATTGAGATATCACATCCTCGACCTGCGTATGGGAGTATCGCGCAAAATGCGGTCTGGAATTCAGAGTAACATGAGCAACCCATGCTCTGATAAGCAATCCTATGCTCTGATACCACGCTGACAGGATCCATCCCAATCGCCCTGGGATTAATGCGGGATGACCCTGCTCCCGTTTGACACAAAGTGTCAGACAAGGGATATTTCCAACCTTTGCCATCTCAGGCTATCAGAGTACACCAGGATCCAGAGGACACATGTTATATCTCGGTCTCTGCTACGGTCCACATCCGCTGTCAACCTGAAGGGCAGTCAAACATTAAAAGCTGTGAGTGGACAAAACAAAGAGTTTAAAAAAATATTTTAACGAAGACATTTGTACCCTTCACTAAAAAGCCTGCATGCATTCGAAAACCGTTTAATTCAAAAGAACCATATGTGGGAAATAAGCCCAAAACCATAATCCAAAAGAACCATAAAAAAACCAACCATACGGGCCACTGCCCAAATCCATCCGGGACTCAGCCCAAACCATAGTAAAACCACGTACACGGGCCACTGCCCAAAACCTATGTCCATCACACATCATATATCATATCATATATCATATATACATATAATTCACACAACCAATCTTGTCACGGTTTCCAAAGCTACGCGCGTGCTACCCCGTGTCTCAAACCCAAGTCTCTAAGAGTCCAAGACCAATGTCCGAAGACTAATGACCCGCCGTGAGGTTACGATCCATGCCTTCCTAAGAGTAAGGAAACCAACTGGGGGCGACTCCACTTAGTCGGTGCTACGTGACTACTCCGGGGTCCACCCAGGCCAACGACCCTCCCTGAAGGAGATAGTACAAGTAAAGGAAGGTATATGAATATACATACATATATATATATACATAACATAAACATTCATGCCCGGTCCTCCTGAACCGTCATGATCTATAACATCCATTTAAGAGTTCATGCCCGGTTCCCATAAACCGTCATGTACCACAATAACCTTTCCAGGGTTCATGCCGGTTCCCATAAACCACCATGAACGTGGAAATCCATCGAGGGTCCCTGACCCGAAATCATCAATGTAAAACAACTGGGTCTCGTACCCGAACATATGACATCAGCTCGGCATCATGCCTAATATCTAAGGGTCAGTCACGACTCCGGTCATAGTGATGCGTGCAACCCTCCATCCAGGACCGCCCTCAATCCTGGTATGTCGCCGTGAACGAATCAACCGACGCGACCACTGCTAGACTATTGTGTACTCATCACTGATCGATATCCTGAACCGTCAGTACTCCGAATTCGAGCCTCCCTCGGCTGCCCAACCACAGATCGTGCATCGTGACCTCTCCGGAAGGAACACATCCTAATTCGGAGGCGAGTGTCGTACTGTCAATCACCGTGCACTTAGCACTCGCCGCGACCACCATTTAGACCCGAAGGCCATCAATAGGGTCATATGCCCGAGACAAAACCAAATGGATCTCATACCCGAGTTTATCCATTTGAAATCCAAAACCATTTCATTTGGACCAATAAAGACATACAAACCCGTATTGGCACCGTATAGCGCCGTAACCTCGAAATACGTTCCAATACGTAACCACACATCCAAATGCACTCATGGAATCACAAACAAGTATTTAAACATATAATAAACATTTTTACATGCACCAACTTAGAAAAAAAGGTCCACTCACAGATCGTCTGAGCTGCCGCCTCGATATGCGTGCCATACGGCTCTCCAGAGCCAATCACCATCACCGGAACTCCCAAACCTGTCCAAATCGTAATATAAGGACTACTTAATTAATCTTCCACTAAAGCCCCGTAATTTTCTGGAATTTTTAACTATTTTTAATCCCGATCCTAAACCATCCGATGCCCCGAACATTATCGAGACGGTGTCCGATCGACACGAAACCAGTCCCAAAATGTTCGTTACATAGAATAGAAGAGTTCACGTGTTGAACACATTCCCAAACAGTGGGACACACGCCCCCACACGCCCAGGGAAGGTACTGCGCGTGAAAGCCACGTGTGACACTATTCACCTTCTTCAACTCGCAGTGAACCGGGTCCGCCTGCACTGAACCGACCGAACTGGTTTGGACCGGTTAAAGGCCATAACTGGTCAATTTCTATTCCATTTTGTCCCATTTTAATCCCTAAGTGTTCCTAATCTCATTTCCCGTCTATTAAGCCATTAACACGGAAGAAAAATCATCAAAACCCGTACCTTCATGCTCGGCCATTGTCAGGACCCACATCGGTTCCACCTCGAAATCCGAGGTAAATCCTGCTCCCGTCTGACACCCCGACACAAAAACCAAGGTAACTCACAAAGAAAACCACTAAATTACATGCCAGACGCAGGAGAAAAGTTTAAACATCCCGAAGTCAAACGTATGTACAGAGCATAGTACCAAAATACAAAGGAAAGAAAACCGATAACCAAGATACACGCACAACGGAAAATGTAAAGCACTCCGGGGTCACTCTCAAGTATTCTATGCCGCCGACGCTGCCTCAACGTCAACCCCCGCGCTAGCTCCACGACCTGGAGGGCAATTTAAAACAGAAGGTGTGAGTGGACCATAAATAATAAAATACTTTCTGAAAACCATTTCATAATAAAACCAGGGTTTTAGCCCTCCGTTTTGAAATAACACATGCATAACCCATTTACTGAAATCAGTTATAAATCACATAAAGATTGTCATAAAAACATTTGCAGAAACATCATAAAAACAATTATAGAAATTATGTCATAAGCATCATAAAAACCACGTCATAAAACATAATTTTCAACCAATCATTATCTGATCAAACCTGTTGGACCTATCCGAGTCTTTAAACTCCCGAGCCTTTAAACTCAATCCAGGCCTCAATAATATCCGAGTCTTTAAACTCCCGAGTCTTTAAACTCAACAGGCCTACGGGGGAAATATCAATATATCCGAGTCTTTAAACTCCCGAGTCTTTAAACTCAATCCGGGTCTTTAAACCCAATCCATCCCCGTCCCCCGTCAATCACAATCCGGGTCTTTAAACCCAATATCCAGATCCAGCAAATCCAATCCAAAACCATTTGAAAACCATTTCAAAATCCACATCCAAACTCGAATCTGAAATCACCGGTCGGATGCCCTTCCGGCGTCCAGAACCGTCATTTTGAACCCAAATTCGGAAATCCACTTTCCAACTTTAAAACCAAATTCCGTTTCCGAAATCCTATTTCAAAACCGAAAGCCTCGATCATCAAAATCATGTTCCAAAACCATTGATCATTTAAAATCCCAAATCATAGCATCGAAATAAGAATTCCAAACTTCCTCGTAAAATGTGCTGAAAATCGTATTTTCTCGAAAAACGTGCAATTATGTGAAATCAACATCACATATTCAACAATCATGAAATCACATGTAAAACCATAAATCAAGTAATTAAAAGCAGTTATTCATGCACAAGTTTAGAGAAGGGGTCCACTCACAATCACCGGCACGTCACTCGCGCCCCGTACGTCCCGTACGTTCCTTAGCTTCCTCGGGAAGTCCCGATCCTGTCACAAGTCACCAAAGTACGTCACTAACACGACTACTAAGACTCTCCTAATTTGTCCTAACAATCCCTCGGGTCCTAAACGTAACGAACCGGAACCCTAAACTTTCAACCTCGTAGAACTACTTTGAATCGACGTCTGATTAACCCGAAACTAATTCCATTAGACTCGTTATAACTTCTAGACCAAAAACTCAGTTGGACTCTTCACCGGAAACCGCCGTACGAGCCCCCACGAGCCGCCCAAAGTGGCTGCGCGTGGGCCTCACGCGCCTGCACACGATCACTGTTCATCATCGTCTACCTTGGGTGAACCGGTCTGAACCGGCGCATCCGGTTCTTCACCATTCCTGCACTGTTTTCTTCCCTCTCTTCACCAGCCTCTTCGTCCAGTCCTAAGAAACCTATTCCCCTCACTCTAACACCTCGACACAGCCTCCTACCCATCGTCTCAAGCTCGAAATCAAAACCTGAACAGTCCTCTGCTTCGGTTCCCGGCCACCCAGTCACTCTCTCGTCACGGCAACCACCTTAGATGACTTCTAGGAACCTCCTAAAGCTCACCCAACTCACCAAATCCCTCGACTCAGTCCCAAACTTCACAACTATCGATTTGAAACAAAACGGAAAAACAGAGCAGTTGGAAGGGAACGCGAAATTACTTGTGCTCAGGCCACCGCCGTGAGCTCAGCCGTGAACACAAGACTCCTCCATCCTCTAGACACCTCCACCAGCCTCGATTGGTCACCTTCACGGCAACACCACCACCTAAATCCCTCTATGTTCTCTGGTTTTCCCGTGAGCTCACACCTCACACACACACAAACACTTCACCTCCTAACCTTCTCACTGTCTCTCTCTCGATCTCTGGTCCCTCCTCACCCACCAGGACACACAAACGCCCACTGCCAACGTCCAATTCCTCTCCATCTCACCCTCTGCTTCTCACTTGTTCGAACACACACACACACACACACACACACACACACACACGCGGCACAACCGTTTAATTGGAACCGTGAAGAATCCTAGAACCCACTAAAGCTCACCCACGTGTCACCATCCCCTCAACCTTCTCACAAAATATCCCAATCTCACTGTACAATTGGCCTTATCAGATTGGCCCAAATCCCAAGACACAGAAAGACCAAAATGCCTCTCCTTTAACTCAAAATTATGATAATACCCTTACCATTTTAGACCCGTAACTAATTCGTCCGACGTCCGATGAACACGTTCTGCCTATCATTGAATTCAGGACGACGAGATCTACCTAACGGTCCTAGGTCAACGTCTCAAAACCCGACCGTAAGAAAAGTCAACTTTTTCCCCCTAGTTTAACCAAATTACGAAAGTGCCCCCAACCTTCCGAACATCATAACTTCCTCCTCGGATGTCGGAATCGGGCGTGCCACCTGTCTACGGATTCGTGACGTCCCGAACTACGTCACGGTTACCGGTAAATACCTAATTGACTGCCCGAACTAAAAGTTAACTATTTACCCTAACTAGGGACAAAATCGTCATTCCACGCTAACAGACCTATCGGGACCAAGTAACCACCGATTAAGCTCACTAATCCTTCACTAATCACCATCTTAATCCTAATTTCCGGGACGGGTCGTTACAGTCATGGCGTTTGTGTTTTCCTCCGCTGTTCACGGTCGTTCCCGGCCGTCACCGTCCACCAAACTGGTCCCATTCGACTCCCTTAGGTCCTAGGGACACAACCCAATCCTTAGCAACCATCGAAAACCCCTAGAACTAAAAATCCAATTTTTGAATATTTTTACCTCACGGGTCGACTCTCCCCGCCGTGGCCATCGCCGTCCCAGTCTCTCAGTCCTTCCTTACTCTCCCTTTGTCTCGTTTTTGGTCACACTAGATGGAGGTTTGTGGTGGTGTTATGTGTGTTTGCTTGGAACATGGAAAATGAAGAAATATGGGTTTCAGGTTTGTGTTTGAAGAAGAAGAAAATGGTAATATCTGATAGGAGAGGGAAATGAGATAGATGAGATGAGTGGTGAGGATTTGAGAGATTAAATGGAATGGATGGCTAGGATTGAGTGTTAGAAAGATTAATTATAAAATATTAGTTATAATAATATTTAATTATGTAGATCCACTTTTTAGGGATTTTAGCCAATGGGATGAGTGACGCTTGTCACTCATCCATGGTTACCACCAAAATATCTACCCAATCAGACATTGCCAAATCATCATCGTCTCGAAGTACGTGCATAGTGAAATCGACCTTCCGTGACCTATAACTTCCCCGTTCGAAGTCCGATTTCAGCGTGCTGCTTGTTTATGGATTCGTATAATCCCGATCTACGTAACAGTCCTCGGCCCTCAGCCATCGTACCTCCCGGTCAAAAAGTCAACTATTTACACCTTTTAACCAAAATTACCAAAATTCCCTTGAACTTCCAAACGTTTTAACTTCTTCCTCGAATGTCAGAATTGAACATGCCACCTGTCTATGAACTCGTGACGTCACGAACTACATCACGATCATCGGCTAAAGTCCATTTGACCGCCCGAAAGAAAAGTCAAAGTTTTGCCCACGCCTAGGTGCAAAACGGTCATTTTGCATCGTTCGTCCGATTTCGCCCAACTAATCACGGATTAGCCTCACTAATCGTGATTATTCACTAATCGTGATTAGTCACTAATCTAATCCTGGAATTTGGGACGGGTCGTTACAACCATTGTCAGGACCCGACCCGACTCAGTCAAGACCCGACTCATCTAGCACCATATTGTCCGCTTTGGGCATCGCCCTCACGGTTTTGTTTTCGGGAGCTCATGGTGTAACTTCCCAGGGGGTCACCCATCATAGAATTGCCCAGGCTCAACTCGCTTAACTTTGGGGTTCCAATCCCCCCCAAAGCCACTTGCGCTCCCAAAAGGCCTAGTGCTAGATAGGTGTGTGCCTACACCTTTAAAACACACCACCATCCTCTCCCAGACCATTCCCCTCGGAAGAATGTGGGATTGTTCACCGTTCCCTCCAGGACACGGGTCTTACAATCCACCCCCCTTAGGGCACAGCGTCCTCGCTGGCACACTTCCCGGTCAGGATCCGGCTCTGATACCAAATTGTCAGGACCCGACCCTCCTCGGTTAGGACCAGACTCATCTAGCACTATATTGTCCGCTTTGGGCCTCGCCCTCACGGTTTTGTTTTCGGGTGCTCATGGTACAACTTCCCAAGGGGTCACCCATTATGGAATTGCACCAGCCTCAACTTGCTTAACTTTGGGGTTCCAATCCCCCCCAAAGCCACTTGAACTCCCAAAAGGCCTAGTGCTAGATAGGTGTGTGCCTACACCTTTAAGGCACACCACCATCCTCTCCCAGGCCATTCCCCTCGCTGGAATATGGGATTGTTCACTGTTCCCTCCAGGACACGGGTCTTACACTGTCGGGACGAGGCTCCCTTATGATGTCTTTAACTAGTTGATGATGAATTGGAACAAACAAGAATATTATGGCGTTTGCATATCATTTTTTTGGAATTCTTGTGTTAATTGAGATATTTTGAATGTTATGACTTGTAGTAGACATGGTTTGTAAAACTTGGTACAAAATTCGCATATTCGAATTATGTTTTGATTCACATTAACCCTTGTGCGCTTTTGAGCTATATTTTCTTTCTTTCTTGAGTGTAAATCATTTATAACTTATACATGTCTCATATGATTACTTGCAATAGTTTTAATGAACTAGAGATTGCTAGAACTTACTCATGTCAATTTTCAAAGCTTATAGTCAATACATACTCATATGTCCCATTTGTGCGCACAAGTTGTGAAACCCCTAGTTATCCCTTTTGAGCCAACGTTTAGCCTTTTCTTTCATTATCATGCATATCTAAATTCTTAGCCTACTATAGATATCCTTATCCTTGTTCTAAAGACTTGGTTGCTGATTTCAACACTAGCACACACGAGAATGGCATGAAGATGCTCTACTCAAGGTAATTGTAAGACCCGTGTCCTGGAGGGAACGGTGAACAATCCCACATTCCTGAGAGGGGGAAAGGTCTGGGAGAGGATGGTGGTGTGCCTTAAAGGTGTAGGCACACACATATCTAGCACTAGGCCTTTTGGGAGCTCAAGTGGCTTTGGGGGGATTGGAACCCCAAAGTTAAGCGAGTTGAGGCTGGTGCAATTCCATAATGGGTGACCCCTTGGGAAGTTGCACCATGAGCTCCCGAAAACAAAACCGTGAGGGCAAGGCCCAAAGCGGACAATATGGTGCTAGATGAGTCGGGTCCTAACCGAGGAGGGTCGGGACCTGACAATTTGGTATCAGAGCCAGACCCCGATCGGGAAATGTGCCAGCGAGGACGCTGGGCCATAAGGGAGGTGGATTGTAAGACCCGTGTCCTGGAGGGAAGGGTGAACAATCTCACATTCCTCCGAGGGGGAATGGTCTGGGAGAGGATGGTGGTGTGCCTTAAAGGTGTAGGCACACACCTATCTAGCACTAGGCCTTTTGGGTGCTCAAGTGGCTTTAGGGGGGATTGGAACCCCAAAGTTAAGCGAGTTGAGGCTGGTGCAATTCCATAATGGGTGACCCCCTGGGAAGTTGCACCATGAGCTCCCGAAAACAAAACCGTGAGGGCGAGGCCCAAAGCGGACAATATGTGCTAGATGAGTCGGGTCCTGACCGAGGAAGGTCGGGTCCTGACAATTTCATTGTAAGACCCGTGTCCTGGAGGGAACGGTGAACAATCCCACATTCCTGCGAGGGGGAAATGGTCTGGGAAGGGAATGGTGGTGTGCCTTAAAGGTGTAGGCACACACCTATCTAGCATGAGGCCTTTTGGGAGCTCAGTGGCTTTGGGGGGGATTGGAACCCCAAAGATAAGAGAGTTGAGGCTGGTGCAATTCCATGATGGGTGATCCCCTGGGAAGTTGTACCATGAGCTCCCGAAAACAAAACCTTGAGGGCGCAGGCTTGCCGTTGAGTATTGATGTGGCCCAAAGAGGACAATATCGTGCTAGATGAGTCGGGACCTGACAGAGGAGGGTCGGTGTCAGGACCGGCCCCGAATCCCCTGAGATTAACGTGTGACCCGCCTGATCCTGTCTGACACGAAGTTTCAGACCAGGGAAAATTCCATCATCGGCCCTCGCCGGGGCTGTCAGAGTGCGTCAGGATCGTAGAATGAGGGGAGTGATGTCTCGTCTCTGCTACAGCCCGCATCCGCGTTCAACCTGAAGGGCATTAAAACACGAAAACTGTGAGTGGACAATTTAATATTTTCATTTAAAAACATTTTCATAAGAAGATATTTTATGCCCTTCGTAAAAACATACGCATGCATACCAAAAACCGTTTAGTAAAACATTCATAAAATCAATCAATTCATCAAACACATTTTTGAAATCATTCAAGGGTTCATGCCCGGTTCCCATAAACCGTCATGACCCACAAATCCATTTGGGTCCTCGACCCGAAATCACAATCTAAAACTCATAGGTCAAATCAATAAGGACTCAGCCCAAATCACATCAAGTACGGGGTCTCCGCCCCCCAAAATCATTTCTAAAACAACGAATACGGGGTCTCCGCCCCAAATCGCTTTCTAAGTCATAAAACATAGGGTCTCCGCCCTCAAATCTCGTATATGGGGTCGCAACCCCAAATCACTTCCTAATCATAAAACATAGGGTCTCCGCCCTCAAATCACTTTTCCATAAAATCTCATACGTACCGTCATATGTATAACCCATTCGCGGCACTTCCGAGAAGATGCCAACTCGGGGCACACAGCCCCTAGGGAACACATCCCCGATATAGTCACGATATCAAATCTATACTAGTGTGCACACTACTCGGGTTCTCACTCCGAGTCTTCTCCCAGGAATCTCCATCTGGGAGGCTCAATCACTGGATCTAGTCCGAGCTCTCTCTCTGGATCTAGTCCACACATCTCTCCGAAATCTGATCAGGGACCAGATCATAATAAGTAACCACCACTCCTGGAACGGGATCCGTATGGGGATACCCACTCTGGTCTGTGGATCGTGACTCTTCAGGTCGACGCTGGAGGAGACCATATAATCAAATGGAGGGTTCAATCACATTTTCAAATACTCTTTTCTTTCTTTCTCAAATCTCATTTCTCAACTAGGTCTCAAACCCGATTCATCTCAATAGGATTCCTCGAATCCGATTCAAAACCATTTAACAGGCCTCGGCCCAAATCCTCAATTCAACTGGGTCTCATGCCCGAATACTCATTTCACAAATCGAACTGGGACTCAAGCCCGATTTCACAATCAACAGGGCCCTAAGCCCGAACCACGACTTAACAGGACCTCACGTCCGATTCCACAACCAACGGGGCCTTAAGCCCGATATCTCAACGAAATGGGTCTCAGGCCCGATATCATAAATCAACGGGGCATCAAGCCCGATAGTACTACTAACTGGGCCTCAAACCCGAATCGTAAACCAAATGGACCCTCGGTTCGATCGTATGGCTCAAATGGACCCTAGGTCCCATTCCTCATCGAATCAAATGGACTCCAAGTCCGATAGTTTATAAATCAATTGGGTCTCATGCCCGAGTTCATTTTCCAAATCCAAAATACGTTTATTAAACGCTCGTTGAAAACCTAGAACATATAAGTATCGTATAAAACTGGAAATCTCGAAATACGTGAAAATACGTAAATCCTAGGCCACCACAAACAATTGCACTCATGGCAACACAAAAATATATTCTAAAACAATTATAAAACAGTTATGCATGCATCAATTTCGAAAGAAAGGTCCACTCACAGACCGTCCGAAGCTACGCCTCGATACGCGTGCCATAACCGTCTCCCGGGTCAAACGTCACCTCCGGGATTCCCGAACCTATCCAAATTAATTTAGAGGGTTACTAACTACTTATATAACCCCTCACTAGAGCCTCGTAATTTTCCGGAATTTCTAAGTATTTTTAAAACCGAACCTAAACCTTTGGACAGCCCGAAACCTATCGAAACGATGTCCGATTGACACGAAACCAGTCCCAAAATAATCGTTACATCGAATAGATAAAATTACATGTTGGAACCTTGCCCAAAATCTCCCCCACGCGCCCGTACGTGCCGATTGAAGTGGCTGCGCTTGGGAGCCACGCGACTGTGAACAGTGCGTCTTCAACCTCTCGACGGCCGGTTCAGACCGGCCGGTCCGGTTCGTTTCCTGCAACTGGACCGGCGTGACCGGTCCAGGCTCCTACAACCCTCAAATCTCGTCCGTTTTGTCCCATTTTAATCCCTAAATTCATATTTCTTCATTTCCTATCTAACCCAATCCTTAAAACCAACTAAAACCCATCCAAACCTAGGGTTCCAAAATGAACCTCACGGTTCAAAGTTCCCAAAACCGTCCATGGCTTCCACAGCCGCCCAACCACGCTCAAAACCTTCCTATTAACCTCCTAACAACCTATTTAACTCAAAGCAAACATCCAAATCGACCCATAATAGCAGAAATTGAAAATGGATTGAAAATGGTTTTAACCGATACCTCGATCGGTTTTTCTCCCCCGCCGTGTACGGCGGCTCCGTCTTCGGCCAGCCACCATCTCCAGCCGGTCCCCTCATCTCTATCTTTCCTCTCACAAAGTGTTTTAGGGTTGAAGGGTTTGGATTGGATTGAAAATGGGATCGGGTTGGATTGGGAAAATATGGAAATGGGATGCACAGTTATGGTTGGATGCATGTATATGAAATGGTGGCCAGTGAATGAGTGACACTTGTCACTCATCCATTGGTTGTTGAAAAGCAACTGGGCCCACTTCATCTCAATAGGATTCCTCGAATCCGATTCAAAACCATTTCACAGGCCTCGTCCAAAATCCTCAGTTCAACTGGGTCTCATGCCCGAATACTCATTTCACAAATCGAACTGGGACTCAAGCCCGATTTCACAATCAAGAGGGCCCTAAGCCCGAACCATGACTCAACAGGACCTCACGTCCGATTCCACATGACAAGACCCATCCCGATTATCCCTCGATAACCGTGAAAGATCCTGCTCCCGTCTGAAAATAACTCGAAAGTACCAAAAGTAGTTTCACATATATACATATAGAACATACAAACGATAAACATTGTCAGACAAGGGATAGTTCAGTATTCCGAGACCGTTGACCTAGTCAACAGGTTTACAGAGCATAGGAAATATTTACAAGTAGGGGTCAAAATCCTACGCTGCAAGGTGTCTGAGTACGCAACGGTCTGTTTATTCCTCTGCCTCGATATTAGCCTCCATACCTGTGCACTGGCATGGAGGGCAAATAAAACATCAAAGGTGTGAGTGGATAAAAAATAAAGTTTAGAAATACATTTATCAAAATATAGTCTTACCCTCCAGTTTTCACAAACATGCATGCATATCATAACTTATAAATCAAATAATTAAGATATGAACCTAAATCTCAAACATCAATAAAAACACAGGATCCAGGTACAGTCTCATATAGTCACGTTATCCCTACAACGCGTGCAAATCAATAGGCTCAAGGACCGCTCAAATCCCGAGCATCCGCCGTTGTGAACACATCACCAGCCGGCAATCCAGGTCGTCATGAACATATCACTGACTGACCTCCATATAATCCAGCACATCTGGTATGAGTCGAGCCTCCATTGGCTGCACGACAACAGACCGTGCTACGTGACCTCTCCGAGGTAAACACTTCCATCCCGGAGGCGAGCGTTATCTCCAGGGTTCATTTCGGGGGAAACATATTCCACACCGAAAGCCCTAATATATCATCATCATGAAAATCAGTGAAAAATAATTGCATTTAATATCAAAACCATTTTTCAACATCCGTAAACCAGTTTCACGCAAATCTGTGCAATCACAATCTCAATCATAATATAAATCCATCAAATCTAGTGCCAGACTCATAATCCGAGTCAAAATCAAGCTCAAATCCTGGGCCTTCACCCAAAAGGTCAATTTTATAGTTTTGTCGAAAATCGTGCCCGAAAGCATATAAAATAATATAATATTCCAAAAATCCGAAAATCATTATATCGAAACATTAATCATACCCAATCATTTCACATCATATTATAAAGCATTTAAAACATATATGCATGCATTCATGGTAGAAAACAAAAGTCCACTCACACACCGTCCAGATTGTTCAGTTTCGAGCTGTTCGTGCTCTTCCGACGTCCTGGAAGTATTCGGGCCTGTCAAACAAGTAATATAATATTACTAGCTTATCACATAATCCCCTGTACGAATTTCCTAATCGTTGGAATAAAATAATATTATTTAAACGTAACCTATAGGCTTCGGGTATGTAAAACTACTCTCAGTTCATATCGGATTGACCCGAAACCAACGCTAATAGGTTCGTATCAACGAGAGCATCAAAATTGTTGTTGGACCCAAGGTGAAATTCCCGGCCACGCGCCCTCACGCGCCGCCGCAAGCGGCTGCGCGTGAAAGCCACGCGCCGTGAACAGTGAACTGCTACAGTGCTTCTCCCTCGCCCGTTTCTCTGGTAAACGGGTCTGCAACCCGCGATTAGACCCGGTGCAATCTCCTTCGATTCAACCTTAATTTTGTCCATTCTTTCACTCATTAACATCAATTCAATCTAGATTACGATTCTGTAAGTTCAATTCAATCAAACAAGCCCTCAAAATCCTCGACTCAAGACGAACACCCGACGGGTTTTAACTCCGGTTCTACCCAAAACCAACCTGTTTCTTTCAATTGATGACACCAGAAGCATCCTAGGTCCATTATAAACACAATTATGAAGTCAATTTCACAGTTCCTTACCTCCAAGTGATCGAACTCAAGTTCCAATTTTAAAACAGTCGCAGGGCCTGTTCGTCACCAATTATCCACCAATTTCCTTACCAATCGATTCAATTTGATTCGTTTAGCTCCCAGAAGATGAAATATCACCTCACTTTCACACAAAACCGTCTCAGAAATCAAAATCGATAATGAAGGTTTAGGGTGGTTTTTCGGGTTTGCTCAGTCCAATTCGATTTGAAGTTTCTTGGTTTCCTTTTCGGTTTTTCTCTCCAAACTGACCCTAATCACTTACTCAATTGCTGCACTGGTTCTTTGGTCGACTGAGAATTGATCAATTGAAGGGAGGATGTGTTATCTGTGTTCTTAGTCGAAGACACATCAGATAATACTACTACAGTAGATTGATTAATTAATGTGGTTTAAGGTGAGTAATGCAACCAAGAGCCACTAAGAGGTTGCTTAAGATAACAGGTGTCACCAGTTGAATTCAAGTGAATTGAATCAGCATTTGAAACCATATAATAGTAATCCTATTCACCGTCTAATTAAGGCCCATATAAAATTACCATTTTACCCTTGAGGTCACAAATGACCATTTTGCCCCTGAACTTCCCAGACCTATAACTTTCTCATACGAGCTCCGTTTTCGACGTGCCACCTGTCTACGGATTCAGCGTCTCGGGACCTACACAACGGTCCTCGCAAAATGAACAAAAAGTTAACTTTTACCCATATTCCTCCAAGGGTAAAAACGTCATTTTACACATTATTTAATATTTTACATTTTTGTGGATTTTCGGGGCGTTACACCACAACCAACGGGGCCTTAAGCCCGATATCTCAACGAAATGGGTCTCAGGCCTGATATCATAAATCAACGGGGCATCAAGCCCGATAGTACAACTAACTGGGTCTCAAACCCGAATCGTAAACCAAATGGACCCTCGGTCCGATCGTATGGCTCAAATGGACCCTAGGTCCGATTCCTCGTCGAATCAAATGGACTCCAAGTCCGATAGTTTATAAATCAATTGGGTCTCATGCCCGAGTTCATCTTTCCAAATCCAAAATCCGTTTATTAAACGCTCGTTGAAAACCTAGAACGTATAAGCATCGTATAAAACCGGAAATCTCGAAATACGTGAAAATACGTAAATCCTAGGCTACCACAAACAATTGCACTCATGGCAACACAAAATATATTCTAAAACAATTATAAAACATTTATGCATGCATCAATTTCGAAAGAAAGGTCCACTCACAGACCGTCTGAAGTCGTGCCTCGATACGCGTGTCATAACCGTCTTACGGGTCAAACGTCACCTCCGGGATTCCCGAACCTATCCAAATTAATTTAGAGGGTTACTAACTACTTATATAACCCCTCACTAGAGCCTCGTAATTTTTCGAAATTTATAACTATTTTTAAAACCGAACCTAAACCTTCGGACAGCCCAAAACCTATCGAAACGATGTCCAATTGACACGAAACCAGTCCCAAAATATTTGTTACATCGAATAGATGAAATTACATGTTGGAACCTTGCCCAAAATCTCCGCCACGCGCCCGCACGCGCCGCTTGAAGTGGCTGCGCGTGGGAGCCACGCGCCTGTGAACAATACGTCTTCAACCTCTCGATGGCCGGTTCAGACCGGCCAGTCCGGTTCATTTCCTGCAACTGGACCGGCGTGACCGGTCCAGGCTCCTACAGCCCTCAAATCTCGTCCTTTTTGTCCCATTTTAATCCCTAAATTCATATTTCTTCATTTCCTATCTAACCCAATCCTTAAAACCAACTAAAACCCATCCAAACCTAGGGTTCCAAAATGAACCTCACGGTTCAAGGTTCCAAAATGAACCTCACGGTTCAAAGTTCCCAAAACCGTCCATGGCTTCCACAGCCGCCCAACCACGCTCAAAACCTTCCTATTAACCTCCTAACAACCTATTTAACGCAAAGCAAACATCCAAATCGACCCATAATAGCAGAAATTGAAAATGGTTTTAACCGATACCTCGATCGGTTTTTCTCCCCCGCCGTGTACGGCGGCTCCGTCTTGGGCCAACCACCATCTCCAGCCGGTCCCCTCATCTCTCTCTGTCCTCTCACAAAGTGTTTTAGGGTTGAAGGGTTTGGGTTGGATTGAAAATGGGATCGGGTTGGATTGGGAAAATATGGAAATGGGATGCATAGTTATGGTTGGATGCATGTATATGAAATGGTGGCCAGTGGATGAGTGACACTTGTCACTCATCCATTGGTTGCTGAAAAGCAACTGGGCCCACTTCAGTCCAAAATTTCCTCGTAAAATGTGTCACTATGAATAGTACTTTCATACTTCCGTGACCCGTAACTTCGTCGTCGAACGTCCGAATTCGACGTGTCGCCTGTCTACGGATTCGTATCGTCGTGATCTACGTAACGGTCTTCGGCCATCGGCCATCGGACCTCCAGTTCAAAAAGTCAACTTTTGACCTCCTATTCACCCAAATTACCAAAATGCCCATTGGGCTTCCGAACGTCATAACTTCCTCCTCGGACGTCAGAATCGAGCGTGCCACCTGTCTATGAACTCGTGACGTCACGAACTACGTCACGGTCATCGTCCAAAGTCCATTTCACCGCCTAAACGAAAAGTCAATGATTTGCCCATTTCAAGGGCAAAATCGTCATTTCGCCCGAACGTTTGCTAATCCTCGTCTAATCTCTGATTAGTCTCGCTAATCCGAAATTAATGCTTAATTAATCCCCCTAATTCGGGACGGGTCATCACAAACTTCCCCCCTTAAGGAATTTCGTCCTCGAAGTTCAAAGCAACCCGATTCCACAACCAAACTGTGGAATCCATCCATGTTCCTTGAATCAGACCGCTGCACCCACACGAGAATACTCATGTAGCAGTACACGTCCAAAACATATACCGTACTCAACGGTATCGTCCTCGGTACGTACCGGCATCGGAGCCTCCAAAGCTCCAATTCATTTTCGACAACTACACGCCTGTTCGCGTGTCTCACTCGAGACAACTTGTCGACACTCGTCGATCACGCCTGTCACTCACTTGACAGGTCATCAACCCTATACTAACCTCTAAACCTCTTTTCAGTCTAACATTCTGACAGGATTCCATCTGACAGTCGTTAGGCTGAAAACGCATCCCCACTACGGGTTATCACAGCCAAGCTGGCCTCCTGCTCAGCATCAGATCAGACAACACCTATAGACCCTGCAATCACAATGGCACGAATCTCATCTCGTAGGTCATCCTCAGACCTATGCCCATACTGATTCTAAATACTCGCACGAATCAACTCTCTCAATTTCCTATACCCAAAACTGACTCTTCTGAGAGTCCCAGCAATCCACATCGATCTGAACACATCGGATATCTATCCATCCATTACCCTCACAGGTCACAACCATCATGACCAGCCAGCTATTCCTGGCTCCACCACGCTTCGCTGTTCTACTCTGATCTCGACTCGTTCTCGAGTCCTCGCATCAATCAGCGATACTACATGTTATCTAGACTCGGGTGAGTCTCCAAACTGTGACTCATCGCTTCTGATCCGATCACCACACACGTCCATCTAGGACTCTATCCAACTTATGATATACTCGTACTCTCGGGTACTCTCAACCCGACATAACGATTGATCGTGATCAATCCCATCGTCTAAAGTGCACAACACTCCTCGTAGTCCCACCTAGGGGAAAATCCAAGATGGTGACATCAAGGTTCATCCAATGTCATCCTCCGGCACTCATCACTGTCTACCAAGGAGTCACACTCAGTGACCTCGGACTATCCAACTACATTGCGGAATCAAGCACTCTTCTCAACGTCTCACTCACAGAGGTAACGTGGCAAGTTTGCCAACACGCAACGTCAACATCTCATTCTGCGATCGGACTCAGCCGTCACCGAGTCGAATCCATAATCACTGCTCGTACTGTACGTCACTCACGCACCTCGTATCATCGTCACGACTGAAAAATCCTATCGTCACAGTCGTCACGGTAACCTGAATCTATCCAACTCGATAAGACTCGATTACGTCCATCGGGAGCAGCGTCTGCCACACTCTCATGCAGACCAACCTCAGAACACTCTGCTATCGAGACCCCAAAACCATGCGGTAGTCTCACCGCTGGTACCAACTGGTCAACGCACACATTCACCGATCGGTCCACCCTCTAGATCTGATCGACAAGTACCACCCTCCTGGTAACTTGTTCAGTCAATCGCCACTAGGGTTATCACAAACCCGACTGCCTGCTGCAGCCCTACCATCATGACCGATCCCTCGATCTCGACTCCGAAGAGTCGTCATACTCCCATACTGGTACTAAACCAGCCAAAACTACACACTGAGGATCTCGTCCTCTCGTAACTCTACGGCTCTCGGCCGCTGGCCTCACAAGGAATTGGCTATACTCCGGGTCCCATACTGCACAACGACTAAACGTCGCAATCGTATCCTATCGCGTCCCACGACAGCCACACTAGGGCATCCACTGTCAGTCGACATCCCACCGGGATTTGACACACCGAAACATGGCAATACATGCCAAACAAGGTCACACATTTCTATTCCCAACCGTCTTGACTGTAGTCATACAGGTTCATCATAAACCGGGCGACCCTGACCTCTGACCACCTCTGGTCTTAATCCGTACATCCTCTATCTGACACATCCAAACCATCGAGCAGTTACGAATCTCAAGTCGTCATACGGTCTCTACCGATCCACTGGATCCTAATTCCAGTACCACTACGGCCCTAAGCCGTCGGATTCACACGAACACTGATCCTCCTCGGGATCCAACATCGAAACACGTGGCCTCCAATGCCAATCGAACCTCAAACCATCGTATCGAATTTCGTTTAGCACGTGGTGCTTCCTAATCATACCCTAACGATCAGGTTGATGACGGGCTGTTACGACTTCAGAGACATCACATCCTCGACCTGCGCGTACTCCACGAGCAAAACATGCTCTGATACCAACTTGTCAGGACCGGCCCCGAATCCCCTGGGATTAACGTGGGACCCGCCTGATCCCGTCTGACACAAAGTGTCAGACCAGGAAAAATTCCATCATCGGCCCTCGCCGGGGCTGTCAGAGTGCGTCAGGATCGTAGAAGGAGGGGAGTGATGTCTCGTCTCTGCTATAGTCTGCATCCGCGTTGAACCTGAAGGGCATTAAAACACGAAAACTGTGAGTGGACAATTTAATATTTTCATTTAAAAACATTTTCATAAGAAGATATTTTATGCCCTTCGTAAAAACATACGCATGCATACCAAAAACCGTTTAGTAAAACATTCATAAAATCAATCAATTCATCAAACACATTTTTGAAATCATTCAAGGGTTCATGCCCGGTTCCCATAAACCGTCATGACCCACAAATCCATTTGGGTCCTCGACCCGAAATCACAATCTAAAACCCGTAGGTCAAATCAATAGGGACTCAGCCCAAATCACATCAAGTACGGGGTCTCCGCCCCACAAATCATTTCTAAAACATCGAATACGGGGTCTCCGCCCCAAATCGCTTTCTAAGTCATAAAACATAGGGTCTCCGCCCTCAAATCTCGTATACGGGGTCGCAAACCCAAATCAATTCCTAATAATAAAACATAGGGTCTTCGCCCTCAAATCAATTTTCCATAAAATCTCATACGTATCGTCATATGTATAACCCATCCGCGGCACTTCCGAGAAGATGCCAACTCAGTGCACACAACCCCTAGGGAACACATCCCCGATATAGTCACGATATCAAATCTATACTAGTATGCACACTACTCGGGGTCTCACTCCGAGTCTTCTCCCTGGAATCTCCATCTGGGAGGCTCAATCACTGGATCTAGTCTGAGCTCTCTCTCTGTATCTAGTCCACACATCTCTCCGGAATCTGGTCAGGGACCACATCATAATAAGTAACCACCACTCCTGGAACGGGATCCCTATGAGGATACCCACTCTGGTCTGTGGATCGTGACTCTCCAGGTCGACGCTGGAGGAGACCATATAATCAAATTAAGGGTTCAATCACATGTTCAAATACTCTTTTCTATCTTCCTCAAATCTCATTTCTCAACTGGGTCTCAAACCCGATTCATCTCAATAGGATTCCTCGAATCCGATTCAAAACCATTTCACAGGCCTTGGCCCAAATCCTCACTTCAACTGGGTCTCATGCCCGAATACTCATTTCACAAATCGAACTGGGACTCAAGCCCGATTTCACAATCAACAGGGCCCTAAGCCCGAACCATGACTCAACAGGACCTCACGTCCGATTCCACAACCAACGGGGCCTTAAGCCCGATATCTCAACGAAATGGGTATCAGGCCCGATATCATAAATCAACGGGGCATCAAGCCCGATAGTACTACTAACTGGGCCTCAAACCCGAATCGTAAACCAAATGGACCCTCAGTTCGATCGTATGGCTCAAATGGACCCTAGGTCCGATTCGTCGTCGAATCAAATGGACTCTAAGTCCGATAGTTTATAAATAAATTGGGTCTCATGCCCGAGTTCATGTTTCCAAATCCAAAATCCGTTTATTAAACGCTCGTTGAAAACCTAGAACGTATAAGCATCGTATAAAACTGGAAATCTCGAAATACGTGAAAATACGTAAATCCTAGGCTACCACAAACAATTGCACTCATGGCAACACAAAATATATTCTAAAACAATTATAAAACATTTATGCATGCATCAATTTCAAAAGAAAGGTCCACTCACAGACCGTCCGAAGCCACGCCTCGATACGCGTGCCATAACCGTCTCCCGAGTCAAACGTCACCTCCGGGATTCCCGAACCTATCCAAATTAATTTAGAGTGTTACTAACTACTTATATAACCCCTCACTAGAGCCTCGTAATTTTCCGGAATTTCTAACTATTTTTAAAACCGAACCTAAACCTTCGGACAGCCCGAAACCTATCGAAACGATGTCCGATTGACACGAAACCAGTCCAAAAATATTCGTTACATCGAATAGATGAAATTACATGTTGGAACCTTGCCCAAAATCTCCCCCACGCGCCCGGACGCGCGGCTTGAAGTGGCTGCGCTTGGGAGCCACGCGCCTGTGAATAATGCGTCTTCAACCTCTCGACGGCCGGTTCAGACCGGCCGGTTCGATTCGTTTCCTACAACTGGACCGGCGTGACCGGTCCAGGCTCCTACAACCCTCAAATCTTGTCAGTTTTGTCCCATTTTAATCCCTAAATTCATATTTCTTCATTTCCTATCTAACCCAATCCTTAAAACCAACTAAAACCCATCCAAACCTAGGGTTCCAAAATGAACCTCACGGTTCAAAGTTCCCAAAACCGTCCATGGCTTCCACAGCCGCCCAACCACCCTCAAAAACTTCCTATTAACCTCCTAACAACCTATTTAACTGAAAGCAAACATCCAAATCGACCCATAATAGCAGAAATTGAAAATGGATTGAAAATGGTTTTAACCGATACCTCGATCGGTTTTTCTCCCCCGCCGTGTACGGCGGCTCCGTCTTGGGCCAACCACCATCTCCAGCCGATCCCCTCATCTCTCTCTGTCCTCTCACAAAGTGTTTTAGGGTTGAAGGGTTTGGATTGGATTGAAAATGAGATCGGGTTGGATTTGGAAAATATGGAAATTGGATGCACAGTTATGGTTGGATGCATGTATATGAAATGGTGGCTAGTGGATGAGTGACACTTGTCACTCATCCATTGGTTGCTGAAAAGCAACTGGGCCCAATTCTGTCCAAAAGTTCCTCGTAAAACGTGTCAATATGAATAGTACTTTCGTACTTCCGTGACCCGTAACTTCGTCGTCGAAAGTCCGAATTCGACGTACTGCCTGTCTACGGATTCGTATCGTCGTGATCTACGTAATGGTCTTCGGCCCTCGGCCATCGGACCTCCCGCTCAAAAAGTCAACTTTTAACCTCCGATCCACCCAAATTACCAAAATGCCCTTGGGCTTCCGAACGTCATAACTTCATTCTCGGACGTCAGAATCGAGACCCCAAATGTCTATGAACTCGTGACGTCACGAACTACGTCACGGTCATCGTCCAAAGTCCATTTGACCACCTGAACAAAAAGTCAACGATTTGCCCATTTCAGGGGCAAAATTGTCATTTAGCCCGAACATTTGCTAATCCACGTCTAATCTCCGATTAGTCTCGCTAATCCGAAATTAATTCTTAATTAATCTCGCTAATTCGGGACGGGTCGTCACAGTCGGGTCCTGACAGAATGTTATCAGAGCCAGACCCCAACCGGGAAGTGTGCCAGCGACGACGCTGGGCCCTAAGTGGGGTGGATTGTAATACCCGTGTCCTGGAGGGAACGGTGAACAATCCCACATTCCTGCTGGGGGAATGGTCTGGGAAGGGAATGGTGGTGTGCCTTAAAGGTGTAGGCACACACCTATCTAGCATGAGGCCTTTTTGGAGCTCAGTGGCTTTGGGGGGGATTGGAACCCCAAAGTTAAGCGAGTTGAGGCTGGTGCAATTCCATGATGGGTGACCCCCTGAGAAGTTGTACCATGAGCTCCCGAAAACAAAACTTTGAGGGCGCAGGCTTGCCGTTGAGTATTGTTATGGCTCAAAGAGGACAATAACGTGCTAGATGAGTCGGGACCTGACAGAAGAGGGTCGGGTCCTGACAGTAATGACATGTGTATGGGGAAAGACTTGTCCAAACTATTTAGACCAATGTGATTGCCGAAAAAAAAAACCAAAGAAAAATAATTAAATAAATGGATTGAAAAAAAAAAGAATAAAAGAAAAAAAAATACATGAGTTTGAGAGCAAGAACGTGTTTAAATAGAAAAAAAAAAAAAGCTTAGCTCTCTGGCAATAGATTTTGAATATAAGTGTTTGAATTGAGTCCCCCATACTTGTGGATTTCGAGTTCCAATAAGTTGAAGGCACAAAAGTTGAAATATATGTCTTGTCCTTTCCACAAAGCTCAATGGAACTGTAGAATGAAGATGAGCCCAACAAGATGACATTTGGTTCCCACTGATCTTGGTGACGTTTTGGAAGAAGATGTGCTCAAAATTGATCAAGTTTTGGTGCAATGATAAAGTATTTGGAATGTTCTTTACCACCACATATCCAAAAATCTGAATGCCTTCGCCCTAGCCCCATTACAACCCATGATTAAAGACCTTTATGATCCATGAGATAAGAAGTTTTTGATCTGTTGAGTAAGTTGTGTAAGTAAGCATATGGTTTGGGTTCATTTGTGTAATTTATTCATTCTATTCATGAGGTATTGTTTAAGTGCTTTTATTGTTGGGATCTATGGACTATTATTTCACATATCTTTGAGTGATACCCTATTTCATGAGTGAAACAGATTATGAGTGCATCTCTTGTGAGGTGATCTTAACTTGTTCGAAGCATGCACAAACCTACTATCACCATTGTTTTCTCTAAGTCTTACTTGTTCATGGCATGATTGTACCTCTATTATCTCTTGAATTCTCTATGCATATATGTTGAATGTCACAATGTCATACACTTATGATAATTCCAAAGACATATGGTTAATGGCTATAAAGTTGTTTTACTACTTGCAAAAAAACGTTTTGAGCCTTTGTTTTTTTTTTTTCGTCTAAGGACCTAGTAAAGTCTAAGTGTGGGGGAATCAAATCAGGGCTTAATTGTTTTGAAGAAAAAAAAATTGGCGTAAAGAAAGAAAGAAAGAAAAAAAGAAGAAATAAAAATTTGTCAATTCTTTGTTTCTTTTTAGTTTTGCGAAGGGACTAGTAAAGTCTAAATGTGAGGGAATTTGATAAGAACCTAATTAATCATCTTTTTATATCAATTTCCTTTATATTTTACTTTGTTGGAACTTTACTTATATTCATTGTAACTCATTTTATGATTTTTAATTACTAATTACAAGAATTGATAATTTGGCACTAATTACATGATTTAATACTAAACTCAAGAATTAATATTAATTATTAAAATGTAGGCGCATTTTTGTAAAGGCATACAGCCCAGTTTTCTACCCAAATCCAAGCAGGTGTGGCCCAGAATTGAGCTCCAGGCCCACATGCCCATCAGATTTGGCGCACATCATTCAATACCCATCCACAAGCCCTTTTCGCAAGCCCAAATATCATTCTAGCGAGTGGCCCAAACACTAGCGGGCCCATTTCGCATCATTCAATACCCGTCTGCAAGCCCTTTACAAAATTCAAACATAAAAGATACCATCATAATATGGAAAAGAATACCAATAAGGTGTTTACGAATGTTAGTTACAGGAAAATGAATGTCAATATTAGTATAAGGTAGGTTAAGCTAAAGTCCAAGGTGAATAAGATTTGTACCTTGGACTATACATAGCTAATATTTTGGTAAATGATAAATATGTTAAGAATGCCTAGTACCAAAAAACTAGGGGGGCCCACATTTTGTAACGCCCCGGATTTTCACTTAGGATAAAATTGAAAAAGTTAGATAAAATTGACCATTTTGCCCTTGAAAGTCAAAGTAAAAAATTTGAATTTCTATTAAGGTCAAAATGTTGACTTTTTAATCGGGATGTCTTTTAAAATTTCCGAGAATACCGTTGTCAACGTCTCAAAATTTTGAATGCGTAGGGAGGCGGTACGCGACAATCGGAGATCAAATGTATTGATTACGGGTCTAAAAAGGTAAGGGGCATTTTGGTAATTTGGAAAAAAGTGCATTATGGTAATTTTCCTTGGGAGATATTTTTGAGGCTGAATGGGACAGGGACAAGTATCCCTTACCTGTTATGTTTTGGTGCCACCAACTTGGGAGTTGTGGTGTGTGATGTTTTAATTTTTTGGTGTTGTGTGTTTTGGTTGGTTTTTGGGGGATGATCATATTGAAACTATGAAGGTAATAAGGGAGGAAAAACAAGATAAAATAATGAAACCAAGAGGAAACCAGAGAGGAAATTAATGAGAGAAAGGGAGAAATAAGGAGAGGAGTACCAGACTTGGACCTAGGGCTAGAACCAAAATCTGAAACCGTAAAACTCGTTTTCCCTCGTGGAACCTCAAACTTGGATTTCAAGTTTTGGACCTTGATTCCTGAAACCAAGTTTAGAATAAGATTTTTGGAACTCAAACAAATCGAAGCATCTAAGAATCGAAGAGAATTAGTACGGTTTGAATCCCAGAACAGAGTCGCAACCCTTTTGAAATTTCGAATTGAATTCGACTAGTTTGAGGTAAGATAATGTTAAATTGAACTTGAATTTGTGTTTCTGGGTATCTTATAATAGTTTTGGATGGATTGGATTCGAGAAATTGCTTGAAAATGGTTGAATTTGAAAACGGGTAGAAACCGAGTCGGCCGACCTGTTTGTAGAGAAACGGGCATAAGAGATAGTGAATAGTAATCGATGCGTGAGTCGCATGCCAGGTAATTTTGGGATGCATCCAGCATATTTTTTCATCCTTTCGATGTTACGAACATTTTGGCACAGGTTTCAAGTCGATCAGATACCGTTTTTGGGTAGTTTTGGTTGTCTGAAGGTTTAAGGCTCGTTTAAATTCGTTTAAAAATACTGAAAAAATTATGGGATTAAAATTGGAGTTATTTGAGATAGATAGTGACCTTTAGATGTGAATTTTGACAGGTGTTGAATTTCTCAGAATTTACGGAAAAAACGTGCAAAGTGGAATTCGGTGATACAAAGGTGTGTGAGTGGACTTTCTATCCCTAAAATAATATGCATGTAACGACCCGTCTCGAATTTACGGGATTAATTAAGAATTAATTGAGGAATAGTGAGACTAATAAGAAATTAGTCGAGGATTGTCGGACGTTCAGGGTAAAATGACAATTTTACCCCTAAATGAGGATAAAATGTTAACTTTTAGCTGGGGAAGCCCAATGCACGTGGACCGAAGACCGTTACGTGTATTGAGATAATACGAGTCCGTAGACAGGCGGCACGTCGAAATCAGACACCGTATGGGAAAATTACGGGTCACAGAAGGTTCTAGAAACTATTCACGATTTTCCGGTTTAAAATTGTTTGTTTTTAGTGGGACCCAAATATCTAAATTAGAACCATAGGATGAGTGACACTTGTCACCCACCCTATGGCCCATGTCCATACACACATGCATACCCATCATCTTCATCATTTTATCTTCATTTCCTGATTTCTTCATTCCAACCCTTGCCCACCACCCCTACACTATTCCGTATTCATCTTAGAGACCATGGAAAGACAGAGAATATGAGAGAATGGCTAGGAGATGTCCTGGGACGGCAGATCCGGTGTGGTGCTTGCCGAAAAAGATGGAGGAAAAAGGTAAAACCATGGGCCTTGGATTTGGGTTTTGGATTTTGGTGTTTTTGATTGATTCTAAGCCTAGGGTTATGTTCTTGGAGCTCATACGAGCTTGTATGTGTAAGAAGGGAAGGTTTTGGAGTACAGGAGTGGTTGGAACACGAGTTCAAAGTTTGGCCAAAACTTTGGAAGGCCATATCTTCAAAACCAGGTACTTTCTTCAATTTATGGGTTCAGATTTGGATTCCTTGGATTGAGTAGACGAACTTCCATATGTAGAACGTAGGATTTGGTTGTGAAATAAGAGAGTTATAAAGGTTTGAAAAATTGGACAAAAATGGAGGTTTTGGCCACCTGCAACCGAAACTAGACGGTGGCGACAACGGCGGCAGCGACGGTCATCTTCTCCAGTGAGGCGTTGACCATTGACCGACTGACATCTACATTGACTTACTAACGTCAGAATTGACCATTGACCGTTGACCTGCTGACGTCAACGTTGACCAGTTAATGTTAGCGTTGACTTTGCTCACTTGAGACTGTTGATTTTGACTAGCGTTGACCGACAATTTTACCCATGCGTGGGGGCATATGGGCACGTATTTCGAAGGTCAAACTGGTCCCATTCAAAAGGTTTTGATGAATCCAATGATGGTGGTTTCAAATCGATCAGAGATCGTTTTATAGGTCAAATTGAGGTTTTTAGCCTAGGGAAGAGTGTCCGGGACACATTGACAATTCTGGGAGTTTTGAGGGTTTATATTTTGGACTTGTATAGGTTAGTAGTAACCTTTGAGTATGATTTGGGCAGGGCTGGACGTCACAAAGAGTATGTATTTGCCCCGGACTTGTTTACGGCACTGATTTCGAGGCGCAGGTTGAACGGTCTGTGAGTGGACTTTGTTTTATGAAATATGATGCATGCATAAATGTTTTATATGTTTTATAAACATGATTTGAGATGCCTTGAGTGCATGTGATTTCTATTGTTGATTTGGCATTTTCGTAGAAAATGCAATATTGCACGTAGTTCGAGATTTATATTTTATATGATGTTTTGGATTTGGCCGAGTATACTTCGTGCATGTGTTTTATGTGATTTTGATGGCTTCACAGTGAGGCTTGAAATTGAGGACTTGATTTACGGTTTTAAAGGATTTCAAGGAGATGCGTGAATTCGGTATTCGAGCATGAGTTCTAGTTGATTTAGTATTTAATTCGGATGTTAGTCAAAAGGGATTTTGAAATGAGAAAGAGTTTTCGGATTTAGAAATATCTTTCAGGTGTATGACCCAGTCGATTTATGGTATGACTTAGAGTATAGTCAAACGCGAGATATATCATGCTGTCACCCAATTACGAGATTTTGAAAGATATTAAGGTTTCAGACCTAGTTGTGGATTTGACAGGATTCAAGGAATCCTAGGATGTGATGTGTCGTTAGACACTGGTTTTCGGGTTGTGATCCATTTAGTGATAGTTCGGGCTTGTGGCCATATTGATCATTTTCGAGTTAGAGTCCCAGTCGATCGGGTTAGAGTCTTGGTCGATTATGACATTCAGGTTAGAGTCACGGGTGATATGACGCTCACCTCTGGAGTGTGGATGTGTTCCTTCTAGAGAGGTCACGATGCACTGCCTGTTGTTGAGCAGCCGCTAAAGGTGACAGCCCAGCGAGGTTCGACTTAGGAGTGCTGATGTTATTTGAGATCGGTCGGTGATGTGTTCACGATGATCTAGAGATGATGGCAAATGGTGATTTGTTCACTGAGACATGCTAGGACTATGAGCGGTCCTGAGCTTATTTGTACGTGTGCTGGGATTAGGATCGTGATTGACACTAAGATAATGATGGGCTGAGTTCCCACAGGGTTTTATAGTGTGGCTGAGGTCCCACATGGTTTTCTGTTTGGGCTGAGACCTCGTATGATTTGGTTTTGGGTTGAGTCCCTACTGAGGAAATGGCTTTGGTTGAGCCATGTTTTTATCAGATTTGATTTGAAAAGAAATATGTCTTTCTTTTCGAGAAAGTATTTGAAATACTGTTTTATGATGCATGCATGCTTTTACGTGAAGAGTATAAACATATTTTTGATAAATGTTTTTATAAACTATCATTTTTGTCCACTCACAGCTTTTATGTTTTTAATACCCTTCAGGTTGATTGCGGATGCGGGCTATAGAATAGACGGAGAGATCACATGCCGCCACAGATCTTGGCGCACTCTGGATAACCCCGAGCAGGTGATGAGTTTATCCCTTACTTAACACGCAGTGTTAGACGAGAGTAGGCACATCTCACGATATTCTAGGGTGATTGGGATAGGTCCTACCAATGTATGCATATTTATATGAATTGAATGATTTTCTATATGATTTTGATGATATTGAGTGATTGGAAATTTTATCGGATTTTTGGTGATTTTACGAATATTTAATTAATATTTTATTACACGTTTTACGATGTTTTGTAACTACATTTTGAACACCATTTCTAATGTGGTTTTTAGTTGAATGTGGATTATGACATGAAATAATATAATTTTGAAATATTTACTAGTTTATGTGTTGCCTAGTTGGTTTTTACGAATGTGATGTAAATGACACGTTTTACGAGAATGTTGTGGATTATGGTTTTGGGCTTAGACCCGAAGTTCTGATTGTTAATTTGACTTGTGATATTGAGATGTGACGGGTGTACGTGATTTTGGTACTGATGGTATGAGTTATGATGATTATTATTATGTGGACTTGAGTTGATTATGTGTGATGATGCTCATTGATTGATTAATCTCAGACGTCAAGTTAGGGACTCCAAATCCTGAGACTAGTATTGTGTATGATTTTGATTGTGTTGATTGGATGTGAGTCTCCGATGTCGAGCCTGGGGCTCCAGTTCCTGAGACCGTGTTGTCATGACTCAGACGTTAAGCTTTGGTCTCCGATTCTCAAGAAATTATGTAATTTTCCTACCGACAGTCCACTTCTAATATGATGATTGATGAGGTGCATGTGATGATTGATGGATTGCTCTGCATCGGTATAAGTGGTTGTTCGTGAATTCTGTGGTAATGTTGATTATGGATTGTTTAGGTGTTACTGTTGTGCTTTGTGATAACTTCCTCGAGATGCGTGTTGATGGATTTCGTAATCTAGGACATCGAGTTGTGCTCCGGTTCCCAAGCGAATTTGTGGTGTGCCTACATGTTGGATAGTGATATGATGAGTGACATTGTGATGATGGTGAGCTGGTTGTTTAGGATTGATGTGTTGTTCTTGTGTTGTTGATTGTGATCTTATGTGATGGGTTTATCGACTTATCAAGGTCTTGGATGGTTTAATGTTTCTTTTGATTTAAGAATTCTTCTAACGTTTATCGAGGTGATAAAACTGTTTTTGTGTTAATCAAAGTGAATGGTTTTTGAAATGGTTTTTCGCATGCGTGCATGATTTTGAAAAATATAGGGTAAACGTCGGTTGTTTTCAAATTATGTTTTTAAAACTATTTCTTTTTCCACTCACACTTTTTTTTGTAACCCTCTAGGACTGTTACACGGAAGTCGAGACTCAAGAGGCGGAGGTATGAACTAGCGGGGTTTGTGCTTATCCCTTGTTTGACAAAGTTTCTGTCAGACGGGAGCAGGGCCTGATTGTACTGTTCATGTGTATTCGGGTGGGGTCCTGTCACATTTGGTGTTAAAAAAATGTATTATTTTTTCCTTAAAAAAAGACAATACTTTTTAGAGAATATTAAACTTTCGTACCTTAAGGTTTACATCAACTTTCAAGATTATACCTATCATTTTAAATTTAACATATAAGTTCCATAATTTTTTTAATTTGTTACAACCAGGTAATACTGTAAGATTTTCCATCAAAAGTCTATTAAAAGTTAACACATGCCTTCTGGGCCCACCAAAAAAAATTAAATATATTTAAATTCTTTTCTTTTTTCTTTCTCTCTTATTTCTCCTCCTTTGTTCTTCCTCTCTCTGCAATTTGCAAATCCACCAACATCAAAAGCCATCACAATAAATAGGCACCGTCGATTTCTCCAACGAACAACAAAATCCAAAAAACCACAACCACCATGGAGGAAGAACGAACGAAAAAAAAATACTTAGAATATATGTAACGACCCGTCCCTGATTTTAGGATTAATTAAGACTAATTAAGGATTCGTGGGGCTAACCAGGGATTGCTGAGGGTTAACGAACGTTCAGGGTGAAATTACGATTTTACCCCCAAACGAGGGCGAAAAGTTAACTTTTGACCCTGGAGGTCCGATGACCGTTACATAGATCTTGTCGATACAAGTCAGTAGATAGGCGGCACGTCGAAATCAGACATTCGATAGAAAAGTTACGATTCACGGAAGTTCCGAGGTATTATTTATGGCGGTACATTTTTCGAGGAAAAAGTGGACTTTTGTCCTGAGTGGGGCCCAGATCTTTTCTCCAAGCCCAATGGATGAGTGACAAGTGTCACCCATCCATTGCCCCCTTCCCTTCTTTCATGCATCTGTATCCCTTTTCCTGTTCCATTTCCCACCAAACCCGAACCCCATCGAACACGACCACAAATCCCTTCCCGCACCTGGTTTCGATCTGAGATGGAAACAGAGAGTGACTGAGGGCCGTGAGTGCGTGATGGTGGTTGGGTGAGCACAAGGGCACCGTGGATGGCGGCGTTGGGCCAGGAAACAGGTGAAAAACTATGACCCCTTTATATTTCAAAATTTCAATTTCGAGTTTTGGACGTTAGGGGAGTTAGATGTTTATTAGGATGTGTTTAGGGAGAAGGTTTTGGACGGTGGAAAGTGGATGTATAGCCCGAAACGTCGGCCGGGAGAAATTTGGTGGTCGTCCACCGAAATTGATTTTCGGCCAAGTTAACCCATATCGATCCTCCCAACTTGTTTTTAAGGTTCCTAGAAGCTAAATGGGACCCTTGGGATTGAGTTTGGGTGTAACGACCCGTCTCAAATTCTGGGATTAGATTAGTGACTAATCAAGGATTAGTGAGTTAAATCGGTGATTAGTTGAGCGAAATCGGACGGAGGACGCAAAATGACCGTTTTACCCCTAGTCGTGGGCAAATGATGACTTTTGACCCGGAAGGTTCAATGGCCGAGGGCCGGGGGCCGTTACGTAGATCGGGTTGATACGAATCCGTAGACAGGCGTCACACTGAAATCGGACGTCGAACGGGAAAGTTATGGTTCATCGAAGTTCGATTGCACTATGCAAGCATTACGAGGCGGGGATGATGTGGCAATATCTGATTGGGTAGATATTTAGGTGGGACCCATGGATGTGTGGCAAGTGTCACTCATCCCATTGGCCCATAACCCCATTTTGTGGATCTCAATGATGATTGGTCCACTTGGATTAAAATATATATTTTCCTACCCATTTCCCATCTCCACCTTTCATCTCATCGAGTCTCCCATCTCTACTGTCCATCCCCCTTCTCTGTACCATCATCAGCCTCACCATATTTTCTTTTTCAAACAACCTGAGCACCCATTCTCCATTTTCCCTCTAAAACAAACAAACACACACTCACCACCATAATCATTTCTATGTTCTAGTGAGGGACTGAGAGAGACTAGGACGTCACGGTGATGGACGACGGGCCACGGCGGAGGAAACCCGAAACTATGAAGTAAGTGTTTAAATTTTGTACTTTGAGTTTTAAGGGGTCTTGGTCGATTTTAATGATTTGGTTGGCCTTCTGGAGGTCGTAGGGATCGTTTGGAATTGAAATTGGAAGCTGGGACGGCCGGAGATGACGACAGCAGAGAGTTGCAGGCAGCCGGTTCGTCCATGGTTTATCAAGGTATGGTTTCGTATGTTTTTCATGGATTTAATCACGGTAATAGAATCCTAGGGTTGTGACTAAGAGTTTAGGATTAAAAGGAACAAGAATGGACTAAAAATGGAGGATTTATAACGTTGAATAGTGAGTGCGCGTGAGTGCGCATGGTGGGTCTTTTGGGGAAGACTTCAACATGTGAAATAATCTATTCGATGTAACGAACATTTTGGGACTGGTTTCATGTTGATCGGACACCGTCTCGATATTGTTCGGGACATCCGAAGGTTTAGGATTGAGTTTAAAAATAGTTAAAAATTCGAGAAAATTACGGGGCTTCAATGAGAGGTTAATAAGGTAGTTAGTGACCCTATAGATGGATTTGGACCGGTTTAGGAGTCCCAGTGACGGCGATTAGCCCGGGGAGGTTTACAACATGCAAATCGAGAAGGCAGCTTAGGACGGTCTGTGAGTGGACCTTGATTTCTAAACTGTGATGCATGCATAAATGTTTTATATGGTTTACGTATATGATTCTATGATGATTATTTGGATGTTAGTGATTTACACGATTTCACGCATGTCGAGGTTTACGATTTTCCACTGATTATCCGTGCTTATAGTTTTGGAAATGATTTCATGAAATGGTTTTAGATTTGAAAAGGTAAACTCGGGTTCGAGACCCATTTATTTTGGAAACCCTCGGACTCGAAGTCCAGTTAGTTATGTTCTCGGGCCAGAGGAGCAATTAGTTCTTGATTTGATTCGGATTTGGAAATATGGAATCGGGCACGAGGCCCATTTGATTTACGAACTCTCGGACCTGAAGTCCATTTGATTTAGCAAGGCTTCGAGCCGGAGGCCCAGTTCATTTACATACCGGGCTCGAGGCCCAATTGGTTTGCGCATCCAGCTCGAGGCCCAGTTGACTTACGTATCGGGCACGAGGCCCATTTGGTTTATGAAATCAGGCAAGAGGCCCATTTAGTTTACGAAATTGCGCACGAGGCCCCGTTGGTTTATGAATTCGACCCTATGGCCCAGTTATGGTTTATTATTGTGATTTCGGGTCGGGGACCCATAAATAGATTTCTTATTCATGAAGGTTTATAGGGACCGGGCATGAACCTCTAAAAGGTTTTGAGAATGATTTCAAATGGTTTTTCATATACCATCCTTTATACATGGATTGTTTCCTCCGGGAAGGGTCGTTGGCCTTGGTGGACCCTAGAGTAGTCACGGAGCACTTACTGAGTGGAGTCGCCCTCGTTGGGTCCCTTACTCTCAGAAAGGCTATGGATTATAACCCCCTGGGAGGGTCATTGATCTACGGACATTGACCTGGGTGGACCCTGGGGAGACTTGGGATTTGAGATCCCTAGTAATACGCGCGTAGCTCTAGATACGGTTATAGGATTGGTTATATGATTTATGATAAACATGATTTCTTGGTTTTACGAAATTGTGTTTTATGGATAATAAATGGATTTGAGCTGAGTTCCCACATATGTTTACTATGTTATGGATTTCTATAAATGGTTTTTGGGCAGGGCCCCGTGTGACTTGAATTTACGGAACTTGGGACTGAGACCCTAAATATGGTTGTTTAAACATATGTGGTTTGATAAATGATTTTCCTATGCATGCATGCCTTTTAGTGAATGACAGGACCCATCCCAATCCCCCCCGGGATTAGTA
The DNA here is from genome assembly GCA_032719365.1 of Prinsepia uniflora. Classification (NCBI taxonomy): domain Eukaryota; kingdom Viridiplantae; phylum Streptophyta; class Magnoliopsida; order Rosales; family Rosaceae; genus Prinsepia; species Prinsepia uniflora. Next base: position 56,145,924 of record CM064868.1, on the reverse strand, counting down.
CGGGATGACCCTGCTCCCGTCTGACACGAAGTGTCAGACAAGGGATATTTCGGACCTTTACCCTCCCGGGCTATCAGAGTACGCCAGGATCCGGATGAGGTATGTGATATCTCGATCTCTGCTACAGTCCACATCCGCTGTCAACCTGAAGGGCAGTCAAAACATTAAAAACTGTGAGTGGACAAAACAAAAGTTTATAAAAACCTTTTAACGAAGACATTTGTACCCTTCACTAAAAAGCATGCATGCATTCAAAAACCATTTATCCGAAATAAACCATATGTGGGAACTAAGCCCAAAACCAAGGTTGAAAGAACCATGATGAAAATGACCATACGGGCCACTGCCTAAATCCACAAAGAAACCAATAAGGGACTCAGCCCAAAACCATAACCATACGGAAATCAAATACACGAGCCACTGCTCAAATCCTGTGCACACCTATGCACACCACATATCATATATCATATTTATATCACATACATATATAAGTCACACAACCAATCCTGTCACGGTATCCAAAGCTACACGCGTGCTACCCGGGTCTCAATCCGAGTCTTCTCAAATTCAAGGTCAATGTCCGCAGGCCACTGACCCTACCCGAGGTAATAGTAACCATAGCCTTCCTGAGAGTAAGGAACCCAACTGGGGGGTGACTCCACTCAGTCGGTACTCCGTGACTACTTCGGGGTCCACCCAGGCCAACGACCCTCCCCGGAAGAGATAATAGAAGTAAAGGAAGGTATATGAACACATATATATACATAACATAAACGTTCATGCCCGGTTCCCTTGAACCGTCATGATCCATAACATCCATTAACCAGGCCATTACCAGTTCCCATAAACCGTCATGTACCACAATGACCTGACAAAGGTTCATGCCGGTTCCCATAAACCGTCATGAACCACAATGACCTTTCCAGAGTTCATGCCGGTTCCCATAAACCGTCATGAACTTGGAAATCCATCTAGGGTCCCTGACCCGAAATCATCAGTGTAAAACAACTGGGTCTCGTGCCCGAACATATGACTCAACTCGGCACCGTGCCCGATATCTAAGGGTCAGTCACGACTCCGATCATAGTGATGTGTGCAACCATCCATCCAGGACCGCCCTCAATCCTAGTATGTCGCCGTGAACGAATCAACTGATGCGACCACCACATGATCATGGTGCACTCCTCACCAATCGCTATCCTGAACCGTCAGCATTCCGAAGTCGAGCCTCCCCAGGCTGCCCGACCACGAATCGTGCATCGTGACCTCTCCGGAAGGAACACATCCCAATCCGGAGGCGAGCGTCGTATCGTCGATCGCCGTGCACATAGAACCCGTCGGGACCACGATTTAGACCCGAAGGTCGTAAATAGCATCATATGCCCGAGACAAAACCAAATGGGTCTCATACCCGAGTTTATCTTTTTAGAAATCCAAAACCTTTACATTTAAATCAATAAAGAAATACAGACCCGTATAAGCACCGTATTAGGCCGAAACCTCGAAATACGTGCTTACATGTAACCACATACAAATGCACCCATGGCATCATCAAACATGTAATAAAACATATAATAAACATTTACGCATGCACCAATTTAGAAAACAAGGTCCACTCACAGACCGTCCGAGCTGTCGCCTCGATTTGCGTGCCATACGGCTCCCCGAGTCGATCACCGTCACCGGGACTCCCAAACCTGTCCAAATCGATTTAGAAGGTTACTAACTACTTAATTAACCTCCCACTAAAGCCCCGTAATTTTCCCGTATTCTTAACTATTTTTAATCCCGAACCTAAACCTTCCGATGCCCCGAAACATATCGAGACGGTGTCCGATCGACACGAAACCAGTCCCAAAATGTTCGTTACATCGAATACATGATTTCGTATGTTGGAACCTTCCCCAAATTCTCCTCCACGCGCCCGCACGCGCCGCCTAAAGTGGCTGCGCGTGGGCCTCACGCGCCGCTACAGTTCCCGTCTTCTACTTCGGTCAGACAGGTCCGAACCGGTCCGGTCCGGTTTTTCCTGCAACTGGACCGGCGTAACCGGTCCAGGTCTCCTTCTCCCACATTTTCGGTCCGTTTGCTTCCATTCCAATTCCTAAATTCCTATTTTCAAGTTTCTTACCTAACTCAATTAACAAAACGACCTAAAACCCCCTAAATCGATCCCTAAAAATTAACCCCCACGGCCCCTGTTTTCCGATTCCGTCCCCAGGCTTCACAGCCGTCAACCCCCATTCAAAACCATCTCTATACACCCTAAACAATCTAACAAACATTCCCTAATCAACCAAAACTATCCATAATGTAAAAATCGACAAAATGGGAGATTTGGGTCTAACCGGGTACCCGTTCGGGTTTGGGTCTCCACCGTGCACGGTGGCTTCGTCCTGGCCGGCCACCACGCTTCACCGGTCCTCCTCTCCCCCTCTTGTCTCTTTGTCATGATCATAGGGCGAGGGTTGGATGTTTGGGTTGTACATATGAGAGAAATGAGATCGGGGAAATGAGTTTGAAATGAAGAATGATCGATGAAGGGATGGTATGCATGTATGTGTGAGATTGGCCAGTGGATGGGTGACACTTGTCACTCATCCATTGGCTATCTAAAAAGTTGGGCCCACCAGAGACAAAACTGCACTTTTTGTCTCGTAAAACGTGTCGTCGTGAATAGTAACCTGGAACTTCCGTGAAACGTAATTTCGCCATCGAACGTCCGAATTCGACGTACTGCCTGTCTACGGATTCGTATCGTCCCCATCTACGTAACGGCCTTTGGCCCTCGGCCATCGGACCTCCTGGTCAAAAAGTCAACATTTTGACCCTTTTAACCAAAATTACCAAAATGCCCCTAAACTTCCGAACGTCATAACTTCCTCCTCGAATGTCGGAATTGAATGTGCCACCTGTCTATGAACTCGTGACGTCACGAACTACGTTACGGTCATCGGTCAAAGTCCATTTGACCGCCCGATTGAAAAGTCAACGTTTTGCCACCACTAGGGGCAAAACGGTCATTTCGCATCGTTCGTCCGATTTCGCCCAACTAATCACGGATTAGCCTCACTAATCGTGATTCGTCACTAATCTAATCCTGGAATTCGGGACGGGTCGTTACAACCTTCCCTCCTTAATTAATTTCGTCCTCGAAATTCCAACCGACCTAATTCTAACCGTTCTTCCCTCCTTAATTAGTTTCGTTCTCGAAACTCCAACTATCCTGATTCCACATCCACCTCGCGGAAAGTAGAATCGACCTCACGCTCGTGTACACTAGTACACCCACTAGCTAGAACAATACTCATATGCAACCAGATGTACCACTAACACTCACGTCGTATCGACTACACTCGACCACGTCGAATGACAGTAGCCATACGTCCCGATTTGACACCACTTGTCAAATCTACTATTTCGCTGACACAACCAGCTCGACGGTTCCTTTCTCAAAAACTAACTATCCCGACATCTACTCCCACTGGGAGTCACCAATTCACTCAAACAACGATCCACGCTGACACCTTCGACAAACTGTCACTACTTGACAGCCGTCAATCGAAAACTGTCACTATACTCACTTGTGGTTACACTAACCACCAACTCACTCAACCATGGGTAAACACTTACCCACAAAGCACTCGACCTGTGTGTAACTAGACCCATTAGAAATACCATGACCCAATGCACAGTATCCAATGTCCAGTCCACGTACATGACCTCAACTAATCCAATGGTACCGGAACTAAGCCGAGTACCAATACGCTCTCCAATGTACCACTGGTATAACCTATATATCGTCACCAGACATCACCAGTCTGCCTGGTATCATACCTCGAACAACGTACAAGGTACATACAACTACCCATCAATCAGCCTACAACCACCTAGGTTGTTGCCAATCACGTTCCAATTTGGAGTCCATCTGTCCAATCCAGTACTAGACAAATCAAAACTCCAACCCATCATCTATTTCCAAATCTGAATCCGAATCCGCAATTTTGTAAGAAATCCCGATTTCAAAACCAGAAATCGTATCCATAATTATTTCCCAAATTCGAATCCAAAATCATCATTCCGTAAACTAGTATTAGGAATGACCATTCCGAACCCAAATCCATAAAAGAAAATCTACAGTCAAGCTCTAGAATCAAATCCTGAATCGTCACCCAGAATCCGATTCCAAGATCAAATCCTGAATCGTCATCCAGAAATCTGATTCCAAAATTCGAAATATCGTTCACGCCTACCGAGACGTACCAAATCATGACCCTATCGGTTACCTGCTCAACCGATTACTCCAATACCATCGATTGACTTCATAGGGAAGCCAATCACAATATCCGCACATCCCTAAGGCTGACCATATCCGACCACGTCGGAAAACTACTCATCAGACAACTACTCATGCGAGTAATAAGCCATATGGGATTTACCTCGAAAAGAAGTTCAGTCCCAACATCCTTCACTCAAACATCCCAGTAAGAGTGATAAACTTTCCAACTATCTGGATCATCCAGATCACGATCCAGATCCATCACTACGTCACCCGACCATAAACGTCACGATCCAACATCGTCTGCCACCAAGCAGAAAATGAGAAATCTCAGTCACCTAACTTCGATATACTCAACTCCACCTGATGACCCAAGACAAATCCCGGGTTCACCAACCAATACACGATCAATGTAATGGTGACAAAACCATCGTCAACCGTCATCTGCCATCATCTACCATGGCAGAACCTGAGAAGTCACCCTAAGGACTTCGAAATACTCATTACCGATGCGGAAAACCCGCATTCCACTTGTCACCTCAGTCGCAACCTCTCGCGATTCCGAAATTCCAACAAGATTGGAAACAACATACCCGGACATCAACCACGTGTGCATCACCAATTAAACTCTATCCGTGATCCACTCATGAACCACAGATACCGAACATATGCCTATTCCGACAGTGTCACATCCCGACTCGTAACTCACCGTCATCACAATCACCGGCACCAGCACCAGCACGAGTACCAGTACCAACGCACTATCACTAACACTAGTATCAGCACACAGGCATCCACACTAGTATCCGTATCAGCATCGGCACACATGGTACAAATCTGACAACCCTGGATCTCCACTCATACTGAACGACGATCCCGTACCTCTACTCATATTGGAGAAACTCTGCCTCCCTCGTACCCAACAACTCTGGGTACAATCACCCTGAAATCTCATACGGGAAAAGGAAACGTCCCCTGAACGTCCCCGATTCCCAACAACTGTAACTACAACCACTCTCGGTAGTAGCGCCTGCCACACACTCATGCAGACCTAACTACCACACATCACAATCAAGATTCGCGTCTAACAGAATCAATCGATCATACTAACTACACTATATCCCCGCTCCGGGATTCCATCGACAAGTACCAACCCTGATAACTTGTCCAAATCAAACTCTACCGGTCGTAACCCGACTAACCCAATGTCGTCTACCAGGTCATCCATGACCGTAGTTGTACCAACAATGCATCACAACTAATGTGGCACGACAACCTACTAGGTCTAACCGATAAGTACAACCCCGATTGCGAAGTGCAGTCCCATCACTAAGCTGGCATGACTCGACCGACTAACGGCCTCAAATCCGAATAGTCGTCCAAGTCAAACCACTCATCAACTCACAACTCTGAACCATACACACAAGGTAGGGTTCCACGATCACACCTAGAGTTCCACTGAACCCAACTGCGAAAAGCAGTAAAATCGACAATCTGACCGACCCCGCGGTCCGACATCGTAAAGACGTCAATCCAGTCCTACTGTCAATCCAACTAGGATTCCCCGAATCTGGCTGCTCCCAAGAGCATAGACACCGAACACAACAAGATCCGACCATCGAATGGTCACAACTCCTAACCAGTCGTCGGAATCGATCCTACGACATCGTGAAAACGATCCCAACGAACCATCTCACGATCCAAACGTTAACGTATAGGTACGTCATCCCTTCCGTAGGGTCTCACACTGTCAACCCTGACAGAACTATGGCAACCCCGGCCTCAAATGTCGAACCAAGGCATGCCAATCCTACTAACTATCGTACTGGCACCTCAACATCAGGTTGACCACGAACTGTAGCCCATTGAGATATCACATCCTCGACCTGCATAATACTCCAAGAGCTCTGCGGTTGCTCGAATAGAGACAACCACGCTCTGATAAGCAATCCTATGCTCTGATACCACGCTGACAGGACCCATCCCAATCCCCCCCGGGATTAGTGCGGGATGACCCTGCTCCCGTCTGACACAAAGTGTCAGACAAGGGATATTTCGGACCTTTGCCCTCCCGGGCTATCAGAGTACGCTAGGATCCGAATGAGGTATGTGATATCTCGATCTCTGCTACAGTCCACATCCGCTGTCAACCTGAAGGGCAGTCAAAACATTAAAAACTGTGAGTGGACAAAACAAAAGTTTATAAAAACCTTTTAACGAAGACATTTGTACCCTTCACTAAAAAGCATGCATGCATTCAAAAACCATTTATCCGAAATATCCATATGTGGGAACTAAGCCCAAAACCAAGGTTGAAAGAACCATGATGAAAATGACCATACGGGCCACTGCCTAAATCCACAAAGAAACCAATAAGGGACTCAGCCCAAAACCATAACCATACGGAAATCAAATACACGAGCCACTGCTCAAATCCAGTGCACACCTGTGCACACCACATATCATATATCATATTTATATCACATACATATATAAGTCACACAACCAGTCCTGTCACGGTATCCAAAGCTACGCGCGTGCTACCTGGGTCTCAATGCGAGTCTTCTCAAATTCAAGGTCAATGTCCGCAGACCACTGACCCTACTCGAGGTAATAGTAACCATAGCCTTCCTGAGAGTAAGGAACCCAACTGGGGGGGTGACTCCACTCAGTCGGTCCTCCGTGACTACTCCGGGGTCCACCTAGGCCAACGACCTTCCCCGGAGGAGATAATAGAAGTAAAAGAAGGTATATGAATACATATATATACATAACATAAACGTTCATGCCCGGTTCCCTTGAACCGTCATGATCCATAACATCCATTAACCAGGCCATTACCGGTTCCCATAAACCGTCATGTACCACAATGACCTGACAAAGGTTCATGCCGGTTCCCATAAACCGTCATGAACCACAATGACCTTTCCAGAGTTCATGCCGGTTCCCATAAACCGTCATGAACTTGGAAATCCATCTAGGGTCCCTGACCCGAAATCATCAGTGTAAAACAACTGGGTCTCGTGCCCGAACATATGACTCAACTCGGCACCGTGCCCGATATCTAAGGGTCAGTCACGACTCCGATCATAGTGATGCGTGCAGCCATCCATCCAGGACCGCCCTCAATCCTGGTATGTCGCCGTGAACGAATCAACTGACGCGACCACCACAAGATCATGGTGCACTCCTCACCAAACGCTATCCTGAACCGTCAGAACTCCGAAGTTGAGCCTCCCCAGGCTGCCCGACCACGAATCGTGCATCGTGACCTCTCCGGAAGGAACACATACCAATCCGGAGGCGAGAGTCGTATCGTCGATCGCCGTGCACATAGCACCCGTCGCGACCACGATTTAGACCCGAAGGTCGTAAATAGCGTCATATGCCCGAGACAAAACCAAATGGGTCTCATACCTGAGTTTATCTTTTTAGAAATCCAAGACCTTTACATTTAAATCAATAAAGAAATACAGACCCTTATAAGCACCGTATTAGGCCGAAACCTCGAAATACGTGCTTACACGTAACCACATACAAATGCACCCGTGGCATCATCAAACATGTAATAAAACATATAATAAACATTTACGCATGCACCAATTTAGAAAACAAGGTCCACTCACAGACCGTCCGAGCTGTCGCCTCGATTTGCATGCCATACGGCTCCCCGAGCCGATCACCGTCACTGGGACTCCCAAACCTGTGCAAATCGATTTAGAAGGTTACTAACTACTTAATTAACCTCCCACCAAAGCCCCGTAATTTTCCCGTATTTTTAACTATTTTTAATCCCAAACCTAAACCTTCCGATGCCCCGAAACATATCGAGACGGTGTCCGATCGATACGAAACAAGTCCCAAAATGTTCGTTACATCGAATACATGATTTCGTATGTTGGAACCTTCCCCAAATTCTCCTCTACGCGCCCGCACGGGCCGGCTGAAGTGGCTACGCATGGGCCTCACGCGCCGCTACAGTACCCGTCTTCTACTTCGGTCAGACAGGTCCGAACCGGTCCGGTCCGGTTTTTCCTGCAACTGGACCGGCGTAACCGGTCCAGGTCTCCTTCTTCCTCATTTTCGGTCCGTTTGCTTCCATTCCAATTCCTAAATTCCTATTTTCAAGTTTCTTACCTAACTAAATTCCTATTTTCCAGGATCCAGTGAAGGAGTGAATAGTAACCTGGAACTTCCGTGAAACGTAATTTCGCCATCGAACGTCCGAATTCGACGTACTGCCTGTCTACGGATTCGTATCGTCCCCATCTACGTAACGGCCTTTGGCCCTCGGCCATCGGACCTCCTGGTCAAAAAGTCAACATTTTGACCCTTTTAACCAAAATTACCAAAATGCCCCTAAACTTCCGAACGTCATAACTTCCTCCTCGAATGTCGGAATTGAATGTGCAACCTGTCTATGAACTCGTGATGTCACGAACTACGTCACGGTCATCGGTCAAAGTCCATTTGACCGCCCGATTGAAAAGTCAACGTTTTGCCACCACTAGGGGTAAAACGGTCATTTCGCATCGTTCGTCCGATTTCGCCCAACTAATCACGGATTAGCCTCACTAATCGTGATTCGTCACTAATCTAATCCTGGAATTCGGGACGGGTCGTTACAGTGAAGGGCATAAAGGTCTTTTATAAAAAATTGTTTTATCAACTATTGCTTTTTGTCCACTCACAGTCTTTTCTGTTTTCAATGCCCTTTAGGTTGAATACGGTGCAGACTGTAGCAGAAACCGAGACATCACTCCTTCACTGGATCCTGGCGTACTTTGGAAGCTGTTCGGGGCAACGGTTTTAATTTTCCCTTGTCAGACGGGATCAGAAGCATCCCTCGTTAATCCCGGGGGGGATTAGGACGGGTCCTGACATTGGGCCTTTGGTTATGCCCTGAACATAGAATGGAAGTTTTGGGTTAAAATGGTTTTTAGAACCAATGGGTTTTAGGTTTTGTTTCTGGGATTTAATGACATAGGATGATAGGAAATAATGCTATGATATTGAAGGAATTGAAATGGAAGAAAAAGGAGGAAAATGAAGAAGATATGGGGTCGAACCGGTCACGCTGGTCCAGTTGGACCAGCCGAACTAGTAAACCGGTCGGATCGACCGTCGCAAGGTTGAATACGGGTACTGTGCAAGGCACGTGGCTCCCACGCGCAGCCCCTTTGGGTGGCGCGTGAACCACTTTCTGGGGATGTGTTCAACATACAAAATCATCTATTCGATGTAACAAACATTTTGGGACTAGTTTCGTGTCGATCAGACATCTTTTCGATATAGTTCGATATGTCTGAAGGTTTAGGAACGACTTTAAAAATAGTTAAAAATTCCAAAAAATTATAGGGCATTAATGAGGGGTTAATTAAGTAGTTAGTAACCCTCCATTACGATTTGGATAGGTTTGGTGTCAGGACCCGACCCTCCTCTGTCAGGTCCCGACTCATCTAGCACGATATTGTCCTCTTTGGGCCACAACAATACTCAACGGCAAGTTTGCGCCCTCAAGGTTTTGTTTTCGGGAGCTCACGGTGCAACTTCCCAAGGGGTCACCCATCATGGAATTGAACCAGCCTCAACTCGCTTAACTTTGGGGTTCCAATCCCCCCCAAAGCCACTGAGCTCCCAAAAGGCCTCATGCTAGATAGGTGTGTGCCTACACCTTTAAGGCACATCACCATTCCCTTCCCAGACCATTCCCCCCTCGCAGGAATGTGGGATTGTTCACCGTTCCCTCCAGGACACGGGTCTTACAATCCACCCCCCTTAGGGCCCAGCGTCCTCGCTGGCACACTTCCCGGTTGGGGTCTGGCTCTGATACCATTCTGTCAGGACCCGACCCTCCTCTGTCAGGTCCCGACTCATCTAGCACGATATTGTCCTCTTTGGGCCACAGCAATACTCAACGGCAAGCCTGCACCCTCAAGGTTTTGTTTTCGGGAGCTCACGGTGCAACTTCCCAGGGGGTCACCCATCATGGAATTGCACCAGCCTCAACTCGCTTAACTTTGGGGTTCCAATCCCCCCCAAAGCCACTGAGCTCCCAAAAGGCCTCATGCTAGATAGGTGTGTGCCTACACCTTTAAGGCACACCACCATTTCCTTCCCAGACCATTCCCCCCTCGCAGGAATGTGGGATTGTTCATCGTTCCCTCTAGGACACGAGTCTTACATTTGGGAACCCCAGAGACGGTGATTGGCCCGCGAAGGGCCTATGGCGCGCGTATCGAGGCGGCAACTCGGACGGTCTGTGAGTGGACCTTGTTTTCTAAATTGATGCATGCATAAATGTTTTACATGTGTTTATGAACATGTTTCATGATGCAATGAGTGCATTTGTGTGTGTTTACGTATTTGCACGTATTTCGAGGGTTTCAGTTTTATACGGTGCTTATACGTGTTTGTGGTTTCGGTTTAATGAAATGGATTTGGATTTGAAAAGATAAACTCATACATGAGGCCCATTTGCTTTTGTCTCGGGCATATGGCCCTATTGATGACCTACGGGTCTGAGTCGGGGTCGTGACGAGTGTTGTGTGCACGACGACGGACGACACGACGCTCACCTCCGGACAGGGATATGTTCCTTCCGGAGAGGTCACGATGCACATTCTGTTGTCGAGGAGCCACTGCAGGCTCGACTTCGGAGTGCTGACGGTTTAGGGGATCGATCGGTGATGTGTTCACTGTGATCAAGAGGTGGTCGCGTCGGTTCATATGTTCACAGCGACATACCAGGATTAAGAGCAGTCTTGGACAGGTGTTTGTACGCATCACTACGATTGGAATCGTGACTAACCCAGAGATATCGGGCTCGATACGTAGTTGAGTTATGAGTTTGGGCACGAGGCCCAGTTGGTTTACGTTTGTGATTTCGGATCGGAGACCCTAAACGGATTTCTGGGTTCATGACGGTTTATGGGAACTGCGCATGAATCCTTTGAAAGGTTTTAAGAAGGATTTTGAAATGGATTATCATATACCATCCTTATTTATGGATTGTCTCCTCCGGGGAGGGTTGTTGGCTTGGATGGATCCTAGAGTAGTCACGGAGCACTAACTAAGTGGAGTCGCACCCATTGGGTGCCTTACTCTCAGGAAGGCTTATAGACTATAACCCCCAGGGAGGGTCATTAATCTACGGACATTGACCTAGGTGGACCCTAGGGAGAGTTGGGATTTGAGACCCCGGGTAGCACGCACGTAGCTTCGAAAATCGTGACAGGATTGGTTATATGTTATATTATATGATATATTGGTTTTGGGCTGAGTCCCACATGGATTTGGGCAGTGGCCCGTGTGATTGGTTTCATTTATGATTTTGGGCCAAGGCCCTAATGGTTGAATAACTGATTTTCGAATGCATGCATACTTTTTAGTGAAGGGTATAAATATCTGTCTTTTCGTGAAAATGTTTTTATAATTCTTTTCTTTGTCCATTCACAGCTTTTAATGTTTTGAATGCCCTTCAGGTTGATCGCTGATGTGGACTGTAGCAGAGACTGAGACATCACACTCCTCCTTCGGATCCTGGCGCTCTCGGAAGCCCGAGTGGGCTAAAGTCAGAATTTTCCCTTGTCTGACACTCTGTGTCAGACGGGATCAGGCGTGTCCCACGTTAATCCCAGGGGGATTTGGGACGGGTCTTGACAAGTGGTATCAGAGTGAGATCCTTCATGTCACTGTGTGCGCAGGTCGAGGATGTGATGTCTCTACAGTGATAACAGCCCGTCATCAACCTGATGGTTAGGGTAGGAGTAGGAGGATTCAGTGGAATCAACTCCTAATTGGATTGTGTTTAGCACGAGGCGCAATTGTTTAGGGTTTGATTGGCATAGGATGCCGCGTTTTCCAAGAGGTTAGAGCCCAAGTAGGATCAATATTCATACGAATCTAATCGCTTAGAGCCGTATAGTTACTGGAGATAGGATCCAGTGAACTAATGGACTAAGTATGACGACCTGAGAGTCGGGACCGTCGAGTAGTCATGACGGACATGGAATGGAGCAAAGTGGAATCAATGGAGGTTGGACGTTAGGGTCGTCCATGATAGAATTTCGAAATGGAGATTATACTGCTGGGAGCAGTCAGACGCACGATGACCCTACTTGAGACTGTTGGCAATAGGAACGCGTGATTTTACTTGGCGAGAGATGCCATGTTTCGGTGTGTCGAGTCCTAGAGGGATGTCGACTGGCAGAGGATGCCACGGTATAGTTGTTGTGCGGAGTTAGGCACGAAGTATGGCCGAGTCTTTGTGGAGGCCAGCAGCTAGGAGCCGTAGAGTTACGAGGGGACGAAATCCTCAAACTGTGGTTACTGGTTGATTGGGACACCAGTATCAGAGTATGACGACTTTTTGAAGTCGAGCACGAGGGATCACTCGAGATGGATGTGCTACAGGGAGCAGCCGAGTTCGCAATAACCCTAGTTCATGAGTGATCGGACGAGTGACTAGGAGAGTGGTACTTGTCGACCGGATCCTAAGGTGGACCGATCGGTGTATGTTGTGTGTTGAGCGGTTGGTGTCGTAGGTGAGTTGACCGCATAGGTTCGGAGTCTCGGTGGTGTTGTACGCGGGTTGTGTCGGTACGAGCTCGTGATAGGTACCACCATCGAGGCTGGAGTTGTTGATGGTTGTTGAGAATCGAGGAATGTTCATCTTCTAGCATGGATTATCAGGACGGTCATAACCAGAGTCATAGGAGTACAAGGGAGGTAGAGCCTTCCGACCCGAGAAGAGATAAGTAGCGATTGCTCAGTTTGAGCAAGACTTAGGATTGGTTTGATTTGCACTCCGCAGGACGATGATGCGATGATGTTAACGAGGAGAGATGACGAGCCACGAGCTGAGGGTATCTGAGTCGTGATGTGCTCATGGTTGGGATCTACCACTACACGACGAGGAGGATTCGTCGGCTAGTGTAGATTCTTGGGAATCATGTTGGAGATGACTAATTTGTGATTAGACGAAATAGCATAATTGGACGACGTGAGCACTGTCGTGGGGATTGGTGGCCGGTTGGTCAGGTATGGTGTTAGATAGAGAGGATCCCGAGTGGCGCAGTGCGAGGTATACCCTATACCTGGATGGGTGATAGATACCCTAATACTTTGTGGACGAACGACACAATCGTTCCGTACTGGAAATTTGATCCCATAAGGGTTGTGAGGTGTGAACAGTGATAGAAGAAGCCGAAGAGAATAAATGAAAGTTTTTAGTTCGAAAGGAAAGGATTAAGCATTACAGTAATTATTAGAGAATACTCCGAGTTGGATGAAAGGATTGATGGTTTACAGACGCGTGGTTGGGTTGTCCGAGTGAGACGAGGAATTAGGAAGTCTAGAGGTTGGACTTGACACCTAGTTGGAAGCATACCTATTTCCAACATGGTTGCAACTACTCTCGATTCCGAAGTCGATGAAGGAGACTTCTCGTTTTCTACTCTTTAGCAGATAGTGCTGGGTGTCGGAGGATGACATAGGATGAACTTTGATGTCATCATCTTGGATTCTCCTTGATTCTTCCCTAGGTGGGGTGACGAGGAATGTTATGACAACCAAAGGATTCAAAGAGGGTGTAAGAACCGAACACCTAGGCTGTGGGTCAAATTTGTTTGACTTGCTACTGATGATTCTTGGTGTCACTGGATGTGACAAGTGAGTGCCGAGGTGAGTCAAATTGAGTAGTGTGAGGACGATCGAGATGATTGAGGTGATTGTGGAAACCTTGAGGCGAGTAGACCAAGGTCTGGTCGTCATTGGAGTGAGTTACCTTGCTGATTATGCTAAGCTAGGAGCAGAGGAAAATCGTATTGTGGGACGAAATGATTATCCAACCTCTGTCTTGTATGTATGAGAGGAGTATACTGACAGGACCCATCCCAATCCCCCTGGAATTAGTGCGGGATGACCCTGCTCCCATCTGACACGGAGTGTCAGACAAGGGATAATTTTGACCTTTGCCCTCTCGGGCTATCAGAGGACGCCAGGATCCGGAGGAGGTATGTGATATCTCGGTCTCTACTACAGTCCACATCCGATGTCAACCTGAAGGGCAGTCAAAACATTAAAAGCTGTGAGTGGACAAAACAAGAGTTTATAAAAACATATTTCATAAAAAGACATTTGTACCCTTCACTAAAAAGCATGCATGCATTCAAAAACCATTTATCCGAAATGAACCATATGTGGGAACTAAGCCCAAAACCAAGGTTGAAAGAACCATGATGAAAATGACCATACAGGCCACTGCCCAAATCCACAAAGAAACCAATAAGGGACTCAGCCCAAAACCATAACCATACGGAAATCAAATACACGAGCCACTGCTCAAATCCTGTGCACACCTATGCACACCACAAGTGTCACTCATCCCTTAATTTGGGGCTTATGACCAGGATCCATGTTTTGGGGGAACATTATGATTATGTTTTATTAATTAATTATGTTTAATTGTTGTTAATTCCTCCATTAACCCTCTCTGTTTTCTTAGCCGTGTACAACCAAAATCCCAATTCCTTCCATCCTTAATCTTCTCCCTATCAACCGAACTTGAGAGTGAAAATTGGAGAGAATTCAGAGACTAACTCAACTGGGATTACACGGGGGATTGTTCGGGTGAGGGAGACAGAGAAATCGAAAATTTGGTTTTTGGGAGGGAAATTCGAAATGGATAATTTGAGCCGTGAGGATCGAAATTGATGATTCAATTCGACTTCTGGGATCAAAACGAACATCTTTGCTGCAAGAACGAAGAGAAACCATGGCGGATTGAGGAAGAACTGAGCTTCCATGGCAGCTCAAAGTCGAGCTTGTGTTCAGTGGGTTTGAGGTAAGTAATTCTCAAATTGACCTTGTAGAAATGTCCCTTACACTCTCACGATGCTAACTGAATGAATTAATTTGGAAACCAGAGACGATATCGTGAAACCCGAAATGAAAACCCGTCGAGGATCGATCGAGAGTCGTGAGGATTTAGACCATGAATTGTGTAATTCGATTTACAGAACTTAAATGGTGATTGATTACAAGGGATCAGTTGAAAGAACAGATTGATTTGATGTTGAATTGGGTGTGATTGAACCGGGTCCTATCGCGGGTTTTTCAACCCGTTTACCAGAGAAAAGGGCGAGGATGGTGACTGTAGCAGTCACTGTAGAAGGCGCGTGGCTTTCACGCGCAGCCACTCACAGCGGCACGTGACGGCGCGTGGGAATGAATCTCGAGGTGAGGTCAACATGACTTCTGTCCTATTTAATGTAACGAACATTTTGGAATTGGTTTCGTGTCGATCGGACACCGTTTCGTTATTGTTCGGGATGTCCGAAGGTTTTAAATCCAGTTTAAAAATACTTAAAAATTCGGGAAAATTTCGGGACTTGAATAGGATGTTAATGATGAGGTTAGTAATTCTCTAATGTGATTTGGACAGGATTAGAAGTCCCGGTGATAGTGGTGTGGCCCGGGAAGGCCTATGGCACGCGTATCGAGGCGCTCGGTTAAACGGTATGTGAGTGGACATTGGTTTTATAAATTCGATGCATGCATAACTGTTTTATGATTGTTATAATTATGATTAAATGCTTTGCTTTGGATATCGGTGAATTTAAATGATTTCACGCATTTTAAGGTGATTTACGTATTTGCACGTAAATCGAGGTTTTCTGGATTTGCACCGATTTCCATAAATGTGGTTGGATTTGATTTCATGAAACGGTTACGGATTTGATAAAGTAAAATCGGGCCAGGGGCCCAGTTGAATTATGAAATCGGGCTAGGGGCCCAGTTAACTTATGAATCGGGCCAAGGGCCCAGTTAACTTGTGAAATCAGGCCAGGGGCCCAGTTGAATTATGAAATCGGGCCAGGGGCCCAGTTAACTTATGAATCGGGCCAGGGGCCCAGTTAACTTGTGAATTCGGGCCGGGGGCCCAGTGGACTTATGAATCCAGGCCAGGGGCCAGTTAACTTATGAAATCGGGCTAGGGGCCCAGTTTATTTATACATGTGATTCGGGTCGGGGACCCTAAAATGGAATCGAATAAATGATTTTGGATTTAAATCAACTAATTGGACTTATAATGGTTTTGATGATATTGAAATTATGGTTATGGCGCGTTTCACAGTATTTGGGCTTGAGACCCGTCTGATGAAACTTAAAGATTGGTTTGGATTTTATCTATGTATATATATATGCTTTGCATTTGGATATCAATAAAATGTATTTGGTACTGCACTGTATAGATCCTTCCATATGATACTGTCTCCTCCGGATGAGGTACCCCGGAGAGGTCACGGACGTCTAATACGTCCAGCGTCTATGACGCTAAGCATCGGGGATGTTGTACCCGAACGGGGTCCGGGGATTGAACTCTGAAATTGAGACCCGAGTGGCATGCTTAGCCTTGTGATTGTGACCTTTTGATGTCAGGGACGTCAGACATCAGGGATGTCGGATTGGAGTGTATGGTGCAGTGGCTAAAATTATGTTTATGGTCCATATTATATGATATATGATTTTAAATGATGGTGCATGCATATGATTTTTACTGAGGGGCATAAATGTCTTATAAATGTTTTAAACAAGACTTGTTTATTTTCGTCCACTCGCAGCTTTTGTTTTTAATGCCCTTCAGGTTGATTCCGGATGCGACTGCAGTAGAGACTGGGACATCATACACCTCCTCCATCGATCCTTACGCACTTTGGAAGCCTGTTTGGGCAGTGGCAACAGGTTATCCCTTGTCTGACACCTCTTGTCAGACGGGAGCATGACACATTCCATGGTAATCCTGGGGGGATTGGGATGGGTCGTGTCAAGTGGTATCAGAGCAGGTTTTGCTCTTTTGTGCGCGAAGGACGAGGGTGTGATGTCTCTTTGGACTGCAGTTCTGTTGTCAACCTGATAGGTAGTTTTGGGTTTGTATGGTGGATTTGGTGTGTTTGGCCCGATACACCGTGCATTGACGCGATTCAACCCAAGTGGGGTTGTATATGATTAACTGGTAATGCAGGACCGTCGGTTCGGTCTTGTGATGATGGATTGTTGTGCTGCTGGGCACAGCTGGGTTCAGGGAACCTCATTTGAATAATGTTAGGGAAATGCGAAACTCAGTTGAGTATTGGTCTATGTTGTGGACCCTGGTAGTGTTGGCTAGTGTGCGGGGTGTTGGTGGATCGGAGTTAGCCGATGACCTTCGTGGTGGAACCCACATTGAGTTGACGATTGGATTGGATTGGATTTGACGTCTATGCAATGTCAGGACCGCGGAGTCGGTCAGGTAGTGGATTTTACTACAGAGGGTAGTTGGGTTCGGTGGAACCCTAGGGTGTGATTTTGGAACCCTAATTTATAATTGATGGACCGGAAGGTGAACTTTAAATGAAAACTTGTGCTGCGGCGAGCGGCGAAGGTCGTGGATGACCATGTGGATGACTCAAGTGAGTCTAGTCAGGATTATGGGTTTCGATCCACGGATGCGGTTATGAGATGAAATATGGAATCCCGTGTTGGATCGAATATTAGTGTGATGTGTGGATACGGATCTTGACAACGATGACTGTTGGTCGACAGTTGTGTCGAGATAACCGGCTATCGAGGGTATTTAGTGTGGTTTTAATACTTGAGGATCAGGGGACGTTCAGGGAACGTCCATTATCCTGATGTGTGGATGGCCAAATTGGGGGTACCCATGGTTGTGGGGTACGAGTGGTGTTACGGGATCGTCGTTCGGAATGAACGGAGATCCAGGGTAACAACTTTGCACACTGTGTGCTAGCATGGATGTTCGTGTGCTAGCATGGATGTTCGTGTGCTATGTATGAATGTTGGTATGTTGGTGCTTTTATGCCAATACTAGTATGGATGCCTGTGTGCTGATACTAGTGTTGTTGATGGTGCGTTGGTGCTGGTACTAGCGCTGGTGCTGGTGTCAGTAATTGTGTCGACGATGAGCCACCAGTTGGGGTGTGACTCTGTCATGATGGACATATGATTGGTATCTGCGACTCAGTGGTGATTGAGTCTTGGACTAGATGGGATCCAGTGGAGGTTGTGTCGTGTTGGGATAAGTCCCAACGAATTTATGATGACAAGTGATGAATGGATAAAAAGGTATGTTTGAGACTTGAGGAATCTAGGGACGATGTTCCCTACGTCATGAGAATCAGTGGATTTGGGGAGTTGTTGTCAACTCCGAGATTGGTAAGATTGTTTACCTCTAATATCCTCAGAGGGTACAAGGAAATTATTGAGATTGGAAAAGTCGGGGAAACCATTCGTGGTATTGATGTGTGATGTTATGATTGTGAATCACTTGGAACCTGAGGATTGAACCTGTAAAGGTTGAGATGAGAGACGAAGGCAGTATGGTATGCACATCCAGGCAGAGTTGAGGAAATTTCCGTTCGGAATCGGGGTGTGTGCATACATGAGTATTGGCGGATGCGAGGTCCGAGTAATGAATTGATTTTGGACACGTGGTGGTCCAAGTGAGGTAAGGACGTGGGCAGTCCAGTGGTTGGACATGACATCTCATTGGGAGCATGTCTGTTTCCAACATGGTTGGAACTCCCGATTCGGGGAGAGTTGTGATTGGGAGACGATAGGAGTGCTCGTTTCCACATCGGTGATTGGTATTCCGAAGTCTTTGGGGGTTGACATCTTATTTCCTGCCGTGGCAGATGATGATTGTTGCTACCAGTACGTTGAGCGTGTATTGGTGGGTGGACCCATGTTTGGCTTGGGGTCATTGGACACAAGCAGTTGTGTATGATTTTGGATTTGGTGGTGAAATGCGGGGTCATCTTTCCACCAAGGGAAATTTGACGAATGATTCAATGAGGGTGTAAGACCCTACGATCAGCTTTCAGATGGATTGTTAGCTATGTGGGCATATGTGGATCCTAGGCGGATCTGATTGGTGATGTTGTCGACTTTGGGCATGGTGACGATCTAGGATCGTGATGTTACTTGTCGGATGACGTAGCGATGGATCTGGATCGTGATCTTGATGATCCAGATGGGTGGAGAGTTTATCACTCTTACCTTGGTATTTGAGTCGTAAATGACGGGACTGAACTTCCTTTCGGAGTGAGTCCATATGGTTTGTGACTTGGTTGAGTAGGTTTTCGATGTGGTCGGATTTTTTCAACCTTTGACATGTGGATATTGGGATTGGCTTCCCTATGAAGTCAATCGAGTGTTTTGGACAGGCAACCGATAGGTTCGGTTATGTTACGTCTTGATGGACGTAAACGAGATTTTGGGTTTTGGAACCGAATTTCTGGGTGACGATTCAGGATTCGATTGTGAAGCTCTAAAATGGATTACTGGATTTGGGTGCGGAATGATTATTCCAATGCTAGCTTACGGAGTAATGATTTCGGATTCGAATTTGGAAATGGAATAAAAATATGATGTTTGGGTTTGGATTCGGAATTTCATACGAAATTGCGAATTCGGATTCGGAACTAGAACTGGATGATGGGTGGAGTTCGCTTTGTCTCATGTTGGTTTGTTCAAAGGTACTTCATTACTAGAACGTGTCTGGCTATGACCTGGGTGGTTGTAGGCGGATTGTTGGATTGATGTACGTACAGGGTACGTTGTACGGGGATTGATACTAGTTAGGCTGAGTGGTGCCTAATGGCGGTACATGGGATGTACCAGTGGTGTGTAATTAAACGTGTTGGTAATCGGCTTGGTTCCGTTATCATTTGTTTGGTTGTGATTGTGGACTGGACATTGGATACTGTGCGCTGTGCAGAGTGATTTTGTCGGGTTTAGTGATTGTATGAGCAGGTGCTCTTAGCCACGGTTGGCTAGTGGAACCCTAGTATCGAGATGTGTGATCACTTCTGGGCAGGTATTCAATGTGTTCCAGTTACACCACTTGATTGGGTAAATTGACGGTGTACGTACACTCAGGATGAGTGAATTGGTGGTCTGAGTAACCACGAGTAGCCTTGTGTGACTTGATCACACCGTGATTTCCCAGCATCTTGGTTCGCTGAGGGAGTCGGCGATTATGGACATTGAGATTAATTTGTGTCGCAGGATTGGGCGTGCCCTGCGAATTGTGATCATGTGTTGATCTTACGCTACCTTGAGGGTGATGTCGTACGTGGTGTTGTCACTGACTGGCAGATGGTTGGGGCTTTACCAGGGCGGTAAAGATTAGCGGTGACAGTTTGACTGGTGGTGTCAGCGTGGACTGACAAATGAGATTTGGTGACTCCCAATGGGAGCAAATGAAAGGATATATTGGCAATGGAAGGGAACTGTTTGGCTGAATGAGTCAGCTAAATGGTTAAGCGATTTTATAGCGGATCAGGTGATTATGTCCACTCGAGGTGGTCGAGTGTTGTTGTTGTAACGTATGACTGTGATGGGATGTCTGGGTACAGACGAGACTGGTGTTGTTCCAGTATGTGGGTGTACAAGTGTACACAGATGTGTGATCGAAATGTTTTCCACGAGGTGGTTGTGGAATAAGGTTATTGGTAATTTCGAGGACGAAATTCTTTAAGGAGGGAAGGTTGTAACGACCCGTCCCGAATATCGGGATTTAATAATATTTAATTGTGATTTACTAATCTGGGATTTGTTGAGTAATTTCGGACGAATTGTGCAAAATGACCGTTTTGCCCCTGGGCGTGGGCAAAACGTTGACTTTTATTTCGGATGGTCAAATGGACTTTGACCGATGACCGTGACGTAGTTCGGGACGTCACGAGTTCATAGACAGGCGGCACGTTCGATTCCGACGTTCGTGGTGAAAGTTATGATGTACGGAAGTGCAAGGGCATTTTCGTAATTTGGACGAAATAAGGGGAATCTTGACTTTTTGACCGAGATGTCCGATGGCCGAGGGCCAAGGACCGTTACGTAGGTTTCGTCGATACGAATCCAACGACAGACGGCATGCCGAAATCGGAGATTCGACGACGAAGTTATGGTCAAGGAAACGAATTAACGAACCGAGGCTCCGATTAAAATAATAATATAATAATGAACAGTACCCGGTGACTGAACACACTTGGATGAGTGACAAGTGTCACTCGTCCCTTAATTTGGGGCTTAAGACCAGGATCCATGTTTTGGGGGAACATTATGATTATGTTTTATTAATTAATTATGTTTAATTGTTGTTAATTCCTCCATTAACCCTCTCTGTTTTCTTAGCCGTGTACAACCAAAATCCCAATTCCTTCCATCCTTAATCTTCTCCCTATCAACCGAACTTGAGAGTGAAAATTGGAGAGAATTCAGAGACTAACTCAACTGGGATTACACGGGGGATTGTTCGGGTGAGGGAGACAGAGAAATCGAAAATTTGGTTTTTGGGAGGGAAATTCGAAATGGATGATTTGAGCCGTGAGGATCGAAATTGATGATTCAATTCGACTTCTGGGATCAAAACGAACATCTTTGCTGCAAGAACGAAGAGAAACCATGGCGGATTGAGGAAGAACTGAGCTTCCATGGCAACTCAAAGTTGAGCTTGTGTTCAGTGGGTTTGAGGTAAGTAATTCTCAAATTGACCTTGTAGAAATGTCCCTTACACTCTCACGATGCTAACTGAATGAATTAATTTGGAAACCAGGGACGATATCGTGAAACACGAATTGAAAACCCGTCGAGGATCGATCGAGAGTCGTGAGGATTTAGACCATGAATTGTGTAATTCGATTTACAGAACTTAAATGGTGATTGATTACAAGGGATCAGTTGAAAGAACGGATTGATTTGATGTTGAATTGGGTGTGATTGAACGGGGTCCTATCGCGGGTTTTTCAACCCGTTTACCAGAGAAAAGGGCGAGGATGGTGACTGTAGCAGTCACTGTAGAAGGCACGTGGCTTTCACGCGCAGCAACTCACGGCGGCGCGTGACGGCGCGTGGGCACGAATCTTGAGGTGAGGTCAACATGACTTCTGTCCTATTTAATGTAACGAACATTTTGGAATTGGTTTCGTGTCGATCGGACACCGTTTCGTTATTGTTCGGGATGTCCGAAGGTTTTAAATCCAGTTTAAAAATACTTAAAAATTCGGGAAAATTTCGGGACTTGAATAGGATGTTAATGATGAGGTTAGTAATCCTCTAATGTGATTTAGACAGGATTAGAAGTCCCGGTGATAGTGGTGTGGCCCGGGAAGGCTTATGGCACGCGTATCGAGGCGCTCGATTAAACGGTCTGTGAGTGGACATTGGTTTTATAAATTCGATGCATGCATAACTGTTTTATGATTGTTATAATTATGATTAAATGCTTTACTTTGGATATCGGTGAATTTAAATGATTTCACGCATTTTAAGGTGATTTACGTATTTGCACGTAAACCGAGGTTTTCTGGATTTGCACCGATTTCCATAAATGTGGTTGGATTTGATTTCATGAAACGGTTACGGATTTGATAAAGTAAAATCGGGCCAGGGGCCCAGTTGAATTATGAAATCTGGCCAGGGGCCAAGTTAACTTATGAATCGGGCCAGGGGCCCAGTTAACTTGTGAAATCGGGCCAGGGGCCCAATTGAATTATGAAATCGGGCCAGAGGCCCAATTAACTTATGAATCGGGCCAGGGGCCCAGTTAACTTGTGAATTCGGGCCGGGGGCCCAGTGGACTTATGAATTCAGGCCAGGGGCCAGTTAACTTATGAAATCGGGCCAAGGGCCCAGTTGATTTATACATGTGATTCGGGTCGGGGACCCTAAAATGGAATCGAATAAATGATTTTGGATTTAAATCAACTAATTGGACTTATAATGGTTTTGATGATATTGAAATTATGGTTATGGCGCGTTTCACAGTATTTGGGCTTGAGACCCGTCTGATGAAACTTAAAGATTGGTTTGGATTTTATCTATGTATATATATATGCTTTGCATTTGGATATCAATAAAATGTATTTGGTACTGCACTGTATAGATCCTTCCATATGATACTGTCTCCTCCGGATGAGGTACCCCGGAGAGGTCACGGACGTCTAGTACGTCCAGCGTCTATGACGCTAAGCATCGGGGATGCTGTACCCGAACGGGGTTCGGGGATTGAACTCGGAAATTGAGACCCGAGTGGCACGCGTAGCCTTGTGATTGTGACCTTTTGACGTCAGGGACGTCAGACATCAGGGATGTCGGATTGGAGTGTGTGGTGCAGTGGCTAAAATTATGTTTATGGTCCATATTATATGATATATGATTTTAAATGATGGTGCATGCATATGATTTTTACTGAGGGGCATAAATGTCTTATAAATGTTTTAAACAAGACTTGTTTATTTTCGTCCACTCACAGCTTTTGTTTTTAATGCCCTTCAGGTTGATTCCGGATGCGACTGCAGCAGAGACTGGGACATCATACACCTCATCCATCGATCCTTACGCACTCTGGAAGCCTGTTTGGGCAGTGGCAACAGGTTATCCCTTGTCTGACACCTCTTGTCAGACGGGAGCATGACACATTCCATGGTAATCCTCGGGGGATTGGGATGGGTCGTGTCATGATGTGACTCTCACTAGAGTCGGCAGGGATCGATGAGGGAGTCAATATGGGTACTGAGGTCGATAGATGCCACAAGTTTGAGGATGACTTGCGAGATGGGATTCGTGCCATGGTGATGGCAGGACCTGGAAGATGTTGTCTGATTGGATGCTGCGTTGGATGACAGCTTGGATATGATAGCCCTTAGTAGGAATACGTTTTTCAGCCTGATGGTTATAGGATGGAACGTGTTAGAGTGGTAGGCTGAAAAGCCAATTTGACGTCATCTTGTTATTGACAGGCGAGACGTTAGCTTGGTATTGACAGCCTGCTGACCTGTCAGAGTGCATGACAAGCGAGACAACGACATTCGTCTCGAGTGAGACTTACGAGCCTAAGTGTGGCTGTGTCGGACGTGTACTTTTACACGAGAGTGTCTGTGTGCGGGGACATGATTGGATTCCACAATTTGGTTGTGGAATTGGGTCGGTTTGAATTTCGAGGACAAAATTATTTAAGGAGGGGAGGTTGTAACGACCCATCCCGGATTTTATGATTAATTAAGACTAATTAAGGATTAGTGGGGCTAATCGGGGATTAGCCGAGGATTAACGGACATTCAGGGTGAAATTACGATTTAACCCCTAAACGAGAGTAAAAAGTTGACTTTTGACCCGGGAGGTCCGATGGCCGAGGGCCGAGGACCGTTACGTAGTTCGGGTCAATACAAGTCCGTAGACAGGCGGCAGGTCAAAATCGGATATTCGACGGAAAAATTACGATTCACGGAAGTTCTGAGGTACTATTTATGGCAGTACGTTTTACGAGGCAAAAGTGGACTTTTGTCCTGAGTGGGGCCTAGATCTTTTCCCCAGACCCAATGGATGAGTGACAAGTGTCAACCATCCATTGCCCCCATCCCTTCTTTCATGCATCTGTATCCCCTTTCCTATTCCATTTCCCACCAAACCCGAACCCCATCAAACACGACCCCAAATCCCTTCCCTCACCTGGTTTCGATCTGAGATGGAAATAGAGAGTGACTGAGGGCCGTCAGTTGCGTGATGGTGGCTGGGTGGGGACAAGACCACCGTGGACGGCGGAGTTGGCCCAGGAAACAGGTGAAAAACCGTGACCCCTTTATATTTCAAAATTTCAATTTCGGATTTTGGACGTTAGGGAGTTAGATGTTGATTAGGATATGTTTAAGGGATTGGTAGGAGGTTTAGGAGAAGGTTTTAGACGGTATAAAGTGGTTGTGCAGCCCGGAACGGCGGCTAGGAGAAATTCAGTGGCCATCCACTGAAAATGATTTCTGGCCAAGTTAACCCAAATCGATCCTCCCAACCTATTTTTAAGGTTCCTAGAAGCTAAATGGGACCCTTAGGATGGAGTTTGGGCCCTTGGTTATGCCCGGAACATAGAATGGAAGTTTTGGGTTAAAATGGCTTTCAGAACCAATGAATTTTATGTTTTGTTTCTGGGATTTAATGACATAGGATGGTAGGAAATGATGTTAGGATAGTGTAGGAATTTAAATGGAAGAAAAAGGAGGAAAAATGAAGAAGATATGGGGTCGGACCGGTCACGTCGATCCAGTTGGACTGGCTGAACTAGTGAACCGGCCAGACCGGCCGTCGCGAGGTTGAAGACGGGGTACTGTGCAGGGCGCGTGGCTCCCACGTGCAGCCCCTTTGGGTTGCACGTGAGGGAGCGTGAGCCACTTTCTGAGGATGTGTTCAACATACAAAATCATCTATTCGATGTAACGAACATTTTGGGACTGGTTTCGTATCGATCGGACATCGTTTCGATATAGTTCGGGATGTCCGAAGGTTTAGGATCGACTTTAAAAATTGTTAAAAATTCTGAAAAATTACGGGGCTTTAATGAGGGGTTATTTAAGTATTTATTAACCCTCTATTACGATTTGGACAGGTTTGGGAATCCCGGAGATGGTGATTGGTCCAGGAAGAGCGTATGGCGCACGTATCAAGGGGGCAGCTCGGACGGTTTGTGAGTGGACCTTGTTTTCTAAATTGATGCGTGCATAAATGTTTTATATGTTTTTGTGAACATTTTTTGTGATGCCATGAGTGCATTTGTGTGTGTTTACGTATTTGCAGGTATTTCGAGGGTTTCAATTTTATACGGTGCTTATACGTGTTTGTGGTTTCGGTTTAATGAAACGGATTTGGATCTGAAAAGGTAAACTCGGGCATGAGACCCATTTGGTTTTGTCTCGGGCATATGGCCCTATTGATGACCTAGGGGTCTGAGTCGGGGTCACGACGAGTGTTGTGTGCTCTGCGATGGACAACACGATGCTCACCTCCAGACTGGGATATGTTCCTTTCGGAGAGGTCACAATGCATGTTCTGTTGTTGAGCAGCCACTGGGGGCTCGACTTCGGATTGCTGACGGTTTAGGGGATCGATCGGTGATGTGTGCACCATGATCTAGAGGTGGTCGCGTCGGTTGATATGTTCACGGTGACATACAGGGATTGAGAGTGGTCCTAGACGGGTGGTTGCACGCATCACTACGATTGGAATTGTGTATGACCTTGAGATATCGAGCTCGATGCCCAGTTGAGTCATGAGTTCGGGCACAAGGCCCAGTTGGTTTACGTTTGTGATTTCGGGTCGGAACCCTAAATGGATTTTTGGGTTCATGATGGTTTATGGGAAGCGGGCATGAATCCGTTGAAAAGTTTTAAGAAGGATTTCTTAATGGATTATCATATATCATCTTTATCTATGGATTGTCTCCTCTAGGGAGGGTCGTTGGCCTGGGTGGATCCTAAAGTAGTCATGAAGCACTAACTGTGTGGAGTCGCCCTCGTTGGGTACCTTACTCTAAGGAAGGCTTATGGATTATAACCCCGAGGGAGGGTCATTGATCTACGGACATTGACCTGGGTAGACCCTGCGGAGACTTGAGATTTGAGACCCGGGTAGCACGCGCGTAGCTTTGGAAACCGTGACATGATTGGTTATATATTATATGTTATATTATATGATATAGTGGTTTTGGGCTGAGTCCCACATGAATTTGGGTAGTGGCTCTAGTGATTGGTTTCATTTACGATTTTGGGCCAAGGCCCTAATAGTTGGATAACTGATTTTCGAATGCATGCATGCTTTTTAGTGAAGAGTATAAATATCTGTCTTTTCGTGAAAATGTTTTTATAAATTCATTGTTTTGTCCACTCACAGCTTTTAATGTTTTGAATGTCTTTCAGGTTGATCGTGGATACGGGCTGTAGCAGAGACCGAGACATCACACTCCTCCTCCGGATCCTGGCGCTCTCTGAACCCCCGAGTGGGCTAAAGTCGGAATTTTCCTTTGTCTGACACTCCGTGTCAGACAGGATCAGGCGCGTCCCGAGTTAATCCTGGAGGGATTTGGGACGGTCTGGACAAAATGCATGTGTACTTGAACAAGCAGTGAATTTCAAAAACGAAATTAAAAAAAAAAAAGACCATTGAAAAGCAATTTTTCAGCATTCTCAATCTCCAAACCGTCAATTCTAATAGGCAACCAATAAGAACAAAGAGGAAAAAGCAAGCCATCAAGAGCCAATTATTTCTTATAATAAGGGTGGTAGAAATACTAAAGTTATCTTACATCGATTATAATCTTCGCACTTCGGCCGTAAAGTTAAGAGTTAGTCACTTCAAATGATACTTAAATCTAAATAAGTTATATCTTTCAAAACATATACAAATTCTCTACTCACATGTATGCGCAGGTTTTGGTACAAATTCCTTTATATAACATAGTTTCGTATGAATAAATTATTAAAAAAAAAGTTTTCATAAATTTTGGCTCATCGTACTGAATACAATTGGTACTGTATGATATCAATTTCATATTTTGAAATATTATATTATACTAAACCGGTTAAAATTATTTTTCACTATTCTAATATTATCTTCAAATTAAACCGTGTGGAATCATACCTAAAGCTAGCTATAAATATGAAAAGATTTTGGAAAATTACACACAACTTAACATACAATTACAAACAACCCCCGTACACCTCAAATTCCACGCTCTCCCTATGGATAAAAGAAAGATAATAATAAAATAGAAAAACTAATTTACAAATTTACAAATTAATACTAAAAATTGAAAATCCAGGTAGGTGACGTTGGGTTGGTCCTGGCCCTTTAGAAGCATGGCCCATCCAATAACGCAATACCACAGCAAACCGAAGCTCACTCCACCCGTCTATTTCTCTCTTTTTTCTCTCTCTTGTTGGGAGGAAAGTCTTACCAGACCCGCCTCCACGATGCTCCGCCAGCGCCTCGTCCAGGCCCTCCGACTTCGCGGCGGTTCAGCCAAGGGTCCGAGCCGGTGGACTAGTCCTGGCCACCAAGAACAACCCAATGGTTACCTCTTCAACAGGACCCCCCTTCCCCCAGGCCAGTCTCGAAAGTGGGAGGATTGGGAGCTCCCTTGCTACGTCACCAGCTTCCTCACCATCGTCATCCTCGGCGTTGGCCTCAACGCCAAGCCCGATCTAACCATCGAGACATGGGCCCACCAGAAAGCCCTCGAACGGCTCGAGATCGAGCAGGCTGGCCTCTCTGTCGCTGGCTCCGCTGAATCTGACTAATACTTGATCTGGTATGCCAGTTCGTTCTGAGATCGTTCCTTTTTTTTTTTATGAGTTGAAATGGGTTTTCCATTGTTGATATGTAGTTGAAATAAGGGTTTGGGGATGCTTTATGGGCTTTTCGTGTGAAGCTTGATTACTTCATATTTTAGAAGTTTGTTTTAATTATTTTGGATTTTTGACTTATTAATGCCTTCAAATACATCGACACTTTCTTCCCTCTGATTATAGTATTCTTTCCTTCATTTTGAGTCATGGTAACTAAATGGTGACAATAGGATAGAGACATTCGTGAGATTTCCATGTCTAGAATGTTATCTATGCATAAATGGCACCAGGAAAACCATCTTTTTATACCTATAGACTTTAGTGTTGACGATTGACATGTGTTGAAGAACATAAATAGGCGATTGCCGGTATGTATAAGGCCGGGTCGTGTAATGTGGTTGCCATGGCACATAAGCTTGAATAAATACATTTAGTATTTTTTTCCTTTCTTATAATTGTTTCTGGAGATCATAAGTCTTATGAGCGTTGAAACTTGAAAGAAAGCAAGTGCTGAATCATAACATAGGAACCAGAAGTCAGTGGTACTCACTAGTTCACAAATCTAATTGACTATTATGAATATGCTGATACCCATTACAAATGCTCTCTGAAATTTTTGTAAGTAGTTGGGTTGCCAAATATCACCCTATTCAAGTTTATTATTATTACTGTAATCTGTGCACCGTCTCAATTTGTAGCATAACTGCGATAGTTGGTTTATCCTGAAATGAGTGTTCAATTTTTCAAAGGCCATGGATTGTGTGGTAGTCTCACATTCTAAAACTTGGTTGATTCTTCGGTGATCTAGGTTTCAAGAAAAAGGTCTTCTGTCCTGTTTTGAAAATCACAATCATGGATTGGGTGTCATTAGGTATAATTCTGTGCTAGTCACCTTTATCTTGAAATGAACCTGGCTGTTACCCATTGAAGTGGGGAAGTGGGGTGTGTATTTCTTTTGCATGTTTGGCATATAGTCCATTTAGATTTCGTTCTGCCTCAATTGACCACCATTGTTATGCAAAAGAATGTGAACAGTGCCAATTTCATATAATCAAGGATTTGTTTCTGATACCTATTTGTGATCTTTTTGTTATTTGGCACGTGATAAAAGTCCACGTATAATTCCGTGTCTTTGTGCAATCTTTAGTGCACTTATCATAAAATCAAGGGCTGAAACTTTGAAGTTGATGAGTTGTTAAAGTTTAGATTTGGTACCCTTCTCTCTATTTTGAGTTTTTCAGTCATTAAGTCAAAAGTGTATCCGTGTTCTAGGCCATGTGATGATTTTGTGTCATTCGGAGATTGGGTATAAAAGGGATGCAGTAGCTGCTCGTATTTCTCCCGTTTTCAATCGAGTGTTCAGATTGGGATTCTTGTTGGGTTTATCCTAAAGAAGCTTTAATCTTTGAAATAGAATTTGAGTTGTTCTGCATGGTTTAAGTATGCCGTGAACCTTTAATGTTTTTTCTGCAGAGGTTCAAGGCTAAGAGTACCTTTAGGAAAGCCACCTACCATAGTAGCATTGAGGCAAACCCCGAAAAAATCAAGGCAATCTTTGATATGCAGCCTCCCAAACCCCACAAAGACATTCAAAGCTTGACGAGGTGAGTGGTGGCCTTTACTCGTTTTATATCCGAGGCAACAGACAAACGCACCAATTCTTCAAAGCTTTGAAAAGCAAGGGCAAAAATATTGATTAAACGAAGAAATGCAACAAGGAATTCATTGAGCTCAAGTAGTACATGGGCAGAGCCCTTCTCTTAGCAAGATTAGAGACGGTTCAATATCACTTTGTAAACCTCTCAGTTTCCTCCTCAGTTATTAGGTATGTTCTTATCACAAGAGAAGAAAGCGTAGAACGTCCCATCTACATGTCAGAAAAGCATTTCAAGATATAGAAACCAGGCATCACCGCATGAAGGTTGAGACCATACTTTTAGTCTTATGAGATTAAGATGGTCACCAATGAACTGCTTAGGTAGGTCTTACAGAAGCCGAACACCTCACTCGTTAAATGGAAAATAGAGTTAAGTGAATTTGACGTCTCTTATGTGGCCAAGACGACTTATTGTTGAATACTCTTACCAGCTAACACAAAACATCCCAACAAAGGCAACCCTTCTAGATGGGATCCTCGACAAAGAAACTCCATAAATAGTCAAGGCATCCCATGTTGGCCCCTAATGTCCGTGCTCGACGTTGTATGTGGATAGATCTGTTTGCCATAGCGGATTAGTAGTAGGGCTAATTATGACTTCCTCGGAACAAGTCAAGTCGGAGTTGGTCCTACGCTTCAGCTTCAAAGCCTCCAATAATGATGTTAAATATGAAGTATTGTTGGTTGGCCTATGCCTAACGAAGGATATGGAGACCAAACAGCTCAAAATCTACATTGAGTCAATTGGTGGTTTAGCCAAGTCAATAGCGACTTTGAAGCCAAGGACATGTTCATGTCCCTCCTTGGTCTTGGCCAAACAACTACTCGAAAGCTTCCTTGCCCATGAAATCAACAAAATCCCAAGATTGGAAAACAGTCACACTGATACTTTGGTAAAACTTGCGTCTTCCCTGAATGTGAAGGAGAAGAGAAGGGTGCTAGTGGAGATACAACATGTACCTAGCATCATGCCACTCCTAGTGTACACGATCAACAACCACCCTATTTGGATGGATCCCATGAAGGTTGGCAAAACCCTTCCCGAATTTCCCCCTCGAAATCCATGAAAATTCATGCTCCTGTCTGACAACTTGGAACAATTCCTAAATGACCCTTGTGCCTTATAAATAGTTACTAGAAATCTACTAAAAATCCAACAAAATCTGCCATAAATTGGCCACACGATCTTCTATTCGTTTGACGAAAGATACGAACACAAAACCAATAATTGAAATAGGCTAGACAAAGATCACATCCAACCAACTCAAATGCTCATAACCAACCCTAAATTCGCATCATCCTAACCACCGTAATAATTTGCAATCAAATCCCAAAAGATTAATCAAAGTAACAAGGTATGAAAGTTAAATACAAAAAGTAGTAAGTCCTACTCGATGATCTTAAATAATGGCGCTTCTGGAAAAACAGATGCCACCGGCTTAGCTAGTGCCCTTGTCAACTGCAACAACCTGGAGGAGATATAAAACAAGGAAAAATATGAGTGGATAAAATAACAGTTTAGAAATTTAATTTCTAGAAATGAGATTGATTAACCCAAGTTGCACCCTAGAAATATGAGTGGATATTCACAAGCTTTGTCAAGATTTGGACTATATATTTTTTTAATTTGGAGAAGTGGGTAATCATTCACATTGAATTGTTTACTAAATATATAAAATTACAACAGTAATGAGATTGATTTTCTTTATTTTGGATTTTTGGAGTAATCAGAATAAAAACTAACTAGATCACTAAAATTCCTTACACATGCATGTCTATATATTATATATTATCTTTATTTTGGCTTTTTTAAGATCGATGTTGAGTCTTACATAGCCAATTAATAACAAATCCCAATTATCATATCTTGTTGTGATTATTTAGTAATAAAATATGAGAAAATATGTCTGATTGTTTTTCTTTTCTAAGTAGTATATAACTAATTAATAAATATTGTAAATCATGTTTTTAGTTATTGAAGGAGTTGGCCCGAAAAATGATAATTTATTCACATAAGCATGTTGTTACTAGTTAGAATTATTGTAATTAATACTTGTAGATTATGTTCTTATTTTTTATTTTTTATTTTGGGTTGGGGTATTTGGAATTATTGTACAATTAAAGGTTATTTTAGTAAATTAAAATAATAAAATGGGGTAATAGGAATCATTAACACCCACTCCCCTAGTTAATAGGATTATCTATTTTGAATGTGTAATGATTACTTAGTTGCAAGTATACGAAAGAGTAGAAAGTAATGTGAATTATTATCATTGATTTCTTTCTCATTATTGATAAGTAAACATACCCTTAGTCGGTGATCTACATGGTACTTAAGGCATCTAAGTGATTTTTTTTTCCAAATTGGATGACAAGGTAGCCCTAGGTAGGAACTTTTATGTAGCCCTAGATAGGGTTTCGTATGATTCAATATTGGGTCGATACCAAAACCTTACTGAAAATTTTTAATCGGTTCGATACGGTTTGGTATCCATGATACAGTTTCATACCGATTGTATTTGGTATGATTTTGATTGGGTTCAGTTTTGAGCTAAAATTTAATAAATTATGAATAAAATAGTGAATGAATGAAATGCTTTTTTTTCACTAAATAAATTCATTATAACATGACAAAGTCCAAAAAGTAGCTTGGATGGTTTCCTCCCAAGTTTTGGGTTTAGTGGTCTAGCTCTATTGTAGGAGCTTAGAGTCTAGTTGCTAGCTTGGTTTTCAAAGTTGGCAATAGGGCTTGTCCCTTTTAATTCAATTTGACTTAGCAAAAAAATATTAAAAACCAAGGCAGAGCCGTACAAGAGTAAAAAGCCACCAAAGGCATCAACCAACGCGGCCAGCAAGGAACAATGCAGGGAAATTTACCCTTATAATCACTTGTTTTCAATATTTGGATGTCTTTTATCCTTCCTTTCTTCAATTAATATCTAGTTACAATGGTGAAGAATTATCTTTTCTCCAACATTAGAGTCTTTCTTGGGCTCTAAGCTCTCCAAGCTCTCCATTGCTTCTTATACTGGTGTTATGCTTAGTTTTGGGTTTGATGGGTTGGTATTAAATGGGTCAGTAGATGGCACAGCGTCTTCAGGCATAAGTTCAAGGCCTGGCATTTCAGACCATCTCCACTACTCAATCTCCTTTAGCCCCTCAAAATCATTGTTAGCATATTAATTTCCAAACTTTAAACCCTAAAAAAATGTATGTTGATTATTTTACTCAGTCCAAAAAATGCATTGCTTTTTATGAGAATTTGTATTAAGATTGATGCAAGAGTCCCTTTTATTGACTCCCTTGACATTCTTGAAGAAGCTGTTAAAGAATGAGAGGTTCCCCGTGTGATTGAAGTTAAAATGGACTATGAGTCTAGGCCTCGTGTGTGCTCATGCTATTTGTCTTTTGGGCACAGTGAGTGTCACTTGAAGCCCAAACCGTCAGAGGTGGTGGTCCAACCTTGCGGGCCCAGTTCTAAGCCCACAACTCCACATGGACATGGATCTTGTTCCCCAAGAGGTGGGGGAATAGTAAGATCTGTTAGTTAATTGATGCCCAAACCATTGGATGTGGTGGGCTAATCCTGTGAGCGCAGTTCGAAACCCATAAAGAATTCTGGTGCCCATGTAATTGGGTCAAATTCTTCAGGAGGTGGGGTAAGTCAAAGTGACTTGTTAATGACTAATTTGTTTAGTACTGTTTGTGTAGGGCTTAATGAGGCATGTTTTGAGAATCAACCCATTTCCACCTCTCAATTTTCTACTGCTGGGAATGGGAGTATCAAGGCCCGATCAGTAGTCTCTCAAGGGTCTAAATGTGATTTGGGGGATAAGGTTATTGTCCATATTTATAATCAGTTCCAATCCCTTGAGCCTAGTTCTGAAGATGTTGACTCTGTTGAGGGGGTACAATTCTTAGTCCTTGGTGATGAGAAGACTGCTGGGCTTCGTTGCGTGCGGGAAGTTGCGATTGTGCAAGCTGTGGATGTGATCGATTGCGCCCTCCCTTCAGTAGAGGTTTGAAATGTTTCGTCAACTTCTAGTTATCCTATGGCTTGCTATTCTGCATTTGATGCCAATGAAAAAAAGAAGAAAAAATGGAAGAAAAAGAAGAGTGTGAGACAAATTGAGGGTGTTAATCCTCGTGGGTACAAACCAATCATCTCTGATATTGATGATTAATATCGGTTGCTGGAATATTCGTGGGGTGAATCATTTGTCCCGCTAGTTGGAGGTAAGTAAATTTGTTAAGGATAATGTCCTGAAAGTTCTGAGTTTGGTGGAAACTCATATTCGCGGTAGGAATGCTAGTAAGTTTATGAGAGCGATTAATAAAAATTGGAGTTGGGTGGATAATTATGTTTCTCATTCGAATGGTTGTATTTGGATTGGATGGGATTCTTCGTGTGTCAGTTTTCAGGTTTTGAAGGTCAAGGATCAATTTATTCAAACTTCTGTGGAATTAATTGATTCTGGTAAAAAACATTTTGCTTCTTTCATCTGTGGGGCGAATGTTAAAGGGAGGCGGCGAGAGCTGTGGGCTATTTTGGAGATATGAATGGAATTGCATTCCTTAATGAGCAAGAGGGTGGGCGATGTCTCTGGGATTCAGGTATGCATGATTTTTTTCTACTATATTCAGGGGTGTGGTATGGAGGATTTGAATTATTTTGGTGATCTCTTTACTTGGCGAAATCACCAATATTCTAGAGGCTTAATCAAAAGTAAGTTGGATAGGATATTAGTTAATAAGGGCTGGCTCAATTTGTTCCCTAATTTTATTGCAAATTTTTTGAATCCGGGATCTTCAGATCATGCTCCTGGAGTTTTATGTTTGGGATCCCCTGGTAGAAAGCGGAAATCTCCTTTCAAGTTCTTTAACATGATGGCTGACCATGTTGATTTTATGACCATTATGGAGCAAGCTTTTAACTCTCATTGTGTTGGTACTCATCAGTTTATATTTGCTTGTTGCCTTAAACGTGTTAAGATAGCTTTGAAAGGGTTGAATAAGGCTCTTCTAGTTGATGTGTCTGAGGCCGTCTTGATTACTAAGGTTGAGTTAGATGTTTGCTAAAGAGTTTTAGTTGCTGCTCCTAGTGATTTGGCAATTTTGGAAAGGGAAAAAAGTTCTTTTAAAGGAGTTTGTCGCTTGTCTTCTGGCTGAAGAAAGTTTATTTAGACAAAAAGTCCGTATTCAATGAATGAAAGGTGGAGATTTGAACACGACCTTCTTCCATAAGGTTATTAAAAAGCATGTTAATCGTAATAAGATTGTCTCTATTACTGGAATGATGGTTCCATTGCTAGTGAGGATGCTGAAGTTAAGACTAAAGCTGTTTCTTTCTTTCAAAACTTGTTTGGAAGTGCTAGATCAGTCAGTGAAATGCAGTTCCAGGATGTGATGTTGGCATTTGTCTCCGGCGACCAGGCCAATTCTATGATTCTGGTTGTCTCTGATGATGAGATTCATGACACCTACTTCAAGCTTAAGCTAAATAAGTCTTCGGGTCTGGATGGTTTAAATGCTTATTTCTTCCATCGTGCATGGCCAGTTGTTGGTCCCCACGTGATAGGTGCTATCAAGGAAGTGTTTTCAAGTTCGAAGCTTTTGGGTGAGTTTAACTCCACTATTGTTACTTCGGTTCCTAAGGTTCTGAACCCTACTACTATGGGGGACTTTTGTCCTATTTTTTTTTGCTTCGGTCCCTAAAACAATTGGAAAAAATAAAAACTTTTGTGAGAAATGTACAGAATTGAATTAAACTTGAAATTATGAGAATTTAGGCGAAATAATTACCTCAATTAGAGTTATATTGAAGAAGTTATGATTGAATGAAATGAGGCCACCAAAAAGCTTGAAAGAAGTTATATTGAATTTATGATTGAATGAACCGAAGTGCCTTCCCCCCTCCTTCTGCCTTTTGACCGCAGTTGACCACTGATTTCCCTTGCCATTTTCGGTGGCCCTTCACCGACATTCATTCTGAAGCTTTAAACCCCGAGTTTTAGGAACATTTTAGGATAACTTCAAGTTGTTTTCACACCTATTCTTCATTTTGTATTAGGATTTCAATCCTATTTTCTTTGCTTTTATTATTTTCACTCATTTTACTTGTAGGAAAAGTTTTTAATTAGTTTTCTTATATATTTAGGAAACCTTTTCCTTTTAGAATTAAATTGTAAAATTCTATTTATTTGAGAATTAATTTTCTTCTATAAATAGAGAGGTTTAGGCTATTTGTAAAGTGCCGCCCATTTTTATACCAAAGCTGTGCTTAACCAAATTACCCTCTTCAATAATTTGAGATTTCTTTAGCAATAACCAATTACACCATACTCCACCACAAACACCTTCATGCGCGACAATCTTGGGCAATTCCCGGTTGTCTCACCAAGGAGTGTCTAGTCACTTTGCATCCCTAGGGAAATTCTCGAGATAAAAAGTGTAACATGATCCCCTTACCCTGTAATTGTCTTTTTTCTATTGAATATTGTTTTATTGGATTGATCTTTAATATAATTCTGGTTCTATATCTTATATGAATTTTAATAATCTTCCATGTGTTTCAATATCTTGGTTTTTGTTATACTTGTATGTTATGCTTAATGCTTGATTGGATCTCTAGTGCAATTCCCGAGTCTAGATCATTGAAAGTGTCTAGGGAAATTCCTGGCATGTACTTGAGATAATATGCTTGTATTTCGTAGAACTAAGGTTATGGAATTTCGTAGATTTTGGAATTGACATAATTTATGAATGAGTTAGGTTAAAGATAAGTTGACCATGTAAATAATAGTTTAGGTTAGTTAATACGTAGGATAATAGAAACAATCAACGACCCCCCGTTATTAATTAATTAATCAAACGATAATCATGCATAGGTACCCTCAATCCCTGGTTAAGAGCGATCTCTACTTATCAATGCTACAATCTACAAAAAAAGGTTTTAATTTGCATATGTTTTTATTAAGTGTTGAGTGCGACTTTGTGTTTACTTTAATGCGTATTTTTTGCGTATCAATTTTTTACCGCCGTTTTCAAGGAGATGCCCATGACAACGGCCCATGAACTAGACTTGGGGACGCCCTTGTCCAAGAGATTATACATGAATTTGACCCTCAGATTCAAGATGGATCGATGCCTTAATTAGAGGCAATTGGTGAGCACGATGTGGAGTTCAAAAGAGTGCATATGCCTCGTGTAACGACCCGTCCCTAATATCGGGATTAAATATTAATTAATTATGGATTTAGTATGACTAATCGGGGATTAGTTGAGAGAAATCAGACAGACGGTGTAAAATGACCGTTTTACCCTTGGAATTGGGCGAAATGCTGACTTTTGACCCGGAGAGTCAAAAGTACGACTGTAACGACCCGTCCCTGATTTTAAATATTAATTAAGACTAATTATGGATTAGAGAGGCTAATCAGGAATTAGCCGAGGATTAACGGACGTTCAGAACAAAATTACGATTTTACCCCTAAACGAGGACAAAAAGTTGACTTTTGACCCGAGATGTCTGATGCATGAGGGCTGATGACCGTTGCGTAGATCAGGTCAATACTAGTCCGTAGACAAGCAGTACGTCGAAATCGGATGTTCGACGAAAAAGTTACGGTTCATAAAAGTTATGGGGAACTATTGCACGAATTACGAGACAAATGCCTTTTGACATGAAGTGGGCTCAGATATTTAGGGGCAAGCCCAATGGATGAATGACACTTGTCATCCATCCATTTCCCACCCGATTTCATTCATGCATTCACCCCATTTCTTTTTGCTTCTAAACCAAACCCGATCTCACGCAAAACCAATCCATCGACCATTTCAATCCTTGCTTCTGGACTGAGGGTGAGAGATAGAGTGAAGATGAGACTGAGGATGGTGGCTGGGTGCGGCCTGAGCCGCCGTGGACAACGGAGGAACAACCAAACGTACAGGTGAGTTTTGAATTCCAAATTTCCAGTTTTTCAAATTAGACGTTAGGGATGTTTTCTAGCGATTGGATGATGTCTAATGGGTTTGTGGGAGAGTTTAGAGTTGGTTTAGGGTGGTGGAAGGTGGCTGTTTAGCCCTGAGGATGGCCGGGAAAAACAGGGCCGTCAGGGGTGTCGTGAACTAGGAGGTCTTGAACGGTTTTTCTTAGTTTTGTTCGTGCAAGGTTCCTAGGATTGAGATAGGAAGATTGAGATTGAAATTGAAGGAAATGGACAAAAAATGAGGAAGTTATGGGCTTGGACAGGTCATGCCGGTCCAGCCAGACCGTAATTGCAGAATCGGTTTGAATCGGTTCAATCGCGAGGAAGACGAAATTGTGCAGTGGCGCGTAGGCTTCACGGGCAGCCCCTTTGGGCGGCGCGTAAGGGTGCGTCGGGAGGATTTTGGGGAAGGTTCCAACATGTGAAATCATCTATTTGATGTAACGAACATTTTGGGACTGGTTTCGTGTCAATCGGACATTGTTTCAATATAGTTCAGGATGTCCGAAGGTTTAGGATCAAAGTTAAAAATAGTTAAAAATTTGGGAAAATTACGAGGCTTTAATGAGGGGTTATTTAAGTAGTTAGTAACCCTCAATTACGATTTGGAAAGATTCGGGAACTCCGAAGACAGCGATTGGCCCGGGAGAGGCTTATGGCGCGCGTATCGAGATGCGACTTTGGACGGTCTGTAAGTGGACCTTGATTTCTAAATTCATGCATGCATAAATATTTTATATTTATTTTAAATACATGAATTGAGATTCTTTGAGTGCATTTGTTTGTGGTAGCTAGTATTTACGTATTTGCACGTATTTCGAGATTTCCTATTTTATACGTTGTTTATACGTGCTACGTTTTCTGTGAGGGTTTGGTGAATGGGTTTTGGATTGGAAAACATGAAATCGGGCATGAGACCCATTTGATTGGAAATTCTCGGACTTGGAGTCCATTTGATTTCACGAGAAATCGGGCTGGAGGCCCATTTGAGTTATATGATCGGGCCGAGGGCCCTGTTGGTTTACGATTCGGGCTTGAGGCCCAGTTTATTGTGATATCGGGCTTGAGGCCCAGTTTATTGTGATATCGGGCTTGAGGCCCCGTTGATTTATGGTATCGGGCTTGAGGCCTAGGATTGTGAAATCAGGCTTGAGGCCCCATTGAATCGTGAAATCGAGCTTGAGTCCCAATTATGGTTTATGAAATGGAAACTCAGGTTCAATACCCTATTGAAATGTGAATTTGGGCTTGAGTCCTAGGGAGATTTGGATTTGAATCGAATTCAGGGAATCCTGTTGAGACGAATCGGGTATGAGACCCAGTTGAAATTTTTTTTGAGAAAGAAAGTATTGGATATGTATATACCCTCTTATGTGATTAGTCTCCTCCAAACGTCGTAGATCCTAGAGTGTCACGATCCACTGCCTGGGATTAGTGACTCCAAGAGGGAGCACGTGCCCATGAATGTGAGATATGTTATAGTCACGGACTTGGTCCGGGGACAGTCCTCCAGACGTCGTAGATCCTGGATTTTGGTCAAATCCTCCCATACGTCGTAGATCCTGGGAGAGAACTCAGAGATGAGACCCGAGTAGTATGCATTCTTAGATATATCGTGACGAGTTGTAGATTGGGCATATGAGATGCCGAGTATGGGTTATATATATGTATGTGTGTTTGAGGTTTTAAGGGGATTGATTGGGGGCTGAGACCCCGTGTTTATGATTGGTATTTCACTGAGATAGTTGTGGGGCCGAGACCCATGTTTTATGATTTCAGAAATGAGTTTTGGGATGAGTTCCCATGTGACTGGTTTTGGGCTGAGACCCACTTGATTTGATTTGGGCAAAGTCCCTATTGTATACGGTTTTGGGCGAAGGCCCTAATGGTTTTGTGAAACTTTTGATAAATGGTTTTTGAATGCATGCATGCTTTTTAATGAAGGGCATAAATGTCTTCTGTATGAAATGTGTTTTATTTACATGATTGATTTTGTTTCACTCACAACTTTTACTATTTTTAATACCCTTCAGGTTGATCGCGTATGCGGGCTGTAGTAGAGACCGAAACATCACACTCCTTCTCCTACGATCCTAGCGTACTCTGGAAGCCCCGGTGAGGGCTAGAGTCGGAAATTTTCCTGGTCTGACACGAGGTGTCAGACGAGATCAGACACGTCCCATGTTAATCCCAAGGGATTCAGGACGGGTCCTAACAACGAACATCGATGACCGTGATGTAGATCAAGACGTCACGAGTAAGTAGATAGGTAGCACGTCAAAAACCGATGTTCGACGAAAAATTTATGGCCACGAGAGCGAAATCGACTAAACTTACGACCCAAGATTTAATTAAAATAACATTAAAACTTAGTAATTAAATAATTAATCAGGAACCCTTGGATGAGTGACAAGTGTCACTTATCCCACAGACTATATCCCCCAAAATGTGGATCTTGTCCATTGGTCCAATTATTTAAATGGTTTTAACATTACACCTCTCTCATCTCTCACACCCAAGCCGTCCATCCCCCTCTCATCTCACTGATCCTCACTCTCCATTTCCTCTCATCTGATCCATCGTCACCATCAAACTCCATCTCTCTCTCAACATCTCTCAAACCCGCGAAGAACACAAAACCCATACCCAAACACACTAACCGTCCAACCCACACGAACTCACCTCAAACCCTTACTAGACTGGACCCAGGAGGAGACTAGGACGCCAGAGGAGTGACAGGATGACCCACGGCGGTGACACGGTGGAGGTAGGCCGGAAAACCCGAGAACCTTTCATGTTTCTTCATTTTCGAAACCCTCAGTTTTGACATGTATGAGTTGTTTCTGTGTGTTGAGTCACGGTCTAGGGACATGAAAAAGAAGTTTGAACCTGGTTTCGAGGAATGGGGTGGCCTGAGTCGACAGGGAGGACGACCGAAAACTGGGCTGCGAGTTTTTGAATCCAAGGTATAGATCTTGACCTTCTTACTGGATTTTGAGTCCATAGACCCTTAGGTTAGACTTAGAAGAGCAGGATGGGACAAACCGCACTGGAAATGGTGGCCGGAGCTGGGAGAACCAGTCGGATCCAACCGCGGGTCATGGTGACCTGGTTGCAGAATTTGAGCTAACCCGGCCGAATGTCAGGTGATACGCTAAAACTAAGCATTAAAGTAAATACAAAGTCACACTCAACACTTAATAAAAACATATGCAAACTAAAATCCTTTTTTGTGATTGTAGCATTGATAAGTAGGGATCGTTCTTAACCAGGGATTGAGGGTACCTAAGTATGATTATCTTTTGAATAATTAATTAGGGGGGTAGTTGACTGTTTCGATTATCCTAAGTGATTAACTAATCTAAACTAACCTAATCTATTATTTACAT
Source organism: Prinsepia uniflora (assembly GCA_032719365.1). Lineage (NCBI taxonomy): Eukaryota > Viridiplantae > Streptophyta > Magnoliopsida > Rosales > Rosaceae > Prinsepia > Prinsepia uniflora. Next base: position 56,104,435 of record CM064868.1, on the reverse strand, counting down.
GGTCAACTCATCTTTAACCTAACTCATTCATGAATTCTATTAATTTCAACTTATGAAATCCTCTAATTCTAGCCTTACGAGTTACTTGCATAATATCTTAAGTACCTGCTCGGGGACAGCCCGACATGTCTAATCAAGCATTAAGTACAAACATACAATCATAACTAAAACTAGAATCGTAAAACACATAGAATATTGAAGCAATACAAATCATAAAACCAAGAATAATATTAGAAATCAGTTTATAAACCAAGATATTCAAGCACAAAAGATAATTATGAGGTAAAGAGGCCGTGTTACACTTTTTCTCTTTGGGACACCCTATGGATACGAAGTGATTGGGCACTCTTTGGTGAGACACTCAGAAACAGCATGACTATGCCACAGATGTAGGTGTAGAGGATGAAGAATGATATAATTAACCTTGCACGAGAAATCTTGAATTTATTGAAAAGGGAAAATTAGTTAAGCAGAGTTTTAGTGCAAAAATGGGCGACACCTACAAATAACCTAAGACTCTCTATTTATAGGAGAAAATTAATCCTCAAATAAATAGGAGTTCAAAATTTATTTCTAAAAGGAAAAGGATTAAACTAATTAAATTAAAGTCCTAAAGGTAAAAGGTATTCTAAATCCTAATGAAAGAATAAATACAAAACTTAATTAAAAAGGTGATAGAAACTCCTAATTTAAAAAGGGAAAAAATCCTAATTAAAAAGACGAATTTGGGTTGCTTGCTGGAATTTTAGAAGATGGAACAGCTGGAAAACGAGCAAGGCTTCAATTCCTAGTAAAACAAGTAATCATTCCCGGGCAGACTGACTATGCCTCACCAAAACAGGAATTCCCGTGGCTATAGAACTCCGATTTGAGTAATTCTTGAACCATTGAAAACTAGAATTCTAGAGCTTTCCAATCATACCTTACTCACATTCTGATTCTATCTGAGGCATTCAGAATGGTCCGTGGAAGTGGGATAATATGTACAGGCAGATTTCTGCTTTGTAACTTTTAATCCACTTCTTCTTTTGAGCTTCTCCAAGAACGAATCTTGCCATAATCTTCAGGCTTCTTGCACATATGGACATAGTGTTGACCCATCTTGATGAATCTTGATCCAATCTTTATAAGTCTTGGCCCATTCTTGATAGCTTATGCGGGTTTGCTTCAATTTAACCACTTTACTCCACATTCTTGGGTTGCTACCTAAAAATATTAAAACAAGTTAGAAATTGTAGGATTAAGAATATAACAAAGTAAGATGAAAAGGAAATTGAGATGAAAAGGTGATGAAATATGTGCTTATCATCAGGGATGATGACATCATCATCATGCCAGACATGTTAGACCAGTAACCAACCAGGGCGTGACATGTGTCATCTGACACCTGCCAGTGATGATGTCATGCTGACGTCATCATTACTATAGCAAGGTTGACTAGGGCGTTGACCAGGCATGTGTGGGCGCATATGAATAGTACTTGAGGTGGGACCACCACCATCTTTTAGGTTTCGACGATACGAATCCAACGGTTGTGGTTTCGTGTCGATCGGAGATCGTTAAGTTGGTCAAATTGAGATTTTTAGCCTCGGGAAGTGTGTTCGGGTTGTATGTTCAGGACGTGTTCCCGGGCCGGTACTGTTGCTAGGTTTTATATATAACCTTATTGAGTCTTTTAGTGACCATTGGTATGATTTGAACAGGTCCGGAAGTTCCAGAGACGGTGAATTAGCCTTGGGAAGGCTTATGGCACGCATATCAAGACGGTAGCGTAGAACGGTTTGTGAGTGGACATTGTTTTCTAAACTATGATGCATGCATAACTGTTTTATATGTTTTACATATGTGATTTCTATGATGATGATTATGGTATTGGTGATTTACAGATTTGCACGTATTTGAGATGTTTTTCATATTTACACGTATATCGAGGTTTATGATTTTAATAATGGTTCAATGGTATGATTTTGGATTTAGAAATATGAAATCAGGCTGAGACCCATTTGAGTTATATGATCGGACCGGGGGCCCAGTTGGTTTACGAAATCGGGCTGAGACCCATTTGAGTTAGATGATCGGGTCAGGGACCCAATTGATTTACGAAATCAGGCTGAGACCCATTTGAGTTAGATTATCGGGCTAGGGGCCTAGTTGATTTACGAAATCGGGCTGAGACCCATTTGAGTTATGTGATCGGGCCGAGGGCCCAGTTGGTTTATGAAATCGGGCATGAGGCCCAATTGTGTTTTATAAATGTGCTTTCGGGTCTGGGACCCTATGTTTCATAAACGTGACTTTGGGCCGGGGACCCTAAATGGATTTGGAATTATGGATTTGTGATGGTTTTATGGAAATTTCGGGCAGGACCATATGAGATGTTTTGAAATGGATTTATAAAACTGTTTTCCATATACCATCTTGATACGAGGATATGTGGATGGTTTCCTCCAGATGTCCGGGACACTGGGGAAGTTACGGTGCATTGTCTGCGAGGGGTCATTATACGGAGCGACCGGACCGTATAGTGACTCTGGAGTAAGATTGCTATGATTAGACGTCTGGGACGTCAGACATCTGGGATGTCAAAGATATGGACCCGGAGAGACCCCGGGCAGCACGCATTGCTTTTATCGTGAGGTATGACGTCTGGGACGTCAAGCGTCTGGGACACTAGGCATCTGGGATGCCGAGGATGGTTATTTGGTAAATATGAATGATTGGATTTATGAAATGGTATTTCTGTGTTTATGGATTTGGGCAGTGGGACACTTGGATCTGGATTTATGGATTTTGGTATTCTATGGTTTTAGGCTGAGTTCCCATATATGTTTGGATTTACGGTTTTGGGCTAAGGCCTAATGTTTTAATTGAAGTAAATGATTTGATTATTGGTTTTCGAATGCATGCAAACTTTTTAGTGAAGGGCATAAATGTCTTCTTATGAAATGTGTTTTATTAAACAATTGATTTTCGTCAACTCACAGCTTTTAACGGTTTTAATGCCCTTCAGGTTGATCACGGATGCGGGCTTTACAGAGACCGAGACATCGCACTCCTCCATCGATCCTGGAGCGCTCTAGAAGCCCCAGTCGGGCTGAGGCTTGAGTTATCCCTGTTTGACGGGAGCATGGCACATCCCGCGATAATCCCGGGGGGATTAGGATGGGCCGTGTCACCTCGCATGGAATGAATTGATTGAAGCACTTCGTCAAGGCTAAAGACGTTAAATTCAAGTGCTTGTTGGGAGGCAACCCAATAAACGAGTCAACAACAGATTTGCATTCTCTTCTCTTATCTTTTAATTTCGTTTGCTTTTTTTTTCGTAGTTATTTTCATAAAACTCTATATCATACTTGATTATATGCCTTTACTTTCATATATTGAGGACAATGTAGGATTTAAGTGTGGGGGAGGGGTTTTCAATTTTGTGGTTAAAAAAAAAAATTGTTTTCAAAATCTATTTGTTTTTCAAACACGGTTTTTTTTAAAAAAAAATTGCTTTCAAACATTTTTAAAAAAAAATTTGCTTTTCAAAAAAATCGTTTTAAAAAAAAATTGTTTTCAAAAATTGTTTTTGTTTTTAATCTTTTTCAAATTTTTTCCCAAAGTGTCACATTTTTTTCAAATTGTTTTCAACAAAATCTTTTTCAAAAAAATTAATTTTCAAATTGTTTTCCGAAAAGAAAATTTTCATTTTTTAATTACTTCTTGCAAAAATGCAGATAAAAAAATATAATTTTTCTTTTTTTTGTGTTTTAAGTTTTTGTTTCTAAGAGTCTTAGGATGCCTTTAACTTGTCAATGATAATAATGAAAAACAAAAGGATAAGACATAGCTAAAAGATGATCACTATAACTTGAATTCATTTGTTAATGCTTTATGATTAAGTGTTTATGACTTGTAGTAGATGATGCATGTTAAACTGGTACAGAACGAGCATTTTAAGATTTGTATGAATCATATGAACCCTATGTGAGCTTTAGAGCCTTATATACTTCTTTATTAAGTGATTCATAGGAGTTCTTTGTTTAAATTGATATACATATGCATCATAACTACTTGTCATAACTTTTAATAAACTATAGAGTACTAGAACTTATTCTATGTGATTTTCAAATCTTTTAAGTCAATAACCTCTCTGACCTTGGACATGATTAAGGCATTAGGGTTACCACCAAATATCCAAATATTCATGTCCCTAATTATTCACAAGTTGTGAGCTCCCTTAGTTTAACCCTATTTGAGCCTACATTAAACTTTTCTTTCATCACCCTCAAAACTTCTATTCACGTGAGCCTAGTATAGACATCTTTTACCATTATTCTAAAGACGTGGTTGAAGATTTTAAGATGGCGTGAAAAAGAAGATTTGATGTTTAAGGACTTGTAATTGCTGTTAACTGCCACCAGGCGACGATTCAATGTGAGGGCCAATCACTCATTTTTTAGAAAGTCAAATACTCTCAAGAGCTTGAAGCAGCCGTCAAAGTCATAGAGAGAGCTTGTAGACTCTTGCTTCGACATCCAATCGGCGTTTCTATCAAACAAATGAAGGATTCTCGGAAAGAACGACGAACTTCTAGTGTCGGCGGCAAATTTTGGGGTCAAGCCCTCGTCAGTTTGGGTAATTGCTAAATTGGCCCTTTGTTCTTTGTATTTTGTTTTTCAAGTTGTGATTTTGGAGTGGTGTCATAACTTGGTAAAGGCTTCCTTAAGTTCCATTGATAGAGGAAGAAGACTCTAAGTTTCTACGTTTGAATAATCGGGCAGAGCCCGTTTTGAAACTATTAGTGAGAATTAAGGGGATGGAGAAAACTCATGGACGGCTAATCATGTATTTTAAGACATTAACAGAGGGGTGAATATGGTCTTTCTATCGGAGCTCAACTGGCCATAAATTGGGTTTGCTTTGGTTTTGGCTTACATTTGCATTATTTTCTTTTCAATTAAGTATTACCAGATTGCAGTTTGTATGTGTCCCTTTTGCTCTCTAATTGGTAATCATTTTATGGGTTTTCTTAATTGGAATTTACTTTGTTAGCTTGTATTAAGTTGTGTAACATGATGCAGGTACTGGACCCAATTGATGGTACAAAATGATTTTTGAAAGGAAATTTGGGTTTGCATATGGTATGATTTACTAAGTTTGAAAGTTTGCATTGAGTTTTGAATCTGATGGCACCTATAATGTACTTTGCACTAGAATACAAGCTTTTGAAGTTGTAGTTTATATTCATTTCCCTAAGTCATTTTGATGTTAATTGATTGTTATTACTGTATCTAAACTAATAAAATGTTAATTCATAGCAACGATCTAAGGACTTGCTTTCTCTTGGCCTAGCTGTCCATTTCTTGCCTTCATTCACCCATCATTGTGTTAATTTTCTTTAATTGAATTGAATATCGATCTGCTCATATAATTAGAGCAGCACCTTGCCGAAATCAGCTAATATAATTTCTATGTGTGAGAAATCTCTTCGTTTTCCCAATTCTATCTGCTCATATAAGTAGAGCATCATCTAGTAGATAACACTCACTACACCTTCGACCCTCTAGCATTTTTTCCAATTTGATCTCTCCATTTTTTATTGCTGCTCATTTGATTATTTATTTCTGCAATTATAATATAATTTTCGATTATGATTCATGACATTTTTCAGCATCATGTTTATTTTTTTTGAACGAATATTGGGAGTTAATATTCTGCATTACATTCTGATGATGGAAAGCAGCAAAAATCTGGGTTTTGGAAAATAGAATTTGATTGGTTATTGCTTATCTATCTTCTTTTATGTAATTTATTTTTACTGCGATGATTAGATGATGATTGATTTGGTCATTGTGAGTGATTGAGAATTTTCTTATATGTTCGATTAAATTGTATTGCATTAATTATATCATTGACACATATACTATCCTATTCATAATCTCTTTGTTTTTCTCTCTTTTGCTCTGTGTTTTCCATTTTAGCTTTACTTTGTTCTCATGTATAATTAAATTTAATTGGATCTATGATTTCATAGATGTTTTCCAAGTTTTAAATAGATTGAATGATCATAGGGGTTCTTATGGTTTGTATAGTTTATATAAGTTGGCCCTGGTTTATATAGTTTATATAAGTTGGTCCATTGGAGAATTAAGATTAATGAACTCATTGATTGCGGGGTTACTTGCACCTGCAACAAAATTACAAGTTCTTTATAAGTCCTATGAAAAAACCAGATCTTCAAAGATAAATTCAATACCATCATGAGTTTTGAAGTCGGTGAAGACTTCGGTAGCTTCATTACTGGTATATCAGGAACAGTCTTGTTAAAAACCTGTTCCTGTATATTAAAATTGGTATGTACTTTCTTGGCACCTAGTAGTTCCATGTTACGTGTATACGTGTTTCTGGCACCTAGTAGTTCCATGTTAACTGCATTGTATCTTTATTGGGCGGCTTCCTTTCATTAATTTCATAGCATCATTTTAGGATTGTTCTTTAACTATGAAATAATTTTCTTGGTAAAAGTTTCTTCAGACTTTGTTTAAATATTTGTGGTTTAGTGTAAATGGGATCCTTTCTGCTGCTATTAATGTTTTTTTAGTTTAAGTTCAATCATTATGTGCTTTGTTAAGTTCCTTCATGCTGCTTCATGACATCTAGAGTCTTTGCTTACATTTTTCACTCACGGCTACTGCTTGGTTAACCTTGTTTTGGATGATAAGCCCTTCAAAGGTATTGTCTCAAACCCATGTTTTGGATGATGAGCCCTTCAATCATTCTTTCTTTATGTTTGTAGATGGTTTTCTTTGTTATTTCTAGGTGATGGTTGTTTCTTTGATCCTGGTAAAAACTAATACCAATCTCGATTTTTTCTCTACATTCCATGCAACTAATTTGTTGATTTGGTTTCGTTGTTGTTCTGATCAGGTTTTTGGTAATTCCATGTTGCTGCATTTCTTTACGATGAAATAGGAAGAATACACAAAAAAAGAAATCAATTGGAGCTAATGAACAAGAGAAGCTTTTAGCCTTGTACAAATTAGGTGGAGGAGTAACCCTTGAAGCTGAGTAATATTTTGGTATTCCTTGTGTTGCAACACATTATGTATTCTATTAGTTACAATTGAATTCATGTACTTTAATATATATATATATATAACATTGGATGAATTTGTTTCAAAGATTTTTCTTATTTCAAAAGAATATATGTGGCTCGAGGTAATTAATTATACAAATCAAATTATGAAATATAACAGTAATAGATGACAGTTTTTCACACACATAGACAACAGTTTTTTTAAAAACGGTTCTCTATTAGGCTTTCAGATGATAGTTTGTGTGAAAAATTATTGTCTGATGGTGCATCAGACAACAGTTTTTCTGAAAACTGTTGTCTATTAGCCTAATAGACAACATTTAATAAGTGTCATCTGATATGATTCAAATAGATGGCACTCACATAGACAACACTTTTTTTTTTTTTTTCAATCTGATGACAGTTTTTCACTTTCACTGTCATCTAAGACCACAAATGGCATGGTGGATACTTGCTCGTAATTACGGTTTGCCCTACCGGTAGCACCGTTGTAAAATGTGAGGTATGAATTATGAGATATGAATGGTACTTGAGATACGAATTGAATTGGAATCAGATACGGACAAGTAAGATATGGGCGATAAGTGATGTGAATGGTACTTGACATAAGATTTGATTAAGGATTAATGAGATTTTATGTGAATTTTGGGGATGTTATGAATAATTAAGAAAAATGTTATTAAAACATTTTGTGAGGAAATTGAGTAGATCACACACTAATTTATGACTAAGTTTATGCAATAGTTTCTACTTGGAAAGTCATACTCAGACACGGGCCAATGCATGGGCTAGGGTGGGCTTCAGCCCATCAGAAAATCTCAGCCCAATTTGAAATTATCACACCAATTCAATAATTTAGCCCATCCAAAAATTTTGATCCTATTTTATTAGCCCATTAGACACATTAGCTTTCATATTCTTACACACATTAGCCCAACTTTTTTTTTTTTGTGATCCATCAACCCACTCATTCATTATAAGATAATTTATTAAGAGAAATTATTTTATTATGCATCAACCCATTCACACACACCTGCCCACCATTTTACGTGGTCAAAGCTCACATGTTTGGGTGACTGGGACTAAACCTTTATTTATATAAGGCAAATTATTAATAAAATATGAAGGTACAAAATAAGATATGAATGGATTCCATTAAATACCATATGTATATTAAAAATTTCCTAAATTGAAATGAAGAGATAAATTCGTTTAAAATGAGATGTAAAACAACACAAATATTACAAATTACAAACAAAAATTCTAAATATTACAATTACAATTGAATATAGATACCTCCTTCATTAATTTAAATACTTAATGTAAAGTAATTTATGTGTCTGAAAATATTTGAATGTATCTTAATCGAATATCTACTCAAACGATTGATAGGAAAGTCCTCGTCTAATTTAGAAATTAACTTATTTCAATATTTTTCATTCTTTTTTTATACGCAACCAACTAGTCTTTTTTATACGCAACCAACTAGATAAATGTTAGGTTGTTCTGTTCTTATAATACACATATAATGCAATAACATAAATTTACTATTTTCAGTATTTAAATTTTAATGATTTGTACATTATGCAATTCACAAATATCCAGGTCAACTACTCGCTTAAATTGACCAACATTATTACTAACTCTTTATCCCCTCAATCAATGAATAATTGTGACATTTGTTACTTAATTGTGTTATGGAGATTTCAAAGATTATGACTTTCATTTAGGCATATATTTTTCTTCTTATTATTAATTAGCTTCACTCATATTGTTGAATTTTGCTAAAATTTCATATTAAAATTTAGCCCACCTCATTTTCAAATCCTGGGTTCGTGCCTGGTCATACTTATATAATTTCGATGATGATTGATAAACTTGTAAAATGAATTAGCTAGGCCACTTCGTTTGGGTTATGGCTTAAGTGGTGATATGGATAGTTGGATTTGTGTGATGTAAAATTTTATATGGATTTTTGGTGGCTTTCATATGACTCCTGAATGATTTTCAGCTATAGATCAATAACACGTTTTATGGAGACGAGATATGAGTGTATATAAATAATACCAGGTATTAAGAATATGTTTAGATCGATTCTCAAATTTCAAGGATGAAATTTCTTTTAAGGGGGAGAGATTGTAACAACCCGGACCACTAGAAAAATAGTAAAAGTAAGGCAAATGACGATTTTTCCCTTGAAAAGGTCAAAATATTAACTTTTTGATCGGGGATATCTTTTGAGAATTCAGAGAAGTCTGTTACGAATGCCTTGACCTCCTAAGTTCGTAGATAGGCGACACGTCAAAATTAGAGATCAGATGAGTTCATTATGGGGCAAAAAAATAGTTAAGGGGATTATGGTAATTTAGTCAAAGGGCAATATGGTAATTTCACATTTAGACATGTGATTCATATGAACAAGGCCTAGAAGGTTCTATATTTTTCCCTCCACTTCCTCACCAACTTATACACATTATATATATGTGTGTTATGGGGATGTTTGAACAACGGGTGGGTGGTGGCCGAAAAAAGGAAGAAAACTAGCACCAGCCACCACCGTGAGAGTGAGAGGCTATGAAGAGAAAATGAAAAGAAAGGTGAAAGGAAAAGAAAGGAAAAGAGAAGGAGAACAAGGGGAATGAAGGGAGAAACATGGGGAAACCAAGGAAGACCCATGAGCCAAGTTTTGGCTTTAAATCATGGAGCTCGAGATAGATAGTTTCACGACCAAACTTTGGTTCTAGAGAGATGAGTGATATGTTTGAAATACGCATTTAAATAAATCTATAATTCAAGTATATACATATTTTAAACCCTTTTTGTGTCATTTTAGTATTGGTAAATAAGGATCGTTCTTAACCGGGGAAATTAGGGAATATTAATAATGGTTAGTGAAAAAGAATAATGAATAATCAAAGAATAAAATAATTAATGAATAAAGGAATAAAGGAATAAATAATAAAAGAATTAAAGAATAAAAAAAATAAACGAATAAAGAATAAAAGAATTAAGAATTAAATGGGGGTTTTTGAAGGATTGTAATCATACAAATACAAGTAAAAACATATACAAAACTAATTCTATTATTACATTAACTTATGTACAAGTGGACTTTCCTTAAACACAAACTTCACCAACACACTAGCATTTGCATATATTCGAATCAAACATTTTTCATATTATAAATGCACCGAACAACGGATTTTTATTTATAATACGATTTACCATAAATTTGTGATTTAATGCATCGAACAGCGGTCATACATTAAATCTCTACAACTCTACTCTAAATGCCTCGAACAGCGGATCAACATTTAGTTTCGAAATGAAGATTAAGCTCTAAAATGCAAGAAGTAAATGGTTTTTAGAAAATAAAACACATGGAGATTGTATTCAATTTTTACAAAAGATAGGAAGGAAAAAGTAACACATATATTGCATTATAAATAGAACCAATAACAAATAAAAGAGTTTAAGAGGATGGAGAGCAAATGTTACACTTTCGAAATGGATGAGAACAATGGATTGTTTTTCACAAGGAACACCGAACAGCGGCTGGAACCTTGTGAACATGGAAAGGATAAAACAAGGGAAATTCGGACTTGAACTCTTAAATTTTGTATTGGAAATATTTTGTCATAGTTTCTCCTAAGGAAGACTCAAAGTGTGTCTCCAATCAAAGTCCCAAAACAAGGAAAATGAACCCTTATTTATAGGGGGGAAAAGCTATAAAAAATCTAAAAAATAAAATAAAATAAATAAAAATTACAATAAAAAAAATAAATGGAGAAATGATGACTTATGGACTGAATAGGGTGGCAATCATTGTGAAAACCTAGCCAAAATGGGTAGGTTTGATGCAGAAAAATCAATACATGTGCTGTCTTTCAATTCGGCAGAGAGTAGCTGGAAAAGCTGGGAAATCTGGTGGTTTACAGGCGAGCAAGGATACGACAGATCGGCAGCTACAACGCTGACAGGGCTAGGGAAGTCAGCGCACACGTGCTGAGCTGGAGTGAATGCCTTCAACACACGTGCACCGAGCGAGAGAAGATATGATCGGTACGCGCACACTGAAAAAGCTTGGGACCTGGGCTGCACTGGATTTTGGGCTTTTGGCGAGCTGGGCTTCGCAAATGGTTGGGCCGAACAAGTGGGCTGGGCTGTAGCTTTTTGGGTAGGATTTCTGGGCTTTAGCAGCATCCTACCGAAATTCAAAGTAATTTTCGGTGGCCTCCTTTCTTTCAGTCATATTTTTTTCGTTAAAACTCTGATTGCGATGATTCTTTTTCCCACAAAATATATTATTTTCTCCAATTTTTTTTATTATTTTGATATTAAAAGTCAAGTATAAAAGGTATAAAATAATATAAAATAATGCGTAATTGAAGACATATCAAATACCCCCACACTTAAACTTTGCTAGTCCCTAGCAAATACTAAAATTAAACTACGAAATCGAAACCATTAGTCTCAATATTTCATTATTATGATCATGGCATCAAAGATTTTCACTTAAAGCATTTAAGCATATGGAATTCAAGAGTTAATACATGGTAACAAAATGTTTCAACAAGTAAGATAATGAGTAAATATGGTGAAATGAATCTCAACATGAATAAAACAAGTATGAATCAACTTACAAGGATATGCACTCATAAAATCTCTCAATTTGTAAGGGTTTGTGTTTGCAATCAAAGTATGTGAGAAAAGATGCTCACATAATATAAATAAAGTACTTTTTCAAAATCTCAATCAAACACCTCAAGATAAAAACAAAACATACTTGCACAAATGAACCAAAACCATAAGCTTACTCAAGTAATTGACTCAACTAGTCAAAATTTACCATCTTAAGGATCATAAGGCCTTTATGAAGGTTGTAATGGGGCTAAGTTTAGAGGCATGGAAAATATAGGACAAGTGGTGCTCAAATTCGTTCCAAGACTCAATAAACTCCCAAAACGTATCATAACTTCCCAACCTTAGTGCAATGATGTCAGTAATCCATCCCTTCGAACATAGACCTAATTTTTATCATATTTGGCCTCGAATTCATTATTTGTGTCGGATTTACAAATGGAAAGGACTTAACTCAAACATTACATAATCAAACCTTATTACCTTGATAGAGACTTGCAACTTTTTTTTTTCTTTTCTTTATATATATATATATATCTTTTCATATATCAAGACAATAACATGTGCCAATAATACAACAATAATTGAGGAAGTAAATCCACATAATACACATATAAATCTTCAAAACATCGTCATTTTTTCTTCACACTATCTTCATGTCTTCAACCGAGTCCTTGGAACAAGGGTAAAGAATGTATATGCTAGGCTCAAGTGTTTAGATAATCTTGATGATGAAAGAAAGGTTTAATGTGGGCTCAAAAGGGTTAAAACTAAGGGGGTCGCAACTTGTGTGCACAAATAGGGAACATGGATGTTGAATTTGTGGTGTTAACCCTAATGCCTTAATCATATCCAAAATCACAGAGTTTATTGACTTAAAATCTTTGAAAATCACATAGAATAAGTTCTAGTACTCTAGAGTTCATTAAAAGTTATGGCAAGTAGTTATGAGGCATATGTATATCATTGACAGGTTAAGGGGTAACTTAAGACTCGTAAAAACACTAAATAAAACGAAAAGACTCAAGAAAGCAAAAAAAAAAAAACAAATTAAAATAATTTTTTTTGAAAACTTTATAAAATAATTTAATTGCACAATTAAAATGGTAAACCATTCCCCCACACTTAAGTTCTACATTGTTCTCAATGTAAGCAACTAGTAAGTAATTGAACATAGAATCAAAGTAAGGAAGATGATTTACGAAAGTGCAGCAAGAAAAATATAAAATAAACAAACTAAAAGAGAGTGAAGGGTTGAAAGAAATCAAATCTGCGGGAACACAATGGGTTGCCTCCCAACAAGCGCTTGAAGTTTAACGTCCTGTTAGCATAAACCAAGTGCTCCAGTCTGTTCATCCGATGAGATGTCGCAACACTATTTCTGACTGCACATCGTGTTCTCCAATTACCTCGATGTAAGGCTTCAATCTATGGCCATTAACCTTGAACTCTTTTCCAGTTCCAACATGTTTGATCTATATGGCTCAATGGGCAAACACATTAGTAACAACAAAAGGACCTACCCATCTCCAACATAACTTACCAGGAAAGAGTCTAAGTCGGGAATTGAACAACGAAACTTTCTAGCCAATGTCAAACATTTTACTCTTGATGTGCTTATCATGAAATGCCTTAGTCTTCTCCTTATAGATCAGAGCGTTTTCGAATGCATCATTTCTGATCTCCTCAAGCTCACTTAACTGGAGCTTTTGATGCAATCCGACGTCCATCTAGCTTGATGTTGAAGGTCTTGGCAGCCCACCATGCTTTGTGCTCCAGTTCCACCTGAAGGTGGCATGCTTTTCCATATGCCAACCTATAGGGTGACATTCTTATAGGAGTTTTGTAGGCCGTCCTGTATGCCCAAAGTGCATCATCCAACTGTTGGCTCCAATCCTTACGATTAGGGCCACAGTTCTCTCTAAAATCTTCTTGATCTCTCTATTACTGACTTCAGCCATTCCACTCGTTTGAGGATGGTAAGGTGTAGAGATTCTGTGAGTGACACCGTACCATTTCATTAAAGCATCAATGGTCTTGTTGTAGAAATGACTTCATCCATCACTTATTAGGACCCGTGGGATCCCAAACCTAGAAACAATGTTAGTTCTGAGGAAATCTGCAACATTTTTAGAGTCATTAGTCCTAGTGGCCTTAGCTTCTACCCATTTCGATACATAATCAACAACAAGTAAGATAAAGAGATAGCCATTAGATTGAGGAAATGGACCCATAAAATCGATACCCCAAACATCAAAAATTTCATCAGTTAAAACATAATGTTGTGGCATTTCATCCCTTCGTCCTAAGTTTCCTAATCTTTTGCATTTATCACAGGCTAAGCAGAATGAATGTGCATCTTTAAATAGTGTGGGCCAATATAATTCAGATTCTAAAATTTTAAGTGTTGTTTTTCTAGATCCAAAGTGACCTCCACAAGCATGGTTATGGAAGAATTCTAGGACTGACCTATGTTCAATATCAGGGACACATCTCCTAATTAGTAAATCTGCACAGTGTTTCCATAAATAAGGTTCATCCTAAACATAGTATCTAGCATGCTTCTTGAGTTTATCTTTCTGTGCACGAGTAAGAGTGGTAGGCAACTGCTTGGTGACTAAGTAATTGACAATATCAGCATACCAAGGAGTACTTACCTCAATTCCAAAGAGTTGTTCATTCGAAAACATCTCTTGAATCGCCACAGGATCTTTTCATGTACCATGCGGCTTAAGTGGTTAGCTACCACGTTTTCTACACCTTTCTTGTCCCTAATCTCGATGTCAAACTCTTGAAGAAGAAGAATCCATCGGATTAGCCTTAGTTTAGCTTCCTTCTTGGCTAGGAGATACTTCAGTGCTGCATGATCAGTGTAAATAATTAATTTAGTTCGAAGTAAGTAAGAACAAAATTTATCTAAAGCCTACACAACAGTAAGCAACTCCTTTTTAGTAGTGGTGTAGTTAATTTGGGCATCATTCAAAGTTATGGATGCATAGTATATGGTGTAGGGCTTCTTATCTCGCCTTTGTTTGAGCACGGCACCAACTGCATCATCAGAGGCATCACACATTAGTTTAAAGGGTAGGGACCAATCCGGGGCACAAAGAATGGGAGCGGTGGTTAAAATATTTTTAAGCTTATCAAAAGCTTCCTGACAATCAACATCAAAGACGAAGGGTGTTTCCTTCTATATCAATTTGCACAAAGGCCTTGCAATGTGGGAAAAATCCTTGATAAATCTTCTATAGAAACCTGCGTGACCAAGAAATGAACGAATCTCTCTCATAGAAGTGGGAGAGGGTAAACGGCGCACAATATCAACTTTAGATTTATCAACTTCGATTCCTCTCTCAGAGACAATATGGCCTAAGACTATCCCTTGTCTAACCATGAAATGACATTTTTCCCAGTTAGGCACTAGATTAGTTTCAACACATCTTTGTAAGATAAGTTCTAGGTGTTCTAAACTTGCGTCAAAACTAACCCCAAAGACACTAAAATCTTCCATAAATACTTCAATTATTTTTTCGACATATTCAGAGAAAATAGAAAGAATGCATCTTTGGAACGTACCTAGGGCATTGCATAAACCGAAGGGCATTCTTCGATAGGAAAAAGTGCCAAAAGGACAAGTGAAAGTCGTTTTTTCTTGACCATTTTGAGCAATACAAATTTGATTGTAACCGGAATAACCATCAAGAAAAAAGTAATAAGAGTGACCGGCTAACCTTTCAAGCAATCGATCGATGAAGGGCAAAGGAAAGTGGTCTTTCCTGGTCTCTTTGTTAAGGCATCGATAATCAATGCAGACTTTGTATCCGATTACGGTTCTTTGGGGTACGAGCTCACCTTCACTGTTCTCAACAACTGTGACTCCACTTTTCTTTTGAACTACTTGGACTGGTGAGACCCATTTACTGTCTGAAATCGGGTAGATAACACCACAGTCCAAGAGTTTGATTACCTCTTTCTTCATGACATCCATCATCGGAGGATGGAGGCGACGTTGAGCTTCACGAGAGGGTTTGCATAATCTTCCAACAGGATTTGATGCACACAGGTTATAGGGCTGATTCCCTTGATGTCTGACAAAGTCCATCCAATGGTTGTCTTATATTTCGTCAAGACACGTATCAATCTTTCTTCCTATGATTCAGTCAGTGCAGAAGACACTATGACATGCAAAGTGTCATTAGGGTCGAGATAGGCATACTTCAGGTGGTCAGGTAAAACCTTAAGCTCGAGAATAGGGGTCTAAACTACTAAAGGAAAAGTTTCATCAGTACTAACTGAAAGTGACAAAGGTATATAAGGATTTACCATTCTGGGGGCCTCATTGAGGGCCATGACTTCTTCCCAAATCCGAGGCTCTAGTTCATAATCTGTGTCTTCAACCAAGGCGTCCCTCAGTTGAGTTAGGCCAACTCCTTCCTGAATTACCATATTGAGTGTGTCTTCTCGAATTGACTCAAGACGTTTCTCTACAAAAGAAGTGCACACATCAATAGAAAAATTAGTTTAAGTAGTGGAACTAGGGTACCTCATGGCATCGAAAATGTTGAAGCTTATTTCCTCTCCATCGACTTCCATAGTTGGTGTGCCATTGAATACATCAATCTTTGTTTTGGCCGTTCTCATGAATGGTCGTCCCAAAAAACATCAATGGAGTTTGATTCGTAAGGGAATCCTCCATGTCTAGGACATAAAAATCCGCAGGGAGGATGAGCTGGTTAACCTGCATAAGAACATCTTCAACGTATCCCTTAGGATCCACGTTAGAATGATCGGCTAATTGAATGATAACATCGTCACGCTTGAGTTTACCTAAACCTAGGGCAACATATAAGGAATATGGCATAAAATTAATGGATGCACCTAAGTCTAGCATGACTTTATCAAAAGATTTGCTACCAATCATGTAAGGAACAGAAAAACTCCTCGGATCCTTCAACTTTGGGGGTAGCCGACGTTGGATTACGGCAGAAACTGTTTCGTTCATCATCACAACCTCATTCTCCCTCGTTTGGCGCCTTGGAGTGCATAACTCTTTCAAAAAGTTTGCGTATTTTGGCACTTGCTTGATGCACTCGATCAAGGGCATGTTGATTTGCACCCTCTTGAAGATTTCCAAGATTTCCTCATCGAATTCATCCTTCTTAGATTTGGAAAGCCTACATGGAAATGGTGCATGCACAAACGGGGAATTAGTAACAACCGAACTTGAAGGGATAGGGTCATTACCTTGTGTGTGGGTAGGTTGAACTGATGGTTGTGCCGTGGTGGTCTTAGTTGCCACCTTATGCTTTTCAGCCTCAGAAATAGCTGGATTTGGCTCTATTTCACTTAGTACTTTACCACTTCGAGTGATAATCACATTGGCTTCAGGTCTTGCATTCGGGTTGGGCGTAGGTTGAGGTGGAAGCACCTCACTAACTTGGATATTACTCATGAAGTCCACGACCCTGCCCATTTGGTCCTTGAGATCAACGATTTCGTTTTGCTGATTTTCCTGACTTGGGACAAGAGCTTAAGTCGAAGCCATTAATGTTTGCTGCCCTTGGGAAAAACCAGCCAGAATTTTATCATAATCAGGATTAGAAGATGAAGAGATATGATTATTTGCATGATTATGAGAAAAGTTAGAAAATAGAACCAGGAACCTAGGTTACCATGTGGGTCTTTGAAAATGGTTTGGGGCACGGTTTGGGCCTGTCGACATGTGCTGAGGGTTTAGGACATTGTTCGGGTCTCTCTAACTGTAACCTTGGGTCCTTTGCCCTCCTTGAAAGCCTCCAATGGCGTGTGCCATTTCAGTTCCGGGTCTTCCTCCCTTGCAGTGTAGAGGCATTGGTCCTCAAGATGGCCTTGAGAGCATATGTAACAAACCGGGGCTACCTGCTTCTTTAGTTCCAACACATTTGAAATAATAGAGGTAATCTTATCTAACTTAGAATCATTTATAACATGGGAACTCACCTCATGTACCTTTCTTGGAATAGGCTCGGCAACTTCATATTGTGCATCATTGAGTGCACGGCTTTCAAGTAGTGCACGACCGTCCACTAAACTCTGAGCTAAGAAACTTTTGTTAGCTGCAGCATCAAGTAGTCCCATATCCCAGCCCTTGAGTCCTTCGTAGAATTAGGTTAAAAGATATCCTTCCGTGATCCCGTGAGTCGGGCATGAAGCACAAAGTTCCTTAAACCTCTCGTAGTACTGGCTAAAATTTTCATCGTGCTCTTTTTTCTTGATTCCAGTGATCTCTTTTCTTAACTCCTTAATCTTTGAGGCAGGAAAGTACTTGGTAAGAAATTCTTGAACCAACTTCTCCCAAGAGTCAATATGATTGGGTGGGAGACCCAAAAGCCATACCCGTGCTCTATCTTCCAAGGACAACAGGAAAGCTTTCAGCTTCATGATTTCCAAGTCCTCTCATCGGGATACATACTACCAATAATGAATTGGAACTCTGTTAAGTGTTTGTGTGGATCTTCGTTTCTGATTCCATGGAACTTGGGTAGCTGATGAAGGACTCCACTCTTAAGCTCAATATCTTTCTTATTGGTTCTAGGCTTGGAATACTGGATGTAGAATTTTGTCATGCTATTTGTATTTGCACAGGTCTGCTCACGGATACTCAGATTTTGTGCCATGGCTAATGGTGTTCCTAAAGTCTGTTCTTCTTCTGAATTACTTTTCTCACTTATGGAATCACCGAGTATTGGGGATGGAGGTCCGCATGAGCCGGTTTTCTTAAGTGCGTCTCTGAATGTTGCGTTGCTTGGTGAGATGTCAAGTTGTTTTCTCAACCGATCAAGCTAAGATTGATGAGCACGCATTCATTAGTACGTACCTATATTGTTAAAAAGCAATATGACAGGACTCGTTCGCAAAGGACTTTGATAACCGTGCCCGGTCCTGCTCCCGTCTGACAAGTCAGCTGAAGTTATGAATTTACCCTCAATACTTGCCAAACAAGGGATAACTGCACCTGTGCCTACTCATGCCTCCACCTCTCGAATAGCCTCGATCATCGCGCCACGACCTGAAAGGTCAATAAAACAGAAAAGGTGTGAGTGGACAAAAATAAATTTTATAAATACATTTGAGGAAAATCAATCTTACCCTCCAGTTTCACAAACATGCATGCATATCATAAAACATGAGTAATAGCGTGAAATCAATCAAGTATGAACAGTGGATCGATAAAATCAAAACATGTTTCCCCATGGTTCACATTTTCTCTGAAACTCATGTTCATCAAATCAGTTCGTGATATAAATTATCTGGACACAAAGATCAATAAATCATAAATACCACCAATCCTCAATATCCAATCTCAATATCCAAGTAACCGTCACAATATCAATGCAACGCGTGCAAACTCGGGTGTCTCACGTCCGAGTACCTCCCTAGGATCTATGACGTCTGGGGTGATATCATCTCCAGGATCAACGACATCTGGAGGATATCATCATAATCTCACACTCCTGAGATTGAGCCTCCCTCGGAGCTACTCATCTCCAGGCAGTGGATCGTGACTACTCCAGGATCTACGACGTCTGGAGGAGACTATCAAATCACAGAGGATGGTATATGTGGAACAGTCACCAAATCTAGTAATCTCATTTTCAAACCATTTATGTCTCAAATCAAATCAAAAACATTTCAACAGGGCCTATGCCCAAAACATAGCTTTCACAAAGCAAGTTCCACAAATCCATCATAAAACAGTGTCCAGAATTCACTTTATAAATCAAAATCATCAATGTAATCATATTCACATGTGACTCCAAATCCGAGTCAAATCACTATCCAATTGGGTCTCAAGCCCAAAATATCATTTTCACGCAAATCCGTGCAATTGCAATCTCAGTTGCCACTTTCACATAAATCCATAAAATAACTCAAAAGCATTACAAATCCAACAAATCAATCCCTGACTCATAATCTGAGTCAAAACCAATCGCAAATCCCGAGCCTTCGCCCAAAACAACAATTTCACAGTTTTCTCTAAAATCGTGCCCACAATCAATATAAAACAATATAATATTTCCAAAATCCAGAAATCATCATATCGAAACATTAATCATACCAAATCATTTCAAGTCATATAATAAAGCATTTAAAACATATATGCATGCATTCTGGGTAGAAAACAAAAGTCCACTCACACACCGTCCATATCGCTTGCTTTCCGAGCTGCACGTCTTTCCGTATTTTCCGACACTATCCAGGAATCCTAAGTCTTGTCCAAAATCATCCTTAACGGTCACTAATGAGTCAATTAAGATCATATTAACTTCCCATAATTTTTCCGTGAATTACATACGAATTTAAAACAAAATGTAACACTTCGGACCCTTGAAACTTATCGAAACGGTGTCTGATCGACGTCAAAATGTTCGTCACATTAAATGTAACAAAACATGTCCACTCGATAAGACGCGACTAGGTTCATCGATAGTAGCATCTGCCACAACCGCGTGCAGACCAATCCCAGAAACACTCCGCTATTGAGACTCTATATCCATGTGGTCAACTCAACCCAAATACCAACCGCTCAACACGTAATATCCCATGATCGGTCCACCTCAGGATCCGGTCGACAAGTACCACTCTCCTAGTAACTTTTTCGATCAATCACCAACTAGGGTTATCGCGAACCCGGCTGCTCACTACAGCACGTCCATCCTAACTGATCCATCACTCTCGACTCTAAAAAGCCGTCCTATTTCAACACTGGTATAGCACCAACCAGTAACCACGATCCAAGGACCTCGTCCTCTCGTAACTCTACGGCCTTCAGCCGCTGGGCCCACAAGAAACTGGCCCTCCTCGGTGTCTACCACTAGTCAATCACGGCATATCATATCATACAACATCTATACTGTGGTAATCCCTGTCAGTCGACATCCCTTCGGGATTCGACACACTGAAACATGGCCTCTCGTGCCAAATAGGATCCAACGTACCTATTACCAACAGTCTCAACTAGGGTCGTCGTGCACCAAACTACTCCTAGCAGCATAATCTCCGATCCTTACACTTTTGTCATAGACGACCCTAACATCCGACCTCCACTAATTCCAGCTTGCCCCAATCCATATCTGACATGACCGCTCAATGGTCCCGACTCTCAGGTCATTATAATGTGTCTACTAACTCGCAAGTCCAGACCATCAATCCTAAACTAGGGTTCGCGTTTCCAGACCATCACTCGTACCCTAGGACCTCTTAACTAGGGTTTGTTTGGATTCACCTATCCAAACCATCCATCATAATTTAGGGTTCCACAATCACACCCTAGGGTTCCTCTGAACCCAACTTCCCTCTGCAGTATACTCCACAATCTGACCGACCTCGCGGTCCTGACATCGTAAGGATGTCAAATCCAATCTTATCATCAACTCAACTGGGGTTCCCCAAACCCAGCTTGGAAAACCCGTGTCCTGGTGGGAACGGTGAACAATCCCACATTCCTGCGAAAGGGAATGGTCTGGGAGAGGATGGTGGTGTGCCTTAAAGGTGTAGGCACACACCTATCTAGCACTAGGCCTTTTGGGAGCTCAAGTGGCTTTGGGGGGGGATTAGAACCCCAAAGTTAAGCGAGTTAAGGCTGGTGCAATTCCATGATGGGTGACCCCCTGGAAAGTTGCACCATGAGCTCCTAAAAACAAAACCGTGAGGGCGAGGCCCAAACCGGACAATATGGTGCTAGATGAGTCGGGTCCTGACCGAGGAAGGACATGTCCTGACAATTTGGTATCAGAACCAGACCCCGACCGAGAAGTGTGCCAGCGAGGACACTGTGCCCTAATGGGGGTGGATTGTAAGACCCGTGTCCTGGTGGAAACGATGAACAATCCCACATTCCTGCGAAAGGGAATGGTCTGGGAGAGGATGGTGGTGTGCCTTAAAGGTGTAGGCACACACCTATCTAGCACTAGGCCTTTTGGGAGCTCAAGTGGCTTTGGGGGGGATTAGAACCCCAAAGTTAAGCGAGTTAAGGCTGGTGCAATTCCATGATGGGTGACCCCCTGGGAAGTTGTACCATGAGCTCCCGAAAACAAAACCGTGAGGGCGAGACCCAAAGCGGACAATATGGTGCTAGATGAGTCGGGTCCAGACCGAGGAGGGCTAGGTCCTGACACAGCTGCTCCCAACAACATAACAATCTAACATCACATGACCTTCCAACGATCCCACATTACCAGTTCTTCATATACAACCCTCACGATAATGTTACATCCAACAACAACCTTACGGTGCTAAGCCGTTGGATTCACATACACATCAAACCTACTCGGGATCAAACCTCTCGAAAACACGGCATCCTGTACGAATCGAACCCTAAACCATTGCACCTCGTGCCAACCATAATCAAACTAGGGTTCGATTCCACTAAATCCTCATACTCGTACCCTAACTATCAGGTTAATGATAGCTGTTACCGCTGTAGAGACATCACATCCTCGACCTGTGCATACCACAAGAGCCACACATGCTCGTATACCACGTTGACATCAGGGTACCCCATGGTAACCCTGCTCTGATACCACTTTGGTATCAGAGTACCATAAGTACCATATAAGCCAAACCGCTCTGATACCACTTTGGTATCAGAGTACCACGTGCAAACCTTGCTCTAATACCAATTGACAGGACCTTTCCCAAATCCCACGTGATTATCGTGGGACGTGCCTGCTCCCGCCTAACACAAAGTGTCAGACAAGGGATAATTCCAACCTTAGCCCAACCGGGGCTTCTAGAGTGAGTGTGATGTCTTGGTCTCTACTACAGCCCGCATCCGCAATCAACCTGAAGGGCATTAAAACCATAGAAAGCTGTGAGTGGACGAAATAAATAATTTATAAAATTTATTTCACAAAAAGACATTTATACCCTTCACTAAAAAGCATGCATGCATTCGAAAACCAGTTATAAAACCATTCAATTAAATCATTAATTAAACCAATAGGGCCTTAGCCCAAAACCGTAAACCAAACCATATGGGAACTCAATCCAAAACCAATCAGGTGGAAACTCAGCCCAAAACAAATCCGTAGGGACTCAGCCCAAATCAATTCACGTGGGTCTCAACCCAAATCTGATGCATGTGGGTTTCAGCCCAAATCCAATAAAAGTGGGTTTCAGCCCAAAACCAATCCTCGGCATCCCTGATGCCTAACATCCCAGATGTCACAATCAATACCACTATCACGGTTCCAAGCTACGCGTGCTACCCTGGGTCTCAAATCCCAAGTCTCCCCAAGGTCCACCTAGGTCGATGACCCACAAATCAATGACCCTCCCTAGGGGAGGTTTTAAGCTCTGGCAATCCTACTTCTGAGTCACTATACAGACCAGTCGCTCCATGCAATGACCCCAATGCCCCGTGACTACTCCAAGATACTACGAGACGTCTGGAGGAGACAACCCGCCACTCCAGGATACTACAGGACGTTTGGAGGGCAACCGATCGTGAGGATGGTATACGCAAAACGATTTTACAAAATATCTCAAAATCGTTCACAGGGCTACGCCCGGGTTTTCCATAAAACCATCGTAAATAAAAATTCAATTGGGGTCCCCGGCCCGAAATCACATTTATTAATCATAGCTGGACCTCATGCCCAATATCATAACCAACTGGGCCTAAAGCTCGAATTCGAAAACAACGGGCCCCCGACCCAATCATATAAACCAAATGAGCCTTTAGCTTGATATCTCATTAAATGAAATGTACTCCAAGTCCAATGGTTTCAAATCAAATGAGTCATACGCCCGAAAGATATTTCCAAAACCCTTTTCGAATCATCTTTCAATTGGGACTCAAGCCCGAATCTCGATTTCACGCGCTTCCGTGAAATCTTCCAAAATCGTAGATCAGTTCCTCGGTTTCACGCCTCTCCTTGAAACCTTCAAAATCACATATAAACCGTGTAAAACATACGAATGTAGCACACTTGGCCAAAGCCCAAACATCATATAAAATAGAAATCTCGAATTACGTGCACTAATGGATTTTCCTCCGATAAATGCCCTATAAATCATATTGAAATCATATGCACTCAAGGCATCTCAAAACATGTTCATTAAAGCATATAAAACAATTATGCATGCATCAATTTAGAAATCAAAGTCCACTCGCAGACCGTCCTTGATGCGCCTCTATACGCGCGCCATAAGCCCTTCCCGGGCCAATCACCATCTCCGGGATTCCCAAACCTATCTAAATCATACTAGAGGGTTACTAACTACCTCAATAACCTCTCATTAAAGTTCCCTAATTTTTCGAGATTTTTAACATATTTTAAACTTGATCCTAAACCTTCGGACATCCCGAACTATATTGAAACGATGTCTGATTGACTCGAAACTTATCCCAAATGTTCGTTACATCAAATTGATGAAAACGCACGTTGGAAACATCCTCAAAAGACAGCCCACGCGTCCCCATGAGCCACTTAAAGGTGCTGCACGTGGGCTTCACGCGCTAGGCACTGTGCTTCTTCAACCTCCAGCCGAATCGGTCTGAATCCGATTAGCTGATTTTCGATCTAACCGGACCGGTGAAATCGGTCCACTGCCATTCCTCACACGTTTTCGACCCGTTTTATTCCATTTTAATCCCTACACCTTTGTCTAACCATTTCCTATCATTCTATGTCCTCAAAACATACGAAAAGGGACGAGAAATTACCTCCCTGATCGAAGAACACACGACCAATTTTCCAGTCGTCCGCCCAAGCTGTACAACCATCTTCCTCCATCCAAAATCGTCCTTACACGGTCGTACACACCTCCCAAGCATCATCCGATCATCAGAAGCATTCCCCAAACGTTTAAAACTAAAATCCAAAAATTGGAACGTAAAACTCACCTCGTCGTGTCCTTGGCCACCGTGCACGATGGACCCCGACCCTGTCACCGTCAGCTCGTCTCGGCCTGCACTCTCACTTCCCTATTCATGGTAACCACAGAAGATGAAGGTTTGAGGAGATTGGGGGTAGGTTGTGGTGAGTGGTTTCGAATCAGATCGGGTGAAAACCCATTGAAATAGAAATGGGGATGTGCATGTATCTGTTTAAGGGAAGCAATGAATGGGTGACACTTGTTACTCATCCATTGGGTCTGGGAAAAATATTTGGGCCCACCCCAGACAAAAGCCCATTTACTACCTCGTAAAACATGTTGATGCGAATAGTACCTCAAAACTTCCGTGAACCGTAACCTTCCAGTCGAATGTCCGATTTCAACGTGCCGCGTGACTATGGACTCGTATCGACTCGATTTACGTAACGGTCCTTAGCCTTCTGGCATCGGACCTCCCGGGTCAAAAGTTAACATTTCACCCTCGATCAAGGGCAAAATTGTAATTTCACCCTGAACGTCCGATAATCCTCAGCTAATCCGTAATTAACTCTTAATTAATCCTTAAAATTAGGGACGGGTCGTTAGAGAGTAGCTGGAAAAAGCTGGGAAATCCAGCGGTTTGTAGGCTAGTAGGGATAAGATAGATCGGCAGCTGCAGCGCTGACAGGGCCAGGGAAGTCAGCGCACACATGCTGAGCTGGAGTGAATGCCTTCGACACGCGCGCGTCGAACGAGAGAAGATATGATCATTGCATGCACACCGAAAAAGCTTGGGACCTGGGTTGCGCTGGATATTGAGCTTTTGGTGGGCTGGGCTTCGCAAATGGCTGGGTCGGACAGGTGGGCTGGGCTTCGCAAATGGCTGGGCTAGACAGGTGGGCTGGGCTGTAAGTTTTTGGGTATGATTTCTGGGCTTCAGCAACATCCCACCGAAATTCAAAGTAATTTTCAGTGGCCTCCCTTCTTTCACTCATATCTTTTTCGTTAAAACTCCGATTGCGATGATTCTTTCGCCAAAATGCTCAGAATTTCATGTTTTATTTATTTCTACAAAAATCCTACAAAATATAATATTTTCTCTAATTTTTTATTATTTTAATATTAAAAGTCAAGTATAAAGGGTATAAAATAATATAAAATAATGCATAATTGAAGACCTGTCAATGAGTGAGGTCGCAAGGCCATCATATGACCAAAGAAACGAAAGATTAAATGCAGGGAAGTCGAGAAACATACCTGGCATCCATGTCTGTGAATCAGGGAACTTGGATCATGGATTTAAGGTACATTTTCTTGGTTTTTAGGCCTTAGATCTTCTTCTGAGTTTGATTAAAAGAACTTCGACGTTTAAATTATTAAAATCGATTGAAAAACGAAAGAGAAAGAGTCGGATCAGGTTGCCAGGTCGGGTGACCCGAAATCCAGGCTAATCGGGCTAAGGAGATAGTCTACAGTGTATGGGCGCGTGGCTTTCACGCTCATCCGCCAATGGCGGTGCGTGCGGGCTCGTCTGGCCTCCGATGGGTGGCCAGTCAACATGAAATATTTTTAGTTTATTTTTATTTTTTACTTTTATGATATAATTTCTTAAATTATTGGACATCGTTTGGCCATAGTTGACACGACCCACCCCAAACATCCTGCGATTATCGCGAAGGGATTGGGGTGGTTCGTGCCAAGTGGTACAGAGCGAGGTTGCCGCTATTTGAGCAAACAGTGTAGTTCTTGTGATATGCGCAGGTCGAGGATGTGATGTCTCTACGTGGTTAGCCCGTTATCAACCCGATAGTTAGGATGCCGGTTTGATGGTTAATGAGAATGAATCGTGGATAGAGTGTGATTGGCCCGATACTCCGTGCGTTAGTGTGATTTGACCCGGTTAGGGTTACATTTGACAAATTGGCAGTACGATGACCGTCCAACAGTTTGGTCATGTGATGTTAGATTGTTATGCTGCTAGGAGCAGCTGGGTTTGGGGAACCCCAGATGAGTTGATGGTAGGATTGGATTGATGTCCATACGATGTCAGGACCACGGGGTCGGTCAGATTGTGGATTGTACTGCAGAGGGCAGTTGGGTTCAGAGGAACCCTAGGGGTGATTGTGTAACCTTGAATTATGATGGATGGTCTGGAAAGACGAACCTTAGTTGTGATTGTTGAATTAGAATTGTGAGTCCATAGTTGTTATGGATTGGACGACTTTCCGAAGTCGAGGTAGTCTATCGGGTCGAACCGCGGATTGTGACTGATGGATTGGAATTTTTGCTATAGAGAACAGCTGAGGTCGTGGATGACCAAGTGGACGACTCTAGTAAGTCTAGTCAAAACTATGGAGATCGGTTGGCCCGACGCGAAGTGAAATGATGGGATCTGATCCACGAGTACGATTATGAGATGATATATGGAACCCCGAGTTGGACCAAATAATAGTGTGATGTGTGGATGCGTATCTCGATAACGATGATTGTTGGTCAACAGCCGTGTGGAGATGGCTGGCTATCGAGGGTGATTGATGTAGTTATGGTTGTTGAAAAATTGGGGGACATTCAAGGAACGTTCATTATCTTGTTGTGGTTTTTCAGAGTGGTGGAACCCATAGTTGTGGGGTACGAGAGAGGTAGAGTTCCTGTAACCTAAGCAGAGGTAAGGGGTTGTTGCTCGGTATGAGCAACGACATAGGGTTGTCTGATTCGCACACTGTGTGCTGGTGATTGTGATGACGATGAGCCACGAGTTGGGATGTGACTCCATCGTGGTGGGTATACGTTCGATATCTGAGATACGACAGTGGATGAGTGATGGACTAGATGGGATCCAGCCAGGGTTGTGATGTGTTGGGATAAGTCCCAACATGTATGAGATTACTAAGTGATGAATGATGAAAGAGTATGAATGAGACACGAGGAGTTTTGGATGACGCAGAAGACGTCATGGAAATTAGTGGATTCAGGGATTTTTCGTCAACTCTGAAACTTGAGTGGTTGTGTGTTTCTAGTCTCATGAGGAAGTGCTGAGAATTTATTGAAATTAGAAGAAACTGAAGAGAATCAATGGTAGTGTTGATGTGAGATTGTGTGATTGTGAATAACACGGAAACCCGAGAGTTGAGGCTGTAAAAGTTGAGATGTGAGAACAATATAGTAACGAATTACATCCTTTTGGATGTGCATAAATGGTTATAAACGGACAGGCGGTCTGGGTGATAGATTGGTTGCGAACTTGTGGTTGTCTGAGTGAGTTGAGAATTTGGAACGTCTAGTGGTTGTACTTGACATCTAGTTGGAAGCATATATATTTCCAACATGGTTGGAACTTCGGAATCAAGAGAAGTTGTGATTGAGATGATGAGAAGGGTGTTTGCTTTCGAATTGGGGATGGATGTCGAGAAGTTGTCAACACATATTATTGGTTGGTAAAGGTGAACTTGTCATTTTTCTGCCCTGTAACCGATGATGTTGGGTGTCACTGGTACGATGATCGTGTATTGGTTGGTGGACCCGTGATTTGTTTTGGGTCATCAGGAGGAGTTAGGTATTTCAAAGTTAGGTGAACGTGATTTCTCTTTTTCTGTTTGGTGGCAGACAATGTTTGGTTACATGGTGTGGTGAGTGCAGTGAGTTTGTGTTTGCACTCGCGTAGGATGAATTTTGATGTCATCGTCTTAGATCATCTTTGATTTTCCCTAGGTGGGATGATAAAGATCGATATGAGGTAATTAGAGAAGACCCACAGTCTAGATGTGTTCCATCGTTGACTGATCGGTTTAGATGTGAAAATGGTTGAGAAGCGATTTGGTAGGATGCATATTCAATGAGGGTGTAAGACCATATGACCTGAAATCTAGTAGTTAGCAGAGTGAGAACATGTGTGGATCCTAGGTGGATCGGGAGCATGATCTTGAGGATATAGGGCGATGTGACGATCGAGGATCGTGATGTCAATGATCGGGTGATGTTGTGATGGATCTGGATTGTGATCTTGATGATCAGGTTATGTGGTGGATCAGGATGGCGTGGATCGTGATGTCGTGCCGTGCTGGCAGACTCCGTCTTGTTGATTATGCTAAGCTAGGAGTAAAGGAGAATCAGTTTGTGAGATAGTTGAAGAATCTTTTGGAATAGTTAGTGATATGACAAGACAGGAGTTGGATATGGGAATGTTGGGTCGACTTCTTTTCGAAGTTAATCCGGTATGAGACGGTAGTTGAGTGAATCGAGGTGTATACGATTTGTCTTAGATATTTGACTATGGGGATGATGAGACTGATTTCCTTTCATGGTTAATCCCGTATGATGTATTAATAGAACGAGTGGGTATCCGACAAGGTCGAATTGGTTAGTCTTGGATATGTGAATGATGGGATTGGCTTCTTTTCGAAGTCAATCGAATATGGTATGGTAATCGAATGAGCATGTAACTAATAGGTTTGGAGTTGGTGGGTCTCAATAGACATGGGTGAGATTGGATTCCCCTTTGGCATGAATGGGTACGCCTTGGTGGGTGTGAGTCAGATTGGTAAGTGTTTGATTACGAGATTAGGAGTAGACATTGTGATGTTGGTCGGGTGCCATGGGACTCGTGATGGATGATGAGTTGGAGTATTTGATCTGTCTAGTACTGGATTAGAAAGATAGACTCCATAATTGAAGCGTGTTTAGCTAAGAGTAATGTAGTAGGCGGGTTGGTGGATGGATGTACGTACTAGGTACGTTGTACGAGGACTGATACTGGACAAGCCTGAGTGGTGCCTGGTAACGATATATAGGATGTACTAGTGGTATGTGGATGAACGTGTTGGTAGTCGGCTTAGTTCTGATATCATTGGATTGGTTGAGAAAGTGAACTGGACATTGGATATTGTGCGTTGGGCCAAATTGATTTTGATGGGTTCAGTGATTGTATGAGCAGGTACTCAGAGCCATGGATGGCTAGTGGAACCCTAGATGTGAGATGTGTATCACTGATGGGCAGGTATTTGATAGGGTCTAGTTACACACAGGTCGAGTGAGATGTTGGTATACGTATACTTAGGTTGAGTGAGTTGTTGGTTAGTGTAACCACAAGTTGCTTTGCGTGGAGCGCCTGCTCTGTGACTCTCACTAATGACAGCATAGATTTATGAGGAAATTTTGGTACAAGATACCTTGATGCGACTCTAGAGTGAGTCAGGGTGTGGCAGTGACTCGAATTGTGACTATGGAGCCATGAGTGTCAGCTAAGTGCGACATTATGGGACGTGTGATGTTGACGTGGTAAAATTCAGGAAATGCGGAGAAACTGTGAGATTTGATAACTCTCGGTGTAGGAGAGATGCTAGATTGATTTGCGACTAGAAAAGTGATGACAATTTAGCTGGATGTTTCAGTGTGGATTAATGAGGGAGATTTGGTGACTCCTAGTGGGAGCAGATGTCAGGGTGGAATGGTGATTGAGAAGAACCGTCAAGCTGAATGTTCCAGCTAAATATGTCAGCGTAATGGTAGAATTATCGGGTGGTATCAACTCGAAATGTGTGATCAATGTCACTCGATGTGGTCGGGTGTAGTCGGTACAACGTGGGTTTGTGTTGGAACGTCTGGGTGCAGACAAGTATTATGCTGGTTAGTGGGTGTAGATGTATACTTGGGATGTTAAACCTGACGGTGAGACTGAGTTTTTTTTTCCACGATGTGGATGTGGAACTGGGTTAGTTGGAATTTCGAAGACGAAATTTTTGTAACGTGGGTAGGTTGTAACGACCCGTCTCGAATATCGGAATTAAACATTAATTAATTATGGATTTAGAATGACTAATCGGGGATTAGTTGAGTGAATCCGGATTGACGGTGTAAAATGACCGTTTTGCTCTTGGAATTGGGCAAAATGTTAACTTTTGACTCGGGGAGTTAAACATACGAGGACCGATGATAGTTATGTAGATCGGGACGTTAGAAGCACGTAGACAGGCGGCACGTCAAAATCAGAGGTTCGATGGAGAAGTTACGGGTCTAGATTGGATTGAATTGGATTGGATTGGAAATCTGGGTGGACCAATCAATGAGTGACACATGTCCCTTATCTAATTGGCCCATTCCCCCACACGGTGGGATATTTTTCTTTCCCCCTTGATCAATCATTTCTCCATTTTCTCCCAAAACCCATGAGGGTCCTTAAACCGTGCAAACCCATTCAATACCAACTCTTCAAACCCTATTATCTGGGCTTAGTACGTGAATGAAGATGAGAGAGGGAAGTGAGACGAGGTTGTTGATGGCCACGGTTCGAGCCGTCGTGGACGCTGGCCAGCGAAGCCATGAACAGTGAGTTTTGTTTTCAAATTTGGAAGTTGAGTTTTGGTGTTGGTTGAATGGTTTTGATGTTTGGAACGTGTTTTTAAGGTTGCAAGGAAGCTAGTGGGCTTGGAACGGAGGCCAACGGTGGCTGGAGGCACGGAAACCGACGAGCGGAATATTGGCCGGATCAAAATTCGAATGGGAAGGTATGATCTTGGCTTGTTTTCTTGTTTTTGAAATCATAGGTTGATAGAATAGGACTAGACAAAGCTATAGGATTGAAAATAGATGAAAACTGATAGAGATTTTATCAAGCACAAAAGATGTACTAGGAAAAATCTCTACGTGTAATAAACTTTGCAAGCGCACAAGACATGTAGATAGTATAGATGCAAGCAAAGGTCGATCCCACGAAGACTTGCTCAATGATATCCAATTCCGTTTAACTCAATTGACTTAAGTCGAGTAATTAAAATGAAATGGGCGGTTTGTTATGTTTTATGAATGAAGTAAATTAACTAATAATAACTAACTAAGTCGAGCTAGGGTTTTTATCCACCTTTACCAATTAAAGTTACGTTAGATTAACTTGGTTAGATTACTATGCATGTATCTGAATTAAGTGCCCGTGCAGGGGTCCGGCTAAGGTTCACCCCACACATATTATCTCCTCTTAGATTGCATGTTTAAACGTGATGTGCCCGCCCTTAAACAACTATTACCGATGGTCCGTGATAATGCATGAAACATAAAGAAGATTTAATGACACTACAGTGTTTCTAGAAAAGTGATGTGCAGACCTAGGAAGTCATGAGTTTCGATTACGCATAAGATTCCCCCTTTTAAACGTGATGCAATAAATTGCAGGGTGAACACAAACATCAAGGTGATCCGTCAAGCAATTACATCGACAATTATACACAAATAAGGTAGCTAAGCTTATAAGCATAAATTGAGTTCATGAAGCATAGTAATCCAACAAATCCAGGCATACATAATAATCATAATCAGGAGCCAGAAATCAAACACGAACTAACATGGCTAGGGCTTCAAGTACCCCTAGCCCTAATTACACTACTCAAACATTATTGAATAAAATAAAGACATAATTAAATGGTGCAAAAATATAAATAAAGCAAGAAATAATAAAAGGATAATGAATAAAAGAGATGAAGGAAAACTCCCTCAAGGTAGACGTGATGAATTTGAAGATGCTTGAATTATAAGGAGTGCTTGAATTAAATTACAAAACTCTAAACTAAGAACATGGATTGAAGTACGAATTTTGATAGAGTTTTGGGGACCTTCAAGAGGTAAATTCGGCCTCCAAAAACAATGAGAAAACATCTATTTATAACTGTAAACACCTGCCCTAACATCTCCCTCAAAAAAAAAGGGAAAACAGCCCCAAAACAAGGAGGAAAACTCCTTGTTTTTCTGAAAAACCATAGTTGGCCGTTTTTTGTATCCTTCTTGTATAAGGAGTCCCTTTCCTTCCTTCTTTCCACTTCTTGACTTTATATTTGACTAGGAATTCATTTAATGCTATCCTAAATCAGATTACATTGCCCTAAAATAAAGGAAACATGATAAATTGTGGCTACGAAAGTTAATTAACCTTAGCCATGTACAAGATGGTTTCTTAATTTCCAAGAAACTTCATTTTCCTTGTTTCTTGCCTCTTTAACTTCAAGACCTGATCAGGAATATAATTAAGTCTTCTTATCCAAGTCAATCCATGTCATTCCTCATTGAGATAGGTAGGAAAATTCGACCAAAGTTACTTGATGCACAAGTAAACCCCCTAAAACACCTTTAACCGCATTTTGTGGGCTTCTAGGGGCTAGGCCGTGACTTTTAGGGTCTAGGTGGATCTTGGCCATGTAAATGGGAGATGATGAGGCCCTTTATGAGTCCTTGATGAGTCCTTAAAGATTTAGCCTTGGAAAGATCACATTTCATTGTAAAACATGATTTAAACCTCAACTAAGCAATCTGCACAAACTTCACAAAAGAGATCATTTTCTCCTATTGTTTGAATGATTATAATCAAACGATAAGTAAAAGGGATAAGAAATAACGTTGAAATGATGCTTAATTTGTGACTTATCAAATACCCCCAAACCTATCTTTTGCTAGTCCCTTAGCAAAACAACAAAATAAAAGACTCGATCTAGTTAAGATAAGCATTTAAACCTCTAGGTTCACCTAGTAGGAGGAGTTTTGTCTCCTGAGAGTTATAGTAGCACGATACTCACAAACGTTTTACTTAACACAAAGGATGTTAGAAATCATGCATCAACAAATTAATAAGAATCAAGAATAGAAAACAAACTCACACAAACCAAGAAACATGCCATAACCGTGAACTCAAGGTGTGAAGTGTTTATACCAATATCCCAAATGATCAAACTAGAAAACAACGTCATCTAAAAACCCTAGAAAGATTTCGCCTCGACTCTAATCCTCACTAGGCATCACTCAATATGCTCAAGAATCCTAAGGCTTTCACTCAGCAAGCATATGTGAAGAGTTTATGTAAAGAAAATCAAGTTAATCACATGGATTTCAATGAAGAGAAGCACTTTATCTGAAAATATGATCTCACGAAGGAATTGAAGTTTAAGAATAGAGATACGTACCTTAATCCTTTGCATAACCATTCATAAGATCAATAGGTCTTCATTCAAGGGTTGTAATAGGGCTAGGTTCGTGGGTTTAGAAAGAAAAGTTGGAATTCAAAGAACCTAAACCTCATCAAGGCATGAGAAGTCATGACTCGGACCTTGAGTCTAGATGAAACCGTGCTTAAGCTCATAAAAATGCTCTAATTGAGGTACTTGGCTCACTTGACTCAACTCTAAGTTCATTGCTTTTTTTTTTCTTTTTTTTTCTTTTATTTTCTTTTCACTAATAAACTTGATACATTTTTTTATATATAGATGAGCTGAGCCAAGATCATGCAATAACTTCCTCACTTTACAAATAAACGAACGATCTTTTCCATTCAAACATACTTCCATCACATGAGTATGAGTAGCACAAAACATCAACATATTTCCTCCTCACCATGAATCTCATTTGATGCAACCTTGACACAAGTTTAGATTAAAGGGTGTAGCCATTACGAACGGTTCAAAACTTGGTTAGGTCATATTGTAGGTGAAGAAAAAAACGGCTAAGTGTTTAGCTTCAAAGGGATTTAGGGAACATGCAATGTGGACGGGGAAAAGAAGGTCCTTTAGGAGCTAAAACACACATAGTCTATATCATATATCATAAACAATTACACACTAAATCAAGAGCATCCAATAGATAGGGTTCTTTAAACATCAATGCAAATAGAAAGAGATCATGCAATTAAGAACAAAATGATGAGTGTTTGAGAGTAGAAACAAGTAGATCACTCAGAAAGAATGGAAATAAAGCTCAAAAATGAAACATTTCCTCAATTTTTTGAGCATAAAAGGAAGACAAAATCATGAGTTAGAAGGTAAAAAACGTCCATATGAAAGAGGGAACAAACCAGGGCAAAGTTGAGCACTTAGAATGCTTGTGGTTCAAGAGGCACTTGATGAGCTCCAAACCTGACCCTCCTTTAGTGGTATCTTGCTTGCAACATAAATGAATTGATTAGTTCTACAAGTAGAAATCCACTTCCTAGACTTTAAAATTTCAGGGAACAAGCACAATAAAGATTTGAATGTAAGTAAAAACTGCTTGATCCCAATAGACAAGTAAGCATAATGATCGAAGTGTGGGGGCCATGGAGGAGCTTTGGGCGGCTTAGGTCGTGGCCTTGAGCCTTGGGTGGAGCTGAATGTCTCAAATGTGCATACCACCATCTTGATACTTCCTTCATCTTGCCTCCTACAAGTATCATTAAACCTACACAAACCATTAGGCACAACATCAAATTTCTCACCAAAACAACTAAATTGAGTAAGAAACTTAAATGGTGAAGATAAGGATAAGGAAGGCCCTGGAAAAGTAAGGATAAGAGGTGTTTGAGGACTTGAGGTAGCAAGGATAAGTGCTGGAATTTCAGGGACCTCAAGGATAGGTGCTGGAATTTCAGGGACCGCGGCCAAAACTTGGTGCAATGCTTGCGGGTTTGGGTCTATTTCATGAACATCAAAAGCATGACCCGAGGTGTATTCATTGGTACTGTCCGTGGGTGGTAAGGGGACATACACATCATTATCCTCATCATCCCAATCGGGCTCCCAAAGAAGTTTAAGTCGAATGTGCTCTAGTTCCTTGTCCTCTAAGAGGGCTTCCCGGAGTGTTCTTTGAGATCGGGCCTCGTTTAGTGCATCCCGAAGTGTTTTTTGAGGTCGGGCAGGGCTAGGAACCAAAGGAGGAGGATTTCAAGTGTATGGTGCTGGTTCACTCCATCCATGGTGGTATGACTCCATATAGGGCTGATTGTAAGGCTCAGACATGTACATGCAATCTTGGGGGTATGCCCATCCCCCTTGATGACTTGGAACCAAAGGAACATTTGCATAAGGTTCATAGGCCCAACCTTGAGAAGAATAATACCTATTCCATGATTCCATGTCCTTAATATGTAATAAAAAAAACGAAAAAGGTTATATACAAAACAAAAAGAAAAACCACTAAGTCAAATGAATCAAATAAAATGGACACCGTTGAGGAACAAGTCCCCGGCAACGGCGCCAAAAACTTGATAGAGATTTTACCAAGCACAAAAGATGTACTAGGAAAAACCTCTACGTGTAATAAACTTTGCAAGCGCACAAGAAGTGTAGATAGTATAGATGCAAGCAAAGGTCGATCCCACGAAGACTTGCTCAATGATATCCAATTTTGTTTAACTCAATTGACTTAAGTGGAGTAATTAAAATGCAATAGGGGGTTTGTTATGTTTTATGAATGAAGTAAATTAACTAATAATAACTAACTAAGTCGAGCTAGGGTTTTTATCCACCTTTACCAATTAAAGTTACGTTAGATTTCCTTGATTAGATTACTATGCATGTATCTGAATTAAGTGCCCGTGCAGGGGTCCGGCTAAGGTTCACCCCACACATATTATCTCCTCTTAGATTGCATGTTTAAACGTGATGTGCCCGCCCTTAAACAACTATTACCGTGGTGCGTGATAATACATGAAACATAAAGAAGATTTAATGACACTACAGTGTCCCTAGAAAAGTGATGTGCAGACTTAGGAAGTCAAGAGTTTCGATTACGAATAAGATTCCCCCTCTTAAACGTGATGCCATAAATTGCAGGGTGAACACAAACATCAAGGTGATCCGTCAAGCAATTACATCGACAATTATACACAAATAAGGTAGCTAAGCTTATAAGCATAAATTGAGTTCATGAAGCATAATAATCCAAAAAATCCAGACATACATAATAATCATAATCAAGAGCCAGAAATCAAACACGAACTAACATGGCTAGGGCTTCAAGTACCCCTAGCCCTAATTACACTACTCAAATATTATTGAATAAAATAAGGACATAATTAAATGGTGCAAAAATATAAATAAAGCAAGAAATAATAAAAGGAAAATGAATAAAAGAGATGAAGGAAAACTCCCTCAAGGTAGACGTGATGAATTTGAAGATGCTTGAATTATAAAGAGTGCTTGAATTAAATTACAAAACTCTAAACTAAGAACATGGCTTGAAGTACGAATTTTGACAGAGTTTTGGGGACCTTCAAGAGGTACGAATTTTGACAGAGTTTTGGGGACCTTCAAGAGGTAAATTCGGCCTCCAAAAACAATGAGAAAACATCTATTTATAACCCCAAACACCTGCCCTAACATCTCCCTCAAAGAAAAGGGAAAACAGCCCCAAAACAAGGAGGTTTCCTCCTTGTTTTTCTAAAAAACCATAATTGGCCGTTTTTTGTATCCTTCTTGTATAAGGAGTCACTTTCCTTCCTTCTTTCCACTTCTTGACTTTATCTTTGACTAGAAATTCATTTAATACTATCCTAAATCAGATTACATTTAGTACGGAGAAAAAAATCCAAATACATTTATCACTCTATAATAAATATTTAAAATATAAATTGAATGGGACCCAAGCTCCCCACTGGGCGGTGGATCCGCCCATGAAATCCACTACCCAATTCAACATTATTTAATAGGTTAAGGACTATATTTCATGAAGTAGATAATCCAAGTTACTCCATAATAATAACAAGATGGTCCTCCACAACCTTATATGCTCACTTAATCATGTTGTATCTTGGTTTTCCACAGATAATATCTGTGTATGAGATTGATTCTGTTGATTTAGGTTTCAAAGATTGTTAAATCGACTTGAGTATGAAGATAATTATGTACAATTAATATAATGAGAAAATTCGTACGAAATATTAAATTACAACAATCTCATAACAATTTACAAATAGATGGTAATTCCGTCCACTTAAACAGATCATATCACGTCTGTTGTCCAAAAAAAAAACAGATCATATCACGTCTAATCCAAACTCTTCGCCTCTCCAACGGTAATTCTGTAGGGTTTAAAGCGTAAATCCCCACTCCACCCCATCCAAACTGCTACTCCTGGGTACCAGAGCTGCATGACACACTGACGCGTAACGTAACCGGTATTACCCGGTCACTTAACGCCCACCGACAACCTCTCTCTCGGTCACCCCACTACCCCCCACTAGATACGCCTCACACTCGCAGACCCCCATTTTAAATGCCACCTTCCCTCCTCGTCCTCCTCCTCCTTTATTCAAGACTGGCACTCCCATTATACTTCAGAATCACTCAATGCCATAATTGAAAGCTCAGATATTGATAATCCCAAGCAGAAGCCCCTCATCCAGCAAAGCAAAAATTTCCGGTAAGTGCAACTTTTTAGTTTTTACTGTCACTCACAGCTTTTTGACTGCTCGATGTTGTTTTTTTTTTTTCAGCCGGAAACAGACAACACTAACAAAAAACGCCGCGTTTCAGTCTTCTCATCTGAAATTTCGGAACTTTTTTTTCTAGCCTATTTAGATCTTGGCCTTTTTTTCTGGCTTTAGCTTTTGAATTCGTTTCTGGCTCTGTAATTTAAGTGTGCTTCATTTCCAGCTTTGAGCTGTTCGATTCTGGCATTTCCTCACTCCTTTATGTCGTTTTCTCCTTTGGTGCAGTGGCAACGAACGGAGCGAGTGTTTTTGGGCTCAATTTGTGTCGTTTTGGCTCGGATTGCGACGTTGTGTTGGATCTTCGGTCACGTACTGGTTCAGTTGGTCCGACGCGGTAAGTTGTTGAACGTTTCTTCTTTTCCACGAGTAAATCTGACGTTATGCAATATTTACGGTCTAGATATTTCCACGTCAATCTCTTTTCTCTGCATATCTGCAACTTACTCTCTTTACGAATGAATGAAACACTTTATTTATCCTTCGATCTCAGGAGCATGAAATAAATTCCCCAATAAAAATCCCATTTTCGTTCTTTTTAATGATTAAATTCCTCCAAAATATCACTTTTTTTTTTTTTCAGTTTCAATCGACTTTGAGTGGCTGTTCAAAGCAATAAAAAATAGAAAAAAAGTAAATTAATTTTTATATCCCCCAGATTGGGATGTGTTTCATTGTGCCAAAATAAAATTTATTCCACATTGATGTATGATAGATTCGTGCTAGTGAATTTAGTGGGATGGGCCCTCTGAGCTATTTTCTGTTCTATTTATGTTTTAATCGGGAATTTGATTCCAAAGTTGACGATTTTCGTCAAGCCTTTTCGACAAGTTTGAATTTTTTTGATGTCATTGTTTTGGAAAGTAGTTCTCCCGTGCTGTGTATGATTTGTCCCTTCTGGTTGAAATGCATGGAAGATACCCGTGTCTTGAATGACACAGGAAAACAACAGCTGCAATGCAATTTGATGGTAGCTTTACTATTAGTATCATATGCAGCATCCTTTGCTATTTCAGATGGGACCCTTCTGAGGTGAATCATGAATGACTAAACAAGCTTTGTTTGGGATTTTGTACTGTCTATCCTTTGAGCTGGTATAAAAATCGAAACCAAGATCCCCGGTTGAGGTAAACTGACAATTGTTCTGTCAAGAGCCTTCTGTTCATTGGGTTATAAACTTCTACTATTATGTGGAAAAAGGTTCTTGCTTTTTTTTGTGGTGATTATGTTTGTAAGTGGAGTGTCCTCTTATAATTTTGTTTTGTGTCAAAGTTAGCGGAAGTCTCCAGTTGATGACCCAGAAAATGTCTTATTTGCAGGCTCACCAAAAATAATCTTGGGATACCTAAGGAAAAGCTCTGAAGAAGTTTTCTGGTTTATGCATTCACAATTTGGAGAGTTCACTGATAAGAGGTAGTTTAAATCCTTGCTTTCTGTATCCAGTGTTTGATTCGTGTTTTCCTTGCCTTTTAGTTTCCCCCCGCTTGAATCTTCACTCTGATTGTAATAAAAGGAAAAGCTTGGGATACCAAGCTTTTAGTTTCCCCCAGTGTTCGATTTGCAGGCTCACCAAAAATAATCTTGGGATACCTAAGGAAAAGCTCTGAAGAAGTTTTCTGGTTTATGCATTCACAATTTGGAGAGTTCACTGATAAGAGGTAGTTTAAATCCTTGCTTTCTGTATCCAGTGTTCGATTCGTGTTTTCCTTGCCTTTTAGTTTCCCCCCGCTTGAATCTTCACTCTGATTGTAATAAAAAGATCTTTGCTTAGTTGTTGATTGTTTTCTTTCTTCCATGTGACAATGTTTTCATTGACTGTTGTAACTGGAGGAACTAAACCTTGTTAGGCATGAAGGAGGTGGACAAAAGGAAAACCATAAATGCTAAAAGTACCAAGCGCTCTGGAAGGACTGAAAGAAGGGACCAAAAACTGATTCAAGGGACTCCTGGGAAGACACTGAATAGAAAAGAAACTGAATATAAAGACTCTTATTCTGGACCAGATCCCAGTAGTGATTCAAACACGGGCGCAGAGCTTTCTGGAGTTAATGAAAACTTGGTTATACATCATGTAGATGATGTCAACAGGTTTGAGCAGGTGCCTCAAGATCTGAAAGCCAACCCAATGGTATCCAAAGAAGATGTTGATTATATTTTAGATGATCATTCCAGTGATTTTGAAAAAGAAAGTAAGCAGGGGAAGGAAGAGGTGTCCGATTGCGAGACAATAAAGGATTCTGTATCATCTCAAGAGGATTCACCTACCCCTGAGGATGAGAAAGTAGAAAGAGCTTCAAGGGTTCCCAAAATGATTGGAAAGAATAATTCCTCATTAAGCTCTCATGGACCGAGGGAAAGGTCTACTAGTGAATCTAGTAAGTCAAAATCCAAGGCATTACATCACACTGCCAAAAACTCCATTAATTCAAATAAAGTTGCTTTTAATGGTTCTAGCATTTCAGAAGTTTCCTCCAAACCCTCTTCAGAATCATCAGATGAAGTTGACGATAAGCCTAACAAAGTAGTAGAAGGAAGTCGTAGCCTTGTTGGGGCCTCAATTGGTGCCCAGAGTGTTGAAAGTGACGATGAAACAGGAGATGTGGCAGAAAATGGTGAACATGAGGATGAAACAGTGTTGGAACGAATGGTTGAAGAAATGGAAATGAAAATCGAGAGACTTGAAGAAGAGCTACGAGAAGTTGCTGCTCTTGAAATTTCGCTCTATTCCGTTGTACCAGAGCATGGGAGCTCCGCACATAAAGTGCACACACCTGCTCGGCGCATTTCTAGACTTTACATTCATGCTTGTAAGCATTGGACTCAAGACAAGCGAGCCACAATTGCTAAGAACACTACATCAGGGCTTGTTTTGATTGCAAAGTCCTGTGGCAATGATGTTCCAAGGTAAAAATTGTCACGTATAGTTCATAATGTTGCATAATTTTCTCATTTTTCTAGAAGCTAATTTTTCTTTTCTCCTTTGGAAAGGTTGACCTTCTGGTTATCAAACACTGTTGTGCTAAGGGAGATCATATCTCAAGCTTTTGGCATTTCACGCCACTCAAATCCTTCAAAAAAGTTTGCTGAGTCAAATGGGATCAACAAGAGAAGTGAACTAAAGTCTGCAGCACTCAAATGGAAGGTTAGTTCTGGTAGTAAACAAAAGAATGGTTTTATGCAGTTTTCTGATGACTGGCAAGAGACCGGAGCCTTTACATCTGCATTAGAAAAAGTCGAATCCTGGATTTTCTCCCGAATAGTTGAGTCAGTATGGTGGCAGGTACATTTACACAAAATATCGTATGATATGTGATTGTGCTTTGAACTATAATATATATATATAATATAACCTGAACTTTCTTTTAATGGCTAAATTGCATATCTAAAGCCATTTTTCCTGAATTAATACATTTATGAACTTATCTGGACTTAATTATGTTTTGACTATTGGTTTTGTGGGCTCTTATCCTTATATTTTTCTGACTGGGATGTTATCATTTTAGGCTTTGACTCCAAATATGCAATCTCCAGCTGAGTATTCGTCTAATAATAAGACTATTGTAAGGTTGTCTGGACCTGCACTGGGTGATCAGAAGCAAGGCAGGTTTTCTGTTGAACTATGGAAAAATGCTTTCCAGGATGCTTCCCAACGACTCTGTCCTGTTCGAGCTGGGGGGCACAAGTGTGGCTGCTTGCCTATATTGGCTAGAATGGTATGGAATCCTTAAATATCTAAGCTTCCTCTTCCATTTAACTAGTCTTTGTGGCGACACTACAGTTTCATCTGAAGCCACCAAAGTTTCTCATCTTCATTAATTATTCTTCAGTAGACAGTTTGTCTGAGTGTTCCTTCTACTTTGGAAGTTTAACTAGATACAGTTTTCATTTTAGGTTATGGGAGAATGTGTTGAGAGGCTAGACGTGGCAATGTTCAATGCTATTCTGCGTGAGTCAGCCCATGAAATCCCAACTGACCCAGTGTCTGATCCCATTATTGATTCCAGGGTTCTACCTATTCCTGCGGGTGATTTGAGTTTTGGGTCTGGTGCACAACTCAAAAATTCTGTAAGCATAATCCTTTTTTCTTCTTTTTCTATCAAAAATATATTCATTTGACATGGTTACCGTATTTAAAAGCATTGCCTTAAGGAAACTGGCTGTACATCCATTGGAAGGCTAGGCCTCAGTATTGCTACTGTTGTGATCCTTACCTACCTACGAATGCTAATGCTTTAAATCAATACGGTGTTAACCTATGTTCCAATAGGGGCACATGTTAGGGTTGAGATGGACATCATTAGTTACTGGTAATAATGGACACGTGTTAACTGGATAATTTATTTGCGTCCAATTAACCATATGAAATTCATAGACAGAAAGTGGCATGTGATACTAGAGTTGCTCCTTGGATATTATTTGGAAA
Organism: Prinsepia uniflora; assembly: GCA_032719365.1. Classification (NCBI taxonomy): domain Eukaryota; kingdom Viridiplantae; phylum Streptophyta; class Magnoliopsida; order Rosales; family Rosaceae; genus Prinsepia; species Prinsepia uniflora. The sequence continues at coordinate 56,062,216 of CM064868.1, read as the reverse complement.
AATATTGTGATTACTAGAATTAAAGCATGTGGAGGTGCATGTCATGCAGGTTGGAAACTGGTCTAGATGGCTTAGTGATATGTTTGACACGGATGCTGATGATTTCCTGCAAGAAACTCAGCCCAGCAATGATGAGGGTGACAGGCAGAGTGGAGATGGTGAACCTAAACCCTTCCTTCTTCTCAATGCCCTGAGTGATCTTTTGATGCTTCCCAAAGACATGCTTATCGACCGATCAATCAGAAAGGAGGTAACTTTTCCAATTCATGTGCCATTAAGTCCGCCTGCTCTAGTTTTATTGTTTATTCTGTTGTCATGAATTTTCACTCATGTTGGGCTAATCAAACTTGTTTCCTTCATCTTTACTAGGTGTGCCCATCGATTAGTCTTCCATTAGTTAAGCGTATACTGTGCAACTTCACTCCAGATGAGTTCTGTCCAGATGCCGTCTCAGGAGCCGTTCTGGAGGCACTAAATGCTGAGGTATGGTTTTGTTTTCCTTCAACACCCCTAGCAGCAATGCAATAGGATTCCATACAAAGCTTTCGTAAATTCAATGGCAGCTTTTACAAATTCCTTCACTGTTTGTTCAGAGCATCGTGGAGCGCAGACTGTCAGGAGAAAGTTCAAGTAGATTCCCTTATACAGCAGCACCAGTTGTGTACAGCCTACGTTCCTCAACTGATGTGGCCGAAAAAGTTTCAGAAGCCGGAGGAAGATGTCAATTGGAAAGGAACATCTCAGCTGTACAGAGAAAGGGATATACGAGTGATGAGGAGCTAGAGGAGCTCGATTCTCCCCTTACATTCATCATTGACAAATTCCCATCATCTCCAACTGTCATGGGAAATGGAAACGGAAAACATGAGCATACTTCTGGTCATGCCTGCACGAATGCAAGGTATGAACTGCTCCGTGAGGTGTGGTTTGCGTAAGTGGTAAAAAAAAACTCTTATCTACGTATCGATGCTTTTGCATCAAGGAAATTAGGATAAATTATGGAGAAACTTGAACAGAGCTGTGAATAATGATAGGAAAATATCAAGAGGATGTCATTATCAAAATGTGGCAAAAGCCTTACTTATTCTTTTTTGTATATTGTATCAAGTTGTGTTCTCATATACACATAATAGAGATGACTTCATACTGAAAGGTTTTTTTGATTGAAATCTTCTCATGCCTCATGGTCCAGCAGTTTCTAAGTTGATGAGAAAGATCTGTTGCAAGTCTTAACACATACTGGCTTAACTTCGTTACGATCTTTCTATCAACAGTAACAATGCCGAATCTATCCTTATCTCTAGACAACAAATCAACTGCCAGTTCCATAGTTGTTGCATCTGTAGAAAACCCCCTCTCCACCTTTTTTTGAATAAGTTCCATTGCCCTTACTGTCTCATTGTTATTGATCAACCCTTGGATAATCGTGTTATAGGTGCAACCATTTGGAGAGCAAACTTTCTCTTCCATTTCATTAAGCAACTTTTCTGCATCATTTGTTAGGCGGTCGATACAGAGTCCATTGATCATTATAGTATATGTCCTCACATTAGGTTCAAGTCCCTTCGTAGATCAACTACGAAAGATATCCCTTGCAGATTCTATTTTTCCATCTCTGCACAAACCTTCAATAAGAATATTGTAGATCACAATATTTAGATACAAGTTCTTACCTTCCATCTCCATAAACACTTCCATTGCCATAGAAAGTTGCTGGTTTTTGTAGGCCCTTCAGCAAAACAGCATAAGTTTGAACGTTGGGAAGTTGCCCACAAGTGCTCATCTGAGAGCAACTTTTGGGCATCTTGTATTTCTCCCAACTTTGTATTCGGAACCACTACCCTACGAGACATTTCTTTGAAAAGACACATGGCCTCATCAATCATATTATGCTTACATTATCCATTTATCAATATGCTATAAGCATCAGCCACAAAGCCCTTGCTAACCATTAGGTCAAAAACTTTTTTTGCCTCCCCCATTTCCCTTCGCAAACAATAGTCATCCATAAGTGAACTGTATCTAATCATATCAGGTTCAATGTCTTTGAATCATCATTTCAACCACGCTTTTCGCTTCCTCGACCATTCCCTCCTTGTAAAGTGTATCTACAAAGATACTGAAGGTGAGAACATTTGGAAAGATATTTTTGCTCACCATTTCATTCAATCCGCCGTAGCTTCTTTCCACTCTCCTACACTCTCCTAATCGGAAAACGCCATGAATCAAACAGGTGTAAGTAATGATAGTTGAGACAATATCCTTGCCATTTCGGACAAGAGTTTCAATGCACCGAAAACTAGACCATCCTTACAAAGACTGTCAATGATGGTGTTGTAGACAACTAAGCCAGGCTTGCAAGCCCCTTATTCCATCTTCCTAAGCATATGGATAGCACCAGTGTTGTTACCTTTCATGCAAAAGCTCTTTATGAGTGTGCCGAAAGTAACCACAACGGGCTTACAATTACCGGCCTCCATTCTTTTGACAAGTCCGGCTGCCTCGACCATTCTATTCTGAAGAAGAAAGCCTTTGATTAGAGCAGTGGAGATGGAGACATTGGTTCAAAACCCAATTTGTACAATTTCCCAAAGATTAACAAACTAAATCCCATTTCGTTCAGATGACAAAAGCAATTAATGACAATGGTGAGCGTATAAACATCATGATCAATTGCAGACAAACCCATTTGGTTATACAAAGAGATGACTTGGGATTTAGGAATAGTGTTTTAATTTGGTAACTCGACTCAATATTTGATTGAAACGGAGAACCGAAGGCAGAGGACGCATCTGAAGCATTTCATCGAACATATTGAGGGCGTCTTCAAGAATCTTGATTTCGTGATGCCTGTTGTGAATTGCTCTAGTTGGGTTCTTCTAGATTTGATTGCTTTAGAGGCTTGAGAGTGAAACAAAGCTTCAAAGTAATTGTTGACGGAAACAACACAAGAGTAAAGACAAGGCACACCTCTGCTGCTGCAGTTCTTCCGATAACAAGTCCGCATCATCATTATCATCATCTGAGTCAATGAGTCTCGGCCGATCCTACCAGCTTTCTAGATGTTGAGAGGGAAGCTCAAATCCTGAACGCTCATTTATCAATGATTTTTTTTTTCATTTTCTTTTTTTGGTCGTTTGCATAATATTCTGACATCAATGGTTTGTATCCATATAATTTTCTCTCAAATTCATTTGTTAAATTTTTCCTTTTTCTTTGAAAGAAAATAAAATACAGGCCAAAATGTTAAATTTTTCATTAAATGTTAGTTATATAATGAGTTTTACTCAATATGCTCTATGGATAACAAGTATCAAAATACCCCATGAATATTATTTTGATTCTAGATTCACGATGAACATGATTTTTGTCTCAAAATGTTCCTTACATGTTTAATTTAACAGAATTTTATTAAGATAAAGGGCCAAAATTATTCAAAATTTGAGTGCGAAGACATAAGGATGAGAAAGAACAAAACTCAGTTTGAGCTGCAGGCTTTCTATTGGGGAAAGAACAAAATTCAGTTGGATATTTTTTCCTTGTTGCTTTCTGAGTATGTTTGTGAGTTTCATCATGCTTCATATATTGATGCTTAATTTGTTATTTTAAGTACTTGCTGAACTCGTCGAAGTTAATCTAAGAAAAAAAAAAAAAAAAAAAAGGTAAAAGAGCTAATGCTGTAAGTGAAGAAATTCAGAAACTCAGACTCCTACCTCTAAGGTTGCAAATGACACTTTCAAGTTGGTGACCTCCTCCTGAAAGAGCACGTAAATAATAATGCTTCCAAATGCTTAAAAGCAAATGAGATATCAATCAAGGTTTCAAGGAACCAGTCGGTAGGCCCAAGTTGAGAAAGTCCACCATTGAACATTCTTAGCTTTAGCTTTTCTTCCTATGTTGGTGCCATCTTCAACAAAGTCCACAATTAAGAAAGGTTACAATATGCTTCTCATGCAAGAAACCATTTATGAATTGGATTGCTTTACTTTAGCTTTCTTTAAATGCAATTGATAGTTCAGAGACTAATATGATTTTGGGAAATACATTAGGGAGAACTAGGGAAAAAAAATAATAATATCAAACATTGAAATTTACAAGCATAGTGGACATGCTGTCCAAAACTAAAAACGAATGAATAGATTAGTCCCCCAGATGCTAAAAACCACATAAAATTTTCAAGAAACATATAGTATTTAACTACAGATCACAACTGCATCAGAAACTGCTGCCTTCTAGTATGTATCAATGATATTCAGTAGCTCAAAATTACCAAATCTTAATAAACAAACTTTGTTCCATACATCCTTCACTGCCTTCACCCTAGAATCTTCAAAAGTTGTCTTATTTCCTTCATAATCATCTTTCTTTTTTTGGCTTATTACTCACTTTGCTCCCCTAACTGGACATTAAGTATCACTTTGCTCCCCGAAACAGATTTAGTACCAATGTACTGCCACAACTGCACTTTTGTTACATCCGTTGCTCCATTCCGTTAGCCAAATTAGTAACTGCGCTAAAAGTGCTTACATGTCAATACGTAATTGGTTGTTTAATTATTTATAAAAAATTATTAAATTTAAAAATATTAAAAACAAAAAGTTAAAAAGAAGATGAACATCTGGCTTTCATTGTTCATCTTCCTTCATATGGATAGTTTTCAGCAGATGGCCTTTCTTAATGAACATCTGGGTGTCATTGTTCATCTTCTCCTTCTTCTAACCACCCAAACCAAAATCCCTATTTTTCTGTCTCAATTCAATTCATTTTCATTCATTAAATTCTGATATTACTTCATTAGTTGCCATCTGTGTTCATCGTCAATAATTCTGGCTATATCTCCGCAAGCATTTCCGCCGAGGAAATGCCGCCCCTCCGCGGGGGCCTTTATCTCCCCAAACTCTCCGATCATAGCCTCCTCCGCTCTCTCCTCCTTTTTCTTCCAAGAAATCTTCTCCTTCGATTCGCTCTGATTCCTTCTCCACTGGACCACTCTCTTCGTACCTCATAAGTCCAACCTTCTTGTAATGCTCTTCGAAGACCTCCTTCACAATTCCACCACCGTTTTCTCCCCATCCGTCCTCCTCCACTTCCAAGAACTCTACATCCTACTAGAGAGGATCTTAGCTCTGATAGAAGACTTTTTCCACAGAAGCAAGATGTGGCTATTGATTCAGACCGAGTCCCTCGCCAACAGCTTTCATGAGCTCACCCTCAACTTATCCACCTTGCTCGATATTCTTCCAATTAAAGAGCTCTGATTAAACGACGACGTTGAGGAGGTCGTTTCTCTGCTCAGAACCCAATGCTCGCGTATCACAACAAAGTTGTTTATCGATCCAAGAGATGACGATCTCAGCTGGAAGGCCTGCTCCATGCTTGATTGCCTCAAGAGCGAGATCATCCTCGACCATTCCAAAATTTTAGTTATTTTCACTCAATTAGGTATTAGCAACTTCCCGAGTTGCAGAGAAGAGCTCGAGAGTCTCTAAGGCGATTTTCAAAACCAAACAGAGGATTGGATTTGAGATTAGTTTGCAGATTGAGGATTTGAGAAATTCATATTGCCATTAAACTTAAATTGGGATTAGGATTTAGGATTGGATTTTATTAGATGAAGAAGGAAAAAGTTGATGAACCCAGATTCACTATTCAACATCTTCTTCCTATTTTTGTGTGTGTTAATTTTAATAATTTTTTTTTTTATAAATAATTAAACAACCAATCATGTATTGACACGTAAGAACCCTTAATGCAATTACTAACTTAGCTAACGAAATAGAGCAACCGAGATAACATAAGTGCAGTTGTGGTAGTACATTAGTACTAAATTCGAGACTGTGGGTTCTCACTGATTACCTCGTATCGATCCTTGGCATTCCACCTAGAAAAAAAATCAAGGATGATCCAAAACTGATGACATCAAAGTCCATCCTACGTGAATGCAAACAAACTCGCTGCACTCACCACGCTATGTGAACCAATATCGTCTACCACCAAGTAGAAGATGAGAAATCTCAGTAACCTAACTTCGATATACCCACTCCACCTGATAACCCAAGACAAATCACGGGTCCACCAACCAATACACGATCGGTGTACTAGTGGCAACCCACAACATCTACATCATCAACATCATCTACCATCATCTGCTATCCTCTACCATGGCAGAACCTGAGAAGTCACCCAAAATGACTTCGAAATACCCATTACCAATGCGGAAAACCCGCATTCCTCTCGTGTCACCTCAGTCGCACACTCACGCTATTTCTGAAGCTCCAACTAGATTGGAAACAACATACTCGGACATCTACCACGTGTCCATAACTATCTGTGATCCACTCCCGAACCACAGATACCGAACATATGCCCATCTCGACGGATGTGACTCAACGTGATCACAATCACTGGCACCAGCACCAGCTCTAGTACCAGCAACAACGCACTATCATCAGTATCAGTATCGGCACACCATGTGCAAAACTGATAGCCCTGGATTTCCGCTCATACCGAACGACTATCCCGTACCTCTACTCGTATTGGAGAAACTCTGCCTCCCACGTACCCAACAACTCTGGGTACAGTCGCCCTGACAACTCATACGAGAAAAGGAAACGCTCCCCAAACGTCCTAACAACCATAACTACAACCACTCTCGGTAGTAGTGCCTGCCACCGACTCATGCAGACCTAAACACCAAACATCACGATCTAGACTCCGCATCCAACGGAATCAACCGCCCGTACCAACTACTCTGTATCCCACCCAGGGGTTCCATCGACAAGTACCAACCCTGGTAACCCGTCCAACAATCTCTAAGCTGTCGTAACTCGACTAAACCAATGTTGTCTACCAGGTCGTCCACGACCTTAGTTACACCAACAATCCATCACAACAAAGTAGCACGACAACCAACTAGGTCTAACCGATAAATACAACCTCGACTGCAGAGTGCAGTCCCAACAAAAGCTGACATGACTAGACCGACTAACGAACCCAAATCTGAATAGTCGTCCAAGTCAAACCACTCGTCAACTCACATTTCCGAACCATACACCTAAAGTAGGGTTCCACGATCACACTCTAGGGTCTCCCTAAACCCAACTGAAAGTTACCAATTGCAGTATAATCCACAATCTGACCGACCCCGCGGTCTTGACATCGTAAAGACGTCAATCCAATCCTATCGTCAAATCCACTAGGATTCCACGAATCCGACCGCTAACTGCCAACCGCAGTAAATCCATTTAGCTCACCAATATCCGATCATCGGATGGTCACAATTCCCAACCAGTCGTCGGAATCGATCCTACGACATCGTGAAAGACGATCCCAACTAACCGTCACACGATCAAAACACTAAAGTACCGTTTAAGTCATCCATTCATAGGGTCCCACTCTGTCAACCCTGACAGAACTATGGCAACCCCAGCATCTAGTGCCGAACCAAAACGATCCAATCCTACTAACTATCGTATCGGCACCCCAACAATCAGGTTGACCACGAACTATAGCCCATTGAGATATCACATCCTCGACCTGCGTACTACGCCAAGAGCTCCGCGGTTGCTCGAATAGAGACAACCCCGCTCTGATAAGCAATCCTATGCTCTGATACCACGTTGACAGGACCCATCCCAATCCCCCCGAGATTAACACGGGATGACCCTGCTCCCGTCTGACACGAAGTGTCAGATAAGGGATATTTCCGACCTTTGCCCTCCCGGGCTATCAGAGTACGCCAGGATCCGGAGGAGGCATGTGATATCTCGGTCTCTGCTACAGTTCACATCCGATGCCAACCTGAAGGGCAGTCAAAACATTAAAAACTGTGAGTGGACAAAACAAGAGTTTATAAAAACATTTTAACGAGAAGACATTTGTACCCTTCACTAAAAAGCATGCATGCATTCGAAAACCATTTAACCAAAGAAACCATATGTGGGAACTAAGCCCAAAACCAAGATTGAAAACGACCGTACGGGCCACTGCCCAAATCCATAAGGGACTCAGTCCAAACCAGAAATAAACAAGTACACAAGCCACTGCTCAAATCATGTGTAACCACACATCACATATCATATATCATATTTATATCATATACACATATAATTCACACAACCAATCCTGTCACGATTTCCAAAGCTACGAGCGTGCTACCCGGGGTCTCAAACCCAAGTCTTTCAGGTACCAAGTCAATATCTGAAGACCACTGACCCGCCCTGAGGTTATAGTAACTAAACTTCCTGAGAGTAAGGAACCCAACTGGGGCAACTCCCACTCAGTCAGTGCTCCGTGACTATTCCGGGGTCCACCCAGGCCAACGACCCTCCCCGGAGGAGATAATAGAACAAGTAAAGGAAGGTATATGAACATATATATACATAACATAAACATTCATGCCCAGTTCCCCTGAACCGTCATGATCCATAACATCCATTAATCAGGGTTCATGCTAGTTCCCATAAACCGTCATGAACCAGAATGACCTGACAAAGGTTCGTTCCGGTTCCCATAAACCGTCATGAACCACAATGATCTTTATAGAGTTCATGCTGGTTCCCGTAAACCTTCATGAACTTGGAAATCCATCTAGGGACCCTGACCCGAAGTCATAAATCGTAAAGTAACTAGGTCTTGTGCCCGAACATATGACATCAGCTGGGCACCATGCCCGATATCTAAGGGTCAGTCACGACTCCGATCATAGTGATGCGTGCAACCATCCATCCAGGACCGACCTCAATCCTGGTATGTCGCCGTGAACGTATTAACCGACGCGACCACCACAAGATCAGGGTGCACTCATCACCGATCTATATCCTCAACCGTCAGCACTCCGAAGTCGAGCCTCCCCAGGCTTCCCGACCACGAATCGTACATCGTGACCTCTCCGGAAGGAACACATCCCAAATCGGAGGCGAGCGTCATATCGTCGATCGCCGTGCACATAGCACCCGTCGCGACCACGATTTAGACCCGAAGGTCGTAAATAGCGTCATATGCCCGAGACAAAACCAAATGGGTCTCATACCCGAGTTTATCCTTTTAGAAATCCAAAACTTTTTCATTAAGACCAAGAAAGACATACAGACCCGTATAAGCACCGTATAAGACCGAAACCTCGAAATACGTGCCTATACGTAACCACACATCCAAATGCACTCATGGCATAAGAAAAAAGTATTTAAAACATATAATAAACATTTATGCATGTACCAATTTAGAAAATAAGGTCCACTCACAGACCGTCCGAGCTGCCGCCTCAATTTGCGTGCCATACGGCTTTTCCCAGCCAATCACCATCACCTGGACTCCCGAACCTATCCAAATCGTAATAGAAGGTTACTAACTACTTAATTAACCTCCCATCAAAGCCCCGTAATTTTCCGATATTTTTAACTATTTTTAATCCCGATCCGAAACCTTCTGATGCCCCGAACATATCGAGACGGTGTCCGATCGACACAAAACCAGTCCCAAAATGTTCGTTACATCGAATAGAGTGTTTACGTGTTAGAAGTTTCCCCATCAGACCCACCACTCCCCCACACGCGCCGCTGCAAGCGGCTACGCGTGAAGCCCACGTGCGGTGCTACAGTCGTCTTCAACCTCTCGACGAACCCGGTCCGCCTGGTTCAAACCGGTCTGGACCGGCGTGGCCGGTTCACGGTCCAATCCCGTCCATTTTCGATCCCTTTCGTTCCTTTTTCATTCCTAAATGTTCATAATCCCCTTCCTATCAATTTAGACACCTAAAACGGAGAAAAAACCATAAAACCCGTACCTTCATCCGTCGTTCATGGCGGCCGGATTTTCCTCCGCCGTTCACGGCCATTTCTGGCCGTTCTAACCTTAAAAAACGATCCCATTCCTCTCCTAGGTTCCCCAGAAGCACAACCCAATCATTAGTTTCAATTAAAACCTAACAAAAATAAAACTTGGATTTTTAAATATTTTCACCTCACGGTTCGAGCTCCTCCGCCGTGTCCTCCGTCGTCCCCAGCCGTTGTCCTTGTCATTAACCTTATCCTCACACTCTCTCACGCTCACACACGACGCACATAATGATTATGGTGGTGAGAAAACCGAGTGGTGTTTGTGGGTTTGTATGGAGGGAAATAAAATGGGTTTCGGGTTTTAGGAAGAACAAAGAAGGAATGGTGATATCTGATGGGGTGAGAGAGATGATTAAATGGATGGCTAGGATTTGAGAGATTATGTTAGATGGATGACTAGGATTGTGTGATAAAAAGGTTAATTATAAAATAATTAAAATAATAATATTTAATTAACTTAGATCCACAATTTAGGGGTTTGGACCAATGGGATGAGTGACACTTGTCACTCATCCATGGGACCCACCTAAAATATCTAGCCCAATCAGATTTTGCCAAATCATCCCCGTCTCGAAGTACGTGCATAGTAAAATCAAACTTCCGTGACCTATAACTTCCCCGTTCGATGTCCGATTTCAGCGTGTCGCCTGTCTATGGATTCGTATCGTCCTGATCTACGTAACGGTCTTTGGCCCTCGGCCATCGGACCTCCCGGTCAAAAATTCAACTATTTGCTCCTTTTAACCATAATTACCAAAATGCCCCTAAACTTCTGAACGTCATAACTTCCCACTTGAATGTCCGAATTGAACGTGCCACCTGTCTATGAACTCGTGACGTCACGAACTACGTCACGGTCATCGGTCAAAGTCCATTTGACCGCCTGAACGAAAAGTCAACGTTTTACCCACGCTAGGGGCAAAACGATCATTTTGTATGGTTCTTCCGATTTCGCCCAACTAATCACGGATTAGCCTCATTAATTGTGATTAGTCACTAATCTAATCTAGGAATTCGGGACGGGTCGTTACATGTTAGGATTTGTTTTCTTTTTCCCAAAGGAAACCTTTTTCCTTTAGGACTTCAATTTAATTTTAAATTTTAAACTTCTATTTATTTGAGGATTATTTTTCTCTTATAAATAGAGCTTAGTTCAATTGTAAAGGGTCGCTTATTCTTTGTATCGAAGCTCTACTTGACCAAATTTCCCTTTTTATAAAATTTATAATTTTTGTACAAGGTTAATTACACCATACCTCATCTTCTACACATTCATCTGTGACATAGTTGGGCGCTCCCTATTGTTTCACCAAGGAGAGTTCATTCACTTAGCATCCTTTGGACTTCCGAAGAGAAAAAGTGTAACATGACCTCTTTAACCCATAGTTATCTCTTGTATTTATAATTACTTATGAATTGATTATTAATTTTGTCTTGGTCTTATGTTTTGTATTGATTTAAATAATATTTTAGTTTTGGTTATGTTTGAATATTGATGCTTGATGCTTGATGATTGATAAATGAGTTGGGTGTTCCCTGTCTATTATTGAAAGTGTAGAGGGCTTCTCGTGCATGTACTTAAGAATTTATAAACATCTCATAAATGTAACGACCCATCCCGAATATCGGGATTAAATATTAATTAATTATGGATTAGAATGACTAATCGGGGATTAGTTGAGAGATTTCAGACAGACAGTGCGAAATGACGGTTTTACCCCTAGAATAGGCAAAAAGGTTGACTTTTAGTTCGGGCGGTCAAATGTACTTTGACCAATGACTGTGACGTAGTTTGGGACGTCACGAGTTCATGGACAAGTGGCACCTCCGATTCCGACATTCGAGGACAAAGTTATGATGTTCGGAAGTTGGGGGTATTTTGGTAATTTGGTTGAAAAGGGACAAAATGTTGACTTTTCACTCGGGGAGTCAAACGTACGAGGATCGATGACCGTGATGTAGATCGGGACGTCACGAGCCTATAGACAGGCGGTACGTCGAAATTGGACGTCAAACGAAGAAGTTATGGTCACAGGAGAGAAATCAGGGATTTGCGTCTCAGGATCCGAATAAAATATTAATTAATTTTGTTTGGGTAGATTTTTTTGGTGGGATCCATGGTGGGACCATTGGTCATTAACCTTAAAAAGTAGATCTATACATTAAAATATTATTATTTTATTATTTTATAATTTTATTTATTTCCCATCTCTAATCTCCACCATCCATTATTCTCACCTCATCTGATTCTAATCCTAGCCGTCCATCTCTATCTCTCCCTCACATCCTCACCGTTCATGTTCATATCAGTCATCATCTTCATCTTCATAATTTCTTCTCCAAAAATCCGATCACCATTATACTCTTCACCCTCCAAAACACACGACTCACCACACCACCACCATGTTTGCATCCATGTGCTCTTGTGAAGGACTATTGAGAGGCTGAGAGTTGCGAGGATGACACGACGGTGTGCTGGTCACGGCGGGGACGACAGTGGAGGTAAGAGATCGTAACCCGGTTCGAAAACAAAAATGGAAACCGAGTCTTGGACATGTGTTAACCATTGGGGTTGATCCTAATATGTTCAAGGAATCTAGACGAGCACGATGGACTTGATTTCGAGGAACGGGGTGGTCCGAATCGACGGGGAGGATGGTCGGAAAATCTGGGCTACGGGTTTACGTTCAGAGGTAAAGATGTAAATGGTTTTTCTTGTTTTTGATTCCATAAAACTCTTAGTTAGATTGGGATGATGACATAGGAAGAAACAGGGAGGATTTTGGTGGCTGGAGTAGGGAGAACCGGCCGATTCGGTTCACCGGTTCGACCTGAACCAGTGAACCCAATTCACCAGAGGAAGACGACGACACTGTTCACCGCGCGTGGGCTTCACTCGCAGCCGCTTGCGGCGGCGTGTGGGGGTGTGTGAAGGGTATTTTGAGGAAACTTCCAACATGACTTTTAATCTATTCGATGTAACGAACATTTTGGGACTGGTTTCGTGTCGATCGGACATCGTCTCGATATGTTTCGGGATGTCCAAAGGTTTTGAATTGAGTTTAAAAATAGTTAAAAATTTGAGAAAGTTGCGGGGCTTTAATAGGAGGTTAATGAAGAGGTTAGTGACCCTCTAGTGTGATTTGGATAGGTTTGGAAGTCCCGGTGATAGTGATGGGGCTCGGGAGGGCCTATGGCATGCGTATCGAGGCGGTAGCGTAGGACGGTCTGTGAGTGGACTTCATTTTCTAAACTGTGATGCATGCGTAACTATTTTATATGTTTTACATATGTGATTTCTATGATGATGATTGTGGCACTGGTGGTTTACATGATGGCACGTATTTCGAGGTAATCTCGCATTTACACGCTTTTCGAGGATTTCGAGTTTATGCTATAGCTATGTGATTGTGAGTCTAAGTATGATTCTATGGCATGGTTTTGGTTTTGGATAGATGAAATCGAGAATGAGACCCAGTTGAGTTTTGTAAATGTGATTTTGGGTCTGGTACCTTATGTTTCATAAACGTGATTTCGGGTCGGGGACCCTAAATGGATTTGTGATGTTTTATGGAGATTTCGGGCAGGGCCCTTTGAGATGTTTTGAAATAACTTTGTAAAACTGTTTTCCATGTACCATCTTGATACGAGGATATGTGATGGTCTCCTCCAGGTGCCTGGGACACTAGGGAAGTCACGGTGCATTGCCTGCGATGGGTCATTATACAGAGCTACCAGATCATATGGTGACTCAGGAGCAAGAATGCTATGATTAGACATCTGGGACGTCAGACATCTGGGATGTCAGAGATATTGACCCGAAGAGACCCCGGGTAGCACGCGTTGCTTATTACGGTGAGATATGACGTCTGGGACGTCAAGCGTCTGGGACGCTAGGCATCTGGGCTGCCAATGATGGTTATGTGGTAAATATGGAATAATGGATTCATGAAACGGTATTTCGGTCTTTATGAATTTGTGGTTATGGATTTGGGCAGTGGCCCACTTGATTTTGGATTTACAGATTTTGGTACTCTACAGTTTTGGGCTGAGTTCCCACACATGGTTTTGAGTTACGGTTTTTGGGCTAAGGCCCTAATGGTTGATTTTAGTAAATGTTTTGTTACTGGTTTTCGATGCATGCATACTTTTTAGTGAAGGGCATAAATATCTTTATGAAATCTATTTTTATAAACTTATTGATTTTCGTCCACTCATAGTTTTGAATATTTTTAATGCCCTTCAGGTTGATCACGGATGCGGGCTGTAGCAGAGAACGAGACATCGCACTCCTCCACCGTTCCTGGCGTTCTCTGGGAGCCTCGTATGGGCTGAGGTATGTATTATCCCTTGTCTGTCACTTTGTGTCAGAGGGAGCATAACACATCTCACATTAATCCCGGGGGGATTGGGATGGGTCGTGTCAGTAAAACTAAGGTTACAGGACTTTACAAATTGAAGTTTATAGAAATCATGAATGAGTTAGGTTAAAAAATGAGTTGACCATGTAAATAATAGATTAGGTTAGATTAGGTTAGTTAATCACGTAGGATAATATCAACAAACAACTACCCCCCTTAATTAATTAACCAAACGATAATCATGCTTAGGTACTATCAATCCCCGATTAAGAACGATCTCTACTTATCAATGCTACATCTACACAAAAGGGTGTTAATTTGCATATGTTTTCATTAATATTGAGTGTGATTTTGTTTTTTTTTTAATGCTTAGTTTTAGCATATCAATTTTCAACGGCGTTGCTTGAGATTGAAATAATCTCTTGTATGATTTTGTTTATGTAAATATGTTCATAATGTAAATATAATTTTCGTACATAATTTTATACTTGTATATAAATTGTAATACTTGTTGGTAAAAATGTTTTAATTGTAAATAATTTTTTTTTTCAAACAAGTCTTGGCTATATAGCTTTGACTTCCCAACATATAAATTAGTTCCTATTAAATGTTTTAGAGTTGCATGAATCCCAAAACCTTTTTCTTCAAAATTTTATTTTTGGGAACAGGTGGCGTGTCAGGACCCACCCCGGTTTCACCCCGAAAACCGAGGTAAATCCTGCTCCCGTCTGACACCCCGAAACAACACAAAAGTACTCACTCTAAACCACCAAAGAACACAGTCAGACACAGGAGAAACTATACAAAATATCTCGAAGTTAAAGTTTACAGAGCATAGTACTAAGTACCAAAAGAAAGAAAACCGGTAACTAGATACACGCACAAGGAAAAATTAAAACACTTCGGGGTCGCTCTCGTAACTTCTATGCCACAGACGCTGCCTCGACGCCGAAACCCCGCTCTAGCTCCACGACCTGGAGGGCAAGTTAAAACCAGAAAAGTGTGAGTGGACCAGAATAAAGGAAAAGTTTTCCAAAACCATTTTATAAGAAAACCGGGTTTAGCCCTCCGTTTTGAAACCACATGCATAACCCAGTTACTAAAACAGTTATAATTCACATAAACCTCATCATAAAAACATTTACAAGAACACTATAAAAACAGTTATAGAAATTATAGCATCAGCGTCATAAAACTGTATCAGAAAACATAAGTACCAAGCCATAACCAACCGATCAAACCTGCTGGATCTATCTGAGTCTTTAAACTCTCGAGTCTTTAAACTCAATCCAGGCCTCAATAATATCCGAGTCTTTAAACTCCCGAGTCTTTAAACTCAACAGGCCTACGGGGGAAATATCAATATATCCGAGTCTTTAAACTCTCGAGTCTTTAAACTCAATCCGGGTCTTTAAACCCAATCCGGGCCCGTCCCCCGTCAATCACAATATCCGGGTCTTTAAACCCAATAACCAGATCCAGCAAATCCAATCCAAAACCATTTGAAAACCATTTCTAAATCCATATCCAAACCCGAATCCGAAATCACTGGTCCGAAGCTCTTCCGGCATCCAGAACCGTCATTCCGAACCCAAATCTAGAAATCTACTTTTCAACTTTAAAACCAAATTCCGCTTTCCGAAATCCGATTCTAAAACCGAAAGCCTTGATCATCGAAATCATGTTCCAAAATCCCTTTATATTCATTGAAAACCATTTATTGTTTGAAATCCCAAAACCATGGCATCATAATCAGAAATCAAGTCTTTCTCGTAAAACGTGCCAAATACGTTATTTCTCGAAAAACGTGTAATTAAGTAAAACAGTTATAGCATATTCAAATGACCATGAAATCACATATAAAACCATCAAACAAGTAATTAAAAGCAGTTATGCATGCTCAGTTATAGAGAAGGGGTCCACTCACAGTACCAAGCCCTCAATCGCGTCCCGTACGTCTCGTACGTTCCTCAGCTTCCTCGGGCAACCCCGATCCTGTCACAAGTCACCAAAGTGCGTCACTAACACGTATACCAAGACTCTCCTAATTTTCCCCAAAAATCCCCGGGTCCTAAACGTAACGAACCTAAACCCTAAACCTTCACCCTCGAGGTACTATCCTCAAACGACGTCCGAACAACCCGAAACCAATTCCAATGGACTCGTCACAACACCTAGACCAAAAACCATGTTAACCGTTTTCCCAACCGCCGTCGCACTCGCCCCCACGTACCGCCCAAAGTGGCTGCGCATGGCCCTCACGCACCAGCTACAGTGTCACCTGCAACCTCTGGTCGAGCCGGTTCGAAACAGTCGCTGTAACTCGAACCGGCGTGACCGGTTCACCGCCGTACCTGCACCAAAACACCTCCTTTTCTTCACCATCTTCTTCGTCCCGTCCTAAGCAACCCATTCCCCGTACTCAAACATCTCGACACCGTCCCAAACCCGTTGACTCGAGCTCGAAACCAAAACCCAAACTGTCCCATGTTCTTCCTCCCAACCAACCAGGTCTTCCCCCGCCACGGCAACCACCGTAGACGGTTCCTAGGACCTTCCTGAACCTCACACCACTCAACAAAACCGTCGACTCACACCCAAAACCCACGACTCAACGTTTAAACCCAGACTGAAAAACAGAGAACGTCGTGTACTCCCCGTCGTTATGGACTCCGCCGTGCACTCCTCCGTCACGGCTGCACAACCAGTAGCTACCTAGGACCCTACTGAGTCCCCTAGACCTCACTAGACTCCTCGATTCAACCCCAAAAGCCACGACTTGGCGTCTAAACCTAAACGGTAAAACAGAGTATCGAAAGGAAAACCAGGAATTACCTGCCCTTCTGTCTACGTCGTGAGCTCAGCCGTGAGTATGTAGCTCCTCCCGTCCACCTCCAGCCTCTGGACACCTCCACCGGTCTCGATTGATCGAACATGGCAGCACCACCACCCAAAACTCCTCACCTCTTCTCTATTTTCTCTGATTTTCCCCCTGGTTTCCCGTGGCTCACAACTCACACACACACCACCACCGCACCTCCTAACCTTCTCCCTAGCTCTCTCACAATCTCTGGTCACTAACCCCCTCACCAAAACACACCAACACTCACGATCACCTCTCAATTTCCTCTCAATCTCCCCCTCTGTTTTCTGTTCTTCGAACACACACAACACACACCTGCACGATTACCCCAAATAATTGGGACCGTGCACACGCCTAGAACCAACCAGAACCCCTACACGTGTCACCATCCCTTCAACCTTCTCACAAGTGGCTCAATCTCAGCCCTTCATTTGTCCCTCTCTGTTGCACCAAACCCAAAACACAAAGACCAAAATGCCCTTCCTTTTTAAGCCAAAATTACCATTTTGCCACTACCTTTCTGGACCCGTATCTCACACATCGTAAGTCCGATGAATACGTGCCGCCTGTCATCAAACTCAGGACAGCGAGATCTATCTAACAGTCCTAGGTCAACGTAAAAAAGCCCGTTCATACGAAAAGTCAACTTTTCCCCCTAATTTAACCAAATTACGGTTATGCCCTCAACCTTCTGAACATCATAACTTCCTCCTCGGATGTTGGAATCGGGCGTGCCACCTGTCTACGGATTCGTGACGTCCTAAACTACGTCCTGGTCATCGGTCAAAACCCACTTGACCGCCCGAACTAAAAGTTAACTATTTACCAGAACTAGGGGCAAAATCGTCATTCTACCTTAACGACCTTATCGGGACCAACTCACCCCCGATTAAGCTCACTAATCTCATCTTAATCACGGTCTTAACCCTAATTTCCGGGACGGGTCGTTACATGGCGTAAATTTTGGTTACTTTCTCCTTAACCCTTCATGATGTGTGGATTTCATCACCACACACTATAGACTCGAATTTATGGACTGTTGTGGGCGGAGATTATAAACACTTGAGTTTGGTAAACCTCTATTTTGAAAACTACCATCGGTTGGTTATGGTGAATATGAGGCTTATGATTGGTGAAAAGTGGGGCACTAAGAAACAGGACTCCAATGGAGTGCATATCTTGGCCAGGTTAGCCTTGGGGTGTTCTCGAAATTAGTCCTTGATTCTCACGTTACATCTATCCCAACTGGTCATGATTAACATTGAATGGTGGAGGGGATTGAAATATGTTTATCAGTATGCGCATGCCGTAAGCCCAGGAAAGTACTATGAGAAGCTAAGTGATAAAGTTATTCATGTCACTCTAAGACTCTATCTATTGCATTGGTAGATTGCATATCCTCCCTGCGATTTCATGAACCTTGGATTTCATCACTAGGCCCCCCAGACTAAGTGAATCTAAGGAAGTGGGATCGAAGGTGCAGGCCATTCTTTTCATGTATTATCACGTAACTCTTATGTCTTTTGTAGGTTTTAACAATTTCCCTCTTATGCATTCACACCATTCTTCATGTAGATCCTTATGTGTTGCATCAATTTGGACGTTTTTGGAACTTGTTCCTTTGCATGCCATTTTTGTGACTCTACCTTGCATACTCTTAAACTGTTTTTACTTTTTTTCCTCTCACTTGTATATAACTCGTTCTTTGTACATATAATTCTATTTTGTGTATATTCCTTTCTATTTCACGTCTTCTTTTTATGTACATATTCTCATCTAACTCTCGTGAAAAAAATACAATATACAATTCACTTAATCTAAGGCCCATGAACTAGACTTAGGGACGCCCTTGTCAAGGAGATAGCGTATGAACTTGACCCTCAGATTCAAGATGGATTGAAGCCTTACCTAGAGGCAATTGGTGAGCTCGATGTGGAGTTAAGTGTGCATAGACCTCGCATCGTATGAGTTGATTGAAGCACTTCGTCTAGACTAAATACATTAAATTCAAGCACTTCTTGGGAGGCAACCCAATGACAAATAAGTGGAGGAGTCATCAAACAGAGATTTTCTTTCTTAAACCCTTCACTCTCTTTACTTTAGTTACTTTATGTCTTTATTGCTTTCTTTCATGAATCATTCCTCCTTACTTAGATTCTATGCTTTCACATTCATACATGGTGGAAAATGTCAAATTTAAGTGTGGGGGAGAGGTTTACATCTTTATTGAGTCTTATTTCAAAAATAAAAATAAAAATTTGAAAAAAAAACCCAAAAAGATTTTATGTGTTTTAGTCTTTAGTCTTTAGTCTTTTTATTTGAACTTAGTGTTTAAATGAGTCTTAGGATACCCTTTAACATGTCGATGATAAGAATGACAGATAAACTAAGACAACATGGCTAAAAGATGATCACTACAACTTGAATTCATTTGTTTATGCTTTATGATTAAGTGTTTATAACTTATAGTGGATGATGCATGATAAACTAGTACAAAACGAGTATGTTAAGATCTGTATGAGTCATATGAACTCTATGTGAGCTTTAAAGCCGTATATACTTCTTGATTGATTAATTCATAGGATTTCTTTGTTTAAATTGATATGCATATGCCTCATAACTGCGTGCCATAACTTCTAAAGAACTCTAGAGTACTTGAACTTATTTTATGTGATTTTCAAAATTTTTAAGTCAATAAATTCACAGATTTTGGACATGATTAAGGCAATAGGTGTCAGGACCCGACCCTCCTCTGTCAGGTCCCGACTCATCTAGCACGATATTGTCCTCTTTGGGCCACATCAATACTCAACGACAAGCTTGCGCCCTCAAAGTTTTGTTTTCGGGAGCTCACGGTGCAACTTCCCAGGGGGTCACCCATCATGGAATTGCACCAGCCTCAACTCGCTTAACTTTGGGGTTCCAATCCCCCCCAAAGCCACTTGAGCTCCCAAAAGGCCTCGGGCTAGATATGTGTGTGCCTACACCTTTAAGGCACACCACCATCCTCTCCTAGACCATTCCCCCCTCGCAGGAATGTGGGATTGTTCACCGTTCCCTCCAGGACACGGGTCTTACAATCCACCCCCCTTAGGGCCCAGCGTCCTCGCTAGCACACTTCCCGGTTGGGGTCTGACTCTGATACCATTCTGTTAGGACCCGACCCTCCTCTGTCAGGTCCCGACTCATCTAGCACGATATTGTCCTCTTTGGGCCACAGCAATACTCAACGGTAAGCCTGCACCCTCAAGGTTTTGTTTTCGGGAGCTCACGGTGCAACTTCCCAGGGGGTCACCCATCATGGAATTGCACCAGCCTCAACTCGCTTAACTTTGGGGTTCCAATCTCCCCCAAAGCCACTTGAGCTCCCAAAAGGCCTCTTGCTAGATAAGTGTGTGCCTACACCTTTAAGGCACACCATCATCCTCTCCCAGACCATTCCCCCCTCGCAGGAATGTGGGATTGTTCACCGTTCCCTCCCGGACACGGGTCTTACAATACTTGACAGGACCCGCCGCAAATCCCTCGGGATTAGCGTGGGACGTGCCTGCTCCCGTCTGACGCGAAGTGTCAGACTAGGGATATTTCCGTCTTTTTCCCAACCGGGCTATCAGAGTACGCCAGGATCCGAAGGAGGAATGCGATGTCTCTTCTCTGCTACAGCCACATCCGAGATCAACTTGAAGGACATTCAAAACATAAAAGTTGTGAGTGGACAAAACAATTATTTTATTTAAAACATTTCGTAAAAGACCTTTATGCCCTCCATTAAAAACATATGCATGCATTCAAAAACCATCTCTAGGGTTCATGCCCGGTTCACATAAACCGTCATGAATCGTCAAATCATTTGGGCCTTAGCCCGAAATCAGTCAAACATTTCACGGGACCTCCTCCCAAACCAACACGTGGGAACTCGTCCCAAAATCATCTCATGTGGGTCTCAGCCCAAAACTATTACGCGAGGGTCTCAGCCCAACGCCATCACAGTGAAAACCTGTCCACATATACATATATACATATATAACCCATCCTAGGCTCTTCCGGAGAAGATGCCAATCTTGGGGCACACAGCCCCTAGGGAACACATCCCCGATATAGTCACGATATCATCATATCTATCTAATGTGGACACTACTCGGGGTCTCACTCCGAGTCTTCTCCCAGGAATCTCCATCTGGGAGGCTCAATCTCTGGATCTAGTCCGAGCTCTCTCTCTGGATCTAGTCCACGTATCTCTCCGGAATCTGGTCCGGGTCCACAACATCATAAGTAACCTCCACTCCTGGAACGGGATCCCTATGGGGATACCCATTCTGGTCTGTGGATCGTGACTCTTCAGGTCGACGCTGGAGGAGACCAATCAATCATCTCATAAGGAGGGTATATACATACCAGTATATCAAAACCCATAAAAGCGGGACTCACGCCCGATAATACCAAGCAAATGGGCCTCCAGCCCGAACATAGAACTCAACAGGGCCTCTCGCCTGATTTCACCATAATTGGGCCTCGAGCCCGAACTCAAGTCAACTGGGCATCGAGCCCGATATCTCAGGGTCAGTCACGATCCCGATCGTAGCGATGCGTGCAACCATCAATCCAGGACCGCTCTCAATCCTGGTATGTCGCCGTGAACACATCACTGCCGTGACCATCTCGGGACCATGGTGCACACCTCGCCGATCGATCCTCTAAATCGTCAGTACTCCGAAGTCGATCCTCCAGTGGCTGCTCAACAACGGGACGTGCATCGTGACCTCTCAGGAAGGAACGTATCTCAATCCGGAGGCGAGCGTCACGTCGTCCGTCGCCGTGCACACAGCACCCGTCGCGACTACGACTCAGACCTGTAGGTCGTCAATAGAGTCTCATGCTCGAGTCAAACCAAATCCAAATGGGTCTCATGCCCGATTTTACCTTTTCAAAACCATTTCATTAAAACCGAAAGCGTAAGCGCGTATAAGCACGCACATAAACACACACCAAAATGCACTCAAGGCATCCCAAAACACATATTAAAACATATATAAAACATTTATGCATGCATCGATTTCAGAAATAAAGTCCACTCACAGACTGTCCGCGCTGCTGCCTCGATATGCGCGCCGTACGCCTTCCCTGGTCAACCGTCACCTTCGGGGTACCTAAACCTGTCCAATTCACTTTAGAGGGTTACTAACTAGTTAATTAACCCCTCACTGAAGCCCCCTAATTTTCCGGGATTTTTAACTATTTTTAAACGCGCCTCGAAACCTTCGGACAACCCGAACTATATCGAGACGATGCCCGATCGACTCGAAACCAGTCCCAAAATGTTCGTTACATCGAATAGATGATTTGACATGTTGGAACCATCCTCAAATTCCTCCCCACACGCCCGTACGCGCCGCTTGAAGTGGTTGCGCGTGGGAGCCCCGCGCCAGTGAACAGTGTCGTCCCATACCTCGCGTCGACCGATCTGAACTGGTCCGGTCCGGTTCACCTGCAACTTGGACCGGCGTGACCGGTTCAAGCTCATTCCGGCCCAGTTTTTCACCGATTCCACTCCTAATCGATCCTGAGCTTCATATAATCGTCCTAGGAACCTAACCTAATTAATTAGAGGCCCTAAAACAACCTAAACCCGACTGGTCCAAAAAGTCCCTCGCGGTTCGATTTTCCCGAAACCTCCCAGGGCTTCCCCGACGTCCAACCTTCATCCAAACCTTCATAAAACAATCCTAGGAACCTATTTAATTCAACCCAAATGTCTAAATCGATCCATAACAAGCAAAATTGTAAATGGGTAAAAATGGGTAAAACCGAACCTGCACGGGTTTTCCTCCTCTGCCGTGCACGGCGGTGCAGCCTGGGCTAACCACCACGTCCAGCCAGTCCTCCTCCACTCTCTGGTCTCTCTTGAGTGTTCAAGGATCAAGGTTTTTGGGTTTGGATGAAAAATGGGATCGGGTTTGGTTTTGGATGGATGGGAGAAAATGATCGATGCACGGGGAGGGTTTGGTGCATGAAGCAAAATGAGGGTGAATGGATGAATGACACCTGTCATTCATCCATTGGCCCTGAGAAAAAGGTGGGGTCCACTAAAGTCCAAATAATTGTCTGTCTCGAAAAACGTGCAATAGTACGTTCGAATTTCCGTGAACCGTAACTTCGCCGTCGGACGTCCGAATTTGACTTGCCGCCTGTCTACGAATTCGTATTGTCGTTATCTACGTAACGGTGCTCGGCCCTCGGTCATCGGACCTTCTGGGTCAAAAGTCAACCGTTGGCCCCTTTTCGCCAAAATTACCAAAACGCCCCTGATCTTCCGATCGTCATAACTTCTTTCACGGATGTCGGAATCGAACGTGCCACCTGTCTATGAACTCGTGACGTCCCGAACTACGTCACGATCATTGGTCAGAGTCCATTTGACCGTCCGAACGAAAAGTCAACGTTTTGTCCATTATAGGGGCAAAATCGTCATTTTTCACCGAATGTCCGATAATCCTCGTCTAATCTCCGATTAGCCTTGCTAACCCGTCATTAATCCTTAATTAACCCCTCTAATTCAGGATGGGTCGTTACAAACTCCCCCTTTAAAGAATTTCGTCCTCGAAATTTAAATGGACCCGAATTCCACGACCAACCCGTGGAAATTCCATCGTGTCCCCTCACACGACTACTCTCGTGTACATCACACGTCTGTCACTACGCCGTAGTCATCGGTACGCCCGGCTACCGGAGCTCCCAAGTTCCATCTCAACTCTCAATAGCTGCATGCCGATCGTTGGCTCTCGAGAGCCATCACGTCGACTTTTCAGCCTGATGGTTCTTCTCATCTTACAATCGGAACTGATGTCCTGGTCAGCACCCGATCCGACAACTATCCTCACTGCTCCCACGGAGCGATACCCAACTTCCGTCACTGCCACTGAGTCCACGAGTACGCTCGGCTCCACCGTGTTCCCGCTGCACACTCTAATCCTGACTCGCTCTTGAGTCCTCGTACCGTATCGTATCTCACATCACTCAGCGGTCTCCGCTGCCATCTAGACTCAACTCGAGTCCCAATCATCGTACTACTCAACCTATCGACAACCAATTGACGCCTCACCCATTTGGGTGTACACGTCGAATACTTGTCTCAGCAGAAAACACAAACAGGCACTAGGGTTCCACTAGCCCACACGACCCTGAGCTCTCGGCTCATCCACCATCCAAACCCTTTCTGTCAACTCTGCTCAAGCACACAGCATTCGATGTCTAGTCACTATACCAATGTATCAGAACACATCCGATCATAGTACTCATTGGTCTGATGTTGAATCGTGCGTCACGAGCTAGCCTCAATCCAACACAATCTCTATTCTCAATTCTGTCTCGAGGCATCGGCTATTCATCTTTTCCTGATTGGTACCTACGTATCGTCCTCATCTCAACTTATTCCCATATCTAATCTCTGTCTGGTCATCTCACCAACTATGCTAAGGAATCCCCACAAGTTCTCTTCTGCTCCTAGCTTAGCTTAATCAGCAAGGAAATTCGTTCCAATGACGACCTGACCTCGGTCTGAACACCTCAAGGTCGTCACAATCACTTCCGTCATCTTGGTCATCCTCACGTTACTCAATATGTCTCGTCTTAGGTACTCGCCTGTCACATCACTAGACGTGACACCACTAATCATCTGATCTCCAACATCACTGTCGTATCCTTCCTCAACAATCCACCTGAGAAAAGTTGAAGATGATGACATCAAAGTCATTCAAGTCCGATGTGGATGAGGATACATGCTGCACACATCAACGCCATGCAACATCAAACACTCCCTTCACCTCAACTCCAGCAAATTGTCCCACAACCTGGATGTTTGGCTCATAAATGACCTAAAGATCCAACCTTTCATCTAATTTATCACTGCAAAACGAAAAATCCAAGAAACCCAAGAACCAACAAACGTCTTCGTTCATCCAAGTCATCCTCCAGCAACCAACACGATCTGCTAAAGAGCAGAAAATGAAAAGTCTCCTTCACCAGTCTCTAAGTCGAGGGTAGTTGCAACCATGTTGGAAGCACACCTAACTTTTCCAACAGTTCTGTTCCTGAGCTAGAAGTCCTTCTTCTCGACTAAGAGCATACTCTGGTAATTATTGTAATGGTTAATCTTTTCCTTCAGGACTAAACACTTCCGGCTTCTCCCTTTGTCGTTCACATCTGTAACCTACGTCGCATTTCCCAATCCGTATGGGATCCATAGCCAGCACCTAACACTCGTACCGTCCATCCACAACGATCTCGGTACAGGTACCCTGAAGTTATGTACAACCCATACCTCGCTAACTGAGGTATTGGGTATACCTTGCACTGAGCCACCTGGGATCCTCTCCATCCCACTCAGTGTCCACTGAACTCGCAAGACTACCAGCTTGGTCACACCAACTCGCCTATCCGTTTATGACCGTATATGCGCATCCTAAAGGATGTCCATTCATCCTAAACTGATATGCCATCCAGCTGACGCTTCATAACAGGCTGTTTATGCACATCCAAAAGGATGTCAATCCAACTCTGATGTGTCACCAAAACCTCCGGTCACTAACCCCCACGATAGTTCCTACGTTGTCCAATCCTTCCGACCATTGGCAACTGTCGATAACTATTGTAGTAACCCATTCTATTTCTCACTATCAAATTCTCCTCGAACTGTGTGCCTGCCACTCAGTAGGTATGGTCGACCATAGCCAACCAATCATCGCCAATTGTCCAGACAGATCTATATTATCTGACGAATCCTTCTCGTCGCGTAATGGTAGAACCTTACCATGAGCACATCACGATTGGGCTATCCACAGCTCGTGGCTCGTCGTCTACTCTCGTTAACTCACCGCATCACCGCCGGTACTAATCGCTCAGCAACTAACATCCACCGATCGGTCCACCTCAGACCCCGATCGACAAGTACCGCTCTCCTGGTCACTCGTCCAACCAATCACCGACTAGAGTTATCACGACCCGGCTGCTCGCTGCAGCGGCTACTCCCTGCAGCATGTCCATCTCGAGCGATCCCTCGCCTCGACTCCGAAGGATCGTTGTACTCCGATACTGGTATCCAAACAACAAGTAACCACAACCTAAGGACCTCGTCCTCTCGAACCTCTACGACTCTCAACCGTCGGCATCCACAAGAACCTTGCCATACTCTGTGCCTAACACTGCACAACAGCTAGCCGTCGCAATCGTATCCTATCGCGTCCACTGATCCCCTGGATCTCATTCCAGTAACTATGCGGCTCTAAGCTGTCGGATTCGCACGAACAACGATCCCGCTTGAGATTCCGACCTCTCGGAAAACACGTCTCCTCTGCCAAACTGAACTCACACGATAGTACCACGTGTCAAACGTACACGAACTAGGATCGGTTCTACCGAATCCTCGTACTAATACCTTAAATATCAGGTTGATGATGGGCTGTTACGATTGGAGAGACATCACATCTTCGATCTGTGCGTACACTCGGCTCTGATACCAACTTGACAGGACCCACCCCAAATCCCTCGGGATTAGCGTGGGACGTGCCTGCTCCCGTCTGACGCGAAGTGTCAGACTAGGGATATTTCTGTCTTTTGCCCAACCGGGCTATCAGAGTACGCCAGGATCTGAAGGAGGAATGCGATGTCTCGTCTCTACTACAGCCACATCCGCGATCAACCTGAAAGGCATTCAAAACATAAAAGTTGTGAGTGGACAAAACAATTATTTTATTTAAAACATTTCGTAAAAGTCCTTTATGCCCTCCATTAAAAACATATGCATGCATTCAAAAACCATCTCTAGGGTTCATGCCCGGTTCCCATAAACCGTCAAATCATTTGGGCCTTAGCCCGAAATCAGTCAAACAACACACGAGACCTCCGCCCAAACCAACACATGGGAACTCGTCCCAAAATCATCTCATGTGGGTCTCAGCACAAAACCAATACGCGAGGGTCTCAGCCATCTCAGTGAACACCTGTCCACATATACATATATACATATATAACCCATCCTCGGCTCTTCCGGAGAAGATGCCAATCTCGGGGCACACGGCCCCTAGGGAACACATCCCCGATATAGTCACGATGTCATCATATCTATCTAGTGTGCACACTACTCGGGGTCTCACTCCGAGTCTTCTCCCAGGAATCTCCATCTGGGAGGCTCAATCTCTGGATCTAGTCCGAGCTCTCTCTCTCTGGATCTAGTCCACGTATCTCTCCGAAATCTGGTCCGGGTCCACAACATCATAAGTAACCTCCACTCCTGGAACGGGATCCCTATGGGGATACCCATTTTGGTCTGTGGATCGTGACTCTTCAGGTCGACGCTGGAGGAGACCAATCAATCATCTTGTAAGGAGGGTATATACATACCAGTATATCAAAACCCATAAAAGCGGGACTCACGCCCGATAACACCAAGCAAATGGGCCTCCAGCCCGAACCTAGAACTCAACAGGGCCTCTCGCCCAATTTCACCATAATTGGGCCTCGAGCCCGAACTCAAGTCAACTGGGCATCGAGCCCGATATCTCAGGGTCAGTCACGATCCCGATCGTAGCGATGTGTGCAACCATCAATCCAGGACCGCTCTCAATCCTAGTATGTCGCCGTGAACACATCACTGCTGCGACCATCTCGGGACCATGGTGCACACGTCGCCGATCGATCCTCTAAACTGTCAGCACTCCGAAGTCGAGCCTCCAGTGGCTGCTCAACAACGGGACGTGCATCATGACCTCTCCGGAAGGAACGTATCCCAATTCGGAGATGAGCATCACGTCGTCCGTCGCCGTGCACACAGCACCCGTCGCGACTACGACTCAGACATGTAGGTCGTCAATAGGGTCTCATGCTCGAGTCAAACCAAATCCAAATGGGTCTCATGCCTGATTTTACCTTTTCAAAACCATTTCATTAAAACCGAAAGCGTAAGCGCGTATAAGCACGTATAAAATCCGAAAACCTCGAAGTACGTGCCCACACATAAACACTCACCAAAATGCACTCAAGGCATCCCAAAACACATATTAAAACATATATAAAACATTTATGCATGCATCGATTTCAGAAATAAAGTCCACTCACAGACTGTCCGTGTTGCTACCTCGATATGCGCGCCATACGCCTTCCCGGGTCAACCGTCGCCTTCGGGGTACCCAAACCTGTCCAATTCACTTTAGAGGGTTACTAACTAGTTAATTAACCCCTCACTAAAGCCCCTTAATTTTTCGGGATTTTAAACTATTTTTAAACGCGCCTTGAAACCTTCGGACAGCCCGAACTATATCGATACGATGCCCGATCGACTCGAAACCAGTCCCAAAATGTTCGTTACATCGAATAGATGATTTGACATGTTGGAACCATCCTCAAATTCCTCCCCACACGCCCGCACGCGCCGCCTGAAGTGGCTGCGCGTGGGAGCCACGCGCCAGTGAACAGTGTCGTCCCCTACCTCGCGTCGACCAGTCTGAACCGGTCTGGTCCGGTTCGCCTGAACTTGGACCGGCGTGACCGGTTCAAGCTCATTCCGGCCCAGTTTTTCACCGATTCCACTCCTAATCTATCCTAAGCTTCATATAATCGTCCTAGGAACCTAATCTAATTAATTAAAGGCCCTAAAACAACCTAAACCCGACCGGTCCAAAAAGTCCCTCGCAGTTCGATTTTCCCG
Organism: Prinsepia uniflora; assembly: GCA_032719365.1. Classification (NCBI taxonomy): domain Eukaryota; kingdom Viridiplantae; phylum Streptophyta; class Magnoliopsida; order Rosales; family Rosaceae; genus Prinsepia; species Prinsepia uniflora. The sequence goes on along the minus strand of CM064868.1, from coordinate 56,033,458 downwards.
AAACCTCCCAGGGCTTCCCCGACGTCCAACCTTCATCCAAACCTTCCTAAAATAATCCTTGGAACCTATTTAATTCAACCCAAACGTCCAAATCGATCCATAACAAGCAAAATTGAAAATGGGTAAAAATGGGTAATACTAGAACCTACACGGGTTTTCCTCCTCCGCCGTGCACGGCGGTGCAGCATGGGAAAACCACCACGCCCAGCCGGTCCTCCTCCACTCTTTGGTCTCTCCTGAGTGTTCAAGGATCAAGGTTTTTGGGTTTGGATGAAAAATGGGATCGAGTTTGGTTTTGGATAGATGGGAGAAAATGATCGATGCACTGGGAGGGTTTGGTGCATGAAGGAAAATGAGGGTGAATGGATGAATGACACCTGTCATTCATCCATTGGCCCTGAGAAAAAGGTGGGGTCCACTAAAGTCCAAATAATAGTCCGTCTCGAAAAACGTGCAATAGTACGTTCGAATTTTGGTGAACCGTAAGTTCGTCGTCGGACGTCCGAATTCGACGTGCCACCTGTCTACGGATTCGTATCGTCATTATCTACGTAATGGTGCTCGGCCCTTGGTCATAGGACCTTCTGGGTCAAAAGTCAACAGTTGGCCCCTTTTCGCCAAAATTACCAAAACGCCCCTAATCTTCCGATCGTCATAACTTCTTCCACGGATGTCGGAATCGAACGTGCCACCTGTCTATGAACTCGTGACGTCCCGAAATACGTCACGGTCATTGGTCAGAATCCATTTGACCGTCCGAACGAAAAGTCAACATTTTGTCCATTCTAGGGGCAAAATCGTCATTTTTCACCGAACGTCCGATAATTCTCGTCTAATCTCCGATTAGCCTTGCTAATCCATCATTAATCCTTAATTAATCCCTCTAATTCGGGATGGGTCGTTACAATAGGGTTAACACCACTTATTTAAATATCCGAGCTTTATTTGATCACAAAAGTGTGATCCCCTTAGTTTACTCACTTTCAACCTACATTAAGCCTTTATTTCATCACCCTAAACATCTCTTCACATAACCTAGTATAAGACATCCTTTACCCTTGCTCCTTGGACTTGGTTGAAGAACCTAAAGATGACGTGAAACACAAGAAAGTGATTTGATGAAGGAAGACTTATATACATAAAAAGAAAAATGATAAAAAGAAAACACAAGTGTAAGGAATGACTTACTCAAACTATGTTGTTATTCATTGCATTACCTCTCAAAAGAAAAAAAAATGATAAAAAGAAAATACAATCAAGAACAAAGTTCTATGAGGTACAAAAATTGGGGTTTGAGCTAAGTCCCTTATGATTGTGATTTGAAACAATGAAGATTGAAGGCCTACATGAAGAATTTTGGCCCCTTTTGCCAATTACAAGTTCAAAAGATGTTGATAGTGAAGATGAAGGCCCAACAAGTTGATACTTGGCCTACGACTATGGAAAACACTTATGCTTTTGTAATGAAGTCTTTGGTTGAGTCCTGGAACAATATTTAACACCACTATCCTAAAAATTCCTTACCTCTACACCTAGCCCCATTACAACCTTCAAATAAAGACCTTATGATTCTTGAGATGAGTAAACTTTTATTAGTTGAGTCTATCACTTGAGTAAGCTTATGGTTTTAGTTCATTTGTGCAAGTATGTTCACTTTCTTATGGCTTATATTTGAAATTTTTATGAAGTTACTTACTTTCTATTATGTGAGCATCCTTCTCACATACCTTGAGTGCAAACACAAGCCATATACACATTGAGTGAAAATCATGAATGCATATCCCTATGAGTTGATTCATACTTGTTTTATTCATGTTGAGATATATTTCACAAACTTTACTATTTGTCTTACTTGTCAAGGCATTTTGTTATGATGTATTAAATTTTGAATTCTATATGCTATATAGCTTCTTAGTGTAAACTTTTGATGCCATACTTATGTTAATACAATTTGAGACAAATGGTTAATGGCTTAATAGTTTGTTTTTAAGAAAAAGAAAAAAAAGAAAGAAAAAAATGAGTTTTAAATCTTTAGTTTGTTTTGGTATTTGTTAGGGACTAGCAAAGTCTAAGTGTGGAGGTATTTGATAAGCCTTGAATTAAGCATCATTTTATACCCTTTATGCTTATCTTTTAATGTTTAAATACCAAAAAATAGGAGAAAATAACATATTTTGTGAAAAATGTGCAAAATTGGATTAAGTATGGAATTACAAGAATTTAGGAGAAAAAATCACTTCAATCAGAGTTATATTGAAGACGTTATTATTGAATGAAAGGAAGCCCCAAAAGCCACTCAAGCATTCAGTAGGGGCCTACCGAATCCAAAATGGCAGCCCAGAAATCTGTTTGGCAAGCGCCTACTGATTTCCAGGAGCGACTTTCGACGCACGTCTCCTAAACAGTAGTAGCCACCTTTGGTGCGCGTGTACTGAAGTCCTTCAGCTTTCATTGGTGCGCGTCCACCAAAGCAATGAGACCCTTTCCTTGAGTTGTTGACCAGCCCGTTGACTACCTAATTCTAGCCCAATTTTTGGTGGGCGTCCACCGAATAGAATCCTGTTCAAATTCCAACAAAATTTTCCTTCTTTCTAGTGGAATAATTGTCCAATTCAAGTTAGGATTTGTTTTCTTTTTCCCAAAGGAAACCTTTTTCTGTCTAAACTTCAAACTTCAAATTTTGAACACAGTCACAGCTCGTCCTTGAGCAATTGTCTTCAATCCTCCCTCAGTTAGACTCATCTAAGTCTTAGAAAGGATTTTCTAACCTCAATTCGAACACTTGAATCCAAATTGCAACACTGAAATTCAAGACTTCGTAGTGTTTCGGGTTTGGCTAATTTTTGGGTGTTTGGGGTTTGAGTTTCCTTCTCCCCTCTCTTATTCTCTTTCTTTAATTTTCTAAAACCTTCATTATCTCTTTGGGTTCGCTCCAATGGCTGGGTGTAATCGAATTCATTTGTGTTTTCCGTTTTTGGTTAATTGAACAAACACGACACACACAGTTTTAATTCAAACAAAATACACAACCCATCACACACGTACACTGACCACGTGGTGCTAGCAATCTCATTCTTAAAGTGACAGATTTCACAAATTTGTAAAACATACTGACTCATCAAAACTAGTGAAAAAGACCAGATTGCCCCTTGAGGTATAAATTATGAAAATACCGCTCACCATTTTAAACCCATAACAAATCCATCAGAGCTCCGATTCTAATGTACTCCCTGTCTACAAACTTAGGACTCCGAGACCTACGTAACAGTCTTTACAGAAGGTCCAAAAAGTACTCTAAACAAAAAGTTAACTTTTGACCACTTAAACCACGGGTAAAAACGTCAATTCCGTTTCAAATTCTTGAAATTACCTTTTTTGAATTTCTGCATTGTCACAATCTACCACCCTTAAGGAATTTCGTCCCCAAAATTCGAACGTATCAATCCAACAACCATGGAGATTCAGTCTATATCGATACCATGGGTTCCTACCTGAACCTTTATTTGTTATGCGAAACCATAATCGTTATTTCAAATTTTCGGCTATTCCTGAGTCCTGATGCAATACGGTGACTCATCTTAATTCTCAAACCAAAATCTTGACTCCTTCCAAGTCTAAACCCAATATCTTAACTCCTTTCGAGTCTAATCCAACATTCACAATCCATGCGACCATCAGCATGCCTGCTCACCTAGCAAAACACCGCTGGGTGTACCACATCCTATCAAGGATCTCCCATTACATATTAATAACGAATCATTTTCCCTCCATCTTATAAAACATGCATGTATAGGATAAAACATATGAACAACCAGCTCTCGAGCCAAATCACATGAAAACCATCTAGACACAAATATCGATAATAAAAAAACATTGGATTCCAGAATAAATCAAACATCAACATAAGTATGAGCCTTTAAACACACGAGTCTTTAAACTCTATATCATATCAAGCCTCCTCGGCTACGAGTCTTTAAACTCATTTACATAAATATTCATGCCTTAAATCGAGTCAAAACATTTTAAGCAGACTTATGCCTGAAACTTAGCTTTCACAAAGCAGTTTCCACAAAACCATTGAAAAACAGTGTTCAGAACTCATTTCATAAATCCGGAAATCATTAAGTAATTGATTAAATCATTCTTGACTCACATTCCAAGTCAAAATACCATTTTCAAACTCGAGTCTACGCCTAAAACATAGTTTTCACCATTATCGTAAATTGTGTCCCAAAATCAATTATTAAATCCATAAAATCACCAAATAATTATATCAAATCACCATTCAAATCATTGCAATTAGAATCATGCTATAAATCATGGAAAACATTTACTATGCATGCATAACAGTTTATAAAACAAACGTCCACTCACACACTGTCCACGCTACTCAATTCCAAGCCATACACTCCTCTGTAATTCCAAGAATCACCAATCCTGTCAAAAACCATTATCAAGGGTCACTAACATCCCAAGTCACCTCACAATAAATTTTCTCATTTTCCGGGATTTAATTACGTAATTAAAACGTAACATAACACTTCGAACATGTAAAACTATACCGAGATGGCTGACTAGACAAATTTTTTAACATGTGGTACTTTGACAGTCAGATGGATGGAAAACCTAACAAAGGTAGTTAAATGTGAGTGGTCATATAGGTTGGGTAGTTATTTGAAAATTTTGATAGTTTGGATATGAGTTTGTAGTGAGTCTTATAATATGGAGTTTTCTATTTAGTTTTTCCTTTTTTTAATGAAGCGTTCCTCTTGTTTTCCCTTTAGTTCGACCCAAATGCCAGAAAAACAATCCCATAATGGGCCTCAGATTGATTGGACCTTTGACACTATCTAAGTGTAAACCCTAAACCCAACCCGCATGTTAAACAACTTAAACAACCATGGCACCAAAATTAGTCCATATTATAACGATCGATCATAGTAGGATGTTAAGTCGGAAAATGTTCAAGATGCTAGTAATTTCCCTGGACGCCCAAGGATTATCCATACACAATAGACACTTGAAATTTCTTCTGGAGTTGAGTGTTCAGGGTAATCTTATTTGGATTACAGAGATGAATTCCAACTCGGGTGGAGGTGTAAACCAACTCATTATTGGGTTGGATATGGTAAATTGGTAAATATGCAATAAAGCTCAAACCTCCCATATTGCACTATAAATATAAATATGTGATTACTATTAAACAAATCCGAAATGATTTTTGTTGGATAAAATAGACAACATAAATAAATATGAAATCTATCTTATTCAGTTTAACCTTGTAAGTGCACAAATCGTGAATATAGTATAACAAATAAGTAAGGGTCGAATCACACAAAGACTTATCTTAACGTTTAATCCACATTATTGCTTAGATTAATTAATCAACTCGGACATTTATTAATATTAAAATAAAACACAAACACACGCACGCATGGGGGGTTTTAAAGATTATTAAAAATAACAAATAAAACAATTAATATAAAACAAATAATAAAAATAAATAGGTTAAGACACTATATCCACCACTAACCAATTATAGCTGCTAATTAGATTTCCTTAACCTAATTACTATGCATGTTTCTGAATTAAGCGCCTCTGCAGGGGTCTAACTAAGGCTCACCCCACACCTATTATCTTCTCTTCGGTTGCATGTTTAAGTGTGATGTGCCGCCCTTAAACGTCTATTATCGATGGTGCATGATATTACATGAAACATGAAGAAAATTTAATGACACTACACTGTCCCTAGAAAAGTGATGTGCAATCCTAGGGAGTCATGAGTTTAGATTACGAAAAAAGAGTCTTCCCCTTAAACGTGATGCTACAAATTTTAGGGTGATACACAAACATCGAGATGATCCGTCAAGTAATTACATTGAAAATTATACACAAATAAGGTGATCAAACATATAATCAGAAATTGAGTTCATGAAGCGCAGTAATCCAAAAAATTCAGTCATGTATAATAATCAAAATCAAGAGTCAGAAATATAATTAACAAACTAATATGGCTAGGGTTTGAAGAAACCGTAACCTAAAAAGAAACTACAAAATAAAATAAATTATAAAAATAAAAGACAAGTATTTTGCTCTTTTTATTTCTGATTGTAAACTAAAAATTTTGACCCTCCTACAAAAACCCTTGTACTTTTATTTATAAGAGAATAATTAATCCTCCTACAAAAAGAAGTTTTACAATTAAATTCTATAAGAAAAAAGTTTCCTAAACAATTAAGAAATCTAATTAAAAAAATTTCCTACAAGTAAGAGACTGAAAATAATAATATAAAAGGAAGTATGACTAAAATCCTTATATAATATGGAGAATAAATGTAAAAGTAACTTGAAATTATCTTAAAAATAACCAAAAACTCGGAATAAACCTTCAGGACCAATTTTGGTGGTCAACCACCAAACATCGGCGGTCAAAGGGCCCCGTCAACCCTTGGTCAACGCGCAAACAGCTGTTCTTGGCTTTCGATGATAGCCCACCGAAACGGAGTGTAGGGCATCAGGACGCGCACGCTGAGGAGGAAAAAGGTAGTTTGGTCGGCACTCACCGAATGGGGGACCAAGCTACCGTAATGCACGAAGGAACCCTGATGCTGATTTTGGTGGATGACCACCAAATTTCCAGTGTCATTTTCTTTCTTTCATAACTTATTCGTTTCAACTCCGATTTAGATGATTCTTTCGCTCAAATTCTCGCAATTTCAAGATCTATTTTGATCTACACATTTTTCACAAAATATATTATTTTCTTCAATTTAATAGAACGAAATATTAACAAAACACAAGTAAAAGGGTATTAAATCATGGATAAAACATGCATAAAATATGACCTAACAATTTTCTGCTGAACAACATACAAAAAGACCATGCTACCCAACACTATCTTTTCTCCTCCTATCACAAGTGAAGATGCAAAATCAAGTTCAATTTACATGAGGCAAACAAAATGCACTTCAAAGTTTGATTCAGACTGAGACTGAATGGTCTTCCAAGGCAGAGAAGTCTATGACTGCCATCTGAGTGTTTGAGTCAAGGGACTGAAGTGATCTCACAACTTCAGACATTGATGGTTGTTTCTCTGGCATCATTGAAGTGCAACGCAACGCGATTTCTAGAGCCCCTAGAATCTCTTGCTGGGAAAAATTTGTCATCTTAGGATCCACAACTTGGACATCTCCATTTGTAATGTTGACCTTTCGTCGCACCCACTTCATAATGTCGAAAGCTTCAGATGGCTCCGCTTTCTCAGCTGGCCGGCCACTCACTAGCTCCATTAACACGACACCAAAGCAATAAACGTCCATTTGTTCACTTTCCTTCTTACTGTACTTGTATTCTGCATTCAACAACAAAATGTCTTAACATAGTTTGAAAGATGCCAATTTATCGAATATGACTACCTTGGCAATGAATTTCAATTCAATCTATTGAAATATGGGGGTGTCACTCATCTAAATTTATGCAGACGATATTGCGTATGATTGCAATTACCTTGGTAGTGATTAAAGCATTAAGATTGAAAGATGTAGCGAAATGCTTATGTACCATAACAGGCAGTTCATATAAGACATCATGAGAGTTTCATGGTGTTCTTCAATAAAAACATTAGACTATATTATAAGATGTTAATCTAAAGAGAGGTTTCTTGGAGTAGGAACATAAAAGATGCAAAAATGGAAGCAACAGGTTGAACAAAAATACAAGCATAGGAATTAAGAATAAATTTCAAGACACAGACTTGTGGTACCTGGTGCATTGTAACAGGACAAAGCGGATTCTGAAGCCATAGTTGATTGAAAGGCAGCTTCTCCCACAATTCTGTCAAGAGCGAAATCCGTGAGCTTCGGTTCAAACTCTGCATCCAGAATGATGTTTTTCGATTTGACATTTCTATGAAGCAAATGAGGGACATAATCCTTGTGGAGGTATGCCAGTCCTTGAGCAACACCAATAGCAATTCTCAATCTAGCACTCCATTGCAAATCAAAATCTGGTCTGCAGATCAAGTCCCCTAAGCTCCCTTTCTGTAAGAACTCATATATAAGAATATCGAATCATCAGAGTGGCAGAACCCTAGAACTTTGACAATGTTCTTATGCCTGATCTTGGCTAAAGTCTTGATCTCGGTCTTCAAAGTTTTGGAAGATTGGACACCGAAATTTACAAGCTTTTTCACAGCAACAAGTTCAGCACTTGGTAAACTTACAATGTAAGCCCTACCAAATACTCCTGGGCTTCCTGCAGCACTTTTCTCATCCATTCCCATCATCAAATCATGCTCAGTGACTCTGAGAGGATAAAAGAATACTGAACGCTAAGCCCCAGTTTGAGATCTCTGCTTATGATGTCAATGATAAAAGATAAACGCAGCAGCGATAATGACAGCTCGCAACGCAAAAGAAACATAAATGAGTGCACATGTCAAGTTTGTAAGATCAAAAGAATGGTGTCTTGGATGGTCATCAGAGCAAGAGTTGAGTAATCCAGGCCCACAAAGGTTAGGATTTCCTTGAAGAAATGAAGCTGGGAGGCCTGAAATAAGAGTATAGGGGACTTCACCAGACAGCTGATTATAGGAAACATTGAAGAGGGCAAGCTTTAAGTTCTGAAGGGTGTGAGGCAGTGGACCGGTAAGCTTATTATCTGAAAGATCAAGGTAAGTTAGAACTGGTAATTCACCAAGAGATGATGGGATATTTCCAGTAAGACTATTGTCTGCTAAAGACAATGACACTAGCTTTCTGCATTTCATAACCTCATGAATTGGACCCGAAAGTGAATTGTGGGAGAGATTGACTATACTCATAACAGGAGAATCACAGAAGTTTGGACGAAGTTCACCATATAAACCATTAAGAGAAGCAGAGAATCTATATAAGCTTTTAACTAACCCAAGACCATGAGGAATTTTGCTAGTGAAGCGGTTGTTATCTATTTGCACTTGCTCCAATTGAGCAGCCACTGATACCGACTCAGGAATTTCTCCAGAAAATCCATTATTTTCAGCTCTCAAGAGCTTAATTTTGGGTAACGACCATAAACCCAAAGGGAAATCACCAGAAAATAGATTGTTCTGAACTTCAAACCTCTCAAGCTTCAAGCATTCACCAATGGAGTTGGGCAATGACCCATTTAAGGCATTTGTATGAAGGCTTAGATTTATAAGTCCTTTTCCATTACAAAGGCCATTTGGGAATGGCCCAGAAAGCCTATTCTCTGAAACATCAAAAGACACCAAGTTCTTGAGAGAGAACCCCAGTGTCTCAGGAACCCTACCAGTTAAGTTATTCTGGGAAAGGTCTAAAGCAGTCAAACTTCCCAAACCCACCAAGGAATCAGGAAGCTCACCATGAAATCCAGAGCTTTGCAACAACAACTTGTCAAGTTGCGCAAGTTTCCCAATATCAGTCATCAAGTATGAGTTTTGAGACAGATCAAGAACAGTTAACTCAGTCAAGTGTCCAAAGATAGAAGGCACAGTACCTGAGAGCAAGTTGCTTCCCAAGTTGAGAACTTTAAGGTTGTTGAGTGAGCCAATGCCTCCTGTGATGTTTCCCTCAACATGGTTTTTGCTCAAGTCAAGAACTTTCAAGGACCCAAATTGAGAAATCTGGTTTAAAATTGTACCCCAGATGAGATTGTTGATGAGATTCAAAGTCTCCAAGGAAGTGCATTGAGAGAGATGGAGAGGGATGGGCTGGTTGAAGATATTGTCAGCAAGGTTGAGCTCAGACAGATTTGGAAGATCACAAACTGCAGCCGAAATTTCACCAGAAAGGTTCAAGCTTTGGAGGTTGAGAGAGGTTACAGAGAAAGGAGGCGTCTTTGTGCAGGTGATTCCAACCCATCGGCAGAAATGTGTGGCAGAGGAATTAGACCAAGTTGAGAGAGTTTTTAGAGTCCTTAATGGAGGATTTGAAGGTGAGAAGAATGTCTTGTTCAGATGATGATGATAAAGATGAAGTGAGAATGAGAAATGTGGAGATTAGAGAGAGGAGGAAAGGATATTTTCAGGAAGAAGCCATTAGAGGATTTCAGTTGTGTTGCTTTCAATGTTGTTAACATAGGAGTGGGAGTGGGAGTGGGAGTGGCAGAGCGAGAGTGAGTGAGTGAAGAGAGAATCGAGGATTTTGGTGGATGTTTGGTTGGTTTCAACTTTCGAGGGCATAACTGTAGAAAAAAACTTTCAAGGGCATATCAGCAAAGAAGCAGAAAGTTCATGATAACTTGCGAGGATTGTCAAAATTTGTTTGTTGCAAAAGGTACAACGACCAACACTGGATTCATTTAAAAATTCCATAAACATTTTTTCTCCTTTGATCCAAATGAGAAAAAGAAAAGGAAAAAAAAAACAGAAAATAAGGTATTGTAAAATAAAAACACAGAAGTCCCTAAAAAGTTAAAATATTCTTTAAATGTTACGTAGAGTTGAAATTAGCAAGAAAATGAAACACAAAAATAAATGTATTTGAAATGAAGTCCATCCATCATGGTTTTGGGTACAATTTCAAAATGCCACCTTTGTTGTTTGTGTTTTCATCCTTTAAAATAATAGTATGATTAGATGGTAAAGAATCCTAAGAACCATATAATTAAATAGTAATATAATTACACATTGTGGACAGGATTTGACCTTCCAACAACCACACAGCAAACCTTGTTTTAAAGGAAAATCTACGCGACCCAAAAAAAAGGAGGAAAATCTACCTTCAATGTCACATGCATTTAAGTGACCTCCATGTAAATGGTCACATCTAGATATGGATATGAATTCATTAAAATCACTACTCGATTTACTTCGAATTATTATTTATTTAATGATTAAAATTTGACTCGATAAAAATCAAACCGTTCGAGAATCCAAACCGTTCTATTAGTAATAATTTGGATTTGAATTTTCATTTTAAAATCCGTTAAATCCAAATCGGAGCATTAAAAAATATATTAATTTTTAAATCTATTATTAATACATAATAAAAATAATAAAATTTAAAAAGATATCTAAATATACCCAAATAAATATGTATACTTAGATAAAAGTAGAAATGAAAAATTATTAAGTGATAATGTTTGTTTGCTAAATCTTAATATAGTGGTAATGTTTGCAATCAAATTCTCCACAAAATTAATATCAAAATTTTGAGTATTGATTATTCTTTTTTGTATCCTTACCTTTTTTTTAAAATATCCTTGTTTTTTTAATATTCTTGTTGTTTGTTTAATATACATAATGTTTTCTAATATACTTTCTGTTTTTTTTAATCCTTACTGTTTTTTTAATATAATTTTTGTTTTTTTATGTCTAAACTATTTCAAACCGTTTCGATCCAAATCGAACTGTTAGTAACGATTTGGATCGAAACGATTTTATTTCTATTTTAAAAAAATTCAAATCGTATCAAACCATTAAGATTTTAACGGTTTAGATTTGGATATTGCCAAAATCTGTATCGAACCGCACCGTGCCCACCGCTCCTTTAAAATCGCTAACCGGTCTGCTTCAAACCGTTATTTATCCAACAGTTTAAATTTGATCGAATAAAAGTTAAATGAGTTGAGATTCCAAACCGCTCTATTAGTAACAATTTGAATTTGGATTTTCATTTTAAAAATCCTTTAAATCCAAACCGGACCGTTAAGGAATATATTAATTTTTCTTAATTTTTAAATTTGTTGAAACCATGTCTGACTAGACTCACTAAATCGTATACTAAAACTAAAACACTGAACATGGCCTAAGCCCATGTCGCTAACATAGCCTCGACAATGGGCCCATGACGGGATGACACGTGGAAACATCGCCTCCCTCAATCCGCGTAACATGTGTTAGCACGAAAATTAAGGAGCGTTTGTGCCACATCGAAACTATGAGAATTGAACATCTCACTCAACCATATATAAGGGATACACATTTCCCAATAAAGAGAACTATTTTTTACTATTCACCATTACTCTACCAAACTTATCATTTACCGTTTTCTCTTACGAACAAAGTTACTAACTTGACCTTTCACACCGGTGCCCGTACTAACAGAAGACCCACGACTGTTCCCAGTTGACAGGTTACGAGGCCGGACACTCATCATTTGGTGATTGGACGACGAGTAATCGACGTTGAAATATTTATTGCTTCAATAAAAAAAATAAAAATAAAAGGTTTATTACTCACTTTGCTCCCCTAACCAAACATTAAGTATCACTTTACTTCTCAAAACGGATTTAGTTCTAATGTTTTGCCACAACTAAACATTTCGTAGGATCATTACTTCATCTGTTATGCCCTATTAGTAACAACGCCAATGTTGTCACGTGTCAATTCCTAATTGGTTGTTTAATTATTTATAAAAAAAATTATTAAAACTGAATATTGGAAAAAAAAAATTGAGGAAGAAGATGAACAGATCTGGGTTTTATCTTTTTTAACCCAAAAAAAAAGCCATAGAAATTGCTACGCGTCCCTTTCTCCTTCCTGGAAACCAGCCATTGAGCACATCTCGTTTCTCCGTCGCCACCGACATAGGCTTTCGTATCTATAGTTGCGACCTTATGAGCGAGATCATCCACTGTGACTTCGGTAAACATGGCGGCGTCGGATTGGTCTAGACTCTCTTTCGCTGGCAATTCCTTGCCATAGTCAGAGAAGGACCCGACCCTCTTTATTCATCCAACAAGGTTGTGATCTAGAACAACAACGAGTCCCAATTCATCGGCGAGCTCTCGTTCCGGTCTGAGGTCAAGGAGGTCAAGTGCCGCCGTGACCAAATCATTTTCGTCTTGGTACATAAAATTTACGTCTATAATTTTCCCAACTTAAAGCTCTTGTATCAAATTGATACCATCGAAAAATCCTACAGGACTCTGCGAAGTCTCGCATATATAGAGTCAAGATGTGAAGGCGTAAACGATGTCGTCCTAGTCTCGATTGCAGCTCCTCGACGGGACGGCACTTGGAAATTCAACAATACCTCTATCCCCACTCCGAACATCCTTGTCCTCGAACCGGATACTACAAACAGGTGCAAAACTCCGAAAGAGGTGTATAAATCCAAAGCATGAGGGAGGTAGGCCCGCTAGGCAGGTATTAAAATGCACGTTTTCTGTTTTGGTCTCTGCAAGTAATCGCAGATTGTATGCATAAGTTTGAGTGGAATTCGTACTTTTGTGTTGTGTACCAACTTGGAAACAAACGTTTGAGTGGAATTCGTACTTTTGTGTTTTGATCTCTATAAGTAATCCTAGAAACCCAAGAATTTTGAAGCTTTAAATTTCCTGAAACAGGTGCTGGAAAAATCAATGCGGAAATTGAATTCAATATATTGTGATTTTTCCTTCATTTTCTTCTCGTTCTAGAGAACTTGGGTGATGGAACCTACTTGGCCTCATCTTTATGTTGTGTGAATTTTTGGGGCTTTTCCTAAATTTTGAAGCTTCAATGGCATGAGAAAGAGAAGGAGAAGATTAGAGCGAGAAGAAAGATGAACAATGAAACCCAGTTCATCTTCTTCTTCAATTTTTTGTTTTTCCAATATTTAGTTTTAATAATTTTTTTATAAATAATTAAACAACTAACCAGGAATTGACACTTGACAACATTGATGACGTTACTAACATAGGGTAACTGATAAAGCAACAGTGCAACTAAATGTGCAGTTGTGGCAGAACATTGGAACTAAATCCGTTTCGGGAAGCAAAGTGATAATTAATGTCCGGTTAAGGGAGAAAAATGAGTAATAAGTCAAAATAAAAAGATACATAAATATACGCATAACTATATGTATACTTAGATGAAAGTATAAAAAAATATTACTAAGTGGTAATGTTTTTTTCTAAATACTAATATAGTGGTAATGTTTGCAATCCAATTCTCCACAAAATTAATATAAAAAATTTTGGATATTGATTATTATTTTTTGTATCCTTATTTTTTTTAAATATCCTTACTGTTTTTTTAATATCCTTGTTTTTTTTAATATACTTTCAATTTTTTTTAATATCTTTGCTTTTTAAAAAAAAATTATACTGTTTTTTTTATGTCTAAACAGTTTTATTTCTAATTTTAGAAAATCCAAACCTTATTGAACCGTTAAAATTGTAATAGTTTTGATTTGGATATTGTCAATATTCGTATGGAACCACACCGTACCCATCCCTCATTTTAAATCGCTAATCGTTACGCTTCAAACCGTTATTTATCCAACGTTTTAAATTTGACCAGATAAAATTCAAATAGTTTGAGAAACCGAGAATCCAAACCGCTTCGTTAGTAATAGTTTGGATTTGGATTTTCATTTTGAAAATCCTTTAAATCTAAACCGGACCGTTAAAGCAAATATTTTTTGTTAATTTTTAAATCCATTAATAATACAAAATAAAATTAATAAAAATAAAAATATACCTAAAAATACCCAGATAAATATATGTATATTTAGGTAAAAGTATAATAAAAGATTATTAAGTGATAAAGTTTGTTTGCTAAATATTAATATAGTGGTAATGACAGGACCCATCCCAATCCCCCCGGGATTAGTGCGGGATGACCCTGCTCCCGTCTGACACGAAGTGTCAGACAAGGGATATTTCCGACTTTTGCCCTCCCGGGCTATCAGAGTACGCCAGGATCCGGAGGAGGCATGTGATATCTCGGTCTCTGCTACAGTCCACATCGTATCCAACCTGAAGGGTATTAAAAACAGAAAGACTGTGAGTGGACAAAAATAAGGAGTTTATAAAAACATTTCCATAAAAGACCTTTATACCCTTCACTAAAAAGCATGCATGCATAGTAAAACCATTTATCCAAACACATAAGTTTAAACAACCATAATTAGGGTCTCAGCCCCAAATTTCGTAAATACAAGTTCTACGGGCTCCTGCCCAAAACCATTTACAGAAAACCATAACATAGTAAACATATGTGGGATCTCAGCCCAAAACCATTTACCATCATAAAACATAATTCCCAAACCAATTTAAATCATGTTTATCCCTTATATTCATATCCAGAACCTGTCACGGTAAAATAAAGCTACACGTGTACTAACCGGGGTCTCAAACCCAAGTCTCTTCAGGGTCCACCCAGGTCAATGTCCGTAGATCAATGACCCTCCCTGGAGGTAACGAACCATGCCCATCCTGAGAGTAAGGAACCCAACTGGGGGGGGGGGGGGGGGGACTCCACTCAGTCAGTGCTCCGTGACTACTCCGGGGTCCACCCAGGCCAACATCCCTCCCCGGAGGAGACAATCATATATAAAGGATGGAATATGAAAAACCTTTTGAAATCATTCTTGAAACCTTTCACGGATTCATGCCCGGCCCCCATAAGCCGTCATGAACCATAAAATCCTTTCATGGGTTCATGCCGGTTCCCATAAACCGTCATGACCCGTAAATCCATTTCAAGGGTTCATGCCGGTTCCCATAAACCGTCATGAACCATAAAAACCATTTATAATACATAACTGGGCACTAGGCCCGAATCCACATAGAAACTGGACCTCAAGTCCGAATCGTAAACCAATTGGCCCTCTGGCCCGATTCCGTAAATCAAATGGACCTCAAGTCCGAGAATTACCTTTTTAAATCCAAAATCATTTCATTAAATTATTTCCAAATCATAAGAATGAAAAATCGGAGTAAAACCGGAAAACCTCGATTTACGTGCAAGCACGTAAATCACCTCGAAATACGTGAAACCATATAATTCACAAATATCCAAATCAACATTATAAAATCATATGCATAATCCATTCGGAAATCCAAAACCATTTCATCTAGACCAATAAAGACATACAGCCCCGTATAGGCACCGTATAGGGCCGAAACCTCGAAATACGTGCCTATACGTAACCACACATCCAAATGCACTCATGGCATCACAAATAAGTATTTAAAACATATAATAAACATTTATGCATGCACCAATTTAGAAAACAAGGTCCACTCACAGACCGTCCGAAGTCGCGCCTCGATACGCGTGCCATACGGCTCCTCGAGCCTATCACCGTCACCGGGACTTCCAAACCTGTCCAAATTAATTTAGAGGGTTACTAACTACTTATATAACCCCTCACTAAAGCCCCGTAATTTTCCCATATTTTTAACTATTTTTAATCTCGAACCTAAACCTTCCGATGCCCCTAAACATATCGAGACGGTGTCCGATCGACTCGAAACCAGTCCCAAAATGTTCGTTACATCGAATAGATGATTTCACATGTAGGAACCCCCCAAAAACCCTAGCACGCGTCCAAACGCGCCCCTGGAAGTTGCCTGCGCGTGGGCCTCACGCGCCGCTACAGTACCATTGCCTTCCTCGCACAGCCGGTCCGGGCCGGTCGGTCCGGTCCAACCCCTGCAACTGGACCGGCGTAACCGGTCCAGGCCTCCTTCTCCCTCATTTTTCATCCGTTTCCTTCCATTCCAATTCCAAAATTCCTATTTATTCATTTCCTATCTAACCCAATCCTTAAAACCTAAGAAAACTACCCGAAACCCCTTGGTTCGAAATGGACCTCACGGTCCCGTTTTTCCGATCGGTCCCCCACGGCGTCTCAGCCGTTATACCTCACCAAAACCGTCATAACAACTCCCCAGAAACCTAATGGACTCATTAGAACCATTAAAAATGAACCATAACAATAAAAATGGAATTTGGATTGAAAACGGACTAACCGGGTACCCGCACGGGTTCGTCCCTTCCAGCCGCCGTTCACGGCGGCCCTGGCCATCCAGGCCGGCCACCTCAACTCCCTCAGCCTCCTGGTCTTCTGTCCTGGTCTTGGGTGTAATTTGGACGGGTTTGGGTTGCACGGGAATGAGAGAAAATGGTGAGATCGGGTGGGTGTTTGGATGAATGGAAAGCAAGAAGATGATCGATGCATGTATGGGAATTAAGGGCCAGTGGATGGGTGACAAGTGTCACTCATCCATTGGTTGCTGAAAAGTAACTGGGCCCACTAAAGACAAACGGTCCTCGTAAAACGTGTTGTCGGGAATAGTAACCTAGGACTTCCGTGAACCGTAACTTCGCCGTCGAACGTCCGAATTCGACGTGCCGCCTGTCTACGGATTCGTATCGTCCTTATCTACGTAACGGTCTTTGGCCCTCGGCCATTGGACCTCCCGGTCAAAAAGTCAACTATTTGCCTCTTTTAACCAAAATTACCAAAATGCCCCTAAACTTCCGAACGTCATAACTTCCTCCCCGAACGTCGGAATTGAACGTGCCACCTGTCTATGAACTCGTGACATCACGAACTACGTCACAGTCGTTGGTCATAGTCCATTTGACCGCCCGAATGAAAAGTCAACGTTTTGCCACAACTAGGGGCAAAACGGTCATTTTGCATCGTTCGTCCGATTTAGCCTAACTAATCACCGATTAACCTCACTAATCGTGATTAGTCACTAATCTAATCATGGAATTTGGGACGGGTCGTTACAACCTTCCCTCCTTAATTAATTTCGTCCTCGAAATTCCAACCGACCTAATTCTAACCGTTCTTCCCTCCTTAATTTATTTTCGTTCCCGAAACTTCAACTATATTAGTTCCACATCCACCTCGTGGAAAGTAAAATCTACCTCGCAATACGCGTACACTCGTACACCAACTAACCAAACCAAAACTCGTCTGCACCCAGACGTACCACTAACACTCACGTCACATCGGCTACACTTGACCACTTCGAATGACAGTAGCCATACGTTCCGAATTGACACCACTTGTCAAGTCTACCCTTTCGTTGACACAACAACTCGACGGTTCCTTACTAAATCTCCACTCAACGATCCATGCTGGCACATTTGACAAAATGCCACCACTTGACAGTCGTCAATCGAAAACTAACACTACACTCACTAGTGGTTACACTAACCACCAACTCACTCAACCTGAGTATGCGTATACCAACCAAGCCTTTGACTCGACCTATGTGTAACTAGACCCATTAGAAAATCATGCCCCAGTGCACAGTATCCAATGCCCAGTATCGTACCTCGAACAATGTACAAGGTACATACATCTACCCATCAATCAGCTTACCACAACAACAAGGACAACACGACCACCTAGGTCGTTGCCAAACACGTTTCTATAATGGAGTTCATCTATCCAATCCAGCATTAGACAATCGAAACTCCAACCCCTCATCTATTTCCAAATCCGAATCCGAATCCGCAATTTCGTAAGAAATCCCGAATCCAAACCCAGAAATCATATCCATAGCCATGTTCAAATCCGAATCCGAAATCATTATTCCGTAAGCTAGCATTTGGAATAACCATTCCGAACCCAAATCCATAAAAAGAAAATCCACAGTCAAGCTCTAGAATCAAATCCTGAATCGTCACCCAGAATCCGATTCCAAAACCCAAATCCAGAAATCCTCTTTCAAGTTCCAAAATCAAATCCTGAATCGTCATCCAGAAATCTGATTCCAAAACCCGAAATCTCGTTCTCGTCTACCGAGACGCACTATATCCGAACCTATCGGATACCTATTCGACCGATTACCACAATACAATCGATTGACTTCATAGGGAAGCCAATCCCAATATCGACACATCTCTATGACTGACCATATCCGCCCACGTCGGAAAACTACTCACCTGAGTAATATACCATACGGGATTCACTTCGAAAAGAAGTTCAGTCCCAACATTCTCAACTCAAACATCCAAGTAAGAGTGATAAACTTTCCATCCATCTAGATCATCAAGATCACGATCCAGATCCATCACTATGTCAACCGACCACAGACGTCAAGATCGAGAATCGTCACGCCGACCAAAGTCCTTAACTATTTCCCACATCTAAACAGATTAGTCAACGACGAGACACGTCGAGACTGTGGGTCCTCACTAATTACATCGTATCGATCCTTGTCATTCCACAGAGGAAAAACCAAGGATGATCCAACATGATGACACCAACATCCATCCTACGTGAATGCAACCAAAACTCATTGCACTCACAACGCCACGTAAACTAACATCGTCTGCCACTAAGCAGAAATGAGAAATCTAAGTCATGTAACTTCGATATGCTCAACTTCACCTGATGACCCAGAACAAATCCCGGGTCCACCAACCAATACACGATCAGTGTACTAGTGGCAACTAACAACATCTATATCATCAACGTCGTCTACCATCATCAATCATGGTAGAATCCGAGAAGTCACCCAAAATGACCTCGAAATCCCCATTGCCAATGCGGAAATCCCGCATTCCACTCGTCACCTCAATCACAACCTTTCTCAATTCCGAAGTTCTAACCAGATTGGAAACAACATACCCGGACATCAACCACGTGTCCCCTAACCAATTTAACTCTATCTGAGATCCACTCTGGGACCACAGATACGAACATATGCCAATCACGTCGGATGTGACTCAACGTCATCACAATCACTGGCACCAGCACCAGCGCTAGTACTAGCACCAACGCACTATCACCAGTATCAGTATCAGCATCGACACATAGAGTGCAATTCTGACAACCCAAACGAGAAAAGGAAACGTCCCCTGAACGTCCCCGATTTCCAACAACCATAACTACGACCACACTAGGTAGTAGCGCCTGCCACAAACTCGTGCAGACCTAACTACCAGGTATCACTATTGAGGCACCGCATCCAACGGGATCACTCGCCCGTACCAAGTACTCTGTATCCCCACTCCGGGATTCCATCGACAAGTACCAACCCTGGTAACCTATCCAACCGAACTCTAACCAGTCGTAACTCGACTCAACCAATGTCGTTCACCAGGTCGCCCGTGACCTTAGTTTCACCAACAATCCATCACAACTATGGTAGAACGACAACCAATTAGGTCTAACCGATAAGTACAACCCCGACTGCGAAGTGCAGTCCCAACACAAGCTGGCATGACTAGACCGACTACCGAATCTAAATTCGAATAGTCGTCCCAGTCAAACCACTCGTCAACTTACATCCCCGAACCATACACATAAGGTAGGGTTCCACAATCACACCTAGGGTCACTCTGAACCCAACTGCAAGCTACCAACTGCAGAACAATCCACAATCTGACCGACCCCGCGGCCTCGACATCGTAAAGACGTCAATCCAATCCTACCGTCAATCCAACTCGGATTCCTCGAATCCGGCTGCCCCCTGAAGTTTATCCGTCCAACTCAACAATACCCGACCATCAAATGGCCATAAAACCGAACAAGTCGTCGGAACCGATCCTACGACATCGTGAAAGATGACCCCGACTAACCATCTCACGATCAAAACGTTAACGTACCGTTACGTCATCTCTTCCGTAGGGTCCCACATTGTCAACCACGACAGAACTATGGCAACCCCGGCATCTAGTGCCGAACCGAGACCTATCATGATTCCATCCTACTAACTATCGTACTGGCACCCTAACTATCAGGTTGATAACGAACTGTAGCCACTTGAGATATCACATCCTCGACCTGCGTACGGAGTATCGCGCAACATACGCTCTGGAATTCAGAGTAACATGAGCAACCCTGCTCTGATACCACGTTGACAGGACCCATCCCAATCCCCCCGGGATTAGTGCGGGATGACCCTGCTCCCGTCTGACACGAAGTGTCAGACAAGGGATATTTCCGACCTTTGCCCTCCCGGGCTATCAGAGTACGCCAGGATCCAGAGGAGGCATATGATATCTCGGTCTCTGCTACAGTCCACATCGTATCTAACCTGAAGGGTATTAAAAACAGAAAGACTGTGAGTGGACAAAAATAAGGAGTTTATAAAAACATTTCCATAAAAGACCTTTATACCCTTCACTAAAAAGCATGCATGCATAGTAAAACCATTTATCCAAACACATAAGTTTAAACAACCATAATTAGGGTCTCAGCCCCAAATTTCGTAAATACAAGTTCTACGGGCTCCTGCCCAAAACCATTTACAGAAAACCATAACATAGTAAACATATGTGGGATCTCAGCCCAAAACCATTTACCATCATAAAACATAATTCCCAAACCAATTTAAATCATGTTTATCCCTTATATTCATATCCAGAACCTGTCACGGTAAAATAAAGCTACACGTGTACTAACCGGGGTCTCAAACCCAAGTCTCTTCAGGGTCCACCCAGGTCAATGTCCGTAGATCAATGACCCTCCCTAGATATAACGAACCATGCCCATCCTGAGAGTAAGGAACCCAACTGGGGGGGGGGGGGGGGGGGGGGGGGACTCCACTCAGTCAGTGCTCCGTGACTACTCCGGGGTCCACCCAGGCCAACAACCCTCCCCGGAGGAGACAATCATATATAAAGGATGGAATATGAAAAACCTTTTGAAATCATTCTTGAAACCTTTCACGGATTCATGCCCGGCCCCCATAAGCCGTCATGAAACATAAAATCCTTTCATGGGTTCATGCCGGTTCCCATAAACCGTCATGACCCGTAAATCCATTTCAAGGGTTCATGCCGGTTCCCATAAACCGTCATGAACCATAAAAACCATTTATAATACATAACTGGGCGCTAGGCCCGAATCCACATAGAAACTGGACCTCAAGTCCGAATCGTAAACCAATTGGGCCTCTGGCCCGATTCCGTAAATCAAATGGACCTCAAGTCCGAGAATTATCTTTTTAAATCCAAAATCATTTCATTAAATTATTTCCAAATCATAAGAATGAAAAATCGGAGTAAAACCGGAAAACCTCGATTTACGTGCAAGCACGTAAATCACCTCGAAATACGTGAAACCATATAATTCACACATATCCAAATCAACATTATAAAATCATATGCATAATCCATTTGGAAATCCAAAACCATTTCATCTAGACCAATAAAGACATACAGTCCCGTATAGGCACCGTATAGGGCCGAAACCTCGAAATACGTGTCTATCCGTAACCACACATCCAAATGCACTCATGGCATCACAAATAAATATTTAAAACATATAATAAACATTTATGCATGCACCAATTTAGAAAACAAGGTCCACTCACAGACCGTCCGAAGCCGCGCCTCGATACGCGTGTCATACGGCTCCCCGAGCCGATCACCGTCACCGGGACTTCCAAACCTTTCCAAATTAATTTAGAGGGTTACTAACTAATTATATAACCCCTCACTAAAGCCCCGTAATTTTCCCATATTTTTAACTATTTTTAATCTCGAACCTAAACCTTTCGATGCCCCGAAACATATCGAGACGGTGTCCGATCGACTCGAAACCAGTCCCAAAATGTTCGTTACATCGAATAGATGATTTCACATGTAGGAACCATCCCCAAAAACCCTAGCACGCGTCCAAACGCGCCCCTGGAAGTTGCCTGCGTGTGGGCCTCACGCGCCGCTACAGTACCATTGTCTTCCTCGCACAGCCGGTCCGGGCCGGTCGGTCCGGTCCAACCCCTGCAACTGGACCGGCGTAACCGGTCCAGGCCTCCTTCTCCCTCATTTTTCATCCGTTTCCTTCCATTCCAATTCCAAAATTCCTATTTATTCATTTCCTATCTAACCCAATCCTTAAAACCTAAGAAAACTACCCGAAACCCCTTGGTTCGAAATGGACCTCACGGTCCCGTTTTTCCGATCGGTCCCCCACGGCGTCTCAGCCGTTAAACCTCACCAAAACCGTCATAACAACTCCCCAGAAACCTAATGGACTCATTAGAACCATTAAAAATGAACCATAACAATAAAAATGGAATTTGGATTGAAAACGGACTAACCGGGTACCCGCACGGGTTCGTCCCTTCCAGCCGCCGTTCACGGCGGCCCTGGCCATCCAGGCCAGCCACCTCAACTCCCTCAGCCTCCTGGTCTTCTGTCCTGGTCTTGGGTGCAATTTGGACTGGTTTGGGTTGCACGGGAATGAGAGAAAATGGTGAGATCGGGTAGGTGTTTGGATGAATGGAAAGCAAGAAGATGATCGATGCATGTATGGGAATTAAGGGCCAGTGGATGGGTGACAAGTGTCACTCATCCATTGGTTGCTGAAAAGTAACTGGGCCCACTAAAGACAAACGGTCCTCGTAAAACGTGTCATTGGGAATAGTAACCTAGGACTTCCGTGAACCGTAACTTCGCCGTCGAACGTCCGAATTCGACGTGCCGCCTGTCTACGGATTCGTATCGTCCTTATCTACGTAACGGTCTTTGGCCCTCGGCCATTGGACCTCCCGGTCAAAAAGTCAACTATTTGCCCCTTTTAACCAAAATTACCAAAATGCCCCTAAACTTCCGAACGTCATAACTTCCTCCCCGAACGTCGGAATTGAACGTGCCACATGTCTATGAACTCGTGACGTCACGAACTACGTCACAGTCATTGGTCATAGTCCATTTGACCGCCCGAATGAAAAGTCAACGTTTTGCCACGACTAGGGGCAAAACGGTCATTTTGCATCGTTCGTCCGATTTAGCCTAACTAATCACCGATTAACCTCACTAATCGTGATTAGCTACTAAACTAATCATGGAATTTGGGACGGGTCGTTACAGGTAATGTTTGCAATCCAATTCTCCACAAAATTAATATACAAAATTTTGGGTATTAATTATTCTTTTTTGTATCCTTGTTTTTTTTAAATAACATTGTTGTTACTTTAATATCCTTGTTTTTTTTAATATACTTGCTGTTTTTTTAATATTCTTACTGTTTTTTTAATATCCTTGTTGTTTTTTTTAATATTTATGCTGCTTTTTTTTATGTCTAAACGGTTTCAAACCGTATCGATCCAAACCAAATTGTTAGTAAAGATTTGGATCAAACGGATTTTAATTCTAATTTTAGAAAATCCAAATTGTATCGAACTGTTAAGATTTTAATGATTTGGATTTGGATATTATTAATATCTGTATCGAACCGCACCGTATCCACCCTAGTAACACCTTCTTAACTGTTAATACGCTACATGTTTTATATACCGATGTTAAAAAAATGATATATAAATTAAAAAATTGCAATTATTCCGTTATTATAACTTTAATAACCATTTATATACTTTAAAATTAGTATCCACCGTCCTTAAATTTCATTTAATATTTCTATTGATCCATTCGTCTGTTTTTCAAATGAATTTCGTTAAGAAGAAGTCATGGGAAATGCAACTAAATTGACAAGTTTTCCATTTTTAATGGATTTTTTTTATATAAATAAAAAGAGAGACTAATGAAAACATTAATGTAAAGTTCAGAGACGAAAGACAATAATATTTTAGAATAAGAATGGTTGCTAAAATTATAGTAAAGTTTGAGAATAATTTCAACCATTTAAGCTATATATCATTAAAATATAATACTAATGGTAGCATTATTATCTATTAGTTTTTTTTTTTTTTCATTTGTAGGTAGTTTGGAATTCATAGATATACCATATATCTACGTTGAATTCTATATTTTTTTTTTTTACAATTATCTTGTATTTAATTGTGTGGCACTTTTTTTTTTTTTTGAATTCTTTGATAAGATTTGAACCAGGCAACTTTCAAGCACAACTATTTGTTATGAGATGTTTTTTTTATTAATGAAATATCTTTTTTCTTATCAAAAATATTTTTTACATTTATATTGGTGAAATATGTATATATATAAATATCAAAATCATATTTTTTTTAGATTTTGAATTCTTGTTACATAATAAATAACAATATTGTTAAAACTATACAATTAGAAGATATTAAATGATTTTAAGGTATTCTGCAATTCAAAAAAAATTCAATTATAGGTTCGATAAGAAATTTAGGCCTCGTTTGGTATGTCGTACTGTACTGACTATTTCAATCGGATAGACTAATCTGTCCCCCGGATAGACTGATTATTTAGTCGGGCGTTTGGTACTTTTCTGGATTAGAATGCGGACTATATTATACTGACCAGATTCTATTATAGTAATTGACGAAATCCTTAGCTCTTAAATATTAATTATGTATGTCATTATTTTTATTATTATTTATTTTAATTATTATTATTATTACTATTTATTACATTTTTATTAATTAATTATTTTTAATTTTATCATTATTATTTATTAAAATATCATTAATTATTAATTATTAATTTATTATTATTAGTATTTATTACTTTATTACTTTTTATTATTAATATTTACTAAATTAATATTTTATTTTTATTATATTACTATTTTATTATTATTATTATTATTATTATATTTTACAAGATTACTAGTTATCCGACTATTTAATATGGACAATTTCGAGGGTATTATTTTAGCGTGTCTGTACCGTATAAAAATATTCAACCGTATTAACTTATACGGTGATTAATTAATATGACTGGTACCAAACACAAGTTTTGGATTATTTAGCATATCCGGAGTGTAATACGGCCAAACACACCCTTAATGTATGCCATTTGAATTTTGATGAATTGTGTTCAGTTGACGTCGGAGTAGGCCTCGTCATTGGGCCGGGTCGGGCAAGCCCGGCCCAAAATTTTTGGGCTTGGGTCGGGCCGGGCCGGGCCTATTTCATAATTTAAAAAATACCGGGCCGGGTCGGGCGGGCTTGATCATAAATATGAAAGCCCATGCCCTTTGTCGGGCCGCGTTTGGGCCGGGCTTTTATCGGGCTTTACGGGTCAGGCCTACTAAGCCCACTTGGGCCAGGCCTACTAAGTCCATTTGTACCTACCTAATTGTAAAAAAAAAAAAAAAGTGAGTTGAGCTTAAATATTATTATCGAATATTGAAATAAGTTAAGGAGGGGTATCATTGGATTTGGAGAATTGACTTAAATTTTCGACCATAAAGCCGAGATAGGATGAGGAGGTCGCTAAGAGAGTCAGAGACCTAGTGAGTTTTTTTGAATTTAGGGTTAGGGTTTGGTTTGGGCATTGAGTTTTTAAATGACACTAGGTTGAGATTTGGTTGTAGTTTTGGATTTTGGCTATGATAGTAGTAACAAGATTGAATTGGGTAACAATTCTTAATTTATAATTATTTTATATTTTCGAGTTTATGAGTCGGGTTTACCTGGGCAGGTCAGGCTGGGCTTACCGGGTTTTATCGGGTTCGGGCCTATCGAGCCTAGCTGGCTTGAATACCTAAGCCCAAGTTCAGCCCGTCAACATGCGGGCCGGGCCGGCCTTGGATCCATATCGGGTCGGGTTGGACTTTTTGTAATCGGGTCTATCGGGTACCCATAAGCCCGTAGGCTTCTGGGCCAAATGATGAGGAACTAAAATAGACATATGAGCTACAGTGTAAAGGCCGTGTTTGATGCATACTTGAATTAAGTGTAAAGGGAGTGTAAAGGGAGTGTAAATTGTAAAGGGTAACCATAAAAGTGTGTACATAAGACATTTGTGTGTTTGGTCCTCGTGAGTCGTGAAGGAAGACGGATGGGGGAATACGCGAATGACGACAACTAGGGGACTGAGAAGATGACACCATGCGTCCACCTCATCACCCTGTGAAGATCATAGATGCCGCACGGCAAACGACATTATAAAACTGCACAAAAAATTGAAGGAATCTTACAATATTAAAAAAACTTTATGATATTATAGTTATCATTCGGTTGGATATGGAATAAAGCTGTTAATTAGTTTGAAAAAATAAAAAATTAACTAATTAATCAAATCATACCAAATTGTTTCGAAAAAAAAAATCGAATTGAAATAAAAATGTAACAAAATAAGCAAAACATAACTAAATCGAAATTGAACTAATTTGATTTTGATTTTTGGTCTACCGAAATAAAAAAATCGAACCGAAGTGACTAACTAAAAAACAGAGGATCGAATAGAAACGAACCGGACCAATTAGACTAATTTACCTTATTTGATCTAAACGACGCTGTTTGGCCACTAAAACAATTCTAGACTACATCTTCGACCGCACGAGTCTTCTTACTTCGCCTCTCTACCAGACTCACAAGCTTTTCCTTCCAAAACCAGCAAATACCCAGACCCAGACTTTCATGTTCACGACTCATCTTCCTCATCATCTTCATCTTCCTTCTTATCATCTTCATCTCTCATATCATCATCTCTCTCATGACTCAACACCTCCCAGACCACATCAAACCCTTAGGAGACACAGTCACATCAAACCCTCGTGAGACAAGGCCGCATCAAATCCTCACGAGACACGGCCGCATCGAACCCTCATGAGACACGGCGCACCACCACACGGCTCTAGACCTGCATGGCTGCATCTGCAACCAAACCGTTAGGTCTTGGTGTTGGGTTCATGATGTGGAATTCATAGTTCATGTCTTTTGCTTGAAATTTACCATATTTTCTTACTTGTTTGAACTCAGATCAAAACTAAACCCTAAGAAGATGGTCACCTCTGGCAATGTCGCAACTGTTGCTACTCCGTCTTCTGCCTCATTAAAGTTACCTGAGGAGGTATATTTCTTATTTTCTTACCTTTGGGGAGTTTTGGGAGTCTAATTGGTCGTAGGGTTGATCAGATGAGGCTTCAGTCATGGGTAGACATTTGAGGAAATTGGGGACAGAGCTTCTTCTGTATGATTTTTGACATTGTATTTACCTACTTTGTTAGATGCTGATAATTGTATATTGCTCTATTCTAGTAATAGGATGTAAAGGGTAGCCTTGAGGAACTTAGCTAGTTTGGTGATTGTCTTGAGTGTTGGCTCTTGAGGGATTGTATTGGATTTTGATTACAGTGTAATATTTGGGTGAATGAAATGGTTTGTGTTGTGAATTGCACATATAGATTTATGGAGTGACTTAAAGTGATGGAATTGTTGCACTTTTTTTTTTTTTTTTGCATTGTGTGTTTTGGTTGCCTCAAAACCAACTCCTATATCAAATGAAATTGGTGCTTGTGTTGGGCAGTTAATATGGAATTGGTATGACTAGCATAATTGGGTGCTTAATGCATCACAAGAACATGATTTTAATCTCACTACTTTCTTTCTGTTTTTTTATTTTTTTATTTTTTATTTCATGATCATGATTATGTCTATGCATGCATTTCTTATTGAAAATTTCTCTTGTATGAATAATGATGGAAGATGCTTCACTTTTCCTTGTGATAAATTTTGATTGAAATTTTGTTGATGCTTCACCATTTTCATGTTCCATGGAGTTTATGCAGATAACTTTTGATTGAAATTTTCCAAAAAAAAAGGAAAAGGACATACTTTCCTGAGACTAGTTCATTTTCGGCTTGACACCAGGTGATATTATGAATAGAAAAAATTGAAGAACTAGACATCAGGTGCAGAATTTTTGGAAATCAAGGTGCTACTAATACACAATTTTCCATAGAGTTTCATACACTACATAAAAAAAAAGGATAAACAAAGAAAAGAATACAAATAGTACAATCATTCTTTCCTAAGCCCTGCCGTATGTTTTTTTGCTCATTATTTCCCAATCCTCATCCCTTCATTCAAATCAACATTCATTTATGTCACTGTTATTCTTTTGACTTGCTGAGACTACACTTGCGGCTATTTGAAGCCTCCAATGATGGGGTCTTCTTCTAGTTCTTAAGCTGATGCAACATCTGAGACATCTTGCATGATCTAGTGTATTTCATGTGGTTCTTAACAAGTTGTCTAGCTACAATAGCAGCCAAGAGAGAGAGTGCTCCAACCAGAATAGAACCAGCCACAAAAGTGGCCAAGAATCTTGCATTTGATCCTAGTGCTTCCTTTTTAGCACCCTTCCTCTGCCACCCTCATTTGCCTTGGAGTTTATGTTGTGTTGTAATCCCCAAACAAGAGTTTTCTTCTGTGCATTATTTTAAATTTAAGATCAATTTTAGTAATATACAGGGTACTAGGTCATGGAACCTACCTGGTAGCTAGTTAGTGGCAATGTTGTTGGTTTCGTTGCTATTTGGCTTGGTTGGTTCCTCAGATTTATGGGTGTGTGTTTGTCTCTTTGTTGTCTTTGTCTTAGCGCTTGGTTGGCTCTTCAGATTTCTAGGTGTGTGTTTGTATCTTGACCTCTTAAGGGATGTATCTTGACCTCTTCCAGTTCCCATGAAACCTAGTTTTTTTTTTCTACGTAGGTTTAGTTGCAGCAAGGAGAAGAAGCTTGGCGGTTCAAGCTTGGTGGTTCTACATGTGTGATTTTAAAAAAATAAAAACTTACCCAAAACGATGTCATTTTGGGTAAGTTGATTTAAAACAAATTCACGCACTCAATGTCCCTCCCACTGGCCACTACTCTCTTCCTTGCAGCTCGCCTTTATCACTTACCAAGGTAATAGCAAGTTGCAATAGATCTACATCTACTTTACCAATTTCTCAAAGACAAACCAAAGTCCTCTTATTTCCTCAAGAGAAAATAGGTTGGAGCATTCAGGGCTCCAATTAACTTCCAATTCCAAATTTAGTTGCCCAATTATTTAGTAATTTCATCATCACTTAACAAGTCAAATAGCTAAAAAAGTACCTAAATTCCATATATTATCTTGACAATTCCAATTTCCAAGTAAGTTTCAATTCAAATTCTTTTCAAATTCATACTTTGCATTATTTTTTTTTAGAATAATTTGTATAGGATTTTGTTTAGAATGTACTAATGAATTTATTTTTATATGCAAGGATATTAATTTTTCTTTGAATAATTTATATGAGTTTTGTTAATGAAAAATCAATTTGATTTTTGTTTCAGTTGATATGAATTATATTTAGGTTATTTTATATTTAGGTTATTTGATAATTGATATGGTGGATATATTTATGATTAGTATATTTTGTTGATTGATATGAGTTCTGTCACTACCCGACTCCCTTACCACAATACTGTCCGCTTAGGGCCCACACCCTCATGACTTTGTTTATGGGAACTCATGCGCAACTTCCTAGTGGGATACCGGTTCTGGGATTGCTCCAACCCAACCTAGCTTAACTTCGGAGTTCGAAAGGAATCTAAAGCAATGAGCTCCCAAAAAGGCCTCATGCTAAGAAGAGTAGTGTCCACACATATAAGATACTTCATCTTTCCTTCACCGAGCGATGTGGGATTGCTCACCATTCTTGCTTCCCAAGCACACAGGTCTTACTCATTGTTCTTGTTTCCCAAGCTGACGGGTCTTCCTCATCGTTCTTACTTCCCAAGCTGACGAGTCTTACTCACCGTTCTTGCTTCCTAACTTCACAGGTCTTACTCACCGTTCCTGCTTTTTAAGCTCACGGGTCTTGCTCACCGATTTTACTTTCCAAGTTCGTGGGTCATACAAGTTCAACTTTGGTTAGTATATGTAACACTCCGGAAATTCGGAAAATGTAATTTTGTAAAATAATGAATAAATGACGTTTTTACCCTTATGAATAGTATGGTCAATTTGTTGACTTTTTGATTGGTGAATCAAACGGATGTTGACCGATGACCGTGACGTAGTTCGGGACGTCACGAGTCCATAGACAGGTGGCACGCCCAATTCCGACGATTAGGGAAAAAGTTATGACGTTCGGAAGTTCGAGGGTATTTTCGTAATTTGGACGAAAAGAGGGAAAATGTTGACTTTTAGTTTGACAACTAATTTTCACACGCTTCGAGGACCGTTAGGTAGGTCTCGATGCCCTGAGTACAACGACAGGCGGCACGTCAAAAATGGAGTTCGGTTACGAACGTTACGGGTCACGGAAGGCTAAGGGCCAAATGGTAATTTGTCCAACCAGGGGCAAAATGATCTTTTAGCCTTGATCAGACAATGACACCTGTCCTTTGTCTTATTCTTGCCCCAGAGAACATGGAAACCGGTTTTGAGGATTAGCTTTTGACAATTATCCCTTAATTAAGGGTAAGTGTAATGATTTTGTCTAATTGTCCAAATTAAACCGTGTTAGCCCACTGTCTCTCGTCATTGTGCGATTAAGAGTTTAAGGAATTGAACTGAGAGAGAGGAACTCGAGGGATTGAGAGAACTGGGAGAATTTTGGTTCGAAAATTCTGAAAATTTGGGGGAACTTCGAATTCGCATTTGTGGGCTAGGAGAAGGGAAATTGATGATTACATTGAGTTTCTAGGATCAAAACGAAGCTCCCTGCAACAAAAACGAAGAGGAATCATGTCGAATTGAGGAAGAACAGAAGCTTCCATGGCTGCCGAAAATCGAGCTTGAGTTCTACCAGTTGGAGGTAAGGAATTCTCGAATTGATCTTGCAAAAATGTTCCTTACACCCTCACGATGCTAACCGTGTGAATTAATTGGAAAATCAGGGACGAAATCGTGAAACCCGAATAGGAGACCCGTCGAAGTTCAATCGTGAGTCGTGAAGTTCTAGACCTTGATTGAGGTAATTGAACTTACAGAACTTAAATGGAGTTTGATTAGATGGGATCAATTGAAAGAATGGATCAATTTGAGGTCGAATTGACAGAGATTGAGTCGGGTTCTATCGCGGGTATTTCAACCCGTTTATCAGACATTCGGGTGAGAACGAAGCACTGTAGTAGTACTGTGCTACGCGCGTGGCTTTCACGTGTAGCCGCTTGCGGCGGCGCGTGACGGTGCGTGGAGGGGATTCCGGCGAAGTGATCAACATGAAACTTGATGTTCTCGATGATACGAACCTATCCGTGTTGGTTTCGGGTCAATCGGATATGGTTTCAGAGTAGTTCCGAGTACCCGACACGTTTAATTTATATTAAAATAATATTATAAAATTCCGACAATTAAGGGATTCTTATTTGAGGATCATATGATAGTCTAGTAACCTTAAATCACTTTGTTTGACAGGCTGGAATATTCCCGGGACGTCGGAAGAAAACGAACAGCTCGAGGCTGAGCAATCCGGACGGTGTGTGTGAGTGGACTTTTGTTTTCTAACCGTGATGCATGCATATATGATTTTAAATGCTTTATTATATGATTTGAGATGATTTGTTATGATTGATGTTTCAATCCGGTGATTTCTCGGTTTTATGATTATTATATTATATTTTGGCACGATTTTCGAGAAATGATGAAATTAATGTTTTGGGCTAGGCCCGGATTGAAAATGATGTTTTGACTCGGATTATGAGTCAGGAAATTGAAAATGATATTTGGACTCTGATTATGAGTCAGTGATTGATTTTATGGATTTACGTGAATGGTGGCAACTCGGGTTTACGATTGCACAGATTTACGTAAAAATGATATTTTGGGCTTGAGACCCAATGGAATTGTGTTTCTGATTGGATTTGTATTTCCATGTGATTACATGATGATATTGATGATTTCGGATTTATAAAGTAAATCGGGACTTTGGTTATTTTGGGGCTGAGACCCTGTGTTGATATATGATTTGGTTTTCAATGCAACCGTTTTTCACTGGTTTTTGTGATGATGATATGTTGCGGATATTTAAGGCTTTCGGGAGAAAATATGTTTTTCCCCGGAGTGCACCCTGGAGATAACGCTCGCCTTTGGGATGGAAGTGTTTACCCCGAAGAGGTCACGTAGCACGGTCTTTGTCGAGCAGCCGAGAGAGGCTTGACTTAGATCAGATGTGCTGGATATACATAGATCGGTAAATGATGTGTTCATTAGATCTGGATTGCCGGCTGGTGTTGTGTTCACAGCGGCGGATGCTCGGATTTTGAGCGGTCCTTGAGCCAATTGATTTGCACGCGTTGTAGGGATAAACATGACTCTAAGCAACAGGATATGGAAATAAGTCCCGTGGTTTTGTGGAAATTGTTTTGATTGGTCCATTGAACAGATTTGATTGATTTCTTACTATTACTTGTGTTTTATGATATGCATGCATGTTTGTGAAAACTGGAGGGTAAGAAATGTGTTTTGGTAAATGTACTTATCAAACTTTATTTTTGTCAACTCACACCTTTACTGTTATATGCACCCTCCAGGCCAGTGCACAGGTACGAGGGCTAGAAACGAGGCAAGCGAGGGAAAAGAATAAGTAGACCGTTGCGCACTCAGACACTCTACAGAGTAGGAATTTGATCCATATCTATAATAGTACCTATGCTCTGTATTGTCTTTGACTAGTCAAACTTGTGACGTCATTGGTCTGTAAAACTTAACTATCCCTTGTCTGACAATGTTTTTGGGATTTGTTGTGTGGTGTATGTATATAAGTTTGGTTACTTTTGGTAATTTTTAGTTATTGTCAGACGGGAGCAGGATTCATCACGACTATCGAGGGATAATCGGGATGGGTCTTGTCAGTATATCTATGACTATGGGGAGTTTTTTATTTGTTTGTATGACTATGAGTTTTTTTAATAAAAAATTATTCCGAATAGAATTAGGATATTGTGTGTTAATTTTATAGATATATAGCGATATTTTAAGAGGAAATGTTTAGATCCTACCTTAAACAATTCCGGTAGTTCAAATTCAAAACAAAGTGAATTGGGGGTAGTATTTTTAATTAACTAACTAATTTAGGTAAATGTGTAACACTAATTCACCAAATTATCGACTTTCTCTCTCTCTCAAACAAAAACTCCAACCTCTCTTGAAAACAAAACAAAAATCTACCCAGCCCTAGTAGATTTGGAGTGGAGATTTCTCCCATCTCCATCTTCATCTCCTAATTTAACGATCTGTCCCAAAATTTCATGATTATCGAGATTAATCAAAGATTAAATTGAGATAAATCGGATGATTGACGCAAAATGACGATTTTTCCCGTAGACGAGTGAAAATGTTGACTTTTGACCCAGGATGTCAAATGCACGCGAAACGAGGTCTATTACGTAGATTGAGGGATTACGATCACATAGAAAGGTGGCACGTCGAATTTGGACGTCATATGGGAAAGTTACGGGTCTAGAAAGGTTTAATTAGATTTTACGGTGCACAATTTTCGAAATGAGTGAAAGGTTGTTTGTTGGCTAGTGGGGCCCAAAAGATCTCATCTGGACCAATAGATGAGTGATAAGTATCACTCATCCCATTGACCCATTTTCCAACATACATGCATCTCATTTTCCTCTCTTTTGTTCAAATCACCCGAAAACCACCCCACCCCATTCTCCTTCATTTTCATTCATCATCCTTATTGCCTTGTTCTTGTTTGAGGAAAACAGAGAGTGGGGAGAGGCTATGAGGGGCTGAGGAAGAAGGATAGAGCCATGGAGGCTGGCTGGGAACCTAGAAACCAGGTAAAACCCATGAACTTGTTTTGGTTAGATTTTGGGTTTTGGATTTAAGATGTTGTAACACTAAACTAAGCCTGTGGGTGTCTTCTCTATGGTTGTGCGAGTAAAATGAGCCAAAAACTAGGAAGAAGGGATGCTAGAATCGTTCTGGGGACGAGTTCAAAAGTTGTCCGAGAAGGTTCAAGCTTGGCCAGCCATTTTTAGGTACGTTCTTCATGTTTTGAGGTTAGGGATCGCTTCTTGGGAGGAAAATGATCATTTTGGAAAATGAATGGTCAATTTTGGCTGAGAAACGGCTGAGTTACGACCAGGTCATGAATACGGGTCGAACGACCGTTATAGTGAAACAGGTTGACCCGGCCAGAGGTAGGAAACGATGACATGGTAAGCCACGTCATCATGTCAGGTCACGTGTCCAACTAGAAGGTGAAACGTGGCAAGGTGTCAGGTCCAGTCAGCATCGATGTGGCAGTGCCACATCAGCATTGTCAAACAACGTGGACTAGTCAGGTGGTGCCACGTGGCAACATGTCAGAGATGTCAGAGTGACGTGGCAATGATGATGTCATCATGTGACATGTGGTACGTGTCAGAGGGTGACATGTTGCACCAGTTAGGCTGTACCACGTGGCAGTCAGAAGTTGTCAGATGTTAGTAGGTGACGTTAGTAGTGACGTCAGCATTGACCGGTGCGTGAGGACGTGTGGGCACGATTTTCAAGGTCAAATTGATCTTGTTCAAAAGATTTCGACGTTCTGAATCCAATGGTGGTGGTTTCAGGTTGATCATAAATCGTTTAGTTGGTGTTTTAGAGGTTTTTCTCCTCGGGACACGTTTTTGGTTCCGGGGTTTAGGGGCTGTTTACGTATGAACTCGTATAGATTATTAGTGACCCTTGCGTGTAATTTAGATAGGCCTAGACATTCTGGAGACTTCAGTTTGGCTTATGACGCACGTTTTGAGCGCGCAGCATGGACCAGGTGTGAGTGGACATTGTTTTATAAATGTGATGCATGCATAAATGTTTTAGATGTCTTATGATCATTATTCGAAATGAAATGATTGCATAATGATTTAAGTATTATTTTTAATCATTTTCTTAGAAAATGTTATTGTGCACATATTTTGAGATTTATACTTTATGTTACACTTTGGGCTTAGGCCGAGTTTTCTACGTGCTTTGAGATTTCACTAAAGGTGACTTGAATAATGATTCGATTTGAATGAAATGATTTTCATATTTGTGAAATGATGTTTTGGGCTTGAGACCCTATTGAAAAGATGTTTGACTCCGAGTGTGAGTCCATGTGAATTTGAAAGAAATGTTGTGAATTATGAAATGAGTGCTAGACTCTGTTTTTATGAGATTTGGATTGGGTTGAGGCCCTTCGTGAAACGATTGATTTGATTTGAAATACAACTGTTTATGAAAATTTATTTCAACTGTTTTCACTGAGACCATTCTCTTGAGATTGATATGCTCCAGTTGTGAATGTGTTTCCCCGGAGCTGTCCCTATGATATGTTGCTCGCCTCCGGGATGCGCTGTGTCCCACCCCCGCGGAGAGGTCATGATGCATTGCCTATTTACGAGCAGCCATGGGAGGCTCGACTCAGGAGTGCTTATGTATGGTATCGGTTGTTGATTTGTTCACGACGATATGAACGTCGGTCATAGATTTGTTCTCGGCGACGTGCTCACACGTAAGCTGTCCTGAAGCTTATTTGCACGCGTTGCACGGATGACGTGTCTGATGATATTATGAGATGAGACAAATGTGGGATATGAGGATTAGTGATGTTTTCGATTATTGCTTTATGTCAAGATATTTTCACATGTTTTGGTTTTGAAAAGAACTATAACTTGTTTGAGAAAGCATTTGAGATTACATGTTTTCTAATGCATGCATGCTTTTAATTAAAGGGTATAAATGTATTTTCCCGAAATGTATTTGAAATGCTTATTTTTGTCCACTCACAGTTTTAAATGGTATTTGATACCCTTTAGGTTTATCACGGATCTGGGGCTGTAGTGGAGACTGAGGCATCACATGAAGTTGTGTACTCTAAAAACCCTATTTGGGTCAAGGTATTATCCCTTGTCTGACATGTGGTGTTATATGGGAACAAGTCCTCCAACATTAATTCAGGGGGATTAGGGATGGGTCCTATCATGTAATGGTAGTTCTAGAGCAAATTTCCTCCCACGCCTGCTCTCTCGCCATTCTTCCCTTCTCTCCCTCTTCATTTGTAACCCCTTCTCTCCTATTTGGTTTGCTGTCTCTAGCTCCCCTTCTCTTAGCTTTTTTCTCTCCTCCAAAGACTTTGGCATCGGGGCATAGTGTTGATAATGATGTCTGGTATTCGAGGTTGATCTTTGGGGACTAATTTTTTTTTTCAAAGTCGGCGTTCATCGCTAGTCTTTCAGTCTCCTTGGCCGCTTATATTTATCTTAATTTCGGTCCTTTTCCTTTCAAACTTTTGCTTTTACTCACAGTGCCACTTGTATCCCTTCATTCACCTCCAAATTCCACCCTTTATGCACATCATACATATAGCGCCGACCTTGAGGGTAGCGGGACAAGGAAGCCTCCTTGAAAACGACCTCGAATTTTATATTTTTTACATTGTTGTTATATTATTTTGTTATATAATTATCTTACTTCATTAGTGAACAAAATAAGATAGCTGGGCGAGTTTGTTTGGGTGTTCTTCTTCCCTGTTCAAAGCCCCTAGTGTGAGCTATTTGTTAAGTTTTTTTTTCCCTTTTTCTGTTCAACAAAGTTCTTTTTCCTTTTTGTTGTTGTCCTTTTAGTTTCTTTTTTTTTGTTTTCCTTTCATTTTCCCACAATATTTTATTTTTATTTTTATTTTATTCTCTCTTTTCTTAAGTCAAGCCAAATATCTTTTTTCATTGTGTTTTGTTAAATAATAACCAGGCCTTTCTATTATATTTAATTTTATTTTTAAACCTTATCCCCTTCTCTTCTTCTCAATTTTTAAAGAAATTGAATCAAATCATGCTTTTGGTTAATAATGTCACAAGAAATATTGAATGACGTGACTACTTTCTCTAACGTTTGGTAGCAAAACTAGATTATAAAAACTTAATGAATACTTTTTCCTCTTAAAACGCAAGACATGTGCTAAATAAATGAAATTTTATTCTATCTTTTAAGCACATGTATTTTTTTCTTTTGCAGAAATTATTAATTAATGAACTTAAGTACTTATTTGATTACATTGTTTGGTAATTGTTTCTTTTCCTAGTTTTAATTTTTGTGAGTTTTGATATACATATATTTTTCAAATTATATATATGCACTTTAAGGGTTGAATAATGCGGGGAGCCCTACTTTGAAGGTTCGCTTTGGGCCACTAACATCTCAGAGCCAACCCTGCGTTCATCTCCCGCAAATCCATCACTAATTGCTCTATTTTAGTTTCTCTCTTGGCCTACCCATTAGGTATGATTACTGCTATTTCTCACCTACAACCTTTTCCCAAACTTTCGGTTTGGGCATTTGGGTTGTGGAATTTGTTAGTCTCTCTTAACCTTATTGATCATTGACAGAACCCAACTCGAAAATTTCATAAAAATCGTGAAGGGTTCTGCTACCGTATGAGAAAATAACCTGGAAACCCAAAAATACCCTCGACATGTGTCAGACAAGGGATGCTTTTCAATTAAAATCTATCAGATAACCTAAAGTCCATAGTCTTATAAAGGTCCAAAATAATAAACAAAGCACTAGGAAAAGAAAATGAAAATAAAAACAAGGATCCCACTCTGAGGATCAAGGTCGTAATAAATTAGAATTAAGCCTTAATTCAAAGTATGCCCCTTGATAGGACCCTCCCTGAAATCATCTTGATACTCACGAAAGGGTATGCTCTCGTCTAACATAAACACTTTAAATTCCAGAAGTACCCTCAGTCCAAAATAATTACTAAAATAAAGTCAAATAAGGGATAAACTCCACGTGTTAACCATTAAATGAAGTTTAATAAACAACGGTTATACAAAGCATTAGATAAATAGTAATAATAACTAGAATCCTCTAGTAAATAAGAGGGCGCAGTTCCAAGGAATTAGCCTCACCCTCAAAATAGTCTGCATCCCCAATATATATCCTAAAACTAAAAAATTATCAAAAAAAAACATTTAGAATCATATAATCAATCCTATGCAAACCAACCCATGCAATATATAAATATGCATGCATCACATTTAATAAAAAAAAAAATTCATACTTACATATTAACTGGTAGCTCATTCTTGAGCTGTGCGTTCATCAGAAGTCCCAAAGAATCCTCGTCGGTCAAAGTAACAACCAGGGATCACCAACGATATATAAAACCTCATATCTAAATGCCCCTTTAATCCCGGGACAAGACACGCGTTATGAACACATAACATGCGACTTTAAATGCCCAAAACCACCCCTAAATGAACTCTGATCGACCTGAAACCACAACCATTGGTCGAAACCTTTTGGAAAAGCACTTATGTGCCTCAAGATTGACGCCCACTCACCGTCAAGTGTTGGTGGAAGACCAGTGGCTATCCAACGCGCCGCTCACGCATACTGACGCAGCATGCTAACGTCAGCTACTAACGTGGCATGCTGACGTCAACCCCTATTGACGTGGCACCCTACTAACGTTACCCTACTAGCTGACGTGGCATGCTGATGTCACTTGATGACATCGTGATGATGTCATGTTGACATTAATAGCTCATCGGAGAAGACAGCCGCGCCGTCGTGCGCTTCCGTAGGCGTTGTAGTTGGACATCTAGAAAACTGCCATTTCCATCCAAACTTTCAAACCTCCATAGCTCTCTCATTTCTCAACCAAATTGAACAAAATTTATATCAAAATCTATCTACTTTATCCTAAGAATCTAAATCCAAGTACATAATTTAGGGAAAATACCTAGATTTCACTATTTATGCCTTGGAACTTTCGGGTTTCTACCTCCTAATCTACTCATTTTATACATGATTCTTATTATTTTTCTCCCTACATTTAGCTATACTGTTAGCTTAGTAAATTTTGTTCTAACTTGTTTTAATGTTTTTAGGTATTAACCACAAGAACTGGTGATTTAAAGTCAAAATCTAGTGAAAATGGACGAACCATATCACTGGCCGTGTGCCAAAAGCATGTCACTAGTCCTTGTTCCAACTTGTTCCAGTCGCGTTCCAGTGCATGTGCCTTCAACATGTCATCAGGACAGGTCATCAGGACCATGTTCCAATATGTGCTAGCCATGTTCCAGTTTGTACCTATACCGTGTGCTAGTGACAAGTCACTGACATGTCACTAGTGACAAGTCACTGCATGTCACTAGTGACAAGTCACTAGCGTCTCACCGCTCGCATGGTATTAGAGTCGGACCCTGACCGAAAGTGTACCGGCGAGGATGCTGGGCCCCAAGTTGGGTGGATTGTAAAAACCCATGAACTTGGTAAGCAAAACTGGTGAACAAGACCCATAAGCTTTGGAAGCAAGATCGGTGAACAATCCTATATCGCTCGGGGAGGGAAATGTGAAGTTCCTTATATGTGTGGGCATATATCTATCTAGCACAAGACCTTTTAAGAGCTCATTGACTTTGGATTCGATGGGAACTCCAAAGTTAAGCGAGTTTGAGCTGGAGCAATACCAGGATGATTTACCTATTGCGAAGTTGCGCGTGAGTTCCCCGAAACAAAGCCGTGAGGGCTGGGCCCAAAGTGGACAATATCGTGCTAGGGGAGTCGAGTGGTGACACATGAGGTTGTGGGCAGAGTTTCTAAACACTTGGGTTTGATATATCATTTTGGAACCTTCCATCGGTTGATCATGGTGTCTAGAACGGTTTATGATTGGTGACAATTTTAGATCTAAGAAAGAGAACTCCAATGAAGTATATACCCTGGCTAGGTTGGCCTCAGGGTGTTCTCGAAATTAGTCCTTACTTTTCGCATTACATCTATCCCAACTAGCCATGCCCACGTTGATTGGTGAGGGTGATTGAGGTTTGGTTTATTTGTACACATAGGCCCTACGTTTGGAAGGAACTATGAGAAAGGGAGTGTACGATTATCCCTACAGGTCTAAGGCAATACTTATTGCATTTGTAGATTGCATAACCTCCCTAAGGCTTCATGATACTCGGATTTCATCACTAGGTACCCTGAACTAAGTGAATATCAGGACATGAGATCGAAGGTGCAAATCATTTTTCATACACTATCACATAACTCTTATGTCTTGTGAAAGTTCTAACACCTTTTCTCTTATGCATTCACACCATTCTTCATGTAGATACTTATGTGCTGTATTAATTTGAAAGTATGTGGAACTATGCATTTGCTTGCTAATTTTGTGACCCTGCCTTGTGCAATCTTAAACTGTACATAACTCCTTGACTCTTTTCTTGTTTTCTTGTGTATATGTATTAGCTCTTCCTTTCTATACAACGTGTTACTTGTACATATGATTGTGTTTCACCATTTTTATGTGTACATTCTTGTCTTCTCTTGATGCTAACTCTTGATCGTGTGATAAAAAGCTTTCTATGAATAACCAAGTCGAAGCATGTGTCTTCTAGTCCCTCAACTCATAACACTAGTACACCACTTCGTCGCTCTCAATGTTTTTCTCATCCCAACACCAAACCTGATCAAGAGAGAGATGAGTCGAGTGAACCACAACGTGAGGATCCCATCTTAGCTCCTAACTTTGATGAAGGGTAAAACTTTGACACACCTTCATTTGAGCATCAATCCAAGAGTAAATTTGAAATCAAGATGGCAAAAAATGAACGAAGATCTTTTGGCCAACGTGCATACTCTATGGAATTGAGCATTCGACCATCTTGTATTGCTTTTCCAGAAACAATGGAAAATAAGAAGGATATTGAGCTTAAAAGTGGATTCTTCCATCGGCTACCAACATTTTTGGGCTCTCTAATGAAGATCCGAATAATCACCTCAAAACGTTTCAGTTCGTGTGCAATAGCATGAAGCCTAGTGATTCCAATGATGAACTTCTCAAACACAAGGCTTTCCCTTTCACTTTGGCGGATTGACTGGTCTCGTCCCTAATTACCATGAAAACTGGACCGATTCTTCTCCCGTATGACAACCTCTTATTAGACAAGGGATCTTATAAATCTTAATCTGGTTCAAAGCTTTATTAAATAAACCAAATTAATTCCACCTGGCGGGGTTACCGTCCACATCCAATCCACTAACCCCGACAGATAGTGGAAAATTACTAGCTTACCTTTGTAATCAATTCCTGATTCTATTTTATAATTAAACCTTAAGTTCCCTCAACGTCGCTGGCACCATCCAACGCAGTGCTTGCGATATGGGTCAGGTTCCCAGAAGAAACTCAATGGTAAACTCAATCTCTCTATGAGATGGTAATCCCAGTAGGTCCTCTGAAAACACATCAAGAAGCCTACTCACAACCGATATGTCATCCACTTTCATCAGAGCACCCCGAGTCTCCACTACGTAAGCCAAGTGACTATCACAATCTTTCCTCAACAATTTCTTTATTGCTAAGGCCAAAATCACACTTGAGGGAAGTACTCTATGCTCCTCCGAAAACTCGAGCTCCCATAGATAAGGTCTCCGAAAGGAAACCCTCTTCTCGAAACACTCGATAAAGGCACAATAGGTAGTCAACTAGTGCATCACAAGATCACGTCAAGCTCAACAATATCCAAGGGAATCAATTTAGCCTCCAGTTCGACACCCTCTACCCAAAATGAACATCCTTTGATCAGTAGGTTTGCTACAATTTTATCCCATCTCATTGTACTAATACCCATGTCATAACCCATCATAATCTATCTAAACACGTTCATCGTGACCAAAAATAGAAAGTGTACGTATCACCACCTCTGGTCCAGCTCGAGCCTCCTATTACGTCATGGTAAAAACACACGCATGAGACCGTGAGGGTCATTCATAGTCTCTACTTCATCTATGTGTCCAGACCGTGTATATCGTTCAGAGGGCGATCGCGGAGTCACTGAATG
Source organism: Prinsepia uniflora (assembly GCA_032719365.1). NCBI lineage: Eukaryota > Viridiplantae > Streptophyta > Magnoliopsida > Rosales > Rosaceae > Prinsepia > Prinsepia uniflora. The sequence goes on along the minus strand of CM064868.1, from coordinate 55,991,340 downwards.
AAGTCCTCCATTTCTTTCGGCTGCATCGTGAAGGCATCGTAATCTAAAAAGAATTCAATTAGTACCACAAATGCCCTACACACCCAGTCTGTAGCTCACAATTTTAACTTAGTGCTCTAATACCAAATTGATAGAATCCAACCCCAAAATTCCTTAAAAATCGTGAAAAGTCCTGCTCCCGTAAGACAAAATAACCCGAATACTCAAGAATACCCTCGACACGTGTCAGACAATGGATACATTTACTTCAAATCCAAAAGATGACCCAAAGTGCATAGTCTTACAAAGGTCCAAAATAGTAAACAGAGCCACTAGGAAAAGAAAATGATAACAAAAACAAGGATCCTACTCTAAGGATCAAGGTGTGCAGTAAATAGGAAGTAAGCCTCAGGCCAAAGTATGCACTTGCTCCGACGTCACGGTTTTGAAGGTGAGTAAAACCATGAAAGTGTGAGTAGACAAAAATATTCAAGTTAAAACACATTTAACGAGGAATGAAATAGTATAACCATCTAGTTTCTAAAACATGCATGCATAAGCATAAATATCCAAAATCAAGTTATAAAATCATAAAGATTCCAGATATAAAATTCAAATTAAAACCATGGACCTAAAAGATACGAAACATAAAAAAAAATGTATAAATTACCCATGGCCCATATTTCCTTAAAATCCCCGTTTATAAAATTATCTGGAAAACTTGGACACAATACCAACGGTCAACACCTGACTCATCCTCGAATTCCCCCGAGTCACTGTCGCCAAGCTGGATGATTGGAAAACACCCTGAACCATAGTTAAGAGCTACCTGGCTGGAATATCATCACTACATGTAGGCAACCCCCGAGGTCTGGTAGAGACACGCTCCATGTTGCCAGTCCGGAAATAATGCCCCTAGGATCTGGCAAAGACACTTCATGACGCCAATTCGAAAAAAGAGTAATCATCGTATATCACAAGGATAGTCGAACCTAGCTTTAAAATAAATGCTTAACTCAAAATTCAAGTCAAAATATTAAAACTGGAGCTTGAGCTCAAAACACTATTTCCACCAAAAATCCATAAATCATGTGTCTAGAATGATAAACTGAATAATTATTCTAAACTATAAATCCTAAAATAACATGCAACAAGATTTATAATAACTATTCAAACCATTTCAATCTAGATAATATCATAAATAATTCAAATTAGTTCAATATGCAAGCATTATGATTAGGAAAATAAAGGTCCACTCACATTCAGTTTGATGGAGCTCAATCTCGAACTGTACACTCTCTTGAAGTCCCAGGAGCGATATCTTTTGTCAAAAGTAACAATTAAGGGTCACTAACATTACAAATACAAACCACCTAATTCTGGGGATAGCACATGCATCCTAATTGTACAACCTGTCACTTTCTACGCCTAGAAACACCCCTAAAGGAAATCATATTGACACGAAACTACCATCATTGGATTCAAAATGTTGAGAACTATCAAACACGCACAGTCGTGCCTCAAATTCACGCACATGCGCCACCATTCGCCCTAACGTGGCTGCTAACATCATCACTCATGCTGACGTCATCGTTGATGTCACCACCGAAGTCATCATGCTACCGGAGAGGGTAACCTGCACCACCGCTCATTTCGCCAGAATCCACCATTTTTGTCCAAAAGATCAAAGCTTCATAACTCACACAATGCTCAACCAAATTGAACATTTTTTTAATAGAAATCTTTTTACTCAACCGTAAAAATTCAAAACCAAACCTTGAAATTGGAAAAAGTACTTGGATTTTTCGGAGTCTAGCTCAAAAGTTTTGGGTCTCCTTCCCTTCTTGGTTCTAGGATTTCTCATGTCCTTTTCTCTTCAACTCTTATGTGGTTTTATTGACGGGAACTCAAGGAACTTGTATATGGCCTTCGTTTGATGATTAAACAAGTAAAATTGAAGGTTGGATTTTGGTTGGGTTTAGGGGTTGCACGGGGAGAGAGAGAGAGAGAGAGAGAGAGAGAGAGAGAGAGAGAGAGAGAGAGAGAGAGAGAGAGATAGAGAGAGAGAGAGAGAGTATGTGCAAAGTGAGGATGTGTGGCTGCTAAAAGGGGAAGGAAATAAGGGATATGGATATCCTTATCCTTTCCCAAAACATCCCACAAGAGTAAAAAACTAAAATGTGCCTCATACACCGTAAAACCCTAAAAGAAATCCCGATTCGCACATGTCATCTGTCTACGGACTCGTAAGTTCGAATCCTACACTCTGGTCCAAGAAGTATCCTCTATCGTGTCCCCGAACTAAAAGTGGCTACTGAGCCCACTAACGAAGGATAAAACAATAATTTCCTAAAAGAATTACAAAAAGACAAATTAAATGGAAGTCATGTCGTAACAGATATCTTGATTATGAAGATCTTTGATGGCTCTGTGTCTACAAATCATGCTTTATTGATCTATCTTTTTGGTTACATACTGGAATGTGCTCTATATTGATGGTGGCTACTCAAAAGTGGTGGCTGGTGGAAGCTTGTTTAGCCTTTAGGATTTCTTTGGATTTGTTCTAATGTGAATTTTAGTAAATTTGAATTGCTTTTATTTTTAGGTATCTTTCTATTTGAAATTTATTTGTCTCTGAACTTTTATCTATTAAATAACCACACCATAAAAAGTTCACCAAATTGTCCACGTCAATTACATTTGGCTGCTATGAAAAAGGATAGGATCATTCACTACGATGGCAAGTCGGTGTAAAGTGAAGAAAGGTTGGCCAGCGGTGAAAGTCTCATCTTTTCTTTTTCTAGGCAAGTTGACAATCCGTATCCAGGGTAGATATACCCAAGGATTGAAATATCGATATCGACGGATATATCGCTAGTCAAATTTACGGATATATCGTTCCAAATATCGATATCGATATCGCTTACGGTTAACAAAAATGACGGAAATTCTATCTAAAAGTTGGAAATTTGGAATGAAATTTTGGGAAAAACTTAAGTACCAAATGATGATTATATATGATTAATAAATACTATAAAATTCGTTGATATAATAAATATATGATGAATAATATGATATAATAGGGTTTTGCCGATGATTAATAATATAAAATTTTAAATATAAACATAAATTGAAATGAATTACTATAATTGAATGTTAACATAATTAAAAACATAACAATAAACATAAAAAAAATGTCAATGGAAGAAAAATTATAAAATGAGTAAATATATTTAAAATTGGAAAAAAAAAGAATCAATCTTTGTTCAAAAATTGGAAAGAATTCATATATTTAAAATTGAAAAAAAAGAGGAAAACATTTGAAAAAACAAATTAAAAAAAAAGAAAACATTTGAAAAAACAAATTTAAAAAAAAAGGAAAACATTTGAAAAACGAATTTTAAACAGTTGAAAAAACGAATTAAAAAAAGAAAAGGAAAACAGTTGAAAAAAATAATTAAAAAGAAAGGAAAACATTTAAAAAAACAAAACCACAAAAGGGAGGGGGATCTTGGATTGGAACCCAGGACCCCTTGTAATTTAAATGGAAAGTTATAAGAAGCCCAGCCAACCCAACTAACCCAACAAGATTGACAATATAACAATGGTATAATATATAAAGTAAACCAGCTAACACTATTTCAGAGTCTCCTTCTTCCTCCCGCAGGTCTGCCATTCGGATTTTTTGACCCGCCGGCATGACCCAACTGGAATTCACATGTTTTACGTTCGATTTTCATGAACTTTGGTCCTAACTCAATCGGTTTTATCAAATAATGAGATCTGTGAGCTTAAAATACGACGAAATGTCGAAATTTCGCGAAATTTTTTCCTCCCCTCCTTATGTGCCGCCGGCCAATTTTAACGAAATTTCGAGCGATATATCGCCGATATTAGCGACATTTTCAACCGTGGATATACCAAAGATGTTTACTTTATTACAGAAGGAAAGTGAAATGAAAAGAGTTAAAAAAAATCTGGTGAAAATTTACTTGCTTTCTATATTGCAGTAAATGAGAGAGACACAGATTTGATTGGACGAAGCGAACCACAAAGGCTCCAGAGAGAGTCAATGTAGTGACGTACCGGTAATTCAGTACCGTTTTTGGATTGAGAAGAAAGTGTCGCTACATTTTATTTTCAAACTTAATACTCCTAACATTAGAAAATGAAATCACATGGTAAAAAAAATTATTAGTGGAGAGTTGAATAATCTACCATTCTATTTACATGCTAGTTTACGTATAATTACTAGGATAAAAAGAAAATAAATGATTTATATTACTTACTTCTTTTGTATTTATTTTTAAAAAATAACAAAAAAACATTTAATTTATTGAATTATCTTTGAATTTATTTTACATAGTTGTATATAATTATCTTATTTCATTAGTAATCAAAATAAGATATGTGGGCAGAGGACCCTTGTTTGAAGCTCAGTGTGGACTCTTTTCCTTTCATTTTCCAACAATATTTTCTTTTTATTTTTATTTTATTTTTTCTTTTCTTAAATCAGGCCAAATAACTTTTCTCATTGCATTATGTTAAGCAATAACCAAGCTTCTTCTCTATTATATTTAAGTTTATTTTTAAACCTTACCCCCTTCTCTTCTTTTTAATTTTTAAAGAAATCGAATCAAATCATACTTTTGGTCAATAATGTCACAAGAAATATTGAATGGTTTAACTACTTTATCTTTCGAGAAAAAAAATGTTAACAAAACTAGATTATGAAAACTTAATTAACACTTTTTCCTCTTACAACGTAAAATGTACGATAATTAAATGAAATATCATTGTATCTATTATGTAAATATATGTTGATGCAGAAATCGTCTGGACTTCTAAAATTCCTTCTTGATCCCTACACACAATAACGAGAAATAAAGCGGGGTTAAGACTGAAGCTCGGGGTGGTGGTTCAACCGTAAATGCTTCGATGCCTAAGTCAGTTCCTAAGAGAGAATAAACTGATAGAATGTTTTAAAAAGTTTTTTTTTTATTACCACTGAAAGTGAAGAGAGGCCCTATATTTATAGTGGAGTTTTAAGGGTTACCGGAGTGTCTGATTGGTTGAAAGAGAAAGTATTAAATAAGTGATTATGCCGAGTGAAATCACTTATTTATTAATAACAATAAATAGCTCACAAAGAGGCTATTTATTATATGTATTGATCTGATTATTTAATATATTTAATTGATAAATATATCAAATTAATACGGAGACTGTCAGATGCTATCGTCGACTACACCAGCGGTAATATCAACATTTTGAGAATTATAGGTCACGTGACAGCTCTACAATTTTCGGATAATTTATGGTTTCACAAATGCCCCCACATCACTTAGAAATTCAAGGAATCCTAAGATATGTAATTTTATTGCGGTTCCAATAAACTATGTATTATTATTATTTACGAGGGAGTGAGAATCTGTTTTGCTTGGTGTAGTTGAAATTCTAATTGACCTTGATCTTATCCTAAAGGGAAACCTTTGGGCTAGTCTTGCTTTGAGTTGAATTTTAGAGCCCATTTGATAATCAGGGTTTGCTTATTTTCTTTATTTAATAAAGGCCATGGTAACCTTCATTTTTAATGAAAAAAGACTAAACCCTATTATTAGTCTACTATCGGTGAAAAATAATTGGTCGTTATTGGGTTGTTATAGACTTGAGTCGCAGTGTGAAGAGGTAAAAAATTTAGTTGCTTTCTCTCTTTTCCGCTTCTTTGATATCTGTGTGCAGATTGAGGATCCTAGTATGAGACATAATGAGACAATTGGCAGACTGATGTTGACTAAAAGGAGGAAGATTGCATTAGGAACAGTTGCTGACGTTGGAAGAGTGAAGTATTGTCGGCAGTGGGGCAGTATTGTCGGCAAGGATTAAGTGGATGGGCTTACGTCAGGTGACATTAGTGGGTCAACTCGAGAAAAGCTGCTGGCGTGCGTGTGTACTCGCTCGTTATGAGTGGAATGCGCCAGGTGGTCCCTGCACAACAGACGTGTCAACCAGGCGCACGGGCTGCTAGCTTGGCTCTGTGGCTCGTGTAGCTTGGCTCAATAGTAGCAACTCAGTCTTGGCTCCGTTTTTGTCTTCATTCTGGAGCTTTTTTTTTACATGAATATATATGTAAGTAATGTATTTATCTTTTTTGGTATAGGTAGTAGATATTTATTACCTAAATAGTCCTAGTATGACTTATTTACTTTTGGCAATATATGATATATATATTTTTTGGAAGCTGACAAATTTTGTTTTCCTTTCAGTATTGCCGCTTTCAAACATTCCGGAGGTTCTAAGTTCCCTACCACAACCATTTTAGAGATGTCTTGACAGGACCGCCCCCGAAGGGACATTGATAACCGTGCCCGGTCCTGCTCCAGTCTGGCAAGTCGACTGAAGTTCCCAAATTACCCTCAGCACTTGTCAAACCAGGGATAGCCACACGCGTACTCACTCATGCCTCCGTCTCTCGATCAGCCTCGATCAACGCGCCACAATCTGGAGGGTCAATAAAAACACAAAAGGTGTGAGTGGACGAAAATGAATATGTTTTTAAAACAGTTACAGAAGACATTTCTACCTTCCACGTAAAACCAATGCATGCATTCGAAAATCATTTCTCAATCCATTTCATTTCCAATATAAGAAAACCGTGTATGAAAATCAAAATTATTTTCCTTTTCTTAACCTTCGGGTCTTAGCCCGCAATCGTAAACATAGGGCCTCCGCCCAAAATCATGAATCAAATCCAAGTACGTAACATAATCCAAAAATCCATCAAACCACATAAACCGGGCCACTGCCCAACACATCCGAAAACATCAGAAATCAATAGTAAAGCACAAGTCAATCAGTTTGCTGGATATCAATTACCGAGTCTTTAAACTCACATATATCAGGTCTTCCCGGGATATCAACGAGTCTTTAACCTCAGAACATAATCAATAGGCCTTAGGGGGTATCACAATAACTGAGTCTTTAAACTCAATCCGGGTCTTTAAACCCAATCCGGGCCCGCCCTCGTCATATCTTATCCGGGTCTTTAAACCCAAAACATCATCCAACAATAGTACCGGGTCTTTAAACCCAAAACCATTTATAAATCACAACAAATCCAGAATCCATCGTAAACTAATTCCCCAAGTCAAATCCGAGATCACACTTAATCGAAATGGAACTCAAGTCCGAATTTCACATTAAAATCCCAATCATATTCGTCATCCATTCCCTAATCCGAATTCGCAATAATGATTTCGTAAGCTAGCATCCAGAAACATCATCCCGAACCCAAATCCGGAAATGCACCTTCAAGTTTCCGAAACCCGAAATCTCGTTCATCAAAGCCACTTTCATGAACTGGGCATCAAGCCCGAAATCACCTTTTCCAAAATCCGTTTTAAATCTTTGAAACCAAATCATATTTCAAATCCCAAAGTTAAAGCATCAAAACCATGATCAAATCACAATATACTCGAAATCTTGTAAAACGCACAAAATCGTAATAATCTCGAAATCCGTGTCAAAACCGTAGGTCATACTCACAATCATAATCAAAACATCCTTAAAACATCATACGCACATATCATGTAAAATCGTTCATTAAACCATCATTAAAGCATAAGAGAAACCATAGTCTCGAAATACGTGCAGTTACGTATTGCATACCAAAATACGTATAAATACGAAAATCGTAATTATCTCAAATCATAATCATAATCATAGAAATCATAGAAACATTTATGCATGCATTAAATTTTGAAAGCAAAGTCCACTCACACACCGTTCATAACGCTCGTTTTCGCGCTGCACGCGTTTCTGTAATTTCCGACGTTTTCCAGAAGTCTTGAATCCTGTCCGAAATCATTCCTCATTGTCACTAAGGACTCAAATAACATCATACTAATTTCCCATAATTTTCTGGGAATTAAATGTTAATTAAAAACGTACATAAACCTTCTGACCCTCGAAACAATATCGAAACGGTGTCCGATTAACTCGAAACCAACGCTAAAATCTTCGTTACATTGTATAGGACAAAAGTCGTGTTGAACTCACCTCGAAAATCGGGCCCACGCGCCTTCACGCGCCACCATGCGTGGCTGCGCGTGAAACTCACGCGCCAGCTACAGTGCACGCACTGTTCATCGTTCTCACCCGGCTACCTGCGAAACGGGTCCGGTTTGCCCACGAGACGACCCGACTGAAACTCCCTCAATTCCTGCTTGATTTCTACAATTCAACTATCCATTAGCTTTGTTATGAATCTAATTAGGGTTATGTGAACTTAAATTTCATTATAACTTACCTTAATCTGTGAATTCTAGCTCGAGTTTTCGATGAACATCCAAACACTGTTCATTCCTTGAAGTTCATCAATCCTCAACGTTTTTCTTCAATTGTTTCACTCAGAAGCTGCGCTGGATCCATAAGAACAGACTTCCAAGTTCAATTTCAAGCTCTAAACCCTCTAACCAACTGAACTCCTCCACGACTTTTTCCAGAAACTGGAACTCCCGTTCGAACTCAAAAGGCGAACAATTTCCTTCGATTTTTGCGTGGTTGCAGTCGACACAAGCTCAGGGAGCTGTTTTTTATATCTGTTTGGGCCCCCTCAACTCACAATTTAGCATTTGAATTTTTCCCTCCATTTTCCTAAAATTGCAAACTTCCGGTCTCTCTCCCTCTTCCACTGGATTTTCTTCCTAATTCGATCTCCCAAACTCTCCAGTGCCTCTGCTTTTCTCAATCCTTCTCAGGAATCTGATTAAACTACTTCAATCACTTGATAAACGTAACTCGTGCTCTGTTTGTTCAGTTCAATGCCACCACCCAATTTCAAGTCCCAATTCCACCACACTCACAACCGAACACACCTGTGCTTTGCCTCTGTCTTTGTTCCCCCACTTAATGCATAAACAAATCAAAAGCAACGGTGCTCCATTCCCAACCTCACTCGTGCACACACTCACACTCCTGCCCATACTCTGTTTTTTTTTTTCAATTCAAAAACACCCACTCACGGCTGTTTCAAACTGCACCCTTAAAATTACCATTTTGCCCTTACTTTGACAGTTTACCAAAATGCCCTTCACTCTTCTAGACCCGTAACTTGGTCATCCGAATTTCGATTGACGGGTGCCGCCTGTCTACGGATTCAGCGTCTCGAGACCTACCTAACGGTCCTCGAATTGCGTGAAAAATAGGGGTCGATCAAAAAGTCAACATTTTCCCCTTTTTTCATCCTAATTACGAAAATTCCCTTGAACTTCCGAACGTGATAACTTCTTCCCTGATCGTCGGAATCGGGCATGCCACCTACATATGAACTCGTGACGTCCCAAACTACGTCACAGCCATCGGTCAAAGTCCGTTTGATCGCTCGAGCAAAAAGCTAACCTTTCGCCCACTTTCTAGGGGCAAAATCGTCTTTTTCTTCAAATTTTCCAAATTTTCCTTTTCCGGAAGTCCGAGTCGTTACAACCTACCCCCCTTAAAGAATTTCATCCTCGAAATTCCAAGCAGTAGGTGCCATGATACATATCCCGAGGTGTTACGTCTAAGATGAACCTAAAACAAAAACAACCTCAACTGGTTATAAGCCATACTCAACTTATAGGATTCATACCACCAATCGCAATCCTTCTGTAAACCCTGCCCCATGGGCAGTCATACCATATACTTACTCGGAGTACGTATCCTAGCTCACGTCCGAGTCCACACAATCCAGGAAACACAAAAATCCGTCATATCTTCTCGTTTACATGTCGTCCACTCGTGACACGATCCAATGACTAAATTCTCACATGTAACATCAGGACACCAGGCCAATAGACTCATAAGGTTCAATAACTCGGGAACTCATTCCCCTTGTTACATTAATTACACCATAACCCTTTCCTAGGGTCACTATGTATAATGATTTTAACCCTTCCTCCTACTTCCTTCCTATTGCCAAAAATCACTCAGTACAATCATTCATACTATATCGCAAGGCTCATCCCTTTCTTAACTTTGACTCCACCATACACCAAGTATGGTCCTGCAGTTGGACGCCAACCGTCCAAGTTATCAGAATCATGTACTACTCCACCCTCCAATCCTATGGAGTTCCATAACTGACAGGATTTCACCTATCCTTAAGTTATCAAACAAGACAATCCTCTCCCCAAAATAATACCCGATCCGCCAAAGTGGTCGTAATCTCACTATCCTGGCCATCACCTTATGACAGGACCCACCCCGGTTACCACCTCGATAACCGGGACGAACCATGCTCCCGTCTGACAAACACACTTTAAGTACCAAAAACAACCTCACAAAAACCCACAATTTACACTGCCAGACTAGGGAGAACTTAAAATCCGACGAGTCAACAGTCATACAGAGCATAGTACAGTACAAGGTAAGACAAAAATCCTACTGAATACACGCACAACGGAAAACGCCGGAAAACTCCGAGGAACTCTATGCCTCTGCCTCAACGTCAGCTCCAGCACTAGCATCACGACCTAAAGGGCATTTAAAAACCAGAAAAGTGTGAGTGGACTAAAAAGAAGTACAAGTTTCAAAACAGTTTAATAAACAAACCAGGATTTTGCCCTCCGTTTTAAAAACATGCATGCATAACTACATATCTGAAAACATTTAGAAATCATATAGTAATCATCATGGAAGCAATATCATAAAAACATGAAATACCAATATCATCATCCGATCAAACTTGCTGGATCTATCCGAGTCTTTAAACTCCAGAGTCTTTAAACTCAATCCAGGCCTCAATATAATCCGAGTCTTTAAACTCCCAAGTCTTTAAACTCAACAGGCCTACGGGGGAAAATCATAATATCCGAGTCTTTAAACTCAATCCGGGTCTTTAAACCCAATCCGGGCCCGCCCCCGTTTTATAATAATCTGGGTCTTTAAACCCAATAACCAGATCTAGCAAATCCAATCCAAAACCAATTGAAAACCATACCTAAATCCATATCCAAACCCGAATTCGAAATCACTAGTCTGAAGCCATGCCGACGTTCAGAACCGTCATTCCGAACCCAAATCTGGAAATCCTTTTTCACGCTTTAAAACCAAAATCTCGATTTCCAAAATCTGATTCTAAAACCGGAAACCTTATTTATCAAATATTGTTTCAAAACTCAGTTATAATCGTAGAAAACCAGTTATAGATTTAAGTCCCAAAATCATGGAATCAGAATCATAAACAGAGCATATCTAGTAAAATGTGCCGAAATACGTATAATTCTAAGAAATGCCTCGAAACACGTGAAATTATGTAAAACCGATAAATCATACTTCGAAACACGAAACCATATTTAAAAGCATGAGAATGATAGATTAAAACAGCTATGCATGCTCAGTTAGAAAACAAACAGTCCACTCACAGTTCCCGGGTACGTCACTCGCGTCCCATACATTCCTCGGTTGCCTCAGGGATTTCCCGACCTGTCAAAAGTCACCAATTCGGGTCACAAACATTTCGTTTAAGCTTACCCTAATTTCCCCAATTTTCCCAGATTTTTAAACGTAATTAAACTGAGCCCTAAACCTTCGAACACTTAAAACTAACCCGATCCGGTGTCCGATCGACACGAAACCTGTCCTAAAATGTTCGTTACATCGATTAGAGTGAAAACCGTGTTGAACGTTTCCCCAGAACAGTCCCTACGCGCCCTCATGCCCCGCCCAAAGGGGCTGCGCGTGGGCCTCACGCGCCTGCACTGTTCATTGTCTTCAACCTCCGTCCAGCCGGTTTAGACCGGTCCGGTCGAACCGAGCCGGCGTGGCCGGTTCTCACTCAAATCTAGTTCATTTTCAATCCTATCTTCACTACTAGTTTCGTCCCACTCTAAGAAACTGATTCAAGTAAATATAACACGAATTAAAGTCCAAATCCTCACCTGTCAAACTCGAACTTAAAACCCAGAAAAACCAGTTTCACAACTTCTCTATGCTCTCACTCACTGGATCACCAAAACTCACACACTCACCCAAAAACCGATTGATTCCCTCCCTGTTACACGGTCTCTGTTTTCTCCTCAGTGCACGACTAACACAAACTCAAACAATATATGTGTACCCGTGTAGTGGCTAGAACCCACTGGAAAACAGCCAGGTGTCAAACACCTGGTGGATCATCCCCAAAATATCCAATTAGCACTGCACACTTGTCCTTAGCAAATTGGCACGCTTCCCAAGGTGCAAAAAGGCCAAAATACCCATAATTATTCAAATTACGATTTTACCCTTCGCATCCTAGACCCATATCTCACTTATCTGATGTCCAATGTAGGCGTGCCGCCTGTGGTTGTACTCAGGACGACGAGATCTATCTAACGGTCCTCGGTTTGCGTGAAGAAACCTTGTCGTTCTAAAAGTCAACAAATGCCCCTCTTTTAACCAAATTACGAAAGTTCCCTTGATCTTCTGAACATCATAACTTCCTCCTTGAATGTCGGAATCGGGTGTGCCACCTGTCTACGGACTCGTGACGTCCCGAACTACATCACGGTCATCGGTCAATGCCCAATTGACTGCCCGAACTCAAAGTCAATATTTTGCCCATTCCAGGGGCAAAATCGTGATTCTACGCCGACTGTCCAACAGTAACCACCTAAACACAGATTAACCTAGCTAATCCGTCACTAATCACTAAGCTAATCCTGACTCCCGGGAAGGGTCGTTACACCTTATCACCCATTATGCCTTTCCTTTTTATCCATTATTACTAATCCTGATGGTCGATACAGTACCTGTACATTCCTTCTTAAAGGTATATAACCTCTGCATACTCAACCCCGTGGGTCAATCTCGACTCATACAAGGAAGGTCAACTTCTGAGGGTTTAACTAGCATCAACACACAACTCACTGAGTCCTAAATCTCGTAGTAACATCTCATTATACTACACATAGAAGGGATCATTATCGAACATAAGTCACTATTCCTCTACTTGTAACCATTCAACCTCAGTTCTTAGTTCCAATAACTCTTACCTCCTTCCGGGTCAATCACCATAACTGGAAAACATGAGAGAACCCCCCTACAATCCTCTATGGTCTCCAACAAATCTCATACCAACTCACGTTTCCCAAACCTACTCTAGTCTATCAGACCTAACACTTATTCAACTATCTCTCTCTCTGAGGGCATTCAATACATTTGTTCAGTATATTACACGCCCATTGGTACGTGTAAGTACACCAACCAGCCAATCGTCAATCCTGGTACCATACATCATCTAAATGTGGTCAAACTACCTGACTCCTCATCTCTCAACTATAACTAGACCATTGGCTATCCAGGGGTATCACCATCCACTAACCTTAGCCATATCAAATCCAAACATTATCCTTTTCTCTCTTTTACTCAAAATCTACAATCACCACCACGTTGGCCTCTCTTAAAAAGGTCACTACTCACAACCTTCCCACGAAACCACAATTCCTTAACTCGTGATACGGAATCCTTATTCCATACCGTTACCTTATTAAGTCGTCCATAAACAACACGTAAACTCAAATCATCGTAAGCTCAATTCCTCATCCTAGCAAAACCTCAGGAATATGTTGAGAAATCTGGGCATCCTCAGCCCTCACTAGGTATCTTACACATGAAGCACAAACACCACACATGAGACCAACAGACTTGAATACCTCATACCAACCATCTATTGGTTGTGAGGATCAAAATCATCCTAGAGGGTAACACCCTCGAGTCTCCCTGAAACATAACCTCCGGAATTCTAGATTCCACACATCACTTCCTAATCGACATACTCGATAAGGGTCTCATGAGTTATCAACCCATCCAATCCAAGAATTACATCCAATTCATCCAAATCTAAGTCAGCCACTAAGCGGATAACACCAGTCATCCTGGGTAACCTCACATCGACAGGTCTACCCCCCTTATATCTCACCAATTTTACCATATATAACTACCATGGTTACCACATAACTATGATCAAAGTATCACATCGGTAACTCTAGTCAGTTCAACTACTTCCATACTATAACCAATCGCAAAAAACACCATATCCGTCCAGTCGCCAATCTCAAGATATGGAAGAGTGGATAGCCCGGGACCTACCAAGTATATACGTCCTGGTTAATCTTACATCATGACCACAAGTAATGGGTATCCAGGTCATCACTCCAGGGTTACTCAGACTTCCTACGAAGGAATTGCAAATCCCCGGGCATGTGGTCCCAACTGACCACGCCCCTATGATCCATTACGAGCCCTACCAACTCTCTCCACTCTTGCCATATCAACAACCAATATAGGAGCCAATTCTCACTCTATCACACCCCAACAGTGCCATCTCACTTATATTAATCAATCTATATAACCATTTCTTTATGACGTGACAAGACGACTCACAATCATAACTATTACTATATAATTACCCTTGTTACTTTACCTCCCAGTGGACCCGACTTGAGTCCCACGGAACTGGACTAACTCCTAAGTCCAAATCCTTGTATACCTCGGGTCCCCACCCGAACCTCAGTCACTAAGGACACTAACCCATAAGTCCAATAAACAAGTTAAGCAAGACCAAGCCACAATTTTCTAACTCATCAGTATCTGACCATATACCCGTCCTTGGCATCCCAAGTGCCAAACGTTCCTCACTCAGCCTTTCTGGCTCCTCTCGAGCCTTGACACCTTACCATGACTCATCTCACGTTTCTAACCAATATCTTGGCTCGTTTGAGTCCCGCATCCAAATCTCGACTCCTCTTGAGTCCAATCTCATACCAATCATGCCATCACTAACATACCCAGTCACCGAGCAAATACCAATGGTCAACCATACCTTACACAACCGATAAGGCCTAAGAGATATCCCATCACATTTTAGACTCTTTAAACACGCATTCCACTTAAGGAATTCACTGTGAATAATCTCATCACGAGTACAACATGCTCGATGGTGCACCCTTTCTAGCCTCTGGGCTCCTTCGTCTCTGGGAACCTCACAATGCTAAGTCTAACAAACAGTAGTTCACAGTATACTCTACATAACATCGGACCCTCAATCCAGGGTCCATCTCATCCGAGATCTATCACGAGGTCTCATACACCCTCGTCTACCCGTCTCACTACCAGGTCACGCACGAGGCTTACGCTTCGGAGGCATGATGTGGCAACAAAATCAGCAACCTAGTGCTCCGATACCAAATTGACAGGACCGCCCCCGAAGGGACATTGATAACCGTGCCCGGTCCTGCTCCCGTCTGGCAAGTTGACTGAAGTTCCCAAATTACCATCAGCACTTGCCAAACTAGGGATAGCCACACACGTACTCACTCATACCTCCGCCTCTCGATCAGCCTCGATCAACGCGCCACGACCTGGAGGGTCAATAAAAACACATAAGGTGTGAGTGGAAGAAAATGAATCCGTTTATAAAACAGTTACAGAAGACATTTCTACCCTCCACGTAAAACCAATGCATGCATTCGAAAATTATTTCACAATCCATTTCATTTCCAATATAAGAAAACCGTGTATGAAAATCAAAATCATTTTCCTTTTCTTAACCTTCGGGTCTTAGCCCGCAATCGTAAACATAGGGCCTCCGCCCAAAATCATGAATCAAATCCAAGTACGTAACATAATCCAAAAATCTATCAAACCACATAAACTGGGCCACTGCCCAACACATCCGAAAACATCAGAAATCAACAGTAAAGCACAAGTCAATCAGTTTGCTGGATATCAATTACCAAGTCTTTAAACTCACATATATCAGGTCTTCCCAGGATATCAACGAGTCTTTAACCTCAGAACATAATCAATAGGCCTCAGGGGGTATCACAATAACCAAGTCTTTAAACTCAATCCGGGTCTTTAAACCCAATTCGGGCCCGCCCTCGTCATATCTTATCCGGGTCTTTAAACCCAAAACATCATCCAACAATAGTACCGGGTCTTTAAACCCAAAACCATTTATAAATGACAACAAATCCAGAATCCATCGTAAACCAATTCCCCAAGTCAAATCTGAGATCACACTTAATCGAAATGGAACTCAAGTCTGAATTTCACATTAAAATCCCAATCATATTCGTCATCCATTCCCGAATCCGAATTCGCAATAATGATTTCGTAAGCTAGCATCCGGAAACATCATCCCGAACCCAAATCCGGAAATGCACCTTCAAGTTTCCGAAACCCGAAATCTCGTTCATCAAAGCCACTTTCATGAACTGGGCATCAAGCCCGAAATCACCTTTTTCAAAATCCGTTTTAAATCTTTGAAACCAAATCATATTTCAAATCCCAAAGTAAAAGCATCAAAACCATGATCAAAACACAATATACTCGAAATCTCGTAAAACGCGCAAAACCGTAATAATCTCGAAATCCGTGTCAAAACCGTAGGTCATACTCACAATCATAATCAAAACATCCTTAAATTTCAACTGTCCATTAGCTTCGTTATGAATCTAATTAGGGTTCTGTGAACTTAAATTTCATTATAACTTACCTTAATCTGTCAATTCTAGCTCGAGTTTTTGATGAACATCCAAACACTGTTCATTCCTTGAAGTTCATCAATCCTCAACGTTTTTCTTCAATTGTTTCACTCAGAAGCTGCGTTGGATCCATAAGAACAGACTTCCAAGCTCAATTTCAAGCTCTAAACCCTCTAACCATCTGAAGTCCACCATGACTTTTTCCAGAAACTGGAACACCCGTTCGAACTCAAAAGGCGAACAATTTCCTTCGATTTTTGCATGGTTGCAGTTGATACAAGCTCAGGGAGCTGTTTTTTTTATCTCTGTTTGGGCCCCCTCAACTCACAATTTAGCATTTGAATTTTTCCCTCCATTTTCCTAAAATTTCAAACTTCTGGTCTCTCCCTCTCTTCCTCTGGATTTTCTTCCTAATTCGATCTCCCAAACTCTCCAATGCCTCTGCTTTTATCAATCCTTCTCAAAAATCTGATTAAACTACTTCAATCACTTGATAAATGTAACCCGTGCTCTGTTTGTTCAGTTCAATGCCACCACCCAGTTTCAAGTCCCAATTCCACCACACTCACAACTGAACACACCCGTGCTTTGCCTCTGTCTCTGTTCCCTCACTCAATGCATAAACAAATCAAAAGCAACGGTGCTCCATTCCCAACCTCACTCGTGCAAACACTCACACTTCTGCCAATACTCTGTTTTTTTTTTCATTTCAAAAACACCCACTCACGGTTGTTTCAAACTGCACCCTCAAAATGACCATTTTGCCCTTTGACAATTTACCAAAATGCCCTTCACACTTCTAGACCCGTAACTTGGTCATCCGAACTCCGATTGACGCGTGCCATCTGTCTATGGATTCAGCGTCTCGAGACCTACCTAACGGTCCTTTAAATGGGTGAAAAATGGTGGTCGATCAAAAACTCAACATTTTCCCCCTTTTCGTCCTAATTACGAAAATGCCCTTGAACTTCTGAACGTCATAACTTCTTCCCTGATAGTCGGAATCGGGCGTGCCACCTGCAAATGAACTCGTGACATCCCGAACTACGTCACAGCTATCGGTCAAAGTTTGTTTGACCGCTCGAACAAAAAGCCAACCGTTTGCCCATTTTAAGGGGCAAAATCGTCTTTTTCTTCAAATTTTCCAAATTTTCCTTTTCCGGAAGTCCAGGTTGTTACACGTCACTCATCCTTGTGACGACTTTTCTTGGGATGTCAAGCGGGAAGGAAGAAGCGAAGTCGGGGAAACTATACTTGTGGGAGCGGGGAGCCTCACATATCAGACGTTCGTTTTTTGGTATCCAAACTGAACTACTCAGCCTCGACGAGCTTTATAGCATGAAGAATCTATATGAAGTTGCTTTTCGTAAAGGCGTGGTCATTGTACTTGGTGAAGTGTGTGCCGCTGTGAAGATTCCGAGAGGAGTTGTTTCTAGAGAAAAAAATGTAAGGCTTCTCCGATGGATCCAATTTCATCCTCTGATCATCAATTGGGGTTTCAAGTTCCTATTTTCGAAGCTCTTTACCAAGAACATTTTCCAGATGGGTGTTGCCCTTCTCAATTATATGTCGACACCTACCACTACGTCATGTGCTTTTAGAAGTTGAACGAGCTCTTCCACTTAGGGCTCTCCAAAGATGAGTTTTGGCATTACTACTCGGTAGAGCACAAGCCAACCCTCGACATAAGAAGTTCTCACGTCGTCCCAAGGGTTGAGCTTTCATGTAACGACCCGTTCCGAATTAATGAGATTAATTAAGGATTAATGATGGATTAGCGAGACTAATCGGGGATTAGACAAGGATTAGCGGACGTTCAGGGCGAAATGACGATTTTACCCTTAGAATGGGCGAAACGTTGACTTTTCATTCAAGCGGTCAAATGGACTTTGCCCGATGGCTGTGACGTAGTTCGGGATATCACAAGTTCATGGACACATGGAACATTCGATTCTGACATCGGTGGAAGAAGTTATGACGATCGAAAGTTTGGGGGTATTTTGGTAATTTGGTTAAAAAAGGGTCAACGGTTGACTTTTAACCCAGGAGGTCAGATGGCCGAGGGTCAAGGACCGTTACGTAGATTGGGACGATACAAATCTGTGGATTGGTAGCACGTCGAATTCGGACGTTCGACGGAGAAGTTACCGTTCACGGAAGTTCGAATGCAATATTGCACGTTTTTCGAGACGAGAGACTTTTCTTTGTCAGGACCCGTCCCAAATCCCTCGAGATTAGCGTGGGACGTGCCTGCTCTCGTCTGACACGAAGTGTCAGACCAGGGATATTTCCTTCCTTTGCCCAACCGGGCAATCAGAGGGCGCCAGGATCCGAAGCAGGAATGTGATGTCTCGTCTCTGCTACAGCCTGCATCCGCGATCAACCTGAAGGGCATTCGAAATACAAAAGCTGTGAGTCGACAAAACAAATATTTTATAAAAACATTTCATAAAAGACATTTTTGGCCTTCATTAAAAACATAAGCATGCATTCGAAAACCATTTCTTGGGTTCATGCCTAGTCCCCATAAACTGTCATGAACCATAATACCATTTGGGCCTTGGCCCAAAATCCGTCAATCAATACATGGGACCTCCTGTAACGACCTGTAGCGAATTCCTAGATTAAATTAGTGACTAATCACGATTAGTAAGGTTAATCGGTGATTAGTTGAGCGAAATCAGAAGAACGATGCAAAATGATCGTTTTTCCCCTTGTCGTGGCAAAATGTTGACTTTTCAATCTGGTGGTCAAATGGACTTTGACCAATGACCGTGATGTAGTTCCTGACGTCACGAGTTCATAGACAGGTGGTACGTTCAATTCTGACGTTTGAGGAAGAAGTTATGACGTTCAGAAGGTAAGGGGCATTTTGGTAATTTTAGTTAAAAGGAGCGAAATGTTGACTTTTTGACCAAGAGGTCCAATGGCCGAGGGCTAAGGATCGTTACGTAGATCGGGACGATACGAATCCGTAGACAGGCGGCACGTCAAATTCGGACGTTCGACGACGAAGTTACGGTTCACGGAAATTCAAGTGCACTATTGCACGAATTACGAAACGATCTAACTTTTGGACTTTAGTGGGGCCCAGATATTTTAAGGAGGTCCAATGGATGAGTGACAAGTGTCACCCATCCATTGCCCAATGGAATTGTATTCATGCATCTTCATTTCCTTCATTCAAACCCACACCCAAATACCCGATCTCATTTCTCTCCATCTCTGTGCAACCTAACCCATCCAACCTTCAACCTACGATCAGCTGGGAGGACCAGGGAGTGAGGGAAGACAGGAGGATGTGGTGGCCGACCCAGGACGGCGCCGCCGTGGGCGGTGGAGCCACGAACCCGAGAATGTACCCGGTTAGCCATTTTTGATCCAATTTCCATTTTTATTGTTAGGGGTCGTTTTTAATGGTTTTAATGAGTCCATTAGGTTGCTAGGAAGTCATTAGGAAGATTTTAGGAAGCTAGGGACGGCTGTGAAGCCATGGCTGCATTTTGGGAAACTTGAACCGTTTGGTTCAAAATCAAACCTTAGGTTTTAGACGTTTTCGGTTGCGTTTAAGGATTGAAATGGATAGAAAACATGAAAATAGGAAGAAAGGAATCGAAAAGGAAGAAGTAGGATGAAAAATGGGGTGTCTAGGGCCGTGAACCGGTCACGCCGGTCTAGTTGGACTGGCCAAACCAGGTGAACCGGCCATCTGAACCGGCTGGAGCTGGAAG
Source organism: Prinsepia uniflora (assembly GCA_032719365.1). Taxonomy (NCBI): domain Eukaryota; kingdom Viridiplantae; phylum Streptophyta; class Magnoliopsida; order Rosales; family Rosaceae; genus Prinsepia; species Prinsepia uniflora. Next base: position 55,971,122 of record CM064868.1, on the reverse strand, counting down.
ATGATGAATAGTGTTCTAAGCCTTCTTGGGGCGCGTGAGGGGGTGTGGGCCATAATTTGGGGAAGTGTTCAACATATGAAATCTTCTATTCGATGTAACGAAGATTTTGGGACTGGTCTCGCATCAATCGGACATCGTTTCGATAGGTTTCGGGCTGTCTGAAAGTTTAGGGTCGGTTTAAAAATAGTTAAAAGTTCAGGAAAATTACGGGGCTTTAATGGGAGGTTAATTATGTAGCTAGTAACCTTATATTAAAATTTGGACAGGTTTGGGAGTCCTGGTGATAGCGATTGGCTCGGGAGAGCCTATGACACTCAAATCGAGGCGGCAGCTCGGACGGTCTGTGAGTAGACCTTGATTTCTAAACTGTGATGCATGTATCAATGTTTTATATGGATTATGAATATGATTTTATGATGTTGATTTGGATATTTGTGAATTATATGGTTTCACGTATTTCGAGGCGATAGTTTTCCGGTTTTATACTGATTTTTCATACTTATGGTTTTGGATTCGAAAAGGTAGACTCGGGTTCGAAACCCATTTGATTTACGGAATCGGGCCGGAGGCCCAGTTGGTTTACGATTCGGACCGGAGGTCTAATTTCTTTGTGGATTCGGGCCTAGGGCCCAGCTATGTGTTACAAATGGTTTTTACGGGTCATGACGGTTTATGGGAACCAGCATGAACCCTTGAAATGGATTTACGGGTCATGACGGTTTATGGGAACCGGCATGAACCCATGAAAGGTTTTATGGTTCATGACGGCTTATGAGGGGCCGGGCATGAATCCTGGAAAGATTTAAAGAATGATTTCAAAAGGTTTTTCATATTCCATCCTTTATATATGATTGTCTCATCCGGGGAGGGTCGTTGGCCTGGGTGGACCCCGGAGTAGTCACGGAGCACTGACTGAGTGGAGTCGCCCCTAGTTGGGTTCCTTACTCTCAGGATGGGTATGGTTCGTTACCTCCAGGGAGGGTCATTGATCTACGGACATTGACCTCGGTGTACCCTGGAGAGACTTGGGTTTGAGACCCCGGTTAGCACGCGCGTAGCTTTATTTTACCGTGACAGGTTTTGGATATGAAATATAATGGATAAACATGATTTCAATTGGTTTGGGAAATTGTGTTTATGATGATAAATGGATTTGGGCTGAGATCCCACATATGTTTATGATGTTATGATTTTCTGTAAATGGTTTTGGGCAGGAGCCCGTGTGACTTGTAATTACGGAACTTGGGGTTGTGACCCTAAATATGGATGTTTTAACATATGTGATTGGATAAATGGTTTTACTATGCATGCATCCTTTTTAGTGAAGGGTATAAAGGTCTTTTATGAAATATGTTTTTATAAACTCTTTATTTTTGTCCACTCATAGTCTTTCTGTTTTTAATACCTTTCAGGTTGACAGCGGATGTGGACTGTAGCAGAGACCGAGATATCACATACCTCCTCCGGATCCTGGCGTACTCTGATAGCCCGGGAGGGCAAAGGACGAAAATATCCCTTGTTTGACACTTCGTGTCAGACGGGAGCACGGTCATCCCGCGTTAATCCCGGGGGGGATTGGGATGGGTCTTGTCAGCGTGGTCTCAGAGCATAGGATTGCTTATCAGAGCGGGGTTGTCTCTGATCGAGTAACCGCGCAGCTCTTGGAATGTACGCAGGTCGAGGATGTGATATCTCAAGGGGCTACAGTTCGTGGTCAACCTGATTGTTGGGATGCCGATATGATAGTTAGTAGGATTGGATCGTTTTGGTTCGGTACTAGATGCCGGGGTCGCCATAGTTCTATCGTGGTTGACAGTGTGGGACCCTACAGAAGGATGAACGTAACAGTACGTTAGCATTTTGATCGTGTGAAGGTTAGTTGGGATCGTCTTTCATGATGTCGTAGGATCGGTTCCGACGACTGGTTCGGTGTTATGATCATTCTATGGTCGGATATTGTTGAGTTAGATGGATATGCTGTTGGGGGCAGCCGGATTCGAGGAATCCTAGTTGGATTGACAGTAGGATTGGATTGACGTCTTTACGATGTCGTGACCGCAGGGTCGGTCAGATTATGGATTATACTGCTTTATGCAGTTGGGTTCTGAGGAACTCTAGGTGTGATCGTGGAACCCTACCCTGGGTGTATGGTTCAGAAATGTGAGTTGACGAGTGGTTTGATTTGGACGACTATTAGGATTTGGATTCATTAGTCGGTCTAGTCATGTCAGCTTGTGTTGGGACTGCACTCTGCAGTCGAGGTTATAATGATCGGTTAGACCTAGTTGGTTGTCGTACTACCATAGTTGTGGTTTGGTGCAACTAAGGCCATGGGTGACCTGGTAGACGAAATTGGTTGAGTCGAGGTACGACTGGTTAGAGATTGTTGGACAAGTTACCAGGGTTGGTACTTGTCGATGGAATCCCTGAGTGGGATACGGAGTAGTTGTACGGTCGGTTGATTCCGTTGGATGCGGAGCCTCGATAGTGATGCTTGGTAGTTAGGTCTGCACGAGGTTGTGGAAGACGCTACTATCTTTGGACGTAGTAGAGTCTTTTCAGGTCGAGTAGACTCAGGTTACCGTGACGATTGTGACAATGGGATTGTCAATGGTGAAGATGATACGAGGTGCGTGAGTAACGCATATGTACGAGCAGTGATTCTGGATTTGACTCGGTTACGGCAGAGTGCGATCGCAGAATGAGACGGGGACGTTCAGGGGACGTTTCTTTTTCTTGGTTGAGTTATCAGGGTGATTGTACCCAGAGTTGTCAAGTACGGGGGAGGCAGAGTTTCTCCTATTCGAGCAGAGGTGCGGGGTTGTCGTTCGATATGAGTGGAGATCCAGAGTTGCCAGTTTTGCACACGATGTGCTGATACTAGTGTGGATTCTTGTGTGCCGATACTAGTGTTGATGATAGCGCGTTAGTGCTGGTGCAGGTGCCGGTGATTGTGATGACGTTGAGTCACATCCGTCGAGATGGATATATGTTCGGTATCTGTGGTTCGGGAGTGGATCACGGATAGTGATGGATTGGATAGGATCCAATGGTAGTTGAGACGTGAGGATCGATCTGTCATGGGGGATTAGTGATCAGTTGGTCAGTGTTGGCTAGAGTTGGTCAACATCGGTTAGATATGGTGGAATACAGAGATTTGACTGCAGATCACAGCAGGAGTCTGTTGTGACTCTTCAGTCGTGTAGTACATCAGGTTAGGATGAATAGACATCCTTTTGGAGGTACATATACGGTCGTAAATGGGCATGTGTCCGTAAATAGTAAAAAAGGTGGACACGTGGATGATGTCCAAGTGTGTTGGTTCCGACATGGTTGGAGCTTTGGAACCGCGAAAGGTTGTAATTGAGGTGACATGTGGAATGCGGGTTTTCTGCATTAGTAATGGGTATTTCGAAGTTGTTTTGGGTGACTTCTCAGATTCTACCATGATTGATGATGGTAGATGATGGTAGATGACGGTAGATGATTGTTGGTTGCCACTAGTACACTGGTCGTGTATTGGTTGGTGGACCCGGAATTGTCGTGGGCCATACGGAAAATTGAGTATATCGAAGTTTGGTGACTAAAAATTCTCATGTTCTACTTGGTGGCAGACGATAATGGATTACATGACGTGGTGAGTGCAGCGAGTGTTGTTTGCATTCACGTAGGATGGGTTTTGATGTCATTGTATTCGATCATCCTTGGTTTTTCTAGGTGGAATGCCAAGGATCGATACGAGGTAGTCAGTGAGAACCCACAGTCTCGACGTGTCCCGTCGTTGACTGATCTGTTTAGATGCGGGAATTGGTTTAGGACTTTGGGTATCGTTATGGATCTGGATCGTGATTTTGATGATCCAAATAGTTGGAAAGTTTATCACTTTTACTGGGATGTTTGAGTGGAGCGTGATGGGACTGAACTTCTTTTTGAAGTGAATCTCGTATGGTATATTACTAAGGTGAGTAGTTTTCCGACGCGGTCGGATTTTGGTCAGCCTAGATGTGTTGATATTGGGATTAGCTTCCCTATGAAGTCAATCAAAGGTATTGAGGTAATTGTTTAAACGGGTAACTGATAGGTTCTGTTTTGATGCGTGACGTGAACGATATTTCGAGTTTTGGAATCAGATTTCTGGATGACGATTCAGGATTTGATTCTGGAGCTTGACAATGGATTTCCTTTTATGGATTTGGGTTCGGAATGGTTATTCCAAATGCCGGTTTACGGAATGATGGTTTCGGATTCGAATTTGGACATGATTATGGATATGATTTCTGGGTTTGGATTCGGGATTTCTTACGAAATTACGGATTCGGATTCGAAATTGGAAATGGATGTTGGGTTGGAGTTTCAATTTGTCTAATGCTGGATTGGACAAGTGAACTCCATAATTGAAACGTAATTGGCTACAACCTAGGTGGTTGTAGGCTGATTGATGGGTAGATGTACGTACCTTGTACGTTGTTCGCGGTACGATACCGGGCAGACTTGTGGTGCCTGGTGACGGTATATAGGTTATACCAGTGGTACATTGGTGAGTGTGTTGGTAGACGGATTGGTTCCGATACCATTGGAATTGTTGAGGTCGTGAACAGGACATCGGATACTGTGCACTGGGTCATGGTATTTCTGATGGGTCTAGTTACACACAGGTTGAGTGAATTGTTGGTTAGTGTTCACTCAGGTTGAGTAAGTTGGTGGTTAGTGGAACCACAAGTGGGTATAGCGTTAGTTTTTGACTGGCGACTGTCAAGTGGTGACGGTTTGTCGGAGGTGTCATCGTGGATCGATTAGTGAGGTCTGGTGACTCCCAGTGGGAGCAGATCGCAGGATAGTTAGTAATTGAAGAAGGAACCGTCGAGTTGTTGTGTCAACGAAACGGTAGATTTGACAAGTAGTGTCAATTCGGAAAGTATGGTTACTGTCATTCACCGTGGTCGAATGTAGTCGTTGCGACGTGAGCGTTAGTGGTACGTCTGGGTGCGAATAAGTATTATTCTAGTTAGTTGGTGTACGAATGTACACGTGTTTCGAGGTCGATTCTACTTTCTACATGGTGGATGTCGAATCAGGATAGTTGGAGTTTCGAGAACGGAACTAATTAAGGAGGGAAGAACGGTTGGATTTAGGTCGGTTGGAATTTCGAGGACGAAATTAATTTAGGAGGGAAGGTTGTAAAGACCCGTCCTGAATTCCTAGATTAGACTAGAGACTAATCACGATTCGTAAGGTTAATCGGTGATTAGTTGAGCGAAATCGGACGAACGATACAAAATGACCGTTTTGCCCCTAGTCGTGGCAAAATGTTGACTTTTCAATCGAGCGGTCAAATGGACTTTGACCAATGACCGTGACGTAGTTCGTGACGTCACGAGTTCATAGACAGGTGGTACGTTCAATTCCGACGTTCGTGGAAGAAGTTATGACGTTCGGAAGGTAAAAGGCATTTTGGTAATTTTAGTTAAAAGGAGCGAAATGTTGACTTTTTGACCGAGAGGTCCAATGGCCGAGGGCCAAGGACCGTTACGTAGATCGGGACAATACAAATCCATAGACAGGCGGAACGTCGAATTCGGACGTTCAACGGCGAAGTTACGGTTCACAGAAATTCAAGTGCACTATTGCACGAATTACGAAACGATCTAACTTTTGGACTTTAGTGGTGCCTAGATATTTTAAGGAGGTCCAATGGATGAGTGACAAGTGTCACCCATCCATTGCCCAGTGGATGAGTGACAAGTGTCACCCATCCATTGCCCAATGGAATTGTATTCATGCATCTTCCCCGTGCATCTTCATTTCCTTCATTCAAACCCACACCCAAATACCCGATCTCATTTCTCTCCATCTCTGTGCAACCCAACCCATCCAACCTTCAACCTATGATCAGCTGGGAGGACCAGGGAGTGAGGGAAGACAGGAGGATGTGGTGGCCGACCCAGGACGGCGCCGCCGTGGGCGGTGGAGCCACGAACCCGAGAATGCACCCGGTTAGCCATTTTTGATCCAATTTCCATTTTTATTGTTATAGGTCGTTTTTAATGGTTTTAATGAGTCCATTAGGTTGATAGGAAGTCATTAGGAAGATTTTAGGAAGCTAGGGACGGCTGTGAAGCCATAGCTGCATTTTGGGAAACTTGAACCGTTTGGTTCAAAATCAAACCTTAGGTTTTAGACGTTTTCGGTTGCGTTTAAGGATTGAAATGGATAGAAAACATGAAAATAGGAAGAAAGGAATCGAAAAGGAAGAAGTAGGATGAAAAATGGGGTGTCTAGGGCAGTGAACCGGTCACGCCGGTCCAGTTTGTAACACCCCGGAAATTTGAGGATTTTAATATTGTGATTTAATGTGTAAATTGACGCTTTTACCCTTGTGATTGGTATGGCCAAATTGTTGACTTTTTGATTGATGAATTAAATGGACTTTGACCTATGACCGTGACGTAGTTCTGGACGTCACGAGTTCATAGACAGGTGGCACGTCCAATTCGGACGATCAGGAAAAAAGTTACGACTATCGGAAGTTCAGGGGCATTACCGTAAATTGGACGATTGGGGCGAAAATGTTGACTTTTCGTTTGACAACTAATTTTCACGTAACTCAAGGACCGTTAGGTAGGTCTTGACGTCCTGAGTCCGTAGACAGGCGGCACGCCGAAATCGGACTTCGTACGAGGAAGTTATGGTCAGAAACGTGAAATCGGGAGGTTCGTGTCTCGGTTTTCGTGTCGAATATTTTATTCTGAAAATTTCTGATTGGAGGACACCTGGTGAGTGACAAGTGTCACTCACCTATTGGCTGGATTGGATCAAGCTCCACTAAGCATTTAAATAGATTTAAAAACCACTTTTGATCTCAGCCATTGATCTGAAAGTACCCCAGATTGCATCTCAGCCTTTGATCTCATTTCTGAGATCTAATCTGGACCGTTCATTTCATTGTGCAGCCTTCCCTCCATTTCTAAATATTTCCTAACCCGACACACTCACGTACTGCCCATTCCAAACCATCACACCACATTGCATCTGACCCTTGCTCTGAGTGCCACTGGACTGGACGGGTGAGGCGGCAGACGGCAGTGATCACGGCGGAGGACGGCGGCGAGGGACTAGTAAGAACAATTTGGGCTCGAGTTCGTGACCGGTGATAGCCAGAACAGGGTACAAACGGCGATGGGAGAACCGGCTCTGTTCATCGAGGTAGGCCTTCGATCCCGTCTGTATTTGTCGATTTTGATTCCATAGAGCTGTTTCTGGGATTGTGACGATCATGTAGGAACAAACCAGAGTGAAAATGATTGAGAAACTAGGAAATGGTGATCGGGTCTTGATCGCGGGTCTGATCGACCCGAGTTTCAGAAATACGGGTCAACCGTCTGAGGACAGAGGTGATGACGTGGCACCCTGTCAGACTGTCAGGTGATGTGGCCAACCGTGAGCCGACACGTGTCACATGTAAGTGCACAGTCAGCACTGACATGTCAGTGGCGTGGCCCAATCACGGACTGCCACGTGTCACTGACATCTCAGTGACGTGGACCAGTGCTGTGCTGACACATGGCACATGTCAGATCTGACACGTGGCCTGACAGATCAGTGAGGTGGACCAATCAGATGTTGACACGTGGCACCTGTCAGAGTCTGACATGTCAGACCTGACAGCTGTCAGATGACATCAGCGATGACGTCAGCAGGGACTGTTCCTACGTTGACCGACGCGTTGATCGGCGCTTGGGGGCGCGTGTGAACAGTATTTTGGTGGGACCACCACCATTCTTTAGGTTTCGACGATCCGGATCCAATGGCGGTGGTTTTGGGTCGATCGGAGATCATTAAGTTGGTCAAAATGAGGTTTATTGCCTTGGAAAGCGCGTTCGGGCGGCTTTTCCAGACTTGTTTCGGTCTAGGATTTCATGGTTAAATGTTAGGGGTTTGTATTGACCCTTACGTATACTTTGAATATGACAGGGATTGTATAATTGTACCAGAGCGAGGGTATACGCTTGGTTTTCAGCAGGATTGTACTGTGAGTGGGCCATTTTCTTAAACCCTTGCGTGCATAAATGTTTTCTGGTTTATTATACTTATTCACATGCTAAAAACAATAATGGTTTTGATGATATGGAAAATATGGTTATGGCACGTTTCACAGTATTTGGGCTTGAGACCCGTCTGATGAAACTTAATGAATGGTTCGGATTTTATATATATGCTTGCATGTGGATATCAATAAAATGTATTTGGTACTGCACTGTATAGATCCATTCGTATGATACTGTCTCCTCCGGATGAGGTACCCCAGAGAGGTCACGGACGTCTAGAACGTCCAGCGTCTATGACGCTAAGCATCGGGGATGCTGTAACCGAACAGGGTTCGGGGATTAAACTCGGAATTGAGACCCGAGTGGCACGCGTAGCCTTGTGATAGTGACCTTATTGGACTTCAGGGACGTCAGACATCAGGGATGTCGGGATTGGAGTGTATAGTGCAGCAACTAAAATTATACTTATGGTTTTATTATATGTCTTATGGTTCATATTATATGATTGATGGTTTTAAATACGGTTGCATGCATGTTTGGAAAACGGAGGGGTAAATTATATGTTTTACTTATCAAATGATTTTATAAACTTGAGTTTTGGTCCACTCACCCTTAATGTTTTTGGTAACCCCTCCAGGTCTTGATACTGAGGTAGAGGAGGAACCTGAGGCGGAGGCATAGATCTACTTCTGCGTACCTGAACCCCTGTTGGGTGGTTTACCCGCAGGTTTACTTTAGAGTCATGCTCGCAACTTGTAATTTTGGATTTCATCCCTTGTCTGACATCTGTTTAATTCGTATTTGATGTACAACCTTAAATTGGTTATTTATGCATTTGATGTTTTGAGGTTAAAAGTGGTATGAATTATTGGGTGTCAGACGGGAGCAGGGCACGTCCCCTTGTGGTCCCTGTGGGATCGAGGCGGGTCTTGTCAGCTTGGTATCAGAGCACTAGGTTGTGGTCAGTACTAGGTTATGGCCAGCATGCTAGGCTAGCGATTAGTACTAGTTACTTTTCGACTTTTAAGAATATTGTTATCTGATCTATGCCTCTTGACAGTTGGTTATGCCTCCTAGGAGAATTCCTCATATTCGAACGGACGAGGATCTGGAAAGGGAGATGGAATGCGCGAGCATTGAAAGGGCTCAACGTTTGGGAGCCACTCCTTTCTGTGGGGGAGCAAACCCCGAGGATGCTCATGATTGGATCACCAAATGGGAAAGGATCTTCTCAGTGATGCACTGCCCTCCGGGCGAACGGGTAACTTTGGCGGCCTTCTTGCTGGAAGGAGGAGCCTACCAGTGGTGGCACGGACTCGAAATGTCTGGGTGGTCTGTCCATACCACTACTTGGGAAGCTTTCCGTTCCCAATTTCTGGACCAGTACTACCCGCGGTCGTTCCGCGCGGCACGGGAGGCTGAGTTCCTGAGGCTGGAGCAGGGGGATATGTCCGTTGCGGACTACGAGAAAACCTTCGGAAAACTGTCCCGGTTCGCTGCATCATTCGTGAGCACGGAGGAGGACAAATGCCAAAGGTTCGAGCTTGGACTCTGATAGGACGTTAAATAAGCATTATTTTATATTATTTTATACCCTTTATACTTGACTTTTAATATTAAAATATTAAATAAATTGATAAAATAAATTATTTTGTGATTTTTATGTTTAGAAAAATAAAGTTTGTAATTTGGAGGATTTTGGCGAAAGAATCGTCTCGATCGGAATTATAACGAATAAATTATGGACGAAATTTGGTGAATTAATTAATTTAGTTATTAATTAAATTAACTCATTATTTGTTTTGCAGCCCAATCAATTTCTGAGCCCAATCCGTGCAGCCCATCTACTGGCCCAGCGCGTCAGCCCAATCCGGCCCGTGCAGCCCGGCCCGTGCAGCCCATTCGCTTCAACCCATGCGCACCAGCCCAGCTGACCCGTCGGAAGGCGCCTGCCGAAGTCTCTTCATCACGATCAGCGCGCGCCTGCCGAAGTCTTCTGTTTCTCTTCAGCGCGGTCCTGCCGAGCTGCAGCTCTCCTTTTCAGCGACCTCCTGCCGAAATTTCCTGCCCTATTTTCCAGCAGATTCCACTCAATTTCCAGCCACTTTCCAAGCCACTTTCCAACCCAATTTTACAACTTTACAACTCAAACCACTTCTAAACATCATCACAAATCTTTATTACTCATCATTCCATTATTTAACATTTTTTATTGTATTTTTATATTATTTTTGGTAGCTTTCTCCACCTATAAATAGGGTTTCAATTCACTTGTTGAAACACACCTTCTTTGAGGCACACATTTGAGCCTTCTTTGAGAGAAACTTTGGCAAAGTATCTCCAATACAAAGTTTAGAGTTTTGAGTCCATATTTCCCAAGGTTATTTCCTCCATCTTCATAAGGTTCCGTCCGCTGTCGGAGAATCGTATGAATAACAATCCATTGTTTTCATCCATCTTGAAAGTGTAACAATTACTCTCCATCTACTCAAACTCTCATTTTTGTTATTGGTTTTGATTATAGTTCAATATATGTGAGGTTTTTCTTACTAATATTTGTAAGTGTTAAATGCAATCTCCATGTGTCTTACTTTATGAATTTTAGTTATTTTATACATTTTAGTGCTTCATACTTCAATTCAATTTTAAGTGTTTTATCCGCTGTCGGTGCATTTAAAGTAGAATTGAAGAGACTTAATGTTGATCGCTGTCGGCGCATTCAGTCAAAAACAAAAGGTGAATCATATTGTAAGTGTTGTCCGCTGTCGGTGCATTTATAGTATTGAAAAATATATGAAGGTAATTAAGACGATTAAGGTAAAATTTCGTGATTGATTTAATATTTGCAATTATTAGAGTGTTGGTAAGATTTGTGTTTTAAGAAGATTACTTGTACATGAATTAGAATAGAAGTAAAATTAGTTTATCTATGCTTTTACTTATTTACATAATCACAAACCTTTTCAAAACCCCCCTTTTTATTCTTTATTCTTTTATTCTTTTATTCTTTCATACTTTTAGTTTATTAGTCTTTGATTCTTTCATTTCTTTATTCTTTTATTCCTTTACTCTTTAATTTAGTAATTCTTTGATTATTTAATTCTTTGATTATCTAATTCTTTAATTAATTATTCTTTTATTCATCTCCCACTAACACATTATTAATGTCCCTAATTTCCCCGGTTAAGAACGATCTCTATTTATCAATACTACATCTACACAAAAAGGGTTTAAATTGCATAACACTCGAATTACATATTTAATTTAATGCGTAGTTTGGGCGTAGTCAATTTTTGGCGCCGTTGCCGGGGAAATTGAAAATCATTTTTAATTTGTTAGTGTATGTATACAAATTGTGCATATTATACTTGTTTATAAATTTTACTTTTGTTAATATTATATTTGTTTATAACATTTACTTACTTGTTTATATTTTATTTATCCATCTTGTTATTATTCTTATTATGTTTGTTTATAATGCTCATATTTTACTTATTCTTAATTTCTAATTTATACTTGTTCATAAATGTTCATAATTTTTTTTTTATATATATATTTGTTCATATTAAATTTGATACTTGTTCATAAATGCATATTTTATATGTTCACTTTTCTTTACTTTTACTTTTATTTATTCCATTATACTTTATTCCATTAACTTAATATTCACACTTTTTCTTTATTCCCTTAACTTTAATTATATTACATTAACTTTATTCCATTAACTTTCTTTTAATTTTATTCCATAACCTTTATGTTCCACTAACTTTATGTTTACACTTATTTTATTTTTATGTAATCAATTATTTGTTTATGTCTTGTTAAACTTTAAATTTTAAATGAAAAAAAAGAAAATTCGGAATAAATAAAAAAAAAAAATTTAAAAATTTAAAAAAAATTAAAAATAAAATTAAAAATTAAAAATAAAAAAAAATTTACATTTTTTTTTATGAAACTTTATTCATCTTTGAATTTCCTAAAGTGTAAGTATTGTTTCATATTAATTGTTTTAGAGTTGCATGAATCTCTTAGTCCCTTTTTCTTCAAAATCTTACTTTCGGGAACAGGTAGTGCCCCTCTTATTTACTTTCTCCTTAACCCTTCATGATGTGTGGATTTCATCACCACACACCATAGACTCGAATCTATGGACATGAGGTTGGGGCGGAGTTTGTAAACACTATGGTTTGGTAATTCTCTACGTCATCATTTGGATTAATTATGGTGTCTAGGAGAGTTATGACTGGTGACAAGTTTTGGATTAAGAAAGGGAACACCAATGGAGTATATGCCAAGCTAGCCTCGGGGTGCTCTTAAAATTATCCTTGCTTCTCGCGTTACATCTATCTCAACTGGCCATGATTAATGTTGAATGGTGGAATGGTGGTTATCAGTACGCGCAGGCCGTACGCCCAGGAAAGTACTATGAGAAGCGGAAGGAGAAAGTTATTCATGACACTCTAAAACTCTACTTATTGCATTATTAGTTTGAATTTGGAACTTGTGCATTTTCTTTCCATTAACGTAATTTTTTGTTAATCCTGGTTTCCATTTATGTGATACTTTATGCAAATCTCTACTATCTTACTCTTATTATCTCTTCTTGTGTATACTTGCCTTCTAACTTAGAGTTTTGTTTTCATAGAGGTACGAACTTATGAATGCGTGCTCATCAATCTAAGCTTGATCGGCTGAGAAGACAACTTGACATCTCACCAAGCAACGCCACATTCAGAGACGCACTTAAGCGAACCAGTTCGTTCGAACCTCCATCCCCAATATTCGGTGAGTCCAAAAGCGAGAAGAGTAATTCAGAAGAAGAACAGATTTTCGGAACACCGATAACCATGGCATGAAACCTGAGTATCCGGGAGCAGACATGTGCAAACACAAATGGCACTACAGACTTCTGCATCCAGTATCCCGAGCCTCGAACCAACAAGAAAGATATTGAGCTTAAGAGTGGAGTTCTTCATCAACTACCCAAGTTCCGTGGAATCAGAAATGAAGATCCACACAAACACTTAACGGAGTTCCAATTCATCATTAGTAGTATGTGTCCGGATGATGCGGACTTGGAAATCATGAAGCTGAAAGCTTTCCCATTGTCCTTGGAAGAAAGAGCACGAGTATGGCTTTTAAGTCTCCCACCCAATCATATTGACTCTTGGGAGAAGTTGGTTCAGGAGTTTCTTACCAAGTACTTCCCTGCCTCAAAGATTACGGTCTTAAGAAAAGAGATCACTGGAATCAAGCAGAAAGAACATGATGAGAATTTCAGCCAGTACTATGAGAGGTTTAAGGAACTTTGTGCTTCATGCCCTACTCACGGGATCACAGAAGGCTATCTTTTAACCTACTTTTATGAAGGACTCAAAGGTTGGGATAGAGGACTGCTCGATGCTGCAGCTAATGGAAGTTTCTTAGCTCGGAGCCTAGTAGATGGTCGTGCACTACTTGAAAGCCGTGCACTCAATGATGCACAATACGAAGGTGCCGATCCTATTTCTAGAAAGGTACATGAGGTAAGTTCCCATGCTATAAATGATTCTAAGTTAGATAAGATCACCTCTATGCTTTCAAATATGCTTGAGCTAAAGAAACAGGTAGCTCCAGTTTGTTCCATATACTCTCAAGGCCATCTTGAGGAACAATGTCCCTACACTGCAAGGGAGGAAGACTCCGGAACTGAAATGGCACACGCCATTGGAGGCTTTCAAGGAGGGCCAAGGACCCAAGGTTACAGTTGGAGAGATCTGAACAATGTCCTAAACCCTCAGCACATGTCGACCGGGCCAAACCGTGTCCCAGACCAGTTCCCAAGGCCCACATGGCAACCAAGGCCCACATGGCAACCAAGGCCCCCGGTCCCATTTTCTAACTTTTCTCATAATCATGCAAATAATCATACTTCTTCATCTTCTAATCCTGATTATGATAAAATGCTGGCTGCTCTTTCCCAAGGGCAGCAAACACTAATGGCGTCAACTCAGGCTCTTGTCACAGGTCAGCAAAATCAACAAAAAGACATCGCTGATCTCAAGGACCAAATGGGCAAGGTCGTGGACTTCATGGGTAAGATCCAAGCTAGCGGGGTGCTTCCACCTCAACCTACACCCAACCCAAATGTAAGACCTGAAGCCAATGCAATCACCACTCGAAGTGGTAAAGTGCTCGGAGAAATAGAACCAGATCCAGCCGTTTCTGAGGCTGAAAAGCACAAGGTGGCAACTAAGACCACCATGACACAACCACCAGTTCAACCTACCCACACACAAGGTAATAACCCAATCCCTTCAAGTTCGGTTGTTACTAATTCCCCGTTTGTGCATGCACCATTTCCAAGTAGGCTTGCCAAATCTAAGAAGAATGAATCCGATGAGGAAATCTTGGAGATCTTCAAAAGGGTGCAAATCAACATGCCCTTGATCGAGTGCATCAAACAAGTGCCGAAATACGCAAAATTTCTGAAAGAGTTTGCACTCCAAGGCGCCAGACGAGGGAGAAGGAGGTTGTGATGGTGAGTGAAACAGTTTCTGCTGTAATCCAGCGTCGGCTACCCCCAAAGTTGAAGGATCCAGGGAGTTTTTCTGTTCCCTGCGTGATTGGTAACAAGTCATTTGATAAAGTCATGCTAGACTTAGGAGCATCCATTAATGTTATGCCATATTCACTATATGTTGCCCTAGGTCTAGGTAAATTACAGCATGACGATATTATCATTCAGTTAGCCGATCGCTCTAATGTGTATCCTAAGGGATACGTAGAAGATGTTCTTGTGCAGGTTAACCAGCTCATCTTCCCAGCTGACTTTTATGTCCTAGACATGGAGGATTCCCCTACGAATCAAGCTCCACTAATGCTGTTGGGAAGACCATTCATGAGAACTGCCAAGACAAATATTGATGTGTTCAATGGAACATTAACTATGGAAGTAGACGGAGAGGAGATTGGCTTCAACATTTTTGATGCCATGAGGTACCCTAGTTCCGCAACTCATACTACTTTTTCTGTTGACGTGTGCACTTCTCTCGCAGAGAAACATTTTGATTCAATTCGAGAAGACACACTCAACATGATAATCCAGAAAGGAGTTGGCCTAACGCAATCAGGGGACGCCTTGGTTGAGGATACGGATTACGAACTAGAACCTCGAATTTGGGATGAAGTCATGACCCTAAATGAGACCCCCAGAATGGTGAATCATCAGGTACCCTCGTCATTTCCAATTAGTACTAATGCCACTCCTCCTTCAGTGATTCAGGCCCCAGTTCTCGAGCTCAAAGTTTTGCCTGACCACCTGAAGTATGCCTATCTTGGCTCGGACGACACTCTGCCCGTCATAGTGTCTTCTGCACTAACCGAGTCACAGGAAGATAGACTGGTACAGGTCTTGACAAAGTACAAGACAGCCATTGGATGGACTCTGTCAGATATCAAGGGAATCAGCCCTACAACCTGTGTGCATCGAATCTTACTAGAAGATGATGCAAAGCCCTCTCGCGAAGCCCAACGTCGCCTCCATCCTCCGATGATGGAAGTTGTGAAACAAGAGGTCATCAAACTCTTGGACTGTGGTGTCATCTACCCAATTTCAGACAGCAAATGGGTCTCACCAGTCCAAGTAGTCCCAAAGAAAAGTGGAGTCACAGTTGTTGCGAACAGTGAAGGAGAGCTAGTGCCCCAGCGAACAGTGACCGGATACAGAGTCTGCATCGACTATCGACGCCTGAACAAAGCAACTAGGAAGGATCACTTCCCTTTGCCCTTCATTGATCAAATGCTTGAAAGGTTAGCTGGTCACTCCTATTATTGCTTTCTTGATGGTTATTCCGGGTACAATCAAATCTGTATCGCTCAAAATGACCAAGATAAAACGACTTTCACTTGTCCTTTTGGCACTTTTGCCTACCGAAGAATGCCTTTCGGTTTATGTAACGCCCCAGGTACTTTCCAAAGATGCATGCTATCTATTTTCTCTGAATACGTCGAAAAAATAATTGAAGTATTTATGGACGATTTTAGTGTCTTTGGGGATAGTTTTGATGCATGCTTAGAACACTTAGCACTTATCTTACAAAGGTGTGTCGAAACTAATCTGGTACTTAACTGGGAGAAATGCCATTTCATGGTTAGACAAGGGATAGTCTTGGGCCATATTGTCTCTGAAAGAAGAATTGAAGTCGATAAAGCTAAAGTTGATACTGTGCGCCACTTACCCTCTCCCACTTCGGTGAGAGGAATCCGTTCATTTCTTGGTCACGCAGGATTTTACAGAAGATTTATCCAAGACTTCTCCCACATTGCAAGGCCCTTGTGCCGACTGCTTCAGAAAGAGACACCCTTCGTCTTTGATGCAGACTGTCAGGAAGCTTTTGAGAAGCTTAAAAATCTCTTAACCACTGCCCCCATTCTTTGTGCCCCTGATTGGTCCTTACCCTT
The DNA here is from genome assembly GCA_032719365.1 of Prinsepia uniflora. Taxonomy (NCBI): domain Eukaryota; kingdom Viridiplantae; phylum Streptophyta; class Magnoliopsida; order Rosales; family Rosaceae; genus Prinsepia; species Prinsepia uniflora. The sequence goes on along the minus strand of CM064868.1, from coordinate 55,954,635 downwards.
TGAACTAATGTGCGATGCCTCTGATTATGCAGTTGGAGCCGTACTCGGACAAAGGCGGGATAAGAAGCCCTACGCCATCTACTATGCATCCAGAACCTTAAATGATGCCCAGATGAACTACACCACTACAGAAAAGGAGTTGCTTGCTGTTGTATTTGCTTTAGATAAATTTCGCTCTTATCTACTTCGAACTAAAGTCATTATTTACACTGATCATGCAGCACTGAAGTATCTCCTAGCCAAAAAAGAAGCAAAACCAAGACTGATCCGATGGATTCTTCTTCTTCAAGAGTTTGACATCGAGATTAAAGATAAGAAAGGCGTAGAGAACGTGGTGGCGGATCATTTGAGTCGCATTGCACATGAGCGAGATCCTGTGGAGATTCAAGAGATGTTTCCAGACGAACAACTCTTCAGAATCGAGGGAGGTACTCCTTGGTATGCTGATATTGTCAATTATTTAGTCACCAAACAGTTACCCACCACCCTCTCCCGTGCACAAAAAGATAAACTTAAAAAGCATGTTAGGCACTATATTTGGGATGAACCTTATTTGTGGAAACACTGTGCAGATTTATTGATTAGGAGATGTGTCCCTGATATTGAACATAGGTCAGTCCTAGAGTTCTGCCATAGCCATGCTTGTGGAGGCCACTTTGGATCCAGGAAAACTGCACTCAAAATCTTAGAATCTGGACTATATTGGCCCACACTTTTTAGAGATGCACATTCATTCTGTTTAGCCTGTGATAAATGTCAGAGATCAGGAAACTTAGGACGAAGGGATGAAATGCCACAACATTATGTTCTTACTGTTGAAATATTTGATGTGTGGGGTATTGATTTTATGGGTCCGTTTCCTCAATCTAATGGCTATCTATATATCTTACTTGCTGTTGATTATGTATCAAAATGGGTGGAAGCTAAGGCCACCAGGACTAATGACTCTAAAACTTTTCCTCAGAACTAACATTCTTTCCAGGTTTGGGATCCCGCGGGTCCTAATAAGTGATGGAGGAAGTCATTTCTGCAACAAGACCATTGAAGCTTTAATGAAACGGTATGGTGTCACTCATCGAGTCTCTACACCTTACCATCCTCAAACGAGTGGAATGGCGGAAGTCAGTAATAGAGAGATCAAGAAGATATTAGAGCGAACTGTGGGCCCTAATCGTAAGGATTGGAGCCAACGGTTGGATGATGCACTTTGGGCATACAGGACGGCATACAAATCACCTATAGGAATGTCTCCCTATAGGTTTGGTGTACGGAAAAGCATGTCACCTTCCGGTGGAACTAGAGCATAAAGCATGGTGGGCCGTCAAAACTTTCAACATCAAGCTAGATGACGCCGGTCTGCATCGAAAGCTCCAGCTGAGTGAGCTTGAGGAAATCAGAAATGATGCATTTGAAAGCACTCTGATCTACAAGGAAAAGGCAAAGACATTTCATGACAAACAGATCAAGAGTAAAGCATTTGACATTGGCCAGAAAGTTTTGTTGTTCAATTCCCGACTTAGACTCTTCCCAGGTAAATTATTCTCCAGATGGGTAGGTCCTTTTGTTGTTACTAATGTGTTTGCCCATGGAGCCATACAGATCAAAAGCATTGAAACGGGAAAAGAGTTCAAGGTAAATGGCCACCGATTGAAGCCTTACATCGAGGCAATTGGAGGACACGATGTGGAGTCAGACAGAGTACTTCTCCGTCCCATCAGATAAAGAATTTGGTCTAGGCTGGATGGACGTTAAACTTCAAGCGCTTGTTGGGAGGCAACCCAATGTGTTCTCGAGTGTGAAGGAGTCATCAACACAGATTTGCTTTCTTTCAACCCTTCACTCTCTTTTACTTTGTTTATGTTTTTCTTTCTTACTTCACTTTCTTAAATCATCTTCCTTACTTTGATTCTATGTTTAATTATTTCGTATTTTCCTACATTGAGGACAATGTAGAATTTAAGTGTGGGGGAATGGTTTACAAATTTATTTGTGCATTTGAAATTGTTAAGTCTTTCTTAATTTGCAATTGTTTTATTTCTTTCTTACGAAAAAAAAATAGAAAAAAAATTACTGCTTTGAATCTTTTTGTTTTAACTTAGTATTTTTACGAGTTTTTCTTATTTGTGCATTTGAAATTGTTTTATTAAGTCTTTCTTAACGAATTTTTTTTAAAAAAAAAAAAAAAAAAACAAAATATTGCTTTCTTGAGTCTTTTTGTTTTAACGTAGTGTTTTTACGAGTATCAAGTTGCCCTTTAACTTGTCAATGATATAAATGAACGGAAATGAATATGTTATGGCTATAAAGATGATCACTACAACTTGAATTTGTTTGTTAATATTTTGTGATTAAGTGTTACTACTTGAAGATAATGCATGTAAATTGGTACATAAATAAGCATGATATGATAAGTATGAATCATTTGAACCTTATGTGAGCTTTAGAACTTATATACATCTTTGATGAGTGATTCATAAGTTCTTTGTTTAAATTGATATACATATGCCTCATAACTGCTTGCCATAGCTTTTAATGAACTCTAGAGCACTAGAACTTATTCTATGTGATTTTCAAAGCTTTTAAGTCAATAAATTCTCTGATTTTGGAAATGATTAAGGCATTAGGGTTAACACCACAAATTCAAACATCCATGTTCCCTATTTTGTGCGCACAAGTTGCGACCCCCTTAGTTTTACCCCTTTTGAGCCCACATTAAGCTTTTCTTTCCTCACCATGATTATCTAAACACTTGAGCTTAGTATAGACATCTTTTACCTTTGTTCCAAGGACTCGGTTGAAGACATAATGATTGTGTAAAGAGGAAATGATGATATTGAAAGACTTTTATGTGTATTTTGTGGATTTACTTACTCAAACATTGTTGTATTTTTGACACATGTTATTACCTTGATATATGAAAAAAAAAATTGAAAAAAAAAAGAGAAAAAAAAAAGATATATTGAAGTTTTTATCAAGGTAATAAGGTTTGATTATGAATGTTTGAGTTAAGTCCTTTACATTTGTAAATCCGGCACAAAGAATGAATTCGAGGCCCAACAAGATGAAATTAGGCCTATGTTCGAAGGGATGGATTACTGACATCATTGCACTAAGGTTGGGAAGTTATGATACGTTTTGGGAGTCTATTGAGTCTTGGAACGAATTTGAGCACCACTTGTCCTATATATTCCTTGCCTCTAAACTTAGCCCCATTACAACCTTCGTAAAGACCTTATGATCCTTAAGATGGTAAATTTTGATTAGTTGAGTCAATCACTTGAGTAAGCTTATGGTTTTGGTTCATTTGTGCAAGTATGTTTTGTTTTTATCTTGAGGTGTTTGTTTGAAATTTTGCAAAAGTACTTCATTTCGATTATGTGAGTATTTCTCACATACTTTGAGTGCAAACACAAACCCTCACAAATTGAGTGAATTTATGAGTGCATATCCTTGTGAGTTGATTCATACTTGTCTTATTCGTGCAGAACTCCATTTCACCATATTTACTCATTATCTTACTTGTTGAACATTTTGTTACCATATATTAACTTTTGAATTCCATTTGCTTAAATGTTTTAAGTGAAAATCTTTTATGCCATGATAATAATTAAATATTGAGACAAATGGTTAAGGGTTTACTTGTTTTGAATTCGTAGTTTGATTTTAGTATTTGCTAGGGACTAGCAAAGTTTAAGTGTGGGGGTATTTGATAGGACGTTAAATAAGCATTATTTTATATTATTTTATACCCTTTATACTTGACTTTTAATATTAAAATATTAAATAAATTGATAAAATAAATTATTTTGTGATTTTTATGTTTAGAAAAATAAAGTTTGTAATTTGGAGGATTTTGGCGAAAGAATCGTCTCGATCGGAATTATAACGAATAAATTATGGACGAAATTTGGTGAATTAATTAATTTAGTTATTAATTAAATTAACTCATTATTTGTTTTGCAGCCCAATCAATTTCTGAGCCCAATCCGTGCAGCCCATCTACTGGCCCAGCGCGTCAGCCCAATCCGGCCCGTGCAGCCCGGCCCGTGCAGCCCATTCGCTTCAGCCTATGCGCGCCAGCCCAGCTGACCCGTCGGAAGGCGCCTGCCGAAGTCTCTTCATCACGATCAGCGCGCGCCTGCCGAAGTCTTCTGTTTCTCTTCAGCGCGGTCCTGCCGAGCTGCAGCTCTCCTTTTCAGCGACCTCCTGCCGAAATTTCCTGCCCTATTTTCCAGCAGATTCCACTCAATTTCCAGCCACTTTCCAAGCCACTTTCCAACCCAATTTTACAACTTTACAACTCAAACCACTTCTAAACATCATCACAAATCTTTATTACTCATCATTCCATTATTTAACATTTTTTATTGTATTTTTATATTATTTTTGGTAGCTTTCTCCACCTATAAATAGGGTTTCAATTCACTTGTTGAAACACACCTTCTTTGAGGCACACATTTGAGCCTTCTTTGAGAGAAACTTTGGCAAAGTATCTCCAATACAAAGTTTAGAGTTTTGAGTCCATATTTCCCAAGGTTATTTCCTCCATCTTCATAAGGTTCCGTCCGCTGTCGGAGAATCGTATGAATAACAATCCATTGTTTTCATCCATCTTGAAAGTGTAACAATTACTCTCCATCTACTCAAACTCTCATTTTTGTTATTGGTTTTGATTATAGTTCAATATATGTGAGGTTTTTCTTACTAATATTTGTAAGTGTTAAATGCAATCTCCATGTGTCTTACTTTATGAATTTTAGTTATTTTATACATTTTAGTGCTTCATACTTCAATTCAATGTTAAGTGTTTTATCCGCTGTCGGTGCATTTAAAGTAGAATTGAAGAGACTTAATGTTGATCGCTGTCGGCGCATTCAGTCAAAAACAAAAGGTGAATCATATTGTAAGTGTTGTCCGCTGTCGGTGCATTTATAGTATTGAAAAATGTATGAAGGTAATTAAGACGATTAAGGTAAAATTTCGTGATTGATTTAATATTTGCAATTATTAGAGTGTTGGTAAGATTTGTGTTTTAAGAAGATTACTTGTACATGAATTAGAATAGAAGTAAAATTAGTTTATCTATGCTTTTACTTATTTACATGATCACAAACCTTTTCAAAACCCCCCTTTTTATTCTTTATTCTTTTATTCTTTTATTCTTTCATACTTTTAGTTTATTAGTCTTTGATTCTTTCATTTCTTTATTCTTTTATTCCTTTACTCTTTAATTTAGTAATTCTTTGATTATTTAATTCTTTGATTATCTAATTCTTTAATTAATTATTCTTTTATTCATCTCCCACTAACACATTATTAATGTCCCTAATTTCCCCGGTTAAGAACGATCCCTATTTATCAATACTACATCTACACAAAAAGGGTTTAAATTGCATAACACTCGAATTACATGTTTAATTTAATGCGTAGTTTGGGCGTAGTCAGACTCCGAGGGGAGATCCGGGCAAGTGTGACTGCTGCTACTCATGCTTCACTGAGAGATTTGGTCTACGCTGCGGTGCATGTCGAGGCCAGTCTGGCGGCACACCAGACACGACAGCCTTCGGGCGAGGGGCGACGTCAGGATCGCCCACATCGTGGGCCATCGGGCCAGAAGAACAACAAGGGAGGGGGCTACAGGGGAGCACCCTCATCCTTCAAGGGTCGTGGCTGGTCAGGTCGACGCGGAGGCTCTCAGGGCAGAGGATCAGGATACAACTCTGGGCAGCGCTCATCTTGGAGCGGTGCTTCTGGTGGGCATTCGGACAGGCCAAGGCCAGTAACTTGTTTTGCTTGCGGAGAGGAGGGCCACTATGCTTGTGATTGCCCGCAGTTGTCCAAGAACAACGACGCTGGGGGCTCTAGTGTGGTGCAGAGCACGGCTTCCCACACTAATGGAGGTCGCGGTCAGGGAGGTGACCGTGGTGCTGGGCGTGGCGCGCGTGGGCGCGGACGGAACGGAGGGCCGAGGGCCCAAGTATTTGCAATGACCCAACAGCAGGCGAGGACTGCCCCAGGCGTGGTTACAGGTACAGTACATATCTTAAACCTTCTTGTACGTGTATTGATGGATGCGGGGGCTACACATTCTTTTATTTCGAAGAGTTGTGCTGGTATGCTTGATTGTGTGGTATCAGCTTTAGATTGCGAAATGGGTGTTGGCACCCCGATGGGCATCGTGTACCTTGCGAATCAGGTGATTCGGAGGTGCCCGGTAAGAATTGAGGATGTGGATTTACCAGCAGACTTAATTATTCTGGATATCCACGACTTCGATATAATCCTAGGGATGGATTGTCTATCGGAGCACGGATCGCTCATCGATTGCTGTAGCAAGCAAGTGACTCTGCGGAGCCCGGGTTTGCCGGAAGTTATCTTTCAGGGGGAACGTGATGGTTCGCCTCCTGAAGTGATTTCTTCACTTACTGCTACCAAACTTCTACGGAAGGGATTCCAGGCTTATCTGGCGCATGTTGTGTCGGAACAGGTTGATACTCCGGGTATCGACGAGATACCGGTGGTATGTGAGTTTCTGGATGTATTCCCGGAAGACTTACCTGGATTGTCACCATCACGGGAGATCGAGTTTACAATTGAACTACTCCCTGGTACCCGACCTATATCCCAGGCACCATACCGGATGGCGCCGGCCGAGTTACGTGAACTCAAGACTCAATTGCAGGAGTTGGTAGATTTGGGATATGTCCGACCAAGTACTTCACCGTGGGGAGCACCGGTGTTGTTCGTAAAGAAGAAGGAGGGAAGTCTCCGTTTGTGCATTGACTATCGACAACTCAACAAGGTGACACTGAGGAACCAGTATCCTCTACCCAGGATCGATGACCTTTTTGACCAGTTGCGGGGAGCTCAGTACTTCTCGAAAATTGATTTGCGGTCTGGGTATCACCAACTGAGGATTTCGGAGGAGGATATTCCGAAAACTGCTTTTCGAACCCGTTATGGACACTACGAGTTCCTTGTTATGCCTTTTGGCTTGACGAATGCTCCCGCAGCATTCATGGATCTGATGAATCGGGTCTTCCGACCCTACCTGGATAAGTTCGTGATTGTGTTCATCGATGATATCTTGGTATTCTCGAGGAGTGCCCGTGCACATGAGGAACATCTACGGTTGGTCTTGGAGAAGCTGAGACAGGAACAGTTGTACGCCAAGCTGAGCAAGTGTCAGTTTTGACTGAGCAGTATTGGTTTTCTGGGACACGTGATATCGACGGATGGGATTTGCGTGGATCCCCAGAAAACAGAAGCGGTGACCAATTGGACTAGACCGACAACAGTGACCGAGGTGCGGAGTTTCGTCGGATTAGCAGGTTACTACCGAAGATTCGTGGATGGTTTCTCCAAAATTACTGCACCATTGACTCGTTTGACTCGGCAGGGAGTGAAGTTCATCTGGGACGAGCAGTGTGATCGGAGTTTTCAAGAGTTGAAGGATCGATTGACCACTGCACCTGTCCTTGCGCTGCCGGATGACAGTGGAGAGTTTGTGGTCTTCAGTGATGCATCGCTGCAAGGTTTGGGCTGCGTGTTGATGCAAACTGGCAAGGTTATTGCCTATGCATCCCGACAGCTGAAGACTCATGAGTTGAACTACCCTACCCATGATTTGGAGTTGATGGCGGTGGTTCATACTCTAAAAATCTGGAGACATTATCTGTTCGGCGCAACGTGTCGGATATACACCGACCACCAGAGTCTTAAATACCTATTCACTCAGAAGGAGCTTAACATGAGACAACGAAGATGGTTGGAGCTGCTGAAAGATTATGACTGTACGATCGAGTACCATCCGGGTAAGGCCAATGTGGTGGCGGATGCACTCAGTAGGAAATCAGCGGGATCTGTTGCACACCTAGGGATGGTGTATCTTCCCTTGCTGGTGGAACTCCGGAAGGCGGGAGTTATTTTGGGTACGGATGCGCATGGGGCTTTGTTGGCCAGCTTCCATGTACGACCTGTACTGATTGATCGGGTCATCGAAGCATAACTTCAGGATCCGATACTCTGTATTTATAGAATTGAGGTCGATGCGGATGGGAGACAGGATTTTACCATCCGGGACGATGGAGCACTTGTAAAATTGGGCCGTTTGTGTGTACCTGCGGTGGCAGAGTTACGGGCCGAGATTCTTGAGGAGGCCCATAGTTCGGCCTATGCTATGCATCCGGGAGGTACAAAGATGTACCGTACCCTCCGGAACCATTATTGGTGGCCAGGAATGAAGAAGGATATTGCTGAGTTCGTGAGCAAATGCTTAACCTGTCAGCAGGTTAAGGCGGAACGGCAGAGACCGTATGGGGCTATGCAGCCACTTCCGATTCCCGAGTGGAAGTGGGATCACATCACCATGGACTTCGTCTTTAAGTTACCAAGGACTCAAAGTGGAGTTGATGGAGTGTGGGTGATCGTGGACCGGTTAACCCAATCAGTTCATTTTCTGCCAGTTCAGGAGACCTATAAACCTAACCGACTGGCTCAGTTGTTTGGGAAGGAAATCATACGATTGCATGGTACGCCGGAATCGATCGTGTCCGATCGTGATCCGCGTTTCACTTCCAGGTTCTGGCGGAGTTTGCAAGCTACTCTAGGAACAACCCTACGTTTCAGTACTGCTTTCCATCCTCAGACCGATGGACAGTCTGAAAGAACCATTCAGACCATGGAGGACATGATGAGGTCATGTGTACTACAGTTTCAGGACTCATGGGATACTCATTTACCATTGATGGAATTTTCTTACAACAACAGCTATCAGGCAAGCATTGGGATGGCACCTTATGAGGCACTGTATGGTCGACAGTGCAGGACACCTATCTGCTGGACGGAGATAGGAGAACGAGCGGCTGTAGGGCCGGAATTGATGGACTTAACCATGGAAACTGTTCGTGTTATCAAGGAGAGATTGAAGGCGGCACAGGATCGCCAGAAGAGTTATGCCGATCGACGGATTCGAGACTTGGAATTTGAAGTGGGAGATTTTATCTTCTTGAAGTTATCTCCATGGAAAGGGATTATCCGATTTGGTCGACGGGGGAAACTGAGTCCGCGTTTTATCGGACCATATGAGATCTTGGAGAGAATTGGCAGAGTTGCTTACAGATTGGCACTACCTCCAGAACTATCTAGAGTTCACGATGTTTTCCACATATCAATGCTACGGAAGTACGTACATGATGCTTCTCATGTACTTGGGGAACAACCTGTCGAACTACGGGAGGATTTGAACTTTGATGAACAACCAGTACAGATCTTGGATCAGAAGGACAAGGTACTACGTCGGAAGACGATCCCTCTCGTGATGATTCTCTGGAGAAACCAGAATGTGGAAGAAGCCACATGGGAGCCTGAGGCTTAGATGCGAGATCAATTTCCTCATATGTTTCTTTGAAATTTCGGGACGAAATTTCTTAAGGGGGGAAGGTTGTAACACCCCGGAAATTCGAGGATTTTAATATTGTGATTTAATGTGTAAATCGACGCTTTTACCCTTGTGATTGGTATGGCCAAATTGTTGACTTTTTTTATTGATGAATTAAATGGACTTTGACCTATGACCGTGATGTAGTTCTGGACGTCACGAGTTCATAGACAGGTGGCACTTCCAATTCGGACGATCAGGGAAAAAGTTACGACTATCGGAAGTTCAGGGGCATTTCCGTAAATTGGACGGTTGGGGCGAAAATGTTGACTTTTCGTTTGACAACTAATTTTCACGTGACTCAAGGACCGTTAGGTAGGTCTCGACGTCCTGAGTCCGTAGACAGGCAGCACGCCGAAATCGGACTTCGTACGAGTATGTTATGGTCAGAAACGTGAAATCGGGAGGTTCGTGTCTCGGTTTTCGTGTCGAATATTTTATTCTGAAAATTTTTGATTGGAGGACACCTGGTGAGTGACAAGTGTCACTCACCTATTGGCTGGATTGGATCAAGCTCCACTAAGCATTTAAATAGATTTAAAAACCGCTTTTGATCTCAGCCATTGATCTGAAAGTACCCCAGATTGCATCTCAGCCTTTGATCTCATTTCTGAGATCTAATCTGGACCGTTCATTTCATTGTGCAGCCTTCCCTCCATTTCTATAAATTTCCTAACCCGACACACTCACGTACTGCCCATTCCAAACCATCACACCACATTGCATCTGACCCTTGCTCTGAGTGCCACTGGACTGGACGGGTGAGGCGGCAGACGACAGTGATCACGGCGGAGGACGGCGGCGAGGGACTAGTAAGAACAATTTGGGCTCGAGTTCGTGACCGGTGATAGCTAGAACAGGGTACAAACGGTGACGGGAGAACCGGCTCTGTTCATCGAGGTAGGCCTTCGATCCCGTCTGTATTTGTCGATTTTGATTCCATAGAGCTGTTTCTGGGATTGTGACGATCATGTAGGAACAAACCAGAGTGAAAATGATTGAGAAACTAGGAAATGGTGACCGGGTCTTGATCGCGGGTCTGATCGACCCGAGTTGCAGAAATACGGGTCAATCGTCTGAGGACAGAGGTGATGACGTGGCACCCTGTCAGACTGTCAGGTGACGTGGCCAACCGTGAGCCGACACGTGTCACATGTAAGTGCACAGTCAGCATTGACATGTCAGTGACGTGGCCCAATCAGGGACTGCCACGTGTCACTAACATGTCAGTGACGTGGACCAGTGCTGTGCTGACACATGGCACATGTCAGATCTGACACGTGGCTTGACAGATCAGTGAGGTGGACCAATCGGATGTTGACACGTGGCACCTGTCAGAGTCTGACATGTCAGACCTGACAGCTGTCGGAGTCTGACATGTCAGACCTGACAGTCAGCGATGACGTCAGCAGTGATGTCAGCGATGACGTCAGCAGGGACTGTTCCTACGTTGACCGACGCGTTGACCGGCGCATGGGGGCGCGTGTGAACAGTGTTTTGGGGGGACCACCACCATTCTTTAGGTTTCGACGATCCGGATCCAATGGCGGTGGTTTCGGGTCGATCGGAGATCATTAAGTTGGTCAAAATGAGGTTTATTGCCTTGGAAAGCGCGTTCGGGTGGCTTTTCTGGACCGGTTTCGGTCTAGGGTTTCATGGTTAAATGTTAGGGGTTTGTATTGACCCTTATGTATACTTTGGATATGACAGGGATTGTATAATTGTACAAGAGCAAGGGTATACGCTCGGTTTTCAGCAGGATTGTACTGTGAGTGGGCCATTTTCTTAAACCCTTGCGTGCATAAATGTTTTCTGGTTTATTATACTTATTCACATGCTAAAAACAATAATGGTTTTGATGATATGGAAAATATGGTTATGGCACGTTTCACGGTATTTGGGCTTGAGACCCGTCTGATGAAACTTAATGATTGGTTCGGATTTTATATATATGCTTGCATGTGGATATCAATAAAATGTATTTGGTACTGCACTGTATAGATCCATTCGTATGATACTGTCTCCTCCGGATGAGGTACCCCGGAGAGGTCACAGACGTCTAGAACGTCCAGCGTCTATGACGCTAAGCATCGGGGATGCTGTAACCGAACAGGGTTCGTGGATTAAACTCGGAATTGAGACCCGAGTGGCACGCGTAGCCTTGTGATAGTGATCTTATTGGACGTCAGGGACGTCAGACATCAGGGATGTCGGGATTGGAGTGTATAGTGCAGCAACTAAAATTATACTTATGGTTTTATTATATGCCTTATGGTTCATATTATATGATTGATGGTTTTAAATACGGTTGCATGCATGTTTGGAAAACGGAGGGGTAGATTATATGTTTTACTTATCAAATAATTTTATAAACTTGAGTTTTGGTCCACTCACCCTTAATGTTTTTGGTAACCCCTCCAGGTCGTGATACTGAGGTAGAAAAGGAACCTGAGGCGGAGGCATAGATCTACTTCTGCGTACCTGAACCCCTGTTTGGTGGTTTACCCGCAGGTTTACTTTAGAGTCGTGCTCGCAACTTGTAATTTTGGATTTCATCCCTTGTCTGACATCTGTTTAATTCGGATTTGATGTACAATCTTAAATTGGTTATTTATGCATTTGATGTTTTGAGGTTAAAATTGGTATGAATTATTGGGTGTCAGACGGGAGCAGGGCACGTCCCCTTGTGGTCCCTATGGGATCGGGGCGGGTCTTGTCACAGTTGGACTGGCCAAACCAGGTGAACCGGCCATCTGAATCGGCTGGAGCTGGAAGACGATGAATAGTGTTCTGAGCCTTCTTGGGGCGCGTGAGGGGGCGTGGGCCATAATTTTGGGAAGTGTTCAACATATGAAATCTTCTATTCGATATAACGAAGATTTTGGGACTGGTCTCGCGTCAATCGGGCTGTCCGAAGGTTTAGGGTCGGTTTAAAAATAGTTAAAAGTTCGAAAAAAATTGCGTGGCTTTAATGGGAGGTTAATTAAGTAGCTAGTAACTTTCTATTAAAATTTGGACAGGTTTGGGAGTCCCGGTGATAGAGATTGGCTCGGGAGAGCCTATGGCACTCAAATCGAGGCGGCAGCTCGGACGGTCTGTGAGTGGACCTTGATTTCTAAACTGTGATGCATGCATAAATGTTTTATATTGATTATGAATATGATTTTATGATGTTGATTTGGATATTTGTGAATTATATGGTTTCACGTATTTCGAGGCGATTTACGTGCTTGCACGTAAATCGAGGTTTTCCGGTTTTATACTTATTTTCATACTTATGGTTTTGGATATGATTTCATGAAATGGTTTTGGATTCGAAAAGGTAAACTCAGGTTCGAAACCCATTTGATTTACGAAATCGGGCCAGAGGCCCAGTTGGTTTACGATTCGGACCGGAGGTCCAGTTTCTATGTGGATTCGAGCCTAGGGCCCAGCTATGTGTTACAAATGGTTTTCACGGGTCATGACGGTTTATGGGAATCGGCATGAACCCTTGAAATGGATTTACGGGTCATGATGGTTTATGGGAACCGGCATGAACCCATGAAAGGTTTTATGGTACATGACGGCTTATGAGGGGCCGGGCATGAATCCTGGAAAGATTTAAAGAATGATTTCAAAAGGTTTTTCATATTCCATCCTTTATATATGATTGTCTCCTCCAGGGAGGGTCGTTGGCCTGGGTGGACCCCGAAGTAGTCACGGAGCACTGACTGAGTGGAGTCGCCCCCCAGTTGGGTTCCTTACTCTCAGGATGGGCATGGTTCGTGACCTCCAAGGTCGGTCATTGATCTACGAACATTGATCTGGGTGGACCTTGGAGAGACTTGGGTTTGAGACTCCGGTTAGCACGCGCGTAGCTTTATTTTACCGTGATAGGTTTTGGATATGAAATATAATGGATAAACATGATTTCAATTGGTTTGGGAAATTGTGTTTATGATGATAAATGGATTTGGGCTGAGATCCCACATATGTTTATGATGTTATGGTTTTCTGTAAATGGTTTTGGGCAGGAGCCCGTGTGACTTGTAATTACGGAACTTGGGGCTGTGACCCTAAATATGGATGTTTTAACACATGTGATTGGATAAATGGTTTTACTATGCATGCATGCTTTTTAGTGAAGGGTATAAAGGTCTTTTATGAAACATGTTTTTATAAACGCTTTATTTTTGTCCACTCACAGTCTTTCTGTTTTTAATACCCTTCAGGTTGACAGCGGATGTGGACTGTAGCAGAGACCGAGATATCACATACCTCCTCCGGATCCTGGCGTACTCTGATATCCCGGGAGGGCAAAGGACGAAAATATCCCTTGTCTGACACTTCGTGTCAGACGGGAGCAGGGTCATCTCGCGTTAATCCCGGGGGGGATTGGGATAGGTCCTGTCACCTCCGCCCAAACCAAAAACACGTGGGAACTCGTCCCAAATCCAGCTCATATGGGTCTCAGCCCAAAACCAATACGCGTGGGTCTCAGCCCAACACCGTCTCAGTGAAAACTCGTACACATATACGTATATACATATATAACCCATCCTAGGAACTTTCTGAAAAGATGCCAACTCGTGGCACACAGCCCCTAGGGAACACATCCCCGATATATGTCAAGATGTCTCTATATATATAAGTATGCATACTACTTAGTGCCTCACTTCGAGTCTTCTCCCAGGAATTCTCCATCTGGGAGGCTCTATCTTCGGACCTAGTCCGATCATCTCTCCGGAATCTTGTCCGGGACCACATCATAACGCTCACTCCTAGAACGGGATCCCTATGTGGATACCCACTCTAATCTGTGGATCGTGACTCTCCAGGTAGACGACTGGAGGAGACCAATAAATAAGCTCATAAGGAGGGTATATACATACTAGTATAGCAAACTATAAAACGGGACTCGTGCCCAATAACATAAAGCAACTGGGCTTCTAGCCCGAACATAGGACTCAACAGGGCCTCTAGCTCGATTTCGCAATAAATGGGCATTGAACCCAAACTCAAATCAACTGAGCATCGAGTCTGATATCTCAGGGTCAAGCACGATCCCGATTATAGCGATGCGTGCAACCATCAATCCAGACCCGCTCTCAATCCTGGTATGTCACCGTGAACACATCACTATCGCGACCATCTCGAGACCATGGTGCACACGTCGCCGATCATTCCTCTAAACTGTCAGCACTCCGAAGTCGAGCCTCTAGTGGCTGGTCGATAAAGGGACGTGCACATGACCTCTCCGGAGTGAACGCATCCCAATCCGAAAGCGAGTGTCACGTTGCCCGTCTCCGTGCACACACCACCCGTCGCGACCACGACTCACACCCGTAGGTCATCAATAGGGTCTCATGCTCGAGTCAAAACCAAATCCAAATGGGTCTCATGCCCAGGTTTACCTTTTCAAAGCCATTTCATGAAAACCGAAAGCATAAGCACGTATAAAACAGAAAATCTTTAAGTGTGTGCCCATACGTAAACAAACACACAAAATGCACTCAAGGCATCCCAAAACATATATAAAACATTTATGCATGCATCAATTTCAGAAAGAAAGTCCACTCACAGACTGTCCGCACTGCCGCTTTGATAAGTGTGCAATACGGCTCTCCCTGGCCAATTTCCGTCTTTGCGGTTTCCAAACATGTCCAAATCACTTTAGAGGGTTACTAACTACTTAATTAACCCCTTACTAAAGCCCCCTAATTTTTTCGGGGGTTTTAACTATTTTTAAACGCGTTTTGAAACCTTCGGACAACCCGAACTATATTGAGACGATGTCCGATCGACTCGAAACCAGTCCTAAAATGTTTGTTACATCGAATAGATGATTTCACATGTTGGAACCACCCTCAAATTCCTCACCATGTGACTGCATTCGCCCTGGGATAGCTCTGCCCTTGGACCTCACACGCCACTGCACGGGTTGGGCAAAGGGCGGAAATATCCCTGGTCTGACACTTCGTGTCAGAAGGGAGCAGGCACATCCCACGCTAATCCCGAGGGATTTGGATTGGGTCCTGACATTTCATGGGTACGTCTTTTGATGATGAAGTGTACAGGACTACATGCATTGAAGTTGGAGACTAGTGGAATTTCAACTGTGCTAGTGGTCTGAACATTTCTTCGACGTACCGCGGTTTGTCTAACTTGTACACTGTTACCAAGTTCCATCCCAACATCAAGAAGGTTGATAGAGCCCTGGTAGTTCCCACAAAGTTTCATGAGATGAGTTGGCTACTCAGTTCCTATAGGCGTATGGCTAGTGGGCAACTTCTCTGGGACTTGATAAAAAACTGGCTCAACATCCCACAACGTGTGAAGGAAAGTTTTCGACCAAAATTGTAGGTCAAGATGTCCTGAGTGTTCTTCCAAAAGAGGAGCTCGACCAGTCCGTGTCCCCAAGCAGTGTTCACCAGGTTGTTCCTAGTCCTTCAAGCCCAGTGGGATCATCCAATAAGCGTAAGTCTTCAGGTTGGCCTCAGAGAGTTCTTGTGAAGGTGCAGTTGGGTCCCCAAAGAAGCTGAATGTTTCTCTTGATTCTCCTGAAGTTCAGACTATGTTTCCAACCCAGGTGTCGGTTGCACGTTCCTCCATGAAGACACCAATTTCGGATCCTACAAAGAAGTCTTATGGCATAGTATTGGGAATTGATCATGGAGGAGTTAGAGCTTCTTCCATAAATCCGGGGAGTTCTCCTCTCTGTGAGGCTAAAGCATCCTCGAAGTGCGCCAGAAGTGGTGTTGCGCAAAAGATTCACGAGAAGGTCGTCAAAGAGCTCGAGGTTGTAAAGGCGGGAGCTCATAAGTTAGCAGGTATGCTGCGACCTCATGTCAGTACTCAAGGCATCCCAAAAAATATATTAAAACATTTATGCATGCATCAATTTTAGAAAGAAAGTCCACCCACAGACCATCCGCGTTGCCGCCTCGCTACGCGTGCAATACGGCTCTCCAAGGCCAATTGTCGTCTCTAGGGTTCCCAAACCTATCCATATCACTTTAGAGGGTTACTAACTACTTAATTAACCCCTCACTAAAGCCCCCTAAGTTTTTCGGGATTTTTAACTATTTTTAAACGCGTTCCGAAACCTTCGGACAACCGGAACTATATCGAGACGATGTCCGATCGACTTGAAACCAGTCCCAAAATGTTCGTTACATCAAATTGATGATTTCACATGTTAGAACCACCCTCAAATTCCTCACAACACGCCTGCACGCGCCCTGGGACGGCTCTGCGCGTGGGCCTCACACGCCACTGTACAGAGTCATCTTCTTCCTTCACCCAATTGGTCCGACTGGCCGGTTCGATTTTTCTTCTCCCACTTGGACCGGCGTGACCGGTCGAGCCTCCTATCCGGTCCAATTTTCATCCTTTTCCTTCCTAATCGATTCTAAACTTCCTATTTTGGTCTTAGGAACCTAAACCTATGAACCAAATCATCTAAAACCTATAAAATCCAACCGGTCCAATTCTTCCCTAACAGTTCAGTTTTTCCAACACCTCCCCAGGGGTTCCTCAACCTCCAATCGTCACCAAAATTATCCTATTATCTTCCTAACAACCCAATAAGCCCATTCTAATCATTAAAAATGGTCCATAATGATTGAATCAAAAGAAAAATACAAATTGGACAAAATCGATACCTTTGTTTGAGTTTTGCCTCCATCGTCCACGACGGCCTTATCCTGGCCAACCACCATCATCTTCAAGTCCTTAACTCACTCTCTGGGTCTCACATATGATCATAGGGGTTAAGGGTTTGGATTGTGCTGGGAGGATTTGATCGGGTTTGGTTGGAAATGGGGAAAATGGTCGAATACAAATGAAAGGGGAGGATATGCATGAATTATTTGGGTTGGGCAATGGATGGGTGACACTTGTCACTTATCCATTGGGCCTGTCCTATATTATATGGACCCCACATAAGTCCAAAAGTCTCCCGTCTCGAAAAACGTGCAATAGTGCTTTCGAACTTCCATGAATCGTAACTTCTCCGTCGAACGTCCGGATTCAACGTGCCGCCTGTCTACGGATTCGTATCATCCCAATCTATGTAACGGTCCTCGACCATCCGCCATCTGACCTCCTGCGTCAAAAGTCAACTTTCGGCCCCTTTTTAACCAAATTACCAAAATACCCCCGAACTTCTGATTGTCATAACTTCTTCCACGGATGTCAGAATCGAACGTGCCACGTGTCCATGAACTTGTGACGTCCCGAACTACGTCACAACCAAAGGCCAAAGTCCATTTGACCACCTAAACGAAATGTCAACGTTTCACCGATTCCAATGGAAAAATCGTCATTTCGGCCTGAACGTCTGCTAATCCTCGTCTAATCCCTGATTAGTCTCGCTAATCCGTAAATAATCCTTAATTAATCCAGCTAATTCGGGACGGGTCGTTACAATCTTCCCCTCTTTTAGAATTTCATCCTCGAAATTCAAATTGACCCGATTCCACAACCAACCTGTGGAATCCAACCTTGTTCCTCGGCTCGGTTACTCTCGTGTAAACCTACATGTTCGTCACTACGCTGTACTCATCGGTACGCACCGTCACCGGAGTTCCCAAGCTCCACTCAACTCTAGCGAAGCCACACTTGGTTCGTAAGTCTTACTCGAGATAGCGTCGATGTCCCTCCGATCTCGACTGTCGCTCACTCTGACAGGTCAGAGATACCAAATCACCATCTAATAGGCTTTTTAGTCTGCCATCTAACACGTTCCATCCTAGAACCATCAGGTTGAAAAACGCATTCCCCCTAAGGGCTGACACATCCAAGTTGGCATCCAGCGCAGCATCCAATCAGACAACATCCCCACTGTTTCCACGGAGTGATACTCAACCTCCGTCATTGTCACTAAGTCCACAAAGATGATCGTGTCTAATCGGTAGTGCTCGGCTCCATTGTGCTCCCGCTGCACACTTTGATCTCGACTCGCTCTCGAGTCCTCGTACCATATCGTATCTCACATCACTCAACGAACTCCGCTGCTATTTAGACTCACCTCGACCCCCAACCATCGTACTACTCATCATGTCGACCCACAATCGACGTCTCACCCATCCGGGTGTACACGAAACTCCAATTGAATACTTGTCTCAGCAGAAAACACAAACAGGCATTAGGGTTCCACCAGCCCACTGGGGTTTCTCTGGAGTGCGGGCCATGAGCTCTCGGCTCACTAACTATCTGAGCCCTCTCTGTCAACTCTACTCAAGCACACATCATTCGATGTCTAATCAATATACCACTATGTCGGAACACATCCGATCATAGTACTCATCGGTCCGATGTTCAATCGTGCGTCACGAGCCAGCCTCAATCCAACACAATCTCTATTCTCTATTCCATCTCGAGGCATCTGCTATTCATTTTTTTTATCGATATCCATGTATCGTTCTCATTCCCTATGTATCCCCATATCCAATCTTTGTCTTGTCATCTCACCAACTATGCTAAGAGATTTGTCAATTGTCCGACTATACGATTCTCCTCTGCTCCTAGCTTAGCATAATCAGCAAGGCAATTCATTCCAATGACGACCATACCTCGATCTGAACACCTCACGGTCGTCACAATCACTTCCGTCATCTCGTTCCTCTTCACATCACTCGATCTGTCCCGTCTTGGGTACTCACCTGTCACATCACTGGGTGTGACACCAAGAATCATCTAATCTCTAAGTCAATCCAATTTGACATCACTGTCATCTCCTTCCTCATCAATCCACATGAGGAAAGTTCAAGATGATGACATCAAAGTTCATCCAAGCCAGATGTGGATGAGAATACATGTTGTACTCATCAACGCCATGCAACACTAAACACTCTTTCCTCCTCAACTCATTCAAATTTGTCCCATAACCTGGATGTTTGGCCCATGAATGACCTAAAGATTCAACCTTTCAACAAATTTATCACTCAAAAATGAAAAATCAAAGAAACCCAAGAATCAGCATAAGTCTTGGTTCGTCCATACTTCATTGTTACCTGAGAAATAATCAACCCAAAATCAAAATGAATCCGACCTTACATCAAACCATATCCCAATCCTTATGGGTTCCAAATCCAACACCTAAGCCATCCGTCCACAACGATCTAGGGCCAGGTACCCAGAAACTAGGTACAACTCATACCGCGCCAAACCAGGTATTGGGTATACCTCGCACTGAGCCACTTGGGATCCTCTCTGTCCCGCTCAGTGCCCACCGAACTCGTACGACTACCACGCTAGAGCACGTCTACCAACTCGGTCACATCCACTCACTCAGACATCATCCACATGTCCGCAAATAATCCAATTCGCCTATCCATTTATGACCGTTTATGCATATCCAAAAGGATGTCAATTCATCCTAATCCGATGTGCCACCCGACTGAAGAGTCACAACAGGCTCCCGCTGTGATCTGTAGACAATTCTCTGTGTACTACCAATTCTGACACTACGGTCACTAATCTTCACGACAGTACTTACGTTGTCCATTCTTTCTGACCAACGACAATTGTCGATAACTATTGTAGTGACCCATTCTATTTCTCACTATCAAATTCTCCTCAAACAGCGTACATGAAACTCTGGAGGTATGGTCAATTGCAGTAAACCAAACCATCTCCATCACGATTCCAGAGAATCTACACTAGCCGACAAATCCTTCTCGTCGTGTAGTGGTAGAATTCAATCATGAGCACATCACAACTGAGCTCCCCTCAGCTCGTGGCTCGTCGCCTCTTCTCATTAATGTCATCATACCACCGCCACACGGAGTGCAAATCAAACCAATCTGATGACTCTACTCAAACTAAGCAGTCACCACTTCTCTCTGTTACCTCACAAAGGTAGCGTGGAAAACTGGTCTACGCCCGAAGCTCATTTTCTTCTGTAATCACACTCGGTCGTGACCGAGCCAACTCCCCAAACCACTACTCGTATCGTGCGTCATCCACGCACCCTCGTATCCTCGTCAAGCCAACCTGAGTCTATCCAACTCGATATGACTCAGCTACGTCCATCGATAGTGGCGTCTGCCACAACCTCGTGCAGACCGATCTTATAAGCACTCTACTAACGAGACTCCAAAAGTACGCGGTCAACTCACCACCGGTATTAACCGTTCAACACATAACATCCACCAATAGGTCCACCTCAGAATCCAATCGACAAGCACCGCTCACCTGGTCACTCGTCCAACCAATCGCCAACTAGGGTTACTACAATCCGGCTGCTCGCTGCAGCATGTCTATCTCGAGTGATCCCTCGCCTCGACTCCGAAGGATCCTTGTACTCCTATACTGGTATCCCAACAACCAGTAACCACCACCTAAGGACCTCGTCTCCTCGTAACTCCACGACGTCCAGCTGCTGGCCTCCACAAGAACTTGGCCTAAGTCTATGCCTAATTTTGCACCACTGCTACATGTCGTAATTGCATTCTGCCACGTTACACAACAGTTACTCCGGGCATCTCCTGCCAGTCGACATCCCTCCAGGATTCGGCACCTTTAAACGTGGCCTCTCATGCCACATAGGATCAACGGTCCTATTCCAAACAGCCTCAACGAAAGTCCTCGCGTGTCTGACTACTCTGGGCAACACAATCTCGATCCTTGCGGTTCTATAGTGGACGATCCCAACGTCCGACCTCCATTGATTTCACTATGCTACGTTCCATGTCCGTCATGATGCCTCGGCGGTCCCGACTCTTAGGTCGTTCTACTGCGTCTACTAATCCACTTGATCCTATCCCAGTAACTATACAGCTCGAAGTCGTCGGATTCGTACAGATAACGATCCTACTTGGGATCTACCTCCTCGAAACACGTGACAGAGGATTCCGAACGAATCCTAAACGATTGTACCGAGTTTCGTTCAGCTTGAGGTGCTTCCTACTCTTACCCTAACTACCAGGTTGATGACGGGCTATTACGACTGGAGAGACATCACATTCTCGATCTGCGCACTCTGGGAGCAAAACCCACTCTGATACCACTTTGTTAGGACCTGTCCCAAATCCCTCGGGATTAGCATGGGACGTGCCTGCTCCCGTCTGACACGAAGTGTCAGACTAGAGATATTTCCGTCCTTTGCCCAACCGGGCTATCAGAGGGCGCCAGGATCCGAAAGAGCAATGTGATGTCTCGTCTCTGCTACAGTCTGCATGCGCGATCAACCTGAAGGGTATTCAAAATACAAAAGCTGTGAGTGGACAAAACAAATATTTTATAAAAACATTTCATAAAATACCTTTATGCCCTTCATTAAAAACATATGCATGCATTCGAAAACCATTTCTTGGGTTCATGCCCGATCCCCATAAACCGTCATGAACCATAAAACCATTTGAGCCTTGGCCCGAAATCCGTCAATCAATACATGGGACCTCCGTCCAAACCAAAAACACGTGGGAACTCGTCCCAAATCCAGCTCATATGGGTCTCAGGTCTCAGCCCAACGTCGTCTCAGTGAAAACTCATACACATATACGTATATACATATATAACCCATCCTAGGCACTTCCTGAGAACATGGAAACTCGGGGCACACAGCCCCTAGGGAACACATCCCCGATATTTGTCACGATACCCACTATGGTCTGTGGATCGTGACTCTCCAGGTCGACGACTGGAGGAGACCAATCAATAAGCTCATCAGGAGGATATATACATACTAGTATAGCAAATTATAAAAAGGGACTCACGCCGGATAACATAAACCAACTGGGCCTCTTGCCCAAACATAGGACTCAACAGGGCCTCTAGCCCGATTTCGTAATAATTGGGCATCGAGCTTGAACTCAAATTGACTGGGTATCGAGCCCGATATCTCAATGTCAGTCACGATCCTGTTTATAGCAATGCGTGCAACCATCAATCCAGGCCCGCTCTCAATCCTAGTATGTCGTCGTGAACACATCACTATTGCGACCATCTCAAGATTATGGTGCACACGTCGCCAATCGATCCTCTAAATCGTCAGCACTCCGAAGTCGAGCCTCTAGTGGCTGATCGACAACGGAACGTGCATCGTGACCTCTCTAGAGGGAACACATCCCAATGCAGAGGCAAGCGTCACGTCGTCCGTCACCGTGCACACATCACCCGTCGCGACCATGAATCAGACCCGTAGGTCATCAATAAGGTCTCATGCCCGAGTCAAAACCAAATCCAAATGGGTCTCATGCCCGATTTTACCTTTTCAAAACCATTTCATGAAAATCGAAAGCATAAGAACGTATAAAATCGAAAATCTCGAAGTACGTGCCGATACGTAAAAAAACACACAAAATTCACTCAAGGAATCCCAAAAAATATATTAAAACATATATAAAACATTTATGCATGCATCGATTTCGAAGTACGCTGCCACCTTGATACGCGTGCAATACGGCTCTCCCGGGCCAATTTCCGTCTCCGGGGTTCCCAAACCTATCCAAATCACTGTAGACGGTTACTAACTACTTAATTAACCCCTCACTAAAGCCCCCTAATTTTTTTTGGGATTTTTAACTATTTTTAAACGCGTTCCAAAACCTTCGAACAACCCAAACTATATTGAGACGATATCCGATCGGCTCAAAACCAGTCCCAAAATGTTCGTTACATTGAATACATGATTTCACATGTTGGAACCACCCTCAAATTTGTCACCATGCGCCTGCACGCGCCCTGGAATGGCTCTGCGCGAGGGCACGCGCCACTGCACGGGTTGGGCAAAGGGCGGAAATATCCCTCGTCTGACACTTCGTGTTCGACGGGAGCGGGCACGTCTCACGCTAATCCCGAGGGTTTTGGGACGGGTCCAGAAATTTTATGGGTACGTGTTTTGATGATGAAATGTACATGACTACAATTAGCCTAAGCCTCTCTATTTATAGGAGAAAATTAACCCTCAAATAAAAAGGAGTTCATAATTTAAATTATAAAAAAAATGATTAAAGTAATTAATATTGAATTCCTAAAGGAATAAGGTTCCCTTTGGAAAATAAAAACAAATCCTAACTTGAATTGGAAAATTATTCCTCTAGATAGAAGGAAAATGTTGCCGGAATTTGAACAGGGAATTATTCGGTAGGCGCTGGTTGAAATATGGGAGGATTTTTGGTGGTCAACGGCATGGTCAACGCGGCAAGGAAGGCTGGTGCCATTGGTTCAAGAGGCGCTAGCCGAACTGAACTAATAATTTCAGCCATCAACGCGCAAAATAATTGACCGTGCCATTGGTGGATGCGCACCGAAGCTAGCTGCAGGGATTCATAAGGCATGCGCTGAGAGTCTTTTCTAGAACTCGGTAGGCACTTTCCGAGTATAATTTGGTTGTCATTTTGGATTCGGTAGGCCCCTACCGAATTCATGAGTAGCTTTTGATGGCTTCATTTCATTTAATCATAACTTGTTCAATATAATTCAGATTGAGGTGATTCTTTCGTCTAAATTCTCTTAATTCCGAGCGCAATCCAATTCTACACATTTCTCCCAAAATATATTATTTTCTCCAATTTTTTGGTATTTAAACATTAAAAGATAAGCATAAAGGGTATAAAATGATGCTTAATTCAAGGCTTATCACTCGCCTCCTTGTGAAGAGGAAGAGAGGGGATGAAGAGGAAGAGAGGGGATGAAGCAAAAGAGAAGTAACTGATTAACATTAGTAAAGAAGAGGAGGAAAAACGTGAGGAAAAATAAAGAAATCGTGGGTTCCCATTTCGGTTTTTTCTAGTCTGGACTAGAAAACATAAGAACAGGTAGTTTAGTGTCTGCTTAAAGGTCCTGTTATTTTAGGGCAAAAAGGAGCGAGTTTGGATGTAGAAAAATAGCCAGGATAAAGCTTGCACCATAACGAAGAACGGTGTGATCTATTCGAGCTCCAAGGTATGTATTCATTCCTTTATAAACCATAGATCCTTTTATGATATTGATTGGAAGAATCTGAACATTTAAACCCTGAGAAAAGGTTAAGAATCTGGACGTTAAAGACGACCCTCTGTAAGCCATGAGGCCCACGCGCAGAGGGCTGTGGTTGCACGTAGGGGCGCTTGTGGCGGCCTTTTGCTTTCTGATCAACATGGAACCATATGTTTTCGATATTGCGAGTCCAACAATATAATTTTCGAGGAAAAGGAACAACGTCTCATAATAGTTTTTACTACCTTAAGTGTTATACTTATTTTAAAATTTGAATTTTAATTCCAAAAATTAGAAAAATTAAATATAAGATTAATTTTGATATTTAAAAAGTATAATAGTAGATTATGATGAAATGGAAATTTATGAAAAGTATAAAAATTCATGCAACAACGAATTTGAGTATATACGTTATTTGTGAACGAATTATAAGTATTATGTAAATTTATTATAACTTTATTGGTATTATAAACAATGTTAATTATAATATTTTATTACAACAAGTTTACATATAATACTTTATTGGTTCCACCACTTGACGAGCCAGTGGGTTGGACGTGGACGGTATCTCCGTAAGAAAGAACCCAGTTTGGCTGACATATCAAGATGTGAATACTGGTAAGCTGAAAATATCCCTTGTCTGACAAAAAGAAAGGATAATTTTGGTATTTTGTGATCCTTGTCAAACGGGAGCAAGACCATGCGTGACTAACAAAGTAAATTAAGGATGTGTTCTGTCAACTTGGTATCAGAGTCAGGTTACTATACATCCTCTCCTAGAACTGTGAGTCCTTGAGGTAAGGACGGTATGTGTAAGTATACTTTCCTTTTCTTTAAGTTATTATGCATGTATATTTAAATATTTTAATTCTTTATAGTACGATTTGAGTTGTAAATATTTGAATTTTTCAGTAATTATTTTTCGGCCTTGTTGAATAGTCTTGGAGACAATCTATTTTACGGTGTTTGGGATGAAGCCCGGTTTGGAATTTGGGTTTGACTTGGCATGTGAGACAAGGTTATTGTATGATTTATATGGTAATGATTTGAATTTGGTTTTCAAAAGATTATTGATGATTTTTGGAACTTTTAAATTGATTTTGAGTACAAGTTTTATGAGATTTTATGGAAATTGTGTTTGGGCTTCTCCCTAGATTTTGAAATTATGATTTGGCTTTTAATGAATGAATATATGTTGTAAATGTTTGTTCGCATGTTTTTTGTGAACTGTTGTACACATGTCAGCCATCCTCGGACATGGTTGGTGCCAGGACGTCTAGAGTCTGGGCTTTGTTTCCTAGTATTGTGGTGGCAACTCAAACATCGAGCTGGAAGCTTTTTCTGAGTCGGTTTTCACTCGAACGTCGAGGTGGGCTCCTTTCTCGAGTAGCTTATATATGGATTGTGCTTAGATGATGTATTTCTAAGCGATTGTTCAGTACTTAGCCGTCCAGTGCTCCGCTCTGGGGATCTGGAGGGCTTTGATATGGAATCTTCCAAATGAGAACAGCCGACACCTGGGGTGGCCTCCCAGACATCGTTGATTATAGAAGATGGAACTCGGACGGCTGGAGCTCAACTTCATAGATCCCGAGGTTATGAGGCTATCTATGTAGATAGGATAATTGTTTGGAAAAGGTCGGGCTATACAACAAGAAGAGGCCATGTAACGACCCATTACGAGATTATCGAGACTAATCAAAAATTAGTCGAGGATTATCAGAAAATCGAGGTAAAATGACAATTCTACCCCTCGTTGGGTGAATATGTTGACTTTTAATCGAGAAGGTCAAATGCACATGGACTGAGGCCCATTACATAGATCGAGGCGTTACGCGTCCGTAGACAGGCGGCACGTCGAGATTAGGCATCAGACAGGGAAGTTACAGGTCATGGAAGGATTTATGAACTATTCACGATTACACTTTTTATGAGACATTGAATTTTGGAAAATTTTCATTGGTCCAAAAATATCTTAAATAGACCAATGGCTGAGTGACACTTGTCAGTCATCCCATTGGCCCTAGTTCCCATATACATGCATCTCCCATTTCCTTATTTTTTCTTCTTCATTCACCCGAACATCCAAAACCAACCATCAAACATCATCTTCTCATCCTTGTGCCGTTTGAGTGAAAGAGAGAGTGAGAGAGGAGACTGAGACGATAGTGGAGGATAGCGGAGCAAGGAGGAACATCCTGAATGTGACGACCCGTCCCGAATTAGCGGGATTAATTAATAATTAATGACAGATTAGCGAGACTAATCAGGGATTAGATGAGGATTAGCGGACGAGCAGGGCGAAATGACGATTTTACCCATGGAATGGGCAAATCGTTGAATTTTCGTTCAGGCGGTCAAATGGACTTTGGCCAATGACTGTGATGTAGTTCGGGACGTCACGAGTTCATAGACAGGTGTCACGCTCGATTCCGGCGTTCGTGGAAGAATTTATGGCGATCAGAAGTCCAAGGGCATTTTGGTAATTTAGTCGTAAAGGAGCAAATAGTTGACTTTTGACCCGAGATGTCTGATGGCCGAGGGTCGGGGACCATTACGTAGATCAAGACGATACGAATCTGTAGACAAAAGGCACATCGAATTTGGACATTCGACGGAAAAATTACGGTTCACGGAAGTTCGAAAGTATTATTGGGCGTTTTACGAGACGGGGAACTTTTGGAATTAAGTGGGGCCCAGATATTTTATCCCTGGCCCAATGGTTGAGTGAAAACTGTCACTCATCCATTGCACACTCAAACACATTCATGCATATCACCTTCACCTGCTTTGTTCACCCAAACCCGAAACCCATTTCTCTTTTGTGTACAAACCAGACCCCACACCCCCTAAATCTCATCTGAGGCTAGTGACACCTGAGGGAGACAGAGAAAAGAGTTTGAACTGATGATGGTGGTGGCAGGATCGCAGGCCACCGTGCACGACGGCCATGAAACCGTGCAAGGTACTCGGTTATGCCTAAACATTCCTATTTTCAATTTCATACGTTATGGGTTGTTTTAATCAATTAGGATGAGTTCATTAAGGTTCTAGGACGGTTTTCAGAAGGTTTTTAATGATGGTTAGAGAGTGAGGAAGCCTGGGGAATTTCTAAAAATATTGGACAGTGAGGAAGAAAATCAAACCGTTTGTTTTTCTATGTTTTTCCTTGTTTTGATCATCCAAACAAGTCCCTAGGATCATAATAGGAAGAATGGAATAGAAAGGGGAAGAAACGAACCGAAAAAAAGGAGCGAAAAGTGGTGAACCGGTCACGCCGGTCTAACTGGACCGGCCGAACCAGGAAAACCAGTCGGACATGCCGTTAAGAGGAAGAAGAAGGACTGTGCAGTAAGCGCGTGAGGCCCACGAGCAGTCCGTTCTTGGGGCGCGTGCGGGCGCGTGCGGGCGCGTGAGACCTCCTTTGGGGGTGGTTCCAACATGTAATTTCATCTATTCGATGTAACGAATATTTTGGGACTGGTTTCGTGTCAATCGGACATCGTTTCGATATAGTTCGGAACGTCCGAAGGTTTAGGTTCGCGTTTAAAAATAGTTAGAAATTCTGGAAAATTACGGGGCTTTAGTGAGGGGTTATATAAGTAGTTAGTAACCCTCTAAATTAATTTGGACAGGTTCGGGAATCCCGGAGGTGACGATTGGCCCGGAAGACACTTATGACACGCGTATCGAGGCGCGGCTTCTGACGGTCTGTGAGTGGACTTATTTTATGAATTTGATGCATGCATATATGTTTTATAATTGTTTTAGAATATATTTTGTGGTAGCCTAGGATTTACGTATGTGCACGTATTTCGAGATTTCCAATTTTATACGATGCTTATACGTGCTAGGTTTCAATGAGGGTTTCATAAATTGATTTTGAATTTGGAAATATGAAATCGGGCACGAGACCCATTTTCTTTACGAACTCTTAGACTTGGATTCCATTTGATTTGACGAGGAATCGGACCGAGGGTCTATTTGAGTTATACGATCGGACCGAGGGTCCCGTTGGTTTACGAGTTCGGGCGTGAGGCCCAGTTGGTTGTAATCTTGGGCTTGAGGCCCATTTGACTGTAGTATCGGGATTGAGGCCCTGTTGGTTGTGAAATTGGACTTGAGGTCCCATTGCTTTATGGTTTGGGCTTGAGGCCCAGTTAGCTGTGGTATCGGGCTTGATGCCTTGTTGATTGTGAAATCGGGCTTGAGTCCCAGTTCAGTTTGTGAAATGAGAATTCGGGCATGAGACCCTGTTAAACTGTGGATTTAGGCCGAGGCCTGTGAAAGTGATTTGAATCGGATTCGAGGAATCCTGTTGAGATGATCGGGTATGAGACCCAGTTGAGAAATGTATTTGAGAAAGAAATAAAGTATTTGAAAATGTATGATAGCCTCCATATGATTATATGGTCTCCTCCAGACGTCGACCTAGAGAGTCACGATCCACAGACCAGAAGTGGGTATCCCCATAGGGATCCCGTTCCAGGAGTGGGGGTTACGATTTGTGATGTGGTCCCGGACCAGATTCCAGAGAGATGATCGAACTAGGTCCGAAGATAGAGCCTTCTAGATGGAGAATTCCTGGGAGAAGACTCGGAGTGAGACCCGGAGTAGTGTGCACACTAGTATAGAGATGATTAATCGTGACTTATATCGGGGATGTGCGCCCCGAGTTGGCATCTTCTCGGAAGTGCCGCGGATGGGTTATACGTATGTTGATACGTATAAGGTTTTATGGAAAGTGATTTGGGGGCGGAGACCTCGTGTTCCGTGTTTTATGTTTTGGAAAGTGGTTGGGGCAGAGACCCCGTATTCTGTGTTTTGGTATTTTACTGAGAATGATTTGGGCTGAGTTCCCACATGTATTGATTTATGGTTTAAAGAGGGTGATTTTGGGTCGGGGACCCAAATGGATTTATGGTTCATGACGGTTTATGGGAACCGGCCTGAACCCGTGAAAGGTTTTATGGGTCATGACAGTTTATGGGGATCGGGCATGAACCCTTGAGACGTTTTGAATATGTTTGACAAATGGTTTTATGAACGTTTTGATAAATGGTTTTTGAATGCATGCATATGCTTTTAGTGAAGGGCATAAATGTCTTTATGTGAAAATGCTTTTAATGAAAATATTATTTTTGTCCACTCACAACTTTTGCTGTTTTAATGCCCTTCAGATTGATCCCGGATGCGGGCTATAGCAGAGACGAGACATCACACTCCTCCTCCAACGATCTTGGTGTACTCTGATAAGCCGTTGAGGACTAGAGACGGAATTTTCCCTGGTCTGACACTTTGTGTCAGACGGGATCAGGTGCGTCCCAAGTTAATCCCGGGGGACTTGGGACGAGTCCTCACACTGGAGCCCAGAAACCAGGTAAACCCAAAAACCTTGTTTGGGCTTGATTTTAGAATTCGGGTTTGAATGAGTTGTGAGGCCGTTATGATGGTTAAGAATGATTCTTTGGGATTGGATGAGTCCATAGGAACAAAAACAGTGGAAAAGGCTGCTGGAATCGACTGGGTTTCGAATTTGAAGTTTGGCCGAAAAACATCAAGCTTGGTTGAAGCTATTGAGGTACTTTCTCGCTTTTTTTAAACTCATAGATCAATTCTTGGGTCGATTATGAGTAGAGAGGTTGAAAATGGCACGTTTTGGTGGTCTGAGGAGGAAGAACGGGTTGGGTTGAGGTCACAGGTCGACTCGTCTGAGGTAGGAGACGATGACGTGGAATGCCATATCATTGCTGCCAGTCCACATGGAAAATTAGGTGATGCCATGTGGCAGATTTTCAGGTCCAGTAAGCACTGAAGTGGCAGTGCCACATTAGACACGTCAGAGGGTGTCAAAGTGACGTGGCAGATGTCATGGCAATCCACATCGTCCTGTTAGAACACGTGGCATGCTAAGGTAGGTGCCACTTGGTAAAGTTTCAGAAGTGTCAGAGCTGACGTGGTAGCTGACGTGGCAGGCTATCAGAGTTGTCAAACCTGTCAGATGTCAAGCTGACGTCAATATGTCACCATAGTGACGTCATCGTTGACCAACGTTGACCATTATTGACCGCCGTAGACCGAACTTTGACTAGCATGATTTGTGAGGTCAACCCAGTCTTTTTTGAAAGGTTTCAATGATCTTAATTCAATGGTGGTGGTTTCAGGTCGATCGAAAATCATTTGATAGGTTATTTGGAGTTTTTTAGCCTCGAGAAAAGTGTTCGGGACATGTTCTCGGTTTCGGGATAGTTAGGGGTTTCTGGTATGGACTTATATAGGTTGTTAGTAACCTTTGGGCATGATATGGATAGGCCCGAAAGTCCCGGAGACTGTGGATAGGCTTTAGACTAGCTTTTGGCGTGAGATTTGAGGGCGCAAAGCGGACAGTCTGTGAGTGTACTTTTGTTTTATAACTGTTATGCATGCAAAAATGTTTTAAATGCTTTATCACATGATTTGAGTTGAAATGATTTCAATGATGTGTTGATCTCATTACTTGATGACTTTTGTGTATTTAATTATCGATTTTTGAATGATTTTACGGATTTACGTGAAAATCGGTATTTGGGCTTGAGACCCCAATTGGATAATGATTGTGTATTATGATTCGATTTTGGAGTCAAATGTGATTATATGATGGTTTTCTGATTTATGAAATGATGTTTTGGGCTTGAGACCCTGTTGGAAATATTTTTTACTCAGAATGTGAGTTCAAGTGATTTTGAAAGAAAGTTGTGATTTGATGTGCTTTGGATGCTGATTTGGTATCGTTGATTTAGTGAAATCTGGATTTATGAAACGATTTTGAGATGGTGAAATGAGGACTGAACACTAATTTTATGAGATTTGTGGAAACTGATTTTGGGCTGAGACCCTATGCGAAATAACTGTTTTGATTTGAGAAATGACAGTTTTGAAAATGTGTTTCCACTGTTTTTATTATGACCATTCTTCGAGATGATGGATATGACTCCGGTAGCAATGTGTTTCACCGGAGAGGGCCTCCGGTAGGAATGTGTTTCCCTGGAGAGGACCCTATGAGGTGATTATCTCCTCCAGACGTCGTAGATCTTGGAGTCGTCACGATCCACTACCTAGAGGTGAGGATTAGTAGATATTGATACCACTCAGTCGTCGAGCCAGAGGATCCAATCTTGTGTCGGATATCACCCCAGACATCGTAGATCCTAGGGATCTACTCAGAGATGAGATTTTGAGTTGCAGCATTGAAATCGTGACTGTTGATGATTTGACGGTATTAGACAGATGTTGGATATGAGAAAGGGTCATGAGGTTTTTTTTTTACTTACTGATTTGTTTCCAGATGTTTTCCACATGTGTTGGTTTTACGATGATTGCATTGGTTTTCATATATGTACCATTTTACTGGAAAGACATGATTTTAAATTGATATGCATGCATGCTTTGTAAAACGGAGCGTTAAATATCGATTTTGGAAATTGTTTTTGAAATTATTTATTTTTTCCACTCACACGTTTTGTTATTTTTAACACCCTCCAGGTTGATCGCGGATGCGAGCTGTAGCAGAAACTGAGACATCACATGCTGTTGCGTACTCTCGAAACCCCGAATGGTTTACGATTTTATCCCTGGTCTGACACGTGGTGTCAGACGGGAGTAGGGCACATCCCACGATAATCTAGAGGGATTAGGATGGGTCTTGTCAGGCCATGTCCTAATGAATAGTCACTTTGAGCCCACACCCTCACGACTTTGTTTTTCAGAATTGATGCTCAACTTCCCAGTAGGTCACCTATCTTG
Organism: Prinsepia uniflora; assembly: GCA_032719365.1. NCBI lineage: Eukaryota > Viridiplantae > Streptophyta > Magnoliopsida > Rosales > Rosaceae > Prinsepia > Prinsepia uniflora. Next base: position 55,922,507 of record CM064868.1, on the reverse strand, counting down.
GCATTGCTTCACCTAAACTCGCTTAACTTTGGAGTTCCAACCAAACCCAAAATCAGTGAGCTCCCAAAAGGCCTCGTGCTAGGAAGATACATGCCCACACATATAAGACACTTCACATTTTCCACCATGAGTGATATGGGATTGCTCACTGTTCTTCCTAAGACACAAGTCTTACAATCTACCCACCTTTGGGCCCAGCATCCTCGATGGCACACTTCCGATCAAGGTCAAACTCTAATACCATTCTATCACGACCCATCTCCCCTAGAACGATATTGTCTGCTTCGAGCCCACGCCCTCATGACTTTTTTTCTAGGAACTCAAGCTTAAATTCCTAGTAGGTCACCATTCCTGAGATTGCTCCAATTAGAACTCGCTTAACTTTGGAGTTCAACCAAACCCAAAGCTAGTGTGCTCCCAAAAGGCCTCGTACTACGAAGATACGTACCTACACATATAAGACACTTCACCTTTCCCTCTCCGAGCGATGTGGGATTTCTCACAGTTGTTCCCATGATACGGGTCTTCCTATAAATGTGTGTTTGTGTGTGTATGGGTTGTTTGGTGGTTGGTGGCCGAAAAAGAAGAAAAAACAAACAAAGGAAGAAAAACAGAGAGAAAGATGGAGAAATCTAGAGAGGAAGAAAAAGGACGGAAGAGGAAGATAGAGGAAATAGAAAGAGAGAAGAAACTGATTAACATTAGTGAAGAAGATGAGGAAAATTGTGAGGAAAAATAAGGAAACTGTGGGTTCCTATTTTGGGTTTCTAGTATGGACTAGAAAACTTTGGAACAGATAGTTTACTGTCTTCCTAAAGGTCCTACGACCATTTAGGGACAAAAAAGGAACGAGTTTGGACGTAGAAAAACGACCAGGACGAAACTTGCACCAAAGCCAAGAACAGTGTGATCTAGTCGAGCTCTAAGGTATGTATTCCTTCCTTCTGAAACCATATATCCTTTCTAGAGATTGATTGGAAGAATCTGAACATTTAAACCATGAGAAACAGTTAAGAAATGATGGAATTCTAGCTAGGATGTGTTCGTGGGTTGGACAACCCGAGTTACAGTGAACTGAGTCGTTTGGAGGTTGAAGACGACCCTTTGTGCAAAAGGTGTGAGGCCCACGCACAAAGGGCCGTTGTGGCGCATGGTGGCGCATGCGGCGGCCGTTTACCATCCGGTCAACTTGGCACTTTATGTTTTTGATATTGAGTCCAATCGCATAGTTTTCGAGGCAAACAGATAAGTTCTTAGAACAGGTTTTACTATCTTAAGTGTTATGCTCATTTAAATTTAGAATTTTAATTCTAAAAATTAGATAACTTAAATATTAGACTAATTTGGATATTTAAGAACTTTAATAGTGGATTATGATGAAAAGGAAATTTACGAAAAGTATAAAAAGGCATGCAGCAGCGAATTTGAGTAATATGCTATTTGTGAACTGTTGATATCTATTATCTAGATTTATTGTAACGTTATTGATATTATAAACAATGTTAATTATAATATTTTATTACAACAAGTTTACATATAATACTTAATAATTAGTTAATGAGATTAAGGCATAAACAATGTCGAACTAGTGGATTCCACCACTTGACGAGGTTACTGGACTGGATGTGGATGGTAACTCCACAAGAGTGAACCTAATTTGATTGATATATCAAGATGTGAATATTAGTTAAGCCAGAAATATATCTTGTATGACAAGAATAAATGATAATTTTGGTACTTTGAGATCCTTATAAAATGGGAGCAGATCAAATATGACTATCAAAGTAAATTAAGGATGAGTTCTGTAATGATTACAAAGTGAAAGTGAAATGAAAAGAGTAAAAAAATTAGTGAAAATTTACTTGCTTTCTATGTTGCAGGGAATGGGAGAGAGAGAGAGAGATAGAGATTTATTATACGAAGCGAACCACAAAGGCGTTACAGAGTCAACGTAGTGGCCTACAGGTAATTCCGCCTCGTTTTTTGACTGAGAAGAAAGTGACGCTACAGTTTATTTTCAAACTTAATACTCCTAACATTAGAAAATGAAACCACATGTTAGAAAAAAATTAGTGGAGAGTTGAATAGTCTGCCATTTACATGCTGATTTACTTATAATTAATCAGATAAAAAGAAAATTAATGACTTATATTACTTGCTTATTTTTTTATTTACTTGCAAAAATAAAAACATTTAAATTGTGGGAGGCTGGGAGCCATGATGGTATATTTTTGTGTCATTATTCGAATTATCTTTGAACATATTTTATAATTGGAACCGTTAATTTTTAAAATCATCATGTCAATATCATTTGCATAAAAAATCAACAAAATTGAATGTCGTTATATATATATATATATATATATATATATATTAAATGAACGGTTTGTCATGAGAATCTTAATTCTTACCAAAATTATTGATTTGTCTGATATATATATATATATATATATATCTGACTAAAAAATATTAAATCTTCTTAATTTTTTATGGAGATGATCTTGATATAATTATTTAGAGAATGAGTGGTTCTAATTATAATTTATGTTCAAAGACAATTTGAATGAGCGGTTCTAATTATAATTTATGTATAAAGACAATTTAATAATTCGAAATGGTGGTATGAGAAGGTATAATCCGGTTGGTATGAGAAGATACCACTAAAGTGGGATATAAATATTTTCCTTAATAAACGCATTCTCCAAATATTCTCATATGTTATCACATTTTATGTACCAAATGTATCTTTTTACTAATTCTAAAGCGCCCACAAAAATATGAAAATAAAAAAAAATTATTGAAATGTTACATGAACACTTACTAGTTTTAATTTGTCACCTCGTAAAAAAATTTTAAGTGAGTTATCATCTTAACTTCCCAAAATTTATAAAATGTCAACCAATTCTAACATTGTTACATGATTTCCAAATACAATTTTTCAAGGATATTTTGGAATTTTGGTAAACTAGTCGGGATATTATGTTTAAAATGGACTAATCCATTTCTTAAAGTCATAAAATAGTGCATTCAAGCACATAGTCATTTTAAGGTGAAATTCAAGGTAAAATTTCACTTGGATTTTTTTATAAAGTGATTAATTAAAACTAGTGAGATAGATTAGGTGGCATTTCTATAAATTTCCCAAAACAACATTATACCGCTTCAGTATATCATGTTAACAAATCATTGATATTTGCTTATTGGTTTTTATATGAGATTATGATGTTATGCGGCGATTATAATTTGTTTGGTTAGGCTATAATGTTTTTGAATTATTGAACTTTTTAGGGAGGTTATATATGACTCGTTGAAGACGGTGATGAATATTTTATCGAGATTATAAATTTTTTTTCTTCTTCATTTGTTGACAAGTTCTTAATTTTGTCAATTGAATTGTATCTTGTTATTAATGTGAGTTGTCAAATTGACTAGAAGGATGCTATCTTGCGAAATGCATTTTAATAATCAGATTAGTGTTTATTCCAATTGTATAATCCAAAATTACTCAAAAATTATGGAGCTATTATGCGGTCTATAATTTGCATAATGTTCAAATTGCTTATAGTAATGACATTAGCAGCTCAAAAATATTCGTACACTAAATAATATATTTATCAGCTAAATATATTATTTAATCAGATTAAAATCTCAATTATATTAATATTCTTCTAGAAAATTAATTGTCATTATTCTTAATAATGGTAAATTATTATTAATATTAAATTTCTATAATTATTATCATAATGAACAATTATTATAATTATTAAGTATTATATTTTATTAAAAATATTTTATTTATTAATTACAAAATCAACTAGCAAATCATAACGCTCCGTGGCTCCTAAGGCTTCCCTATAAATAGCGGAACTCATTTCATTTTCAAAGTAATTCATTCTTCGCTTTGAAATATTTCTTATTCTTCTCTCAGAACTAACTAAAGCATTTGTTTGTAGTTGAACAACCCCCAAGGCTTCAATCTTAACTTCAAGTATCTCTTGTTTGATATTTGTAGGGATTGTGAAGATTTTTCTGAGCGAATACTATTTCTGCTTCAACAATTGGTGCTTTCATTCAGAGCCGAATCGAGAAATACTCATGAGGAGGTCTCACGTTCATTCATCGTTCATTAACATTGTTCAACGTTCATAAACTTTATTCATTGTTCATCATACTTCGTTCGTCGTTTATTGACACTATTCAAAGTTCTTGAATGTTGTTCATCATTCATCAACAACTTTTCGTTCAGTCCTCACACTCAACAAGGTTAGGACTCGTCAATCCTCTCGATCAACTAATGATGGTGTTTTAGCTTTTGCAGCCAAAGCTGGGAACAGAGCACACATTGTGACTGTAGACGAACACCAAAGGCATACCCCCTCACGTGACCATAATGGAACCTATGGTAACACAAGGACTTATTCTAACTTTTGGTTTTGGAACACTCCTTGCCCCAACAACTCCTGAACTTACACTAGGAGTGGATACTACAACTTTTCAGCAAACCAATAGGCGATTGGTTAGATAAGCATCAAGGCAGAGTTAGCCCTATGCAAACAGTGTAACAACCCGTCCCGAGAGCCGGGATTAAGATAGTGATTAAGGTGTGATTATTGAGGTTAAGCAGTGAGTAGGTGGTCCCGATGGGTCCATGAGCGTAGAATGACGATTTTGCCCCTGGTTCGGGCAAATAGTTGACTTTTAGTTGGGAGGTCGATTTGAGTGTTGATCGGTGACTAGGACGTAGTTTAGGATGTCACGAATCCATAGGCAAGTGGCACGCCTGATTCCGACATCCGAGGAGGAAGTTGTGATGTTCGGAAGGTCGAGGGCATAACCGTAATTTGGGTAAATTAGGGGGAAAAGTTGACTTTTTGAATAATCGAGTTTTGGTAGGTTGACCTAGGATGGTTAGATAAATTCCGTCGTCCTGAGTTCGATGACAGGCGGCACGTCTTCATCGGACTTACGAGGCGAGAGTTACGGGTCTAGGAAGTTTTGGTTAAATCGTAAATATAAGTTAAAAAAGAAGGGTAATTTGGTCTTTCTGCACATTGGGATTTGTGCAGAAAGAAGGAAATGGACGGCTGAGATTGGGCCACATGGGAGAGAGAGAGTGGGGGATGGTGACATGTGGCAAGTGTGTAGTGGGTTCTGGGGGATTCTAAGGTGTGTGCACGGTTCTATTATTGGGGTGCACCCGTGCCCGTGTTCGTGTTTGTGCGCAGAAGGAAACAGAAAACAGAGGAAGGTCGTGAAGGAAATTGAGGGTGGTGGTGTGTGCGTTGTTGAATTGTGAGCGTGTGAGGGTGATCAGAGAGTGAGGGGGAAACAGTGAGAGAGGTTGACGGTGTGGTGGCTGTGTGTGAGGGTGTCAAGAGCTGCGGGAAAATCAGGGGGGAAACAGGAAGGAATTTGTGAGAATTGTGGCGGTGGCAGCCGTGTACGGGGCAATTGAGTCCGTGGTGGTGTCGTGCGGGTTGCGAGGAGTCAACCACTACCAGCGGAGCTCACGACGGCGACTGGAGGCAGGTAATTCTCTCATTCCCATGTCGATACTCTGTTTTCCCGTTGAGTTTCAACGTGGAAGTCGTGGTTTGGGAGGTTGAATCGATGAGTCTAGAGTGGTCTAAGGGTTTTAGTTGAGTCCTAGGAATAGTTTGGTGGTGCTGCCGTGATGGGTGGTGCACGGTGGCGACAGGCACGACGGAGGTGTCTGTGTTCTCTGTTTTGGCCGTGGGTTTCAAACGGCGAGTCGTCGAGCTTGGGGCTGAGTCGACAGTCTAGGAAGGTTGGTTGAGGTTTGGTAGAGTTCTAGGAAGAGGTTGGTGTAGCCTCCGTGAAGGGGGAAGTCGTGGGTGGCCGGAGTAAGAAACAGGGCAGTGTACGGGTTTTTGTTCAAGGTTGAGTCGACGAGTTTTAGGGTGAATCGAGGTGAGTGACATACGGGAAGGGGTAGCCTAGGATGGGACGATGCTGTTGGTGAAGAGAGGAGTCGTTTTGGTGGACGGAATGAGGAGAACCGCTCTCGCCGGTTCAGGGTCCAGACCACTGGTGCGAACCGGGTCTGCTCAAGGTTGACGGTGCACTGTAGCTGGCGCGTGGGTGCCACGCGCAGCCACTTGGGCGGCGCGTGGGGGCGCGTGCGGCGGTGTATGGAGAAGCGATCAACATGACTTTTGGTCTAGGAGTTGTGGTGAGTTCATTGGAGTTGGTTTCGAGTCAATTGGAAGTTGTTTGAGTGTAGTTCCGCGAGGGTGAATGTTTAGGGTTCCGGGTTTTAGGTTTTCGATTCGGGGATTTTTGAGGGAATTTAGGTGAGTGTTCGTGGACGTAGTAGTGACGTAATTTGACGGTGTTTGGCAGGATCGGGATTTCCCGAGGAAGCCGAGGAACGGGCTGGACATTCGGGACGCGAGTAGGGCTCAGTACTGTGAGTGGACCCTTTCCTTAAACTCGATCATGCATAACTGTTTTTTTTATACGTTTTTGATTGTTTTACTTAAGACACTATGTTTATTGCATATGTTATGATGGTTTTACGTGATTGTATGTGATTGAGATGTTTGCACGTTTTTCGAGACGTTTTCGGGATTTTACACGTTTTTCGAGAAAATGTTGGTTTTCGGATTTTGATGACACATTTGGGGATTTCCACCTATAAAAGTTTTCTGATAATGATAAATGGGTTATGAAATATGATTTGTGATTACATGTGGTTTTGGTATGAAAATGGATATTTTTCCGGATTTGGGTTCGGAATGACGGTTCTGAACGCCGGTAGGGCTTCGGACCGGTGATTTTGGATTCGGGTTTGGATAAGGATTTGGTAAATGGTTTTCAAATGGTTTTGGGATTGGATTTGCTGGATCTGGATATTGGGTTTAAAGACCCGGATATATGTGACGGGGGACCGGCCGGATTGGGTTTAAAGACCCGGATTGAGTTTAAAGACTCGGATATATATTGATTTCCCCTGTAGGCCTTTGAGTTTAAAGACTCGGGAGTTTAAAGACTCGGATAGGTCCAGCAGGTTCGATCGGGAAATGAGGATTTGATACGGTTTCTGATACTCATGCTATGGTTTCTTATGATATTTTATAGTGTTTCTGTTTCTTATGATGTTTTATAATGATTATTTTATAATTGTGTTCATAACTGTTGGTTATGCATGTGGTTTCAAAACGGAGGGTTTAAACTCGGTTTTCATATAAAGTAGTTTTGAACTTTTTTTTTTTTTACTTTCTGGTCCACTCACATTTTCTGTTTTAAATTGCCCTCCAGGTTGTGGAGCTAGCGCGGGGTCTTAACGTCGAGGCAGTGTCCGAGGCATAGAAGTGACGTGAGGGATCCTAGAAGAGTTTAACGGCTTCTGTGTGTGTGTACTTTATCAGTTTTTATTTTTATTGTAATTTGGTGCTATGCTCTGTAAACGATAAGGTTGGGATATTTCGTAATTACTCCTGCGTCTGTCTAGGTTTGAGTGAGTTTTACTTGGGTGTTGTGTCGGGGAGTCAGACGGGAGCGGGATTTACCTCGGGTTTCGGGATGAAACCGGGGTGGGTCCTGACAATTGGTATCAGAGCATAGGTTTGTCGAGTTTGTTGGGTCTGTCGGTTCGTGAGGTTGTGTTTCAGTTGTTTGACTACTTCTATGCCTTTTTCAGTGTGCAGTTGACGATGCCTCCGAGACGTAGACCCTCTCCACAACCTGAAGAAGTAGCAAGAGAAACGGAGAGTGCCACGATTGAGCGAGCCCAGCGGCTCGGAGCTACTACTTTTAGTGGTGGGGCTGATCCTGAGGAAGCCCAGAGGTGGATTACCAGACTTGAGCGGATTTTTGCGGTGATGCATTGTCCGCCGGAGGAGCGAGTAGTGTTGGCTACCTTTCTACTGGATGGTGCAGCGTACGAGTGGTGGTATACCCTCGAGTTGTCCGGTTGGGATGCCCCTAGTGTAACTTGGGAGACGTTCAGGGAACGGTTTCTGGAGCAGTATTATCCTCGTTCTTTCCGGGATGCCAAGGAGGCGGAGTTTCTGCAGCTCCAGCAGGGGAATATGACAGTGGCAGAGTATGAACGGAAGTTTCAGATGTTGTCTCGGTTTGCTCCTGCTTTTGTGGCCACTGAAGCCGAGAAATTCCGTAGGTTTGAGTTGGGTTTGCGCGGTGAGATTCGAGCCATAGTGACGGCCGGATCTTTTGTTACCCTCCGAGACTTGTCAGACGCTGCAGTGCGGGTAGAGGCTAGTTTGCCGGTGCGACGCCGGGAACCATCGATTTCTGGAGCTTCGAGCCAGCGGACACCAAAAAGAGGTAACTTCGGTGGATCGTCCTCGTCGGGCGATGATCGTTTTGGTAGGCCTGGCAGTGCCCAGAGTCCAGGATTTTGGGGTTACCGAGCACCGCCGACTCCGCAAGCGAGTGCGACGTCGGTAGCGTCCACAGGGAGACCGAGCAGTGGACCAGGCTGGAATGTGTGTTTCTACTGTGGGGAACGAGGTCATTTTCGACGTGAGTGTCCACAGTTGCCACATGAAGGTGGTATAGGCAGAGGAGCAGCGGAGCCTGGGCAGAGTACAGCGTCAGGGACAGCAGGTACGAGAGGAGGTGGTGGCACAGCCACGAGTAGTTCGAGGGGACGTGGTAGAGCGTCGGGATCTCAGGCCCGGGTGTTCTCGATGACTCAGCAGGAGGATCAGGCGATACCAGATGTGGGGACAGGTACTTGTTTTACTTTTGGTTTGTTCTGTTGGTTTGGTTGTTGGATCCCAGGGTAGAGTCTAGGAGTTCGCCTAGAGGACTTGGAGTATACAGTAAGTTCCGTAGCAGGTTGACGGGAAGTATAGGAAAGGAGTGACTATAACTGATCGATCTGAGACTATGGAAGGAGAGAACCCACAAGCTAGAGTTTGCCTTTAGGACTTTGTGGAGTTATTCCGACCGTGGCCGGAATAGCAGCCGAGGGAGATGGGTGGACGATTGTTTGGGTTAGTAGTCGAGTTGGTTTGGGAAGGTAGGGTGGTTGTATACAAGGATGTACTCTATGACTTCTGTCGGGTACTCTGAAATAAGGTATGCTATAATACCTTTGTTTTCTGTTCATAGAGTTTCCCTTGCGTACACCAGGTAGCTGTTACATAGCTAGGGTTGGCCGCAGTAACCGTAGTTGGGGATGGTGTGCATTAACCAAGGTGGAGATGATAGACAAGAAACCCAGGAGAGGTTGTTATTTACCGGGTAGGAGACCCTAGGTGTTGGGAACTAGCTGTGGAATTTCGGGGACGAAATTCTATTTAGGTGGGTAGATTGTAACAACCCGTCCCGAGAGCCGGGATTAAGATAGTGATTAAGGTGTGATTATTGAGGTTAAGCAGTGAGTAGGTGGTCCCGATGGGTCCATGAGCGTAGAATGACGATTTTGCCCCTAGTTCGGGCAAATAGTTAACTTTTAGTTGGGAGGTCGATTTGAGTGTTGATCGGTGACTAGGACGTAGTTTAGGATGTCACGAATCCATAGGCAAGTGGCACGCCTGATTCCGACATCCGAGGAGGAAGTTGTGATGTTCGGAAGGTCGAGGGCATAACCGTAATTTGGGTAAATTAGGGGGAAAAGTTGACTTTTTGAATAATCGAGTTTTGGTAGGTTGACCTAGGATGGTTAGATAAATTCCGTCGTCCTGAGTTCGATGACAGGCGGCACGTCTTCATCGGACTTACGAGGCGAGAGTTACGGGTCTAGGAAGTTTTGGTTAAATCGTAAATATAAGTTAAAAAAGAAGGGTAATTTGGTCTTTCTGCACATTGGGATTTGTGCAGAAAGAAGGAAATGGACGGCTGAGATTGGGCCACATGGGAGAGAGAGAGTGGGGGATGGTGACATGTGGCAAGTGTGTAGTGGGTTCTGGGGGATTCTAAGGTGTGTGCACGGTTCTATTATTGGGGTGCACCCGTGCCCGTGTTCGTGTTTGTGCGCAGAAGGAAACAGAAAACAGAGGAAGGTCGTGAAGGAAATTGAGGGTGGTGGTGTGTGCGTTGTTGAATTGTGAGCGTGTGAGGGTGATCAGAGAGTGAGGGGGAAACAGTGAGAGAGGTTGACGGTGTGGTGGCTGTGTGTGAGGGTGTCAAGAGCTGCGGGAAAATCAGGGGGGAAACAGGAAGGAATTTGTGAGAATTGTGGCGGTGGCAGCCGTGTACGGGGCAATTGAGTCCGTGGTGGTGTCGTGCGGGTTGCGAGGAGTCAACCACTACCAGCGGAGCTCACGACGGCGACTGGAGGCAGGTAATTCTCTCATTCCCATGTCGATACTCTGTTTTCCCGTTGAGTTTCAACGTGGAAGTCGTGGTTTGGGAGGTTGAATCGATGAGTCTAGAGTGGTCTAAGGGTTTTAGTTGAGTCCTAGGAATAGTTTGGTGGTGCTGCCGTGATGGGTGGTGCACGGTGGCGACAGGCACGACGGAGGTGTCTGTGTTCTCTGTTTTGGCCGTGGGTTTCAAACGGCGAGTCGTCGAGCTTGGGGCTGAGTCGACAGTCTAGGAAGGTTGGTTGAGGTTTGGTAGAGTTCTAGGAAGAGGTTGGTGTAGCCTCCGTGAAGGGGGAAGTCGTGGGTGGCCGGAGTAAGAAACAGGGCAGTGTACGGGTTTTTGTTCAAGGTTGAGTCGACGAGTTTTAGGGTGAATCGAGGTGAGTGACATACGGGAAGGGGTAGCCTAGGATGGGACGATGCTGTTGGTGAAGAGAGGAGTCGTTTTGGTGGACGGAATGAGGAGAACCGCTCTCGCCGGTTCAGGGTCCAGACCACTGGTGCGAACCGGGTCTGCTCAAGGTTGACGGTGCACTGTAGCTGGCGCGTGGGTGCCACGCGCAGCCACTTGGGCGGCGCGTGGGGGCGCGTGCGGCGGCGTATGGAGAAGCGATCAACATGACTTTTGGTCTAGGAGTTGTGGTGAGTTCATTGGAGTTGGTTTCGAGTCAATCGGAAGTTGTTTGAGTGTAGTTCCGCGAGGGTGAATGTTTAGGGTTCCGGGTTTTAGGTTTTCGATTCGGGGATTTTTGAGGGAATTTAGGTGAGTGTTCGTGGACGTAGTAGTGACGTAATTTGACGGTGTTTGGCAGGATCGGGATTTCCCGAGGAAGCCGAGGAACGGGCTGGACATTCGGGACGCGAGTAGGGCTCAGTACTGTGAGTGGACCCTTTCCTTAAACTCGATCATGCATAACTGTTTTTTTTATACGTTTTTGATTGTTTTACTTAAGACACTATGTTTATTGCATATGTTATGATGGTTTATAGTGTTTCTGTTTCTTATGATGTTTTATAATGATTATTTTATAATTGTGTTCATAACTGTTGGTTATGCATGTGGTTTCAAAACGGAGGGTTTAAACTCGGTTTTCATATAAAGTAGTTTTGAACTTTTTTTTTTTTTTTTACTTTCTGGTCCACTCACATTTTCTGTTTTAAATTGTCCTCCAGGTTGTGGAGCTAGCGCGGGGTCTTAACGTCGAGGCAGTGTCCGAGGCATAGAAGTGACGTGAGGGATCCTAGAAGAGTTTAACGGCTTTTGTGTGTGTGTACTTTATCAGTTTTTATTTTTATTGTAATTTGGTGCTATGCTCTGTAAACGATAAGGTTGGGATATTTCGTAATTACTCCTGCGTCTGTCTAGGTTTGAGTGAGTTTTACTTGGGTGTTGTGTCGGGGAGTCAGACGGGAGCGGGATTTACCTCGGGTTTCGGGATGAAACCGGGGTGGGTCCTGACAAACAGGGATCTGCGGGTATTACTAGATGGACGCCATGAAATATTAGGGCAAAATGGAGCATAATATGGGCTTGATACAAACCACCGACTTCTAAGGCATAGGTCACGACGTGATACGCGCTAGTTGCGAACACGTCGATGCCAACCCCCTAAAGACAACTTATCTCAACAAGTTGAGAGGTTGTGCAACCAAGTCCAAATGCAGTCAGAGCTTCTATAACGGCTCTTAGCAAAACAAACAAATCAAGAGTCTATGAGACACTTCACATCGTGTGGAAGGAAAGAGGATGTTCCAAGATGACATGGAAAAGACACAGTCTAATGCCGAACGATGTCTCATGACACTTCATTTAGTGACTCTGAAGAGGAAAGTCACACTCACAAAACAAAGAGCCCATGATGCCCAAAGTGACAGGACCACACCCGATTACACTAAAATAGTACACCTAGGCCTTACTCCCGTCTGACAGAAACCCTGTCAGGCAAGGGATATCACAAATCCCATTAGTTCATCCCTTCGCCTCTCAAGCCTCGATTTCTGTGCAGCGACCCTGGACGGTTACAAAACAAAGAAGACGTGTGAGTGGACAAAAAGAAATAGCTTAAAACATCCATCTTTTACCCTCAATTTTCAAAACCATGCATGCATATGTAAAATAATTATATTTCGATAAGTTGAATAGTACCAAATCTCGAAGTACGTGAAAAGCATAAATCCAGAAATCTAATGATACCATGAAATCAGACCACATAACTCACAACCATACATGAGTCAATACATAAATCACATGAGATTCGTCACAACAATTTAATATAATCATATCACATTCAAGCCATTCTCAAATCACAAATCAAGACCAAACCATTGCCCCACTAGCAAGCACACAACAAATTCACTAGAGAATCGGATCCCAGCTCGATGTTGGTGATTATCAAACAACACGCATCTCAAGGAAGTTACTCATCACATGATAGTACCCTCCCTGTAATTTCCCTTTATTAGCGTGGAACGACCTGCTCCCATCTGACACGTCATGCAAACTCACTAAAGCACCATCAGGATACTTATGTATACTTACCACGAGTCAGACAAGGGATACGATATCCAAATATGAGTGATTGATTGTGAATTCTGTGGTAACGTTGATTATGGATGGATGGTGTGTTACCATTGTTCTTTGTGATGAGTAAATTTCTCAAGACGCGTGTTCTTTGATAATCTCCGACATCGAGCTAAGATCCGATTCCCAAGTGAATTTTTGGTGTGCCAGCTAGTGGGGCAGTGGTTTGGTGTTGATTTTGTGATTTGAGAATGGCTTGAATGTGATATGATTATATGTAATTGATGTGATGATTCTCATGTGATTGATGTGTTGATTCGTGTATGTTGTGAGTTATGTGGTATGATTTCATGGTGTCATTAGATTTCTAGATTTATGATTTGCACATACTTCGAGATTTGGAACTATTCAACTTATCAGAATATAAAGATTTTACATATGCATGCATGGTTTTGAAAACGGAGGGTAAAATATGGATGTTTCAAGCTATGTTTTAAACTATTTCTTTTTTTCCACCCACACATTTTCTTTGTTTTGTAACCCTCTAGGTTTGCTGTTTGAAAATCGAGGCTCGAGAGGTGGAAGCATGAACTAGCGGGATTTGTGGTTATTCTTTACCTGATAGGGTTTCTGTGACGACCCGTCCCGAATTAACGGGATTAATTAAGAGTTAATGACGGATTAGCAAGCCTAATCGGAGATTAGACGAGGATTAGCGGACGTTCGGGCAAACCGACGATTTTGCCCCTAGAATGGGCAAATCTTTGACTTTTCGTTTCGGTGGTCAAACGGACTTTGACCAATGACCGTGACGTATTTCTTGACGTCACGAGTTCATAGACAGGTGGCACGCTCGATTCCGACGTCCGAGGAAAAAGTTATGACGTTCGGAAGTTCAAGGGCATTTTGGTAATTCGGGCCAAAAGTTAACTTTTGACCCGGAAGGTCCGATGGCCGAAGACCGTTATGTAGATCAGGACGATACGAATCCATAGACACGCGGCACGTCGAATTCGGACGTTCGACGGAGAAGTTACGGTTCACGGAAGTACGAAAGTACTATTGCACGAATTACGAGACGAGGGAGTTTTGGACTGAAGTGGGGCCCAGATATTTCTGTGCTGCCCAATGGATGAGTGAAAAGTGTCACCCATCCACTAGACATCATTTTCCTTCATGCATCCATCACCCCCCCCCCCCCCCCTCCCCCGTGCATCGATCATTCCTTCCTAATCCAACCAAACCCGATCACCATTTTTATCACCCAAAACCCAAACCCTTATGCCATGTTTGAGAGGGAAGAGAGTGAGAGGAGGAGTGGTGGACGTGGTGGCTGGCCAAGATGGCCGCCGTGGACGGCGGAGGAGGAAAAACCGATCGAGGTAATCGGTTAATCCATTTTCAATCCATTTTTGATTTCTAGTTATTATGGGCTTGTTTGGATGTTTGGGTTGAACTAATTAGGTTTCTAGGGAGTTTTTAGGAAGGTTTAGAGAAGGGTTGAACGTTGAGAGACCCCTGGGAAGGTTTTGGATTTTTAAACCGTGAGAGAAAAATCGGACCGGTCGGGTTTCGTGGGTTTTAGGGGTTCTAATCAATTGGGTTAGGTTCCTAGGACACAAATAGGAAGAATAGGATCGATTAGAGGAAGAAACGGTGAATATTGGACCGGTTATGGACGTGGACCTGTCACGCCGGTCCAAGTTGCAAGAAGAACCGGACCGGTCGGCTGGAGGACAGGGGATGACCCTGTGCAGTGACGCGTGAGGCCCACGCGTAGGGCCATCTCGAGGCGCGTGCAGTCGCGTGTTAGGGAATTTGAGGATGGTTCCAACGTGTCAAATCATCTATTCGATGTAACGAACATTTTGGGACTGGTTTCGTGTCAATCGGACATCGTTTCGATATAGTTCGAGACGTCCGAAGGTTTAGCTTAGCGTTTAAAAATAGTTAGAAAATCGGGAAAATTATGGGACTTCAATGAGAGGTTAATGAGGCTATTAGTAACCCTCTAAACCAATTTGGACAGGTTCGGGAATCCCGGAGGCGACGATTGACCCGGGAGATAATTATGGCACGCGTATCGAGGCGCGGCTTCAGACGGTCTGTGAGTGGACCTTTCTTTCGAAATTGATGCATGCATAAATGTTTTATAATTGTTTTAATATATGTTTTGTGATTCCATGAGTGCATTTGTTTGTGGTAGCTTAGGATCGACATAATTGCACGGATTTCGAGGTTTTCGGCCTTATGTCGTACCTTTGTGTACCATGTTTTCAACGAGGGTTATAAACAGATTTTGGATTGGGAAATATGAAATCGGGAATGAGACCCCTCTGATTTACGAATCTCGGACTTGGAGTCCATTTGAATTGACGAGGAATCGGACCGAGGGTCCATTTGTGTTATACAATCGGGCCGGGGGTCTAGTTGGTTTACGATTCGGGTTTGAGGCCCAGTTAGTGGTACTATCGGGCTTGATGCCCCATTGATTTATGATATCGAGCATGAGACCCATTTCGTTGAGATATCGGGCTTAAGGCCCCGTTGGTTGTGAAATCGGACGCGAGGTCCTGTTGCTTTATGGTTTCGGGCTTAGGGCCCATTTGGTTGTGATATCGGGCTTGAGTCCCAGTTCGATTTATGAAATGAGAATTCGAGCATGATGCCCTGTTGAACTGTGGATTTAGGCCGAGGCCTGTGGAAATGGATTTGAATCGGATTCGAGGAATCCTGTTGAGATGAATCGGGTTTGAGACCCAGTTGAAATGTATCTTGAGAAAGAAAGAAAGTATTTGAAAATGAATGAACCCTCTATTTGCTTATATGGTCTCCTCCAGCGTCGACCTGGAGAGTCACGATCCACAGACCAGATTGGGTATCCCCATAGGGATCCCGTTCCAGGAGTGGTGGTTACTAGATATGATGTGGTCCCGGACCAGATTCCGGAGAGATGTGTGGACTAGATCCAGAGAGAGAGCTCGGACTAGATCCAGAGATTGAGCCTCCCAGATGGAGATTCCTGGGAGAAGACTCGGAGTGAGACCCCGAGTAGTGTGCACACTAGTTTAGAGATGATATCGTGACATATAACGGGGATTTGTTCCCTAGGGGATGTGTTCCCTAAGGGCTGTGTGCCCCGAGTTGGCATCTTCTCTGGAAGTGCCTAGGATGGGTTATACGTACAAGTACGTATGTGGTTTTATGACTTGGGGCGGAGACCCTGCACTTGATGTTTTAGAAATGGTTTTGGACGGAGATCCCGTATTCTATGCTTTGTATTCCACTGAGAACGGTTTTGGGCTGAGACCCACGTACGTTGATTTGGGTCGAGTTCCCACATGTATTGTTTCATGGTTTTAGAAGTTGTGCTTTCGGGTCGGGGACCCACTTGGATTTATGGGTCATGAAGGATTATGGGGCCGGGCATGAACCCTTGAAGGGTTTTGAGAATGTTGACGAATGGTTTTATAAAAGTTTTGATAAATGGTTTTTGAATGCATGCGTATGATTTTATGAAGGGCGTAAATGTCTTTATGCGAAAATGTTTTCAATGAAATGTTTATTTTTGTCCACTCACGACTTTTGATGTTTTAATGCCCTTCAGGTTGATCGCGGATGTGGGCTGTAGCAGAGACGAGACATCACTCTCCTCCTCCTACGATCCTGACGCACTCTGATAGCCCCGGCGAGGGCTAGAGATGGAATTTTCCCTGGTTTGACATTTCGTGTCAGACGGGATCAGGCGGGTCCCACTTTAATCCCGGGGGATTTGGGACCGGTCCTGACAGTTTCTATCACACTAGAGTAGGGCCCGGGTGTACTCTTCTAGTGTAATCACGTGGGGTCCTGTCATAAAGCCATCGGTACATGATCAGCCTAGAGATCGAGTGGGGACATCATCGCGAGTCGAACATTCGCATGAGAGATGGAGGCAGTACATGACTTCCCAAAATACTTCAAGATGTACTAAACATCACAGTAAGGATGGGGATGAGACATACTTACCCACACAATTTCAGAACTAACTGAGAATCGAGGAGGTCACCGATGATTGGTGTGTAATGAATTTCCACCTAATCGAGGTGCGTTGTAAGTTGATGATGTCGAAGGATGTTGGATTGACACATCCACGTCCAACACGATGGCGATTTGGAAAGTGATCTACGTCGTCAAATTCAGTCATCTTCAGCATTGTGAGGGACATTGAGGAGGAAACATTCCCTCAAAGGTTCGCAACTTCAAACTTAAATCAGTTCAAAGGAAATTCTGACCTAGTAAAGCATATTGATTATTATCGAGGAGTTATGGTTCTCCATAGACCCAATGACGTACTCATGTGCAAAGTGTTCCAAGCCTCGCTGCAAGGCCAAGCCATGACATGGTTAAATCATCTCCCTCGGTGATCAGTCACTTCTTTTGAAGAGCTACCTCTAACATTTTTTAAAAGGTACTCGGAACTTTGAATAGTTAAAATAAAGGATGATCATCTTTCCTTCACTAAAAAAAGTTAACAAAAAAGACCCTCCGACAATACACTCAGAGATACTGGAGGGAAAAATTTCGAATTGTTGGATGTAGAGACCTTGTTGGTGCAATGGCATTCAAACAGGGGCTTCCTTAGGATAGCAAGCTCTACAAGGATATACTTATGGGAAATGCATGGAGTCTCACCAAGATGCTCTATCGGGAAAGCGACATGCATGTTAGGAGAATGAGAAGAATGCCACCCATGCATAAGATCACGATGGAGCGAGCAAGAAGGGACATTGCACTAGAAGGCGGGTTAGACTTCCCAACCTCCAACCATGGGAAAACACAATATGGAATTGTCTCTACCAGTCCATCAGATTCAAAATGAAATAAAGAACAAGCCTTGGTTCAAAAAGCTAGAACCGGTCAAGGTCGATCAGGAGAAAGTTGATAAGATATAATGGTGTGCCTACCTTGAATGCTACAGAAACAACATCGGAAAATGTATATGCTTCAAGAAATATCTCCAGAATCTCATCAAGAAAGGACATTACACTAATTATGTTAAGGAGGAGGCCACATATCAACCCAGCGACAAAGGATCCAAATAACATGTGTCAAAAATTATTTTCAGCAATCATAACTGAATCAGAATTGCTAGGAACCACCTCGAAGCAAAAAAAAAAAAGGAACATTATTGATGCTTTAGCTGTCTCTAAAGTTTCACATGTCACCACCCCCGGGGTGGCTAACAACCTTCTCATTGGTTTCTCTTTGAAAGACAATGGAGGACTTGATGCGCCGCACGATGATGCCTTAGTCGTATCGATCCAAATTGCGCATGCACAAATTGATCGAATCCATGTCGATGAAGGTAGTGCAGCAAATATTCCTAGCCAGCACTTCCTAAAATCCTAGCCAGCACTTCAAAGCCTTAACCAGAAAATTTGATTCCAAATCCCTAGACGAGGAATCCATGAGATAACGGGTGATTAGCCTATGGCTTGATGATGCCTCACCAAAAGGCTGAAGGAGCTCAAAGACACTGAGTTTATTTCTCAAATTGGAACATCGAGAAAACCTTCTTCTTCATATCCTAAATAACAGCCAATTGTGGGTCAAGATCTAGACGTTTATGAGGAACCTCCAACTCTAGAAGGATGGTAGCCAGGAGATGACGTCACCCTTATCTAGCTTGATCCTCAATATCCTAAGTGACCTGCTCGCATTGGCGCGTGTTTGGATGCCACAAAAAAAAAAAGAACTCATTGCATTCCTATGTGAAGAAAGATAAGTTTTCCCCTAGTCACCGTCTGACATGGGTGGAATTGACTCTGACATTAGTTGTCATAAGCTGCACATTAATCCAAACTATAAGCCGGTTAAATAGAAAAGATGCATATTCGATCGGGGGCTATATGATACGCTTAAACTACGCATTAAAGTAAACACAAAGTAACACTCAACACTTAATTCAAGCATATGCAATTTAAACCTCTTTTGTGTAGATGTAGTATTGGTAAATAGAGAACGTTCTTAACTGGGGAAATTAGGGAACATTAAATAATGGTTAGTGAAAAACAATAATAAATAATCAAAGAATAAAATAACAAATGAATAGCTGAATAGCTGAATTAAAGAATTAAAAAAATTAAAGAGTTAAAGAATTAAAGAATTAAAGATTTAAGGAATTAAAGAATTAAAGAATTAACGAATAAAAAAAATTAATGAGGGGTTTTGAAAAGAGTTGTAGTCGAAGCTACATTTTTCAACAATCTAAGAATTAAAATGCGAATGCTCATGCTAATTACCTACAAATCATAGATTAGTTTTATGGACAAAACCAACACGTTTACGTAAATAAATTCAAATTAATAATCACATTATTTGAAATACTCCTACAATAAACTTTCTCCAAACACAAATTTTACCAACACTCCAACATTTTGCTCATATTGTACCAATCACGAAATTTTACCTCAGCATGTCAATTTCCTTCATACATTTTTTATATTATAAATGCACCAAACAACGGATTATTACTTACATTATGATCAACCTTAAGTTGTTGATTTAATACGCTGAACAACGTCAAACATATATCTCTTCAATCCTATTCTAAATGCACCAAATATAGAATAAACACTTAGCATTAAATTGAAGGTTAAACACTAAAACGTATGAAGTAAATGAAATTCAAAAAGTAAAACATATGGAGATTGTATTCATATTTACAAATGATAGAAAAAAAATACCAACAAAAATATTGAATTATAAGTAAAACCGAAACAATAACAAAAGTTTAAGTAGAAAAAGATGGTTTTTCACAAGGATCGCTGAACAGCGGCAGGTAACTTGTGAAGATAGATGAAGAAACACGAGGAATTCGGATTTAAAAATCTCAAATAGCCTTAGAATTACCTAGCCTATGCTTTTTTCTTAAGGAAAGATTAAAAATGTGTACAAAGAGAGGTCTAAAGAAAATCTAAAAGAAAAATAACTAAACGAAGCTAAAAGAGAGGAGGATAAGAGAGAGAGAGAGAGAGAGAGAGAGAGAGAGAGAGAGAGAGAGAGAGAGAGAGAGAGAGAGAGAGAGAGAGAGAGAGAGAGAGAGAGCTTACAATGAAAATGGCTTTCCTATTTATAGAGGAAGTGCCAAAAAAATTAGAAAATAAGATACAAATTAAAATAATAAAACAATAAAATTGTAAAATGATGAAATGATGAGTTTTTTTTGCTGGAAAATGTTAAAAATTGGGGTGAAATGGAGTAGGTGGAGTGGCTCTAGCAGAGGAGCAGGTTTTCGGTGGCAGAAGGCTAACAGGGGCAGGTGAAACCAGCAAGCAGCAGAAGGGAGAACAGGGTATGGTTAGGCAATAGGTAGCTAGAGAAGGCAGGTGGGAGCTAGTGTGGGCCGCGTTGATAAGGACGTGGGCCTCGGTACACACGCTCTGAAACCACGTTGAAGAGTGGACTGGCCTGGACTTCGTTTCTGGGCTACGCGCTGATGCAGGCTTGGATTTTGGGCCAAGACTGTGTATTTTTGGGCTTGCAATTTAGGTTGCAGCTTTGGAGTTTTGGGCTGCGAGTTTGGGCTTCGCGACTTGGATTTTGGGCTGTGATTAAATGGCATGGGCTGGATTCGGTAGCCCCCTACCGAATTTCCTTGTGTAATTCAGTGGCCTCCCTTATTTTGACCATAATTTCTTCGTTATAATTCAGATTGGGACGATTCTTTCAAAACAATGCTCAAAATTTCAAACTTTATTTATTTATGCAAATTTCTCACAAAATATATTAATTTCTCCAATTATTTGGTATTTTAACATTAAAAGATAAGTATAAAAGGTATAAAATAATATAAAATAAAACTTAATTAAAGGCCTATCACTATATTTCTACAAGGTCATGTCATTTGGCGTCAAGAATGCGGGAGCAATATATTAGAAAGTTGTTAGTCAAATGTTCAAGGGCGTCATAGGCAAGTCCATGGAAGTCTACGTGGATGACATCATGGTCAAAGGTGGAAAGAGAGAGGAGCATATCCTATAAGGGACTTTTAATTTGTTGAAAAAATACAAAATGAAGCTCATCCATCTAAAGTGCACTTTTGGAGTATCAGCGGGGAAATTCTTAGATTACCTTGCGACCCAATGTGGAATCGTAGCTAACCTAAAGCAAATTAAGGCCATCCTTAAGATGAAGTCACCATCAACACTGAAGAAGATTCAAAGTCTCACTATCAGAGCAACAACTCTAAACTGATTTTGTGCAAAGCAACATATCGATGTCGACCTTTCTTCCAAGAAAGGGTCCAGGGAGAAGTAGGATGAAAGCTGCGAGAAGGAATTTCAAGATCTCGAGACTTACTTGACGTCTTTGCTACTGCTATAAAAACCCAAAGATTGCGACGTGGGTTACTGAGTGACATGAGTACGATGTAAGGACTTGAGAGTGAGTCGAGATCAGAGTAGCGCAGCGAAAGCGCCGTGGAACCGAGAGTTTCCGGCTAGTCACGATCGTTGTTGTGGACTTAGAGAATGTTATAGGAGAATGGTGTTCCTCTGAACAGTGGATTACGGTTGCAGACCGTTTGGTGACAGAATACGAGATGTCGCTCAATGGGAGCAATAAGGATGACTGCTGGATCGGATGCTAAGCAGGATATCAGCTTCAATTGTCAGATGAGAAGTGTCGTCAGGCTAAAAAGCTAATTTGACGATAACTCAGTATAGCTGACCTGTCAGAGTGGGTGACAGGTGAGACACCAACATTATGTCTCGAGTGAGAGTTACGAGCCGACGTGGGGACTCTCGAGAGTCAATGATCGGAACTCGGTTGGTGAGAGTTGAGTTGGAGCTTTGGAAGCTCAAGTAACAAGGAATACCGACAGGTGCTGTAGTTTTTTTGGACGTGTACGGTTACATGAGAGTGTCCGAGTAGGGGGGACATGATTGGATTTCCACTGTTTAGTTGTGGAATTGGGTCAGTTGGAATTTCGAGGACGAAATTCTTTAAGGAAGGAAGTTTGTAATGACCCGTCCCAAATTTTAAGGATTAATTAAGACTAATTATGGATTAGTGAGGCTAATCGGGTATTAGCCGAGGATTATCGGACGTTCAGGGCGAAATTACAATTTTGCCCCTAAACGAGGGCAAAAAAATTACTTTTGACTTGGGAGGTCCGATGCCCGAGGGCCAAGGACCGTTACGTAGATTGGGTCGATTCGAATCCGTAGACAGGCGGTACATCGAAATCGGACATTCGATAGGAAAGTTACGGTTCAAGGAAGTTCTGAGGAACTATTTACTGTGGCACATTTTACGAGGAAATGGTGGACTTCTGTTTGGAGTGGGCCCCAGATATTTTGTACAGGCCCAATGGATGAGTGACAAGTGTCTCCCATCCATTGCTCCCATTACACATATACATGCATCTGTTTTCCTTCTTTTCCATTCGACCAACCCAGCCCGAAACCCATGAAAACCCAGACCCCAGGCCTCCCTAAACCTATGCTGATCGAGTGAGGGGTTGAGGATGAGTGGGAGGATATTACGGCTACATGGAAGGCATCAGGACCGCCGTGGACGGCGGAGGAAGCCCATAGCCCAGGTAAACCCGAGAACCCGTTTTGATTCAAAAATTGGATTTTTTTATTTCGTACGTTTTGGATGGTTTTTTATGAGTGGATGACATTTGTGGGATTGGTACGAGGATGTGGTAACCAAAAATAGGGGCTGAGGACGGTGTAAACGCCCTGGACGGCGACTGGATTTTGGGCCGTGAAGATGAAATCGAAAAGGTAAGGTTTTGTGTTGTTTTTCGTTGTTTTGATCACATGAATAGATTCCTATGATTGAGACAAAGCTATAGGGATTAGAAGGGATGAAAACGGGATTGAGATGAGGGAGGAAATCGTGTGAATCGGTTACGCCGGTTTGGGTGGACCGGAGTTGTAGAACCGGTTTGAACCGGCTGGTCTGCGAGAGGTTGAAGGAGACTATGTTGGGAGCATGAGCTCCACGCGCAGCGCCTTTGGGAGGTGCCTGGGGGCGCGTGAAGCACTATTTAAGGATGATTTCAACTTGTGTTTTCATCTATTCGATGTAACGAACATTTTGGGACAGTTTTTGAGTCGATCGGACATCGTTTCGACATAGTTCGGGATGTCCAAAATTTTAGGATCGAGTTTAAAATACGTTAAAAAATCCTGGAAAATTAGGGGGCTTTAATGAGAGGTTATTAGGGCAGTTAGTAACCCTCTAGTATGATTTGGACAGGTTTGGGAACTCCGGAGATGGTGATTGGCCCGGGAGAGGATTATAGCGCGCATATCAAGGCAGCAGCTAGGAAGGTCTGTGAGTAGACCTTGTTTTCTAAAATTATGCATGCATAACTGTTTTATATGTTTTTATGAACATGTTTTGAGATTCCATGAGTGCATATGATTTAATTATAATTATTGGGCATTTTGAGAGGAAAATGCCTCATTTCATGTAGTTCGAGGTTTCTGTTTTATATGATATTTGGGCTTCAGCCAAGTGTACTACGTGCATGTGTTTTACACGGTTTATATGTGATTCCGAAGGTTTCACGGAGAGGCGTGAAACCGAGAAACTGATTTATGATTTTGGACGATTTCACGGAAGTGCGTGAAATCGAGATTCGGGCATGAGTCCCAATTGAAAGGCGATTTGAAAAGGGTTTTGGAAATATCTTTCCAGCATATGACCCATTTGATTGGAAACCATCAGACTTGGAGTCCATTTGATTTGATGAGAAATCAAGCTGGAGGCCTATTTGAGTTATATGATTGGGCCGGGAGCCCCATTGGTTTATGAATTCGGGCTTGAGGCCCAATTGGTTATGATATTTGGCATGAGGCCTAGTTATGGTTTATAAACATGATTTCGGGTTGGGGACCCATATTTGGATTTTTGATGGTTTTATGGAAAACCCGGGCATGGCCCTTTGAACGATTTGAGATGATTTGAAAAATGGTTTTCCGTATATCATCCTCACGAACTGTTGCCCTCCAGACGTCTCGTAGATTTTCTCCTCTAGATGTCATGTAGTATCCTAGAGTAGTCACAGGGCATTGCCTACGAGGGGTCATTGTAAGGAGCGACCGGTCCGTATAGTAACTCAGGAGCAGGATTACCAGAGGTTAAAACCTCCCCCCAGGGAGGGTCATTGATCTGCGGATCATTGACCTGAGTGGGCCCTAGGGAGACTTGGGATTGAGACCCCGGGTAGCACGCGTAGTTTGGAACCGTGACAATGTTGATTGTGACATCTGGGATGTCAGGCATCAGGGATGCCGAGGATTGGTTTTTGGCTGAGACCCACATTTATTGGTTTTGGGCTGAGACCCACTGGTATTGGATTTGGGCGGAGTCCCTACGGATTTGATTTGGGCTGATTTCCTATATGCTTTGTTTACGGTTTTGGGATAAGTCCCTAATGATTTAAGGAAGGAAATGACTTTGATTGATAAATGGTTTGAGAACTGGTTTTCAAATGCCCTTCGTCCACTCACAGCTTTCAAGGGTTTTAAATGCCCTTCATGTTTATCGCGGATGCGAGCTATAGCAGAGATCGAGACATCACACTCCTCCTCCAATCCTGGCACACTCTGGATGCCCCGTTTGGGCTAAGGTCGGAATAATCCCTTGACTGACACTTCGTGTCAAACGGGAGCAGGCACGTCCCGCGTTAATCCTGGGGGGATTTGGGACGAGTCTTGTCAATAAATATATGTTTCCTAATTACAAATTTAAATTTTATTTCATATTCATATTTTTCATAATCAACAATAATTTCATTAATTGAAAAATAAAAAAATTATTATTATATTAAAAAAAAGTTCATTATACCTGACAAATAAGTTGTATGTTACCCGACAAATATGTTCATTCGGTAGACATCAACCGAATTTTTTTAATTACTGTTTAGAGTAAACCCGACGAAGGATTCAATATAACCCGACAGTGTCGCTAGCTCGGTGGATACCCATCAAAGTACTTTCATTACTGTTCAACATCATACTAGACGACGACACGATAACCCAACGCCATTCAAAATTCAGTGCATATCCACTGAACCCATATAAAAGTTGACCTGACGCATGGTTTAATGTAACCAGACGAAGATACGGGTTCGGTGGATACCAACCAAAGTACCTTCATTACTGTTCAAACGGATACCCGACGAAAACTACACTATAATCCGACG
The DNA here is from genome assembly GCA_032719365.1 of Prinsepia uniflora. Classification (NCBI taxonomy): domain Eukaryota; kingdom Viridiplantae; phylum Streptophyta; class Magnoliopsida; order Rosales; family Rosaceae; genus Prinsepia; species Prinsepia uniflora. Next base: position 55,897,480 of record CM064868.1, on the reverse strand, counting down.
ACGTTCACAATTCGGTGGACATCCACCGAACCCATCTAAACGTTGACCCGGCACATTCTTTAGGTTAACCCGACAGAGAATTCACTTCAGTGACTGGCTGCCGAACTCACTGTGACCTGACGCGTGTGATAGGTTCGTCGAGTTATTTGCGTTGACCAAAGCCTACCCGACAGATGGTCACCGACGATCGTTGCTTCGGGTGATATCTATTGTACCCGACGAGGATTGATTATTCGTCGTTAAATTTTCTCGCCCGACAGTCGGGACCTGACGGATGACTGCCCGGCGAGTTGCTTATGTTATCCGACGAGCCTTTGTCGCCGGATAAAACTATTTTTCGTGTAGTGTCTTCTACTCAAACAACATTGAAATGCCATGGAATTTGAAAGAGGTTTTACATCAATTTGATTTTATTTTATAAAGTTTTGTGTAGAATACGTGAACCAAGTTTATTGTTATAAGTTTTGAGGATAATAATATTTGGAAGATTACATTATAAATTATGTTTGCGGTTTACATTTCTAATACAAATATAGTATAGGCATATTTATTAAAGATGTGACAAAAATATGACATTTTTCACTGTTTTCTTTTGAAAAAGTTACATTAGTATTTTCTTTATTTTTATGATAGACAGCTATTGGACCAAACTATAGTAACAAAAGGACACAATGATCATCACAGCTAGGGTTTCGAACAAACATGGCCGGCTTGCAAGACAAGTTACTTGAAGGAAAGATTGAATAGAGAGGAGGATTGCTACTACTGCCACTAGTGTATCATCATAAGATGCCTCTCAATGTGCATAAAAGTTCTCCACTTTCATTATGTTGCCTTTTGACACTGACTAGGAAAAGAAAGAGTTCATGCCTCATATATACTTGTATATATTGTGCATCACTATACATATAAATTCGTCATGATTTCAGTCTTTCCTTTTAGTCGTACTTAATTCCCATTACTGGGTTGTGCATTTGCATAGCTAATTTTTTGATTTTATCTTCTCAAACGTTTTGGTTGCTTGGTGATCACACCAAACAATTTAACAAACTTAGTTAATAAGGCAAATTACGAAACCTATCGTTCTCCTTTGCTATTTCATTCACAACATTATTTATTGTGTATAATGTACCCTTTTTAAATATAATGCTAGCTAGTATACGTACTTATATGTATACATACACTATTTTTATTTCACAAACATATATATTCAAATTCATGTCAAGTAACAAAGATAAGGAGATCAAAGATAATGATGATCCAACAAGGATATGGGGATGTTACAACATATGTCCATATAGCTAGCAAGCATATAAAAATAATTCGACACTGAAATGGTTAATGTGCCATGATACAAGCCACGAGCAGATCCTCTAAAGTGGTGGCAATAAATTTACCTATTTCTATTGATCCAATTTCCAGCCATGTCCCCACCCACAGTCATACCTAGCTAGAAATAAAATCCAGAAACTATATTAGAGGAAACCACAGCTAGCTATAGCCTATAGCAAGATGCAAAAGTAAAACGCCACGTACTGATGCCTGATTTATATATATCATTTTGTTTTATGGACGAGGAATAATAATGGAATTCTATCTAATTTTATAAATTTTACTTAAAGTAAATTAATTATAAAATTAATTCTTATATCTTTGTGTTGTGTTTATATTCTTTGTTTCCACGCCAAGCCAATGACTAGCAGTCAACCATGCATGCATTTTCGTTCTCTGTCCATCGATCTTGGCGTTCAAACACATCGATCGAGCTATTAGTGCCTCGAAATTGAGGGTCTAAATGGTATCGTGGCGTTCATTGAAATTATGTCTGGGAAAGAGAAGATAGAAATTATGGAGGTCCAAAGTAAAAAAATAATGAGTCAAATTAAGAGTGCATACATATATAATTTGGGTCTTAATAATAATGCATGTTGCCTTACTGAAAACTGAAAAGAGTCTAAGGTTTTAGCGAATCCAAAGACCAAGGACATATGATATGAAGAATACACATAACATGCAATCTTCATTTGTATATGTTAATCAAAAAGAAAGAGAGGAAAAGGGTTATTTTCAATTTCCATGTAATATTCTCTTGAAAATTCGGAGAAAATTCGTTGTCTATTTCCTATAAATAGCGTTGTAATTGCTTCTGTTGTTTAAAAAGGGTGTTTAGAAAACGGATTTTCTCCCTTGTCTAAACTCACTTTAGACAACAATTTATATAAAAATGTTGTTCTCTAAAGGGTACTTTACACAACGGTTTATTAAAAAAATATTGTTGTTGTCTAAATAGTGTTTTACACAACGGTTTATTCAAAAATACTGTTGTCTAAAAGATACTTTACACAACGGTTTATAGTGAAATACCGTTGTCTAAATGGTACTTTACACAACATTTTATAAAAAAATATCATTGTCTAAAGTTCCTTACAAAATCATTCATTGCAAAAATCATATTAAAATCTTATATCATAACATAAAATTAATTCATATTAAAATTCTTATCCAATCCAAATGGAAAAGAACAATATCGTATAAACACGTAATTGATTAATCATGTTCATGATGAAGATATGAAGAGTCATAGTACATTCTACATCCAAATTCGATCAAAGCCGATCGAAATCACAAATATGTCCCAATTAAAACAGCAAGTGTTATAAAAAAAAAATTAAAACTCTAACCACTAAGAAACAAAAACACCATATGAGAGTCAATGTTAACATAGTTGTACTTTCACCACCATTGTCTAAAGGGTATTTTACATAATGGTTTATATTAAAATATCGTTGTCTAAAGTTCCTTTACACAACAAAATTCATATTAAAATCATATATCAAAATATAAAATTAATTAGTATTAAAATCCAATAAAAGGTAAATTTACGAAAAAATTACAGCTGTTAAGATCAACAATATATTTCATAAAATCTGAAAGTATACAATTTAGCCTATAAATATATTCTATACTAGCTTGACATGAACTATATATCCTATTCTACCTTGAGATGAGCAATATATCCCCCAACCATTGTTGCAAAATTTAAAGAACTGAGAGTCTCATTCAAGAATGAACTAACCAACCCAAGTTCTCTTCAAGAAAGAGCGCATTTCAAATGACAAAAAGTCATGCTACACCTATCGGCATTCCCTCATGGTTATTCTGCATTTCAATAATATACCTCATCCTTAGTGTGCTGAACGAGAAAATGATAGCTTGAAAATCATTACCAGATCAACGGCTTCCTTGATGATTGCATCGACTGTGACCAAGCGATCTTCCACCACCATCTTGGATTCTCTTTGGCCTCAACCCCTCCACCTACCAATTCTTTGGTATGGCATGCACCTAGAAACATATACATCAATCCCAATATGAACATAGTTGTCCTTAGTGCATTTAATACCTATTTCAAAAACAATAAATAAGCTTTCAACATATTCTCAAGGTGTGGACACCCATGGGAAACACAGCAACATCCTATCTCATGGAGAAAAATGTAAACACAATCTGTCTCATAGTCCAATCTAACTTCATGTATAATCAAATATGAATGAATGGCCAAGCATAGTTTTCTCATAGTCCAATCGAAAGCAATTTAATAAATGAGAAATTATAGTTTTCTCATAGTCCAATCTAACTTCATTTTCAATAGATAGAGGAAGAAACATGTAATTTCATATTAGGTTCATAGTTAAAGAAACTGTGTTGAGAAAATGATATTGGCATATCATCATGAAGGCAAATAACCATAATCAAATCATTTTACAAAGGACCGTGATCAAGAACACCCTATTTCAGCCATTGGAAGAATTAGATAAGCAAAGAGAAGGTACATACTTCAAAGTTCAATGCTTTGTTCGAAACTTGAAAGTTACTAGAAATTGAATATTCTAAGAAAAACTGAATCAATAAGCCATCAAAAGTAAACAATGTAACACAAGAAAAGAATCTAGCACTATCAGCATTGCATAGTGATAAAGTAAAACTTACTTGTTCTTATCAATGTTTGGGATGTCACTTCTTTCTGCCTTCTCCACAATCACCTTGAAATAATAAAGGCAAAGATTTTAGACAACCAAATCACATCCTCAATATTCTAGAGGAAACTATTAAGATACTGAAAACAACTCCATGATAATTGCACTCAGTATGAGCTTGTGTTGATGTAGCAACGATTCCAGAATTCATTGTTCAATTACTCTAGCAAGAACTTGGTACGTGAAACAAAACTTTCAGAATTCTTCCACGTTTTATTACTGAACATCATAGTTCAAAAAACAAGCAATAACTTGCATCTTTGCCATTCAAGTTGGGAGAATATAGCTACTTGGACTTTCTTTAAAATTTCGAGTTTCTTCATACATTAGTTACTCTAGAAAAGTTTGTTAATGTTCTATATACTAAGTTTCTATGAAGGTTAGAGTGAATTATAAACAAAAAAGTAAATCTCCATAAAGCCCATTGTACCTTAGATTGCTGGAAACTACCATATAAATCCATAGGCGACACTCATTGATAGCACATTTGCTAGGTGCTCTTGTACCTTAGATGATCATGGTTACGAGGAACAAAGACTTCTAGGCCTTGGGGGCATATGAAGGTAGCACATTTTTTAGGTTCTTTACTCAAGGAAGAGTAGTAACTAGTTGTCTCCTTCCCACAGATGGTGCCAACTATTGACAAGTGGGTCAGACTCGACAATTCGAGAGTCCCTCGGCGGATGGGAGAGCTCCTAGGTTCTGTGGACGAGGTATTCGGATTCCTCCCATGACAAAGGGAGGCTTCTTAGAGTGTAAATCTTCGAGTCTTTCTTTGTGAGTATGTAACGACCCGGAAATTTGAAAAAGGAAAATTTGGAAAAATTTGAAGGAAATCACGATTTTACCCCTGGAATTGGGCGAACGGTTGACTTTTGGTTCGAGCAGTCAAACAGACTTTGACCGGTGATTATGACATAGGTCGGGACGTCATGAGTTCATAAACAGGTGGCACGCCCGATTCCGACATTCGAGGAGAAAGTTATGATGTTCGGAAGTTTAAGGGTAATTTGGTAAATTGGTTAAAATGGGCCATTTTTTTACTTTTTTATCGGGACCTTATTTGGACTTTCCGTAAGTACCGTTGGGTAGGTCTCGAGACGCTGAATCCGTAGACAGGCGGCATGCGTCAATCAGGGTTCGGATGAAAAAGTTATGGGCTTGAGAAAGTGAAGGCAATTTGGTAATTTGTCAAAGAGGGGTAAAATGGTAATTTGACTGGGTCTTGATGAGTTGTATTGACAGGACCCATCCCAATCCCCCCGGGATTAACGAGGGATGACCCTGCTCCCGTCTGACACGAAGTGTCAGACAAGAGATATTTCCAACCTTTGCCCTCTCGGACTATCAGAGTACGCCAGGATTCAGAGGAGGTATGTGATATCTCGATCTCTGCTACAGTCTCGTCCGCTGTCAACCTGAAGGGCAGTCAAAACATTAAAAGCTGTGAGTGGAAAAAACAACCAGTTTATAAAAACAGTTTATCGAAAGACATTTGTACCCTTCACTAAAAAGCATGCATGCATTCGAAAACCATTTAACCAAATGGAACCATATGTGGGGACTAAGCCCAAAACCATAATCAAACGAACCATAAAGATTCAACCATACGGGCCACTGCCCAAAACCATGTGGGACTCAGCCCAAATCATAAAGAAACCAAGTACACGGGCCACTGCCTAAAACCTGTGCATATCACATATCATATATCATATCATATATCATATATACATATAATTCACACAACCAATCCTATCACGGTTTCCAAAGTTACACGCGTGCTACCCGGTGTCTCAAACCCAAGTCTCTCAGAGTCCAAGGTCAATGTCCGTAGACCAATGACCCGTCCTGAGGTTACGATCCATGCCTTCCTGAGAGTAAGGAACCCAACTGGGGGGCTACTCCACTCAGTCGGTGCTCCGTGACTACTCCGGGGTCCACCCAGGCCAACGACCCTCCCCGGAGGAGATAATAGAAGTAAATGAAGGTATATGAATAGATATATATACATAACATAAACATTCATGCCCGGTCCCCCTGAACCGTCATGATCTATAACATCCATTTAAGGGTTCATGTCCGGTTCCCATAAACCGTCATGTACCACAATAACCTTTTCCAGGGTTCCTGCTGGTTCCCATAAACCGCCATGAACTTGGAAATCCATCTAGGGTCCCTGACCCGAAATCATCAATGTAAAACAACAGGGTCTCGTGCCCAAACATATGACATCAGCTGGGCATCGTGCCCGAGGGATGTGTGAAAGGTCGGTAAATGTTACTAAGTCAAATACGTTGGTGGCATGTGTAGCCACGAGTGAGTCTAGTGTCAGTTTTCGACTGACAACAACTGTGTGGCGACAGATTGTCAGGATGTGTCAACATAGATTGTTGAGTGGGGTCAGCTGACTCCTAGTGGGAGTGGGAAAGGAACCGTCGAGTTGTTGCGTCAACGAGATGGTAGTTTGGACAAGTGGTGTCAAATTCGAAACAAGTAGTTTCAGTCATTCGACGGGGTCGAATGTAGTCATTGCGTTTTGAGTATTAGTGGTACGTAGAGTGCAGACAAGTTTTGTCTGGTTAGTTGGTGTACGGGTGTACACGTGTTGCGTAGTCGATTCCACTTTCCACGGGGTGTTTGTGGAATCAGGGTAGTCGAGTTTCGAGAGCAAAACTAATTAAGGAGGGAAGAACATTTGAGTTTAGAGCGGTTGGAATTTCGAGGACGAAATTTATTAAGGAGGGAAGATTGTAACGACCCGTCCCGAATTCCGGGATTAGTTTAGTGACTAATCTCGATTAGTGAGGTTGAACGGTGCTTAGTAGGGCGGAATCGGACAAATTGTGCAAAATGACCGTTTTGCCCCTGGTCGTGGGCAAAATGTTGACTTTTTGACCGGGAGGTCTGATGGATGAGGGCCAAGGACCGTTACGTAGGTATCGTCGATACGAATCCAACGACAGGCGGCATGCCTAAATCGGAGATTCGACGCCGAAGTTGTGGTCACGGGAACGAATTCGAATTACCGAACGAACCGAGCGTTTGATTAAAATAATATTAAAATAGGTGAACAGTAATTGACGAATCTGGACCCTTGGATGTAGGCCACGTGTCACTCATCCCCACCTTCCCTAAAATCTGGATCCTTGTTGGCCATTGGATTATTTAATCCATTTTCTCCCCTTAAATCCTCACCATCCATTCAAACCTCAGATTAAATCTGGGCCCTTGATCTCATCTCTTTCTTCCCTTCATCTACTGATCACACTCATCCCTCTCACTCTGTTCTTTCTCCCACCCGAAACACATACGCACACAACCTACATGAACCACCTCACCAATCTCTTCTATGTTGGTGTGTGAGTGAGATGAGCTGCACGGTGAGGCTTGAGAGACGGCGGGGGGACGACGGAGACGGCGGAGACGACGGCGGCAAAACAAAAACAGAGGAGCAAAAATGCAGAAATTGGAAGATCGTTATGGACTGGCTTTTGATCGCTTTAGAGGGATGTATGATGTTCCTGGAGTCGAGCTAGGCATGCTGGTGGCCACGGCGGTAGCCACGGCGGCGAGGTAAGCCTCGAACCCGTGAACCTGTTTTCGGGTGAAAATGGAAGAATGGGTTTTAACATATTTCGATCGATCTGGTGATTAGGATGATGATCTAGAAGGTGAGACGAGCCTCTGGGGATCGTTTTCGAAAGGAATGGTGGCCGGGATCGTGCAGACACGACGGTTGCAGGTGGCCGGTCTGCACACCTCCACGAACAAGTAGTGAAACGAGGTTGTTTATTAGTTTTTAAACCTCAGATCAACTGGAATTAATGAGACGATCTTGTAGGAACAAACGGAATTGAAAATGATCGAGTAATGGCTGAGAACCAGTCGGGTTGGGCCGCGGGTCACGGTGACCCGTTTATCAGACAACCGGGTCAGAACGGTGACACTGTTCACGGCGCGTGAGTTTCACGCGCAGCCACTCACGGCGGCGCGTGGGTACGAATCTCGAGGTGAGGTCAACATGACTTCTGTCCTATTTAATGTAACGGACATTTTGGAATTGGTTTCGTGTCGATCGGACACCGTCTCGATATTGTTCGGGATGTCCGAAGGTTTTAAATTAAGTTTAAAAATAAGTAAAAATTCGGGAAAATTACGGGACTTTGATAGGATGTTAATGATGAAATTAGTTACCCTCTAATGTGATTTGGACAGGATTGGGAGTCCCGGTGATAGTGGTGTGGCCCGGGAGGGCCGGTGGCACGCGTATCGAGGCATACCGTTAAAACGGTCTGTGAGTGGACTTTGGTTTTATAAATCCTATGCATGCTTAAATGTGTTATATGGTTTATATACATGATTTCTATGATGGTATTTGTGAGCATTGATTTCGGGTATGTTGCACGTATTTCGAGGTGTTTTCCATATTTCACGTATATCGGGATTAACGGTTTATTTGTGGTTTTGCGTGCTTGTGGTTAAATAAATAATATGATAAACGGTTTTTATATTGGAAAGATGAATTCGGGCTTGAGGCCCACTTGTTTTGGAAATCTCGGACTTGGAGTCCATTTGAGTACGTAATCGGGCTGCGGGCCCAGTTAGTTTATAAGTCGGGCTGCGGGCCCAGTTGGTTTATAAGTCGGGCTGCAAGCCCAGTTGGTTTATAAATCGGGTCGTGGGCCCAGTGGTTCATAAAGTCGGGCATGAGGCCCAGTTGTATTAAAATTGTGATTTCGGGTCAGGGACCCTATATTTAATAAATGTGATTTCGGGTCAGGGACCCTAAATGGAAATGTGTTGTTTTATGGAAAATTCGGGCAGGGCCCATTGTGATGTTGTGAAATGAATTAATAAAAACTGTTTTCCATATACCATATTGATACAAGGATATATGATGGTCTCCTCCAGATGTCTGGGACACTGGGGAAGTCACGGTGCATTGCCTGTGAAGGGTCAACATACGGAGCAGCCGGACCGTATGATGACTCAGGAGCAGGATTGCTATGACTGACGTCTGGGACGTCAGACATCAGGGATGTCAGAAATATGGACCCGGAGAGACCCCGGGCAGCATGCGTAGCTTACGAAACCGTGAGAAATGACGTCAGGGACGTCTAGCATCAGGGATGCTGGTGTTGGTGATGGTAAAATACGAATTAATGAAATGGCTTTCCGGGTGGATTTGTGATTATATGATTTTAATGGATTGATGTTCATTTATGGTTTTGGGTGGTGACCCACATGGTTGTTTATGTATAGTTGTGGTATTTCACAGTTTTGGGCTGAGTTCCCACACTTGGTTTTTGGTTAACGGTTTTTGGGCTAAGGCCCTAATGGCTCGGTGGAGCAAACGTTTTGGTTACTGGTTTTTGTGGCATGCATACGTTTTTATTGGAGGGCATAAATGTCTTATAAATGTGTTTAATAAACTTATTGGTTTTGTCCACTCACAGCTTTTGGTTTTAATGTCCTTCAGGTTGATCACGGATGCGATTGCAGCAGGGACTGGGACATTGCACACCTCCTCCATCGATCCTTGCGCACTCTGGATGCCCCGTTTGGGCAGTGGCTCTTGGTCATCCCTTGTCTGACACCCCTTGTTGGACGGGAGCAGGGCACATCCCATGGTAATCCCGGGGGGATTGGGATGGGTCCTGTCATGCATGCAACCATCCATCCAGGACCGCCCTCAATCCTGGTATGTCGCCGTGAACGTATCAACCATCGCGACCACTACAAGATCATGGTGCACTCATCACCGATCGATATCCTAAACTGTCAGCACTCCGAAGTCGAGCCTCCATCGGCTACCCGACAACAGATCGTGCATCGTGACCTCTCTGGAAGGAACACATCCCAATCTGGAGGCGAGCGTCGTATCGTCCGTCGCCGTGTACATAGCACCCGTCGCAACCACGATTCAGACCCGTAGGTCATCAATAGGTTCATATGCTCGAGACAAAATTGATTGGGTCTCATACCCGAGTTTATCCTTTCAGAAATCCAAATCCATTTCATTTAAATCAATAAAGAAATATAAACCCGTATAGGCACCGTATAGGGCCGAAACCTCGAAATACGTGCCTATACGTAACCACACATCCAAATGCACTCATGGCATCACAAACAAGTATTTAAACCATATAATAAACATTTATGCATGCACCAATTTAGAAAACAAGGTCCACTCACAGACCGTCCAAGCTGCCGCCTCGATTTGCGTGCCATACAGCTCTCCCGAGCCAATCACAGTCACCGGGACTCCCAAACCTGTCCAAATCGTAATAGAAGATTACTAACTACTTAATTAACCTCTCACTAAAGCCCCGTAAGTTTCTGGAATTTTTAACTATTTTTAATCCTGATCCGAAAACTTCTAATGCCCCGAACATTATCGCGACGGTGTCCGATCAACACGAAACCAGTCCCAAAATGTTCGTTACATCAAATAGAAGATTTCACATGTTGAAAGCACCCTCAGAAGGTTGGACACGAGCCCCCATATGCCCAATGAAGGTACTATGCGTGTAGCCCACATGCGCATTGTTCACTGTCCCTAACCTCCAGCCGAACCGAGTTCGACTGGTGTGAACCGGCAGAACCGGCCTGGACAGGTTCAAGGCCTAAACCCAGCTATTTTCAGTTCATTTTGTCCCATTTTCATTCCTAAATGTTCCTAATACTATTTCCTATCATTTTAACTATTAAAATCTAAAATAAATGGACTAAAACCCACCTTGAATGTTCATGTTTGAACCGGCCGTTTGTGAGCATCCACCGCCATGGCCTCCGGCCGTACAACGCCTCGAAATTGATTCCATTCATCTCCTAGAGTCCCCAGAAACATTAACCAATCCTTAGGTTCGATTAAAACTCCATAAAACTGAGTTTCCAAAATTTGAATATTTTACCTCACAGGTCGAGCTCCCCTCACCGTCTCGCACGGCGCAGATAATGAATGGTGGTGTGGTGTGGTTTCGGGCTTGAAGAACATGGAGGAATGGTGCATATGGGGTTTTCGGGTTATGAAGAAAAACAAAGAAGAAGATAATGATGTTTGATCAGATGAGAGAAGTAAGATAGATTAGATGAGTGGTGAGGATTATAAGATTAAATGGAATGGAAGGCCAAGATTGAGTGTTAGAAAGATTAGATTATAAAATTAATTAAATAATAATATTTAATTAGTGAGATCCACAATTTATGGGTATTGACCAATAGGATGAGTGACACTTGTCACTCATCCATGGGTCCCATTAAAAATATCTGGCCAATCAGAATTTTCCAAATCATCATCGTCTCGAAGTGCGTGCATAGTGAAATCGACCTTCCATGACTCATAACTCTCCCGTTCGAAGTCCGATTTCAGTGTGCCACCTATCCATGGATTTGTATCATCCCGATCTACGTAACGGTGCTCAGACCTCGGCCATCGGACATCCCGGTCAAAAAGTCAACTATTTGCCCCATTTAATCAAAATTACCAAAATGCCTTTAAACTTCCGAACGTCATAACTTCTTCCTCGATTGTCGGAATTGAACGTGTCACCTGTCTATGAACTCGTGACGTCACAAACTACGTCACAAACTACGTCACGATCATCGGTCAAAGTCCGTTTGACAGCCCGAACAAAAAGTCAACGTTTTACCCACGCCTAGGGGCAAAACGGTCATTTTGCATCGTTCATCCGATTTCGCCCAACTAATCACCGATTAGCCTCACTAATCGTGATTAGTCTCTAATATAATCCTGGAATTCGGGACGAGTCATTACATGTATGGCTGTGATGGCTGATTCAGCCAATTTGGTGGGTCGGTTAACTTCTTGAGTGACATCTGTCACAATTAGATGTGAATTAGTGGCAAAATGATGAGGATTAATTCGAATACGTGCTTGTGTATGTCGTATACATTCATCAAAAACAGAGGAGATGTATGTTAAAATTGAAACCCAGCCAAGAGCTCTCCATGTTCGAGTAATTGAGGGTGATTGAGAGTGTGTGTAAGCAAGCGACTAAGAGGATGAACAGAGGGAAGAAAAGTGAAAACCATGGAACCCGAATTCACAAACCTTTATTTCCTTTTTCGATTTTGGGTTTTTCAAAAAAGCCACTATTTGATCAAATTGACCTTGGATTAAGGTTATTGGGCTCAAGGCGAGTCGAACCCGATTATGACAGGACCCATCCCAATCCCCCCGGGATTAGTGCGGGATGACCCTGCTCCCATCTGATACGAAGTGTCAGACAAGGGATATTTTCGACCTTTGCCCTCCCGGGCTATCAGAGTACGCCAGGATCCGTAGGAGGCATGTGATATCTCGGTCTCTGCTACAGTCCACATCGTATCCAACCTGAAGGGTATTAAAAACAGAAAGACTGTGAGTGGACAAAAATAAAGAGTTTATAATACATATCCATAAAAGACCTTTATACCCTCCACTAAAAAGCATGCATGCATAGTAAAACCATTTACTCAAACACGTACGTTTAAACAACCATCATTAGGGTCTCAGCCCCAAATTCCGTAAATACAAGGCATACGGGCTCCTGTCCAAAACCATTTATTATCATAAAACACAATTTCCCAAACCAATTGAAATCATGTTTATTATCCAGTATATTCATATCCAGAACCTTTCACGGTAAAATAAAGCTACGCGGGTGCTAACCGGGGTCTCAAACCCAAGTTTCTCCAGGGTCCACCCAGGTCAATGTCCGTAGATCAATGACCCTCCCTGGAGGTAACGAACCATGCCCATCCTGAGAGTAAGGAACCCAACTAGGGGCGACTTCACTCAGTCAGTGCTCCGTGGCTACTCCGGGGTCCACCCAGGCCAACGACCCTCCCCGGAGGAGACAATCACATATAAAGGATGGAATATGAAAAATCTTTTGAAATCATTCTTTAAACCTTTCCAAGATTCATGCCCGGCCCCCATAAGCCGTCATGAACCATAAAATCCTTTCATGGGTTCATGTCGGTTCCCATAAACCGTCATGACCCGTAAAAACCATTTCAAAGGTTCATGCCGGTTCCCATAAACCGTCATGAACCATAAAAACCATTTCAAAGGTTCATGCCGGTTCCCATAAACCGTCATGAACCATAAAAACCATTTCAAGGGTTTATGCCGATTCCCATAAACCATCATGACCCGTAAAAACCATTTGTAACACATAACTGGGCCCTAAGCCCGAGTCCACATAGAAATGACGTGCCACCTGTCTATGAACTCGTGACGTCACAAACTACGTCACGGTCATCGGTCAAAGTCCATTTGACAGCCCGGTCGAAAAGTCAACATTTTGCCACCATCAGGGGCAAAACGGTCATTTCGCATCGTTCGTCCGATTTCGCTCAACTAATCACGGATTAGCCTCACTAATCGTGATTAGTCACTAATCTAATCTAGGAATTTGGGACGGGTCGTTACAACCTTCCCTCCTTAATGAATTTCGTCATCGAAATTCCAACCGACCTAATCTAACCGTTCTTCCCTCCTTAATTTAGTTTCGTTCTTGAAACTTCAACTATCCTGATTCCACATCCATCTCGTGGAAAGTAGAATCGACCTCAAACACGTGTACACTAGTACACCCACTAGTCAACATAAACCTCGTATGCAACCAGACGTAACACTAACACTCACGTCGCATTGACTACATTCGACCACGTCAAATAACAATAGTCATACGTTGCGAACTGACACCACTTGTCAAATCTACCATTTTCGTTGACACAACATCTCGACGGTTCCTTGCTCACTCCCAATCTATCTTGACGCAGGCTCCCACCGGGAGTCACCAGTCTCACTAATCGATCCACGTTGACATCTTCGACAAACCGTCACCACTTGACAGTCGTCAGTCGAAAACTGACACTATACTTACCTGTGGTTACACCGACCACCAACTCACTCAATCTGAGTACATGTTTACCAACAAAATACTCGACCTGTGTGTAACTAGACCCATCAGAAAACCATGACCCAGTGCACAGTATCCAATGTCCAGTTCACGACTTCAACAAATCCGATGGTATCGGAACTAAGCCGACTACCAACACGTTCACCAATGTACCACTGGTATATCCAAAATACCGCTACTAGACACCACAATCCTATCCAGTATCGTACCTCGAACAACGTACAAGGTACATACAACTACCCATCAATCAGCCTACAACCACCTAGGTTGTAGTCAATCACGTTTCAATTATGGAGTTCACTTGTCCAATCCAGCATCAGACAAATTGAACTCCGACCCATTATTCGTTTCCAAATCCGAATCCGCAATTTCGTAAGAAATTCCGAATTCAAACCCAAAAATCATATCCATAACCATGTCCAAATCCGAATCCGAAATCATTATTCCGTAAGCTAGCATTTGGAATAACCATTCCGAACCCAAATCCATAAAAGGAAATCCACCGTCAAGCTCCAGAATCAAATCCTGAATCGTCACCCAGAATCCGATTCCAAAACCCAAATCCAGAAATCCTATTTCAAGTTCCAAAATCAAATCCTGAATCGTCATCCAGAAATCTGATTCCAAAACCCGAAATCTCGTTCACGTCTACCAAGATGCACCATATCCGAACCTATCGGATACCTGTTCAAACGATTACCTCAATACGTTCGATTGACTTCATAGGGAAGCCAATCCCAACATCAACACATCTAGTTTGACCATATCCGACCACGTCGGAAAATTACTCACTCGAGTAACAAGCCATATGGGATTTACCTCGAAAAGAAGTTCAGTCTCATCATGCTCCACTCAAACATCCCAGTAAGAGTGATAAACTCTCCATCTATCTGGATCATCAAGATCAAGATCCAGATCCAACACTACGTCAACCGACCATAGACGTCACGATCCCCGATCGTCACGACGTCCAAAGTCCTCAACCATTTCCCACATCTTAAATACATCAGTCAACGACGAGACACGTCGAGACTGTGGGTTCTCACTGATTACCTCATATCAATCTTTGTCCTTCCACCTAGGAAAAACCAAAGATGATCCAAAACAATGACATCAAAACTCATCCTACGTGAATGCAACCAAAACTCGCTGCATTCACCACACCATGTAACCCAACATCTTCTGCCACCCAGCAGAAAATGAGAAATCTCAGTCACCTAACTTTGAAATACTCATTACTAATGTGGAAAGCCCGCATTCCCCTCGTCACCTCAATCGCAACCTATCGCGATTCCGAAATTCCAACAAGATTGGAAACAACATACCCAGACATCAACCACGTGTCCCCTAACCAATTTAACTCTATCTGAGATCCACTCTGGGACCATAGGCACCGAACATATGCACATCACGACGGATGTGACTCAACGTCATCACAATCATCGGCACCAGCACCAGCACGAGTACCAGCACCAACGCATTATCACCTGCACTAGTATCAGCACACAGGCATCCATACTAGTAGCAGCACACTAACACCAGCACATTGTGTGCAAAACTGACAACCCTGAATCTCCGCTCATCCCGAGCAACGACCTTGAACCTCTGCTCGTTTTGGAGAAACTCTGCCTCCATCGTACCCAACACCTCTGGGTACAGCCACCCTGATAACTCATACGAGAAAAGGAAACGTCACATGAGCGTCACCGATCCCCAACAACCGTAACTACAATCATCCTCAGTAGTAGTGCCTGCCACAGACTCGTGCAAACCCAACTACCAGACATCACAATCGAGATTTGCGTCCAACGGAATCAATCGATCGTACCAACTACTCTGTATCCCCGCTCCGGGATTCCATCGACAAGTACTAACCCTGATAACTTGTCCAACCAATCACTAACCAGTTGTAACTCGACTCAACCAATGTCGTCTACCAGGTCTCCCACGACCTTAGTTGCACCAACAGCCCATCACAACTAAGTAGTACGACAACCAACTAAGTCAAACTGATAAGTAAAACCTCGATTGCAGAGTGCAGTCCCAACACAAGCTGACATGACTAGACCGACTAACGAATCCAAATCCGAATAGTCATCCAAGTCAAACCACTCGTCAACTCACATTTCCGAACCATACACATCCTACCTTAGGATTCCACATTTACACCTAGAGTTCCTCGGAACCCAACTGCGAACTGCAGTAAAATCGACAATCTGACCGACCCCGCGGTCTTGATATCGTAAGGACGTCAATCCAATCATACTGTAAGTCTAACTAAGATTCCACGAATCTGGCTGCTCCCAAGAGCATAGCCACCGAACACAACAAGATCCGAACATCGAATAATCGCAACTCCCAACCAGTCGTTGGAACCGATCCTACGACATCGTGAAAGACGATCCCAACTAACCGTCTCACGATCAAAATGCTAACGTACGAATACGTTCATCCTTCCGTAGGGTCCCACGCTGTCAACCACGACAGAACTATGGCAACCCCGGCATCTAGTGCCGAACCAAGACGTTCCCCGATTCAATCCTACTAACTATCGTACCGGCATCCCAACAATCAGGTTGATAACGAACTGTAGCCACTTGAGATATCACATCCTCGACCTGCGTAAGGAGTCGTACGCAAAACACGCTCTGGAATTCAGAGTAACACGAGCAACCCTGCTCTGATAAGCATCCTATGAGCAATCCTATGCTCTGATACCACGCTGACAGGACCCATCACAATCCCCCCGGGATTAGTGCGGGATGACCCTGCTCCCGTCTGACACGAAGTGTCAGACAAGGGATATTTCCGACCTTTGCCCTCCCGGGCTATCAGAGTACGCCAGGATCCGGATGAGGCATGTGATATCTCGGTCTCTGCTACAGTCCACATCGTATCCAACCTGAAGGGTATTAAAAACAAAAAAACTGTGAGTGGACAAAAATAAAGAGTTTATAAAACATATCCATAAAAGACCTTTATACCCTCCACTAAAAAGCATGCATGCATAGTAAAACCATTTACTCAAACACGTATGTTTAAACAACCATCATTAGGGTCTCATCCCCAAATTCCGTAAATACAAGTCATACGGGCTCCTGCCCAAAACCATTTATCATCATAAAACACAATTTCCCAAACCAATTGAAATCATGTTTATTATCCAGTATATTCATATCCAGAACCTGTCATGGTAAAATAAAGCTACGCGCGTGCTAACCGAGGTCTCAAACCCAAGTCTCTCCAGGGTCCACCCAGGATAATGTCCGTAGATCAATGACCCTCCCTGGAGGTAACGAACCATGCCCATCCTGAGAGTAAGGAACCCAACTAGGGGGCGACTCCACTCAGTCAGTGCTCCGTGACTACTCTGGGGTCCACCTAGGCCAACGACCCTCCCTGGAGGAGACAATCACATATAAAGGATGGAATATGAAAAACCTTTTGAAATCATTCTTTAAACCTTTCCAGGATTCATGCCCGGCCCCCATAAGCCGTCATGAACCATAAAATCCTTTCATGGGTTCATTCCGGTTCCCATAAACCGCCATGACCCGTAAAAACCATTTCAAAGGTTCATGCCGGTTCCCATAAACCGTCATGAACCATAAAAACCATTTCAAGGGTCCATGCCGGTTCCCATAAACCGTCATGACCCGTAAAAACCATTTGTAACACATAACTGGGCCCTAGGCCCGAGTCCACATAGAAACTGGACCTCAAGTCCGAATCGTAAACCAACTGGGCCTCCGGCCCGATTCCGTAAATCAAATGGGTTTCGAACCCGAGTTTACCTTTTCAAATCCAAAACCATTTCATTAAACCATTTTCAAAATCATAAGTACGGAAAATCAATATAAAACTGGAAAACCTCAATTTACGTGCAAGCACGTAAATCGCCTCGAAATACGTGAAACCGAACTTCCGTGATCCATAACTCTCCCGTTCGAAGTCTGATTTCAGTGTGCCGCCTGTCTATGGATTCGTATCGTCCCCATCTACGTAACGATCTTTGGCCCTCGGCCATCGGTCCTCTCGGTCAAAAAGTCAACATTTACCCCTTTTTAACCAAAATTACCAAAATGCCCCTAAACTTCCGAACGTCATAACTTCCTCCTCGAACGTCGGAATTGAACGTGCCACCTGTCTATGAACTCGTGATGTCACAAACTAAGTCACGGTCATCGGTCAAAGTCCATTTGACCGCCTGATCGAAAAGTTAACGTTTTGCCACCATCAGGGGTAAACCGGTCATTTTGCATCGTTCGTCCGATTTCGCTCAACTAATCACGGATTAGCCTCACTAATCGTGATTAGTCACTAATCTAATCTAGGAAATTGGGACGGGTCGTTACAGATTAAAACCGAAGCGAATTGACGTTGTTTTGGCCATGAACGGAGTTCCTCAACTCCTCGAACATTCTAGGTTGAGTCGTAAATTTGGAGGGGTTGTAGGGAGAAATTGACCTGAGAAACAAATTTATAAGGATCCTATGACACTTCTGAACGAATCAATTTCAAGAAAATAACGGGAATTGATCGCGATTGAAGGATGCACAGTGCTTCATTGTTCTTCGACATTTCGAACGCGAAGTCGACTGGATTAAGGTAAGTTCCATTGAAATTAATGTTACAGAACCCTAATTAGACTCCTAACGATGCTATTTGATGGTTCAATTGAAGGAATCGATGACAAATTGGCAGGAATCCAGCCAGGTCATCTCGCGGGCCAACCAGACCCGTTTACCAGGAATCCTGGCAAAGAAGACGACTGTAGCACTTTCCTGTGCAGGCGCGTGGCTCCCACGCGCAGCCACTTACGGCGGCGCGTGACGGTGCGTGAGCCAGAATTTCGAGGTAAGGTCAACATGACTTTTGTCCTATTTAATGTAACGAACATTTTGGCATTGGTTTCGAGGAAATCGGATACCGTTTCGACATTGTTTCGAGGGTTCGAAGGTTTATGTTACATTTAAAATACGTATTTAAATCCCGGGAAAATTGGGGTAAATTATAGGAAGTATATTGAGATGTTAGTGACCCTTGATAATGATTTTGGACAGGAATGGCGACTTCCAGAATTTACGGAAAATCGTGCAACTCAGAAAGCGAGCGATATGGACGGTGTGTGAGTGGACTTTTGTTTTCTACCCTGAATGCATGCATACATGTTTTAACTGCTTTATGATACGATTTTGCATGATTGATGTATCGATATGATGATTTCCGGATTTTGGGAATATTATATTATTTTATATGATTTTGGGCACGATTTTTGAGAAAACTGTGAAACTGTTGTTTTGGGCAAAGGCCCGGGATTTGAGATTGGTTTTGACTCGGATTATGAGTCAGGGATTGATTTGATGGATTTGTCATGATTTTTGGCTATATTTTATGGATTTATGTGAAAAATGGCAACTAGGGTTGCAATTGCACGGATTTGCGTGAAAAATGATATTTTGGGCTTGAGACCCAATTGGATAGTGATTTTGACTCGGATTTTGGAGTCACATGTGAATACGATGAAATTGATGATTTTGATTTATAAAGTATATTCTGGACACTGTTTTTATGATGGATTTGTGGAACTTGCTTTGTGAAAGCTATGTTTCGGGCAGAGGCCCTATTGAAATGTTTTTTATTTGATTTGAGACATAAATGGTTTTAAAATGAGATTACTGGATTTGGTGACTGTTCCACATATACCATTCTCTGTGATTTGATAGTCTCCTCCAGACGTCGTAGATCCTGGAGTAGTCACGATCCACTGCCTGGAGATGAGTAGCTCTGAGGGAGGCTCAGTCTCAGGAGTGTGAGTTTATGATGATACCCTCCAGACGTCGTAGATCCTGGAGAGGATATGACCCCAGACGTCATAGATCCTGGGGAGGTACTCGGACATGAGACACCCGAGTTTGCACGCGTTGCATTGATATCGTGACGGGTTACTTGGATATTGAGATTTGATATTGAGGATTGGTGGTATTATGAGTTATTGATATTTGTGTCCAGATACTTTATATTATGAAATGATTTAATAAACATGAGTTTTATGGACCATGGGAAAACATGTTTTGATTTTATTGGTCCACTGTTCATGCTTGATTTAGTTCACACTATGACTCATGTTTTATAATATGCATTGCATATTTGTGAAACTGGAGGGTAAGAATGTATTTTGATAAATGTATTTCTAAAACTTTATTTTGTCCACTCACACCTTTTCTGTTTTATTGACCCTCCAGGTCGTGGCGCGATGGTCGAGGCTATTCGAGAGGTGGAGGCATGAGTGGGCACAGGTGCTGTTATCCTTTGTTTGGCAAGTGCTGAGGGTAATTTCGGAACTTCAACTGACTTGTCAGATGGGAGCAGGACCGGGCACGGTTATCTATGTCCTTCGGGGACGGGTCTTTTCAGAGTAGGTCCTTCTTCACCTCATACTGAAGTAGCTCAAAGAAAATAAGACAAAGAGAAATAAAGGAAAGGTATATTGATACGCAAAAATCAAGCATTAAAGTAAACACAAAGTCACACTCAACACTCAAGGAAACTTTTTTTTTTTTTGTAGATGTAGCATTGGTAAATAGGGATCGTTCTGAATCGAGGATTGAGGATACCTAAGCATGATTATCGTTTTATTGTTTATTTAGGGGGTAATTGATTGTTTCTAATGTACCACGTGATTAACTATTCTAAATTAACTTAATCTAATCTAATTTATTATTTACATCGGTAAACTCATCTTTAACCTAACTCATTCATGAATTCTATTAACTTCAACCTACGAAATCTTCCAAATTTAGCTTTACGAGCTACTTGCATACTATCTTAAGTACGTGCTCGGAGACAGCCCGACTTACACTTTCAATGATTTAAACTCGGGAACAGCCCAACTATCTAACCAAGTATTAATCGCAAACATACAATCATAATAGAAACTAGAATCATAGAATGCAAAGAATTTTGAAATCAATACAAATCATAAAACAAAGAATATTATTAGAAATCAGTTCATAAAAAGAAATATTCAAGTACAAGAGATAACTATAAGATTAAGAGTATGTGTTACACTTTTTCTCTTCAGGACGCCCCATGGATATGAAATGATTGGCACTCTTTAGTGAGACACTCAGAGACAGTCTGACTACGTCACGAATGAAGGTATAGAAGATGAAGTATGGTATAATTATCTTTGCACAATAAATCTTGAATTCATGAAAAGGGAAAATTGGTCAAGTAGAATTTTGGTACAAAAATTGGCGACCCTTTGAAAAATGATCAAAGCAAACTATTTATATGTATAGGATAGGTCCCTAACTCAATTCCTAATTAAAAGAAGTAATAGAAATCCTAAAGATAAAGGTAAAAAAAATATAATTAAAAAGGTAGAATAAATTCTAATTAAAAAGGTAATTTAAATCCTAATTAAATCCTAAAAGATAATTGAAATATTTCCTTTTTTTTTTTTTTGGAAATTGGAGTTGCATGTTGGAATTTGGCAAAAAGGAAGATTGGGCTTCTAGAATTTTGCTGTGGTTCAGCGAAGGAGTGGTGGAGTAGAGCTGATGCAAAATGGGTTGAAGTCGGTAGACATTAGGCTTTTAAAATGGACCGTTCACATGCACTAGCCTTGGCGAGAAACTTGAGTCGGTGCAAGTATTTGGGGTTTAATGATGAGATAGGCTGCTCGCCAAAGTGGGCTTTGCTAAATGGACGTCTCGGCCATATGATTTGAGTCGGTGGGCTTAGCAGGAATGGGGCGCTCGACGGACTACCATCTGGGCTTTCATGTGGGATTGTCGTTGTCAGGCTTGGCGAAGTGGACCAACTGGTGTTTGGGAGCTGGATTGTGAGGCGCCCAATGCAACTCACTTGGGCCATGGCAAGAGACACGCGAGCTTTGCAAAATGACAGCTAGAGAAGGAGAGCTGATCATGGGCAGCCCGAATTGATGGGCTGCATGCAGACTTTTTGGTTTTTGGCGAGATGCTGGACCCCGCAAAAATGGACTTGGATTACTGGAATAGTTGCAGAAAATGGACCTGGGCAAGGACTCAATTTGGGTTCCAAACAATTCTGGGCATTTGGACAATTAATTAGTAATTCTTAATTTAATTATTAATTATTGTAATTAGTACTAATTTATCAATTCTAGTCATTAGTATATGAAAAGAATAAAATGAGATGGGATGAATATAATTAAGGTTTCAACAAAACATAAAGAAAATTGATATTAAAAAATGATTAATTATGTGCTTATCAAATTATCTCACACTTAGACATTGCTAGTCCCTAATAAATATCAAAACAAACTAAGAATTGATAACAAAAAAAAAAAATTCCTTCTAAAAAGAAAAAACAAAGACGCAAAAAAAAAATTGATTGTATTTATTTTTTGTAAAATACTTCTATATTCCTTAACCATGTCTTAGAAATTTTTATAGGTATAAGGCATTATGACATTGAACAAATATGCATAGGAAATTAAAGAGAGAATAGAGATACAATCATGCCATGAACAAGTAAGATTTGAAGAAAGCAATTGTAAAATTAAGTAAATGCATGCTTCGAACAAGTTAAGATCACCTCACAATAGATGCACTTATAATATATTTCACTCATGACATAGAATCCACTCAAAGATATGTGCGAGAATAGTTCACATATATCAATAATAAAAACACTTAAACAATACTACATGAATAGAATGAATTACTTGCACAAATGGACACAAACAATATGCTTACTCGCACAAATGGATACAAACAATATGCTTACTCGCACAACTTACTCAACATATCAAAGGCTACTTATCTCATGGATCAAACAGGTCTTTAATCAGAGGTTGTAATAGGGCAAGGGTTAAGGCATTCAGATATTAGATATGTGGTGTTAAATAACATTCCAAAGACTTATTCATTGCACCAAAACTTGATCAATTACGAGCACAACTTCCTCCAAGATGTCACCAAAAGCATGTGGGAGCCAAATTTTATCTTGTGATCAATCCAAATACTTACATTCAAACATATTTCTAGAGAGCTACAAACATATTTCTAGAGAGCTAAATATATTTTTCTTTTTTCTTTTTTAACACTTTCCTTGCTCTCGAATTCATCTATATATTTTTTTCTTTATTCTTTTTCACCTTTTTTCGATCTTTTTTTTTCTTTTATACATATCTATATATATTTTTTTCATTTCGGAAATTACACAATATATCAAGTAATTTAGACAAGCATATCCCCATACACACTTCATTTGTCAGGATCCGTCCCAAATCCCCCTCCAGGATTAACGCGAGACGCGCCTGATCCTGTCTGACACGAAGTGTCAGACAAGGGAAATTTCCGACTTTAGTCCCACTAGACTTCCAGAGTACGCTAGGATCCGGAGGAGGAATGTGATATCTCGGTCTCCGCTACAGCCCTCATCCGCTGTCAACCTGAAGGGCATTCAAAACCACGAAAAGCTGTGAGTGAACAAAAAGCAATAAGTTCATAAAAAATTTTACAAAAAGACATTTATGCCCTTCACTAAAAATGATGCATGCGTTCGAAAACTATTTATCAAAATGAGACCATTAGGGCCTTAGCCCAAAACATAAATCAAACCATATGGGAACTCAGCCCAAATCAATATACATAGGTCTCTGTCCACTGTTCATCCATCTTCAACCAAGCGTAAACCTGGTCTGGCCGGTTCGGTCCTGTGCAGCTGGTCTGCATGGACTGGCGTGACCGGTCCAAGGCCCTCCTTCCTTCATTTTTCGTCCAATCTCTTCCTTTTCAATTCCAATCTTCTTATTTCAAGGTTTTCTATCATTTCCTATCATAAAACTTAAGGGAACACGTCTAAATCCCCGATTAGCCTCACTAATCCGTCATTAAGTCTTAATTAATCTCGATAATTTGGAACGGGTCATTACATCATCACTTTGAATAGAACATCTTCATGCTATCCTCAAGTATGCTAGCTTTGAAATCTTCAACCAAGTCTTTAGAACAAGGATAAGGATACCTATACTAGGCTAAAAGTTTAGATATGTATGGTAAAGAAAGAAAAGGCTAAACGTGGGCTTTAAGAGGCTAACTAGGGGTGTCGCAACTCGTGCGCACAAAAGGGAACTTATGGCTATTTGGAAAAATGGTGGAAAACCTAGGTGTCTTCAATCATGTCCACAATCAAAGTATGAATTGACTATAAGCTTTGCAAATTGACATGAGTAAGTTCTAGCAATCTTTATTTCATTAAAACTATTGCAAGTAAGCATATGAGGCATGTATAAGCTATAACTGATTTACACTCAAGAAAGAAAGAACATATAGCTCAGAACTCACATAAGGTAATGTGATTCAAAACTCAATTCTAACATGCAAGTTATGTACCAAGTTTTGTAAACCATATCTACTACAAGTCAAAACACTCAAAATATCGCAATTAGCACAAGAATTCCAACAAAATGATAAGCAAACCTCAAAATATTCTTGTTTATTCTAATTCTTCATTGACTAATTAAGGGCATCCTAAGACTCTTGAAAACAAAGATTTAAAACACACAAAAAAAAATTATTTCTTTTTTTTTGGCAAGAAGTAATTAAAAAAATTGAAAACATTTTGAAAACAAATCTTTGTGAATTTTTTTTTTGAAACAAATTTAAGAAATTATTATTTTTTAAACGATTTATTTTTTTTTTATAAAATAAGACCCACAAAATTATAAACTTCTCCCCCGTACTTAAATCCAACATTATTCTTGATGTATCAACGTCAGGACCCGTCCCAATCCCCCCGGGATTAACGGGGGGCGTGCCTGATCCCGTCTGACACGGAGTGTCAGACAAGGGAAATTTCCGAATTTAGCCAGCTCGGGGCTTCAGAATACTCTAGGATTCGGAGGAGGAGTGTGATGTCTCGATCTCTGCTACAGCCCTCATCCGTGATCAACCTGAAGGGCATTCAAAACATTAAAAGCTGTGAATGGACAAAAAAAGAATTTATAAAACATTTTCACAAAAAGAAGATATTTATACCCTTCACTAAAAAGCATGCATGCATTCGAAAACCATTTAATCAACCAATCATTAGGGCCTTGGCCCAAAATCGTAAATGAAACCAATCATATGGGCCACTGCCCAAATCCATGTCGGACTCAGCCCAAAACCAGTATATATATCATATAATATATAATAATAATAACATAATCAATCCTGTCACAGTTTCTAAAGCTACGCGTGTGCTATTCGGGGGTCTCAAATCCCAAGTCTCCCCAGGGTCCACCTAGGCCAATGTCCGTAGATCAATGACCCTTCCTGAGGGTTATAATCCATAAGCCTTCTTGAGAGTAAGGTACCCAACGGGGGCGACTCCACTCAGTTAGTGCTCTGTGACTACTCCGGGGACCACCCAGGCCAACGACCCTCCTCGGAGGAGACAATCCATAAATAAAGATGGTATATGAAATCCATTTCAAAAACATTCTTAAAACCTTTCAAAGGATTCATATGTGGTCGCCATAAACCGTCATGAAACCAGAAAATCCATTTAGGGTCCCTAACCCGAAATCATAAACGTAAACCAACTGGGCCTCAAACCCGAACTCATGACTCAACTGGGCATCTATCCCAATATCTCAAGGTTAGTCACAATTCCAATCGTAGTGATGCGTGCAACCATCCATCCAGGACCGCTCTCAATCTTGATATGTCGTCGTGAATGTATCAACTGACGCAACCACCTCTACATCATGGTGCACACATCATCGATCATATTCCTAAACCGTCAGCACTCCAAAGTCAAGCCTCCCGTGGCTACTCGACAACGGGACATGCATCGTGATCTCTCTAGAATGAGCACATCCCTAGTCCGGAGGCGAGCGTCGTGTCGTCCATCGACGTGCATGTAACGACCCGTCCCGGGAATTAAGATTAGATTAGTGGTTAATGACAGATTAGTATGTTTAATCGGTGATTAGTTTGGTACTTTCGGACAAACAGTACGAAATGACGATTTTGCCCATAGAATTGGGCAAACGGTTGACTTTGAGTTCGGGCGGTCAAATGGGCTTTGACCGATGACTGTGACGTAGTTTGGGACGTCACGAGTTTATAGACAGGTGGCACGTCTGATTCCGACATTCGAGGAAGAAGTTATGTTGGTCGGAAGTTCGAGGGTATTTTAGTTGAAAAAGTGCAAACTGTTGACTTTTCATCTAATAAGTATTGTTCATGTAATTGGAGGACCGTTAGGTAAGTCTCAATCCCCTAAATACAAAGACAGGTGGCATGTGTCCATTGGAGTTCGGACGACATAGTTAATGGTCTAAACGTGTGAGGGGAATTTTGGTAATTTAGCCTCAAGGGCATTTTGGCCAATTAGCTTGCATTGGGATTGGTGCCCAGTGATCAGGGGACACTTGGCTGTTCTTGGAACTGTTGCAAACAGAAAATTGGACACTTGACCAATCTGGAAGCTTGTGGAACCCTCCCTTCCGCCTCACTTTTGTTTTAAAATTAGCTGCACGGGTTGAGACAAAATAGAGAAGAATAGAGTGTGTGGGTGTGTGTGTGTGTGTGTGTGTGTGTGTGTGTGTGGGTGTGTGTGTGTGTGTGTGTGTGTGTGTGTGTGTGTGTGTGTGTGTGTGTGTGTGTGTGTGTGTGTGTGTGAGATCGTGAGAACCCAAACCCCTCCCAAATGTGATCTATTGCCCATAAATCATGAATGGAAATGAGAAGAGGAGTTGAGATGATGAGGATGAAGGCCACGGCGGTAATCGTGGTGGACGGTAAGTGAGATGCCGTGATTGTCCTGTTTCTTTTTAATTAAAATTGGCAAACCATGTTTTAGCGATTATTAATCAAATTGGTTGATTGAAGGATGGTATGAAGATCCCATGGAACCCACTAGGTGGCTAGTAAAGGAAGAAGTTGGTTGTTGGGCGGTGAACGGTGGTGGAGCCACCGTGAGATCGTTTCGGTGGCCAACGACCAAAGGCATTTTCGGGCTAGGTGAGCTTAAAATAGTCCCTCAAACATGATTTTAAGGTCCTTAGCAGCTTATTGGAGTCATTAGGGTGCATTTTGGTCCTTGGTCATGCCCAGAACTTGGGGAATAAATTTGGATTATAACTAGTTATTGAACACGGTAGTTTTAAGAAGGTTTTCGTGTTTTGACATCGTGGAGGAATAGGACTTGGTGAGACGTAGCTATAGGATTGAATAGAATAAAAAATGGACCGAAAATAAAGGGATTACAGCGTCGAACCCCTCACGCCGGTCCAGTTGGACCGGGTCTGTAGAGCCGAACCAAACCCGGTTCAGCAGGAGGTTGAAGACGAGCACAGTGCCTGGCGCGTGAGGCCCAAGCGTAGCCCCTTTGGACGGCGCATGTGGGCGCGTGGCACGTCGTTTGAGGAAGGTTCCAATATGACTTTTAAAGTATTCGATGTAACAAACATTTTGGCACTGGTTTCGAGTCATTCGGACATCGTTTCGATAGTTTTCGAGATGGCCGAAAGTTTTAGGGCTAGTTTAAAAATAGTTAAAAATTCGGAAAAATTACGGGGTTTTAGTAGAAGCTTAATGAAGTAGTCAGTGACCTTCTTATGGGATTTGGACAGGTTTGGGGAAGCTGGTGATAGTGGATTAGTCGGGAACTGCATAGTGCACGTGTATCGAGACAAAACCAAATGGGTTTCATGCCCGAGTTTACCTTTTCAAATCCAAAACCATTTCATTAAAACCGAAACCACAAACACGGATAAGCACTATATAAGGTCGAAACCACGAAATACGTGCAAATACGTAAACACACACAAATGCACTCATGGCATCACAAAACATATATAAAAACACATAGTAAACATTTATGCACGCATCAATTTAGAAAACAAGGTCCACTCACAGATCGTCTGAGTTGCCGCCTCGATACGTGCCTCTTACGCCTCTCCCGGGCCAATCACCGTCACCAGGACTCCCGTACTTGTCCAAATCATAATAGAGGGTTACTAACTACTTAATTAACTCCTTATTAAATCCCCGTAATTTTCCATAATTTTTAACTATTTTTAAAGTCAATCCTAAACCATCGGACATCCCGAACTATATCGAAACGATGTCCGATTGACACGAAACCAGTCCCAAAATGTTCGTTACATCGAAAAGATGATTTCGTATGTTGGAAGTTTCCCCAAAAGAGGCTTCACGTACCCCTACGCGTGGCCTGAAGTCCATGCATGTGAAACCCACGCGCCGGGAACAGTGTCATCCCTGACCTACGGCAGACCAGTCGGTCCAGTCCGGTCTGGTTCTGCAACCCGGTCCAACTGAACCAGAAGAACCTGTTCGGTTCCATATCTTCTTCATTTTTCGCCCTTTTCTTCCCTTTCCATCCTAACCTTCTTATCTCAGTCCTAGGAACCTAACCATATGATTAAAATGAAGAAAAACGCCCTAAAACCCCTTGGTTCGATTTCCCCATTCACGGCCCAATTTTCAGTTTATTCCCTGGGCCGTTCGGCCATCTTCCACCATCCAAATCTATTCCTTAATAATCATACTAACCCTATAATCACATTACAATCCAACGAAAACCACCTAAACATCTAAATCAAAAAATTCTTACAATTGAATCAAAAAAGGGGTTATCGGATTACCTTTGTCCACCGTGCGCGACGGCTCAGCCGATCCTGCCACCATCTCCGTCGTCTCATTCCACTCTCTCTTTCACTTTCATTCACGTTCCAACACAGAGGGTGAGGTTTGGGGAAGGTGGTCGATGGGGTTTGTACAAAATGGGAACGGGTTTCAGGTTTGGTTTGGACGAACAAAGAAATGGGGTGAAATGCATGAATGAAGGGAAGGGGGCAATAGATGGGTGACACTTGTCACTCATCCATTGGGCCATTTCAAAAGATCTGGGCCCACTTGAGGACAAAAGTCCACTTTTGCTCGTAAAGCGTACCGCTCTAAATAATACTTTAGAACTTCCTTGAACCGTAAATTTTTCGTCGAATGTCTGATTTCGACGTGACGCCTGTCTAAGAACTCGTATCGACCCGATCTACGTAACGGTCCTTGGCCCTTGGCCATCGGACTTCTCGGGTCAAAAGTCAACTTTTAGCCCTCGTTTAGGGGTAAAATCGTAATTTCGCCCTGAACGTTCGTTAATCCTCGGCTAATTCTTGATTAGGCTCGCTAATCCGTCATTAGTCTTAATCTAATCCTAAAATTCTGGACGGGTCATTACAACCTCCCATCCTTAAATAATTTTGTCCTCAAAATTTAAACTGACCTAATTCCACAACCAAACTGTGGAATCCAATCATGTCCCCGCACGAGAGTCCCAGTGTAAAAGTACACATCCGACACAGTGTAACGACCCATCCCAGGAAGTAGGGTTAAGACCGTGTTTAAGATGAGATTAATGAGCTTAATTAGTGGTTAGTCGGTTACGGTAGGTCCGGTAGCGTAGAATGATGATTTTGCCCCTAGTTCGGGCAAATTGTTGACTTTTAGTTTGGGCGGTCAAATGGACTTTGACCGATGACTGTGACGTATTTCGGGACGTCACGAATCCGTAGACAGGTGGCACGCCCGATTCCGACATCAGAGGAGGAAGTTATGATGTTCGGAAGGTTGAGGGCACTTTCGTACTTTGGCTAAAATAGGGGGAAGAGTTGACTTTTCGTACGATCGGGTTTTGACATGTTGACCTAGGACAGTTAGGTAGATCTCGTCGTCCTGAATTCAACGACAGACGGCATGCATTCATCAGAGTTAGGATGTGTGAGTTACGGGTCTAGAAAGGTAGGGGCATTATCGTAATTTTGGATTAAAAATAGGGGCATTTTGGTCTTTTGGTTGTCTAGGGATTTGTGCAACAGATTGGGACAAGTGGACGGCTGAGATTGAGACACTTGTGAGGGGGTTTTGGGATTGTGACACGTGTAAGAGGGCTAGAGGGTTCTAGGATCTCTCACGGGTCCAATAATTTTGGCGGTGTAACCGTGCCTTTGGGGAGAAACAGAGACAGAGTGAGGCAGAGAGGGAATCGAGCAGGTGAAGGCGATGTGGAGTGTTTGTGTGACTTGCTGAGTGTGTGAGAGAGTAAGTGAGGGTTGCTGAGTGAAGGTGAGTGAGGAATTATGAAGGAATTGGGGTATGTGAGGTGTGAGTTACAGGCAACAGAGAGGAGTGGAGTGGTGGTGCTGCCGTGTAAGAGACCAATTGAGGCTGGTGGAGGTGTCCAGAGGACGGAGGTGGACTAGAGGAGTCGTGTCCTCACGACTGAGCTCACGGTGGTGGTTCGTATACAGGTAATTTCTTCTTCCCGTTCTTTTGCTCTGTTTTGGCCGTGAACTTCAAACCAAAAGTCGTGGCTTTTGGGCATGAGTCGACGATTTTGGTAAGTTAGGTGAGACTCAAGAGGGTTCTAGGAAGCGTCTGGTGTTGCCATCGTGACGGGGAAAGACTTGGGTGGCCGGAATAGGAAACAGGGGATTATCGGGTTTTGGTTTCGAGCTTGAGTCGATGGGTTAGGGACGGTGTCGTGGTGTTTGAGTAAGAGGGGCAGGTTGCTTAGGATTGGACGATGAAGATGGTGAAAAAAAGAAGGAAAACGGAGACGGGACGGCTGAGAACCGGGAACGCCGGTTCAGTATAGTCTAACCGGTCGACCCGAGGTAGACGACGATGAACAGTATTCCTGTAGCAGGCGCGTGAGGGCCACACGCAGCCACTTTGGGCGGGGCGTGGGGGCGCGTGCGGCGGTGTTTGAGAAAACGGTCAACATGGTTTTTGGTCTAGGTGTTATGTCGAGTCTATTGGAATTAGTTTCGGGTTAATTGGACGTCGTTTGAGGTTAGTTCCGCGATGGTGAAGGTTGAGGGTTCCGGTTCGTTACGTTTAGGATCCGGGGATTTTTGGGGAAAATTAGGTGAACCTTCGTAGACGTGTTAGTAACGTACTTTGGTGACTTGTGACAGGATCGGAACTTCCCGAGGAAGCTGAGGAACGTACGGGACGTACGGGGCGCGAGTGACGTGCCGGTAACTGTGAGTAGATCCCTTCTCTATAACTGAGCATGCATAACTGCTTTTCATTACTTGTTTTATGGTTTTATATGAGATTTCATGATGATTGAATATGCTAAGTTGGTTTTACCTAATTGCACGTTTTTCGAGGAAATACGGTTTATGGCACGTTTTACGAGAAAAGCTTTGATTCTGGATTTTGATGTTATAGTTTCAGGATTTCAAATGATAAATGATTTTCAATGATTATAAATGGATTTTGGAACATGATTTCAATGATCAAGGTTTTTGGTTTTAGAATCGGATTTCGAGAATCAAGATTTGGTTTTAAAGTTGAAAAGTGGAATTCCGGATTTAGGTTCGGAATGACGGTTCTGGACACCGGAATGGCTTCGGGCCGGTGATTTCGGATTCGGATTTGGATATGGATTTAGAAATGGTTTTCAAACGGTTTTGATTGGATTTTCTGGATCTGGTTATTGGGTTTAAAGACCCGGATATTGATTTGACGGGGGACGGCCCCGGATTGAATTTAAAGACTCGGAAGTTTAAAGACTCGGATATATTGATATTTCCCCCATAGGCCTGTTGAGTTTAAAGACTCGGGAGTTTAAAGACTCGGATATTATTGAGGCCTGGATTGAGTTTAAAGACTCGGGAGTTTAAAGACTCGGATAGGTCCAGCAGGTTTGATCGGATGATGATGGCTTGGTATTTATGTTTTATGATACAGTTTTATGATGCTTATGATATGAGTTCTATAACTGTTTTTATAATGATTCAGTAAATGTTTTTATGATGATCTTTACATGATTTATAACTGTTTTGATAACTGGGTTATGCACGTGATTTCAAAACGGAGGGCTAAAACCCTGGTTATATTATGAAATGGTTTTCGGAAATTCTTTTCTTATTTATGGTCCACTCACACCTTCTGTTTTTAAATTGCCCTCCAGGTCGTGGAGCTAGCACGGGGTTGTGACGTCGAGGCAGTGTCGGAGGCATAGAAGTTACGAGAGCGACCCAGGAGTGTTTTAAATTTTCCGTTTCCGTGTGCGTGTACTTGTTATCGGTTTTCTTTCTTTTGTATTTTCTTTTGTATTTAATACTATGCTCTGTAAACTTTTGACTTCGAGATGTTTCATATAGTTTCTCATGCGTTTGACTGTGTACTTTGGTGGTTTAGAGTGAGTTTACTTTTGTGCGTGTCGGGGTGTCAGACGGGAGCAGGATTTACCTCGATTTTCGGGGTGAAACCGGGGTGGGCCCTGACACACAGCCACACTTTGGCTCATAAGTCTCACGCGAGACAGAAATGTCGACGTCTCGCCGATCTCACATGTCGCCCACTCTGACAGGTCACCTATACTAATTTAACGTCAGATCCTTTTCAGTCTACCTCTCTGACACGTTCCAACCTACAACCAAGGTTAGCTTTTCAGTCTGATGGTTTTTCTCATCCGACAACCATAGCTAATATCCTATTCAGCATCTGATCCTACAATCATCCTCATTGCTCCCACTGAGCAATATCTCATCTCCTGTTACTTAGAGATCTCCGTTGATACCTGGACTCACCTCGAGTCTCAACTGTCGTACTACTCATCCTGTCGACACACAATCGACGTCTCACCCGTCTGGGGAGTATATGGGATCCAGATACACCCTACTTGTCCCAGAAGAGAAAACACTCTGCACTGAAGGGTTCCCTTGTCACAGAGGAGTCGCTTCGCAAAGCAACTGACCCCAGCTCGGAATGTCGGTCAATTTTCCAATTTGATTTGCTGTACCCATGTTCTTTCTGTACACTAGCATGTAAATCTGGCTTAGTGTCAGGCACTCACACCAACCAATGTGGTCTATTCAAACCAGGTCTACCAAAACACACCATTTCGAATCTCACTACCGCCTCTTTATGACCAAGACAGTACGGCTACACTCTCTACATATCCAATCTCTGTCTTGTCATCTCACCAACTATGCCAAAGATTCTTCCACAATCTTACAAGACGATTCTCCTCTACTCCTAGCTTAGCATAATCAGCAAGGCAATCCATTCCAATGATTACCAGACCTCGGTCTACTCGCCTCAAGGTCGCCACAATCACCTCAATCATCTCGATCATCTTGATTGTTACCACACGGCTCGAGTTCACTCACCTCAATCCATACTTACCTCGGACACTCACTCGCCACATCCAGTGATCCCAAATACTTTTTGCACCAAGTCAATCGAATTGACCCACAACCTAGGTGTTCAGTTCTTACACCCTCTTTGAACCCTTGGCTGTCCCATCACTTCTCGTCATCCCACCTAGGGAAGAATCAAGGAGAATCCAAGATGATGACATCAAAGTTCATCCTGTGTCATCCTCCGGCACCCAGCACCATCAGCTAAAGAGCAGAAAACGAGAAGTCCTCTTCATCGACTTCGAAATCGAAAGTAGTTGCAACCATGTTGGAAGTATACCTAACTTTTCCAATTACTGAGCTAGTGGAAAAAGCGAAGTCCTCCTTCTCCGACTAAGAGTACTCTCTGATAATTACTGTAATGATTAATCCTTTCCTTTCGAATTAACACTTCCATAGATTCTCTTCGACTTCTTCCATCTTTTCCTACCAATGACCACTGTCGATAACTACTTTAATGACCCATTCTATTTCTCACCAGCAGATTTCTCCTCAAACAAGCGTACACGAAACTCAGGAGGTATGGTCAACAACAGTCGACCAAAAATCATCTCCATCACGATTCCCAAGAATCTACACTAGCCGACGAATCCTCCTTGTCATGTATTGGTAGAAACAAACCACGAACACATCACGACTGAGACACCCTCAGCTTGTGGCTCGTCGTCCCTCCTTGTTATCGTCATCGCATCAGTGCCCCGCGGAATGCAAATCAAACTAATCCTAAGCCTTGCTCAAACCGAGCAATTGTCACTTATCTCTACTCGGGTCGGAGGGGCTCTGTCTCCCTCATACTCCTATGACTCTGAGTAGACTATCCCGAAAATCCATACCAGAAGATGAACGTTCCCCGAACGTCCCCCGATTCTCAACAACCAACAACAAAGCCACCCTCGATGGTGGTACCTACCACGAGCTCGTATCGATGCAACTCACACACAACACCACCGAGACTTCGAACCTAAGTGGTCCATTCACTGTCGGCACCAACTGCTCAACACACAACATCCACCGATCGGCCCACCTCAGGATCCGATCCCTGCAGCATGTCCATCTCGAGTGATCCATCGCGCTTGACTTCGAAAATTTGTCACACTCTGTTACGGGTGTCCAAACAACCAGTAACCACAATCTGAGGATCTCGTCCTCTCGTAACTCTACGGCTCCTAGCTGTTGGCCTCCACAAGAACTTGGCCACACTCCGTGCCTAAGCTTGCACAACCCCTACACTGTGGCAACCTCTGCCAGTTGACATCCCTCCAAGACTCGACACACCGAAACATGGCACCTCATGCCAAATAAAATCACGTGTTCCTATTCCCAACAATCTCAACTAGGGCCATCGTGCGCCAGACTGCTCCATGCAGTAAAATCTCCGTTTCGAAATTCTATCGTGAACGAACGTTAGGGTCGTCATACTGTATCTACTGCTCCACTGGGTCCTATCTTCAGTAACTATGCGGTTCTAAGCCGTTGGATTTACACGAATACCGATCCTACTCGGGATCTACTTCCTCGAAACATGCGGCATCCTATGCCAAACGAACCCTAAACAAGCGCACTTTGTGCCAAAAGTAATCTAACTAGGATTCAATTCTACTGAATCCTCCTACTCTTACCCTAACTATCAGGTTGATGATGGGCTGTTACCACTGTAGAGATATCACATCCTCGTCATGCGCACCACTCTGAGAGCAAAACATCGCTCTGCTACCACTTTGGTATCAGAGTACCATGAGTATTGTATGAGCCAACCTTCTATGATACCACTTGTCAGGACCTGTCCCAATCCCCCCGGGATTAACACGAGACACGCCTCATCCCGTCTTACACGGAGTGTCAAACAAGGGAAATTTCCGACTTAGCCCGCTCGGGGCTTCAGAGTACGCCAGGATCCTGGAGGAAGAGTGTGATATCTCGGTCTCTGCTATAGCCCGCATTCATGATCAACCTGAAAGGCATTCAAAACATTAAAAGCTATGAGTGGACAAAACAAAGAATTTATAAAAAAAAAAAATCACAAAAAGAAGATATTTATACCTTTTACTAAAAAGCATGCATGCATTCGAAAACCATTTAATCAACCAATCATTAGGGCCTTGGCCCAAAATCATAAATGAAAACCAATCATACGGGCCACTTCCCAAATCCATGTGGGACTCAGCCCAAAACCAGTATATAAATATATCATATAATATATAATAATAATCACATAATCAATCCTATCACGGTTTCTAAAGCTACACGCATGCTACCCGGGGTCTCAAATCCCAAGTCTCCCCAGGGTCCACCCAGGTCAATGTCCGTAGATCAATGACCCTCCCTGGGGGTTATAATCCATAAGCCTTCCTGAGAGTAAGGTACCCAACGAGGGCGACTCCACTTAGTTAGTGCTCCGTGACTACTCCGGGGTCCACCTAGGCCAAAGACCCTCCCCAGAGGAGACAATCCATAAATAAGGATGGTATATGAAATCCATTTCGAAAACATTCTTAAAACCTTTCAAAGGATTCATGCCCGGTCCCCATAAACCATCATGAAACCAGAAAATCCATTTAGGGTCCCCAACCCGAAATCATAAACGTAAACGAACTGGGCCTCAAGCCCGATCTCATGACTCAACTGGGCATCTAGCCCGATATCTCAGGGTTAGTCACGATTCAAATCGTAGTGATGTGTGTAACCATCCGTCCAGGACCGCTCTCAATCCTGGTATGTCGCCGTGAACGTATCAACCGACGCGACAACCTCTAGATCATGGTGCACACATCACCGATCGTTTTCCTAAACCATCAGACTCCGAAGTCAAGCCACCAGTGGCTATTCGACAACGGGACGTGCATCGTGACCTCTCCGGAATGAACACATCCCCAGTCCAAAGACAAGCGTCGTGTCGTCCGTCGCCGTGCATAGAGCACTCGCCGCGACCACGACTCAGACCCGTAGGTCATCAATAGGGTCACATGCCCGAGACAAGACCAAATGGGTCTCATGCCCAAGTTTACCTTTTCAAATTCAAAACCATTTCATTAAAACCGAAACCACAAACACGTATAAGTAATGTATAAGACCGAAACCTCGAAATACGTGCAAATATGTAAATACACACAAATGCACTCATGGAATCACAAAACATATATAAAAAGACATAATAAACATTTATGCATGCATCAATTTAGAAAACAAGGTCCACTCACAAACCGTCTGAGCAGCTGCCTTGATAAGCGTGCCATACGCCTCTCTCGGGCCAATCACCGTCACCGGGACTCCCGAACCTGTCCAAATTGTAATAGAGGCTTACTAACTACTTAATTAACCCCTCATTAAAGCCCCGTAATTTTCCAGAATTTTTAACTATTTTTAAAATTGATCCTAAACCTTCGGACGTCCCGAACTATATCGAAACGATGTCCGATCGACACGAAACAAGTCCCAAAATGTTCGTTACATCGAAAGGATGATTTCGTGTGTTGGAAGTTTCCCCAAAAGAGGCTTCACGTGCCCCCTCTCACGGCCTGAAGTCCCTGCACGTGAAACCCACGTGCCGGGAACAGTGTCATCCCTGACCTACAGCAGACCGGCCAGTTTGGTCCAGTTCTGCAACCCGGTCCAGCCGAACCGGAAAAACCGATTTGGTTCCATATATTCTTCATTTTTCGTCCTTTTTCTTCCTTTTCAATCCTAACCTTCTTATCTCAGTCCTAGGAACCTAACCATATGATTAAAATGAAGAAAAACACCCTAAAATCCCTTGGTT
This sequence comes from Prinsepia uniflora, assembly GCA_032719365.1. Classification (NCBI taxonomy): domain Eukaryota; kingdom Viridiplantae; phylum Streptophyta; class Magnoliopsida; order Rosales; family Rosaceae; genus Prinsepia; species Prinsepia uniflora. Next base: position 55,860,532 of record CM064868.1, on the reverse strand, counting down.
CGATTTGCCCATGCACGACCCAATTTCCAGTTTATTCCCTGGGTCGTTCGACCGTCTTCCACCATCCAAATATTCCCTAATGATCATACTAACCCTATAATCACATTACAATCCACAGAAAACAACCTAAACGTCTAAATCCAAAATTCTAATAATTGAATCAAAAAGGGGGTAATCGGATTACCTTTGTCCACTGTGCATGACGGCTCAGCCGATCCTACCACCATCTCCATCGTCTCATTCCACTCTCTCTCTTTCATTCACGTTCCAACACAGAGGGTGAGGTTTGGGGAAGGTGGTCGATGGGGTTTGTACAAAATGGGAATGGGTTTCGGGTTTGGTTTGGACGAACAAAGAAATGGGGTGAAATGCATGAATGAAGGGAAGGGGGCAATGGATGGGTGACACTTATCACTCATCCATTGGGCCATTTCAAAAGATTTGGGCCTACTTGAGGACAAAAGTCCACTTTTGCCTCGTAAAGCGTAACACTGTGAATAGTACCTTAGAAATTCCTTGAACCGTAACTTTTCCGTCGAATGTTCGATTTCGACGTGCCGCCTGTCTACGAACTCGTATCGACCCGATCTACGTAACGGCCCCCGGCCCTCCTCGGTCATCGAACTACCCGGGTCAAAAGTCAACTTTTCGCCCTCGTTCAGGGGAAAAATCGTAATTTCACCCTGAACATCCATTAATCCTCGGCTATTCCGTCATTAGTCTTAATCTAATCCCGGAATTCGGGACGAGTCGTTACAATCAAAGTGAAAGTATAGACTCAAGTATGAGATAGAGTTTTACAAAAAAATTAATAATAAAAAGATAAGTGAAGAGAATGCAAATTTGTTGTAGACTTCTCCATTGGGTTGCCTCCCAACAAACGCATGAATTTAATCGTTTTCAGCCTAGACGTGATGCATCCTTATTAAGCAATTGGATTTGCTAGTTCTTATAGATGCATCTTCTCCACGTTGTGCTCGCACATATAGATAAGTAGAATCAAGAAGTAAGACTAGTGTAAGAAAATAAAACAAAAAAATACTATATCCAGTGTAGAGTTCCAGGAAACATAAAATAAAAACATATTTAATATTTACAATTACAATTAATTTACTAGGATGAAAGTTATGCACAAGTATGATATTTACATTATAAACATATTTACACAAACACAATCATACAAAACATTTTTCAATCCCCGGCAAAAGCACCAAAAATTGATATGCAAAAACCAAGCGTTAAAGTAAACAAAAAATCACACTCAACACTTCAGAAAAACGTATGCAATTAAAAACTTTTTTTTTTTATAGATGTAGCATTGGTAAATAGGCATCATTCTGAATTGGGGATTGAGGATACCTAAACATGATTATCGTTTATTTTTTTTATTTAGGGGGTAATTGTTTGTTTCTAATGTCCTACGTAATTAACTAACCTAAATTAACTTAATCTAACATAATTTATTATTTACATTGGTCAACTCATCTTTAACCTAACTTATTCATGAATTCTATTAACTTCAACCTACGTAATCCTCTAATTTTAGCTTTACAAGTTACTTGCATATTATTTTAAGTACGTGCTCGGTGGCAACTCGACTTACACTTTCATTGATTTAGACTCAGGGACAACCCGACTATCTAGTCAAGCATTAAGTGCAAATAAACAATCATAACAAAAACTAGAATTACAAAACGCATAGAATATTGACATCAATACAAATCATAAAACCAAGAACAATATTAGAAATCTGTTCACAAAAAGTAATATTCAAGCACAAGAGATAACTATAAGGTAAAGAGGTCGTATTACACCTTTTCTCTTCAGGACACCATATGGATACCAAGTGATTAGGCGCGTTTTGGTGAGACACTCAGGGACAGCCTGACTATGTCACAGATGAAGGTGTAGAAGATGAAGTATGGTATAATTAACTTTGCACAAGAAATCTTGAATTTTTGAAAAGGGAAAATTGGTCAAGTAGAGTTTTTTTACAAGAATGGACGACCCTTTGAAAAATGATTAACGCTAACTATTTATAAGTATAAGACAAGTCCCTAGCTCAATTCCTAATTAAAAAAGTAATACAAATCCTAAAGAAAAAGGTAATAAAAATTCTAATTGAAAAGGTAGAAAACATGCTAATTAAAAAGGTAATCTAAATCCAAAAAAAAACTGAAATATTTCCTTTCTTGCTTGGAAAAATGGAGTTGCCTGCTGGAATTTTGCAAAAAAAGGAAGATTGGGCTTCTGGAATTGTGTTGTGGTTCAACGAAGGAGTGGTGGAGTCACGCTGATGAAAAATGGGCTGAAGTTTGTAGACATTAGGCTTTCAAAATTGATCGTTCGTTTGCACTGGCATTTGGTAAGAAACTTGAGTCGATGCAAGTATTTGGGGTTTGGTGATGAGATGGGCTGCTCGGCAAAGTGGGCTTTCCGAAATGGATATCGGGGCCACGTGATTTGAGTCGATGGCTTCGCGGGAATGGGGCGCTCGGTGGACAACCAGCTACACCTGCATGTGGGATTGTCGTTGGCAGGCTTGGCAAAGTGGACCAGCTGGTGTTTGCGCGTAGGATTGTGAGGCCCCCAATGCAACTCGCTTGGGCCATGGCAAGAGACGGGCGGGCTTTGAGATGCCGTGCAAATTGATGGGATGCATGCAGGCTTTTGGGTTTTCGGCGAGATGCTGGACCTCGCACAAATGGACTTAGGTTGCTGGAATAGTTGTAGAACATGGACCTGGGCAGCAAGGACTCAATTTGGGATCCAAACAATTCCGTACATTTGGAAAATTAATTAGTCATTCTTAATTTAATTATTAATTATTGTAATTAGTACAATTTATCAATTCTAGTAATTAATATATGAAAAGCATAAAATGAGATAAAATGAATATAATTAAGGTTTCAACAAAGTAAAACATAAAGAAAATTGATATAAAAAGATTTGTAATTAGGTGCTTATCAGATATCAAGCTTAAGAGGCTGGTATGTCTCCTGCCACTTCGTCTTTGATGCCTAACTTGTGGTTCCAACTGTTGGCGTGTGCATGAATTCAGGAAAGAGTTTTGCTAATTAGTGTAGTTGACTAATTCTTATACAATTAGGACTTTGTTTCATAGTTTGTTTTATTTCTGTGTTAAACCTGTAAAACCCTACGTAAGCATATAAATAGCCCCTTATGAAGCTGAATGAATATATCAGTTTTACCTAAACGTATATTTCTACTTGGTATCAGAGCCACCGATCTGGTGGTTTTTTGTTAATCCCAACCCTCTAATTGAATTCAAACCTATATTGAGTTCATACATTCAAATCATCAATTTCCGCTGCAATGACACCACCCGAGTCTTCCCTTGTTCTCCCACATAATTCTCCACCTTCCGCTACGCAACATCCAACTCCGCCGGTTCCACAAATTGTCACCATCCAGAATGATAATTCTGCGTTGCCTGCAGGAGTTATTCTCAATGAGACCAATTATTCTCTTTGGTCTCAACTCATGGAAATTCGAATTGCTACCCATGGAAAGTTAGGCTATCTTACTGGCTCCATTGCTATGCCCGCCGAAGCTGCCCCTAATTTTGATGCGTGGACCACTGAAAATCTACGGGTCAAAGGGTGGTTAACTGATTCTATGTCCCCCGAGTTGATGGGTCGCTTTATTCGTCTTCGCACTGCCAAGGAGATTTAGGTCGCTGTCAAGAAAATATTCTATGATGGATCCGACGAATCTCACGTTTATGAATTGAACAGGAAAGCATTCACCCTCAAACAAAATGGCCAACCTGTTTCCAAATATTATAGCATGCTTCAGAGTCTTTTTCAGGAACTGGATCATCGCGACCCCCCCCCCCCCCCCCCCCCCCCCCCCATCTATGGTATGCGCTGTTGACACTGATGCATACCAGAAAAAACTTGACCGTCTTCGAGTTCATATTTTTCTTTCTGGATTGGATCCCGAATTTGATCAAGTCCGTAGTGAAATTCTCCGTAAGGAACCTAAGTTGGATCTCGACCAAAGTTTTGCTTATGTTCGTCGTGATCCACAACAACGTGCCAATTTTACTAGTGCTACTGCCTCTCTTGATGCTACGGTCATGGTGGCTCAACGTTCCAAGGGAACACCTTCTCTCACGGGAGTCTCTCCACCCAGGGGGTGAAAGACAAACCAGTTTTCAAGTGCACTCATTGTGGTGGTTCGAAGCATACTCGTGAACATTGTTATGAGTTAGTTGGCTTTCCATCTTGGTGGGATCACTCTAAGAACAAAAGAAGTGGTCATAAGGCACTCCAAGCCTCCGCTACTCCGGAGACCCCTCCTGTAAGTGGCCACAAACCAAATGAACATGCTTCTGCATCTGCGTCCGTGGCTACATCAGGTACAACCGGTTATGCATTGAATGTTTCTTCCACCTCCCCCACCAATGATGTCTGGATTATTGATTCAGGCGCCTCTGATCATATGACATGTGATTGGCATAAAATCACATATTTGTCTACATCTTCACAGTCAGTAGTATCCGATGAAAACGGTAGTTCCTCTCCTGTTGTTGGAAAAGGTTCGTTATCTCTTACTGATTCATTACACCTGGATTCCCTACTTGTTGTGCCATCCTTGGATTTTAATTTGCTATCTGTGGCGCAAATTACTCATGCTCTTTCTTGTACTGAAACCTTTTGGCCAAATTGTTGTATTTTTCAAGACATTCTCACACGGAAGATAATTGGTTATGGTACTAGGAGGGGCAAGCTGTATTATTTAGATTTGGCACCAAGTGGTGAGACCCGGATTTCTCAAGCCTTCAAGACTAGTGGAGATACGAACGAGAAAAATCAAAATCTTATTTGGTTGTGGCATAGACGATTAGGTCATGCCTCTTTTGGATATCTTAAAAAGTTGTTTCCGTCATGATTTAGTAAGGTTTCAGATTTTAGTTTTCAATATGATGTTTGTGAACTGGAAAAAAGCCATCGAGTTTCTTTCCCTTTGAGTTTGAACAAAAGTACAGTGCCATTTGCTATCGTTCATTCTGATATTTGGGGTCCTGCTCCAGTTTCTACTCCTTCTGGTGCACGTTGGTTTGTTGCCTTTATTGATAACTGCACACGTATGACATGGATTTCTCTCTTGAAAACCAAGGGTGAGGTGTGTACCACATTTCAACATTTTTACAAGATGGTAGACACTCAGTTTCATGCAAAAATTAAGATCCTTCGTTCAGATATTGGGGGTGAATTTTTGAATCATGATCTTTGTCAATTTTTAGACGCTCATGGCATTGAACATCAGAGAACATGTCCATATACCCCTCAGCAAAATGGTGTAGCAGAGCGGAAAAATCATCATTTGTTAGAAGTGGTTCGAGCTTCCTTGTTTGATGCTCACATGCCTCGTTCTTTTTGGGGAGAAGCAGTGTGTTCTGCTGCGTATCTTATTAATCGGGTTCCCTCCAGTGTGTTGAACTTCCAAATGCCATTACAAGCCCTCCGCCAGTTTTGTGCTCTTCATTCCACTCCCAATTTGGAGCCATGAGTTTTTGGATGTGTAACTTTTGTTCACCTTTATACACATCAGCGCAACAAGTTGGAGCCTCGAGCACTAAAGTGTGTGTTTATTGGCTATGCCCAACATCAAAAAGGGTATCGCTGCTATCATCCACCTACTCAGAAGCTTTACATCACTATGGATGTGGTTTTTCGGGAAGAAGAAATGTATTTTTCTGGGGGCATTCAGACACGGGAGAATTCGGATACTGTTGATGATCAAATCAACTCAGATGGATTCGTTACTTTGGAGTCGTTATGTCATTTGCCAGTTAAGGATGCATTAACTAGCTCGTCAGGTACCACTTCAGAAACTGTGTCCGATCGTCTTGATGAATTAATGCCCGTCACCCAGCCACCCAGTCAGGGGGAGAAAAAAGATGTATTGATGCCCGTTTCTGACGGTTCTGTACCATTTAACCAATTATCCTCCAAGGTGTCTTCTGAAACTACAACCCAAGTAACATCCCAGACCATTGATGTTGAAGATTTCTATTTAACTGATTTGTTTTCAGACAATTCATCTAATGAGGTGCATCTACAACCATACCAATTACCTGTTCGTAAGAATAGTGGTATCCCGAAGATTCAATACGAAGCAGATCCCAAAGCTAAAGTAAAGTACCCGATTAACAACCATGTTTCCACTCACAGATTATCTGCACCACATGCCATGTTGATCAAACAACTAGATTCTTTGTCTACACCAAGCAGTGTAGATGAGGCTCTGATGGATCCAAACTGGAAACAAGCGATGAATGATGAGATGCAAGTTCTTCAAAAGAATTCCACATGGGAACTTATGCCTCTTCCAAGTGGCAAACGAATTGTGGGTTGTAGATGGATTTATACAATTAAGTTAAGGGCAGATGGATCAATCGAACGGTACAAAGCTCGATTGGTGGCAAAAGGGTATACTCAGAGATATGGAGTAGATTATCATGAGACATTTGCTCCTGTAGCAAAAATCAATACCGTGCGAATTATTATATCACTTGCTGCAAACTTGGATTGGCCATTACATCAATTCGATGTCAAAAATTCCTTTTTACATGGTGACTTAGAAGAAGAAGTTTATATGGATCCTCCGCCAGGATGTAACATGAGTCCTAAATCGAAACACTTTGTGTGCAAATTAAAGAAGTCTTTGTATGGTTTGAAACAGTCACCTAGAGCTTGGTTTGGGCGATTGACAAAGTCTATGAGGGCATTCGGATATAAACAAAGTAACTTTGATCATACTTTGTTTTTGAAGCATAAGGGAAACAAAATTACAGCCTTGATAGTATATGTTGATGATATGATCGTAACAGGTGATGATCCTGACAAAAGAAAAACATTGCAAGAGTACTTATCTAAGGAATTTGAGATGAAAGATCTTGGTACACTTAAGTATTTTCTTGGGATAGAAGTATCTAGATCCCTGCAAGGTATTTTCTTGTCTCAACGAAAATATGTTATGGATTTATTAACTGAAACATGGATGCTGGGGTGTAAACCTGTTAATACACCTATGGAGGAAAATCACAAGCTTGGTGAGTGTACTGATCATAAATCGACTAATAAGGAGCAATACCAGTGCCTAGTTGGGAGGTTAATTTATTTGGCACATACGAGACCGGACATCGCATATGCTGTGAGTATTGTAAGTTAATTTATGCACTCCCCAAGAGAAGTTCATAGAGATGCAGTGAATCACATCTTGAGATATTTGAAATCCACTCCTGGTAAAGGGTTAATGTATTCGAAGCAAGGACATCTGGATGTAATTGGGTATACTGATGCGGATTGGGCTGGGTCCCAAACAAACAGGCGATCCACTTCAGGTTACCTTACCTTTGTAGGAGGTAACCTTGTTACTTGGCGTAGTAAGAAAGAAAATGTTGTTTCAAGATCAAGTGCGGAGGCAGAATATAGAGGTATGACACATGGTGTTTGTGAGTTGTTATGGATTAAGCATGTTCTAACAGAGTTAGGTTTTCCGCCGGAAAAACCCATGAAATTATATTGCGATAATACTGCGGCCATTAATATTTCTCATAATCCAGTTCAACATGATCGAACTAAACATGTTGAAGTGGATAGGCATTTCATCAAAGAGAAGTTAGAAGACAAGACGCTTCAGTGTCCGTTTGTAAAGTCAGAAGATCAGTTGGCAGATATCTTGACAAAAGCAGTTTCAAGCCGAGTATTTCAGGACACACTGAGCAAGTTGGACCTTGGTGATATTTATGCTCCAACTTGAGGGGGAGTGTTGGCGTGTGCACGAATTCAGGAAAGAGTTTTCCTAATTAGTGTAGTTGACTAATTCTTGTACAATTATGACTTTGTTTCCTAGTTTTTCCTAATTAGTGTAGTTGACTAATTCTTGTACAATTAGGACTTTGTTTCCTAGTTTGTTTTATTTCTGTGTTAAACCTGTAAAACCCTACGTAAGCATATAAATAGCCCCTTATGGAGCTGAATAATTATATCAGTTTTACCTAAACGTATATTTCTACTTGGTATCAGAGCCACCGATCTGGTGGTTTTTTGTTTATCCCAACCCTCTAATTGAATTCAAACCTATATTGAGTTCATACAGCTCGTCTTAGGTGCTTATTAGAAATCAAGCTTAAGAGGCTGGTATGTCTCCTGCCACTTCATCTTTGATGCCTAACTTGTGGTTCCAACCACTTGATCTTTGATGCTAAGTCATTACGTATTTAGAGAGAAGGCAGAAAATAGGTATTTAGTGAGAGAGTGTTTTGGCATAGTCCACTATCCGAGTAGTGGTACCAGTCACAGTGTAGTGGTACTAGCCACATGGCTGTGGTGCCAGTGGTTGGGCATAGTGGTACCAGTTGCGTGTCATAATAGTATCAATTGCGGGACAGGGCACCGCCTATCCAGAAACTTGCAACACGGAGGAGACCAGCTGATGAGTGGCTTGGAATTTAAAGCTTCATTGCCCCAAGTCTCATAGGATAGTGTGAGCGATTTTTTGAGACAAGACCGTCTACACCTTGGAAAAGGTAACACTTGCCTTTTACTTTACACATGTGGTAATGTGGTATCATTAGCTGAGCGCTGATTTGGTCAATGGTCGAACGCTACCCTACTAGGGTGTGGTCCTGGTGGCTGAGCACTATGCTAACGAACTAGGGAGCATGACCACCAAGGCTTGCAGTGAATTTTAAAATAAGATTTTGTTCCGAAAATTTCACAAAACCCAGCAAATACAGGGAAATGAACAGAGTTCCTTTTCTCGCGGAACCGCACACATTGCACCACAAATCCAAAAAGGAGCAAGAATTCCAATTGATCTAATGATTTATAAGAAAAAAGATTTCCATACCTATTTTGCAACAGGATACGGCGATAAACTCATGGAAGCAAGACTCGACATCCGTGTGGCACTGGGATCACAGAGGGTTTGGGCTGATTATTCGTCTAAAAAGCCTATCCCTAGATGGGATGATATTCCTTAGACTCGATCAACGCCTTCGATCCTCTCTTATTCTCTCCTACACAGCGCCTTCGCCATCGACTCAAAGTACACATGTGATTGAATTCATTTGATGAAGACAGGAGTACAAGATTGGGGTTTTGATCTTCCGTTTAGTTTTAAATTTATTGTCTATTTTCCAAGTTAAAGCGGCTTGAGTTTGAGTTTTTCTAGAAATTTGAAATTGAAGTTTCATGAGGGAGCTTGATTTCTCAGAGGCGCTTTATTTTTCAATTTACTAACACTTTTACATCGTTTGAAATCGAAGTTTGATTTGGGCGTTTGATTCAGGACGCTCCATTTCTTAGAGAAAGTACTACAACTTATTTCTCTTACGTAAACCCCCTTCCTAAACCATGCCTCTCCCCCGATCTCGCCTTAGATTTCACTTAAGAAAATTGTAAGAGGGTCACTGTTCCTTGAAAAAAAGTAATCGTTTGGGTTTGGGTTTCAATTCTTTGGTGTAATTGATCTGATGATGGATACCTAATTATCTCTGGATTTGTGTTTTTTGTTCATTATAATTGCTCTTAATTTATTTTTCTTCTAATTTATGAGTTATGTTTGGGTTCTCATATTTGGAAATGCATTTGGGAGATGTATACTAAGCATTTGGATCATGACTTGCTCTTTCTATGTGCATTGGGTTATGGTTATGTGGTGGTGTGGTAGGATGGATTTTTGGGCTGTTGTATATCCTACACACCGTAACCAAAGCCTAGAACATCAAACCACATTTTCTTTGGTCTACAAAAAAAATTCTAGATGGTCTGTAATTTGTAAAGTCAGTTTTCATGAAATAATATATTAACCTAACGGAAAACTCAGTTTCACGATTTCACTTAGTTGAGGTTGAATACGTAAATCTTCTTTTCTCCATTTGACCATATCTCAGGCTTTCTCTTAAAAATCTTAAGTATACTTTGCCATTAATTGCATAAGTCATCAATTACCTGTATAAGAGCGTTATCTGTGACTTTTTAGGGCTATTCCTTTTCAATATTGTTACTCATTTTCATCTTTGCTATTGGATTTCTTAACTTTTAAATCAAATCAATAGAAAAAATAAAAAACAATTTCATGGTGGCCATTGTCATTGTCCTATATTTTGTATAATTATTCCCAAAAGAGACATTCTAGAACTTGACAGGTATTTATTAAAGATACTCCAAGATCCATGGAGAATGATGCAGGATCATAGAAGAATGAGTATCAATCTCCATGATCTGCTTGTCTAAAGCCAATGGAATCCTCCTAATTCTTTCTCTATTTGTATAGATTGTCAATTTGTGATTCGTTCCTAGTTTAGGTAGACTAGTCTTACATTCCTAGTTAGACTTGCCAGCTTCTTGTATAAATAGGACACTACCACTATAAACAATTCAAGTAAATAAAACACATTCTTCATACATCTTCATGGTACCATTGCCCTAGGCTCCACTGAGCACTTCGATCTTCCTATTTTTTACCCTTTAGTTTTCAAATGGCCGACGAAACAACCATCCCTCCACTACCCACCAATAACACCCCACCCTCCCTCATCACCATCAATGTTGTTGCCCAGCTACCTATAAAATTCACATCCACCAAATTTTTCCCATGGCATGCCCAGTTCAATGCCCTACTCATTGGGTATGACCACATGGACTACATGGATAACACTCATCCCTACCCTTCAGCCACCCAACATGTGCAACGCACCTGTTGGATCTGTCAAGACCAGCTCCTCATTCATGCCAGTTTGGTGTGTTGGTCTCTTTAATTTTTGCTTGAATCTGCATTTTTCTGGGTCTTGGTAAAAGTTTTTTGATACAAACATTGAGTATTTTCCATGTTGGGGCTAATTCCAATTCCAATCCCAAGTGCAATAAATTGAGACATCAAGGAGTTAGAAAAGGCATTTTGATCATAATAGTTTAATAGTTAATATGCAAGATAGAAGTTTTTCTAATTTTGATTATCCTTTATCAAGTGTACCAACAGTAATTCCATCTTAAGGCTCTGAAATTTGTTTAAACCCCAGTAGATTTGGAATTTGGCTGCAGCAACATTAGAATCAAAGGTGTGTCTCTTCAAACTTGAACTCTAGCTGAAAATAGTTGGTCTAGACATTCTTCTCTACCTATTCTATGAGATTATGTGAAAATGGATTGATGCATGATTCAAAGATTGATTATGAGATTTCTGAAATATATTGCACTCTAGGTGTTCGATTAAATTCTTATGTTTCTTCCTAAGTTAGAATTTTTATGTTATAGTTATTGCATAGCATATGTCTCAGCCAAAAAATACTCTCTCTGTGGAACTGTCTTTTTCCCTAGAAGATACAATACTCGCGTTCACTGACTTCTAAAATTTTCAGAAAACTGTCTACTAAAACAGAAAGTAAAGTTCCATCTTAGTAAATCTACTTGTGAAAACACTAAATTTGACCGCAATGTTTAAGTACTTTGAACTCAAGTTTGATGAGAAATATGTTATTTCTTACGCAAATGAACTTATGAAATACAGACTATGAGTCTGTGCGTTTTGAACATATGAGCAGAAGTATACTGATAAATATGTTATTCCTTATGCAAATGAACTTTTGAAAATATACTTCCTTTTGTAACCTTATGAACCCGAGTTAGTTGGGAAGGAAATCAAAGACCCATGATTACTTTTTATTTTCATTTATGTGCTCTTTTTTTGTTCTATACAAGTCTCTGAAATTATTTTTACCTTTTACATTAACATTGTTTTGGGGTTATGCAGATACCATGGAATTTTGTAAACTCTGAATGCATTAGAAAGAGTTACTAGCTTACAAGTTGTAAATGTGCGCAGTGGCAACTCGATAGTATGCTTAGTGATCTTTTAGGCTTACGAATATCTTCTACTAAATTTATTAGTTTGTTTATGTCTATTCAACTTTAATATATAGTTATTTTTCGTATTTTGATCTTCGTTGTTTCTCAGATAACGAGATATTAAAATTTTCTTATAGTCTGCAAGATGTTTGTTCTGAACAACAATTGAAGAGATGCTCTTTAGAATTCCTAATATGTTGCACTAGTGTTTGATTAAGTTCTTATGTTTCCTCCTAAGTTAGGATTTTATGTTATAGTTGTTAAATAGCACATGTCTTAGCCAGCAAATACTCTCTGTGTGGAACTGTCTCTTTCCCTAGAAGATACCATATTTGCATTGTAACACCCCGGAAATTCGAGGATTTTAATATTGTAATTTAATGTATGAATTGACGTTTTTACCCTTGTGAATGGTGTGACCAAATTGTTGACTTTTTGATTAGTGGGTTAAATGGACTTTGACCAATGACCGTGACGTAGTTCGGGACGTCACGAGTTCATAGAAGGTGGCACGTCCAATTCGGACGATCGGGGAAAAAGTTATGACTTTCGGAAGTTCAGGGGCATTACCGTAATTTGGACTTTAGGGGCGAAAATGTTGACTTTTCGTTTGACAACTAGTTTTCACGCGACTCAAGGACCATTAGGTAGGTCTCGACGTCCTGAGTCCGTAGACAGGCGGCACGCCGAAATCGGACTTCGTACGAGGAAGTTATGGTCAGAAACGTGAAATCGGGAGGTTCGTGTCACGGTTTTCGTGTCGAATATTTTATTCTGAAATTCTGATTGGAGGACACCTGGTGAGTGACAAGTGTCACTCACCCATTGGTTAGATTGGATCAAGCTCCACTAAGCATTTATTTAGGATTTAAATCATCTTTTAATCTTAGCCTTTGATCTGAAAACCTCCAGATCTAATCCTAGCCATTGATCTCATTTCTGAGATCTAATCTGGACCGTCCATCCTTTTCCCTCCATTTCTATATATTTCCTCACCCGACACCCTCACACACTGTCCATTGATCCAACGCTTACGCACTACACCCTGTCTCTGTGTCTGTGTGTTGCTGGATTCACGGGGGAGGACTGAGGCACGGCGGTGAACGGCGGTGGACATCGGCGAGGTAGGAAATTCTCAAAACCCGAAACGGTTTCAAAAACTCAGGATTTGGAAACTTGAATCTCAGCGTATATGTTTGTTTCCTACTAACCCTAATCGATTCTAGGGACTATTAGGAACCTTTTGGGCTCGAGTACGTGACTGGAGGTAGCCTGAACGGAGTACCATCGACGACGGGAGAACCGGGTCTGTTCATCGAGGTTAGCTTTCGATCCTGTCTATGTTTGTCGATTTTGATTCCATAGAACTGTTTCTGGGATTGAGGTGAGTATGTAGGAACAAACCAGAATGAAAATGGTTGAGAAATGATGAAATGGTGACCGGGTCATGATCGCGGGTCTGATCGACCCGAGTTGCAGAGATACGTGTCAACCGTCTGAGGACAGAGGTGATGACGTGGCACCCTGTCAGACCTGTCAGGTGACGTGGACCACTCGTGAGCCGACACGTGTCACATGTCAGTGCACAGTCAGCACTGACATGTCAGTGACGTGGCCCAATCAGGGACTGCCACGTGTCACTGACATGTCAGTGACGTGGACCAGTGCCGTGCTGACACGTGGCACATGTCAGATCTAACACGTGGTCTGACAGATCAGTGAGGTGGACCAATCGGGTGTTGACACGTGGCACCTGTCAGAGTCTGACATGTCAGACCTGACAGCTGTCAAATGACGTCAGCAGGGACTGTTCCTGCGTTGACCGACGTGTTGACCGGCGCGTGAGGGCGCGTGTGAACAGTGTTTTTGGTGGGACCACCACCATTCTTTAGGTTTCGACGATCCGGATCCAATGGCGGTGGTTTCGGGTCGATCGGAGATCATTAAGTTCGTCAAAATGAGGTTTATTGCCTTGGGAAGCGCGTTCGGGCGGCTTTTCCCGGTCGGTTTCAGCCTAGGATTTCATGGTTGAATGTTAGGGGTTTAAATTGACCTTTACGAATACTTTGGACTTGACAGGGATTGTACATTTGTACCAGGACGAGGGTATACGTTCGGTTCCTAGCAGGATTGTACTGTGAGTGGGCCCGATTTCATTAAACCCTTGCATGCTTAAATGTTTTCTGATTTACTTATATGTTCACATGCTGGAATCAAGATATGGTTTTGATGATATTGAAATTTTGGTTATGGCACGTTTCACGGTATTTGGGCATGAGACCCGTCTGATGAAACGTAACGATCGGTTCGGATTTTACCTATGTATACATATATGTTTTGCATGTGGATATCAATAAAATGTATTTAATACTGCACTGTATAGATCCATTCTTATGATACTGTCTCCTCCGGATGAGGTACCCCGGAGTGGTCACGGACGTATAGAACGTCCAGCGTCTATGACGCTAAGCATTGGGGATGCTGTACCCGAACGGGGTTCGGGGATTGAACTCGGAATTGAGACCCGAGTGGCACGCGTAGCCTTGTGATTGTGACCTTATTAGACGTCAGGGACATCAGACATCGGGGATGTCGGGATTGGAGTGTATAGTACAGTGGCTAAAATTATGTTTATGGTTTTATTATATGCCTTATGGTTTATATTATATGATTGATGGTTTTAAATTCGGTTGCATGGTTGACTTTTTGACCGGGAGGTCCAATGGTCGAGGGCCGAAGACAGTTACGTAGATTGGGACTATACGAATCCATAGACAAACGGCACACCGAAATCGAACTTCGAACGCGAAAGTTATGGTGGGACCTATACGCGCATAACAGAAGTTCGATTGCACTATGCGCGCATTACGAGGCGAGGACACTTGGCTTATTCTGATTGGGCAGATATTTTGGTGGGACCTATGGATGAGTGACAAGTCCCATTAGTCAATTTCCCTAATTTGTGGATCTACATAATTAAATATTATTATAATTATTATTTTATAATTAATCCACCCACCACTCAATCCTAGCCCTCCATCTAATCTAAACCCTCAATCCTCACCATTCAACTAATCCTCCTCTCTCTCATCTGAACAACACTTCTTCTTTGTTTCTTCAAGCAAACCCGAAACCATATTTCTCCATTCCTCCATTTCTCTCTAAAACAACACACACCCACATCATACCATCATCACCTTATCTACATCTCTACGACCGTGTGAGGGGTTGTGAGTGACTGAGAGTGTACCTGAGGGACTGAGGATGACGGTGAGGCGGTGGTGGACATGGCGGAGGGAACCCGCAAGGTAAGTTTAGTTCAAATTCGGATTTTTGGGTTTAAAGGTTTTGAACCGATTCTAACGTACGGGTTGGCTTTCTGGTGAGCTAAGGAGAATTTCTGGATTGATTTTGAGGCTTAGGAAGGTCGGAGGCCACGGCGGTGGAAGCTTGCAGGGGCCGGTTCGGTTTTCAATCGTGGAAGGTAGTTTCTCGAACCCTTCCTCTAGTTTTTATTAACTAAAAAGATAGGAAAGGATGATAGGAACACTTAGGGATTAAAATGGGTTGAAATGGATCGAAAACATGAAGGTTAGGACATTGAACCGGTCCATACCGGTTCGGCCGGTTCAAACCAGTCAAACCCGGTTCGACAGAGCTTGATGATGATGAATAGTACCCACGTGTGGGCTTCACGCGCAGGACCTTCTTGGGGCACGTGAGGGTGCATGAACAGTAATTTGGGGAAGTGTTCAACATGTGAAACACTTTATTCGATGTAACGAACATTTTACGACTGGTTTTGTGTCGGTTGGACACCATCTTGATAATGTTCGGGGCATCGGAAGGTTTAGGTTCGAGATTTAAAATAGTTAAAAATTCGAGAAAATTACGAAGCTTCAATGAGAGGTTAATAAGGTAATTAGTAACCCTCTAGATTGATTTGGACAGATTTGAGAGTCCCGGTGACGACGATTTGCCCGGTGAGGCTTACGGCAAGCAAACCGAGGCGGCAGCTTAGGACGGTCTGTGAGTGGACCTTAATTTCTAAACTGTGATGCATGCATAAATGTTTTATATGGTTTATGAATATGATTCTATGACGTTGAATTGGATATTGGTGAATTATATGGTTTCACGCATTATGAGACAATTTACGTGCTTGCACGTAAATCGAGGTTTTCTGGTTTTACACTGATTTTCCGTACTTATGGTTTTGGATATGATTTCATGAAATGGTTTTGGAATTGAAAAGGTAAACTTGGGTTCGAGACCCATCTGTTTTGGAAACCCTCGGACTCGAAGTCTTTTTAGTGACGTTCTCGGGCCAGAGGCCCAATTGGTTCTTAAATCGATTTCATATTTGGAAATATGGCTCGGGCATGAGACCCATTTGATTTACGAACTCCCAGACTTGAGGTCCATTTGATTTAACAAGGCATCGGGCCGGAGACCCAGTTGGTTTACGAATCGGGCTCGGAGCCCAGTTGACTTACGTATCGGGCACGAGGCCCATTTAGTTAAGATATCGGGCACGAGGCCCAGTTGGTTTGCGAATCGGGCCTGAGGTCCAGTTTGTATGTGGCTTCGGGCTTAGGGCCCAGTTATGTTTTAAGGTTGTGATTTCGAGTCAGGGACCCAAAAATGGATTTTACGATCCATGACGGTTTATAGGGACCGGCATGAACCCTGGAAAGTTTTTTACGGTTCATTACGGTTTATGGGAATCAGCATGAACCCTTGCAAGGTTTTTATGGTTCATGACGGCTTATGGGGGCCGGGCATGAACCCTTGAAAGGTTTAAAGAATGATTTCAAAAGGTTTTTCGTATGCCATGCTTTATATATGATTGTCTCCTCCGGGGAGGGTCGTTGGCCTGGGTGGACCCCGGAGTAGTCACGGAGCACTGACTGAGTGGAGTCGCCCCTCAGTTTGGTTCCTTACTCTCAGAAAGGCTATGATTCGTAACCTCCAGGGAGGGTCATTGATCTACGGACATTGACCTGGGTGGACCCTAGAGAGACTTGGATTTGAGATCCCAAGTAGCACGCGCGTAGCTCTAGATTACAGTGACAGGTTTGGTGATATGAAATATATTGGATAAACATGATTTCAAATGGTTTGGGAAATTGTGTTTTATGATGATAAATGGATTTGGGCTAAGATCCCACATATGTTTACTATGTTATGGTTTTCTGTAAATGGTTTGGGTAGGAGCCCATATGGATATGATGGTTTAAACATATGTGATTGGATAAATGGTTTTACTATGCATGCATGCTTTTTAGTGAAGAGTATAAAGGTTTTTATGAAATATGTTTTATCAAATCTTTTATTTTTGTCCACTCACAGTCTTTCTGTTTTCAATACCCTTCAGGTTGAATACGATTCGAACTGTAGCAGAGACCGAGATATCACATACCTCCTCTGGATCCTTGCGTACTCTGGGAGCCTTCGGGCTAAAGGTTTTAATTTTCCCTGATCTGACACTCTGTGTCAGACATGATCAGGGTCGTCCTTCGTTAATCCCGGAGGGGATTGGGGACGGGTCCTGACATGAAATTCTTAAACACATTGAATGAACCAGATTTATGTTTCAAAAAATACACCCAACACATCCTAGAATAATCATCTATGAAGGTAATGAAATACTTGTTACCTCTCATAGTTTCTATTTGCATTGGACCACACAAATCAATGTGAATAAACTCCAATGGTGTGGATGCCCTCCATGCTTTTTCCTTGTCAAAACTTTCTAGGTGTTTTTTTTCCAATTATGCAGCCTTCACAGACTTCACTGTTTTTTCTAGGATAGGCAGACCTAGAACCATATTCTGAGACTGCAATTTTTGTAGGCTATGGTAATTCAGATGTCCAAAATGCATATGCCACAGTCCTGCACTTTCCTCCACAGTAGCCTTTTGTGCTACAGCTTGAACACAATTAAGAGATAGTGGAAAACACTTGTTTCCCAGCATAGAAACTGAGGCTACACACTATAGCATCTTATCATCCTCATAAATTTCAACACTCCTATTGCTAGCCCTTTGGTACTATCCATGTTCTACTATCTATCCCACACACAACAGATTAGCATCAAGCCCTGGAACTAGCATTACTTCATTATTTAGCTCCTCTCCATTCTGAGTGTTAATCACCAAGGAAACCTGCCCTGTGACTTGTACCAAGTCTCCAGTACCCATTTTCACCTTAGCAGTAATGGACTTGTCCACATTTATCAATAGGGACTCGTGTAAGGTTATATGGTTGTTGCTATCAACATACCACACACCCCCGTCCTTAGGAATTGTTGCAGAGTTGCAAGCATAGAACATCACCTCATCCTTTTCTTCTTCTTCCTGCTTTGCCATATTCACAACCTGCTTCACCATACAATTCTTTGCAATGAGTCCAACTTTGTTGCACTTAAAACACTTAGGTTTATTCTTAAGCCAACATTCTCCATAGTGAAGTTTTCCACATGTTTTACAAGGATCTTTAAAGTTGATAGAATTTCTAGAAACAGATTTGGAAATTTCAGTGCCATGGATGTTCTTAGCATTGTTATAGGACTTCCCTTTTTCAGTTTTTGTTCCCTTTTTAATTCTTCTTGCCTTTGTCATAATATTTTTGTGTCTTATCATGAGAAGCTTCATTCACACTTAGTGTAGAGAATGTCTTCTCAGTGTGGGTCTCTGAGTGCATTTCCAGCCTCTGGTCAAATGCACGAATTGAGGCCAACAGAGTTTGTACATTGATAGTGTCTAGATCCTTAGTTTCCTTAAGAAATGTTATTATTGGATCATAAGGTTTAGTAAGACTAATCAATATTTTCTGCACCATTCTCTTTTCTGTTACTTCCTCACCATAAGACTGCATCTAATCTACTATAGTATACAACCTAGAAGTCTAGACCGAGAAGGATTCATCATCTCTCATCCTTACATACTGAAAGTCTTTCCTCAAAGATGGGAGTTTAACTAATCTAACCTTCACATCTCCACTGTATTCTCTCTACAGCAAATCCCATGTTGCCTTCCCACTATGCTCATTGGAGATCCTTGAGAAGATCAAATCCACCGCAACTGTCTAGATCATTCCCAGAGCACGAGCATCTCGAATGTAGTTAGCTCGAGTTGGCCTAGCAGCCTCAGGAGGTCTTGCAGCTTTCTGTTCAGCAGCCTCTGGTGCTGTAGCAACCGCAAGTACATCCATATTTAGTCCAACCTCTACATACTCCCATAGATCATGTGCATGTAGAATTGTATGAATTTTCTTGCTCCAAAATTCATAGTTGGATCCATCAAATAGTGGAACTCTTAACTCTCCACTCATAGTAGTCATTTCTAGAAGCTTACTAAATCACAATGTGCTACGATTTCTTCACAGTTAACGCCTCAGTAAACTCGATCAGTTTACTGCTCTGATACCATATTTGTAAGACTCGTGTCCTGGAGGGAACGGTGAACAATCCCACATTCTTGCGAGGGGAATGGTGGTGTACCTTAAAGGTGTAGGCACACACCTATCTAGCACGAGGCCTTTTGGGAGCTCAAGTGGCTTTGGGGGGGATTAGAACCCCAGAGTTAAACAAGTTGAGGCTGGTGCAATTCCATGATGGGTGACCCTTGGGAAGTTGCACCGTGAGCTCCCGAAAACAAAACCATGAGGGCAAGGGTAAGGAGGCCCAAAGCGAACAATATCGTGCTAGATGATTCGGGTCCTGACCGAGGAGAGTCGGGTCCTGACAGAATGGTATCAGAGCCAGGCCCCGACCGGGAAGTGTGCCAGTAAGGACGCTGGGCCCTAAGGGGGGTGGATTGTAAGACCCGTTTCCTGAAGGGAACTGTGAACGGTCCCACATTCCTGCGAGGGGAATGGTTTGGGAGGGGAATGGTGGTGTGCCTTAAAGGTGTAGGCACACACCTATCTAGCATGAGGCCTTTTGGAAGCTCAAGTGGCTTTGGGGGGGATTGGAACCCCAAAGTTAAGCAAGTTGAGGCTAGTGCAATTCCATGATGGGTGACCCCCTGGAAGTTGCACCGTGAGCTCCCGAAAACAAAACCGTGAAGGCAAGGGCAAGGAGGCCCAAAGCGGACAATATCATGCTAGATGAGTTGGGTCCTGACCGAGGAGGGTCGGGTCCGTCAGAGCCATATCTCGACCGAGAAGTGTGCCAGCGAGGATGTTGGGCCCTAAAGGGGGTGGATTGTAAGACCCGTGTCCTAGAGGGAACGGTGAACGATCCCACATTACTGCGAGGGGAATGGTGGTGTGTCTTAAAGGTATAGGCACACACCTATCTAGCGCGAGGCCTTCTGGGAGCACACTGGTTTGGATTCCGGGGGAACTCCAAAGTTAAGCGAGTGGAGGCTGGTGCAATCCCATGATGGGTGACCCACTGGGAAGTTGCACCGTGAGCTCCCGTGAACAAAACCCTGCAGGTATGATGGTACGCCTTGCCCATAGGGGACAATATCATGTTAGATAGAGTGGGCCTCTGCGCAATTCTGATCTAAACGAGGCCTTTTGGGAGATCAAGTGGCTTTGGGGGGGAATGGAACCCCAAAGTTAAGCGAGTTGAGGCTAGTGCAATTCCATGATGGGTGACCCCATGGGAAGTTGCACCGTTAGCTCTCGAAAACAAAACCGTGAGGGCAAGGGCAAGGAGGCCTAAAGCGGACAATATCGTGCTAGATGAGTCGGGTCCTAACCCAGAAGGGTCGGGTCCTAACAGTAACAACCCGTCCCGAATTCTGGGATTTGATTAGTGACTAATCAAGGATTAGTGAGGTTAACCGATGATTAGTCGAGCGAAATCGGACGAACAAAGCAAAATGACCGTTTTACCCTTGGTCGTGGGTAAAATGTTGACTTTTGACCTAGGAGGTCTGATGGCATAGAGCCGAGGACCGTTACGTGGATCGGGT
Source organism: Prinsepia uniflora (assembly GCA_032719365.1). NCBI lineage: Eukaryota > Viridiplantae > Streptophyta > Magnoliopsida > Rosales > Rosaceae > Prinsepia > Prinsepia uniflora. Next base: position 55,839,717 of record CM064868.1, on the reverse strand, counting down.
CGATACGAATACGTAGACAGCTGGCACATCGAAATCGGACTTTCGACGGAGAAGTTATAGTTCACGGAAGTTCAGGGAAACTATTGTATATTTTACGAGACGAATGCCTTTTGGCATTAGGTGGGCCCCATATATTTTAAATTGGCCCAATGGATGAGTGACAAGTGTCACCCATCCATTACCCAGTATGTTACATACATGCATATCCTCATTTCCTCATTTCATCCATTTTCCCCGATCTCACCCAAATGCCCATCGACCACGACCACAACCCAATCCCTTCCCCCTTCACTTGGTTCAACCTGTGGATGAGTTGTGATGGCTGGTGATGAGAAGGGCCACCGTGGACGGCGACGATGGCCCAAGAACCCCAGGTAACTCGACATCCCATTTTGATTGTTTAAATGGAATTTTTGGTTTAAGATGTTATGGATGACTTTAGGTGTTAGGATGATGATTAATGGGGTTGTAGAAGAGCATAGGAATGGTTTATGGTGGTGGTGGATGGATGCACGACCCAGGGAGGTGGTAGGAAAACGGAGGCCATGAATGGAGGGTTCGAACTAAGGGGTTTCGGGGGGCGTTTCTTCATTTTTTTTATATGGTTAGATTCCTAGGGATGTGAGGAAGAGAGTAGGATTGAAAACGGATTGAATCGTACCGAAATAAGGGGAGAAAATGATTGTATCGGTCACGCCAATCGGACCAGACCGAAACTAGCAGACCGATTCAGACCCGGTCTACCGAAGGTTAAAGACTGCTACAGTGCCCGATGCGTTACTCCCAAGCGCAGAGGCTTCTACCGGTGCGTGTGGGCGCGTGGCCCACTTTCTAGGGAGGGTTCCAACATGTAATTTCATCTATTCAATGTAACGAACATTTTGGGACTGATTTCGTGTCGATCGGACATCGTTTCGATAGGTTTCGAGGTGTCTGAAGGTTTAGGATCGAATTTAAAAATAGTTAAAAATTCCGGAAAATTACGGGGCTTTAGTGAGAGGTTAATTAAGTATTTAGTAACTCTCTCAAGTGATTTGGACAGGTTTGGGAGTCCCAGTGATGGTGATTGGCCCGAGAGAGCCGTATGGCACGCGTATGGAGGCGCCAGCTAAGACGGTCTATGAGTGCACTTTGGTTTTCTAAATTGATGCATGCATAAATGTTTATTATGTATTTTAATAATTGTTTTATGATGCCTTGAGTGCATTTGTGTGTGGTTACGTATTGGCACGTATTCCGAAGTTTCGGTCTTATACGGTGCCTATACGGATTTTTGCTTTCTTTGTTTTTTTAAATGAAATAGTTTTGGGATTTAAAAAGGATAAACGCGGGCATGAGACCCATTTGGTTTTGTCTCGGGCATGTAGCCCTATTGATGACCTACGGGTCTGAGTCGTGGTCGCGGTGAGTGCTATGTGCACGGCGACGAACAATACGACGCTCGCCTCTGGACTGCGATGCGTTCCTTCCAGAGAGGTCACGATGCACGTACCGTCGTCGAGCAGCCACTGGAGGCTCGACTTTGGAGTGGTGACGGTTCAAGATATCGACCGGTGATGGGTGCACCATGATCTAGAGGTGGTCGCGTTAGTTGATATTTTCACGGCGACATACCGGGATTGAGAGCGATCCTGAACGGATGGTTGCACACATCACTAGGATCAGAGTTGTGACTGACCCTGAGATATCGGGCACGATGCCCAGTTGAGTCATGAGTTCGGGCTTGAGGCCTAGTTACTTTACGTTTATGATTTCGGGTCGAGGACCCTAAATGGATTTCTAGTTTCATGACGGTTTAAGGGGACCAGGCATGAATGTTTATATATATATATATATATATATATATTCATATACCTTCCTTATTTGGAATGTCTCCTCCGGGGAGGGTCGTTGGCCTGGGTGGACCCCTGAGTAGTCACGGAGCACTAACTGAGTGGAGTCGCCCCCGTTGGGTACCTTACTCTTAGGAAGGCATGGATTATAACCTCAGGGAGGGTCATTGATCTACGGACAATTGACTTGGGTGGATCCTGAGAGACTTGGGCTTTGAGACCCCGGGTAGCACACGCGTAGCTTTAGAAACCGTGACAAGAATAGTTATGTGATTTATATGTATATGCTATATGATATGTGATGCATACAGGTTTTGGGTTGAGTCCCACATGGATTTGGGTAGTTCCCCGTGTATCTGGTTTCATTTACATTTTTGGGCTAAGGCTCTAATGTTCTGGTAAACGGTTTTCGAATGCATGCATGCTTTTTAGTGAAGGTTACAAATGTTTTTCTTATGAAATGTTTTTATAACTCTTTGTTTTGTCCACTCACAGCTTTTAACTGCTCTTTAGGTTGTCGGCGGATGCATGCTGTAGCAGAGACCGAGACATCACATACCTCATCCGAATCCTGGCGTACTCTGAAGCCCTGAGAGGCTAAAGTCAGAATTTCCCTTGTCTGACACTTCGTGTCAGACGGGATCAGGAACGTCCCGCATTAATCCCTGGGGGATTGGGACTGGTCCTGACAGGTGGTAGCATAGCACGGTTAGCTCATTCGATACTCAGGAAGCTCTGATACTGACATGTGGTATTAGAGCAGAGTTGCTCATGTTACTCTGATTTCCAGAGCGGGTTTTGTTCTCTGAGCACAGGTCGAGGGTGTGATGTCTCTATGGGCTGCAGTTCGTTATCAACTTGATAGTTAGGACATCGGTATGATAGTTAGTAGTTTTAAATCGTGGAACGTCTTGGTTCGACATTCGATGCTGGGGTTGCCATAGTTCTGTCGAGGTTGGCAGTGTGGGGCCCTACGGAGTAATTAGTACAGGCGATTGATTCGGTGGGATACAGAGTTTCGATAGCGATGTCTGGTGGTTAGGTCTGCACGAGTATGTGGCAGGCACTACTACCGACAGTGAGTGTAGTTACGGTTGTTGGGAATCGGGGACGTTCGGGGAACGTTTCCTTTTCTCGTGTGAGATGTTAGAGTGACTGTACCTAGAGTTGTTTGGTACGAGGGAGGTATAGTTTCTCCTATTCGAGCAGAGGTACGGGGTCGTCACTCGGTATGAGCGGAAATCCAAGGTTGCCTCATTCGCATACTGTGTGCTGGTACTGGTGCTGGTGCCGGTGGTTGTGATGACGATGAGTTACGAGTCGGGATCTAACTCTGTCGAGATGGGCATATGTTCGGTATCTGTGGTCCGGGAGTGGATCACGGATAGTGATGGGCTGGATTAGATCCAGCAGTAGTCGAGACTCGAGGTACGAGATGCGAGTGTTGGAGGCCGTTTATGCACATCCGTAAATAGTATACAAGGTTTAACCTTGAGTCGCGTGAATTCCACTCGGAATGAGTGTACCTACATAAACGGTGTAAACCGATAGGCGAACTTGGTAGTGAGTTAGACTAGTCACGGACACATGGATGGTGTCCGGATAAGCTGAGGACTTGAGGGTCCATTTTGGATTGGTTATGGTTGACTGCAGTTGACCATACCTTCTGAGTTTCGGGTAGGCTTGTTCGAGGAGAAATTTGATTGTGAGAAATAGAATGGGTCATTACAATAGTTATCGACAATCGTCGTTGGTTGGAAAGGTCGGAGAAAGAGAACTTCTAGCTCAGGAATAGAAACAGTTAAGCGTGGTTCCGACATGGTTGAAACTTCGGAATCGAGAGAGGTTGCAATTGAGGTGACGAAGGGAGTGTTTGTGTTCGCATTGGTAATGGGGATTCCAAAATCAGTAAAGGAGACTTCTCATTTTCTGCTCTTTAGCAGATGACGTTGGATGCCAGAGGATGACATTAGATGAACTTTGATGTCATCATCTTCAACTTTCCTCATGGGGGTGAGGAAGGAGACGACTCATAGTGTCACATCCAATGACGTGACACGTGGGTGCCTGAGGTGAGAGATTGAGTCATGTGGTAACGATTAGGGTGATCGAGTTGTTTGAGGTGGTTGTGGCGACCTTAAGGTGAGTGACCGAGGTCTGGTAATCACTAAGGATGAATTGCCTTGCTGATTATGCTAAGCTAGGAGCAGAGGAAATTAATGAACGCGAGGACGAAATTAATTAAATAGGGAAGGTCAGTTGTGGAATTAGGTCGGTTGGAATTTCGAGGACGAAATTATTTAAGGAGGGAAGGTAGTAATGACCCATCCCGAATACTTGGATTTGATTAGTGACTAATCAAGGATTAGTGAGGTTAATCGGTGATTAGTCGAGCGAAATCGGACGAACGATGCAAAATGATCGTTTTGCCCCTAGTCGTGGGTAAAATGTTGACTTTTGACCTGGGAAGTCCGATGGCTGAGGGTCGAGGACCGTTACTTAGGTCGGGCCGATACGAATACGTAGACAGGCGGCACGTCGAAATCGGACGTTCGACGGAGAACTTATGGTTCACGGAAGTTCGGGGAAACTATTGCACGTTTTACGAGATGAATTCCTTTTGGCATTAGGTGGGCCCCAGATATTTTAAATTGGCCCAATGGATGAGTGACAAATGTCACCCATCCATTGCCCAGTATGTTACATACATGCATATCCCCATTTCCTCATTTCATCCATTTTCCCCGATCTCACCAAAATGCCCATCGACCACGACCACAACCCAATCCCTTCCGCCTTCACTTGGTTCAACCTATGGATGAGTTGTGATGGCTGGTGATGACAAGGTCCACCGTGGACGGCGGCGATGGCCCAAGAACCCTAGGTAACTCGATAGCCCATTTTGATTGTTTAAATTGAATTTTTGGTTTAAGATGTTATGGACGGCTTTGGGTGTTAGGATGATGATTAATGGGGTTGTAGAAGAGCTTAGGAATGGTTTATGGTGGTGGTGGATGGCTGCACGGTCTAGGGAGGTGGCCGAAAAATGCAGGTCGTGAATGGAGGGTTCGAACCAAGGGGTTTCGGGGGGTGTTTCTTCATTTTTTTTATGTGGTTAGATTCCTAGGGATGTGAGGAAGAGAGTATGATTGAAAGGGGATTGAATCAGACCGAAATAAGGGGGAAAACGATTGCACTAGTCACGTTGGTTGGACCGGACTGAGAACCAGCAGACTGGTTCGGACCCGGCCTGCCGAAGGTTGAAGACTGCTACAGTGCCCAGCGTGTGTGGGCGCGTGGCCCACTTTCTATGGAAGGTTCCAACATGTAATTTCATCTATTCGATGTAACGAACATTTTGGGACTGATTTCGTGTCGATTGGACATCGTTTCGATAGGTTTCAGGGTGTCTGAAGGTTTAGGATAGAATTTAAAAATAGTTAAAAATTTCGAAAAATTACAGGGCCTTAGTGAGAGGTTAATTAAGTAGTTAGTAACCCTCTAAAGTGATTTGGACAGGTTTGGGAGTCCCGGTGACGGTGATTGGCCCGGGAAAGACGTATGGCACGCGTATCAAGGCAGCAACTCTGACAGTCTGTGAGTGGACTTTGGTTTTCTAAATTGATGCATGCATAAATGTTTATTATGTGTTTTAATACTTGTTTTATGATGCCTTCAGTGCATTTGTGTTTGGTTACGTATTGGCACGTATTCTGAGGTTTCGGCCTTATACGGTGCCTATACTGGTTTGTGCTTTCTTTGTTGGCTTAAATGAAATGGTTTTGGGATTTAAAAAGGATAAATTCGAGCATAAGACCCATTTTGTTTTGTCTCGGGCATGTAGCCCTATTGATGACCGATGGGTCTGAGTCGTGGTCGGGACGAGTGCTATGTGCACGGCAACAGACGATACGATACTCGCCTCCGGACTGGGATGCGTTCCTTCCGGAGAGGTCACGATGCACGTACCGTCGTCGAGCAGCCACTGGAGGCTCGACTTCGGAGTGCTGACGGTTCAGGATATCGACCGGTGATAGGTGCACCATGATCTAGAGGTGGTCGCGTCAGTTGATATGTTCACAATGACATACTGGGATTGAGAGCGGTCCTGGACGGATGGTTGCACACATCACTAGGATCGGAGTTGTGACTAACCCTGAGATATCGGGCATGATGCCTAGTTGAGTCATGTGTTCGGGCTTGAGGCCCAGTTACTTTACGTTTATGATTTCGGGTCGAGGACCCTAAATGGATTTCTAGTTTCATGATGGTTTATGGGGATCGGGCATGAATATTTTCGGTATATATATATATTTATTCATATACCTTCCTTATTTGGAATTTCTCCTCCGGGGAGGGTTGTTGGCCTAGGTGGACCCCGGAGTAGTCAAGGTGCACTAACTGAGTGGAGTCGCCCCCGATGGGTACCTTACTCTTAGAAAGGCATGGATTATAACCTCAGGGAGGTTCATTGATCTACAGACATTGACCTGGGTGGACCCTGAGAGACTTGGGCTTTGAGACCCCGGGTAGAACGCACGTAACGTTAGAAACCGTGACAGGAATGGTTATGTGGTTTATATATATATGCTATACGATATGTGATGTATACAGGTTTTGGGCTGAGTCCCACATGGATTTGGATAGTGGCCCATGTATCTGGTTTCATTTACATTTTTGGGCTAAGGCCCTAATGATCTAGTAAATGGTTTTCGAATGCATGCATGTTTTTTAGTGAAGGGTACAAATGTCTTTCTTATTAAATGTTTTTATAACTGTTTGTTTTGTCCACTCACAGCTTTTAATGTTTTGACTGCCCTTCAGGTTGACGGCGGATGCGGACTGTAGCAGAGATCGAGACATCACATACCTCCTCTAGATCCTGGCGTACTCTGAAGCCCCGAGAGGGCTATAGTCGGAATTTCCCTTGTTTGACACTCCGTGTCAGACGGGATCAAGAACGTCCCGCGTTAATCCCGGGGGGATTGAGACGGGTCCTGACAATATTGGCTTCTTATTATCTTCTTTTCTTTGTTTAGCAGGTCTTTGAGCTCGATTGATGAAGATTGAGCTCGCGACAGTGACATGCAACAGCAGATCGCAGTTCGATTTGATGGGGCAGCGCTGAGGTATATTCTCTAGAATACGCACACTGTAAACGATTGGGAATAGGAATAGATTTTGAATGATATAACTTGTAATTCTTGTCAATTTGGATGAAGAATGAATTTAATTTTGATAAGGAAGAAGATTGGTTTCTTTAGTGCATACTAGGTGTTTGATAAATTTCCTATGAGCAATTTACTGAAAATTCTCTAAAACTTGCATTCCTCTTTTTTCACGTTATGATTGAATTACATGAATCTAGCATAGATACTAGCACATAAAATGGTTACCAGATGATGTCACTATGATGACAATCATCCAATAGAAATTAGGTTAATTTTAGACTAGTAAGAATAAGACACTTGTCCTTCTTACTCTTCAAGAAATCCAATCTGATAGCCAATCTTGTTAGGTTGTTGTAACAACTTTTCACACTCATCTTGAGTGCCAATTCACAGTGGTGCTTGCACTATGATGCACGTGCGCGCGCGCGCACACACACACACACACACACACACACACTGAGTGCAATCAGTGATTGCTTAGGATCCAACAATTCATCCATTTCAGAACCCAAATGGGTTCAAAATCTTCTTGGTTGATTTTCCTAATCTGCATGTGGTTGTTGAAAGACTTATGAGCATCGGCTATGGAGGTTGTGATGATAAGAATGGTTACGAAAATGAATAAAAGGCAGAGATTTTTGATTGATAATCATCTTCGAACTAGTTACTGGGTGATTATTAGTCATCAGACTCATCACTTATCTGCAAATTTAAAATTTGATTGAAGTAAAAAAAAAACGGAAAAAGGCAGTGAAGAAGTCTGGATTTTTTTTATTGTGGAAAATGGTGTTGTTGGGAGATTATTGATTTGGATCTTTTAAAAGTTGGGGTTTGATGGGGATGCACTGAACTACCAACAATGGCTGATCGAGTTTTGTCAGTGGGGAAGGAGATGAACTCTACTAGGTTAAAGTAAAATTTAATAAATTTTTAAGGGTGTTAATAACGATCTGAGCAAAACGGTGAAATGATTTTTATAGTGTTGATGTTTAGGGCATAAATTAAGGTAAATTATAGTTCATAATTCATTTTGAAAATTTATAAAAATCATCTATTGTTATCATCAATTGTCTTAAAAAATGATGCTCATTAAGAATAAGGATAAACCTTAAACCCATATATTCATATACAAATTTGATCAAAGATTGTAATGTTTGTAAAAATATTGGTAATTGTTATATTCACATAAATATAAAAATAAAACAAACTTTATAATCAAATAAATGAACTACAAAGGTAAGGAAATGAGTAAGAGACATTTTACAAGTATGATCGAGTCTTGAACTTCATTCTATTTCCTTAAAATGAAATTGCCTCCTCACCGGTACTCAAGGATTTTGCTTAGTAAACGTCACCCATGATACAACGGTCGGTTTCTTGTGGAAACAACACTTCAATCTATAAGAATAGCGAATGCAAACTGTGTTTAAGCTCTCTTAAAATATTCTAAAATTGTATGCTTCCTAGACCTGATATTCAATCTCCACAAATGTATTGAATGATCGAATGCTTGTTTTTGAATAAATGAAATGAATTGTGGGCAACTCTAGTTATAGATGTGTTAACATCTCTTCATACGAGACACATCTCTTAATAAGATATATATATATATATATATATATCTATTAAATAAAGTATAGATCTTTTAATAAGGAACACATATATTAATAAGAGACATATCTCTTAATAAAAGATATATATCTTAATAAAAGACACATATTTTCATAAGATACATTGTATGTAATCATTGGACTTTTAATATATACCTCTTCATGAAATTTCATATGCCCCTTCTACCAAAGGGTGTCAAACCAAATGGGACTTTAATTCAAAAAATATATATATATATATATTCTTCAATTTTCTAATCTAAATATTAGTTTTATACAAATTAACATTCATCCAGAAAATTATGAATTAATTATTAGGGTTAAACCCTAATTTTAAAGGTATAATGATACAAAAATTATGTCCTTTTAATTTCTATTCTCATTATTAGGAATTAACTCTTTAATTTCCTAACAATTCCCCACATGAATGAAAATTAGCCTGAAAATGCAAATTTAAAAGAATGCAGACGCTTGAGAGTGTTTAGTCGAAAAGGTACCACATTGGGATAGGTAGCTTTTGGCCTTCAACCTTCTGTAGTGAAATAAGATTAGATTTACTAGCTAACCAGTGAACGCGATGTCTTGAACTGCCCAACCGTTTAGGTAAACCAAGACAATCTTACTCACATAATACCTTTTATAACACATTTAGTTCTATGTTTTGTCTTTCTGGCTATGGACACTCCTGGTGTTCGTCAATAGTTTAGAGAATTCAGACTTAAAATTCTCATAGAAATGCCCTTATTTCACACTTATATAGGTGTATTCCTATTAAGAGTATCCTGCCATACCCTGCTTAGATTTTCAAGTCATAGGAATCATTAAAAGATGACCTTATCCTCACATGATGCAGGCAACATTGTCTCATCATAGGAATAGGCAAAGGGAATATCCCCGCAATGCTCATGTTTCAGTTATACATAATTTAGTTGTCCCTTTTGAACCTTGATCTTGGGATCTCCAATCAACTAGGTTGGGTGTCCATCATGCAAACTATTAAGAAATAGGCTTTAGCCCAATTCCCCTCGATGATTTATAAACTTGCTCTCTTGTCAAAACTTTTGTAAATGGATCCGCCAAATTTTCTTTTGACTTTATACAGTCAATGGTAATAATAACACTTGAGAGCGGTTGCCTAATGGTATTATGTCTTCGACGTATGTGTCGAGACTTATCATTATACATAATATTTTGTGCCCTTCCAATAGCCGATTTATTATCACAATGTACACACAAAGCAGGCACAGGCTTCGGTGAGTTCAAAATATCTTCTAAGAAATTACGAAGCCACTCAGCTTCTTCTGCAGTTTTATCTAAAGCGATAAATTCATATTTCATAGTGGATCTGGTTATGCATGTTTTCTTAGTCGATTTCGAAGAAACCGTTGCACCACCTAAGGTAAAGACATATCCACTTAGGCTTCGTCATTGGGCCGGGCCGGGTCGGGCTTATTAAATAATTTTTAAATTTGCGGGCCGGACCGGGCGGGCTTAATGACATAAAAAAGAGCCCACGGACTTTTATGGGGCCGGGTTTATATCGGGCTTTTCGGGTCGGGCCTATTAAGCCCACTTAGATCGGGCTTACGTGGGATTTTGCAATAAAGTATGTCTCAAATTTTAAAATTACAAAAAAATATATGCATGAAAAAAAATATTAATAATGAAAAAAAATACTCAAGGGTGCAAAAACGTGGCCTCGTTAAAATAAAATACTCAAAGATGCAAAAACGTTGGGCTTATTAAGTAGGTGGATGAGTGGTTAGGGTTTGTATTGGGTATTGGGTATTTGGTATTGAGCTTTTTAAAATAAATTAGGTAGACTTGGGGCTGAGATTTGAGTTTGGGTTGAAATATTAGTATTAAGAATGAGTTGAGTATTAATTTTTAAATAATGAGTATTTTATATTTTCGGGCTTATGGTCGGGTTTATTACGGGCTGGTCAGGCTGGGCTTACTGGGCTTTATCGGGCTCGGGCCTATCGGGTTTGAACACCATAAGCCCAAGCCCAGCCTGCTAACTCTCGGGCCGGGCCGGCCCACGGCCCATAGCAGGTCGAGCCGGGCTTTTTTCCATCGGGCTTATCTGGCCCCCATAAGCCCATGGGCTTTTGGGCCAAATGGTGAGGGCTATATCCACTTGTGGAGTTTGAGTCTTTCTCTTTTGATATCTAGTTCGCATCTATATAGCCTTGTAAAATAGATGGGTATCTTGTGTAGTGCAGTCCATAATTCTTAGTATGGTTTAAATACCCAAGAACTCTGCGTATAACACTCCAATGATCTCTTCCAGGATTACTTGTAAATCTACTCAACTTATTAACTGAGTAAGCCAAGTTAGGGCGAGTGCATTTCGTGGCATATATCTAACTGACAATTATACTTGCATATTCAACTTGAGATATGACTTTACCAGTATTTTTAGTTAAATGAAGGCTACTTTCATATGGAGTTTTTACTGGATTATTATCATACTTTACAAACTTGGAAAGTATTTTCTCAATGTAATGACATTGAGACAATATTAATCCATAAGAAGTTCTAGAAATCTTAATTCCTAAAATAACATCTACAACTCCCATATCTTTCCTATCAAACTTACTGGTCAACATTATCTTGGTATATTTAATCATAACATTATTACTACCAATAATGAGCATGTCATCTATATAAAGACATAAAATGACATAACCATTTGGTGTGAGTTTTTTGTAGACACATTTATCACACTCATTAATTTTGAATCCATTTGGCATCATTACATTGTCAAATTTTATATGTCATTGTTTTGGTGCTTGCTTTAAGCCGTATAGAGACTTAACAAACCTACATACTTTCTTCGCTTGTCCAGGAACAATGATTCATTCCGGTTGTTCCATGTAAATCTCATCTTCTAAATCACCGTTTAGAAAGGCTGTTTTAACATCTATTTTATGCATTTCAAGATTATGCAAAGCAACTATTGCAATTAACATTCTAATGGATGTTACTCTCGAAACTAGTGAGTAAGTATCAAAATAGTCTAAGCCTTCGTTTTGCTTATAACATTTGACAACAAGCCTCACCTTGTACTTATCTATGGATCCATCGTCTTTCATCTTCCATTTATAACCCAAAGGTTTATTTCCAAAAAGAAGATCCACTAATTCCCATGTATGGTTTAGTAGACTAGAATCCACTTTAGCATTAATAGCCTATTTCCAAAAAGAAGTTTTAGGGGATGACGTTGCTTCTTTGTAGGTTTGAGCTTCATTTTATAACAAATATGTTAGAAAATCGAGACCAAATGACTTAGATGTTTTTGCCCATTTACTTCATCTAGGTTCAGACTCATTTTCAAGTCCTTCAGATGCTTGGTCTGATTGATCTTGATGGTTGTCAAGATTACTGCTATCATATGTTCTTTTTTGAGAACTTTGTTCATGTGCATCTTTCCAAACTTTGAGATATATATTTATAAGAAGGTTTTCGACCTTTCCATAACTCATATGGTGTCTTATCTAACTTTTTATGAAGTATTTGATTGAGAATATAATTTGCAGAAAGCAAGGCTTCTCCCCGTAAATTCTAGGTTGCTCTAGAACTTATCAACAAAGAATTCATCATTTCTTTCAATGTTCGGTTTTTGCGTTCAACAATACCATTTTGTTGAGGTGAATAAGGAGTAGTGTTTTGGTGAATAATCCCATGTTGAGCACAAAACTCTGCAAATGGTGTAACATATTCACCTCCTCTATCGCTTCTTCAAATCTTAATATTTATGCTAAGTTGATTCTCAACTTAATTCTTACAATGTGGAAACATTACTAAGACTTCATATTTGCTTCTAAGTAAATAAACATAACAATATCTTGTGCATTCATCGATAAAGGTAATAAATTTTTTTTTACCACCTCTAGTTTGCACATACTTTAAATCCCAGATATCACTGTGAATTAATTCTAGAGATTCTATACACCTTTCTATAGAACGAAAAGATGTTTTGGTTTGTTTGGCTTCAACACAAGTTTCACACTTGTGATTTGCATCAATATTAAACTTAGGCAGTAAATCCATGTTAACTAATCTATGCATAGTATCATAATTAACATGTCCTAATCTACCATGCCAAACATTTGTGGACTCAATGATCTACTCGTTGCTGGAGTTCGAATATCCAAATTTTAGGTTGAGAAAATACCTCAATTGATCGGAGTAGCATCAGAAAGCTGAGGGATTCACTGCAAAATTGGCGACGTCACCATCCCCACCCAAACCTCACACTAATAACAATAAGAAAGTAAAATTTAGGGTTATTACAATGATGTTTAGCTTTAAGGAAGACAAATCTCACCTCAAGGGACCTCAGTTCTCAACGATTCGCGATTAGGTTCGGGTCGGGTCTATCTCAGGTCGAAGTCCAGTTTGAGTTGGGTGTTCGTCCTCATCGAGCAAAGAGCTCTGACTATCAGGCTGGGCGATTCACATGTCCTAATCGCATGACAAGGGCGAGGAACGGGTAACTGCCACGGTTTTATGCAAAACGCTCAACTCCAGCGACTGTCTGTCACCTCCTCCGTCGTGCCACCAACCGGAAAATCGCATGCAATTACTCGATTAATACTGAAACATAGAGACAAGGAAGACTATCGATTTAGAATCAAGAATCCCTGCCTTATTCGAGATGAGAAATCTCGAGTCGTTGTCGAGTCAAGTGTCGGGTCTGGAACGGGTTCGCGGGTCCACGGTAGCCACTGTCGATCGTCACATCAAACAAGACAGTAAAGGGTTAGGGTTACTCTTCTCGACTAATGGAGCTCGTTAGAGGGCTTAGGAAGGGTCATCATTACCTTGATGGTTCGCAAAGGAGGAGGGAGACTTCGACAGGCCTCACCATAAAGTCTCGTTCACGGTAATCGAAGGGGATCATTGCTAGGCTTAACATCACCTCGTCGTGGTGAACTAGTCAGTGGTGAATATGGGAGGTGCGATGATGGTTACAATGGGCGATGAGGTGGATGATGGTGGCGTTACAGTCTTGGTGGGTGCTCACCAAACACCCAACCCCAGTGTTCTCGTTTAAGAATGGCGTTGATAATTCTGGGAGACCAACTGTTGATTTTCAAAAGCTTTTAGCATACTCACACTTGGGCTGGGGCCTAAGGAACTCAACATGTCCCCTTAAGCAAGCTCACAAGTTCTCTTGGGCCAACAAACAAGGTCCACCAATCTTAACCTTAACAACAATAGTATTTTAACAAGGGTTTGGGCCCTCACCATGAGCTTGCAAGGAAGGGTAGTGGACAAGAGCTTTTATTAGCAAATAACAAAACCATTTATAGTTCGGGAATATATTTGGGTTATGAGTTTGGGCCTACCAATGGAAATTCCACAAGGTCCAATTCAAGGAAAGTCATCCTACCTAATATTAAATAAAGATTGGTAGTTGGACGTAAAAGGGTAAAATGGTAATTTCATAATTTATTTTCCAGATTTCGGTATGGGTTGTAACAGTCTAGCCCCTTAGAGAAATTTCTTCCTCTAAATTTAATCAGGGTCGGTTAGAGACACAGCTCCCAATGGCATTTGAAAATTGCCTGCTACAATCGCGGTTCAAACCTAACTTCCTCGTGGGGTCCAATAGAACAGTGTTCCACCGAGGGTTTTGTTATTTTCCAACCATCGGACTACCAGTGTACTAGTTCATTTTCGACGCATGATCTGCAAAGGTCTCCCTCAAATGATACAATAAATCAGATGCTTCCCGAATAGTTTCATGAATGTCTTGTAAGGGTTCCTCAGTCAACAACAACTCTTGTCAGGACCCACCCCGGTTTCACCCCGAAACCCAAGGTAAATCCTGCTCCCGTCTGACTTCCCGATGCAACAATCAAATAAAACTCACTCAAACCCAGTCAGACGCAGGAGTAATTAACCACAATGTTCCAAAGTTATAGTTCTACAGAGTATAGCACGAAATCCAAGGAAACTAAAAACCGATAAATTACACGCACACGGAAGACTTCCAACTACTCCGGGATCCCTCACGTCACTTCTATGCCTCGGACACTGCCTCGACGTCAAGACCCCGCGCTAGCTCCACAACCTAGAGGGTAAGTTAAAAACAAAAGGTGTGAGTGGACCATAAAAGAGAAGTTCTAAAATCATTTATCAGAAAAACTGAGTTTAACCCTCCGTTTTGAAAATCTCATGCATAACCAACATTTGTTAACACAGTTTGAAAATCACTTCTCATAAAACATCATAAGAAACAGAAACACTATAAAACAGTTATAGAAACCATAGCATGAGTATCAGAAACCGTATCATAAACTACAAAGCTCAAATCATCATCTCCCGATCAAACCTGCTGGACCTATCCGAGTCTTTAAACTCCCGAGTCTTTAAACTCAATCCAGGCCTTAATCATATCCGAGTCTTTAAACTCCCGAGTCTTTAAACTCAAGGCCTACGGGGGAAAATCAATATATCCGAGTCTTTAAACTCCCGAGTCTTTAAACTCAATCCGGGCCCGTCCCCCGTCAATATCAATCCGGGTCTTTAAACCCAATATCTAGATCCAGCAAATCCAATCCATATCCAGTGTAAAACCAATTTAAGATCTATCGCCAAATTCGAATTCGAAATCCCCGGTTCGAAGCCCTTCCGGCGTTCAGAACCGTCATTCCGAACCCAAATCCAGAAATTCACTTTTCAACTTTAAAAACCAAATCTCGTTTCCCGAAATCCGATTTTAAAACCGAAAACCTTTAATCATCGAAATCATGTTCCAGAATCCCTTTATAATCAGTGAAAACCACTTATCAATTGAAATCCCAAAACCAAAGCATCAATTTCAGAAACCAACCACTATCTCTTAAAACGTGCTAAAAACCGAACTTCCTCGAAAGACGTGCAATCATGTAAAACCAACCAAAACATATTTGATAAACATAGAATAATGATTAAAACCATAAAACAATTATAGAAAACAGTTATGCATGCTCGAGTTTAGAGAAGGGGTCCACTCACAGTACTGAGCCCTACTCGCGTCCTGAACGTCCTGTACGTTCCTCGGCTTCCTCAGGAAATCCCGATCCTGTCAAACATCGTCAAAATACATCACTAATACGTCTACGAAAATTCACCTAAATTTCCTCAAAATTCCCCGAATCGAAAACGTAAAACCCGAGACCCTAAACCTTCACCCTCGTGGAACTAAACTCAAACGACTTCCGTATAACCCGAAACCACTTCCATTGAACTCACCACAAATCCTAGACCAAAAACCATGTTGACCATTTTCCCCATCGCCGCTGCACGCGCCGCCCATAGTGGCTGTGCGTGGCCCTCACGCGCTGCTACAGTGCACCTTCAACCTCACGTCGACCCGGTTCAACACAGTAGTCTGCAGCTTGAACCGGCGTCAACGGTTCTCCTTCGTCCGGCCACTATTCTCCTCCCTTTCTTCACCCACAGCTTCGTCCAGATCCTGTCTATCCATTCCCCAACTCATCTCACCTCGACACTGCCCCAATCCCATCGACTGAAGCTCGAAACCAGACGGCCAAATAGCCCCTGTTTCACGATCCAGCCATTCCGATCACCCCTCCGTCACGGTGACTATCCCAGACCCTTCCTGGGACCTCACTGAAGCTAAACCAACCCTCCTAGACCTTCGACTCAGCTCCTACCTTCACGACTCGCCGTTTAAAACCCACGGCAAAACAGAGGACACAAAACACCTCCGTCATGCCATCCTCGGCCGTGCACCACTCATCACGGCAGCACACACAGTCGACTCCTGGGACCTCCAGGAGTCTCACCCTGGCCTCCAATTCCCTCGAAGTTACTCCCAACCCCATGACTTTCGAATCTAAACTCACGGGAAAAACAGAGTAATTGTACAAGGATGAGGGATTACCTGCCTCCAGTCGCCGCCGTGAGCTCCTCCGGGGCTGGTCGACTCCACACTGCCCTCACGACACCACCGCGGTCTCAATTGCACAGTACACGGCCACCGCACCACCACCAGCTCACAACTCTCTGCATGCCTTCCTGTTTTCCCCCGATCTTCCCGTGGTTCACAATTCACACACACACACCCGCTGCACCTCTCAACCACCTCACTAGCTTCCCTTCGATCTGCCGTCCCTCACTCACTCACCAGAACTCAACAACAGCCACGACCACCCTTCAATTTTTCCTCAAAATCTCCCTCTGTTTTCTGTTTGGTTCCAGGAACAACCACGAACACTGCACGGGTGCACCCTAATTATTTGGGCTGTGCACGTACAGGATTCTCCCAGAACCCTCTAGTCCTGTGCCACATGTCACCAATCCTCTCACTCTTTTCCCACCTGGTTCAATCTCAACCGTCCATTCCCTTCTTTCTGCACAAATCCCAAGGTGCAGAAAGACCAAATTACCCTTCTTTTTAACTCATATTTACGGTTTTGCCACTAACTTCCTTCCATATCTCACACCTCGTACGTCCGATGAATACGTGCCGCCTGTCATCGAACTCAGGACGACAAGAACTATCTAACCATCCTAGGTCAACGTACCGAAACCCGATTCTACAAAAAGTCAACTATTCCCCCTAATTTACCCAAATTACGGTTAGGCCCTCAGCCTTCCGAACATCACAACTTCCTCCTCGGAGGTCGGAATCAGGCGTGCCACCTGCCTATGGATTCGTGACGTCCTAAACTACGTCCTGGTCACCGGTTAAAGTTCATCGGACCACCCGAACTAAAAGTCAACGTTTTTACCCGAACTAGGGGCAAAATCGTCATTCTAGGCTCATGAACCTATCGGGACCACCTAACCGCCAATTAACCTCACTAATCACACCTTAATCAGTCTACTAATCCCGGCTCCCGGGACGGGTTGTTACAATCTACCCCCCTAAAAAGAATTTCGTCCCCGAAATTCCACAGTTCCCGACACCTAGGGTCTCCTACCCGAAATCAACACTAGGTCAACAACAACATCTCCTATATTCCCTGTCTACCCTTCTTGGTGTACGCAAGGGAAACTCTATGAACAGAAAACATAGGTATTATAAAAGACCTTATTGCAGTGTACCCGACAAAAATCATAGAGTACATCCTCATGTACAACCACCTTACCTTCCCGAACCAACTCGACTACTAACCCAAACAATCGACCACCCATCTCCCTCGGCTGCTACTTCGGCCACTATCGGAATAAATCTATAAAGTCCTAAAGGCAAATTCTAGCTTGTGGGTTCTCTCCTTCAATAACCTCATCTACGGAACTCACTGTAACACTCCAAGTCCTCTAGGAGAACTCCTAGACTCGACCCTGGGATCCAACAACCAAAACTAAGGACAGCACAACCAAAAGTAATATAAGTACCTGTCCCCCGCATCTGGTGCCGACTGAACCTCCTGCTGAGTCATCGAAAACACTCGGGCCTGAGACCCCCGACGCTCTACCACGTCCCCTCGAAACCACTAGTGGCAGTGCCACCACCTCCCCTCGGGCCTGCTGTCCCTGACGCTGTACTCTGTCCGGGCTCCGCTGCTCCTCGACCTACACCACCTTCCTGTGGCAACAGTGGACACTCACGTCGGAAATGACCTCGCTCCCCCACAGTAGAAACACACATTCCAACCTAGTCCCACTGCTCGGTCTCCCTGTAGACGTTACAGACGTCACGCTCGCTTGCGGAGTCAGCTGTACGCGGTAACCCCAAAAATCCGGAACTCTGGAAACTCCCGGGTCTACCGAAACGATCATCGCCCGACGACGACGCTCCACCGAAGTTACCTCTTTTCGGTGTCCGCTGGCTCGAAGCTCCAGGAATAGATGGTTCCCGGCGGCGCACCGCAAACTAGCCTCCACCCTTACCGCAGCATCCGACAAGTCTCGGAGGGTAGCAAAAGATCCAGCCGTCACTATGGCTCGAATCTCACCTCGCAGGCCCAACTCAAACCTACGGCACTTCTCGGCTTCAGTGGCCACAAAAGCTGGAGCAAACCGAGACAACATCTGGAACTTCCGTTCATACTCAGCCACTGTCATATTCCCCTGTTGGAGCTGCAGAAACTCCACCTCCTTGGCATCCCGGAAAAGAACGAGGATAATACTGCTCCAGAAACCGCTCCCTAAACGTCTCCCAAGTCACACTATGGGCATCCCAACTGGACAACTCGAGGGTATAACCACCACTCGTACGCCGCACCCATCTAGTAAAAATGTAGCCAACAGTACTCGCTCCTCCGGCGGACAATGCATCACCGCAAAAATCCGCTCAAGTCTGGTAATCCACCTCTGGGCTTCCTCAGGATCAGCCCCACCACTAAATGTAGTCGCCCCGAGCCGTTGGGCTCGTTCAATAGTAGCACTCTCCGTCTCTCTTTCTTCGTCTTCAGGTTGTGGAGAGGGTCTACGTCTCGGAGGCATCGTCTACCGCACGCTGAAAGAGGCATAGAAGTAGTTAAGCAACTGAAACACAACCGCACAACCCAACAAACCCCCACAAACCAGACAAACCTATGCTCTGATACCCAATTTGTCAGGACCCACCCCCGGTTTCACCCCGAAAACCCGAGGTAAATCCTGCTCCCGTCTGACTTCCCGACGCAACAATCAAATAAAAACTCACTCAAACCCAGTCAGACGCAGGAGTAATTAACCACAATGTTCCAAAGTTATAGTTTTACAGAGTATAGCACGAAATCCAAGGAAACTAAAAACCGATAAATTACACGCACACGGAAGACTTCCAACTACTCCGGGATCCCTCACGTCACTTCTATGCCTCGGACACTGCCTCGACGTCAAGACCCCGCGCTAGCTCCACAACCTGGAGGGTAAGTTAAAAACAAAAGGTGTGAGTGGACCATAAAAGAGAAGTTCTAAAATCATTTATCAGAAAAACTGAGTTTAACCCTCCGTTTTGAAAACCTCATGCATAACCAACATTTGTTAACACAGTTAGAAATTCACTTCTCAAAAAACATCATAAGAAATAGAAACACTATAAAAACAGTTATAGAAACCCATAGCATGAGTATCAGAAACCGTATCATAAACCCACAAAGCTCAAATCATCATCTCCCGATCAAACCTGCTGGACCTATCCGAGTCTTTAAACTCCCGAGTCTTTAAACTCAATCCAGGCCTTAATCATATCCGAGTCTTTAAACTCCCGAGTCTTTAAACTCAAGGCCTACGGGGGAAAATCAATATATCCGAGTCTTTAAACTCCCGAGTCTTTAAAACTCAATCCGGGCCCCGTCCCCCGTCAATATCAATCCGGGTCTTTAAACCCAATATCTAGATCCAGCAAATCCAATCCATATCCAGTGTAAAAACCAATTTAAGATCTATCGCCAAATTCGAATTCGAAATCCCCGGTTCGAAGCCCCTTCCGGCGTTTAGAACCGTCATTCCGAACCCAAATCCGGAAATTCACTTTTCAACTTTAAAAACCAAATCTCGTTTCCCGAAATCCGATTTTAAAACCGAAAACCTTTAATCATCGAAATCATGTTCCAGAATCCCTTTATAATCAGTGAAAACCACTTATCAATTGAAATCCCAAAACCAAAGCATCAATTTCAGAAACCAACCACTATCTCGTAAAACGTGCTAAAAACCGAACTTCCTCGAAAGACGTGCAATCATGTAAAACCAACCAAAACATATTTGATAAACATAGAATAATGATTAAAACCATAAAACAATTATAGAAAACAGTTATGCATGCTCGAGTTTAGAGAAGGGGTCCACTCACAGTACTGAGCCCTATTCGCGTCCTGAACGTCCTGTACGTTCTCCTCGGCTTCCTCGGGAAATCCCGATCCTGTCAAACATCGTCAAAATACATCACTAAATACGTCTACGAAAATTCACCTAAATTTCCTCAAAATTCCCCGAATCGAAAACGTAAAACCCGAGACCCTAAACCTTCACCCTCGCGGAACTAAACTCAAACGACTTCCGTATAACCCGAAACCACTTCTATTGAACTCACCACAAATCCTAGACCAAAAACCATGTTGACCTTTTTCCCCATCGCCGCCGCACGCGCCCCCACGCGCTGCCCAAAGTGGCTGCGCGTGGCCCTCACGCGCTGCTACAGTGCACCTTCAACCTCACGTCGACCCGGTTCAACACAGTAGTCTGCAGCTTGAACCGGCGTCAACGGTTCTCCTTCGTCCGGCCACCATTCTCCTCCCTTTCTTCACCCACAGCTTCGTCCAGATCCCGTCTATCCATTCCCCAACTCATCTCACCTCGACACTGCCCCAATCCCATCGACTGAAGCTCGAAACCAGACGGCCAAATAGCCCCTGTTTCACGATCCAGCCATTCCGATCACCCCCCGTCACGGTGACTGTCCCAGACCCTTCCTGGGACCTCACTGAAGCTAAACCAACCCTCCTAGACCTTCGACTCAGCCCCTACCTTCACGACTCGCCGTTTAAAACCCACGGCAAAACAAAGGACACAAAACACCTCCGTCATGCCATCCTCCGCCGTGCGCCACTCATCACGGTAGCACACACAGTCGACTCCTGGGACCTCCAGGAGTCTCACCCTGGCCTCCAATTCCCTCGACGTGACTCCCAACCCCACGACTTTTGAATCTAAGCTCACGGGAAAAACAGAGTAATTGTACAAGGATGAGGGATTACCTGCCTCCAGTCGCCGCCGTGAGCTCCTCCGGGGCTGGTCGACTCCACGCTGCCCTCACGACACCACCGTGGTCTCAATTTCACCGTACACGACCACCGCACCACCACCAGCTCACAACTCTCTGCCTGCCTTCCTGTTTTCCCCCGATCTTCTCGTGGTTCACAATTCACACATACACACCCGCTGCACCTCTCAACCACCTCACCAGCTTCCCTTCGATCTCCCGTCCCTCACTCACTCACCAGAACTCAACAACAGCCACGACCACCCTTCAATTTTTCCTCAAAATCTCCCTCTGTTTTCTGTTTGGTTCCAGGAACAACCACGAACACTGCACGGGTGCACCCCAATTATTTGGGCTGTGCACGTACAGGATTCTCCCAGAACCCTCTAGTCCTGTGCCACATGTCACCAATCCTCCCAATCCTTTCCCACCTGGTTCAATCTCAACCGTCCATTCCCTTCTTTCTGCACAAATCCCAAGGTGCAGAAAGACCAAATTACCCTTCTTTTTAACCTCATATTTACGGTTTTGCCACTAACTTCCTAGACCCATATCTCACACCTCGTACGTCCGATGAATACGTGCCGCCTGTCATCGAACTCAGGACGACAAGAACTATCTAACCATCCTAGGTTAACGTACCAAAACCCGATTCTACAAAAAGTCAACTATTCCCCCTAATTTACCCAAATTACGGTTAGGCCCTCAGCCTTCCGAACATCACAACTTCCTCCTCGGAGGTCGGAATCGGGCGTGCCACCTGCCTATGGATTCGTGACGTCCTAAACTACGTCCTGGTCACCGGTCAAAGTTCATCGGACCACCCGAACTAAAAGTCAACGTTTTTGCCCGAACTAGGGGCAAAATCGTCATTCGAGGCTCATGAACCTATCGGGACCACCTAACCGCCGATTAACCTCACTAATCACACCTTAATCAGTCTACTAATCCCGGCTCCCGGGACGGGTTGTTACAACTCTTCCCCAAGTAATACTAACCTTCAAAGGTCAAGTCTCATTCACTAATAAATTCAAGTAGGCTAGGGAACTCACTAAGAAATCCTTGTTCTGATTGTCTCGTAAGGTAACATGTACAAAGTACCCCCGTTTTACCTATTATCTGTTTAAGCAAGTACAATGAAGTGATCACTAATAGTATCAGCTCCATGATTTAAGACACTGAGTCTGTCGAATGTCCATAATTCCTCCCGATACTTCCTGACGACAAAAGTCCCAACCTCAACGCTACAAGCTAGTCATATTTTGATTAACTCAGCGACTATCAAGGGCTAAGAACTAGTCCCTTTAGTCAAAGGTTTGGGGTGCATTAAAAGTAACAATATTGTTAAGTTCGAGGAGGCCTCAAGGCCTGAACAGTAACAGAGTACAACTTCCTACTAAGGTAGTGGTTTAAGTGGAGATTGAAAATAAGTAAGTTCATACTAATTGTTAGTTATAGGGATAGTGAGAACAAAGCCCAAATGTTCGTCCTTAGGATTTAACTAGTGCCTAACTTTACAAAATGATCCTCCAATCCGATAGTCCAGCACAGGGATACAGAAAGTCACCAAGTGCAACGTTCATTTCGATTTGATCTCCAAGATAAGGATGCGTAACATAACATGCCTTAAGTCGATATTTCACAACTAACGGCTCCACAAGTTTCATCCGATTGTCCTTTCGACAAGGAAGTAACGATTTTCATGGAAGTTCCGCATAACCCAAATGTTCAAGACTGATGTAAGCTTCCGTCGAAGGTCAATGTAAATACCGTAAAACTCTCAAAAGAATTGGGTAAGGCGTAGATGCTAGTGTCCTTGCCTCTTACCTTAATGATGATTTCCATCGTGAGCGTACCGAAATCCTCGTTCAACCTTGTTAGCCATAAGATCCCTCCACGGAGCAAATCCCAAGGTTTATAGCTTTCGAAAGTACCTAAATGGTCAAGATCACAGATCTCAGTCCAATGAAATTTGGTTCTTATGACTTCGTAAAGTAAGGAGACCATCGAAGTGTTAGGGACGTCTCTTCACAGCTCAAGTGGCGCTAGTGAAGAGAAACATAGGAAAATGATTATTTAAAAGAAAACTTACCCAACCATTAGGGAAGGTCTACTATGAAAGTGGAGTCCTACGACCCAGGGTCAAAGTAGAAATCAAACACTACCAATGGTCCGAGGTTCAGTCCAGCTCCCGAGTAAAGATTACGAACTCAACCGAGAAAAGGAATTTACCTCAACTTAACTAATAAATGAGCATTAGGAAAAGGGTTTAAACAACAACTGTAGGTAGTGAATACGATTCGCCGAACTAGGAGCTTCGGTAATTAAGGTGTATGTTCCGATTGTTGAACCAATCATCACTTCCGAGTCTCAAAACCTTGCTCAAGGTTACACTTCAATTGTAAGCTTGAAATTCCTCAATCAGTCCTAACTCGTGATGTAAGTTGGTCACAAGAGGAAGAAGATGTCAATTCTCTCGTCTACCCAGTAACTCGAGGTCTTCCCAGGCGTGATTATAGTCCCTTATGTCAAACTGCCGAGGCAAAGTCGACTCGCTCAAGGTAATTCCTACGGTAAGCAATGCAGGTCACGAGGTTACGTCCATCGAAAGAGTGTAAAACGGGGAAAATTTTGAGACACCGACAAACAAGTCATCAGTGAAACACTTGGTTTGTATCAACCGAAGACGAGGTCAATGCTCACACCCAAAGTATACACATTTTGCTTGATTCCCGAATTGGAGAATATCTAAGAGTATCAGAGTGGGTACTCGGCAATGGTTCTAAAGGGAAGGAAGTTGAAGAGTAGAATTGTGGATAAATCTAAGCACATGCCGCCCAAATACAAGGATGATCTAATCCCAAGTGGATAGTTCCTTGGTTAGGTTCCCAACAAAAAGTTCCCTTGCAAACTCAAGATCCTCGTTTAAGTCGAACGGGTTGATAACGATAATCATGTACTAGATCCAATTAAAATGGGTCATTTCCCATAAGCCTTAGCAAGCCGGAGCTAAGAATCCAACAACAGGGTCTAGAAAAAAAGTCTAGCCATTCACATACTAATAGTTCTTAATCCTTTCGCCCACTATGATTTGGAGGTTCAGAGATGCAAAAATGCAAATAAGTTATCTAGCGGATGCGTCCATGGCTCCCATCCAACTCGTCCATTACAATTGTAGGCTCAGAGATGCGCAAATATAAAGAAAGTCTGAAGTTCCCTCTAACTAGCGTGGCAAGGAAATCGTTAGGTGTAGAACCAAGGAAGATACTCTGAATTCACACAAAGATAGTACGCTTATTGAGAACATGTGACACGTGGTAGTCAAATCAAATTCCCAAAGGCGGTTCAAACTGAACTTAGGGTTAGTGGTCAAACTTAAAAACACATGAATGGGATCACCAATGGACATCCAAGCGCGACGAGGATCGTCAAAACCGAATGAGGGAAGAGCTCACAAGAATTTACTAGATCGTCAACAAGTACTAATCATTACTCTCGTAATCTAGCTGTTAAAAGACTCAATTTTTTGCGATTAAAGTCTATTCCAAGACTTAGGCGAAAGTAGTCGACACTTGGTTAGCAAACCAATAGGGCGAGGAGCGTATTGTTACAAGATGGAGTATATGATGCCACGAAGAGTGGGCACAGTACTGAATCAATAACAGTGACACGTCTCGAGTCATAACAGAATGCTAACAGTCAACAGAAGATTTGTACTAGGAAAATTTTGAAAGCATAAAACAACAACTAGTAGTTTGAAACACGAAGAGCACAAATGACCCCAAAGGTCGAAATTGTCTAAGTTGAAAACCATTATTTTAATTAAAATTCAAAACTCATCTATCCAAAATTTCATTAGCGAGGGCATTAATATTCAAAAAGAATGCATATGTCTCAAACTTATCCCGACCTCGGGAACACATAGATCTCCAGGAAAGGGGTGAGGAAAATTTTCAAAATAAGCCAAACATGTAAAAAGAGGCACAATCTCCAAAACGTAAAATCAAGTTAAAGTACTTTTAAAGCATTTGTTAAATTCATGAGAAAATAAAATTGGTCGAAATCAAAATTCCCTCAAGGGTTCAATAGGAATGGGAAGTAATTCCTGAAATCATTGTTCAAAATAATTAGACAAAAATGACAAGTAGGGAACAAGGCTCCCGATTGTGAAAATGCATGGTTTGATGAAATAAAGCAACCATGTCGTTAAAGACGATATAATATATCAGTTTGGTAAAATATATGTGACTGGCATCCAAAATGTAACACGTCATAACACGTGCCACAATTTGATATCGTTAAAACTTGTTTGTGCAGAAAGGTTTTGTCAAAACAAGTAAAGAAATTCACAAGATCAACAACGTCGTAAGAAACTCAATAATACGGTAAATTTGTTTGCAAAAAAACTGTGAATTCGTTTCTAATGCCAAGCCCGGCGTAAGCCAAATTTTAAAAGCACGTTAAACAAAAATGTATCAAAAAAACATACAGAGAAAACGTGGTTGGCTGGCTCTGTCAGGACCCACCCCGGTTTCACCCCGAAACCCGAGGTAAATCCCGCTCCCGTCTGACTCCCCGACACAACACCTAAGGAACACTTACTCGAACCCAGTCAAACGCAGGAGTCCTTAACTGAATATCCCAACATTATCGTTTACAGAGCATAGTACGAAAATACAAGGAACTAAAAAAAACGAGAAATTACACGCACTCGGAAGTCTGTAAACTATTCCGGGATCCCTCACGTCCCTTCTATGCCTTGGACACTGCCTCAACGTCAAGACCCCGCGCTAGCTCCACAACCTGGAGGGCAATTAAAACAGAAAATGTGAGTGGGCCAGAAAGTACAAAAGTTCAAAAACCATTTTATAAGAAAACCGAGTTAAACCCTCCGTTTTGAAACCACATGCATAACCAACAGTTATAAACACAGTTATAAAATAATCGTTCTTACACATCATAAGAAACAGAAACACTATAAAATATCATAGGAAACCATAACATGAGTATCAGAAACCGTATCAAAACCATAACCACCAAATCATCATTTTCCGATCAAACCTGCTGGATCTATCCGAGTCTTTAAACTCCCGAGTCTTTAAACTCAATCCAGGCCTTATCATATCCGAGTCTTTAAACTCCCGAGTCTTTAAACTCAAGGCCTACGGGGGAAAAATCAATATATATATATATCCGAGTCTTTAAACTCCCGAGTCTTTAAACTCAATCCGGGTCTTTAAACCCAATCCGGCCGGTCCCCCGTCACATATATCCGGGTCTTTAAACCCAATATCCAGATCCAGCAAATCCAATCTCAAAACCATTTAAAAACCATTTACCAAATCCTCATCCAAACCCGAATCCGAAATCACTGGTCTGATGCCCTTCCGGCGTTCAGAACCGTCATTCCGAACCCAAATCCGGAAATCCACTTTCCAATCTTAAAACCAAATGCCGATTAGTGAAATCCGCTTCTAAAATCGAAACTTTGATCATCGAAATCATGTTCCCCAAAACCCACTTATAACCATTGAAAACCCTTTATCATTTGAAATTCCAAAACCATTGCATCCATTTCAGAAACAAACCACTTTCTCGTAAAACATGCTAAAACCCGAACATTCTTGAAAAACGTGCAATCATGTAAAATCAACCAAAACATCATAATCAGAATCATAAAACAATTATAGAAAACAGTTATGCATGCTCGAGTTTAGAGAAAGGGTCCACTCACAGTACTGAGCCCTACTCGCGTCCCGAACGTCCAGCCCGTTCCTCGGCTTCCTCGGGAAATCCCGATCCTGTCAAACACCGTCAAATTACGTCACTAACATGTCTACGGAGGTTCACCTAAATTCCCTCAAAAATCCCCGAATCGAAAACCTAAAACCCGGGACCCTAAATCTTCACCCTCGCGGAACTACACTCAAACGACTTCCGATTGACCTGAAACCAACTCCATTGAACTCACCCTAACTCCTAGACCAAAAACCTTGTTGACCGTTTTCCCCATCGCCGCCGCACGCGCCCCCACGCGCCGCCCAAAGTGGCTGCGTGTGGCCCTCACGCGCCAGCTACAGTGTCACCCCCAACCTCGAGTGCACTGTGCTGAACCGGCCGCTGCAACTGGACCGGCGAGAGGCATTCTCCACCGTCCGGCCACCTTTTCCTTCCCTCTCTTCTCCTGCAGCTTCGTCCAGGCACCACGAATCCATCCCTCAACTCCTCTAACCTCGACACAGCCCCGTCATCATCGATTCAAGCTCGAACCAGACGGCCACTTTTCCCCTGTTTCACAATTCACCTGTTCCGGTAACCTCCCGTCACGGTGGCGATACCAGACTCACCCCACAACCTCACTGATCCACGTCCAACACCCCTAACCCTTCGACTCACCCCAGAAGTCCACGACTTTGGGTTCGAAATTCACGGTCGAAACAGGGTAACAGAGACTCCTCTTCGCCTGAGCTCCGCCGTGTACGCCCCCGTCACGGCGACCATCACAAACCACTCCTAGGACCTCCCTGAACATCACCTCGACCTTCTAACCTCTCGACTCTCAGCCAAACCTCACGACTTTCCAAATGAAGTTTACGGGAAAAACAGAGTAAAGAGATCTCACCTTCGATTGCAGCTCCGCCGTGCGCACTGCCGCGTGCCACGGTGTTCGTTAGTCTCCCTGCAACCTCCTGCAGCTTCCCCTGCCTTGGTTTGAGTCACCTCACGGCGTAGCCACCACCTCGAACTCACGGCCTCCCTGTTTCCTTCAAAACTTCTCCGCACCTCCGCCGTGCCGCCGTGCACAATTGCACCACCAAAACCCGATCAGCAACTCCCTTTCAATCTCCCGTTCCTCCCTCACTCACCAAAACTCGTCACCAGCCACGATTAATCCTCAATTCCTCCTCACAAGCTCACTCTGTTTCTCTGTGTATCGAAGGACTGCACGGTTGCACCCCAATTATTTGGGACCGTGAACACACAGGATTCCACCAGAATCCTCCAATCCTTCAACACGTGTCACCATCCCTTCCAACTACATCCCATCTGTTTAAATCCCAGCCATCCATTCTTTTATCTCTGCACAATTCCCAATGTGCCACAATGACCAAAATACCCTCCTGTTTTACTCATTTTACGGTTTTACCGAAACTTCCTAGACCCGTAACTCTCGCCTCGTAAGTCCGATGAATACGTGCCGCCTGTCATCGAACTCAGGACGACAAGAACTATCTAACCCTCCTAGGTCAACCTACCAAAACTCGATTATTCAAAAAGTCAACTTTTCCCCCTATTTTACCAAAATTACGATAATGCCATCGACCTTCCGAACATCACAACTTCCTCCACGGATGTCGGAATCAGGCGTGCCACCCGCCTAAGGGTTCGTGACGTCCTCAACTACGTCCTGGTCACTGGTCAACTCCCATTTGACCACCCGAAATAAAAGTCAACATTTCTGCCCGACCCAGGGGCAAAATCGTCATTCTAAGTTCCCGGACCCCTCGGGACCACCTAACCCTGATTAATCTCACTAATCACACCTTAATCACTCTACTAATCCCAATTCTCGGGACGGATTGTTACAATCTACCCACCTAAATAGAATTTCGTCCCCGAAATTCCACGGCTAGTTCCCAGCACCTAGGGTCTCCTACCCCGGTGAAGAACAACCTCTCCTAGGTTTCCTGTCTATCATCTCCACCTTGGGTATTTCACTCCATCCTCAGCTACTGTTACCACAGCCAACCCTAGCTATGTACCAATTACATGGTGTACGCAAGGGAAATTCTATGAACAGAAAACAAAGATATTCTAAAATGACAGAAGTCATAGAGTACCTCCTTGTATACCACCACCCATCTCCCTCGGCTACTATTCCGGCCACGGTCGGACTAACTTCACAAAGTCCTAAAGGCAAACTCTAGCTTGTGGGTTCTCTCCTTCCACAGTCTCCAATCGATCAGTTATAGTCACTCATTTCCTATACCTTCCGTCAACCTACTACGGAACCTACCCCGAGATCCAACAACCAAACCAACAGGATAACCAAAAGTGAAACAAGTACCTGTCCCCACATCTGCTATCGACTGACCTTCCTGCTGAGTCATCGAGAACACCCGGGCCTGAGATCCTGACGCTCTACCACGTCCCCTCGAACTACTCGTGGCTGTGCCACCACCTCCTCTCGTGCCCGCTGTTCCCGACGCTGTACTCTGTCCGGACTCCGCTACTCCTCTACCTACACCACCTTCCTGTGGCAACAGTGGACACTCACGTCGGAAATGACCTCGCTCCCCGCAGTAGAAACACACATTCCAGCCGGGTCCACCGCTCGGTCTCCCTGTCGACGCTACCGACGTCGCACTCGCTTGCGGAGTCGGCGGTGCTCGGTAACCCCAAAATCCTGAACTCTGGGCACTACCAGGCCTACCAAAACGATCATCGCCCGACGAGGACGATCCACCGAAGTTACCTCTTTTCGGTGTCCGCTGGCTCGAAGCTCCAGGAATAGAAGGTTCCCGGCGTCGCACCGGCAAACTCGCCTCAACTCGCACCGCAGCATCCGACAAGTCTCGGAGGGTAGCAAAAGATCCAGCCGTCACTACGGCTCGAATCTCACCGCGCAAGCCCAACTCAAACCTACGGCACTTCTCGGCTTCAGTGGCCACAAAAGCAGGAGCAAACCGAGACAACATCTGGAACTTCCGTTCATACTCTGCCACGGTCATATTCCCCTGCTGGAGCTGCAGAAACTCCGCCTCCTTGGCATCCCGGAAAGAACGAGGATAATACTGCTCCAGAAACCGTTCCCTGAACGTCTCCCAGGTCACACTATGGGCATCCCAACCGGACAACTCGAGGGTATACCACCACTCATACGCCGCACCATCTAGTAAAAATGCAGCCAACAATACTCGCTCCTCCGGCGGACAATGCATCACCGCAAAAATCCGCTCCAGTCTAGTAATCCACCTCTGGGCTTCCTCAGGATCAGCCCCACCACTAAAAGTAGTAGTCCCGAGCCGCTGGGCTCGCTCAATCGTGGCACTCTCCGTCTCTCTGGCTACTTCTTCCGGTTGTGGAGAGGGTCTACGTCTCGGAGGCATCGTCAACCGCACGCTGAAAGAGGCATAGAAGTAGTCAAACAACTGAAACACAACCTCACAAACCGACAGACCCAACAAACTCGACAAACCTATGCTCTGATACCAATTGTCAGGACCCACCCCGGTTTCACCCCGAAACCCGAGGTAAATCCCGCTCCCGTCTGACTCCCCGACACAACACCTAAGGAACACTTACTCGAACCCAGTCAAACGCAGGAGTCCTTAACTGAATATCCCAACATTATCGTTTACAGAGCATAGTACGAAAATACAAGGAACTAAAAAAAACGAGAAATTACACGCACTCGGAAGTCTGTAAACTATTCCGGGATCCCTCACGTCCCTTCTATGCCTTGGACACTGCCTCAACGTCAAGACCCCGCGCTAGCTCCACAACCTGGAGGGCAATTAAAACAGAAAATGTGAGTGGGCCAGAAAGTACAAAAGTTCAAAAACCATTTTATAAGAAAACCGAGTTAAACCCTCCGTTTTGAAACCACATGCATAACCAACAGTTATAAACACAGTTATAAAATAATCGTTCTTACACATCATAAGAAACAGAAACACTATAAAATATCATAGGAAACCATAACATGAGTATCAGAAACCGTATCAAAACCATAACCACCAAATCATCATTTTCCGATCAAACCTGCTGGATCTATCCGAGTCTTTAAACTCCCGAGTCTTTAAACTCAATCCAGGCCTTATCATATCCGAGTCTTTAAACTCCCGAGTCTTTAAACTCAAGGCCTACGGGGGAAAATCAATATATATATATATCCGAGTCTTTAAACTCCCGAGTCTTTAAACTCAATCCGGGTCTTTAAACCCAATCCGGCCGGTCCCCCGTCACATATATCCGGGTCTTTAAACCCAATATCCAGATCCAGCAAATCCAATCTCAAAACCATTTAAAAACCATTTACCAAATCCTCATCCAAACCCGAATCCGAAATCACTGGTCTGATGCCCTTCCGGCGTTCAGAACCGTCATTCCGAACCCAAATCCGGAAATCCACTTTCCAATCTTAAAACCAAATGCCGATTAGTGAAATCCGCTTCTAAAATCGAAACTTTGATCATCGAAATCATGTTCCCCAAAACCCACTTATAACCATTGAAAACCCTTTATCATTTGAAATTCCAAAACCATTGCATCCATTTCAGAAACAAACCACTTTCTCGTAAAACATGCTAAAACCCGAACATTCTTGAAAAACGTGCAATCATGTAAAATCAACCAAAACATCATAATCAGAATCATAAAACAATTATAGAAAACAGTTATGCATGCTCGAGTTTAGAGAAAGGGTCCACTCACAGTACTGAGCCCTACTCGCGTCCCGAACGTCCAGCCCGTTCCTCGGCTTCCTCGGGAAATCCCGATCCTGTCAAACACCGTCAAATTACGTCACTAACATGTCTACGGAGGTTCACCTAAATTCCCTCAAAAATCCCCGAATCGAAAACCTAAAACCCGGGACCCTAAATCTTCACCCTCGCGGAACTACACTCAAACGACTTCCGATTGACCTGAAACCAACTCCATTGAACTCACCCTAACTCCTAGACCAAAAACCTTGTTGACCGTTTTCCCCATCGCCGCCGCACGCGCCCCCACGCGCCGCCCAAAGTGGCTGCGTGTGGCCCTCACGCGCCAGCTACAGTGTCACCCCCAACCTCGAGTGCACTGTGCTGAACCGGCCGCTGCAACTGGACCGGCGAGAGGCATTCTCCACCGTCCGGCCACCTTTTCCTTCCCTCTCTTCTCCTGCAGCTTCGTCCAGACACCACGAATCCATCCCTCAACTCCTCTAACCTCGACACAGCCCCGTCATCGTCGATTCAAGCTCGAACCAGACGGCCACTTTTCCCCTGTTTCACAATTCACCTGTTCCGGTAACCTCCCGTCACGGTGGCGATACCAGACTCACCCCACAACCTCACTGATCCACGTCCAACACCCCTAACCCTTCGACTCACCCCAGAAGTCCACGACTTTGGGTTCGAAATTCACAGTCGAAACAGGGTAACAGAGACTCCTCTTCGCCTGAGCTCCGCTGTGTACGCCCCCGTCACGGCGACCATCACAACCCACTCCTAGGACCTCCCTGAACATCACCTCGACCTTCTAACCTCTCGACTCTTAGCCAAACCTCACGACTTTCCAAATGAAGTTTACGGGAAAAACAGAGTAAAGAGATCTCACCTTCGATTGCAGCTCCGCCGTGCGCACTGCCGCGTGCCACGGTGTTCGTTAGTCTCCCTGCAACCTCCTGCAGCTTCCCCTGCCTTGGTTTGAGTCACCTCACGGCGTAGCCACCACCTCGAACTCACGGCCTCCCTGTTTCCTTCAAAACTTCTCCGCACCTCCGCCGTGCCGCCGTGCACAATTGCACCACCAAAACCCGATCAGCAACTCCCTTTCAATCTCCCGTTCCTCCCTCACTCACCAAAACTCGTCACCAGCCACGATCAATCCTCAATTCCTCCTCACAAGCTCACTCTGTTTCTCTGTGTATCGAAGGACTGCACGGTTGCACCCCAATTATTTGGGACCGTGAACACACAGGATTCCACCAGAATCCTCCAGTCCTTCAACACGTGTCACCATCCCTTCCAACTACATCCCATCTGTTTAAATCCCAGCCATCCGTTCTTTTATCTCTGCACAATTCCCAATGTGCCACAATGACCAAAATACCCTCCTGTTTTACTCATTTTACGGTTTTACCGAAACTTCCTAGACCCGTAACTCTCGCCTCGTAAGTCCGATGAATACGTGCCGCCTGTCATCGAACTCAGGACGACAAGAACTATCTAACCCTCCTAGGTCAACCTACCAAAACTCGATTATTCAAAAAGTCAACTTTTCCCCCTATTTTACCAAAATTACGATAATGCCATCGACCTTCCGAACATCACAACTTCCTCCACGGATGTCGGAATCAGGCGTGCCACCCGCCTAAGGGTTCGTGACGTCCTCAACTACGTCCTGGTCACTGGTCAACTCCCATTTGACCACCCGAAATAAAAGTCAACATTTCTGCCCGACCCAGGGGCAAAATCGTCATTCTAAGTTCCCGGACCCCTCGGGACCACCTAACCCTGATTAACCTCACTAATCACACCTTAATCACTCTACTAATCCCAATTCTCGGGACGGATTGTTACAGGCTCCTAGAGCGTGCAACTACAAAATAGTGGTAAAGTTTCCAAACTGCTAAGTGATTTTCAATAAGAACCCATGATGGGTTACACACTCTAGATCCGAGGTAACGTCTCTCGAACACGATAAACGAGAAACATTTTATTTCGTAACCCTTAAGGCATCACCAATTCGTGAAACGTCACTTGCGAAAAACTTCACCGAAAATCCTAGAGGAGATTCCCAAGTCTTTAAAAGCTAACCCTATTTTTCGGTCCTAACTACACAGTTCCTAAAACACTTCAGTCAACAAAGTCAACCCAAACGTACAGAACGATGGAAGGATTTCGCCACCAGGCAACCCATCACACGAGTTCATCCAATAATTACAAATTTGACACAAACATTGTCGAATAACTCGTTCACACCACCCATTACGAGTCCCAAGCTCGAAAGCATCATCCGAACGCGAAATTCGTCGAAATACAATTTCACTAATCTCATATAACCATGGTCTACAATTATTAAGTCAAACCTCGATTTGACTTATGGGAACGTGTAATCAAGCCGTAAACTATTAATAACTAGTGTTTTAAAAGGCGTAATAAACACTTGAGGAGTGGCTCTAACACCGTGTATCGAGTTGAATGATCATCAAAAATCCAAAACTAATGACGCATCCTAGAACCATGCTCTGATACCAAATTGACACCCCTCGACCCGAAAAATCCATACATGGCACGAAGGTTAAGGCATGCTCGCCTACACAAAGACGATGACCTCCAGATGATGAAGCCATTTAGGTTAAAAACGACGTGTTTTTAAAGAGTCGGGTGGAACCTACACGGTAAAAACTGAGCACATTCCGCCCAACAACGGAAACTTAGAGCATGGATGTACATAATTGATGATCATACTTAGAAAACTTTACCTGTCGATACCCGATTTTACCATCACCTTTACTCCACGTCGACGGTGTGCATTAGAGCAGCAACCCAACTCCTCGACGTGTGTGCACGCCACAGAAACCTTAGGGGTTTAAAACACTAAGGGTGAGTGGACCCATTTGTTATTTTAGTGTAAAACTATTTTCAATAAACAACATTTAACCCCTCGTTTTAGCATAAAACCCAAAAGCATTCACAATATACTTTTATGTAATACAGGAAATATAATATCAATCATAAAATAATAATTTAATCAATATGGACAAATGAGCCATGCAGAAACCATAATTATATCACAATATCAACCCACATCATCAATGCTCATGAGTTTCCTTGAGTCTCATACTCGGAACATACACTGAGTATCCTTGCTCGGTACCAATACCACGTGAAAGCTGGGTGCCTCGCACCATCACCTCATGTCCCTTAGAGCTCGGGGTACAAGCTTGCGCACTTTTAACTAGTATTACGAGCGGCACGGGTGATCAATCACGTGGAGGCTAGTCATTGGCCATACAGATGGGTACATGATACTAGCGACTCCTAAGTGGGTTCTAAACATCTCACTCTCATCAATGCCCTGGGGATTCTCATGCAATGCAATGTATGAATCGATACGTACAACTATGCATATATACCATATGACCGTAGATAAAATAACTAGATATGCACAGTCACTATTCCTCATAATCATATGTAACAACTATCACAAGAAATTCATGCATGCTCAATCAAATATAAAACGTGTAAACATCGTAAAACATGCGAGTAATAAATAATATAAAAACTAGTTTAGGGAGGGTAGTCGAAATCACCCGATGTGTCAAACCGCGTATGCTCAATGCCGTCTTAAATCCTAATGAATTAGGATCATGAGGTTACTATTTGAATTCCAAGTAATAGGATAAGAAATCTCACTTAAATCGAGTTAAACGATGTTAAAACGGCTTAAAATGGACTTAAAGGCGCTTAAACGACACGAAAACGTCTTAAAATAAGCACGTGCGCAATCGGGAATATTCCCCTTGAATATTCTCTAGAATATTCTTTTAGAATATTTAGTTAGTTGACCGTTAGAACTAACAGTTGACTAACGGGGATTGAACTGTGTTGACCGTTGGCTGGTTGTCATCGGAGCTAGCAAGAGACGGTGGCTGGATCGCGACCAACGTCGCCGTCTACGGCGGCCGGTTTCTGGAAATTTTCACTGGAAAACTCAATTTTTTGGCGAGGTCCAATTCCCTCAAATCCTCATCGTTTTCGACATGGAAGTAGTCCAAAATGCTCTACTCGTCGCCAGGAGTTCGAATTTCCCAGTTTTAAGTTGAGAAAATACCTCAGTTGATTGGAGTAGCAACAGAAAGCCGTAGGTTTCATTGTAAAATTGACGAGGTCACCATCCCCACCTAAACCTCACACCAACAACAATCAGAAAATAACATTTATGGTTATTACAACGATGGTTGGCTTCATGACAGGACCCGTCCTAACTGGACGCCAAAAACCGTGCCCGGTCCTACTCCCGTCTGACAAGTCAACTAAAGGTCCGAAACTACCCTTCAGTGCTTGCCAGACAAGGGATGTTTGCACTGATTTCTGCTGCTGCCACTGCCTCACGATCAATCCCGAACGTTGTACCACGGCCTAGAGGGTCACAAAACAGAAAAGGTGTGAGTGGACAAAAATGACCTCTTATAAAAACATTTGCCAAAACACATTCTTACCCTCCAGTTTTCACAAATTTGCATGCATATCATAAAACATGAGTAATAGTATGAAATCATTCAAGTATGAACATTAGACCGATAAAATCAAAACATATTTTCCCATGGTCCGTAAAACTCATGTTCACCAAATCAGTTCATGTTATAAAACATCAATTCCCGGCTCTCAGGCCAAAACATGTGAAAACATAATCACCTGGCAACAAAGACCAAAAACCCGTACTCAATACCAGTACGTCATCACAAACAACATCAATCAGCACTAATCACAAGTGCACAATCAATCAATCAATCC
Source organism: Prinsepia uniflora (assembly GCA_032719365.1). Taxonomy (NCBI): domain Eukaryota; kingdom Viridiplantae; phylum Streptophyta; class Magnoliopsida; order Rosales; family Rosaceae; genus Prinsepia; species Prinsepia uniflora. The sequence goes on along the minus strand of CM064868.1, from coordinate 55,803,216 downwards.
GCACTACTCACAAGTGCACAAATTATCACAATCACATCTGCACTACTCACAAGTGCACAAACTATCACAATCACATCTGCACTACTCACAAGTGTACAATCAAACCATCAACTGTACTATTCACAAGTACGGCACTACGCGTAGGCCAATATCCAGCCACACTCTCGGGAAAAGACACCTCTGGGCTCAACCCCCCTCGGGCTCAGTCACCTCTGGGCGAACACATCCCCAGGCTCAGACCCATCCGAGTGGTACATCCGGGCTCAGTCTCATCCGAGAAGCTGACTACCATAGGATCGACTCCTGATCCTACAATCACATCCCCCAAGCTCCAGTCGTCTAGGTAATCCCCCCAAGCTCTGACCGTCTGGGAATATCACAATCACAATGAAAACTATCTCGGGAATTACATCCCAAAACATTTCATATAATAAGGCTTTTAAATCATATATGCATGCATCACGGTTAGAAAACAAAGTCCACTCACACACACCATCCAAAACGGTCCGTTTCCGAGCTGCATGTTTTTCCGTAAAATCTGGAAATCACAACTCCTGTCCAAAATCATTATAGAGGGTTACTAACATCTCAACATACTTCATATAATTTTCCCCAATTTTTCCGGAATTTAAATACGTATTTTTAACGTAAAACAAAACTTCGAATACGCGGAACATTATCGAAACAATATCCGATTTTCTCGAAACCAGCGTCAAAATGTTCGTTACAATGAGAGGATCAAAAGTCATGTTGACCTCACCTTGAGACTAGCCCGGACGTGCCCTCGCGCGCCACCGTGAGTGGCTGCGCGTGAAACCCACGCGCCTGCTACAATACCCGTCGTCCTTACCCGTTTGTCTGTAAAACGGGCCATTTAACCCGCGAGGCGACCTGGTTTGTTCTCTGTCAATTCGACACCAAATTCAACAATTCAAACGTCTATTAGCATCGAATTAGTTTTAATTAGGGATCTGTGGACTTAATTACAATCGAACTTACCTCAAACCTCACGATCACAGATGATCATTCGAAGAACATCCGGCCACTGTTCATCATTCGAACTCCTTCAATTTCAATCGATTTCCCTCAATTGATGCAACCAGAAGCTTCAATGGACTCAGGTAAACTCTTTCCCCAACTCAATTGCATCAATCGAAGCCTCAAACTCCCTGACTCAAGCTCGAATCGTGCATACTGATACCAGACCCGTTCAGAGCCAAATGGGCCTCAATTCTCCTCGTTTTTGATCTGGTTCCACTCGTCACAATCTCAGGAAGCTAAATGAAGCTTCAAATCCAATCCTCACGGCTCAAATCTCATTATTCGAATTTTCCTCCAAACTTTCTAAAATCCGAATTCCCAGCCCTCAGCTCTCATTCAATCCCTCGTTTTTCCTCACTAATTTAGTCTCTGAATTCACTCAATTTTTCATTCTCACGTTCAGTTGCTAGGGAGAAGATCAAGGGTGGGAGAATTCTGAATTTTGGTTGTACACGGGTTAAGAAAACACAGAGGAGAATAATGGAGGTTTAATGGATTTTAAATTAATTAATTAATTAAAATAATAATAAAACATCATAATTAGGTCTCCCCAAAACATGGATCCTGGTTTTATGCCTGAATTTAAGGGATGAGTGACACTTGTCACTCATCCAAGTGTGTTCAGTCACCGGGTACTGTTCATATTAAAATATTATTTTAATCCCGGTTCGTTCGGTTAATCGAGTCTGTTCCCGTGATCATAACTTCGTCGTCGAATCTCCGATTTCGGCATGCCGCCTGTCGTTGGATCCGTATCAACGAGACCTACGTAACGGTCCTTGGCCCTCGACCATTGGACTTCCCGGGTCAAAAGTCAACATTTGGCCCCTATTAGCCAAATTACCAAAATACCCCTCAACTTCCGAACGTCATAACTTTCACCTCGAATGTCGGAATCGAACGTGCCACCTGTCTATGAACTCGTGACATCCCGAACTACGTCACATTCATCGGTCAAAGTCCGTTTGACCACCCAAACTAAAAGTCAACATTTTGCCCACGTTAGGGGCAAAACGGTCATTTTGCACAATTCGTCCGATTTCACTCAACTAATCCCCGATTAGTCATTCTAAAGCATAATTAATTATTATTCAATCCCGATATTCGGGACGGGTCATTACAACCTTCCCCCCTTAAAGAATTTCGTCCTCGAAATTCCAACTATCCGTATTCCACCACTACCTCGTGGAAAACAATTGGGCCTCACAACACGTGTATACCTGTACTCCCACTAGCCAACACAGAACTCGTCTGCATTCAGACGTCACATCACAGATGCACGTCATACTGACTACACTCGACCACCGCGAGTGAAAATTAATCACCAGAAATTGGCAATGTCACCGTTAAGCTAACTCCTTCAGCTTGACCGCCCCACGTACTCACTAATGTGCCCTGACCTTCGCTCTCATCGAGAGTCACCAAAACTCACTTGTCAGTCCATGCCGACACTACTAGCCAAACTATCGCCACAAAGCTTTACCACCCTTGTAAAGCTCCAATCTGTAACAAATCAGTGACAACACATTGTACTACAACGTCCGTCAATGTAGTACAAGATCAACAACATGATCTCACCTCGCAGGGCAGCCTCAATCCTGCGACAAACACCAACCTCAGTATCCACAACTGTCACCCCCTCAGCGATCCCAGATGTTGGTAAGGTCAGGACATGATAACATCTCGCCGCAAAGCAACTTGCGGTCACACTAACCACCAACTCACTCAATCAAACAGTATAACTGGAATACATTGAACACCAGCCTATCAGTGATCACACAACTCAACACTAGAGTTACACTAGCCAACCATGGCTAAGAGCACCTGCTCAAACAATCACTGAAATCATCAGAATCACCCTGCCTAGTGCATTGTGTTCAATGTCCGGTTCACGTTCACAACCAAAAACCAATGGTATCGGAACTAAGCCAATCACCAACACGTTTATCGACACATCACTGGTACATCCCTTGTACCGTCACTAGGTATCAAGTACCATCATCCATACGACACAGTATGTCGTACACCAAGCATGATCCTACAGCTGGACGCTAGTAGCCCAAATGATCAAATGTCAAGTATTACTCCAATCCCATGGAGTTCCACTAATAACAGGATTCCACTGATCCTCACGTTATCAAAAAGTTTTGCTCTCTCAGCATATCGGCTACCTCACTAGCCGTACACCCAACCCGACTACAAGGATGAACTCTCATAGTCTCCTGACTATCACTGTCACACAAAATAGACCTTTCGGTTTATCATCCTTTACCATTACTGATAGTCGCCCTTTCCCGAAGTATGACCTCAGCATACTCGACCCATAGACCAATATGGTCGATCCCAAACCAGGTAGGGAAAAGTAAAAATCCTGAGGGTTTAGCTAGCATCGACAATCCTTGTCTTATGCTACCCAAAAACACCTAGCCAAATCACAACTCTCAAAATGACACATCAACGTGTCCACAGGAAAGAACGTCTAGTTCTCCCGGGATTCACACTAACCCCGGCCACCACGACTAAACCTAACACCCCGAATTTTCTCTTAGGATAGTCAACACATCCATCGGGCACATCACATGCCCATCCGTAGATGAAGGCACCCTAACACATTATCATGACCAACCCAACTGTGGTCAGAAAACCTGCCTCAATAACTCACAGTCAAAACCGGCTCAACTAGAGCCCTCAAAGCACATCAGGACTCATCCCGAATCCTAAACCAACTCCTGACTCCTACTGAGTCCAAGTCCAAACTCGACTGACGTCAATGCCACCACTGGCATACCCGGTCACCTAGCAAATACCCCTAGGTAAACCACATCCTTTCCAAAACACAAAACCATTTCCGGACTCCCTATGAGTCCAATCTAATATCCAAACCCATCCTCGGGTCAAGTTTATTCTGGGCCCAACATGCCCATCCACAAACCACACCGGTATCAAAGACAACCATCCGGACCCACACTAGTCCGACATAATCAAAACACAAGATACAATATTACAACACAAGTGTACAATACAAACTATTTACAAAGTATCGCGAAAAAAAGTATCAATACATTTATTTTGAACTACGGTCAAGTCGATCGGGGCAGTTCCTTCGCAAATGTCCAAGTTTCCTACAAAAGTGACAAGTGGCAGTGCTGAGGCGACTTGCCCCACCACGCCGCTTACTTGTCGTCTGGGTTGAAGTTCCACTCGAATGAACACCCACCGAGGGTCGCGACACAAGAGAATGAAGGCTAACACGCTTCGATGTTTCCTGACTTATCTGTTCTGTATCCTGACGCTCTCGGCGTCGTCCAGAGCCCAAAGATTGTTCCAGTACAGGTAAAATAGTAGCCTCCACTCGGATAGCAGTATCCGATAATTCCCTAAGGGTAGAATACGAGCCAATAGTTACAGCACCTCGTAACTCATTCCTCAATCCCTGCTCAAACCTTCAACACTTATCCTCCTCAGTAGCCACATACAGAGGAGCGAAACTAGATAAGTGCAAAAAATGTTGTTCATAATCGACCACTAACAGATTCCCTTGCAGTAATTGGAGAAACTCAACCTCCTTAGCATTCCGAAATGAGCGAGGGTAAAACTGATCTAGAAATCGGTCTCGGAATGCATCCCATCCCAAGGTACGGGCATCCCAACCAGTCAACTGTAAACTATGCCACCACCGGTAAGCATAGCCATCCAGAAGAAAAGTGGCTAAAGGCACCATGTCCTCCAGGGGACATACCATGACCTCAAAAATCCTTTCCAAGCGAGTAATCCAATCTTCGGCACCATCCGGGCCCGAATCACCACGAAAAATAGTGGCTCCTAACCGTCGAGCTCGCTCAATATCTAGACCTTCACTAACACTACTCTCGTCCCTCCCATCTTCAGACCGTGTACGGGACGCACGACTCGGAGGCATGACGTAACAACAGAAATCGATAACCAAATGCTCTAATACCACCTTGACAGGACCCGTCCTAACTGGACGTCAAACTATGCCCGGTCCTGCTCCCGTCTGACAAGTCAACTAAAGGTCCGAAACTACCCTTCAGTGCTTGCCAGACAAGGGATGTTTGCGCTGATTTCTACTGCTGCCACTGCCTCACGATCAGTCCCGAACGTCGTACCACGGCCTGGAGGGTCACAAAACAAAAAAGGTGTGAGTGGAAAAAAATGACCTCTTATAAAAACATTTGCCAAAACACATTATTACCCTCCAGTTTTCACAAACTTGCATGCATCTCATAAAACATGAGTAATAGTATGAAATCATTCAAGTATGAACAGTGGACCGATAAAATCAAAACATATTTTCCCATGGTCCGTAAAACTCATGTTCACCAAATCAGTTCATGTTATAAAACATCAATTCCTGGCTCTCATGCCAAAACATGTGAAAACATAATCACCTGGCCACAAAGACCAAAAACCCGTACTCAATACTAGTATGTCATCACAAACAACATCAATCAGCACTAATCAGAAGTGCACAATCAATCAATCAATCCGCACTACTCACAAGTGCACAGACTATCACAATCACATCTGCACTACTCACAAGTGCACAAACTATCCCAATCACATCTGCACTACTCACAAGTGCACAATCAAACCATCAACTGCACTATTCACAAGTGCGGCACTACGCGTAGGCCAATATCCAGCCACACTCTCGAAAACAGACACCTCTGGGCTCAACCCCCCTCGGGCTCAGTCACCTCTGGGCGAACACATCCCCAGGCTCAGACCCATCCGAGTGGTACATCCAGGCTCAGTCTCATCCGAGAAGCTGACTACCATAGGATCGACTCCTGATCCTACAATCACATCCCCTAAGCTCCGGTCGTCTGGGTAATCCCTCTAAGCTCTGACCGTCTGGGAATATCACAATCACAATGAAAACTATCTCGGGAATCACATCCCAAAACATTTCAATCAAATATTGTCTTCATATAAAGTCAAGATCATTCCCGACTGGGTCTCAAGCCCAAAATACCATTTACACGTACTTCTTTAAAATCACCTTTTAAAACAATAAAATAATCCAGAAATCATCATTGACTTACCAACTAAGTCAAAACATCATTTTAGAAATCATTTAGACTCCAGGCCTAGCCCAAAACATCATTTGCACTTTCGTCGTAAAACGTGTCCGAAAGACTGATTAAAATAATCATAAAATCACCAAAAATCGTTAATTTCACAAATTCACAAGTGACTCCAAATTCGAGTCAAAATCACTATTCACTTGGGTTCTCACACCCAAAATAACATTATCACACAAATCCACGTGTTGCAACCTCCGTTGCTATTTTCACATAAATCCACGAAATTGACCCTTGACTCATTCCCGAGTCACCACATCATTTTTCAATCCACGACTCAATAATCCGAGTCCAAACATTATTTTCAATCAATTTCAATCCCGGACTCATAAACCAAGTCCAAACATCATTTTCACCAAATTTCGTAATTTCTCAAAAATCGTGCCCAAAATAATAATATAATAATCATAAAACCGAGAAATTACCGGATTGAAACGTCAATCATACCAAAGCGTATAAAATCATATAATAAGGCTTTTAAATCATATATGCATGCATCACGGTTAGAAAATAAAGTCCACTCACACACACCGTCCAAAACGGTCTGTTTTCGAGCTGCACGTTTTTCCGTAAAATCTGGAAATCACAACTCCTGTCCAAAATCATTATAGAGGGTTACTAACATCTCAACATACTTCATATAATTTTCCCCAATTTTTTCGGAATTTAAATACGTATTTTTAATGTAAAACAAAACTTCGGATACGCGGAACATTATCGAAACAATATCCGATTTCCTCGAAACCAGCGTCAAAATGTTCGTTACAATGAGAGGATCAAAAGTCATGTTGACCTCACCTTGAGACTAGGCAGGACGCGCCCTCATGCGCCGCCGTGAGTGGCTGAGCGTGAAACCCACGCGCCTGCTACAATACCCATCGTCCTTACCCGTTTGTTTGTAAAACGGGCCATTTAACCCGCGAGGCGACCCGGTTTGTTCTCTGTCAATTCGACACCAAATTCAACAATTCAAACGTCTATTAGCATCGAATTAGTTTTAATTAGAGATCTGTGGACTTAATTACAATCGAACTTACCTCAAACCTCACGATCACAGATGATCATTCGAAGAACATCCGGCCACTGTTCATCATTCGAACTCCTTCAATTTCAATCGATTTCCCTCAATTGATGCAACCAGAAGCTTCAATGGACTCAAGTAAACTCTTTCCCCAACTCAATTGCATCAATCGAAGCCTCAAACTCCCTGACTCAAGCTCGAATCGTGCATACTGATACCAGACCCGTTCAGAGCCAAATGGGCCTCAATTCTCCTCGTTTTTGATCTGGTTCCACTCGTCACAATCTCAGGAAGCTAAATGAAGCTTCAAATCCAATCCTCACGGCTCAAATCTCATTATTCGAATTTTCCTCCAAACTTTCTAAAATCCGAATTCCCAGCCCTCAGCTCTCATTCAATCCCTCGTTTTTCCTCACTAATTCAGTCTCTGAATTCACTCAATTTTTCATTCTCACTTTCAGTTGCTAGGGAGAAGATCAGGGGTGGGAGAATTCTGAATTTTGGTTGTACACGGGTTAAGAAAACACATAGGAGAATAATGGAGGTTTAATGGATTTTAAATTAATTAATTAATTAAAATAATAATAAAACATCATAATTAGGTCTCCCCAAAACATGGATCCTGGTTTTATGCCTGAATTTAAGGGATGAGTGACACTTGTCACTCATCCAAGTGTGTTCAGTCACCGGGTACTGTTCATATTAAAATATTATTTTAATCCCGGTTCGTTCGGTTAATTGAGTCTGTTCCCGTGATCATAACTTCGTCGTCGAATCTCTGATTTCGGCATGCCGCCTGTCGTTGGATTCGTATCGACGAGAGCTACGTAACGGTCCTTGGCCCTCGTACATTGGACTTTCCGGGTCAAAAGTCAACATTCGGCCCCCTATTAGCCAAATTACCAAAATATCCCTCAACTTCCGAACGTAATAACTTTCACCTCGAATGTCGGAATCGAACGTGCCACTTGTCTATGAACTCGTGACGTCCCGAACTACGTCATAGTCATAGGTCAAAGTCCGTTTGACCGCCCGAACTAAAAGTCAACATTTTGCCCACGCTAGGGGCAAAATGGTCATTTTGCACAATTCGTCCGATTTCACTCAACTAATCCCCGATTAGTCATTCTAAAGCATAATTAATTAATATTCAATCCCGATATTCGGGACGGGTCATTACACTTCATGAAAGACAAATCTCGCCTCAAGGGACCTCAGTTTTCAACGATTCGCGACTAGGTTTGGGTCGTGTCTATCTCAGGTCGAAGTCTAGTTCGAGCTGGGTGTTCGTCCTCATCGAGCAGAGAGCTCCGACTCTCAGGCATGTCCTAATAGCATGACAAGGGCGAGGAACGGGTAACTGCCACGGTTTTATGCAAAATGCACAACTCCAGCGACCCTCCGTCGCGCCACTTACCGGAAAATTGCATGGAATTAGTCTATTAATACCAAAACATAGAGACAAGGGAGACTATCAATTTAGAATCAAGAATCCCTACCTTATTCGAGCTGAGAAATCTTGAGTCGTTTTCAGTTCAAGAGTTGGGTCTGGAACGGGTTCGCTGGTCCACGTTAGCCACCGTCATTCCTCACATCAAACAGAACAGTAAAGAGTTAGGGTTACTCTTCTTGACTAATGGATCTCGTTAGAGGGCTTAGGAAGGGTCGTCATTACCTGGATGGTTTGCGGAGGAAGAGGGAGACTTTGACGGACCTCACCGTAAAGTCTCATTCACAGTAGTCGAAGGGAATCATTTCTAGGCTTCACATCGCCTCGTCGTGGTGAACTAGTCAGTGGTGAATATGGGATGTGCAATGGTGGTTACAATGGGCGACGAGGTGGACGATGGTGGTGTTGCATTCTTTGTGGGTGCTCACCAAACACCCAACCCCAGTGTTCTCGTTCAAGAATGACGTTGATGATTTTGGGAGACCAACTGTTGATTTTCAAAAGCTTTTAGAATAGTCTCACTTGGGCTAGGGCCTAAAAAACTCAACATTTCCCCTTAAGCACACTCACAAGTTCTCTTGGGCTGACAAACAAGGTCCACCAATCTTAACCTTAACAACAATAGTGTTTTAACAAGGGTTTGGGCCCCTACCATGAGTTTGCAAGAAAGGGTAGTGGGCTAGAGCTTTTATTAGCAAATAACAAAACCATTTATGGTTCGAGAATATATTCGGGTTGGGAGTTTGGGCCTACCAACGGAAATTCCACAAGGTCCAATTCAAGGAAAGTCATCCTACCCAATATTAAATAGAGATAGGTAGTTGGACGTACGAGGGTAAAATGGAAATTTCACAATTTATTTACCAGATTCCGGTACAGGTTGTAACATAGATGCTTCTCTCGTAAATCATCTGTTTGTTTGCTCGATGGTAGCTGTTATCACTCATGATGCATGCAATAAAGGAGTGCGAGTTGATGGAATTGGGAAGGTTTCAAAACCAATAGTGGGAATCAGCCCTTGCATCCCGATGGGTGCCATTATCATCACGTGTGGGGAAAGGTTTCGGTGTTCATCTAGATTTCCAGTATGTACTCCGCTCCCAGTTTGAGCTCTAGAGGCGGATGTAGTAGCGTCGAATGAACCAACGGATTATCATGTTTATACGATGATAAATGGTGATGATGATCGAAAAACAAGATTAATGAATGATGAACGAGGTTCAAGAAAGACGAACATAAACGACGAACAAAGTTGATTAATGACAAACGAACTAGAGAGCACTCCTAGAGTATTTCTCAATTCGACTCTCATGGAAACACCAATTGTTGAAGTAGAAATCATATACACTAGAAAATTCTTCACGATTCCTACAAACAGTAAACAAGAGACAATCGAAGTCGAGGTTGAAGTCTCGGGGGTTGTTCAATGAAGAATGCTTTGATACTTAAGTAAGCTTTGAGAGAGGAATCAAAAAGAATTTTAGAAGTAAGGAACTACTTACCTTGAAAATAAAATGAGCTATATTATTTATAGGGAAAGCTTGAATGCCTCGAAGTATTATGATTGGTTTATGAAATTTGTAATTTAATAAATAATTCTTTTTAATAAAAAGTGTTTATTATTAAGTAAATAATAACAATTAATCTGCATGGGAATATTATTATTATTGCGACCTTAACTCGATTACATAATACATTTAGATGATAAATGTATTATTAAATATGTGGGTATATGAGAGCCATAATGTCATTAGCATAAGCAATTTGGACTTTATATGAGTTATGTATCATGTGGTCGCTCTACCATTTTTAGGTGATTTTGAACTCTACAATTGTTCACGAAGGTTCACATCGCTTTACCTAATGCAAAGTAGTCAGGCACAAGTACTCGATAATCAGGCAGGTGGTTATATGCAATTTTGTCAAACAATCAGAGTGGACAACCTCAAAGCATGAGGTTATTGGTAATACGGACACGAATCTCACCGAATACAAAAGTTAAAATACCAATAAATCATAATAGTAAAATATTTTGTTTTTATTTCGGTGAGGTAAAATATCTTGTTTTCTTGAATAAATGGTAAATCAGACCCAAAAAAAAGAATAAAGGGTAAATTTGGCCAAATAAATATACACGAAAAATTTACTTTCAAATTTTCCTATGAAATTTGACCCAACCCGATGTGATCCACTTGGCTGTTTAGGTTGGTATGATCAGATAAATGAATTGTGGTATTTTTTGACACGACTCGAAATCCCCACGAACTTTATCCAAATCAACCTATATGATTAAAATTTTGGGTTATTTTCGGGTCAACCTGTTATGACATATTTAATAAACATGTGAGTTTCGAGTCAACCTGTTAATCTGTATACTGACCTATTAAATCATGTAATAAATAGGTAGACTTCGGATCAACATGTTAACCCGTATAATGACATATATATTAATCGTGTCAATTACTAACTCGTATATCTATCTATTTACCTATTTATATACCTATTAAATATTATAGTTTAAAAATATTAAATATGTTGAATAGGTAAAACAGGTCATATATTAATTGATAATAACGCTCAAACTACGCATTAAATTAAACATGTAATTCGAGTATTATGTAATTTAAACCCTTTTTGTGCAGATGTAGTATTTGTAAATAGGGATCGTTCTTAATCGGGGAAATTAGGGAACATTAATAATGTGTTAGTGAGAAGGAATAATGAATAAAGAATTAAAGAAATCAATAATTAATGAATTAAAGTATGAAAGAATAAAGAATAAATAATTAAATTGGGGGTTTGAAAAGATTGTAATCATAAAATAAAGAAAATAAGTAAAAATAATTACGAACTTAATTCTACTTTTACTTTGACCTTTGTACAAGTGGACTTTCTTCAAACACAATTTTTTATCAACACTCTAACATCATCCTCATATTGAACTAATCACGAAATCCTACATTCATCATATCAATTACATGCATACATTTTTCATATTATAAATGCACCGAACAGCGGATTATTACTTACAATATGATCCACCTTAAGTTTATGATTTAATGCGCCGAACAGTGATCAAACATTAAATCTCTTCAAATCTATTCTAAATGCCCCGAATAGCGGATTAACCTTTAGCTTCGAATTGAAGTTTAAGCATTAAAACATATGAAGTAAAAGAAATTTAAAAAGTAAAACACATGGAGATTGCATTCTTACTTACAAATGTTAGAAAGAAAATACCAACACATATATTGAATTATAAGTAAAACCAATAACAATAACAAGAATTTAAGCAGAAAAAGATGGTTTTCACAAGAATCATCGAACTACGGTAGGAAACTTGAGAATTTGGAAGAAGAAATACAAGGAATTTGGTCTTAAAAAATCTTGAATTGCATTAGAATTACTTGGCCTAGGTATTTATTAAGGAAACCATAAAAATGTGTTTAAGAGCTCTCAAAAAAAAAATCACAAGAATAAAGTTAAGAATAAATGAAATTAAAAAACAAAATGTAATGATATAAATTAAAAACAAGAATTAAAAGAAAACTAATTAATGAGAAAATCTACAAGAAGTTACAAATGGTCCCCAAAAATAAATCTATAAAGAGAAAAAGATGAACTAAACTTGAAAGTAACAAAGAGAAAAATGAACTAAGAAAAAGGAATAAAGGGGAAAAATGGGGACAATTTACAAATGAAATGACCTCCCTATTTATAGAGGGAGTGCCATAAATATTCAAATAAAAATACAAAAATAAAATATAAAAATAATTACAATTAAAATGATGACTAATGATGGGTTTTTGGTTGATTTTAAGCTGAAAAAAACTGGAGAAATATGCAAAAGCTTGCTGGTAGGTCGACTGGAACTCAACAGAGGGTAGCTGAGCTACAAAAAGTGATTTCGGCAGCAGGCGGCTGAGGTGGAGTGATTGGACTCGGTAGGAGCAGGCTCCCAGAGCTGATGTGAGTTGGTGGGTAGCAGTTGATGAGAGTTGCAGTTTCAGCGTGATGGCTCTGATGCGGAAAAGGTGAGGTCGGTGGTTAGCTGCAGGCAGAATGTGGGTTGCAGGCGAGTCAGGCGCTGACAAGCACAGAGAACTTCGGGACGTATGCGCCGAAGCAGGGAATGTAGTTTCGGCCAGCGTACGCCGAACGGGACTTGGGCTAAAACATGATTTTTGCATTGGGCTGGGCTGAAATTCGTGGGCTGGGCTTGGATTAGGCTGTGATTTCTGTTAGGACCCGATCCAAATCCCCCTGGATTAACGTGGGATGTGCCTGCTCCTGTCTGACATGACGTGTCAAACCAGGAATAATCCCATCCTTAGCCCAACCGGGACTTCCGGAGTGCACCAGGATCAGAGGAGGAGTGTGATGTCTCGGTCTCTGCTACAGCTCGCATCCGCTATCAACCTGAAAGGTATTAAAAACATCAAAGTTGTGAGTGGGAAAAATAAAGAGTTTAATAAAATTCATTTCACAAAAGACATTTATACCCTTCACGTAAAAGCATGCATGCATCATAAAACCAGTTATTTCAAATACTTTCTTCACATTCAAAACCCAGTTTAAAACCGTTTCTCATACGAAACTATAACTCAGTAGAGTCTCAGCCCAAAATCCACATCCAAATCATAGGACACGGGGTCTCGGCCCTAAAATAATCTCAGTGAAATACATGTACATATATATATATATATAACCCATCTTTGACATTCTCTGATCTCTAATCAATACCCGTCACGATTTATCTATAAGTATGCATACTACTCGGGGTGACAGGACCCATCCCAATCCCCCCGAGATTAGTGCGGGATGACCCTGCTCCCGTCTGACACGAAGTGTCAGACAAGGGATATTTTCGACCTTTGCCCTCCCGGGCTATCAGAGTACGCCAGGATCCGGAGGAGGCATGTGATATCTCGGTCTCTGCTACAGTCCACATCCGCTGTCAACCTGAAGGGCAGTCAAAACATTAAAAGCTGTGAGTGGACAAAAATAAAGTTTATAAAAACATTTTAACGAGAAAGACATTTGTACCCTTCACTAAAAAGCATGCATGCATTCGAAAACCATTTAACCAAAGAAACCATATGTGGGAACTAAGCCCAAATCAGAAATAAACCAAGGTCGAAAGGACCACCATGAAATTTACCATACGGGCCACTGCCAAAATCCATAAGGGACTCGGCCCAAATCATAAAGAAACCAACCACACGGGCCACTGCCCAAAACCTGTGTAAACACACATCCAAATATCATATCATATAGCATAATTATATCACATACACATATAATTCACACAACCAATCCTGTCACGGTTTCCAAAGCTACGCGCGTGCTACCCAGGTCTCAATCCGAGTCTTCTCAAAGTCAAGATCAATGTCCATAGACCACTGACCCTACCCGAGGTAATAGTAATCATAGCCTTCCTGAGAGTAAGGAACCCAACTGGGGGGTGACTCCACTCAGTCGGTGCTCCGTGACTACTCCGGGGTCCACCGAGGCCAACGACCCTCCCCGGAGGAGATAGAACATGTAAAGAAAGGTAGATGAACATATATATACATAACATAAACATTCATGTCCAGTTCCCCTGAACCGTCATGATCCATAATATCCAGAACCAAGGTAACATGCCGGTTCCCATAAACCTTCATGTACCGTAATAACATGACCAGGTAGCATGCCGGTTCCCATAAACCGTCATGTACCGTAATAACCAACAAGGGTTCATGCCGATTCCCATAAACCGTCATGAACCACGATACCATAACAAGGGTTCATGTCGGTTCCCTTAAACCGTCATGAACCTGGGAATCCATTTAAGGTTCCCTGATATGAAATCAAAACCGTAAAGTGACTGGGTTTCGTGCCCGAACATAGGACATCAGCTGGGCACCGTGCCCGAAATCTGAGGTCATATGCCCGAGATAAAACCAAATGGGTCTCATACCCGAGTTTATTCTTTTAGAAATCCAAAGCCATTTCATTTAGACCAATAAAAGAAATACAGACCCGTATAAGCACCGTATAAGGCCGAAACCTCGAAATACGTGCTTATACGTAACCACATACAAATGCACCCATGGCATCATCAAAAAAGCATTTAAAACATATAATAAACATTTATGCATGCACCAATTTAGGAAACAAGGTCCACTCACAGACCGTCCGAGCTGCCGCCTCGATTTGCTTGCCATACGGCTCCCCGAGCCGATCACCGTCACCGGGACTCCTAAACCTGTCCAAATTTTAATAGAAGGTTAATAAGTACTTAATTAACCTCCTACCAAAGCCCCGAAATTTTCCCAAACTTTTAACTATTTTTAAACAGACCCTAAACCTTCCGACACCCCGAAACATATCGAGACGATGTTCGATTGACACGAAACCAGTCCCAAAATGTTCCTTACATCGAATAGATGATTTCGTATGTTGGAACCTTCCCCAAATTCTCCTCCACCCGCTCGCACGCGCCGCCAGAAGTGGCTGCGCGTGGGCCTCACGCGCCGCTACAGTACCCGTCATCTCCAGCGATCGAACCGGTCCTCTGGTTCTGGACCGGCCTGAACCGGCGTAACCGGTCCGGTGGATTTTCTCCTCCATTTCAGTCCGATTCAACTCCTAATCAATCCTATAATTCCTCTTTTAATCCTAGGAGTCTAATCATGTAAAGAAAACTAAGTTAAAGCCCCTAAATCGATCCATTCTAACACCCCTCACGGTCCCCATTTTTTCCGATTAACCCCCCCGGCATCTCAGCCCTTCACCGCCATCCAAGGCTCCCCCACACACTCCTAGGGACCTAAATATCACCATCCAATCCCCAGATATCATCCCTAATACCTAAAACCCGAAATGAAATTTTGAATGGAAGACTTACCCGCTCGGGTTTGTCTCCTCCACGCCGCCGTGGACGGTGGTTCCGGCCGTCCAGCAACCTCCACCAGTCCTCAGTCATCCCCTGTGCCAGCCTCAAGTGAAACCAAGTGAAGGGAATGGGTTGGGTTGTTCAGAGGAGAAGAAATGGTGTGAGATCGGGTGAAATGGTTTGAAATGGAAAGGAATGATCGATGATGTAAATGCATGTATGTAGGCTAGTGGCCAGTGGATGAGTGACACTTGTCACTCATCCATTGGTTGCTGAAAAGTAACTGGGCTCACAAAAGACAAAACTCTCCTTTTTGTCTCGTAAAACGTGTCGTTGTGAATAGTAACCTAAAACTTCCGTGAACCGTAACTTCGTCGTCGAACGTCCGAATTCAACGTACCGCCTGTCTACGGATTCGTATCGTCCTTATCTACGTATGGTCTTCGGCCCTCGGCCATCGGACCTCCTGGTCGAAAAGTCAACTATTTTGCCCTTTTAACCAAAATTACCAAAATGCCCCTAAACTTCTGCACGTCATAACTTCTTCCTCGAACGTCGGAATTGAACGTGCCACCTGTCTATGAACTTGTGACGTCCTAAAATACGTCACGGTCATCGGTCAAAGTCCATTTGACCACCCGATCGAAAAGTCAACATTTTCCCACGATCAGGGGCAAAACGGTCATTTCGCATCGTTCGTCCGATTTCGCCCTACTAATCACCGATTAACCTCATTAATCGTGATTAGTCACTAATCTAATATAGGAATTTGGGACGGGTCGTTACACGGGGTCTCACTCCGAGTCTACCCCCAAGATCTACGACGTCTGGGAGGATCTGTACAAAATCCAGAATCTACAACGTCTGGAGGACTGTCTCCGGACCCAGTCCGAGACTATATCATATCTCTCACTTGTGGAATGTGCTCTCTCTTGGAGTCACTCATTCCAAGTAGTGGATCGTGACTCTTCAGGATCTACGACGTCTGGAAGAGACATATCCGCGCTATATTGGAAGGCATATACATATAAGTGTGTAAACGTTCAACCCAAAAACTCATCTCATGACCACAACTGGGACTCACGCCCGATACCATAAATCAACTAGGCCTCAAGCCCGAACTTATAACTCAACTGGGCCTCAAGCCCGATATTTTAAATCAACCTCAGTCACGATTCCAATCATAGTAATGTGTGCAACTATCCGTCTAAGACCGCTCTCAATCTTGGTATGTTCCCGTGCACATATCAACTGCCGCGACCACCTCTAGATCATAGTGCATACATCACCGATCGATCTCATATACCGTCAGTACTCCGAAGTCGAGCCTCTAGTGGCTGCTCGACAACGGGACGTGCATCGTGACCTCTCCGGAAGGAACACATCCCCAGTCCGGAGGCGAGCGTCGTATCATCCGTCGCCGTGCACACAACACTTGTCGCGACCGCACCTCGGACCCGTAGGTCATCAATAAGGTCATATGCCCGAGACAAAATCAAATGGGTCTCATGCCCGGTTTCACATTTCCAAATCCAAAACCTTTCCATTAAACCATCATAGAAAACACAGAACGTATAAGCACCACTTATAAAACCAAAAACCTCAAAATACATGCAAATACGTAAATACTAATACACCACAAACAAATGCACTCATGGCATCACAAAACATGTTCATTAAAGCATATAAAACAATTATGCATGCATCAATTTAGAAATCAAGGTCCACTCAAAGACCGTCCAACGTTGCGCCTCAATACGCGCGCCATAAGCCTCTCTGGGCCAATCACCGTCATCGGGACTCCCAAACCCATAAAAATCATTTTAGAGGGTTACTAACAACCTCATTAACCTCTCCTTAAAGCCCTGTAATTTTCCTGAATTTTTAACTATTTTTAAACTCGATCCTAAACTTTCGGATGTCCCGAACTATATAGAAACGATATCCGGTTGACTCGAAACCTGCCCCAAAATATTTGTTACATCGAATGGTTGATTTCATATGTTGAAGTCACATCCAAATTATGCTTAACGCGCCCCCACGCGCCGCCCAAAGGCGTTGCGCGTGGAGCCCACGTGCCCTGCATAGTGTCTCCTTCAACCTCTATTTCTCTCTCATTTTTGGTCTGAATTCATCCATTTTAATCCCAATCTCTTTGTCCTTTCAAAAGCAACCTATTTGTGTGATTAAAACTAAGGAAAATCGCTCAAAACCCCTTGGTTCAAATCACCTTTCACGGTTCCATTTTTCCAGTTTAAACACTGGGCTGCTCAGCCGTTCCCCACCATCCAAAACCCTCTATAGGCCTTCATACTAACCGATTGAACCTCCCCCAACCCACATATAGCCTTTCCAACGTTCAAAACTAAAAATTCAAATTTAAAAACATAAGGATTGGGTTGTCGGGTTACCTCTGTCGTGGTTCCACCATCGCCCACGGTGATCCAGTCGTCCTTGGCCACCCCTCAGTCTCACCCTCACTCTGTCTCTCCCCAGTCCAGAAGCAGAAGATTGAAATGGTTTTGAGATTTTTTTTTTTGGTGAGATCGGGTGAAACCATATGAAATGAGGAATGGGATATGCATGTATCAATTATGGTGGGCAATGGATGCCTGACACATGTCATTCATCCATTGGGCCTGCCCAAAAAATATCTGGGCCCACTTAATGACAAATGTTATCCATTTCGAAATTCGTGCAATAGTTACCTCGAACTTCTGTGAACCGTAATTTTCCCGTCGAACGTCTTATTTCAACGTGACGTCTGTTTACGAACTTGTAACATCCCGATCTACGTCACGATCATCGGTCCTCGTGCATCGAACCTCCCGGGTCAAAACTCAACTTTTTGCCCTCGTTTTGCCCTCGTTCAGGGGCAAAATCGTAATTTCGCCCTAAACGTCCGATAATTCTCGGCTAAACCCCGATTAGTCTCGCTCATCCGTCATTAATTCTTGATTAATCCCGATAATTTGGGACGGCTCGTTATAATTTCATTGGACTTTTGAGCTTCTGCAAAATGAATTTTTAATTTTAAAATGGATTATATAAATCCATCGAATTTCGTCCATATTTTTTTCGTTCAAACTCCGATCGGAACAATTTTTTCGCCAAAACGCTCCAAATTTCAAGTTTTATTTATTTCTACAAAAATATCACAAAATATATTATTTTCTCCAATTGTTTATTATTTTAATATTAAAAGTCAAATATAAAAGGTAAAAAATAATACTTTATTAACGACCTATCAATTGAGTTCGAGTACAATCTATTTATAAAATTGGATATATGAGTTACTTGGGCCATACAAGTCGAATTTGAATTAAACATTTTATATACGATTATTAAATAAGTCGGATTCGAATCAGGCAAATTTAGATAATAGAGAATTTATAATATAACATGAATCTATCACAATAAAACCCATTTTCAGCCCTAATTAAATTTTCCGTTTTCACCCTTGTCTAGACCTGCCCACTTCTGCAGATCAGTGAAGCAATTACTCAACCACATCCTCGGGGCGGGAAAAGGGCAAATTGGAGGGAACAAATCGAAGATCTAAAATCCACCTATAAATACTTGATCTCCTTCTCCAAATTTCAAACTGTGATTCGAAAATGGGCAAGAGAAAGAGTGCTAGGGCTTCTGAGAAAAAGGAAGCACCCGAAGTCGAAGAAGAAGAACAACAACAAAGCGACGATGATCGCGACTCCACTCCCACTGAAGAGGACCTCTACGAGGTGTTCGAGCATTTCCCTAAAGAATTTTCTTTTTTGATTTGATTAATGTCTTGGTTCCCTCCTTTCAGCTATAAATTGGATTTTTGTGAGAGTTTTCTCCCCCTAATTTGGAAAATTGGGGGTTTAAATTATTAGGGCTTTGTTGTGTAGATTCTTGGTGTGGACAGCAGTGCGTCCCAGCAGGAAATAAAGAAAGCGTATCATAAGTTAGCATTGCGACTCCATCCTGATAAAAATCTTGGCAATGAGGTGAAACTGATAAAAATTTATGCTTCTATTTTGTTTTTGTTCTAATTTTCGCGTGGTTTGGTTGTAAATCGTAATTTTGTGATCCTTTTATTTATTTTTTTTATAGGAAGCTAAAGAGAAGTTTCAGCAATTGCAAAAAGTTATCTCAATTCTCGGGGATGAGGAAAAACGGTTAGTTTATGACCAGACTGGTTGCGCTGATGTTGATGTGAGTGTAATGGTTTTATTTTTATTGTTTCATTACTTTTACTTTTCTGTGCAATTCAAAGAAAAACTCATCTCTCATGAGACATTAATTTATAGAAATATGCTATGTACTGTGATTCATTACTAGAAATGACTATTAAATATGTCAGTGCTGATGGCATTAGGTTAGAATAATCACAATCTTCCTAATCGCTCAACTGTTTAGGGAGATAGAATTCAAGGGTTTTCGATATTCTGGGAAATCCATCATTGCCTTATTCGTCAGTTATTGCTTATTTTGGTTGTCATTTTTCATGAGCAGGGCCTTACTGGTGATATTGTCGAGGATCTGAGTCGCTTTCTCCGAACGATGCATAGAAAGGTCACAATGCTGTAACATCTTCATGCTGTGTTTTGATGCAATAGTGTCGTTTATACTTTCCCCACTTTCATTAGATTTATGACATCATACACATCAATTGCAGATCACTGAAGCTGACATTGAAGAGTTTAAAGAAAACTATAGAGGATCTGATTCTGAGAGGAAAGATTTGATTGATCTACATAGGAAGTACAAGGGTAACATGAAAAGGTATTATAAGTACTAGAATTCTTTGTATTTATCGGTTTTTTCTTTTGGTTTCCTGTTTGGTGCTTGACAGTTATTCCCTTGCAGAGTCTTCTGTTCAATGCTTTGTTCTGATCCCAAACTTGATTCACACCGTTTCATGGATATTCTTGATGAGGCAATAGATGCAGGTGCTTCATCTTTTAAACTCACATTTCAATAATTTGGATTTTTGTTTATGTTTTGGGTTTTATTGCTTAATATATTTTTATGAGAACAAATTTATCTTCAAGTGATTAAGCGAATACATGGTTCAAATGATTCAAATCCAATTATAGCAAATCTATGTTTATTGCTAAAATCAGAATGTATTTCCTTTTATTCTTTAAATGATGTCTTAGAGAAAACAAAAAAAATAGAAAAAGAGAAAAGAAAAGAAAGGAAAATTCAGTAATCCTACCAACCTTATGGGCTTGTTTGGTGGATTGTATTGGATTGGATTGTATTACTCATCAAATTGAAGGTATTTTGAAGGTAGAAGTGGATTTTTCTTTCATTTTAAAGGGATTTGACATAGAAAGAAACTTATCCAATACAATCCCCTCACAATTGTAGGATTAAGCGAGGTAAGTAGCCTTCCATGTATAATCCTCTCACAATGAATAAGCATTCACTTTTCCTTTCAAAATACCTTGAATTTAAAGATTTAGATAATTGATTATGATACAATGTCATATTCTTACTGGAATAATTTAATCTGAGCTCATCGGTTGTTTCAACTGAAAGATATCAACATTACAATAGTAGCCAATCTGATTAACTTCAATGTTGAATCAGATTGCTCCTTTAGTTGATCCTTAGTGGGCGCTTTCCATTTAAATTCATTCCTCTTGAGACTGCTTCCAGGTCCGGTTTTAAGCAACATCAGAAGAGTCATTTTCTAATTACTTTGAGTTGGCTACAAGAACGTTGGTCCTCCATGCTGTCCTTCATTCTAAACCTTTCCTAATTAGTCTTACTTATTCGTTTCCCATTTTCCTCTTGCCCTAGCACTATACTTCGACTTGATTTAAGTTATTCTTTCTGATTGATGCATCTGTTAGTCACTGTTGAACGTTTCTAAATCGTCATTTTCGGATCTTTCATTTGATATCAAATGATTGTTATTGTCGCATCTAGAGTCGAACAAATGAACCTTTATATAAAAGTAATATTGACTCTCTTGTATTCTTGGCTTACTGAATTTTCGTGCATTTTAAGGGTCTGCATTAGTATATTTTAATGTTGCTCTCTCTCTATCTCTCTCTATCTCTCTCTCTCTCTCTCTCTCTCTCTCTCTCTCTCTCTCTCTCTCTCTCTCTCTCTCTCTCTCTCTCTCTCTCTCTCTCTCTCTCTCTCTTAGGGGAACTTAAATCGACGAAAGCCTACGTGAAGTGGGCAAAGAAAATATCTCAAACAGAACCTCCTACTAGCCCATTGAGGAGGAAGGAGAAGTAAGTGCTTGACAGAAAGTTATTTTATTACTTAAATTGGCTCTTTGTTCAACCAATTAACGGAAAACCTCTGCTTAAATCTTTTACAGTCCAAAGAAAGAGTCAGAAGATATGTATGCAGTCATATCTGGGCGCAGAAGGGAGAGGAAATGCCAGTTTGATTCTATGTTCTCTTCTCTAGTTTCCAGATACGGTGGGGTTGCTACTGAACCCAATACTGAACCCACAGACGCGGAATTTGAGGCTGCACAGAAAAGGCTTGAAAGAAAACGTTCCAGACAATCAAAGCACAAGTAACTCAACCTCCTAGAGTGAGGTTCGCTATTAGACTCAAAATGTGTACTGAATTTCTTTTTTTTCCTACACTTTAATAGTGTAACGCCTTCTGTTAGAACTATTTGAGTGCCTGAAAACTCGTGTTTTTCTTTCCGTAAAAGGGGGGTTTTTGCTGTTTTATCATTCGATATGCCCTTTTGGAAAATGACAATTGACAGGTGAAGATTTGCGCTAACATGGTGCAATTTCCCTCAAGATTCTTAAAAATTGAGGCGGTTACTGAAAACTTCATCAGATAAAAAAAAAAAAAACTGAAAACATCTTCATTGCTGTGTAATATGCAAACTTCACTAGATAAAATAAAAGGGCTATTGTGTGAGGTTGTTATCCTACTAATTTTGTTATTTGTAGGTTAAGCTTTGCGTCTTTGGTCCCTCACGCTCACATTGCCAAAAAGGAATTTGAACGTAACTCACATTTTGGTTAAGTTTTAATTCCGATTTCATCCATCACCAACCGCAACGCACGATACAACTTGGCTTGCAACCTCCAGCAGTAGACACTGGGCCATTCTCCATGGTGGTTGGTGGCCTAGCAATCATTGTCAACTTCAACGTCTTGGTGAGTATTAATATCTTTGAAAAAAAAAATATATATACAGAGACAAGTGAGAAACTCATGAGATATTAAAAACAAGAATTATACTCATAAATAAAATTAAGAGATTAACAGCCAAATATTTGTGTACCCCTTATAAAAAATAATAATAACAAAAAATTGTTGCAAATCTGATGAGAAAAACAAGATAGAGGTAGGGAGAGGAAGTTATCGTATTCATTCGTTCAATCCATTATATATCGAGCTAGGGTTAAGGTTTAGTGCATGCACAAAATGACTTACTCTTCAACCCTTTAAATGTAACAGCCACTATGAATACATTTATTTACAACATTCCCCCTTGAATATTTCATGTAATAGTGCTGCTTAGTTATGTGCCTATGTATTGTCTCGTTAAAACCTTATCAGGTGACAACAACCCTATAGAACAAAAATAATCCTGGTCGAAAGAAAATAGTGCAACGCACGTGGATACAAAGTAGTCGTAGGGAATTTGCGGAGGTAGTTAAAACCGTCTCTTCTGGATTATGAGTAGATAGTATGTCTTTAAGATATAATGCATTAGAATTATTACACCAAAAGCTTGCTCGATAAACCCAGTGGGAAAAACTCGCGGTCGAAGGGAAAACATGAGCAAATTCATGAGTCGAATTATGACATATTAAGGATGCATTGTCAATAGGGTGACCATACCAAAAGTGTGCCTTGTTAAAAACCTAACTAGGTAACAAAATCCAATAGGACAAAATAACTCTAGTCATAGGATAAAAGAGTACACAATGGTTAAGTAAGTTTTCTTTGGGATACAAAATATACTTCATGATATTTGGTATGCTTCAGGATACTCAATATGCTTCAAGATACTTAGTACGCTTTGGGATACTCCCTTGATATCGGTACACTTTGGGATACTCCCTTGATATTGGCTCCCCCTAAAAACTAAAGACTAGGTAGATTAGCTAGTCTACATAAGTCAATACCTTGAACATACTGCTGGAATGTTACATTTGGTAATGACCTATTATTGTCTCCTGTAATGAAACTAGTTTTCATCTGCTCATTGCATGTTCATTATTGGTGGGCTGCAGTCCACAAGTACTCCGAATATGCCCCGTAATGCCTCTTAACCATATACATTCATGAACTGTTTCGTGAAGAGTTAGAATCTCTGCATGATTCAAAGACATAGAAACAAGGTTTGTTTCATAGAGCTCCAAGATATTGTTGTATTTCCAATGTAAATGTAACGAACCGAAAATTAGTTTCCAAAATATTTGAGGTAAAATTACCTTTTTTCCCTTGTTTGTATCTTATTGCACAAAATTTAACTTTTGACTCAGGGAACTTGTTGCACAACTACCTAGGATCGTTATGTAGGTCTCATAATTTTGTTTATGTGGACAATAACACGTCAGATTTGATTCTATACAGTGGATTTACAAGTTAGGAACTATTTCTCGGGATACGTTCGGTTCTACGACATTGTTACATATGAGTTCCTTATCCATTTGTTCGTTTGTGGGAAAAAATATCTTCCACGATAGTTGAGATGGGTGACAAGTGTCACCATCCAAACCACCCCAAGTTGATGTTTATCATCTCCTCATCTCTTTATGGCCTTGTTGATACCATGTCGACCAACTAGACTCCATACAAGAAGCACGGCCTCGGTCCAATCAGCCAGTTGTCAGCACCAACTCCCTAACACACTAGGAAGTTGGTTGCCACCTAGCACACATCCTGAATCTGCGGAACATATGGCAACATCTTCCGTTGTAGCTTGGAACCTACTACAAACAGTGATCAACCACCACATTCATTGCTACTATAAATACCCCCAAACCCTATCATAAAGGTAACTCTCTCTCAACTACTTCTTTCTCTAAACACACAACCTTGATTCTTCAGTCTTTGTCATGTGATCTGCCTATTTGATGTTCCATACGTTTACTGACTTAAGAGTCGGAGCCTCTTAGGTCGGCACCCCACCAGTGTCTAGTGTTTTCTCTATGCCTTACAGGTTACTAGACGAGCAGAAGCAGGAATCCAATCAGCACGCCTTATGGCTCTAGAAACCCCTTTCTGGGTCCTATATCTGACACGACTCATCCCCAATCCCCCATGGATTAAGGGATATGTCATGCTCCCGTGTAACCCATGTGTGACACGAAGGCTAAACACCCGTCTAACCTCCATGTAACACGTAAGCTAGACAAGAGATTCTAAGTCAGCGCTCCAAAAATAATTTCCGGCTTTCCAGAGTGCGCAGGAACCACTATGGATCGTGTGTGGTGTCTCGGTCTCACCAATAACAGCCCGCACCCGCATCAACCTGAAGGATATCGAAAACAGAAAAGACTGTGAGTGGACAAAAAGAAATTTTATTAGAAAAGACAATATCCCCCCAACGGGTCTCATCACGTTAGGTCCATTAAACAGGCCTAAAATCCAAACACACACCACCATCTTCTTCATTGTACGAACAACTAGGAATTCATGAGAGGGAAAAAAAGATTGAGAGATTGAGGGAAAGGCTGAGAAGAGAAAAAAATGAACGGACCCAAAAAACTAGGAAAAACCACCTTTAAATATATATTTCAATTTTTGGAAAATGAAGCTCCAAACCATGGCCAATCATTTTCCCTGAGCACTCGCGACCAAAACCATGCCCAAAATTAGACGCAAAATGAACCCAAGACTGAGTTCGAAGTTTAGTTGAGTTGTATCGAGCTTGGTTTGAGGAATCGAGGTGAGTTTTCTCAACCTTGAGTTCGTAATCTACTTTCTAAGTTAATTTGGAGTAGTTTGGTGGTTTTAATTTGGAATTTGGACCTAAAATAGAGAAGAAATGTAATCAGGTCAATACCTGGTTGCTAACTCATGGGTCGACCCGTCGAGAGGCAGGGTAAGATATTGACGTGGCAGCCAAGTTACAGTGACACGGAGCTAATGTGTCAGCCACATGACATCTATATGGCAGCCAATTGGTAACCACATGTCAACCATGTGTCTCCCACGTTAGTAGCTGTCAAGCTGACTGTGCAGTGCATACACACGCGCATAGGGGTGTATCTAAGTACGTGATGACGACGAATGTGGTGGTTTCTTAGCTCATGTCGATGGGTGTAACGCCCCGGACATTATGAAAATGTAATATTGTAAAATATTGAATAAAATGACGTTTTTACCCCCTGTGATTTGTGTGGTCAATTTGTTGACTTTTTGATTGGGAGGTCGAACGGACGTTGAGCGATGACCGTGACGTAGTTCGGGACGTTACGAGTTCATAGACAGGTGGCAAGTCCGATTCGGACGCCCGAGGTGAAAGTTATGATGTTCGGAAGTTCAGGGGGCATTATCGTAAATTGGACGTTATAAAGGGAAAAAGTTGACTTTTTGTTTGACAATTGATACTCATTTGACTCGAAGACCGTTATGTTCGTCTCGACGCCCTAAGTACGACGACAGGCGGCACGCGTGGAACGGACGTCGGATGACCGAGATACGGGTCACGGAAGTTGGAGGGCAATTTGGTAATTATTGCACAGAGGGGCATTTTGGTCTTTTTACACGGGGTACTGTTCACCACCGTGAAAAACAGAGTGTGCAGCCGTGGGAGTCTGGTTACTGCACCACCGTGCGTGGTGGTTTTGCACGATCCAATTGTTTATGCTGTAGTGGACTGGACGGTGGGATTGTTTATGGAAATTGAGGTATTGGAAGCACCCCATCGTGGCTGTGCGGAGCTTCAGTGCACGGGGAGTTTTAAAAATGGCCGTAGGCTCTGTGTGCGGGAAACATTTTCCAGAGAGATTCAGAGTCCCTCCCACGGGTTGCTTGCCGCATTGATCGATTAACCGAGTTAGAGAATTCATTTGGGTCATTTTTGTGCATCAGTGTGAAGGTGAGACTGAGAGAAACCGTGAAGAACCAGTTCGGGTTTTTGGGGGGAAAACTCGGAATTCGATTTCTACGGCTTGAGAGACAAATCTAAACACGTAGGGAGTTTTCTGGGAGTGATTGACTCTCGACCGTGCAAGAACTGAAGGGTTTCGAGCACGGATTGCCCAAGAACCCAAGTTCCAGTTCGAAGGAAAAACCAGTTGGAGGGAAAATTGAAGATCAAATCGTGGGGACAATCGAGCTAAACTAAGGGCCGTTCTAGTCTTCTGGGAGCAAAAGGAAACCAACCACATCGATTTCGAAGGACGTCACTCACGAATTGGCCAAGAACTGAGCTCCTTGGTTCTGAGAATTTTCGAGCTTGAGGACGACGACTTCCAGGTAACGGCGAGTTCAATTGTTTGTGCTATTGTGTTCGTGTGGGTCCCCTTAAGCTACTGGTGAAATTAATTTGAGAATGGAGTTAGTTTGGGTGAGTTCCAGAAGTCGACTTGTTCGACTGTTCGAGCTTGAGTTGGGTCGATTAGGTGTTTGTCGACGTTGATCATCAGCACAGACCTAAAATTAACGGATTAGAGAAGATAATAGGATCAAAAACGAGAGGAACTGATTGAGAATTGAGCTTGAACTGGTCGGGTTGAACTGGTAGGATCAAAAACGAAGACACTGTAGCTTGGCGCGTGGCCTTCACGCGCAGCCACTTTGGGCGGCGCGTGACGGCGCGTGCGATGGTAACTCCGATCACTGTCAACATAGAAATTGTTCCTTTCAGTCTAATTAACATTTTACCTTTAGGATTCGAGTTGTTCGGGAGTCGTTCGGGATAATTTCGGGAGTCCGGAAGGTTAAGTCTCTAAGTTTAATTTCGCCGAAAAATCCGGGAAAATTAGGAAAAATCCTACGAGTTATTTTGGAATATTTGTAACCCTTCTTGTACGTTTTTACAGGCCCGGGCACTTCCGAAGCTACTGAGGAGCGCGTGGGACGCGATTGACGCGTCCTAAGACTGTGAGTGGACTTTTTGATTTCTAAACTGGGCATGCATGACTGTGTTTCTTGTTTATCTTATGGTTTTACATATGATTTTACGATGGTGATATGATATATCGGTTTTACGTATTTTCACGCTTTTCGAGATATTTATCGTATTTCACGGATTTCGAGGTTACGGTTTTCGCTTATGCATGCGTGATGATTTTGATGAAGTATCTGGATATGAGTATGCATGTTACGGATTTATGATGTTTTGATTATTAATTTTGAAGTGATTTCGGAAATTTCATGTTTTAGAAATTGCATGTGAATTCGGACATAAGTCCTATTATGACGTGATATGATTTCGGAATGATGTTGGAAAACGGATTATGATGAATCCTGGTTTATCGTGTTTAAAAACGGTTTTGGGTTTAAAGACCCGGTTGATTGTTGGATCTAGTTTTTGGTTTAAAGACCCGGTATGTTGATGACGGAGGCGGGCCCGAAAATTGGGTTTAAAGACCCGTAGTGAGTTTAAAGACTCGTGAGTTTAAAGACTCGATTATTGTGATACCCCCGAGGCCTATTGATCATGTTTTGAGTTTAAAGACTCGTTGATATCCCGGGAAGGCCTGATATTGAGTTTAAAGACTCGGATGGATCCAACGGCATAATTGTGATATTGATTCACTTTTTACTTGATTTGTGCAATTGATGTTTCAAAATGACGGTTTCTGGGTTCTGATAATATTAAATTATTTTACATGAGTTATGACGATTCTCTGTAACGTTTTTCATGTGTTTCGGAAAAGAGTTTTCAAAGGTTTAATACGCGATTTTTTTTTGAAATATTTGGTTATGCATGCGTGTTACAAAACTGGAGGGCGAACTAAATTTCGGAAAAACTGTTTTCTGTGAAACTTATGTTTCGGTCCACTCACACTTTGTTGTTTTAAATTCCCTCCAAGTCGTGGTACAAGCGCGGGGGCAAGCGTCGAGGCAGAGGCAGAGGCATAAAGTTTCCGTTGCAGAGTAGTTAGTTCACAGAGTAGGATTTGTTCTTTAACCTGTTTTGTAATATTATGCTCTGTGAAACTGTGGACTTGACGTACAGTCGGATGTATTTGTTTAATCTCCCTGGTCTGACAATGGGTGTGTTGTAATATTAATTAGTTTTCTGGTCTTTTGGATTCGATTGTCAGACGGGAGCAGGATGCTTCCCGATTCTCGAGGCGATAATCGGGGTGGGTCCTGTCAATTGGTATCAGAGCCTAGGTTTACGATTCATGTCTGGCACTCGGGTGTGCCTTGATTATTGTACTAACTTATGCCTCTTTCAGAGAAGGACGACCGGCCATGCCTCCGCGACGCGAACCCCCTCCACGACCTGATGGCGACGCCAAGAGTGCTTCAATCGAGCGAGCCCAGCGTCTTGGGGCTACGGTGTTTAGTGGTGGAGCGGATCCCGAGGATGCCCACCGTTGGATTTCTCGGTTCGAGCGGATTTTTGCTGTAATGCACTGTCCTCCTGAGGAACGAGTTGTATTGGCTACCTTTTTGCTTGATGGATATTCTTATGAGTGGTGGTACACTCTGGAGTTGTCGGGTTGGGATGCCCGTACAGTGACTTGGGAGACCTTTCGTGAACGGTTTCTGGATCAGTATTATCCCCGTTCATTCCGTGATGCTAGGGAGACCGAGTTTCTGCAGCTCCAGCAGGGGAGCATGTCTGTAGCCGAGTATGAGCAGAAATTTCAGATGCTAGCCCGTTTTGCTCCTACCTTTGTATCTACTGAGGCTGAGAAATGTCGTAGGTTTGAGCTTGGCCTACGGGGTGAGACACGGGCCATTGTGACGGCTGGAGCTTTTGCTACTCTTAGGGAGTTGTCAGATGCCGCAGTGCGGGTTGAGGCCAGTCTTCCGACACGTCCACAGTACTCTGGTGGTGGACAACGTCGAGAGCGTTCATATCCTGGATCATATGGTCAGAGAGCCCCGAAGAAGGGACGTTATGGTGGAGCCTCATTGCAGGCAATGATCGTTATGGCAGGCCTGGTAACTATCAGAGTCCCGGATTCCGAGCGCCTAGGGCGCAGACTGTTCCGCAGGCGAGCGCGACTTCGGTTGCTTCCACGGGACGGCAGGGTGGTGGTTTTGCTCGCGATGCTTCCAGTGTTATCTGTTTCTTCTGTGGCGAGCGGGGCCACTATCGGAGGGAGTGTCCATCTTTGCCACAGGGTGGTGGCGCAGGTCGGGGAGGAGCAGAGCAGGGACGGAGCACAGTTGCAGTTTCTAGGACTGGGAGTACTCAAGGAGGTGGTACTGGAGCGGCTAATGGACAGAGGGGCCGGGGCCGTGGGCGAGCAGCTGGACCACAGGCCCGAGTTTTTGCTGTTACGCAGCAGGAGGCCAGGGCAGCACCTGGTGTTGTGACAGGTACACTCACGATCTTTGGGCATGATGTTTGTGCTTTAATCGATCCCGGAGCTACTCATTCATTTATTTCACGGGACTGTGAGTTGTTGGCGGGTAGAGAGGTGTCCGCCTTGGACTGTGACTTGGGTGTGAGTACACCCACGGGAGATGTATTTGTGGTAAATCAAGTGTTGCGGGAGTGTCCCGTAATGGTAGGTGATGTTGGTCTGATGGCAGATTTGATACTCTTGGACTTGCACGACTTTGATGTCATTTTGGGAATGGACTGGTTGACGCTCCATCATGCTTCTATCGAATGTGTCGATAAGAAGGTTACTTTTCGGAGCCCGGGATTTCCGGAAACCACCTTTCAGGGAATTCAGCGAGCAACTCCTGTCAGAGTGATTTCAGCCCTGAAGGCAAGTAAGTTGTTGAGGAAAGGGTGCCAGGGATACTTAGCTCAAGTGATGGACTCTCGAGCTGCACCATTGAGGGTGAAGGATATACCGATAGTACGGGAGTTCCCGGATGTCTTTCCGGAGGATCTACCGGGATTGCCAGCGCATCGAGATGTTGAGTTCATTGTTGATCTGGTTCCAGGTACGCAACCTATCTCTCAGACTCCGTATCGTATGGCGCCAGCTGAGTTGAAAGAACTGAAGGCGCAGTTACAAGAATTACTTGAGATGGGATTTATTCGACCGAGTGTATCCCCCTGGGGAGCCCCGGTGTTGTTCGTGAAGAAAAAGGATGGGAGTTTGAGACTCTGCATCGATTACAGGCAACTGAATAAAGTAACGGTCAGGAACAAATACCCGTTGCCTCGGATCGATGATTTGTTCGATCAGCTGCGAGGAGCGTAGTATTTCTCCAAAATTGATCTTCGTTCTGGGTATCATCAGTTGCGGGTTAAGGATGAGGATGTACCCAAGACAGCCTTTAGGACCCGATATGGTCATTATGAGTTCCTTGTGATGCCGTTTGGTTTGACCAACGCACCCGCAGCGTTTATATATTTGATGAACCGAGTGTTGCAGCCTTACTTGGATCGCTTTGTCATCGTGTTCACTGACGATATCCTAGTCTACTCGAGGAGTGCGGAAGCGCACGAGGAGCACTTAAGGATGGTGCTTGGTACCTTGAAGGGAAACCAGTTGTATGCGAAGCTTAGCAAGTGTCAGTTTTGGCTGACGAGCGTGAGTTTCTTGGGGCATGTGATCTCAACTGACGGGATCAGTGTGGATTCTCAGAAAATTGAGGCAGTGGCGAAGTGGGAACAACCGAGGACCGTCACTGAAGTCAGAAATTTCTTGGGTTTGGCTGGTTACTACAGGAGGTTTGTAGAGGGTTTCTCTACCATTGCTGCCCCGTTGACACGACTGACGCGGAAGGGAGTCAAGTTTGAGTGGGATGACGATTGTGAGCGTAGTTTTCGGGAGCAAAAGGAAAGGTTGACATCTGCTCCTATACTGACCCTTCCAGACGACAGTGGGGAATTCGAGGTGTACAGTGATGCATCTTTACAGGGTTTGGGTTGTGTGCTAATGCAGCATGGGAAAGTGATTGCCTATGCTTCGCGCCAGTTGAAACCGCATGAGCGCAATTATCCTACGCACGATTTGGAGTTAGCTCCTGTTGTGCATGCGTTGAAGATTTGGAGACATCACCTGTATGGTGCGACTTGCAGAATGTTCACGGATCACAAGAGCCTGAAGTACTTGTTCACTCAGAAGGAGTTAAATGTGAGGCAACGACGGTGGCTAGAGCTAATTAAGGACTATGATTTCATAATTGAGTACCACCCGGGAAAAGCCAATGTGGTGGCTGATGCTCTAAGCCGGAAGTCAACGCATTCTGTAGCACATCTACGGACGGTTCATTTACCACTTTTGGTTGAACTCCGTAAGACTAGCATTGATTTGGGTTTGGATGGCCAAGGTGTCTTGCTAGCTAATTTTCATGTGAGACCACTTTTGATCGATCGTATCGTTGAGGCTCAATCTCAAGATCCTGTCTCGTGTGTACTTCGAATTGAAGTGGAAGCCGGTGAGCGGCTAGATTTCACAGTCAGGGAGGATGGAGCTTTGCTTAAAGAAGGACGGTTGTGTGTGCCCGACGTTGAGGCACTGAAGAAGGAGATCTTGGACGAAGCTCATAGTTCGGCCTACGCGATGCATCCTGGTGGGACCAAGATGTATCGTACCTTGTGAGAGCACTACTGGTGGCCGGGAATGAAACGGGAGATTGCCGAGTTTGTCAGCAGGTGTCTGATTTTCCAGCAAGTGAAGGCTGAGAGACAACGACCTTATGGAGCCTTGCAACCCCTACCTATCCCGGAATGGAAATAGGATCACTTAACGATGGATTTTGTGTTTGGACTTCCTAGGACACCCAGAGGTCACGATGGAGTTTGGGTGATTGTGGACAGGCTTACGAAATCAGCTCACTTCTTGCCGGTGCGAGAAAATTTCAGAATGACACAGTTGGCTCAGTTATTTATCGATGAGATCATCCGTTTGCACGGTACTCCAGAATCAATAGTTTCTGACAGAGACCCGAGGTTTACTTCTCGGTTTTGGCAGAGTTAACAGGAAGCCTTTGGGACGAAACTCTGTTTCAGTACTGCATTTCATCCTCAGATTGACGGCCAGTCTGAGCGGACCATCCAGACTTTGGAGGATATGATGCGAGCCTGCGTTTTGCAATTTCAGGACACTTGGGAGTCACATCTAGCCTTGATGGAATTTGCCTACAATAACAGCTATCAGGCGAGCATTGGGATGGCTCCGTACGAAGCCTTGTACGGACGGCAGTGCAGAACCCCGTTGTGTTGGACGGATGTGGGTGAAAGGAAGCTGACCAAATCCGAATTGGTGGAACTGACAACCGAGAAGGTCAAACTCATCAGGGATCGGCTCAAGGCAGCCCAGGACAGACAAAAGAGCTATGTGGACCATCGGATTCGAGATCTTGAGTTTGCGGTCGGAGATCGGGTATTTCTGAAATTGTCCCCTTGGAAGGGTGTAGTGAGATTTGGCAGGCGAGGGAAGTTGAGCCCTCGTTACATCGGACCTTATGAGATCACTGCGAGGATTAGCCCGGTGGCCTACCGGTTAGCACTACCGCCGGAACTTTCAAGGGTCCACGATGTTTTTCATGTGTCGATGTTGTGGAAATATGTGTTTGACGCATCTCATGTACTGGAGGAACAACCCATTGAACTTCGAGATGACTTGAGCTTTGAAGAACAGCCGGTGCAGATTTTGGATCGAAAGGATAAAGTACTACGTCGGAAGACCGTTCCTCTGGTAAAGGTTCTCTGGAGGAACCAGAATGTGGAGGAAGCCACATGGGAACCCGAGGCACAGATGCGAGAACAGTTCCCCTACTTGTTTCCTTGAAATTTCGGGACGAAATTTCTTAAGGGGGGAGATTGTAACGCCCCGGACATTATGAAAATGTAATATTGTAAAATATTGAATAAAATGACGTTTTTACCCCCTGTGATTTGTGTGGTCAATTTGTTGACTTTTTGATTGGGAGGTCGAACGGACGTTGAGCGATGACCGTGACGTAGTTCGGGACGTCACGAGTTCATAGACAGGTGGCACGTCCGATTCGGACGCCCGAGGTGAAAGTTATGATGTTCGGAAGTTCAGGGGGCATTATCGTAAATTGGACGTTATAAAGGGAAAAAGTTGACTTTTTGTTTGACAATTGATACTCATTTGACTCGAAGACCGTTATGTTCGTCTCGACGCCCTAAGTACGACGACAGGCGGCACGCGTGGAACGGACGTCGGATGACCGAGATACGGGTCACGGAAGTTGGAGGGCAATTTGGTAATTATTGCACAGAGGGGCATTTTGGTCTTTTTACACGGGGTACTGTTCACCACCGTGAAAAACAGAGTGTGCAGCCGTGGGAGTCTGGTTACTGCACCACCGTGCGTGGTGGTTTTGCACGATCCAATTGTTTATGCTGTAGTGGACTGGACGGTGGGATTGTTTATGGAAATTGAGGTATTGGAAGCACCCCATCGTGGCTGTGCGGAGCTTCAGTGCACGGGGAGTTTTAAAAATGGCCGTAGGCTCTGTGTGCGGGAAACATTTTCCAGAGAGATTCAGAGTGCCTCCCACGGGTTGCTTGCCGCATTGATCGATTAACCGAGTTAGAGAATTCATTTGGGTCATTTTTGTGCATCAGTGTGAAGGTGAGACTGAGAGAAACCGTGAAGAACCAGTTCGGGTTTTTGGGGGGAAAACTCGGAATTCGATTTCTACGGCTTGAGAGACAAATCTAAACACGTAGGGAGTTTTCTGGGAGTGATTGACTCTCGACCGTGCAAGAACTGAAGGGTTTCGAGCACGGATTGCCCAAGAACCCAAGTTCCAGTTCGAAGGAAAAACCAGTTGGAGGGAAAATTGAAGATCAAATCGTGGGGACAATCGAGCTAAACTAAGGGCCGTTCTAGTCTTCTGGGAGCAAAAGGAAACCAACCACATTGATTTCGAAGGACGTCACTCACGAATTGGCCAAGAACTGAGCTCCCTGGTTCTGAGAATTTTCGAGCTTGAGGACGACGACTTCCAGGTAACGGCGAGTTCATTTGTTTGTGCTATTGTGTTCGTGTGGGTCCCCTTAAGCTACTGGTGAAATTAATTTGAGAATGGAGTTAGTTTGGGTGAGTTCCAGAAGTCGACTTGTTCGACTGTTCGAGCTTGAGTTGGGTCGATTAGGTATTTGTCGACGTTGATCATCAGTACAGACCTAAAATTAACGGATTAGAGAAGATAATAGGATAAAAAACGAGAGGAATTGATTGAGAATTGAGCTTGAACTCGTCGGGTTGAGTCGCGGGTAATAGACCCGTTTATCAGTCTATCCGGGTAAGAACGAAGACACTGTAGCTTGGCGCGTGGCCTTCACGCGCAGCCACTTTGGGCATCACGTGACGGCGCGTGCGATGGTAACGCCGATCACGGTCAACATAGAAATTGTTCCTTTCAGTCTAATTAACATTTTACCTTTAGGATTCGAGTTGTTCGGGAGTCGTTCGGGATAATTTCGGGAGTCCGGAAGGTTAAGTCTCTAAGTTTAATTTCGCCGAAAAATCCGGGAAAATTAGGAAAAATCCTACGAGTTATTTTGGGATGTTTGTAACCCTTCTTGTACGTTTTTACAGGCCCGGACACTTCCGAAGCTACGGAGGAGTGCGTGGGACGCGATTGACGCGTCCTAAGACTGTGAGTGGACTTTTTGATTTCTAAACTGGGCATGCATGACTATGTTTCTTGTTTATCTTATGGTTTTACATATGATTTTACGATGGTGATATGATATATCGGTTTTACGTGTTTTCACGCTTTTCGAGATATTTATCGTATTTCACGGATTTCGAGGTTACGGTTTTCGCTTATGCATGCGTGATG
The DNA here is from genome assembly GCA_032719365.1 of Prinsepia uniflora. NCBI lineage: Eukaryota > Viridiplantae > Streptophyta > Magnoliopsida > Rosales > Rosaceae > Prinsepia > Prinsepia uniflora. Next base: position 55,767,863 of record CM064868.1, on the reverse strand, counting down.
ATTTTGATGAAGTATCTGGATATGATTATGCATGTTACAGATTTATGATGTTTTGATTATTAATTGTGAAGTGATTTCGGAAATTTCATGTTTTGGAAATTGCATGTGAATTCGGACATAAGTCCTATTATGACGTGATATTATTTCGGAATGATGTTGGAAAACGGATTATGATGAATCCTGGTTTATCGTGTTTAAAAACATTTTTGGGTTTAAAGACCCGGTTGATTGTTGGATCTGGTTTTGGGTTTAAAGACCCGGTATGTTGATGACGGGGCGGGCCCGAAAATTGGGTTTAAAGACCCGTAGTGAGTTTAAAGACTCGTGAGTTTAAAGACTCGATTATTGTGATACCCCCGAGGCCTATTGATCATGTTTTGATTTTAAAGACTCGTTGATATCCCGGGAAGGCCTGATATTGAGTTTAAAGACTCGGATGGATCCAACGACATAATTGTGATTATTGATTCATTTTTTACTTGATTTGTGCAATTGATGTTTCAAAATGATGGTTTCTGGGTTCTGGTAATATTAAATTATTTTACATGAGTTATGACGATTCTCTGTAACGTTTTTCATGTGTTTCGGAAAAAGAGTTTTCAAAGGTTTAATACGCGATTTTTTTTTGAAATATTTGGTTATGCATGCGTGTTACAAAATTGGAGGGAGAACCCGATTTCGGAAAAATTGTTTTCTGTGAAACTTATGTTTCGATCCACTCACACTTTGTTGTTTTAAATTCCCTCCAGGTCATGGTACAAGCGCGGGGGCAAGCGCCGAGGCAGAGGCAGAGGCATAAAGTTTCCGTTGCGGAGTAGTTAGTTCACAGAGTAGGATTTGTTCTTTAACCTGTTTTGTAATATTATGCTCTGTGAAATTGTGGACTTGACGTCCAGTCGGATGTATTTGTTTAATCTCCCTGGTCTAACAATGGGTGTGTTGTAATATTAATTAGTTTTTCGGTCTTTTGGATTTGATTGTCAGACGGGAGCGGGATGCTTCCCGATTATCGAGGCGATAATCGGGGTGGGTCCTGTCAATGGGTGTTCGATAGTTTTCGACATCATGAAGCCATTAATGTAGGGTTTGAGGCGATCAGACATCATTTCGATAGATTTTGAGCATCCAGAACGATAATGCTAAGGTTTGGGACGTGTTTGTTGCTTTAGAGTTTTAAGGGTTCAAATACGGGTTATATTTTGGCATTAGTGACCCTTAGTTATCAATTTTGACAAGAGATACTGCTCTAGAGACCTTAGAGGAGTACATAGTTCGAGGCAAAGGTCGATTGGATAGTTTGTGAATGGACATTTATTTTATAACTCGTGATGCATGCATATTTAACTATTATTATATGAATTGAAATGGTTTGAATAATAATTTTAAATGTTATTAGTTGTTATTTGGCAATTTATGATTTTTAAAATAATTATTTGGGATAAAAATTTTGAACAAATGTTTTGCGGATTTTTTTGGACACAGCGTTTTGGGCTCAAGCCCCGGTTGAATTATTTTGACTTGGATTTGGAGTCAAGCATTTATTTTATAGCAAGATTTTAGCTTTACTATTTGAAGAGTTTTTTACTATGGACTATCCTCGTGGTAAACTGTGATTATCTTTTCCCATACTGATATCATGGAGTGGGTCTCTACTAGATCCCAGGGGTTGTACCTTCCCGGACTAGTATCTTGGAGTGTGTCTCCACCAGCCCTTAGGGATGTCTACGCGTGGTACGAATTGATAGGACCATCCCTGAAATCCCCCTTGATTCTCGTGAGAGTACCTGCTCCCGTCTGACATAACCACCGTAAAATTACCCAAGTCCCTAAACACGAATAAAACATACTCACCCAATATAAGATAAGGGATAACTACCAGAATCTACTATGGATAACAAGAATGCGCATACCCATGTGAATGCCTCAGCCTCCATATAGCCCCCGTCCCTAGATAACCTTGGAGGGTACCAAATACCATTAAAAGTTGCTAGTGGACAAATATAAAGCCTTTGAAAAACCCATTTCCGAAATCATCATTTTTGCCCTCTGTTTTAGAAAACATGCATTCATAGCTAAATAACCATTGATTTCACAAAAAAGAGTTAATCATAAAAACCCTAGGTGTAAGACCCGTGTCTTGGAGGGAATGGTGAACAATCCACATTCCTGCGAGGGGAATGGTCTGGGAGGGGGGATTGGTGGTGTGCCTTAAAGGTGTAGGCACACACCTATCTAGCACGAGGCCTTTTGGGAGCTCAGTGACTTTAGGTTTGGTTGGAACTCCGAAGTTAAGCGAGTTGAGGCTGGTGCAATTCCATGATGGGTGACCCCCTAGAAAGTTGCACTGTGAGCTCCCGAAAACAAAACCGTGAGGGCAAGGAGGCCCAAAGCGGACAATATCGTGCTAAATGAGTCGAGTCATGACCGAGGAGGGTTGGGTCCTGACACTAGGTCCAACCCAAATCACATAAAACACACAAAAACCCCTGGCCTACATTTCCTTGAAATCCCCGACTCCAAGCCATTTTGAAAACCTGTAAACACACCACAACCAATAAAAGCCAAATACCGTACCGCTGGTATAACTAGCCATAAGTCAAACCTCGTCCCGTTGATCCAACCAACCTGCTCGTCCAACTAGCGTATCATCTATGCTATCAGTAGACAACCACAGATCATGCGGAGTCTAACTCCGTCGGCATATGTCGAGTCCAACTCTAACCATGTCCGAGTCTGTCCTTAAGAATTATCAGAGTCCAACTCTAAAATAGTGATCCAATCATCTGAGGTTAACCAATAATAGAAAACAGTTACCAAAATATATTTTAGCTCGAACACCACCCCAAAATATTTACCTACCAAGCACTAGCCCAAAATCCGGTTTCCAAAACCACCGAACACTTGTGTCCAGAAAACACAACAACAAATACATTCCAAAACCACCCATTTATCCAGAAATATAATGTAACGACCCGTCCCGTAGACCGGGATTAGGTTAGTGATTAATGACGGATTAGTGAAGATAATCGGTGGTTAGTTGGATAATTTCGGACGGATTGTACAGAATGACAATTTTGCCCATAAAATGGGCAAAAATGTTGACTTTTTCGTTCGGGAGATCAAATGGACTTAGACCGATGATCGTGACGTAGTTTGGGACGTCACGAGTTCATAGAAAGGTGGCACATCCGATTCTGACATCCGATGAGGAAGTTAAGACGTTCTGAAGTTTGAGGATATTTCGGCAATTCCGTTGAAAAGGGGCAAATGGTTGACATTTTGTGCAGCAAGTTATTTTCACGTAATTCGAGGACCGTTAGATAGGTCTCGATTCCCTAAGTAAAACGACAGGCGGCATGAGTCCATTGGAGCTCGGACGACAAAGTTATAGGTCTAGGAACGCGAGGGGCAAAATGGTAATTTGTGCGGCAAGGGGCATTTTGGTCATTTTGCTATCTTGGAATCTGTGCCCAGTTAGGTTTGAACATGTGGTTGCCTTGGGAAGTGTGCCCACCAGGTTTAGGACACCTGGCTGGGTCTAGATGGGTGTAGAAGCCTCGGGCTAATTTTAAACTCATGCACGGTGTGTGTTACAAACAGAGGGAAAAACAGAGATAGTAAATAGATCGTCCATTTTCAGTGAGAGATCAAGTTGGGTTAATGAGTGAGTGATCTGAGTCTTGTTTGTGACCTTTGTAATTATGTCGAAGGGAAGAGCTGGGTGAAGGAAGAGTGTGAGAGGTTCGTGCACCCTATTTCATTCAAAGGGTAATTGGACGTTTGAGGCTAAGATAAGTGTATTGGTGATAAGGAGGCTACTCAGGAGGGTCAGGGAAGTCAAGTGGGGCTGAGTTCATGGTTGGCTGTGGACGGAAGCCATGGAACTCAAAGAAATGGTAAGTGTCTTCAAAAATGGTAACTAGAGGTTTAGCTGTTTTTAATCGGAAGTGATAACTGGGAGTTGTTTCTGGCACTTCTAGGAATGGTTTGAGAGTAAAATGAAGCGAGGAGGTGACCAGGATCGTGACAACTCGGGTACAGACCAGGACCGGTATACTTATCGATTTGGGAGGTAAGCTAGGTCTCTGGTTCTTAGCTTTTGACGTCTTAAAACGCTTAGGAATAGAGGGAATAAGTTAATGGGATTAAAATGAGTGAAAATGGTTGAGAATTGGACAAAAACCGGCCACGCTGGTTCAGGCTGAACCGAACCGGTTTGAACCGGGTCGACCTGAGGAAGACGATGAATAGTGCCAGCGCGTGAGGGCGCGTGGATTGCCTTTTGAGGATGTTTCCAACACGACTATTAAATTATTCGATGTAACGAACATTTTGGCACTGGTTTCGAGTCGATCGGACATCGTCTTGGTATGTTTCGGGATGCCCGAAGGTTTTAAGGCTCGGTTAAAAATAGTTAAAAATTCGAGAAAATTACGGGGCTTTAGTAGAAGTTTAATGAAGTTGTTAGTGACCTTATTATGGGATTTGAACAGGTTCGGGAAAGCCGGTGATAGCGATTTAGTCGAAAATGGCATAGGTGCGCATGTATCGAGGTAGCGGCATAAACAGTCTGTGAGTGGTCTTTGCTTTCTAACTTATGATGCATGCATATATGTTTTATGTGTTTTCTATACGTGATTCTATGATTTTGATTATAATCTTGAAATTTACGGGTTTGGAATGGTTATTCTGGATGCTGGCTTACGGAATGATGGTTCCAGATTTGGATTTGGAAATGGATTATGGATATGATTCTGGATTTAGATTAGGGATGCTGATTTCGGATTCGGCTTGGAATTTGAAATGGTGATTTCGGATTCGGATTTGGACCTGGATTTGGAAGTGGTTTTGGGTTGGATTTTCTGGATCTGGTTATTGGGTTTAAAGACCCGGATATGATATGATGGGGGCGGGACCGGATTGGGTTTAAAGACCCGGATTGTGTTTAAAAACTCAGGAGTTTAAAGACTCGTATATTGTGATTTCCCCTGTAGGCCTACTGAGTTTAAAGACTCAGGAGTTTAAAGACTCGGATTATATTGAGGCCTGAATTGAGTTTAAAGACTCGGATAGATGCAGCAGGTTCGATGGATGAAAATGTGTTTTAAATGTGTTTTGGATTTCGATGAGAACTTGATAAAAATGGTTTTCAATATTGGCTTTCCAATGATTTGGGCTGTGCCCCGAATGAGATGGATTTCGATGGTTTTGGGCTGAGGTCTTTGATTTGAGAAAAGGAAAATGAGCTCGTTTTTTCTTAAACGGTTGGAATAACTTGAATATAGAACGGTTTTTATGACACGGTTTGTGATATGCATGCATTGGTTTTGAAAAGGAGGGTATAATTGTCTTTTTCTGATAAACTGTTTTATAAACTTATCCTTTAATTTTTGTCCACTCACAATCTTTTATGTTTTCGATACCCTCCAGGTTGTTGCGGTGCGGGCTGTTGGTAGGAAGAGACGGAAACATCACACACGCGATCCACAGTAGAATCTGCGCGCTCTGGGAAATCCAAAAGTTTTTAAACGGTTCGTTTGGAAATCCCTTGTCTGACTGATGTGTCACACGAAGGTTGGACGTCGGTTTAACCTTCGTGTAACGCGTAGGTTAGACGGGAGCATGACTTAGCCCTTAATTTCGTAGGATTGAGGGTGGGTCGTGTCAAATTGGTATCAGAGCAGGTTTTGTGCGCTCTACGTGAGGTTTGGCTCCCATAGTCGTTGGTTCGATGAATTACGTGTTGGAATGCTACTGTGGATGTGATGTCTCGACGCAGAACAGCCCGTTATCAACCTGGACGCGATAGTGACAGTACGTTCGTTAGTGGTTAGTTAGCGGCGATTGTTAGTGCTAGGTGATAGTCGCTCGATACGCGGTGCAAGGTATGACGTATGTCGGCTTGGGGCCAGAATAGTTAGCGTGTTTGGCGCTGGATTTGCTCAATGGTTGGACCATAGGGTCGGAGATATGCAAGCGGGTTTAACTTGGATGGTAGCTGGTAAGCTATGATTGAGTACGCTCGTCGGCTTTTTGGACCCGATAGTAGCCTGTTGAGTTGATGGTATATATGGGCCGAGGAGGCCAGTTGACGGTGGCCTGTTGGGCCGGATGGTGATTGGATGACGAAAGTATGGACTTGTGATCATTTGGTCAGATTGTTCGTGCTTGGACTTGTACAGCTATGAGTAGCCGGATGCCTCGAGTGACGGTGTATCGGAAACTACTTTCAGGAATTAAGGGATTTCCCCCTAGTATGGGTCACTGGTGGACGTTGGTGTGTAAACTTTACGATAAGGGAAAGTCTTAGCCGGGTGTGACGACCCGAATGGTAAGGTTGTGGTGAATTAGTGGTTGTCGCAGGTTTGGATAACCTGTATGACGAGGATGATTTGAGGAACCCCGTGGGATGACTGGTCTGGAACCCGTGAGTTGGGGTTTGTGGTTAGGTAGTTGTTGTGGTTGGGCCGATTTAAGGCTGGATTAGAGATGGTGCTGCTAGGTGCAGCCGAGATAGGGAATGGTTGGTGGACGACTCTGGACGAGTCCAGTGTTGGGTGCTCAGAGTATTGGACTACGAGGGAGGTTAGTTCCCCCGACCCGAGCGAAGATTGAGGGTTTGGCTCAGTAGGAGCAGAGGCTCGGGATTGGTGTGCTGAGAGTGTCACGAGTTGGGATGCTGGTAAAGGGTCGGATGGGCACATTGAGTCGAGGTTGTGGTTGGTTGTGAAGTGTCGGTGTTTAGTAGGAACCATTAACCGAGTGGGGATATGTGATGACCATTGGTAGGTCATGTTTCGGGACGAACGGTCAGGATGCCGTTAGGTGGATCAGAGTAGCGTAGCGGAAGCGCGGTGGACCTATACTTTGTGTTGGATCGGGCTAGGTTGGCATGGTCGGGTTTGATCATCCGTGAGGTTGATTTCGTGGACTCATCCTGTTGTATTAGAAATGCCGAGGTTGGCATTTGGGTGATGCCGAGGCTCGTGCTTGGTGATTTCCCGAGAGTTGGTTACGAGTATGATGGCGGTGCTCGGGGTTGACTAGGAAAGGTTGAGATGCGATCATCAAAAGGAGTGATGATTGACAACCTTTTGGTTGTGCATAAATGGGGATAATCGACAGGCGAGTGGTCGGTGAATTGATTTGATTACGGATACATGGTTATGATCCGTAGGAGTTGTGGACTTCCTCAGTGTAGTAAAGTAAGATGATGTTTGGACAGTTAGTCCGGAGGTGGTATACTTGAGGATGAAGTACCGTGATTGGAATCTCGGAATCAGGAGATATTGTGGTTTAGACGTTGAGCTGATGTGTTGATTCCGAGTTGGTGTTACGTGTTAAGGGATGGATACTCTGAAAACGAATTGGGTGACTTATTGAAGGAACTTCAAGAACTAGGAACCCTCCTAAATTGTGGACACATGTGGTTGTGTTCAGGAGTAGAGAGCGGACTTGGTGACGTCGGGAGCGGCTTGTGTGGCGAGTGTCAGGGGATGGTGTTAGTCTAAGGTAGAATGACTTGTGATGACAGGGTTGATGACCATTGTGTGTTCCGTTGAAGGATGACGGAATGAAATTGAAAAGGAGTGACTATAACTAGTCGATATGAAGTTATTGAAGAAAACCCACAATCTAGACGTGTGGTATTCTGGATAGATGTGACGGTGTGATGCTAAGAGTTGTATGGACAAGAAGTGGGATCCACTTTGAAGTGAGTGGATCGGGATTGGATTGTTTCTGGCTCAGGATTGAGTTGTTGGGTCAAGAGGATCGTAGGTGGATAACTTGACCATCTTAGAGTTATGCAGGACGTGTGCGGTCCCTCTCACATACGTATGGATATTGGACATAGATTTGGTACTGGGTCTGCCCTGTATGCGTAGTTGAGATGTGATTGGGTTTCATATTGGTCGGGAGACCTAGGAGACCGGGAGACTCGGAAGGGATTCGAGTTGGACTTTCCAGGAAGACGTGTAGTTTGGCCTAGTATTGGATTGGATCGATGGGCTTCAAAAGTGAAGCGTGTTTGACTCGTGGTCAGGTGGTAATCCGTATGGTTACGAGGATGTTTGTGTGCCCTGGAGAAACACTGTGAGGGTGACAGGTACACTATGATGTTGTTGGTTGGACTTTGGGTGTAATAGAATGTGGCGGACGCCGATGTGGTTGATTAGTGGACGTATTGTAGGATGACATTGGAAGTACGTGAGGATATACTCTACGAACTGTGTTGAGGTATTCTAAAATATCTTTGTTTTTATTCCAAGTTCGTAGGTTTGTCCTTGCGTGTGTTTGGTGGTATGCAACGTGGCTCTAGTTGGTGGTACTTGGTGAATGCACTTGAAAGGTGTACGTACTGGCTCTGTAGTGGTCGGAACCATGCCGATGTAATTGGACGTGCAACGTGATGTTCTGGTAGAAGTGTTGGTGATCGTCTTAGTGCCGAGGTTTGTTGTGGATTGATGGATGATCGGCGTAGTTCCGATATGTTGGATTTTTGTCAGAGCATGTGGGCTGGAGCAGGGTGATCCCGAGTGGTTGATTAGTTATTGCAGGCTTCGGTGTTGATATGAGCTGGATGCTCCGAGCCATGAGTGGCTGGTGGGACCTTGACATTAAGAGGTATGCTCTTGGTTAAACAGGGATGTGATAGGGTCCGGTTGCAAATAGATAGTGTGGGACGTGGTTGGTGTGCCCACAGGTTGATTGTGTTGGTGGTTAGTGGAACCACTGGTGAGATGTGAACTAGGGGTATAGACGAGTACGTTGTGACTTCGGTGAGGTCGGCGTGGATCGCTGACGGAAGTAGTATGGACCGTTGTACGATTCTTGATGCATTGGCTTATCGAGGCCGGTAAATGCCGTCTTGTGAATGGGTGGACTTGAGATTTGTGTTTGTTGACGGCGGACTTGCATGAGGTACTAGGACGTCGGTACAAGGTACGCACGACTCGAGACTGAGTCAAGGTTGATATGACTGGAAGTCGTGCATCACGACCGAGTGTTAGTTGAGTCGTGAGTGTCGTCTGGTGCACTGTGTGAGGTACCACAGTTATGAGTTGAACAGTGTTGACCCCGGAGAAAATCAATGGATTACGAGATGGACTGGAAGTTGGTTGAGTTGGCTTGCTTGGCAGAGATATGGTGGCAGACTGGGAACTATTAGGATAAGCTGGAGTGGCAGGTGCTAGACACCGGGTAGGAGACCTAAGTGTGAGATCAGTTGGATTCCCCCAGTTATTAATGGATGTACGAGATGCGGAATTTCGGGGACAAAATTCTTTAAGGGGGGAAGATTGTAAAGACCCGTCCCTTAGACCGGGATTAGATTAGTGATTAATGACGGATTAGTGAAGATAATCGGTGTTTAGTTGGATAATTTCGGACGGACGATGCTAAATGACGATTTTGCCCTTGGAATGGACAAAAATGTTGACTTTTCATTCGAACGGTCAAATGGACTTTGACCGATGACCGTGACGTAGCTCGGGACGTCACGAGTTCATAGACAGATGGCACATCCGATTCCGACATCCGAGGAGGAAGTTATGACGTTATGAAATTTGAGGATATTTTGGTAATTCCGTTGAAAAGGGGCAAATGGTTGAGTTTTTGTGCAACAAGTTATTTTCACGTAATTTGAGGACCGTTAGATAGGTCTCGATTCCCTAAGTACAACAACACGCGGTATGAGTCAATTGGAACTCGGACGACAAAGTTATAGGCCGAGGAACGCGAGGGGCAAAATGGTAATTTGTGTGGCAAGGGGCATTTTGGTCATTTTGCTATCTTGGAATTTGTGCCTAGTTAGGTTGAACATGTGGCTACCTTGGGAAGTGTGCCCACCAGGTTTAGGACACCTGGCTGGGTCTGGATGGGTGTAGAAGCCTCAGGCTGATTTTAAACTTGTGCGCGGTGTGTGTTACAAACAGAGGGAAAAACATAAACAGTAAACAGATCGTCCATTTTCAGTGAGAGATCAAATTGTGTTAATGAGTGAGTGATCTGAGTCTTGCTTGTGACCTTTGTAATTATGTCGAAGGGAAGAGTTGGGTGAAGGAAGAGTGTGAGAGGTTCGTGCACCCTGTTTCATTCAAATGGTAATTGGACGTTTGAGGCTAAGATAAGTGTATTGGTGATATGGAGGCTACTCAGGAAGGTTAGGGAAGTCAAGTGGGGCTAAGTTCGTGGTTGGCCGTGGACGGCAGCCATGGAATTCAAAGAAATGGTAAGTGTCTTCAAAAATGGTAACTAGAGGTTTAGCTGTTTTTAATCGGATGTGATAACTGGGTGTTGTTTCTGGCACTTCTAGGAATGGTTTGGGAGCAAAATGAAGCGAGGTGGTGACTAGGATCGTGACAATTCGAGGATAGGCCAGGACCGGTTTACTTATCGATTTGGGAGGTAAGCTAGGTCTCTAGTTCTTAGATTTTGACGTCTTAAAACGCTTAGGAATAGAGGACGACCTGAGGAAGATAATGAATAGTGCCAGCGCGTGGCTCCATCGCGCAGCCTCTTTGGGATGGGCGTGAAGGCGCGTGGCATGCCTTTTAAAGAAGTTTCCAACATGATTTTTAAAGTATTCGATGTAACGAACATTTTGGCACTGGTTTCTAGTCGATCGGACATCGTCTCGATATGTTTCGGGATGCCCGAAAGTTTTAAGGCTCAGTTAAAAATAGTTAAAAATTCGGGAAAATTACGGGGCTTTAGTAGAAGTTTAATGAAGTGGTTAGTGAACTTATTATGGGATTTGAACAGGTTCGGGAAAGCCGGTGATAGCGGATTAGTCGGGAACGGTATAAATGCGCGCGTATCGATGCAACGTCGTAAACGGTCTGTGAATGGACTTTTCTTTCTAACTTATGATGCATGCATATATGTTTTATGTGTTTTCTATACGTGATTCTATGATTTTGATTATGATCATGATGATTTACGGTTTTGCACATAATTCGAGATAAGTACGTATTTGCACATTTTACGAGATAGGGTTTTCTGCTATGGTTTGATGATGGTTTTGATGATTTGATTTTGGTATTTGAAATATGCTTTGATTTCAATTATTTCTAATGGATTTTGAAAAAGTGATTTCAAGTTTTGGCATCGGATTTTAGGATGACGATTCGGGATTCGATTTTGGAACTTGAAAGTGGATTTCCAGACTTGGGTTCAGAATGGTTATTCCGGATTCCGACTTACAGAATGATGGTTCCAGATTTGGATTTGGATTTGGAAATGGATTATGGATATGATTCTGGATTTGGATTCAGGATGCTGATTTCGGATTCGGCTTGGAATTCGAAATGGTGATTTAGGATTCGGATTTGGACCTGGATTTGGAAATGGTTTTAAAATGGTTTTGGATTGGATTTTATGGATCTGGTTATTGGGTTTAAAGTCCCGGATATGATATGACGGGGACGGGCCCGGATTGGGTTTAAAGACCTAGATTGAGTTTAAAGACTTGGGAGTTTAAAGACTCGAAATTTGTGATTTCCCCCGTAGGCCCATTTAGTTTAAAGACTCGGGAGTTTAAAGACTCGGATTATATTGAGGCCTGGATTGAGTTTAAAGACTCGGGAGTTTAAAGACTCGGATAGATCCAGCAGTTTCGATGGATGGAAATGTGTTTTAAATGTGTTTTGGATTTCGATGAGAACTTGATAAAGATGGTTTTCAATACTGGTTTTCCAATGATTTGGTCTATGCTCCGGATGAGATGGATTTCGATGGTTTTGGGCTGAGGCTCGGGATTTGAGGAAAGGAAAATGAGTTCGGTTTTTCTTAAATGGTTGGAATAACTTGAATATAGAACGGTTTTTATGACATGGTTTGTGATATGCATGCATTAGTTTTTAAAAGGAGGGTATAATTGTTTTTTCTGATAAACTGTTTTATAAACTCATCCTTTAATTTTTGTCCATTCACAGTCATTTATGTTTTCGATACCCTCCAAGTTGTTGCGGTGCGGGCTGTTGAAAGGGAGAGACGGAAACATCACACACGCGATCCATAGTAGAATCTGTGCACTCTGGGAAATCCGGAAATTTTTGAACGGTTCGTTTGGAAATCCCTTGTCCGACTGACGTGTCACATGGAGGTTGGACGTCGGTTTAACCTTCGTGTAACACATAGGTTAGACGGGAGCATGACTTAGCCCTTAATCCCTGGGGATTGAGGGTGGGTCATGTCATATAACCATAACCAAATTATAGCCATCCAAACCATAGAATAAAACTAGTAAAAACGTATAGATTTGTATGCATAAGAGTTATGAAAGAAACTGTCTACCCACAGTACCGCCGATCGCCCAAATCCTGAACCATATACTAATCTGAAATCTCCGGGACATCCTAGCATCAAAGTCACAATTGAGGGTCACTAACAATCCATATAAGTTAATACATAACCACCACTTAAACCCCAGAATCTAAAATACATCCCGAATATGCTTCACGTGGATAAAAATCCCCAAAACCACCCTCAAACGACCTCTGATCAGTCTAAAACCACCACCATTGAATTCAGGACAATGAAACCTTTCAAACAAGACCAGTCCCAACTTGAAACTCGCTTCCACACACCGCCACACACCGGTCAAAGTACAGTGGTCAATATCCACGTGCCACCCCACGCAAATGACATTAGCTGACGTGGCACCTTCCACGTGGACATGACAGTTGACACATTTTTCCTGTGGGACACCCTGACATGTTCCATGATAGTTATGTAAGTCGTACGATTTTCTTATGTGGACATGCGACACATCGGATTTGGATTACGTATTGTTTTAAGGGTCATGATGCTTTCTTTTACGACATTGTTACGTAAGGGTTCATTATCTGTTTGTTTGTTTATGGGCAAAAATATCGTCCAAGATAGCTAGGATGGGTGACAAGTGTCACCATCCCAACCACCCCAAGTTGATGTTTATTATCTCCTCATCTCTTTATTACCTAAAATCCAAACACACACCACCATCTTCTTCATTGTATAAGCAATTAGGAATCCATGAGAAGGTAAAAGAGTTTGAGGGACTAAGGGAAAGATTGAGAAGAGAAGAAAAGGAATAGACTCAGAATACTAGGAAAAACAATATACCATTGAAATGGATTTTTAATTTTTAAATGTTGAAGCTCAAAACCATGGCCATAATTGTGTTCCTTGAGCTCTTGTAACCAAAACCAGACCTAAACTTGAAGGGATTGGACACAGAAGAAACCACAAACTGAGTTCGAAATTTGGATGAGTTGTACCAAGCTTGGTTCGAGGAATCAAAGTGAGTTTTCTCAACATTGAGTTGGTAATCTAGTTTTTCGGTTAAATTGGAGTATCTTGGTGGTTTAAATTTATAATTTGGACGTGAAATGGAGAAGAACTGAATTCGAGTCACTAATTCGGGTCGAAACCTAGTTATCGACCCATAGGTCAACTCGTCGAGAGGTAGGGGATGATGATGACATGACAACCACATGGCAATTATGTGGAGCTGACATGTTATTCACGCGGTGTCTACATGGTAGTCAGCTAGTAGCCACCTGGCTGCCATGTGTCAACCATGTGTCATCCACGTCAACAACTGTCAGGCTAACTATGCAATGAATACACGCATGCATGAGGGCATGTCCAAGCATGTGACGGCGCATGGAATCGCTTGCGTTGGTTTCCTAGTACATGGTGATACGTGTTCGATAGTTTTCGATTTCTTGAGTCCGTTGGTTTAATTTTTGAGGCGATCGTAAGTCATTTCAACGGGTTTTGGGCGTTTGGAACCAGATGCTTAAGTTTAGGACGTGTTTGCTATCCTAGGGTTTGAGGGTTCTAATATGGGTTTATATTTTGGAAATAGTGACCCTCAGTTACCACTTTTGATAGGAGATACCGCTCTAGGGATCTTGGAGGAGCGCACAACTCGGGATTGAGGTCGAGTGGATAGTCTGTGAGTGGACATTTATTTTATAACTCGTGACACATGCATAATTAATTTTTTTTTTCAAATGCTTTATGATGTTATATGAATTGAAATGGTTTGAACAATTATTATAAATATGGCTGTGATTTGATGATTTACGATTTTTAGAATAATTATTTGGGATACAATTTCTCAACACTTGTTTTGCAGATTTTGTGAAAATAATGTTTTGGGCTTAGGCCTCGGTTGAATTTTTTTGATTTGGATTTGGAGTCAAGCATTTATTTTAAAGCAAGGTTTTGGCTTTACTACTTGAACTGTTTTCCACTATCGACTATCCTTGAGTTAAATTGTTATTACCTTTTCCTAGACTAGTATCATGGAGTGTGTCTCCACCAGATTCCAGGGTTGTACCTTCCTGGATTGGTATCATAGAGTGTGTCTCCGCCAGCTCCCGAGAATGTCTACGCGTATTACGAATTTTTTGAGTAAGGCAGTTCACGACTACGGCTCGTGGGATTATTGCCAATTAGTCAGCGCATTCTACTAGCAGCAACTAGGGGGAGTTGAGGATTGGTCAGATTTGATTACGAATATGTATGTCCAAGGATGAAAATATCGATATCGACGGATATATCGCTAGTCAAATTTACAGATATCTCGCCCCAAATATCGGTATCGATATCGTTTACGGTCAACAAAAATGACGGAAATTCAGACTAAAAATTGGAAATTTGGAATGAAATTTTGGGGAAAACTTAAGTACCTAATGATGGTTATAGAGGACTAATAAAAACTATAAAATGACTTTGATATAATAAATATATGATGAATAATATGATACATTAGGGTTCTGCCTATGACTAATAATATAAAATTTTAAACATAAACATAAATTGAAGTGAATTATTAAAATTGAATGTTAATATAGTTAAAACACATAAGAAACTGAATGTGTATAATTTTTAATAGAGCATATATATATATATTTGGGTCATTAATAGTGCACATATGAATTGATAAAAAAATTACTATATATTTAAAAATGTTTATCAAATAATTAATAATAATTGAACAACCATTTATAATTGACATATAAATACAATGGTTGTTTTTTTTTTTGTTGATTATAAATTAACAATTAAAAAAAAGGGTGAAAGCATGAATAATAATAATAATAATAATAATAATAATAATAATAATAATAATAATAATAATAATAATAATAATAATAGAATAATACTATAATAATTGTAATAATAATATGCATAACAACTATTTAGAATATAGAATAGGAGTCTTTCTAAATGGCCAAATCGTCTCTCTAGAAGTCTTTCATAATAATAACAATTATAAACAAAGAGATCAAAGCAAGCATTGGCATAATAATAATAATAAATATGACCCCTAGCACACTAAGAGATAGAAGTCTTTGTAAATACTATAATTGGCATTTAGTCAAAATGTCAAACAACTATATTGAAATTAGCATTTAAAGCCTTTCCAGACTTCTCCCTCGTCTTCTCCGCTAGAAGTCTTTCCAAAATTCGAACGCACCATCGTCTTCCCAATCCTGACAACACCCAGCCTCACCACCACATCCCAAATTGTTCTCTAGGTCGAGATGATCTGGTCTCCATCACTGCGAAGAATCATTGAGGATGAGTAATAGGAGCCAAGAACCGAGAAAACCTCTTTAGGTTTCCAGTGGATACAGGCTGCTGCGAGACAACCACTGTTCTGTTCGTCTGGATAAGGTAAAGATGAGGAAATTGGGCTTTTTTTTGGCGTTGAACATGAGTTTCGGTGGATACTGACAACTATCGGTCAATTTCAACGATAATCATTGATTTTTACCAAAATCTTCGATATTGGGGGAATAAATTTCTTCACATTCTCTTTAGATGCCGAACCTCAAATTTACCGATATATCGGACGCAATATCGACGATATTGCCGATATTTTCATCCTTGTCTGTGTCCAAATTTTCCAGATGGTTTTATAAAAGGGATTTTAGGGAAAATGTCGGCCACATATGTTTTGTATACATTTGATATTTCATATTTGCGGGTCCGCGATTTATGACTTGAAATTACTTCTAAAGCCCAGGTATCCTATTATTTTGCATTTGAATGTCTTCTTGATGTGCACGCATGATTTGTAATTGGAGGGTAAATGTTATTTTTCTTGGAAAATGTATTTTTAAATGTTTATTTTTGTTCACTCACACTTTTACTGGTTTTGTAAATACTTCCAAGTTGTTAATTAATTTCGGGGGCTACTTCTGAGGCAAAGGCATTTACTTACGAATGACCACTCGTTGAAAACTATGAAAATGAGGTTCATACCCTTGCATTATTATTCTAGTTGCTCAGATTGTCCATTTCTAATTGGTGACCGTTTTCCTGCACAATTTGTTTGAGTGAGACTTGGAAGGTTATCCTTTGTCTAACACGTGTTAAGGGTATTTGGGAAATTTTTGGTTCATTTCTCAGACGAGAGCAGGACCGGGAATGGTTTTCTAGGACGGGTCCTGTTAGTAAAGACATAACCAGTTAGGAATGCGCCTTATAGGGGCCTGATAGGTAACATGCGTTAGCATACCCAACAAGATGTGCATCATTTTGAGGACCAATGGTGTAACGACCCGTCCCGAATTTCGGGATTACATTAGTGACTAATCAAGGATTAAGGAGGTTAATCAGTGATTAGTTGAGCGAAATCGGAAGGACGATGCAAAATGACCATTTTGCCCGTAGTCGTGGGTAAAATGTTAAATTTTGACTCAGAAGGCCCGATGGCCGAAGGCCGAGAACCTTTACGTAGATCGGTTGATACGAATCCGTAGACAGGCGGCACGTCGAAATTGGACGTCCGACAGGAAAGTTATGGTCACAGGAAGTTCGATTGTACTATGCACGCATTAAGAGGCGGGGATGATGTGGCAATATCTGATTGGGGCAGATATTTAGGTGGGACCCATGGATAACTGACAAGTGTCACTCATCCCATTGATCACTTCCCCAAAAAGTGGATCTATCCTAATTAAATACTATTATCCTAATTATTTTATAATTTAATCTCACCCTTTTGACATCTCCACCCTTCATCTCATCTAATCTCTCAATCTCTGCCGTCCATTTTCCCTTCTCTGTTACCATCATCAGCCTCCCATATCTTCTTCTTCAAACAACCCGAACATCCCTCCATTCTCCATTTTTATTTGAGCAAACAAACACACATGACACACCACCAGCACTACACTTGCATCCATACGGTTGTGTGAGGATTAATGAGAGACTGAGAGTGACGGGGACGGCGGCCCATGGCGGTCTGCGGCCCATGGCGGTCCACGACAGAGGATGCTCGAAACCGTGAGGTAAGGATTTGAATTTGGGACTTTGGGTTTTAAGGGGCCTTGGTCGATTTTAATGATTGGGTTGGCCTACTGGAGGTCATAGGAATCGATTGGGATTGAAAATGGAAGCTGGGATGGCCGGGGACGACGGCAGCAGAGAGTTGCAGGTGGCCGGTTCGTCCATGGTTTGTCAAGGTACGGTTTCGTGTGTTTTTCATGGATTTAATCATGGTAATAGATTCCTAGGGTTGGGACTAAGAGTTTAGGATTGAAAGGAACAAGAATGGACAAAAAATGAGGGGTTTATAAGGCTGAACCGTGACCGCTGGTTCGGTTGGACCGAACCGATTCGAATCGGTCTAAACCCGATCTGTCGCGAGGTAGGGGATGACACTATAGGAGGCGCGTGGGCTTCACGCGCAACCCCTTTGGGCTGCGTGTGAGGGCGCGTGGAGGGTGGTTTGGGGAAATGTTCAACATGACTTTTAATCTATTCGATGTAACGAAGATTTTAGGACTGGTTTCATGTGGATCGGGCACCGTCTCGATAATGTTCGAGACATCCGAAGGTTTAGGATCGAGTTTAAAAATAGTTAAAAATTCTAGAAAATTACGGGGCTTCAATGAGAGATTAATAAGGTAGTTAGTAACCCTCTAGATTTATTTGGATAGGTTTGGGAGTCCTGGTGATGACGATTAGCCCAGTGAGGGTTACGACACGCAAATCGAGGCTACAGCTTAGGACGGTCTGTGAGTGGACTTTGATTTCTAAATTGTGATGCATGCATAAATATTTTGTATGTTTTATGGATATGATTCTATGATGTTGAATTGGATATTGCTGAATTACATGGTTTCAGGCATTTCGAGGCAATTTACGTGCTTGCACGTAAATTGAGGTTTACAGTTTTGTACTGATTTTCCATGCTTATAATTTCAAAAATGGTTTAACGAAATGGTTTTGGATTTGAAAAGGTAAACTCGGGTTTGAGATCCATTTGTTTTGGAAACCCTCGGGGTCGAAGTCCATTTAGTTACGTTCTCGGGCTAGAGGCCTAATTGGTTCTTGAATCGATTTGGGATTTGGAAATATGGACCGAGCATAAGACCCATTTGATTTACGAACTCTCGGACCTGAAGTCCATTTGACTTAACAAGACATTGGGCTGGAGGCTCAGTTGGTTTACGTATCGTGCTCGAGGCCCAATTGGTTTGCGTATCGGGCTCGAGGCCCAGTTGGCTTTCGTATTAGGACGAGTCCCATTTGGTTTACAAAATTGGGCACGAGGCCTATTTGGTTTACAAAATTGGGCACGAGGTCCATTTGGTTTACGAAATCGGGCACGAGGCCCAGTTGGTTTGTGAATCGGGCTTAGGGCCAGATTATGGTTTACGATTGTGATTTCGGGTCGGGGACCCATAAATGGTTTTATGGTTGATGACAGTTTATGGGGACCGGCATGAACCCTTGAAAGGTTTTTATGGTTCATGACAGTTTATGGGGACCGAAATGAACCCTTGAAAGGTTTTTATGGTTCATGACGGTTTATAGAGACCGGGCATGAACCCTTGAAAGGTTTTGAGAATGTTTTCAAATGGTTTTTCGTATACCATCTTTTTAATTGGATTGTCTTCTCCGGGGAGGGTCTTTGGCCTGGGTGGACCCTGGAGTAGTCACGGAGCACTGACTGAGTGGAGTCGCCCCCGTTGGGTTCCTTACTCTCATAAAGGCTATGGATTATAACCCCTAAGGAGGGTCATTGATTTATGGAGATTGACCTGAGTAACCCTGTGGAGACTTGGGATTTGAGACCCCAGGTAGCACGCGCGTAGCTCTTGATATCGTGACAAGATTGGTTATATGATGTTTATGATAAACATGATTTCTTGGTTTTGCGAAATTGTGTTTTATGGATAATAAATGGATTTGGGCTGAGTTCCCATATATGTTTACTATGTTATAAATTTCTGTAAATAGTTTTGGGCAGGGGCCCGTGTGACTTGAATTTACGGAACTTGGGGCTGAGACCCTAAATATGGTTTTTTAAACATATGTGGTTTGATAAATGGTTTTACTATGCATGCATGTTTTTTAGTGAAGGGCATAAAGGTCTTTTATAAAATGTGTTTTCTGAACTATTACTTTTCGTCCACTCACAGTCTTTTTGTTTTCAATGCCCTTCAAGTTGAACACAGTGCGGACTGTAGCAGAGACCGAAACATCACATACCTCATCTGGATCCTGGCGTACTCTGGAAGCCGGTCAGGCTAACGGTTTTAAATTTTCCTGGTCTGACACTCCGTGTCATACGGGATCAGGAGCGTCCCTCGTTAATCCCGGGGGAATTGGGACGGGTCCTGACAAGTGGTATCAGAGCAGGTTTGCTCTTACGGTATGCGTAGGTCGAGGATGTGATGTCTCAAAGGGCTGCAGTTCGTTATCGACCTGATAGTTAGGATTCTGGTATGATGGTTAGTAGGATTGAATCATAGATCGTTTTAGTTTGGCATTTGCTGTCGGGGTTGCCATAGTTCTGTCATGGTTGGCAGTGTGGGACCCCACTGAAGGATGAACGTAACGGTACTTTAGAGTTTTGACCGTGGGACGGTTAAGTTGGGGTCGTTGATTACGATACTGTAGGATCGGTTTGACAATAGTTAGGAGTTGTGACCATTAGATGGTCGGATCTTGAAGAGTTAGATGGATGTGCTACTAGGAGCAACCGAGTTCGAGGAATCCTAGTTGAGCTGATGGTAGGATTGGATTTGACGTCCATAAGATGTCCGGATCGCGGGGTTGGTCAGATTTTGGACGTTACTGCTGAGGGCAGTTGGGTTCAGAAGAATCCTAGGGTATGATCGTGGAACCCTAAGGTAGGATGTATGTTTCGGAAAGGTGAATTGGCGAGTGGTTTGATTGTGATGACTTTTCGGAGTCGAGACCGTCGGTTAGTCTACTCATGTTGGCTTTATTAATGGGACTGCGCTCTGCAGTCGAGGTTGTGTTAAACGGTTAGACCTAGTTGGTTATCATACTACTTTAGTTTTGATGGTTAGTTGGTACAGCTAAGGTCATGGGCGACCTGGTAGACGACGTTGGTTGAGTCGAGTTACGATTGGTTAGAGATTGGTTGGGCAGGTTACCAGGGTTGGTACTTGTCGATGGAATCCCGAAGTGGGGATACAGAGTAGTTAGTACGGGCGGTCGATTCTATTGGATGCGGAGTCTCGATAGCGATGTCTGGTAGTTAGGTCTGCACGAGTCTGTGGCAGGCACTACTACCGAGAGTGGTTGTAGTTACGGTGGTTGAGAATCGGGGGACGTTCGGGGAACGTTTCCTTTTCTCGTACGAGTTTTCAAGGTGACGGTACACAGAATTGTTGGGTACGAGGGAGGTAGAGTTCCTCCAATCTGAGTAGAGGTACGGGGTCGCTGCTCAGTATGAGTAAAGATTCAGGGTTTTCTGTTTCACACACTGGATGCTAATGCTGATGCTGATGCTAGTGTGCTAGTGCTGGTGTTGGTACTGGGACTGGTGCTGGTGATGGTGCCGGTGATTGTGATGACGACGAGTCACGAGTCGGGATGTGACTCCGCCGAGATGAGCATGTGTTAGTTATCTGTGGTCCGGGAGTGGATCACGGATATTGTTGTACTGGACGGGATCTAGCAGGGGTTGAGACGTGAGGATTGAGTAGTAATGGTCCACATCCTTTTGGATGTACATAAACGGTATAAGCCAATAGGCGAACTTGGTAGTGATTTAGACTGGTTACGGACACGTGATCGATGTCCTAGTATGTTGGTTCCGACATGGTTGGAACTTCGGAATCGAGATACGTTGCGATTGAGGTGACGAAGGGAGTGCTTGTGTCCACATTGGTAATGGGTATTTCGAAGTCATTTGGGGTGACTACTTAGGTTCTGCCATAGCAAATGATAATTGTTGTCACCAACACATTGATCGTGTATTGGTTGGTGGACCCGTGGTTTGTTTTGGGTCATCAAGAGGAGTTGAGTATTTTGAAGTTAGGTGAATGAGATTTCTCATCCTTTGCTTGATGGAAAAGGATGTTGGGTTACGTGGTGTGGTGAATGCAATGAGGATTTTTTGCATTCACGTAGGATGAATTATGAGGTCATCATTTTGGATCATCCTTGATTTTCCTATGTGGAATGCCAAGGATCGGAGAGGACCCACAGTCTCGTCGTTGATTGATCTGTTTAGATGTGGGTTTTGGTTGAGGAGTATTTTGACTGACTAAGGATTCAAGGGGGTGTAAGACCCTATGATCAGATTTCAGGTGGATTGTTAACTAAGTGAGCATGTTTGGATCCTAGGTGGATCGGGATTTTGATGTTGAGGACGATGGGACTGAACTTCTTTTCGAGGTAAATTCCGTATGGTGTTCTAATCGAACGAGTAGGTGTCCGACGGGGTCAGATTTTGTCAGCCTTAGAGGTGTGAATGGTGGGATTGGCTTCCCTATGAAGTCAATCAAACTTAATGTGTGATTGGGTAAGCAGGTAACCGATAGGTTCAGAATTGGTGTGTCTTAGTAGACGCGGGTGAGATAGGATGCCAGTTGGCATGAGTAGGTAAGCCTTGGTGAGCGTGATTCAGATTGGTACGTGTTGGATTACGTGATTAGAAGTAGACGTTTTGATGTTGGTCGGGTGACCGTGGAAGTCGAAATGGACGATGGGTTGGATCTTTCGATCTGTCTAGTACTGGATTGGATAGATGGAATCCAGAATTGAAACGTGATTGGCTACGACCTAGGTTGTAGGCTGGTTGTTGGATGGATGTACGTACTTTGTACATTGTGCGAGGTACGATACTGGGCAGGCTGGTGGTGCCTGGTGGTGGTATATAGGATATACCAGGGACACGTTGGTGAACGTGTTGGTAGTCGGCTTAGTTCCGATACCATTGGATTAGTTGAGGACGTGAACTGGACATTGGATACTGTGCACCGGGTCATGGTATTTCTGATGGGTCTAGTTACACACAGGTCGAGTGCTTTGTAGGAAGTGTATACTCAAGTTGAGTGAGTTGGTGGTTAGTGTGACCATAAGTAAGTATAAGGTTAGTTTTCGACTGGCGACTGTCAAGTGGTGACAGTTTGGCAGGATGTTTTAACGTGGAACGATGAGTGAGTTTTGGTGACTCCCAGTGGGATAAGACGTCAGGATAAGTTGGTGATTGAGAAAGGAACCGTCGAGTTGATTGTGTCAGCGAGATGGTAGAATTGTCGGGTGGTATCCACCCGGAACATGTGATCAATTTCACTCGAAGGGGTCGAGTGTGGACGATGCGACGTGAGTATTAGTGGAACGTCTGGGTGCAGACAAGTATTGTGTTGACTAGTGGGTGTACTAGTGTACACGTGTTGTGAGATCGAACTGTTTTCCACGAGGTGGTTGTGGAATCAGTATAGTTGGAATTTCGAGGACGAAATTAATTAAGGAGGGAAGGTTGTAACGACCTTTCTCGAATTTCAGGATTAGATTAGTGACTAATCAAGGATTAGGGAGATTAATCAGTGATTAGTTGAGCGAAATCGGAAGGACGATGCAAAATGACCATTCTGCCCTTGGTCGTGGGCAAACTATTGACTTTTGACCTGGAAGGCCCGATGGCCGAGAACCGTTATGTAGATCGGGTTGATACGAATCCGTAGACAGGCGGCACGCCAAAATCGGACGTCGGACGAGAATTTTATGGTCACGGGAAGTTCAATTGTACTATGCAAGCATTACGAGGTGGGAATGATCTGTCAATATCTGATTGGGCAGATATTTAGGTGGGACCTATGGATGAGTGACAAGTGTCACTCATACCATTGGTCACTTCCCCAAAAAGTGGATTTATCCTAATTAAATACTATTCCTAATTATTTTATAATTTAATCTCACCCACTTTCCATCTCCACCCTTCATCTCATCTAATCTCTCAATCTCTGCCGTCTATTTTCCCTTCTCTGTTACCATCATCAGCCTCCCATATCTTTTTCTTCAAACAACCTAAACACCCCTCCATTCTCCATTTTTATTTGAGCAAACAAACACACACGACACACCACCACCACCACACTTGCATCCATACGGTTGTGTGAGGATTAATGAGAGACTGAGAGTGACGGGTACGGCAGCCCACGGCGGTCCACGACAGAGGATGCTCGTAACCGTGAGGTAAAGATTTGAATTTTGGACTTTGGGTTTTAAGGGCCATTGGTCGATTTTAATGATTGGGCTGGCCTTCTGGAGGTCGTAGGAATCGATTGGGATTGAAAATGGAAACTGGGACGGCCAGGGACGACGACAACAGAGAGTTGCAGGCGGCCGGTTCGTCCATGGTTCATCAAGGTACGGTTTCGTGTGTTTTTCATGGATTTAATCACGGTAATAGATTCCTAGGGTTGTTACTAAGAGTTTCGGATTGAAAGGAACAAGAATGGACCAAAAATAAGGGGTTTATAAGGTTGAACCATGACTGCTGATCCGGTTGGACCGAACCGGTTTGAACTGATCTGAACCCGGTCTGTCGCGAGGTAGGGGATGACACTGTAGCAGGCGCGTGAGGGCGCGTGGAGGGTACTTTTGGGAAGTATTCAACATGACTTTTAATCTATTCAATGTAGCAAACATTTTGGGACTGGTTTCGTGTCGATCAGACACTGCCTCGATAATGTTCGGGACATCCGAAGGTTTAGGATCTAGTTTAAAAATAGTTAAAAATTCAGAAAAATTACAGGACTTCAATGAGAGGTGACTAAGGTAGTTAGTAACCCTCTAGATTGATTTGGACAGGTTTGGGAGTTCCGGTGACGACGATTAGCCCGGTGAGGGTTACGACACACAAATCGAGACAACAACTTAGGATGGTCTGTGAGCGGACCTTGATTTCTAAATTGTGATGCATGCATAAATGTTTATATGTTTTATGGATATGATTCTATGATGTTGAATTGGATATTGGTGAATTACATGGTTTCACGCATTTCGAGGCGAGTTTTACGGTTTTGCACTGATTTTCCGTACTTATAGTTTTTGAAATGATTTCACGAAATGGTTTTGGATTTGATAACATAAAATGAGCTCTGACAAAGCTTTCAACCAAGTTTGACTGGCCTGATATAGTTGTTATGAGGGTATGATGCATTAATTTTGCAAATTACTTCCCATCTCGGAGTATAGTGTGTGTGGTAGCACTGTTAGCTAGACAATAAACATCCCCACAAGACATGCATATTTATAAACTTAATTCAATGACTCACAGACATGAAAATAAATATTTGTATTGAATTAAATCATACTCGAGCAAAAACTACATTTTCAAATTCGAAAACATAAACACCAAATTAATCCTATATGGGAAATGATCATTCAACTAAGTTCATATCTTGAGTTCCGAAACTAGCGTGATACTCATTTGCAACTTGTAATAGTGACCAGATTCATCATTATCTCCCAATTATATTCATTCATGGATTTAAAATTTTGAAAAATGGATGATATGTCATTCGTTTCTTATTTCAGGCAAGAAAATGTTAAGATAATAATTATTCTGCTCTTTCAGATTCTTTGCAATAATCTAATAATCACAATTAGTGCTTCATGAAAACTCGCTCATAAGCAACTAATAAGAATTGTAAGTTTCATCACATGATATGATAAATTGGATTTAAAACATGTAAAATCTACTGGTTTTATCATGTTTAGTGAATTTTTAAAAGAAACTTCGGGGGTTCCTTTTTCTTTTTATAGAATTTTAGAAACTACGGGTTTGGTGTTTAGTATGAACTATTAGTTCGTTTATAGATTTCTACTTTGGGTTTCCTTTTTCTTTTTATTGTGCACTGGTGGATTTCGTAGTGATCCTTTGACGGTTTGGCTAATCCTTGCCTAGCTATGGCCAGAACTTCTAATTCATCTTCGCCTTCCTTCTGAATCTTCTCCTTCTGTTTTTTCAAGAGCTTCCTCCTAGATTTCACGATTGGAGAGTCCAGCCCATGGTGGGGCATCGTGATTTAGCAACTCCTTATGGTGAGGCGCTATCGATTCTCATCCTCGGTGGTGCGATTGGTCGGAGGACCATGGTCTTTGCCTTTTACTAGAGCTTCGGTGATGGCCTTAAGTTTCTAGAGCTCTTCGTGAAGACTCGACTTCAGAATAAGCGAAATCTGAGGATTTAAGCACACTTATCCTAACAGTTAGGATGTCAACCATCTAATTATTCCCGTTGCTATCGCTTGACCCTTATATCTTGTTCTTTGTGGCACTACTGGGGGTAGCTGAAACCGGTGATTGCATCAGCCTGGTGATCCAACCTAACACTTTCGTTGCGACATTCACAGTCTTTAGGGTTTCAAACAGCGTGGGCCAGCAGAAGGGTGAGCGCATCGTGTCGTGGAACACTGGGTAATTAAAGTCCTTGACTTTGGTATTGAATTTAAGGATGGTTATGCATCGTTTCACCTGTCCGACTTCGACGCCATTTCAAAAAGGTTTTTTGGTTTCGAATCCATTGTTGGGTTGTGGAATTGAAATTTTCTTGGGGTCAAGGGGTCAGGATCACGACCTTGCAATTGAAAAAAAAATGCTAGACTTCTTCGTTGAGTTAGCTATTTCTAATTGAGAACTCGTGCTAATAAAGTATTGCAAATACAAGGAGAAGAACGAGATAGAGAGGCAGCTAGTGGAAGTTATCTTATTCATCCGTTCAACCCACTATTGTTAGAGTTAAATTTTGATACATGGAGAAAATAATCTACTTACCCTTCGATTCTTTACATATAATAACCATTATAAAAATAAAAATATAAACACAAAAAAAAAACCCAAAGAAAGAATATTAGATTTTTAAGTTGCGAGGACGGTGACATCACAACCAAGAGCTGGAAAAACATTCCCTGGTGAGAGAGAGTCTCTCCCTCCCTCCCATGAGTCTGAAAATGCAAGCAAAGCTTTTCTTTTTCTTTCTTTTTCTTTCTTTTTAGTCTTCATTCTTGAATACCTGTCACTTTAGCTACTTTCTATATTGGCGGATAATCAACTTCCCATTAAATAATTTTCTTTTAATTTTCAACATAATTGCTACATTTGCTTTTACTTTCAGGAGAGACCCTGTTTCTCACCTCCACCTTCTCTCACCTCTAACTCTCTCAAGTCTCAACCTTTGTTTTTTTTGTGGTAAGTCATCACACTCCTGAATCTTCATCTTCATTTTTAGTGTTGTTTTGTTGCTTTTGCTTGAGTTTGCTCTTGCACCCTCTCTTTCTTTCTGTCTCAGTCTCTCTCTCGCTTACCTATAATAATATCTCTCGAGTCTTTTCTGCGCAATTCCGGACCCTCAAAGGCTCAAAGACTCATCCTTTCAGGAATATTACTTGGAAGTTAGCTGATTAGAGCTATTTTTTTCGGTTATTCTGAAACTGTTCTTTTCTGGGTTTTTGAATTTTGGATCCTACTTTTCCGTTGCAGCATTAAATTTTGTTTTTATTGTATGTAAGCGAGTTTCTGAACTTGATCCAAATTGGGTTAATAGGTGGGGTCACTGAGCTGTGTGGTTTTGGGGTTTTGAAGGTCTTTTTGGGTGGCTATGGAGGCTGACGGTGGTGAAATGAAGTCGAAGATGGAGGATTATGAAGTGATAGAGCAGATTGGGAGAGGGGCATTTGGAGCCGCTTTTCTTGTTCTACACAAGACTCAGAAAAAAAAGTAAAGAGTATTTTCTACCAACCTTGTTTTCTATTTTCTTTCTATTTTAAAATGGATTTTTTTTAATGTAATATTTTAATCTGTAAAGACAATTATGTAATTAAAGATAGAATTGAAGAAAACTGAATATGAATTTTGACAAGGGATAGTCTTGAATCGAATATTTTATACTTGATAGTGCATCAGGTGTCTAGCTCAAATTTCCTTTACCATGTTTAATGTTCGAATTTTCTTTCAATAGGTATGTTTTGAAAAAGATTCGTTTGGCGAAGCAAACGGAAAAGTTCAGACGCACAGCTCACCAAGAGGTTGCATTTTCGAAAACTGTGCATATATTGTTAAATTTAGAACTCACTGTCTGCTGCAATTTTTTTTTTTTTTTCAGATTGTCCACTTTCCAACATGCTATATTCTCGATTTCACATAATCTGTTCTCCTAGGAACCAAATGTAATATCGAAGATCCGTGTTTCACGTTTTCTTGTTAATGAAACATAGGATTATATAAAGCTCCAATTCAGTCCTTGTTTGTCCATATCATTACCGTCATTTCTGTTGAGTTTAATGAAAATTTCTTGTCTTGCCTACTCTTCATGCTGTCCAAAACCCTAGATCTGTTTATGTTACAATCTACTTGGAAGTGCATTACAATCTACTTGAAAGTGCATTACAATCTACTTGGAAGTGCATGCTTTTCTATAGACATCCAAAGTATGTCATCTCATAATGATGCTTTGTTGATAGTATTATGGACGTAGGGTCTAATGGGTCATCCATTATAACCTTCTAGATACCGAATCTCCAGTTTTATTCTAGATAATTTAGAAATGACAATAAAACTTGAATCGTCCTCCAAGTTTACTCAATAAGTGATTCATTTGATTATGCTCCTGATATTGTATCAAGTCTTCCGCTTTAATTGTTTATTTCGTGAAGTGAGACTCAAAGATCTATTTCCTACTCAATTAATCTCAATCTCTCTAATTCTGGCGCAGATGAATTTAATTGCAAAGTTGAATAATCCATATATTGTGGATTACAAAGATGCTTGGGTGGACAAGGTAAATTCATGATTCCTAACTTACATATATTTGAATTCAATCAGAAAGTCTAAATTTGGAGAAGTATTTAGCAGTTGCAACATTACTTGAATTCATAGATGCATGCCTAAAAGTTTAGATTTTCTGCAGGGAGACTGTGTATGCATTGTAACAGGCTATTGTGAAGGAGGTGACATGTAAGTAACAACAATTTCTATTATCAATATTCTATGTTTTTAGCTCATATCACAGAATGTGTCTCTTTTTGCCTAAAATGAGAAATCTAATAGTCATATTTTTAAAATCTTAGGAAGTGATTTCACATTCTATTTTGCCTCTGTCTGCACTCAGCAGTTTTTTTCTGTCCATTGAATCTGTTTTGATTTACTCAGAATCCTATGGATATAAAAAAAAGAGAGGAGTGCATGTGGAGAAATTGGGAGTGCAACAATCACTCCCCTAAATCTTTTGCTTCTATAATGAGTTTGAATACTTACTTTCCGTCCTTAATGGGAAACTGATTGGCAACCTACATGATATATAGACAATTTACAGGAGGAAATTCTAACATCTTGTTTGTGTACTTAGCATGTTAAAATACACATCTTATTTTCAGTCCTGTTCCTCTGAGTTCTATAATAGGGTCCTTAATGAAGTATTGTTTCTCAGCCCTAGGTTAGATATTGGACTGCTGGGATGCATTTCACCCGTCTATTTCTAATCTAATGGATGAGAACTAAAACCTGACTGATGGACCTCATCAGGATTTTAAGGAAGTATTTTTATATAATGTTTATATAACATTTTAAAAACTGCTTACGGATTAGGAAAACAATCAGAATACTTCCCTTGATTGCTGAATGAGAAGCAACTCATTTATTGACAGGGCTGAGATTGTAAAGAAGGCCAGAGGGCAATTTTTTCCAGAGGAGGTACTTGGTGAAATTCAATAGACCCCACATTCTGTATTTATAAAGGGTAGGACGTAACTTATGCATTGTTAATCTGTTTTTCACCACAGAAACTCTGCAAATGGCTGACTCAATTGTTGCTGGCTGTGGACTACTTGCACTCCAATCGTGTACTTCATAGAGATCTTAAGGTAATTTCGTATACCAATGGTTGAGCGAAGAAACATATGAAATTTTTTCTAATATAAATATCATAACTGCAGTGCTCCAATATATTCCTTACAAAGGACAACGACATTCGACTTGGTATGTAGACATAATGACTACTAAGAGAAGTGATGCTTTGCTGCTTTATGTTTGGTTTCTATTTGTTGATGTTTTAAAGAAACGTGTATCTTGCATGGACCTTATAGGTGACTTTGGACTTGCAAAGCTTCTCAGCGCAGAAGATCTTACTTCTTCGGTATGAACATGATTTTATTTTTCTCTAATTTATTTATTTATTTTAGGTAGCCTTATATCTCTACCTACAGAACCGTCTCCTAACATTGACTGTAAACAATTCTTTGTATGTCTCTTTTTTCATGAAAAATTCCATAGATTATATACAGACCTTTCTTTCTTCCCCATGAAGTACAAGCTTCAAGCATTTTAAATTCTTCAAGGCCACATAATCTTAGAGAGGATATTCCTCACGATTTTTTGGTCGAGCATCACTAAATCCACTAATTTATGTCATTTCATTTTCAATCGGTAGGTTGTTGGAACTCCAAACTACATGTGCCCTGAGCTCCTGGCAGATATACCGTATGGCTATAAATCTGATATATGGTCGCTCGGTAAGAATTCTACAATCTTATAGACTTATAGTTATACTTTTTACAGGGTCATGCCATGATCTTGTATAGATATAACTTTTAGATTGTATTGCTTTTAGGTTGCTGTATGTTTGAGATTGCTGCACATCAACCTGCATTTAGAGCTCCTGTAAGTATAAGCTTTCTCTGTTGATGTTGCAATGATATTATTGGCTGTCATTGATGTATCTGAACCAGCCTTTGGCATAGATTTGGGCAATAATTGTATAATTGGGGGACTTGATTAAACAGGACATGGCCGGGCTTATCAACAAAATTAACAGATCCACCATTTCTCCGCTTCCAATTGTGTATTCGTCCACACTGTGAGTACTATCTTCAAGGTCATCAGAAGTCATGTTGGTATTTTGATGAATATTCTAATTCCACTTTTTCTGTGATTTCTGATTATATTTATTCAATGTTTATGGTATGCCCTACGGATCATAGGAAACAAATCATCAAGAGCATGCTCAGGAAGAGTCCAGAACACAGACCAACAGTGAGTTAGTGATTGCATGATATAGAGAATTTGAAGACCTTTTTTTTTTCTTTTACCCCCCCTAATAACGGCACAATCTATTACTGTAGGCCGCAGAGTTATTAAGGCATCCACACTTGCAATCATACGTCCTACATTGCCGGAATGCATCATCTGTCTTTCTTCCAGTAAAACCAGTAAACAATTTGAAAGATAAAACTACAAGAAATTCACCGCCTAGCAAGTTCAGCCCCGGAAAAGACAACAGAGACAAAGAGGCCGGAAAACCAAACCACCTGGAAAAGGTCCAACTGTTTGAGAGTAGTGCTGATGTGGCACATAGATATATAACAAATATTGATAACCCTGTGTACACGGCTAGTGCGGAAGAGCTTGAAACCAAGAGGGTTCATCCTACTAGCTGTTCTATGGAATTATCCAACGCCACTGATGGTTCAAAAGATGGACCAACTGATTCAGAAGCATCTGTTTACAATGGAGATAAACAAGCTGACACTATCAGCATACACCAAAAGGAAAATACCGAATCCGAAATTGAGATTACATCAGAAAGCATGCCAAATTCTCAAAATGAAGAACTAGAAGAGCCTGCTGCCACAAATTTCAAACATATGCAAGAGATTTCTCAAAATGAAGAACTAGAAGAGCCTACTGCCCCAAATTTTGAACTAGAAGAGCCTACTGCCACAAATTTTGAACATATGCAAGAGGTTGATGTCAAGACTCTGAACAACGTGAACAGAAAGGATTATGAAGATCAACAAGTTGTTGGAGAAGCTAGAGAAAAAGGAGAGGGTGCTAAGGAAGAAAATTGCATGGAATTGGCGAAGTCCAATGTAATCTTCACCGAAAAAGTTGGGTCCTCTGATGATAAGTGCTCATCATCAGCTAACTGTGAGGTGGAAGTCAGTTACTGTTTAGAGAAGCAAAGGTCCAATGGATGTTCTGAACTTGCTCACATGGACTACTTGTTATCTGAAAGTAACAATGATTGCTCCATACAGAAAGAAAAAAATGCAGTAGTGGGAAAGGCAGACAGCTCCGCACAGATAGAAAAGGTTGAGGTTCGTGTGATTAATCAGGCACCAACACCAAGGGACTTCGCCTTGAGTACAATAACTGCAATAGGCTGTAATGATTCAAAGAGTGACTGGGAAAATCCAAGTCAGCAAAGAGCTGATGCGCTGGAGTCTCTGCTGGAGCTATGTGCAAAGCTACTAAAGCAGGAAAAACTTGATGAGCTTGCCGGTGTGCTAAGACCATTTGGGGAAGATGCTGTCTCGTCTAGAGAAACAGCAATCTGGTTGACGAAGAGTCTCATGTCTGCACAAAAATCTAATGGAGGATCGTGATTTTCTATGGACGATACAATTTGACTTAAGTTATGCAATTGTGTTCAAAAAATGAAAAGGAAAAAAAAAACAAGTATTTGTTGTATCATCAATGACATAAATTTGTTTGTCAATGACCAGAGTGTTGTCTGAAGGTTGAAGTTTAAAGTAACATATTGCAGATTGTAAATTGACATTGAAATTTTTTTTCTGTTTTCTAAGTATCTGTAAATTGTGTACGATGAAAGTTTTCCTTGACAGCAGTAACAGTTACATTTTATTCTTCAAGTTTTAATTTATCCTTTTCAGGTAACTGAATATATTTATAATATACTTGACATTCAACAAGAAGGTCCTTGAACACATAATACATAAGCAAAAATTGTCAATTTGCTCTTGGAAAATCCATATCCCAAGTACATTTTTGAACTCTCATGGATAATTTTTATTCTCTGAGCTTACTGCAGGTTATAGCCAAAGAGGGCCACCAGGAAGGCACCGGCCATAGAGCCAACAAGGGGCAAGGTTAGGGCGGCAGCCGATGGGCTAGGGGCATGAGCTGACGTTGCTGTGGCACCGGAGGGAGACGGGGAGGATGCTGAGCTTGTGGTGGTGGCACCTGAACCCACAGGGGTGGTGGCTGCTGAGCCCTTGGGCGTGGAAGCAACAGCAGCAGCAGCACCAGCTGCTGGCTCCTTGGGAAGGACGTCAGCAGCTAAGACGAGGCTCAGTAAGGCAGCAAGGACGATGAGGGCAAGGGAGATCTTCTTCATTTCCATGATGATGAGAATATTTAAGTTGATCGATCAACAAAAGCTGCCTTAGAGATGATATGATGAATATGTATGAAGGTAACTTCTTATTTCCTCTTTGTTCACTGCAGTGCGATGGAATGCACATGAATGGATAATTTATAAATTGCAAAGTTTTTTATTTGTTAAGAATAGGTCTCTACGTGTCTAGTTTTGCAAGGTGTTAGGAATTATTCAACGTTGTTTTCCCATACGGGTGGCCACAAAAAAAAAAAAAAAAAAATCCACACATATTTCTTTCTTTTCACACTGATTCCTAGTCTTCTTTCCCTATAACCCTCTGAGTTTGTGGATATTGAACTCCAACAAACAACAAAAGTGGAACCAACTTCGATTGGTTTATCCATATAAGTAGACATCCTTTCCATGAAGATTATTCTATTTTAAATTGAAGGAACATTTAAATGGATTCATTTTTGAAAATCTTAAAATTAGAAAACCAAAATATGATGATTTATAAAAATAAAAAAATCACCCTAATTAATCTTATATATATATAGCACGTATAATTGTTTGTTTCCCTTAATTAGGATACTCATTTCCAAGAGAAACTTTCTTTTTTGTATTGCAACTTAATCCAGGTAATACTAACTATAGCAAATATTTCAAACGAATCAACTATTGGGGCTCACTCTTTTGCTTGACAGTGGGAGAGAATGCTGCCTTGATCTAACTTAGCACAGGTTTGTCTTGAGAGTAAACTGGGTTTATTAAAAATATCATCAGCCGATTTCTTGGGAGGACGGGTTTCAAGTTTAATCCAAGGGTGCTCTTGGATTAAGTGTGGCATAATGAAGGAGGTGGGGAGTTGTTTGTATCGTGACTGACCAAGCAATAGAGATCTAATTAACAGAAGACTTGGAAGATGACTTGGGTCAAGTGCAAGCTTTACCATCAAAGCCCATCACCAACGCTTAAACCTAGGCCTTCACCATACAAAGGAATCATTCCTTCATTCTGAGGAAGAACCACCATAAGCCATCTATTCTCTTCTAAACCTCTTTACTGTTCTTCTTCTCTCTCTAAGGCTCAGTCTATGTACCATGTACCCAAAGATTAAAATATCGATATCGATATCGACAAATATATAACTAGCCAAATTTACGAATATCTCGCTCTAAATATTGATATCGATATCGTTTAAAGTCAACAAAAATAATGGAAATTTAGTCTAAAAGTTAAAATTTTTTAATGAAACTTTGAGGAAAACTTAAGTACCCAATAATGGTTATATATGACTAATAAAATTATTAAATAACTGATATAATAAATATATGATGTAATATGATTATGACGATGACTAATAATATAAAATCTTAAATATAAACATAAATTGAAGTGAGTTACTATAATTAAATGTTAAAATAGTTAAAAACATAACAATAAATATAGAAAAATTCAGTGTAAGAAAGATCATAAAATAAGTTTAAATATATTTAAAATTGGGAAAAAAATAAAAAAAATAGGGCAAAACTTTGTTAAAAAATTGGAAGTAATGGATATACTTAAAATTGGACAAAAAATGAAAAAAAAGGCCAACATTTGTTGAAAATGGATATACTTAAAATTGGACAAAAAATGAAAAAAAAAAAAAAAGGCCAACATTTGTTGAAAATTTGGAAAAAATGGATAAAAAAGCAAAAAAAAAAAAAAAACCTGCAAGGTGTAGACGCGGGGGGTTGTCAAACCCAAGGCCCCCGCACCCAAGACCGCCCAAATGAAAAACAAAACCCAAAGACAACTCTGCTAGCCAGCAGTATTGTAAGTTTACAACGTCCAATATATAAGTATAAAACATAACAGTCATTTCCTATCTCCAGTTGGGTCTGTAACTCAGGTTTTCCGACTCGACAGCATGACCTCACTCAATCTCCTTCTTTTCAAGTCCGATTTTTACGAATTAATAGTGCATCTTCATCGTTTTGATTCCAAGAAAGGATCCGTGGGCTCAAAATAAGAAATTTTTTCGATATTTTGGCAAATTTCCTTCCCCCTTCTTATGTGCCACTAGCCCAAAATACCGAAATTTCGGTGAAATTTCGCCGAAATATACCGATATTTTCATCCATGCATGTACCAAATACTATTATATTCATAAAAAGCGATCTAATCTCGTAAATGAAGTCCAATTTAGATAAACCATGTATATCTTTATTTCTTGAGCCACCACAAGACATCCATTCGCTTCTAACTAACAGCCTTTCAATGATAAATTTAGAATTTACAGGAAAATTGAGATATTTTTTGCTGGTTCATGGATCATTTTTAGTAAAAAGCCCTTAATAAAAGATAAATGTCCAATTTTACCCTCAAATTAACTTTAAAGTATAATTAGATAAGAAACTTCAATGTTCCAAAAAGTTCCAGCTATATTAGTAATAAATGCATTACAAACAACGGGGACGTGGGCAGTACCCCGCAAGGGTGGTTTTATTTTGGATAAATTAAGAAGTTCGAGATGTATTTAAAATTAGTAATCCTTTGTCTGGCAAAGGTCTGTTAGAGAGGGACAAGACCGGTCCAGGTTTCACGAAATTTCAGGGACGGGTTCTGTCAAAACAGTGAAAAAACGTCAACTCCCTTTTAAAATTCACTTAATTACTTTTTTCGAATTTTTGGGTCATCACAGACCTCCTACTGAATTATGCTAGTTGACTTTTTCCTGGCAATGTTGTTCTCCTGGCTAAATAAAAAAAAAATTGTGGATTGCCACCATATTTAGTCTTACCCAATGAATTATATCGCTAGGCTAACTTACATGTTTAGTTTTGCGTGACGAGGAACACTGTTTGTTGGGCAAAATTTTAGCATTAAAAGAAAATGTCTTTTTTAGTTTATATTATATAATTAAATAATGATATAAGGAATAAATAAAATGAAAAAAATAAATACAATTAAAATAATAAATCAAATGTAATGAAATAGTAAAATATTCGTAACAGTTAAAATTATGTTGTACATAATTCAAATTAAAGCCATAAATATATTTCCAATTACCCAGCGATGGGTCGGGGTGGTCGGGCTCTTGAGCGGGCTGTTGGGTCTGGGGCTGGGGTGGTGATAAAATGTCATCCAGGACACAATCACCCGAATGATCAAGCACCCTAGCGAGTTGGGCCCTGATCTCATTATTTTGGTCTTGGATCTTCTCGTTTTGGGCCTTGGTGTGCACTTTTTTGGCCTATAGGTGTCTAAGTTTCTCTCGAGCTCCGAGATCTCCTTGGGATTGGCTCCCACGGATCGGCGTCGACCTAATAGTATCTAGAAAATGCTACTCTAACGGCGTCTCGGGCTGCTGCTATGTCAGCTCAGCTCGTGTCAACTTAATGTCATGCAGCATTCTGTCTACGAAATCAAATAAATATTTATTAGCAATATAATTATCGGCACAACATTTTAATATTTAATATGCCAAAAATATACTAGCGCTTGCCCTGACCAACTTAAACTTGCCCCCAAGCCTCTAGCTCCGGGAACAGTGCTTAGAGATGCGCCGATTGTCTTGCCGGCCCGATAAGGAGCGCGAACCCCCAGTGATGGTTCAATTTCTTTGCTCCCTGGTTTAACTTGTTGGTAGTCAATTTTTTCTATTCATTACTTAAAATAATAATTATAGTTTTAAATGGAAAGGTTAAATAAAAAATAAATGAATAATATAACTAAGTATACAGTATCAAATACTTGGGCAATATGAAAGGTATGCACATCCGATCCCACCCTCCATCCTTAGGTCCCTCCATCTCTTGTGGGGGATTTGCACGAGCTTCCTTCTTCGTGGGCTAACTCAAATACCATTGGTGGAGCTCGTACCTCCACTCAGCTGGTCGTAGCTGCCAGTGGCTTCTCATATAGCCCATGAGAGTGGTGTCCTCGTTGTCTTACCTAAAATTGACCTGTAATAAATAATTAAAGTATGTAAAATAATTTAAAAGGATAAAAATATTGTAAAAAAATATAGAAACATATATACCAATAAAATAGACCAACATCATGTGATCTCCCCCGGTGGTTGGGTCCATAATGTATCGCCCATCATAAGGGAATGAGCGCAAAGAATCGCGCCCATGTCATGCACCATCAATCTGTGGATCTTGAGGGCGCTATGCGGAGGCAAGGCACGTAGACGAGCTGGATCTTCGCATTCATCGACCTACAAATATACTAGGATGACTTTGATCCTATACAAGTTTACGTTCTTCCTTGTAAATTTGATAAAAAATAGTGCTATATATAAGTGAAAATAAAAAATAAAATTTAAATAAACAAAATAAGCCACTTTCCGTTAAAGAGGCGCTCTAGAAACATTATCTGGTTCATCTGCTCTAACCTCGTCTTCTGGGGGATGGAAATTGATATAGCATTCTCCCTGTTTCTTCGAGTGTTGTTGACGAGCCGAGTTCGGACCGGCCGTGTTTACTCCTCGATTGGGAATGCCTTATCCGCTGTGTCAGATACTGAGGGAGGGGCTCCATTATTAGTGTGGAAGCTATCGACGCATGGGCTGCCCCTTCCCTCGTAGCAGCATTAGTGGGATCTGGGCTAGGCGAGTCCTAGAAGTGATCAAGGTTGGTTGCGACATCTAAAATAAGAAATACAAAGTAATAAATATAAACCAATATATTAGTTTTAACTATTAAATTCAAAAAAATAAAGACAAAACCATCAATTTTTAATTTTTAGTATTAAATTGAAAATATGAGCTTAATAACCTAATCAAACCTGAATCCAAATAAACCTAATAATCAAGCCACAATATTCACAATCTTAAACCAAAAATAAACTTAAAGCTAATCAAACCTAAATCCAATCTAAAATTCATGCACACTAATCAAAGTTAAAATTCAATCCAAATTAAATCCATAAAATTCATATAGTTAAAGCTAATCAAAATTAATCATTAGTCCTAATTAAATTAAAAATAATCAATCCAAATCAAAATTAACAATAACCAATCCCAATTAAAATCAACAAGAATCAATCCTAATTAAAATTAACAATAGTCAATCCTATTTAAAATTAACAATTATCAATCCTATTCAAAATTAACAACCAATCCTAATGAAAATTAAAAATAATCAATCCTAATAAAAAATCACAATCTTCAATCCTAATCGAAACCACAAATCGTAATCATAGTATCAATAATCAATCCGTCACAATATCAATTAGAGAGACATAGAGAAAAAGAAAGAGAGAGTGATAGTGTGAGATAGAGATAGAGAGAGACACACTTACAATGGGTTTCGTGGATGTGAGAGAGAGGGAAAGCAGTGAGAGAGGGATGATGGTTGAAGCGAGTTGTAGGCAGACAGTTGGCGAGGCATATTGTGGCCGTGGCAACGTGTAGGCAGAAAGGGATATGAGAGAGGGAAAGCAGTGAGAGGGAGAGGGAAATAATGGAGGCAATTTAGAGAGAAGGAGTTGAATGGAGAGAACGATGAAGAAAGGAAGTAGAAGATTCTGCTCAAATTTAAGTTAGTGGATGAGTTTTCTCAACAAAGCTTCATCGAGTAACTTTTTAATGATTTGTCGGGTAATCCTGAGGCAGTAAGAGAAATTTGTATGCTGTCGATTCATTCCACAATGTTACCTTAACTAGGGAATTTCAAATTAGCTAATTTTTCGTGTAGATGTATGAGTATGCACAATAAATGTGGATAATTATGTCGGTGAAATTATTATAGGAAATTATTGAAATTTGTAAGACCACCCTAATCATTAACACTTTAAAACATTTCAATAAAAGTTCAATACATATTTCAATATTTTGGTTTGATTGATTTTGAAATGATTATGACAAGACCCACCTCGATTATCGCCTCGATAATCGCAAAGAATGGCGATAATTGGGAAGAATCCTGCTCCCGTCAGACAACCGAATCCAAAAGACCAAATAACCAAATAACTTACACCACATACATTGTTAGACCAGGGAGATCAACCGATACAATCAACTGAAAACAAGTCCATAGTTTCACAGAGCATAGTTACAAAACAAGATAAGGATAAAATCCTACTCTGTTAACTAACTACACCGCAACGGGAAAACTTTATGCCTCTGCCTCTGTCTCGGGGTTATCCCCCAAAACTTGTACCACGACCTGAAGGGTATTTAAAACAGAAAAGTGTGAGTGGACTAAAACAAATAATTCTAGAAAACAGTTTAATGAAATCGGGGTCTACCCTCCAATTTTACAGCACACATGCATAACTAAGTATTCGAAAACACTTTTATGAACCACATGGAAACCGTTACAGTAAACAGCCATAAAACCATGTAAAACTGAATGTAACATAAACAATCAAATCTGCTGGATCTATCCGAGTCTTTAAACTCATATATCAGGGCTTCCC
The DNA here is from genome assembly GCA_032719365.1 of Prinsepia uniflora. Taxonomy (NCBI): domain Eukaryota; kingdom Viridiplantae; phylum Streptophyta; class Magnoliopsida; order Rosales; family Rosaceae; genus Prinsepia; species Prinsepia uniflora. The sequence goes on along the minus strand of CM064868.1, from coordinate 55,729,057 downwards.
GGGTTATCAACGAGTCTTTAAACTCATAACATAATCAATAGGCCTCGGGGGGTATCACAATAACCGAGTCTTTAAACTTATCACGGTAACCGAGTCTTTAAACTCACGAATCTTTAAACTCAATGCGGGTCTTTAAACCCAATCCGGGCCCACCCACGTCGTAATATATCCGAGTCTTTAAACCCAAAACCAGATCCAACAATCATACCGGGGCTTTAAACCCAAATCATGGGTAAATCATAACAAGTTCGGATCCATCATGATCCAGGTTCCAAAACCAATCCAAAATCACATTTTGTCATAACAGGACTTATGTCTGAATTTCACATTCCATCCCAAATCTTACACATAAATCACAATCAAATCATCATTAACGCATAAGAGAAAAACGTAATCTTGAAATACGAAAAATGCGATAATCACATTGAAAAACGTGCAATCACGTAAAGTAGAAACGTCATAATCATTTCCATAAAACCATATATAGAAACATAAAAAAAGTGAGTAAAAATAGTTATGCATGCTCGGTTAGAAATCAAAAGTCCACTCACGGAGTTCGAACGCGTCAATCGCGTCCCGTACGCTCCTCGGTTTCCTCGGGAATGTTCCGGCCTGTCAAAGATCACAATTTGGGTCACAAACACTTCCAATAAGTTTACATTAATTTCCCTAATTTTTTCGGGATTTTTCGACGTAATTAACTTAAAATCCTAAACCTTCGAACCCTCAAAACTATCCCGAACGATGCCCGATCGACTCGAAATTTAACTCAAAATGTTCATTAAACTGAAAGGATGAAATCATAGGTTGACCGCGAACGGAGATACGGCCTCACGCGCCCTCACGCGCCGTCCAAAGTGGCTGCGCGTGAAAGCCACACGCCATGCACAATAATGCTACAGTGTCATCTTCCTCGCCCGTATTCCTGCTAAACGGGTCCCAACCCGCGACTCAACCCGGTTGAAACTCTATCAATTCTCACTTAATTCCTTCCCTTTTTCCAGCTAAAACCTTCCATTAAGTGTTAATTTAGGTTCGCCCTTATTAATTACTTACAACAAGCCCTAAATCGATCATTTCACTCATGATCAAACCAACGGGTCAACTTTTGAAACTCACTCAGACCAGCTTGGTTTTCTAATTAAATGATACAGAAGCTTCGTAAGACCTAGACAAACGTTAAACCGTAACCAATTTCACAAATCCTTACCTGGAAAGAGTCGTCCTCAACCTTGAAAATTTCCAGAAACTGGAACTTCTATTCTTGACCTAACCGTGAACAATTTCCTTCGATTTTTGTAAGGTTGAGTTCGAAATGAACCCAGAAGACTATTCTTAAACTCTGTTTGGCTCCTCTCAACTCACAGATTAATTTTCGAAATTTCCCTTCATTTTCCAGTTTTCTCCGAACTCTTTTTTCTCTCAAGCTCTTAGTCCTCTCCTCTTCAGAATGACTCCCAAGCACTTCTAACCTCTCTGTTAATCAAACCGTGCAGCCCCAAAGCTCGTGGGAATCTCTCAGTCACTTTGTGAGTGTGTTTCCCGCAAACAGACCCAAAACCATTTCAAAATTCCTCCCGTGCTCTGTTCCATTCAGTCCACCGTGCACGCCTAGCACTCACTCAGTCCTCAATGCCACTAACAAGTTAAACAACTCTCCCCAATGTCACTAACCTGGTTAAACAATTCTCTGAATGGACAACCAGGTTTAAACAATTACACATCATTCCCACGGCTGTTTCAAACTGCAGCCTTGGAAAATTACCATTTTGCCCTCCTTCACAAAATTACCAAAATGCCCTTCTAGTTCTTGAACCGTAACTCATCCGTCCGAGGTCCGTTTTCAGCGTGCCGCCTGTTACGAACTCAAGGTATCAAGACCTTCCTAACGGTCTTCGAATCACGTGAAAATTCCTTATCGTTAGAAAACTCAACAAATTTCCCCTTCTCAGCTTAATTACGGAAATGCCCTTGAACTTCCGAACGTCATAACTTCGTCCCTGGTCGTCAGAATCAAACGTGCCACCTGTCTATGGACTCTAGACGTCCCGAACTACGACACAGTCATCGGTCAACGTCCGTTCGACCTACCAAGTAAAACGTCAACAATTTGACCATACTATTCATAAGGGTAAAAACGTCATTTTATTTGTTATTTTACAAATTTACATCCTTCGAATTTCCGGGGTGTTACAACCTCCCCTCCTTAAGAAATTTCATCCCGAAATTTTAAGGAAACAAGTATGGATACTGCTCTCGCATCTGTGTCTCGGGTTCCTATGTGGCTTCCTCCACATTCTGATTTCTCCAAAGAACCTTTACTAGGGGAATGGTCTTCCGACGGAGCACCTTATCTTTTCGATCCAAAATCTGTACGGGCTATTCTTCAAAGCTTAAGTCCTCTCTGAGTTCAAATGGTTGCTCTTCTAGTACATGAGAAGCGTCAAACACATACTTCCGTAGCATCGACACGTGGAATGCATCATGGACTTTACAAAGTTCTGGAGGTAGTGCTAATCTGTAGGCAACCTGGCCGATCCTCTCAACAATCTCGTACGACCCGATAATTTTCCCCGCCTGCTAAACCACACTATACCTTTCCAAGGAGATAGGTTCACAAATACCCAATCTCCGACCGAAAACTCAAGATCTCTAATCCGATGGTACACATAGCTCTTTTGTTTATCTTGGGCTGCCTTGAGTCTATCTCTGATGATTTTGACTTTCTCTGTTGTCAATTCCACCAATTCGGATCCAGTCAATTTCTTTTCACCCACATCAGTCCAACATAACGGGGTTCTGCACTGCCGTCCATATAAGGCTTCGTAAGGGGCCATTCCAATGCTTGCCTGATAACTGTTGTTATAAGAAAACTCCATCAATGCTAGATGCGATTCCCAAGTACCTTGAAATTGTAAAACACAGGCTCGCATCATGTCCTCCAAAATCTGAATGGTCCGCTCAGACTGACCGTCGGTCTGAGGATGAAAAGCAGTGCTGAAACGTAGCTTTGTTCCAAAAGCTTCTTACAGACTCTGTCAAAACCGTGAAGTAAACCTTGGATCCCTGTCAGAAACTATCAATTCTGGAGTACAGTGCAATCGGATGATCTCATCGATAAAAAACTACGCAAACTGTATCATCCTGAAATTCTCTCGCACCGACAAGAAATGGGCTGACTTCGTAAGCCTATCCACAATCACCCAAACTCCATCGTGGCCTCTGGGTGTCCTAGGAAGTCCAAACACAAAATCCATCGTTATGTGATCCCATTTCCATTCTGGGATAGGAAGTGGTTGCAAGGCTCCATAGGGTCTTTGTCTTTCAGCCTTCATTTGCTGGAAAATCAAACACTTACTAACAAACTCATCGATCTCCCGTTTCATAACCGGCCACCAATAATGTTGTTGAAGCGTACGATACAACTTGGTCCCTCCAGGATGCATCGCATAGGTAGAACTGTGAGCCTCATCCAGAATCTCCTTCTTCAGTGCTTCATCGTCCAGCTACACATAATCGTCCTTCTTTTAGTAAGGCTCCATCCTCTCTGACTGTAAAATCTTGTCGTTCACTTGCTTCCACTTCAATCCGAAGTATACACGAGACAGGATCTTGGAATTGAGCATCAATGATCCGATCAATTAGGAGTGGTCTCACCTGGAAACTAGCTAGCAAAACACCTTGACTATCAAGTCCCAAATTAATGCTAGTTTTATGGAGTTCAACCAATAGGGGCAAATGGATCATCTGTAGGTGTGCCAAAGAATGTGTTGACTTCCGACTCAATGCATCAGCTACCACATTAGCTTTTCCAGGATGGTACTCAATCGTGCAGTCTTAATCCTTAATCAGCTCCAACCATCGTCTTTGCCTCACATTTAATTCCTTCTGTGTGAACAAGTACTTCAGGCTCTTATGGTCGGTAAACAGTCTACAGGTCGCACCATACAAGTGATGTCTCCAAATCTTTAGAGCATGTACCACAACAGCTAGCTCTAAATCATGGGTAGGGTAGTTGCGTTCATTAGGCTTTAACTGGCGGGAGGCATAGGCAATCACTTTCCCATGCTGCATTAACACGCATCCCAATCCTTGTAAGGATGCGTCGCTGTACTCCTCAAATTCCCCACTATCGTCTGGAAGGGTCAATACAGAAGCAGATGTCAACCTTTTCTTCAACTCCTGAAAACTCTGTTCACAATCCTCAATCCAAAAAAAATCTGACTCCCTTCCTCATCGGCCGTGTCAATGGGGCAGCAATGGTAGAAAATCCTTCCACAAACCGCCTGTAATAACCGGTCAACCCCAAGAAACTTCTGACCTCAGTGATTGTCTTTGGTTGTTCCCACTTTGCCACTGCTTCAATCTTTTTGGGATCTACACTGATTCCTTCAGCCGAAATCACATGGCCTAAGAAACTCACGCTAGTTAACCAGAATTGACATTTACTGAGCTTTGCATACAACTGATTTTCCCTTAGGGTACCTAGCACCATCCTTAAGTGCTCTTCGTGTGCCTTCGCACTCTTTGAGTAAACCAAAATGTCATCGATGAATACGATAACGAAGTGGTCCAAGTAGTACTAAACCACCCGGTTCAACAAATACATAAATGTCGCGGGTGCGTTAGTCAAACCGAACGACATCACCAGGAATTCATAATGACCATATCGGGTTCTAAAGGCTGTTTTGGGCACATCCTCTTCTTTAACCCGTAGTTGACGATACCCAGAACGAAGATCGATTTTGGAGAAGAACCGAGCTCCTCTCAGCTGATCAAACAGGTCATCGATCTGAGGCAGAGGGTATTTATTCCTGATGGTTACCCTGTTCAATTGCCTATAATCGATGCAGAGCCTCAAACTCCCATCATTTTTCCGCACAAACAAGACTGGAGCTCCCCAAAGGAGATACACTCGGTCGAATAAACCCCATATCGACCAACTCTTGTAACTGCACCTTCAATTCCTTCTGCTGGCGCCATACGGTACGGAGTCTGAGAAATAGGTTGCGTACCTGGGACAAGATCAATGGTGAACTCAATGTCTTGGTGGGGTGGAAATCCCAGCAAATCCTCCGGAAAGCCGTCTGGGAACTCCCGCACTATCGGTATATCCTCCACCTTCAACGGTGCAGCACGTGTGTCCACCACGTGAGCCAAGTACCCCTGACATCCTTTCTTCAACAACTTACTGGCTTTTAGAGCTGAAATCACCCCAACAGGAATTGCTCGCTGTATTCCTTGAAAGGTAGTCTCAGGTAACCCTGGACTCCGGAAAGTGACCCTCTTATCGACACACTCTATAGAAGCATGATGGAATGTTAACCAATCCATCCCCAAAATGACATCAAAATCATGCAAGTCTAGGAGTATCAGGTCAGCTACCAATCCAACGTCACTTACCATTAAGGGACATTCCCTCAACACCTGGTTTACCACAAACACCTCTCCCGTGGGCGTACTCACACCCATATCACAACCCAGTGCGGACACCTTTCTATCCGCTAACAAACCATAACCCCGTGATATAAACGAATGAGTAGCTCTGGGATCTATTAAAGCACATACATCATGACCAAGGATTGTAAGTGTACCTGTCACAACACCAGGTGCTGCCCGAGTCTCCTGCTATGTAACCGCAAAAACTCGGGCCTGTGGTCCTGCTGCTCGCCCACGACCCCTCTGTCCACTGGTAGCTCCAGCACCTCCTCTAGTACTCCCTGTCCCAGAAACTGCAGCTGTGTTCCGCCCCTACTCTGCTGCACCCTGACCTGCGCCACCACTCTGTAGAAAATATGGACACTCTCTCCGGTAGTGGCCCCCCTCGCCACAGAAGAAACAGATAACACTAGAAACATCTCGAGTAAAACCGCCACTCTGTCTTCCGGTGGAAGCAACCGAGGTCGCACTCGCCTGCGGAGCTGGCGGTGCTTTGGGTACTTAGTATCCGGGACTCTGAAAACTGCCAGGCCTACCAAAACGGTCACTGCCCACGAACAAAGCTCCACTGTAACGTCCACTTTTCTGGGCTCTCTGACTCAACGATCCAGGAAATGAGCGCTCTCGACGTTTTCCACCACCTGAGAATTGTGGACGTGTCGGTAAACTAGCCTCAACCCGCACTGCGGCATCAGACAACTCTCTGAGAGTAGTAAAAGCTCCAGCCGTCACAATGGCCCGTATCTCACCTCGCAGGCCAAACTCAAACCTACGACATTTCTCAGCTTCAGTAGATACAAAGGTAGGAGCAAAACGAGCTAGCATCTGAAATTTCTGCTCATACTCTGTTATGGACATGCTCCCCTATCGAAGCTTCAGAAATTCTGTCTCCCTAGCAACACGGAAAGAACGGGGATAATACTGATCAAGGAACCGCTCACGAAAGGTCTCCCAAATCACCGTGTGAGCATCCCAACCCGATAACTCCAGAGTATACCACCACTCATAAGCGGCCCCATCTAGCAGAAAGGTGGCTAACACAACTCGCTCCTCAGGAGGACATCGCATCACAGCAAAAATCTGCTCAAACCGAGAAATCCATCGGTGGGCTTCCTCGGGATCTGCCCCACCGCTAAAGACCATATCCCCAAGGCGTTGGGCTCGCTCGATCGTAGCACTCTCGGTATCACTAACGACGCCTTCTGCCGGTCGTGGATGGGGTTCACATCGTGGAGGCATGGCCGATCGTCTCTGAAAGAGGCATAAGTTAGTACAACAACTCGGGCACATCCAAGTGCCAAACATAAACCGTAAACCTATGCTCTGATACCAATTGACAAGACCCACCCCGATTATCGCCTCGATAATCGGGAAGAATCCTGCTCCCGTCTGACAACCGAATCCAAAAGACCAAATAACCAAATAACTTACACCACATACATTGTTAGACCAGGGAGATCAACCGATACAATCAATTGAAAACAAGTCCACAGTATCATAGAGCATAGTTACAAAACAAGATAAGGATAAAATCCTATTCTGTGAAATAACTACACCACAACGGGAAAACTTTATACCACGACCTGGAGGGTATTTAAAACAGAAAAGTGTGAGTGGACTAAAACAAAAGATTCTAGAAAAGAGTTTAATGAAATCGGGGTTCACCCTCCAGTTTTACAACACGCATGCAGAACTAAGTATTCGAAAACACTTTTATGAACCATATAGAAACCGTTACAGTAAACAGCCATAAAACCATGTAAAACTGAATGTAACATTAACAATCAAATCTGCTGGATCTATTTGAGTCTTTAAACTCATATATCAGCCCTTCCCGGGTTATCAACGAGTCTTTAAACTTATAACATAATCAATAGGACTCGGGGGGTATCACAATAACCGAGTCTTTAAACTCATCACGGTAACTGAGTCTTTAAACTCGCGAGTCTTTAAACTCAATCCGGGTCCTTAAACCCAATACGGGCCCGCCCCCGTCGTAACATATCCGGGTCTTTAAACCCAAAACCAGATCCAACAATCGTACTGGGTCTTTAAACCCACATCATGTGTAAATCATAACAAGTCCAGATCCATCATGATCCAAGTTCCAAAACCAATCCAAAATCACATTTTGTCATAACAGGACTTATGTCCGAATTTCACATTCCATCCCAAATCTTACACATAAATCACAATCAAATCATCATTAACGCATAAGGGGAAAACGTAATCTCGAAATACGAAAAATGCGATAATCACATCGAAAAACGTGCAATCACGTAAAGCAGAAACGTCGTAAACATCGCCATAAAGCAATATATAGAAACATAAAACAAGTCAGTAAAAACAGTTATGCATGCTCGGTTAGAAATCAAAAGTCCACTCACAGAGTTCGAACGCATCAATCGCGTCCCGTACGCTCCTCGGTTTCTTCGGGAATGTTCCGGCCTGTCAAAGATCACAATTTGGGTCACAAACACTTCCAATAAGTTTACATTAATTTCCCTAATGTTTCGGGTTTTTTCGACGTAATTAACTTAAAATCCTAAACCTTCGAACCCTCAAAACTATCCCAACGACGTCCGATCGACTCGAAATTTAACACAAAATGTTCATTACACTGAAAGGATGAAATCATAGGTTGTCCGTGACCGGAGATACGGCCTCACGCGCCCTCACGCGCCACCCAAAGTGGCTGCGCGTGAAAGCCACGCGCCATGCACAGTAATTCTACAGTGTCATCTTCCTCACCCGTATTCCTGCTAAATGGGTCCCAACCCGCGACTCAACCCGGTTGAAACTCTATCAATTCTCACTTAATTCCTTCAATTTTTCCACCTAAAACCTTCCATTAAGTGTTAATTTAGGTTCGCCCTTATTAATTACTTACAACAAGCCCTAAATCGATCATTTCACTCATGATCAAATAAACTGGTCAACTTTTGAAACTCACTCAGACCAGCTTAGGTTTCTAATTAAATGATACAGAAGCTTCGTAAGACCTAAACAAACGTCAAACCGTAACCAATTTCACAAATCCTTACCTGGAAGTAGTCATCCTCAGCCTTGAAAATTTCCAGAAACTGGAACTTCTGTTCTTAACCAAACCGTGAACAATTTCCTTCGATTTTTGTAAGGTTGAGTTCGAAATGAACCCTGAAGACTATTCTTCAACTCTGTTAGGCTCCTCTCAACTCACAGATTAATTTTCGAAATTTTCCTCCATTTTCCAGTTTTCTCCGAACTCTGTTTTCTCTCAAGCTCTTAGTCCTCTCCTCTTCAGAATGACTCCCAAGCACTTCTAACCTCTCTGTTAATCAAACCGTGCAGCCCCACAGCGCATGGGAATCTCTCAGTCACTCTGTGACTGTGTTTCCCGCAAACAGACCCAAAACCATTTCAAAATTCCTCCCGTGCTCTGTTCCATTCAGTCCACCTTGCACGCCTAGCACTCACTCAGTCCTCAATGCCACTAACAGGTTAAACAACTCTCTCCAATGTCACTAACCTGGTTAAACAATTCTCTGAACAGACAACCAGGTTTAAACAATTGGACAGCACTCCCACGGCTGTTTCAAACTGCAGCCTTGGCAAATTACCATTTTTCCCTCCTTCACAAAATTACCATAATGCTCTTCTAGTTCTAGAACCGTAACCCATCCGTCCGAGGTCTGTTTTCAGCGTGCCGTCTGTCTACGGACTCAGGGTATCGAGACCTTCCTAACGGTCTTCGAATCACGTGAAAATTCCTTGTCGTTTGAAAAGTCAACAAATTTCCCCTTCTGATAGGTCGTTAAATCAACATTATTTTATATTATTTTATACCCTTATACTTGACTTTTAATATTAAAATAATAAATAATTAGATAAAATAATTTACTTTGTTATTTTTCTGTTTAATTAAATAAAGTTTGTAATTTGGAGCGTTTTGGCGAAAGAATCGTTTCGATCGGAATATTAACGAATAATTTATGGATGAAATTCGGTAAACATATTAATTAATTAATAATTTAAATTAATTCAGTGCTAAAAGCCCAAACCAATTCTTTTGCTTAGCCCAAATTCATTTTTTTAATCCAGCCCTTTTAATTGTGCAACCAGCCCAGCAGCTCGGCCCGAGTCGCCCAGCCCGCATTCAGCTTCCATCCGTGCAGCCCAGTTGCACCGTCTGATCCACGCAAGCCGTACGCCAGTCCAGCCCACTGCACATCCCGTACACTGCACAGTCCAACTACCCACTTGCAGTCGGTCCAGTTCAATCCACACCTCCCCATCTGCTTCTCAGTCCGTTGTGCCTTCCACTTCCTAACCCATCGTCTGACCTAGCAAACCACTGCCAGCCCACACGTGATCTCCAGCCCAACTTGCGCAGCCCACCTGCTCCCGTCGAGTCACCCAGCCCATCACGCCATCGCCTGCACTTCTCCAGCCGTACGGCCTGCTCACCAGCCCAACCACTCCCTTCAGCCACCAGCCCACTTGCTGCACAACCAACTCTTCAGCCTGACACTGTTCACCCGAAAATGCAACAGCACAGCAGTCCAACAGCCCCATTTGCTCCTATTTCCCTTATTTTTCAACCACAAATTAATTCCAAACCTCACCTAATTTCATCATTGTTCATAATTAGTCATCATTTCTTTTTTTTCTTTTTTTTATTGTAATAATTAATTTATTTTATTTGTTTTTAGTAGTTTTTTTTTCCTCCTATAAATAGGAGTTCATTTTCACTTGAAAGGGGGACTTTGTTTTGAGAAAGAGCTCCAAAACACAAAATTGTATCCTTCCTTTAGAAATATCAAGCCTAGTATTTCCGTTGCAATTCTTGAGTTTAAGTTCGCATTCTCGTGTTTATTCATCCATCTTCATAAGGTTTCTTCTGCTGTCAGAAAATCTTATGAATAACATATCATTTTTATTCCATCCATTTTCGGAATCACAAGCTTTCTTGGATTCCAAAGGTGTAGCTTGTTCTTTCCTTTGCTTAAACTCTCATTGTTGTTTCGGTTTTATTTTCTTTAGTTCAAAATTTTTGTGGGTATTTTCTTTCTAACTTTTGTAGACAAGGATATTATTATAATGAGTTCTATTTTTCAAACTTCATTTACTTCATACATTTGAGTGCTAAAGCTTCAATTTTATACTAAGTGTTTATGACCGCGTTTCGGTGCACTTAGTATAAAATTGAAGAGATTTAAATGTTTAATACACATTCAAATCATAAACATTGGGTTAATCAATTTATAAGTGTTTATGACCGCGTTTCGGTGCATTTATAATGTTTATAAAATGTATGCATGAGTGAGATTGTGAAAGTAGAATTTTTGTGATATATTCAACTTGGCAAATGTTAGAGTGTTGGTAGAATTTGTGTTTAAAGAAAATCCACTTGTATATATGTTAAAATATGAATATAATTAGTTCATTTATGTCTTTACTTATTTTGCATGAACAAAATCCCTAAAAACCCCCATCTTTATTCTTTTATTCTTTTAATTCATTTATTCGTTATTCCATTAATTTATTGATTCTCTTATTTATTAATTCGGTTATTCCTTTATTCGTTAATTCTTTAATTCTTTATTACTTGATTATTCAATTAATTAATTATGTGATTATTTAATTCTTTAATTCTTCAATTCATTATTCTTTTTAACTAGCATATTATTAATATTCCCTAATTTCCCCGGTTAAGAACGATCCCTATTTACCAATACTATAACTACACAAAAGGGTTTAAATTTGCATAATACTCAAATTACGTGTTTAATTTAATGCGTAGTTTGGGCTTTATCAATTTTTGGCGCCGTTGCCGCGGATCGAACCCGGGTCACCCGCATGACAGGCGAGAATACTTACCACCATACTACAATTGTTTATGGCGCCGTTGCCGGGGCAATTAAAAATCATTCTTAATGTGTTAGTATGTATAAAATTGTTTACATTTGAAATGTTTATATTTGTGAATTAAGTATACATATTCTTAAATTTTATTTATTTATTTAATTATGTTGCCATAATACTTGTTCATATTTTATTCGTTTACTTTCATAGTATTACATGTATATTACTTGTTTACAATTACTTTATTTTATGATTATTTATTTGTTTATTTAATATTTCTATTAAACAAAAAAATAAAAAATAATAAAAAATTAAAAAAAATAAGAAAATTTCGGATAAGTATAAATCAATAGTAGTAAATAAATAAACAATTTAATTTGTGCATACTTAATTTTAGATTGTGTTTTAACTATTCATTTTACTTTTATTATGTTTATTAAATGTTCCTACTTGTTTATAATTACCTTTACGAAATTTTCATACCTTTTATTTTTGTGTTAGCATAAATAAGTTGTAATTATGTTACCTGTTTTTTGTCATACTTGTTCATAATTGTATACTTGTTCATAATTTGGTTATACTTTTACACACTTGAGTTATTTTCATATTTGAGTATCCATTTTTTTTCACAACTTTTATGTCTTATGCTTGCCTTATTATATTAATTCACAATGTTCATAATATGTTTTTTTTTTCATAAATTGTATTTAATGCCTTTATTGTGTTATTTCATGAATTGTATTTTATACTTGTTTATTTTATTAATTTTTAGGAGCTATATATATTTATATATGTGACTTTCCTAAATTTAAATATTGTTTCCTATTAAATGTTTTAGAGTTGCATGAATCTCAAGGCCCCTTTTTCTTCAAAATTCTACTTTCGGGAACAGGTAGCGCCCCTTGTGTTTATTTTCTCCTTAACCCTTCGTGATGTGTGGATTTCATCACCACACACCATAGACTCGAATCTATGGGCATGAGGTTGGGGCGGAGTTTGTAAACACTCGGGTTTGGTAATTCACCAAATCTTCCATCGGTTGGTTATGGTGTCTAGAAGGGTTATGACTGGTGACAAGTTTTGGATTAAGAAAGAGAATACCAATGGAGTATATGCCAATGCAAGCCTCAGGGTGTTCTCGAAATTATCCTTGCTTCTCGCGTTACATCTATCTCAACTGGCCATGATTAACGTTGAATGGTGGAAGGGTGGTTATCAGTACGCGCATGTCGTATGCCCAGGAAAGTATTATGAGAAGCGGAAGGGGAAAGTTATTCATGACACTCTAAGGCTCTACTTATTGCATAAATAGTTGCATACCCTCCCTGAGATTTCATGATGCTCGGAATTCATCACCGGGCCCCCTAGACTAAGTGAATCTAGGGAAGTGAGATCGAAGGTGTAGGCCATTCTTTCATAAACTGTCACGTAACTCTTATGTCTTGTGCAGGTTCTAATAAATGCATTCACACCATGCTTCATGTAGATACTTTTGTGTTGCATTAGTTCAGATGCATTTGGAACTTGTGCATTTTCTTGCTATTACTGTGACTTTTTGTTAATTCTAGCTTCTATTTATGTCACACTATATGAAATCTATACTCTCATACCCTTACTATCTCTTTTTGTGTATATGTTAATTCCAGCTTAAGTTAATACTTGTTCATAACTCACATTTTCTTGCTAATTGTGACTTTCTTAACTTGTATTCCGAACATTAACCCTAATTCTTGTCGCAACTATTCTGTTTAAATTAACTTTCACTAGCTAAGTACTTGTGTATATTTACCTTCTAACTTAGTGTTCACTTTTAATTTAGGTACGTACTTATGAATGCACGCTCATCAGTCTAAGCTTGATCGGTTGAGAAAGAAACTTGACATCTTACCAAGCAACGCAACATTCAGAGACGCACTTAAGAAAACCAGCTCATCTGGACCACCATCCCCAATACTCGGTGAATCAATAAGTGAGAAGAGTAATTCAGACGAGGAACATATTTTTGGAACACCCGTAGTCATGGCAAGAAATCTGAGTATCCGAGAGCAGACATGTGCTAACACAAGTGGCACTACGAATTTCTGCATCCAGTATCCCGAGCCTAGAACCAACAAGAAAGATATTGAGCTCAAGAGTGGAGTCCTTCATCAGTTACCCAAGTTCCATGGAATCAGAAATGAAGATCCACACAAACACTTGATGGAGTTTCAATTCATTATCGGTAGCATGTGTCCCGATGATGCGGATTTGGAAATCATGAAGCTCAAGGCTTTCCCATTGTCCTTGGAAGATAGAGCACGGGTGTGGCTTTTGAGTCTCCCACCCAATCATATTGATTCTTGGGAGAAGCTGGTTCAGGAATTTCTTACGAAATACTTTCCTGCCTCAAAGATTACAGTGTTAAGAAAGGAGATCACTGGAATCAAGAAAAAAGATCATGATGAGAATTTCAGCCAGTATTATGAAAGGTTTAAGGAACTCTGTGCTTCATGCCCAACTCACGGAATCACTGAGGGATATCTCTTAACCTACTTCTACGAAGGACTCAAAGGTTGGGATAGAGGACTACTTGATGCTGCAGCTAACAGAAGTTTCTTAGCTCGGAGTTTAGTAGACGGTCGTGCATTACTTGAAAGCCGTGCACTCAATGATGCACAATATGAAGGTGTCGAGCCTATTCGAAGAAAGGTACATGAGGTAAGTTCCCAAGTTATTAATGATTCTAAATTAGATAAAATAACCTCTATGCTTTCGAATGTGTTGGAACTAAAGAAGCAGGTAGCCCCGGTGTGTTCCATATGCTCCCAAGGCCATCTTGAGGACCAATGCCCCTACACTGCAAGGGAGGAAGACCCCGGGACTGAAATGGCACATGCCATTGGTGGATTTCAAGGAGGGACAAGGACCCAAGGCTATAGTTGGAGAGGTCCGAACAATGTCCTAAACCCTCAACACATGATGACAGGCCCAATCCGTGCCCCGAATCCTCAACATTTTCAAAAGCCCACATGGCAACCAAGGCCCCCGGTTCCATTTTCTAACTTTTCTCATAATCATGCAAATAATCATATCTCTTCATCTTCTAATCCTGATTATGATAAAATGCTGGCTGCTCTTTCACAAGGGCAGCAAACACTAATGGCTTCGACTCAAGCTCTTGTCACAGGTCAGCAAAATCAGCAAAAAGACATCGCTGATCTCAAGGACCAAATGGGCAAGGTCGTGGACTTCATGGGTAAAATCCAAGCTAGTGGGGTTCTTCCACCTCAACCTACACCCAACCCGAATGCAAGACCTGAAGCCAATGCGATTATCACTTGAAGTGGTAAAGTGCTCGGTGAAATAAAGCCAGATCTAGCCGTTTCTGAGGCTGAAAAGCACAAGGTGGCAACTAAGACCACCACGGCACAACCGCCAGTTCAACCTACCCACACACAAGGTAACAACCCAGTCCCTTCAAGTTCTGTTGTTACTAATTCCCCGTCTGTGCGTGCACCATTTCCAAGTAGACTTGCCAAATCTAAGAAGGATGAATCCGATGAGGAAATCTTGGAAATCTTCAAAAGGGTGCAAATCAACATGCCCTTGATCGAGTGCATCAAACAAGTGCCGAAATACGCAAAATTTCTGAAAGAGTTATGCACTCCAAGGCGCCAAACGAGGGAGAAGGAGGTTGTGATGGTGAGTGAAACAGTTTCGGCTGTAATCCAACGACGGCTACCCCCAAAGTTGAAGGATCCAGGGAGTTTTTCTGTTCCCTGCGTGATTGGTAACAAGTCTTTTGATAAAGTCATGCTAGACTTAGGTGCATCCATTAATGTTATGCCATATTCATTATATGTTGCCCTAGGTTTAGGAAAATTACAACATGATGATGTTATCATTCAATTAGCCGATCGTTCTAATGTGTATCCCAAGGGATACGTCGAAGATGTTCTTGTGCAGGTTAACCAGCTCATTTTCCCCGCGGATTTTTATGTCCTATAAATGGAGGATTCCCCTATGAATCAAGCTCCACTAATGTTGTTGGGAAGACCATTCATGAGAACTGCTAAGACGAAGATTGATGTATTCAATGGTACATTAACAATGGAAGTTGATGGAGAGGAAATTGGCTTCAACATTTTCGATGCCATGAGGTACCCTAGTTCCACAACTCAAACTACGTTTTCTATTGATGTGTGCACTTCTTTTGCAGAAAAACATCTTGAATCAATTCGAGAAGACACGCTCAATATGATAATCCAGGAAGGAGTTGGCCTCACTCAATCAGGGGACGCCTTGGTTGAAGATGCGGATTATGAACTAGGGCCTCGAATTTTGGATGAAGTCATGACCCTAAATGAGATCCCCAGAATGGTAAATCCTCAGGCACCCTTGTCCCTTCCAGTTAGTACTAATGCCACTCCTCCTTCAGTAGTGCAGGCCCCCGTTCTCGAGCTCAAGGTTCTGCCGGACCACCTGAAGTATGCCTATCTTGGCCCGGACGAGACTCTGCCTGTCATAGTGTCCTCTGCACTAACCGAATCACAGGAAGATAGATTGGTACGAGTCTTGACAAAGTACAAGACAGCCATTGGATGGACTCTATCCGACATCAAGGGAATCAGCCCTACAACCTGTGTACATCGAATCTTGCTTGAAGATGATGCAAAACCCTCTCGCGAAGCTCAACGTCGCCTTCATCCCCCGATAATGGAGGTCGTGAAACAAGAGGTCATCAAACTCTTGGACTGTAGTGTCATCTACCCAATTTCAGACAGCAAATGGGTCTCACCAGTCCAAGTAGTCCCAAAGAAAAGTGGAGTCACAGTTGTGGCGAACAGCGAAGGCGAGCTGGTGCCCCAAAGAACCGTGACCGGATACAGAGTTTGTATCGATTATCGGCGCCTCAACAAAGCAACTAGGAAGGATCACTTTCCTTTGCCCTTCATTGATCAAATGCTTGAAAGGTTAGCAGGTCACTCCTATTACTGTTTTCTTGATGGTTATTATGGATATAATCAAATCTGTATCACTCAAAATGACCAAGACAAAAACGACTTTCACTTGTCCTTTTGGCACTTTTTCCTACCGAAGAATGCCTTTCGGTTTATGTAATGCCCTAGGTACTTTCCAAAGATGCATGCTTTCTATTTTTTCTGAATATGTCGAAAAAATAATTGAAGTATTTATGGACGATTTCAGTGTCTTTGGGGGATAGTTTTGATGCATGCTTAGAACACTTAGAACTTATCTTACAAAGGTGTGTCGGAACTAATCTAGTACTTAACTGGGAAAAATGTCATTTCATGGTTAGACAAGGGATAGTCTTAGGCCATATTGTCTCTGAAAGAGGAATTGAAGTTGATAAATCTAAAGTTGATATTGTGCGACACTTACCCTCTCCCACTTCGGTGAGAGAGATCCGTTCATTTCTTGGTCATGCAGGTTTCTACAGAAGATTTATCAAGGACTTCTCCCACATTGCAAAGCCCTTGTGCTGATTGCTTCAGAAGGAGACACCCTTCGTTTTCGATTTTGACTGTCAGGAAGCTTTTGAGAAGCTTAAAACTCTTCTAACCACTGCACCCATTCTTTGTGCCCCGGATTGGTCCTTACCCTTTGAACTAATGTGTGATGCCTCTGACTATGGAGTTGGTGCTGTACTAGGACAAAGGCGGGACAAGAAGCCCTACATCGTCTATTATGCATCCAGAACTCTAAATGATGCTCAAATGAACTACACCACTACCGAGAAGGAGCTGCTTGCTGTAGTGTTTGCTTTAGATAAATTTCGTTCTTATTTACTTCGAACGAAAGTCATTATTTACACTGATCATGCAGCACTGAAGTATATCCTCACCAAGAAGGAAGCGAAACCAAGGCTCATCCGATGGATTCTTCTTCTTCAAGAGTTTGACATCGAGATTAAAGACAAGAAAGGTGTAGAAAATGTGGTGGCAGACCATTTGAGTCGCATAGCAAACGAACGAGATCTTGTGGAGATTCAGGAGATGTTTCCGGATGAACAACTCTTCGGAATTCAGGTAAGTACTCCTTGGTATGCTGATATCATCAATTACTTAGTCACCAAGCAGTTACCTTCCACTCTCACTCGTGCACAAAAAGATAAACTCAAAAAGCATGCTAGATACTATGTTTGGGATGAACCTTATTTATGGAAACATTGTGCAGATTTATTGATTGGGAGATGTGTCCCTGATATTGAACATAGGTCAGTCCTAGAGTTTTGCCATAACCATGCTTGTGGAGGCCACTTTGGATCTAGAAAAACTGCACTCAAAATTTTAGAATCTGGATTATATTGGCCCACACTTTTTAAAGATGCACATTCATTCTGTTTAGCCTGTGATAAATGTCAGAGATCAGGAAACTTAGGACAAAGGGATGAAATGCCACAACATTATGTTTTAACTGTTGAAATATTTGATGTTTAGGGTATTGATTTTATGGGTCCATTTCCTCAATCTAATGGCTATCTCTATATCTTACTTGTTGTTGATTATGTCTCGAAATGGGTGGAAGCTAAAGCCACCAGGACTAATGACTCTAAAATTGTTGCAGATTTCCTCAGAACTAACATTCTTTCCAGGTTTGGGATCCCTCGGGTCCTGATCAGTGATGGTGGAATTCACTTCTGTAACAAGACCATTGAAGCCTTACTGAAACGATACGGTGTCACTCACACTACACCGTATCATCCTCAAACGAGTGGAATGGCCGAAGTCAGCAATAGGGAAATCAAGAAGATCTTAGAGAGAATCATGGGCCCTAGTCGCAAGGATTGGAGCCAGCGATTGGATGATGTACTTTGGGCCTACAGGACGGCCTACAAAACTCCTATAGGGATGTCACCCTATAGGTTGGTTTATGGAAAAGCATGCCACCTTCCGGTGGAACTGGAGCACAAAGCATGGTGGGCTGTCAAGACGTTCAACATCAAGCTAGATGATGCCGGTTTGCATCGAAAGCTCCAGCTGAACAAGCTTGAGGAAATCAGAAATGATGCCTTCGAAAACACTCTTATCTACAAGGAGAAGACTAAGGCATTTCATGACAAGCAGATCAAGAGTAAAACGTTTGACATCGGACATAAAGTTTTTCTATTCAATTCCCGACTCAGACTCTTTCCCGGTAAGTTATGTTCTAGATGGGTAGGTCCCTTTGTTGTTACTAATATGTTTGCCCATGGAGCCATACAGATCAAAAGCATCGAAACTGGGAAGGAGTTCAAAGTCAATGGCCACAGATTAAAGCCGTACATAGAGGCATTTGGAGAGCATGATGTGGAAACAGCGAAGGTGCTACGGCCCCGCATCATATGAGTTGATTTCAACACTCCGTCAAGCGCTTGTTGGGAGGCAACCCAACGTATTCCCGAGTCGTGAAGGAGCCATCACCGCAAATTTTCTCTCTCTAATCCCTTCACTCTCTTTTATTTCTGTGTCTTTAGTGTTTTTCTTAGTTTATTTTCGCAAAATCCTCGTCCTTACTTAGAGTCTATGTTCATTTCTACTTTCTTACATTGAGGACAATGTAGAATTTAAGTGTGGGGGAGTGGTTTACAATTTTAAGTGTACAATAAAATTGTTTTTAATTAAAATAAATTAAAATAAAAAAACAAAAATAAATAAATTAAAAAAAAAATTTCGGCTTTCTTGAGTCTTTTTGTTTTATCGAGTCTTTAGTTGCCCTTTAACCTGTCAATGATAATAATGAAGGGAATAAGTATATTATGGCTATAAAGATGATCACTATAACTTGAATTCGTTTGTTAATACTTTGTGATTAAATGTTATAACTTTTAAGATAGTGCATGTAAATTGGTACATAAACGAGCATGCTAAGACAAGTATGAATCATTTAAACCCTATGTGAGCTTTAGAACTATATATACATCTTTGATGAGTGATTCATAAGTTCTTTGTTTAAATTGATATACATATGCCTCATAACTACTTGCAATAGATCTTAATGAACTCTAGAGTACTAGAACTTATTTGATTTGATTTTCAAAGCTTTTAAGTCATTAAACTCTCTGATTTTGGATATGATTAAGGCATTAGGGTTAACACCATAAATTCAAACATCCATGCTCCCTATTTTGTGCGCACAAGTTGCGACCCCCTTAGTTTTAACCCAGTTGAGCCCACATTAAACCTTTCCTTCATCACCATGATTATCTAAACACTTGAGCTTAGTATAGACATCTTTCACCCTTGTTCCAAAGACTTAATTGAAGACATGAAATTGGTGTGAAGAAAAATTGATGATGTTTGGAAGACTTTTGTGTGTATGGATTTACTTACCCAAACTTTGTATATTATGTTATTACCTTGATATTTGAAAAAAAAAAAAGAAAAAAAAAGAAGAAGAAGTTGAGTCTCTATCAAGGTAATAAAGATTGATTATTTTTTTAGTTAAGTCCTTTACATTTGAATAATTGAACATGTTCGAAGGAATGAATTCATACTAAGATCGGGAAGTTATGGTTTGGGAATCGTTTAAGTCTTGGAACGAATTTGAGCACCACTTGTCCTATATATTCCTTGCCTCTAAACTTAGCCCCATTACAACCTTCGTAAAGACCTTATGACCCTTAAGATGGTAAACTTTGATTAGTTGAGTCAATCACTTGAGTAAGCTTATGGTTTTGGTTCATTTGTGCAAGTATGTTTAAATATCTATCTTGAGGTGTTTGTTTGAGATTTTGCAAAAGTACTTTACTTCTATTATGTGAACATTTTCTCACATATTTTGAGTGCAAACACAAACCCTTACAAAATTTGAGTGAATTTATGAGTGCATATCCTTGTGAGTTAATTCATACTTGTTTTATTAATGTTGATATCCATTTCACCATATTTACTCATTATCTTACTTGTTTAAACATTTTGTTACCATGTATTAACCCTTGAAATTCTATATGCTTAAACGCCTTAAGTGAAAATCTTTTATGCCATAATATTGATGGAATTTTGAGACAAATGGTTAAGGGTTTACTTGTTTTGATTTCGTAGTTTAAATTCAGTATTTTCTAGTGACTAGCAAAGTTTAAGAGTGGGGGTATTTGATAGGTCGTTAAATCAACATTATTTTATATTATTTTATACCCTTATACTTGACTTTTAATATTAAAATAATAAATAATTAGATAAAATAATTTACTTTGTGATTTTTCTGTTTAATTAAATAAAGTTTGTAATTTGGAGCGTTTTGGCGAAAGAATCGTTTCGATCGGAATATTAACGAATAATTTATGGATGAAATTCGGTAAACATATTAATTAATTAATAATTTAAATTAATTCAGTGCTAAAAGCCCAAACCAATTCTTTTGCTTAGCCCAAATTCATTTTTTTAATCCAGCCCTTTTAATTGTGCAGCCAGCCCAGCAGCTCGGCCCGAGTCGCCCAGCCCGCATTCAGCTTCCATCCGTGCAACCCAGTTGCACCGTCTGATCCACGCAAGCCGTACGCCAGTCCAGCCCACTGCACATCCCGTACACTGCACAGTCCAACTACCCACTTGCAGTCGGTCCAGTCCAATCCACACCTCCCCATCTGCTTCTCAGTCCGTTGTGCCTTCCACTTCCTGACCCACCGTCTGACCTAGCAAACCACTGCCAGCCCACGCGTGATCTCCAGCCCAACTTGCGCAGCACACCTGCTCCCGTCGAGTCACCCAGCCCATCACGCCATCGCCTGCACTTCTCCAGCCGTACGGCCTGCTCACCAGCCCAACCACTCCCTTCAGCCACCAGCCCACTTGCTGCACAACCAACTCTTCAGCCCGACACTGTTCACCCGAAAATTCAACAGCACAGCAGTCCAACAGCCCCATTTGCTCGTATTTCCCTTATTTTTCAACCACAAATTAATTCCAAACCTCACCTAATTTAATCATTGTTCATAATTAGTCATAATTTCTTTTTTTTTCCTTTTTTTTATTGTAATAATTAATTTATTTTATTTGTTTTTAGTAGTTTTTTTCCTCCTATAAGTAAGAGTTCATTTTCACTTGAAAGGGGGACTTTGTTTTGAGAAAGAGCTCCAAAACACAAAATTGTATCATTCCTTTAGAAATATCAAGCCTAGTATTTCCGTTGCAATTCTTGAGTTTAAGTTCGCATTCTCATGTTTATTCATCCATCTTCATAAGGTTTCTTCTGCTGTCAGAAAATCTTATGAATAACATGTCATTTTTATTCCATCCATTTTCGGAATCACAAGTTTTCTTGGATTCCGAAGGTGTAGCTTGTTCTTTCCTTTGCTTAAACTCTCATTGTTGTTTCGGTTTTATTTTCTTTAGTTCAAAATTTTTGTGGGTATTTTCTTTCTTACTTTTGTAGACAAGGATATTATTATAATGAGTTCTACTTTTCAAACTTCATTTACTTCATACATTTGAGTGCTTAAGCTTCAATTTTATACTAAGTGTTTATGACCGCGTTTCGGTGCACTTAGTATAAAATTGAAGAGATTTAAATGTTTAATACACATTCAAATCATAAACATTGGGTTAATCAATTTATAAGTGTTTATGACCGCGTTTCGGTGCATTTATAATGTTTATAAAATGTATGCATGAGTGAGATTGTGAAAGTAGAATTTTTGTGATATATTCAACTTGGCAAATGTTAGAGTGTTGGTAGAATTTGTGTTTAAAGAAAGTCCACTTGTATATATGTTAAAATACGAATAGAATTAGTTCATTTATGTCTTTACTTATTTTGCATGAACAAAATCCCTAAAAACCCCCATCTTTATTCTTTTATTCTTTTAATTCATTTATTCGTTATTCCATTAATTTATTGATTCTCTTATTTATTAATTCGGTTATTCCTTTATTCGTTAATTCTTTAATTCTTTATTACTTGATTATTCAATTAATTAATTATGTGATTATTTAATTCTTTAATTCTTCAATTCATTATTCTTTTTAACTAACATATTATTAATATTACCTAATTTCCCCGGTTAAGAACGATCCCTATTTACCAATACTATAACTACACAAAAGGGTTTAAAGTTGCATAATACTCAAATTACGTGTTTAATTTAATGCGTAGTTTGGGCTTTATAACCTTCTCGGATTAATTACGGAAATGCCCTTAAACTTCCGAACGTCATAACTTCTTCCCTGATCGTTGGAATCAGACGTGCCACCTGTCTATGGATTCGTGACGTCCAGAACTACCTCACAGTCATCGGTCAACGTTCGTTCGACCTACCAAGTAAAAAGTTAACAATTTGACCATACTATTCATAATGGTAAAAACGTCATTTTATTTATTATTTTACAAATTTACATCCTTCGAATTTCCGGGGCGTTACAGATTAAATTTGAAAAAAATGGCTGTTCGTTTTGTGACGTTATGTGCCTACCCCTTGCCCGTCGAAAATCATGATATTTCGAGGTGTTTGAGCCATCTGATCATAAGAATGTTTCATAACCATCAATTTTTACCACACCATTATCTACGCCTAGGAATTCCAAATTTTCTAAATTTTTTCGTATAGACGATCTATGAATACGTACAATAAATCTAGATGGTTAGATCGGTCGAATTATTATAGGAGGTTATTGGAATTTGTAAAACTACCCTATTCATTAACACTTTAAAACATTTCATTGAAACTTCAATATATATTCAATATTTTTGTTCGATTGATATTCAAATGATTGAATTTGAAGAATCTGTGTTACATCCCGAATGAAAATTCGAAATTTGAAAATGTAGAAATTTCCATTTTTACCCCTATATGCTCAACTTGGATTTTATTTGGGCTTGTGTTGGACTTCTTTTGGTTGGGCTGGGTTTTGTGAGTTATCGTTTTGGGGGCCCAAACCCAACAACCAAAGTTGCATAACCCCAAAATCTTTTAATTATCAAACTATAGTTGAGGCCCATTCCTATAACTTAGTTACCAAACCAAAATATAAGCTACTGTTTAAAGCCCAAAGCTATGGTCTATATTTCCATCTCTCTTCTTTAGTGGATTTCTCCCACACACACACACACCACTTCTCGCCAGTGAACTGAGAATAGCAAACAAACACCATGAACAATTTGTGGGTAACCAAACCTAAGGACAAAAACACCATTTTTCTTACCTACTTTATGGTGGCCTAGACCTCGTCACAACCTTATTGATCAGGCCCCATCGTGGGTCATTTCCTTTCCTCCATTCCTTGTTCCTCTCCCTCGTTGACTTTCGAACTCAGAGAAGTCCCCAGTTGCGTAACGAGGAAGTTCGTTTATGCTCATCGTCACCATCTCATTGTTGCGAGCCCAACAACATTCTTACGAAGTCCCGAGAACCATCGTTTCCTGAACATTCTATCTCGACCTGCTTAGGACCCGAAGCATTTAGGCTCTAACAAGGTAAAATTAATGCTCTTAAAAGTGACTTTTAATTCCTGTGCTAAGAGCATCGTTTTAATGGGCTTGCATGTGGTCTTCATTGCGAGGGGTGACAACGACAAGGGTGACTCGTTTGAGACCCGCTAAACCCGACCCGAGGCGCTAACGATGGTAACATTGATTCTTTTTACTTCCATTAGTTTAGTGAGGTTCTGAACAATGTCCTAGACTAATAGCATGTCGATTTGGACTAGGATTGGACCCTGAACCGAGTTAGACGTCCTTCAAGGTTTCTGGGTTCCTTTGTGTATGTTCAACTTCTTACGAGCCTCAGAAGGTAGAAAACTGAACTCTTGGTTTAATTTCGAGTTTGTGGGTGAAATCCTAGTTGAAAATAGAGTATTTCCAGTTTCGGTGGCTGTGAACGGTGATGATGACGGTGGTCCGGTCGTCGTCTCCAACAAGACTTTAGCGAGACTCTAGCGACTGGACCAGCTGTTAAGTCTAACAGTTGGCGTCAACATTTGACAGAACATGCTAACACATGTGGCACTATACTACACGTGCGACATGTGTGGCACTGTAGCTACACGCGTAAAGCGACTAACAGGTACGTGGGGGCGCATGACCGCACGTGGCTGCACGTTTCAGGGCGTGGCCGCACGTGCCTCATGTGCCCGACACGTGAGGGCCCTTGCCTGTGCGTGGAGGGGCGTGGGAGGGTTTTTGGACCCTCTTTCGGCACGTGGCGATGCGTTGAGTACTTTTCCAACCCACGGTGACGTGTGCACATATTTTCAGGACTTTTAGAATAGCTTTAATATTTTTTCAGCCTTGAATCAACCTGTGTAGCTGTGTTTCCACTCCCGACAGTGTACATGCGCTGTTTTATTGGGTTTCAAATAGTCTTAGACGTATTATGGCGCTTATTAAGTGATTATATGGCCGTTTTGGATTACCCTTAATGGGCCTGACTTGTAGAATGAACACGGAGTTGACTTTGACCTTTGCGAATGGTCTTCATAGATTGAACCAGGTGGGAGCTTATGATTAGTTTGATTTCTCGAGTGATCCGACTCCCCGACTATTTTGAGTGGACCTTATGCCCATTGAATAACATGTGCTCGAATATGCTGGTGTGTGACATGTTTATATTGCGATGTGTACCATGTGGGTACGTAATGCTACTATGCGCTATGGTAAGTGATGAGAAAGTTTGTGCTACTCTTATGTGCTATAATGTATAGTGTGCACTTGAGTAAGCATGGTTATGTTATATATTGCATTGCATGGTTGTTTGGCATTCTTGGCATTTGTGCATATTGAGTCCCAAGACATTGCTGAGTTATGATATTAGAACCAATTAGGAGTCGCTTGTATCTTCGTACCCGTTTGAGTGGCCACATACTAGCGTCCACATGATCGTTCACCCTGCGCAGCTCGTAATACTAGTTAAATATGCGCCCAGCTTGTTCCCCTAGCTCTTGGGGAACATGTGGTGACTTTTCTTAGCACCCAGCTTTCAAGTGGTTGTGGTACACAAGCAAAGATACCCAGCCTGGCATGAGCGTATTCCTCGTGCGACTCTTGATCAAATAAATTGTGGTTCATGCATGTTTATTCATACTTTGGGTTGGTTACTAAGATTTATGATTTTGATATGACTCATTGAAGAATTATGATTCATGACTACTTTATTATTACTATTTCTTGTAAAACATGCAATTCTGATTTACTGTGTTATTTTTGGGAAAAACGCGGGGTTAAAATTATTTTATTTTAAATGAGTTTATACTGAAGTAAGATATTGGGTTCACTCACCCTTTGTTTTTGAACCCCTCAGGTATTGCTAGTGTGCACGTATTTTGAGGAGGTGTAGTAGTTGCTCAGACATCCGCTTTTCAGTCTTGGAGTGACGTGATAGCGGTCGGGTACTTCAAGTAGTAAGGTATAACGGTATGATCATCAAATTTTGGCCTTGCTCTTTGCTTTCGATGTGAGGTGGTGTGATCGGTGTCGACCGACTATGTTTCACTCGACTCATAAAATAGCATTATTTTTTTCAATTGGCTTCGTCATCTGGAAGTCACCTTCCAGATGTCAGCTAGCACACCTCGACCTACGTGCCCTAAGTAGATTTCCCGGGGTTGGGGGTGTGTCAATCTGACTGTTTATTTAGTTTCGTTAAATGCGTAGAGCTCGCCCGTCGAAAATCGTGATTTTTTGAGGAGTTTAAGGTGTCCCATTATAATCGAGCATTCCGTGTCCTCGATTCATTCTACACCATTACCTAAACTCAGGAATTCAAATTGGTTAATTTTTCATGTAGATAATATATGAGTACGTACAATAGAATACTTAACGTTAGATCAGTCCTCTTCATTTCAAAAATAATTTAAAAATGCTGGTTAGTAATTAAATGTAAAGTAATTCTGGTATATGTAACCCAACAAATTTTCTCTTACCTTCATCAGGCAATAGGTATGCATTCAGCAACCATCCACTAAATCCATGTATAGATAACCGTGTCCGGTCCTGCTCCCGTCTGACAAGTCAACTGAAGTTTCGAAATTACCCTCAACACTTGCCAAACAAGGGATAACCGTACCTGTGCCTACTCATGCCTCCACCTCTCGAATAGCCTCGATCATCGCGCCACGACCTGGAGGGTCAATAAAACAGAAACGGTGCGAGTGGACAAAAATAAAGTTTTAGAAATACATTTATCAAAACATATTCTTACCCTCCAGTTTCGCAAACATGCGTGCGCATCATAATCATAAAACATGAGTAATAGCGTGAAATGAACCAAGTATGAACAGTGGACCGATAAAATCAAAAACATGTTTTCCCATGGTCCATAAAACTCATGTTCATCAAATCAGTGCACGATATAAAGTATCTGGACACAAATATCAATAAATCATAATACCACCAATCCTCAATATCCAATCTCAATATCCAAGTAACCAGTCACGATATCAATGCAACGGGTGCAAACTCGGGTCTCTCATGTCCGAGTACCTCCCCAGGATCTACGACATCTAGGGTGATATCATCACTAGGATCTATGACGTTTGGAGGATATCATCATAATCTCACACTCCTGAGATTGAGCCTCCCTCGGAGCTACTCATCTCCAAGCAGTGGATCGTGACTACTCCAGGATCTACGACGTCTAGAGGAGACTATCAAATCACAGAGGATGGTATATGGGGAACAGTCACCAAATCCAGTAATCTCATTTGAAAACCATTCAAATCTCAAATCAAGTCAAAACATTTCAACAGAGCCTCTGCCCGAAACATAGCTTTCACAAAGCAAGTTCCACAAATCCATCATAAAAATAGTGTCCAAATTTCACTTTATAAATCAAAATCATCAATTTAATCATATTCACATGTGACTCCAATTACGAGCCAAAATCACTATCCAATTGGGTCTCAAGCCCAAAATATCATTTTCACGCAAATCCATGAACTCGCAACCTCAGTTGCCATTTTCACATAAATCCATATAGTGTCAGGACCCACCCCGGTTATCACCCCGATAACCAAGGTGAACCCTACTCCCCTCTGACAACCCAACACAAAAGATCGAAATAACCTCACGAAGACCACAATTATATTGTCAGACGCAGAAGAATTTAAAACATCCAAAATCAACCGTTATACAGAGAATAGTACCAAAAACAAGGTAAAACAAAACTGATACACAGAGTACACGCACAACGGTAAAATGAAACCACTCCGGGAAAACTCTCGAGTACTCTATGCCTCCGACGCTGCCTCAACGTCAACCCCCGCGCTAGCTCCACGACCTAGAGGGCAGTTAAAACCAGAAAAACGTGAGTGGACCAAAAAGAATAAAAGTTTCGAAAACTATTTTATAAACAAACTAGGGTTTGGCCCTCCGTTTTGAAAACATGCATGCATAACACATTAAGTAAACACAGTTATAAATCACATAGTAATCATCATAAAAACATTTATAGGTCACAAAATAGGCATCATGAAAACAGTACAATAAAACATAAATCCAAGTCATCATTATCTGATCAAACCTGCTGGACCTAACCGAGTCTTTAAACTCCCGAGTCTTTAAACTCAATCCAGACTCTCAAGTTTTCCTCACAGTCCCCGGCTCTCACACGCCCCCCACTTTCCCAGAATACTCCCTAGCCTTCCAGTTAGCCTCTGGTCACTCACTCGATCAACAGAACACACAAACACACACTGAAATCGATCAATTCCTCTCACGGTCTCACCCTCTATTTTTCCCTCTTCGAACAAACACGATGCACACACACACACACAGCCCAAATACTTGAACCGTGCACCCTAGAACCCACTACACACACCCCACGTGTCCTCCATCCTATGGCCCAATTCCAAAATATCCACTTCCACCTGTACACTTGTATTCATCCTATTTGCACAAATCCCAATGCACCAAAAAGACCAAATTGCCCCTTGTCCGATGAAGGCATGCCGCCTGTCGTTGAACTCAGGACGACGAGATATACCTAACGGTCCTCGCTCTACGTACAAAAATCCTGTCGTACGAAAAGTCAACTTTTCCCCCTATTTTAACTAAATTACGAAAGTGCCCTCGACCTTCCGAACATCATAACTTCCTCCTCGGATGTCGGAATTGGGTGTGCCACCTGTCTACGGACTCGTGACGTCCCAAACTACGTCACGATCATTGGTCAATGTCCAATTAACCGCCCGAACTCAAAGTCAATATTTTGCCTAGACTAGGGGCAAAATCGTCATTCTACGCCCAAAGTTCAAAAGTAACTAACTAAACACCGATTAGGGTCACTAATCCGTCACTAATCACTCATCTAATCCGAACTTCCGGGACGGATCGTTACATATAGTACATCCAAAAACATTACAATCTCACCAAATCAATTTCCCGACTCATAATCCGAGTCAAAACCAATCTCAAATCTCGGGCCTTCACCCAAAACAGCAATTTCACAGTTTTCTCGAAAATCGTGCCAAAATCATACAAAACAATATAATATTCCCAAAATCGGGAAATCATCATATCAAAACATAAATCATGCCAAATCATTTCAATACATATAATAAATCATTTAAAACATATATGCATGCATTCTGGGTAGAAAACAAAAGTCCACTCACACACCGTCCATATCGCTGGCTTTCCGAGCTGCACGTTTTTTCGTGAATTTCGGAAGTCACCATTCTTATCCAAAATCATTATCTAGGGTCACTATCATCTCAATATACTTCCCATAATTTTCCCCAATTTTTTCGGGATTTAAATACGTATTTTAAACGTAACATAAACATTCGGACCCTTGAAACAATATCGAAACGGTGTCTGATTTCTTCGAAACCAGTGCCAAAATGTTTGTTACATTAAATAGGACAAAAGTCATGTTGAAATCACCTCAGGATTCCCGTTCACACGCCTCCCCATAGTGCCGCAAGCGGCTGCGCGTGAAACCCACACGCTGCTACAGTAACTACTACAGTTACCGTCTTCGCCCGTTTATCTGTAAAACGGGTCCTGCACCCCGCGAGATAACCCGATTAGAATCCTATCAATTTCCACTCAAATTCTTCAATTAATTCAGCTAATGGTATCAGTTTAACCTTAATTAAAGGTCTGTACATTCAATTTTGTGATTCCTTACCTCGAAGTCATTCGATCAAGCATCAAGAGTTCAAGGTCTGTTCATCATTTGATTTCCTCACTGGTCATCAATTCTTCTAAATTGATTCATCATGGAGCTTCATAGAAGTCTGATAAACACATTCCAAGTCTCAATTTCATCCTTCTAACCCTTCAATTACACGACTCAATCCTCGAATTGTTCCACTTCCGCCATGATCGTTTTGAGTCAAAAGGATACCAATTTCCTTCGTTCTTTAGGTAATCCTGATCGAAACAGTCCTAGAAAGCTCAAAAAAAATCTCAATTTGGAGTATCACGACCTACAAATTCAATTCGAGTTTCGGAGATTTTGAATTCCTACGGGTTTGGGTTTCGGGTTTGTTTCCATAGTTTCAGAATCTTATCCCTCTCTCCTTTTCCGTTCTTCTTCTCAAATTCTCTCTTTATTCCCCTCACAGATCGATCAGACAGAGAGATTGAGGTCGATCAAGCTCAGTTATCTTTAGTCTCTGTTTTGTTTTAAGGAAAACACACATACACGGTTTTGATAACTCAACACATAAATATCCAATTATCAAATAATATTTCAGGCCACTAATCCACATTCTAATTGTGACAGATGTCATTCAAGGAGTTAACCGACTCACCAAATTGGCTGACTAATCCAACACTGCATCAATTACCATCCTGCCCTTCCTTTGCAAAATTACAAAATTGCCCTTTACTTTCTCAGGCCTGTAACTTTTTCATCCGAACTCCGATTGACGCATGTCGCCTGTCTACGGAATCAGCATCTCGAAACCTACCCAACAGTACTTATGGAAAGTCCAAACACAGTCCCGATCAAAAAGTCAACAAATGACCCTTTTTTTACCAATTTACCAAATTACCCTTAAGCTTCCGAATATCATAACTTTCTCCTTGAATGTCGAAATCGGACGTGCCACCTGTCTATGAACTTGTGACGTCCCGAACTACGTGACGGTCATCGGTCAAAGTCCATTTGACCACTCGAACCAAAAGTCAACCGTTCGCCCTATTCCAGTGGCAAAATCGTCATTTCCTTCAAATCATCCAAATTTTCCTTTTTTGAATTTCCGGGTCGTTACAGTATACCACTACTCATATGCGGCACCGTCCACTAAAAAGGTGGCCAATAACACTCGATCCTCATGGGGGCATCGCATCACCGCAAAAATCCGCTCAAGCCGAGTAATCCACCTGGGGGCTTCCTCAGGGTCTGCCCCACCACTAAACGTAGTAGCCCCAAGACGCTGGGTTCGCTCAATTGTAGCACTCTCAACATCTCTCACAACGTCTTCTACAGGCCGTGGAGGGGGCTCACGTCTCGGAGGCATGGTCGATCGTTCTCTGAAAGAGGCATAAAGTTAGTATAACAACCTAGGCACAGCAAGGTGCCAGACACAAACCTTCAACCTATGCTCTGATACCAATTGACAGGACCCACCCCGATTATCACCTCGATAATCAGGACAGACCCTGCTCCCGTTAGACAACCGAACATTAAAAGACCAAAATAACCGCAATAATCACAAACCATTCATTTGTTAGAGCACGGAGAAGTTACAATTCAAATATTCAATAGTAGCACAAAGCATAGTTAACAGTACAAGATGAGAATAAAATCCTACTATGAGCTGACTACACGCGCAACGGGAAAACTTTACGTCACTGCCTCTTCCTCAACGTTAGCCCCAACGCTAGCACCACGACCTGGCGGGTGTTAAAAACATTAAAAGCGTGAGTGGACTAAAAATAAGAGTTATAAAACAGTTTTCGAAGTAAACCAGGGTTCACCCTACGTTTTAAAACATGCATGCATAACCAAGTAACTCGAAACAACAATATGAACGATTTGAAGATAAGTGTAGAAATCACTAGAAATCAAAACAAAGTTCGGGCACACATCCCAAAATCCATAAGATCTAAATCATCCGGGTCACAGCCCAAAACATTTGAAAACCAGTGAAAAACCAAAGTAAAATATCAATCAATCGTGTTGATGGATCTCAAGTGCGCTCGAGTCTTTAAACTCAAAACACATGCGCATAATCAGGCCTTCCCGGGATATTAACGAGTCTTTAAACTCAAAACACAATCAACAGGCCTAGGGGGATATCACAATAACCGATTCTTTAAACTTAAAACATATACCGAGTCTTTAAACTTAAAACATATACCGAGTCTTTGAACTCAAAACATATCAATTCAGGGCCCTCCCCCGTCATCAATTAACCGAGTCTTTAAAATCAAAACCAGATCCATCCATTTTCATGGTCTTTAAACCCAAAACCATTTTTCAACGGTTCTTTAAACTCAAAGCCAAGTTAAAAGCATAGGAAAATCCATTGAAATCCGAACTCCAAAACCAAACTTGTAATCTTCGAAAATCGGAAACCGAAATCATGTTTGATCGAAATGGGACTCATGCCCGAATTTCACTTCCAAATCTTAAATCATATCCATAAACCATTAGGCAAACAGAATGCGTATAAATCATAAATCAACCATCCAAAATCATTATCAAAAGCATAACGGAAAGCATAGTCTCGAAGTACGTGTAAATACGATAAATCATATTGAAAAGCGTGCAATTAAGTAAAGCAGGAGTTTTGTAATCATAAGCATAAAATCATATATCGAAACATAAAATAAATAGGTAAAAATAGTTATGCATGCTCGGTTAGAAAAAAAAAAGTCAACTCACTAAGTCCGGATGCGTCGATTGGCGTCCCGTACGCTCGTCGGATGCCTCAGAAATGTTCTGGCCTGTCACATAGCATAATTTCGAGTAAAAAAACACTTCATTTAAGCTCACACTAATTTCCCCAATTTTTCGGGATTTTTTTAACGTACTTAAATTAACCCCTAAACCTTCGGACACTCAAAACTACCCCGAGACGGTGTCCGATCAACTCGAAACTTGCCCCAAAATGTTCATTACACCGATTAGAGTGAAAACCATGTTGAACACTTCCCCAAAAGAAGCTCCACGTGCCCTCACGCGCCGCCCAAAGGGATTGTTCGTGGGATCCACACGCGGCACTGTTCATCATCGTCAACCTCCAGCTAGCCCAGTTCAGACAGGTCCAGACCGGCCAGGTCCAACTGAACCAGCGAGGTCGGTTTTCATCGAATTCCAAACCATTTTCAATCCTTCCTTCATGCTTAGCTTCATCCTTTAATTTAGAACTGAGTTATCTAACGAAATCACGAAAAGAAGTCCTATTTCATACCTCCCAAGTTCGAACAGAAAAACAAGAGATTTCAGCTCTCTGTTTCCGGCCACCACTAGCCTCTCTATTCACGGTTTCGAGTCCCTACGTTCCTTAGTAGCCTTCCACGAATGCAAGGGTCATCAGAGTCACTCAATAACTTACCAAACCTATCGATTTTCACTTGCACCATTTCAGGAAAAACAGGGGAACCGAGATGACTTACCTGCTTCCAGTCCTCCGCCGTAACCTCCACCGTAGTCTTTCACATCGTCGGTTCACTTCTGCTCACTGAACACCACCACATACAAGATTTAGGTTGGTTTTGATCGATTGCACTCACGGCTGTTCACGGTTTTCATTCTCTGTCTTCTGTGTTTTTCTCACTTCTCACACCCACTCTTCACTCAGTTCTTCCCTTAGACACATTCAAAAAAGTCACAACACGTCTTGATCTCTCACTCACTAACAAAAAGAACTCACAAACGACTCACACACTGAAAGTGGACGATTTGCCCTCTGTCTCTATTTCCCTTTTTGATCGATTTCATCCCGTTTAAAAATAATAATCCGTGAGATTTGGCTACAAGCCACTGGAGGATGGACAGATGTCCTCAACTCTGTGGTTCTTAGCTAATAAATATCCAATCCCTCCAGCCCAGGTGTCTTTATCTAATTGCTCACAATCTTTAAAGTTGCCAAAAGATCGTTTTGCGCTTTAATGTCAAAATTACCATTTTACCCCTCACATAATTAGACCCGTAACTAAACCGTTTAACCTCCGATGACGGCGTGCCGCCTTTCATTGTACTCAGGGAATCGAGACCTACCTAACGGTCCTCGAACTGCATGAAAAATGCTTGTCGTGTAAAAAGTTATCGAATTGCCCCTTTTAAACCAAATTATCAAAATACCCTTAACCTTCCGAACATCATAACTTTTTCCTCGATTGTCCGAATCAGACGTGCCACCTGTCTACGGACTTGTGACATCCCGAAGTACGTCTCAATCATCGACCAATGTCTGTTCGACCTGTCAAACAAAAAGTCAACATTTGACCTCACTATTCACAGGGGTAAAAACGTCATTATTAATACAAATCTGTTTTGAATTTACATTTTCCCCCTTTTTGAAGTTCCGGGCCGTTACAATCTACCCCCCTTAAAAGAATTTCGTCCCCGAAATTTAATGAAATAAATAGGGATACTGTTCACACATTAAGGCCTCGGGTTGCCAAGTTGCTTCTTCTACATTATGATTCCTCCAAAGTACTTTTACCAAGGGAACCGTCTTCCGCCGTAGCACCTTGTCTTTACGGTCCAGAACCTCCACATGCTGCTCCTCAAAACTCAAATCTTCTCTAAGTTCGACTGGTTGTGCTTCCAGAATGTGAGAATCATCAAGTATGTATTTTCGAAGCATAGACACATGAAAAACATTATGTACCTTAGCCAGATCTGATGGTAATGACAACCAGTAAGCAACAGGACCAATCCTCTCTAGAATCTCGTTGGGTCCAATGTAGGGGGGACTTAACTTCCCTCATCTGCCAAACGGTACAATACCCTTCCAAGGGGATAATTTCAAGAAGACCCAATCTCCTACTTCAAACTCAAGATCCCTGATTCTACGGCCGACATAGCTCTTCTGTCGTTCCTGAGCTGCTTTGAGTCTGTCTCTGATAAGTGCAACCTTTTCCTGGGTAAGGTCTACCAGCTCTGAAGTTGACAATTTCCTTTCAACCACCTCAGTCCAACACGGGGTTCTACACTATTGTTTATACAAAGCTTCATAAGGGTCCATTCCAATGCTCACCTGATAACTATTGTTATAAGAAAACTCCATCAGCACTAGGTGCGACTCCCATGTACCTTGAAATTGCAAAGCACATGCTCGCATCATGTCCTCCAAAATCTGAATGGTCCGTTCTGATTGTCCGTCGGTCTGAGGATGGAAAGCGGTGCTGAAATGTAGCTTTGTCCCAAACGCTTCCCGCAGACTCTGCAAAAACCGTGAGGTAAACCTCGGATCTCTGTTGGAAACTATCGATTCTGGTGTACCATGTAACCGAATGATCTCATCAATAAACAACTGAGCAAACTGCGTCATCCTGAAATTCTCTCGCACTGGTAAGAAATGTGTTGACTTCGTGAGCCTATCCACAATCACCCACACGCCATCATGACCTTTAGGCGTCCTGCGAAGTTTAAACACGAAGTCCATCATTAGATGATCCCATTTCCACTCTGGGATCGGGAGTGGTTGCATCGCTCCATAAGGTCTTTGTCGTTCGGCCTTCACCCGTTGACAGATCAAACATCTACTGACATACTCAGCGATTTCATGCTTCATACCAGACCA
The DNA here is from genome assembly GCA_032719365.1 of Prinsepia uniflora. Classification (NCBI taxonomy): domain Eukaryota; kingdom Viridiplantae; phylum Streptophyta; class Magnoliopsida; order Rosales; family Rosaceae; genus Prinsepia; species Prinsepia uniflora. The sequence goes on along the minus strand of CM064868.1, from coordinate 55,694,153 downwards.
CCAGTAATGTTCCCGAAGCGTACGATACATCTTGGTCCCACCAGGATGCATCGCATAGGGTGAACTGTGAGCCTCATCAAGGATCTCCTTCTTTAGTGCTTCATTCTCAGGTACATACAACCGTCCTTCTTTTACCAAGGCTCCATCCTCACGAATTCCAAAATCATGTCTCTCCCCAGCTTCAACCTCAATCTGAATGATGCCCAAAATGGGGTCCTGAAATTGAGCATCGATAATCTGATCTACCAGGACGGGCCGTACATGGAAACTCGCTAGTAACGCTCCCTGACTGTCAACAGTCAAATCCACTCCAGTTTTACGCAGTTCAACTAACAAGGGCAACCGAATCATCCTCAAATGTGACAAAGAGCTAGCTGACTTTCGACTCAGGGCATCGGCTACCACATTAGCTTTCCTCGGGTGATACTCGATGGTGTAATCATAATCCTTAATCAATTCTAACAATCGGCGTTGTCTCAAATTCAGCTACTTCTGGGTAAAGAGATACTTCAAACTCTGATGGTCCGTAAAGATTCTGCACTTCTCACCATATAAGTAATGTCGCCAAATTTTCAACGCATGAACCACCGCTGCAAGCTCCAAATCATGAGTGGGGTAATTCAATTCATGAGGTTTAAACTATCGGGAAGCATAAGAAATCACCTTCCCATGTTGCATCAGAACACACCCCAGACCTTGCAAAGAGGCATCATTGTATACCTCAAACTCCCCACTATTATCCAGAAGGGCCAACACAGGAGAAGATGTCAAATGCCTCTTCAATTCCTGAAAACTTTGTTCACAACTCTCATCCCAGATAAATCGAACTCCCTTCCTAGTCAATCGTGTCAATGGGGCAGCAAGAATAGAAAATCCCTCTATAAAACGTCTGTAATAACTGGCTAACCCCAAGAAGCTTCTAATCTCGGTCACTGTCTTTGGCTGCTCCCAATTCGCCACTACCTCAATCTTCTGAGGATCCTCGTTAATTCCTTCGGCTGAAATCACATGACCCAAGAAACCAACCTTAGTCAACCAGAACTGACATTTTCTTAACTTCGCATATAGTTGATTTTTCCTCAGGGTATTAAGCACCATTCTCAAATGCTTCTCATGCGCCTTTGCACTCTTCGAGTACACCAAGATATCATCAATGAACACAATAACAAAATGATCCAGGTATGACCGAAACACTAGGTTCATTAAGTCCATAAATGCCGTTGGTGCGTTAGTTAAACCAAATGGCATTATAACAAACTCATAATGGCCATACCTGGTCCGAAAAGCCGTTTTGGGTATGTCTTCTTCTCTAACTCGCAACTGATGATATCTTGAGTGAAGATCAATCTTAGAAAAGTATCGTGCTCCCTTCAACTGATCAAACAAGTCATCGATTCGAGGTAGAGGGTATTTATTCCTGATTTTTACCTTGTTCAGTTGCCTATAATCAATACAAAGTCTCAAACTTCCATCCTTCTTCCTTACAAACAAAACTGGAGCTCCCCAAGGAGACACACTCGGTTGAATAAACCCTATATGGACCAACTCTTGCAACTGCGCCTTCAATTCCCTCAACTCAGCTTGCGCCATATGGTAAGGTGTCTGAGAAATAGGTTGCGTACCTGGAATAAGATCGATGGTAAACTCAATGTCTTGGTGGGGTGGCAATCCCGGAAAGACGTCTATGAACTCCCGCACTACCGGAATATCCTCTGCCTTCAATGGTGTATCACGTGTGTCTACCACGTGATCCAAGTATCCCTGACATCCCTTCCTTAACAACTTGCTTGCCTCTAGAGCCAAAATAACACCAGTAAGCAACGCTCGCTGATTTCCCTGAAAAGTGGTCTCTAGTAACCCCGGACTCCGAAAGGTCACCCTTCTATCAAAACACACGATAGAAGCATGATGCATGGTCAACCAGTTCATTCTCAGAATAACATCAAAGTCATGTAAGTCCAATAGTATCAAATCCGCCACTAACTCAACATCGCCTACCATTACTAGACACTCTCTCAAGACTTGATTCACCACATACACCTCCCATGTTGGCGTACTCACACCCATATCACAACTCAGTGTGGACACCTCTCTATCCGCTAACAATCCACAACTTAGTGTTATAAAAGAATGGGTAGCTCCGGGATCTATCAAAGATCGGCCACGTCCCCTCAAACCACTAGTAGCTCCACCACCTCCTCTAGTTCCTGCTGTCCCTGAAGTTGAAGCTGTACTCCGTCCCTGCTCCGCCGTACCTCGGCCTATGCCACCACCCGATGGTAAAGACGGATAGTCCCTTCAATAGTGGCCTCGCTCTCCATAGAAGAAACAAACAACACTAGAAACATCCTGACTGAGACCTCCACTCTTTCTCTGTGTGGATGCACTCGCATGCGGAGTCCACTGAACCTAAAACTCTTTCTCCGTGTGGATGCACTCGCATGTGGATGCACTCGCATGCGGAGTCGGCTGTGCTCGGTGTCCACTGAACCCAAAACTCTGGAAACTGCCCATTCTACCAAACTGAGCACCACCCGCGGATGAAGTTCCACTATAACTGCCCCTCTTTGGGGTCCTCTGGCTCGATGCTCCAGAAAAGGGACGCTCTCGGCGTTGTCCACCACTTGAGAACTGTGGACGTGCTGGCAAACTAGCCTCCACCCGCACTGTAGCGTCTGATAACTCTCTGTGGGTAGCAAAAGATCTGGCCGTCACAATGGCTCGAATCTTGCCTCGCAGGCCAAGCTCAAACCTGCGGAATTTCTCAGACTCCGTAGCAACAAAAGCAGGAGCAAAACGTGATAACATCTGAAACCTCTGCTCATACTCGGCCATAGACATATTCCATTGTTTGAGCTGTAGGAACTCTGCCTCCTTAGCATCGCGAAATGAGTGGGGATAATACTGATCAGGGAACCGCTCACAAAATGTCTCCCAAGTCACTGTGGGGGCATCCAAACCTGAGAGCTCAAGGGTATACCACCACTCATATGCGGCACCGTCTAGTAAAAAGGTGGCCAATAACACTCGATCCTCAGGGGGGCATTGCATCACCGCAAAAATCCGCTCAAGCCGAGTAATCCACCTGTGGGCTTCCTCAAGGTCTGCCCCACCACTAAACGTAGTAGCCCCAAGACGTTGGGCTCGCTCTATCGTAGTACTCTCAACATCTCCCACAACGTCTTCTATAGGTCGTGGATGGGGCTCACATCTCGGAGGCATGGTCGATTGTTCTCTGAAAGAGGCATAAAGTTAGTATAACAACCTAGGCACAACAAGGTGCTAGACACAAACCGTCAACCTATGCTCTAAAACCAATTGACAGGACCCACCCCGATTATCTCCTCGATAATTGGGACTGACCATGCTCCTGTCCGACAACCGAACATCAAAAGATCAAAATAACCACAATAAACACAAACCATTCATTTGTCAGACCAGGGAGAAGTTACAATACAACTATTCAACAATAGCACAGAGCATAGTTAACAGTACAAGATGAGAATAAAATCCAACTATGAGCTGACTACAGGCGCAACGGGAAAACTTTCTGCCTCTGCCTCTACCTCGAGGTTAGCCCCAACGCTAGCACCACGACCTGGAGGGTGTTAAAAACATTAAAAGCGTGAGTGGACTAAAAATAAGAGTTATAAAACAGTTTGCGAAGTAAACTAGGGTTCACCCTCCGTTTTAAAACATGCATGCATAACCAAGTAACTCAAAACAACAATATGAACGATTTGAAGATAAGTGTGGAAATCACCAGAAATCAAAATCAAAGTTCGGGCACACAGCCCAAAATCCATAAGATCTAAATCATCCGGGTCACATCCCAAAACATTTGAAAACCAGTGAAAAACCAAAGTAAAATATCAATCAATCGCGTTGCTGGATCTCAAGTGCGCCCGAGTCTTTAAACTCAAAACACATGCGCATAATCAGGCCTTCCCGGGATATCAACGAGTCTTTAAACTCAAAACACAATCAACAGGCCTCGGGGGATATCAAAATAACCCAGTATTTATACTTAAAACATATACCGAGTGTTTAAACTCAAAACATATCAATTCAGGGCCCTCCCCCGTCATCAATCAACCGAGTCTTTAAACTCAAAAACAGATCCATCCATTTTCCGGGTCTTTAAACCCAAAACCATTTTTCAACGGTTCTTTAAACTCAAAGCCAAGTTAAAAGCATAGGAAAATCCATTGAAATCCGAATGCCAAAACCAAACTTGTAATCTTCGAAAATAGGAAACCGAAATCATGTTTGATCGAAATGGGACTCATGCCCGAATTTCACTTCCAAATCTCAAATCATATCCACAAACCGTTAGGCAAACTGAATGCGTATAAATCATAAATCATAAATCATCCATCCAAAATCATTATCAAAAGCATAACGGAAAGCATAGTGTCGAAGTACGTGTAAATATGATAACTCATATTGAAAAGCGTGCAATAAAGTAAAGCAGAAGTTTTGTAATCATAAGCATAAAATCGTATATCGAAACATAAAAGAAATAGGTAAAAATAGTTATGCATGCTCGGTTAAAAAACAAAAGTCAACTCACTAAGTCCGGATGCGTCGATTGGCTTCCCGTACGCTCCTCAGATGCCTCAGGAATGTTCTGGCCTGTCACATAGGATAATTTCGGGTCACAAACACTTCATTTAAGCTCACACTAATTTCCCCAAATTTTCGGGATTTTTTTAACGTAATTAAATTAACCCCTAAACATTCGGACCCTCAAAACTACCCCGAGACAGTGTCCGATCGACTCGAAACTTATCCCAAAATGTTCGTTACATCGATTAGAGTGAAAACTATGTTGAACACTTCCCCAAAAGAAGCTCCACGTGCCCTCAAGTGCCTCCCAAAGAGGCTGCGCGTGGGAGCCACGCACAACACTGTTCATCATCGTCAACCTCCAGCTAGCCCGGTTCAGACCGGTCCAGATCAGCCAAGTCTAACTGAGCTGGCGAGGTCGGTTTTCATCGAATTCCAAACCATTTTCGATCATTCCTTCATCCTTAGCTTCGTCCTTTAATTTAGAACTGATTTATCTAACGAAATCACGAAAGAAGTCCTATTTCATACCTCCCAAGTTCGAACAGAAAAACCAGGGATTTCAGCTCTCTGTTTCCGGCCACCACTAGCCTCCCCATTCACGGTTTCGAGTCCCTACATTCCTTAGTAGCCTTCCACGACTGCAAGGGTCATCCGAGTCACTCAATAATTTACCAAACCTATCGATTTTCACTTGCACCATTTCGGGGAAAACAAGGGAACCTAGATGACTTACCTGCTTTCAGTCCTCCGCCGTACCCTCCACCATAGTCTGTCATGTCCTAGGTTCAATTTTGCTCACTGAACACCACCATAGACAAGATTTAGGTTGGTTTTGATCGATTGCACTCACGGCTGTTCACGGTTTGCCTTCTCTGTTTTCTGTGTTTTTCTCACTTCTCACACCCACTCTTCACTCAGTTCTTCCCTTAGACACATTCACACAAGTCACAACACGTCTTGATCTCTCACTCACTAACACAATGAACTCACAAACGACTCACACACTGAAAGTGGACGATTTTCCCTCTATCTCTGTTTCCCTTTTTGATCGATTTCAACCCGTTTAAAAATAATAAACCGTGAGATTTGGCTAGAAGCCACTAGAGGATGGACAAATGTCCTCAACTCTGTGGTTCTCAGCTCAAAAATATCCAATCCCTCCAGCCCAGGTGTCCTCATCTAATTGCTGACAATCTTAAAAGTTGCCAAAAGACCATTTTGCCCTTTAATGTCCAAATTACCATTTTCCCCTCACATGATTAGACCCGTAACTAAATCGTCCAACGTCTGATGATGGTGTGCCACCTGTCATTGTACTCAGGGAATCAAGAACTACCTAACGGTCCTCGAATTTCATGAAAAATACTTGTCGTGTAAAAAGTCAACGAATTGCCCTTTTTTAACCAAATTACCAAAATACCCTCAACCTTCCGAACATCATAACTCCTTCCTCGATTGTCGGAATCGGACGTGCCACCTGTCTACGAACTCGTGACGTCCCGAACTACATCACAATCATCGACCAACGTCTGTTCGACCTTCCAAACAAAAAGTCAACATTTGACCTCACTATTTACAGGGGTAAAAATGTCATTTTTTGTACAAATCTTTTCCGAATTTAAATTTTTGCCCTTTGTGAAGTTCCGGGCCATTACAATATAACATTAATCGGAGTCATCGGCCCCTAAAAAAGGTTGGCTCTCCGATGTAAATTTTAGACTCCAATTTTGCCAAATTAGCTTCCTTGTTTGTACCAAGGGCATCTTTGTCTTCATCTTTTGTTTATGCCTTATGTGAAGATCGTATTTATGTTGGTCCAAATATTAATTTACCAAAAAAGATTTTTTCAAAGAATAATACTATTTAAATACCTAGATTTAAATATATTTATTGACTTGATAAATGATGTAATTATGTCATGACACTCATAAATATCACCACATAGACTCTATTTACTATAAGTATTATTTATTTTTGAACAATAGTTAAAACTAAAAGTTAAAATAAAAAACCAAAATTTGGAAAAAAAACCTTAAATCTCACACTACGGCTCTGCACGTAGCCTCACCAAACTCCTTCCCCAACCCACTAGCTTTTCTCTGTGCAGATTAGGAGGAAAGAGAGGTGGTATCCGGGGTGGTTATTATGGATTTGAGGTGTGTAGAATCAAAAGGAGAGACAGAGAGAGAGGTAGCGGTGGTTGTACTGGTGATTGTGATTTTGATGTGGGATAGGATCGAGAGGAGAGATAAATAGTACTACGATGGTGATTATGATTTTGAGGTAGGGAGGATCAAGAAGAGAGAGAGAGAGAGAGAGAAGTGGTGGCTGGGTGCATTACAAGGAAATTGATCTGGCCCAGCAAAAGTGCTTTGTCGAGCAAGCACCAACTTCCGCCTATCAAGACGTTAACTCGGAAAAATTCCGTTGGGCAACATACGTCACACAAAGCTCATTGAGCTAGGGTCTTGCTCGACGGTGAAGATGATTCGAGGAGTAAGACCAAAGACAATAACTTTTGCCCAACAGAAGAGCTCGTCGAGCAAAGCGTACAAAAATAAGACGACGAGCTGCCTTTCAACGTTCGCCCGGTAGAGGTCCATCGAGCAAATGCTGAATAGTAGGACTTTTCCCGGCGAATCATTGCTGGGCTAACTTTAAATAGTAAGACTTTGCTCGACGAAGGTCTACTGGGCAAAGTTTAATTATATTTATTTAAAATTAATATTTATTTGAATATTTATTTATTTATATTTATTTTAATAATTATATTTATTTAATATTAATATACATATATAAATAATTAAATGCAAATAATATAAAAATTGGCAAAAAAAATTAATTTATAATAATTAAATGAAAATTATAATAATATATATTAAAATAGATGTAATATTTTTACATAATTAAAAAAAAATCTAATAAAACTAAATGTTCTGTGGTGGGTGATCATCGCCCTGGGCGAGCCGTCGACACGAGTCGTGGGACTGCCAGCTAACACCATCCGGCACACAATGACCTATTTGGCTGAATAAGAGTGAAGGCTGGGGCTGAATTGCCACATTTTGGGCCTGGATTTGCTCGTGTTGGGCGTCATGGCAAGCATAATGGGTCTTCAGTTTGGCATTCTCTGCTTCGAGGTTCTCCATGTTGCCCTTCAACTGAGAGACCTCCTTGGGATGGACTCTCTGGGAAGAACTCGAAGATCGACTTAAGACATCCTGAATGAGCCCTTTTCTGGCTCTCCGGACAACATTCCCGGGTTACCTACCAAGTTGGCGCTACAAGATGACAATTGACCTCCTGGGATCCAGTAGCTGGTCCTATAGCGGGACCTCAGGTTTTTGCTGTGTTAGTTCTTCTTGAGTCTGTTGTATGTCCTCCACCATGGCTGCCTACAAATTGGAATAAAATAATAATAAAAAAATAATTAATTACAAAATTAAATATTTACTAACCGCAAACATTGAACTTACGTGAATAGCATCAACCACCTGATTGCCTCGCCCAATATAAATACAAAATAATTGACATTATTATATATACATTTAATATATATTAAAAATACAAAATAATAATAGCAATATAAAATATGTGACATATAAATTGAAGGTTTTTCTGGATAACTACTAATCAATATCGGTTTCACTACCCCCCTCCAAATCACCCTTGTCATCCGAGCTATGCGTACTAGTTGTTTTCTTAGCGTCGCTTTTAATTGGTTCTAAGGTACGAAGATCAATAAAAATGCCATCAATTGCAATTGGCGGGGTGCCTGTGCATACTCCTTCCCCGTTTATAACAGGTGTTGAGGAATCCTCATTGTAAACAACTTTGTCATTTTCTATTTCTCCACCATCTTCATGGTTCCGGTTATCCAAGTCCCATATGTTTTTATGCTTCACCATCTCAACTACTTTCCAACTAGCACCAGTTTTTGGATCATCAACGTGGAAGACTTGTTTTGTTGTACTAGCTAAGATGCTTGGATCACTTTCAAACCATCGGTTATTTGTGTTAATAGAGGTACATAAATGATCTTTAATGATCCTGCTTGGGAAACTTGGGTCCGTATCAAACCAATGACACTTTAACAAGACTACTACCTTGCTGTTTGCATAAAACACATTTACCACACTTAAATAATTTACTGTAAAACCCCGTATCAACATTTGCCCCATCTCCAACATGAAGATCCCACTATTTTGAGTAGACAATTTGTCATCTCGTTCTGTGCAGACGAACTTAAATCCATTAACGTGAGAACTAGTGTATGTTTCTTCTCGAAGTGGGCCAATTGCAAGCTACACCAATTGTTTGTTGAACTTTGGTAAGTTGTCATCCCTCAACTGTGCCATCTGGTACGAAAACACAAAATGTGAGTCTGGTCCATTTAAAAATAATTTAATACAATATTTGACTTACATGTGCTGAAAATCAATGTTGAAACAATTGTTTGTCCACTTCCTCCCAATTAGAAGGATATTGAGCCTTCATTAATGCCTCGTGCAGGTAGTAGAAAGGCTAGACTTCATCAAAATTGTTCAATATGAACCATGGAGCCACTGCCACGTCGCCATCAGTAAAGGCTCTAAGACCAGACCATTGCTGGACAGTTTTGTGGATTGGGCAAATACATATAGGGTCTCCAGACGTTGACCACCATCGTCCTTGCGCGGGACCCTATTGAAAGAAGTTTTAACATTTTGAAGGTACATTGCGCAAAATGTAAGTGACTTATTTGCAATGGATGCCTCAGCTATAGAGTTTTCAAGATGTGTCTTGTTGAAGACGTACTGCTTGCAGGTGCCTAACATTATGCAACGAAATATACAAAACGATTCACATATATACAATATATTAAGAAATCAGTATCAATATTATGAATATTTTAGAACTTTCGATTGGGTACATCCAACGAAAATGAACTGGGCCAGCTAGCATTGCCTTGTCTAGAAGATGTAGTAGTAGGTGTACCATTATATCAAAGAATGCTGGTGGAAATATTTGCTCGAGACGACACATGATATAGACAATGTCCTCTTTAATTTCCTCGAGGTCCACATTTTCTTGCAACTTGGCACATAGTATTTGAAACAATTGAGACAAATAAACTCGTCTCAACAACTTTAGGCTCCAAATAGGGCCGAATGCCAATTGGAATGCGTCGTTGTAACAAAAGTCATGAATTTTCATTCCAGATAGGGTGCCGCCATCGGTGCTAACATTTCGAGAGATGTTACCTGCGTAAATATTGGGTAAATGTCGTCTCGAGCAAATGTATAACCTGAATGAGCCATGATGTATTTTTCATTCATAACGTTTGGCCACAAATGTCGCTAAATGCCCATGTCTTGCATACCCATACGAGTTTTTTGGTGTCCTTCAACTTGCCCTTAATAACTAAAATGGTTCCTTACAAGACTCTCGACAACATTGTTCTTAATGTGCATAGGATCTGCGATGTGCCTGATTTTCAATTTCGACCAATACGATAATCGAAAGAATATACTTTTTTGGTCCAATTTTCCTATTCAACAGGTTTTGGTCCTTTGTTAATGAAAGTGGGAATACTGTTTATGATGTCCAATATCTCATTACCAGACCTTTGCCTTGTGCGTACCCAGAGCTCTGTATTCCATCAAATGAGTCAAATTGCATATGTGATTGTTGATCCCAGAGTAGAAATCTTCTCATACCCAGATAACATACTTTTGTTGAGTGCCAAAAGGATGTTGTGTCTGGTCCACATGTCGGACAAGCAAGATAACCTTTGGTGCTCAATCTCGCTAGCATACCGTAAGTAGGAAAATCATTAATTGTTCACATTACGGTTGCTCATAGAATGAACATTCCTCTACTGCACTTGTCATAGGTACGGACACCATTTTCTCACAAATCCACAAGCTCATCAATCAACAACCGTAAATACATGTCAATGGAATTACTCGGCGATTTGGGCCCATATATCAAAGTACTGAGAATTGTTAATATTTTCTTCATGTATCTCCAAGGAGGCAAGTTATAAGAAACTACAACTATCGGTTACTTGCTATAGGGCCTTACAAAATTTCCAAAAGGATTAAAATCGTCAGTAGCAAGTCCTAATCTGAGATTTCTTGGCCTCCGGGACAAAATTGGGATACATCTTATCAAATCCCTTTCAAGCATCTCTATCGGCCGGATGCCTTAGTGAATTGTCATCACTACGTTCATCCTTGTGGCACCCCTATATCACGAGTTGTGAGAGATGACATGAAGAATCTTTGTAACCTTGGCTTCAGTGGAAAATAGTGCAACACCTTGTTCAGAATCTTATTCTTTCAAAATCTAGGCTCATGGAACACAAGAGATTTGTCGAGTTACTCGAATTTACCTTAAACTAATGCACAGTTGTTATCAAATGAATGAATCTTCACATTCCCTAAATCGAGATCCTTCAAGAGCTTCTTCGAGCTATAATGATCTGTAAGGAGTCTATTATCTTTAGGGAATATTTGGACGATGATGTCCATCATGTGGTCAAAATACTTGTTCGTTTGATTATACTCAACTTTCATGTGCATCAATTTAACGACCCCTAGAACCAAAACGAATTTATGACCAGGGTATAATTTTCGTTGAACTTCTTTTAATAACCTCTCGTAATGGAGATCCGACTCTTCGGGTTGAGGCCTAATGGCATCATCATCCATATCATCAGATGCAGGAGGAAAAATATCAGTTAATATCTCAACAAATTGATTATTATCACACCGATTATCTGAATCACTATCATCTCGGCAGGTCCCGTAAACTGAAGATGCCAATGCAGTAAAATTATGTTCACTGTGATAGATCCAATTAGTGTAGTTATGTACGATCTTGTTTCGTGCCGATGCAAATGTACATCAGTCAGCAACATCGAATAATAGTTGTTATATTTATGTCATGGACATAACATGCACCTTTGATCACTATAATGACTACGTGCAAAGGCGATGAAGCTATCGATCCCATCCAAATACTAATCAAAAGATCTATCCAACATTTGCATCTAGCCTCTGTCCATTGTGTATGCTTCCACAAAATAGAATTAATGTAAATAAATACTTAAATATTGTCCCATTTGGATAAAATTAATATAAAAACTCATTCGTCTCTTTATGCCTCCGGTGATTTGGACTTATCCTATTCGACAGTGCACATGCTATAATGTATAGTTTGAGACCTACGAGGCAAAGTTTGGACCGAAGGAAATTTTGGCAGCACCACCCTATAGTTCTCCAAATGCACAACTTAGATATTTTAAACAAATATCTAGTATACATTCGGAGAACATTGAGGGGATGTAAACCGAATTTCTCAAGCTCCAAACCTAACCATATAGACAACAAACTAGACAACACATAGTTGTGCACTCCCAAACTGTCACGATAAACAGACAATTCAAGAGTCAGTCAATCAATCTAATTCACTAGCTCTCGAACGGGTCTAAAGTTTTCTATCGAATTTTGTTATATAAAGTTAATCAAGCCGATTAACTTCGTATTAAGGGATAAATCACAATTTTCTACCACGATTATATCCATATTTCTAAACATTTTCTACTAATTTTCAACAATAAATCACAATTTTCTAACATAATAAAATCCAAATTTCCTAGCAAAATAAAAATGAGAGGAAAACACACATACCTTTTATAGGTAATCCTTCAAATCAACCACAATTAATTATCTAAAACAAAAGAAAATTTTAGCTTCTAATAACAAATAAAAATCGAAAAACTAAAACAAAAATTAAAATTAAAATCATTAAACCTTAGATGAAGTAATGATGAAGTGATGATGAAATGATGAAGAAATGTTGATGAAATGATGAAGAAATGTTGATGACATAATGATGAATGTATGTATGGAAGGTGAGAGTGAGTGAGGGAGAGTAATGAGAGAGTTATGAGGAAGAAGATAAGGAAATGTAGCTGGCTGCTGCATTTAATAAGTTCAGACTTTTTCCTAGCGAAGCATTCGTCAGACAAACATTAATGACCCCGTTGGACACAGTTTAGGCGCCAAAGTTCATTTACGTCAAACTTTTCCTGCCATGAGTCAACAAAAAAGGTTTTCCCGGCGAACAGAATCCGCCGTTAAATCAATTTTGCCCAACATACATTGACCGCTCGTCGGGCAAACCCCTCGCTTTTTGAGCTCCAACCATCACAGCTTCCCGTGTGGGGTTTGCCCCGCGAGCCTAACTAGGTTCGCCGGGAAAAAGTTAATTTACCGGTGAAATTCCCTTCGCCGGGTAAACTTCGGACGAGCAAAGGGAATTTTCTTGTAGTGGTGGTGATTGAGGGTTTGAGGTGAGTTTTTATTTATTTATTTATTTTTTGAATATTTGTTTCATTAAACTAAAAGAGAAAGAAAAGTAAAAAATAAAATCCACGTAAAATTACACATTAATTGACATAGCATGTCCAGATGTGCTCACATGCATAAGGTGGTAGAAAATATAATCAATTTTTTGTGTTCAAATAGCAACACTCTTTTTCAAAACAGTAGAGAGAATAAAGGAAATTTAATTCATTCACGAATGGAGACATAATCTGGTTAATTAAATTAAGATACATTAAATCAACATGATCGATCCCGTCAACACGATCTCATCCATACATATATATATGGTCTCCTTTTTCGAATTTTCTTAATTAATGAATCATAAGAGTACTGTTACTTATTCTATAGCCCCGAGCTGAAAATTATTTAAAAATAAAAAACAAAAAAACAAAAACAAAATTATTACTGAAGGTAGTAGCCAAGGAAGGCACCAGCCAAAGATCCAAAAATCGACAGCGGAGTGGAGGCGGCGGCGGATGGGGTAGGGGCGGCAGCCTTGGTGGTAGTGGTTGGTGCTGCGGAAGAAGATGAGTCTTTTGGGGCCGCGGCGGATGCCTTGGGGGCATGTTCCTTAGCAGACAAGGCCACACTCATCATAAATGCAGCAATGAAAATGATGGCAAAGAAAATCTTCTTCATGTCCATGATTAATAAAGGTCACCTTTGAAGTGATAATTAATAAGTCGAACTCAAAATCGAAATTTAAATCCCAAAAAAAAAAAAAAAAAAATTAGCCTGTGTGGTGGATCTCTTGTTTGACTGGAGCTAGAAAGTGTGAGAGATAGTAAGGAAATATTGGTGCATTTTATAGGGAGGTTTTTGGTTATTATTAGAAAGAAATGAAGCTATCTATTTGTCGACAGTTAAGGTTAGTTAAGAATATATAGGTCATACGTGTCGGGAACTGCATGGCATTAGCCATGAGGTAAGAAAGGACATTTTGACACTCTCTCACACTTTCTAAAATTAGCCGTGAGGAAAGAAACATGGCATCAGCCGTGCGTTTTATATATATACCATGACGTGGGGACCCGTGGTGGAGATCATAATTCTTAAAATTATTAAAATTAAGGTAATTCTCATTCATAATTATTTATTTTCTGAATCATTATTGTTTATTTTTTAAATTATTATTTTAAGATTATTTTTTTTTTAAATTCAATAAAATTTGAGATTATTTAATCATTTGTATGTATTAAATAAATCAACAGTATTACCAACAATTCAGACGCTTATGATGAACTATAAATTTGATTGATACATCTTGTTTAGTAAGCTGTAGATCAAGGTACCTTAGTTGGTGAGATGCAAATATTATCCTTAATATATGAGAGGTTGATCAATATCACCATATTTTTAACATAAGTTTTGACACAAATTTAACACCATTAAATCTATATAGGTTTAATTGTTCAAATTAATCTAATTTACCATATTAAACTTTATTAATTTAAATAATTATAAATCAAGAAAAAAATCCTCAAACATTTAAATTATTATTTTCTCTCCTCTTTCATTATTTTTTTTCCCATAATCTTCTTTCAAACATTAATTATTTTCCTTCTAAACACAAACAAACATTTATTCAGTTTCCTTGTTTCTCTTAACTTCCCTCTCCTCCCTTACCTTTTCTTCGCCATCATTCTCCCATTCTCTCATCTTCCTCATCTTCTTCGTGCATCTGCTTTGACAGGACCCGTCCCAATCTCCCTGGATTACTGTGGGACGTGCCTGCTCCCGTCTGACACCGCGTGTCAGACCAGGGATAAGCTTGTCACCTGCTCGGGGTTCGTCAGAGTACACCAGGATCAGTGGTGGCATGTGATGTCTTAATCTCTGCTACAGCCCACATCCGCTATCAACCTGAAGGGTATTAAAACCATAAAAGTTGTGAGTGGACAAAAATAACTAGTTTATAAAATACATTTATATCAAAAGACATTTTTACCCTTCACGTAAAAGTATGCATGCATCACAAAACCACTTTATTTCAAATCATTTCCGAGGGAAAGACACATTGATTTTCAAATCAAAACACAAGGAAAACTGATTCACGATCGAAGCCAGTACCTTAGTAGGGTCTTTAGCCCAAAATCAAATCGGAAAATCAGAACGACATCCCAGATGTCCAACCAATCTCAGTGAAACATAATATACGTATATGTACATATATAACCCATCCTCGACATCTCATATGCCCAATCACTATCCGTCACGATTTCTCTACAGTGGTTGCACTACTCTTGTCTTATCTCCGAGTCTACCCCTAGGATCTACGACGTCTGGGAGGACCTGTCTCCGAACCCTATCCGAGACTATACCATATCTCTCACTCCTGGGCATGTACTCCTTCTCGGAGTCACTTATCCCAGGTAGTGAATCGTGACACTACAGGATCATCGACGTCTGGAGGAGACTACTAATAAGGGAGGGTATATACATATCAGGGTGAAAACATTCATCTCTTTCAAATCATAGTTCAACTAGGTCTCATACCGAAATCATAATACAGGATTCCTCGAATCCGATTCAAATCCAAATCTCATAGGCCTCAGTCCAAATCCACATCTTAATAGGGTCTCAAACTCGAAATCTCATTTCATAAACCACAATTGGGACTCAAGCCCGATACCACAAATTAATTGGGCCTCAAGCCCGATACCATTAATCAACTGGGCCTCAAGCCCAATACCACAAATCAACTGGGCTTCAAACCCGATATCATAAATCAATGGGGCCTCAAGTCTGATATCATAAATCAACTGGGTTTCAAACCCGTTATCATAAATCAACTGGGCCTCAAGCTCGATATCATAAACCAAATGAGTCTCAAGCCTGATATCATACTTTCAAATCCAAAATCCTTTCATCAATCAAATCATATGATAGCACAAGCACGTATAAAATCCGGCCTAAGCCCAAGGTATCGCATAAAACAAGAATTCTCAAAAGAGCTGCGATAACACATTTTCCTCTGAAGAGGCCAACAATTCATATCAAATCACATGCACTCATGGCATCTCAGATCATGTTCATAAACTCATATAAAACATTTATGCATGCATCAATTCATAAAACAAAGTCCACTCACAGACCGTCCATTCTGCGCCTCGATACGCGCACCATAAGCCTCCGAGCTAATCCGACCTCTCCGGGTCATCCGAACCTATCCAAATCATACCCAAAGGTTACAACTAACCTATACAAGTCCATATCAAGAACCCCCTACTTTCCCGGAAAAGTCAACGTGTCCCGGACACGCTTCCTGAGTCTAAAAACCTTGATTTGATTAACCTAATGATCTCCGATCGACTCGAAACCACCACAATTGGATTCGTATAATCGAAACCTATAAAATAATTCTGGTCCCACCTCAAAATTAGAGCCTACGCGCCCCTACGCTCATGGTCAACCCAAAAGTCAACTTTGTTAAAAAGTCAAAGCTGATGTCATGTTGACGTCAGCACTGACAACCTTGACAGTGCCACATGTCAAGTCCCCATTGGTCCATGTCTGACATGTCAGTTTGACATGATGACGTCACTAGGATGACGTCATCAATCATCCCTAGCATCATCGATGACATCATCAATCATCCCTGGCCTCAATCATCCCTAAACTCGTCACTAGGATGTGCAACCCGCGGCTTGACCAGGCCACCAATTTCGATGTCGTTGGTTCCAGTACGATCGTCCAATCCTATATAATTGATCCATGGCTTCAAAATCAAAAAAATAGGTCTATAATTTAACTGTTCGAATTGAACTTCATGGCCCAGTTTTTCCTCCTCCATTCCAGTCGACTCAGGCTACCACTGCCTTCGATCCCGTCCACAATCGACTCGTACAACCCCCAAAAACTGAACCCAATCATTAGAACCAACCCCCAAATGTCCAAACTCAAAATCCAATTTTTGAATGAAACGGGTTATCGGGTTTACCTTCCTCTACCCTGGTCTCCACCGTCTCTCAGCCATCTGTCTGTCTCAGTCTCTCTCTTTCATTCCTTCAGTCATCATAGTAGAGAATAGGACGGGATGGTGGTGTGGGTTTGGTTTTTGGGTTGCACGCGTTTGGTTCGAAGGAAGAAGATGAAGATGAAATGGGATGATATGCATGTATGTGTGTTTGTGGGCAATGGATGAGTGACACTTGTCACTCATCCCTAGGCCAGCACCAAATATCTGGGCCCCACATCAGACAAAAGCAAAAGTAAACTTTCCTCATAAAAAGCGCTGTTATAAATAGTTTCTCAAAACTTCCGTGAACCGTAAATTTCCAATTGAATGTCCGATTTCGACGTGCCGCTTGTCTACAGACTCGTTTCAACTCAATCTACGTAATGATCCTTGGTCCTCATGCATTAGATCTTCCGAGTCAAAAGTCAACTTTTTGCCCTCATCTAGGGTAAAATCGTAATTTTGCCCTTAACGCCCGATAATCCTTGACTAATTCCCAATTAAATCTGAATTAATCCCAACAATTTGGGACGGTCATTACATCCTTTCAGTGCAGATTTTTCACCATAAAATAAGTTAAAATTTGAAAATATAAGGCTTGATAATTTTATCATTTCATTTTTTCTTTTATTATTATTGTGCTGTTCAAGCATGGAAGAAATTGCTAGAAAAAAGTGGGGAGTGAAGAATGTAGAAATTTAGTTGAAACCTATAGTAAAATAAACTGGAACAATCATCTTTTATGAGTTAAAACTATTAGGTATCATGTTCTTAAGTTTTGAAGAAGAAGTGTTTTACACTGAACACCATTAGAGGGTTTTTAAGTGAGAAGGTAGAGAGAATCGGAAAAGAGAGAATCTGGCTGATTGATTTCTTTGATTGATACAATTGTACTCGTTATAATTGGGTTACATATCTTATACTTTTCTACACATTACACGATTACTTGGTGACGAAGCAAGTCACCCTAACTATCTTAACTACTATAATAGCACATAATGTCAAGACCCGAACCTCCTCTGTCATGTCCCGACTCATTTAGCACGATATTGTCCGCTTTGGTCCTCCTTGCCCTTACCCTCACGGTTTTGTTTTTGGGAGCTCACGGTGCAACTTCCCAGGGGGGTCACCCATTATGGAATTGCACCACCCTCAACTCGCTTAACTTTGGAGTTCCAACCGAACCCAAAGCCAATGAGCTCCCAAAAGGCCTCATGCTAGATTGGTGTGTACCTATACCTTTAAGACACACCACCATTCCCCTCCCAGATCATTCCCCTCGCATGAATGTGAGATTGTTCACCGTTTCCTCCAAGACACGGGTCTTACAATCCACCCCCCTTAGGGCCCAACGTCCTCGCTAGCACACTTCCCAGTCGGGGTTTGGCTCTGATACCATTCTGTCAAGACCCGAACCTCCTCTGTCAGGTCCCGACTCATCTAGCACGAGATTGTCCGCTTTGGGCCTTCTTGCCCTTGCCCTCACGGTTTTATTTTCGGGAGCTCACGGTGCAACTTCCTAGTGGGTCACCAATCATGGAATTGCACCAACCTCAACTCGCTTAACATTGGAGTTCCAACCGAACCCAAAGCTAATGAGCTCCCAAATGGCCTCGTGCTAGATTGGTGTGTGCCTACACCTTTAAGGCACACTACCATTCCCCTCCCAGATTATTCCCCTCGCAGGAATGTGAGATTGTTCACCGTTCCCTCCAGGACATGGGTCTTACACATAACGACATCTAACTATATTACTAACAGCCACCACCTGTGTTTCGTTTAACCGCCACATGATACGCAAAAACTAAGCATTAAATTAACACTTATTGAAAATGCATGCAATTTAAAAACCTTTTTTTTTTTGGTAGATGTAGCATTGGTAATTAAGGATCGTTCTGGACCGGGGATTGAGGGTACCTAAGTATGATTGTCGTTTGATAGGTTAATTGGGGATAAAGATTGATTTTAAAGTCATAAGTAATTAAACTAAATCTAAATCAACTTAATCTATTATTTACACGTGGTCAACTCATTCTTTATGCCTTACTCTTTCATAAATTATATCAACTTCAAACCTACGAAATTCTATAACCTTAGTTCTACGAAATTGTTGCATATTCGTAAGTACGTGCCTGGGACACCCGACAACACTTTCAATAATAGACTAGAGAACACCCAACTCATCTATCAAGCATTAAGCACCAATATACAAACATAACAAAAACTAAAATACTAGAATACATGGAAAATTTATACGAAGTCAATATACAACATAAATCCAAGATAAGATTAATAATCAATTCATAGAAACGATATTCATGCCAAAAGATAACTACGAAGTAAGAGGTCGTGTTACACTTTTTCTCTCGGGAAGCCCAAAGGATGCTAAGTGAATGAACTCTCTTTGGTGAGACAATAGGGAATGCCTAACTATGCCACTGATTAAGGGTGAAAGATGGACGATGATGTAATTAATCTTGCAAAGTAATATCGATTATATAAATTGGAAAGTTTGGTCAAGTAAAGTTTTGGTACAAAGATGAGCGACCCTTTACAAATAACCTAAACCTGTCAATTTATTGGAGAAAATTAATGCCCAAATAAATAGGAGTTTACAATTTAATTCTAAAAAGAAAAGGTTTCCTAAATATATAAGAAAACTAATTAAAAATCTTTCCTACAAGTAAAAGGGGTGAAAAAAATAATAAAAAAATAAATAGGATTTAAATACTAATACAAAAGGGAGAATAGGTGTGAAAACAACTTGAATTAATCCTAAAAATAACCCAAAAGTCGAAATTAAAGCAGGATCAGATTCGATGGTCAGCCACCGAAATAGGTGGTCAAAGTTGGTGGGAAGCCCTCGGTCAACACCTAGTCAACTCGGTTCAATAGCGCTGAGGCAAGGACTGAAAGTTCCTGACAGGACTGCCCCCGAAGGGACATTGATAACCGTGCCCGATCCTGCTCCCGTCTGGCAAGTCGACTGAAGTTCCCAAATTACCCTCAATACTTGCCAAACCAGGGATATCCACACATGTACTCACTCATGCCTCCGCCTCTCGGTCAGCCTCGATCAACGCGCCACGACCTGGAGGGTCAATAAAAACACAAAATGTGTGAGTGGACAAAAATAAATCAGTTACAGAAACCGTTTCTACCCTCCACGTAAAACTAATGCATGCATTCGAAAATCATTTCACAATCCATATCATTTCACATTATGAGAAAACCGAGTATGAAAATCAAAATCCTTTTCCTTTTCTTAACCTTCTGGTCTTAGCCCGTAATTATAAACACAGGGCCTCAGCCCAAAATCATGAATCAATTCCAAGTACACAATATAATCCAAAATCCATCAAACCACATAAACCGGGCCACTGCCCAACACATCTGAAATATCAGCAATCAACAGTAATTCACAAGTCAAACAATCTGCTGGATCTCAAGTGCGCACGAGTCTTTAAACTCAAAACCATGAGCATAATCAGGTCTTCCTAGGATGTCAACGAGTCTTTAAACTCAGAACATAATCAATAGGCCTCGGCGGTATCATAATAACCGAGTCTTTAAACTCAAAACAGTAACCGAGTCTTCAAACTCATTAAGGGCCCTCCCCGTCATCAATTAACCGAGTCTTTAAACTCAAAACATTATCCAGCGATAGCACCGGGTCTTTAAACCCAAAACCATTTTTAAATCACAACAATCCAGGATCCATCGTGATCCAAATTCCAAAACCAATCTGAAATCACATTTTGTCATAACAGGACTCATGTCCTAATTTCCCAAATCCCCAAAATCTTACTTCACAAAACATAATCAAATCATCATTAAAAACGTGACATGTATAATCATATCAAATCATTTTATCAAACCATCATCCATTCCCGAATTCGAATTCGCAATGATGATTCCGTAAGCTGGCATCCGAAAACGTCATTCCGAACCCAAGCTAGAAATCCATTTTCAAACTTCCGAAAACCGAAATTTCGTTCATAATAATTACTTTTATGCCCTGAGCATCAAGCCCGAAATCACCTTTTTCAAAATCTGTTTTAAATCCTCAAAATCACATCATATTTCAAATCCCAAGGTCGAAACATCAAAACCATAAGCAAATCACTAAAATCACGGTCAAACCACAACATACTCGAAATCTCGTAAAACGTGCAAATTCGTAACAAATCTCGAAATCCGTGTCAACACCATAAGTCATACTCACAATCATAATCAAACATCCTTAAAAAATCATACACACAAATCATGTAAAATTGTTCATCACACCATCATCAAAACATAAGAGAAACCATAGTCTCAAAATACGTGCAGTTTCGTATTGCATATCAAAATACGTATAAATACGGAAATCGAAATCGCAAAAAGTCACAATCATAATCATAGCAATCAAAGAAACATTTATGCATTCATTAAATTTTTGAAAGCAAAGTCCACTCAAACACCGTCCATAACTCTAGTTTTCGCGCTGCATGCGTTTCTGTAATTTCCGACATTTTCCAGAAATCTCGAATCCTGTCCAAAATCATTCTTTAGTGTCACTAAGGACTCAAATAACAACATACTAGTTTCCCATAATTTTTCGAGAATTAAATGTTAATTAAAAACGTAACATAAACCTTCGGACCCTCGAAATAACATCGAAACGGTGTCCGGTTAATTCGAAACCAACACTAAAATGTTCGTTAGATTGTATAGGACAAAAGTCGTGTTGAACTCACCTCGAAAATCGGGTCCACGCGCCCCCACGCGCCGCCGTGAGTGGCTGCGCGTGAAATTCACGCGCCAGCTACAGTGCAAGCACTGTTCATCATTCTCACCCGGTTGATTGTGAAAAGGGTCCGGTTTGCCCGCGAGTCGACCTGATTAGAATCCTGTCAATTCCAACTCCAATCCTTCAATTGATTTATTCTAAAGCATCACTACGAAGTTTATTATGGTTCTGTAAGTTAAATTCCATCAACACTCACCTCAAACCATCAATTCAAACCTGAATTTGCGAAGAACAGCCGAACACTATTTAGTCATCGATAACCCTTGATTTCCAACGTTTTTCTTCAATTGACTTAGCCAACAGCTTTGTAAGATTATCCTAAACTTATTTCCAAACTCAATTGCATCTTCTAACTCCTCCAATTATAGGACACAATCCTTGGATTTTTGCGGCGTTGAGCTACTCCGTTCACGGTCAAAACGACCTCAAATTCCTTCGTTTTTGAAGCCATTCAAGTCGTCTGGATTTCAGAGAGTTAATTACAACCTCAGTATTAGCCATAAACGTCCACAATTTTGAATTTGATTGTTGATCACAATGAATTTTGAAAATGGGCTTCCGGGTCTCACAGCAGCTCTTCCCTCTGGTTTCTCCCACAATTCTCCTCTCCGTTTCTCCCAAGCCATCCCAAGGACTGATTAAACTCTTCAATTAATCAAACAAAAGCAACCCGTGCTCTGCTCATGCTCTCAAACGAATAAAACAATTTCATAGTGCTCTGTTCCTCTCCAGGTCCAACGGCACCAGCATTGTAATCCCCAAACCCACTAACACTCTACTGCAAACCCGTGCACTGCTCACACACCCAATTACTTAAACAATTCCTTAACACTCAGCCCAACCAATTTGGTACATAAACATTCCATACCCGTGCTCTGTTTCTGAAGAATTCTCTCAGAACCCCCACACACGGCTGTCTCAGTGGTCCCATTGGAATTTACCATTTTGCCCTCCTTCACAAAATTACCAAAATGCCCTTTCCTCTTTCTAGACCCTTAACTCCTCGGTCTGATGTCGGTTTTCAGCGTTCTGCCTGTCTACGGACTCCGGGCATCGAGACCTACCTAAAGCTCCTCGGATTGTGTGGAAATTAGTTGTCAATCAAAAAGTCAACATTTTCCCCCCTTTCGTCCTAATTACGAAAATGCCCTTGAACTTTCGAACGTCATAAATTCCTCCTCGAATGTCGGAATCGGAAGTGCTACCTGTCTACGAACTCGTGACGTCCCGAACTACGTCACAGTCATTGGTCAAAGTCCATTTGACCGCCCGAACAAAAAGTCAACAGTTCACCCATTACCTAGGGGAAAAATCGTCATTTTCTTCAAATTTTCCAAATTTCCTTTTTTTGAACGTCTGGGTCGTTACAATCTACCCCCCTTAAAGACTTTCGTCCTCGAAATTCCAATTAGTGGAGCCATAAACTTTTTTCCTGGGGGTCCATGTCTACGATAATCCCAAAACAAAAACACTCTCAAACGGGTATAAGCCATACCCAAGTTATAGAAGCATACCACAGCCTCAATCCTCATGTAAACCCCTGCCCCATGGGCAGTCATGCCACATACATGCTCGGAATACATAGCCTAGCTCACGTTCAAGTCCCCACGATCCAAGATACACCAGAATCAGTCAGATCTCCTCGATTACATGTCATCCACTCGTGACATGATTCAATGGCTAAATCCGCACAAATGTCATCAGGCCACCATGCCAATAAACTCGTAAAGTCCAATAACTCGGGAACTTGTTTCCCTTACCAGGTCAATCACACCATATCCCATTCCCAGGGTCATTATGTATAATAATTTAGACTTTTCCTCCTGATTCCTTCCTATTACCAATTAGCACTTAGTACATTCGCTCGTACTATAACGCAAATCACACCCTTCTCTTAACCTCGACCCCACCATACACCAAGTATGGTCCTGCAGTTGGATGCCAACCGTCCAAGTTATCAGAAATCTGGTATTACTCCAATCCCATGGAGTTCCACAACTAACATGATTTCACCCCTCCTTAGGTTATCAAACACGACCATCGTCTCCCCAAGTAATACCTGATCTGCCAATATGGTCGTAATCTCACTATCCCGACCATTACCTCCATCACCTTATCACATATTAGGCCTTTCTTTTTGTCCATTATTACTAATCCTGATGGTCGATGTAGTACTCGTACATTCCTTTCCAAAGGTATATAACCTCTGCATTCTCAATCCCGTGGGTCGATCTCAACTCATACAAGGAAAGTCAACTTCTGAGGGTTTGACTAGCATCAACACACGACTCATCGAGGGATCACCATCAAACAAAAGTCACTATTCCTCCACTCGTAACCATTCTACCTCAGTTCTCATTTCCAATAACTCTGACCTCCTTCCAGGACAACCGCTAGAACTGGAAAAACATGGGAGAGATCCCTACAATCCTTTGAGGGTCTCCAACAAATCTCAAACCAACTCACGTTTCCCAAACCTACTCTGTTCTATCAGACCTAACACTTATTCAACTATCTCCTTTTTTGAGGGCATATTCAATTCACCTATTCAGTACATCACACGCCCACCGGTACATGTAAGTACTCCAACCAATCACCAATCGTGGTACCTTACATCTCTTAAATGGGGTCAGACTACCCGACTCCTCATCTCTCATCTATGACTAGCCCACATGGATGTCCAAGGGTATCACCGTCAACTAACCTTGGCCATACCAAATCCGGCCATTATCCTTCTCTTTCCTTTATTAAAAATCAACAATCAGCAGCATGTTGGCCTCTCTTAATAAGGTCATTAACCACAAATTTCCCACAAAACCACAATTCCTTAACTCGTGATACGAAATCCTTATTCCATACCGTTACCTTATTAAGTCGTCCATAATCATCATGTAACCTCAAAATCATCGTAAACTCAATTCCTCATCCTAGCAGAAACTCAGGAATATGTTGAGAAATCTGGGCATCCTCAGCCCTCACTAAGCGTCTCATACCCGAAGCTCATACCTCACCCACGTGACCAACAAATTTGAATACCTCATACCGACCATCAATTGGTTGTGAGGATCAAAATCATCCTAGAGGGTAACACCCTCGAGCCTCCCTGAAATATAACCTCTGGAATCCTAGATTCCACATATCACTCTCTAATCAACAGACTCGATAGAGTTCTCATGAGTCATCAACCAATCCAATCCAAGGATGACATCCAATTCATCCAGATCTAAGTCAGCCACTAGGCGAACGGGGTAACCTCACATCGATATGTCTACCCCCCTTATATCTCACCAATATTACCATACATAATTACCAAGGTTACCACATGACTATTATCAAGGTATCACATCGGTAGCTCGAGTCGGTTCAACAGCTCCCACACCATAACCAATCACAATGAACACCATACCCGACCAATAGCCAATCTCAAGCCATGGAAGAGTGGATAGCCCGTGACCTACCCAAAACATACGTCCGGGTTAAACTTACATCAGGACCACAAGTAGTAGGTATCCGGGTCATCACTCCAGGGTTACTCAGGCTTCCTACGAAAGAATTGCAATCCCCGGGCAAGTGGTCCCAACTGACCACGCCCCTATGGTCCATCACGGGCCCTACCAACTCTTCCCTTGCCTGACATATCCACAGTCAATACAGGAGCCTATCCTCACTCTAACACACCCCCAACAGTGCCATCTCACTTATACCTATCAATCTACCTCGCTATATCCTTATGACTTGACAAGACAACTCACAAACATAACTATTACTGTATACATACCCTAGTTACTTTACCTCCCAGTGGACCTGACTTGCGTCCCACTGAACTGGACTATCTCCTAAGTCCAAATCCTCGTATACTTTGGGTCCCCGCCCGAACCTCAGTCACTAAGGACACTAACATGTCCTACATGTCCAAAACAAAACCAAGCCATAATTTCCTAACTCCTCAATACCCGACCATATACCAGTCCTTGGCATCCTAAGTGCCAAAGGTTCCTCAATCAGCCCTTCTGGCTCCTCTCGAGCCTTGACACCTTACCATGACTCATCTCAAGTTTCTAACCCATATCCGGACTCTTTTTGAGTCCCACATCCACATCTCGACTCCTCTCGAGTCCAGTCTCATACCGATCAATCATGTCATCACTGACATACCCAGTCGCTGAGCAAATACTAATGCTCAACCATATCTTATACGACCGATAAGGACTAAGAAGTATCCCATCACATTTTGGACTCTTTAAACACACATTCCACTTAAGGAATCCACTGTGAATAATCACATCACGAGTACAACTCGCTCGATTGTGCAACATTTCTAGCCTTTGAGCTCATTCGTCCCCGGGACCCTCACAATTCTATGTCTACAAATAGTAGTTCACAGTGTACTCTAGGTAACATCGGGCCCTAAACCCAGGGTCAATCTCGTCCGAGATCTATCACTAGGTCTCATACACCCTCGTCTACCCGTCTCACTACCAGGTCGCGCACGAGGCTTACGCTTCGGAGGTATGATGTGGTAACATAATCAGCAACCTAGTGCTCTGATACAAAGTTGACAGGACCGCCCCCAAAGGGACATTGATAACCGTGCCCGGTCCTGCTCCCGTCTGGCGAGTCAACTGAAGTTCCCAAATTACCCTCAATACTTGCCAAACCAGGGATAGCCACACATGTACTCACTCATGCCTCCGCCTCTCGGTCAGCCTCGATCAACGCGCCACGACCTGGAGGGTCAATAAAAACACAAAATGTGTGAGTGGACAAAAATAAATCAGTTACAGAAAGCGTTTCTACCCTCCACGTAAAACTAATGCATGCATTCGAAAAATCATTTCACAATCCATATAATTTCCTATTATGAGAAAACCGAGTATGAAAATCAAAATCCTTTTCCTTTTCTTAACCTTCGGGTCTTAGCCCGTAATCATAAACACAAGGCCTCAGCCCAAAATCATGAATCAATTCCAAGTACACAATATAATCCAAAATCCGTCAAACCACATAAACCGGGCCACTACCCAACACATCCGAAATATCAGCAATCAACAGTAATTCACAAGTCAAACAATTTGCTGGATCTCAAGTGCGCACGAGTCTTTAAACTCAAAACCATGAGCATAATCAGGTCTTCCTAGGATATCAACGAGTCTTTAAACTCAGAACATAATCAATAGGCCTCGGCGGTATCATAATAACCGAGTCTTTAAACTCAAAACAGTAACCGAGTCTTTAAACTCATTAAGAGCCCTCCCCCGTCATCAATTAACCGAGTCTTTAAACTCAAAACATTATCCAGCGATAGCACCGGGTCTTTAAACCCAAAACCATTTGTAAATCACAAAAATCCAGGATCCATCGTGATCCAAATTCCAAATCCAATTCGAAATCACATTTTGACATAATAGGACTCATGTCCGAATTTCCCAAATCCCCAAAATCTTACTTCACAAAACATAATCAAATCATCATTTAAAATGTGACATGTATAATCATATCAAATCATTTTATCAAACCATCATCCATTCCCGAATTCGGATTCGCAATGATGATTCCGTAAGCGGGCATCTGGAACCGTCATTCCGAACCCAAGCTAGAATTCCATTTTCAAACTTCCAAAAACCCAAAATCTCGTTCATCAAAATTACTTTTATGCCCTGAGCATCAAGCCCGAAATCACCTTTTTCAAAATCCGTTTTAAATCCTCGAAATCACATCATATTTCAAATCCTAAGGTCGAAACATCAAAACCATAATCAAATAACCAAAATCACGGTCAAACCACAACATACTCGAAATCTCGTAAAACATGCAAATCTGTAACAAATCTCGAAATTCATGTCAACACCGTAAGTCATACTCACAATCATAATCAAACATCCTTAATAAATCATACACACAAATCATGTAAAATCGTTCATCACACCATCATCAAAAATAAGAGAAACCATAGTCTCGAAATACGTGCAGTTTCGTATTGCATATCAAAATACGTATAAATACGGAAATCGAAATCGCCACAAGTCACAATCATAATCATAGCAATCAAAGAAACATTTATGCATGCATTAAATTTTTGAAAGCAAAACTCACACACCATCCATAACTATAGTTTTCGCACTGCAAGCGTTTCTGTAATTTCCGACATTTTCCAGAAATCTCGAATCCTGTCCGAAATCATTCTTTAGTGTCACTAAGGACTCAAATAACAGCATACTAGTTTCCCATAATTTTTTGGGAATTAAATGTTAATTAAAAATGTAACATAAACTTTCGGACCCTCGAAATAACATCGAAACGGTGTCCGGTTAATTCGAAACCAACGCTAAAATGTTCGTTAGATTATATAGGACAAAAGTCATGTTGAACTCACCTCAAAAATCGGGTCCACGCGCCTCCACGCGCCGCCGTGAGTGGCTGCGCATGAAACTCACGCGCCAGCTACAGTGCAAGCACTGCTCATAGTTCTCACCCGGTTGACTGTTAAACGGGTCCGGTTTGACCGCGAGACGACCCGATTAGAATCCTGTGAATTCCAACTTCAATCCTTCAATTGATTTATTCTAAAGCATCACTATGAAGTTAATTATGGTTCTGTAAGTTAAATTCCATCAACACTTACCTCAAACCATCAATTCGAACTTGAATTTACGAAGAACATCCGAACACTGTTCAGTCATCGATAACCCTTGATTTCCAATGTTTTTCTTCAATTGACTCAGCCAACACCTTTGTAAGATTATCCTAAATTGATTTCCAAACTCAATTGCATCTTCTAACTCCTCCAATTACACGACCCAATCCTTGGATTTTTGCGGCGTCGAGCTACTCCGTTCACGGTCAAAACGACCTCA
This sequence comes from Prinsepia uniflora, assembly GCA_032719365.1. Classification (NCBI taxonomy): domain Eukaryota; kingdom Viridiplantae; phylum Streptophyta; class Magnoliopsida; order Rosales; family Rosaceae; genus Prinsepia; species Prinsepia uniflora. Next base: position 55,665,602 of record CM064868.1, on the reverse strand, counting down.
ACTTCCTTCGTTTTTGATGCCATTCAAGTCGTCCGGGTTTCAGAGAGCTAATTACAACCTCAATATTAGCCATAAACGTCCACAATTTCGAATTCGACTATTGATCACAATGAATTTTGAAAATGGGCTTTCGGGTCTCACAGCAGCTCTTCCCTCTGGTTTCTCCCACAATTCTCCTCTCTGTTTCTCCCAAGCCGTCCCAAGGACTGATCAAACTCTTCAATTAATCAAACAAAAGCAACCCGTTCTCTGCTCAAGCTCTCAAACGAATAAAACAATTTCATAGTGCTCTGTTCCTCTCCAGTTCCAATGGCACCAGCACTGTAATCTCCAAACCCACTAACACTCTACTGCAAACCGTGCACTGCTCACACACCCAATTGCTTAAACAATTCCTTAACACTCAGTCCAACCAATTTGCTACATAAACAATCCATACCCGTGCTCTGTTTCTGAAGAATTCTCTCAGAACCTCCACACACGGCTGTCTCAGTGGTCCCATTGGAATTTACCATTTTGCCCTCCTTCACAAAATTACCAAAATGCCCTTTCCTTTTTCGAGACCCGTAACTCCACTGTCTGATGTCTGTTTTCAGTGTGCCGCCTATCTACGGACTCCGGGCATCGAGACCTACCTAACGGTCCTCGAATTGTGTGGAAATCAGTTGTCAATCAAAAAGTCAACATTTTCCCCCTTTTCGTCCTAATTACGAAAATGCCCTTGAACTTCCGAACGTCATAATTTTCTCCTCGAATGTCGGAATCGGACGTGCCACCTGTCTACGAACTCGTGACATCCCGAACTACGTCACAGTCATTGGTAAAAGTCCATTTGACCGCCCGAGCAAATAGTCAACTGTTCGTCCATTACCTAGGGGCAAAATCGTCATTTTCTTCAAATTTTCCAAATTTCCCTTTTTTGAACGTCCGGGTCGTTACAGTTCAGTTGATACGGGCCGAACAAAGCTAAAGAAACTTGGGGTGAACGCGCAAACCACCGTTGGGTCCATCAGTGGACGCGTGACGAAGAAAGTAAAACGAATTCAAGAAGCGCGCGCCGAAATGGGGGTCCAGAATTTGGTAGGCGTTAGCCGATACTGTTCTTTGTGCTATCTTTGTGGATTCGGTAGGTTCCTACTGAATTCTTGAGTGGTTTTTGGTGGCTTCCATTCATTCAATCACAACTTATTCAATATAACTCGGATTGAGGTGATTCTTTAACCTAAATTCTCGTATTGCCATGCTATATCCAATTCTGTATAGTTGTCGCAAAATATATTATTTTCTCCAATTGTTTGGTATTTAAACATTAAAAGATAAGAAAAAATGTCTAAAATGATGCTTAATTCAATGCTTATCACCGCACATGCCACACATTACCCATTCATTGTCACGTGATATGTTGGAAAATAACTCACACGTGAAAGAGCATGTTGTAATGTAAGATAATGCCCACATTAGAAAAAAAATAACTTAGTTTTGTGTCTTATGTAATCTTGGGCTACTTCACCTATTGTCAATTGATTTAAGATCATCTTTAAAAAAATCAATAAAATTGAGATCATTTAATCATTTATATGTATCAAATAAATCAACAGTATTACCAAAAATTCAGATACTTATAATGAACTATAAATTTGATTGATACATACTTCTTGTTTAGTAAGCTGAGTGGATTATATGCAAATATTATCCTTAATATATTGGGGTTGATCAATATCACCACACATTTTTAACATAAGATTTGACACAAACTTAACACCATTAAATCTATATGGGTTTAATTTTTCAGATTAATCTAATTTACCATATTAAAATTTATTAATTTAAATAATTATAAATCGAGAAAAAAATCCTCAAACATTTAAATTATTATTTTCTCTCCTCTTTCATTATTTTTTTCCCCATAATCTTCTTTCAAACAATAATTATTTTCCTTCTAAACACAAACAAACATTTATTCATGTTCCTTGTTTCTCTTAATTTACCTCTCCTCCGTTACCTTTTCTTCGCCATCATTCTCCCATTCTCTCATCTTCCTTATCTTCTCCGTGCATCTCCTTTCAATCCATATTGTTCACCATAAAATAAGTTAAAATTTGAAAATATAATGTTTGATAATTTTATCATTTCATTTTTTCTGTTATTTTTATTGTGCTGTTCAAGCATGGAAGAAATTGCTAGAAAAAAGTGTGAAGTGAAGAATGTAGAAATTTAGTTGAAACCTTTAGTAAAATAAAATGGAACAATCATCTTTTATGAGATAAAACTATTAGGTATCATGTTCTTGAGTTTTGAAGAAGAAATGTTTTACACATAACACCATTAGAGGGTTTTTAAGAGAGAAGATAGAGAGAATCGGAGAGAGAGAATCTGGCTGATTGATTGCTTTGACTGATACAACTGTACTCATTTTAATTGGGTTACATATATTATACTTTTTTACAAATTACACGATTACTTGGTGACTAAGCATGTCACCCTAAGTGTCTTGACTACTCTAATAGCACATAAAGACCTCTAACTATATTACTAACAACCACCACATGTGTTTAGTTTAACAGCCACACATTACTAATTCATTACTAATTCATTGTCACGTGATATGCTGGAAAATCATTCAAACGTGAGAGTGCATGTTGGAATGTAAGATAATGCCCAGATTAGAAAAAACACAACTTAGTTTTGTGTTTTATATAATCTTTGGTTATTTCCCCCATTGCCAATTAATTTTGGGGTGGAACCTCAACTTTTTACAAAAATAAGTCTCTAACTCATTTACAAAAAAAGCTAGTTATCAGCTTTCAAACCAAAAGAATTCGTGACTCAATTTCTTTGCTTAGCCTCCATTTTTTATACTAGATTTGTTGTCAATATTTATTTTTGAAAAACTCAGTATATATGTTTCTTCGTCCAGTCTCAAGCTTATAGACTATCACATGATCAAGGTAAACCCTATAATGACTCGAATTAAAAATAGGGTTACTTTTGAAAATTTATGTAGAAAATGATATTTTTACCCTTGGCTTCGGAGGGGTCCGCTGAACAACTTTTTATTGGAAATTGTTTCGGGCGTTTTCCTTTGACCGTTGTGTAGGCCTCAAGCTCATGAGTTCATAAACAGACAGAACGCGGTGTAGTGGCCTGAAAATTAGAGATAAGTAAATTTAGAAAAAATAAAATGGAGTTGAAGTTTTTGTCCTTATAAGGTGAAAAGTTGACCTTTTGACCTAGGTACTTTTTGGACATATTGTGAGAATAGTTGTATAGACATCAAAATTTTGAGTCCATAGACAGGCGATATGCCAAAATCGGAGATTGAATGAGTTCGACACGGGTGAAAAGTGACTAAGGGTATTTTGGTAGTTTTGGACGTAAGGGGTATTTCGGTAAGTTTACAAGAGAGGTCTACGGTAGTCTATAATCTTCATTTATTTCCTTCAGTTATCCCTTATCACTCCATTGACTTACTGTTATGTTATATATATATATGTGTGTGTGTGTGTGTGTGTGTGTGTGTGTGTGTGTGGGTGTGTGGGTGTGTGTGAGGGGTTTTCGGTGGAGGGGAACCATAAAGGAAAACAAGCAAGGAAAAAAAATGGAGAAGAAGGAAGGAGGAGAAAGCCAGATAGAAAGAGAAGGAAAGAAAGAAAGGAAGAAGAAAAGAGAGAAAATAGGGAGGAAAAACCCAGAAAAAAAGGGAAGAGAAACTAAGGAAAACATTGAAGAGAAACAAGGAACTCGTGTGTCCCTATTTCAGATTATTTAGTACTGGGCTAGGAAACTTGGAAACAAAAATTTTAGTATCTCTTTAGAGACCCTAAGACCATTTTATGATAATGTTTGGGTGCGGGAAGGCCATAAGAATGGTTGAAGAACCATGGTCGAAACTTTGGAAGGTTAACCATCATATTCAGGTGATAAGGTTCTTGAAAATTTCAGAAAAGTATGCAACTTGAAATTCGAATTCCAAAGAGATTGACTTTATTGTTGAATTGCTTTTGGACTCATGACTAGTATTACTTGTTATTTAAATTTTGAGGACAAAAGTTTTTTTATGGGGGGTGGGGGGGGGGGGGGGGGGGGGGGGGGGGGGGGGGGTAAGTCGTAACGGCCTAGAAATTCAAGAAAAGTACAATTAGAAAAAATGAAATGGAAAAGACAGTTTTTCCCTTAAAAGGTCAAATGTTGACTTATTGTCCTATGTACATTTGGACATATCATGAGCATCGTTATGTAGACATCAAAATTCTGAGCTAGTGGACAAGTGGTATGCATACATCGGAGATTGATTGGGTTAGATACGTGTCAAAAGTGACTAGGGTAATTTTGGTAATTTGAAAATGAGGGGTATTTTGTAATTTTATAAGAGGGGTCTGGGGTAGTGTAGATTGTTCTTTTGTTTCCCTCCCTTATCCCTTATATCTCCACTGACTTACCCTTATGTTATATATATATATATATATATATATATATAAATGGTGTGTGGGAGGGGTGTTCGCTGTCGAGAGGGGTCGATGCTTCGAGAGGGGAGTCGAAAACGAATAAGCAAGGAAAAACCCAAAAAAAAGAAGAAGAGAAACTGAAGAAAATAGTGAAGAGAAACAAGGAACTCGTGTGTCTCTATTTCACGTATTTTAGTACTCGGCTAGGAAACTTGGAAACAAACATTTTAGTATCTCTCTAGAGAATCTAGGGCCATTCCAAGACATGAAGGAAGGAGTTTGGATGCGGGAAGGCCATAAGAATGATTGAAGAACCATGGTTGAAACATTGGAAGGTTAATCAGGGTATTCAGGTGATAAGGTTCTCGAAAATTAAATAAAAGCATGCAACTCGGAATTCGACTACGTGGACGGCGTGTAAGTGGAATTTTCTTTTTATAAATTATTATGCATGCATAATTGATTACTTTAATTGTTCTATTAGTGCACATTTTACAAGATTTTATGCAAATTGTCTTTTGGACTTAGGCCTGTATTTTGAATGTAAATTTGGTTTAAAGGCTAGATTTACAATATGTTTCTTGATATTTGTGAATGATATAATCTTTTAGGACAACCCTCTTCAGGTTGTTGGTTGGTGCTCTAATGCTGTATCCTTGAGCAAATTATTGGTTAGTCTCAGACGTCCATAGCTAGGCTTTGTTTCCTGAGAGTGGTATTGTGATGATGGCTCAAACGTCGAGCTGGACTCTGTTTCATGAATCAGTTTTCACTCGGATTTCAAGCTGGGCTCTCTTTTCCAAGTGGGTTTTCCTACTAGTAATGCATATATGATATGGTGACGGTTGTTTGAGCATCAAGGATGGGTTGGTTATGAGTAAGAGTTGATGAAAATATCGCCAAATTTCGGCGATATGTCGCCGAAATTTCGCTAATTCCGGCCACCGGAAAATAAGAGAGGGGGGGGGGGGGGGGGTAACCATAAACTTCCTGGAAAATCGAGGCTACCGACGAAAATCGGAAAATGTCGCCGACATTGGTTGATTTCAACAATTTTACCCCATTCGGGCGACATGCACCGAAAACCGAAAACAAATTCAAACCGAAAACTAAGAAATCCGTGGTTGAACAACAAAGGGAATGATTAAATCCTGCAAATTACAATAATTTAAACCTACAAACAATCAATTATTCAAGTTCACAATCACTGGAGAACAGAAATTGGAAAAGCAAAGAAATTGGCCGACCATCAATCACGGATGAACAACGGAAAATTTGAGAACCACTTGAAAATCTCTACAAATTGGTGTCACAATTCACAAACTCACAACCAACTCACAAGAATATTCAGAGAACAGAGAAAAAAATCGGAGAGAAAATAAAAAATGGGGCAAACCTCCCTCGACTCGACCTCGAAGCACCATAGAAGCACAACTGTATCCTCCTCGAATCTTCCATCGACGACCGAACCGCACGAAGCATGTGACGACCCAGAAATTCGAAAAAGGAAAATTGGGAAAAATTGGAAGGAAATGAAGATTTTTCCCCTGGTTAGAAGGGCCGAAAGTTGACTTTTTGATCAGGACCTTATTTGGACTTTCCGGAAGAACCGTTGGATAGGTCTCGCGACGCTGAATTTGTAGACAGGCGACATGCGTCAATCGGAGTCCGAATGGAAAAATTATGGGTTTCGAACGGTGAGGGGCATTTTGGTAATTTTGAAGGTAAGGGTAAAATGGTAATTTGGTGGGAAAATTGGCTGATTTGGCCATTTATTAAATGGACACCTGTGCCTACTAATTGGATGAGGATTTGTTGCTTAGTGACATCTGTCACTATAAGGGGACAATTAGTGGCAATTGGTGATTCATATGTTTGGATTAAAAACTAAACCGTTTGTATATGTTTTCTTCAAAACCAAAAACAAAGAACAAAAAGTGAGTTTGATTGATCGTCCCAGCAACCAATTGAGAAACTTGAGAAAACTGATGAAATTGAGAGGAAATAGGGAGGAAAAAGGGAAGGAAAAACCAGAAAAACCCGAAGCCCACCCGAAATCCTTGAATTGATAACTTAGGATTGAATTTTGAATTGGACGATTAATTGATGGAAACAGAGACGAGGATGAGCTTCTAGAGGTTCAAACGAGTTGATTGGAATCGAAGTTGAAGAAAATGGTGAAGAGATGAGCCCAGACGACACTTGAGTTCAGTTCTAGAAATCCCAGTTGAATTGGAATGGTTAGAGGGATTGGAGCTTGAAATCGAGATTGGAAACATAGTTGAAGGAACCCTGCGATGCTTCTGAGTGAAATAATTGGAAGGAATCATTGATAATCAGCAAGAGAAAACGATGAACACTCTTTGACTTATCACAGGCAGTCGACTACCTTCGAGGTAAGGAATGGCAAAATTGACCTTACAGATCCTTAATTAAGGTTTGAACGATGGTGTTAGATGATTGAATTGAAAGAAATGATGCTGGATTGATGCATGTTGAACCGGGTCAACACGCGGGTTGCAGACCCGTTTGACAGAGGAAACAGGTAGGGACGATGAACAACCCTTATTACTGTTGCAGGCGCGTGGACTCACACGCAGCCGCTTGCGGCGGCCCATGGGGGCGCGTTAGCGGGACTTTCGAGGTGAGATCAACATGAAACTTGTTCCTTTCAATGTAACGAACATTTTAGAATTGGTTTCGAGTCAATCGGACATCGTTTCGATATTGTTTCGAGGGTCCGAAGGCTTATGCTATGTTATAAATTAATATTTAATTACCAGAAAATTTTGGGGAATTAATATGATGTTAATTAAGTCATTAGTGACCCTGAGTAATGATTTTGGATAGGATTCATGATTTCTGGAAAGTGTCGGAAATTACGGAAACGTGTGCAGCTCCGAAAGCGAGCCGTTTGTACGGTGTGTGAGTGGACGTTTGTTTTATAAATGGATATGCATGCACATTTAAATTTTTTACATGATTGATTGCATGATTTGAATTGCAATGATGTCATGGTGATTTGGCATGATTATTTTAATCGGTCTTTCAGGCACGTTTTACGAGGAATATGCAATTGATATTTTGGGCTAGGCCCGAAGTCAAAAAGGTTTCAAAAAGGATATTTTGACTTAATTGATGAGTTAAGGATGATTTTTGGATTATTTTAATGTTTCAAATGAGATTTTACGGATTTACGTGTAAATGGTATTTAGGCTTGAGACCCGATCGGGAATGATTTTGACTTTGTTTGAAGTCAAGGATTTGATTGACATGTTTTGGGATGTAATCCCAGGATGGTTTTCATTGTGATTGTGAGTGCCCAGACGGTCGGTGCTAGGGGATCACCCTGACCACCGGAACTTGGGGGATATGATTGTGAGTTGTTTCTATGGTAAGCCAGCTTCTCGGATGCGACTGAGGCTGGATGTACCACTCAGATGTGTCTGAGCCTGGAGATGTGTTCGTCCAGATGTGACTGAGCCCGAGGGTTGAACCCAGATGTGTCTGGTCCCGAGAATGTGGGTGGATGTTGGCCTACACGTAGTGCAGATGTGACTGTGTGATTGTTTGTGCACTTATGAATAGTACGGATTGATTGATTGATTGATTGATTGTGCACTTGTGAGTAGTGCTATTTGATGTTGATTGTGATTGCATACTGGTATTGAGTACGGATTTTGGTCTCTGTGGCCAGGTGATTATGTTTTCACATGTTTGGCTTGAGAGCCGGGATTTGATGCTTTTCATGTGATTTGGCTGGGAAGCCGGTGGTTGTTATTCATATGTTTTCCCTATGCATGCATGGTTTGATTAACTAGAGGGTAAATGATGTATTTTGAAATGTATTTTGAAATATTATTTTTTTCCACTCACACCTTTTCTATTTTGATGACCCTCCAAGCCGTGGCACGACGTTCGGGGCTGATCGAGAGGCGGAGGCATGAGCGGAAATCAGTGAAGTTATCCCTTGTCTGATAGGTGCTGAAGGGTAGTTTTGGGACTTCAGTTGACTTGTTAGACGGGAGTAGGACCAGGAACGGTTATCAAAGTCCAGTTGGGACGAGTCTTGTCAAAGCACAACACCCCTCAACCCTCGACGACGGCTCCTCGGCAACCCTTAACCGACAGCAGGCCTCGACCCTCGACGATGACGGCTCCACCCCGCCCGAATAGTCGTCTCTGCTCTCCCAGTCTCGCCGTCCCCTTAGTCCCTTACTATTTACGACAACCACCTCCCTCTCACCGTCGCACTAGCCAGAGGTCTGGAGAAAATTCCAGACGCCTCTGCACCCTTCCACACAGAAACAAGAGATCGATCGGTCTCTCTCAAGCCCAAACCCAAACAACATGTTGTTTTTAAGCAAGTGAAACACTCCGTTTTGCATTTAATCTTTTTTTTTTGGGTCAAATGCAGTTTTTTTTTTCCTTTTTAATTTCCTATTTAACTTTTTTTGTTCACAATTTTAAATATGAAGTAAAATATATTTTAGTAATTTATGTTGTATTTTAGAATATGTATTTTATATAGAACATACGTTTAATTTAGAATACATATTTAATGTTAAAAAAGGCTTAACTCACATATTTAGAATATATGTTTTAATTTAGAATTTATATTTCAATTTAGAACTTATATTTTAATTTAGAATACCTTGTTTAATCCAAAAAAAGGTTAAGCCTTAAACATCTTTTTTTTGGTCAAAATTCCAAATTTATTATTCTCCTCAATATATTTAGTCATATATGTTTTAGTATAAAATATGGCTTAGCTCATATATTTGGTAAAACATGTTTTAATTTAGAATATATGTTTTATTTTACAATACAAGTTTAATTTTAATGTAAAAAATGGCTTAACTCACATATTGGTAATATATGTTTTAATTTAGAATATATGCTTTCATTTAGGAATATAAGTTTTAATTGAAAAAATTTAAATAACGTGATTATAATTTAGAAGTATTATTATTATTATTTTAATTTATTATCATTTGTATTTTTATTATTATTATTATTTGTCACTATCAAAGTCTAATTCTTTTTCATGTAATTTAGATTTCGTAATATGGCTAGTGAAAGTCGCCCAAGACCTGGACGAGTTGACCCAGCATGGAAATGTGTCATTGCGACTCTTGGAAATAAAAACGGTGTCATATGTTTGTTTTCTCAACTTCAGTTCCAGAGTGAAGACATAACGCGATTAAAGTTTCATCTAGCAGGTTTTGATCTGAAAAAAAATGTGCAAAAATGAAAAAATGTACCTAAAGCTATTAGGGATGGGGTCAGAGCATGGATCAAAAGTAAAGATACTATTAAATAGAATAAGAATATGATTGGTGAGAACATACGAGCTGGCTTGAGAAGAGATCCACTGGACACTCAACAGAGCATTCAGATTAATGATAGCGATGATGAAGAGGATGATGATGGATTTGCTTATCCACTAGATTTGAATAGATCTGAGAGAGCAGCATATCGCTTTGCTGTAAATGCATCGAGGAGGCAGTAGCAGTCGTCAACAAGGAGGCAGTAGCAGTCTTCAACAACCTCAACAGATGCGTCGGTCACAAAGTTTGCGTGATCCATTTCTAATTCCTTCAGAACCAAAACTCTACAAAACCGCACAAAGTCAACAGAAGACTGTAAAATCTATGTGGAAAGGGACGAAAGACAAGTTGGGTCGATACATAAGCAAATTTTTTATATATGAAGATGTGGCTCCAAATAAAGCCAACTCTCATCATTTTAAGAATATGATTATTGAAGCCCAACGATCAGGTATTTAATAAATTTATTTATGATATATTTTTATTTAACTTATGAAATTGTATTAAATGCTAACTTATGCTTTGGTTTACAGGTGAAGGCGTGTCCACTCCTTCTCCATATCAAGTGAAAAATAAATATCTTCCTATGGAGTATGAAGATATGACGGTGTATGTGGAGTAACAAAAGTGACAATGGGAAACTTATAGATGTACCATAATGTGTGATGGTTGGACCGGTCCAACAAAGTTATCCATTATCAACTTCATGGTATATAGTAAGAGTTCAACTGTATTTCTCAAGTCAGTTGATTCTTCTAAAAGCCATAAAGACTATTTGTACATACAAAATTTGTTGAAGGAAGATGTTCAGAAGATTGGAGTACAAAATGTTGTACATATCGTTACTAATAATGGGTCGAACTTTAAGAAGGCTGGAAAAGAAATGATGAAGATCTATTGAATCTATTGGACTCCTTGTGCAGCCCATTGTATAGACCTAATATTTGAAGATATTGGGAAGAATGAGACAATGTCGACCATCATAAAAAATGCTAGGTAGGTAACTAACTATATTTATAATCATCTATGGTTACTAGCTCAGATGCATGAATTATGTCAAAGAGACTTGGTTCTTCTTGGTGCAATAAGGTTCACACCAACTATATTTGTATAAACATTATAGCTATGCATAAATTTGGCCTTAGAAAATTGTTTACCAGTGATCAATGGCATGGTAGCCCACTGAGTAGGAAAGTGGAACGCAAAAAGGTTGAGGCTCATATCCTCGACCATAGATTCTAGGAGTCCTTGGAGATGATGCAGTCAATATATGAACATTTAAACAACATCCTTTGAATTTTTGATACAGAGGTAGTCTCAACCATGCCAATCCTGTATGATATGTTCAATTGAATGAAAGAAAAGATAACCCGTCTTAAAGGAAAGAAGTAGGTCCTCAAAATCATACAGGAGCGATGGGAAAAAACATTAGTGCATCCCTTATATGCCGTTAGTATATTTCTATCTTATTGAACTTGTTAATATTTTATTTTGTTGTTGTTTACTAAGCAAATTTCATTCATGATTTGCAGCTTATTACTTGAATCCCCGATATCAATATCAAGCAGGTGTTGGGCATAACTCCTACCTCGTGCAATCAGTTCAACAAGTATTCCTCAAGCTGAATCCAAATGGGCAATTGGGTTTACAAAATTTTGGAATAGACGTAAGTTCACTACCATATATGAACCTTGATATTTTGAAATCTGTACATCTATGACATGATATTAATACCATTCTTAATGTAGTTGATCAACTTTAGAGATGGTGGGAAAACATTTTGTTCACCTATGGCTGTACAATCACGAACTACAATGCCCCCAGGTATATGCTTGCATTTAACTTAATATTGTATGAATTAGCACTTTATAATGCCCCTTACATTAAACTTGATATTGACAGCGGAGTTGTGGGAACTATATGGCCAAGCTTCTCCAATCTTGCAAAAAATTGCAGTTCGTATATTATCACAAACGGCATCATCTTCGACATGTGAGAGAAATTGGAGTACATTTGCTTTAATTCATGCAAAGCAAAGAAATCGTGTCGCATATTCAAAGTTAGAATAACTTGTTTTCTGTTATTATAACATGAAACTCAAGTTAAGAGATGACGAAGCTGAATGTAGTAAAGTTGTGGAAGAAGACTACGTTGAGCTTTTGGAAATTGCTGGTCAACACGTGGAAGGCTATGAAGTTGATCCACTTCCAGCATGGGTTATGCCATCTCACTTGGATGATGATAGAGGAAGGCCTGACCCTCGTGTAGCCCATCTTGCTAGTGAACACGGTGTCAATGTCGATAGAGTGCTATCTGAAGAAGTGGGGAGTGAGGAAGTAGGAAGTGAGTGGGAGAAGTCTTCATGGGAGAGATCAATGCTTGGTTCTACCGCTAGATGTGACTTGAGAGCTGATGCTACTAGTAAGCGACTACATCACAATAAATCTACAAATGATGATGATGATGATGATGATGATGATGATGATAGAGGAAGTGATGTTTAGACAAACGATGAAGACAAGGATGACGGAGGGGATGATGACGGGGGAAATGAACATTTATCCGAAACATATGCATCCTTGAGCCTATTTACTGGAGAGGCGGATTTCACTCATGCCACTGAAGATTATGATCATGGCTGTAGAGAAAGAGGAGTAGGAATCAGTGGTGTTGGAAAAGATTACACTCGGACACGCAACATATATGAAGGTTATGTAAACCCATGTTCTAAGGATTCCATGTCAATTAGTTTTGAGTCAATGATTTTGGGCACCGATCCTAATAACAATTCAAATGATCCATATGCTTATGGTCCGTATGGTTACCACTAGTTAGACAACCATCTCTCTCAATGCCACATGGTTATGGAGGCTATGAAGATCCTCATCTCAATGAAGATTATGGAGAAGTTAGTTGGGTAAATCCTAACTTCCCCATCTATGGAGGAAAAGTAGGTCATTCAAAAGAGGTATACGAATACTATGTCCAACAATACATTTTCGTTTTGTCAAGTAGCATCACTTGGTAAAACTTTCGTGTCTTGGTAGATGAAGACCAATCTAATTTTCAATATGGTAGACACTCTACTTGTTTTTAATGAAGTTCAATGTATAAAGTATTCTTAGTGCAACATTATCAATAAAATTATGTTTTAATTTAAGTTTATCTTTAAGATTTTATACTGTTAGTTATCGGCAGACCTATATTTTATCATATGATTCATCATATATTTATTATATCAAAGTCATTTTATAGTTTTTATTAGTCCTAAATAACCATTATTGGGTATTTAAGTTTTTCCCAAAGTTTCATTCCAAATTTCGAACAATTGGACCCAATTTTCTTCATTTTTGTTGACCGTAAACGATATCGATATCGATACCGATATTTGGGGCGAGATATCCGTAAATTCGACTAGTGATATATCCATCGATATCAATATTTTCATCCTTGTGTGTAAGCATGGCTATGGTATTTGATATAATTTCCTATTGACTTGTTACTGATATTGACTGATACCCTAATATTTGTTTTACGAGATTTGTTGGGTTTTACGTATGCATGCATAGTTTTTATAAAACAGTGGATATAAAGTTATGTTTTCTAAATAATATTTTAAATGTTTATTTTTGTCCACTCACACATTTTTTGTGATTTTGGTTACCATCTACGGTCGTTGCACGGAAATGAGGGCGGATCGAGAGGCGAAGGCATGAACAGTAAGATGTTATGTATATCCCTTGTCTAACAAGTAAGAAGGGAAATTTCGGTATTTTGTGTTGCTTGTCAGGTAGAAGCAGGACCATGCACGGTTATCAAAGCGATTTAGGAGCAGGCCTTGTCACACGGGAATCTGAGTCTTTGGAAGGAGGTTACAGGGCTGAAATGGTTCTGATGTAATGATAATTTGAAAAAGTTTAGGGTATATTTAGGGTGGGGTTTCTTTCTCCTCACAAGATTAGTCAATCTTCGACACATTTTCTTACTCCTCGAATGTTGAGTACACCTGCGTGAGTGACAGGTGAGATCGACAAGTGTCAATGTCTCATTTGAGACTTGAGATTCAGTCTTGGAATTTCCGATGATTGTTGGTCACGAGCTTGTCGGATACGGTCACGAAGGATGAGCTGAGTTTCAACATTGACCATCGGATTATGGTTGATATCAAGTGACGTTTGGTTTCTGTTGAGTACTGTGCTTAGATGTTGGACGTGTACGTACACATGTGAGAGCCTTAAGTTAGAGGCAGGATTGGATTTCCACAGTAGATTTGGATCCGTCTGAATTTCGTGGACGCATTTTCTTTAAGAAGGGTGGATTGTAATGACCCATCCCAAATTTACTAGAATATTAAGGATAATCAAGGATTAGTCGGGGATTAATCGAGGATTAATTGAGAATTATCGGATGATCGGGGTAAAATGACTATTTTACCCCTAGACGGGTGAAAATGTTAACTGAGGTCCATTACGTAGAGCGAGATGTTACAAGTTCGTAGACAGGTGGCACGTCGAAATTCGACATTGTACGGGAAAGTTATGGGTCAAGAACAGTATTTTGAACTATTTACGGTTGAACAAAAATCGAGATGGTTGACTTTTGGTTTGTTTTTAGTTGGCCCAAAATAACAATTCTAGACCAATAGATGAATGACTCATCCATTGATCCTTATCCTACATACATGCATCATTCCACCTTCAATCACCTATTTTCTTCATCTTCTTCATCCTACCCAAAACCCTCACCCAACCATTTTTCGTCCTTCTGTCATTATCTTGTGCTGCCTGAGTGGGTTGAGGGTGAGGCAGAGAGACTAATATGAAGGTGGTGGACGGTTGAGCCATAGCGGTGGCCTGAGAAACCTTGGAAAAAGGTAAAACCTGAAACCCGTTAAGTTTGGATTTTTGGGTTTTATTTTTGGGCCTGGTGAAGGTGTTTAGACACCTTGGTGAAGTTCCTCGAACATGTTCGAGGCTGTAGGAACCAAAAAGAGGCATTTTGGACAGTGGACAGGACATAGGTGGACGCTGGAAAACTGGCCGTGGAGGATTGAGCTTTGGCTAGCTCGTTCTAGATACGTTTTTGTAGTTTTGAACATTTGGGTCAAATTACGAGTTCAAGAAGAGTTGAATGGGAGAAAAATGGTGGTCGGGCGGCAGAGATACCACCAGTTCGATTCGCGGGTCAAAATTACCAGTTACACTAAAGCGAGTTGACCTGTCTGAGGTAGACGACTTGTCAGTCTACGTGGTAGAGATCGGTTGGTGCCACGTGGTGAGTTGTCAGGATGCGTCAATTAACGTGGCAGCTGACGTGGAAAGTCTGCGTCAGCAATGTTAGACCACGTGGACCAATGAGTCGGTGCCATGTGGCATGTTGTCAAGGCTTATCAGGTGACCTGTCAGCTGACGTCGCAGTGAGGTGGTGACACGTGGTAGTGTGTCAGAGACTTGTTAGAGGTGTCAGTGACACATGCCAGGAGACGTTGTAGTAATGACATCAACAAGTGACGTCAGGATGTGACCTGGTAGTGTTAGAGAGTGACACGTGGCACCAAATAGGGTGTGCCAACTTGCAGGCTGTTAGAGCAGTCAGATGTTAGATGTGTCAGGCTGACATCAGTAGATGACGTCAGCAGTGACATCAGTGGATGACGTTAGCGTTTACTGAACTTTAACCAGCGCCTGTGGGTGCATGGGCATGAGTTTCAAGGTTAAATCAGTCTTGTTTAAAAGGTTTCAACTATCTGAATCTAATGGTGGCAGTTTCAGGTCGATCAAAGATCATTTGATAGTTCATTTGGAGGTTTTTAGCCTCGGAAAGCGTGTTCAGGACACGTTTACTATACCAGAACTTTTGAGGGTTTCTATTATAGACTTGTGTAGATGTTTAATGACCCTTGGATATGCTTTGGACATGCCCGGATGTTATGGAGAAGTTGAATTGGCCTCAGATTGGCTTACGTCGCGGATTGTGAGCACCACGCATGGACAGTCTGTGAGTGGACATTTTCTTTATAAAATGATGGATGCATAAATGTTTTATCTATTTTATGAGCATGGTTTGCGATGTAGTGATTGCATATGATTTGAATACGTTTTGTGTTGATGTTGGGCATTTTCGTAGAAAATATTATACTGCACGTATTTCGAGATTTATGTTTTCTGTGATACTTTGGGCTTAGGCCGAATTTTCTACTTGCATGTGATTTCAATGATTTGAATGAGGATTTGATTATTGGTTTTGAATGATTTCACGAAGATGCGTTCAATTGGCATTTCAGGCATGAGACCCAGTTGGTATATGGTTTGACTTAGAGTATAGCCAAATGTGTAATTGAACAATATTTTGAATAGTGAAACGGTTTTTCAGATTTGGAAATGATATATCGAGCTTGTGACCTAGTTCTGATTTATGATATGAGATTTCGGGCTTATGACCTTGTTGTGGATTTTCGAAATGATATTTCGGGATTGTTACCCAATTGGAAATGATTTTGACTCAATTGTGAGTCCTTGTGAACTTTTTTTCACACGACCATCCTCTATGATGTGGTTGTTCCCTTTGGACGTCGTAGATCCCGGAGTGGTAGCCTCCAGACATCGTAGATCCTTGAGAGGTCATGATTACACTGCGTGGAAGTAAGTAGCTCTGAGGGGAGGCTCAAGCTCAAGAGTGTCAGATATGAACATTACATAGACGTCAAAGATTCTGGGAATGCCATCACTCAGATGTCGAACCAGGGGCTCCGATCCTGAGTCAGATATCACTCAGATTTCGTAGATCCTGGGTGTATACTTGGACATACAATCCCGAGTCGAATGTGCTGCATTGATATTGTGACTATTGTATGGTCGTTGGATATTGGATAATGAGGATGGGTTGCTATGTTTCAGGGAAAGGCCCTATTGAGATGTTTTATGAGATTTGATTTGGACTGAGACCGTACGAAATTGATTTTGGGTTGAGACCCCACGTGATTTTGATTTGGGCGGAGACCCTACATGATTTGGTTTTGGGTTGAGACCCTATGAGATACTTGATTTGATTTGATGAATGTTTTCATATTTATGGATTTGGAAAGTAATATGATTGATTTTAAGAAAGTATTTGAGATACTTGTTTTCTAATGCATGCATGGTTTTAAATGAAGGGTATAAATGTTTATTTCAGAAATTGTTTTCCAACTGTTCATTTTTGTCCATTCACAGTTTTAATGTTTTTAATACCCTTCAGGTTGATCACAGATGAGGGCTGTAGTAGGGACCGAGGCATCACATGCCGCTACGTACTCTAGAAACCGCGGCGTACTCTTGAAACCCCTAGTGTGTTACAGTTTTATCCCTAGTGTAACAAATGGTGTCAAATGGGAGCAGGGCACATCCCACGATAATCCAGGGGGATTGGGAAAGGTCTTGTCAGCTTGGTATCAGAGCACTGGGTTGCTCTTTTAATGTTGCACATGCGTCGGATATGATGTATTTACGACGATGACAACCCATCATATACCTGATAGTGAGGGTAAGAATTAGAAAGTTAAGTGGTAATGAACCTCGGATAAGTTTTGTTTGGCATTGGATACCGTGTTTCAATAAGGTTAGACCCCTAGGAGGCTAAGTTTCTTGTGTGCCCAGCGGGTTGAAGCCTTAGAGATACGAGTGGATGGGATCCAATCAACCAGTTATCCCAGTGTGGTGACTTTTCAGAATTGTGACCGATGGTTGATTGGTTTGGATGTGTTGCTCCTAGTAGCCGAGGTCATTGATGACCCTTATTTGAGGACGGTTGAACAAGTTACCAAGAAAGTGGTACTTATGGATCGGACCACAAGGTGGACCGATCAATGGATCCCATGCTTTGAGCAGATTGTACGGGCAATGGGTTGTCCATATGAGTGCATTATCTTGATAGCAATGAGCTTTATGGATTGGTCTGCACGCAGTTTGTGGCAGACATTGTTATCGACCAATGTGGATGAGACTATCGGGAGTTAGGAGACATTCAAGGAACCTTCTTACTTTATTTTTACTCCAGTATTATTGAGATACGAGGGAGGCGGAATTTGTTCGATATGAGCAAGAGATTTGACGATTGCTCAGTATGAGCAGAGATTTTCTGGTTTTGGCTCGGTTTGTATTGCGACGACGATTTTTACAATGGGGATTCGTCGGTTTGTGTCCAGACTTGGAAGTAAGACTCGAGTGATGATGTGACATCTTGGATGGAGATGAGTTTGATGGAATCCCAGCAGAGATCGGTTGATTCCAACTAACGACGAGGGCGTCTAGATAATGCATCAACCACGGGGCTTTACAGAGGGATGCTTCTAGCTCTGTGTCTTCAAAACGGAGAGGATCCCGAGAGGACCTTCTGAGATTGCGGTCATCCTTCGAGTTCGGTGTGACTTTTGGACACGAGTACTGCACTTGGAGTAGAGACAAGTATTTTTCTTACTTTGGTGAGTGTGTACGAATGTTGATGGAGTTTGGACTCACACACCTTTTCTTGGGATAAGCTTCCCATTGGATTTAGACATGCGAGCCAGTACTCTTACGGGTGCAGTGATGGAACCGCCTATTGGATTTACGTAGAATGTGTGACAAAAGAAATATTGGTTTTCCAGGACATACAAGACTTTCTGTGATGTTTTTGATGGATTGGTGGACTACCCGTTACTCCTCTATTGAGTTTTGGAGGAACCAGATGTAGTTGGTAGTCCTTGATTTGTCACTTTTGGTCTTTTGGGGGACCAAAGGTGGTCACTAAGGAAGAGTATTCAGTTTTTTACAAGAGTTTTACCAATGAATAGCCAGAGGATACTCATTTCGTGAGTTACGACTTGGAAGCCGGGAAGTTACTATAGAATGACTGTTCGGGATATGGGACACGTTATGAAGTCCCCAGATGGCTCTGTTAGCTTGAGGAAGATGTTGGTTGTGTTGATATCTCTGGTTGTATTCCTTGTAGGAGTTACCGGGGTTGCTACCTCAGAGGTAGATTGTGTTACGATAGAGTTGAGGGCGTAGCACAGATACCCTGTTGGAAATGGTTTTGACTTGCCACGAAGTCAAGAATTTGTCGGAAAGACATGCTTGGGATGCACGTAATGTATACTAGGATGTATGAATTCCCGAATTGACTTCAGAAGTAAAATTTTCCTAGATGACTTACGTTTAATGATGTGGTGACAGTTGGCCATCGTTAGTTGGCAATGGAGTATTAATGATGATTTTGTTATGGTACACCAAGGATTCGTACTAGTTGGGCTGAAAATGGATTTCGAGAAATGGGGACCCATGTTGATTTCCTGGTTATGATATCATCATTGAGAGATGATGATGGATGCTCGGAGGACCAATGTAGCTTCAGATTGACATCGATTAACCATGGTAATTGAGATTGGATTAATTCATACTGGATGAGTGTTATCGACTTTCGGGTGGAGGTTTTTTGCTGGGATTGTAGCCTATTGATGTGTTCGAATCGGAAGGGAGTCAATCTAGTGTGAAATGATAATTGAGCGAGCAGAATGTTGATCACTACTCTAGTTTGACTATCATGGACATTAGTGGCAGTTTGTCGCGATGACATATGTTCATAAGAGTTGGATTGATTATAGACAGCTGAATGAGGTAATCCTACGGAACTAGTACTCGTTATTGTGAAAGTTCGTAGTGAACTATCTTCATCACCTTTGGAATTCGTGATTTTAAAAGTTGAGCTGATTTGAGGAGTGATACGATTGTGGGAGGATCGCTACAGTAGCTATCAACCGATATTATTGGTTGGTGAAGGAGATTTCTCATTTTCTTCTTCTTTGATAAGGAATTCAAGGTATACTTGCAATATGGTTGCAATTTCTTTTGGTTTGAAAGTTTGTTTAAGAACCAGAAGCCCAGGCTGTGGGTCGAATTTGAATGAGTTGAGGAGCAGAAAGTGCTTGGTGTCACCTGACGTTGATGCATGTAGTTTGGATTTGTATTCACACTTGCGTCGGATGAACTTTGATGTCAAAATTTTTGACCTTCTTGATACGAGACATTATCATGGACTAAGGGAAGAAAATCTGTAATTTGTACCAAGCAGAGTGAGTATTAGTTTGGTGGACCCGTGTTGGTGTTATGGGTCGTATTTTTTTTGTTGAGAGGATTGCTGGAAGTAGATGAGTATGGAGCATTGTTGGGCAGTGTTCCCATGAGATCTATATTGTTAGGTTAGAGGTTTACAACACAGCTTTAGGATCTGACCTTTCGCATCATCTGGATTGGTACGTCTTGGTAGTGAACTAGTTGGATTATCTCTGGAATTGGTCAGGTGACCACGAGAACTCGGAGAGGATGTTGAGTCATAGTGTACAATCTATCTAGAGCAGAGATAAGATAAACAGGGTTCAGTGTCGAATCATGATGGCATACCAGCCATATGATAGTCATTAGATACGAGTTTGATGTGGTGTATAGACTTGATTATGGGTATCGGTATGTGTCCGGATGATATGTGTTCAGTCCCTGGATGTAGCTTGGATGTTACGTGAGTGCAACCTTGGAACAGGCCTGTGAGTAGTTCCGATGTGATTGTGTGAAGTGTGTTCACCTATGAGTAGTGCATGTTGGATGGTGTAATTTTTGAGTGTTGATCACTCTAATCCATGGGGTACGATTATCAAATTGAATTCGAGATGGACATGGTATGGTAATCGGATTGGATCGATGTAAACTATTCATTGAAAATGAGGATCATGCATCATATACGGTGCACTAGTGCAGAGTGGCTTTAGAGGGTTCAGTTATTGTGCGTGCATGGAGTTGAGGGCCATGGTTGTGGCCCAGAAGCGCCCTAATGAAATTGAGTTGTGATTATCTCGGCTAGAGAAAGTATTCAATGGGGTCAACATCTGCTAAGGATGAGTGAGATACCAGTTTGAGACTCGAGAGGAAATAAGGTGTCGTACGAGGACTCTGGTGCGAGTCAAGTTGGATAAGGAACTTGAATGGGAACAATGGAGCCGTGAGTTACCAGCTAGTCACGACGATGCGTCGTGAGTTTGATTTACGTTTAGAGACTGTCGAGTGAGATAGAGGACCTGGTATTTCTCAGCAGAAGCATGATTGTCAGCTTGAATGTTGACTACACATGCGTGAGTGACAGGTGAGATCAACGAGTATCGATGTCTCATTTGAGACTTGAGATTGACTGTTGGGATTTTCGGTGATAGTTGGTCACACGCTTGTCCTATATGGTCGACGAGGGGATGAGCTGAGTTTTGGCATTGACGGTCAGATTCTGGTTGATATCAAGTGACATTTGGTTTCTGTTGAGTACTGTAGTTAGATGTTGGACGTGTACGTACCCACGAAATAGCACCGAGTTGGAGGTGGGGTTGGATTTCCATCGTGGATTTGGATCAGTGTGAATTTTGAGGATGAAATTTCTTTAAAGAGGGTGGATTGTAACGACCCATCCCGAATTTATGAAATTATCAAGGATAATCAAGGATTAATCGGGGATTAATAGATGATTATCAGATGATTGGGATAAAATGACGATTTTACCCCTATATGGGTGAAAATGTTGACTTTTGACTTGGATGATCAAATGCACGTGGGCTGAGGTCTATTACGTAGATCGAGATGTTACGAGTCCATAGACAGGCCACACGTCAAAATCGGACATCATACGGGAAAATTACGGGTCTAGTGACATGCATCATTCCACCTTCATTCACCCATTTTCTTCATCTTATTCATCCTATCTGAAACCCTCACCCAACGATTTTTCTTCCTTCCATGATCATCCTGTGCTGCCTGAGTAAGGTTGAGGGTGAGACTGAGAGACTGTGATGACGGTGGTGGATGGCTGATCCATGGGGGCGGCTTGAGAAACCCAGGAAAAGGTAAAACTCGAAACCTACTAAGTTTGGATTTTTGGGTTTTCTTTTTGGGACTGGTAAATGCGTTAACGTCTTGGTTATGTTCCTCGAACCTGTTGATACGCTAAAACTAAGCATTAAAGTAAACACAAAGTCACACTCAACACTTAATAAAAATATATGCAAATTAAAACCTTTTTTTGTAGATTGTAGCATTGATAAGTAGGGATCGTTCTTAACTGGAGATTTAGGGTACCTAAGCATGATTATCGTTTGGTTAGTTAATTAGGGAGGGTAGTTGATTGTTTCTATTATCCTACGTGATTAAATAATCTAAACTAATCTAATCTATTATTTACATGGTTAACTCATATTTAACCTAACTCATTCATAAATTATGCCAATTCTAAAATCTACGAAATTCCCTCATCTTAGTTCTACGAAATACAAGCATATTATCTCAAGTACGTGCTCGAAAATTGCCCTACACACTTTCAATGATCTAGACGTGGAAATTGGCCTACATCTAATCAAGCATTAAGCACAAAATACAAGCATAACAAAAACTAAGATATTGGAACACATGGAAGATTATTGAAACTCATATAAGATATAAAACCATAATTATATTAAAGATCAATCCAAAAAAATGATCATTCAATAACAAGAAGGACAATCACGGGATAAAGAGGTCGTGTTATACCTTTTCTCCTTGCAAATTGCCCTACAGATGCTAACTGACTCGACACTCCTTGGTGAGACACGTGGAAATTTCCCTATATGTCACAGGTGAAGGTGTTTATGATGGAGTATGGTGTGATTGGATTTTGCTAAGGAAATCTCGAATTGATGAAAAGGGAAATTTGATTAACCAGATCTTTGCTACAAAAAAGGGCGACCTTCACAAATAACCTAAGCCTCTCTATTTATAGGAGAAAATTAATTCTCAAATAAATAGGAGTTCACAATTTAAATCCTAAAAGAAAAATGATTAAACTAATTAAATTAAAGTCCTAAAGGAAAAAGGTAATAAAAATCCTAATTAAAAAGGAAACAAATCCAAGCTTGAATTTGACAATTTTCCACAAGAAATAAGGAAAATAGGTACCGGAATTTCGGCACGCTCTGGCTGGAAATTGCGATACATTTGGCGGTCAATAGAGTGGTCAATGTGGTAGTCAGGTTGGGAGGCGTTCGGTGGACGAGCACTGAGGGCTTGGAAGGGCATTCAGTAAATGAGCGTTGAAGCAAGGAAAAACTCTTCGGTACACGGGCGCTGAATCGATCTTCAACTCTTTAGGAAGCGCTCGTCGAACATCTCTACTGGGAATCGGTAAGTGCTACCCGAATATGTTTCTAAGTTGTTTTAAGGGATTTGGTAGCATGCTACCGAATTTCCTTTCCCTTTATGGTGGCTTCCTTTCATTTGATCGTAACTTGTTCGTTACAACTCCGATTGAGGTGATTATTTCGCCTAAATTCTTGTAATTCCGTGATCTATCTAATTCTACACATTTCTCACAAAATATGTTATTTTATCCAATTTTTTGGTATTTAAACATTAAAAGATAAGCATAAGGGTATAAAATAATGCTTAATTCAAGGCTTATCAAATACCCCAAACTTTGACATTGCTAGTCCCTAGAAAATACCATAACAAACTAAGGCTTTGATGTTCAAAATTTCTTTTTTACCTAAAAATAAAAAACTATTAAACCCTTAATCTTTCGTCTGAAATTGTATCAACATAAGTATGGTATCAAAGGTGTACACTAAGAAACTATATATCATATGGAATCCAAAAGTTAATACATCAAAACAAAATGCCTTGAAAAGTATGACAGTGAGTAAACTTGGTGAAATGTATCTTAACATGAATGAAACATGTATGAATCAACTCATAAGGATATGCATTCAAGATTTCCACTCAATGTGTATAGGGTTTGTGCTTGCACTCAAGATATGTGAGGAAGATGCTCACATATTAGAAAGTAAGTAACTTCATAAAAACTTCAAACATAAACCATACGATAGTGAACATACTTGCACAAATGAACAAAAACCATAATCTTACTTAAGTGATAGATTCAACTAATCAAAATTTACTCATCTTAAGGATCATAAGGTCTTAATTTAAGGTTGTAATGAGGCTAAGTGTAGAGGCAAGGAATTTTTAGGATAGTGGTGTTAAATTTTGTTTCTAGACTCACCAAAGGCTCCATCACACAGGCATAAGTGGTTTCCATAGTCATAGGCCAAGTAGCAACTTGTTGGGTCTTAATCTTCATTCTCAACATCTTTTAAACTTGTAATTAGGGTAAGGGGCCGATATTCTTCATTGTAGGTGTAACGACCCGTCCCAAATTTTTTGGATTAATTGAGATTAAATCGTGGATTAGCGAGTCTAATTGGGAATTAGTCGGGGATTGTCGAACGTTCAGAGTGAAATTATGATTTTTCCCCTAGATGAGGGCAAAAAGTTAATTATGATCTGGGAAGTCCAATGCACGAGGATCGACCACCGTTCCGTAGATCGAGTCCATACGAGTTTACAGACAAGTGGCACGTCAAAAATGGACATTCGATGGGATGGTTACGGGTCACGAAAGTTGTAGGGTATTATTGCACGTTTTTCGACACGATATGACTTTTTTCTTGAGTGGGCCCTATTTATTTTGCTAGGCCCAATGGATGAGTGACAAGTGTCACTCATCCATTGCCTATCACCCCACATACTTGCACCCACTTGCACCCACCCCTTCATCTGTTTCATTCGAACTAACTTGAAACCCCCCAAACCCGTGCAACCCGAAACACCACCCCACCATGTCCCTTTGTACTCTGGGTTTTGAGAGATAGGGAATGAAAGAAGGGCTGAGTTTGACAGAGGGGTTGAACGGCTGATTACGACATAGGTAAGAAACTCGATAACCCATTTCAGTTCAAAATTGGATTTTGAGTTTTGTACATTTTAGGTGAATTCTAATGACTGGATGATGGTTGTGAAATCTGTAGTGGATAGCAAAAACAGAGGCTGAGGATGACGGGGTATCTCAGGTAGAGGGCTAGAATTCCTAGCCGTTCTATGCACATAGATTGATTAGAGTTGCTTGGACGATCGTATTGGTAACAATGGGATCAATTTTGGTGGTCGGAGGAGTGAAGTCCGGACGGGTCGAGTCGCGGGTCTGCATGACCTGATTGTAGGAATCTGGGATAACTTGGATAGAGGAAAGGGATGATGATGATGTCATCATGTCAGGTATGACACGTCAAACTGAGAAGTGTCAGTGACGATGTCACTGTTGATGTCAGCGATGACATCAACATTGACTTTGGCTGTTGATCACTGACGTCAACTTGACTTTTTGGTCAACGTTGACCAGCCACTTTGACCCGCATGTAGTGGCCCATGGGCATGTATTTTGAGGTGGGACCTAGACTATTTTAATGGTTTTGACGATACGAATCCAATGGTGGTAGTTTCGAGTCGATCGGAGATCGTTAGGTTGGTCAAATTGAGGTTTAATGCCTAGGGAATCTTGTCCGAGGCACGTTGAATTTTTTTGGGAATGTTGGGGGTTCTTGATTAGGACATGCCTAGGTTAGTAGTGAACTTGAGTGTGTTTTGGATAGGTCTGGATGGTCCGGAGAGGTCGGGTTAGCCCGGAGAGGCTTATGGCATGCAAATTGAGGCGCATCATGGACGGTATTTGAGTGGACTTTGTTTTATGTATATGATGCATGCATAAATGTTTTATATGTGTTTATGAACATGTTTTTAGATGCCATGAGTGCATCTGATTTCAATATAAATTTTAGGCATTTTCAGAGAAAAATTCGTTATTGTCCGTAGTGTGAGATTTCTGTTTGATATGATGTTTGGGCTTCGGTCAAGTGTACTGCATGCTTCAGTAGAGATGACGGAGATGGTGGTTGGGCCAAGAGTGGCAAACATGTGAGTTCGGTGGGCACTGGGCTGGACAGAGAGGATCCCGAGTGGCTCAGTGCGAGGCATGGGGTATACCTGGATTGGTGACAGGTACCCTAGCTCATTTTGGATGGATGGCACGTGACAGGACCCATCCCAATCCCCCCGGGATTAGTGCGGGATGACCCTGCTCCCGTCTGACACGAAGTGTCAGACAAGGGATATTTCCGACCTTTGCCCTCCCGGGCTATCAGAGTACGCCAGGATCCGGAGGAGGCATGTGATATCTCGATCTCTGCTACAGTCCACATCCGATGTCAACCTGAAGGGCAGTCAAAACATTAAAAACTGTGAGTGGACAAAACAAAGAGTTTATAAAAACATTTAATAAGGAAGACATTTGTACCCTCCACTAAAAAGCATGCATGCATTCGAAAACCATTTATCCAAAACAAACCATATGTGGGACGAAGCCCAAAGCAGATATAAACTAAGGTCGAAAGGACCACAATAAAAACGACCATACGGGCCACTGCCCAAATCCTGTGCACACCTGTACACACCACATATCATATATACATCACATACATATATATAAGTCACACAACCAATCCTGTCACGGTATCCAAAGCTACGCGCGCGCTACCCGGGTCTCAATCCGAGTCATCTCAAAGTCAAGATCAATGTCCGTAGACCACTGACCCTACCCGAGGTAATAGTAATAATAGCCTTCCTGAGAGTAAGGAACCCAACTGGGGGGTGACTCCACTCAGTCGGTGCTCCGTGACTACTCCGGGGTCCACCCAGGCCAACGACCCTCCCCGGAGGAGATAGTAGAACATGTAAAGGAAGGTAGACGAACATATATATACATAACATAAACATTCATGACCGGTTCCCCTGAACCGTCATGAATCCATAATATCCATAATCAGGTAACATGCTGGTTCCCATAAACCGTCATGTACCGTAATAACATAACCGAGGTAACATGCCGGTTCCCATAAACCGTCATGTACCGTAATAACCAACAAGGGTTCATGCCGGTTCCCATAAACCGTCATGAACCACGAAACCACAACAAGGGTTCATGCCGGTTCCCGTAAACCGTCATGAACCTGGGAATCCATTTAAGGTTCCCTGACCTGAAATCAAAACCGTAAAGTGACTGGGTCTCGTACCCGAACATAGGACACCAACTGGGCACCGTTCCCGGAATCTGAGGTCATATGCCCGAGACAAAACCAAATGGGTCTCATACCCGAGTTTATCATTTTGAAATCCAAATTCAGTTCATTTAAATCAATAAAGAAATACGGACCCGTATAAGCACCGTATAAGGCCGAAACCTCGAAATACGTGCTTATACGTAACCACATACAAATGCACCCATGGCATCATCAAACACGTAATAAAACATATAATAAACATTTATGCATGCACCAATTTAGAAAACAAGGTCCACTCACAGACCGTCCGAGCTGCCGCCTCGATTTGCGTGCCATACGGCTCCCCGAGCCGATCACCGTCACCGGGACTCCCAAACCTGTCCAAATCGTAATAGAAGGTTACTAACTACTTAATTAACCTCCTACTAAAGCCCCGTAATTTTCCCGTATTTTTAACTATTTTTAATCCCGAACCTAAACCTTCTGATGCCCCGAAACATATCGAGACGGTGTCCGATCGACACGAAACCAGTCCCAAAATGTTCGTTACATCGAATAGAAGATTTTCCGTGTTGGACACTTTCCCAAATTATGGACCACGTGCCCTCATGGGCCCCTAGAAGACCCTGGTTACTGTTCATCACCAGCATCCTCAGGAAAACCGGTTTTTCCTGGTTTTCCGGTCCAGGCACTGTGCTGAACCGGCGGAACCGTTTCAGCGTTCCTACTCCCTCAAATCTCGTCCGATTTCCTCCATTCCAATTCCTAAATTCCTATTTTCTCATTTCTAATCTATTCTAATCAAGAAAACTAGGAAAAACGCTACAAAACCCGTCCGTCCAATTCTCCCATAATCGGTCCAATTTTTCCGATTGCACCCAGGGCTGCTCAGCCCTTCACCGCCGTCCAAACCACCCACTACTCCTTCCTACAACCTCAATAAACTCATCCTAATCAACTAATAGCAACCATAATGTCTAAATCGAAAAATAGAAGAAAAATGGGTTTATCGGGCTTACCGGGTACCCGCTCGGGTTCTGGGCTCCAGCCACCGCCCACGGCGGTTCCAGCCGTCCAGCCACCTCCATCCGGTCTCCTCTTCCATCCCTGGTTGCTTGAATGAAGGATGGATGGGTTTTGGGTTGCACAGATGGAAGGATGGTGGATGTGAGATCGGGTAGTTTTGTGTGTGTGTGTTTGAAATGAAGGCATGATCGATGCACGTAGGTGGGAAGGTGGGCAATGGATGGGTGACACTTGTCACTCATCCCTTGGCCTGCCAAAATATCTGGGTCCACACTAAAGACAAACCGTCCTCGCAAAACGTGTCGTCGTGAATAGTAACTGAGAACTTCTGTGAACTGTAACTTCGCCGTCGAACGTCCGAATTCGACGTGCCGCCTGCCTATGGATTCGTATCGTCCTTATCTACGTAACGGTCTTCGGCCCTCGGCCATCGGACCTCCCGGTCAAAAAGTCAACTTTTGACCTACTATTCACCCAAATTACCAAAATGCCCCTAAACTCCGAACGTGCCACCTGTCTATGAACTCGTGACGTCACGAACTACGTCACGGTCATCGGTCAAAGTCCATTTGACCGCCCGATTGAAAAGTCAACGTTTTGCCACCACCAGGGGCAAAACGGTCATTTCGCATCGTTCGTCCGATTTCGCTCTACTAATCACGGATTAGCCTCACTAATCGTGATTAGTCACTAATCTAATCATGGAATTTGGGACGGGTCGTTACAACCTTCCCTCCTTAATTAATTTCGTCCTCGAAATTCCAACCGACCTAATTCTACCGTTCTTCCCTCCTTAATTAGTTTCATTCTCGAAACTCCAATTATCCTGATTCCACATCCACCTCGTGGAAAGTAAAATCGACCTACCGCGCAACACGTGTACGCTAGTACACCCACTAACCAGAACAATACTTACTCGTCTACAGCCCGACGTACCACTAACGCTCATGACGCCTCGTCTACATTCGACCACGTCGAATAGCAGAAGTCGTACGCTCCGAACTGACACCACCTGTCAGTATCAGAGTAGCCCAAGTATCCTATGATCGACCCACTTGTCAAATCTACCCTTTCGCTGACATAAACAACTCTACGGTTCCTTACTCACTCACTAAGATATCCTGACGTCTGCTCCCACTGGGAGTCATCAGACCTCGCTCAACGATCCACGCTGACACCTCCGACAGACCGTCACCACTTGACAGTCGTCAGTCGAAAACTAACACTATACTCCCTTGTGGTTATACTAACCACCAACTCACTCAACCGGAGTATATGCATACTAACAAAACACTCGACCTGTGTGTAACCAAGCCCATCAGAACTACTATGACCCAATGCACAGTATCCAATGTCCAGTCCACGACCTCAACTAATCCGATGGTATCAGAACCAATCCGACTACCAATACGCTCTCCAACGCACCACCGGTATCTCCTATATACCGTCACCAGGCACGACAAGTCTGCCTAGTATCGTACCTTGAACAACGTACAAGATACGTACATCAATACCAACTTGACTACAACCACAACAACAACAACAACACAACCACCTAGGTCGTAGCCAACACGTTCCTATTATGGAGTCCATTTGTCCAATCTCGGATTAGACAAATCGAAACTCCAACCCATCATCTATTTCCAAATCCGAATCCGCAATTTCGTAAGAAATCTCGAATCCAAACTCAGAAATCTTATCCATAACCATGTCCAAATTCGAATCCGAAATCATCATTCCGTAAACTAGTATTAGGAATAACCATTCCGAACCCAAATCCATAAAAGAAAATCTACAGTCAAGCTCTAGAATCAAATCCTGAATCGTCACCCAGAATCCGATTCCAAAACCCAAATCTAGAAATCCTTTTTCAAGTTCCAAAATCAAATCCTGAATCGTCATCCAGAAATCTGATTCCAAAACCTGAAATCTCGTTCTCGTCTACCGAGACGCACCATATCCGAACCTATCGGATACCTGTTCGACCGATTACCACAACACAATCGATTGACTTCATAGGGAAGCCAATCACAACATCACACACAACACCAAGTCTGACAAAACCCGACTTCGTCAGACACCTACTCCTCGGACAACTACTCAGGCGAGTAATAAGCCATATGGGATTTACCTCGAAAAGAAGTTCAGTCCCAACATGCTCCACTCAACATCCAAGTAAGAGTAATAACTCTCCACCTATCTGGATCATCAAGACCACGATCCAGATCCATAACGATACCCAAAGTCCTAAACCAATTCCCACATCTGAACAGATTAGTCAACGACGAGACACGCCGAGACTGTGGGTTCTCACTGAGTACCTCGTATCGATCCTTGGCATTCCACCGTGGAAAACCAAGAATGATCGAATAATCCATCCTACGTGAATGCAAACAACACTCGCTGCACTCACCACGTCCTGTAACCTAACATCGTCTGCCACCAAGTAGAAAATGAGAAATCTCAGTCACCTAACTTCGATATACTCACTCCACCTGATGACCCAAGACAAATCACAGGTCCACCAACCAATACATGATCAGTGTACTAGTGGCAACCAACAACATCAATAACATCTACATCATCAATATCATCTACCACCATTAATTATGATAGAACCTGAGAAGTCACCCAAACGACTTCGACATACCCAATACCAATGCGGAAAACCCGCATTCCTCTCGTCACCTCAATCGCAACCTCTCGCGATTTCGAAGTTCCAACCAGGTTGGAAACAACATACCCGGACATCAACCACGTGTCCCCGTTAGACTGGTTATGGACACATGCCCATTTACAACCGTATATGTACATCCAAAAGGATGTCAGTTCATCCTAATCTGATGTACCACTCGACTGAAAAGTCACAACAGCCCCCTGCTGTGATCTGCAGTCAAATCTCTGCAAACCACCATCTCTAACCAATCCTGACTAATTCTGACCAATTGGTCGCTAAACCCCGCGACAGAACGAGTCTGACCAACCGGTCACTAATCCGTCATGATAATACTCAATCCTCACTCCTCAACTACCGCTGGATCCTATCCAGTCCGCCACTATCCGTGATTCACTCCCGAACCACAGATACCAATCCTAAGCCCATCACGTCGGAGTCACATCCCGACTCGTCACTCACCGTCATCACAACCACCGGCACCAGCACCCGCACTAGTACCAGTACACCAATGCATCATCACCTGCACTAGTATCAACACACAGGCATCCACACTAGTAGCAGCACACTAACACCAGTATCAGTATCAGCACACCGTGTGCAAACTGACAATCCTGGATCTCCGCTCATACCAAGCGACGATCGTGTACCTCTGCTCGTATAGGAGAAACTCTGTCTCCCTCGTACCCAACACCTCTGGGTACAATCACCCTGACAACTCATACGAGAAAAGGAAACGTCCCCTGAACGTCCCCGATTCCCAACAACCACAGCTACAACCACCCTCGGTAGTAGTGCCTGCTACACACTTGTGCAGACCTAACTACCAGGCACCGCTATCGAGACCCCGCATCCAACGGAATCACTCGCCCGTACCAAATACTCCGTATCCCACTTAGGGATTCCATCGACAAGTACCAACCCTGGTAACCTGTCCAACCAAACTCTAACCAGTCGCAACTCGACTATCCCAATGTCGTCTACCAGGTCACCCGCGACCTTAGTTGCACCAACCCACACCTGAAGTAGCACGACAACCAACTCGGTCTAACCGATACGTACAACCCTGACTGCGAAGTGCAGTCCCAACACAAGCTGACATGACTAGACCGACTAACGAACCCCAAATCCGAATAGTCGTCCAAGTCATACCACTCGTCAACTCGCCTTTCCGAACCATACCCACCAAGATAGGGTTCCACAATCACACCTAGAGTTCCCCAGAACCCAACTGCATAAGGTAGTAAAATCCACGATCTGACCGACCCCGCGGTCTGGACATCATAAAGACGTCAATCCAATCCTACCGTCAATCCAACTCGGATTCCTCGAATCCGGTTGCTAACTGCCAACTGCAGTAAATCTATCTAACTCAACCAAATCCGATCATCCGATGATCACAATTCCCAGCTAGTCGTCGGAACCAATCCTACGACATCGTGAAAGACGATCCCAACTAACCGTCTCACGATCACACTCCAGAATACGAACACGTTAATCCCTTTGTAGGGTCCCACACTGCCAACCTTGACAGAACTATGGCAACCCCGGCCTCGAATGCCGAACCAAGACGTTCCACGATCCAATCCTACTAACTATCGTATCGGTACCCTAACTATCAGGTTGACCATGGATTGCAGCCCCTTGAGATATCACATCCTCGACCTGCGTACATACTCCAAGAGCTACACGGTTGCTCGAATAGAGACAACCCCGCTCTGATACCACGCTGACAGGACCCATCCCAATCCCCCCGGGATTAGTGCGCGATGACCTTGCTCCCGTCTGACACGAAGTGTCAGACAAGGGATATTTCCGACCTTTGCCCTCCCGGGCTATCAGAGTACGCCAGGATCCGGAGGAGGCATGTGATATTTCGATCTCTGCTACAGTCCACATCCGATGTCAACCTGAAGGGCAGTCAAAACATTAAAAACTGTGAGTGGACAAAACAAAGAGTTTATAAAAACATTTAATAAGGAAGACATTTGTACCCTCCACTAAAAAGCATGCATGCATTCGAAAACCATTTATCCAAAACAAACCATATGTGGGACAAAGCCCAAAGCAGATATAAACTAAGGTCGAAAGGACCACAATAAAAACGACCATACGGGCCACTGCCCAAATCCTGTGCACACCTGTACACACCACATATCATATATACATCACATACATATATATAAGTCACACAACCAATCCTGTCACGGTATCCAAAGCTACGCGCGCGCTACCCGGGTCTCAATCCGAGTCATCTCAAAGTCAAGATCAATGTCCGTAGACCACTGACCCTACCCGAGGTAATAGTAATAATAGCCTTCCTGAGAGTAAGGAACCCAACTGGGGGGTGACTCCACTCAGTCGGTGCTCCGTGACTACTCCGGGGTCCACCCAGGCCAACGACCCTCCCCGGAGGAGATAGTAGAACATGTAAAGGAAGGTAGACGAACATATATATACATAACATAAACATTCATGACCGGTTCCCCTGAACCGTCATGAATCCATAATATCCATAATCAGGTAACATGCCGGTTCCCATAAACCGTCATGTACCGTAATAACATAACCGAGGTAACATGCCGGTTCCCATAAACCGTCATGTACCGTAATAACCAACAAGGGTTCATGCCGGTTCCCATAAACCGTCATGAACCACGAAACCACAACAAGGGTTCATGCCGGTTCCCGTAAACCGTCATGAACCTGGGAATCCATTTAAGGTTCCCTGACCTGAAATCAAAACCGTAAAGTGACTGGGTCTCGTACCCGAACATAGGACACCAACTGGGCACCGTTCCCGGAATCTGAGGTCATATGCCCGAGACAAAACCAAATGGGTCTCATACCCGAGTTTATCATTTTGAAATCCAAATTCAGTTCATTTAAATCAATAAAGAAATACGGACCCGTATAAGCACCGTATAAGGCCGAAACCTCGAAATACGTGCTTATACGTAACCACATACAAATGCACCCATGGCATCATCAAACACGTAATAAAACATATAATAAACATTTATGCATGCACCAATTTAGAAAACAAGGTCCACTCACAGACCGTCCGAGCTGCCGCCTCGATTTGCGTGCCATACGGCTCCCCGAGCCGATCACCGTCACCGGGACTCCCAAACCTGTCCAAATCGTAATAGAAGGTTACTAACTACTTAATTAACCTCCTACTAAAGCCCCGTAATTTTCCCGTATTTTTAACTATTTTTAATCCCGAACCTAAACCTTCCGATGCCCCGAAACATATCGAGACGGTGTCCGATCGACACGAAACCAGTCCCAAAATGTTCGTTACATCCAATAGAAGATTTCCCGTGTTGGACACTTTCCCAAATTATGGACCACGTGCCCTCATGGGCCCCTAGAAGACCCTGGTTACTGTTCATCACCAGCATCCTCAGGAAAACCGATTTTTCCTGGTTTTCCGGTCCAGGCACTGTGCTGAACCGGCGGAACCGGTTCAGCGTTCCTACTCCCTCAAATCTCGTCCGATTTCCTCCATTCCAATTCCTAAATTCCTATTTTCTCATTTCTAATCTATTCTAATCAAGAAAACTAGGAAAAACGCTACAAAACCCGTCCGTCCAATTCTCCCATAATCGGTCCAATTTTTCCGATTGCACCCAGGGCTGCTCAGCCCTTCACCGCCATCCAAACCACCCACTACACCTTCCTACAACCTCAATAAACTCATCCTAATCAACTAATAGCAACCATAATGTCTAAATCGAAAAATAGAAGAAAAATGGGTTTATCGGGCTTACCGGGTACCCGCTCGGGTTCTGGGCTCCAGCCACCGCCCACGGCGGTTCCAGCCGTCCAGCCACCTCCATCCGGTCTCCTCTTCCATCCCTGGTTGCTTGAATGAAGGATGGATGGGTTTTGGGTTGCACAGATGGAAGGATGGTGGATGTGAGATCGGGTAGTTTTGTGTGTGTGTGTTTGAAATGAAGGCATGATCGATGCACGTAGGTGGGAAGGTGGGCAATGGATGGGTGACACTTGTCACTCATCCCTTGGCCTGCCAAAATATCTGGGTCCACACTAAAGACAAACCGTCCTCGCAAAACGTGTCGTCGTGAATAGTAACCGAGAACTTCTGTGAACCGTAACTTCGCCGTCGAACGTCCGAATTCGACGTGCCGCCTGCCTATGGATTCGTATCGTCCTTATCTACGTAACGGTCTTCGGCCCTTGGCCATCGGACCTCCCGGTCAAAAAGTCAACTTTTGACCTACTATTCACCCAAATTACCAAAATGCCCCATAAACTTCCGAACGTCATAACTTCTTCCTCGAACGTCGGAATTGAACGTGCCACCTGTCTATGAACTCGTGACGTCACGAACTACGTCACGGTCATCGGTCAAAGTCCATTTGACCTCCCGATTGAAAAGTCAACGTTTTGCCACCACCAGGGGCAAAACGGTCATTTCGCATCGTTCGTCCGATTTCGCTCTACTAATCACGGATTAGCCTCACTAATCGTGATTAGTCACTAATCTAATCATGGAATTTGGGACGGGTCGTTACAGCACGAGTATTGGGTGCTGGAATTGATCCCATAAGGGTTGGGACGTCTGAACCTGTATCCCTCCGGGGATGGTGATGGAAGAAGCTGAAGAGAATCAATGAAAGTGTTAGTCTTGAGAAAAGTATTAAGCATTACAGTAATTATCAGAGAATACTCGTAGTCGGAGGAGGTGACTTCGCTTGTTCGAATGAACAGGTGAGTAGGATACTGAGTTAGACTGTTTACGAACACATTGGTGATTGTCCGAATTAGTTGAGCACTTGGAAGTATACCTAAGTTGATTCCAACAGGTTGGAACATCATAATCTAGAGAAGTTGTGATTGAGACAATGAGAAGAGTGCTTGTTTTTGCATTGGAGATGGGTATTCCGAAGTTGATAAGGGATACTTCTAATTTTTGCTCTTTAGAAATTGGTGCTTGGTGCCGTAGGATGACTAAGGATAAATTTTGATGTCATGATCTTGGAATTTCCTTGATTTTTCCCTAGGTGGGATGACGAGAAGTGATATGACAGTTAGAGGGTTAAGAAGGTGTAAAAACTGAATGCCTAGGTTGTGAGCCAAATTTGAATGACTTGAAGAGCATATGATACGTAGCGTCACCAGATGTGATGAGTGAGTGTCCGAGGTAGTGGACCCATGTGGTATTAGGGGCCATGTTTCATTGACTGAGAGGGATAGTAGTGGCAATCAAGATGATCGAGATGATTATGGTGATTGTGGCGATCGTGAGTCGAGTAAACCGAAGTCTAGTCGTTATCGAGGAGAATCGTATTGCTGGTTATACTAAATTAGGAATAGAAAAGAATCGTATCGTAACTTCCCCGAGGTAAGATGGAATTACTATCCAGTCTCTGTCATGGATAGATGGATGGTAGGTGCTAGATATGTGAATAAGTATGACACGAGGACGATATGTGGGTATCGATCAGGAAGAGATGAATAGCCGATGCCTCGAGTAGGATTTTTTGAGGTTCGTTACCACTCCGGATTGAGCGATGTATGGAGTGTGGTTAGATAGAGACAAATAACCGACAGATTCAAGTCTGGTACGTCTTATTGACGTGAGTCGGTTGGCCTTTCAAACGAACCCAGAAATGAGAATGGTTAGTAAACCGATTGGGTATAAGGATAGAGATCATGATGGATTGAGGTTAGCCTTGTGACGCACGGTTGAGGTCCGAGCCGTATTTAGAGTGAGGATTAGTAGATGGTTGGACGTTTCCAAAGTGCAATCCTTGAGTCGGCCGGGTAGTGCCTTGATGATTGATATGATGTGGGTGCACTTGTGAGTAGTGCACATTGGATGATGGGATTGATCGCAGTTAATAAAAGTTACCAGAGAGGAGGAATGGTTTTTTCTAATGGATAGTGTCCTAGATGGACATGAGATGGTGATCAGATTGGTTCCGATGGTGACAGTTTGATGAGGATTATGATCGCACGTGTTCCGACATAATGAGATGTTAACTGGACGTCGAATACTGTGTTCTCGAGCATAGTGGATTATGAGGGTTTAATGATTTTGTGAGCCGAGAGCTCAGGGCCATGTTGGCTAGAGGAACCCTAGTGATTATTTGTGTGATTACCTCTCCTAGTAAGTATTTGATGGGGTCAACATACACCTAGGATGTGTGAGATGTGATTGTGTATCGACGGGATACGTGAGAAAACAGTTTTGGACTCGAAATGAGTGAGGATTGCAGCGTAGGTCACTGAGTGACATGAGATAAGATGTGGGGACTCGAGAGCGAGTTGAGATTAGAGTAGCGCAACGAAAGCGTAGTGGAGCCCGGAGTTACCGGCTAGTAACAATAGTTGTCAACGAGATTGGCATCCGTATGAAGTCAATCTGGTAAATTGTGGTAATGGAATGAATAGTATCTGACAGAATCAGATTGGCATGTAGCGGTGGAACTCGAGTGAGAATCAACCTGAGTAGGGGAAAACGAAGGAATGAACTGATATGAGTACGGAGAGCAATGAATGCCGCAGTTTTGAGTATGGCCTACGAGGTGATATTCTTGCCATTGTGACGGCAGGATCTAGAGGATTTTTTTCGAATCGGATGCTAAGCAGGATGTCAACTTCGATTGCCGGATGAGAAGAACCATCAGGCTGAATAGCTGACTTGGTGTCAGCTAAGTATAGTTAACTTGTCAGAGTGAGTGACAGGCGAGATCGACGAGTGTCGGCGCCTCGAGTGAGACTTACGAATTGACGTGTGGCTTCTGGAGAGTTGAATTGGAGCTTAGGAAGCTTCGGTGACAGTGGGTACCGACGAGTATAGTGGTTTGCGTCGGACGTGTACGTTCACATGAGAGTGCCCCGAGTGGAGGCAAAATTGGATTTCCCCAGTGTGGTTATGGAATTTGCGTCAGCTGGAATTTCGAGGATGATATTATTTAAGGAGGGAAGATTGTAAAGACCCATCCCAAATTTTTAGGATTAATTGAGATTAAATCATGGATTAGCTAGGCTAATCGGGAATTAGTCGGGGATTGTCGGACGTTCGGGGTAAAATTACGATTTTGCCCCTAGAATAGGGCAAAAGGTTGACTTTTGAGTCAGGAGGTACAATGCACAAGGATTGAGGACCATTACTTAGATCAAGTCGATACAAGTATGTAGATAGGCGAAACCTCATAAACAAACATTTGACGGGAAGCTTACGGGTCACGGAAGTTTTAGGGTACTATTGCATGTTTTACGAGACGAGGGGACTTTTATCTTGAGTGGCCCCAGATATTTTGCCAGGCCCAACAGATGAGTGACAAGTGTCAATTAGGGTTGCTTATACGATCATATTGGTAGCAACGAGATCAATTTTGGTGGTTGGAGGAGTGAGTTCCAGCGGGTCGAGTCGCGGGTCTGCGTGACCCGGTTGCAGTAATCTGAGTCGACCCAGGAAGAGGACAGGGATAATGATGATGTCATCATGACACGACCCATCCCAATTCCCCCGGGATTAATGCGGGATGTGCCATGCTCTCAGCTGACACGAAGTGTCAAACAACGGATGACTCGAAACCTCAGCCCATTCTGGGCTTCCAAAGTACGCTAGGATGGGTAGAGGAGTGTGATGTATTGGTCTCTGCTACAGCTCGTATCCACGATCAACCTGAAGGAAATTAAAAACCATCAAATTCTGTGAGTAGACAAAAATAAATAGTTTAATAAAAACACATTTCATAAGAAGTCTTTTATGCCCTTCACTAAAAAGCATGCATGCATTCGAAAACCAGGTACCTCAATCAAATCAAATATAATAAAAACCGTTTATAAAACCAAAGTCATTTCCTTCCTCAAATCATTATGGCCTTAGCCCAAAACCACAGAACCAATCGTACCGGAACTCCACCCAAAATCGTAAAATATCAAAATCCGTAAATCTAAATCCAAGTGGGCCACTGCCCAAATCCATAAACACAGAAATTCCATTTCGTAAATCCAATAATTTATGTTTACCAAATACCATCATCGGCATCCCAGATGCCTAGCGTCCCAAATGCCTAGCGTCCCAGATGCCTAGCGTCCCAGATGCTTAACGTCCTAGACGTCGTATCTCACAATCTAAGGTTACCCGGGGTCTCTCCGGGTCAATCTTTGACATCCCAGATGTCTAATCATAGCAATCCTACTCTTGAGTCACTATACGGTCTGGTCGCTCAGTATAATGACCCCTCGCAGGCAATGCACAGTGACTTCCCCAGTGTCCCATACATCTAGAGGAGACCATCCATATATCCTCATATAAAGATGGTATGTGGAAAACAGTTTGTAAAGTCATTTAAAGACATCTCAAAGGGGCCATGCTCGAAATTTCCATAAAGTCGCTGTAATTCCAGAAATAGGTCTCATGCCCGAAGTATACTTATCATAAACCATTTCCACAAATCCAATTTCCAAAACTCCTAGCGTCTTAGCCCGAAATTCCATTTAACAAACCAACTAGGCCTTAAGCCTTATCAAGCAAGTGAACTGGGCCTTCGGCCTGATGCCTCATTAAATCAAATGGACTCCAAGTCTGATAGTTTGTAAATCAAATGGGTCTCAAGCCCGGTTCCATATTTCCAAATCCGAAATCATACCATTGAACCATTATTAAAATCACTAGCACGTAGAAATACAGTATAAAATCATAAACCTCGAAATACGTGCAAATACACAATTATCGAACATCATAAATATACGTACTCGAGAAATATCAAGTCATAGATAAAACTTATAAAAAAATTATGCATGCATCATGTTTAGAAAGCAAGTGTCCACTCACAGACCGTCCTAGTTGTTGCCTCGATACACGTGCCATAAGCCTCCCCGGGCTGAATCACCCTCTCCGGAACTACCGTACCTGTCCAAATCACACTCGAGGGTCACTAACTACTTCAAATAGGCTAACATTGAATCCCCCAATCTTTCGGAATTTTTAAACGTATTTAAAATAGAGCCTAAATCTTTGGACACAAAAAACTACCCTAAAACGGTGTCCGATCGACTTGAAACTTGTCCCAAAATGTTCATTACATCGAAAAGAAGAAAACACATGTTGACCATGACCCGAAAATAGGCCTCACGCGCCATCACGCGCAACCTAAAGGTACTGCGCATGAAACCCACGCGCTGGAACAGTGACGTCTTCAACCTTCGATCGAACCCGGTTTAGACGCGGTTCTATGGTTATTCCGGTTCGAAGGAACCGATGAACCGACTCGTCTGGTTCTCCATTGTTTCTCAGCCATTTCGACTCATGTGTTCTTCCTACATGTTTTTCTGAACCTAATCTAGAGTTCTATGGGATAAAAAAAAAATTTTAATCCTTACCTTTAATCGCAAACCTGTAGCCCAGATTTTCCAACTGTCCTCCCAATCGACTCAGGCCACCGGGCTTCCTCCAATCGATCCTGTTTCCCTCGTCCGCGTCCTAGGAATACGCTAGGATCAATTGAAACGTCCAAAACTTCCTAGAATCAAACTTTGAAATCCAAACCCGAAAACTCACCATCATGGTTTTTCCAGCCACCGTGCACTACCGTCCATGCCAGCAGCACCTTCGTGCTCTTCCTAGTCTTTCCTTTAATTTTTAAGTTTACACCATCATCAATGGGTGAGGTTTGGTGGATTGAGAGTGTGGGTTTTAGTGTTTATTTAGGGAGAAAGTAAATGTGGTCCACGGGTTCGAAGCAAGCAAAACATGAAGATGGAACGAATGATGATGAAGGGTGAGGATGAGAGATAATTGATGAGAGAAAAAGATGATGGATGGTGAGGATTGTGAGATGAGAGATGAGTGAAATAATATATATATATATATATAAACCAACCAATGGGACAATATCCTCCTTTTAAGGAAAGTGACTAATGGGATGGGTGACACTTGTCACTCATCCAAGGGCCCTACAATAATTAATTGCCCAAAAGAAATTTAGGATTATTTAATTCCAATTCCGAAACATTAATTATCCAGATTTCGATCCCGTGACCATAACTTCCCCGTTCGACGTCAGATTTCGATGTGCCGACTGTCTACGGACTCGTGACGTCCCGATCTATGTAACGGTCCTCAGCCCTCGTGAATTTGACCATTCGGTTCAAAAGTTAACATTTTATACAATTCCAAGGGTAAAATGGTCATTTTACACCGTCCGCGCGAATTCCCTCAACTAATCCCTAATTTGTCATACTTAAGTCCATAATTAGTTTAATATTAAATCGTGATATTCAGGACGGACAGTTACACATCATGTCAGGTCAGACATGTCATACTGATAGGTGTTAGTGATGACATCGCAACTGACGTCAGCGATGACATCGTTGACTTTTTAGTTAAGGTTAACCAGTCACTTTGACCCGCATGTGAGGGCCCGTGGGCACATATTTTGAGGTAGGACTAGGAGTATTTTAAAGGTTTCGATAGTACGAATCCAATGGTGGTGGTTTTAAGGTTTAAAGCTTAGGGAAGCGTGTCCGGGACACGTTGAATTTTCCAGGAATGTTGGGGGTTCTTGATTAGGACTTGTCTAGGTTAGTAGTAATCTTTGAGTGTCTTTTGGATAGGTTAGGATGGCCCGGAGAGGTCGGATTATGTCAGGACCCGTCCCAATCCCCTCGAAATTAACGAGGGACGCTTCTGATGCCGTCTGACAAGGAGTGTCAGAGCAGGGAAAATTTGAACCTTTCGCCCGAAGGCTTCCAGAGTACGCCGGAATCAGAAGGAGGTATGTGATGTCTCGGTCTCTACTACAGTCCGCACCGCATTCAACCTAAAGGGCAATGAAAACAGATAGACTGTGAGTGGACAAAAATAAAAGAGTTTATAAAACATATTGCATAAAAGACCTTTATGCCCTTCACTAAAAAGCATGCATGCATAGTAAAACCATTTCTCAAACCACATATGTTTAAACAACCATAATCATACGGGCCCCTGCCCAAAACCATTTACAGAAATTCGTAACATAGTAAACATATGTAGGAACTCAGCCCAAATCCATTTATCAACCATAAACACAATTTCGCAAAACCAAGAAATCATGTTTGTCATAAATATGATATAACCAATCCTATCACGGTATCTAGAGCTACGCGCATTCTACCCGGGGTCTCAAAGCCCAAGTCTCCCAAGGGTCCACCTAGGTCAATGTCCGTAGATCAATTACCCTCCCTCAGGGTTATAATCCATAACCTTTCTGAGAGTAAGGAACCCAACGGGTGTGACTCCACTTAGTCAGTGCTCCGTGACTGCTCCGGGGTCCACCTAGGCCAACGACCCTCCCCGGAGGATACAATTCATATATAAAGGATAGTACACGAAAAACCTTTTGAAAACATTCTCAAAACCTTTCAAGGGTTCATGCCCGGTCCCCATAAAACGTCATAAACCATAAAAACCTTTCAAGGGTTCATGCGGTCCCCATAAACCATCATGAACCAGAGAAATCCATTGAGGGGTCCCTGACCCGAAATCACCATCTTAAAATACAACTGGGCCCGAAGCCCGAATCCACATACAAAATGTGCCTCGTGCCCGATTTCGGAAACCAACTGGGCTTCGTGTCCGATTTCATAAACCAAATGGGCCTCGAGCCCGATTTCGTAAACCAAATAGGCCTCGTGCTCGATACGTAAGTCAACTAGACCTCGACCCGATACGCAAACCAATTGGGCTTCGAGCCCGATACGTACCAACTGAGCCTCCAGACCGATGCCATGTTAAATCTAATGGACTTCAGGTCCGAGAATTCGTAAATCAAATGGGTCTCGTGCCCAGTCCATATTCCAAATCCGAAATCTGTTTAAGAACCAATTGGGCCTCTTGCCCGATAACGTAGCTAAAAGGACTTCAAGTCTGAGGATTTCCAAAAAAATTGGGTCTTCAACCCAAGTTTACCTTTTTAAATCCTAAACCATTTCATGAAATCATTTCCAAAACTATAAGCATGGAAAATCAGTGAAAAACCGTAAACCTTGATTTAAGTGCAAGCACGTAAATCGCGTCGAAATGCGTGAAACCATGTAATTTACCAATATCCAAATCAACATCATATAATCATATCAACAAAACATGTAAAACATTTATGCATGCATCACAGTTTAGAATTCAAGGTCCACTCACAGACCGTCCTAAGCTGTTGCCTCGGTTTACTTGCCGTAAGCCTCACCGGGCTAATCGTCGTCACCGGGACTCCCAAACCTATCCAAATCAATCTAGACGGTTACTAACTACCTTATTAACCTCTCATTGAAGCCCCGTAATTTTCTCAAATTTTTAACTATTTTAAAACACGATCCTAAATCTTCGTATGTCTCGAACATTATCCAGACGGTGTCCGATCGACTCGAAACCAGTCCCAAAATGTCCGTTACATCGAATAGATTAAAAGTTATATTGAAGTCATCCCAAACAAACTCCCCATGCGCCCTCACGCACCGCCCAAAAGGGTTGCGCGTGAAGCCCATGCGCCACTAAACAGTGTCACCCCTAACCTCTGTCGAACCTATTCTCTGGTTTTGAATCGGGTCGGATCGGCCGGGACCGGCGTGGCTGGTTCAACCTCCAGTCTCTCCTATTTTCAATCCAATCTTTCCCTTTTCGATTCCTAAACATTCCCCCTCTCATTACCTATCTATCCATGATTCCAAAGCACAAGAAAAACCACTAAAAACTCACCTTCCATGAACAAGCCGTAAGCTTGATCTTCAAGTCGATTTCTTAGTTTCCTAGCCACCCATTTCCATCCAATTCGATCCTCATAGTGTTGCCTTGGTCCCTAGGTCATAACAGAATCAAAAGAGACTCAAAACAACAATCAAAACCAAACTTTCAATTTTTGAAATTAAAACTGGGCTCTCGGGTTTTCATTTAACTCACCCTCCGCCGTGAACTGCCGTGGGCTGCCGTCGTCATCATCTTAGTATCTCCCTATCTCTCACATAACTGTAAGGATGCAGATACAGTGATCGTGTGATGTGGTGTGGTGTTCGTTTGCTCAAATGAAGATGAAGAATGGAGAAAGTGTTTCAGGTTTGTGAAGGAACAGAGAGGAATGGCTGATCATGTGAGAGGGAGACGAGATGGACGACCAGGATGAAGGGGTTGGATGAGATGAAGGGCTAGGATGGAAGGTGGGTAGGATTAAATTATAAAATAATAGGATAATAGTATTTAATTAGGGTAGATCCACAAATTGGGGGTTTGGGCCAATGAGATCATTGAAACTTGTCACTCTTCCATGGGTCCCACTTAAATTTCTGACCAATCAGATATTGCCACATCATCCCCACCTCGTAATTCGTGCATGGTTTAATCGAACTTCTGTGAACCATAACTTTCCCGTTCGACGTTTGATTTCGATGTACCGCCTGTCTATGAATTCGCATCGACCCGATCTACGTAACAGTCCTCAGCCCTCGGCCATCGGACCTCCTGGGTCAAAAGTCAACAATTTTCCCTTTTAGCCAAATTACCAAAATACCCACAAACTTCCGAACGTCATAATTTCTTCCTCGAATGTCGGAATCGGACGTGCCACCTGTCTATGACCCAGTGCACAGTATCCAATGTCCAGTTGA
Source organism: Prinsepia uniflora (assembly GCA_032719365.1). NCBI lineage: Eukaryota > Viridiplantae > Streptophyta > Magnoliopsida > Rosales > Rosaceae > Prinsepia > Prinsepia uniflora. Next base: position 55,621,541 of record CM064868.1, on the reverse strand, counting down.
CGTAATCGACTAATCTAATGGTATCGGAACTAAGCCGACTACCAGCACGTTCGCCAACGTACCACTGGTATATCCTATATACCGTCACCCAACACCAAAAGTATGCCCAGTATAGTACCTCAAACAACGTACAGGGTACGTACATCCATCCAACCAACCTACAACAACGTAGGTCGTAGCCAATCATGTTTCAATTCTAGAGTCCATCTGTCCAATCCAGTACTAGACAGATCAAAAACTCCAACCCATCAACCATTTCGAGTCCCACGGTCACCTGACCAGCATCACAACGTCTACTCCCATCACGTAACCCAATACATACCAATCTGATTCACGCCCACCAAGGCGTACCCATTCATGCCAACTAGGCATCCAATATTATCCACGTCTACCGAGATGCACCGAATCTGAATCTATCGGTCGATCGTTCAAACGATTACCTCACCATACATTAGATTGACTTCGTAGGGAAGGCAATCCCAATATTCACACTTCTAAGGTTAACCAAATCCGACCCCGTCGGTAACTTACTCGCTCGAGTAATACACCATACAGGATTTTCCTCGAAAAGAAGTTCAGTCGCATCGTCCTCAACATCAAAATCCCAATCCACCTAGGATCCACACAAGCTCACTCAGCTAACAGTCCTCCTGAGATCCAATCATAGGGTCTTACACCCCCTTGAATCCTTCGTAAGTCACATCACTCCTCCACCAATTCTCATATCTAACCCGATCAGTCAACGACGAGACACGCCGGGACTGTATGTCCTCTCCAATTACCGCGTGTCGGTCCTTGTCATTCCATCTAAGAAAATCAAGGATGATCCAAGACGATGACATCAAAATTCATCCTACGTGAATGCGACCAAAACTCGTTGCACTCACCATGCAATGTAACCTAACATCGTCTGCCACCAAGCAGAAAATGAGAAATCTCATTCACCTAATTTCGAAATACTCAACTCTTCCTGATGACCCAACAAAAATTCCGAGTCTACCAACCAGTACACAATCGACGTACTGGTGACAACAACCATCATCTACCATGGAAGAACCTGAGAAGTCACCCTAATGACTTCGAAATACCCGTTTCCAATGCGGAATCAAGCACTCCTCTCATCGCCTCAAACACAATCTCTCTCGATTCCGAAGTTCCAACCATGTTGAAACCAACACATTCGGACATCAACCATGTGTCTGTAACCAGTCTAACTCTATCTGAGATCCACTGCCGGACCACAGATACCGTACACATGCCCATCTCGATGGAGTCACATCCCGATTCGTGACTCATCTTCATCACAATTACTTGCACCAACACCAGCACACCCTATACGAATTAGACAACTCTGGATCTCCGCTCATACCGAGCGACGACCCCATACCTCTGCTCGAATTGGAGAAACTCTGCCTCCCTCATACTGAACAACTCTAGGTACAATCATCTTGACAACTCATATGAGAAAAGGAAACATTCCCCGAACATCTCTGATCCCCAACAACCGTAACTACAACCACTCTCGGTAGTAGTGCCTGCCAAAACTCGTGCAGACCTAACCACCAAATATCGCTATCGAGTCTCCACATCTAACGGAATCAACCGCCCGTACTAACTACTCTGTATCCTCACTCTGGAATTCCATCGACAAGTACCAACCCTGGTAACCTGTCCAACCAAGCTCTAACCAGTTGTAACTCAACTCAACCAATGTTGTCTGCGAGGTCGTCCATGACTTTGGTTGCACCAACAATCCATCACAACTAAAGTAGCACAACAACCGACTAGGTCTAACTTATTAACATAACCTCGACTGCAGAGTGCGGTCCCATCACTAAAACTGACATGACTAGACCGACCGACGATCTCGACTCCGAAAAGTCGTCAAAGTCAAACCACTCACTAACTCACCTTTCCAAACCATACCTCATACCTTAGGATTCCACGATCACACCCTAGGGTCCCTCTGAACCCAACCGCAAAAGGGAGTATAATCCACAATCTGACCGACCCCGCGGTCCCTACATCGTATGGATGTCAATCCAATCCTACCTTCAGTTCAGTTAGGATTCCTCGAACCTGGCTACTCCTAGCAGCATATCCATCTAACTCAACAAGATCCGACCATCTAATGGTCTCAACTCCTAACTATCGTTAAACCGATTCTACAACATCGTGAAAGACGATCCCAACTAACTGTCTCACGATCAAAACTCTAAACTACTATTACGTTCATCCTTCCGTAGGGTCCCACACTCCCAACCTCGACAGAACTATGGTAACCCCAGCATCAAGTACCGAACCAAGACAATTCAAGATTCAATCCTACTAACTATCATATCAGCATCCTAACTATCAGGTTGATAATGAACTGTAGCCCATTGAGACATCACATCCTCAACTTGTGCGCACCGTAAGAGCAAACCCGCTATGATACCACTTGTCAGGACCCGTCCCAATCCCCTTGGGATTAACAAGGGACGCTCCTGATCCCATCTGACATGGAGTGTCACGCCAGGGAAAATTTGAACCTTTAGCCCGAAGGCTTCCAGAGTACGCCAGGATCTGGAGAAGGTATGTGATGTCTCGGTCTCCGCTACAGTCCACACCGTATTCAACTTGAAGGGCACTGAAAACAGAAAAAATGTGAGTGGACAAAAATAAAAGAGTTCATAAAACATATTGCATAAAAGACCTTTATGCCCTTCACTAAAAAACATGCATGCATAGTAAAATCATTTCTCAAATCACATATGTTTAAACAACCATAATCATACGGGCCCCTGCCCAAAATCATTTACAAAAATTCGTAACATAGTAAACATATGTAGTAACTCAGCCCAAATTCATTTATCAACCATAAATATAATTTCGCAAAACCAAGAAATCATGTTTGTCATAAATATCATATAACCAATCTTGTCAAAGTATCTAGAGCTACGCGCGTGCTACCTAGGGTTTCAAAGCCCTAGTCTCCCCAGGGTCCACCTAGGTCAATGTCCATAGATCAATGACCCTCTCTGGGAGTTATAATCCATAGCCTTTCTGAGAGTAAGGAACTCAACGGGGGCGACTCTACTCGGTTAGTGCTCCATGACAACTTCGGGGTCCACCCAGGCCAACGACCCTCCTTGAAGGAGACAATTCATATATAAAGGATGGTATACGAAAAACCTTTTGAAAACATTCTCAAAACCTTTCAAGGGTTCATGCCCGGTCCCTATAAACAATCATAAACCATAAAAACCTTTCAAGGGTTCATGCTGGTCCCCATAAACCGTCATGAACCAGAAATCCATTTATGGGTCCTCGACCCGAAATCACCATCTTAAAACATAACTGGTCCCTAAGCCCGAATCCATATACAAACTGGGCCTCATACCCGATTTCAGAAAATAGATGGGCCTCGTGCCCGATTTCGTAAACCAAATGGGCCGCGTGCCCGATACGTAAGTCAACTAGGCCTCGAGCCCGATACGCAAACTAATTGGGCTTCGAGCCCGATACGTACCAATTGGGCCTCCGGCCCGATGTCTTGTTAAATCAAATGGACTTCAGGTCCGAGAGTTCGTAAATCAAATAGGTCTCGTGTCTGGTCCATATTCCAAATCCGAAATCGATTTAAGAACTAATTGGGCCTCTACCCCGGGAACGTAGCTTAAAGGACTTCGAGTTCGAGGGTTTCCAAAACAATTTGGTCTCGCACCCTTGTTTACCGTTATAAATCCAAAACCATTTCATGAAATCATTTCCAAAACTATAAGCACGGAAAATCAGTGGAAAATTGTAAACCTCGATTACCTCGAAATACGTGAAACCATATAATTCAACAATATCCAATTCAACATCATATAATCATATCCATAAAACATATAAAACATTTATGCATGCATCACAGTTTAGAAATTAAGGTCCACTCACAGACCGTCCTAAGCTATCGCCTCGGTTTGCGTTCCATAAGCCTTACTGGGCTGATCGTCGTCGCCGAGACTCTCAAACCTGTCCAAATCAATCTAGAGGGTTACTAACTACCTTATTAACCTCTCATTGAAGCCCCGTAATTTTTCCAAATTTTTAACTATTTTAAAACACGATCCTAAACCTTCGGATGTTCCGAACATTATCGAGATGGTGTTCGAACGACACGAAACCAGTCCCAAAATGTTCGTTACATCGAATAGATTAAAAGTCATGTTGAAGTCATCCCCAACAGACTCCCCACGAGCCCTCACGCGTTGGCCAAAGGGGCTGCGCGTGAAGCCCACGCGCCACTGAATAGTGTCACCCCTAACCTCTGTCGAACCGGTTCTCTCGTTTTGAACCGGGTCGGATCATTCTGGACTGACGCGACCAGTTCAACGTTCAATATCTCCTATTTTCAATCCAATCTTTCCCTTTTCGATTCCTAAACATTCCCCCTCTCATTTCCTATCTATCCATGATTCCAAAGCACAAGAAAAACCACTAAAAACTCACCTTCCATGAACAAGCCGTGAGCTTGATCTTCAAGCTCAATTTCTTAGCTTCCTAGCCACCCATTTCCATCCAATTTGATCCTTATAGTGTTGCCTTGGTCCCTAGTTCATAACAAAATCGAAAGTGACTCATAACAACAAACAAAACCAAACTTTCAATTCTTGAAATTAAAACTGGGCTCTCGGGTTTTCATTTGACTCACCCTCCACCGTGAACCGTCGTGGGCCGCCGTCCTCATCATCTCAGTCTCTCCTTATCTCCCACACAATCGTAGGGATGCATATATTTTTTATAGTGTGATGTGGTGTGGTGTTTCTCTGCTCAAATGAATATGAAGAATGGAGGGAGTGTTTCGGGTTTGTGAAGGAACATAGAGGAATGGCTGAGCAGGTGAGAGGGAGATGAGATGGACGGACAAGATGAAGGGGTTGGTTGAGATGAAGGGCTAGGATTTAAGGTGAGTAGGATTAAATTATAAAATAATAGGATAGTAGTATTTAATTTGGGTAGATCCACAAATTGGGGGTTTGAACCAACGGGATGAGTGACCCTTGTCATTCATCCATGGGTCCCACTTAAATATCTTCCCTATCAGATATTGCCACATCATCCCTTCCTCAGAATGCGCGCATAGTGCAATCGCGACCTCCCGAAATACGTCTGAATGATCAGCCAAAGTCCATTTGACCGCCAGAACGAGAAGTCAACGTTTTGCCCATTCTTGGGGTAAAATCGTCATTTCACGTCGTCCTTCTGAAAGTACCCTACTAATCACCGATTAATCTTACTAATCCTTGATTAGTCACTAATGTAATGCCGAAATTTAGGACGGGTCATTACAGATTAGCCCGAAGAGTTTTATGGCACGTGTATCGAGGCGCATCATGGACGGTCTGTGAGTGGACTTTGCTTTATGAATATGATGCATGCATATATGTTTTTATGTGTTTATGAACATGTTTTTAGATGCCATGAGTACATGTGATTTCAATATGAATTGTTAGGCATTTTCGGAGGAAAATGAGTTATTTCCAGTAGTTCGAGATTTATGTTTTATATGATGTTTATGCTTCGGTCGATTGTACTACGTGCTTGTGTTTTATGTGATTCCGAAGGTTTCACTAAGAGGCATGAAACCGTATAATTAACTTACAGTTTGGGAGGATTTTATGGGGATGCATGAAATCGAGATTCAGGCATGAGACCCATTTAAAAGACCCTGACTTAGCATGAAGTCAGGGATGATTTGAAATTGTTTTGGAAATGAAAAATGGTTTTCAAATTTGGAAATATCAAGCGGGCATATGACCCAATTGATTTGAGGTTTGACTTAGAGTATAGTTAAATGTGAGATAAGTTAGGCGGCGACCCAATTATGAGTTTTATGAAAAATATTTTGGGCATGAGACCCAGTTGTGGATTTTGTATGATTCGAGGAATCCTGGTATATGAAGTGCCATAGGACACTGGCTTTCAGGCTGTGACCCAATTGGTGATTTTCTGTGCTTGAATCCCCATGTATGATGATAACATTCGGGTTCAAGTCTCGCGTGTTGCGGTGCTCGCCTCTGAACTGCGGATGTGTTCCTTCGGGTGAGGTCACAATGGACTGCTTGTTGTCGACCAGCTGCGAGAAGCAATGACCGAGGGAGGGTTGACTTATGAGTGCTGATGTTATACTCTGAGATCGATCGACAATGTTTTCACGATGATCTAGAGATGATGGCGGCAAGTGATGTGTTCACGACGACATACTCGGATTGTGAGCGGTCCTAAGCTATTTGCACATGTGCTAGGATTAGAATCGTGACTGACATTGGGATGAGTTCCCATGGGATGTGTTCCTATGTGTTCTATGATTTGGACCGAGGTTGTGTATGTGTTTTTTGTTTGGGTTGAGACCCGTACTTATTTTCAATGATCTAATTTTGGGCTGAGACCCTACTGAGATGATGGCTTCGATTGAGAAGCATTTTTCATTGTGTTTTTATTTAGGATGTAATACGTCTTGTTTCCAAGAGAGTAATTGATATAACTGTTTTACGATGAATGCATGCTTTTATGTGAAGGGTATAAATGTCTTTTTGATAAAATGATTTTATAAACTATTATCTTTTTCCACTCATAGATTTTATGGTTTTAATACCCTTGAGGTTGATAGCTGATACGGGTTGTAGTAGAGATCGAGACATCACATGCCATCTCCGATCCTGACGTACTCTGATGGACCCCGAGTGGGTGACGAGTTTATCCCTGGTCTGACACGCGGTGTCAGATAGGAGCAGGCACGTCCCACGATAATCCAGGGGGATTGGAACGGGTCCTGTCAAGTTGGTATCAGAGCATGAGTTTCTCATGGAGTGACGCGTAGGTGCTGGATGTGATGTCTCTGCAATGGTAACAGCCGGTCATCAACTTGACAATTAGGGTGAGAGTTTTAGGATTCAGTGGAATCGAAACCTGGTTAGGTTATGTTTAGCATGGGGGTGCGATGGTTTAGGGTTCGATTGGGATAGGATGTCGTGTCTTCGAGATGTTTGATTCTAAGTAGCATCAATGTGCATGTGAATCCATCGGCTTTGAGCCGTAGTGTTACTGGTGGATGTGACCTAGGCGACCGGTTTTCCTTATACGATGGCTTTGAGAGTCGGGAACGTTGAGCGGTCAAGTTAGATAGTAGATTTGTCAAAGTGGTATCATTGGGGGTCGTGGACGACCCTAGTTGAGACTGTTGAGAATAGGAACGTTTGATCCTATTTGGCGCGAGATACCATGTTTTAGTGTGTTGAATCCTAGAGGGATTTTGATTGGCAGAGGATGCCACGGTATGGATGTTGTATTGTATGGTAGGTCGTGTTTGTGACAGGTAGTAGTTGAGCAGTATTGGGCACTTGGTAGTGCCAAGTTCTTGTGAGCCCAACGGCTAGAGGCCATAGGGTTACGAGTGGACGAGGTCCTTAGATTGTCGTTACTGGTTAGTTGGATACCAATATCGAAGTAAGACGACTTTACAAAGTCGAGAGCAATGGATCGATCAGGATGGACTTGCTGCAGTGACCAGTAGGGGTTGTGATGACCCTTATTTGAGATTGATTGGACTAGTTACCAGGAGGGTGGTACTGGTGGACCGGATCCTGAGGTGGACCGATCAGTAGATTTTACGCGTTGAGCGGTTGGTACCCACGGTGAGTTGACGCACAGGTATGGAATCTTGATAGTGGAACGTTCTAGGATTGGTCTGCAGGTAGTTATGGCAGACGCCACTATCAATAGAGGTGGACAAGTCATATCGAGTTGGATAGGCTCTAGTTACCATGACGAATGAGACGATGGAGATTCGCTAGTCGTGGCGATGGTGCAAAGTTGTACGAGCGGTGATATTTTTAGATTCAACTTGATTACGACGGAGGGCGATCCTAGAAGGAGATGTTGAGTCTTGGTATTGTCGAGTGTGCCACACTACCTCAGTCGAGGTGACCGAGATGGTACTTGGGCCTAGAGTGGCAAAGAGGTGAGTTCAGTGCGAACTGAGCTGGACAAAGAGGATCTGGAGTGGCTCAGTGCGAGGCATAGGGTAAACCTGGATTAGTGATAGGTACCCTAGCTCGTTTTGGACGGATGACACGAGTGTTGGATGCTTGAATTGATCCCATAAGGGTTGGGACGTGCGAACCAGTATGCCGACAGGGATGGTGATGGAAGAAGCTGAAGAGAATCAATGGAAGTGTTAGTCTAGAAAAAGGATTAAGCATTACAGTAATTATCACGGAATTCTCTTAGTGGGAGGAGGTGACTTCGCTTGTTCCGTTTGCTTGGTAAGAGCTTCTGGTTTAGCTGTCAACTTGATGCGAGACATGAGACACGAGGATGCGCTCAGGATTTGAACCCATAAAGGTTGAAATGTGAGAATCAGGTAGTGATGGATGACATCTTTTTGGATGCGCAAAACGGTATAAAATCGAATAGGTGAGTTGGATACTGAGTTAGACTGTTTACAAACTCGTCGGTGGTTGTTTGAATGAGTTGTGGACTTGGAAGCATACATAAGTTGATTCAACATGGTTGGAACTTCGGAATCAAGAAAAGTTGTGATTGAGACAATGAGAAAAGTGCTTGCTTTTGCATTGGAGATGGGTATTCCGAAGTTGATGAAGGAGACTTCTCATTTTCTGCTCTTTAGCAGATGGTGCTTGGTGTCGTAGGATAATATAGGATGAATTTTGATGTCATCATCTTGAAATTTCATTTATTTTTCCCTAGGTGGGATGAAGAGAAGTGATATAACAGTTAGAGGGTTCAAAGAGGATGTAACAATTGAACGCCTAGGATGTGAGCCATATTTAAATGACTTGAAGAATAGATGGTACGGAGGGCGATCCGAGGTAGTGGACCATGTGGTATTATGGGTCATGTTACATTGACTGAGAGGGCTAGTAGTGGCGATTAAGATGATCAAGATGATTAAGGTGATTGTGGCGACTATGAGTCGAGTAAACCGAAGTCTAGTCGTTATTGGGAGAATTGTATTGTTGGTTATGCAAAAATAGGAACAGAGGAGAATCATATTGTCACGACCCTGGGGTAAGATGGAATTAATATCCAGCCTTTGCCATGGATAGATGAATGGTAGGTGCAAGATATGTGAATGTGTATGACATGTGGACGATGTGTTGGTATCGTTTACGAAGAGATGAAGAGCTGATGCCTCGAGTAGGATATTGTCAGGTTCGTTACCACTCAGATGGAGCGATGTATGGAGTGCGGTTAGACAAAGACAGGTAACCGACAGATTCGAGTCTGGTTGGTCTTAGCGACGTGATTCGATTGACCTTTGGAACGAACCCAAAAATGAGAATGATTAGTAAACCGGTTGGGTATGAGGATAGAGATCGTGATGGATTGAGGTTAGCCTTGTGACAGATGGTTGAGGTTCTACCCATATTCTGAGTGAGGATTAGTATGTGGTTGGACGTTGCTAGAGTATAATCCTTGCGCATGCCGATTAGTGCCTTGATGATTGATATGATGTGGGTGCACTTGTGAGTAGTACACGTTGGATGATGGGAATGATCGCAGTTAATCAGTATGGTTGGGTTCGCGAGTTACCAGCGAGGAGGAATGTTTTATCTAATGGATAAAGTCCTAGATGGACATGAGATGGTGATCGAATTGGATCCGATGGTGACAGTTCGGCGACGATTATGATTGGATGTGTTCCGACATAATGAGATGTTGACTGGACATCGAATACTGCGTGCTCGAGCAGAGTGGATTGTGAGGGTTCAGTGATTTTGTGCAATGTGGGCCAGAGGAACCCTAGTGATTATTTTTGTGATTACCTCTTCTAGCAAGTATTCAATGGGGTCCAAATACACCCAGAATGGGTGAGATGTAGATTCTGTATCGACGGGATATGTGGGACGGAAGTTTGGGACTCGAGATGAGTGAGGATTGTAGCGTAGGTCGTTGAGTGACATGAGATAAGATGTGGGGACTCGACTGTGAGTCGAGATCAGAGTAGCAAAACGAAAGCGTAGTTGAGCCGAGATTTGCCAGCCGGTCATGATAGTTGTCGACGAGATTGGCTTCCGTACGAAGTCAATCTGGAAGATTGTGGTAATGGAATGAATTAGTATCTGATAAATTCGGATTGGCATGTAGCGATGAATCAATATCCGATGAGCAATGGATGCTGCAGGTTTGAGTACGGCCTGTGCGGTGAGATCGTGCCATTGTGACGGTAAGATCTAGAGGATGTTGCCGGATCAGATGCTGAGTAGGATGTCAACTTCGATTGTCGGATGAGAAGAACCATCAGGCTGAAAAGCTGACTTGGTGTCAGCTTAGTATATTTGACCTGTCAGAGTGAGTGACAGGCGAGATCGACGAGTGTCGATGTCTCGAGTGAGACTTACAAACCGACGTGTGGCTTCTCGAGATTGAATTGGAGCTTTTGAGGCTTCGGTGATAGTGGGTACCGACGAGTACAGTGGTTTGCGTCGGACGTGTAGGTTCACACGAGAGTGCCCCGAGTGGAGGCAAGATTGGATTTCCATAGTGTGGTTGTGGAATTTGGGTGAGTTGGAATTTTGAGGACGAAATTATTTAAGGTGGGAAGATTCTTACGACCCGTCCCAAATTTTTGGGATTAATTGAGATTAAATCGTGGATTAGCGAGGCAAATAGGGAATTAGTCGGGGATTGTCGAACCTTCGGGGTAAAATTGCAATTTTACCCCTAAACAAGGGCAAAAAGTTAACTTTTGACTCGAGAGGTCTAATGCACGAGGATCGAGAATCATTACGTAGATCAAGTCAATACGAGTCTGTAGACAAGCATCACGTCGAAAATGGACATTGGACGGGAAGGTTACGAGTCACAGTAGTTTTAGGGTACTATTGCATGTTTTATGAGACGAGGGCATTTTTATCTTGAGTGGGCCCTAGATATTTATCTAGGCACAATGGATGAGTGACAAGTGTCACTCATCCATTGCCTATCACCCCACATACTTGCACCTATCCCTTCATCTGTTTCATTCGAACTAACTCAAAACCCCCGAAACCCGTTCTACCAGAAACACCACTCCACCATGTCCCTTTGTACTCTGGGTTTTGAGAGACTGAGAATGAAGGAAGGGCTGAGTTTGACAGAGGGGTTGAGTGGCGGAGAATGGTGAAGGTAAGAAACCCGATAACCCATTTTAGTTGAAATTTGCATTTTGAGTTTTGTACATTTTGGGTGAATTCTAATGACTGGATGATGTTTGTAGGATCTATACGAGTCCGTGGATAGCAAAAATAGAGGCTAAGGATGGCGGGGCAGCTCAGGCAGGGCGCTGGAAATCCCAGCTGTTGTTCATCGATTGTCCAGGTAAATTTTGTGCTGTTTTTCTAGGTTCTGACCACATAGATCAATTAGGGTTGCTTGGACGATAATATTGTTCCAACATGATCTATTTTGTTGGTTGGAGGAGTGAGTTCTGGCCGGGTCGAGACGCGGGTCTGCGTGACCCAGTTGCAGAAATTTGGATCGACGCGGACAGATGACAGGGACAATGATGATGTCATTATGACACGACCCATCTCAATCCCCCGAGATTATCGCGGGATGTGTTATTCTCCCGTCTAACACGAAATGTCAAACAAGCGATAACTCAAAACTTCAGTCCATTCGGGGCTTCCAGAGCGCGCTAGGATCGGTAGAGAAGTGTGATATCCCGGTCTCTACTACAGCCCACATCCGCGATCAACCTGAAGGGCATTAAAAACTATTAAAAGCTGTGAGTGGACAAAAATAAATAGTTTAATAAAAACACATTTCATAAAAAGTCATTTATACGCTTCACTAAAAAGCATGCATGCATTCGAAAACCAGGTACCTCAATCAAATCAAATATAATAAAAACCATTTATAAAACCAAAGTCATTTCCTTCCTTAAATCATTAGGGCCTTAGCCCAATACCACAGAACCAATCATATGGGAACTCAGCCAAAAACCGTAAATCCAAATCCAAGTGGGCCACAAATCCATAAACTCAAATCCATAAACACAGAAATACCATTTCGTAAATCCTATAATTCATGTTTACCTTATACCCATCCTCGGCATCCCAGATGCTTGACGTCCCAGACGTCATATCTTATGGTTTAAGGTTACGCGTGCCACCCGGGGTCTCCCTGAGTCAATCTCTTACATCCCAGATGTCTAACATCCCAGACTTCTAATCATAGCAATCCTACTCCTGAGTCACTATATAGTTTGGTAGCTCCGTATAATCAGCCCTCGCAGGCAATGCCCGTGACTTCCCCAGTGTCCCAGACATCTGGAGGAGACCATCCATATATCCTTATTTAAACATGGTATATGGAAAAAAGTTTGCCAAGTCATTTCAAGACAATGGGGCCATGCCCGAAATTTCCATAAAGTCATCTTCATTCCAGAAATGGGTCTCATGCCTGAAGTATACTTATCATAAACCATTTCCACAAATCCAAATTCCAAAACTCATAGGGTCTCAGCCCGAAATTCCCTTCACTCATCCATTGCTTATCACCCTACATACTTGCACACACCCCTTCATCCGTTTCATTCGAACTAACTCGAAACCCTCCAAACTTGTGCAACCTAAAACACCACCCCACCATGTCCCTTTGTACTCTAGATTTTGAGAGACTAAGAGTGAAGGAAGGGTTGAGTTTAAAGAGGGGTTGAACAGCTGAGAAAGGCGGAGGTAAGAAACTCGATAACCCATTTTAGTTCAAAAAATGGATTTTGAGTTTTGTTCATTTTGTTTGAATTCTAATGACTGGATGATGTTTGTGGGATCTGTACGAGTCCGTGGATAGAAAAAATAGAGGCCGAGGACGGCGGGGCAGCTCGGGCAGAGGCCTGGAATTCCCAGCCACTGTTCATCAATTACCTAGGTAATTTCTAGGCTGTTTTTCTAGATTCTGACCACATTGATCGATTAGGGTTGCTTGGACGATCATATTGGTAGCAACAAGATCTATTTTGGTGGTCAGAGGAGTGAGTTTTGGCCGGGTTGAGTCGCAGGTCTAACGTTACCCGGTTGTAAGAATCCGAGTCAACCTGGATAGAGGACATGGATGATGATTATGATGTCATCGATGACATCATCAGATGACATCATAATGTCAGGTCTGACATGTGTCAGTGATGAAGTCACTGCTAATGTCAGCGATGACGTTAGCGTTCACTTTTTGGTCAACGTTGACCAGCGTCTGGGGGCGCGTGGGTATGTATTTTGAGGTGGGACCAGGACCATTCTAAAGGTTTCGACAATATGAATCCAATGGTGGTGGTTTGAGTCAATCAGAGATCGTTAGGTTGGTCAAATTGAGGTTTAAAGCCTAAGGAAGTGTGTTCGGAACACGTTGACTTTTCTGGGAGTGTTGGGGGTTCTTGAATAGGACTTGTTTAGGTTGGTAGTAACCTTTTAAAGTGTTTTGGACAAGTCCAGATGGCCCGGAGTGGCCGGAGTATCCTGGAAATGCTTATGGCACGCGTACCGAGGCGCAACATGGACGGTCTGTGAGTAGATTTTTCTTTATGAATATGATGCATGCGTAAATGTTTTATATGTTTGTGAACATGTTTTTAGATTCCATGAGTGCATGTGATTTCAATATGATTTGTTAGGCATTTTCAGATGAAAATACGTTATTGCACGTGGTTCGAGATTTCTATTTTTTATGATGTTTGGGCTTCGGCCGAGTGTACTACGTGCTAATTACAAAATTATACATTTAGGTTAAGATTCTACCTGCATCGCTCAAAATGACACTATGAAAGCTTCGATTCTACAACACTTTCCGTCTTTGCCTCTACCGCGTCCTAATTACTAACACGCCATGCAATTAGTCCAAATAGAGGCTCTAAACAACATGATTACAAAGGACTAAACTACACGACTCGTGGTTACTCGAATCGTCCCAAATTCACCATGAAGCTTAGGCCCCATTGTGTTTCCCTCCTTCCAAGCTCTGTCCAATGTGTTGGTTGGAAGCGAGAAAACCGCGGCTGTCTCTGTTTAAAGAGGCGGGTAAATAGATCCTAAACATAACTGTTTGGTTAAATGTCTTCTTCTTTGCTGGGGTAGCTCTACAACTCGTGACATGGCTCTGTAACTCCCGCGATGTCGACTGTTGTCAATCCTTGCATGAATTCAATGAAAGGGCGAGTTAGAAAGGAATACTCATCTCAGTATGAAGTTATTCGAGATTTGGGTCCAAGTGTTACCTCCTAAAAGCAAAAGCCCATTTTGGAGCTCTCAGCTCCACCGAGTTTTGTACTTTTCATGTGGGGTCCAATGTGGCTATCAATGGCCATGCATCAGGGTCTATGGCTTCACCACGACAGGGGAAACCATGATGCTTTGTTCTTCGTACCTTCTCAGGTGTTCTTGAGAAGTCGTACAGCGAGAGACCACGTGAGAAGTGTGTGTGGGACGTCAGACACAAATTAACATTGGGCCTCTTAATTCTCACATGCTAGGGTGTGAAATAGTAGGAAGAGGTATGGGTTTTTAAAAGACAATTGGTCTTGTCCAATAGGGCTTGCGTCAACAAAGTCAAAGCCAAAACCCCAAATGGGCTTCTCCATGATCATTAGGTCTAAGACAATTAGTTGGGCTTTAGGGATGTCTAGCCTAACAATTTAGTTTCGAAAGAGTTCTGAACGAAGGATGATTAGGGGTAAATTGGTAATTTTGTCCTTTTGTTTCTAATTTCCAATACGGGATGTATCATGTAGCTAGTACTGTTCATTTTGTTAAATTTAACATGTAGACATCTTTTGGTATGTTGTATTGTACTAACTATTTTAATATGATAGACTAATATTTCTGTTTAATAGACTAACCATTCAGTTGGTTTTTGGATGCTCTACTAGATTAAAATACTGGCTATATTAGATTGACCAGATTATATTATACTTGTGATAAGAAACATTTATATATAATGAATATTAGTTATGTATATTATTATTATTTTAACTTTATTTTAATTAATTATTGATATTATTATTATTATTTCTATTTAATAATAAGACATTGTCGGCGACCATGTCGTCGGGTAGCATCGAGTTAACGTTTTAAGCCCAACAAAAATATCACCCTCCCTCGGGTAACATGTCTGTTGAACGATTCAGTAGCCACCCACTGAAGGGAGAATATTTGTCGGGTAACAAATGACATGGTCGTCGGGTAAAAGTAAGAGTTTCGTCGGGTAACATTAACGAGTTCGTTGGGTAAGAATTGAACGGTTAGAAAGATGTTTGGTGGTAATCCATCGATTAAGATTTGCCCGATGATAAAACTTCATTAGGCTAAATTAATATTTTTTGTATATTAATTAGTTTTTTAATAATAATTAGGGTTTTCATATTAATTTATTAATTTATTAATTGTTAAATTTAAAAAATATGAAATATAAATAAAATTCAAATATGGGTTGGGCTGATCGGGGTAGTGATGCTAATCGGACGGAGTAGGCAGTTGCTGACACGCCCCATCCCAATCCCCCCCCCCCCCCCCCCCCCCTCCCCCCGAGATTAACGTGGGATGAGACATGCTCCCGTCTTACACACGTGCCACCCGAGGTAACACGCGGGCCATATAAGGGATAACCCGAAACCTTAGCCCAATGAGCCTCCAAAGTGCGCCAGGATCAGCCGAGAAATGTGAGGTATCGGTCTCTATTACAAACCACATTCGCTATCAATAGCCTGAAGGGCATTAAAAACCATAAAAGCTATGAGTGGACGAAAATAAATAATTTAATAAAACTCGTTTCACAAAAAAAAAAACATTTATACCCTTCACGTAAAACTATGCATGCACTCAGAAAACCAGTTCATTTCCAATATAATAAAAACGTTTATAAAACCAAAGCCATTTCCTTTTCTCAAATCATTAAGGCCTTAACCCAAAACCATAAATCCAAATCACGTGGTAACTCAGCCCAAAAACTGTAAATCCAAATCATGCGGGCCACTGCCCAATTCCACAAACACAGGAATATTATTTCATAAATCCAATCAATCATGTTTACCAAATACACATCCTCGACATCCCAAATACCTAGCATCCCAAACACTTGACGTCCTAGACGTCATATCTCACGGTATAACGTCTGGGACGTCAAGCGTTTGGTATGCTAGGCATCTTGGATGCCGAGGATAGGTATTTGGTAAACATGATTGATTAGATTTATGAAATAATATTCCTCTGTTTGTGGATTTGGGCAGTGGCCCGCATGATTTGTATTTACGGCTTTTGGGCTGAGTTCCCACTTGATTTGGATTTATGGTTTTGGGCTAAAGCCCTAATGATTTGAGAAAAGGAAATGGCTTTAGTTTTATAAATGTTTTTATTATATTGGAAATGAAATGGTTTTCTAAGTGCATGTATAGTTTTACGTGAAAGGTATAAATGTCTTTTTATGAAACGAGTTTTATTAAATTATTTATTTTCATCCACTCACAGCTTTTATGGTTTCTAATACCCTTCAGGCTGTTGATAGCGGATGCGGGCTGTAGCAGAGACCGATACCTCACATTCCTCGTCGGATCCTAACGCACTCTGGAGGCCCATTGGGCTCAGAATTTCGAGTTATCCCTTGTCTGGCCTGCATGTTACCTCGGGTGGCACGTTTGTTAGATGGGAGCATGTCTTATCCCACGTTAATCCCAGAGGGATTGGGATGGGGCGTGTAAGAGTGGTAACAGAGCTCGAATCATCATCTCCAATCATCATTCAGTGCTGACATCACCCTGACAACCTACTACACGAGTCACGACACCAACCGCGACCCGCATCGGATTCATACTAAGCGTACCACGTACCAACTCCCTCAATGTAGCGTAATATCAACGGCAGAATCTCACCTCTCAGAGCCAAGCTCAAATCTATGCCGTAGATTTATCGGCCACGGTACTCACTTCAAATAACTCCCTCAGTGATCCATGCTGACTCAACCAGGGTCACAGAGCAGTCGCTTCATGTGAAGCAACCCGACCGCTTGCCTTATGTGTGGTTATACGCACCACCAACTTGCTCAACATGTGGGTACACCATCCACATCTCACTGTACCTGTGTGTAATTGGACCTTATCGAATACATGTCTAGTAGTGATAACACATCTACACTATAGGGGATTGGGAAAGGTTCCGATCGACATCGCTTCTATCAACATTACAACTAGTGCATCCCATGGACCCACGTATCTCTACTGCCCACAACATATCTAGGGCCTACTCCAAGTGGTAACTCACTCACGCCAACCAATACGTATCTCTCCGAACCACGTCTACCATCACCACTGATGCAAACCTAAGCATAAGTAACATCCGCGCACCTGCACTGCTCATACCATGGCTCCAACACGGCTAATCATGCTTCAATTCTAGAGCCTATCTGTCCAATCCCATACCAGACAGATCCCCACTCCAGGCCCACACACATCCTACCCATTTCTCGGCTATTCATCTTTTCCTGATTTCCACCCTAGGTATCGCCTTACTTACCCAATTCTGTCATACTTACCCTCACAACTGATTGGATTTGAAAGGAAGCCAATCCCACCGACGCACACATCCAAGACAGAGAAATTCCGTCCCTACACATTACAGATCCTATATATCTTTCACATATCCAACCTGGGCTCGTCCAAATGACCAAGAAAAATCTAACTTACAATCCAATACATGCACAGGACATATCCTACACATCCAATGCGCACATATCCAACACACACACATCCACCTTTCCAAGACAGAGGTTGGATAATAATTTCGTCTTACAATACGGTTCTCCTCTGCTCCTAGCTTAGCATAATCAGCAAGGCAATTCTTCTCTGAAATTCCCCTCGGTCATCACCACACTCCTCAACACCCTGTTCTCAATTGAACAACTCAGTCTAAGATGAAACACGTCTAGACTCTGGGTTCTTTTCAATTACCTTATATCGATCAGTTATAGCCACTCTTTGTCATCTTTTCCTATTGTGACTCCCTCGTCATTATTCCCTCTGTTAGCTCAATCCTGACATCAAGCATCGGAAAATTAAGGATGATCCAAGATGATGAGATTTGATGTCATCGTCGAATGAAATTTGATGTCATCATCTCAATTACAACCTCTCACGATCAATGAGCTAAAGAAAATCATGGGTCCACCAACCAATACATGATCACCGTACCGGTGACACCCAACATCATTGGTTATAGGGCGGAAAACTACAAGTTCACCTTCACCAACTAATAATATATGTTGACAACTCCTCGACGTCCATCCCCAATTTGGAATCAAACATCCTTCCCATCATCTCAATCACAACTTCTCTTGATTATGAAGTTCTAACCATGTCGGAACCAACTCATCTTTTCCAACCATTGGACTTAATTGCCTCGGGTCTAATCACACTGATGCACGGTGTATCGGGAAAAACATACTCTTTCCACGGTTAATTTGTACTAACTATTTTACTATATGGCCCTAACTTTCAGGTTGATGACGGGATGTTCCTTGTAGAGACCTCACATCCTGGCCACATGTGCACACTGCTCTGGTTTCCCACTAACAATCCTCCGCTCTGAGAGCAATAACGTCACTCTGGAAACAGAGTAACATGAGCCAACCTACTCTGATATTGCTCCCAGAGCAACAACCTCGCTCTAATACCACTTTAACAAACCCATCCCAATCCCCCCAAGATTAGATGAGACATGCTCCTGTGCCCAATGGGCCTCCAGAGTGCGCTAGGATCAGCCGACGAATGTGAGGTATCAGTCTCTAGCACAGCCTGCATCCGCTATCAACAACCTGAAGGGTGTTAAAAACTATAAAAGCTGTGAGTGGACGAAAATAAATAAGTTCATAAAACATTATACAAAAAAAAAGACATTTATGCCCTTCACTTAAAACTATGCATGCATTCGAAAACTAGTTAATTCAAACACAATAAAACTGTTTATAAAACCAAAGTCATTTCCTTAAAATCTTGGGAACTTAGCCCAAAACCGTAAATCCAAATCATGCGAGCCACTGCCCAAATCCACAAACACATAAATATTGTTTCATAAATCCAATCAATCATGTTTACCAAAAACCCATCCTCGGCAACCCAGATACCTAGCGTCCCAGACTCTTTAAGTCCCAAACGTTATATCACAGTGTCTAAGCAACGTGTGCTCCCCGGGGTCCTTCCAGGACCATATCTCTGACATCCTAGATATCTGACATCCCAGACATCTAATCATAGCAATCCTACTCCTAAGTTAGTATACTGTTCGGTCGCTCCGTGTAATGACCCTCTGAGGCAATACGCCGGGACTTCCCCAGTGTCCCAGACATCAAGAAGAAACTATCTACATATGTAACGACCCATCCCGGGAGTCAAGGTTAGCGAAGTGATTAGTGAGAGATTAGTTAGGTTAATCGGTGGTTAGTGGGTTACTTTGGACGTTCGGCGTAGAATGACGATTTTTCCCTAGAACAGGCAAAATGTTGACTTTTTGTGTGACAAGGTTTTTACATGTAGACCGAGGACCGTTATACAGATCTCGTCGTCTTGAGTACAATGACAGGCGGCATGCTTTCATCGGACGTAGGACGAGTGAGATACGGGTCTAGAACAGCGAATGGCATAATCGTAATTTGGACTCACAAGGGGTATTTTGGTCTTTTTGCACATTGGGAATTGTGAAAATCTGATGAGGACAAGTGTGCAGTGCTAAGTGGATATGTTTGAGTTGGGACCATAGGGTTTGGACACGTGGGGAGTGTCTAGTGGGTTCCAGTATGTTTGCATGGTGAAATTAAATGGTTGAGTCGTGCTTGAGAGGTAAAACAGAGACTGAGTTTGAGAGGAAAATTGATCGAATTGCAGGGAGGTGAGAGTCCTTGAGTGTGTCAGTGTGTGAGTGTGATCAGGGGAAGGCTGAGAGCGCAGGGAGTGTGTTGAAAGGAGTTGAGAAGTCGAGTGAGTGTGTGCGGTGAGTGGGAAAACCAGATAACGGAGAAGAGTCAAGGTGGTGGTGCTGCCATGCTTTGATCAATCATGGCTGCTAGTGGTGTTCAGAGGATGGAGGAGGACCTGAGGGGTCGAGTGGAGCCAAGGGAACGCGGTGGCTAGCACGGCGGAGGCTGGAACGACGGTAAGCTTCAATTTCCTCTGTTTTTTCATTTTGTTTCAAACTGAAAGTCGTGGAGTTTGAGGTCGAGTCGAGTCGAAGTCGTGACGGGAGGATGGACGGTTGGCTGGGAGCAGAAACAGAGTTTTTGGTGGTTTCTGGTTCGAGCTTGGGAAGACGGGTTAGAGGATGTGATGTCTAGTTTTTAGGATTGGAATGAGTTGCTTAGAGAAGGATGAAGCTAAGGGATTTGAAAGGAACAAAATTGGTTGAGGGACGGCGGAGAACTGGTCATGACGGTTCAGACCGGTCGACGGCCTAAGAAAGACGATGAACAGTGCCCTGTTACAAGCGTGTGAGGCCCACGCGCAGCCCCTTTGGACGGCTCGTGGGGGGTGCATGGGGAGTTTTCCGGGGAAGTGTCCAACTTGGGTTTTGGTCTAATCGTTGTAACGAATCTTTTGGGACAAGTTTTGGGACAATCGGACAACGTCTCATGTTAGTTCTAAGTGGTCGAAGGTTTAGGGTCCCGTTGAGTTACGTTTAGGATTAGGGGAAATTGGGGAAAAATTAGGAGAAACTTAGTGGATGGGTTAGTAACTAGTTTTGGTGACTTGTGACTGGATCGGGAATCCCTGAGGCGACTGAGGAACGTACGGGACTCTAGTGACGTGCCTAGGAACAGTGAGTGGACTTCTTCCTTATAACTGAGCATGCATAACTGCTTTTAATTACTTGTTTTATGGGTTTCATTATGAATTCATGATTATTGGATACTTTATACCTGTTTTATGAATTGGCATGGTTTTCGAGAAATTACGTATTTCAGCACGTTTTTCGAGAAATGCTGTGAGTATGATTTTGATGCTATGCTTTTGGGATTTCAATCGATAATTGGTTTTCAATGATTATAAATAGATTTTGAGACAGATTTGATGATCAAGGTTTTCGGTTTTAGAATCAGATTTCGGAAAGCGAGATTTGGTTTTAAAGTTGAAAAGTGGATTTCCGGATCTGGGTTCGGAATGACGGTTCTGGATGTCGGAATGGCTTCGGACCAGTGGTTTCGGATTCGGGTTTGGATATGGATTTAGAAACGGTTTTCAAATGGTTTTTGGATTGGATTTGCTGGATCTGGTTATTGGGTTTAAAGACCCAGATTATGTTTGACGGGGGACGGGCCCGAATTGGGTTTAAAGACCCAGATTGAGTTTAAAGACTCGGGAGTTTAAAGACTCGGATATACTGATATTTTCCCTCGTAGGCCTGTTGAGTTTAAAGACTCGGGAGTTTAAAGACTCGAATTATTTGAGGCCTGGATTGAGTTTAAAGACTCGGGAGTTTAAAGACTCGGATAGGTCCAGCTGGTTTGATCGGATGATGATATTGGTATTTTGTGTTTTATGATACTGTTTACATGATGATTACTATGTGTTTATAAATGTTTTCAGATACTGGGTTATGCATGCATGTTTTCAAAACGGAGGGCTAAACCCTGGTTTGTTATGAAACTGTTTTTGTTTCTAGTCCACTCACACTTTCTGGTTTTTAAATGCCCTCCAGGTCGTGGAGCTAGCGTGGGGGTTGACGTTGAGGCAGCGTCAGAGGCATAGCGTACCTAGACTTATCCCGGAGTGTTTTCAGCTTTCTGTTGTGCGTGTAGTTCACTTTTAGTGTAGTTTCTGTCTTTTCGTTTCTACTATGCTCTGTATAATGGTTGACTCGTTGGATTTTGAGTTCTCCCTTGTCTGGCAATGTAATTTGTGGTTTTCGTGAGTTTGTTTCGGTCTTTCGTGTCTGGTTGTCAGACGGGAGGAGGGTTCACCTCGGTTATCGGGGTGATAATCGAGGTGGGTCCTTTCAACATATCCTCATCTAACGATGGTAAATGGAAAACATCTTTATAAAATCATTTCAAAACATCTTAAAGGGGTCATGCCCGGAATTTCCAAACAGTAGCCATGAACAGTAGCCATGAACAGTGATTTCTTTCGCCACGCGCAGTGAACAGTAGCCATGAATAGTGATCTCTTTCGCCCGTTTACCTGGTAAACGGGGCCGGCTAGCCCGCGATGCAACCCGACTGGGATCCTATCCATTCCCAGTTAATTCCTTCAATTAATTACTTTAATTGCATCGTCATAAACCCAATTTCAATTCTGTAATTCGACTTACAACAATTCTTACCTCAATCCCGTCGACTTTGAGTTTGAACGATCAAAGAACCCGCACTCACTGTTCATCATCGAATTGAACTAATTCCCATCAAATTCGTGTAATTGATTCATTGAGAAGCATCGTGGTACACTGGGAAACACGTTTACAATATCAATTTCATTGTTCTCGACCTCCAATCCATTCGACTCAAGATCGACTTTTCGAAACCTTCCCCGTCTCCGTTCTAAGCCAAAACAGCCTCAATTCTTCTCATTTTTAATCTGGTCCCGCTCGCCTTGAGTCCAAGAATCTGAATCCAAGATCAATTTGATCAATTGGTGACTGATTTGAAAAACCCGAAATCGGGATGTGAGAAAGGTTATGAATTCGGGTCCCAATTGCCCAGTTTTCGATCCTCTTTGTTTAGTTTCTTAATCTCTCCTGCAACCTCTCTCAAACACCCGCGATTAATCAAGCAAGGAGAGCTGTTGCCTGCCTCAATTTTGAATGTTTATCTCCTCTGTATATGATCAAGGTAATAGTAGGCAATTAGGTATCAGACATCAACACGTATTTGGAGAAATCCTCATCACCCTTTTGCCACTAATTCCCATCTAATGGTGACAGATGTCACTCAAAGACATAATCTACTCATCAAAGTGGCTGAATCAGCCATCAGCCGCACTAATTAATTAAATCCAGTCAAATTACCATTTTACCCTTCTTTACCAAATTACCATTTTGCCCCTCATGGTTCTAGACCCATAACTTTTTCGTTCGGACTCCGATTGACGCATGCCGCCTGTCTACGGATTCAGCGTCCCGAGACCTATCTAACAGTACTTCCGTAAAGTTTAACCATGTCCCGATCAAAAAGTCAACTTTCGGCCCCTTTTGGCCAATTTACCAAATTACCCTCAAACTTCCGCACATCATAACTTTTTCCTCGAATGTCGGAATCGGGCGTGCCACCTGCCTATGAACTCGTGACGTCCTGAACTACGTCACGGTCATCGGTCAAAGTCCGTTTGACAGCTCGAATAAAAAGTCAACCGTTCGCCCAATTCCAAGGGCAAAATCGTCGTTTTCCCCAAAATTTCCAAATTTCGTTTGTTCGAATTTTCGGGGCGTCATAACCTTCCCCCCCCCCCCCCCCTTAAGGAATTTCGCCCTCGAAATTTCAATCAGTAGTGCCATGATAGTTATGTGAACCAGAAACACCATCAATCGCATACCCTTCTAGTTCAACCAAATCGGATGTATGGTTAAGTCAGACTTATGGAACCTCACAACAATCCAGTATCTGTCATTGGATCAACATTGGGACATAACCCCTGCCCCTCGGGCAGTCCTATCGAAACCTACTCAACATACGGAGCCTCGTTCAACGTCCGAGTATACACAATCGAAAAGTCATAAGTACCAGTATCGTCATCCCAATCACATGCCATCCACTCATGACGATGGCTTACATCACCACATATATGCCACTAGGCCATCAGATCAATAATCTCCTACGGTTCATTCAATCTGTTATGTTTATTCTCAAGGGCCTCACTGATGCCCACATCGTGTCAAGAACTGATACCATCATTCATATGATATTGGAAATCATGTCCACTCTTTAACCTCGACTCCATCCAATATTGGATACCAAGCATGATCCTGCAGCTAGACTCCAATAGTCTGAGTGATCGAACATCATAGACTACTCCAACCCTATGGAGTTCCATCCATTCTTACGTACGTTAATTTGCGATCGGCCATCCTTTTAGCCTCTCCGTGCATAATACCTGACCCGACAACACAGTTATAATCTCAATGTATCCTGATCATCGCCTCAGGTCCCTTTAAGACATTCTGTTTATTAATCACTGTTAATTATGATGGTCAAGACAATATTTATACATGTCTTCCCAGAGGTATGACCCCTGCATACTCTAACTGTGGGTTACTATAGGCAATCCTAACTCATGCCAGAAAAGTAAAACTCCTGAAGGGTCAGCTAGCATCGGCAATCCCAGCCCCATGCTACCGAAACACACCTCACCAAATCCCAAATCTCATAGTGTCATCTCGTTCTGCACACAGAAAGGGTTACATCGAACATAAGTCACAATTTCTCCACTTGTCATCCTTCTAGTTCATTTTCCATTTCCAGTAACTTTGACCTCCTTCCGGGTCAATCTCCATAACTGGCAATACAGTTTCGAGAACCCATCTACTCTGTGATCTTTATTCAATTTCAAACAACTCATGACCAACCCAGTTGTACATGTGAGTACACCAATCAATCTATGGTTAGAATACCTGACTCGTCATCTCATAAATATAACCGGTCCATTTGCCTACCCGAGGGCATCACCAATGGCCAACCTTAGCCACGTCAAATCCGGGTAGTATCTTTTTCTCTTTCTCTTAGGACTGCTAATCATCACCATGTTAGCCTCTCTCAATAGGCACACTAAACTGTTACGTCCAGTCGGACCACGAATCATTAACTTATGAAAAGGGAGGAAAATCATGTAACAACCCGTCCCGAATTCCTAGATTAGATTAGTGATAATCGAGGATTAGTGAGGTTAATCGGTAATTAGTCGAACGAAATCGGACGAACGATGCAAAATGACCATTTTACCCCTAGTCATGGGCAAAATGTTGACTTTTGATCGGGAGGTCCGATGGCTGAGGGCCGAGGACTGTTACGTAGATCGAGTCGATACGAATCCATAGATAGGCGGCACGCGGAAATCGGACTTCGGACGAGAAAGTTATGGGTCATGGAAGTTCGATTTCACTATGCATGCATTACAAGACGGGGATGACGTGGGGATATCTGATTGGACAGATATTTTAGTGGGACCCATGGATGAGTGATAAATGTAACTCATCCCATTGGCCACTTCCCCAAAAAGTGGATCTAAATCATTAAAATATTATTATTTTATTATTTTATTATTTTATAATCTTACCCATCTCTTAATCCTAGCCATCCATCTCATCTAATCTCTCAATCCTCACCGTCCATCTCATCTCTCTCTCATTTAATCATCATCACCCTATCTGTTCCTCTCACAACCCGAACACACTTCCCCCTCCATTCTCCATTTTCTTCGAACAACCAAACACACACCTCACCATCATAATCATATCTGGGTGCTAGTGGAGGACTGGGAGAGACTAGGACGGCGTGGGAATGGACGGCGGGCCACGACAGGGAAAACCAGAAACCAGGGTTAAACCATTTCAAATTTTGAACTTTGAGTTCTAGGGCTCTTCAATTGATTCTAAGGGCTGGGACTTATTTCTGGGGACCTTAGGAGGAGTTTTGGATCGGTTTCGAGGGCTACGATGGCCGGAGGCCACGGCGGCGATCGATTGCAGGTGGCTGGTTCAAGCTTGGATCTTCAAAGTGAGTTTTCGATCCGTTTTTCCTGTTTTTAATTGATGGTTTAATTAGGTTTGCTGTTAGGAACCTTTAGGGATAAAAATTGGAAGAAATGGAATGAAAATGAGTGAGGAATAAGGCTGAACAGTGACCGTGGGTTCGGTTGGACCGAACTAGTTCGAACCGGTCTGAACCCGGCTGGCTAGAGGTCCGGGATGATGAACAGTGCCTAGAACGTAGGTTTCACGCGCAGGGACTTCAGGCGGCGCATGTGGGCACGTGAGCCACATTTTGGGGATGCTTCCAACACATGAAATCATCCTTTCGATGTAACGAACATTTTAGGACTGGGTTCGTGTCGATCGGACACTGTTTCTATATGTTTCGGGGCGTCTGAAGGTTTAGGATCGAGTTTAAAAATAGTCAAAAATCGGAAAAATTACGGGGCTTTAGTGAGAGGTTAATAAGGTGGTTAGTAACCCTCTAAAGTTATTTGGACAGGTTTGGAAGTCCCGATGACGGTGATTGGACCGGGAGAGCCATATGGCACGCGTATCGTGGCAGCAGCTCGGACGGTCTGTGAGTGGACCTTGTTTTCTAAATTTATGCATGCACAAATGTTTATTATGTGTTTTAATACATGTTTTTTGATACCATGAGTGCTTTTGTATGTGTTCACATATTGGCACGTATTTCGAGGTTTCGGCCTTATACGATGCCTATACGGGTTTATATTTATATGATGGTCTAAATGAAATAGTTTTGGATTTAAAAAGGATAAACTTGAGCATGAGACCCATTTGGTTTTGTCTCGGGCATATAGCCCTATTGATGACCTACGGATCTGAGTCGTGGTCGCGGTGAGTGCTTTGTGCACGACGACGGACGATATGACGCTCGCCTCCAAACTAGGATGTGTTCCTTCCGGAGAGGTTACAATGCATGATCTGTTGTCGGACAGCCGATGGAGGCTCGACTTCGGAGTGCTGACGGTTCAGGATATCGATTGGTGATGAGTGCACCATGATCTAGTGGTGGTCGCGTCGGTTGATTCGTTCACGACGACATACCAGGATTGAGGGTGGTTCTGGATGGATGGTTGCACGTATCAGTACGATTGGAATCGTGACTAAACCTGAGATATCGAGCATGATGCCCAGTTGAGTCATGAGTTCGGGCTTGAGGCCCAGTTGGTTTACATTTGTGATTTCGGGTCGGGGACCCTAAATGGATTTCCGGGTTCATGACGGTTTATGGGAACCGGGCATGAATCCCTTGAAAGGTTTTAAGAATGTTTTCGATATATATATATATATATATATATATATATATTCATATACCTTCCTTATTTGGATTGTCTCCTCTGGGGAGGGTCATTGGCCTAGGTGGACCCCGGTGTAGTCACGGAGCACTAACTGAGTGGAGTCGCCCCCATTGGGTACCTTACTCTCAGGAAGGCTTATAGGTTATAATCCCAGGGAGGGTCATTGATCTACGGACATTGACTTGGGTGGACCTTGGGAAACTTGGGCTTTGAGACCCCGGGTAGCATGCGCGTAGCTTTAGATATCGTGACAGGATTGGTTATGTGATTTATATGTATATATTATATGATATGTGATGTGTACAAGTTTTGGGCTGAGTCCTACACGGATTTGGGCAGTGGCCCGTGTATTTGGTTTCATTTACGATTTTGGGCTAAGGCCCTAATGGTTTGGTAACTGCTTTTTGAATGCATGCATGCTTTTTAGTGAAGGGTACAAATGTCTTTATGAAAATGTTTTCTATAAATTTTTGTTTTGTCCACTCAGAGCTTTTAAATTTTTTGACTGCCCTTCAGGTTGACCGCGGATGCAGAATATAGCAGAGACCGAGACATCACATACCTCCTCCGGATCCTGATGTACTCTGAAGCCCCGAGCTGGCTAAAGTCGGAATTTCCCTTGTCTGACACTCCGTGTCAGACGGGATCAAGAGCGTCCCGCGTTAATCCTAGGGGGATTGGGAAGGGTCCTGACAAATCATCTGTTAATATCTCAATGATTTGATCATTATCACATCGCCAATCCAAAGTACTTTCTTCCTGATAGGGCATGTGAACCAAAGATGTCAATTTAGTATATATTTCTTCACCGTGATAGATCCAAATTAGTGTGTTGTGTCTGATCCCATTTTGATCGAAATTATATCGGGCCTCACTCAACGACATTTGACTGCAGTTATTACGTTTACAACGTGGACAAATTATACGTCTCTCATCAATACATTGATTACATGCAAACTCAATGAAGTTTTCGATCTCATTCATATACGGATTCACTGATCTATCAAACATTGGCATACAATGTATGTCCATTATACCTGCTTTCACAAAATATAGTCAATGTAAGTAATTGTGTTAACATTGTCGCCTAATGGCCCGACAAGTGAATATCAAAAGCTGCTCGTCTCCTTATTACTCCGGTTTTGTGGTTCTATCCCATTCGAGAGTGCACATTCTATGTCATTCGGTTTATAATCTACAAGCAAAAATTTCAATCAATGGAAATTTCGGCAACATCTCCTTACAGTTCCACAAATGCCCGACATAGATATTATAAAGAAATATCTAATATGAATTCAGAGAACATTGTGGGATGAAAAGAGACTGAATTTTCGGAAAACTCCCAAACTATACAACACATAGTTGCACACCCTCAAACTGTCCGAATAAATGGTAAATTCAAGAACTAGTCAATCAACTCGATTCACTAACTCTCAAACGGGTCTAAGATTGTTCTTTAAATTTAATTATCTGAAGTTAATCAACTCGATTAACTTCCTATAAACTGTTATGAAATATAAATACATTTCACACCATCAAAATTTATGAAAAAAAATATTATCAACAATTTTCTATTTTCCTAATTTCCTAATATATTTTCCTACTTTTCTAATCTCCTAACATATTTTATAATTTCGTAATTTCCTAACCTATTTTCTACTTTTCTAATTTCATATCACATTTTCTTTTTCCTAATTCATAGCATAGTTTCTATTTTTCTAATTATTTTAACATATTTTCTAATTTCCTAATTTCTTAACATATTTTTTAATTTTCTAATTTCCTATCACATTTTATATTTCCTAATTCATAACATATTTTCTATTTTCATATTTTCCTAATAAATCCTCTAATTTCCTACACTACTTCCACACAATAACCAACAATTTCAACATACTTTCACAATAAAAAACAATTTCAAAATCTCCAAAATTATATGCCAAAATTAAATACATACATTTTCTATTGATGAGAGATGGAGTGATGAAGAGATGAATTAATCCTGGTGGATAATTTATTAGTTAATGAAGATAGGATTTGAGAGAGAGAGAGAGAGAGAGCTGTGAGAGCTGAGAAAAAATTTAGATGGAGAGGAAGAAGTTGTGGGTTATCTTTGTGTTAAATGCTAATGGAAGTTTGTCCGATGAAGAGGTTCGTTGGACAACATTTAATGATTCCTTGGGTAAAAGTAACATCTTGGCGTCAAGCCAAATTCCTTCCCGCCAAAGACAATACCCAATGAACCACTCCGTTTGGATAACATTGGTTAACGTTTCACATCACCCAATGAATAATATCTAATATATTCGTCGGGTTTGATCTTATTATCCGACGTGCACGCTTTTTTTGTCGGGCAATATGTGGACTTTTAGCGCGCGAAGTATTTTTCTTCATGACATAAATTTACCCGATGATACCTACATATTCGGAAGGTAAACTATATTTCAACGAAAAAATCTTCCTCGTTTGGCAAAATCTCATCGGGCCACTTAGGACTTTTAGCGAGCGAAGTATTTTTCTTCATGAAATAAATTTACCCGATGATACCTACATATTCGTCAGGAAAACTACATTTCAACAACGAAATCTTGCTCCTAGTAGTAGTATTATTATGGTTATTATTATTAATATGAATATTTTTGAAGATTGCTAGTCATTTAAAAGTAGTAGTAGGGAACAATTTCGAGGATTTAGCATGTTTGGAAATAATTTGAGAGTTTTCAAACAAATTAGTGAACATTGATTTTGATAACATTCAAAACTAATTAACTATTAATAATTTTTGGGTCATTTCAAATTAAATTTGATAAAACATTTAGAACTTGACGTGGATGCTTTAGATAAATGGCGAAAATGAAAGCAAAAGACAAAAGAAAGCAAGATAAAGAGATGAAATGATAGAGAGAAAGAGGGATAATGTTTCAATAGTAGGGGAGCGTTGAATAATATGTGCATCTAATAATTATGGGGTGAGTGAGTCCAAAATAGAGAATGAATAAAATAGAGAAGGAATAGTTTGGATATCCATATTATTCCATGATACGAGCCATTAAAACCTAAGTGGGCAAAGAGTGTGAAACGGAGAGAGAGAGAGAGAAAAAGGCAAGAGCTGTAGACAGAGAGAAAAAGGCAAGAGCTGTAGACAGAGAGAAAAAGGACGTGGATGATGCGATCAGAGATGTTGACGTGCACAAGAATCTTCCCAGCCGCATAGTACATCCTAATTTAGTAATTTATCTCCGCTTTCTTCCACCATTTCATAGAAATCGGGAATTTAGAACATTGCAAGCACAATAATTAGTAGTAGTATTAATTTTTTTTAGTAAGGAAGAAATTTATTTCATGTTGGATCTTATAATAAGTTACGTTGGCGTTGTATATTAATTTATAAGAGTGCCATCTATTAATTTTCTTTATACTACGTTGTGTGGTTATTATTTAGTAAAATCTTAAATGTATGGATGTGGTTAGTTGGATTTGGAATGAAGGGTCGGAAAGCCATGCAATCTATTGAAATATGTTTATATTAAAGTGATGATTTGACAAATGTTGGATATAGTAGCTAGACTAACATGATAGTCGGAATGCGCTTAATTATAGCAACATTGCTACCTATAGCTCACTTATCTAGTAAAACAGATATGAAGATTTGCTTTCTAGCTAGATACATATATACTGTATATTTGGTTCTCACGGTCCCCCTTTTCCCCCACTCCACATGAAAATTAATGACCAATATTATTATATAAATGTACATATTGTTTTGAGCTTAACAATATTGCAAGTAAAAGGCAAAGAAAGAGGAGGAGGCAACAGCTAAAGAAGCAAGATTTGGGAACGTATTGAAGGTGGGCGCGGCGCTTGATGGGCCCTTGGCAGGGGTAGCTGAGGCTGATTCCTTAGGGGGAGCAGCTGCTGAAGCCTTGGGGGCCTCCTTTGCTGCAGCCAAGCCAACACTCATTAAAGCAGCAATTACAAGGATGCCAACGGAGATCTTCTTCATGTCCATGCTGATTGATCGATGATGTAGATATAATGAATCAATGAATCCCAACAATTAATTAATCAAGTAATGATATATAATTAATGAATATGAGTTGAATGGAAATTAAAAGACTTGATTGTTTATGATGATCTGATTCAAGCTTGCAAAGGCCTGAGGACGTGTGATTTATATATCGCGAGTGTTTGGGTTTATTATAGAATAAATGTGGCGGTTGGTGTTTAATTAAAGACGTGTTTGGTTTTGCATAGAATTAGGAATTTAACGGTGTTTCTTCATGCATGGGCATCACCATCTTCGGAGTCGGAGTCGGAGTCGGAGGCATATCCTTACTTCTATTTTGAACCATTTCCATTGGACATGTCCAAAAAAGGTTTTCAAAATTCAATCATGATGCATATCCATACTTCTCTCTCTCAAAAAAAAAAAACCCTGAAAGCCTTTTGTTCAGAGAGAGAGAGAGATAGTACTACGCGGAAGGAATATCACACCAAGCAACGTATTACTGTATTAGTTCCCAACCATGCTGTGTCAATTTTAGAAAGGTCTAATCATTTTTTCTTTCCAAAAATACTGTTAATTGATAATATTTTATTTATTAATTATTGTAAAATTTCAAGCATATTTGTATAAAATTTTACATTTTAATAAATTTTTAAGGACTATTTTTGGTGATTCGCAAAAAAAAGAAAAAACTATTTTATGACTTTATTTTTTGTTCTATTTATTGTTATATGCACTATGATTCATATATTCATACTCTTAAATTTAATCTAACAATAACTTAAGGAAGTTCATAGGCTCCATTATCATTGTAAACATTGATAAATGAAAAAAAAAGTAGGGAAATAAAAATTAAGAACTAAACCCTTTGAAAATATGAAGTAAACAAATTTTAGGAATATTTGTAGTTAAGAAAGAAAAGGAAAAAAAAAACTAAAAAAACACGCAAATAAAGTAAAGAACAGTTTAAAAATTTAGAAATTTTATATGTATATGGTAAATTAGTATAGCAACATAATACATAAAAATTTAGTGAAAATTTACAAAAGAAAGTAAAAAAATTATGCATATTAGATAAACAACCCAAATAAATTTATTACATTATAATAAATATCTAATATATAATATATATTTTATATTTTATACATATATGCTCTTTCTCATATAATCAGTTTTCAACTTATTTTTAATATTTATTGCAATTATTACTCGCTCCCTAGTAACGTGGATTTTCAATATTTCTTACCGTGTTATACCACTAGTAAAAAAATATCCCTTTGGTGGCAAACAATATTTGTCGCGAAAAGCCAAATTTTGCTGGCTAAAGTCTTCCGAGGCGAAAATATTTGTCGCGAGCTTTGTCATTAAAAGCTCGCCAGCAAAGATCTTTCGCGACAAAGTTTCAACATTTGCCGCCTAAATATTTCTTTCACGACAAACCTTCCGCTACAAAGTATTTGTCTGCATTTCACGGAGAAATCTGATTTTCCAGGAAAACATTTCTCTCCCGGCAAATGTATTTGTCGCCTTAACTATTATATCCTGGCAAAACATATTTACCACCCTAGTAGATCTATCATGACAAATATGTTTGTCATAATAGGACATCCACGAACACGTAGAAGCCATATACCAGTAAATATCTTTGTCGCGATAGGCTGTCTTTCACGACAAATCTATTTTGCTGCGATAAAATATCTATAGTGAGAAAAACATTTGTCGCGATAAAACTTTTATGACTCTTGACATATTTTGTACTAGTTGTTGGAGATACAACCGCATATGTGCAACTTTCTTGTTATCGGCCTCTTGAGATGCCTTTGCAACTGTCAACTCATCCTTCAAATTGTCAACCTCCGTTTGCAAGTGTTGAGTGGTTGCTGAAGATTGAGAGCTTCCAATCTCACAGAAACGTCCATATCCCATACCACGTATCTGTGATCCTGGCTTCTTTCCAAGTACATCAATCAAAATATTAAAGCCAACATTAGGATCATCTACAGGTATCTCACCCAATGGAGTATCCTCAGGATATTCTTTTGCTACCTCCTGGAGATAATCATTCTTTTTGCCTAACATCTCATCCTTCAAATGAAACCGACATAAAAAAACATGTTATATACAATATACAATCATATAACCAAGTTTATATTAGTGAAATAATATTCTAGCCAAGTTTATACAATCAAAAAACATGTTGGACATCAAAGTTATTTTTACAATCCTGTTGTTATTCCCATGCTTGGATTCTTCAGTATTAGTTTCCCTAGTTTCTAATGGTGTCCCAATTGTGGCTGAGTCGAAAGACAAAGAATTTATTCAATTAGCATCAAATTTGGTTGGAGAAAGAGTTCGTAATGAATAGGTTTCACATATTCAGCTAGGGTATTGTTATGATGCATCAAGTACTTCTAAACAAAGAATGCTACCTTTGATTGAAAAAGTTCAAATTAAAAAAGTGCATCTCATGCACTTCGTGATGACTGGAGGAGATCTAGACTAAGGCTAGACCACTTATCAACTAATGCTTAACTAGAAACAGTTAATACTATCCCTTCCAAAACACCATAGCTAACACTTATCAATTAGAAATTTAGCTTTACCAAAATGTTGATGCATGCTAAGTTCACCTAAGCAAAATCAATTTCATTTATCTTCTTGTTTCATTCATCTTCTAAATATAGTACTAAGTATAACTAGAAGCCAACATTCCTTGAAACAAAATGCCATCAAGTGTACTAAACTTTACCCAAAAAGTTATTAAAGAAATACTTATATATTTAGTTTTGGCCTTGTCATTGCTCCATTGCTTGGCTTTCCCGGAATATGCTTTTCCATAAGTGTCTATCTCCACAAATTTTAAACCTTCTTACTGTGATATAGCATCATTTCAAATAAATTAAATGTACCATATAGGTTATAACAAGATAATATGTTTAGTATAAAACTACTATATTACCGTTGCACACTCCATTGCTATGTGTTCGAAAGATTTTGAACCAGCATGATGCTCTATCTCCTTATGACCTCGGTTCAATGTATTGGCCATAGATGCTTTCTGCATAGATGCATGCCTAATGAGTTCATTAGCATTAAGAGAGAACTTTTCTATATGATACATACAATGAAATATGACTACCAAAAACCCCAATGATTGAAAATGGTCACACAGAAATTTCCACTGGTGTTCGCCATCCCTTTGTACCATCTCCAATTGTTGGTTAGCTAATGCTTCCGCCTTTGTTGGAAAAAGCTTGAAGTACTTGTTCAATTTGTGCTTGAAGTCTCTAAACCTCCTAGCCATGTGATCATTGACATATTTTTTAATCTTTGGGTCCTTCAAGTCTATGTCAAAATTGACCTACAACCAATTTGAAACAGAGTGTCAACGAAAGCCAAACACAATCCAAACAAAAGCCAATGCTTTGTATTGGTTATTGTGATAATTGATTAATCCTACATGTCTAAATGAAAAGTAATGAACTCTTTCCCTAGAGTCATGACACGGAATGGAAAATGAAGTTACAAAATGGAGTTGATGACAAGTAATTTACTCACAGTGATTTCGCCCATAAGGGTGCTCCTTATGTCAAGATTGATCTTTGTCTAACATGCTTTATTCATAACACAACTCGTTCAGATAATTGCACCGATGTCATGGGACAGCAATCTTGAGATCTCTGAACTCACAGGCCTATTAAAAATAGGATGAAATTCAACATGAATCTTCTTTTTAGTGGCGCGCACTATTCGACTTGTCTTGATTGCCACACAAGCCCTTCTGACTCCCAGTTTAAGTATTGGTTGCTCTCTATCTGCTAGGGTTGGAAGACGACCAACACCTGTCATTTTGCACTAAGAAAATAGCACACATTCCTAAATTGAAGCAAAATTTAATGAGTATAGAAGGCGCATATAAAGTAGAAGTTGGGTGCACTTTCTGCAACCTACCATTAGGTTCAGGTCCACCTGCATTGCTCTCATCATCTGTAACATTATCATTAGTCATTTTATTATTCTAAAAATGAACATAATAAGTAAGTAAGACATGATTTTCTTACTAGGTAGCCTACGGTCACGTGAGCAACAACTTGCCCTCATAGGTCCAGAAGAAGGCTGCGTGGGTGTAGAAGAATCCTCCATTTGGCATTCATCTTGAGTCGGATGGGGCTTTCTTGTAGGTTGCGGCTGAGCTAGTCTGGGGCTTCTTGTAGGTGGAGGCTGAGTGGGCGAGGGGCTTCTTGTAGGTTGAGGCTGAGTCGGTGAAGGACTTTTTGCAGGTCGAGGCTGATTACGGACAACAACAGTACGAGGCTTTTTGGTAGGTTAAAGCTGAGCTCGAGGCTCACATGATGTTATAGGCTGAGCGGGAGAAACCATAGGAGTAGGTTGGACACAAACAGTAGACCTATTCGTTGACATAGCTTTCTGAGTGACTGATCGAGTCTGTAACAACTTTTTCCTTGTAATAACCCTTCTAGATGAGCCCTATTTCGTACGAAGCCTTTATACTTACCTAACATTCTGGAAGACAAAAAATAATGTGAGTTTTTCCTGCAACTAACCAAAAGTAACCTACATCACAATGAAATAGAATTAATTAAAAAGAGTACTAGTTAGTACCTTTCAATAAAAAAATGCACCATCAAGTGACCATGATATCAAAGCATGAGAGGGGAGGGGCGCGGAGGTAGGGGGGGTGTTGTTCAAATTGGCATAAAGTGTACACAATCTCATTGCCCAACCTATTCATATCCGATTTGCACAGTGACCTAGCGCATAACTGCTAAAAAAAAACTTGTCAGCTGAATGATAGGTTCAACCACACCATTAGGCAAACATTTTCTAATTCCAACAGGAAGTAGCCACTGCAACAAGTCATGTCAATCGTGACTTTTCAAGCCTGAAATTTTTCCTTTATCAAGTTTAATATTTTTGGATATATTGGCTGCATATCCATCCGGATATTAGACAGATTTCAAAAATTGAAAAAATTCTTTCTACTCGTCTGGATGAACAGTATAAGCAGCGTATTTCTTTTTATACTTGTTCCCCGTCCGTTCTAACCATAAGTGGCTCCTAATGCCCAAGTCTTGCAGATCTTGGCGAGCCTTCACTGTATACTTAGATTTTCCCTCTATGCCTAGAATGGTCCCCACCAAACTATCACTAACATTCTTCTCTACGTAAATCACATCTAGCATATGCCTGATTCTAAGCTTGGACCAGTACTCTAACTCAAAAAAATGCTCTTTTTGTTCCAATTCAGCTCATCTTGTGTTCGCTTTCTATTCTTATCCGGGTTGTCAGGATGTTTACCAATCTGACCAAAGTGTTGATTGTTCAACTGATCCAAAATGTTTTCACTTGAGAATTCTCTAGGTCTTGCATTTACCTCTATATTTCCATCAAAAGCATTTTTGTTCTGGCGCCATGGATGATCCCATGGCAAAAAACGTCGGTGTCCCAAGTAACAAACTTTCCCACTGAACCATTGGGAACTTATGTCCTCATTACAACCCGGGCATGCCTTATAAACTTTTGTGCTCCATCCAGACAGATTCCCATATGCCGGAAAGTCGTTAATGGTCCACATCACTACTGCACGAAGATTAAATACTGAATTAGATGCTATATCATATGTCTGCACACCATGTTCCCATAACTCCTTGAGATGGTCAATTAATGGGCTCAAGTAAACATCAATCTCCTTACCAGGTGCACAAGGCCCGAGAATTAATAAAGTCACCATTGAGAATTCCTTCGTCATGCACCTCCAAGGAGGCGAATTATAAGGTACCACGATAGCAGGCCATATGCTGTAATATGTGGTCATATTCCCGAATGGATTAAATCCGTCAGTTGCAAGCCCTAGCCTAACATTTTGTAACTCCATTGCAAAATCTGGGTATATTTGATCAAGCTCCTTCCAAGCTTCTCCATCGGCTGGATGCCTCATGAGATCGTTATCAACTCAACCATCCTTGTGCCATCTCATATCACTGGTAGTGTGCATAGACATGTACAATCTCTGCAATCTTGGTTTAAGTGGTAAATAACGCAAGACCTTCTGAATAATCTTTTTTTATTGTCATCACCCTTGTATTTGTCCCTAGGCTCATTACATACGGGACATTTATCCAACCCTTTGTTTTCCTTGTAGTACAAAACACAATCATATTAACATGCGTGGATATTTTCATCCCCCATCCCAAGGTTTTTCAGAACTTTTTTTGCTTGATGATGCGACGGAGGTAGAAGATTATCTTTAGGGAGCATCCTTTTCAATATTCCCATCAAGTGATCAAAACATCTATTTGACATCACGTACAATACTTTACAATGCATTAACTCAACTATAGCTATTAAAACTGAGAATTCTTCACAACCAGGATACAGTTCTTGTTGAGCTTCTTCCAATAACTTTTCATATTTGACAGACTCCTCCCAATGCATATTGCATGACCGATCATCTTCCAAATTAGCACCTCTATATTCGTTAACTACGGTGTTATCTTCTTGCAAGCCATCATGACCATGATGTTGAGATCCGTAGGGGTACAAATCATTGATTATCCTCATCACATCATCATTACCACTGCCTATATCATCATTAGGTGGCACCACCGATCGATCAATGAACGAACGTGAACCAGATTCTATTTGTTCACCATGGTGAATCCATGTCGTATAACTATAGGACATCCCATATCTAATTAAGTGCATTCGGACCTCAGCAACTAACTTCCAATATATGTTGCTACATTTTCGGAATGGACATCTAGTCTGATTACGACCATTGACATGATTCCTTGCAACTTCAACAAATGCATCCATTCCATCTATGTATTCCTTACTAAATATTTCAGAATTTTGTATCCACTGCTTGTCCATGGACCAACGAAAGCCTATCAAACGATGAATCCAAAACTTACGTCTAGAAGGTGTTTATTTAAAATCAAATAAACTAATGCTACTAACACAAAACATTCATAGTGCACAAAATCACTTCCAAGTGTAACTGGTTTAAGTAAACTAAATTAAAATTAAAATTAGATAACACTAACAATCTCAATGCACCTTGGGGACGCGAATATTACGCTAGCAATCAAGAATTTGAGATCAATCGGGTCTTACCTGTAACCAATGGAAGCAGTTGGATTAAAGTACTATTCAACAGCTATGAATATGCAACACAAAGATACAAAATCAGCACATTTGTTTTGCGATGTAGAGTCTAGATGCTATTAATTATTTCAATATATAACCCAGAATTTTTATTGCAATATAACACGAAATTCAAAGTTGAAGACCAGCGAGAGAAAGAGTACAAGTTGGCAAAAGGGTAAGACCACTGCTTATATATTCACAGTTCACAAAAAAAAAAAAAGCAGATGTGCCTATAAAATTTTTCATCAATTGGCTTCAATGCAATCTCCAAGTCATATCTAGTCTCTGAACTAAACAGCGTGTGACCTTAGCGGAATATGAATACAAATTTGTGAGCTATAATACCAGAAAAATCAAATAAACCAAAAATAAAAATCGGAAATTAAGAACATGAATGAAAACCATATAAATGAATTCTACAAAGGATAAAACATGACATTGAAAATCAAACTTACCACAGGGGAGGATGGAGAGAGTGCAACTAGACAGAGGCAAGATTTCAGCTACCAAGTAATTTCCAAGAAAGATGAGGATTGAGTAAAGAGTGAGCGAGAAGTAGCCGTCGAGGGAGCAGAGTGTGAGAAAACAAAGAAATAAACCAGTTTGCGCTATGGAAGGTGTAATTCCTCTAGCTTCCTCTGCAGTTTTGAAGTTTCTACTTCCGAATCAACCAAATATGAACATACCGTGACTTTTAAGGGACCTGTACAGAATAAACAGGAACATAAATGGCAGCAGCAATACCAGCTAGCCAATAATATCCTGAATGTATAAAACTAATGAATATCAATATATGGGATTAGATAGCTCATCAAACATAAACAAGTATGGATTACATAAAATTTCAAAATTCCTAGACAGAGACCCAAAACTAAGATTTATAGTCCAATTTCTTATGAAACTCAGATTTACAGTTTGTGCAGAAAACAAAGAGTAGAGAGAACCATCCCCACCCCACCTCACCCCGAAATAATGTAGGAACTTAGGACAAAACCCATAAACCTCACTAGGATTCAATCCACAAGATAAGAAGCATAACCATATTTCCGGAGAAATAAAGCAGTGGTTAAGAACTAAAGCAACATGATCCTTTTCTTTCTATATCAGTTTGCCAATAATGAGAGGACTTTTATGCCCACGCCATATGCCATCTGAGGTCTTCTGCATCTTCCTTAAAACATTAGTTTTAAAGTTCATCTAAAAATGATGTCCATAATGATAGGCTTGAATCTAACCCTACCGCGAAAGAATGTACGGCTTTCAAACCATTACCCTAAAACAACTCCCTACTATGTTCCATCTAACAACACAAATTACTAACTAGAATATATATGAAGGTTGGGTATTAGATTTTCAAAAAACTCTATAAAATGTAAATGTTTAGTCTGTTTGTGGATTATTTTCCGTGAAAGAAAATTCCCAAAATGAATTCAATACAACTAAAAGACACTTATCAATGATTGCAATGCACAAATCATACACAGTAAACTCAGACAGCCATTTTTAAAGGCACTCAAGATACTTAATGTACGCAATGCACAAAAATTACTTCTAAGTTCCTATTTTACATATTTGGAAACAATCACAAAAAAATAATACTGTAAAAACGAATCAGAAGGCAGCAATAAACTGAAACAAACAAATAGATAAACTGTTAATTATTTTTCATCATTTTCTCATGTTGAAACAACTTTCTAGACTTTGAAATCCAGAACCATCTAAATATATGGGCGACCATTATAGACACAACACAGACTGCATACAAGAATAAATGATGCTAGGAGAAGGTCCAACTCACGGGAGCATTGATGGAGAGTTGTGCTTCTTTGGCATATCTCACATAACGCATAAGATCCGCATAGGTGTAAAACTCATGTCCTGTTTCTGGAAACAGGAAGCCCTGCGATAGTCATCCATTGAAAATTTTCAGTCAATGCAACTCTGAAACCTTATTTATTTATTTTTGCTTTGTCATCAAGACTTTATAGCTGTACGTGATTTAATTCTATCAGAACTAGTACTGTATTCTTTGTGGAAAGTCTTTGAGTATGCCAAACGCCAAGCAATGTCAAAGATATGATTACAAGCAAATATCACTGATAAAAAATAAAATACAAATACAAATTCCAACTGCCCTATATATAGCCTTTGGCCCAACGCAAACACTGATCAAGCACAATTAAAAAAAATTCAAAACTTGAGCACCAAACCAAACAAGAAAAAAGAAGAAGCTTGCTTTCTTCTCCAATGGCAGAGCTTGAGAACCCAAGAGTGATGACCAGGATCATAACATTTTTGTCTTCTCTGGTTCAAAGGGTGGCTGAATCAAATGACTTGAATTGCCAATTCCAGCCCCAGAAGATCTCAGTCTTCCATGGCCTAACTAGGCCTACAATATCCATGGAGAGCTACCTAGAGAGAATTTTCAAGTATGCCAATTGCACCTGAATTTTAATTCACTTTCAGCTAGTGTAAATCAAGTTTAAAGTAGAATATGATTTCTGTTCGCAGATCTCGATCTTGATAAATGAATTCTTATTGTTGTGTTTAATGTTTAGGTACTACAACAATGCCTATTATGCAAAAGTTGGAGGAATTAGCACCATAGAGATGAATTTTCTTGAAGTGGATTTCCTATTTGGTTTGAGCTTCAACCTAAATGTGACACCATCAACCTTCACCACCTATTGTTCTTATCTCCAAAGTGAGATGCTTCTCTTAGAGCCTCCTTTAGATTCTGCAGCAGATTCTTCTCTTAGCTTAGGAAGATCACACAAGCTCCATTTGCGTTTTGATGAAGAAGATAAAACGTCCCATCAGCAACAGAAGCTAGCTATTTGAGGGATAAATAATATATTCCGCTTTTAAAGGGTAGCGTCCTTAAAAACTAGGTGTTAGGTTACCATGCAAGGAAATTTGCATATACTTGGCCACAAAGTGGTCCTATAACCAGCTTGCAGTATGGAAAGTATATGGGATTCTTCAAGACCAGCGTGGTGAGATTTTTATTAGGAGGTAGTGACTGAAGATACTTCTTATAAGGTTATACGTATTTGTGCAACTTCCATACGTGTGTGTTAGACTCAACTTCTTCAAGACCAGCTTGCGATATTTCCTTCCACACGTGTGTTACACTCAACTTGGAATGGTTTATATGGCTGGGTATATCATTTTTCAGGCAAGAAGACAAGGATGTAGAGCATGGGTCATCTCATCGAGACATATCTGAAAAGTTAGCTTTCAGAGACAAACGATAACTTTTCCTTCTCTATCACATGATCGAATATATATTATGCTTATCGTCAATGCCTTGTGATTTGATTATAGGCATAAACTACTCTAACTAATTATGGCAATAAATATTTTATCCAAACTAGGGTTAGGGTTTCAATTTTCAACAATGGGAATTCTTTTTTCAGATTCTGAATTAATATTGTAAATGAAAACGTATTAATTAACTTATGTAGTGTATATATATAAGCATTGACGAAAAATAAGTTTTAGACACATACTTTAAACCTCTATCGACTACAAAATCTAGGGAACTGTCATGTTCCCGCAAATCTCCTTAAAAAGGTCTCATTTCTGCCCTATTAGAGAGAGAGAGAGAGAAAATCCTGTGAGGTTCATAGTCATGCAAGGCTCTCTCTTTTTAATCAAATTTTTATAGAGGGAGTTGAGAAAGGGTAATAAGTGTTCTCTACACAGAATTCCTTTAAAATACTTCATTCTATCTCCAACTATTATAAAATTGTCGCAAAACAAGCCAGAGGAATTAAAGCTCAAATTCATTATTATTATTCTGACAAGTTGTAAGTTGTGGCCACTCTTTATAAGAATAAGATCTCCTAATGGGATGCTCAGATACATGACAACACTTCCTTCTCCTCTCAGTTTCTACTAATCTCAAGCTGTCCTCTTCCCGTTTTCTGTCAAACTATATATATTAAACTTCAGTTCAAGATCTTCTCTTGAACATAAAGAAGTGATAATTTGGAAAGGAAACAAAATGTGGGGTCTTTGCATCCCTTGACGTTTATTATTATTATATATAAAGGCATATAGGCATCTCCTTATCCATGTCTGAGGAAACAACATCTTTAGCATGGCAGCATCTTAAAAGTTGGTCTGATTGTTTTCCTGCTCTTCCATTCTCCAATGTTGTAACGACCCATCCCGAATTTCGGGATTACATTAGTGACTAATCAAGGAGTAGTGAGATTAATTGGTGATTAGTTGGGCGAAATCGAACGAACGATGCAAAATGACCGTTTTGCCCTTGGTCGTGGGCAAAATGTTGACTTTTTTACCAGGAGGTCCGATGGCTGAGGACCGAGGATCGTTACATAGATCGGGTCGATTCGAATCCGTAGATAGTCGGCATGCCGAAATCGGACATCGAACGAGAAAGTTATTGGTCACGGAAGTTTGATTTCACTATGCATGCATTATGAGACAGGGATGACGTGGCGATAACTGATTGGGCAGATATTTTAGTGGGACCCATGGATGAGTGACACTTGTCACTCATCCTATTGGCCAATCCACTAAAAAGTGGATCTAAACCATTAAAATAATAATATTTTATTATTTTATATTTCTCACTCATCCCATCTTTTAATCTCCACCCTTCATCTATATTTCTTCCTTCAATCCTCACCCTCCATTCCCTTCTCTCTCACCTAATCATCATCTTCTCTGTTTCTTCAAACAGTCCAAACCCGAAAGCCCTCCACCCCTCCATTTCCATTTAGCAAACAAACCCACACGACACACCACCACCACCCCATCTCATCTTCATCTAATTTTATGAACGGCTGACTGTGAGAGAGTGACCTGAGGGACTGAGGATGACGGGGAGACGACGGACCACGGCGGAGGAAGCTCGAAACCGTGAGGTAAGGATTAGAAATTTTGGACTTTGGGTTTTAAGGGGGTTTGATCGATGCTAATGATTGGTTCGTGTTCCTAGGACCTAGGGGAGTTGAATGGGATTGGTTTTGTGGACTGGGGTGGCCAAAAAAGCGAGAACACAGTGGTTGCAGGTGGGCGGTTCGGTCTTCGATCATGGAGGTATGTTCTACTTGGTTTTTTGTGTTTTGAGGACGTAGATCGATTAGGTTTGATACTAGGGACCTTTAGGAATCAAAAGGGAACAGATTGGACCAAAAATGAGGGAGATTGAGCCCTTGACCGGTCCGGTCCGGTTCGAACCAGCGAACCCGGTCGGCAAGAGGTAGACAATGACACTGTGCCCGGCGTGTGGCCTTCACGCGCA
This sequence comes from Prinsepia uniflora, assembly GCA_032719365.1. Taxonomy (NCBI): domain Eukaryota; kingdom Viridiplantae; phylum Streptophyta; class Magnoliopsida; order Rosales; family Rosaceae; genus Prinsepia; species Prinsepia uniflora. The sequence goes on along the minus strand of CM064868.1, from coordinate 55,578,086 downwards.
GGGACTTCAGGAGAAGCGTGGGGACGCGTGGGCCACCTTTTGGGGATGTTTCCAACACACGAAATACTCCATTTGATGGAAAGAACATTTTGGGATTGGTTTCGTGTTGATCGGTCACAGTCTCGATAATATTTGGAACATCCGAAGGTTTAGGATCGACTTTAAAAATAGTTAAAAATTCGAGAAAATTGCGGGGAGATTAGTTAGAGATTAATAAGGTAGTTAGTAATCCTCTAAAGTGATTTGGACAGGTTTGGGAGTCCCGGTGACGATTATTGGCCCGGGAGAGCGTATTGTACGCGTATCAAGGCTGCAGCTCGAACGGTCTGTGAGTGGACCTTGTTTTCTAAATTGATGCATGCATAAATGTTTATTATGTGTTTTAATACTTGTTTTGTGATTCCATGAGTGCATTTGTGTGTGGTTACGTATTGACACGTATTTAGAGGTTTCGGCCTTATATGGTGCCTATACGGGTTTGTACTTCTACGTTGATTTAAATGAAATGATTTTGGATTTAAAAAGGTTAAACTCAGGCATGAGACCCATTTGGTTTTGTCTCGAGCATGTATCCCTATTGATGACCTTCGGGTCTGAGTCGTGGTCGCGGCGAGTGCTATGTGCACGGCGACGGAGGACTCGACGCTCGCTTCCGGACTGGGATGTGTTTCTTCCGGAGAGGTTGCGATGCATGTAGTGTCGTCGAGCAACCGATGGAGGCTCGACTTCGGAGTGCTGACGGTTCGGGAGTCGATCGGTGATGAGTGCACCATAATATCGCGGTGGTCGCGTCAGTTGATTCGTTCACGGTAACATACCAGGATTGAAGGAAATCCTGGACGGATGGTTACACACATAACTATGATCAGAATCGTGACTGACCCTGAGATATCGGGCACGATGCCCAGTTGAGTCATGAGTTCTGGCTCAAGGCCCAGTTACTTTACGTTTATGATTTCGGGTCGAGGACCCTAAATGGACTTCTGGTTTCATGACGGTTAATGGGGACTGGGCATGAATGTTTTCGTTATATATATATATATATTCATATACCTTCCTTATTTTTAATGCCTTCTCCGGGGAGGGTCGTTGGCTTGGGAGTAGTCACGGAGCACTAATTGAGTGGAGTCACCCCGGTTAGGTACCTTACTCTCAGGAGGACTTGGATTATAACCTCAGGGAGAGTCATTGATCTACGGACATTGACCTGGGTGGATCCTGGGAGACTTGGGCTTTGAGACCCCGGGTAGCACACGCGTAACTTTAGAAACCGTGACAGGGTTGGTAGCATGATTTATATGTATATGAAATATGATATGTGATATACATGTTTTGGGCTGAATCCCACATGGATTTGGGGAGTGCCCCGTGTATTTGGTTTCATTTACGGTTTTGGGCTAAGGCCTTAATGGTTTGGTAAATGTTTTTCGAATGCATGCATGCTTTTCAATGAAGGATACAAATGTCTTTCGATTAAATGTTTTTATAAAATTATTGTTTTGTCCACTCACAGCTTTTAAATGTTTTGACTGCCCTTTAGGTCGCAGCGGATGCAGGCTGTAGCGGAGACCGAGACATCACATACCTCCTCCGGATCCTGGTGTACTCTGAAGCTCGAGAGGTCTAAAGTTGGAAATTCCCTTGTTTGACACTCTGTGTCAGATGGGATCAGGAACGTCCCGAGTTAATCCCGGGGGATTGGGACGGGTCCTGAAAAATGTTCGTAGTTTATTCAGCTCCATTTCGTCACCCTTTTGCATTGTAGTGACAAACCACTTTTAAATACAAGCAAGGATATGTATTTTATACTCTTTCCATCATTTTCAACCTATGAATTCCTCTTATTGGAAGAATGAATTCATTAACCCTTGCTAAAGAATAATGGAATAAAATGGGATTAGCTTTTAAATCTTGTATGGATACTTTACTCTCAAAATTAGACTCTCAGCATTAAAATAGAACCAAAACATCTATTATCCAAATCATCAATTCCCATCAATCATCTATTCACGAAAAACCAATCATCTATTCACGAAAAACCAATCATCAATTCATCAAGTTCAACAAAATCATATATTCACCAGTTGTAACTAATTAACCAATAAGCACATCAGCTAGCCCCAGACATTCAAATAACAAACCCAATACGCACCCAAATCAATTTCAAATCCTCGAAACATAAAATTAAGTCCATTCAGATTCAACAATCAGAATAAACCCATAGTTAAATCTTACCAATGGTTATAAATGCAATACCATCGACTTCTAAAATAAAATCAAACTCAACACCCATCTAATAAATCAAAAAAAGAACAAAAAACACAAAAACTAGTTTAAATCAAACATCAACCAACCTCAACTGCGAGATACTCGAGAAGGGCGGAGAGATATACAGGTGCCCTTTAAAAACCAGATTATTTATTGATCAAATTTTTATCAAATTTTCACTTCTATCAATTACATAAATACATGTTCAAGCGTGAATATGATTCCAAAAACAGAGTGCAGGAATGCAGGAATTCAATAGAAACCTAGCTGAGAAAATTTGATCGGAAAAATTGAAAGGAGGAGAGACGAACCTTCTTGCGGAGACCAGAGGGTCCAGACTTTTGGCCGTCGAAAGCCTTAGTCTCGACCCGTTTACTCAGAATGGAAGAAGGATATGATACCGCCCGAAGATCTCTTCCCTGGCTTAAAGGATGGAACTCCAACCCGTTTACTCCCCGTCGAAAGGTTTAGCCGATCGTATACTGGGGTGCTCCTGGCCGGTTGTTGGAACGCGAGCCGAGCCTCGATTCAGACTTCTCTCTGGAGTACAAAATGTAAGATGGAGGATGCTGGGCTTTGGAAACTTGATTTGGAGCGAGATTGGAATTGAGAGGATAGGCTTGGGGAAGCTTCTCTCTGGAGCACTAAAGATGGTGGCGCGCGTTGCACAGAGAGAGATGGAGATGTTTTCGCGTAGGTCGAAATTTTTCCCCAATAAAACCCTAAAATGACGTCGTATCACCATTTTTTTTTATTACATGTGCTGGCAAACTCTAATTTTTCTAGGAGAGACTCAAAATTTTCGGCAGGAACTTTTCCCGCTCTATTTTTTCGGAATAAATTGTGAGCATATAATTAAACCAGAAATTATTTTTTGGGAAAAAACTTCGCGAGGAAATAATTTGCCGCCTTAGACCTCTTGTTTGTCGCCTAAACTATAGCGTGAAAACTGAAATAACCCTTTGAAGCTTTCTTGGCAAATTATGAACTTTGTCACGATAGTGTCTCTTTCGAGATAAATTTGTGCTTTGCCGTGAAATGTTTTGCCGTGAAAGCTATCAATTCTTGTAGTACACGTACTTAAGTAATTATTTTTATTTTATCTCTCAATATTTTTATTAGATGAAAATCATGAAACCTTATATAACGATTTTGAAACGAAAGATGTAGAAGTGACTCATAAGCTAGTAATAATATAAATTTCCTAACTAAAGTAAGGGCGAACATTATTTTACATCTCAAAGTTTGGTGTGTTCTTCTTAAAAATAGGAAACAAGGTTTTAATTTCATCATTTTATTCCTCATGATCTTGGCATAACATCAGTTTACTCCTTTCGTTAACTCCATTGTTAAATCAACAGTTAAGTAATGATGTGGCATGGTTGATTTCCATTAGGGGCATTTTTTTTCACATTTTTGGTAGTTAGAATAAAGGATTTCATATTACATATACTCATTGATGAAAATGTCACCGGAATCGTCAATATATCGACCGATATATCGCGATTTCCGGCCACCGGAAACTAAGGACGGGGTGAACCTAAATCTTCCCCCAAAATCGTCGATAATGAACAATATTGGAGAAAATCGCCGATATTCGTCGATATTGTTTGATATTGACAATTTTGGACCGAAAGGCCGAACAATGAAATAAAATTCGAAAGCAAGGCACATAAATTAATCGAATAAAAGCAGAACATAAACATGAAAATGTAGAAGACCATACCATCGAACAATCTACTTAAATTCGAAACCAAGGCCCCGAAATCAATCGAACAAAAGAAGAAGTCAAGAAAAGAAACATGATAAATGTAGATCACGGATTGAAAAGAGAAATTGGCCCACAACCTCATCAAATTCAATCATACAATTATACAAACACACAAGAATTCAAACATTCACAAATCACATACGAACAATTTGGGAAGGAAACAAAAAACACCGAAATCACTTTAAACTCACGGACTGACCACCTTGGCTTTCGGGAAGAGCATAAATAGGGGCAGATTTGGCTGAAACCCTCGAACCCACTCGTGATCTGTCGACGGCCGGAAGCACAGCACCATTCGAACCCTCCCTCAGTCCCTCTGTTTCGGTTCTCCGCTTCTCTCAGCTGCTCACCGACGATGACTCGACCCTCGACGACCGCCACCCATCTCATCACCTCGCTTCGTCTCGCCGCCCTCACCGTTCACTTCTGCCGCCTCAACCACTAGGGACGACGCTAGACGACTCTGTCGTCTGATCTCCTCCAATGAACCCACCCCACGCGATCGAATCCAAAGAGATCGATCTCTGTGAGGTTAAATAACCAAGGATGAAACGGCTACGTTTTATGTTTCCCTAATTTCTTTTTTTTTTTCCTTTTTTAACCCCTTGATTTATATAATTAAAGTCTCTTAAACTTAGATTAGTATTTAAAAATTAATTATGCTTAAACATATATTAGTAAGTAAATTTTAAATATGGTATATATATTTACTTAGCGGTTAAGCCTTAATTCATATATTTGGTAATCATTTATTAATAATAAATTTATCATTTATTACTAAAATATGTTTTAGTAATGTATGTTTTAATATAAAATATGACTTAATTCATATATTTGGTAATATTTGGTAATATATTTGGTAATCATTTATTAATAATAAATTTGGTAATATTTGATAATATATTTGGTAATATTTGGTAATATATTTGGTAATATTTGCTAATCATTTATTAATAATAAATTTATCATTTATTAATAATAAATTTATCATTTATTACTAAATATGTTTTAGTAATGTATGTGTTAATATAAAATAATCAAAATTTAATATTAGGTAACTAATATGGCTTAATTCATATATTTGGTAATATTTGGTAATATATTTGGTAATCATTTATTACTAAAAATATGTTTTAGTAATGTATATTTTAATATAAAATATGAGGTAATTCATATATTTGGTAATATTTGTTTTTAATTTTTAATTTTTAATATATGTTTATTTTAGAATATATATTAAAATTATGAATATATATGTTTTTGCTCCTTAATTTTTATCATCATCAAAGTCTAACTTAGAATATGTGTTCTAATTGATCAAAATTTAATATTAGGTAAATAATATGGCTTAATTCATATATTTGGTAATATATTTGGTAATCATTTATTAATAATAAATTGATCATTTATTACTAAAAATATGTTTTAGTAATGTATATTTTAATATAAAATATGAGGTAATTCATATATTTGATAATATTGTTTAATTTTTAATATATGTTTTATTTTAGAGTATATATTGAAATTAAGAATAAATGTGTTTTTGCTGCTTAATTTTTTATCATCATCAAAGTCTAACTTAGAATATATGTTCTAATTGAAATAATTTTATTATTATTTGTATTTTCATTATTATTATTATTATTTGTCATTATCAAATTCTAATTATTTTTCATGTAACTTAGATTTTATAAAATGGCTAGTGGAAGTGCAAGTGAAAGCCGCTCAAGACCTGGACGAGTTGACACAACATGGAAATATGTCATTGTAATTCCTGGAAATAAAAACGGTGGCATATGTTCGTTTTGTCAACATCAATTCCAGAGTGGAGGCATAACACGATTAAAGTTTCATCTAGCAGGTTTTGATCCCAAAAAAATGTTCAAAATTGTAAAGATGTACCTAAGGCTATTAGGGATGAGGTCAGAGCATGGATGAAAAGTAAAGATACTGCTAAAAAGACTAAGAATATGATTGGGGGGAACATACGAGCTGGCTTGAGAGGAGATCCACTGGACACTCAACAGAGCATTCAGATTAATGATAGAGATGATGAAGAAGATGATGATGGATTCGCTTATCCACCAGATGTGCATAGATCTGAGAGAGCAGCATATCGCTTTGCTGTAAATACATCGAGAGATGAGGCACCGCGAAGTGTCGACAATTATAGAGTTGGTACCATGCGTGGTGCTCAAGGAGGCAGTAGCAGTCGTCAACAACCTCAACAGATGCGTTGATCACAAAGTTTGCATGATCCATTTTCAATTCCTCCATAACCAAAACTCTACAAAACTGCACGAAATCAACAAAAGACTGTAAAATCGATGTGGAAAGAGACGAAAGAGAAGTTGGGTCGATACATAAGCAAATTTTTTATATATAAAGATGTGGCTCCAAATAAAGCCAACTCTCATGATTTTAAGAATATGATTATTGAAGCCCAACGAGCAGGTATTCAATAAATTTATTTATGATACATTTTTATTTAGCTTATGAAATAGCATTAAATGCTAACTTATATTTTGGTTTGCAAGTGAAGGCGTGTCCACTCCTTCTCCATATCAAGTGAAAAATAAATATCTTCATATGGAGTATGAAGAAATGACGGCGTATGTGGAGCAACAAAAGCGACACTGAGAAACTTATGGATGTACCATAATGTGTGATGGTTGGACCAATCCAACGAAATTATCCGTAATTAACTTCATGGTATATAGTAAGGGTTCAACTGTATTTTTCAAGTCAGTTGATTCTTCCAAATTCGATAAAGACTATGTGTACATACAAAATTTGTTGAAGGAAGTTGTTCAGGAGGTTGGAGTACAAAATGTTGTACAGATTGTTACTAAAAATGGGTTGAACTTCAAAACAGCTGGAAAAGAACTGATGAAGACGTATCTGATCTATTGGATTCCATGTACATCCCATTGTATCGACCTAATATTTGAAGATATTGGGAAGAATGAGACAATGACACTCATCATAAAAAATACTAGGCATGTAACTAACTACATTTATAATCATCTATGGTTACTAGCTCAGATGCATGAATTCTATCAAGGAGACTTGGTTCGTCCTGGTGCAACTCGGTTCGCAACCAACTATATTTGTATAAACAGTATAGTTAAGCATAAAGTTGGCCTTAGAAGATTGTTTACTAGTGATCAATGGCATGGTAGCCCATTAAGTAGGAAAGTGGAAGGCAAGAGGGTTGAGACTCATATACTCGACCAACGATTCTGGGAGTCCTTGGAGATGATACAATCAATATATGAACCATTATATTGCATCCTTCAAATTTTTGATACAGAGGTAGTCCCAACCATGCCAATCCTGTATGATATGTTCAATCGAATGAAAGTAAAGATAACCCATCTTAAAGGGAAGAAGTGGGTCCTTAAAATCATAGAGGAGCAATGGGAAAAACATTAGTGCATCCCTTACATGCCGCTGGTATATTTCTATCTTATTGAACTTGTTAATATTTATTTTATTGTTGTTTACTAAGCAAAGTTCATTCATGATTTGCAGCTTATTACTTGAATCCTCGATATAAATATCAAGCAGGTGTTGGACATGACTCCTACCTCGTCCAATTAGTTAAACAAGTATTCCTCAAACTGAATCCAAATGGGCATGTGGGTTTACAAAATTTTGGAGTAGACGTAAGTTCACTACCATATATGAACGTTGATATTTTTGAATCTGTATATCTATGACATTATATTAACATCAGCCTTAATGTAGTTGATCAACTTTAGAGATGGTTGGAAAACATTTCGTTCACCTATGGCTGTACAATCATGAACGAAAATGGCCCCAGGTATATTACTTGCATTTAACTTGATATTGTATGACTTAGCACTTTATAATGCCTCTTACATTAAACTTGATATTGATAGGTGAGTGGTGGGAACTATATGGCCAAGCTTCTCCCACCTTGCAACAAATTGCAGTTCGTATATTATCACAAACGACATCATCTTTGGCATGTGAGAGAAATTGGAGTACATTTGTTTTAATTCATACAAAGCAAAGAAATCTTCTCGCATATTCTAAGTTAGAACAACTTGTTTTCTGTTATTACAACATGAAACTCAAGTTAAGAGATGAAGAAGCTGAAGCTAGTAAAGTTGTGGAAGAAGACTACGTTGACCTTTTTGGAAATTGCTGGTCAACACGTGGAAGGTAATGAGGCTGATCCACTTCAAGCATGGATTATGCCAGCTCACTTGGTTGATGATAGTGGAAGGCCTGACCCTCGAGTAGCACATCTTGCTAGTGAACACGCTATTAATGTTGATAGAGTGCTATCTGAAGAAGTGGGGAGTGAGGACGTAGGAAGTGAGCGGGAGATGTCTTCATGGGAAAGATCAATGCTTGTTTCTCCCGCTAGACGTGACTTACGAGATGATGCTACTAGTAAGGGACTTCATCAAAATAAATCTACAGATGATGATGATGATGATGATGATGATGGAGGAGATGATGTTGAGACAAACGATGAAGACAAGGATGACGGAGGGGATGATGACGGGGGAAATGAACATATAACCAAAACATATGCACCCTTGAGCCCATTTACTAGAGTGTAACGCCCCGAAAATTCGGAAAATGTAATTTTGTAAAATAATGAATAAATGACGTTTTTACCCTTATGAATAGTATGGTCAATTTGTAGACTTTTTGATTGATGAATCAAATGGACATTGACCGATGACCGTGACGTAGCTCGGGACGTCACGAGTCCATAGACAGGTGGCACGCCCAATTCCGACGATCAGGGAAAAAGTTATGACGTTCGGAAGCTCAAGGGCATTTTCATAATTTGGACGAAAAGGGGGAAAATGTTGACTTTTTGTTTGACAACTAATTTTCACACGATTCGAGGACTGTTAGGTAGGTCTCGATGCCCTGAGTACAATGACAGGAGGCACGTCAAAAATGGAGTTCGGGTGACCAAGTTACGGGTCACAGAAGCCTAGGGGCAAAATGGTAATTTGTCCAACCATAGGTAAAATGGTCTTTTAACCTTGATCAGACAATGACACATGTCCTTTGTCTTATTCCTGCCTCAGAAAACATGGAATCGGGTTTTATGGAAAACACAATCATATGGTTTTAGACATAATTCCCTAAATTATGGTTTGTCTAATCATATCAAATTAACAACAGATAACACCAATTGTCTCAGCCTCATTGTTATTTGTGTAATTGAGAAACCGAATTGAGAGAAATTGAACTCGAAAGACTGAGAAGTGACGGGTGTACCCAGTTCGAAAATTCAGAAAATCAAGGTAAATTCGAATTCGAATTTGTAAGCTAGGAGAAGGGAAATTGAAGATTGAATTACGCTTCTGGGATCAAAACGAACATCTCTGCAACAAAAACGAATTGAAATCGTGTCGAATTGGGGAAGAACAGAAGCTTCCATGGCTGCTGAAAAATCGAGCTTGAGTTCTACCAGCTGGAGGTAAGGAATTCTCGAATTGATCTTACAAACATGTTCCTTACACTCTCATGATGCTAACCATGTGAATTAATTGGAAAATCAGGGACGAAATCCTGAAACCCGAATAGGAGACCCGTCGAAGTTCGATCGTGAGTCGTGAAGTTTTAGACCGTAATTGAGAGAAACTGAACTTACAGAACTTAAATGGAGTTGGATTAGATGGGATCAGTTGAAAGAATGGATCGATTTGAGGTCGAATTGGCTGAGATTGAGTCGGGTTCTATCGCGGGTATTTCAACCCGTTTATCAGACATTCGGGTGAGAACGAAGCACTGTAGCAGTATTGTACTACGCACGTGGCTTTCACGCGCAGCCGCTCGCAGCGGCGCGTGACTGCACGTGGATGGGATTCCGGCAAAGTGGTCAACATGAACCTTGATGTTCTCGATGATACGAACCTATCCGCGTTGGTTTCGGGTCAATCAGATGTGGTTTTAGAGTAGTTCCGAGTACCCGACACGTTTAATTTAAATTAAAATAATATTATAAAATTCCGGCAATTAGGGGATTCTTATTTGAGGATCATATGATAGTCTGGTAACCTTAAATCACTTTGTTTGATAGGCTGGAATATTCCTGGGACGTCGGAGGAAAACGAACAGCTCGAGGCTGAACAATCGGGATGGTGTGTGTGAGTGGACTTTTGGTTTTCTAACCGTGATGCATGCATATATGATTTGACAGGACCCACCCCGATTATCGCCTCGATAATCGAGAAGCATCCTGCTCCCGTCTGACAATCGAATCCAAAAGACCGGAAATCTAATTAATATTACAACACACCCATTGTCAGACCAGGGAGATTAAACAAATACATCCGACTGGACGTCAAGTCCACAGTTTCACAGAGCAATATTACAAAACAAGTTAAAGAAACAAGTCCTACTCTGTGAACTAACTACTCCGCAACGGAAAACTTTATGCCTCCGCCTCTGCCTCGGCGCTTGCCCCCGCACTTGTACCACGACCTGGAGGGAATTTAAAACAACAAAGTGTGAGTGGACCGAAACATAAGTTTTACAGGAAAACAGTTTTTCAGAAATCGGGTTCGCCCTCCAGTTTTGTAACACGCATGCATAACCAAATATTCAAAATTTGCATATTATCTTTTGTAAACTCTTTTTCCGAAACACATGAAAAACGTTACAAAGGATCGCCATAATTCATGTAAAAACCATTTAATAATGCCAGGTTTCAGAAACCGTCATTTTGAACGTTAATTGCACAAATCAAGTAAAACGTGAATCAATAACCACAATTATGCCGTTGGATCCATCCGAGTCTTTAAACTCAACATTAGGCCTTCCCGGGATATCAACGAGTCTTTAAACTCAAAACATGATTAATAGGCCTCGGGGGTATCATAATAATCGAGTCTTTAAACTCACGAGTCTTTAAACTCAATTCGAGTCTTTAAACCCAATTTTCGGGCCCGCCCCCATCATCAACATACCGGGTCTTTAAACCCAAAACCAGATCCAACCATTAACCGGGTCTTTAAACCCAAAACCGTTTTTAAACACAATAAACCAGGATTCATCACAAACCGTTTTCCAACATTATTCCGAAAACATTTCTCATCATAACAGGACTTATGTCCGAATTCACATGCAAATTCCAACACATGCAATTTCCAAAAATTACTTCACAATATGATCAAACATCATAAATCCCAAACATGCATATTCATATCCAAGTACTTCATCAAAATCATCACGCATGCAATAGCAAAAATCGTAATCTCGAAATGGGTGAAATACGATAAATATCTCGAAAAACATGGAAACATGTAAAACTGATATATCATATCACCATCATAAAATCATAGGTAAAACCATGTGATAAATAAGCAAAATAGTCATGCATGCCCATTTAGAAATCAAAAGGTCCACTCACGGTTTTAGGACGCGTCAATCGAGTCCCGTGCGCTCCTCCGTAGCTTCGGAAGTGTCCGGGCCTGTAAAAATGTACAAGAAGGGTTACAAACATCCTCAAATAGCTCGTATGATTTTTTTCCCTAATTTCCCGGATTTTTCGGCGAAATAAACCTTAAGGACCTAAACTTCCGGGCTCCCGAGATTATCCCGAACGACTCCCCAACAACTCGAATCCTAAAGGGGAAATGTTAAATAGACTGAAAGGGACAATTTCCAAGTTGACCGTGATCGGAGATGACATCGCACGAGCCGTCACGCGCCGCCCAAAGTGGCTGCGCGTGAAAGCCACGCGCCAAGCTACAGTGTCATCGTCCCTACCCGGATAGCCTGATAAACGGGTCTGTCACCCGCGACACAACCCGACCAGTTCAAGCTCAACTCTCAAACAATTCCTGCCATTTTCATTCCTATTATCTTCTCTAACCTATTAATTTCAGGTCTGTGTCGATAACTAACCTCGACTGACACCAAATCGACCCAACTCAAGCTCGAACAGTCGAACAAGTCGACTTCTGGAACTCACCCTACACGGTTCCATTTCCAAATTGATTTCACCAGTAGCATAAAGGGACCTATACGAACACAATAGCACAAACAATTGAACTCGTCGTTACCTGGAAGTCGTCGTCCTCAAGCTCGAAAATTCTCAGGACCAGGGAGCTCCGTTCTTGGACAATTCGTGAGTGTCGTCCTTCGAATTCAACGTGGTTGGTTCCCTCTTACTCCCAGAAGAATAGAATGGCCCTTGGTTTCGATCAACAAGCCTCAGAAATCGAATTCAAATTTTTCCCTCCAACTGGTTCTTCTCTGAACTGGTACCTGGGTTCCTGAGCAATCCTTGCTCAATTTGCTTGATTTCGTGCACGGTTATGCTGCTGCTGCTCCCAGAAAACTCTCAGTTAGTCTAGTGTGATCCCTAAACCAGTAGAAACTGAATTCTGAGATTTCCCCCCAAAAACCCGAAACTGATTTCTCACTGTTTCTCTCAATCTCTCTCAGTCACTCCTCAGCAGCATGATCCCAAATGAGTTCCCAGACTCAAAGGCGACCAGGTAATCAATCAAAGCGGCCAGCAACCCGTGGGAAACCATCTGAGATTTTTCTGAAAATGTTTCCCACGCACACAGAAACCATGGCCAATTCGAGCTCACCCGTGCCCTGCACTCAGTTCAGCCGTGCACCTGAGCCACTCCACCCTGCTTCCACTACCTCAAACAACTTAAACAAATCCCTGAGCCTTCCACTAAACCTTAACCAATTGAACGCACAAGACCCACGGCCGTTGCTCTGTTTTCCACGGTGGTGAACAGTACCCCGTGCGGAAATTACCAAAATGCCCCCAGGGCAAAAATTACCAAAATGCCCTCCAACTTCCGTGACCCGTAACTCGTTCATCCGACGTCCGTTTCGCCCGTGCCGTCTGTCGTTGTACTCAGGGCGTCGAGACGAACATAACGGTCTTCGAGTCAAATGAATATCAATTGTCAAACAAAAAGTCAACTTTTCCCCTTAACAACGTCCAATTACGATAATGCCCCTGAACTTCCGAACATCATAACTTTCACCCTGTTCGTCCGAATCGAACGTGCCACCTGTCTATGAACTCGTGACGTCCCGAACTACGTCACGGTCATCACTCCACGTCCGTTCGACCTCCCAATCAAAAAGTCAACAAATTGACCACACAAATCACACGGGTAAAAACGTCATTTTATTCAATATTTTAAAATATTACATTTCCAGAACGTCCGGGGCGTTACATGATTTAAATGCTTTATTATATGATTTTATATGCTTTGGCATGATTTATGTTTCAATCCGGTGATTTCTCGGTTTTATGATTATTATATTATATTTTGGCACGATTTTCGAGAAATGATGAAATTGATGTTTTTGGACTAGGCCCGGATTGAAAATGATGTTTTGACTCGGGTTATGAGTCAGGGAATTAATTATGATATTTGGACTCGGATTATGAGTCAGTGGTTGATTTTATGGATTTACGTGATCGTGACAACTCGGGTTTACGGTTGCACGGATTTGTGTGAGAATGATTACCCAATGAAATTGTGATTTTGATTGGATTTGTATTTCCATGTGATTACATGATGATATTGATGATTTTCGGATTTATAAAGTAAATCGGAACTTTGGTTTTCCGGATTTGAGGAAACTATATTTTGGGGCTGCGACCCTATGTTGTTAAATGATTTTGATTTCAATGCAACTGTTTTTCACTGGGTTTTGTGAAGATGATATGTTGCGGATATTTAGGGCTTTCGGGTGAAAATATGTTTTTCCCCAGAGTGCACCCTGAAGATAACGCTCGCCTTCGGGATGGAAGTGTTTACCCCGAAGAGGTCACGTAGCACGGTCTTTGTCGAGCAGCCGAGGGAGGCTTGACTCAGATCAGATGTGATGGATATACATAGATCGGTAAGTGATGTGTTCACTAGATCTGGATTGCCGGCTGGTGATGTGTTCACAGCGGCGGATGCTCGGATTTTGAGCAGTCCTTGAGCCTATTGATTTGCACGCGTTGCAGGGATAAACGTGACTCTAAGCAACAGGATATGGAAATAAGTCCCGTGGTTTTGTGGAAATTGTTTTGATTGGTCCACTGAACAGATTTGATTGATTTCTTACTATTACTTGTGTTTTATGATATGCAAGCATGTTTGTGAAAACTGGAGGGTAAGAAATGTGTTTTGGTAAATGTACTTATCAAACTTTATTTTTGTCCACTCACACCTTTACTGTTTTATGCACCCTCCAGGCCAGTGCATAGGTACGAGGGCTAGAAACGAGGCAAGCAAGGCAAAAGAATAAGTAGACCATTGCGCACTCAGACACTCTACAGAGTAGGAATTTGATCCCTATCTGTAATAGTACATATGCTCTGTATTGTCTTTGACTAGTCAAACTTGTGACGTCATTGGTCTGTAAAACTTAACTATCCCTTGTCTGACAATGTTTTTGGGATTTGTTGTGTGGTGTATGTATATAAGTTTGGTTACTTTTGGAATTTTTAGCTATTGTCAGACGGGAGCAGGATTCATCACGGCTATCGAGGGATAATCGGGATGAGTCTTGTCATAGAAAGGCGGATTTCACTCATGTCACCCAAGATTATGATCATGGGTGTTGAGAAGGATGAGTAGGAATCAGTGGTGTTGGAAAAGATTACACTCGGACACGCAACATATATGAAGGTTATGGAAACCCATCTTCTGAGGATTCCATGACAATTAGTTTTGAGTCAATGAGTTTAGGCACCGATCCTAGTAACAATTCAAATGATCCATATGCTTATGGTCCATATCGTCACCCCCTATTAGACAACCGTCTCCCTCAAATGCCACATGGTTATGAAGGCTATGAATATCCTCATCTCAATGAAGATTATGGAGAAGTTAGTTGGGCAAACCTGAACTACCCTATCTATGGAGGAAAAGTAGGTCATTCAAAGGAGATATACGAATACTATGTCCAACAATACATTTCCTTTTAGTCAAATAGCATCAGCTGGCAAAACTTTTATGTCTTGGTAGATCAAGACCAATCTAATTTTCAAGCTGCAAGACACTCTACTTGTTTTTTTTATCAAGTTCAATGTGTACAATATTTTTATTGCAATATTATCAATAGAATTATGTTTTAATTTAAGTTTATCTTTAATATTTTATACTGTTAGTGGTCGGCAGACCTATATTCTATCATATGATTCATCATATATTTATTATATCAAAACCATTTTATAGTTTTTATTAGTCCTATATAACCATTATTGGGTACTTAAGTTGACAGGACCCACCCCGATTATCGCCTCGATAATCGGGAAGCATCCTGCTCCTGTCTGACAATCGAATCCAAAAGACCGGAAAACTAAATAATATTACATTACACTCATTGTCAGACAAGGGAGATTAAACAAATACATCCGACTGGACGTCAAGTCCACAATTTCACAGAGCATAATATTACAAAACAGGTTAAAGAACAAATCCTACTCTGTGAACTAACTACTCCGCAACGGAAAACTTTATGCCTTCGCCTCTGCCTCGGCGCTTGCCCCCGCACTTGTACCACGACCTGGAGGGGATTTAAAACAACAAAGTGTGAGTGGACCGAAACATAAGGTTTACAGGAAAACAGTTTTCCGAAATCGGGTTCGCCCCCCAGTTTTGTAACACGCATGCATAACCGAATATTCAAAAATCGCGTATTAAACCTTTGAAAACTCTTTTTCCGAAACACATGAAAAACGTTACAGAGAATCGTCATAACTCATGTAACAATTTAATATTACCAGAATCCAGAAACCGTCATTTTGAAACATCAATTGCACAAATCAAGTAAAAAGTGAATCAATAATCACAATTATGCCGTTGGATCCATCCGAGTCTTTAAACTCAATATCAGGTCTTCCCGGGATATCAACGAGTCTTTAAACTCAAAACATGATCAATAGGCCTTGGGGGTATCACAATAATCGAGTCTTTAAACTCACGAGTCTTTAAACTCAATCCGGGTCTTTAAACCCAATTTTCGGGCCCGCCCCCGTCATCAATAAACCGGGTTTTTAAACCCAAAGCCAGATCCAACAATCAACCGGGTCTTTAAACCCAAAACCGTTTTTAAACACAATAAACCAGGATTCATCATAAACCGTTTTCCAACATCATTCCGAAATCAGATCACGTCATAATAGGACTTATGTCCGAATTCACATGCAAATTCCAAGACATGCAATTCCCGAAATCACTTCACAATTATAATCAAAACATCATAAATCCGTAACATGCATAATCATATCCAGATACTTCATCAAAACATCATTCATGCATAAGCAAAAACGGTAACCTCGAAATGCATGAAATACGATGAATATCTCGAAAAGCATGAAAATACGTAAAATGGAAATATCATATCACCATCATAAAATCATATGTAAAACCATAAGATAAATAAGTAAAATAGTCATGCATGCCCAGTTTAGAAATCAAAAAGTCCACTCACGGTTTTAGGACGCGTCAATCGCGTCCCGCGCGTTCCTCCGTAGCTTCGGAAATGTCCGGGCCTGTAAAAACGTATAAGGAGGGTTACAAACATCCCAAAATAACTCGTAGGATTTTTAGTAGTTTTCCCGGATTTTTCGGCGAAAATAAACTTAGGGACTTAACCTTCCGGACTCCCGAAATTATCCCGAATGACTCTCGATCCACTCGAACTCTAAAGATAAAATGTTAATTAAACTGAAAGGATTAAATCTCATGTTGACCGTGATCGGAGTTAACATCACACGCGCCGTCACGCGCCGCCCAAAGTGGCTGCGCGTGAAGCCCACGCGCCAAGCTATAGTACCTTCGTCCTTACCCGAATAGACTGATAAACGGGTCTATTACCCGCGACTCAACCCGACCAGTTCAAGCTCAATTCTCAATCAATTCCTCTCGTTTTCAATCCTATTATCTTCTCCAATCTATTAATTTTAGGTCTGTATTGATGACTAACCTCGACTAACACCAAAACGACCCAACTCAAGCTCAAACAGTCGATCAAGTCGACGTCTGGAACTCACCCTACGCGGTTGCATTTCCAAATTAACTTCACCAGTAGCTTAAGGGGACTTATACGAACACGATAGCACAATCAATTGAACTCGCCGTTACCTGGAAGTCGTCGTCCTCAAGCTCGACAATTCTCAGAACCAGGGAACTCAGTTCTTGGCCAATTCGTGAGTGACATCCTTCGAAATTGATGTGGTTGGTTTCCTTTTGCTCCCAGAAGACTAGAACGGCCCTTAGTTTAGCTCGAATGTCCCCACGATTTGATCTTCGATTTTTCCCTCCAACTGGTTTTACCTTCGAACTGGAACTTGGGTTCCTGGGCAAAACGGGCTCCAATCTCTACAACTCTAGCACCGTCGTGTTTCTGTCACCCCCAGAAATCTCCCTATGTGTTTAGTTTTACCTTAAAGCCAGTAGGAATTGAACTCTGAGTTTTCCCCCCAAAAACCCGAAACTGTTTCCTCGCGGTTTCTCTCAATCTCTCTCAGTCTCTCCTCAGCAGAATGATCCCAAATGAGCTCCCAGACTCAAAGGCAATCAGATAATCGATCAAAGCGGCTAGCAACCCGTGGGAGACCAACTGATTCCTCTCTGAAAATTATTTCCCGAACGCTGAAGCCATGGCCATTTTCTAATCTCTCCCGTGCACTGAGCACTGATCGGTCGTCCATGTGTGCCTCCTACTGCCTCAATTCTCATAAACAAAACCCACTCACCAGTCCACTAAGCTATAAACAATTTGAACGCACAAAACACCACGGCACGGCCGTGTGCTCTGTTTTTCATGGTGGTGCTACAGTAACTGCCGTGAAATGACCAAAATGCCCCTCTGCACAATAATTACCAAAATGCCCTCTAACTTCCGTGACCCGTAACTCGGTCACCCGACGTCCGTTTCACGCGTGCCGCCTGTCGTTGTACTCGGGGCGTCGAGACGAACATAACGGTCTTCGAGTCATATGGATATCAATTGTCAAACAAATAGTCAACTTTTCCCCCTTATAACGTCCAATTTACGATAATGCCCCTGGACTTCCGCACGTCATAACTTTCACCCTGATCGTCCGAATGGGACGTGCCACCTGTCTATGAACTCGTGACGTCCCGAACTACATCACGGTCATCACTGAACGTCCGTTCGACCCTCCAATCAAAAAGTCAACAATTTGACCACACGAATCACAGGGATAAAAACGTCATTTTATTCAATATTTTACAATATTACATTTTCAGAATGTCCGGGGCGTTACAATCTCACCCCCTTAAGAAATTTCGTCCCGAAATTTCAAGGAAACAAATAGGGGAACTGTTCTCGCATCTGCGCCTCGGGTTCCCATGTGGCTTCCTCCACATTCTGGTTTCTCCAAAGGACCTTTACCAGAGGAACGGTCTTCCGACGTAGCACCTTATCCTTCCTGTCCAAAATCTGCACTGGCTGTTCCTCAAAGCTCAAGTCTTCTCGGAGTTCAATTGGTAGTTCCTCCAGTACATGAGATGCGTCAAACACATATTTCTGCAACATAGACACATGAAAAACATCGTGGACCCTCGAAAGTTCTGGCGGTAGTGCTAACCTGTAGGCCACCGGGCCAATCCTCTCAGTGATCTCATAAGGTCCGATGTAACGAGGGCTCAACTTTCCTCGCCTGCCAAACCTCACTACACCCTTCCAAGGGGACAGTTTCAGAAATACCCGATCTACGACCACAAACTCAAGATCTCCAATCCGATGATCCACATAGCTCTTTTGTCTGTCTTGGGCTGCCTTGAGCCTATCCCTGATGAGTTTGACCTTCTCGTTTGTCAGTTCCACCAATTCGGATTTAGTCAGCTTCCTTTCACCCACATCCGTCCAACACAACGGGGTTCTACACTGTCGTCCGTACAAGGCTTCGTACGGAGCCATCCCAACGCTCGCCTGATAGCTGTTGTTGTAGGAAAATTCCATCAAGGCTAGATGTGATTCCCAAGTGTCCTGAAATTGCAGAACGCAAGCTCACATCATATCCTACAATATCTGGATGGTCCGCTCAGACTGGTCGTCAGTCTGAGGATGAAATGCAGTACTGAAACGGAGTTTCGTCCCAAAAGCTTCCTGTAGACTCTGCCAAAACCGAGAAGTAAACCTCAGGTCTCTGTCAGAAACTATTGATTCTGGAGTACCGTGCAAACGGATGATCTCGTCGATAAATAACTGAGCCAACTGTGTCATTCTGAAGTTCTCTCGCACCGGCAAGACATGAGCTGATTTCGTAAGCCTGTCCACAATCACCCAAACTCCATCGTGACCTCTGGGTGTCCTAGGAAGTCCAAACACAAAATCCATCGTTAAGTGATCCCATTTCCATTCCGGGATAGGTAGGTGTTGCAAGGCTCCATAAGGTCGTTGTCTCTCAGCCTTCACTTGCTAGAAAATCAGACACCTGCTGACAAACTCGGCAATCTCCTGTTTCATACCCGGCCACCAGTAGTGCTCTTGCAAGGTACGATACATCTTGGTCCCACCAGGATGCATCGCGTAGGCCGAACTATGAGCCTCGTCCAAGATCTCCTTCTTCAGTGCCTCAACGTCGGGCACACACAACCGTCCTTCTTTTAGCAAAGCTCCATCCTACCTGACTGTGAAATCTAGCTGCTCACCGGCTTCCACTTCAATCCGAAGTACACATGAGACAGGATCTTAAGATTGAGCCTCAACGATCCGATCGATCAAAAGTGGTCTCACGTGAAAATTAGCTAGCAAGACACCTTGGCCATCCAAACCCAAATCAATGCTAGTCTTACGGAGTTCAACCAAAAGTGGTAAATGAACCGTCCGTAGATGTGCTACAGAATGCGTCGACTTCCGGCTTAGAGCATCATCCACCACATTGGCTTTTCCCGGGTGGTACTCAATTGTGCAATCATAGTCCTTAATTACCTTTAGCCACCGTCGTTTCCTCACATTTAACTCCTTCTGAGTGAACAAGTACTTCAGGCTTTTGTGATCCGTGAACATTCTTCAAGTCGCACCATACAGGTGATGTCTCCAAATTTTCAACGCATGCACAACAGCAGCTAACTCCAAGTCGTGCGTAGGATAATTGCGCTCATGTGGTTTCAACTGGCGCGAAGCATAGGCAATCACTTTCCCATGCTGCATTAGCACACATCCCAAACCCTGTAAGGATGCATCACTGTACACCTCGAATTCCCCACTGTCGTCTGGAAGGGTCAGTATAGGAGCAGATGTCAACCTTTCCTTTAGCTCCCGAAAACTACGCTCACAATCGTCATCCCACCCAAACTTGACTCCCTTTCGCATCAGTCGTGTCAACGGGGCAGCAATGGTAGAGAAACCCTCTACAAACCTCCTGTAGTAACCAGCCATGCCCAACAAACTTCTGACTTCAGGGACGGTCCTCGGTTGTTCCCACTTCGCCACTGCCTCAATTTTCTGAGAATCCACACTGATCCCGTTTGTTGAGATCACATGCCCCAAGAAACTCACTCTCGTCAACCAAAACTGACACTTGCTGAGCTTCGCATACAACTGGTTTTCCCTCAAGGTACCCAGCACCATCCTTAAGTGCTCCTCGTGCGCTTCCGCACTCCTCGAGTAGACTAGGATATCGTCAATGAACACGATGACAAAGCGATCCAAGTAAGGCTGCAACACTCGGTTCATCAAATCCATAAACGCTGCGGGTGCGTTGGTCAAACCAAACAGCATCACAAGGAACTCATAATGACCATATCGGGTCCTAAAGGCTGTCTTGGGTACATCCTCTTCCTTAACCCGCAACTAATGATACCCAGAACGAAGATCAATTTTGGAGAAGTACTGCGCTCCTCGCAGCTGATCGAACAAATCATCGATCCGAGGCAACGGGTATTTGTTCCTGACTGTTACCTTATTCAGTTGCCTGTAATCGATGCAGAGTCTCAAACTCCCATCCTTTTTCTTCACAAACAACACCGGGGCTCCCCAGGGGGATACAGTCGGTCGAATAAACCCCATCTCAAGTAATTCTTGTAACTGCGCCTTCAGTTCTTTCAACTCAACTGGCACCATACGATACAGAGTCTGAGAAGTAGGTTGCGTACCTGGAACCAGATCAATAGTGATCTTGACATCTCGATGCGGTGGCAATCCCGGTAGATCCTCCGGAAAGACATCCAGGAACTCCCGTACTATCGGTATATCCTCCACCCTCAATGGTGCAGCTCGTGAGTCCATCACTTGAGCTAAGTATCCCTGGCACCCTTTCCTCAACAACTTACTTGCCTTCAGGGCTGAAATCACTCCGACAGGAGTTGCTCGTTGTATTCCCTGAAAGGTGGTTTCCGGTAACCCCGGGCTCCGAAAAGTAACCTTCTTATCGACACATTCGATAGAAGCATGATGGAGCGTCAACCAATCCATTCCCAAAATGACATCAAAGTCGTGCAAGTCGAAGAGTATCAAATCTACTACCAAACCAACATCACCTACCATTACGGGACACTCCCGCAACACTTGGTTTACCACAAACACATCTTCGGTGGGCGTACTCACACCCAAGTCACAGTCCAATGCGGACACCTCTCTACCCGCCAACAATTCGCAGTCCCGTGATATAAATGAATGAGTAGCTCCGGGATCAATTAAAGCACAAACATCATGCCCAAAGATCGTGAGTGTACCTGTCACAACACCAGGTGCTGCCCTGGCCTCCAGCTGCGTAACAGCAAAAACTCGGGCCTGTGGTCCAGCTGCTCGCCCACGGCCCCGGCCCCCTGTCAATTAGCCGCTCCAGCACCACCTCCTCTAGTACTCCCAGTCCCAGAAACTGCAGCTGTGCTCCGTCCCTGCTCTGCTCCACCCCGACCTGCGCCACCACCCTGTGGCAAAGATGGACACTCCCTCCGATAGTGGCCCCGCTCGCCACAGAAGAAACAGATAACACTGGAAGCATCGCGAACAAAACCACCACTCTGTCGTCCTGTGGAAGCAACCGAAGTCGCGCTCGCCTGCGGAGCAGTCTGCGCCCTAGGCGCTCGGAATCCGGGACTCTGATAGTTACCAGGCCTGCCATAACGATCATTGCCTGCAGATGAGGCTCCACCATAACGTCCCTTCTTCGGGGCCCTCTGACCATACGATCCAGGATATGAATGCTCTCGACGTTGTCCACCACCAGAGTACTGTGGACGTGTCGGGAGACTGGCCTCAACCTGCACTGCGACATCTGACAACTCACTGAGAGTGGTAAAAGCTCCGGCCGTCACAATGGCCCGTATCTCACCCCGTAGGCCAAGCTCAAACCTACGACATTTCTCAGCCTCAGTAGATACAAAGGTAGGAGCAAAACGGGCTAGCATCTGAAACTTCTGCTCATACTCAGCTACAGACATGCTCCCCTGCTGGAGCTGCAGTAACTCGGTCTCCCTAGCATCACGGAATGAACGGGGATAATACTGATCCAGAAACCGTTCACGAAAGGTCTCCCAAGTCACTGTACGGGCATCCCAACCCGACAACTCCAGAGTGTACCACCACTCATAAGCAGATCCATTAAGCAAAAAGGTGGCCAATACAACTCGCTCCTCAGGAGGACAGTGCATCACAGCAAAAATCCGCCCGAACCGAGAAATCCAACGGTGAGCATCCTCGGGATCCGCTCCACCACTAAACACCGTAGCCCCAAGATGCTGGGCTCGCTCGATCGAAGCACTCTCGGCATCGCCATCAGGTCGTGGAGGGGGTTCGCGTTGCGAAGGCATGGCCGATCGTCCTTCTCTGAAAGAGGCATAAGTTAGTACAATAATCAAGGCACACCCGAGTTCCAAACACGAATCGTAAACCTAGGCTCTGATACCAATTGACAGGACCCACCCCGATTATCGCCTCGATAATTGGGAAGCATCCTGCTCCCATCTGACAATCGAATCCAAAAGACCGGAAAACTAAATAATATTACATCACACCCATTGTCAGACCAGGGAGATTAAACAAATACATGCGACTGGACGGCAAGTTCACAGTTTCACAGAGCATAATATTACAAAACAGGTTAAAGAACAAATCCTACTCTGTGAACTAACTACTCCGCAACGGAAAACTTTATGCCTCCGCCTCTGCCTCGGCGCTTGCCCCCGCACTTATGCCACGACCTGGAGGGGATTTAAAACAACAAAATGTGAGTGGACCGAAACATAAGTTTTACAGGAAAACAATTTTCCAAAATCGGGTTCGCCCCCCAGTTTTGTAACACGCATGCATAACCAAATATTCAAAAATCGCGTATTAAACCTTTGAAAACTCTTTTTCCGAAACACATGAAAAACGTTACACAGAATCGTCATAACTCATGTAAAACAATTTAATATTACCAGAATCCAGAAACCGTCATTTTGAAACATCAATTGTACAAATCAAGTAAAAAGTGAATCAATAATCACAATTATGCCGTTGGATCCATCCGAGTCTTTAAACTCAATATCAGGCCTTCCCGGGATATCAACGAGTCTTTAAACTCAAAACATGATCAATAGGACTCGGGGGTATCACAATAATCGAGTCTCTAAACTCACGAGTCTTTAAACTCAATCCGAGTCTTTAAACCCAATTTTCGGGCCCGCCCCCGTCATCAATAAACCGGGTCTTTAAACCCAAAGCCAGATCCAACAATCAACCGGGTCTATAAACCCAAAACCGTTTTTAAACACAATAAACCAGGATTCATCATAAACTGTTTTCCAACATCATTCCGAAATCATATCACGTCATAATAGAACTTATGTCCGAATTCACATGCAAATTCCAAGACATGCAATTCCCGAAATCACTTCACAATTATAATCAAAACATCATAAATCCGTAACATGCATAATCATATCCAGATACTTCATCAAAACATCATTCATGCATAAGCAAAAACGGTAACCTCGAAATGCGTGAAATACGATGAATATCTCGAAAAGCATGAAAATATGTAAAATCGAAATATCATATAACCATCATAAAATCATATGTAAAACCATAAGATAAATAAGTAAAATAGTCATGCATGCCCAGTTTAGAAATCAAAAAGTCCACTCACGGTTTTAGGACGCGTCAATCGCGTCCCGCGCGCTCCTCTGTAGCTTCGAAAATGTCCGGGCCTGTAAAAACGTATAAGGAGGGTTACAAACATCCCAAAATAACTCGTAGGATTTTTCCTAGTTTTCCCGGATTTTTCGGCGAAAATAAACTTAGGGACTTAACCTTCCGGACTCCCGAAATTATCCCGAATGACTCCCGATCCACTCGAACTCTAAAGATAAAATGTTAATTAAACTGAAAGGATTAAATCTCATGTTGACCGTGATCGGAGTTAACATCACACGCGCCGTCACGCGCCGCCCAAAGTGGCTGCGCGTGAAGCCCACGCGCCAAGCTATAGTACCTTCGTCCTTACCCGAATAGACTGATAAACGGGTCTATTACCCGCGACTCAACCTGACCAGTTCAAGCTCAATTCTCAATCAATTCCTCTCGTTTTCAATCCTATTATCTTCTCCAATCTATTAATTTTAGGTCTGTATTGATGACTAACCTCGACTAACACCAAAACGACCCAACTCAAGCTCAAACAGTCGATCAAGTCGACGTCTGGAACTCACCCTACGCGGTTCCATTTCCAAATTAACTTCACCAGTAGCTTAAGGGGACTTATACGAACACGATAGCACAATCAATTGAACTCGCCGTTACCTGGAAGTCGTCGTCCTCAAGCTCGACAATTCTCAGAACCAGGGAACTCAGTTCTTGGCCAATTCGTGAGTGACGTCCTTCGAAATCGATGTGGTTGGTTTCCTTTTGCTCCCAGAAGACTAGAACGGCCCTTAGTTTAGCTCGAAGGTCCCCACGATTTGATCTTCGATTTTTCCCTCCAACTGGTTTTTCCTTCGAACTGGAACTTGGGTTCCTGGGCAAAACGGGCTCCAATCTCTACAACTCTAGCAGCGTCGTGTTTCTGTCACCCCCAGAAATCTCCCTATGTGTTTAGTTTTGCCTCAAAGCCCGTAGGAATTGAACTCTGAGTTTTCCCCCCAAAAACCCGAAACTGTTTCCTCGCGGTTTCTCTCAATCTCTCTCAGTCTCTCCTCAGCAGAATGATCCCAAATGAGCTCCCAGACTCAAAGGAAATCAGATAATCGATCAAAGCGGCCAGCACCTCGTGGGAGACCAACTTATTCCTCTCTGAAAATTGTTTCCCGCAAGCTGAAGCCATGGCCATTTGCTAATCTCTCCCGTGCACTGAGCACTGATCGGTCGTCCATGTGTGCCTCCCACTGCCTCAATTCTCATAAACAAAACCCACTCACCAGTCCACTAAGCTATAAACAATTTGAACGAACAAAACACCACGGCACGGCCGTGTGCTCTGTTTTTCACGGTGGTGCTATAGTAACCGCCGTGAAATGACCAAAATGCCCCTCTGCATAATAATTACCAAAATGCCCTCCAACTTCCGTGACCCGTAACTCGGTCACCCGACGTCCGTTTCACGCGTGCCGCCTGTCGTTGTACTCGGGACGTCGAGACGAACATAACGGTCTTCGAGTCATATGGATATCAATTGTCAAACAAATAGTCAACTTTTCCCCCTTATAACGTCTAATTTACGATAATGCCCCTGGACTTCCGCACGTCATAACTTTCACCCTGATCGTCCGAATGGGACGTGCCACCTGTCTATGAACTCGTGACGTCCCGAACTACATCACGGTCATCACTGAACGTCCGTTCGACCCTCCAATCAAAAAGTCAACAATTTGACCACACGAATCATAGGGATAAAAACGTCATTTTATTCAATATTTTACAATATTACGTTTTCAGAATGTCCGGGGCGTTACATAAGTTTTTCCCAAAGTTTCATTCCAAATTTCCGTCATTTGGACCTAATTTCCGTCATTTTTGTTGACCGTAAACGATATCGATATTTGGATCGAGATATCCGTAAATTCGACGAGCGATATATCCGTCGATATCGTTATTTTCATCCTTGCATATACTAAAGTTAAACGAATGGTACTCTTTATAAATAGTGGAATGCCTTTTTTGCACCGATTTTTTATATGAATAGTACAATACCATTTTTGCCCCTTTTATGAATCATTCTTTTTGTGTACCAGTTTTGCCCTTTCTTTTTTATAAATCTCTTTTCTCCTTTTTCTCTAAAAAACTTTACATTATATTATATTTTTATTATTATTATTTATTATTATTATTACCTTATTTTTATTTTTATTATTGTTTTTATAAATAATTGTTATTACTTTATTAATCAAGTTGGGAATATTATCTCATGCCGTTCCTATAATGAAATAATACTAACATTATTATCATTATTATTATTACTACTAATTTTACTATTATATTATTATTTTCTTTGTTAACTAAAAATTATATTAACAATTTTTTTTTTGGCTATATAACTTATATTTGTCAAATAGAGTTTATAGTTATTTAATAGTCTATAAAATCATTATTTAATAGTCTTTATAATGTTAATATAATATATATATATATATATACACACATATATAAAATCATATTGACGGTTAGTTATCCAATACCGCTATAATATATGTAAAATCATGTAAATAAACAAATAATGATATATCTAATAGTTAATCATTTTTTAAGCATTTACTCAAATCTTATATATATATATATATGTATATTACTTTTTCCCTTTCTTGTGAATCGTAAAATTTCATTTTTTTTCCCTTGGATATTTATTTAACATTTTCCAATTATTATTGTATTATAAATAGTAATTATTAATTTTATTACTTAATTTGGGATATTATCTCATGCCTTGAGTCTAAGAAAATATTATTATTACTATTATTGCTACTACTACTACTATCTCTTATTATTACTAATATATGTTTTTTGTTTTTTTTATTAAATGTATATAACAGCAAATTATTTTCTTGGGTATATACCTTATATTAGATTATTAGAGTTCATATTTTATTTCTTGAAAAATAAAACAACATTGTTACATTTTATATCTTAGAGTCATTATTTAATAGTCTTTACAATTATATATATATATATATATGTAAAATCATGCTTATAATTAGCTATCCAATATTCCTATAATATATGTAAAATAATGTAAATGAACGAAAAATGATGTACGTAAATCGTTAATCATCTTTCGAACA
Source organism: Prinsepia uniflora (assembly GCA_032719365.1). Taxonomy (NCBI): domain Eukaryota; kingdom Viridiplantae; phylum Streptophyta; class Magnoliopsida; order Rosales; family Rosaceae; genus Prinsepia; species Prinsepia uniflora. The sequence continues at coordinate 55,550,837 of CM064868.1, read as the reverse complement.
TTTTCTCATATCCTAAATCTAATTTATATGTATAACCATAAAATTATGCAATTTCAAATATTCAATTTCAATGGTATGAAATTTAATTTTAAATTAAGCATATAATCTTAGGGTCACATATTACTAGGATTTGATTAAAAATTACAAAAAAAAAAAAACATAATTGCATGAAATTGAAATTTGAATCCAAAATATAGTTCAAAAGCAATAATCTTCATCTTGAATCATTGTCAATTTAAAAATTTTATCATTTTCAGTTTCTCAGCCCATTTCAACTGGATTGATTGACCATTGCCTATATTGATATTCTCAGTAAAAGGAGTTATCAATATTGCCATTAATTAAATTGATATTTTCATCCCTAGCTATAATACATGTGAAATCATTTGAATAAACAAATTAATGATGATGTATGTAAATAGTTGATTATTTTTGAACATTTTCTCATATCATGAATCTATTAATTCTATATAATTTTATATAGAAATCAGTAACGCGCGGTCATATCTTACTAGTGAGTACTGAAGGAAAATATAGAATTGGTTATATTTGCAACTAAATTTTTTCTTTATCTCGTGATATATATATATATATATATATATTGAAATGAAATATACACAATAAAATTAGCACTAATCTTTATAAATGAAAAAAGAAATACATAAAGTAGAAGAACACAAATCCATTAAACTCATAATATGGTCTCGCATTAACAATTAGACACTAAAATTAACAACGCCATGTTAAAACCGATCCAAAGTTAACTATTCCATAGTAATATGCATGTACTAATATTCACTTTGCATGAAGCAAATATGATTGCTTTCGCAATAATCAAAATAATATCCCAAATGTAGCACCCCGAACTTTTAATAAAATGTAAATTCGAAAATTTAATGTAAAATGACGATTTTGCCCTTAGATACGGAAAAATGTTAACTTTTGACCCAAGATATTATTTGGACTTTGACAAAGGCTGTTGTGTAGATCGAGACGTCACGAGTCCGTAGATAGGCGACACGTCGAAATCGGTCGTCCGACGGGAAAGTTACGGATCGCGGAAGGAAATACGTACTATGGACGTTTTACAAGGTATGAACAGTTGGCTGATTTATCATTAGTCAAAATATCTTTGTTGGCCCAATGGATGACTCATCCCATTGACCCAAGCCCCCATATTCATGCACCTACATTCATCTTCATTTCCTTCTTTGTTCTTTGTTACCCGAAACCCACACAACACCACCATACTTCATCTTTGCTGTCTAACTGAAAGGGAGATTCAGAGAGTGAGTTGAGACAAAGAGGAAGGCACCAACGACGAGGAAAATCACGTACGGTGGCCAGAAAACCAAGAGGTAAGTCGTAGGATTCAAAAATTCAAAATTTGATTTAGAGGGTTTGTTGGGCAATTCTAATGTGTAGAATTGATTCCTACGGACTATATGATCTCACACGAACCAAAAGGAGGAGTTTTGGTTGCTAAAACGGCTTGGAAATCATGATTGAAGCTCAACCGAAAATCATCAAGCTCGAACATGTATATTTAGCCATTGCTTGATGATTTTGAGTCCATAGATCCATTGTTGGGTAGATTACGAGCATGTAGAAAGAAAAATGGGCTGAACTGGTTGAGGAATGGGAGAGATATGGTCTGGTTTAGGTCGCGGGTCAAACAACCCATTATACAGAAACGGGTTTATCCGGCCAGATGTTGATGATGATGACGTAGCAGTCCACGTCATCATCTTGTCAGACCTGTCAGTCCATGTGGGAAATCAGGTGATGCAACGTGGCAGGTTATCAGGCCCAGTCAGCAGCTGACGTGTCAGGTCCACGTAAGCATGTCAAACCACGTGAACCAATAGGGTTGTGCCATATGGCAACCTGTCAGGGAGTGTTAGATTGACGTGGCAGGTAACGTGGCAGTGCACGTAAGCCACTGTCAGACCACATGGACCAATGTGGGAGTGCCACGTGGAACTGTGTCAGAGAATTGTCAGAGGTGTCAGAGACATGTGGTAGGACACGTGGCACCAATCAGGGAGTGCCACGTGTCAGGCTGTCAGACCTGTCAGGCTGACGTCAGCATGAAGTCATGATGAAGGCAGCCGTTGACTGCCGTGGGCCCAAATTTTGAGGTCAAACTGGTCTTATTGGAAAGGTTTCAACGTTCTGAATCTAATGATGGTTGTTTCATGTCGATCGGAGACCGTTTGATAGGTCATTTAGGGATTTTTAGCCCCGGGACGCGTTTCCGGTATCGAGCTTTGTGAGGATTTAGTGTATGAACTTGTATAGAACATTAGCGAGTCTCGGATGTGATTTGCACAAGCCCAGACTCTTTGAACTTGCTCGAGTGGGATTACGGTGCTGATATTAAACGTGCAGCGTGAACCGAGAGTGAGTGGACTTTTGTTTTATAATTGAAATGCATGCATAACAGCTTTGATTGCTTTGATATCGTATTTGATGATGTTGTGGATTTAATCATCGGTTTATGAATGGTTGTACGGATTTAGGTAAAAATGATGTTTTGGGCTTAAGACCTAGTTGAGTATTGATTTGATTAAGATTTACAGTCAAACGGGATTTAGAAAAAAAGATTGCATTTTAACTGAATTTGAATGGCGATCTGGCATGATCGGTTTGGATAAATTGGGATTTATAAATAAGTTCTGGACACTGTTTTCGAATGTTTTTTGTGGAAAAGACATGTGAGAGTTATGTCTCAGGCATAGGCCCAATTGAATGGTGTTTTGACAATATTTGAGACATAAACGGTTTAAAAATGATTTCAAATGTATTTGGTTACCGTTCCACGTATACCATCCTAGTGAGTTGGATAGTCTCCTCCAGACATCAAGCATCCTAGAGTAGTCATGGTGCACTGCCTGAAATGAGTAGCTCCGAGGAGAGGCTTTGGTTCATGAGTGATAGATTATGAGATCACCCCGAACGTGCTGGATTTGGGGATTGCACCTCATTTTGATCTCACCCCGGACGTCTTTAAGTTGGATCCTGGGGAGGTGCTCGGAGATGAGACCTCGATTTGCACGTGTAGCATTGGAAAATTGTGGCTGGCATTGGAAAATTGTGCTATATTGTGTTTTACTGATATAGGTGTGCAAATATAAATATATATATATATGATTTGAGCTGTGTTCATACGATTTGATTTAAATGCATGCACGTTTATAAAACGGAGGGGAAAATATTATTGTTCTTAAATTGTATTTAGAAAATGCTTATTTTTAGTCCACTCAAATTTTAATTGCTTTATTGACCCTTCAGGCCTTGGCACAAAGGCAAGAGCTGGTATCGAGGCAGAGGCATAGCTAGTACCATTGCGTACCTGAAAACCCTTTGGCGTAGGTTTTGGTACTTGTATTGTACTGACATGACACGACCCATTCCAAATCCCCCCGGGATTAACGGGGGATGTGCCATGCTCCCGTCTGACACGAAGTGTCAGACAAGGGATTACTCGAATTCGCAGCCCATTCGGGGCTTCCAGAGCGCGCCAGGATCAGTGGAGGAGTGCGATGTCTCAATCTATGCTACAGCCTGCATCCGAGATCAACCTGAAGGGCATTAAAACCATTAAAAGCTATGAGTGGACGAAAAATCAATAGCTTAATCAAAACACATTTCATAACAAGACATTTATGCCTTTTACTAAAAAGCATGCATGCATTCGAAAACCAATAATCAATTTATTTACTTTAGTTAAATCATTAGGACCTTAGCCCAAAACCAAAAATTTAACCATGTGGGAACTCAACCCAAAGCCGTAAATCCAATCACGTGGGCCACTGCTCAAAACCACCAACACTGAAGTACCATTTTATAAGTCCAATAAATCCGAAATCCGAAATCCAAATACGTAATCCAGTAAATCCATAAATCACAATTCCATCAAATACCGTTATATACCAATCCTCGGCATTCCAGATGCCTGGTGTCAGGACCCGTCCCAAATATCACCTCGATACTCGGGATGAACCCTGCTCCCGTCTGACAATCACACTTACAGTACCCAAAAATAACCTTAATACAACTATAAGCATAACTATCAGACGAAGGAGTAAATATATACAACAGTAAGCCAGAGCATAGTTCTACAAAATGGGCACCAAAAGTCCTACAAGTCTAAGTCCGCAACGGAAGAACGTCGGAAGCCCTATGCCTCGATATCTGCCTCAACGTTCACCCCAGCGCTATCACCACGACCTGGAGGGAATTTGAACAAAAAGAAGGTGTGAGTGGACCAAAAGGAATAAAAGTTTTAAAACCGTTTACCAGCAAATCAAAGTAAGGAAATAAAATCATTTGTTCCCTCCGGTTTAAAACCAGGCATGCTCAACGAAGTATTAGAAAAACCATAATCTGAAACATCATAAGAAACAGATACACTATAAAACATCATAAGAAACCAGAGTATAACTCGATCAAACCTGCTGGACCTATCCGAGTCTTTAAACTCAACCAGGCCTCACATATAAATCCGAGTCTTTAAACTCCCGAGTCTTTAAACTCAATAGGCCTATGGGGGTAATATCGTAATATCCGAGTCTTTAAACTCCCGAGTCTTTAAACTCAATCCGGGCCCGTCCCCCGTCAAATCAGTATCCGGGTCTTTAAACCCATATCCAGATCCAGCAAATCCAATCCATATCCAGTGTAAAACCAATTCAAAATCCATCGCCAAATTCGAATTCGAAATCCCCGGTTCGAAGCCCTTCCGGCGTTCAGAACCGACATTCCGAACCCAAATCCGGAAAAAGATCCATGTTCATAACAAACCATAGGAAAATCCCAAATCATATTCCACAACCTATTTACCATCATCAGAAAACGTTTTTAGGTTAAATTTCTGAATTATAAAACCCGTTTTTTCTCGAAAAACGTGCAGAATCCCAAAAACGTCTCGAAAAATGTGCAAACATCTCAATCACGTATAATCATCATCAGGACATAAAAACACACATAGAAATCATAAAACAGTAATTAAAACAGTTAGGCATGCTCGGAAGTAAGAAAGAGTCCACTCACAGTTCAGAGCAAGTCACTCGCGCCCCGTGCGCTCCTCAACCGTCTCAGGTGTCTCCCGTCCTATCAATAGATACCAAATAGGGTCACAATAACATCAAGGATACCTTCCCTATTTTCCCCAATTTTTCGGGAATTTAATAATATTTTAATCCGAAACCCTAAACCGTACGGATTCCCGAACCATTCCGTAACACCATCCGATTAACCCGAAAACTGTACCATTGGATTCATTAGAACATTTAGGACTAAACTCATGTTGGACGCTTGACCGGATTCCTCCCCACACGCCCCCACGCGCCGCCCAAAGTGGCTGCGCGTGGGCCTCACGCGCCTGCTACAGTGCATCTTCAACCTTGAGTCACCCGGTTCAACTGTGTTGAACCGGCGTGACCGGTTCTCCTCCGTTCCTCCACCATTCTTCCCCATTTCAATTCCATTAGCTTCGTCCAGTCCCCTGCAACCAAACCCAGTCCTAAAATCCAGAAATCACGGCCTAAAACCCCTCGTCTTCATCCTCGAAAACACTGCCCGTGAGCCCTGTTTTGGCCGCCGGCCACCCAGCACGTCCCCCTTCACGGTGGTCACTCCAGACCACGATCACCAGCTCCTCCGTACCTCACTGTCTCTCTCTCGACTCACACTTCACTCTCCCTAGCATCAAAATCGATCACCGCCTCACCCCAATCTTCTCTCTGTTTTTTGTTTCCTTCGAAGGTATGCACGGTTCAAATGGGGATAACGTGTGGCCGTGCACACTTGAGAATGTAGTGGAACCCTCCAGTCCCAAGCACGTGTCCACCAGCTATAGGCCAGCCCAAAAATATCTGCCACTTGCCCTTATCTGATTGGGCTGAGGGAAAATGACCAAAATGCCCCTCGTGCACAAAATTACCATTTTGCCCTTAGACTTTCCAGACCCGTATCTTTTCCGTCCGACGTCCGATGACAGCGTGCCACCTGTCGTTGAACTCAGGACGTCGAGACCTATCCAACGGTCCTCGGTCTACGTGAAAAATCACACATCCTCCAAAAAGTCAACATTTCCCCTATTAGCTCAAAATTACGGTAACGCCCCCAACCTTCCGTACATCATAACTTTTCCTCCGGTTGTCCGAATCGAACCTGCCGCCTATCTACGGACTCGTGACGTCCTAACCTACGTCACGGTCAAAGGCTAACACTCATCCAATCGATAGTACAAAAAGTCAACTTTTCGTTTACTATTCATAAGGGCAAAATCGTCCTTTTTACAAAACTTCACAAAAGTACATTTTTACCCTTCCCGTAGGTACGGGTTGTTACAATCTACCCCCCTAAAAAGAATTTTGTCCCCGAAATTCAGTGGAATAAATAAGGGTACTGTTCTCGCATCAAGGCCTCGGGTTCCCAAGTAGCTTCTTCGACCTGATGATTTCTCCACAATACCTTCACTAAGGGAACCGTCTTCCTTCGCAACACTTTATTCTTCCGATCCAAGATTGCAACAGGTTGCTCTTCAAAACTCAAGTCTTCCCTCAGTTCCACTGGTTGTGCTTCTAAAACATGCGAATCATCTCGAATATATTTCCGAAGCATAGAAACATGAAAGACATTATGTACCTTTTCCAAATCTGCTGGTAAGGCCAACCGATAAGCTACAGGACCAATCCGCTCCAAGATCTCATACGGTCCAATGTAACGAGGACTTAACTTCCCTCGTCTGCCAAATCGTACAATTCCTTTCCAAGGAGATAGCTTCAGGAAAACCCAGTCTCCAACAGCAAACTCCAAATCCCTGATCCTACGGTCAGCGTAGCTCTTTTGGCGGTCCTGCGCTGCCTTCAATCGATCCCTAATCAATGCCACTTTTTCCTGAGTAAGCTCCACCAGCTCAGAAGTAGTCAACCTCCTTTCACCAACTTCAGTCCAACACAGTGGAGTCCGACACTGCCGCCCATACAAAGCCTCGTAAGGAGCCATCCCAATGCTCTCCTGATAACTGTTATTGTAGGCGAACTCCATCAAAGGCAGATGTGATTCCCAAGTACCCTGAAACTGAAGCACACAAGCTCGCATCATATCCTCGAGAATCTGAATAGTCCGCTCAGACTGCCCATCAGTCTGAGGATGAAAAGCAGTACTGAAGTGTAATTTAGTCCCAAAAGCTTCCTGCAAGCTCTGCCAAAATCGAGAAGTGAATCTCGGATCTCTATCAGATACTATCGACTCCGGAGTCCCATGCAATCGAATAATCTCATTAATAAACAACTGTGCAAACTGTTCCAGCCTGAAGTTCTCCCGTACTGGCAAGAAATGAGCAGACTTCGTAAGTCGATCCACAATAACCCACACACCATCGTGTCCCTTCGGTGTTCTCGGAAGCCTGAACACAAAATCCATAGTCAGGTGATCCCATTTCCACTCGGGAATCGGCAAAGGTTGCATTGCTCCATAAGGTCTCTGCCGCTCGGCTTTTACCTGTTGACAAATCAAGCATCTACTGACATACTCTGCAATTTCACGTTTCATCCCTGACCACCAGTAATGCTCTCGAAGTGTACGATACATCTTGGTCCCACCAGGATGCATCGCATAAGCTGAACAGTGAGCCTCATCCAGTATCACCTTCTTCAAAACTTCATCCTCAGGTACACACAACCGTCCATTCTTAACCAAGGCTCCATCCTCACGGATCTCAAAATCCTGTCTTTCTCCAGCCTCGACCTCAATCCGAATGATGCCCAGAATAGGGTCCTCAAACTGAGCATCAATCACCTGATCAATCAAAACGGGTCGCACATGGAAACTCGCTAGGAGTGCTCCCTGATCATCCACAGTCAACTCTACTCCCAACTTACGGAGCTCAACCAGCAAAAGTAACCGTACTGTCCTCAGATGCGACAAAGATCCAGCTGACTTCCTGCTCAGAGCATCGGCTACCACATTAGCCTTCCCTGGATGATACTCAATAGTACAGTCGTAGTCCTTAAGTAAATCCAACCAACGGCGCTGTCTGAGGTTCAATTCCTTTTGAGTGAACAAATACTTCAAACTCTTGTGGTCCGTGAAGATCCTGCACTTCTCACCGTACAAGTAATGTCGCCAAATCTTCAATGCATGAACCACCGCAGCCAGTTCCAAGTCATGTGTAGGGTAGTTCACCTCATGGGGTTTCAATTGCCGGGAAGCATAAGCAATCACTTTCCCGTGCTGCATCAAGACACATCCCAAACCTTGTAAAGAAGCGTCACTGTACACCTCGAACTCCCCACTATCATCTGGAAGGGCTAACACAGGAGCAGATGTCAACCGCCTTTTAAGCTCCTGGAAACTCTGTTCACAGTTCTCATCCCACTCAAACCGAACTCCCTTCCGTGTCAACCTCGTCAACGGTGCTGCAAGAATAGAAAAGCCCTCAATAAAACGCCGGTAATACCCTGCCAAACCCAGAAAACTCCGGATTTCCGTTACCGTCTTAGGCTGTTCCCAGTTGGCTACCGCCTCAACTTTCTGAGGATCCACACGAATGCCCTCAGCCGAAATCACATGGCCAAGAAATCCAACACTGGTCAACCAGAACTGACACTTACTGAGCTTCGCATACAACTGATGCTCCCTCAACGTTTTAAGCACGATCCTCAGATGTTTCTCATGCGCCTTCGCACTCTTCGAATACACCAAAATATCATCAATGAAAACAATCACAAAACGATCCAAGTAGGGCCGGAACACTCGGTTCATAAGGTCCATAAAAGCTGCTGGGGCATTAGTCAAACCAAAAGGCATCACCACAAACTCATAGTGACCGTACCTGGTCCGGAAAGCTGTCTTCGGTATATCCTCCTCTTTAACCCTTAACTGGTGATAGCCGGAGCGAAGATCAATCTTCGAGAAATACTGTGCTCCCTTGAGCTGGTCAAACAAATCATCAATCCGGGGTAGGGGGTACTTATTCCGAATAGTTACCTTATTCAGTTGCCTGTAATCCACACACAATCTCAATCCTCCGTCCTTTTTCTTGACAAACAAAACAGGTGCTCCCCAAGGTGACATACTCGGTCGAATGAATCCTATATCGACCAACTCTTGCAACTGGGCCTTAAGTTCCCTCAATTCGGCAGGTGCCATACGATAAGGAGTCTGAGAAATAGGCTGTGTACCTGGTAGAAGCTCAATCATAAACTCAAGATCTCGGTGTGGGGGTAGTCCTGGCAACTCCTCGGGAAAAACATCGGGAAACTCCCGTACCACTGGTATATCCTCCGCCCTCACTGGCGTAGCACGCGTATCCACCACATGAGCTAAGTAACCCTGGCACCCCTTACGTAACAGTTTACTAGCCTCGAGTGCCGAAATAACTCCCGTAGGAAGCGCACGCTGATCCCCCTGAAATATAGTCTCTGATAATCCGGGACTCCGAAAAGTCACTCTCCTATCGAAACATTCGATAGAAGCATGATGTCTCGTCAACCAGTCCATACCCAAGATCACATCAAAGTCCCGTAAATCCAAGAGTAACAAATCTGCCAGTAACTCCACCTGGCCTACCATCACCGGACACTCTCTCAAAACCTGAGTCACTACCAACACCTCCCCAGTAGGTGTACTCACTCCTAACGCACAATCCAAAGTAGACACCTCCCTCTCCTTAACCAAACTACAACTCCGAGCTATAAATGAATGAGTAGCCCCGGGATCTATCAAAGCAAAAACAGTGTGACCAAGTATGGTGAGTGTACCTGTCACCACTCCCGGTGCTGACCTAGCCTCCTGCTGAGTCATCGCAAAAACTCGCGCCTGAGGTCCCGATGACCTACCGCGCCCTCTGGAACTGCTCGTGGCACCACCGCCACCCCTAGGGCCTGCCGCCCCTGATACTGAAGCAGTACTCCGCCCGGGTTCTGCTGTACCTCTGCCTGCTCCACCCTCCGGAGCTAACAATGGGCACTCCCGACGGAAATGTCCTCGCTCTCCACAATAGAAGCAAGTGTCCCTACCGGGTCCACCGGTATGCCTCCCTGTAGAAGCCACTGAAGTCGCACTCGCCTGAGGAGTCGGCTGTGACCTAGCTCCTCGAAATCCTGAGCCCTGGAAACTGCCTGGTCTGCCATACCGGGCTCCACCAGCCGATAGTGATCCACCAAAATTACCCCGTTTCGGGGGCCTCTGACTCGATGCTCCTGGAAATGACTGCTCTCGGCGTCGAACACTGCCCGAATACTGTGGTCGAGCAGGTAAACTGGCCTCCACCCTGACAGCAGCATCAGACAACTCTCGGAAAGTAGCAAAAGAGCCGGCTGTCACTATGGCCCTGATCTCTCCCCGGAGGCCCAACTCAAACCGGCGGCACTTCTCCGCCTCAGTCGCCACAAATTCAGGAGCAAAACGAGATAGCATCTGGAACCTCTGCTCATACTCAGCAACTGTCAAGTTCCCTTGCTTCAAGTGAAGGAATTCCGCTTCCTTCGCATCCCTAAAAGAACGGGGATAGTACTGATCTAGAAACCGCTCCCGGAAAGTCTCCCAGGTCACGGTATGTGCATCCCAGCCGGACAGTTCCAGCGTGTACCACCACTCGTAGGCAGCTCCATCCAACAGAAAAGTAGCTAACAATACCCGATCCTCGGGAGGACAATGCATCACCCCAAAAATACGTTCTAGCCGGGTGATCCATCGGTGAGCTTCCTCGGGATCAGCCCCACCGCTGAACGTAGTAGCCCCAAGCCTCTGGGCTCTCTCGATCGAAGCGCTCTCAGTCCCTCTCGCCGCTTCATCTTCAGGTCGTGGAGGGGGTTCACGTCTCGGAGGCATGATCAATCGTACGCTGAAAGAGGCATAGAGTTAGTATAACAACCTAGACCCAACACAAATTGACACAACCTATGCTCTGATACCAATCTGTCACGACCCGGCTCATCTAACACAATATTGTCCGCTTTGGGCCTCGCCCTCACGGTTTTGTTTTCGGGAGCTCACGGTGCAACTTCCCAGGGGGTCACCCATCTGGAATTGCACCAGCCTCAACTCGCTTAACTTTGGGGTTCCAATCCCCCCCAAAGCCATTGAGCTCCCAAAAGGCCTTGTGTTAGATAGATACGTGCCCACACATATAAGGAACTTCACCTTTCCCTCCCCGAGCGATGTGGGATCGTTCACCGATCTTACATTTCCAAGCTCACGGGTCTTGCTCACCGATCTTGCTTCTCAAGCTCACGGGTCTTGCTCACCGTTCTTGCTTCTCAAGCTCACGGGTCTTACAAGTTTTCAGTATCAGGCTTTGTGAGGGTTTAGTGTATGAACTTTTATAGAATATTAATGACCCTCAGATGTCATTTGAACAGGCCCGGAGGCTTTGGACTAGCTCGGGTGAGATTACAATGGGGATATGGAGCGCGCAGGGTGGACCGAGAGTGAGTGAAGTTTTGTTTTATAATTGAAATGCATGCATAACTATTTTGAATGCTTTATTATATGATTCAAGTTGAAATGCTTTGATATTGTATTTGATGATGTTGTGGATTTAATAATAGGTTTATGAACTATTTTACAGATTTATGTGAAAATGATGTTTTGGGATTGAGACCCGATTGAGTAATGATTTAACTTAGATTTAGAGTCAAACAGGAATTCGAAAGATAGATTTCATTTTAAATTAATTTTAATGGAGATCTGGCATGATCGGTTTGGATAAATCGGGTTTTATAAATAAGTTCTTGACACTGTTTTTCAGATGGTTTTATGGAAAAGACATGTCAAAGTTATGTCTCGGGCATAGGCCCAATTGAATGGTTTTTTGATTTGGTTTGAGACATAAACGTTTTAAAAATGATTTCAAATGTATTTGGTTACTGTTCCACATATACCACCCTGTTGAGTTGGATAGTCTCCTCCAAACGTTGAGGATCTTGGAGTAGTTACGGTGCACTGCCTGAAATAAGTAGCTACGATGAGAGGCTTAGGTTCAAGAGTGCGAGATTATGATATCACTACAGACATAGTAGATCCGGAGAAGGCACCTTATTATGATATCACCTTGGACGTCATTGAGTTGGATCCTGGGGAGGTACTCGGAGATGAGGCTCCGAGTTGCACGCGTAGCATTGGAAATCGTGACTGGTATTGGTTATAGACATCGTGGATATAGAGAATTAGTTATATTGTGTTTTATTGATATAGGTATCCAGATATAAATATATGTATATATATATATATCTGTGATTTGAACTGTATTCATACGATTTGATTTAAATGCATGCATGTTTATAAAACGGAGGGGAAAATATTATTGTTCTTAAACTGTATTTAAAAAATGCTTATTTTTAGTACACTCACATTTTGACTGTTTTATTGACCTCTAGGCCGTGACACAAAGGCAAGGGCTGATATCGGGGCAGAGGCATAGCTAGTATCGTTGCGCAACTGAAAACCCTTTGGGGTAGGTTTTGGTACTTGTATTGTACTGACACATATGCTCGTTATGTATATAGATACTTATCCCTTGACTGACAATGTTGTAGTTGAACTCTGTTCACTTATAAACCCATAAAGGGTATTTTTGGTATTTTGAGTATGATTGTTAGACAGGAGCATGGCACGTCGCACTATAATCCAGAGGGATTAGGACAGGTTCTGCCACCAAATATGTATCACTAGTTTGAAAGACTAAAACGAGTTCTTGGCTATATAACTAAAAGCGTACAAAATAGATGCAAGATACGTGCGTACTCATCAAAATACTAAAAGTACAATTAATGTCTACTAGGCATTCTTTGAGCTTTGGCCCAAATCTAATCCTGCCACCATGCTACCAAGTGAAGCATGTAACACCCTTTATTATATCCCTTTTAAGTTTTTTTTTGGTTATTGGACTTTCTTTGCCTTTGTATTTGTGCACTTTATCTAATGAAAAACTTATTATCTGTGTTGAAGCGAATAATGTTCCAATGATCAATTACTCATTGTCTAATCACCAAGTGGCGCGTGTCCTTCTTCATAACTTGTCAACTAGGAGAGTAGTGGGTCTTTTATTAGTACGGGCACCGGTGTGGTGCTAGCCTAAGGTTTTCCGATGGTCAAATTAGTAACTTTGTTTATAATAGGAAACTGTAAATGGTAAGTTTGGTATAGTAACTGTGAATAGTAGATATTTCTTACATTTATTGGGAAATGTGTACCCCTTTTGTATGGGTAAGTACGATATCCAATTTGCATAGTTTTGATGTGAGGCAAATGCTCCTTAATTTGCGTGATGTCACATGTTACACAGATCGAGAGTGGGTAGGTTTCCACGTGTCATCTCTATCGGTCCCAGTGTTGGGGCTATGTAAGTACAGTGGGCTTGCGCCTTATCTAGTGCTTGGGCTTTAGGTATAATGTCCAGTGAGTCTGGTCAAATATGGTGTCAACAAAAGTCCCCCAAGTTCTTGACTGAGGTGGAATTTCTCTATCGGGGACATGTCTCATTCTCCCAGACTCAGTGGGGAGTATACATATAGTCCCCCAAGTCCCTTGGCTAGAGAGTCCTCCAAGCTCGTCTCAGTCACGGGAGAGAAATGGCATGTGGTCGGCGATCTTGTGAAAATGCTGCAGCGGAGCCAAGTTAGTCAGTCTCAGGAGAAGGTGGCTCGGTGGCGGTACCTTGAGCGGCTGCATGGGATGGGCTAGGTGGTGGCACTATAGTCGCAGCGGGAAGGCTCGGTTTGGGATGAGTGTCCCAGGGCCATGGGTAGGTGGTGGATACTGAGTGGTGTACGTGGCTAGGCGGGATCCTTATAGGTCGGTGGGGTTGGTGGGATGGACGGTTGGGCTCCCTCGGTTTGATGTGTGACATGTGTCGGTCCGATTTGTGTTTATCGAAACACGTGTTAACCACTGAGGTTGGTGACGCCTCATATTCTGTGTCGAGTTCTATAAATAGGAGAAGTCCTCCACCGATTTCCTCACTTGCGTTTGTTGAGAAAATTGGGAAAACTCTGTCAAAGTGAACAAGAGATTTCGGATCATTTCTCGACGACGGTGCTCACGGTGGTACGATTTTCGACTGATAGCTCTACTGCGAAAAACACAGTAAGCACCCTTTTTCCATGATGTTGTAGATTAAACTAGTAGTTCGTGAAGAACTGGCCATGAACTCGAAGAAGTTTGTTGCCAGATCTTCTGAGAGTTAGGTCGGCCTCTAAGATGTGTTTTCCCATTTTATTTTTTGTAGATGTCCGAGGATAGTAACTCAGTGATGGAGGGGAGGTGTTACAACTCACAAGGCAGTGAGTTATCAGGTAGTAGTGTGAAGGTCCTCATTCCCGTATCTAGGAGTGAGGACGAGGCCATCTCTATCAAATTAAAGAATAGGACACACTTGGCACAAGGTCTAGTCGAGACCTCTGGTCAAAAGAATGAGGCGACATGGGCGAGGCAATCTCTTGGTAGACGCCGAGACGATAGTGAAGGTTGGTGTGCACAAGGCACTGAAGTTAACCCATGGCTGGTAGAAGGGCTTGGTGCAGATGAGCAATAGAACGGGCCACCTTTACCATAGACGAGATTGTGAATAAGGAGACCAAGAAGGGTCAGATGAAGATGTGCATTAAATTTGGCATCCCAGAGTCGGTGACCACTCGGTTACTGAAGAAAGGTGAGTTACCGAGTCATCCCCTGGCTGGTATGGCCTTGTTCTATACTGAGCTAAAGCATCACGGTATAAGGTTGCCGTTGCACCTGTGGTTGCGGCGGATGGTGAAGAGAATGGGGGTGGCGCTCAATTAGCTCAACCCGAATGTCTGGATTGTTTTCTTCTCCTTCTACACGGCTTTCAACTAGGCCGAGCAACCAGAGCCGGCCAACACCCAGCTCATGTACCTATATGAGTTTGGGTTACAACAGCAGAGCACGTGGTGGGTCTTCGTGCGTCACTGCAAGAAGGGAAAATGAGGCGAGTTCATTCTCAACATACTGACCTCCGAGAAATCGTATTAGAAAAAGTTTTGTCTAATCGTGGGAACTAGGAGGGGAATACGGAGGGGGTTTCTATACTGAGCAAGTTTCAGACGAAAGGTGTGGTGACGTATGACAAACTTTGAATTGTTTGTTTTGTAGTTGTTGTCAAGTGTCCATATTTAGGCTAACTTCTGTCTCGGTGTGTAGGTTTATTTCCCCCTGAGGATATCTCTTCGGAAGAGAAGAGGATCATTCAGGCAGTGAGGATGAGCCTCGACGAGTTGGAATGTAACCGACGTGTTCTTCAGCTTCCCGATTTTCAACACAAGGCTCGTCTAATTGACACCGACGAGAGTAAGTCTGCGTGACCGAGTAAGTTATTTTTTGAGTTTGTGTGTTCTTTGTTAATATGTTTTAGTTGGTGTAGTTCCAAAGCACATCGGTACGAGGATCTACAAGGACTATCTATCGCTTAAGATGAAGGATGATCAAACCAAGAAAGAGTATGCATCACTAAGGAAGGCAGCTCAGCACTTGGAGAAAAGTTTGCAGAAGAAGAAAGACTGGCTGGACATAGGGCAAGGGGAGCGGTTCGAGCGCTCGAAATAGGACCGAGCACCAAAGCTAAAGTTGAAGAGGCCCCCTCGGACTCCGAAAAGGACAAAAGGATGAGGCCGAGGGGAGTCATGTGGTCTCTCCAAATCCTAGGCGAACCAAGGTGCAGTTGGAGGTCGAGGCCGTCTTTTCGGCCTAAGAGGCCATTGAGGGGGGAGAGGACCATGCCGACCCCTGACTTCAACCCTTTTTCATCACCCCCTCGCTAAGATATGAGGATCTTAGATATGCTGAAGAAGTGGGGGGACGTGAACTTGGGTGTGTTCACTGAGGGGGACCCTTTCGGTGAGTCATCCAATCTTGAGGGAACCCTCTGTTACCTGAGGCAGATGGTGCCGCTTTTCAATGGTGCCTGCCAAGGGGCCTCTATTCCTTTGGACGAGATGGAAGAAGTGCAATGTAAGTCGGCCGACCAGTAAAAGGAGCAGGATCTCCTGTTGTGAGCAATGTAAACGGTTTATGTATTATGTTTTTTTGCAAGTATAGTTTAATGTACCGTGTGTCTGTCATTCTGAACAGTAATTATGTGCAGGCCCTCAGTGAGGTTTATCATCAATTTGGTACTGCTCAGATGAGAGTAGCCTCGGTATGAAGGGATAAGGAAAAGTTGAAGAAAAAATAGGAAGAGCTGTTAAAGACCGAGCTTTATGCAAAATAGAAATACCGACTGCCCCATTGGAAGGAACTTTTTTGAGTCAAGGATACAAGGGAGGCTGACCTGGAGAAGGCCCGAGAGCAAGCGGTGGCCGAGTTCAAGAAGTCTGACGAGATGGACCAAATCAAGAATGGCTATGCTGCGGATTACGAGCAAGAGTTTTTCAAGAACCTTCGGGGCTATCAATTTGGACTCATTGGCTCAATCAGGACATCACCACCAACATGTTTGAGGACGAGTCGTCCGATGAAGACAAGGCCAAGGAACTGGAAGGGAGCCAGAGCAGTAGCAGGCAACCGAGAAACAAGGGCCGATCAAAGAGCTAGAGGCTTGTCCTGAGGTTGTGTCGCAAGCTGAGGGGCCTTCCGCCGAGGGGGTAGACACCGAGATGGAAATAGTAGACTAGGCTTGGCTCTCATGGCTTGTATATTTGATTTTGTAATTAATAGGATGGCCGAGAGCTTTTTTCGTAATGCTCTTGCAGACCGAGCATAGTAGGTCTGCACATCAATGGAATTACTTTTGACTTATGTAAATTTTTGCAAGTAATATTTGTTGACCTATCCATAGATGTAGACTGACTATTGGGGAAAGCCGCTTAAGACTATAGGCGGAGTAAGATTGTACACCAAGCTGTATGTTTAAGGATAAGTGTTGGTGCAAGTTGAGTAGGGCTGTACACCGACTCGAGATGTTTAAGTCAAAATAGAAAGTGTTAGGATGTAGGTCGAGTAAGACCATACCCCGACTCGTATATTTGCGTCTAAGTGTTAGTGTAAGTCGAGTAGGGATATACACCAACTCAAGATGTTTGAGTCAAAATAGCAAGTGTTGGGGTGTAATCCGAGTAAGACCATACCCCGACTCGTATGTTTGAGTCTAAGTGTTTGTGTAAGCCAAGTAGAGCTGTACACCAACTCGAGATGTTTGAGTCAAAATAGCAAGTGTTGAGGTGTAAGCCGAATAAGACGATACCCCGATTTGAGTCAAAGTGTTAGTGTAAGCTGAGTAGGGTTATACACAGACTCGAGATGTTTGAGTCAAAATAGCAAGTGTTGGGGTGTAGGCCGAGCAAGACCATACCCCAACTCGTATGTTTGAGTCTAAGTGTTAGCGTAAGCCGAGTAGGGCTGTACACCGACTCGAGATGTTTGAGTCAAAATAGCAAGTGTTGGGTTGTAAGCTGAGTCAGACCATACCCTGACTCGTATGTTTGATGATTTTGTTTATGACCTCTACCTGACCATTGGATTAGGGATGAGCTGCCGATGTGAAGCAGGGACGGATGCTATGTTTGCCACAGAATGCGAAAGCGCGCGTTGTCGAACCATTTTTCGTTGTCCATGACGTTGGTGTGCGGAAGACTGAAACGACAAATAATGTTCTGGAAAATAAAGTTCTCAATCTGGGTAGTGGTGATGGAGGCTAGAGCTTTGGCTTCCATCCATTTTGTGAAGTAGTCTACTGCCACCACTACGTACTCTGTCTTTCCCTTCCTAGCTGGTATCTTGACAATCAAGTCGAGTCCCCATTGTGAAAATGGCCAAGGGCTGAGTATGAGCGTGAAGTTTTCTGGAGGTAAGTGAAGGACAGAGGCAAGCCGTTGGCATTTGTCACAACTTCTGGTCAGCTCAACCGCATCTGCATGCATGGCTGGCCAGTAAAAACCTTGGCAAAAAGTCTTATGGGCCAGCAAACATGGACTAGAGTGGTTCCCAAAAATTCCTGCATGTTTCTCTTCTAGGATGGCTCTCCCTGCACCTGGGACGAGGCATTTCAGAAGAGGAAGGGTAAGGCCCCATTTGTAGAGTTAGTCTTCGATGAGTGTATACCGCGCTGCTTGGCACTGGACTTTTGGCTTTGATCCTGTAGGAGGGCAGAGTTCAGTCGGCGAGAAAACCAATCAGTGGGGTCATCCATCTAGGGTTTGTGGTGATTACGATGATCGTAGAGTGTTGAGTGCTAGGGCGATCAAGTACTTCCACATGGATATTGCGCCTTGTCCTTTCGTCGAGTCAGGATGCAAGCCAAGCCAGAGCATCGATGTGACTATTTTTGAATCGGAGGATCCGTGTGATAGTATGGTTGCAGAAGCCGTCAAGCAAAGGTTTTGCCATTGTTCTGTATGATGCCATGGTAGAGTTTTTGGCCTCATATGCGTTGTTGGTCTGGTTGACGATGAGTTGAGAGTCACCATATGTCCAGAATTTTTTTGCATCCAAGATTTTGGCAAGGCGGAGTCCAGCGAGAAGAGCCTCATACTCAGCGGCGTTGTTTGATGCTTTGAAGAGGAAGCGAAGGGCATACTCCATTTTGAATTTTTCCAGGTGATGAAGACGAGGCCGACCCCTGAGCCATTGTGGCAGGCTGAACCATTGACGTACAGGAGTCACATCGGCTAAGCAGGATCTAGCTGAGTGCTCTCCTCATCCAAGGTGTGTTGTGGATGAGGGAAGAGCGGGAGGAATGGTCTCCGACGTGGGTGCCGCTCGGTTTTGGTGTGTACCGCCACTTGTTTCATAATTTCATTATATGTAGTCCAACCCTGAGTAAGTACTGCGTACCTGAAGGGAGATTCCCGGAGGCCACCCTTGAAGGTTATGAACGCTGCCCGGTCGTCAGTCTCGGTGCATCGGGAGTAATCAAGGCTAAACCTGGCTGCGTATCTCTACAGTGGCTCACTTTCGTCCTGTTTTAGCTAAAAGAGGTCCTCGGCCGAGGATAGGCGGTCGGTCTGAATCATAATTTGGTTCATGAAGGTGGGCTTTATGTAACGACCCAGAAATTCAAAAAAGGAAAATTTAGAAAATTTGAAGGAAAATGACGATTTTGCCCCTAAAATTGGGGCGAACGGTTGAGTTTTGGTTTGAGCGGTCAAACGGACTTTGACATATAACTGTGACGTAGTTTGGGACGTCACAAGTTCATAGACATGTGGTACGTCCGATTCCGATATTCGAGGAGAAGGCTATGATGTTCGAAAGTTTAAGGGTAGTTTGGTAAATTGGTTTTAAAAGGGACCATTTGATGACTTTTTGATCGGGACCGTGTTTTGACTTTTCATGAGTACCATTGGATAGGTCTCGAGAAGATGAATCCGTATACAGGCGGCATGTGTCAATTAGAGTTCGGATGAAAAAGTTACAGGCCTGAGAAAGTGAAGGGCAATTTGGTAATTTCTCAAAGAAGGGTAAAATACTAATTTGACTGGGCTTTGTGATGAGTCAGTAAAATTGTGACTCATCTGGATTGGGGAGTGACATCTGTCACTTAGTGTCACAAATTGGGCAGTGTGGATTTAAAATGGAGAAACAAATCGTGTAGGTGTGTGTATTTGCGAAGGACAAAAACAGAGCATGAACAGAATTCATCATTGATCTCAGGTGACAATGAATACTTAGTCTGGGATTGTGAGAATTTAAATAAAATCCAGAGAGAAAAACGAAAGAACAGCGAAGGATGAATGATGGGCTTCGAACCCAGTTGTACCCAGACTTATAAACCCGAACATCAAACCTTTATTAAATTTCGAATTCGGGCTTCTCCATTTGGACCCTCTTTGATTTAATTGACCTTGAATTCATCTTCCTGAGATCATTTCGAGGCGAACCCAATCAAAAATGAAAGAAAAGGACGTCGTTTTGACTGAGAACAGACATGGTAAGAATTGGAAATTGCAAAGATTAGGTCGTGTAATTAGAGGAGTTGGAGGTTGAAATTGAGCTTGGAAGTATGTTTATATGGACCCTGCGAAGCTTCTTAGTGAATCAATTGCAAGAATTCAATTGTAATTGATGAAGTTCGAAGATGAACAATGCTTACATGTTCTTCGATATTTTGAATTCGAAGTCGACTGGATTAAGGTAAGTTCTATTGAAATTAAAGTTACAGAACCATAATTAGATGTATAATGACGCTATTCGATGATTCAATTGAATGAATTGATGAATAATTGATAGGATTCCAGTCGGGTCATCTCGCGGGCCAACCGGACCCGTTTTACAGACAAACGGGTGAGGACGATCACTGTAGCTGTTACTGTAGCAGGCGCGTGGACTCACGTGCAGCCACTCACGGCGGCGCGTGAGGGTACGTGGGACCGATTTCCAAGGTGAGGTCAACATGACTTTTGTCCTATTTAATGTAACGAACATTTTGGCACTAGTTTCGAGGAAATCGGTTATCGTTTCGACAGTGTTCAGTGTATCCGAAGTTTTAATATAAGTTTAAAATACTTATTTAAATCCCGAAAAAAAATTGGGGAAAATTATATGAGGTATAATGGAGTGTTAGTGACCCTCGATAATGATTTTGGACACGAATGGTGACTTCCGAAATTTACGAAAAAACTTGCAGCTCGAAAAACGAGCGATATGGACGGTGTGTTAGTGAACTTTTATTTTCTACCCAGAATGCATGCATATATGTTCTAAATGCTCTATGAAATTATTTGAAATGATTTGGCATGATTAATGTTTTGATGTGATGATTTCTGGATTTTGGGAATATTATATTGTTTTATATGATTTTGAGCACGATTTTCGAGAAAACTGTGAAACTATTGTTTTGGGCGAAGGCCCGGGATTTGAGATTGGTTTTGACTCGGATTATGAGTCGGGAAATGATTTGATGGATTTGTAATGCTTTTGACTTTATGGATTTATGTGAAAGTGGCAATTGAGGTTGCGATTGCACGGATTTGCATGAAAATGATATTTTGGGCTTGAGACCTAGTTGGATAGTGATTTTGACTCTGATTTGGAGTCACATGTGAATATGATTAAATTGATGATTTTGATTTATAAAGTGAATTCTGGACACTGTTTTATGATGGATTTGTGGAACTTGCTTTGTGAAAACTATGTTTCGGGCAGAGGCCCTGTTGAAATGTTTTTTATTTGATATGGGATTTGAATGGTTTTAAAAGGAGATTATTGGATTTGGTGACTATTCCACATATACCATCCTCTGTGATTTGATAGTCTCCTCTAGACGTCATAGATCCTGGAGTAGTCACGATCCACTGCCTCGAGATAAGTAGCTCTGAGGGAGGCTCAATCTCAGGAGTGTGAGATTATGATGATATCCTCCAGACGTCGTAGATCCTGGAGATGATATCACCCCATACGTCGTTGATCCTGGGGAGGTACTCGGACATGAGACACCCAAGTTTGCACGCGTTGCATTGATATCGTGACGGGTTACTTGGATATTGAGATTGGATATTGAGGATTGGTGGTATTATGATTTATTGATATTTGTGTCTAGATACTTTATATCATGAACTAATTTGATGAACATGAGTTTTATGGACCATGGGAAAACATGTTTTAATTTTATCGGTCCACTATTTGTACTTGATTGATTTCACGCTATGACTCATGTTTTATGATATGCATGCATGTATGTGAAACTGGAGGGTAAGAATGTATGTTGATAAATGTATTTCTAAAACTTTGTTTTGTCCACTCACACCTTTTATGTTTTTATTGACCCTCCAGGACGTGGCGATATGATCGAGGCTTATCGGGAGGTGGAGGCATGAGTGGGCACAGGTACGGTTATCCCTTGTTTGGCAAGTGGTGAGGGTAATTTCGGAACTTCAGTTGACTTGTCAGACGGGAGCACGACCGGGCACGGTTATATATATCCTTCGGGGACGGGTCCTGTCACTTTAGCTATTTGAAAGAGGCAATGGATCTGGTCTCCATTCTGTAGAACTAATTAATTATTGCCTCGGTGATCATGGAGTTGAACATAAGGCATTGTTCCTCATCTGCGAGGTTGCTTAGGGCAACAACCAAGTAGAAGTTGCTCAAGTGGTTCTATGGGTCGTCCTTCCCATTGTAAAGTGGGATCTTCAGGGGTTTGATCTCGTGATCTATTATGAACTGGTTGATTCTTTCTATGAAGGGCCCTTGACTTGTCTTTCACCAAGTTGGTCGTGCCACCAACTTTGTCTTGGTCTCGAGTGATTTTACCTAGTTCATAAGGTGTTGGACGAGTGAGTCGGTCCTGGTCATTTGTTGTGCCCCTAGGCCTAACCGATCAGGCTTTTCAGTGTCTCTGGGGGTGTAGTCTCGGCCGACCTGCCCTGACCGCTCAGTATTTGACCTAGGGGGTAGGACCTGGGAACTACCACTTCAAAGGTCGACTTGTCTTGACCCTCAGTGTCCCTCCTGAGGGGCAGTTATTGGGGGCCTCCGTGTCTCAAGCCGAGCTGGGCTGACCATTCGGTGTCTCTCTTGAGAGGTAGTTCCTGGAGGCCCCCGTGTCACCTACCAAGCTGGGCTAACCGCTCAATGTCCCTCCTGCGTGGCAGGTCCTTGGGGTGTCCCTATTGCTAACCGAGCGGGGCTGACTGCTTAATATCTCCGCGGGAAGATCCTGATGGCTGTTCTCCCTGTCGTGTTTGGTTGCTTATGCGTTGAGCTTGCCGAGTCATTTTGGCGGTGCTCTCGGCCTCCTGTGAAGAGTCGCCATCCTCGGTCTCAGTGATGGGGATAGGGATGAGATCTTCCAAAGAATAAGCCCCTAGGCTATTGTCCAGACGGGTCCACCGAGCGGTGTTGTTGGCTCGGTGGTGAGGTGTCCTTTTCTCCTCTCACCGAGGTTGTTGTTAGTGTACAAAGTGTTCGAGAGATGACTGATGCCATCGGGAGCCCTCTCTTAGGGCGTCGCGGGCGTCACAGTAGATTCGGGTATCTCCCAATTGGTTGCCTGGAATAATGAGCATTTGAGTGGGCTTCTTGGTCTACTCTGCGGCCATGTGGATTTTTTCCTTCCCAGTTGCTCGGCCACCACCCTTTCGGTGCACTCGGCCACCACCCTGTCAGCCTCTTCCTTACCGACATATGACCGGTGTTCTATGAGTTCGTCTTGTGTAACCCGGAGTTGCTCGGCCACCTCGGTGTACTGATTGTCGAGTGTCTGACATCTCGACTCGGCCTGTGTACCTTTGGATTTGACCTCCGTCTTGTCGCTCTGGAGTTTCTCGGTGTCCTTGGCCCCTACACAGGTGTGATCTCGCCGAGATCTTGGTCGCCTTGTATGTTTCCTGTTAGACGAGTGTGTGCTCGGTCTATACTTGGATGAGTGTTTGCTCAGTCTGGTTGAGCGTAGGTAAACTTAGTCAGTTTCCCACAAATGGCGCCAAACTGTTGAAGCGAATAATGTTCCAATGGTCAATTACTCGTTGTCCAATCACTAAGTGGCGCGTGTCCTCCTTCGTAACCTATCAACTAGGAGAGTAGTGGGTCTTTCATTAGTACGGGCACCGGTGTGGTGCCAACCTAAGGTTCTCCGACGGTCAAATTAGTAACTTTGTTCTTAAGACGAAATGGTAAATGGTAAGTTTGGTAGAGTAACCGTGAATATTAGATATTTCTTACCTTTACTGGGAGATTTGTACCCCTTATGTATAGGTAAGTGGGATGTCCAATTTTCATAGTTTCATTGTGGGACAAATGCTCATCTATTTGCGTGTTGTCACGTATTACGCATATCGAGAGTGGGTAGGCTTCCATGTGTCATCTTGTATCGGGCCCAGTGTTGGGGCTATGTAAGTACTGTGGGCTTGGGCCTTGTCTGGTGCTTGGGTTTCAGGTATACGGTCTAGCGAGTCTAATCACATATGGTGTCAACAATCTGATATAAACAAAAAAAGCCTCAACAATACACTATGTTTCATGGTGACATCGATACCAACTACATTTAACAATTGTTGTCCATCTATAGTCTTCAAGAAGCAGTCATCCAACCCAATAAAGGGTCTACATCTAGCAACTAATCTAGCCTTGCATGCATTTGTATGTATACATATATCTTTCAAAAAAATGGTTGAGCAATTTGTTCATTATAATCACACTTAATGTGGGATGTGGTTCCTAGATTTTTCTTCCTTAATTCCTCACAATAATCCCACAACCTTGAATATTGCTCTTTGAATGTATCTTCAATCAACATCAAGGACGCATATTTGGCCCTATATACTTGTTGTATAGAAACTCGTATATTATAGTCTTTTTGAATGATTTTCATAAAATAATTTACCGGAAAAGTAGGATTGGTCTCGAATGCTTCCAAATATTTTTGGGTAACCAATGGCTTTAATGGAGGGTTCTCTCAAAGCCTTCCACGAGTGTGTTCTTCTTCATACATTTTCACTTGAAGAGTGTTTCCATGTTGCTAGGGATAGGCATAATTACCCATGGGTACTGTTGAAATGAGTGAAAATTAGATGGGTGAAAATTTACCCATCATCTGGTAAGGTGAAGGTTTACCCATAGGTATTTAATATTCATTAAATTAAAAGTATATTATTTATCCATCATTTAAAGTATCTATGTATTTCTTTACTAATTTTATTTATTTTTCTTTCTATTCTCACTATTATTATTATTTATAATTTATTTAATTAATAAATATCAGTTATTTCAGCTTTGATCAAAAAAATTAAACACAAAAATGTTACGAATTTATATTAACATAATTTTTTTTTGAGAACTATCATTCATTTTAAATGATTCAACAAAAATCAACGTAAGCTATATAAATTTTTAGGATTTCACAATCATGGCCTTACATGTGGCCATATGTATGGCTCTAGTTCTGATCCATCATTAACACATGAGTATTGTATTAGCTAGTTTCCTGGCCCTATAGTGAGCGAATTCTATGGAAATATTGAGGTTCTAGGGACAATTTTCATTCATTTTTTTCCCCATGTCCCTATATATAAATAAGGCAACAAAGTCGATATTGAAGACGACTTTGATAGTTGCGGTGGTTGGCCGAGACGATTACGATGTTTGATTTTTTTTTAAAAAAAAATGGGTTTTTTGCACGAAGGGGGGATGGGAAAGAATAGGAGATCTAAATTAAAAATAAATTTTTATTTTTATTTTCTAACTGACTTTAATATTTTTATATTAATTTATAATTTTAATAAATTTTAATCTAGAGATGGTGTGTTGTTTAATATAATAGAGGATAAAAAATTCGAAAAAAAATTTGACGACGATGGTGGCGCGTATGAGGTCATTTTGATGAGGGGAATTGATTGGATGCAGTGATGCGGCTAGTCGTAGTCAGAGATGGGGCACATCAAGGGTTGGTAGCATTCGTAGTCGTAAAGAAAAGATGACGATGTGTTTTAGAGGGAGAGAAGGTGTAAGACCCGTGTCTGGGGATGATAGGTGAGCGATCCCATATTGCTCAGGGAGGGAAAGGTAAGTGTCTTATATGTGTGAACGATGTCTTTCTAGCTTGAGGCTTTTCGGCGGCTTACTAGTTTTGGGTTTGGTTGAAACTCCAAAGTTAAGAGAGATTGGGTTGGAACAATCTGAGGATGGGTGACCCATTGAGAAGTTGCACGTGAGTTCCTAGAAATAAAGCCGTGAGGGTTGAGCCCAAAGCGAACAATATTGCGCTACGGAAGTCGGGTCGTGAAAAAATGATAGGACCCATCCCTAATCCCCCTGGATTAACGTGAGAGAACATGCTCCCGTCTAAGACCACGTGTCAGACAAGGGATAATACTGTGACCTAAACAGGGTTTCCAGAGTACACAGCTTCATGTGATGCCTCAGTCTTTACTACAGCCTGGATCCGCGATCATCCTGAAAGGTATCAAAAACATCAAAAGTGTGAGTGGACAAAAATAAGCATTTCAAATACATTTCGGGATAATACATTTATACCCTCCAATAAAAAATATGCATGCATCAGAAAACATGTAATCTCAAATGCTTTCTCAAACAAGCTATATTTCTTTTCAAAACCAAAACATGTGAAAATATCTGGACATAAAGCAATAATCAAAAACATGACCAATCCTTATATCTCACAACTATCTCATCTCATATCATCTCATCATCAATCACGTCATCCGTGCAATGCATGCAAATAAGCTCCAAGATAGCTCATGTTCAAGCACTCCTGAGCCTAGCCTCCGACGGCTGCTCGTCAACATGAAATGCATCGTGGCCTCTTCGCGCGGGGGGGTGGGGGGGGGGGGGGGGGGGGAGGACACAACGCATCCCAGAGGCGAGAAACATATCACAAGGACCACTTTGGGGAATCAGATTCACAACTGGAGTCCCTCTTTGGGGAAACACATTCACAACCGAAGTCACATCAATCTCAAGAGGATGGTCTAGGTGGAAACAGTTGAAATACATTTTCATAAACAATTTTATTTCAAATCAAATCAATCGTTTTACGTAGGGTCTCAGCCCAAACTATAGTTTCCACCAAATCTTATAAAACAATGTCCAACATTCATTTCATAAATCACAACATTTCTTTCAAATTCACATGGACTCACACTCGGAGTCAAACATCATTCCAACTAGGTCTCAAGCCCTAAACATCATTTCATAAATACCAAAATCAATTCAAATCGAATCATCATTCAAATCACGTAGAAAACTCTGCCTAAGCCCAAAGTGTAACATAAAGCATAAATCTCGAAATACATGTACAATAACATTTTTGACGAAGATGATCAACAATAATACGTAAATCATTATGCAATCATTGCATTTAAAATTATGATCATAAGACATTTAAATCATTTATGCATGTATCACATTTATAAAACAAGGTCCACTCACACACGATCCATGCTGCGCTGAAAACCCGCGCCATAAGCCAATCCGAAGCTTTCGGAACATCCGGGTCTGTTCAAATCACACCCAAGGGTCACTATCAATCTATACAACTCCATATCAGAAATATCCTAAAACCCCGGCATAGAATTTGTGTCTCGTACACGCTTCCCAAGGAAAAAAACTCCCAAAATACAAACTAAACGATCCCCAATCGACCTCAAACCACCACCATCAGATTCAGATAGTCGAAACCTTTTGAACAAGATCGATTTGACCTTGAAATTTGTGCCCATGCACCCTCACGTGCTAGTCAAAGTTCAGTTAACACTAGTCAATGTCGATAAACGTTGACATCACCTGCTGACATCATCTTCTGACATCATCTGCTGACGTCACTGCTGGTGTCAGACAACCTGACATCTCACATAGAAAAACTAACAACTACCACGTGGCACTCCCTAGCTAGTGCTATGTGTCACCCTCTGACACGTGCCACCTGTCCATGCTGATGTCATGTATTAAGTCATAATGACACGTCAGCTACCACGTCACTTAGCACCACCTCACTGGTTCACGTGGCCTGACAGTGCTGACGTGGACTTGTCATGTCGATGCTAACTTAGCCTGACACCTCACTATGTGTCACCACCTGGTTGGCCACGTGGCCTGACAAGATGACGTGGCTTGCCACGTCATCGTCTCCTACCTCTGGTTGGATTGACCTGCGACCTTATAACGGGTCGTTCGACCTGTATGCTTGACCCGACTCGTTCTTCCTTGTTTCTCCACCAAAACTCACCATTCTTCGACTAATTTACTCGTCTCTAACCCAGAAAAAATCATACAAGTTCAAATATGAGAAAACTGACTTGAAAAGACCTGGCCAAGATCGATCCTTTACGACCCAAGTTTAATCTTCCACCATGGCCGGTCCATGCAACCAAACTCTCTGATTTTTGGCTCTACTCAATTGCAAGAACTCAAAGAAGATAATGGTGATTAGAAAATTGGGTTTTATGCCCTAAAATCCAACGCCCAAATTCAAGGTTTTCAGGTTTTACCTATTTTCACGCTTTTCGACTAGCCGCCTCCCATCCTTATTTGCCTCTCACGGCCTCTCTACCTCGCTCTCACTCTCTGTCTCTCTTAGCCAGCACCAGATGAAGAATAAGAAGATGGAAATGAGGTGGGGATGGGTTTCAGGTACGTTTAGCAAAAGGAAGGGAGATGCATGAATGTGGGGTTATGGGCCAATGGGATGGGTGACACTTGTCACTCATCTATTGGTCTAGACCAGATCTTTTGGGCCCCACTACAAATAAACAACAATCACTCATTTCGAAAATCGTGCACCGTAAAATCCAATTAAAGCTTTTTAGACCAGTAACTTTCTCGTATGACGTTCAAATTCAACGTGTCGTCTATCTACGTGATCGTAATCCCTCGATATACGTAACGGACCACGTGCAAAGTCAAAATCACGAAATTTCGGGACTGGTCCTTACACGGAAGGGAGTTGATTAGAGAGAGAGCATAGATGAGAAATGGTAATTAGTGGGATTAGTTTTAGAACTAAAGGATATAAAAGAAATATTTAATTAAAATAAAATAAAACTAAAAATAAAAATAAAAATAAAATAATTTTAAGGGAATTTTAAAAAATTTTAAAAATTGTTATAATGAAAATTTTAACGAGTTTGGTTTTCGGGTTTCGAATTCCATTTTGAGACTTTCTATTCATTTTCATTTAATTGGGAAGTTTTCGAAGTCATATTTCCCAAATAACTCCTTCACTAACCTTGATCAATTCGACAAAATTTTGATAATTACGAATAGAGGGGTAAGTTGGGTATTTACTAATTCCAGCTTCAAATTCTGGGACGAGTTGTAGCAGATTTCCAATAGAAATGGAGGGGATTTGAAAAAAAAAATGAAAGGGGAAAAAAATTTGAATTTAAGAACAAAAAGTTAAAGAAAAATAAAAAAAAAAGAAAAAGAAAAATTAAAAATTAAAAAGAAAAGTGAAAAGTAAAAGAAATTGAAAGGGATAAAAAAAATTAGAAGTTAAAATAAATGAAACGCACAAAAAAATTGAAAGGAAAAATTAAATGTAAATTGTTATGGGTATCTATTATCCAATGGGTAGATTTTGGATAAACTTTCCAAAATTGAGGATATGTCTGCATGAATATAAAATTCATTTGTCCCTTTGTAAGATAAGGATTTACCATGCCCTAAAAAAAACTCATTTGACCATTCCAATCTGTTGCATCGTCTTAGCATATATCATCTATTCACAATTTGATAACTACGAAACTCCATTTTGACTTCCAAACCTCATTTCTCACAAATACGACGCTCACGGAAGTCCTAAAGACTCTACAGTGTCTGAACTTGAAGCCAATTTCAAATTGTGGATCTTCCATGTCTTTAGCTATATTGAATTCAGGCCACTTATCAAATTCCTCTTCGTCATCAGAATCATAAATAGCATGCACCTCATCTGAATTATATTCAACTGAATCAACAGCATCACAATCAAAAGCGTTCACCTCCAGCTGAACACCATCATTATCTGCTGATCTAACCCATTTCAACTAGTGAATCCACACACTGTTCAAAGTCACCATCATCATCTTCTTCACTATATACTCTAGAGCCTACATAATCCGAGTCCTGTGAATCAGCAGATTCGAAAGCCTCAACATGATTTTTGGCCTACCCTTCGTTTTTCTTCCATTTCTTGTTTTCATTCCATGTCAAGACTCATTGGCATGCTGAAATCCTTCATAAGTCACAACTTTTTTTCGAAACTTCGGTATCCACCAAAACAACATTAATAGATGTCTTCCTTAGGCCTTTGCATCTTCTTTTAACAAAAGCAGCTACTTGTCTTTTCCTAAAAAGAAAATCAGCTTCTTTCCCTATACCTTTTATCATGATTTATTGCTTTATTTTTCCCTTTGTCAACATAAGACATGCAATAATTAAGGTAATAATTAATTACTCTAGAAAAGAATAAGTTCAAGCATATAGGTTTTTCGTATCCCAAAATCAAATTTCAATTTCATTTATTTGATTTATTTTATTCTTGACATGAATCTTATGATTGAATTGGATTATTGATTAATGAATTATATGAAATAATTTAGCCGAATTTTTTCAATACAATGTTTGAATTGATTCTTGAATTGCATATGTTTCAGGATTATTGAAAAAAAGGGTTTCAGTAATTGCATAGTGAAAAAAAAAATTATTTGATGATATGATGACATGGATTGATGTTTTGATAATTCTTTATGAGTTCAATTATTCATTGGATGTTTAATGATAGTTGACGGGATGATG
The DNA here is from genome assembly GCA_032719365.1 of Prinsepia uniflora. Lineage (NCBI taxonomy): Eukaryota > Viridiplantae > Streptophyta > Magnoliopsida > Rosales > Rosaceae > Prinsepia > Prinsepia uniflora. The sequence goes on along the minus strand of CM064868.1, from coordinate 55,520,639 downwards.
ATGACGATTTTGGAACATGGCTTACTGATTGATGCGGCAAACATGGTTGCCCATGAGAAATTCTGCGTCTTTCACGCTAGGGAAAATTATTTCTTAATTTTGGTTTTTTTTTTTGTTTTTTTGTTTTTTTTTTTTTTGCCGAGCAAGGACTCACTGCAGCCCACAGGGCTGCCTAAATTTGAGCCATGCCCCACTTGTAGTCACGCTGAAATGCCCAGAAGGTTCCGGCAGGGCCCAAGCTATAAATTCACATGGATCCTTAAACTAGCCCATAAGGCTTAGCAAGCCCAGCGCACAATATGTCACCAACTAGGCCACAAGCACAGTCACAGCTATGGATGAAAATATCGTACTTTATTGGCTAAATTTCGTTAAAATTGGTCGGCGGCACATAAGAGGGGGGCAAAGATATTGAGCAAAATTTCGACCTTTTTTCTTGTTTTAAACCCATAAATCTCATTATTTACTTAAAACGATCGAGATATGGCTAAATTTGGTGAAAATCGGACATAAAATGACCATAAACCAGTCGGGTCATGTCGTCGGGTCCGAAACCCGAATCGCAGACCCAACTTGAGGTAGGGACGACCACTGTGCAGGCGCGTGGCCACCACGTGCAGAGGCCATTACTGGCACGTGGAGACGCGTGCGGCGTTCGGTGGCCGTCCATCTAACATGAAATATTTATTTATTTTTTTTTGTTTAATGGTACAACTTTGAAATTAATTGGATACCATATGGGTACATTTATGAATATCTAATATAATATGTTTTATATTTAAATTAGTATTTCATATAAAAAATTGGGAATATAAATATAAGGTTAATTTGAATATTAATGAATTTTTGAAACAAATTATAATTAATGGAAGGATTCGTAGAGTAGAGATGGTTAATTTGAAGCAAATTATGTGGAATTGAAACAAATTATGTTGAATTCAATTCAAGTAAATTATGTTGAATTGAAGAAACTTATTTGAATGGTTAATTTGAATATTAATGGATTTCAGAAAAATATGAGATGAGCATACGATTAATAAGAATTCGTTTTACGTCCAATTTTCACTATTTAATGTCCAGTTTTTCTAAATTATTATGTAAATACAAATTCCCCGATTTTCTAAATTATTATGTAAATGTAAACTGCATTACTATGTTTATTTTTATATTTTAACTATATTAACATTCAATTATAGTAATTCACTTCAATTTATGTTTATGTTTAAAATTTTATATTATTAGTCATCGGCAGAATCTTATTGTATCGTATTATTCATCATATATTTATTATATCAAAATTATTTTATCATTTTATTAGTCATATATAACTATTATTGGGTACTTAAGTTTTTCCCAATTTTTCATTCCAAATTTCCAATTTTTAGACCGAATTTCTGTTATTTTTGTTGATTATAAACGATATCAATATTTGGGGCGAGATATCCATAAATTTGATTAGTGATATATCCGTCGATATCGATATTTCAATCCTTAGTCATAGCCCCATAGGACTTGAAGCCATCAACCCAAGCCCAAGCCCACAAGCCCAAGATAATAAGGTCTGGCGCCAGCCGCTAGGTTAGTCGGCTGGGCTCAGCTCACCCCACAACGGGGCTAGGGTTCAACTTGACTTATAACTAGCTCGGTTCCGCAGCTTGACTTGATGGCGCGGTTTGGTTTGTTGGCGTGGCCTGGATATATTATTTTATTTTTTGAAAAAGCAGCATTTCCTTTATACCCTTTGGGTCATAAAACATGAATATTAATACTTGAAACATCACACGGTACATTTAAATCAAATGCCAGATTTTTTTTTTTGCACTCATTCATACATCTTATATAGTATTATTTACATTACCTAATTGTTCAAATGTTTTATTTAATTGCTTAATTGTTATTTAGGAAATATATATATATATATATATATATATATAAATGAACTAGATGTTCATAAATAAACTTAAAGTAAAGAAACTCGAAGTTTCCTTCATAATTTCACCATATATGGTAAAAACAGTAGTTTTTACATGTTATTCAATTTTAACATACCATGTCATAGAACCTTCTATTCTCATTAGTTGCTTATGGGTGAGTTTTCCCAAAGCACTAATATTATTATTTCCTCTTTGTAGAGAATGGCACATCTCAACAAGTTCAATTTTGATGCGTTGAAAGTTTTTGTATGAAACTATTACTAGTGGACTGAAGACGTGATGATAGGACCCACCACAAAAAATACCACAAATAGTATATTCGGGTCCTACTCTCGTCTAATAGGTAATCTAATATAGCACGTTTACCCTCAAGCCCTATCACACAAGTGATACTCGCTTGCTCGTAACTCATGCCCGCACTCCGTAAGCAGCCTTGATCCTCGTGCAGTGGTTCTAGAGGGATTCAAGACCAATGAAAATGTACGAGTGGGCGAAAAGAAAGGTTTATAAAAGGATAGTTAAAAAAATATAGTACTTTCCCTCCGTTTGTGAAGCAATGCATGCATCATATTTATCAATAAGACATAATCTTGTAATACATGTAATAATACAGAAATCTGAATAATACCATAAACTATGTCACTATAAAAATCAGATCAAATATCGACACTAATATGAACATAACAACTACGTAATCATACCAGTCACACTACACCAATCAATATAGCAATAAACCCGTCATTACAACTCACTCAACCTCGATACTTGCAAGTTGAATCACCATGTCAATGTGCACTACCAGTAGGCTAGTAGCACTCCAGAACTAACGAATCCCTAGGCTCGACTTCCAAGTATGGACCAGCTCAGGAACAAAGTGAGTCCCAGACTCGACGTCTAAGTCACGGTTATAGTCTCAAGAACTAATAGAGCTCCGAGATAAACATATGAGACAAGTCTCTAGACAGACAGAGCCTAGCTTGACGTTCTAGTCTATCTATCACATTATCAATCTCGGGAAAGATGGAGCCCAACTCGACATCCGAGACTATCCAACCAATCGACATCTCGAGGGGAGTTTCCACATCACATTAAATATCAAATAATCATAACCAGTTTTACCACATGTATCCAACAATCATATAACCATAACCCAAACCAAGTTCAGAATTTAAAGGCGGACTCAAAACTCGGGCCTAAGCCCCAAATCACCAATACACCCAAAACCCTCGGAAAACGAGTCACTAGAATGTTCCAAAATCATATAGAATCCCATTTCACCAAACACCATGAGTTCTCATTAGTTGCTTATGGGTGAGTTTTCCCAAAACACTAATATTATTATTTCCTCTTCGTAGAGAATGGCACATCTCAACAAGCTCAATTTTGATGCATTGAAAGTTTTTGTAAGAAACTATTACCAGTTGACTGAAGATGTGATGACAGGACCCACCCCAAAAAACACCACAAATAGTATATTCGAGTCCTACTATCGTCTAATAGGTAATCTAATATAGCACGTTTAGCCTCAAGCCCTATCAAACAAGTGATACTCGCTTGCTCATAACTCATGCCCGCACTCCGTAAGCAGCCTTGATCCTCGTGCAGTGGTTCTAGAGGGATTCAAGACCAATGAAAATGTACGAGTGGGCGAAAAGAAAGGTTTATAAAAGGATAGTTAAAAAAATATAGTACTTTCCCTCCGTTTGTGAAGCTATGCATGCATCATATTTATCAATGAGACATAATCTTCTAATACATGTAATAATACGGAAATCTGAATAATACCATAAACTACGTCACTATAAAAATCAGATCAAATATCGACACTAATACGAACATAACAACTACGTAATCATACCAGCCACACTGCACCAATCAATATAGAAATTAACCCGTAATTACAACTCACTCAACCTCGTTAGTTGCAACCTGAATCACCATGTCAATGTGCACTACTGGTAGGCTAGTAGCACTCCAGAACTAACGAAGCCTGTCAGGACCCACCCCGGTTTCACCCTGAAATCCGAGGTAAATCCTGCTCCCGTCTGACACCCCGACCCAAAAACAGTCAGACGCAGGAGATAGTACTCAATAATTCCCGAAGTTAGAGTTTAAAGACCCGGATATTATGATTGACGGGGGACGGGCCTGGATTGAGTTTAAAGACTCGGGAGTTTAAAGACTCGGATATATTGATATTTCCCCCGTAGGCCTTTGAGTTTAAAGACTCGGGAGTTTAAAGACTCGGATAGGTCCAGCAGGTTTGATCGGAAAAATAATGATTGGATGTTCATGGTTTCTGGTACGGTTTTATGATTCATATGCTATAGTGTTTCTGTTTCTTATGATGTTTTATGATGAGCGATTTCTAACTGTTTAATAACTGAGTTATGCATGTGGTTTCAAAACGGAGGGTTAAATTCGGTTTTCTGATAAATGATTTTAGAACTTTTCTTTTATTATGGTCCACTCACATTTTCTGTTTTAAATTGCCCTCCAGGTTGTGGAGCTAGCGCGGGGTCTTGACGTCGAGGCAGTGTCCGAGGCATAGAAGGCACGTGAGGGATCCCGGAGTGTTTTCAATTTTTCTTACCGCGTGCGTGTAATTATTATCGGTTTTCTTTTCTGTGTATATCCAGCAAATCCAATCCAAAACCAAAGTAAAAACCAATTCGAAATCCATCGCCAAACTCGAATTCGAAATCCCCGGTCCGAAGCCCCTTCGGCGTTCAGAACCGTCATTCCGAACCCAAATCCGGAATCTACTTTTCAACTTTAAAACCAAATTCCGCTTTTCGAAATCCGATTCTAAAACCGAAAACCTTGATCATCGAAATCATGTTCCAAAATCCCCTTTATAATCATTGAAAACCATTTATTGTTTGAAATCCCAAACCATGGCATCATAATCAGAAATCAAGACTTTCTCGTAAAACTTACCAAATACGTAATTTCTTGAAAAACGTGAACTCATGGAAAACAGTTATAAAAGATTAAATAAACATGGTATCACCTATAAAACCATAAATCAAGTAATTAAAAGCAGTTATGCATGCTCAGTTTAAGGAAGAAGTACACTCACAGTACCGAGCCCTCAATCGCGTCCCGAACGTCCTGCGCGTTCCTCGGCTTCCCCGGGAAGTCCCGATCCTGTTAACAACCACCAAATTACGTCACTAACACGTCTACGAGTAACCACCTAAATTCTCTCAAAAATCCCCGAATCGAAAGCGTAAGAACCCGGGACCCTAAACCTTCACCCTCGCGAAACTACGTCGATTCGACGTCCGATTAACCCGAAACCAATTCCAATGGACTCGTCACAACTCCTGGACCAAAAACCATGTTGACCGTTTTCCCCATCGCCGCCGCACGCGCCCCCACGCGCCGCCCAAAGTGGCTGCGCGTGGCCCTCACACGCCTGCTACAGTACCACCGTCAACCTCGAGCAGACCCGGTTCACAACAGTGTCTGCAACTCGAACTGGCGTCAGCGGTTCACCGCCGTGCCTGCACCATTTTCCTCCCTTTCTTCACCATTCTCATCGTATAGTCCTAGGCTATCTTTTCTCCAATGCCTCTAACCTCGACACTATCCCTAGCCCGTCGACTGAAGCTCGGAACCAGACAACCCAAAAACCCCTGTTTTCCTTCCCGGCCACCCACGGCTTCCCCATTCATGGTGGCTACACCAACCTCTTCCTAGGACCCTTCTAAGCCTAACCCGACTCAACTTGATCGTCGATTCTCGCCCAAACGTCACTACTAGCCGTTTGAACATCACGGCAAAACAGAGCACACAGGTACTCCCGTCGTGCTAACCTCCGCCGTGTACTCCTCCGTCACGGCTACACACTCAGTCGACTCTTGGGACCTCCATGAGTCTCACTCTAACCTCCAATTCCCTCGACTCTCGCCCTAGATCCACGACTCAGCTTCTAAACCCAAACGACAAAACAGAGCAAAGAAACGGGGGTGAGGATTTACATGTCCTCCTGTCGCCGTCGTGAGCTCAGCCGTGTACCACGGTGTCCAACCAGTCCTCTGCACTCGTCCCAGCCTCCTCTTGACTTGAATTGAGCCACCTCATGGCACAACCACCGTCTCTGTCTCACCGTCTCTCTGTTTTCCCAGAAAACTCAGCCTCACCAACCACTGTGTCTCCGTGCACGATCTCGGTCCCAAACTCGATCATCAACCTCCTTTCTTCTTCCTTTCACCCTCACAACTCACCAGACTCACCAACCTACACGATTACCTTCTCAATTTCTCTCAATTCCTCCCTCTGTTTCACTCTGGTTGAAGAACACACACACACACGGGCACGAGTTAGGTCCCAAATAATTGGACCCGTGTACAAGTGTGTAGAACCCACTACACACCTGCCACATGTCACCAATCTGCCCATACCTTCACCATCTGGCCTAATCGCAGCCATCCACTTTGCCCTCTCTGTGCACAAATCCCCAGATAACCCAAAAGACCAAATTACCCTTCTTTTTAACTCGAATTTACGGTTATGCCACTGACTTCCTAGACCCGTAACTCACACTTCGTAAGTCCGATGAATACGTGCCGCCTGTCATCGAACTCAGGACGACAAGAGCTATCTAACCATCCTAGGTCAACATACCAAAACCCGATTACACAAAAAGTCAACTATTCCCCCCTAAGTTACCCAAAATTACGATAATGCCCTCAAACTTCCGAACATCACAACTTCCTCCTCGGATGTCGGAATCGGGCGTGCCACTTGCCTATGGATTCGTAACGTCCTAAACTACGTGCTGGTCACTGGTCGAAGTCCATTGAACCATCCGAACTAAAAGTCAACTTTTTTCCTAACTAGGGGCAAAATCGTCATTCTAAACTTACGGACCTATCGGGACCACCTAACCACCTATTAACCTCACTAATCCCACCTTAATCACACTACTAATCCCGGCTCTCGGGACGGGTTGTTACAAAGCCCGAGGCACGACGTCCAAGTATGGACCAGCTCAGGAACTAAGTGAGTCCCGGACTCGACGTCTAAGTCACGATCCTAGTCTAAGGAACTAACGGAGCCCCAAGATCAACATTTGAGACAAGTCTCTAGACAAACGGTGCCTAGCTTGAGGTTCGTGCATCTACATCTCATTTTCTCCCTTCATTTCAAAACACACCTGAAACCACCCCTCCTCCATTTTCTCCATTGACTCAGCAGATGAAGCTATTTGAGAAAGAAAGTGAGTGAGGTTAAGAGACGGAGAGTGATGGAGGAAGGGCTGGAGCCACAGTGGCTGGCTGGAAAACCTGGAATCAGGTAAACCCGTGACCCGAAAAATATAGAAAATTGGGTTTTAGTTTTGGGACGTTGAGGCCTTGGTTTCTGATCCCTTTCTTGTTTTCTGAGTCATTGCGAGTATGTAGGGCCAAAAAAATGGAAGGAAGGACGCTGGAACGGCCCTCGATGGAAATTCAAAGTTGACCGACAAGAATCAAGCTTGACCCAAGGAATTTTAGGTACGTTTTCTCGATTCTGAAGCTATGGTTCTGTTTTTGGGTGAGATATGAACATGTTGGTGAATGAACGGAGAGAAATGGTCAAGAAATGATGGAGAATGAGTCGGGTCGAGTGACCCAATTATAGAGTCACGGGTCAACCAACGAGACGTTGACGATGATGAAGTGGCATGCCACGTCACCTTATTAGGCCTCGTGGCCAAGTCTGGTTGGTGCCACATGGCGAGGTGTCAGGACATGTCAGAGGTGACATGGCAGGTGACGTGGCAGGATGACATCAGCATGAAGTTAGCATGTGACACCTGGCATATGTCAAAGGGTGACACGTGGTAGCTGTTAGATTGACAGATGTCAAATGTCAGGTAGGTTGACGTTAGTATTGACGTCAGCATTGACCAAGCGTGTGAGAACTTTGATCGGTACGTGTGGGCATGTGGGCACGAATTTTGAGGTCAAACCGACTTTGTTCAAAAGGTTTGACGTTCTGAATCCAATGGTGGGGGTTTCAGGTCGATCAGAGATCGTTTGATGGGTGTTTTGGAGGTTTGTATCCCCGGGAACCATGTTTGGGACACGTACTCCGTCCCAAAGGCTTCGAATTGGCTTACAGCTAGTGTTTTCAGCAAGCGGCGGTACTGTGAGTGGACAGTTTCTTTTATAACTCTTATGCATGTTTAAATACATGTTTTTTTTACTCAATTTATGATATTCTTTGCCATGATTGTGAATATGGTTATGATTACTGGATTTATGATCGGTTGAATTATATTTCTAGTTGATATTTCTGGTTATTGATTTTATCATGGTTTCTAGAAAATCAGGATTTGGGCACTTGCCCTAGAGTTAAATGCTTTGGGATAGTGCCCATATGATACATGTTTTGGGCTGGTGCCTGTATGATAACTGTTTTGCGCTGGTGCCCGTATGATAACTTTTTTTGGGTTAGTGCCCGTATGATTACTGTTTTGGGCTGGTGCCCATGTGATAACTGTTTTGGGCTTGTGCCCGCGTGATAAATATGTTTTGATTTGGATACTATGTTCTGGAATGGTCAACCTCAAACATTAGATTTCTATACCCAGAGTTGGACTCCGTGGATTTTCAGAGATGGGCTCGTACGTAATCAGGGTTGGACTCCACACCTACCGACAGGATTGGACCTTGTAGGTCTCGTACTCTCCTATTGGTAGTGCACTTGGGATGCTAGTTGGACTAGCATGGCGAGGTTTGATATTGGGTTGGCTGGGCCAACAAGCTCAGGCTTGGTTTGTATTTAAATGCATTTTCTGGTAAATGTCCTCAAAGTGCCTAAGAGCTGGCGATTTCAATTAAATGTTGGCTAGACGGATTTTGTGTTCTTATGTGGGTTTAGGTTGGGCCCATGATTTTTATATAACTGTATATGTTGTATTGATTTTCAAATAATGGTTTATTTAACTAAGCATGCACATTTTCTAAAACAGAGGGTTAAATTGATATTTTCTGAAAATGGTTTCCCCAATAACTTGTTTTTATCCACGCACACTTTTTATTGGTTTTGGCACCTGCCATGTTGATAGCAAACGTGGGCTGCGTGAAAGCCGAGGCATCACGATGAGTGCGTACTCTGGTTTTTCTTGTTAGATTGTGGTAGTATCCCACTTTTGGCACATGGTTAGGGTTTTTATTTAATCTTGAGGGTAAAATGGTTCTTTTTACAAGGTTGTGTTAGACGGGAGTAGGTCCTCCCTCGCTAATCAAGGGGGATTACGCGGAGGGTCCCGTTAATTTGGTATGAGAGCCCAACCCCGACCAGAAGTATGCAAGCGAGAACGTTGGGCCCTAAGGGTGAACAATCCCACATCCCTTGGGAAGGGAAAGGTGAAGTGCCTTATATGTGTGAGCACGTATCTGTCTAGCACGAGGCCTTCTAGGAGCTCATTGGCTTTGGGTTTGGTTGGAACTCCAAATTTGAGCGAGTTTGGATTAGAGAGATCTAAGGATGGGTGACCCATTGGGACGTTGTACATGAGTTCCCAGAAACAAAACCGTGAGGGCTGGGCCCAAAGTGAACAATATCGTGCTAGATAAGCTGGGTCGTGACAATTTGGTATTAGAGCACTAGGTTGCTCTCTATGGGAATCACACACTGGGTGTGTACGATAGTTTCTTTATGGATGTGATGCCTCCACGACAACACTCCCATCATCAACCTGGAATGCAAAAATAAGGATAGTTAAGTGAAATGGGAATAGACCGTAGATGGGTTTTGTTAGGCATTGGATGTCGTTTCTTAGTGGGGTTGAACCACGAGTTACTGGTTGATTAAATCTCAGTATGGTGACTTTTTCGAGTTGTGAACAATGGTCGACGAGGATGGATATACTGCAAGGAACAACATGGGTCTCTGTCGACCCTTGATCATGAATGATTAAACGTAATTATGAGGAATGTGTACTTGTTGATTAGATCTTAGGGGACCGATCAGTGAACCTCACGCTTGGAGTGAATGGTATGGGTGTTGGGTTACCCTCAAGAATGTATGAATCTGATAGCAGTGTACATTTTGGAGTGGTCTGCATAGAGTTGGCAGTAGACATTACTGATTATGGAGTTGGATGAGTATAATAAGAGATGAGGTTCCTTTGTCCGGAGTAGGACTTGATCGTTTCTCAGTATGGGCAGTGATGTAAAGTTTTGGTTTGGTTCGCACTAGGTGTGATGACAATTGAGGCCTTAAGGATTTGCCGGTTTGCATCGGGTTTTTGGAATAAGATTCGAGTGATGGTACTGGCTGGAGGATTTGCCACATTCTGGACTCTGGTGAATGTGACATCTCAAGAGGAGATGAGTTTGTAGGAGTGTGAGGACTCATGCCTTGAGGGCATGGTTAGGAATCCTACTTCGCTAGGGGGATCTGAGGGATGCGCCTTATATGTGTGGGCACACATCTATCCAACAAGAGGCCGTTTGGGAGCTCACTAGCTTTGGATTCCTTGGGAACTCTAAAGATAAACGAGTAAGGGCTGGTACAATCCCAAGATGGGTGACCAACTGGGAAGTTGCACGTGAGCTTCTGAGAACAAAACTGTACGGGCTAGGCCCAAAGTGGACAATATTTTGTTGGAAAAGGCCAGGTTGTGACATTTGGTATCAGAGCCCAACCCTAGTCGAAATTGAGTGTGCTAGTAAGGACGCTGGGCCCTAAGGGGGTGGATTGTGAGGACCAATGCCTTGGGGCATGGTTAACAATCCCACATCACCCGGGGGATTTGGAGGATGCGCCTTATATGTGTGGGCACTCATCTACCCAACAAGAGGCCTTTTGGGAGCTCATTGGCTTTGGATTCCTTGGGAACTCCAAAGTTAAGCGAGTAGGTACTGGTGCAATCCCAGGATGTGTGACCCACTGGGAAGTTGCACGTGAGCTCCCGAGAACAAAACCGTGAGGGCTGGGGCAAAAGGGGACAACATCCTGTTAGAAAAGGTCGGGGCGTGACACAGAGCCTTAGTAGTGACCAAGTGGTTATGGGCGACGCCGAGAGCGTCATAATGATGCATTTAACTAGGGAGCTTTAGAAAGGGACACTTCTGGCTCTGATTCTGTTGGTGGCTGACTTACGAATTGTAGTGGTCAATGAGCGGGACATAGAGGATCTCGAGAAGGCCGGTTCATATTACAGTTATCGTTCTAGTAGGGTGGTACTTTTGTACACACGTATTACACTTGGCGTAGAGACAAGTGTTTTATCTTGCATTGGCGAGTATGTACAAGTGTTGGCGGATTCTGGATCCACACATGTTTATTTTCAGAATAGTTACACTCTTGTTGACTGGGGGTCGATCCCACTAGGTGGGACAAAAGAATCAATATTTCATCGATACTATGGTGAATGCTAGTTCAGTGATTTGAGACCGTTTGATTTGGGTAGAAGGGTATTGACAATAAGTCGGATTTGATTCCTTTGGATATTTTTATGAATTGGACGTGATCCTAAGGATGGATTTGTGGACTACCTGTTACTGCTCTCTTGATTGTTTGAGGAACCAGTTGTATTTGGTAGTCTTGATTTGTCACGCTTGGTCTTTTGGTGAGATCAGAGGATACTTTCTTTGGGAGTTACGGCTGAGAGGTCGGGAAGATACTACAAAATGGCTGTGAAGGATATTGAACAAGTGTTGTGAGGTTCCCGGATAGCACAGTGAGCTTGGGGAGATATTAGTTATGCAGTAGTCTCCGGATGCGTTGTAGGAGAATTTACGGGGTTGCCACCTCAGGTTGAGGTTCCTGGTACTTAATCCATTTCACAACCATCGTGTCGGATCGTACAAATAGAGTTGAGAGAATTGAGAGTTCAGCTGCAGGATTTAGCAGATTTGGGGTTCGTTAAACTTAGGATATACCTTTGGGGAGCCCAGTGTCGTATGTGCAAAAGGTGGATCGCACCCTTAGATTTTGGATTGAGGATTGGCAACAAAACGAGGAAATATTGTGGAACTAGTAATCCTTATTGTGGAAGCACTTACTGAACTTTCTTCGTTTGCTTGTCACCTCTGGATTTCAGAGATGTGTAACCTTGTTAGAAGTTGAGTTGGTTGTGGGCCAAATTCGAATGAGTCGAGGAATAGAGGGTGCTCGGTGTGGTATGACATTGATGTGTACGGCATGGATTCGTATTCACCTCTGCGTCGACTGAACTTGAATGTCATCAGTTGAGGATCAAGGAATTGGATATTCCTATAATCACATTCGAACTTGGTATGGACATTGTGAGTTTAATTCGTGCCTTTTGGTTTTACTACCGCCCCAATGACATTGATGGATTTAATGCACCGAGTCTTCCAAAAGTGTTTGGATCGCATTGGAAATTATGTTATGAATAATATCTTGACGTATGCAAGGAGTACGACGACACATGTGGAATGCCGAAGCCACAAGTGATTACCCTCAGGGGAAGCAGTGGTATGCCCAGTTGAACAAGTATCGGTTTTGTTGGACCTGTGTTGGTATTATGGGTCAGATTCATTCTGCTGAGAAGCTTAGTGTGGATCCTTAGAGGATCGAGATGGTTTTGAATTAGCGTCAACTAACCACGGTAATGGCGATTGGAGTCTCTCAAATTGGTTGAGTATTACGGGCATATAATAGAGGAATTCTCAATGTTGCAGTCTGTTGACTCGTTGTGTGTGTAGAGTTGTCAGGAATTGGAGAAACGATTGACTTCTACGACGATAGTAGAGGTTTCGGAAATGAAAGTGATGCATTGTTACATAGGTCTGACTTGTGTACCTATGCTCACGTGAAATGTCTTGCTTTTGCAGCTAGGTAGTTGAGATATCTTGAGATGAACTTTTTTTACCTATGTTTAGGAGCTTGTCGCGTGGAATGGGTACAGAAGAGTTGGACTCATTATATCCTGGGGAGATGTGTAGGATCTTTATAGATCACCCGAGCCTTGTGTATCGGTTTACTCTGAGGGAGTTGAACTCAAGGCAGATGAGTTGGCTGGAGTTGGTTAAAGATTATGACTGTATCGTTGAGTAGCGTTTAGCAGAGTGAATATAGGAGCCGATGCCTTGAGTAGGAGAGTTGCAGGCTTGTTAATTCTTAGTCAAATGTTCATCTACCTTCGATATTGGATCTATGAATGAAGGAATACGTGTTGATGGTAGATGACCGTGGTGTAACGACCCGGAAATTCAAAAAAGGAAAATTTGGGAAATTTGAAGGAAAATGACGATTTTGCCCCTAGAATTGGGCGAACCGTTGAATTTTAGTTCGAGCAGTCAAACGGACTTGGACCGATGACTGTGACGTAGTTTGGAACGTCACGAGTTCATAGACAGGTGGCACGTCCGATTCCGACATTCGAGGAGAAAGTTATGATGTTCGGAAGTTTAAGGGTAATTTGGTAAATTGGTTAAAAGAGGCCATTTGTTGACTTTTTGATCGGGACCGAGTTTGGACTTTCCGTAAGTATCGTTGGATAGGTCTCGAGACGCTGAGTCCGTAGACAGGCGGCACGTGTCAATCGGTGTTTGGACGACCAAGTTACGAGTCTAGGAGCGTGAAGGGCATTTTGGTAAATTGTAAGAATAAGGGCAAATTGGTAATTTGAGTTGGGCGGTTCAATGGTTGATTCAGCCATGTATTAAACAGAATTAAGGGACACCTGTGCCTGTTAATTGAGATAAGGATTTGTTGCTTGTGACATCTGTCACTTTGTTAATGAAGATTAGTGGCAATTGTAATTGGGCGGTGAGGATTTAAATTGAGAAAACAAACAAGTCGTGCCTGTGTGTGTGTGTTTTAGGAAGAAAACAAAGCGAAAACCATAACTGATCTCAGGTTAAACATTGAACTCTTGGGCTGGGTTTGTGAGGAATTAAACGGAATCGAGAGAGAAAAACGAAAGGATAGAGAAGGAGGAATAATGGGCTTCGAACCCAACTGTACCCAGAAAACCATGGAACCCGAATTCACAAACCTTCATTACCTTTTTGATTTCGGGTTTTTCAAGTTAGACACTATTTGATCAAATTAACCTTGGATTAAGTCTCCTGACGTCAAGGCGAACTGAACCCAATAAAAAACGACGAGAATTGGTGTCGTTTTGGTCGAGAATAGACATCGTGGGATTTAGAACATTCAAAGATAGAGTTGTGGAATTGGAGGAGTTGAACAATGAAATTGGACCAGGAAGTGTGTTTCTATGTATCCTACGAAGCTTCTGACTAAATCAATTTGAAGGAATTGATGGAAATCGAAAGGGTTAGAGGTTGAACTTTCCACTAAAACTCAAGGTTTGATCGAATGGATTGAGGTAATGAATCTTGTAATTTAATGCTCAGACCTTTAATTAAGGATTAAAAGATTGTGTTAGTTGATTCAATTGAAGGATTTGAATGGAAATTGGCTGGAATCCATCCAGGTAATCTCGCTGGCCAACCGGACCCGTTTAACAGAAATACGGGTCGAGAAGCTGAACAGTAGTTGTACTGTAGCAGGCGCGTGGCACCCATGCGCAGCCACTCACGGTGGCGTGTGAGGGCGCGTGGTGGCTTATCTCGAGGTGAGGTCAACACGACTTTTGTCCTATTTAATGTAACGAACATTTCGGCACTGGTTTCGAGGAAATCGAACACCGTTTCGATATTGTTTTGAGGGTCCGAAGGTTTATGTTACGTTTAAAATGCGTATTTAAATCCCGAAAAAATTGGGGAAAATTATATGAGGTATTTTTGGATGTTAGTGACCCTTGATTATGATTTTGGATAGGAATGGTGAATTTCGGAATTTACGGAAAAATGTGCAGCTCGGAAAGCGAGCGATATTGACGGTGTGTGAGTGGACTTTTGTTTTCTACCCAGAATGCATGCATATATGTTTTAAATTCTTTATTATGTGATTTGGATTGATTTGCCATGATTGATGTTTCGATATGATGATTTCTGGATTTTGGGAATATTATATTATTTTATATGATTTCGGGCACGATTTTCGAGAAAACCATTATACTGTTGTTTTGGGCGAAGGCCCGAAATTTGAGATTGGTTTTCACTCAGCTTATGAGTCAGGAAATGATTTGATGGATTTGTAATGCTTTGTGCATATATTTTGTGGATTTATGTGAAAATGGCAACTGAGGTTGTGGTTACGCGGATTTGCGCGAAAGTGATATTTTGGGCGTGAGACCCAATGGAAATGTGATTTTGATTGGATTGGTATTTCCATGTGATTACATGATGATATTGATGGTTTTCGGATTTATGAAATAATCGGGACTCTGGTTTTACGGATTTTGAGGAAAATTATGTTTTGGGCCGATACCCTGTGTTGAAAATGGTTTTGATTTCAAATGCAACTATTTTTCACTGGTTTTCATGATGATGATATGTTGTGGATATTAGGGCTTTCGGGGTGGAATATATTTCCCCCGGAGTACACCTTGGATATTGGGGCTTCCGGATGGGAATGTGTTTCCCCTGAATGAACCCTGGAGATAACGCTCGCCTCTGGGATGGATGTGTATACCCCGGAGATAACGCTCGCCTCAGAACGCCCCCCACCTACCCCCCTTAAGGAATTTCATCCTCAAAATTTCAATTAGTAGTACCATGATAGTTTTGCCGAGGAATATGTATGTGAACGAGAAACATAAACAACCGTATACCCTTCTGGTTCAACCAAACTGAATATCAGTCCAAATCAAGCTTATGGAAACTCCATAATCCAGTCCCCATCACTGGGTCTACATCGGGACATATCTCTCTGTAAACCTCTGCCCCATGGGCAGTCATATCTATGCCTACTCGAAATACGGAGCCTCGCTCAACGTCCGAGTATACATAATCTAGAACTCACAAGTATCAGTATCATCGTCCCAATCACATGTCATCCACTCATGACATGGTCCAATGGCTTAAATCACCACGCATATGTCACCCGGCCATCAGGCCAATAACCTCATAAGGTCCAATAAATTGGGAACTCATTTCCCTCATTAAGTCAATCACTACATACTCCTTTCCAAGGTCACTAAGCATAATGAATTTAACTTTCCTTCTGGTGTGTTTATCCTCGTGGGCCCCATTGATGCCTACATCCTGCCAATAACTGGCATTCAGTACAATCAGTCATACGATATCACGAATCATATCCATTTCTTAACCTTGACTCCATCCAACATCAAACACCAAGTATGATCCTGTAGTTGGACTCCAGTAGTACAAATGACCCAAAAATCATGTGCTATTCCAATTCCATGGAGTTCCAACAATAACAGGATTGCACCTATCCTTACGTTATCGAATATGTTAATTCTCGACTGGCTATCTTATTAGCCTCCCCACGAATGATACCTGACCCAACAATATGGTCATAATCTCAATGTATCCTGACCATCGCCTCATCATACATTAAACCTTTTTGTTTATCAATTACTTTTAATCCTGATGGTCAATACAGTACTCGTACATTCCTTCCCAAAGGTGTGACCTCTGCATACTCGACCGGATCACTATGGTTGATCCCAAATCATGCAAGAAAAGTAAAATTCCTGAGGGTTCAGCTAGCATTGGCAATCCCAGCCCCATGCTACCAAAGTACACCTCACCAAATCCCAAATCTCATAGTGACATATCATTATGCACACAGAAAGGGTCACATCGAACCGAAGTCACGATTTCTCCACTTGTACTCTTTCTATTTCAGTTTTCATTTCCAATAACTCTGACCTCCTTCTGGGTCAATCACTATAACTGGAAACCATTGTAGATAACCCCTCTACAATACTCCATGGTATTCATCCAATCTCAAAACTTTTTCCATGACTGTTTCCATTGACCAATACATCTATTTCTTCTGGGATTCACACTACTCCTGACTGTTCTTAGTATATGTTCCACAGTCCTACTCTGGTCAACCAGACCTAACACTTATTCAGCCATATTTTTTTCTCTCTAAGGCCATTCAATACATATGCCCAGTATATTAAACGCCCATATGTACACGTGAGTACACCAATCATTCATCAGTTATGGTACCATACAACACCCAAATGTGGTCAAAATACCTGACTCATCAACTCACAACATAACCGGTTCATTTGCCCATCCAAAGGCATCACCGATGGCTAACCTTAGTCACATCAATTCTAGATATCATATTTTTCTCTTTTACTCATGAGTGTTAATCATCACCCTGTTGGCCACTCTCACGAGGCCCAATAATCACATCTTTCCAATAGAACCACAAATTAATAACTCGTGATAAGGGATACTTATCCCATACTGTTACCTTATTAAGTTGTCCATAATCAACATGTAAGCTCGGACCATTATCCCTTTTTCCTCTTTAATACCACTGGGTTCCCCACGGCAACACTGAGCCGGATGAACCCGTGTTTATCAAGTCCTGTACTTGCACCTTCAGTCCTTCCGACTCCGTAGGTGTCACAACCCAGAGTGTCCGAGAAACAACTCGTATACTCGACATGATCGTCATCATAAACTCAATCTTCCATCCTGGCAAAATATCAAGGAACATTTTCCAAAATCTGTACATCATCAACCATAATTAGGCATCTCATACACTAATTACATATGCCACACATCGGACCAGTGAACTTTGATCACCTCATACCAACAGTCCATCAATTGTGAGGTTCAATATCATTCTAGAGGGTAACATCCTCGAGTCTCCCTGAAATACAACCTCTGGTAATCCTGGACTCCACATATCACTCTCTCATCGACATACTCGATAGAGGTATCCTGAGTCGTCAATCAAACCATCCCAAGGATTACATCCAAATCATCCAAGTCCAGGAATACCCTAGATCAGTCACTAGGCGAATAACACCTGTCATCCTGGGTAGCCTCACATCAATAGGTCTACCCCCCTTAGGTCTTACCAATTTCACCATATAATTACCAAGGTTACCAAATAAATATCATAAGTTTATCACATCCGTAGCTCTAGTCGGCTCACCGACTTCCATACCTTAACCAATCATGGACATCTCCATATCCGTCCAATGCACAATCTCAAAACATGGAAGAATGGATAGCCTGGGACCTACCAAATACATACATCATGACCACAAGTAATAGGTATACACATCATCACTCCAGGAGCTACTCAGGCCTCCTACTAAGTAACTTCAATCCTCAGGCATGTGGTCCCAATCCGACCAGGCCCCATTCGGTCCATCACGGGCCTACCAACTTTTCCCTCGCATGTCACATCAACAATCAATGCAGGGGCCAATCCCTGCTCCATTGCACCCCAACTGGTGCCTCTATCACTTTTTCAATCGATATACCCTTTACTTTATGATGTGACCAGACGACTTATAATTATGAGCAACAATTAAATTTAGAACTTTATCCCCCAGTGGATCCAACTGGCGTCCCACTGCACTGGACCATCTCCTAAGTCCAAATCTCTGAATACTCCAGTTCTCTGCCCGAACCTTCAATCACTAAGTGACATTGGCACGACCCATCCCAGTCCATAAGTCCAGTAAACAGGGTTAAACAATGCCAATCCATAAATTCATAACTCATCATGATCTGGCCCTATTCCAATCCTTGGCATCTCAGGTGCCAAACATGTCTCAGTCAAAGGGTCGATCGTGTTAAAAACCATATATATATTTCAACCTTTACGGCTCATCCCGAGCCCTGATACATTATCATGACTCATCTTGAGTCCTAACTAGTATCCTGACTCACTTTGAGTCCCATTTTTTCTCTCTCGACTCCTTTCGAGTCCAAACTTGACTCCTTTTGAGTCCAAACTCATAACAATCATCCATGCCATCGTTGGCATACTCGGTCATCGAGCAAATTTCGTTGTTGAACCACATTTGATACGACCTCTAAGGTCTAAGGGATATCCCATCATATTCTAGACTCGTTAGACATACATTCCACTTAAGGAATTCACTGTGAATAATCTCATCCTGGGTCCAATCTTCCCAATTGTGCTACCTTTCTAACCTCTGGGCTCATTCATTCTTGGGACCCACACAAATCCGTGTTTAACAATTAGTAGTTCATAGTGTACACTGATTAACATCTGACCCCCAATCCAAGGTTAATCTCATTCCTAGATCCATCACTAGGTCTCATATTCCCTGGTCTACCCATTCCACTACCAGGTCGTGCACGAGGCTTACGTTTCGGAGGCATGATGTGGCAACAGAATCACTAACCTAGTGCTCTAATATCAATTTGACAGGACCCGTCCCCGAAGGACATAGATAACCATGCCCGGTCCTGCTCCCGTCTGACAAGTCAACTGAAGTTCCGAAATTACCCTCAGCACTTTCCAAACAAGGGATACCCGTACCTGTGCCCACTCATGCCTCCACCTCCCGATCAGCCTCGATCAACGCGCCACGACCTGGAGGGTCAATAAAAACAGAAAAGGTGTGAGTGGACAAAACAAAGTTTTAGAACTACATTTATCAAAATACATTCTTACCCTCCAGTTTCACAAACATGCATGCATATCAAGAATCATGAGGAAAACAAATATGGGCACCAAAATTTATAAATCACAATTCTCAATAAAACCACGGGACTCATTTCCATATCCAATCTCATATAGTCACGTTATGTCTGCAATGCGTTCAAATCAATAGGCTCAAGGACCGCTCAAAATCCAAGCATCCGCCGTTGTGAACACATCACCAGCCGGCAATCCATCGCTGTGAACACATCACCAGCCGACAATCCAGATCATCGTGAACACATCACTGGCCGATCTCCATATAATCCAGCTCATCTGATCTGAGTCGAGCCTCCCTCGGCTGCATGACAACAGACCGTGCTACGTGACCTCTCCGGGGTACACACATCCATCTCGGAGGCGAGCGTTATCTCCAGGGTTCATTCCTGGGAAAAAAATTCCCATCCGGAAGCCCTAATATCCACAACATATCATCATCATCAAAACCAGTGAAAATAGTTGCATTTGAAATCAAAACCATTTTCAACACAGGGTCTCGGCCCAAAACATAGTTTTCCTCAAAATCCGTAAAACCAGAGTTCCGATTATTTCATAAATCCGAAAACCATCAATATCATCATGTAATCAAATGGAAATACCAATCCAATAAAAATCACATTTCCATTGGATTTAGGGTTTAGGGACTCTGGATATTTGGCGGTTACGCGGCGGTTGAAAATGGAAACTGAGGTTGCGGTTATGCGGATTTGCGTTAAAGTGATATTTTTGGGCGTGAGACCCAATGGAAATGTGATTTTGATTGGATTGGTATTTCCATGTGACTACATGATGATATTGATGGTTTTCGGATTTATGAAATAATCGGGACTCTGGTTTTACAGATTTTGAGGAAAACTATGTTTTTGGGCCGAGACCCTGTGTTGAAAATGTTTTTTATTTCAAATGAAACTATTTTTCACTGGTTTTGATGTTGATGATATGTTGTGGATATTAGGGCTTTCGGGGTGGAATATGTTTCCCCCGGAGTGCACCTTGGATATTAGGGCTTCCGGATGGAAATGTGTTTCCCCGTAATGAACCCTGGAGATAACGCTCGCCTTCAGGATGGATGTGTGCACCCCGGAGAGGTCACGTAGCGCGGTTTGTTGTCGTACAGCCGAGGGAGGCTCGACTCAAATAAGATGTGCTGGATTATATAGAGATTGGTCGGTGATGTGTTTACGACGATCTGGATTGTCGGCTGGTGATGTGTTCACAGCGACGGATTGCTGGCTGGTGATGTGTTCACAGCGTCAGATGCTCAGATTTGAGCAGTCCTTGAGCCTATTGATTTGCACGCGTTGCAGGGATAACGTGACTATATAAGATTGGATATGGAAATGAGTCCCGTGGTTTTATTGAGAATTGTTATTTATCAATGTTTGTGTCCAAATTTGTTTTACTCATGATTTCTGATATGCATGCATGTTTGTGAAACTTGAGGGTAAGAATGTATTTTGATAAATGTATTTCTAAAACTTTGTTTTGTCCACTCACACTTTTTCTGTTTTATTGACCCTCCAGGTCGTGGCGCATTGATCGAGGCTGATCCGGAGGTGGAGGCATGAGTGGGCACAGGTACGGGTATCCCTTGTTTGGCAAATGCTGAAGGTAATTTCGGAACTTCAGTTGACTTGTCAGATGGGAGCAGGACCTGGCACGGTTATCTATGTCATTCGAGGACAGGTCCTGTCACGTGGAGTGTTATTGGTCATTGTTATTGTGAGACCGTTATGGCTGGATTAGAGTTGACGACACAGTTTCAGGATTCGACCCTTCCCATCATCAGGATAGGGGTCGAGGTAGATAACTAACGAAAATTTTCACTCATGATTGGTACGTCTTGGAAGACGAAGTCGGTTGACATTTGGAGTTAACCAAGAGATTGTATTGTTTATTGAATTGGTCGGTTTGTCTTGGGAGTTCTCGGGGAGTACGTGTTAGACATGTCTCAAGTGTTCGTCACGTGACTAGGAGAACTCAGAGAGGATTTTGAGATTAGTATGCGATTTTTCGGAGATGGGATCGGGCAGACATGATCTAGTGTTCAGCCATGATTGGCTTGGTAGCCATACGATAGTTGGATTGGATCCAGTATTGAAGTGGTACGATAATCAGATTGGATTCGAGATGGACACAGTATGGCAATCAGATTGGATTCGATATTGACTTTTCATTGAGATACTGATAACGCTAAAACTACACATTAAATTAAACACGTAATTTGAGTATTATGCAATTTAAACCCGCGCGCTCCGACAGAATGACTAGGCTTGTGCTGGGCTTGGACTTTGGTTCCGTTCGTTGTGCTTGGAATTTCTGGGCCTTGGGCTGCGTTGATTGGGTTTGTGGGTTGTGCAGATTGGGCTGCAAACTTGGGTTGGGCTTCTACGAAAGAATTATTAATTTTTAGAATGGATTTATATAATTTCACCGAATTTCGTCCATAATTTCTCCGTTCGAACTTCGATCGGGATGACTCTTTCGCCAAAATGCTTCAAATTCCAAACTTTATTTATTTCTACAAAAATCCCACAAAATATAATATTTTCTCTAATTATTAATTATTTTAATATTAAAAGTCAATATAAAGGGTATAAAAGAATATAAAATAATGATTAATTAACAACCTATCAAATACCCTCACACTTAAACTTTGCTAGTCCCTAGCAAATACTAAAATTAAACTAAGATTTCAAAACAAGTAAACCCTTAACCATTTGTCTCAATATTTCATTATTATGATCATGGCATCAAAGATTTTCACTTAAAGCATTTAAGCATATGAAGTTCAAGAGTTATTACATGGTAACAAAATGTTTCAACAAGTAAGATAATGAGTAAATATGGTGAAATGGATCTCAACATGAATAAAACAAGTATGAATCAACTCGCAAGGATATGCACTCATATATTCACTCAATTTGTAAGGGTTTGTGTTTGCACTCAAAGTAGGTGAGAAAAGATGCTAACCTAATAGAAATAAAGTATTGTTGCAAAATCTCAAACAAACACCTCAAGATAAAAATTAAACATACTTGCACAAATGAACCAAAACCATAAGCTTACTCAAGTGATTGACTAAACTAATCAAAATTTACCATCTTAAGGATCATAAGGTCTTTACAAAGGTTGTAATATGGCTAAGTTAAAGGCAAGGAATGTATAGGATAAGTGGTGCTCAAATTCGTTCCAAGACTCAATAGACTCCCAAAACGTATCATAACTTCCCAACCTTAATGCAATGATTTCATTAATTCGAAAAAATAATTGAAGCATTTATGGACAATTTCAGTGTCTATGGGGAGTTTTGACGCATGTTTAGAGCACCTAGAGCTTATCTTACAAAGATGTGTTGAAACTAATCTAGTGCTTAACTGGGAAAAATGTCATTTCATGGTTAGACAAGGGATAGTCATAGGCCATATTGTCTCTGAGAGAGGAACCGAAGTTGATAAATCTAAAGTTGATATTGTGCGCCACTTACCCTCTCCCACTTATGTGAGAGAGATTCGTTCATTTCTTGGTCATGCAGGTTTCTATAGAAGATTTGTCAAGGACTTTTCCCACATTGCAAGGCCTTTGTGTCGATTGCTTCAGAAGGAGACTTGTCCCTACCCTTTTCAGGAAGCTTTTGATAAGCTGAAAAATCTTTTAACCACTGCTCTTATTCTTTTTGCCCCGGATTTGTCCCTACCCTTTGAACTAATGTGTGATGCCTCTGATTATGCAGTTGGTGTCGTGCTCGGACAAAGGCGAGACAAGAAGCCCTACACCATATACTATGCATCCAGAACTTTGAATGATGCCCAAATGAACTACACCACTACTGAGAAGGAGTTGCTTGCTGTTGTGTTTGCTTTAGACAAGTTTCGTTCTTATTTACTTCGAACTAAAGTAATTATTTACATTGATCCATGCAACACTGAAATATCTCCTGGCCAAGAAAGAAGCTAAACCAAGGCTAATCTGATGGATTCTTCTTCTTCTTCAAGAGTTTTATATCGATATTAGGGACAAGAAAGGTGTAGAGAACGTAGTAGTTGACCACTTGAGCCGCATGGTACATGAAGGAGATCTTGTGGCGATTCAAGAGATCTTTTCGGATGAACAATTCTTCGGAATCTAGTTAAGTACTCCTTGGTATGTTGATATTGTCAATTACTTAGTTAAGAAGCAGTTGTCTACCACTCTCACTCATGCACAAAAGGATAAACACAAGAAGCATGCGAAGTACTATGTTTGGGATGAACCCTATTTATGAAAACACTGTGCAAATTTACTAATTAGGAGTTGTGTCCCTGATATGGAACATAGGTCAGTCTTAGAATTTTTCCATAACCATGCTTGTGGAGGTCACTTTGGATCTAGAAAAACTACACTTAAAATTTTAGAATCTGGATTATATTGGCCCACATTGTTTAAAGATACACATTCATTCTGCTTAGCCTGTGATAAATGCCAAAGATCAAGAAACTTAGGATGAAGGGATGAAATGCCACAACATTATGTTTTAAACTGTTGAAATATTTTGTAACACCCCGAAAATTCGTAGATTGTAATATTGTAAAATATTGAATGAAATGACATTTTTACCCCTGTGAATGGTTGGGTCGACTTGTAGACTTTTTGATTGGTGAGTCGAACGGACCTTGACCTATGGCTGTGACGTAGTTCGGGACGTCACGAGTCCATTGCCAGGTGGCACGTCCAATTCGGACGAACAGGGGAGAAGTTGCGACGTTCGGAAGTTCAGGGGCATTACCGTAATTTGGACGAAATAAGGGAAAAAGTTGACTTTTTGAAATACCGTGAATTTTCACACGATCCGAAGACCGTTGGATTCGTATCGATGCCTTGAGTATAACGACAGGCAGCACGCGTGAAACGAACATTGGATGACCGAGTTGCGGGTCACAGAAGTTGGAGGGCATTTTGGTAATTTCTGCCCTGAGGGCATTTTGGTCTTTTTGCACGGTTACTGTAGCACAACCGTGAAAAACAGAGTACACGGCCATGACGTGGTGTTGTTGGGCGTGCAATTGTTTAAAGCACTAGTGGACTGATTAGTGGGCATTGTTTTATGTAGTTTGAGATAATGGGAGTGTAGATTGAGGCTGTATCAGACCACGGGTAGGATTTAAAATGTGGTTATGGGCTCTGTGTGCGGGAAGCAAGTTCAGTGAGGTCTAAGGATGTCTCCCACGGGTGTTGGCCTCCTTGATCGATTAACCGAGTAGGGGAGTGAGAGAAGGGTTCAGTTGGCATCAATTTGAGGTTGAGAGACTGTGAGAGACAGAGAGAAAGCCGTGAAGAACATTTTCGGGTTTTGGGGGGGGGGGGGGGGAAATTCCGAATTCGATTCCTACGGGTTAAGGGACCAATCTAAACACTGAGGGAGTTTCCTGGGAGTGGCAGGAACTCAACCGTGCAAGAGTCGAAGAAGTTTGATCGAGCATTGCTCAGGAACTCGAGTTCCAGTTCAGAGAAAACCAATTTGGAGGGAAAAATCTGAGTTTGATTTCTACGGCCTATTGGACAAAACTAATCACTGAGTGAGCCTTCTGGGAGCATTTGGAACTCGTCCATATCGGAATCGACGGCAACCAGCCACGGAGGAGCTGGGACGGTGACCACCGTGTGCAGAGGAATCGCAGTGTTTGGACGGCTACTTCCAGGTAATGTTTCGTTCAATTGGTGGTGCATTTGGTTAATCTAGGTCCTCTGATGCTCCTGTATAACTTAATTAGACAATGGAGCTAGTTTGGGGGAGTTCTGAGGATTGACCCGTGTGGCTGTTCGGGTTTGGATAGGACAGTTTATGGCTTGTCGAGATGATTAGAGGACTAAGAACTGTAATTGAATGATGTTAGAACATCTTAGAATCAGGAATGAATGAAATTAAGTAGAAATTGAAGGTTAATTAATCGGGTCACACCGCGGGTTGAAGACCCAAATTACAGTAAATCGGGCAGGGACGACGGCACTGTAGCAGTGTCACTGTAGCATCGTGTGACTTTCACGCGCAGCCAATTTGGGCGGCGCATGAGGGCGTGTTGAGCACTATCTTGGTTCACGGTCAACATGACTTTTAATCCCCTAATCATTCTGAACATTTTCTGTGAAATAACCATGTTGATCTGAGATAGTTAGGAAGGTCAGTTTAGGGCCGGATGTCTCAGGAAGCGTGTTGGACGGCTTTTCCGAACCGGTTTCTGTTTCGGAATTTTTGAGAGTATATTAAGGACCTATAATGACACTTGCATGTGATTTGAAATGACAGGAAACTTACGTTAATTCGGGAGACAAGATCGTACGCGCGCTATTCGCAGGGGGAACGTACAGTGAGTGGGCCCGTTTTTATTAACACTTGCATGCATAACCGTTTTCATTTTCGTATATCTATATGTGTGCGTGAATCAATAATGGATTTTGATTACCTCGATTTACGGCTGTGACACGTTTTACGGTGTTGGGCTGAGACCCGTTTTACGGAAATTGAATACTGTTTTATATGATATATATATACTATATATATTTATGTATGCATGTGGATATGGATGACTATCTTAGGTACTGCACTGTATAATCCACCGTGTGATACTGTCTCCTCCGGATGTGGTACCTCGGAGCGGTCACGGTGCATTGCCTGCGAGGGGTCATGCTACGGAGGTGCTGGACCGTAGGATGACTCAGGAGCAGGATTGCTATGATTGGACGTCTGGGACGTCGAGCGTCTGGGACGCTAGGCATCTGGGATGCCG
Source organism: Prinsepia uniflora (assembly GCA_032719365.1). NCBI lineage: Eukaryota > Viridiplantae > Streptophyta > Magnoliopsida > Rosales > Rosaceae > Prinsepia > Prinsepia uniflora. Next base: position 55,494,439 of record CM064868.1, on the reverse strand, counting down.
TAACCGAACTGGGTTCGGAGTTTGGACTCGGGATTTGAGACCCCGGGTGGAACGCATAGCCTTGGGACTGTGACCATTATTGGACGTCAGGGACGTCGGACATCTGGTATGTCAATATCGGAGTGTATAGTGCAGTAGCTGGGTTTATATTACATTTCTGGCTTAATATGATGCTTGTGATGTATTACATGTATTTATGGTTTTTAAATACCGATGCATGCATGTTTGGAAAACGGAGGGGTAAATTATATATTTTACTTATTATACTGTTTTTATAAACCTGAGTTTCGACCCACTCACCTTTCATGTTTTGGTAACCCTCCAGGTCGTGCTGCTGAGGTAAATCCCGCTCCCGTCTGACTCCCCGACACAAAACTCAAGTAAAACTCACTCAAATCCAGTCAAACGCAGGAGTAATTAGACACAATGTCCCGAAGGTAGCATTTACAGAACATAGTACGAAAATACAAGGAAAATAAAACCGATAACTACACGCACACGGAAGCCTTTAATCTATTCTGGGATCTCTCACGTCACTTCTATGCCTCGGACACTGCCTCGACGTCCAGACCCCGCGCTATCTCCACAACCTGGAGGGCAAATTAAAACAGAAGATGTGAGTGGACCAAACAGTACAAGAGTTCAAAACCATTTTACACGAAAACCGAGTTTAACCCTCCGTTTTGAAAACCACATGCATAACCAATATTTATGAACACCGTTATAAATCAATTCACCATAAACCGCATCATAAGAAACAGAAACTCTATAAAACAGTTAGAAAAACCACAGCATGTGAATCATAAAACCGTATCAGAAATCACAACATCACATCATCAATTTCCCGATCAAACCTGCTGGACCTATCCGAGTCTTTAAACTCCCGAGTCTTTAAACTCAATCCAGGCCTTAATCATATCCGAGTCTTTAAACTCAAGGCCTACGGGGGAAAATCAATATATCCGAGTCTTTAAACTCCCGAGTCTTTAAACTCAATCCGGGTCTTTAAACCCAATATCCAGATCCAGCAAATCCAATCCCAAAATCATTTGAAAACCATTGGAAATCCATATCCAAACTCGAGTCCGAAACCACTGGTCCGATGCCCTTCCGGCAGCCAGAACCGTCATTTCGAACCCAAATCCGGAAGCCACTTTTCAACTTTAAAACCAAATCTCGTTTTCCGAAATCCGATTCAAAAATCGAAAACCTTGATTAGTCCAAAAATCCATTTTATAATCATTAGAAATCACTTATCAATTGAAATCCCGAAACTAGAGCATCAATTTCAGAAGTCAACCACTTCCTCGTAAAACGTGCTAAAAACCGGACTTCCTCGAAAACCGTGCACATGTAAAATCGACCAAGCATATCCGATAAACATAAAATCATAATTAGAACGATAAAACAATTATAGAAAACAGTTATGCATGTTCGAGTTTAAAGAAAGGGTCCACTCACAGTACTGAGCCCTACTCGCGTCCCGAACGTCCAGCACGTTCCTCGGCTTCCTCGGGAAATCCCGATCCTGTTCACAATCACCAAAGTACGTTACTAACACGTTCACGAAAGTTCACCTAAATGCCCTCAAAATTCCCCGAACCGAAAGCCTAGAACCCGGGACCCTAAACCTTCACCCTCGCGGAACTACACTCAAACGATTTCCGATTGATCCGAAACCAACTCCATTGAACTCACCACAACTCCTAGACCAAAATCCATGTTGATCGCTTCTCCATCCGCCGCCGCACGCGCCCCCACGCGCCGCCCAAAGTGGGCTGCGCGTGGCCCTCACGCGCCAGCTACAGTGTCACCCCCAACCTCGAGTGCACTGTGCTGAACCGGCCGCTGCAACTGGACCGGCGAGAGGCATTCTCTGCCGTCCGGCCACCAATTCACTCCCTCTCTTCTCCTACAGCTTCATCCAGACACCACGAATCCATCCCTCAACTCCTCTAACCTCGACACAGTCCCGTCATCGTCGATTCAAGCTCGAACCAGACGGCCATCAAACCCCTGTTTCCCTTCCCGGCCACCCACGACTTCCCCCTTCACGGTGGCTACACCAACCTCTTCTAGGACTCTACCAAACCTCAACCAACCCTCCTGGACTGTCGACTCAGCCCTAAACTCGACGACTCGCCGTTTAAAACTCACGGCCAAAACAGAGGACATAGAGCACCTCCGTCATGCCATCCTCCGCCGTGCTCCCCCCGTCACGGCTACACAACCACTAGACTCCCAGACCTCCACTGAGTCCCCTAGACCTGCCCATGACCTTCGATTCCACCCTTAGACTCACAACTCACAGTTCAAAACTCGACGGGAAAACAGGGCACAAACACGAAGAATTGGACTTACCTGCAACCGTCCACAGCCGTGCTCGCCGCCGTATTCCGTGGAGTCCACAGAGCCGCTTCAGCTTCCTTTTGAGGTCGCACACACCCGCACACGACCACAGCACCCCCCCACAAGCCGTCAACCTTCTCTGTTTCCTCCCAAATTCCCGTAACTCATCCCCCTCACACACACGACCACCGTGCCTCTCAACAGCTTCACCAGCTCCCTTTCAGTCTCCCGTTCCTCCCTCACTCACCAGAACTCATCAATTACCACGATCAATCCTCAATTTCTCTCAATTTCCTCCCTCTGTTTCTCTCTGTGTGTCGAAGAACAAGAGTGCACAGCACGGGTGCACCCCAATTAATTGTGCCATGAATGCACAGGATTCCACCAGAATCCTCTACACACAAGCCACCTGTCACAATCCACTCCACACACTTCCACATGGCCCAATCCCAGCCGTCCATTCCTTTCCTCTGTGCACAAATCCCTAGAAACCAAAAAGACCAAGATACCCTCCTGTTTTACTCATTTTACGGTTTTACCAAAACTTCCTAGACCCGTAACTCTCGCCTCGTAAGTCCGATGAGTACGTGCCGCCTGTCATCGAACTCAGGACGACAAGAACTATCTAACTACCCTAGGTCAACCTACCAAAACTCGATTATTCAAAAAGTCAACTATTCCCCTAATTTCCTCAAATTACGATCATGCCCTCAACCTTCCGAACATCACAATTTCCTCCTCGGATGTCGGAATCAGGCGTGCCACCTGCCTATGGATTCGTGACGTCCTAAACTATGTCCTGGTCACTGGTCAACTATTTTGTCCAAACTAGGGGCAACATCGTCATTCTAAACTCACGGACCTATCGTGACCAACTAACCACGGATTAACCTCACTAATCACACCTTAATCAATATCTTAATCCTGGCTCTCGGGACGAGTTGTTACAATCTACCCACCTAAAAAGAATTTCGCCCCCGAAATTCCACAACTAGTGTCCGACACTTAGGGTCTCCTATCTGGTCACCAACACTAGGTCAACAACAACCTCTCCTGGGTTCCCTGTCTATCATCTCCACCTTGGGTATTGCACACCATCCCCAACTACGGTTACTACGGCCAACCCTAGCTATGTAACAGCTACCTGGTGTACACAAGGGAAACTCTATGAACATCAAACAAAGGTATTTTACAATACCTCATGTGGAATACCCGATAGAATTCACAGAGCCCATCCTTGTGTACAACTACAGATACTTTCCTACTGGCTGGCTCCTCCCTCGGTTGTTACTTCGGCCACTATCGGAATAAATCTACAAAGTCCTAAAGGCAAACTCTAGCTTGTGGGTTCTCTCCTCCAATAACCTCATATCGATCAGTTATAGTCACTCCTTTCTTATACCTTCCGTCACCCTCCTACGGAACTCACTGCACCACTCCAAGTCCTCTAGGAAAAACTCCTAGACTCTACCCTGAGATCCAACAACCAAAAGTAAAGCAAGTACCTGCCCCCACATCTGGTGTCGACTGACCTTCCTGCTGAGTCATCGAGAACACCCGGGCCTGAGATCCCGGCGCTCTACCACGTCCCCTCGAACTACTCGTGGCAGTGCCACCCCCTCTTCTCGGGCTTACTGTCCCTGACGCTGTACTCTGTCCAGGCTCCACTACTCCTCGATCTACACCACTTTCCTGTGGCAACTGTGGACACTCACGTCGGAAATGACCTCGCTCCCCACAGTAGAAACACACATTCCAACCTGGTCCACTACTCGGTCTCCCCGTAGACGCTACCGACGTCGCACTCGCTTGCGGAGTCGGCGGTTCTCGGTAACCCCAAAATCCTGAACTCTGGGCACTGCCAGGCCTACCAAAACGATCATCGCCCGACGAGGACGATCCACCAAAGTTACCCCTTTTTGGTGTCCGCTGGCTCGAAGCTCCAAGAATAGATGGTTCCCGACGTTGCACCGGTAAACTAGCCTCCACCCGCACTGCAGCGTCTGACAAGTCTCGAAGGGTAGCAAAAGATCCGGCCGTCACTATGGCTCGAATCTCACCTCGCAGGCCCAACTCAAACCTACGGCATTTCTCGGCTTTAGTGGCCACAAAAGCAGGAGCAAACCGAGAGAACATCTGGTACTTCCGTTCATACTCTGCCACTGTCATATTCCCTTGCTGGAGCTGCAGAAACTCTGCCTCCTTGGCATCTCGGAAAGAACGAGGATAATACTGCTCCAGAAACCGTTCCCTAAACGTCTCCCAGGTCACACTGTGGACATCCCAACCGGACAACTCGAGGGTATACCACCACTCATACGCCGCACCATCTAGTAAAAAGGTAGCCAACACTACTCGCTCCTCCAGCGGACAATGCATCACCGCAAAAATCCGCTCCAGTCTGGTAATCCACCTCTGGGCTTCCTCAGGATCAGCCCCACCACTAAAAGTAGTAGCTCCGAGCCGCTGGGCTCGCTCAATCGTGGCACTCTCCGTCTCTCTTGCTACTTCTTCAGGTTGTGGAGAGGGTCTACGTCTCGGAGGCATCGTCAACCGCACGCTGAAAGAGGCATAGAAGTAGTTAAGCAACTGAAACACAACCGCACAAACCCGACAAACCCATGCTCTGATACCAATTGTCAGGACCCACCCCGGTTTCACCCCGAAACCCGAGGTAAATCCCGCTCCCGTCTGACTCCCCGACACAAAACTCAAGTAAAACTCACTCAAATCCAGTCAAACGCAGGAGTAATTAGACACAATGTCCCGAAGGTAGCATTTACAGAACATAGTACGAAAATACAAGGAAAATAAAACCGATAACTACACGCACACGGAAGCCTTTAATCTATTCTGGGATCTCTCACGTCACTTCTATGCCTCGGACACTGCCTCGACGTCCAGACCCCGCGCTATCTCCACAACCTGGAGGGCAAATTAAAACAGAAGATGTGAGTGGACCAAACAGTACAAGAGTTCAAAACCATTTTACACGAAAACCGAGTTTAACCCTCCGTTTTGAAAACCACATGCATAACCAATATTTATGAACACCGTTATAAATCAATTCACCATAAACCGCATCATAAGAAACAGAAACTCTATAAAACAGTTAGAAAAACCACAGCATGTGAATCATAAAATCGTATCAGAAATCACAACATCACATCATCAATTTCCCGATCAAACCTGCTGGACCTATCCGAGTCTTTAAAACTCCCGAGTTTTTAAACTCAATCCAGGCCTTAATCATATCCGAGTCTTTAAACTCAAGGCCTACGGGGGAAAATCAATATATCCGAGTCTTTAAACTCCCGAGTCTTTAAACTCAATCCGGGTCTTTAAACCCAATCCGGCCGGTCCCCCGTCACGTATATCCGGGTCTTTAAACCCAATATCCAGATCCAGCAAATCCAATCCCAAAATCATTTGAAAACCATTGGAAATCCATATCCAAACTCGAGTCCGAAACCACTGGTCCGATGCCCTTCCGGCAGCCAGAACCGTCATTTCGAACCCAAATCCGGAAGCCACTTTTCAACTTTAAAACCAAATCTCGTTTTCCGAAATCCGATTCTAAAATCGAAAACCTTGATTAGTCCAAAAATCCATTTTATAATCATTAGAAATCACTTATCAATTGAAATCCCGAAACTAGAGCATCAGTTTCAGAAGTCAACCACTTCCTCGTAAAACGTGCTAAAAACCGGACTTCCTCGAAAACCGTGCACATGTAAAATCGACCAAGCATATCCGATAAACATAAAATCATAATTAGAACGATAAAACAATTATAGAAAACAGTTATGCATGTTCGAGTTTAAAGAAAGGGTCCACTCACAGTACTGAGCCCTACTCGCGTCCCGAACGTCCAGCACGTTCCTCGGCTTCCTCGGGAAATCCCGATCCTGTTCACAATCACCAAAGTACGTTACTAACACATTCACGAAAGTTCACCTAAATGCCCTCAAAATTCCCCGAACCGAAAGCCTAGAACCCGGGACCCTAAACCTTCACCCTCGCGGAACTACACTCAAACGATTTCCGATTGATCCGAAACCAACTCCATTGAACTCACCACAACTCCTAGACCAAAATCCATGTTGATCGCTTCTCCATCCGCCGCCGCACGCGCCCCCACGCGCCGCCCAAAGTGGCTGCGCGTGGCCCTCACGCGCCAGCTACAGTGTCACCCCCAACCTCGAGTGCACTGTGCTGAACCGGCCGCTGCAACTGGACCGGCGAGAGGCATTCTCTGCCGTCCGGCCACCAATTCACTCCCTCTCTTCTCCTACAGCTTCATCCAGACACCACGAATCCATCCCTCAACTCCTCTAACCTCGACACAGTCCCGTCATCGTCGATTCAAGCTCGAACCAGACGGCCATCAAACCCCTGTTTTCCTTCCCGGCCACCCATGACTTCCCCCTTCACGGTGGCTACACCAACCTCTTCCTAGGACTCTACCAAACCTCAACCAACCCTCCTGGACTGTCGACTCAGCCCTAAACTCGACGACTCGCCGTTTAAAACTCACGGCCAAAACAGAGGACATAGAGCACCTCCGTCATGCCATCCTCCGCCGTGCTCCCCCCGTCACGGCTACACAACCACTAGACTCCCAGACCTCCACTGAGTCCCCTAGACCTGCCCATGACCTTCGATTCCACCCTTAGACTCACAACTCGCAGTTCAAAACTCGACGGGAAAACAGGGCACAAACACGAAGAATTGGACTTACCTGCAACCGTCCACAGCCGTGCTCGCCGCCGTATTCCGTGGAGTCCACAGAGCCGCTTCAGCTTCCTTTTGAGGTCGCACACACCCGCACACGACCACAGCACCCCCCCACAAGCCGTCAACCTTCTCTGTTTCCTCCCAAATTCCCGTAACTCATCCCCCTCACACACACGACCACCGTGCCTCTCAACAGCTTCACCAGCTCCCTTTCAGTCTCCCGTTCCTCCCTCACTCACCAGAACTCGTCAATTACCACGATCAATCCTCAATTTCTCTCAATTTCCTCCCTCTGTTTCTCTCTGTGTGTCGAAGAACAAGAGTGCACAGCACGGGTGCACCCCAATTAATTGTGCCGTGAATGCACAGGATTCCACCAGAATCCTCTACACACAAGCCACCTGTCACAATCCACTCCACACACTTCCACATGGCCCAATCCCAGCCGTCCATTCCTTTCCTCTGTGCACAAATCCCTAGAAACCAAAAAGACCAAAATACCCTCCTGTTTTACTCATTTTACGGTTTTACCAAAACTTCCTAGACCCGTAACTCTCGCCTCGTAAGTCCGATGAGTACTTGCCGCCTGTCATCGAACTCAGGACGACAAGAACTATCTAACTACCCTAGGTCAACCTACCAAAACTCGATTATTCAAAAAGTCAACTATTCCCCCTAATTTCCTCAAATTACGGTCATGCCCTCAACCTTCCGAACATCACAATTTCCTCCTCGGATGTCGGAATCAGGCGTGCCACCTGCCTATGGATTCGTGACGTCCTAAACTATGTCCTGGTCACTGGTCAACTATTTTGTCCAAACTAGGGGCAACATCGTCATTCTAAACTCACGGACCTATCGGGACCAACTAACCACGGATTAACCTCACTAATCACACCTTAATCACTATCTTAATCCTGGCTCTCGGGACGAGTTGTTACACACAAAGTCTCTACACCTTACCATCCTCAAACGAGTGGAATGGCTGAAGTTAGTAATAGAAAGATCAAGAAGATTTTAGAGAGAACTGTGGGCCCTAATCGTAAGGATTGGAACCAAAGGTTGATGATGCACTTTGGGCATACAAGACAACATACAAAACTTCTATAGCAATGTCACCCTATAGGTTGGTCTATGGTAAGACATGTCACCTTCCGGTGGAACTGGAGCATAAAGCATGGTGGGTTGTCAAGACTTTCAACATCAAGTTGGATGCCGCCGGGTTGCATCGAAAGCTCCAGCGGAGTGAGCTTGAGGAGATCAGAAATGATGCATTAAAAAACGCTCTGATCTACAAGGAAAAGACTAAGGCATTTCATGATAAACAGATCAAGAGTAAAATGTTTGACATTGGTTAGAAAGTTTTACTGTTCAATTCCCAGCGTAGACTCTTTCCAGGTAAATTATTTTCTAGATGGGTAGGTCCTTTTGTTGTTACTAATGTGTTTACCCATGGACCCATACAGATCAAAATCATTGAAACCGGAAAAGAGTTCAAGGTCAATGACCACAGATTGAAGCCTTAGATCGAGGTAATTGGAGAACATGTTGTGGAGTTAGAAAGAATGCTATCGTCTCATATCATATGAGTTAAGCACTTGGTCTAGGCTGGATAGACGTTAAACTTCAAGCGCTTGTTAGGAGGCAAAACAATGTGTTCTCGGGTTGTGAAGGAGTCATCAACGCAGATTTGCTTTCTTTCAACCCTTCACTCTCTTTTACTTTGTTTATTTTATGCTTTTCTTGCTGCATTTTCGTAAATCATCTTCCTTACTTTGATTTTATGTTCAATTACTTTTTAGTTGCTTACATTGAGGACAACGTAGAATTTAAGTGTGGGGGAATGGTTTACCATTTTAATTGTGCAATTAATTTTTTTTATAAAGTTTTCAAAATAATAATAATAATAATAATAATAATAATAATAAATTTTTTTAATTTGTTTTTGGCTTTCTTGAGTCTTTTCGTTTTTATTTAGTGTTTTTATGAGCCTTAAGTTACCCCTTAACTTGTCAATGATAATAATGAAGGGAAATAAATATGTTATGGAGAAAAAGATAATCACTACAGCTTGAATTCGTTTGTTAATACTTTGTGATTAAGTGTTATAACTTATAGATAATACATGTAAATTGGTACATAAACGAGCATGATAAGATAAGTATGAATCATATGAACCCTATGTGAACTTTAGAAATTTATTTACATCTTTAATGAGTGATTCATAAGTTCTTTGTTTAAATTGATATACATATGCCTCGTAACTACTTGTCATAGCTTCTAATGAACTCTAGAGTACTAGAATTTATTCTACGTGATTTTCAAAGATTTTAAGTCAATAAACTCTTTGATTTTGGATATGATTAAGGCATTAGGGTTAACACCACAAATTCAACATCCATGTTCTCTATTTTGTGAGCACAAGTTGCGACCCGCTTAGTTTTAACCCCTTTGAGCCCACATTAAGCCCTTCTTTCATCACCATGATTATCTAAACACTTGAGCTTAGTATAGACATCCTTTACCCTTGTTCTGAGGACTGGGTTGAAGACATGAAAATGGTGTGAAGAGAAAATGATGATGTTTTGAAGATTTTTATGTGTATTATGTGGATTTACTTACTCAAATATTGTTGTATTATAGGCACATGTTAGTACCTTGATATATGAAAAGAAAAAAAAATTTAAAAAAAATAATTTGAGTTTCTATCAAGGTAATATTATATAATATTTGAGTTAAGTCCTTTACATTTGAGGCCCAACATGATAAAATTTGGCCTATGTTGCAAGGGATGGATTACTGACATCATTGCACTAAGGTTAGAAAGCTATGATAGGTTTTGGGAGTTTATTGAGTCTTGGAACGAATTTGAGCACCACTTGTCCTATATTTTCCTTTCCTATAAACTTAGCCCCATTACAACCTTCGTGAAGACCTTATGATCCTTAAGATGGTAAACTTTGATTAGTTGAGTCAATCACTTGAGTAAGCTTATGGTTTTGGTTCATTTGTGCAAGTATGTTTTGTATTTATCTGGAGGTGTTTGTTTGAGATTTTGCAAAAGTACTTCATTTCTATTATGTGAACATCTTTTCTCACATACTTTTGAGTGCAAACGCAAACCCTTACAAAATTTAGTGAATTTTTTAGTACATATCCTTGTGAGTTAATTCATACTTGTTTTATTCATGTTGAGATCCATTTCGCCATATTTACTCATTATCTTACTTATTGAAACATTTTGTTACCATTTATTAACTCTTGAATTCCATACACTTAAATGTCTTCTAGTGAAATTCTTTTATGCCATGATAATGAGGAAATTTTGAGACAAATGGTTAAGGGCTTACTTATTTTGAATTCTTATTTTAAATTTAGTATTTGATAGGGACTAGCAAAGTTGAAGTGTGGGGGTATTTGATAGGTCTTCAATTAAGTATTATTTTATATTATTTTATACCCTTTATACTTGAATTTTAATATTAAAATAATAAACAATTGTAGAAAAATAATATATGTTGTGGGATTTTTGCAGAAATAAATAAAACATAGAATTCTGAGCATTTTAGCATAAGAATCATCCCAAACGGAAACAAAAAAGATATGACTAAAAGAAGGGAGGTCATCGAAATTATCTTGGAATTTCTGTGGGAAACAACTACAGCCCAAAGAAATCCAGTTCGTTGCAGTTAACTAGCTCAGCCCGCTAAAAGCCTAGAAAATTCCAGCCATGGCCCAATCCAGGCACACGGAAGCCTAGCCCAAGGCGCCTACTCTCAACCCGTCTACCACCAGTTTGATGCACGCATGCCGACCTGGATATGGAGAATTCATCGCGCGTGCGTCAATCGGTCTTTTCACTTGTCAGCGCACGCGTTATGAAGCCCACATTGTCTGCCCCTTCTGTTCCGTCGATTCCTGCAGCCCTACTCATCTGATTCTCATCGAAACTCACCTGCCCAGCTGCTCCAGCCCTGCCGAGTCACACCAGCAGCGCTCTTTGCTGATTTTTCAAACATCTTTTCTCAAAAAATCAGCCCAATCTCATCATTTCCCTTTTTAATTTATGTTATTGTAATTTGTAATTACTTTGTTTTATTTTTTTAGAATTTAAGTAGTTTTTCTTCCCTATAATAGGGGTTCATTTTCCTTGTTTAGATTACTTCTTCTTTGAGGCATACATTTGAGCTTTCCTTAACAAAAACTATGGCAAAATATTTCCAATACAAAGTTTAGAGTTTAAGTCCACATTTCCTGTGTTTTAATTCCACTATCTTCACAAGGTTTCGTCCGCTGTCGGAGAACCATGTGAATAACAATCCATTGTTTTCATCCATCTTGAAAGTGTAATAATTTATCTCTATTTACTTAAACTCTTATTTTTGTTATTAGTTTTATTTATAGTTCAACATATGTATGGTATTCTCTTACTAATACTTGTAAGTGTTAAATACAATCTTCATGTGTCTTACTTTATGAATCTTAGTTATTTTATACATTTTAGTGCTTCATACTTCAATTTGATGCTATGTGTTTTATCCGATGTCGATGAATTTAGAGTAGAATTGAAGAGATTTAATGTTGATCGCTGTCGACGCATTCAGTAAAAAACGAAAGGTAAATCATATAGTAAGTGTCGGCCGCTGTTGGTGCATTTATAATATTGAAAAATATATGAAGTTAATTGAGATGATTAAGGTAAAAATTTCATGATTCTTTTAATATTTGCAATTACTAGAGTGTTGGTAAGATGTGTGTTTGAAGAAAGTCACTTGTACATAGGTTATAGTAGAAGTAAAATTAATTTTATACTTGTTGTTACATGTATTTTTATTATTACACTTTACTCAAAACTCCCCTATTTCATTCTTTTATTCTTTCTCACTAACCATTATTAATATTCCATAATTTCTCCGGTTATGAACGATCCCTATTTACCAATACTAAAATCACACAAAAAGGGTTTAAAATATGTATATACTTGAAATACGGATTTATTTAAATGCGTATTTTAAGCGTATCAATTTTTTGACTTCAACCTGCTCCCCCTTGCTCATAATTTCAACCCAAAAATCATCATTTTTCATCATTGTTCATCATTTCATTTTTATTTTGTTTTTTGTTTTTTTATTTGAATATTTGTGGCACTCGCTCTATAAATAGGGAGGTCATTTCATTTGTTTGAGGATTCCTATTTTTCCCCTTTCTTCCCTTTTCTTAGTTCATTTTTCTCTTTGTTAGTTTCATGTTTAGTTCATCTTTTTTCTCTTTATAGATTTATTTTTGGGGACCCTTTGTAACTTCTTTTAATTTTCTTCTTATGTTTTCTTTTAAACTTTGTTCTTAGATTTTTCTTTTAACTTCTTTGACTTCTCTTTTAGATACAATTGTATACCTTCTAAATGTTTGAGAATATGAATACAATCTCCATGTGTTTTACTTTCTAAATTTCATTTATTTCATAAGTTTTAGTGTTTCATACTTCAATTTGATGCTAAGTGTCGACTGCTGTCGGTGCACTTAACATTTGATTGAAAAGATTTTAATGTCGGCTGCTGTCGGTGCATTTAATCACAAACTTAAAGTGAATCATGTTGTAAGTGTTTGATGCATATTAATATTTGACGCACATTAATAGTTGATGCATTTATAAAATGAAAAACGTATGCATGTATTTGGGATAATGAAGGTAAGATTTCATGATTGGTTCAATATGAGCAAAATGTAAAGTGTTGGTAAAAATTGTGTTTGAAAGAAGTCTATTTTAGGAGTAGTTTAATTATTATAATTGTTAATTGTTAATTTAATTATTAGTTAAAATGTAGTTTAGATTACAAATCTTTTCAAACCCCTATTTAATTCTTTAATCTTTAATTTTTTATTTATTTATTTATTTTTATTTATTCTTTAATTCTTTAATTCATTTATTCTTTAATTTTATATTCATTAATTCTTTTATTCATTTATTCATTAGTTTATTATTCTTTTATTCTTTCTAACTAACAAATTATTAATGTTTCCTAATTTTCGTGGTGAAGAACGATCCCTATTTATTAATACTACAACTACACAAAAATGTTTTAAATTGCATAATACTCAAATTACTTGTTTAATTTAATGTGTAGTTTGAGCGTTATCAATTTTTGGCGCTGTTACCGGGAAAATTAAAAATTATTTTTAATTTGTTAGTGTATGTATATAAATTGTACATATTATACTTGTTTATAATTTTTACTATTGTTAATATTATATTTGTTCATAACGTTTACTTATTTATAATTCTTATACTTGTTTATATTTTATCTTTCCATCTTATTTTTCTTCTTACTATTTTTGTTTATTTTTATTTTTATACATGTACATATTATACTTGTTCATAATGTTTATCTTTATATCTGTTAATATTATACTTGTATTTTATTTTTATTTATTTTTGTACTTGTTCATTTATTTCTATACTTTGTCATTTATTTTTATACTTCTTTATAACTTTTATTTTTATGCTTGTTCATAATTTTGATTCTTATAATTGTACTTATTATATTTGTTTATAATGTTCATACTTTACTTGTTCATAATTTCTAATTTATATTTGTTCATAAATGTTCATAATTTTTTTATATACTTGTTCATATTATAATTGTTAATGTAAATTTAAATTTTTATCATACTTGTGCATTTTATACTTGTTCATATTTTAATTGTTTATGATTGTAGATATTTGTTCATACTTGTACATAATGTTTATATTATACTTGTTCACTTTTTCTTATTTTTATTTTTATTTCTTTTGAATTTTCTTTGTAAAAGAAAAAATTCAAAAAAAATTCTTTTTAAATTAAATTTTTCTTTTTATTTATTTATTAAAAAAATTCTTGTTTTTAAATAAATAAAACGTTTTCATTCCTTTTTCAATAAACAAAATTCGTAAAAAAAAATTTTAATTTCAAAATTCTTATCTTAACTTTGTGTTAGTGTAAATATATATTTGTGCATATATTAGTTTGTTAATGTAAAATTGTTTTGTAAAGATCATTACTTGTGCATAAAACCATACTTGTGAATAAATTGTTCATACTTGTATAAATTGTTCACATGTAAATTGTCATGTTATACTTGTAACTTGTGCATAGAAACATACTTGTAAATAATTCTTGCATTCATGCATTAGCCTCGGCTATATGTAGATAACTTGTGCTTCGATGTTTAGATTTTGATCTTTAATGGAATATGTGAAATCTCTTTTGTTAACTCTTACCTACGGTGATTGTTAACAATTGAGTTATCTTAATTCCTCTGGAGTAAGAAATTTTCGAGGGTGATGTCTAGGACAAGAGACGGTACTCATAACGGGTTTTGGGTCTAAGAAAGGGACATCAATGGAGTTTAAGCCTCGGGATGTCTTGAAATTAGTCCTGCCTCTTATGTTTATTCTTTCTAACCTTGTCACCTTTGAACTTGCCCAAAAAGTTGAATTAATCTAAGATATTTACTTGGGCTGCACGGACACATAAGTCTCTATCTAAATTTTGAAGCTATGTGAACCATATATATCATTGACTTCCGCGACATGTAAATATTGTTTATACATGTTTACATTTTCTTATATCTTAACTTACATTACTTGTCATGAAAACTTTAACTTGCATCTTTCATTCTAACTTGCATTGCATCGTTAATTTAAACTTGCATTTCTAACTTACAACTTTAACTTGCATTTTTTAGGCAGGATGGACTTTAAACTTCAAGCGCTTGTTAGGAGGCAACCCAATGTGTTTCCGAGATGTGAAGGAGTCATCAACGCAGATTTTCTATCTTTCAACCCTTCACTCTCTTTTTATTCTGTTTATTTAATGTTTTCTTGCTTTATTTTCGTAAATCTTCTTCCTTACTTTATTCTATGTTTATTTACTTCCTATTTTCCTACATTGAGGACAAAGTAGAATTTAAATGTGGGGCAATGGTTTACAATTTTAATTTTCCAAAAAAATTGTTTTATAAAAATTATTAAAAAATGATGAACAATGATGAAAAATTGATAATTTTTAGGTTGGAATGATGCAGGTGCAGGCGGGTTGGTGAGGTGTGTAACGGGCCAGACGCTGTAAAGGAGTGGGCTAAGTAGGTGGGTTGTAGCGAGAAATGGGCTAGAGAAGGTCAGATATATGTATCGGCGCACGCAAGCTGAAACAAGTGAATAAAGTCGGTGGGAGTTCGCTAATCTGAGGAAAGGTGGCTCGACAGATGCGGGTTGATAGGAGGAAGCCTTGTTCGACGCACACGCGCCCAACCGTTGTTGCTGAATTCGGTAGGCGCACTCCGACAGAATGACTGGGCTTGTGCTGGGCTTGGACTTTGGTTAAGTTCGCTGGGCTTGGACTTTCTGGGCCTTGGGCTACGCAGATTGGGTTTGTGGGTTGCGCAGATTGGGCTGCAAACTTGGATTGGGCTTCTACAAAATAATTACTAATTTGTAAAATGGATTTATATAATTTCACCGAATTTCGTCAATAATTTCTCCGTTCTAACTCCGATCTCGACGATTCTTTTGCCAAAACGCTCCAAATTCCAAACTTTATTTATTTCTACAAAAATCACACAAAATATATTATTTTCTCTAATTATTTATTATTTTAATATTAAAAGTCAAGTATAAAGGGTATAAAACAAGATAAAATAATACTTAATTAACAACCTATCAGATACTAGGACCAAGCATTGATGTGCTCTAGGCTTTAAAGGGCTTAGTTATTGTACGAGCTTGGATCTCAGGGCCATGGTTCGAAAGAGAACCCTAGTAAAATTGATATGTGATTATCTTAGTTAGAGAAAGTATTCAATGTGGTAAAGACACTCTAGATGGGTGAGATGTTAGGTGAGGACTCAAGAGGAGTCAGGATCACAGAATTAGTCTCCGAGCGAGACGAGGTACCGTAAGAGGACTTTGGTGTGAGACGAATTTGGTAGGGAACTAGGACGGAAACAGTGGATCTGATGAGTCCTAGTGGTAGAGCACTGGTGATTGCTTAATGGGAGTAGAGATGTCAAACTGGGTTTTGAGTACACCGACGTGGGTGGCAGGTGAGGTCTACGATTGTCGATGCCTCAAGTGAGGTTTGGGATTTGAGTTTTGCAATTTCGCGACAGTTTATCACTCTCGGATACGGTCGCTGAGGATAAACAAAGTTTCAGCATTGACTGTTGGATGGAAGTTGATGTCGGGTGACGTTTGATTTTGATGTATGTTATGGATAGATGTTGGATGTGTATATGGACACGCGAAAGCCTCGGGTTAGAGGCAGGATTGGTTTTTCACAATTTTGGACTTAGGGCACTGTGAATTTCACAGACGAAATTCCTTAAGGAGGGTAAATTGTAACCAACGGTCCTGTAATCACGGGATTATCGAGAGGTTATCGAGACTAATCAGGATTAATCGAGGTGAAATGACGATTTTTTCCTTAGAAGGGGGAAAATGTTGACTTTTGACTCGAATGGTAGTTTGCACGTGGACTAAGATTTCTTAGGTAGATCAAGGGATTTCTATTACGTAGACAGGAGACACATCAAATTCGGACTTCAAACGGTTATTTTACGGGTCTAGAACGTTTGTACAAGATTTTACGATGGCACTTTTATGACGAGAGTCGACTTTGGTTGGTTTAAATGAGACCTAAAATATCTACTTCTGGACCAAAGGATGAGAGACAAGTCCCATTGGCTCATAACCCCACATTCATGCAACTACATCTCTCTTTCTCTCTTCATTTCAAACACGCCTGAAACCACCCTTCCCCCATTTTCTCCAACGTCTTAGTAGCTGGAGTTGTTTGAGAAAGATAGTGAGTGAGGTTGAGAGACGGAGAGTGATAGAGGAAGAGCTGGAGCCACGGTGGGTGACTGGAGAACCTAGAAATCAGGTAAACCCGTGTCCCGAAAAACTTAGAAAATTGGGTTTTAGTTTTTGGATGTTGAGGCCCTGGTTTCTAATCCTTTACTTGTTTTCTTAGTTATTGCGAGAACGTAGGGCCAAGAAAATGGAAGGAAGGATGCTAGAATGACATTGGGTGGAAATTCGAAGTTGACCGAGAAGAATCAAGCTTGGCCCATGGAATTTTAGGCACATTTTCTCGATTTTGAAGCTATGGTTCTGTTTCGAGGTGAGAGAAGAACATGTTGGTGAAAGACTAGAAAGAAATGGTCGAGAAATGAAGGAGAACGAGTCAGGTCATGATTTGAGTAGAGTGACCCAATTGCAGAGTCATGGGTCAACCCGTGAGAGGTTGACGATAATGGTGTGGCACACCATGTCATCTTGTCAGGCCATGTGGCCAAGTCTGGTTGGTGCCACGTGGCTAGGAGTCAGGACGTCTCAGATGTGACGTGGTAGGTGACGTGGTAGGATGACGTCAGCATCATGTCATTAGGTGACATATGGCACATGTCAGAGGGTGACATGTGGCTCTAATTAGAGGGTGCCACATGGTAGCTGTCAGATTGACAGATGTCAGATGTCAAGTAGGCTAATATCAGTAGATGACGTCAGTAGTGACGTCAGCGTTGACCAGGCGCGTGAGAACTTTGACAGACATGTGTGGGCGCGTGGGCATGAATTTTGAGGTAAAACTGACCTTGTTCGAAAGGTTTCGGCGTTCTGAATCCAATGGTGTTGGTTTCAGGTCGATCAGAGATCGTTTGATGGGTGTTTTAAAGGTTTTTTTTTCTTTAGGAAGCGTGTTTGGGACATGTATTCCATTCTGAGGTTTTTGGGGTTTTCTGATATGGACTTTTATAGATTGATAGTGACCCTTAGGTGTGATTTGGATAGGCCCGGACGTCCCGGAGGCTTCGGATTAGCTTACAGCTCGTGTTTTGAGCAAGCAGCAGTACTGTGAGTGTACAATTTCTTGAATAACTCTCATGCAAGCTAAAATACATGTTTTTACTGGCTTTATGATATTATTTGCCATGATTGTGAATATTTATAATTTCTAGATTTATGATCAGTTGAATTATATTTATGGTTATTGATTTTATCATGGTTTCTGGAAAACTGGGATTTGGGCTCATGTCCTTGTGTTAAATGTTTTGGGCTGGTGCTCGTATGCTAATTGTTTTGGGCTAGTGCCCGTATGATAATTGTTTTGGACTGGTGCCCGTATGATAATTGTTTTGGGCTGGTGCCCGTATGATAACTATTTTGGGTTGGTGCCCGTATGTTAACTGTTTTGGGGAGGTACCCGTGTGATAAATATGTTTCGATTTGGATACTATGTTCTGGAATAGTCAACCTCAGACATTAAATTGCTATACCCGGAGTTGAACTCCGTGGATTCCTAGAGACGGGCTCGGACGTAATCGGGGTTGGACTCCACCCGTACCGACGGGGTTGGACCTTGTAGGACCCATACTCTCTTGCTGGTAGTTCACTTAGGATACTAGTTGAACTAGCAGCTGGTTGGACTAGCATGGCGCGGTTTGACAATGGGTTGGCTAGGCTTGCAAGCTCAAGTTTGGTTTTTATTTAAATGCATTTTTGGGTAAATGTCTTTAAAGCGACTAAGAGCCGGTGATTTCAGTTAAATGTGGGCTAGAGGGCCTTTGTGTTCTTATGTGGTTTTGGGTTGGACCCATGATTTTTATATAACTGTATATGTTGTATTGTTTTTTAAATAATGGTTTATTTGACTAAGCATGTATATTTTCTAAAACGGAGGGTTTAATTGATATTTTCGGAAAATGGTTTCTCCAATACCTTGTTTTTATCTACTCACACTTTTTAATTGTTTTGGCATCCTTTAGGTTGATCATGGACGCGGTCTCCGTCAAGGCCGAGGCATCACGATGAGTGCATACTCTAGTTTTTCTAATTAGTTAGTGGTAGTATTCATGGCCTTACACGTGGTTAGTATTTTTATTTAATCTTGAGGGTAAAATGGCCCTTTTTACAAGGTCATGTCAAACGGGAGCAGGTCCACCCCTGCCAATCAAGGGGATTACAAGAAGGGTCATGTCACATACCAGTAATGGCCAATCCAATTCTAATTGGGTCACACAAATTACAAAGTTGTACATTACCCTTAACTCATTTTCCAAGCGAACAAGTTACTAAATCAAAGTTAGGTATCGTCATACCCTCGTAATGCCCTAAAGCATTCTTCTCCAACTTACACAATTTTAACTCAACGCCAACCTTAAACATCATTAAGCTTGATTTTCAACTAAAACTGGGGTTTCTCTCGAACTTCCATTCATTACCTGGTTTTATTTGAAACATCTTCTAAGTCAAAATTCCATGACCCTACATCAAGATTCAAAACACTACATCACTGCTTGATATAACATCGTTATCATTATTGTTTCCATAATTTCAGTGCTTATAACCAATACTTACAAATGGAAGCATACAACTTCTATAATTTACTTTCAATATTTATCCTACCCTTTAAAAATCTGATGATCCGCGTAACATTTCTCTTTCCTTTGTCTTTTCCTGAATCTTCTTCTTTATTTCAACTCAAGTGTGTTGTTATGTCCGAAATTTCTACATCATTAAATCTCCCCCCAAGGGGCTCTGAGGGTAACATCAAATATCTCCATTTATCTTATTTTTACCACAACTCTATAAAATTTATACTGATCAGGAACTCTATATGAACTAAACAGCCTTTACTAGACTGATCTCATACGCATTTCATTTCATATCAGCATGTAGTTAGCTACTCAGCCAATCTACATTCCTCTATTCTCACCTCAATTCTCCTGGGTACTTATACGTTGAAGTATCAAATTCACCTCAAAGTGAATCCCACATCGCCCCACGACTTGGGAGGCAACCACAATACTGACGTAATGTCCATTACAACACACCTTACTTACTGCCTTAACACAATATCAATCTCAACTCTGTTACCATAACCTTACTTATTGAAGAAGTTATAAGCGAAACACAAGAGGCCACCAAAAACCACTCAGGAATTCAGTAGGAACCTACCGAATCACTTAAAACAGCCCAGAATTTTGTTCGGCGTGCGACGCCTGACACGCCTGTACCAACTTCGGTGTGCGTGTACAGAAGGCGCCAGCACCAGCTTTGGTGCGCGTGTACCGAAGGTACCATCTCCTTCTCAGCGTGCGTTCGGTTGCCTCCTACCGAACGACCCTCCAGCTTCCTTGCCTGCGTTGACCCAGTCGTTGACCACCAAAATTGATCCCTAATTTCGGCCAGCGCCTACCGACATTCCTTCCAAGTTCCAGTAGGCTTCCACCAATCTGATTCCTGTCATTATTCCAGCACATTTTCCTTCCTTTTGAGGAAAATTTATCCATTTCAAGCTTGGATTTGTTTCCTTTTCATTTCGGAAACCTTTTTAATTAGGATTTTTATTACCTTTATCCTTTAGGACTTTAATTTAATTAGTTTAATCTTTTTCCTTTTAGAATTAAAATTGTAAACTCCTATTTATTTGAGGATTAATTTTCTCTTATAAATAGAGAGACTTAGGTTATTTTTAATTAGGCCTCTCATTTTTGTACCAAAGCTTTACTTAACCAAATTTCCCTTTTCATCAATTTGAGATTTCCTTAGAAAAATCCAATCACACCATACTCCATCATAAAAACCTTCATCTGCGACATATAGGGCAGATCCCGAGTGTCTCACCAAGGAGTGTCGACCACTTAGCATCCATAGGGAAGTTCCCGAAGAGAAAAAGTGTAACACAACCTCTTTACCCTGTGACTGTCTTTTGTTATTGAATGATCGTTTTGTTGGATTGATCTTTAATATAATTATGGTTTTATATCTTATATGAATTTCAATAATCTTCCACGTGTTTCAATATCTTGGTTTTTGTTATACTTGTATGTTGTGCTTAATGCTTGATTAGATATAGAGCAGTTCCCGAATCTAGATCATGGAAAGTGTATAGGGCAGTTCCGAGCACGTACTTGAGATAATATTCTTGTATTTTGTAGAAATAAGGTTTTGGAATTAGCATAATTTATGAATGAGTTAGGTTTAAAGATGAGTTGATCATGTATATAATAGATTAGGTAAGTTTAGATTAGTTAATCACGTAGGACCTTAGTAAAAACCAATCTACCCCCTAATTAAACAATCAAACAACAATCATGCTTAGGTACCCTCAATCCTCGATCCAGAACGATCCCTATTTACCAATGCTACAATCTACAAAAAAGGGTTTTTAAATTACATGCATTTTCAATAAGTGTTAATTTAATGCTTAGTTTTTGCGTATTATCGGCACCTCGAAACGACACAAGGGTATTAAGATCCTCAATAAAATGTGCACAAGTGAGGTTCGACCCATATAGTCAGAAGGACCTGAACCCAAGCACGGATCAGAGACCGAGATTTGCCCCATGCTCTTCTTCGAAACCTCGTTTCCTCCTTCAATCTCACCTAAGAAGCGGACTGTGTTTCTCGATCTCAATTAGACCCTAGTGCACACCTAGGTTGACTCGTCGCCTAACGATGGGTTCTGGGTTTTTGGAGGAGACAATGGGTTCTGATTTTAGGAGGACATGATAGGTTCTGTGTTTTTGGAGAAGACGATGGGTTCTAGGTTTTTGGTGAGTTAATGGGTTTTTGGACTTGAGGCTTGAAGATTCTGGGCAAAATTAGGGAAGATTAATTTTGAATTTTGGATTTGGATTTATAGATGATGATTGATGATTGATGATGAATTGGGGAAAATGAGATGATGATTGATGATGCATGAAGATGAAGATGAAGATGATGAATTGGTGAAGTGGAAGAAGGAAGATGAATTAAAATTGCTACCAAATTGCCCCTTCAAATTTTGCCACGTCACATGCTTAGTTTTTTTTTTTGGCCATGTAGACACATAACAGAAAATTAGATGGAATTTTTAATGGAGGTACTATTTTGAAACTATATTATAGTTTGGGTATGGAAATGTAACTTTTTATAGTTTGGGAATATTTTGAAATTGACCCTATAGTTTGGGCACTTTTATGTAGTTTGTCCTAGAATTTATTGTAAACTTTTATTTATATGAGGATTAATATTTCTCAATAAATAGAAGTCCTAGGGTTTAAGTAAAAGGGTTCAGGATGTATATTGGAGCTTCAAAAGGAACAATTAATATTTTGAGTGAAAAAACTTTTCTTTTCATTTGTAATTTCTTCTATTTCATCGTTCCTTTTTAGGCTAGGGCTTTTTGAAGCCCTAGCCATGTTAGTTCGATAATCAGATTTCCGGCTCTCAATTATGATTGCTATGGATACTGAATAAGTTGGATTACTATGCTTAATTTATGCCTATACGCCTTGCTTGTTTGCATATAATTATTGATGTAATTTTTTGAGTGACCGTGATATCATCTTGTGATTTGTAGCATCAAGGGAACGGGATGAGACACATATTTGTAATATTAACTCATAACGACCTAGGATTGAGTATCATTTTTCTAGGCTAGTGTGGTGCTATAAAATTCTTTTCATGTTTCGCATTATCTAAATAGGAGATATTAGACGTTCTAGGTATATGTCCTATCTAAAACATACTAAGTAAGAGGGAATAAGATGTGTTGAGTGAACCAACTCAAAGACTTAGGCACTAGTTGCTAATTTAGGGAATGTACAGTAGTTAGGTCAACGAAATCACGTTGATGACTATAATTGGTCACTATGCCATTTATAGGCTTAGAGGACACTAATCAAATAATTTTTTATGCAAAAACATCGTCATATTTTGAATGACGATGTTTTAAGAAAATATCACTACAAGAAATTTTCCTTTAGACAAAGGATTATAAAATCCGTTGTCTATTCCCCATAAAAACCGTTGCAATTGCCCCTGATGTCTAAATGGGGTGTTTAGACAACGGCGAAAATCCGTTGTCTAAAGTCCCTTTACACAACGGTATCCCAAAATACCGTTGTCTAAAGTACCCCTTAAACAACGGTATTTATTTATACCGTTGTCTAAAGTGTACTTTAGACAACGGTATTTTCTGAAACAGTTGTCTAATGTATCTTTTACACAACAGTATTTATGAATGTCGTTGTCTAAACGGACTTTGAACAACGGTTTATACACAACTACCGTTGTCTAAAGTACCCTTTAGACAATGGTATATAAAGACTGTTGTGTAAAGGGTACTTTAGACAACCGTATATATTTATACCGTTGTGTAAAGTACCCTTTACACAACAGTATTTTGTTGATACCGTGGTATAAAGTGACTATATACAATGCTGAATTTAAAAATACTGTTGTCTAAAGGGTGTCATACACAGCGGTTTATTCAAAAATAATGTTGTCTACAAGGTTCTTTACACAACAATTAATCAAAAGTATACCATTATCTAAAGTTTTTTTACACAACAAAAAATCATATTAAATCTTGTATCATAACATAAAATTAATTCATATTACAATTCCCCGTCAATCCAAATAAAAAAGAACTTCATATAAATACAATACAAAAAATCACAATGAAGATTTGAAGAGTACTCATAGTACATTTGATCTGCAACCTAACTCGATCAAAGCCAATCAAAATCATAAATGTGTGTATGTTCTAAATAAATAAGCAAGTGTTGCAACAATTTTAAAATCTAGCCACCAGGAAACAAACACACCATATAAGGATCAATGCTAACATAGTTGTACTTTTACCACCTTTACACCCACTTTGATATTAGATGATCTGTCAATTCCTCTCGCATCTCATCAAGGTCATTAAAGGTGTAATGAACCTTCGGTTTATTTGCAGACTTCAAATACTATGTAAGAAATATAAACTGATATTAAATTTGGTAATTAAAGACTTGAAGTTTTCATGCTATGAAATACCAATTGCAAAGAATAACATTAATGTTTAAAAAGCTAAATACGTACGTACCTTAGTGATGTATGAAAGATCTGAGTCTCCACAAATCTCTTGCATGTATTTCATTACACAAAAACCACATGTTTTATAATCTGGTTGTTGTGGACCACCCTATATATGTACGTAGGAATTTGGAATATATGAGTTAATTCTATCTAAACTTACAAGCTCATAGGTAATGTGATAAAAATGTATTACACAATACCTTACGCTAGCTATAAAAAAAATATAAGAGAAACACTATCATAGTTTATATATATTTAGAAGAAAAATCATACCCCAAGGAAAATCCAAGTCACTCCTTTGCGAGATACTCTACCTGTTTCAGCCTTATACTATTTAATCCCACTTCAACATAGAAAAATGATTTCTAATTACCTCAAACGCAGCCAAATTAAAAAGAATATATAATCAAATTCGAAAATAGTAAGAACAACCAACTTACGAGTTTACAACACCTCTCCATATCTCATCATTGAACCGATTGTAAAGTGGATCCATGATGTATACATTATCTTTATTGTCGTCGATAATAGTTAGGATCCAGTGGTTTCTACATAGTTAAATATATATTAGGATAAATTTACTTTATGGAAAAAGAATATTAGTAGCATGACTTACTTAGGGTTGTACGGTATCAAAAGAATACTGTCAGCACTTATTCGTTTCAATGCATTGGCAATGTCTTTCGCTCTTTGTTCCGGTTGGTCCAAAACTTTATACATACGACCAGGGTCCACAAAACCAATCATTTCATTTCTTCCATTCTCCAAAAGCTTCTCATATAGATAGCTGCAAGAATCAACAATAATAAGTTAGAAAATGCATAGGTAACATGATTTTTAATGCCAAGTTATTTGATATTACCTAATGTAAATCACTATTACTTGCGGTCCAAATTCATCGAATTCCAATAAGGCGTCAATTTCTTCTGCTAGTATATATGCAACGCTTTCACATCCAAATATTTCAGTAGAAATACGTGCAACAATAGTTTCTTCAGGTCCACCCATCTTTATCTTCCTATATGCAAGCAAAGCCTTACAAAATGGGGATAGTTTTGATTCCTTTGAGGTGAATAATGTCTTTGAGACTTTACTCTTTGGCTTGGTTTCCAGCTTCTTCTACAAGGATTTCAAATAGAGATGCAAACAACTTCATACATACCAGCAAGATGTATAAGATAGCAAAAGGATAAAATTCTAAGTCATTTACCTTATTATCATTTGGAATGATAATTAGGTTCAATGGCCAAGGGACATGAGACCCAATGACATCTTGAACAATATGCAGCACTCCTTTCACTAGGATTGGTAGTACAGCCTTTGGGTTCATACAAACATGGACAGCCACTCGAACGTTTCCCTCTGCTAAAGGAACATTACAATCATCTTGGTTTGGCATGTTAATGTCAACTACCGTTCCACTTGCAACTACATTGACTCTAGACCCTTCAGCCAATAAGCAATCCTTACCCTAACATACATAAAAGTGAGAAGTCATGTACACTCTATATGCATAATAAACATAAACTAGTTCAATATTAGTTTAATATTACCTTTATGTTGTCCACCTTAGTTGATTTCTCTTCCAAATTTTCCTCTATTGATTTGTTTTCCAAATTTTCCCCATAATCAAATGAGTCTGGTCTAGTTGTTGATGCTTTCTCAGAATGTATAGGAGATGCATACATCAGCTCAGGTTCACTATTGAAAGAGGATTTTCCCTTTTGCTCAATCTTAGCCATTAGAGTTTCTATTTGTTGTTGCATAGCACGTTGAGTTGCTTCAAAAAAATTCGGTTGCTCCTCTAGCATTCTCTTCGAGTTGATGTCATTTATTTTCTGCTGCTCATCTAGCGTTCTCCTTGTCTCCTCAAGCAAAATATCATGTTCTCTCGACAAGTGCAATCTATACCCTTAAAAAACCTTCATCTCTTTCACATTTATTTTCCTCCTAACTAATTTGGTTAGAAACATTTGCAATTTCTATATCTCATTTTTCCAGAAAAAAAAAAAACTGGAATTCTTGATACATGAACAAACTAGTGAGCTATACTTGCTTCTTCTTTTTTTGCTGCAAGTCCAAACTTGTCAAATGGCAGAAGGAAAGAAAAACGACACACAAAAAAAAAGAGTGATTAAAGTAAAATGGGAAAAATCTTGATGGGACGGTGAAGTTGATGATATTAAAGAGATAATGGAATAGTTAAATGTGATAATTAGATACTAGAGATAATTAATTAAGAGATAATGGGATAATGATGCGTTTAGTTGGCAGACACTCTAACTAATTAAGAATCTTAGGATTAAGAAATATCATTCTAATCAAACCTCAAGATTTCTCTTTCTTCTTTATTGTCTTAATATTTAGTTTTGCACTAAAATGAAGATGAACGGATTACATGTCTCATTTTGGAGGATAGCAGGAAAAAGCTAAAGGGAAGGGAATGTTTTGGTTATATAGTCTTACATAATGGGAATAGGAATGGGAATAGAAATGGGAATGGAATTGGGAATGAGCAGTATGTGTTGTGATGTAACACCCCGGAAATTCGAGGATTATACTAATGTAATTTAATGTATGAACTGACGTTTTTACCCCTGTGAATGGTATTGCCAAATTGTTGAATTTTTGATTTGAGGGTCAAATGGACTTTGACCAATGACCGTGACGTAGTTTGGGACGTCACGAGTCCATAGACAGGTGGCACGTCCATTTCGGACGATCAGGGAAAAAGTTATGACTATCGGAAGTTCAGAGGCATTACCGTAATTTGCACGATAGGGGCGAAAATGTTGACTTTTCGTTTGGCAACTAATTTTCACACGACACAAGGACTGTTAGGTAAGTGTCGATGCCCTGAGTCCGTTGACAGGCGGCACGTTGAAATCGGATTTCGGATGGCTGAGTTACGGGTCTGGAAAGTGAAGGGCATTTTGGTAATTTCTGAACTAGGGGCATTTTGGTCATTTCACCCCTGGTCACTGTAGCAACCACGGGGGAACAATTGCTGCACCACCGTGTGCGGTGGTTCTGAGTGCCAATTGTTTAATCAGTGTGTGAGTTGGAAAACTGGGATTGTTTAAAGCTCTATAGACATCAGAACGTGGTTGATCATGGACACCATTTGTTAATTCAAGATTCGAACTTTTGCGGGGAAACATTTCTCAGTGGACAATGAGGCTTCCACGAGCTGTTGGCTGGTAAGGATTGTTTAAACTGAATGGGATTTAAGTGTGCTTCACTCTGCTGCAGTGAGGACTGAGAATTGGAGAGGAAAACCAGAGAAAACCATTTCTGGAAAATTGGATGGAAAATCGGGTTTTGATTTCTGGTGATTGTTGGACCAAACCAAGGCCTGGTTTAGTCTTATGGGAGTATTTGGAACTCAACCACATCGAAATCGAGGGGAACCAGCCACAGTTGAGCTGGGAAAGAGGCTGCCGTTTTCAGAGAAATTGCAGAGCTTGGGACGACAACCTTCAGGTACTTTCAGGCACAATTGATCATTCATTTCAGTTCGTTTTGATCCTATTATGCTTCCTGTAAAGTTAATTGGAGAATGGGTTTGAAACCAGGGAGTTCTGGTGATTGACCCGTTTGGTTGATCACGGGTCGAAGGTCCATTTAAGGGACCAGTGAGGTTGATTTTTTGACTCAAAACCTAAATTGGATAGTTAATGAACATGTTAGGATCAAATACGAGTGAAATCGAGTGGAAATTGAGGGTCAATTAACGGGGTCAAGCCGCGGGTGGCAGGCCCGTATTACAGACAAACGGGTGAAGGTGGTACACTGTAGCTATAGTGTCAGGCGCGTGACTTTCACGCGCAGCCACTTTGGGCGGCGCGTGAGGGCGCGTTGAGCCTCATCTCTGATCACGATCAACATGACTTTTATTCCCCTCATCATTCTGAACATTTTTGGTGAATTAACCATGTTGATCTGAGATAGTTTTGATGGGTCAGTTTAGGGCCGGTTGTCTCGGGAAACGTGTTGGACGGGTTCCCCGAGCCGGTTTCTGTTTTGAACTTTTTGGTTAAATGTTTAAGACTTGTAGTGACCCTTACGTGTGATTTGGACTGACAGGAATTGTACGATGATCCCGGTACAGGTCCGTACGCGCAGATTCACCGCTGGATCGTACTGTTTGTGGGCCCGATTTCATTAAACCCTTGCATGCTTAAATGTTTTCTGATTTACTTATATTCACATGCTGGAATCATGAAACGGTTTTGATGATATTGAAATTATGGTTATGGCACGTTTCACGGTATTTGGGTTTGAAACCCGTCTGATGAAACTTAAATATCGGTTTGGATTTTATCTTGTATATATATATGTTTTGCATGTGGATATCAATAAAATGTATTTGGTACTGCACTGTATAGATCCATTCTTGTGATACTGTCTCCTCTGGATGTGGTACCCCGGAGTGGTAATGGCGCATTGCCTGTGAGGGGTCATTCTACGGAGGAACCGGACCGTAAAATGACTCAGGAGCAGGATTGCTATAATTGGACGTCACGGACGTCGAGCGTCTAGGACGCTAGGCATTTGAGATGTCGTACCCGGACAGGGTTCGGGGATTGGATTCGGGATTGAGACCCCGAGTGGCACGCGTAGCCTTGGGACTGTGACCTTATTGGACGTCAGGGACGTCAGACATCGGGGATGTCAGGATTGGAGTGTATAGTGCAGTGGTTAAAAATTATGTTTATGGTTTTATTACATGCCTTATGATTCATATTATATGATTTATGGTTTTAAATTCTGATGCATGCATGTTTGGAAAACGGAGGGGTAAATTATATGTTTAACTTATTAAACTGTTTTTATAAACTTGAGTATCGGCCCACTCACCCTTAATGTTTTGGTAACCCCTCTAGGCTGTGCTACTGAGGTAGAGGAGGATCCTGGGGCGGAGGCATAGATCTACTTCTGCGTACCTGAACCCCTGTTGGGTGGTTTACCCACAGGTTTATTTTAGAGTCGTGCTCGCAATTTGTAATTTTGGATTTCATCCCTTGTCTGATATCTGTTTATTTCGGATTTGATGTAAACTTTAATTTGGTTATTTATGCATTTGAACGTTAGGGTTAAAATTGGAACGTTATTTTGGGTGTCAGACGGGAGCAGGGCACGTCCCCATGTGGTCCCAGGGAGGATCAGGGCGGGTCCTGTCATGTGATGTGTATGCTTATTATTTGACATCTTAGAATGGGAGCCAAAGTTTACCTTTTTCTTAATTCACAACAGCTGTATCTATAGAGATTGTTGCATTGACTCTAGACGAGCTGCATCAAAATATGTAAGCCTCACTTAGAAGCAACATACCCACCAACTGAAATACTCAACACCCAAGTTGCGCTCTTTCTTGTATATACCCACAAGACAATCTATATTTACTTGTACAAAAAATATTCTCAATTAAAAATACCAGGGCTAAATATAAAAGTAGCATCTACTCTTCAGCTGTATCGAGAATACATCACAGCATGTACATGACATATCTTATTTGGTATGAAATCAATAACAAGGATTTGATTTGAGCCACTTATGAAACACCAACCGAGGAATCAAACAGCCCTACCACTTAAATGTAAGGAAACAAAACCGAGGTGTGTGTTGGATGTGCATGTGCATGCATAACACCATATTCATGAATCACAAAGAGGAAGTCAAAGCAGCAAAAAGTGATCTCACTATAATTTAGAAGTTGACTGGAAACAATCTTATGTAAGAATCTACAATTCAAACTTCATACTCATATGCAAATTTACATTTTTTAAATTAAACTGTATACCATTTTGAGACACCATCCAAACTCAAAATAAAGAATATCATGAACCAACAGAATTAAGTACATGATCTGTAATAACAACCATTCCAAACAAGATAATCATGAAATGGAAGGACTTAGAGAAAAATTGAAGTAACAGAATCTTCCATTTTTAGAAAGATGTAAAAACCAACTATACCTCAAAAGCAAAACAACAAAGAATGCCCACATCAGCATTTTGCACCTAAATCAAAAACATGAAAAAGATCCAGAAAACAAATATAGAATTCCAGTGTAATAGACTTCTGAGGAGGGTTTTAGCTATATTAATTCCTAAAACAACAAAAGAAATATTCAAACCTTTCGTTTTCAACTTCTCTAACCACACGTTCTCACCAACCAAACAAACTCAAAGAAACGAAAACAAGCCCAGATTTCATTGAAGGTAGGAGTTGGCAACTTGAAAATAATATGAGGACATGATTATCAAAATGCCATAGCCTTTCCATATATACAGAATTTCACCAAAATGTCACCATCTTTAAAGACCAAACATCCAAATGGCCAAAAATCCGAAATAGATCCTAAACTAAACTAAAACTCTGCCTAAAAACTAGACTAAACTAAAGCCCAGCCAAAAAGCCGACCTAAGCTAGAGAAAGAGTAGATTTATATACAAAGGTGGGTACTAACAACTGGGTTGGACGTGGGGATGAATTAGTTGAATTTTTAATAGAAGATTTTTAATTTTCATTTGCTGTGTGATTTTTAATCATCTCTAAATGGAATTCCCCTTGACAAAAATTAGGTAGCTGGTAAATTAGCAAATTACATCAATCGTCTAAAGTCTCCAATTAGAGAGATTGAGGGAGAGAGACTAACCCAGTAAGTACGTGAAAGTGTGAGAGAAACTGGTGTCGCGGAGTTATTGAATTTGAGATTGGGAACGAATCGACGAATCCTTTGACATCCCAATAAAGTCCAGACGCGAAAGTGAAGCGTGGCGAGCACTGGAGAGCTGGGTAGTGGTCTTTAGATCAGCCGCCTGCGGAGATGCAGAATTTCTTGTCAGAGAACAGACATGGCGGCTCAGCCTTCCGTTGATCCCACAATGGAGCAGATCTGAGATGAAACTTTATGCTTCTAGGAAGAAAATCGGTCGCCGGCGCCGTACGTCTGAGAAGAAAACAGACTGGAGGGAGAAATGGTGAGAATAAGAAGAAGAGGAAGATATGGGGGTTTCTATTTAGGAAGAAGAAGAAATATTTTTGGTTCCTTCACGAACTGGCGGCCGCGAGGAGAAGAGAGTGCGACTTCATTTTAGGAAAAAATTTCAATTCGCGCGATTTGAACTTTAACTTTGGCGCACGAGAGTCTAGGTTTTTTGCTTTAATTGGAACGTTTATTAGCACCCTATGTGCTGGAAACCAGGGACCTGCTGAAGAATAGACAACATCTAAAAAAAGGAAGCTGCATTAGTAAATTTAATTTTATTGTTGTTAAAAGATACAATAGACAAAAGTTTATTATTGCTGATGTTATATATTAGGATTAGACAACACTAGTTTAAATTTACTGTTGTTATATCATATATTAGACAACACCAAATTTAAACTGATGTCTAAACTACATTATACAACAGTTTTTAATATGTGTTGTCTATAGGGTGTAGTGTATTGCCATTTTTCTTGTAGTGAATTGACATCTATGATAGTATAGAGACAACACTTTTTTATTAAGTGTTGTCTGTAATTAGGGTATGTCTAAGTGGGAAAGCACATTTTCTCTTAAAATTGAAAGTGGCAAAGGCTAAGTCTGTAAAACACGCTACATACTATTGCTATTAAAAAAATCAAACACATTCACATTCAGAAAAAAAACCTAATGCTCTCTTGTGCTTTAGAGTTCGTATGTTGATTTCGTGATGCAGCTTTCCGGCTTTCCATCCATTGGTGATTGCACAGGTAGTGCAGTAGCTACCCTCACTTCTGCTTTCAAAACTAAAAAAGGTGTCACCCCTTGCAACTTTGATATTGGGAAGTCAAGATGTACTTCAACACCCTTTCGAGATCTACTTCCATGGTCATATCGCAGCTCTGCTTCAGCAGCCACCGGATTCAAATCACCTCTTTGAACATTGATGGTTCAGATCACCTCCCCAGAGTACCTTTCTCTATTTCCTTTCATTTCATTGTTCTTTCATAATTCCCCGCCAATGTGCCTTTTTCTGCTGCTGAGATTTCGCTGGCTAGGGATTCGAATTTTAACTTCACACATACACACTCATATATACAAAAATATCGCCACGGTAAGTTAGTTCAAAATTTCTCATTGTTTGGTTTCTATAAAATGCTGAAAAATGAAACGAAATCAAAAGAAATGCTCAGTATTTGACTTCAAGATTCCCTAAATTGCTTTCAATAGTCTTTTAATTCTCATCCCCATTTAATGTTTGCATGCACTATGGGACTCTCAATTTCCTCCAGACTTTATGGTTACAACATGTCAAAGATTTATTTGATCTGCTTTAGGTTGGCTTCGATTCCACATTGGGTTACAAGATAGCTTAAGAATTTTCTAGCTGTAATTGGGAAGGTGCACTAGAGAAGGTTAAACTTCATCTTGTACTTCCTTATCAAATTAAAAGTCTATGTATGTTGGCAACGCGATAGCCACATTTCTCACCCTTGATCATGATGTCGTCAATATAAACCTCCTTTATTTCGCTAATAAGGACTTTGAAAATTCGATTGGCAATCCATTAATAGGTAGCACTCGCATTCTTAAGGCCAAAAAAGCAAGCCCCTATAGCATTTCACTCCTCTCTTCAAGTAGAAGGTAGTCTTGTCTTTATCTTTCTCATGCATGAAGTTCTAGTTGGAGCTTGAATATGTATCAAGAAAAGTAAGGAGTTTGTTACATGTGGTCGCATCTACTATGATATCCATCCCACGATTTCCGGCACATCCCACTACCAAAACACCATGCAATTAGCCCATCAAAAATCTTAAAGCAATGGGATCACGATAAACCAATCCATAAGGCTCGAGGGTACCTAGAATGTCTTCATATCCTGTTGGGTCAACGTCAGGTCGAAGTCAGGTCCTGCCTTTCACAACGGGTTTACAGTGTTTCTCAAATCTTCAAGCCAAAATTTGCTAGGGCAAAGCAACAGACGAGGGCAGGGTTTAGTTTTGAGGTCCTTGATTCATCGTCTAGAGAGGATGAACACAACCCCAGGTTAGGGTTAATTGTTGTGGCATTGAGGTCCTACTCGTAGCTGTGGAAGTGAAGATATGAGAAGGGAGAAGGCAACGTTTCGATGGATTGAGCTTCCTGTGGGTAGGCTTCCAATGGTTGCCTGCGATCGAGTTCGATTGAGGTAGGAAACTCTCATCAGAGAATGAATTCACGTGTGGAAAGTCAGGAGCACGTGTGGTCACAAATGGGAGTTAGTACCGGTGTTTAGTGGGTATATCAATTCAAGTAACTAAATTTGGGCCTCACATTGGGCTTGGGCTCAAGCAAAACAATGTCAAGGGCTTGTCCTCAATAAGGGATTAGTGCTATTTGGGGTATGTGTTTAGGCTTCTAGTTTTGGTCCTAGGTTATCTTAGGCTAATAAAAACACGCACAATCCAACCTCACTAATTAAACAAGTCGCCCACAAGAAAAAAAAATCGAGGCCCAACAACAACCATGGGGGTAATTTGGAAAATTTTGCCAATTTTTGTGTCTATATTTTTATACGAGATGTATCAATCTTCCCCCCCTTAGAGAAATTTCGTCCTCGAAATTTGGTCATTGTCGGTCAAAAGTACGACTCCCAATCACTACTTGGAAAAAACATCCACGTTACCACAATCAGGTCCAACTTCTTTGCAAGGTCTAGTAGATAGATGCCTCGTCTAAGAGGTTCGTTTCTTCCCTCAAACGATACAACAAATCAGATGCTTCCTGAATAGTTTTATGAACGTCATGTAAGGGTTTCTCTGTTGATGACAAGTCTTTCCTAAAGGATACGAAGACAACACGCGTAGATTCTTCTCTACAAAGGAAAATTTTAGGCAGGTTAAGCATTTCCCTAGAACCTAAGTGCTCCAATTATCCCTTGGGTTAGCTTATACCAAAGTGTTATCGTTCCTTCGTCCAATGTCAACGCGAACACAATGAGAAGTTTGTTACTAGTACTAACTTAATTACTTTAGGAACTCAGTCTTACAAGATGTCCACAATTCAACGTAAAGCTCACTGATGACAAAAACCCACCTTGACGTTGAGAGCCAAATTAGGATTCATACCAATTCAGCAACTAATACAGTTTACGAACTAGCTTCATCAGTCAAATATTTAAGGTGCACCAGTGGTCTAAGTGGAGATTAAGAGTAAGTGTGTGTAACAAATTTCTAGTTCTCGTCATAATGGGAATGCAACTCAAATGTTAGTCCTTCGAATTCAACAAGTAATTAACCCCACCAAGTGATCTCTCCAGTTCCTAAATTTTTCCACAGATATGGGGGAAAACGCCAAACTCGAAGTTTGGTTTGATCTAAACTTCAAGAAAAGGATGTGGAATGTAACACGCCTCAAGTTAATAGTTCGTAACTGATGGTTCCTTTGGGTCCTCCCAAAAGTTAATAAGTCTGAAAAGTAATCTGGACAAGGAGATACCGATTTCCGTGAAGGTTCCTTATAACCCAAAGTCCAAAAATGATGTAAAGCTTTAATCAGCCTCCACCGAAGGTTCCTTAGGGCACGTAGATCGAGGTCTGACAAATTAACTAAAATGATGCATTTTATCGAGTTGGGTGAAACATAACTAGTAAAAATACATACCATTTCACCCCACAATGGAAGTAAGAGCCAGGACACAATGGGTGATCATACCATTAGATAACTACCTCACATACCCGATTGTCGCCATGTCAGTCCAACCCCGGGAGTGCATGTCAAAGCAGCTACCAAATCCTCCTCGAAGTGTATGTAACATCAGTAATACTTAAGGGGTTAAAAAAATGGTGTCACGACCCAACTCCCTAGCAGGATATTGTTCACTTTGGACCCAACCCTTACGATTTTGCCTCTAGGAACTCACATGCAACTTCCTAGTGGCTCACCCATCTTAGGATTTTTCTGGCCCAATGTTGCTTAACTTTGGAATTCCAACCAAACCCAAAGCTAGTGAGTCGCCAAAAGGCCTCGTGCTAGGAGGATACATGCATACACATATAAGGCACTTCACCTCCCCCCCCCCCCCCCCCCCCCCCGCAATGAGGTATTGTTGACCGGTCTTGTTTCCTAACCTCACGGGTCTTGCTCACTGGTCTTGCTTACCAAGCTCAAGGGTCTTACTCACGGATCTTGCTTCCCAAGACACGGGTCCTACAATCCATTCACCGTGGGGCCCAGCGTCCTTACTGGCACACTTTTGATCAGAGTCCAGCTCTAATACATTTCTGTCACGGCCCAACTCTCATGCAAGATATTGTCCACTTTGGGCCCAACCCACCCGGTTATGTTTCTGGGGACTCACATGTAACTTCCCAGTAGGTCACCCATCTTGGGATTGCTCTGGCCTAATCTCGATTAACATTGGACTTCCAGCCAAGCCAAAAGTCTGTGAGCACCGAAAAAGCCTTGTGCTAGAAAGATACGTGCTCACCGCATATAAGGAACTTCGCATTTCCCTCCCTAACAGATGTGGGATTGTTCACCCCGTCTTACATCCTAAGCTCACGGGTCTTGTTTACCGGTCTTGCTTGCCAAGCTCAATGGTCATGCTCACGGATCTTGCTTCCTAAGAAACGGGTTTTACAATCTACCCACCTTGGGGCCCAGCGTCCTCGCTGACAAACTTCTGATCAGGGTTCAACTCTGATACCATTCTGTCACCACTCGAATTCCTAGCAAGATATTGCCCGCTTTGGGCCCAGTCCTCAAGGTTTTTTTTCTGAGAACTCACACGCAACTTCGCAATGGGTCACCCATCTTGGGATTGCTCCGACCTAATCTCACTGAACATTGGAGTTCCAACTAAACCCAAAGCTAGTGAGCTCCCAAAAGGCCTCAACCAAGGAAGATATGTGCCCACAGATATAAGACACTTCAGCTTTCCCTTCTTGAGTGATGTGAGATTGTTCACCAGTCTTACTTCTCAAGCTCACAGGTCTTGCTTATCGATCTTGCTTCCTAGAACCACCGCTCTAATACTAAATTTACACACCTCGACCCAAAAAGTCCACTTAGGGCATGTAGATCGAGGTATGGCAAATTAACCAAAATGATGCATTTTATCGAGTTGGGTGAAACATAACTAGTAAAAATCCATACCATTTCACCATGCAATGCAAGTATAGAGCAGTGACACAATGGGTGATCATACCGTTAGATAACTACCTAGCATACCCGCTTGTCGCCATGTCAATCCAACCTCGGGGGTGTATGTTAGAGCAGCCACCACATCCTCGTCGAAGTGTATGTAACATCAGCAATACTTGAGGGGTAAACAAAAATGATGGCACGACCCAACTCCCTAGCACGATATTGTTCACTTTGGACACAGCTCTCACGATTTTGTCTCTGGGAACTCACACGCAACTTCCCAATGGCTCACCTATCTTGGGAATTTTCTGGCCCAATGTCGCTTAACTTTGGAGTTCCAACCAAACACAAAGCCAGTGAGTCGCCAAAAGGCCACGTGCTAGGAAGATACGTGCACACACATATAAGAAAATTCACCTTTCCCTCCCCAAGCAATGAGGGATTATTCACCGATCTTTCTTCCCAACCTCATGGGTCTTGTTCACCTGTCTTCCTTCCCAAGCTCAAGGGTTTTGCTCACAGATCTTGCTTCCCAAGACAGGGGTCTTACAATCCACCCAGTGCTGGGCCCAGCATCCTCGCTAGCACACTTTCGATCGGGACCAGCTCTGATACAATTCTGTCACAACCCAACTCTCTAGCACGGTATTTTCTGCTTTGGACCAAACCCACCCGGTTATGTTTCTGGGAACTCACACGTAACTTCCCAGTGGGTCACACATCTTGGGATTTCTCTTGCTCAAGCTTGCTTAACTTTTCAGTTCCAGCCAAACCCAAAGTATGTGAGCTCCGAAAAGGACTTGTTCTAGAAAGATACGTGTTCACACAAAAAAAAAAGAACTTCACCTTCCCACCCCCCTCCCCCCCCCCCCCCCCCCCCCCCCCTTTCTCCCCCCAACAGATGTGAAATTTTTCACCGGTCATACATCCCAAGCTCACAGGTCTCGCTTATTACTCTTGCTTCCCAAGCTCACGGGTGTTGCTCAGAGATCTTACTTCCCAAGACACGGGTCGTATAATCTACCCACCTTCCCCGCGTCCTCGTTAGCACATTTCTAATCGGGGTTCAGCTCTGATACCATTCTATCACGACTCGACTCCCTAGCAAGATATTTTCCGCTTTAGGCCCAGCCCTTAGGGTTTTGTTTCTGGTAACCCACACGCAACATCCCAGTGGGTCACCCATCTTGGGATTCCTCTAGCCTAATCTTGCTGAACTTTGGAGTTCCATTCAAACCCAAAGCTAGTGAGCTCCCAAAAGGCCTCATCCAAGGAAGATATGTGTCCACACATATAAGACACTTCACATTTCCCTCCCTGAGTGATGTGGGATTGTTCAGCAGTCTTACTTCTCAAGCTCATGGGTTTTGCTTACCGGTCTTGCTTCTTAGAACCACCGCTCTGATACTAAATTGTCACACCTCGACCCAAAAAGTCCACTTAGGACACATAGATAGAGGTTTGGCAAATAAACTATAATGATGCACTTTATAGAGTTAGGTGAAACATAACTAGTAAAAATCCGTACCATTTCACCCCACAATGGAATTATAGAGCAGGACACAATGGGTGATCATACGTTTAGATAACTACATGGCATACCCGATTGTCGCCATGTCAATCCAACCCCGAGGGTGTATGTCAAAGCAACCAAATCATCCTCGAAGTGTATGTAACATCAACAATACTTGAGGGGTTAAAAAAACGGTTTCACGACCCAACTCCTTAGCACGATATCGTTCGCTTTGGACCCAACCTTCACGGTTTTATCTCTAAGAACTCACACGCAACTTCCCACTCACCCATCGAGGGATTCTTCTGGCCCAATGTCACTTAACTTTGGAGTTCCAACCAAACCTAAAGCCAGTGAGTTGAGAAAAAGGTCTCGTGATAGGAAGATACGTGCACACACATATAAGGCACTTCACCTTTCCCTCCCTAAGCAATGTGGGATTGTTCACCGGTCTTACTTCCCAAGCTCACAAGTCTTGCTCACTGGTCTTGCTTCCCAAGCTCATGGGGTTTTCTCATGGATCATGCTACCTAAGACACGGACCTTACAATCCACCCACCATGGGGCCCAGCGTCCTCGCTAGCTCACTTTCGATCGGGGTCCAGCTCTGATACAATTCTATCACGACCCAATTCTCTAGCACAATATTGTCTACTTTGGACCCAACCCACTCAGTTGTTTTTTTTTTGGGAACTTACACGTAACTTCCCAGTGGGTCACCCATCTTGGGATTGCTATGGCCCAATCTCGCTTAAATTTTGAGTTCCAGCCAAACCCAAAGCCAGTGAGCTCCGAAAAGGCTTTGTGCTAGAAAGATACCCATCCACACATATAAGGAACTTCACCTTTCCATCCCCAACAGATGTGGGATTGTTCACTGGTCTTCCATCCCAAGCTCACGGTCTTGCTTGGTTTTGATTCCTAAGCTCACGGGTCTTACTCACGGATCTTACTTCCCAAGACATGGGTCTTGCAATCTACCACCTTGGGGCATAGTGTCTGCGCTGGCACACTTTCGATCGGGGTTTAGCTCTGATACCATTCTGTCACGACCCGAATCCCTAGTACGATATTGTACGCTTTGGACCCAGCCCTCACATTTTTTTCTTGGAATTCCCACTCAACTTCCCAGTGCGTCACCTATCTTGGGATTGCTCTGGACTAATGTCACCGAATTTTGGAGTTCCAACCATACCCAAAGCTAGTGAGCTCCCGAAAGGCTTCATCCTAGGAAGATACGTGCACACACATATAAAACACTTCACCTTTCCCTCCCTGAGTGATGTGGGATTGTTCACAAGTCTTACTTCCCAAGCTCACGGGTCTTGCTTACAAGTCTTACTTCCCAAGCTCACGCGTCTTGCTCACAGATCTTTCTTCCCAAGACGAGGGTCTTACAAAGGGTGAGTGAACCCAATACTTTTTTAGTGTAAAAACATTCATAGAAAAATAATTTTACCCCCCCCTCAGTTTTCCCAAAAACCAAACAGTAATTTAGGCTTGCACATTCTATGAGGAATAATAATACAATAATCTTTAATAACATTAATGAACCCGAGGTGTGAAATAACATGCATGACCCACAATCTAATTTTTCATAAGTCGCATTAGGTGTATTCATATGCCAGGCTACAGTATCTATAAGCTCGTATTCCTTAACCTCGTGAAAGTTGGGTGCTAAGCAGAGCCACCTCATGCCACCTAGAGCTCGAGGGATAAGCTGGCGCATATTTAACTAGTATTACGAGTTGGGCTGGTGAACACTCAAATGGAAGCTAGTTTTTGTTCACTCAGATCGGTACGGAGATACTGGCGACTCCTAAGTGGTTCTAAGGTAATGACTCAATAATGTCCCAGAACTCAATATGCACAAGAACCAAGAAAAGTTATCAAACATGCAAATATAATAAATGACTCAAATCAACATATTCGGGTAAACACCATCACATCACATCACATACTAGTGCATCTCGCCTTAAAGCATATCTAGCATATCACCCATCATGGCCCACATAGCACATCATATACCATAGCACATACTTGCATTTCGTACCCCATGGCACACACTGAAACAAAAACATTTCACACATAAGCATATTCAAGCACATGTCATTAAGTGGGCATATTCAACATTATCGTTCATTACCCCAAATTTGGCAATCAAGCATGCACGGTGAATATATAGCATAAACATCATAAAATGTGTGAGTATGCGTTTAAATAAAACGAATTTAGGGAAAGGGATCCACTCACCACTTTTTGGGGAGTCAAAATCACCCGACCTACCAAGCTAGCACAAGCTTCATGCCTAAATTACCCTACCAAGATCAACCATAAGGGTTACTACTCAAACACAACACAAAACTCTAAGAAAATCCCTTATGGTAGCCTAAAACGTTGGTTTAAACGAGAGAGTGGGCTGGAAAAGCACTAAAAACTATTCAAAATGGCCTGACACAGTACCTACGCACCTCCGTGGGCTGGATAAGGGCCCCACGTGCCACCACTTGACGATGGAAGGTTGAAAAACCCACCAATACCCCTCCACATGTCAGTAGAGGGCCTCCCACCCTGGCCACGCTCCTTCATGTGTGCGTCAAGCTCTCTATGCATGTTGCTACAGTGCCACACGTCCACTATACACATGTGGGAATATTTCAAGGAATATTCTGTTAGACCGTTAGGACTAACGGTTGACTAACAGCGTTAACCATTGATTGTTGACCGTCGTTGGAATTTCGAAGGAGGCGGTGATCGGATCGCTGCCATAACCGCTGTCAATGGTGGCCAAAATCTAGGATTTTCGTCAAAAAGTTCCCAGATTCCGACGAGGTCATATTCCTTTGATTCCAGTCCAAAATTGACATGCAAAATGTTAAAATTACTCCACTTGCCACATGGATTATAGAAAACGCAGTATTAGGTTGAGATTCTATATATATATATATATATATATATATATATATCTATTAGAATGACGTTGGGAATGGCAGCGACCCAGCAACTCCATCGTCGTCGTCCAACAAGGTTCCTTGCAATGAAAAGGGCATGTAAACACACAATCAAATTCCTCTCAACAAGACGAAGCAAATGGTAAGGGTAAAGGTTTGAAGGGGTTATCTGAGGTAATGGACGGGTCACCATGAAGCCACAGTTCTGCGTTTTTGGGGAAGGGTGGCCACCATCAAACATTAGTGAAAACGAAATGCAAGAATAAAATCAGAGTCTTTGAGAGGAGGAGAAACCAGTAGTAAAATTAATAAACGAAGACTATACCTAAGTAGTCATGAAAATCTAGTTTCCTGGTGACCCCGCGATTTCGGACCTCCGTCTCCGCCGTCGCATCCAACTACCAAATCAAAATACAATTAGCCCATCAAGAAGCTCATAGTGAGGGGATAACGACAAACCAATCCATAATACTCGAGGTGACCTGGAGCGTCCTCATATCTTGTCAGGTCAAAGTTGGGTCAAAATCAGGTCGTGCCTTTAACAGCGGGTTTATAGTGTTGCTCAAGTCTTTGAGCCAAATTTAACGGGGGTAAAGCAACAGACGAGGGTATAGGTCAGTTTTGAGGTCCTGGATTCATCGTTCAAAGAGACTGAGCATGGCCTCAAGTCACGGTTGATCGTTGTGGCGTGGAGGTCTTATTCACGGCCTTGGAAGTGAAGCGAATGAGAAGGGAGAAGGAAACATTACAATGGATTGGGCTTTCTATGGGTAGATTTCCAATGGTTGCCTGCGATCGAGTTCGATCATGATAGGAAATTCTCATCAAATTATACATTTGCTTTTGTAAAGAATCATAAGCATGTGGGTCTTAGAACATGTCAGGACCCGTCCCAAATATCGCCTCGATACCTGGGACGAACCCTGCTCCCGTCTGAAAATCACACTTAAGTACGAAAACAACCTCACACAACTATAAGCATAACTATCAGACAAGGGAGTAAATATAATACAATCGTATCACAGAGCATAGGTATACAAAACAGGAACCAAAAGTCCTACTAGGCTAATCTTGCAACGGAAGAACGTCGTAAACTCTATGCCTCGGTTCCTGCCTCAACGTTCACCCCAGCGCTATCACCACGACCTGGAGGGTAAATTAAAACCAAAAAGTGTGAGTGGACTAAAAGAAATAAGAGTTTCAAACACGATTTAGAAACAAACAAGGATTAAGAAAACAATAAGATTTTTCCCTCCGTTTTAAAATAAAGTATGCATGCCTAACGAAGTATCAGAAAACCACAACATAACACAGTATAACAAAATACGCTAAGCTCATATCATCATAAAAAACGAAATCCAAAAATGTCAAGTCTGATCAAAACTGCTGGGTCTATCCGAGTCTTTAAACTCAATCCAGGCCTCAAATGTAATCCAAGTCTTTAAACTCCCGAGTCTTTAAACTCAATAGGCCTACGGGGGTAATATCATAAATATCCGAGTCTTTAAACTCCCGAGTCTTTAAACTCAATCTGGGCCCGTCCCCCGTCAATCACAATATCCGGGTCTTTAAACCCAATATCCAGATCCAGCAAATCCAATCCAAAACCAATTCTAAATCCATATCCAAACCTGAATCCGAAATCACTAGTCTGATGCCTTTCCAGCATCCAGAACCGTCATTCCGAACCCAAATCAGGAATTCCACTTTTTCTGACTTTAAAACCAAATCTCGTTTCTCGAAATCCGATTTTAAAACCAAAACCTTGATTACCAAAATCATATTTCATAATCCGCTTATAACCATCAGAAAACAATTATACATTGAAAAAATAGAAGCTTAACATCAAAATCAGAAATCCAGTTTTTTTCGAAAAACGTGCGAAAACCCGAAAATGTCTTGAAAAACGTGAAAGCATATCAATCACAAATAATCGTCATCAACAAGCACAAAAACATACTTAAAATCATAAAACATAATTAAAAACAGCTAGGCATGCTCGTAAGAAAAGAAAGAGTCCACTCACGAATCAGAAAGTGTCAATCGCGCTCTGTGCGCTCCTCGACCGTCTCAGGCGTCTCCCGTCCTGTCAATAAGCACCAAATAGGGTCACAAATACGTCTAATATGCTAACCCTAATTTCCCCAAATTTTCGGGAATTTATACGTAATTTAAACTTAAACCATAAACCGTCCGGATCCTCGAACTATCCTGTAACATCATCCGATTTACCCGAAACTTATCCCAATGGATTCATTAGAACATTTAGAACAAAAACCATGTTGGACAATTTCTCAAACTCCTCCCCACGCCCCCCCACGCGCCTCCCAAAGTTTATGCGCGTGGGCCTCACGCGCCTGCGCAGTACCATCGTCTACCTCGAGTCACCCGGTTCAATTGTGCTGAACCGGTGTGACCGGTTCTCCTCCATTCCTCCACCAATTTCCACCATTTCAATCCTGTTAGCTTGGTCCAGTTCCCAGCAATCCTTTCCCTTCCTAAAATCTGGAAATCGAAGCCCGAAACCCATCGTCCTCAACCTCGAACAAAACTGCCCGTAAGCCCTGTTTTGGCCTCCCGCCACCCAGACCTTCCCCCGTCACGGCGACCATCCTAGACAACTCCTAGGACCTCCCTGAACCTCACATCACTCACCAAAACCCTCGACTCTAACCCAAAGTCCATGACTTTTGAAAACAATAAAATGGGAAAAACAGTGGATTCGATACTTACCGTCGAATCGTCCTCCGTCGTCTGCACCGCCGTGTACCACGGTGTCCACTGAGTCCTCTGCAGTCGTCCTAGCCTCCTATTAGCTTGGTTTGAACCAAAACACAGCACAACCACCACCTCTGTCCCACGGCCTCTCTGTTTTCCCTGAAAATCAATCCTCCGACCACCGTGTTTCCGTGCACGATTTCACCCCCAAACTCAGTCACCAACTTCCTCTCTTCTCTCTGTCACTCTCACAACTCACAACACTCTCACCCACACACTGAATCGATCAAATCCTCTCACATTCTTCACTCTCTGTTTTTTGTTCTTCCTAAGCCAACACACGGTTTGAATGAGAACAAAATGTGGCTGTGTACATTTTAGGCCGTCCTAGAACCATCCAGCCCTCTCCACGTGTCCAATTCCCTATGGACATCAGTACAAATAACCCAACCCACTCAAGCCACTTGTTCCTATCTGATTAGGCCTAAGAGAAAAAGGCCAAAATGCCCATAGTTTTAGAAATTACCATTTTGCCCTTCAACTTTCCAGACCCATAAGTATTCCGCCCGACATCCGATGACATCGTGCCGCCTGTCGTTATACTCAGGACGTTGAGACCTATCTAACGGTCCTCGGTCTACGTAAAAATCACAGGTTCACTAAAAAGTCAACATTTTCTTCTATTTAGTCAAAATTACGATAATGCCCTCAATCTTCCGAACGTCATAACTTTTTCTCCGCTTGTCCAATTCGGACATGCCACCTGTCTACGGACTCGTGACGTCCTAAACTACGTCACGGTCAATGGTCAACACTCATTAAACCTGTAAATCAAAAAGTCAACTTTAGAACACTATTCACAAGGGCAAAATCGTCCTTTTATACAAATCTTTTACCAAATTACATTTTTACCCTTCCCGAAGGTACGTGTTGTTACAATCTACCCCCTAAAAAGAATTTCGTCCCTGAAATTCAGTGAAACAAGTAAGGGTACTGTTCGCGTATTAAGCCTTGGGTTCCCAGGTAGCTTCTTCCACCTGATGATTCCTCCACAAAACTTTAACTAAGGGAACCGTCTTCCTCCGTAAAACTTTATCTTTCCGGTCCAAAATCGCTACAGGCTGCTCTTCAAAGCTCAAGTCTTCCCTAAGCTCAACAGGTTGTGCTTCCAAAACATGTGAATCATCACGTATATACTTCCGAAGCATAGATACATGAAAGACATTATGTACCTTTTCCAAGTCCGCTGGTAATGCCAATCGATAAGCAACAGGACCAATCCGCGCCAAGATCTCATAGGGTCCGATGTAACGAGGACTTAACTTTCCTCGCCTGGTAAACCGTACGATTCCCTTCCCAGGAGATAACTTCAAGAAAACCCAGTCTCCTACTGCAAACTCCAAATCTCTGATCCTACGGTCGGCGTAACTCTTTTGTCGGTCCTGTGCTGCCTACAGTCGATCTCTGATCAGTGTCACTTTTTCCTAAGTAAGGTCTACCAGCTCGGAAGTAGTCAATCTACTTTCACCAACCTCGGTCCAACACAACTGAGTCCGACATTGTCGGCCGTACAAAGCCTCATAAGGAGCCATCCCAATACTCTCCTGATAACTGTTATTGTAGGAAAACTCCATCAAA
The DNA here is from genome assembly GCA_032719365.1 of Prinsepia uniflora. NCBI lineage: Eukaryota > Viridiplantae > Streptophyta > Magnoliopsida > Rosales > Rosaceae > Prinsepia > Prinsepia uniflora. Next base: position 55,449,545 of record CM064868.1, on the reverse strand, counting down.
GGTAAATGTGACTCCCAAGTACCCTGAAACTGTAAGACACACGCTCTCATCATATCCTCGAGAATTTGGATGGTCCGCTCACACTGTCCATCGGTTTGAGGATGAAAGGCAGTACTGAAATGTAGCTTTGTCCCAAAAGCTTCCTGTAAGCTCTGCCAAAACCGGGAAGTAAACCTCGGATCTCTGTCAGATACTATCGACTCTGGAGTACCATGCAGCCGAATAAACTCATCAATAAACAACTGTGCAAACTGCGTCAACCTGAAGTTCTCCTGTACTGGTAAGAAATGAGCAGACTTCGTAAGTCAATCCACGATCACCCACACGCCATCGTGTCCCTTCGGCGTCCGGGGAAGCTTGAATACAAAATCCATCGTCAGGTGATCCCATTTCCACTCGGGTATTGGTAAAGGTTGCATGGCTCCATAGGGTCTCTGCCGTTCGGCTTTCACCAGTTGACAGATCAAGCATCTACTGAAATACTCTACAATCTCACGTTTCATATCTGACCACCAGTAATGCTCTCGAAGTGTACGATACATCTTGGTCCCACCAGGATGCATCGTATAAGCTGAACAGTGAGCCTCATCCAGTATCACCTTCTTTAGTGCTTCGTCCTCGAGTACACACAATCGTACAGCCTTAACCAAGGCTCCATCCTCGCGAATCTCAAAGTCCTGTCTCTCTCCAGCCTCTACCTCAATCCGTATGATGCCCAACATGGAGTCCTCAAACTGAGCATCAATAACCTGATCAATCAAAACAGGCCGCACATGGAAACTCGCTAATAGTGCTCCCTGACCATCCACAGTCAACTCTACTCCAAGTCTACGGAGCTCAACCAACAAAGGTAACCGACCTGTCCTCAAATGCGACAAAGAACTAGCTGACTTCCTGCTCAAAGCATCGGCTACCACATTAGCCTTTCCTGGGTGATACTCGATAGTACAGTCGTAGTCCTTAAGCAGCTCTAACCATCGACGATGTCTCAGATTCAGTTCCTTCTGAGTAAACAGATACTTCAAGCTCTTGTGGTCTGTGAAAATCCTGCACCTCTCACCGTACAAATAATGTCGCCAAATCTTCAGTGCATGAACTACTGCTGCAAGCTCCAAGTCATGAGTAGGGTAGTTCATCTCATGGGGTTTCAACTGCCGAGAAGCGTATGCAATCACTTTCTCGTGCTGCATCAATACACAGCCCAAACCATGTAAAGAAGCTTCACTATAAACCTCGAACTCCCCACTATCGTCTGGAAGGGCCAACACAGGAGCAGATGTCAACCGCCTCTTGAACTCCTGGAAACTCTGCTCACAGTTCTCATCCTAATCAAACCGAACTCCCTTCCGAGTTAGCCGTGTCAACGGAGCAGCAAGAATAGAAAAACCCTCAATAAAGCGCCGATAATAGCCTGCTAACCCAAGAAAACTCCTGATCTCTGTCACCGTCTTGGGATGTTCCCAATTCGAGACCGCTTCAACCTTCTGAGGATCCACTCTAATGCCCTCGGCTGAAATCACATGACCCAGAAATCCAACACTGGTCAACCAAAACTGGCACTTACTCAACTTCGCATACAACTGATGCTCTCTCAGGGTCTTGAGCACTATCCTCAAATGCTTCTCGTGCGCCTTCGCACACTTCGAATATACCAAGATGTCATCAATAAACACAATCACGAAACGATCCAAGTCCGACCGGAACACTCGGTTCATGAGATCCATAAAAGCTGCTAGGGCATTAGTCAATCAAAAAGTCATCACAACAAACTCATAGTGACCGTACCTGGTCTGAAAGGCCGTCTTGGGTACATCCTCCTCTTTAACCCTCAACTGATGATACCCGGAGCGAAGATCAATCTTCGAAAAGTACTGTGCTCCCTTCAATTGGTCAAACAAGTCATCAATCTGGGGTAGGGGATACTTATTCCGAATGGTTACCTTATTCAACTGTATGTAGTCAACACACAATCTCAAACCTCCATCCTTTTTCTTGACAAACAGTACAGGCGCTCCCCAAGGTGACATACTCGGTCGAATGAATCCCATATCGACCAACTCTTGTAACTGTACCTTTAGTTCCCTCAATTCAGCAGGTGTCATGCGGTAAGGAGTCTGTGAAATAGACTGTGTACCTGGAAGAAGATCAATCGTGAACTCGATATCTCGATGAGGTGGTAATCCTGGCAACTCCTCGGAAAAGACATCGAGAAACTCCCACACCACTGGTATGTCCTCCGCCCTCACTGGCGTAGCACGTGTATCCACCACGTGAGCTATGTAACCCTGGCACCCTTTCCGCAACAACTTGCTAGCCTCAAGTGCCGAAATAACTCTTATAGGAAGTGCACGCTGATCACCCTGAAACGTGGTCTCTGGTAACCCTAGACTCCGAAAGGTCACTCTCCTATCGAAACACTCGATAGAAGCATGATGTCTAGTTAACCAATCCATACCCAATATAACATCGAAGTCCCGTAGATCCAACAGTAACAAGTCCGCCATTAACTCGACCTAGCCTACCATCACCGAACACTCTCTCAGAACCTGAGTCACTACCAACACCTCCCTAGTAGGTGTACTCACCCCTAAGGCACAATCCAAGGTAGACACCTCTCTCTCCGTCACCAGACTACAACTCCGGGCTATAAACGAGTGAGTAGCCCCGGGATCTATCAAAGCAAAAACAGTGTGACCAAGTATGGTGAGTGTACTTGTCACCACTCTAGGTGCTGATCTGGCCTCCTGCTGGGTCATAGCAAAAACTCACGCCTGCAGTCCTGATGACTGACCGCGCCCTCTAGAACTGCTCGTGGCACCACTTCCACCTCTAGGCCCTGCCGCCCCTGACACAGACGCAGTACTCCGCCCAGGTTCTGCTGTACCTCGACCTGCTCCACCCTCCTGGGCTAACAACGGGCACTCTCTCCGAAAGTGGCCTCGCTCTCCACAATAATAGCAGACATCTCTACCGGGTCCACTAGTCTATCTCCCAGTAGAAGCAACAGAAGTCGCACTCGCCTGAGGAGTCGGCTGTGCTCTAGCTCCCCGAAATCCATAGCCCTGAAAACTGCCTGGTCTGCCAAACCGGGCACCACCAGGTGATGAAGTACCACCATAGTTGCCCGAGTTCGGGGTTCTCTGACTCGACGCTCCAGGAAAAGAATGCTCACGGCGTCGCACACTGCCCGAGTACTGTAGCTGGGCAGGCAAACTGGCCTCCACTCGCACAACAGCGTCTGACAACTCCCTGAAAGTCGCAAATGAGCCGGCTGTCACAATGGCTCTAATCTCTCCTCGAAGACCCAACTCAAACCGACGACACTTCTCAGCCTCGGTAGCTACAAATTGTAACAACCCGTACCTTCGGGAAGGGTAAAAAGGTAATTTTGTAAAATTTTGTGTAAATGGACGTTTTTGCCCTTGTGAATAGTAGATGAAAAGTTGACTTTTTGAATTCTCGATTGGATGAGTGTTAACCCGTGACAGTGACGTAGTTTAGGACGTCACGAGTCCGTAGACAGGTGGCAGGTTCGATTCGGAAAACCGGAGGAAAAGTTATGACGTTCGGAAGATTGAGGGGCGTTACCGTAATTTTGAGTAAACGAGGAAAATGTTGACTTTTTGGAGGACTTGGGATTTTCACGTAGACCGAGAACTGTTAGATAGGTCTCGACGTCCTGAGTACAACGACAGGTGGCACGCTGTTATCGGACGTCGGATGAGATAGTTACGGGTCTAGAACGTTCGAGGGCAAAACGGTAATTATTTGGATAAGGGGTATTTTGGTCATTTTCCCTCAGCCCAATCAGATAAGGGCAAGTGGCAGGGATATTTTGGGCTAACCTATGGCTGATGGACACGTGCAAGGGACTGGATGGTTCCAGGGGCTATTAACGTGTGCACGGCCACACTTTGTCTAATTTTGAACCGAGCTTGTTCGAAGAACACAGAAAACAGAGGGTGAGATTTTGGGAGAGTTGGATCGATTCAGAGCAAGGGTGAGTGAGTTGATGACTTGTGAAAGTGTTAGAGAGACGAGGGTGAGGTGTTGATCGTGTTTTGGGACTGGAATCGTGCACGGCGGCGCGGTGGTGGTGCGGCGAAGATTTGAGGAAACAGGGAAGCCGTGAGTTCGTGGTGGTGGCTACGCCGTGTGGTGGCTCAAATCACGACCGTGGGACGTTCAGGAGGCTGTAGGGAGTCCAACGAACACCGTGGTACGCGGCGGCGCTTGCAGCGGAGACGGAATCGAAGGGTAAGCTTCTTTACTGTATTTTCCCGTGCTTTTTCAATTCAAAAGTCGTGAGGGTAGGATGAGAATCGAAGGGAGTGGTGAGTGCAGTGGTGTTCAAGGAGGTTCTAGGAGTGGTGTGGGATGGTCGTCGTGACGGGGACGTACACGGCGGAGCTAGTCGACGGAGAGTACCCTGTGCTCTGTTTTGGCCGTGGGTTCAAACGTCGAGTCGTGACGTTTGGGCACGAGTCGACGGTCAAGGTGAGTCGGGTTAGACGTAGAAGGGCCTTAGGAACCGTCTGGTGTTGCCACCATGACGGGGGATGACCGGAGTGGCTGGATCGTGAAACAGGGGGAGTTTGGCCGTCTGGTTCGAGCTTGAGTCGACGGGTTTGGGACGGCGTCGAGGTCTGAGGAGCTGGGGAATGGATAGGTTGGAACTGGACGAAGCATTAGGTGAAGAAAGGAAGAGGAATCGTGCAGGTACGGTGGAGAACCGCTGACGCCAGTTCAGTTTGCAGACCACTGTGCTGAACCGGGTCTGCTCAAGGTTGAAGGGCACTGTAGCAGGCGCGTGAGGCCCACGCGCAGCCACTTTGGGCGGCACGTGGAGGCGCGTGGAGAGGAATCCGGCCAAGCTTCCAACAGGCGTTTGGTTCTATTTGTCCTAAGGAGTTTATTGGTATAGTTTTCGAGTTAATCGGACGGTGTTACGGAGTTGTTCGGGAATCCAGACGGTTGAGGGTTTAGGATTAAAATATTATTTAATTCCCAAAAAAAATTGGGGACCTTAGGATTAGGATCCTTGATGTATTTGTGACCCTATTTAGTGCATTTTGACAGGACGGGAGGCACCCGAGACAGTCGAGGAGCGCACGGAGCGCGAGTGACTCGTTCTGGATTTGTGAGTGGACTCTTTCTTTCCTTCAAGCATGCCTAACTGTTTTATTGACGTTTTATGATCTTAAATATGTTTTTATGCTTTTGAATGATGATTATATGTGATTGATGAATTTGCACATTTTTCGAGACATTTCAGAGAATTTGCACGTTTTTCGAGAAAAAGCTGATTTTCGGATTTTGATGCCATAATTACACTTGCAACCTATAAATGTGTTCTGATAATGATAAATGGGATATGAAATATGATTTGTGATTATGTGTGATTTCTGGGTATAACAATAAATTTCCGGATTTGGGTTCGGAATGTCGGTTCGGAATGCCGGAAGGACTTCGAACCGGGGATTTCGAATTCGAGTTTGACGATCGATTTCGAATTGGTTTTACACCGGATATGGATTGGATTTGCTGGATCTGGATTTTGGGTTTAAAGACCCGGATTGATATTGACGGGGGGACGGGCCCGGATTGAGTTTAAAGACTAGGGAGTTTAAAGACTCGGACATTTATGCTATTACCCCCATAGGCCTTTGAGTTTAAAGATTCGGGAGTTTAAAGACTCGGATTTCATTTCAGGCCTGGTTGAGTTTAAAGACTCGGATAGGTCCAGCAGGTTTGATCGGAAATGATGAGTTGATGCATTGCTATAACCGTTTTATAGTGTTTCTATTTCTTATGGTATTTTATAGTGTATCTGTTTCTTATGAGATTTTATAGTGTTTCTGTTTTTTATGATGTTTCATATTATGATTTTCTAGTACTTCGTTGGGCATGCCTGTGTTAAAAACGGAGGGAACACTGATTCTTATTTTTTTCCTTAACCTCGAGTTAATGATAAACTGATTTTACAACTTTTGGTTATTCTAGTCCACTCACACTTTTGGTTTTAAATTTTCCCTCTAGGTCGTGGTGATAGCGCTGGGGTGAACGTGGAGGCAGATATCGAGGCAAAGAGCTTCTGACGTTCTTCCGTTGCGAGACTAGCATTGTAGGACTTTTGTACCCATTTTGTAGAACTATGCTCTGACTAACTGTTGTGTATATTCTACTCCTTCGTCTGATAGTTATGCTTATAGTTGTGTGACGGTTGTTTGCTTTGTTTGATACTGTAAGTGTGATTGTCAGACGGGAGCAGGGTTCGTCCCGGATATCAAGGCCATTTTTGGGACGGGTCCTGACAATTGGTATCAGAGCATAGGTGTGTCGGTTTGTGTTGGGTCTAGGTTGTTTTACTAACTCTATGCCTCTTTCAGCGTACGATCGATCATGCCTCCGAGACGTGAACCCCCTCCACGACCTGAAGATGAAGCGGCGAGAGGGACTGAGAGCGCTTCGATTGAGAGAGCCCAGCGACTTGGGGCTACTACGTTCAGCGGTGGGGCCAATCCAGAGGAAGCTCACCGATGGATCACCCGGCTTGAGCGGATTTTTGGGGTGATGCACTGTCCTCCAAAGGATCGGGTCTTGGTAGCTACTTTTCTGTTGGATGGAGCTGCATTTGAGTGGTGGTATACGTTGGAACTGTCTGGCTGGGATGCACATACCGTGACATGGGAGACTTTCCGGGAGCGGTTTCTAGATCAGTACTATCCCCGTTCTTTCCGGGATGCTAAAGAGGCGGAATTTCATCACTTGAAGCAAGGGAACTTGACAGTTGCTGAGTATGAGCAGAGATTCCAGATGCTATCTCGTTTCGCTCCCGAGTCTTTAAACTCAATCCGGGCCCGTCCCCCCGTCAATATCAATCCGGGTCTTTAAACCCAAAATCCAGATCCAGCAAATCCAATCCATATCCAGTGTAAAACCAATTCGAAATCGATCGCCAAACTCGAATTCGAAATCCCCTGTTCGAAGTCCTTCCGGCATTCCGAACCGACATTCCGAACCCAAATCCGGAAATTTATTGTTATACCCAGAAATCACACATAATCACAAATCATATTTCATCCGTCCCAAAAATGGCCTTGATATCCGGGACGAACCCTGCTCCCGTCTGACAATCACACTTACAGTATCAAACAAAGCAAACAACCGTCACACAACTATAAGGATAACTATCAGACGAAGGAGTAGAATATACACAACAATTAGTCTGAGCATAGTTCTACAAAATGGGTACAAAAGTCCTACAATGCTAGTCTCGCAACGGAAGAACGTCGGAAGCTCTATGCCTCGATATCTGCCTCCACGTTCACCCCAGCGCTATCACCACGACCTGGAGGGAAAATTTAAAACCAAAAGTGTGAGTGGACTAGAATAACCAAAAGTTGTAAAATCAGTTTATCACTAACTCGAGGTTAAGGAAAAAAATAAGAATCAGTGTTCCCTCCGTTTTTAACACAGGCATGCCCAACGAAGTACTAGAAAATCATAATATGAAACATCATAAGAAACAGAAACACTATAAAATCTCATAAGAAACAGATACACTATAAAATACCATAAGAAACAGAAACACTATAAAACGGTTATAGCAATGCATCAACTCATCATTTCCGATCAAACCTGCTGGACCTATCGGGTCCTGACACAAATATAGGAGAGAATCGGGACAACATCTGAAACCTCTGCTCATACTCGGCCACTGTCATGTTCCCCAGTTTCAACGGAAGGAACTCCGCCTCTTTGGCATCCCAGAAAGAGCGAGGATAATACTGGTCCAAGAACCGCTCCCGGAAAGTATCCCAAGTCACGGTATGAGTGTCCCAACCTGAAAACTCCAGCGTATACCAACACTCATACGCTGCGCCGTCTAGCAAAAAAGTAGCCAACAACACACGATCCCCTGGAGGACAATGCATCACCCCAAAAATCCTCTCAAGCCGGGTGATCCATCGGTGGGCTTCCTCTGGGTCTGCCCCACCACTGAACGTAGTAGCCCCGAGCCGCTGTGCTCGCTCAATCGACGCACTCTCTGCTTCTTCAGGTCGTGGAGGGGGTTCACGTCTCGGAGGCATGGTCGATCGTACGGTGAAAGAGGCATAGAGTTAGTAAAACAACCTAAAAACGACCTCGTTCCGACACAAACCGACAAACCTATGCTCTAATACCAATTGTCAGGACCCATCCCAAATATCGCCTCGATACCCGGGACGAACCCTGCTCCCGTCTGACCATCACACTTAAGTACCAAAACAACCTCACACAACTATAAGCATAACTATCAGACAAGGGAGTAAATATAATGCAATTGTATCATAGAGCATAGTTACGAAACAGGCACCAAAAGTCCTACTAGGCTAATCTTGCAACGGAAGAACATCGTAAGCTCTATGCCTCGGTTCCTGCCTCAACGTTCACCCCAGCGCTATCACCACGACCTGGAGGGTAAATTAAAACCAAAAAGTGTGAGTGGACTAAAAGAAATAAGAGTTTCAAACACGATTTAGAAACAAATAAGGATTAAGAAAACAATAAGATTTTTCCCTCCGTTTTAAATAAAGTATGCATGCCTAACGAAGTATCAGAAAACCACAACATAACACAGTATAACAAAATACGCTAAGCTCATATCATCATAAAAAACGAAATCCACAAATGTCAAGTCTGATCAAACCTGCTGGGTCTATCCGAGTCTTTAAACTCAATCCAGGCCTCAAATGTAATTCGAGTCTTTAAACTCCCGAATCTTTAAACTCAATAGGCCTACGAGGGTAATATCATAAATATCCGAGTCTTTAAACTCCCGAGTCTTTAAACTCAATCCGGGCCCATCCCCCGTCAATCACAATATCCGGGTCTTTAAACCCAATATCCAGATCCAGCAAATCCAATCCAAAACCAATTCTAAATCCATATCCAAACCTGAATCCGAAATCACTGGTCTGATGCCCTTCCGGCATCCAGAACCGTCATTCCGAACCCAAATCCGGAATTCCACTTTTCCGACTTTAAAACCAAATCTCGTTTCTCGAAATCCGATTTTAAAACCAAAACCTTGATTACCAAAATCATATTTCATAATCCACATATAACCATCAGAAAACAATTATAGATTGAAAACATGGAAGCTTAACATCAAAATCAGAAATCCAGCTTTTTCTCGAAAAACGTGTGAAAACCCGAAAATGTCTCGACAAATGTGAAAGCATATCAATCACATATAATCATCATCAACAAGCTCAAAAACATACTTAAAATCATAAAACATAATTAAAAACAGCTAGGCATGTTCGTAAGAAAGAAAGAGTCCACTCACAAATCAGAAAATGTCAATCACGCTCCGTGCGCTCCTCGACCGTCTCAGGCGTCTCCCGTCCTGTCAATAAGCACCAAATAGGGTCACAAATACGTCTAATACGCTAACCCTAATTTCCCCAAATTTTCGGGAATTTATACGTAATTTAAACTTAAACCCTAAACCGTCCGGATCCTCGAACTATCCCGTAACATCATCCGATTTACCTGAAACATGTCCCAATGGATTCCTTATAGCATTTAGAACAAAAACCATGTTGGACAATTTCTCAAACTCCTCCCACGCGCCCCCACGCACCGCCCAAAGTGGCTGCGCGTGGGCCTCACGCGCCTGCATAGTACCATCGTCTACCTCGAGTCACCCGGTTCAACTGTGCTGAACCGGCGTGACCAGTTCTCCTCCATTCTTTATTCCTCCACCCACCAATTTCCACCATTTCAATCCTTTTAGCTTCGTCCAGTTCCCAGCAATCCTTTTCCCTCCTAAAATCTGGAAATCGAAGCCCGAAACCCATCGTCCTCAACCTCGAACAAAACTGCCCGTAAGCCCTGTTTTGGCCTCCAGCCACCCAGACCTTCCCCCGTCACGGTGACCATCCTAGAAAACTCCTAGGACCTCCCTGAACCTCACATCACTCTCCAAAACCCTCGACTCTAACCCAAAGTCCACGACTTTTGAAAACAATAAAACGGGAAAAACATGGATTCGATGCTTACCGTCGAATCGTCCTCCGCCGTCTGCACCGCCGTGTACCCCGGTGTCCACTGAGTCCTCTGCAGTCATCCTAGCCTCCTATTAGCTTGGTTTGAACCAAAACACAGCACAACCACCACCTCTGTCCCACGGCCTCTCTGTTTTCCCTGAAAATCAATCCTCCGACCACCGTGTTTTCCGTGCACAATTTCACCCCCAAACTCAGTCACCAACTTCCTCTCTTCTCTCTGTCACTCTCACAACTCACAACACTCTCACCCACACACTGAATCGATCAAATCCTCTCACTTTCTTCACTCTCTATTTTCTGTTCTTCCTAACCCAACACACGGTTTGAATGAGGACAAAATGTGGCCATGTACATTTTAGGTCGTCCTAGAACCATCCAGCCCTCTCCATGTGTCTAATTCCCTATGGACATCAGTACAAATATCCCAACCCACTCAAGCCACTTGTTCCTATCTGATTGGGCTTAAGACAAAAAGACCAAAATGCCCCTAGGTTTAGAAATTACCATTTTGCCCTTCAACTTTCCTGACCCATAAGTATTCCGTCCGACGTCCGATGACAGCGTGCCGCCTGTCGTTGTACTCAGGACGTCGAGACCTATCTAATGGTCCTCGGTCTACGTAAAAATCACAAGTCCACTAAAAAGTCAACATTTTCCTCTACTTAGTCAAAATTACGGTAACACCCTCAATCTTCCGAACGTCATAACTTCTTCTCCGCTTGTCCAATTCGGACATGCCACCTATCTACGGACTCGTGACGTCCTAAACTACGTCACGGTCAATGGTCAACACTCATCAAACCTGTAAATCAAAAAGTCAACTTTAGCACACTATTCACAAGGGCAAAATCGTCCTTTTATACAAATCTTTTACAAAATTACATTTGTACCCTTCCCGAAGGTACGGGTTGTTACAGTACAGGTGTTTAGTGGTATTTCAATTCAAGAAACTGAATTTGGGACTCACATTGGGCTTGGGCTCAAGGAAACCAATGGCAAGGGCTTGTCCTCAATAAGGGATTAGTTCTATTTGGTGTATGTGTTTGGGCTTCCAGTTTTGGGCCTAGGTTATCTTGGGCTAATAAAAACATTCACAATCCAACCTCACTCATTAAAAAAGTTCCCATAAGTGAAAGAATCGAGGCCCAACAACACCCGTGGGGGTAATTTGGTAATTTTTGTTTCTAAATTTCAATACGAGATGTATAAAATTCATTGAAGCCTCACAGCCGAACCCTCCATGTTGTGAAGTTCTCCAAACCCATCTTGTAGATTGCATCCAAACTAAGAATGCTGGCAACACTTCCATCATCAATGTGAATCCAACAGACCTATGTGTGGGCTAGTTGGATTGAAATGACGATGGTGTGATTGTGAGACCAGTCAAGTTTTGCACTATCTTTTGTAGAGAAAGCAATTGCAAGGTCGTTAACCACTCAGCTAGTCGCTATTTGTGAGACATGGGCCACAGCTAAGGCATAGTTGATCTTGCTTGTCCTTGGTTTGGAAGTACCTCCCTACAACTCTGATTCATCAATGATTATGCCTATGTGAATGATCTTAGGTGTTTGTTTCTTAGGCTTATGTTTCCAAGATCTTCTGCTTCCTTCTTTGGGTTGTGCTCTATGTAATGTCCCTCTTTCTCGAGATTCTGAAGATACCACTCGATTGTATTGTAGGCGATAATGATGGGTCACCTCTAACAGGTGCCGATTTTTGGAATCATGGTTTTTCCTTGACTTGATTGTAGATTTAGAGGACTAGTATAAAAAATTGTGCATTCAGTTCTAGTGGTCAATGCATTGGATGATGGGTCTGCTTGGTGCTTGTTGGTCCTATTAGTCAAGTCCCTACGATTGGCGTCATCCTTAAGCAATGCCAATGCTTTTGAGGGATATTTTTGGATTCCAGTGTGGTATGTGTCATGCATGGTGTTCATCTCATCTTCCCAACAAGCTGTCACTCTGCCAAGGATAGCATCTTGCTGATACTTCAGGTGTTATTCATAACAAAGTCCCTATTAAGCTGGCTCACCCAAGGAAGTTCCTACTTGAATCCTATGACAGTAACAAGGTCACTTCAACCCACAAAGTGAGACTTCTCACCACAATACCTTTGTATATTCTAACGTAAGGTTTCCTTTGATCTCTTCCGGATGGTTAAAGGTGGTCATCTTTAACTTTGGCAGTTCGAAGCTATGAATATTCCATCACAAAGGCCAGAGCTATCGCCTCAAGGTAGGCAATTGATCTTTGGGGGAGATGGTTGTACCACGTCATTGCTCGGCTTGCAGTGAGTCTTAAAAATGAACTCTACACAAAAGTGTTGCATTGTACCTATTAGGGTACTATGATCCCACATATGTGCTTTACTAGGTCTGAAAATGATTACATTTTGGAGTTGCAAACTGTTGCGTGGATGGTTCCTCCATGATGTCTCTTATATATGGCAAAGTTGAGGATGTTTGAATCTAGCGTAAGGGTCATCTTCTAAATCGCCATTATGTTAGACTCTTGGAGTTATCAATCTAGTATCCTTTGAACGTTTTCAACTTGTTGTGTGCCTTAACAAGAGGGAAATTTACTTAAGGCCAAGTAGCATCAGATTCCCCGAGTCACTTTTTTTGAGGCACTTGGACGTTGTTGAGTATATCTCATCCTTCTCGCTGTCTTTGCCAGAACATCTAGAACTATAGTTGACTTGTCCACCCAAGCAGGCCTTGTAAAATCTGGGAGGTTTGCATGCTCTCACTAGCTTTTAAGTGGATTTTTAATACCTAATGGTGCTCTAATTTGCCTTTTAAGTCGTCCATGATTTGAAGGCCTTGGGGTGGTGTTGGCTGTCCACTCCGCAAATGCAGCTATTTTTTTCACAATCACTTAGTGACATGTCCAAAGACATTATCTAGTGATGGACGTGCTTTTTTTAGGGCGCATTGGGATGTTCTCTTGTCTTTTAGGAGGTACAGTACCTCTTCTAGTAGCTCCGGATGTTCCGAGATTCCCTAAAAATTTATTTAGGAGCTTCGATTGGAATTGGACTTGGACTTGGTTGTGCATTTTTTCAACTTAGTATGACAAGTTAGCTCGAGGGGATGAGCATCAAGACGTTCATACATGGTTGGTAGCATATTGACGTTCATGTCGCCCGCCTTAGGATTGATGTGATGAACCTTGCCTCTCATGTACCTGAGTATGTGCTCATGTGTCATACATGTCTGAATTTCTTAGGTCCATGCCAATCAGAATTTGATTTGGGACTCCTTGAGAGTCTCTCTCCACCAATAAGCCATCTATTTTTTGGAAGATTTTTCGTTCTCGATCCCATTGCAGGGTGGAGGGTTGACAGCAGTAGTCAGCATAGGGAAGGTTCCAAAGTTGATGGTCGGCACCCATTTGGGCATTCCATAAAGTACGCATATTGACGCATGCCATGGCCCACATAGGGAGTGAGTCAATGGTCCTTCTAGGATCTACATCATACTAGCCAAATTTTTGGACAAATTTAACTTAAAATGACCCAAAAGTTATTAATAGCTAGCTAGTTTTTATAACTACCAAAAATCAGACTCTCTATTTTCACCACTTTGAATATTAAATTCTTTTTTTTTTAAATTTGAATATATAACAACATAATTTTCCTACAATGGCTAGTTTATTTTTTAGATAGTTCAAATAGATATCTCTATTCTGGGTTCAAAAATAATCCAGTCCATAATTCAGGCAGTTCACTGCATATATAGCTAATTTTTGAACGATTCAAATAGATATGTTCATTGTAACGGTGGAATTAGATAAAAAGAATTTGAAGCCAAAATGCAATAGCTAAAATTTCAATGAGAATCTATCTCAAGAAGATATAGAGTAACAACCCTAGGTCTCACGTCCTTGTTTGGACTACGATATATATGGTGAAGGATATTTTTTGCCTCCAAGAAAGTAAGGAGCATCATTTTGCTCAATGGTCAACACCGTGGTTTGTGGTAAAGCTTCTAAATTTTCATCATTTGTTTTTTCTAATTGCTGAATGTGTTAAAATTATCATACGCAAACTCTTTTTCATTGGAATTCAACCTTCCCAATAGTCACCTGAAAGTTACAAAATGCAAAAACCTATGTTTCCCAAATACCGGAAAAATTAAACTTTTCACAACCTATACGAAAAGTCTGAGTCAATTAACGACGAAAAAAATTTTGGAAATTTGTTTTCTTCTCTTTGAATTTTTGGATAACCATAAAAGTTTAGAACTTACGAATGCAAATGAAGATGAGTTACAAGAATGAAAAAGAGAGTTTGTAAAGAAGAGATGATGAATATGATGAAGGAAGAGGGGAATGAGAAATGAGATGAAGAAATATCTAGTAGGAGGCGACTGGCTACTAGCAGCTAGCCCCAATGGAAAAGTTAAATTTTAGGTTAAATTGACTAATCTGCTGCATGCCCATTTTGATGCTTTTGAATAATTTTTTGGTTATATTTGTCCAAAAATTAAAGTTGACTACTCTGATGCAAATGCTCTTACAGAAAGTAGCCTATTCACAGCAACAACTGCAATAACATAGATGGTAACCTCAGAGGACCATGTTGATTGTCACGTATGGCAATAGAAAGAATGGTGGACGGTGAGTGCTGAAAGTACAATGGAGGGTTTTCGAAGAAAAGCTAGGGAGCACGCTTTGGGTATTTCTCACATCGGTTTTTCAATGAAAGCACCATTTGTTGACACAGAAATCATCCAGACTTGTATAGTTCCTTATTGATCCCTGCATAAAGTAGTAAGAGACAAACAAGGTAAAGGTGGAAGACCATAGAGGTTGATTCAATCAAGAATGTTCTAATGCCTAAGTCGAGTTTTGATATAAAGATTGAGAAGTGTTTGTATGAATACTGAATTACCTTTAGAAGTAAGGTGAGATCTTCTATTGATAAGGAAGCTGTAAGATCCGTGTCCTAGAGGGAACGATGAACGATCCCACATTCCTGCGAGGGGGGGAATGGTCTGGGAGGAGGATGGTGGTGTGCCTTAAAGGTGTAGGCACACACCTATCTAGCACTAGGCCTTTTGGGAGCTCAAGTGGCTGGGGGGGGGGGGGGGGGGGGGGGGGGGGGGGGGGGGGGGGGGGGGGATTGGAAACCCCAAAGTTAAGTGAGTTGAGGCTGGTGCAATTCCATGATGGGTGACCCCCTGGGAAGTTGCACCATGAGCTCCCGAAAACAAAACCGTGAGGGCGAGGCCCAAAGCGGACAATATGGTGCTAGATGAGTAGGGTCCTGATCGAGGAGGGGTCGGGTCCTGAAAATTTGGTATCAAAGCCACATCTTGACTGTGAAGTGTGCCAGCGATGACGCAGGGCCCCTAAGGGGGTGGATTGTAAGACCCGTGTCCTAGAGGGAACGATGAACGATCCCACATTCCTGTGAGGGGGGGAAATGGTCTGGGAGAGGATGATGGTGTGCCTTAAAGGTGTAGGCACACACCTATCTAGCACTAGGCCTTTTAGCAGCTCAAGTGGCTTTGGGGGGATTGAAACCTCAAAGTTAGGAGTTAAGCGAGTTGAGGCTGGTGCAATTCCATGATGTGTGACCCCCCCTAGGAAGTTGCACCATGAGCTCTCGAAAACAAAACTGTGAGGGCGAGGCCCAAAGCGGACAATATGGTGCTAGATGAGCCGGGTCCTGACCTAGGAGGGTCGGGGTCCTGAAAGAAGCCTTGGGGAACTTATCATAGAATCTGATTTGTTGAAGAGGATAATATTTAATAGGTAACTCTATTAGGCGAATCACTTATTATTAACTATGTAAATAATAATAAATAACTCGTGGCGAGTTTATTTCTTACGGGTATTGATTTGATTAATTAATATATTCAACTAGCAAATATATTAAATTAATGTAGAGATCATGATATGCCAATCGTTGATTGTACCAAGGGGTAAAATTGGAATTGTGCGAATTATGTGTCATGTGTCAGCTCCATAATTTTTAGATAATTTATGATTCCATAGTGTTTAAGTTTTATTTTTTTTGTTAGATATGGAGGGCAATAATAAGGGAGAAAAGCTAACATTGAAAATTGAAAATACTTTTTAATAATTTTATGTTTCATACATTGTCCCTTCTCTATCTCATCGTTGTTTTCACCATATTTATTCCTCATTTCTCATGCAATAGTACCACGGAACTTCCGTGAACCGTAATTTCTCTGTCGAACGTCCGAATTCGACGTTGCCCCCTGTCTACGGATTCGTATCGTCCCGATCTACGTAATGGTCTTTGGCCCTCGTCCATCGGACCCACCCGGGTCAAAAGTCAACTTTTGACCTAAATTACCAAATTGCCCTCGAACATTCCGAACGTCATAACTTCCTCCTCGAACGTCGAAATCGAGCGTGCCACCTATTTGACCGCCTAAACGAAAAGTCAACGATTTGCCCATTCTAGGGTCAAAATCGTCATTTCGCCCTAACGTCCGCTAATCCTCGTCTAATCTCTTATTAATCTCGCTAATTCGTCATTAATTCTTAATTAATCCCGTTAATTCGGGACGGGTCGTCACACTTTGTGTCCATAAACTAGTCAATAAATCTAGAAAAATCATCAAATAAACATAATCAATTCATTAGCACGTGAATTACGCAATAAAGCAATTAAAATATATAAATATGCAAACATAATAATTTATAAAAGAAAAGTTCACTCACACACTTTCCTTGTAGTTGAATTCCGAGCCATACATTCCTCCATAAATTCTGGGAATTGCACCGCCTTGAAAACACCACCCAATACCCTAAACTTTCTGCCAAAATTCAAGCTTGTATTCCAAGCTTCCTTACGTCCAAATCTTCAGTTTTTTCTGACACAAATCAATCCCTGGAACTCAACAAGGATATTTGTAAGTGTAGTTACAATCTTAGAAGCCTCAAATGAATCATACGATCTGTAACGGTTTGGAACATCGAATAGTGTATTATCAAAAGTTTTAATGGAAATTGACCGTTTTTTTTCCTTAGTATCGTTTTTGTTGATGTGTGACCAGTTTTATCATATGGATTGTATGTGAGCACCATTGTGTTTGTCTCAAAATGTTGAATCCATAGAAAAGTAGTATGCAACGTTCGGAGGTAGGTTGGTTAAGTTACGGCCCTAGACTTTATAAGAACATTTTGGTCATTTTACACCCAAACAGTATGCTTCTAGAGGGTTGTTTTGGGGCTGACATGTGTCCATTTATCACTTAGGATTGTGTGCACCACCTTGTACTTGTGTGTGTATATGTTGTGCGTGTTTGTGGTGATCGACCGAGAAGAGAAACAAAGAAGAAAAAGAACTAGGAAGAGAGAGGGAGAAGGAAGAAAAGAGAGGGAAGGGAAGGAGAAAGTGTTTGTGTGTGTGTGTGTGTGTGTACGCGCTGCGCGTGAGCTCAGGCCATAGAGATGGAAAGAGAGAGTGAAAAACCAAGAAGGAGAAATTTAGAAAAATTTGAATTTTGAGTTGCACCTGTGAATTCTTGACCTAGAACTTGAAAATCAAGGTTACATAACTTTTCTACTAGTTCTCACGACCTATTTAGATGGTTGGTACGCAATTTTGGATGAGGGAACCACCCATAAATCGAAGCTTAAATAGTGAAAGAATTTGCAGAGCTCTTGTAAGGGATTAAGTTAAGTTTTTTAAGTTTTTAAAGTTATAGATCTAGTCTAGGCTTTAATTCGAAGATTTTGGTCAAAGAAAGAAGGAAAAATGGTGAAAACTGGGTCAACCTGCTAGGACGAAAAAATCTAAAATTAGAGCTTCGAGTCGACCCTTTACGAGCTCAAGGACAATGCTGATGTGGCGTACTGACGTGGGAGCCATTTGACCGACAGAGACTGCCATAATGATGACGTGGCACTAACGTGTGGGTCATGTGGCAACTACATGGAGGCCATGTGGATACCACTTGGTAGCCACATGTCGAACATGTGGCATTCGTGTTAGCAATTTCAGGCCACGTGGTGCCACATAGGATGTTGACTAGGCACTGACTGTTGCCTCGCGTGTGCACATGTGGGACGCGCATATGAGCGCGTGGCCGAGCATGGGAAGGTCGACGAACTTCCATCGGCGCATGGTGGCACGTGGGTATGAATCTCAAGACACATTAACATGCATCTGATAGTTTTTGATGTTTTGAATCAAATTGTGGTAGTTTCGAGGCGATCATACATCATCTAGGGGTAGTTTTAAGGAATTAAAGTGTTTGTTCTACGTTTAAAAATTCATAATTAAATCACAGGATTTAGGGCTTGCATTAGGAACCTACATAGGACTTTTGTGACCCGAGATTTATGTTTTTGACAGGTGACACGACCTCCGGACCTTGCGAGGAGCGACCAAATCGTGATTGAATAGCGAAATAGCACCTAGGAGTGCACGTTTATTTTCTTTAAAATAATGTGCACGCATATTTATGTATTTAAATGCTTTTCTATATGATTTTAGTGATGCTTGATTTTTTGGGATTTTTATGTTAATTTTTGGTGAATTTACGATTTAATGAAAATGCACGTTTTACAAGAAACTTACATGTATCATGTTTTGGGTTTCTACAGATTTTTGGAATGGATTTTAGACTCAATATGAATTTCCTTCATGGTTTTGGTGATATTTTATTGATTGAAGATTTTTCTATGATTTTTGACGATTTATGAATTATTTTAATGGCACATTTTACGAGGTATTTGACATAGCTTGTGGTTTGGGCTTAGGCCCGGTTTTCGAGTTGTGGATTCGAAACATGGTTTTGATTGTGGATTTGATATGTGAAATTATTTTTTGATTTCTAAACATATATCTATGGATTGTGATGTACTGGACAACCCTCCTTGGGACGCGGTTATGTTTGATGCTCAAACGTCCAGAGTCGGGCTCTGTTTTCTTGAGCGGTTGTTTAGTCCTAGATGTCTAGAGCAGGGTTCTGCTTTCCTGAGATGACTATTTGGGCTAGCACCCAGACGTCCAGAGTTGAATTCTGTTTTCCTGAGTCGGTCCACACTCGGACATCCAGAGCTGGGCTCTGTTTTCCCGTGTTGTATGGCCTATCAATAAAAGACATATGATATGATGATTTGCTTTATAGGCATCAAGGATTGGTTGACTAATTGTGACTATGATTGTGATTCTTTGGTATGGTTATTTGTTGATTTTCTTGCTGGTGATGTTGCCTTTTCTGGCTTGTTTGCGTGTGTTTCGAGATTTCTCGGTTTATCCCCATTATCAATATCTAAAAATGTTTCTCTTATACATACATAGTTTTAATAAATAGAGGGTAGCTTACTTATATTTTGAACAATATTTTCAAAATCTTTATTTTCGTTCACTCACACTTTCATGGATTTTCTTTATTAACCCTCCAAGCCAGGACACAAGGACGAGGATCTACTCAGTGACCGGAGGCATAAACATAGACTAGAATTTGCACACTCTACAACGTACTAGGGTAGGACTAGACGCCTTTTGAGTTGTACTTAGTAGTAATAGTTTTGTAAAATATCCCTTGTTTGACAGAGCTAAACTCGTTATCTTTATCGGTTTTACTTTAAGTTTGGTTTTAGCTTTTGAGTTAATTGTCAGATGGGAGCAGGATCTCCTCGATTATTAAGAGGGATTTCGATTTTTTGGACTTCGGGTTCTCTAGTTTCTCCTCCTTCTTCTTCCTTTCTCTGGTTCTCTCTCCCCCCCCCCCCCCTATGTTTCTCTCTCCTTCCCTCTCCTTTCTCTCCCTTCACAGTTTTTCTCCTCTCGGGTTTTGGTTTCCAACATACAAAAACACACATATTTACATAAACACCTATATATAGATATATATATATATATATATAAACACACACAAAAGTCGGTGGGCAAGAAGATAAGGAAGGTAGGAGATAATACTCATGTCACCATCACAAAATATCATACTTGTGAAATTACCAAAATGCACTTCATGCTAAATTACTAAAATGCCCCTAATCAATTTAGATCCGTAACGAACTCATTCGATCTTTTATTCTGACATATTTTTTGTCTATGGATTTAAGATTCGGAGACCTGCGTAACAATCCTTATGAAAAGTCCAAAAAGTGCCCGAGACAAAGTCAACTTTTGACCTTATAAGGGCAAAATCGTCCATTTACAAACAAACTTTTCGAAATTACATTTCTAGAATTTCCGGATCATTACACCCTCAATCACAAGTGAAAAGAAATCAAATCTAAACGTGAAATAAACTTCTATTGCATACTAAGTCTTGATTCAACAAGATGTAGATGGAGTCAAACTCGTTAGAGTAAACAAATTTATCTCGATTAATATGAGATTTTGAATCTTTGATTAGGTTATTTATGTTAAATAGGAATAAAAATTTCATTCATATGAAAAGAAAAAAAAATCCTAGGTCGTCATTAATGGAGTTAACATGTAAGGTTGTGATGGAAGGTCAAGTTTGTGGTTCAGTAGCTTTCCTTGAAGGCATTCAATTGTAAGGTTAAACATATAGCAAGTTCATGGGGCAGGGCATAGCCCTATTTTTGTCAATCTCTGTGTCTCTCCCCCTAACCTAATTAATGTGTTTCCCCCACACCCCATGTGTCTTCTATTTTATATGACAATCAGTATAACTGAATCGTAGAAGAGAATGATTTTTGACAACTAGCAACATTTTTGCATAGTAGGAATCCTCCCAATGCCAAACTGACTCCCCAAATATGGCAATAAAAATGCACCATTTTCTGAACCCTTTGTACACAGTACGTATCATCACTTCACAACCCCTCTCCTCAATTGTATGATTTCATTAAGCCAAGTTCTAAATGAAATCATTTCGGAAAAACCAGCACAACAACTAACAGTTACGACTCCCACTTAACTCTCAATCTAATTCCAGAAAATTCACAATCTGTTAAGCACACAAACAAAAAAATTTCCATAATCATTATGGGATTCTAACAAGGGGGTTTTTACAAATGGTGAGCGGCTAATGTGGTAATATAAAATATATTGAATGGAAATACGAAATCACCATAATGGTATGTTCCGAACATGTCATAGAAAGGGAAGGATAAAAATTTGAGAAATATATGGATTTGAAGCAAAAGCTGTTTGCATAGCCGTGCTTGCTACTAATAATAATAAAGAGAGAGGTGCGGTCTTGATTGGATTTCTCAAATTTAAAATCAGGGAAAGGGAATGCGATAGAAGGAAATAAAAGGGACATTTACCTCAAGCAAAAGAGAGAAAAGTGTTCAACCCACTCAAGGATGACTGAAAGGGAAAAAATTATACATGCATTGTAGGTGCGACCATCCTAATTAATTATAACTAATATTATCTTTTTCTTCTTCTTCTGTTTTTCAATTACAATTATCTTAATTAATTCCCCACTTTTTGTAATAGGCTCATCCTTCTTAAGCTTGATACTGAGAATATTTTATTTCTATTTAATTTGACTAATTTTTTTGACTAATATAGGGAAAAAGTACATCCGTGGACAAAAAGCTAGTATTGTTTTTGAAATATAAATCTTTCAAATGAGTTTTTTTTTTTTGTTAAATCATCTTTCAAATGAGTTGTGACCTTAAAATTGTAGGACTTCATATATTCCAAGACCCGGCCCTTTGATGCCCTTTTGCTTTTTTCCATCTTTTTATTTAATATGTAATGGTAGCCCTAAACATGTAGCCCCAAATTTGAAAAAGACAGTCACTTTGTTTTCGACTCCCTTTTTCATTCGTGTGAGTGGAGGGAGTGGAGGTGGCTGTTAAATATATGGCCTTAACCATTTTAAAGATGGAGTACTAGTGAATGAATGTTTCACCTAAAAGCTGCACATATCGATGAGAAAAAAAGCCCCAACAGAACACTGACACAGAAAGGAATTATATGAAGTAGATTGAGAGATTTATATATGTCTATAATGGAGGTGCTGAAAATTTTATGGTCATAATGAGGGTATCTGCAGAACTAGAAGTGTCCCTAACTGCACATAAAAGAGGCCCTCCTTACAGTTAGGACTCATACTCACTTATACTTCAATTGCACAAATACAACATGATGTGGTGTACAGGGCTCGGTTATATATAGAATGAAACTTTACTTTTCAATCTAATCTTACTATTTTGAAAGGGTTAATTCAGTAAGTTTATTTTTATGTCTACTCTTCTGTAATCGATTCCCTTATACTAGAAACATACACATATATATATATATTTACATTAATTCAAGATATATTGAATTTCATAAGTTATCCAATTCATTTTAGTCTCACCTACCAAACGTATCCATATGTATTTGTATGTATTTGGTATTTAGAATGAATTTTAATTATATAATTATTAATTTGGTAATATTATTTTTCATTTAAAAAATTCCGTCTAAGCTTCACCTATAAGTCTCGGTTTCAGACACCTACGTCTTGCTCTGGGAATGCCTAGCTAACATGTTTTCGAACATTGATTATGATTTGTTTCCGTCTAGGTTTCGACTTGAATTGCAGCTAGTATTGGCTATACAATGATATCCCTATAGCTACAAGTTGGAGAATCTAGCTCCAAACACTAAAGCAACAAAACTTTAGCACCAGAAAATGGAAAGAAAAGCAGCAACATATGTCATGGATAATGATCATATATGATTATATATACGAGAGAGAAAAACAAAAGGAAAAAAAAAAAAGGAGAAAAAAGAAAAGCTATATATATATATATACTATATAGGTATAGGCCAAAAGAAGATTTTTGTTTCATCGTCTTTTATTTATTTATATGGAATTTTAGTTTCTTTTCAAAAGTGATATTATTATGGCATGGGGTCAAGATTATTACCTTTTGCCACCGGGCCCTCTCAAACAAAGTTGTCTCGTAAGTAAACTGAAGTAACACCTCCCTATAAGTTTCAACCTCCTAAATTTGTGTGGTTCCACTTTTGTTTTTATTCTAAATAGTTAATAGATACAAATTCATAATTTAATTTTATATTTTAATCCTGATTACAGAGTAGTAGTGTTAATATTAATGTCCATTCGCGTTCTTTGTAGATGAACAATAAGTACTCGATAGACAAATTGTACGTAATACGCAACCTAAATATGCAAGCAGAAGAATATTCTCAAAAAAAAATTAAAATTAGGCACACAGATAGTACATTTTGTACGTAATACACTTAATGATTGTATAATATTAATTGTAATTTCTTCTTAATTGTATTCATTATTTATTCGTCTGCCGACAAGACATTTGTTGAGATTAATGAAACAATATTAATATGATGTACGATAGGAAAAGATGGTGATTCGAGCCGAGGCAGACAAAGATGTCCCCTCTGTATTGGAATGTGAATACAAACGTGAAAATAAGAAAAAATGAATATATATATATATATATATATATTCTCTCGTGTATATTATATTCTCTCGTGTAGGGAAAGTTGGTCTTCTCCTGCTACGTTATTGGTAATAGTATCCAAATACACAATAGCGATCTATACCGTTTTGGGAATAGAGACCAAAGATGGATAAGAGGGTCTTCCCTGAATTATGGGATTTTATGAATCTCGCTATTGAATTATTTAAGAAGAAAATCGCATTTAAAATACAATTATCATTCATTTTACATAAACAGTTCAATTATTTTTAAACATGACTTTGAGTGCACTTTGAACTCGTAAAAAAATCATACTAGTTATTCATTCACTTAGCATCCTATAAAATTCCAATTGGTCACTCAGTTGTTTTTCAGTTACATATGTTAAGTAGGCGTGAAAAACAAAGAAGAGTAAAATGAGAATTTTGACACGTTGACACACCTAATCTACTATAAGTAGTCTACGTGGTAAAGATTATTGAGACCTACAAGCATCAAATCACGAATCAGAGAGGCTCCCTCTCAGTTCATGTTCAATCACAAATTGGGTAAAAATTATAGGGTTTTAAAATCAATCAAAATTTGGTGAAAATCTAGAGAAGAATAATTGAAGATTCTGTAAGTCGGTGCAGATGATTGAGAAGATGATTCCTCACGAGTCTAAAGCGAAGCAGCTATTATACAATAAATTTTTGATTTTCCTTGAAGGTGATATTATTCATTAAAAGTGTTATACATGGTTAAGACATTTGGATTATTCATAAATTATTCATAGATTATTATGGATTGATGTATGAGTAAGTTGTTGGGTTTAAGATATTTGAATTTTTGGATTGGAAAAGAATTTAGGAATGCTTTTAGGATTTTGGGATGCTATTTAGGTTTAGTTTCACATAAAACATGAAATACGAACTGTTGGGGTTGTTGGTTTGGCATATCTGTAACGACCCCTTCCGAATTTCAGGATTAGTTTAGTAAGTAATTGCGGATTAACACGACTAATGGGGGATTAGTCGTGAGATTTCGGAAGGACGGTGTAAAATGCCGATTTTGCCCTTAGGCTTGGACAAAATGTTGACTTTTGACCGCCCGAGTCAAATGTACTTTGACCGATGACCGTGACGTAGATCGGGACGTCACGAGTCCGTAGACAGGTACACGTCGAAGTCGGACGTTCGACGGGAAAGTTACGGGTCTAGGAAGTTTATGGAACTATTCATGCTGTAACGACCCGTCCCGAATTAACAGGATTAATTAATAATTAATGAGGGATTAGCAAGGCTAATCGGGGATTAGACGAGGATTAACGGACGTTCGGTGTAAAATGACGATTTTGCTCCTAAAATGGGTGAATCGTTGACTCTTCGTTCAGGCGGTCAAATGGACTTTGGCCAATGACTGTGAATTGTTTCGGGACGTCACGAGTTCATAGACAGGTGGCACGCCCGATTCCGACATTCGAGGAAGAAGTTATGACATTTGAAAGTTCAGGGGTACTTTGGTAATTTGGTTGAAAGGGGGCAAATAGTTGACTTTTGACCTGAGAGGTCCGATGGCAGAGTGCCGAGGACCGTTACGTAGATCAGGACGATACAAATCCGTAGATAGGCGGCACGTCGAATTCGGACGTTCGACGGAGAAGTTACGGTTCACGGAAGTTCGAGAGAACTATTGCACGAAGTTCGAGACAGATTGACTTTTGTCTCAAGTGGGCCCAGATATTTTCCCAAGGCCCCATGGATGAGTGACAAGTGTCACCCATCCACTGGCCACCCTTTTACATTCATGCATATCATCTTCATTTCCTTTTTTCGTCCAAACAAACCCGATCTCACCCAAACCCACCCATCGACCATTTCCATCTTTGCTGCTGGACTGATAGATTGATAGGGAGGAACAGAGAGAGAGACTGAAGGTGACTGGTGAAGGGAGGACCTCCGTGCACGGCGGCGAGGACCTTGGAAACCAGGTAACAACCCGAGACCCGATTATGCCCATTTTCCTTCTTTTTGTGATTTGAACGTTAGGGCCGATTTTTGTTGATTGGGGAAGGATTACTAGGTTGTTAGGAGTGAGTAAGGACCGTTTTTTACGACTGAGAGGGGCAGTACTGCCCAGGGGGTGATCGGGGAAGATAAACCGCGAGGGAGAGTTTTACATAATCGGGTTTTGAGCATTTTCTTTAGATTTAATGATAGGAATAGATAGGAAACCTTGAAATAGGAAGTTTAGGATTGAATTGGATCGAATTGGATGAAAAATGAAGGAAGGAGAACCCTGGACCAGTCCAGTTGCGGGGGTGAACTGGACAGGCCGGTTCGGACCGGCCTAGCCGAAGGATAGGGAAGCTGGAACAGTGGCGTGTGAGCCCACGCGCAGGGCCCTTTGGGAGATGCGTGGCAGCGCGTGGGACCCCTTTTGGGGATTTGTTCAACACATGGAATCATCTATTCGATGTAATGAACATTTTGGGACTGGTTTCGTGTCAATTGGACATCGTTTCGATATATTTTGGGACGTCTGAAGGTTTAGGTCACGTTTAAAAATAGTTAAAAATTCCGAAAAATTACGGAGATTTATTGAGGAGTTATTTAAGTAGTTAGTAACCCTCTAAATTAATTTGGACAGGTTCTGGAATCCCGGAGGCGACGATTGGCCCGGGAGAGGCTTATGGCGCGCGTATCGAGGTGCGGCTTCGGACGGTTTGTAAGTGGACCTTTCTTTCTAAATCTATGCATGTATAAATGTTTTATAATTTTTTTAGAACATGCTTTGTGATGCCATGAGTGCATTTGTTTCTGGTAGCTTAGGATCGACATATTAGCACGCTTTTTGAGGTTTTCGGCTTTATGTCGTACCTTTGCGTACTGTGTTTTCAATTACCATTTAATGAATGGATTTCGGATTTGGAAATATGAAACCGAGCATGAGACCCATTTGATTTATAAACACTCGAACTTGGAGTCCATTTGATTTGACGAGGAATCGGACCGAGGGTCCATTTGAGTTATAGGATTGGGCCGAGGGCCCCGTTGGTTTACAAATTCGAGTTTGTGGCCTAGTTGGTTGTAATCTCGGGCCTGAGGCCCCATTGACTGTAGTATCAGGCTTGAGGCCCTATTGGTTGTGAAATCGGGCTTGAGGCCCCATTGAGTTATGGTTTCGGGCTTAGGGCCCAGTTATTCGTGATATCGGGCTAGAGACCCAATTGATTGTGAAATCGGGCTTGAGTCCCAGTTCGGTTTATGAAATGAGAATTCAGGTATGAAACCCTGTTGAAATGTAGATTTAGGCCGAGGCCTGTGAAATTTATTTGAATCGGATTCGAGGAATCCTATTAAGATGAATCGGGTATGAGACCCAGTTGAAATATGCTTGAGAAAGAAAGGGATTTGAAAATGTATTATACCCTTCATATGATTTATATGGTCTCCTCCAGACGTCGACCTGGAGAGTCACGATCCACAGAATGGGTATCCCCATAGGGATCCGGTTCCAGGAGTGGAAGTTATGATGTGGTCCCGGACCAGATTCCGGAGAGATGATCAGACTAGGTCCGAAGATAGAGTCTCCCAGATAGAGAATTCCTGGGGGAAGACTCGAAGTGTGACCCCGAGTAGTGTGCACACTAGTATAGATATGATGAATCGTGACACATATCGGGGATGTGTTCCCTAGAGGTTGTGTGCCCCGAGTTGGCATCTTCTCGGAAGTGCCGCGGATGGGTTATACGTATGAGCACATATGTGGTTCTTATGGAAAGTGATTTGGGGGCAGAGACCCCGTGTTCCATGTTTTAGAAAGTGATTTGGGGCGGAGACCTGTATTCGATGTTTTGGAAATGGTTTGGGGAGAAGACCCCAGGTTCTATGTTTTGGTATTTCACTGAGAACAGATTTGGGCAAAGTCCCACTTGTGTTTGATTTGGACTGAGTTCCCATGTATTGATTTATGGTTTTAAGATTTTGATTTCGGGTCGGGGACCTATAAATGGATTTATGGTTCATGACGGTTTATGGGGACCGGGCATGAACCCTTGAAAGCTTTTGAGAATGTTTTCAAAAGGTTTTATGAACGTTTTAATAAATAGTTTTTGAATGCATGCATATGCTTTTAGTGAAGGGCATAAATGTCTTTTGATGAAAATGCTTTATTCAAATATTATTTTTTCCACTCGCAACTTTTAATGTTTTGAATGCCCTTCAGGTTGATCGCGGATGCGGGCTGTAGCAGAGATCGAGACATCACACTCCTCCTCCTACAATCCTGGCGTACTCTGGAAGCTCCGGTGAGGGCTAGAGACGGAATTATCCCTAGTCTGACACTTCGTGTTAGACGGGATCAAGCGCGTTCCATGTTAATCGCGGGGGATTTGGGACGGGTCCTGACACATGCAAATCGAGAAAGGACGACATGTAGCATGTTTGGATTGGGAAAATATGGAAGGACCCACCAGATGAGTGACAAGTGTCACCCATCTGATAGGCCCAGAACCCAATATTTTGGGGTCCTTATCTTCATCAGTCATCTTCATCTTTCATTTTCTCCCAAACCCCGTGAAACCCAAATCCGTGCAACCCAACCCACACAAACACCCTCCAATCCTCATCTTTTGCTTGTGACCCGAGCAACGACGGCGAGGTAAGGACAAAACCCGTGTGCTCATTTTAGTTCAAAAATGGTGGATCTTGTTTTGGTGGTTATTGATCGATTTGGCCGTTTGGATGAGGTTCTGGAGGTTGAGGCGAGCTTAGAGGGCATGGAATCGTAGCCAACGGTGGCCAGAATGGATGGCAGTTCGAGGTTGCAAGTGACAGATATTGTTCATGGTACGAACGGGTATGATCCGGTCCTGATTTCTTAGTTTGGATCACGTAGATTGATAGGGTACGATAGGACGAAGCTTTAGGAAGAAATGGGGATCAATTCGAGTCTGTATGGAAGGTTTTGGAACCGGGTTGGGTTCACGGGTCTACACGACCGGAATTGTAGACCCGGATGGAGGTTGAAGATGATGATGACGTCAACGGGTTACGTCATCATCTAACAGCTGTCAGAGGTGGACCTATGGGATGTCGACACGTGTCACATGTTAGTGCACAGTCAACACTGACATGTTAGTGATGTGGCCCAATCACGGGCTACCACGTGTCATTGACATGTCAGTGACGTGGACCAATGGTAGGCTGACATGTGGCACTGTCAGACTTGTCAGGTGACGTCATGCTGACATCAATGATGACCATTTACCGCTGACATCAGCGTTGACTTTGCTGATGTCAGCAGCGTTGACTTTTTGGCAACGTTGACCGTACATTAACCATTCACGTGAGGGCACGTGAACGTGAATTTCAAGGTGGGACTAGTGTCATTCAAAGGGTTTCGACGATCCGGATCTAATAGTGGTGGTTTCAGGTCGATCGGAGATCGTTAGGTTGGTCAAATCGATGTTTTTCACCTCGAGAAATGTGTCCGGGACACTTTGACAATTCTGAGAGTTTGAGGTTTTATCCTATTAACTAATTTAGATAGTTAGTGACCTTCGGGTATGATTTGGACAGGATTAGAAGTCCCGGAGATGGCAGATTAGCCTCGGGGAGGCTTATGACATGCGTATCAAGGCGGCAGCTAGGATGGTCTGCGAGTGGACATTTGCTTTCAAAATATGATTCATGCATTGTAATAGCTCGGAACGTCAAAAAAGGCAAAAATGTAAATTGAGGAAACTTTGATGTAAAAATGACGTTTTTACCCTTGTGAATAGTGTGGTCAAAGTTGACTTTTTAATTGACATATCTTTTTCACGTAATGCGGCACGTTGTCATCGGACGTCGAACGCCTTAGTTATGAGTCTAACTATGTGAGGGGCAAAATGGTAATTTGGACATTTAGGACAAAATGGTCTGTTGGAAACTTTTGAAATGTGTGAACAATTGGATAAGGACATATGTCCCTACAGTATTAGATATTTTCACCAGGCAATGGGAGATATTGACACATGTTCAGCTTCTGGTTGGTTCCACTCTTTTCTCACTTTTGATCGGTTAATAGGGTTGGGATCGATAAAACCGGGGAAAGTTCTTTGTTTGTCTGTGATGTGTGTCCTGGTGAGTGAGAAGATCAGAGAGTGGTTGTGTGAGATAAGAAAAACAAGTAAGTCGTGTATGTGAATGTTTGAGCTAGAGCGAGTCGGGTGGGTAGTGTGTGAGAGTGAGAAAAACAAAGACCGAGAAGGAAAATCATGAACAACCCCGAAGCCACCGTGAACAACCGTGAGCTTCAAACGTGCAAACCATAGTGAACCTTGTATGTCGTGGTGATCAGTGAGCAGAAAATGAACCTAGGATGACGTGAGGGCGAGGTGGAGGCCACGGCGGATGACAAAGGCAGGTAAGCCGTCTCGAATGCCCTATTTCTCTCTTTTGTTCAAAATGGAAATTGAAAGTTTTGGTGAGTTTTTGAGGGACTGTAATGATCATTGTAGTCATAGAAGGATACTACAGGACTCAAGAACTCAAACCCATGACCAGAGGAGCTTGTGGTGGCCGAGAACAGAGAGGTGGATTTCTTGTTTTCTTCTTCGAGTTTGGGAGGTAAGAAACACGTCTTCTTTTCGTGATTTAGGTAGTCCAATCGATCCTAAACACAAGAACGAACCTAAGGGTGGAAAAAGGATTGAAAATAGGTCAAAAATGAACGAAAACCACCCTCGCTGACTCAGTCGGACCGGGCTGGTCTGGACCAATCTGACTGGAGGTTGACGATGAAGAACAGTAACCGCGCGTGGCTCCCACGCGCAGCCCCTTTGGATGGCGTCTGCGGCTTCTTTTGAGGAAGTTTTCAACATGACTTTTTATCGTATCGATGTAACAAATATTTTGGGACAAGTTTCGATTCGATCGGACAACGTCTCGGAGTAGTTTTGAGTGTCCGAAGGTTTAGGATTTAATTTAATTACGTTTAAATATCCCAAAAATTGGGGGAATTTAGTGTGAGCTTGATTAAGGTATTTGTGACCCGGAAATACGATGTTTGACAGGTCGGGACATTCCTGAGGTGTCCGGGGAGCGTGCAGGACACGATTGACGCGTTCGGACTTAGTGAGTGGACTTTTGTTTTCTAACCGAGCATGCATAACTGTTTTTACCTACTCATTTCATGTTTCACTATATGATTTGATGCTTATGATTACGATATTCCTGCTTTATATGATTACACGCTTTTCGATGAGCTTTATCATATTGGTACCTATTTCGAGACTATGGTTCCTGCTATGCCTTTGATAATGATGTGATGAATGATTTTATGCTGTTTATACGTACTCTATTTTGATACTGATTTGACGACACGATTTGGGATTTAAAAGTGAAGTTCGGGCATGAGTCCCATTTCGATTACATATGATTTCGGTTTTCGATTTCGAGATATTTACGTAATTACACGTTTAACGAGATATGGATGAATGCTGTGATTTGATAATAGTTTTGATGCTTTGATTTCGGGATTTGAATCGAGATTTCCAATGATGATTTCGTATTTTGTTCTGGACTTGAGTTCCCATTGGATTTGGGTTTAAACACCCGTTGCTATTGGTTTTGGTTAGATTTGGGTTTAAAGACCCATTACTATTGATTTTCCATTGGTTTTGGGTTTAAAGACTCGTTCTTGGATTTGGGTTTAAAGACCCGTTGCTATTGATTTTCCATTGGTTTTGGATTTAAAGACCTAGTTGTCACGACCCGGCTCATCTAACACAATATTGTCCGCTTTGGGCCTCGCCCTCACGGTTTTGTTTTCGGGAGCTCACGTGCAACTTCCCAGTAGGTCACCCATCATGGGATTGCACCAGCCTCAACTCGCTTAACTTTGGGGTTCCAATCCCCTCCAAAGCCACTGAGCTCCCAAAAGGCCTTGTGTTAGATAGATACGTTCCCACACATATAAGGTTCATATATAAAGGATGGAATATGAAAAACCTTTTGAAATCATTCTTTAAACCTTTCCAGGATTCATGCCCGGCCCTCACTAGCCGTCATTAATCATAAATCCTTTCAAAGGTTCATGCCGGTTCCCATAAACCGTCATGACCCGTAAAATCCTTTCAAGGGTTCATGCCGCTTCCCATAAACCGTCATGAGCCGTAAAATCCATTTGTAACACATAGCTGGGCCATAGGCCCGAATCCACATACAAACCGGACCTCTGGTCCGAATCGTAAACCAACTGGGCCTCCAGCCCGATGCCTCGTTAAATCAAATGGACCACAAATCCGAGAGTTCATAATTCAAATGGCTCTCATACCCGACTTTACCAAGAGCTCCACGGTTGCTCGAATAGAGACAACCCCGCTCTGATAAGCAATCCTATGCTCTGATACCACGCTGACAGGACCCATCCCATTCCCCCCGGGATTAGTGCGGGATGACCCTGCTCCCGTCTGACACGAAGTGTCAGACAAGGGATATTTCCGACCTTTACCCTCTCGGGCTATCAGAGTACGCCAGGATCCGGAGGAGGTATGTGATATCTCGGTCTCTGCTACAGTCCACATCTGATGTCAATCTGAAGGGCAGTCAAAACATTAAAAACTGTGAGTGGACAAAACAAGAGTTTATAAAAACATTTTAACGATAAGACATTTGTACCCTTCACTAAAAAGCAGGCATGCATTCGAAAACCATTTATCCAGAAATCATATGCGGGAACTAAGCCCAAAACCAAGATTGAGAGAACCATAATGAAAATGACCACACGGGCCGCTGCCCAAATCCATAAAGGTCTCAGCCCAAATCACAAGAAACCAACCATAAGGGCCACTGCCCAAAACCTGTGTAACCACACATATCACATAACATATTTATATCATATATACATATAATTCACACAACCAATCCTGTCACGGTTTCCAAAGCAACGCGCGTGCCCGATATCTAAGGGTCACCGTGCCCGATATCTAAGGGTCAGTCAAGACTCCGATCATAGTGATGTGTGCAACCATCCATCCAGGACTGCCCTCAATCCTGGAATGTAGCCGTGAACGTATCAACCGAAGCGACCACCACTAGATCATGGTGCACTCATCACCGATTGATATCCTGAACCGTCAGCACTTTGAAGTCGAGCCTCCCCAGGCTGGCCGACCACGAATCGTGCATCGTGACCTCTCCGGAAGGAACACATCCCAATCCGGAGGCGAGCGTCGTATCGTTGATCACCGTGCACACCGCACCCGTCGCGACCACGATTTAGACCCGAAGGTCATAAATAGTGTCATATGCCCGAGACCAAACCAAATGGGTCTCATACCCGAGTTTATCCATTTGAAATCCAAAACCATTTAATTTAAATCAATAAAGAAATACAGACTCGTATAAGCACCGTATAAGGCCGAAACCTCGAAATACGTGCTTATACGTAACCACATACAAATGCACCCATGGCTGCATCAAACATGTAATAAAACATATAATAAACATTTATGCATGCACCAATTTAGAAAATAAGGTCCACTCACAGACCGTCCGAGCTGCCGCCTCGATTTGCGTGCCATACGGCTCCCCGAGCCGATCACCATAACTGGGACTCCCAAACCTGTCGAAATTTTAATAGAAGGTTAATAACTACTTAATTAACCTCCTACCAAA
Source organism: Prinsepia uniflora (assembly GCA_032719365.1). Taxonomy (NCBI): domain Eukaryota; kingdom Viridiplantae; phylum Streptophyta; class Magnoliopsida; order Rosales; family Rosaceae; genus Prinsepia; species Prinsepia uniflora. The sequence continues at coordinate 55,416,467 of CM064868.1, read as the reverse complement.
GCCCCGTAATTTTCCCGAACTTTTAACTATTTTTAAGCCGAGCCTAAACCTTCCGATGCCCCGAAACATATCGAGACGGTGTCTGATTGACACGAAACTAGTCCCACAATGTTCGTTACATCAAATAGAAGATTTCCCATGTTGAACACTTGCCCAAAATATGGCCCACGCGTCCTCACGCGGCCCTAGAAGGTCGAAAACACTGTTCATCGTCTCCTACCTCAAACTGAACCAGTTTTACTGTAGCAAAACAATGTTCATTCGTCGGTTTTTTTTTCTGGTTTTTGAACCGATTCAAGGTCAATTTCATCCCATTTTGATTCTAATATAATCCTAATCCTATTTCCTATCTTTTAGACATTAAAAACCGAAGGAAAACGACCCAAAACCGAGCTTCCATCCGCCATCAATGGTGGCCGGAATTTCCTCCACCATTAACGGCCTTTCCCGGCCATCCTAAACCACGAAAACAATCCTATTCTACTCCTAGGGTCCCCGGAAACCTTACCCAATTAAAGAAAACGATTAAAAACCATTAAAACTCAAATTTGGATTTTAAAACTAAAACTTACACTTTTCGGGTTTTCACCCGCCGTGAGCCGCCGCCGTCCCCAGCCGTGTCGTCAGTCATCCTCATAGCACTCTCACGGCCACACTAGATGGAGGTTTGTGGTGGTGTTGTGTGTTTTGAAGAAAATGAAGAAAATGGTGAAGGGGGGGGGGGGGGGGAGGGGGTTTCGGGTTTGTGAGGAAAAACAAAGAAATGAAAATGATGAAGATGAATTGATCTGATGTGAAAAAAAATGGATTAGATGATTAGAAGAGTGGTGAGGATTGAGTGTTTAATAGAAATGAAGGGCTAGGATTTAATGTTGGAAGATTAGATATAATAATAATTATTATAATATTATTTTATTAAGTAGATCCACCTTTTTATGAACTAGCCAATGGGATGAGTGACACTTGTCACTCATCCATAGGTCAACCTAAAATATCTGCCAAATCAGATATTGCCAACTCAGCCCCGTCTCGAAGTACGTGCATAGTGAAACCGAACTTCCGTGACCCATAACTCTCCCGTTCGAAGTCCGATTTCAGTGTGCCATCTGTCTATGGATTTGTATTGTCCCGATCTACGTAACGGTCTTCGGCTCTCCACCATCGGACCTCCCGGTCAAAAAGTCAACATTTGACTCTATTTAACCACAATTACCAAATTGCCCCTAAACTTCCGAACGTCATAACTTCCTCCTCGAACGTCGGAATTGAACGTGCCACGTGTCTATGAACTCGTGACGTCACGAACTACGTCACGGTCATTGGTCAAAGTCCATTTGACCGCCAGAACGAAAAGTCAACATTTTGCCCACGCCCAAGGGCAAAACGATCATTTCGCTTCGTTCGTCTGATTTCGCCCAACTAATCACCGATTAGCCTCACTAATCGTGATTAGTCACTAATATAATCTAGGAATTTGGGACGGGTTGTTACAACCTTCCCTCCTTAATTAATTTCGTCCTCGAAATTCCAACGGACTTAATTCCAACCGTTCTTCCCTCCTTAATTTAGTTTCGCTCTCAAAACTCTAACTATCCTGATTCCACATCCACCCCGTGGAAAGTAGAATTGACCTCTCAACACGTGTACACTCGTACACCCACTAACTAGAACAATACTCGTCTGCAACCAGACGTACCATTAACACTCACGTCGCAACGACTACATTCGACCAAGTCGAATGACAGTAACCATACGTTCCGAGTTGTCACTACTTGTCAAATCCACCAAGTCGCTGACACAACCACTAGACGATTCCCTACGCAATCACCAAACTATCCCGATATCTACTCCCACTGGGAGTCATCGGACCTCACTCAACGATCCTCATTGACACCTCCAACAAACTGTCAACACTTGACAGTCGTCAATCGAAAACTGATACAATACCCATTTGTGGTTACAATAACCCCCAATTTACTCAACTTGGTATACGTATACTAACCAAACATTTCACTCGACCTGTGTGTAACTAGACCCATCAGAAATACCATGACCCAACGCACAGTATCCAATGTCCAATCCACGACCTCAACTAATCCGATGGTATCGGAACTAATCCGACTACCAACACGGTCACCAACATACTACTGGTATATCCTATATACCGTCACCAAACACTAAAGCATGTCCCGTATTGTACCTCGAACAACGCACAAGGTACATACATCTATCCATCAACCAAACTACAACTACCTAGGTTATAGTCAATCACGTTTTTATAATGGAGCTCATCTGTCCAATCCAGTATTAGACAAATCGAGACTCCAACCCATCATCTATTGCCAATTCCGAATCTGAATCCGCAATTTCGTAAGAAATCCCGAATCCAAACCCAGAAATCATATCCATAATCATGTCCAATTTCGAATCCGAAACCATCATTCTGTAGACTAGTATTTGGAATAACCATTCCGAACCCAAATCCATAAAAGAAAATCCATTGTCAAGCTCCAGAATCAAATCCTGAATCGTCAGCCAGAATCCGATTCCAAAACCCAAATACAGAAATCCTCTTTCAAGTTCCAAAATCAAATCCTGAATCGTCATCCAGAAATCTGATTCCAAAACCTGAAATCTCGTTCACGTCTACGGAGACGCATCAAAACCGAACCTATCGGTTACGTACTCAATATATTCGATTGACTTCATAGGGAAGCCAATCCCAACATTAATACATCTCTAAGGCTGACCATATCCGACCTCATCAGACATTTACTCGCTCGAGTAACAAGCCATATGGGATTTACCTCGAAAAGAAGTTCAGTCCCATCATGCTCCACTCAAACATCCCAGTAAGAGTGATAAACTCTCCACCTATCTGGATCATCAAGATCACGATCCCGATCCAACACTACGTCAACCGACCATAGATGTCACGATCCCCGATCGTCACGACGTCCAAAGTCCTCAACACCACAATCCCGATCCACATCGGGATCCACATAAGCTTACTCAGCTAACAATCCACCTGATGACCCAAGGCAAACCACGGGTCCACCAACCAATACACGATCGGTGTACTAGTGGAAACCAACAACATCTACATCATTAACATCATCTACCATCATCAAATATGGTAGAATCTGAGAAGTCGCCCTAATGACTTCGAAATACCCAATACCAATGCGGAAAACCCGCATTCCATTCGTCACCTCGATCGCAACCTCTCGCGATTCCGAAGTTCCAACAAGATTGGAAACAACATACCCAGACATCAACCACGTGTCCCCTAACCAATTTAACTCTATCTGAGATCCACTCCTGAACCACATATACCGAACATATGCCCATTACGACGGATGTGACTCACGCCATCACAATCACCGACACCAGCACCAGCACCAACGCACTATCATCAACACTAGTATCAATATCAGCATCGGCACACCACGTGCAAAACTGGCACCCTGGATCTCTACTCATATCGAGTGACGACCCCATACCTTTACTCGAATAGGAGAAACTCTGCCTCCCTCGTACCCGACAACTCTGGGTACAGTCATCCTGACAACTCATACGAGAAAAGTAAACGTCTTTTAAACGTCCCCGATTCCCAACAACCGTAACTACAACCACTCTCGACAGTAGCGCCTGCCACACACTCGTGCAGACCTAACTACCAGACATCTCGATATCCAGACTCCGCATCCAACGGAATCAACCGCTCGTACTACTAATCTGTATCCCCACGAAGGGATACCATCGACAAATACCAACCCTGATAACTTGTCCAAATCAAACTCTAACCAGTCCTAACTCGACTAAAGGCCCACGACCTTAGTTGTACCAATAATCCATCACAACCAAAGTAGCACGACAACCAACTAGGTCTAACTGCTAAGTACAACCTCGACTACAGAGTGCAGTCCCAACATAAGATGATATGACTAGACCGACTAACGAATCCAAATCTGAATAGTCGTCCAAGTCAAACGACTCGTTAACTCACATTTTCGAACCATACACCCAAGGTAGGGTTCCACGATCACACCTAGAGTTCCCCTGAACCCACCTGCGAAATGCAGTAAAATCAACAATCTGACCGACCCCGCGGTCTTGACATCGTAAGACGTCAATCCAATCCTACCGTAAGTCCAACCAGGATTCCTCGAATCCGGCTGCTAACTGCCGACTGCAGTAAATCCATTTAACTCAACATAATCCGACCATCTAATGGTCACAACATCGAATCAGTCGTCGGAACCAATCCTACGACATCGTGAAGACGATCCCAACTAACCGTCTCACGATCACACTCCAGAATACGAATACGTTAATCCTTCCGTAGGGTCCCACACTGTCAACCACGACAGAACTATGGCAACCCCGGCATCTAGTGCCGAACCAAGACATATCATGATTTCATCCTACTAACTATCGTATCGGCATCCCAATAATCAGGTTGACCACGAACTGTAGCTCTTTGAGATATCACATCCTCGACCTGCGTACATTCCAAGAGCTCCACGGTTGCTCGAATAGAGACAGCCCTGCTCTGATAAGCAATCCTATGCTCTGATATCACGCTGACAGACCCAACCCAGTCCCCCCGGGATTAGTGCGGGATGACCCTTCTCCCGTCTGACACGGAGTGTCAGACAAGGGATATTTCCGACCTTTGCCCTCTCTGGCTATCAGAGTACACCAGGATCCGGAAGAGGTATGTGATATCTCGGTCTCTGCTACAGTCCACATCCGATGTCAACCTGAAGGGCAGTCAAAACATTAAAAACTGTGAGTGGACAAAACAAGAGTTTATAAAAACATTTTAACGAGAAGACATTTGTACCCTTCACTAAAAAGTATGCATGCATTCGAAAACCATTTATCCAGAAATCATATGCGGGAACTAAGCCCAAAACCAAGATTGAGAGAACCATAATGAAAATCACCACACGGGCCGCTGCCCAAATCCATAAAGGTCTCAGCCCAAATCACAAGAAACCAACCATAAGGGCCACTGCCCAACACCTGTGTAACCACACATATCACATAACATATTTATATCATATATACATATAATTCACACAACCAATCCTGTCACGGTTTCCAAAGAAACGCGCGTGCTACCCAGGTCTCAATCCGAGTCATTTCAAAGTCAAGATCAATGTCCGCAGACCACTGACCCCACCCGAGGTAATAGTAATCATAGCCTTCCTGAGAGTAAGGAACCCAACTGGGGGGTGACTCCACTCAGTCGGTGCTCCGTGACTACTCCGGGGTCCACCCAGGCCAACGACCCTCCCCGGAGGAGATAATAGAAGTAAAGGAAGGTATATGAATACATATATATACATAACATAAACGTTCATGCCCGGTTCCCTTGAACCGTCATGATCCATAACATCCATCAACCAGGGTTCATGCCGGTTCCCTTAAACCTTCATGTACCATAATGACCTGACAAAGGTTCATGCCGGTTCCCATAAACTGTCATGAACCAAAATGACCTTTCCAGAGTTCATGTCGGTTCCCATAAACCGTCATGAACTTGGAAATCCATCTAGGGTCCCTAACCCCCGAAATCATCAGTGTAAAACAACTGGGACTCGTGCCCGTACATATGACTCAACTGGGCACCGTGCCCGAACATATGACTCAACTGGGCACCGTGCCTGATATCTAAGGGTTAGTCACGACTCCGATCATAGTGATGTGTGCAACCATCCATCCAGGACCGCCCTCAATCCTGGTATGTCGCCGTGAACGTATCAACCGACGCGACCACCACAAGATCATGGTGCACTCATCACCGATTGATATCCTGAACCGTCAGCACTCTGAAGTCGAGCCTCCCCAGGCTGCCCGACCACAAATCGTGCTTCGTGACCTCTCCGGAAGGAACACATCCCAATCCGGAGGCGAGCGTCGTATCGTTGATCACCGTGCACATAGCACCCGTCGCGACCACGATTTAGACCCGAAGGTCATAAATAGTGTCATATGCCCGAGACCAAACCAAATGGGTCTCATACCCGAGTTTATCCATTTGAAATCCAAAACCATTTAATTTAAATCAATAAAGAAATACAGACTCGTATAAGCACCGTATAAGGCCGAAACCTCGAAATACGTGCTTATACGTAACCACATACAAATGCACCCATGGCTGCATCAAACATGTAATAAAACATATAATAAACATTTATGCATGCACCAATTTAGAAAATAAGGTCCACTCACAGACCGTCCGAGCTGCCGCCTCGATTTGCGTGCCATACGGCTCCCTGAGCCGATCACCATCACCGGGACTCCCAAACCTGTCCAAATTTTAATAGAAGGTTAATAACTACTTAATTAACCTCCTACCAAAGCCCCGTAATTTTCCCAAACTTTTAACTATTTTTAAGCAGACCCTAAACCTTCTGATGCCCCGAAACATATCGAAACGGTGTCCAATTGACACGAAACCAGTCCCACAATGTTCGTTACATCGAATAGAAGATTTCTTGTGTTGAACACTTTCCCAATTATGGCCCACGCGTCCTCACGCGGCCCTAGAAGGTTGAAAACACTGTTTATCGTCTCCTACCTCAAACTGAACCAGTTTTACTGTAGCAAACACTGTTCATTCGTCGGTTTTTTTTTTCTGGTTTTTGGACCGATTCAAGGTCCATTTCATCCCATTTTGATTCTAATATAATCCTAATCCTATTTCCTATCTTTTAGACATTAAAAACCGAAGGAAAACCACCCAAAATCGAGCTTCCATCCGCCATCAATGGTGGCCGGAATTTCCTCCACCGTTCACGGCCTTTCTCGGCCATCCTAAACCACGAAAACAGTCCTATTCTACTTCTAGGGTCCCTAGAAACATTACCCAATTAAAGAAAACGATTAAAAACCATTAAAACTCAAATTTGGATTTTAAAACTAAAACTTACCCTTTTCGGGTTTTCACCCGCCTTGAGCCGTCGCCGTCCCCAGCCGTGTCCTCAGTCATCCTCACAGCACTCTCACGGCCACACTAGATGGAGGTTTGTTGTTGTGTTGTGTGTTTTGAAGAAAATGAAGAAAATGGTGAGGGGGAGGGGGGGGTTTCAGTTTTGTGAGGAAAAACAAAGAAATGAAAATGATGAAGATGAATTGATCTGATGAGAGAAAAGAGATTGATTAGATGATTAGATGAGTGGTGAGGATTGAGTGTTTAATAGAAATGAAGGGCTAGGATTTAATGTTGGAAGATTAGATATAATAATAATTATTATAATATTATTTTATTAAGTAGATCCACCTTTTTATGAACTAGCCAATGGGATGAGTGACACTTGTCACTCATCCATAGGTCCACCTAAAATATCTGCCCAATCAGATATTACCAACTCAGCCCCGTCTCAAAGTACGTGCATAGTGAAACCGAACTTCCGTGACCCATAACTCTCCCGTTCGAAGTCCGATTTCAGTGTGCCGCCTGTCTATGGATTCGTATCATCCCAATCTACGTAACGGTCTTCAGCCCTCGGCCATCGAACTTCCTGGTCAAAAAGTCAACATTTGACTCCATTTAACCACAATTACCAAATTCCCCCTAAACTTCCGAACGTCATAACTTCCTCCTCGAACGTCGGAATTGAACGTGCCACCTGTCTATGAACTCGTGACGTCACTAACTACGTCACGGTCATTGGTCAAAATCCGTTTGACCGCCCGAACAAAAAGTCAACATTTTACCCACGTCCAAGGGCAAAACGGTTATTTCGCATCGTTCGTCCGATTTTGCCCAACTAATCACCGATTAGCCTCACTAATCGTGATTAGTCACTAATATAATCTAGGAATTTGGGATGGGTCGTTACAATTTGACCTCCCAAATGAAAAGTCAACGTTTTGCCCACGACTAGGGGCAAAACGGTCATTTTGCATCGTTCATCCGATTTAGCCTAACTAATCACGGATTAACCTCACTAATCGTGATTAGTCACTAATCTAAATCTGGAATTCGGGACGGGTCGTTACAACCTTCCCTCCTTAATTAATTTCGTCCCCGAAATTTCAACCGACCTAATTCTAACCGTTCTTCCCTCCTTAATTAGTTTCGTTCTCGAAACTACAACTATTCTGATTCCACATCCACCTCGTGGAAATAATTCGATCTCACGATACATGTACACTCGTACACCAACTAACCATAACAAACCTCGTCTGTACCCAGACGTACCACTAATACTCACGTCGTATTGACTACACTCGACCATGTCGAATGACAGTAACCATACGTTTCGAATTGACACCACTTGTCAAATCTACCATTTCGCTGACACAAACAACTAGACGATTCCTTCCTCAATCTCAATCTATCATGACGTCTGCTCCTACTAGGAGTCATCAGATCTCACTAATTGATCCACGGTGAAACATCCGACAAACTGTCACCACTTGACAGTCGCCAGTCAAAAACTAACACGATACTCACTTGTGGTTACACTAACCACCAACTTACTCATCCCGAGTATACAATCACCAACACCTCACTCGACCTGTGTGCAACTGAACCTATCAGATCCACTATGACCCACCGCACAGTATCGAATGTCCAGTTCACGATCTCAACGAATCCAATGGTATAGGAACTAAGCCAACTACCAACACGCTCACCAACGTACCACTCGTATAACCTATATACCGTCACCAGACACCACAAGTCTGCCCGGTATCGTACCTCGAACAACGTACAAGGTACATACGTCTATCTACCAATCAGACTACAACCACCTAGGTCATAGCCAATCATGTTTCTATTTTGGAGTCCATCTGTCCAATCCAATATTAGACAAATTGAAACTCCGACCCATTAACAATTTCCAAATCCGAATCTGAATCCGCAATTTCGTAAGAAATCCCGAATCCAAACCCAGAAATCATTTCCATAACCATTTCCAAATTAGAATCCGAAACCATCATTCCGTAGGCTAGCATTTGGAATGACCATTCCGCACCCAAATCTAGAAATCCACTTTCAAGTTCCAAAATCAAATCCTGAATCGTCATCCAGAAATCTGATTCCAAAACCCGAAATTTCGTTCACGTCTACCAAGACGCGTCAAAACCGAACCTTTCGGTTACCTGCTTAAACAATTACCTCGACATACATTAGATTGACTTCATAGGGAAGCCAATCCCAACATCAATACAACACTAAGTCTAACAAAATTCGACCTCTTCAGACACCTACTCGCTTGAGTAACAAGCCATATGGGATTTACCTCGAAAAGAAGTTCAGTCCCAACATCCTAAACTCAAACATCCAAGTAAGAGTGATAAACTCTCCACTTATCTGGACCATCAAGATCAGGATCCAGATTCATCACTACGTCACCCGACCATAAACGTCACGATCCTCGATCGTCACGACGCCTAAGGTCCTCAACCATTTCCCACATCTAAATAGATTAGCCAACGATGAGACACGTCGAGACTGTTGGTACCTCATATCGATCCTTGTCATTCCACCTAGGAAAAAACCAAGGATGATCGAATACAATGACATCAAAATCCATCCTACGTGAATGCAAACAACACTCGCTGCACTCACCACGTCATGTAACCTGACACCGTCTTCCACCAAGTAGAGAATGAGGAATCTCAGTAACCTAACTTCGATATACTCACTCCACCTGATGACCCAAGACAAACCACGGGTCCACCAACCAATACACGATCGGTGTACTAGTGGCAACCAACAACATCTACATCATCAACATCATCTACCATCATCAATCATGGTAGAATCTGAGAAGTCACCCAAAATGACTTTAAAATACCCATTGCCAATGTTGAAAACCCGCATTCCTCTCGTCACCTCAATCACAACTCTCACGATTCCGAAGTTCTAACCAGATTGGAAACAACATACTCGGACATCAACGACGTGTTCCTTAACCAGTCAAACTCATTACCAAGTCCGACTGTCGGTTTACACCGTTTACGTAGATACACTCATTCCGAGTGAAATTCACGCAACTCAAGGTTAAACCTTGTATACTATTTACGAATGTGTCTAAACGGCATCCAACATTCGCATCTCGTATCTCGAGTCTCAACTACTGCTGGATCTAATCCAGTCTGTCACTATCTTTGATCCACTCCCGAACCACAAATACCGAACAAATGTCCATCTCGACGGAGTCACATCCCGACACGTAAGGAACCGTCATCGCAATCACCAGCATCGGCACCAGCACCAGTACCCGTATCATCACCTGTCAGCATCAGCACAAAGTGTGTAAATCAGACAACTCTGGATCTCCGCTCATACCGAGCCACGATCCCGTACCTCTACTCTAATTGGAGAAACTTTGTATCCCTCGTACCCAACAACTCTGGGTATAGTAACCCTGACAACTCGCACGAGAAAAGGAAACGTTCCCCCGAACGTCCCGATTCCCAACAATCGTAACTACAACCACTCTCGGTCGTAGTGCCTGCCACAGACTCTTGCAGATCTAACCACCAGACATCAAGATCTAGACTCTGCATCCAACAGAATCAATCGCCCGTACCAACTACTCTGTATCCCTGCTCCGGGATTCCATCGACAAGTACCAACCCTGGTAACCTGTCCAACCAACTCTAACCAGTCGTAACTCGACTCAACCAATGTCGTCTACCAGGTCTTCCATGACCGTAGTTGTACTAACAATCCATCACAACTACCGTAGTACGACAACCGACTAGGTTTAACCGATTACAACAACCTCGACTGCGGAGTGCAGTCCCAACACTAAGCTGACATGACTCGACCGACGATCTCATCTTCGAGACGTCACCAAAGTCGAACCACTCGCCAACTCACATCTCTGAACCATACAACCCAATGTAGGGTTCCACAATCACACCTAGAATTCCATTGAACACAACTGCATAAGGCAGTATATTCCACAATCTGACCGACTCTGTGGTCTTGACGTCGAAAAGACGTCAATCCAATCCTACCGTAAGTTCAACTAGGATTCCTCGAATCCGGATGCTAATTGCCATAAGTTCAACTAAAGTTCCACGAACTCGAATCCTAACTGCCAACTGCAGTACACTCCACGAATCCGGCTGCTAACTGCCAGGAGTTGTAAATCCATTTAACTCAACAAAATCTGATCATCAGATGATCACAATTCCGAACTATCGTCAAAACGATCCTACGACATCTTGAAAGACGATCCCTACTAACCATCTCCCGATCCAAACGCTAACGTAATAGTACGTTCACCTTTCCGTAGGGTCCCACATGGTCAACCTCGACAGAACTATGGCAACCCCGGTATAAAATGCTCGAATAGAGACAACCTCGCTCTGATATGAGCTAACCGAGCTTTGATTTGAGCCAGCCTCGCTCTGATATGAGCTAATCGAGCTCCAATATGAGCCAGCCTCGCTCTGATACCACGCTGACAGGACCCATCGTAATCCTCCCGGGATTAAGGCGAGATGACCCTGCTCTCGTCTGACACGAAGCGTCAGACAAAGGATATTTCCAACCTTTGCCCTCTCGGGCTATCAGAGTACGCCAGGATCCGGAGGAGCTATGTGATATCTCGGTCTCTGCTACAGTCCACATCGTATCCAACCTGAAGGGTATTAAAAACAAAAAGACTATGAGTTGACAAAAAATAAAGAGTTTATAAAACATATTTCATAAAATACCTTTATACCCTTCACTAAAAAGCATGCATGCATAGTAAAACCATTTATCCAATCACATATGTTTAAACAACCATCATTAGGGTCTCAGCCCCAAATTCCGTAAATATAAGTCACACGGGCTCCCGCCCAAAACCATTTACAGAAAACCATAACATAGTGAACATATGTGGGATCTCAGCCCAAATCCATTTATCATCATAAAACATAATTTCCCAAACCAATTGAAATCTTGTTTATCCATTATATTTCATATCTAAGAACTTGTCACGGTAAAATAAAGCTACGTGTGTGCTAACCGGGGTCTCAAACCCAAGTCTCTCCAGGGTCCACCCAGGTCAATGTCCGTAGATCAATGACCCTCCCTGGAGGTAACGAACCATGTCCATCCTCAGAGTAAGGAACCCAACTGGGGGGCGACTCCACTCAGTTAGTGCTCCGTGACTACTCCGGGGTCCACCCAGGCCAACGACCGTCCCCGAAGGAGACAATCATATATAAAGGATGGAATATGAAAAACCTTTTGAAATCATTCTTTAAACCTTTCCAGGATTCATGCCCAGCCCTCACTAGCCGTCATGAATCATAAATCCTTTCAAAGGTTCATGCCGGTTCCCATAAACTATCATGACCCGTAAAATCCTTTCAAGGGTTCATGCCGGTTCCCATAAACCGTCATGACCCGTAAAATCCATTTGTAACACATAGTTGGGCCCTAGGCCCGAATCCACATACAAACTGGACCTCTGGTCCGAATAGTAAACTAACTGGGTCTCCGGCCCGATGCCTCGTGAAATCAAATGGACCTCAAATACGAGAGTTCGTAATTCAAATGGGTCTCATACCCGAGTTTACCTTTTCAAATCCAAAATCATTTCATTAAACTATTTCCAAAACCATAAGAATGGAAAATCAGTGTAAAACCGGAAAATCTCGATTTACGTGCAAGCACATAAATCGCCTCAAAATGCATGAAAGCATATAAATCACAATCATCCAATTCAACATCATAAAATCACATTCATAATCTATATAAAACATTTATGCATGCATCACAGTTTAGAAATCAAGGTCCACTCACAGACCGTCTGAAGCCGCGCCTCGATACGCGTGCCATAACCGTCTCCCGGGTCAATCACCGTCACCGGGACTCCCAAACCTGTTCAAATTCATTTATAGGGTTAGTAATAGCCTCATTAACCTCTCATTGAAGCCCCATAATTTTCCCAATTTTCTAACTATTTTTAAAACCGAACCTAAACCTTCGGACACCCCGAAACCTATCGAAACGAGGTATGATCAACACGAAACCAGTCCCAAAATGTTCGTTACATCGAATAGAAGATTTCACGTGTTGAAAGCATTCCCAAATTATGGGGCACGCGCCCTCACACGCCCAATGTAGGTGCTACGCGTGAAAGCCACGCGCGGCACTATTCATCACCTTCAACCCGCAGCGAACCAGGTTCACTGCAACTAAACCGGTCTGGACCGGCGTGGCCGGTTCACGGTCCAATCCATTCTATTTTCCATCCTTTCTTCCCCTTTTTGATTCCTAAACCATCCTAGCATTAAACCCAATCTTCCTAGCTAATAAAACATAGAAAACCTAAAAGAAAACTCACCTTCCATGCTTAAATCGTGACTTCAAGCTTGGTTTCATAGCCTTCAAGCCTTCCATTTCCTTTGAAAATATTCCTAAATGAATCCTCCTTGTCCCTAGGTTATATTAGGATAAAAAGGGGCTCAAAACCAAGGCTAACAACCAACTTTCAATTTTTGAATATCAAAGGTAGGCTCTCGGGTTTGGTCGACTTACCCCCGCCATTGAGCCGTCGTGAGCCGCCGTGAGCCCTTCACTCCCAGTTCCTCAAGCTTCCTTACAATAGCGTATTGATGCAAGGTGATGGTGTGATGAGGGTTGTGTGTTTGTATGGAGGGGTGCTCGGGTTTTGTTTGAGGGAAAAGAAAATGGAGTTTGATGCACGGGGGAAAAAGGAAGAATTAGATAGATGATGGTGATGATGATCAGAACAGAGAGATGAGATGGACGGTGTTGATTGAAGGTCTAGATCAGATGAAGGGCCAAGATTAAAAGATGAGTTAAGTAGAAATTATAAAATAATTAAAGTATTATTATTTTAATCAAATCTCACCAATCAATGTGAGATCCAATTTTTAGGGATAATGACCAATTGGATGAGTGACACTTGTCACTCATCCATGGGTCCCACAGTAAAGACAACAAATCAGATATTGCCAAGTGTCCTCGCCTTGAAATGCGCGCATAGTGAAATCGAACTTCCGTGACCCATAACTCTCCCGTTCGAAGTCCGATTTCAACGTGTTGCCTGTCTACGTATTCGTATCATCCTGATCTACATAATGATCTTCGGCCCTCGGCCATCAGACCTCCCGGTCAAAAAGTCAACATTTGCTCCTTTTTAACCATAATTACCAAAATGCCCTTAAACTTCTGAACGTCATAATTTCCTCCTCGAACGTCGAAATTGAACGTGCCACCTGTCCATGAACTCATGACGTCACGAACTACGTCACGGTCATCGGTCAAAGTCCATTTGACCTCCCGAATGTAAAGTCAACATTTTACCCACGATTAGGGGCAAAACGGTCATTTTGCATCGTTCATCCAATTTCACCTAACTAATCACGGATTAACCTCACTAATCATGATTAGTCACTAATCTAATCCTGCAATTCGGGACGGGTCGTTACAGGTTGATTGATGACGGGGGAAGACCCTCAATTGATAATATCCCTCGAGGCCTGTTGCTTGTGTTTTGAGTTTAAAAACTCATTGATATCCCGGGACGGCCTGATATGTTGTTTTGAGTTTAAAGACTCGTTGGAAGGCCCGATATGTGGTTTTGAGTTTAAAGACTCGTTGATATCTTGGGCAGGCCTGATGCACATGTGTTTTGAGTTTAATGACTCGGTGCTTGAGATCTAGCAGATTGATTGATTTGATTTTCTATCGATTTTCTTGCGGTTTCAGATGTTTTGGGTGGTGGCCCAGTTGATTTGGATTTGATGGCTTTTGGGATGAGTACCCAAACATTGATGTTGATTTCTAGTGATTTGCATGATTTCATGATTGATTTTCATATCGTTGTTTTCGAATACTTGGTTATGCATGCATGTTTGAAAAATGAGGGTGAACCCTAGTTTTCTTTAAACACTGTTTTTCATAACTATTATTTTTAGTCCACTCACACTTCTAATGTTTTAACACCCTCTAGGTTGTGTTGCAAGTTTTGGGGCTAACGTCGAGGCATAGCAGAGGCAGAGGCATAAAGTTTTCCCATTGCGCGTGTAGCTAGCTCATAGTAGGGTTTTCTTCTTATCTTATACTGTTAACTATGCTCAGTGCTACTGTTGACTTGTTGTATTATAACTTCTCCCTGGGTCTGACAATGTATGTTTTGCCGACTATTACGGTTATTTTTGGTCATTTTGAGCTAGGTTGTCAGACGCGGAGCAGGTTCGTCCTGGTTATCGAGGTGATAATCGGGGTGGGTCTTGTCATGCATAACTGTTTTATATATTTTATATATGTGATTTCTATGATTATGATTTTGGTATTTATGGTTTACGTATTGGAATGTATTTCGAGATTTATGGTTTTATATCATGTTTATACGTGCTGGTATTTCTATGAGGGTTTGATAGAATAATTTTGGATTTGGAAATATGGAATCAGGAGTGAGACCCATTTTATTTGGAAACTACTAGACTTGAAGTCCATTTAATTTAACGAGATATCGGGATAGAGGCCCATTTGGTTTACATGATCTAGCTAGAGGCCCAGTTGATTATGATATCGGGCATGAGTCTCATTTATGGTTTATAAATATGATTTCAGATTCGGAGACTGTAAATTGGATTTGGATTTGAGTACTTGGATTTCTGGATTTATGGTGATTTTATGGAAATTTCGGGCATGCCCCCTTTGAGATTTTTTGAAATGATTTTATAAAGATGTTTTCCATATACCATTATGGTCTCCTCCAGATGTCTGGAACACTGGGAAGTCACGGCGTATTGCCTACGAGGGGTCATTGCACGGAGCGACCGAACCGTATAGTGACTTAGAAGTAGGATTGCTATTATTAAACGTCTAGGACGTCATACATCTGGGATGTCAGAGATTAACCTGGAGAGACCCCAGGCAGCACGCGTTGCTTAGACTGTGATATGACGTTTGAGACGACAAGCGTTTGGGACGCTAGAAATCTGGGATGCCGAGGATGGGTATTTGGAAAACATGAATTATTGGATTTATGAAATGGTATTTATGTGTTTATGGATTTGGGTAGTGGCCCACTTGGATTGGATTTACGGATTTTGGTGTTTTACGGTTTTGTGTTGAGTTCCCACACTTGGTGTATTTTATGGTTTTGGGCTAAAGCCCTAATGATTTGAGGAAGGGAATGGCTTTGGTTTTATAAACTCTTTTATTAAATATAATTGAATTGATTGAATTAACCATGCATGCATGCTTTTTTTAAGTGAAGGGCATAAATGTCTTTTATGAAATGAGTTACAATAAATTATTTATTTTCGTCCACTCACAGTTTTTATGGTTTTTAATGCCCTTCAGGTTAATCGCGGTGTGGGTCGTAGCAAGACTGAGACATCATGCTCTTCCACTGATTCTGGCACGCTTTAGAAGCCCGTTTGGGCTATTGGCATGGGTATCCCTTGTCTGGCCTTCATGTTACACGTGGGTTAGACTGGTATTTGGCCTTCGTGTCGCACGTGGGTTAGACGGGAGCATGGCTGTCAGGACCCACCCCGGTTTCACCCCGAAACCCGAGGTAAATCCCGCTCCCGTCTGACTCCCCGACACAACACCCAAGTAGAACTCACTCAAACCCAGTCAGACGCAGGAGTAATTAAACAAAATGTCCCGAAGTTATCGTTGACAGAGTATAGTACGAAAATACAAGGAAATAAAAACCGATAAATTACATGCACACGGAAGACTTTAACCATTCCGGGACCCCTCGCGTGACTTCTATGCCTCGGTCACTGCCTCGACGTCAAGACCCCGCACTAGCTCCACAACCTGGAGGGCAAGTTAAAACAAAAATGTGAGTGGACCATCATAAGGGAAAAGTTCTAAAACCATTTATCAAAACCCGAGTTTAACCCTCCGTTTTGAAAACCACATGCATAACCAACAATTATTAACACAGTTCTACATCAATTCTCATAAAACATCATAAGAAACAGAAACACTATAAAACAGTTATGGGAATCATGGCATGAATATCAAAAACCGTAACATAAACCACAAAGCTCAAATCATCATTTCCCGATCAAACCTGCTGGACCTATCCGAGTCTTTAAACTCCCGAGTCTTTAAACTCAATCCAGGCCTTAATCATATCCGAGTCTTTAAACTCCTGAGTCTTTAAACTCAAGGCCTACGGGGGAAATCAATATATCCGAGTCTTTAAACTCCCGAGTCCTTAAACTCAATCTGGGCCTATCCCCCGTCAATATTAATCCGAGTCTTTAAACCCAATATCCAGATCCAGCAAATCCAATCCATATCCAGTGTAAAACCAATTTAAAATCCATCGCCAAATTCGAATTCGAAATCCCCGGTTCGAAGCCCTTCCGGCATTCAGAACCGTCATTCCGAACCCAAATCCGGAATGTACTTTCCAACGTTAAATCCAAATTCCGCTTCCTGAAATCCGATTCTAAAATCAAAAACCTTGATTATCAAAATCATGTTTCAAAAACCAATTATAATCATTAGAAGTCCTTTACCATTTGAAATCTCAAAACTAACCATTTCTCGTAAAACGTGCTAAAAACCGATTTCCTCGAAAAACGTGTAATAATGTAAAACCAACCAAAAAATATTCGATAAACATAGAAGTATGATTAAAACTATAAAACAAGTATAGAAAACAGTTATGCATGTTCGAGTTTAGAGAAAAGGTCCACTCACAGTACCGAGCCCTACTCGCGTCCCGAACGTCCAGCACGTTCCTCGGCTTCCTCGGGAAATCCCGATCCTGTTCAAAATCATCAAATTACGTCACTAACACGTTCACGAAAGTTCACCTAAATTTCCTCAAAATTCCCCGAATCGTAAACATAAAACCCGGGACCCTAAACTTTCACCCTCGCGGAACTAAACTCAAACGACTTCCGATTGACCCGAAACCAACTCCATTGAACTCATCATAACTATTAGACCAACAACCATGTTGACTACTTCTCCAACCGCCGCCGAACGCGCCCCCACGCGCCGCCCAAAGTGGCTACGCGTGGCCCTCACGCGCTGCTACAGTGCACCGTCTTCCTCGATCGAACCCGGTTCAGCACAGTGGTCTGCAACTCAGACCGGCGAGCACGGTTCTCCTTCTTCCGTCCACCAAAACGGTTCCTTTCTTCACCAACAGCATCGTCCAGACCAACCCTATTGATTCCCCAACTCCGTTCACCTCGACACTGTCCCTAGCCCGTCGACTGAACTCGAAACCAGACAGCCTCAACTCTCCTGTTTTGCTATCCAGCCATTCCGGTCACTTCCCGTCACAGTGACTGTCCCAGACCCTTCCTAGGATCTCACTGAACCTAGACCAACTCTCCTAGACCTTCGACTCAGCCCCAAGCTCGACGACTTTGGGTTCAAACATCACGGCAAAACAGAGCACCAGCGTGCCTGCCGTCGTCTGAGCTCCGCCGTGTACACCCCCGTCACGGCGACCATCCTAGTCGACGCCTAGGACCCTCTTGAACCTCACCCTGACCTTCATTCCTCTCGACTCTAAGCCCAACCTCACGACTTTCAAATTGAACATCACGGGAAAAACAGAGCAAGAGATCTCACTTTTCGATTGCGTCTCCGCCGTGCGCACCGCCGTGTGCCACGGTGCTCGTTGGATCCCTTGCAACCTCCTACAGCTCCCCCTGCCTTGGTTTGAGCCACCACACGGCGTAGTCACCACCCTAGAGTCACAGCCTCCCTGTTTTTCCCAGAATTGTGCCCACCACCACCGTGCCGTCGTGCACGATGTCGCCACCAAACACGACCACCTGCTCAAACTCGTCCCTCTGTCACTCTCACAACCACTCTTCACTCCCTCTTGCACAGAATCGATCACCGTCCTCCAATTCCCTCACCCTCTGTTTCTCTCTGTGTCGAAGAATAAACACAAGTATGGCACGGGTGCACCCCAAATAATTGGGCCGTGAATGCACAGGATTTCACCAGAATCCTCTAGCCCCCCAACACGTGTCACCAATCACTCAACCCTTCTCCCACCTGGTTCAATCTCAGCCTTCCATTCTTCTCTCTCTGCACAAATCCCAATGTGCCACAAAGACCAAAATACCCTCCAATTTAACTCATTTTACGGTTTTGCCACAACTTCCTAGACCCGTATCTCTCGCCTCGTAAGTCCGATAAATACGTGCCGCCTGTCATCGAACTCAGGACGACGAGAACTATCTAACCATCCTAGGTCAACATACCAAAACCCGGTTCTACAAAAAGTCAACTATTCCCCCTAATTTACCCAAATTACGGTTAAGCCCTCAACCTTCCGAACATCACAACTTCCTCCTCGTATGTCGGAATCGGGCGTGCCACCTGCCTACGGATTCGTGACGTCCTCAACTACGTCCTGGTCACTGGTCAACACCCATTTGACCATCCGAACTAAAGTCAACATTTTACCCGAACTAGGGGCAAAATCGTCATTCTAGGCTCAAGGACCTATCGGGACCAACTAACCACCGATTAGCCTCGCTAATCACACCTTAATTAGTCTACTAATCCCGGCTCTCGGGACGGGTTGTTACAATGGCACATCCCACGTAATCCCGGGGGGATTAGAATGGGTCGTGTCAATATCTGTTGAAAGGTGATACACTATTTATTGTTATGCACCATGTACTCCCACTTTTGGTTACACTTTGCTCCGTGTACTTGAATTTATGGTTACAATTTGAATTATGCACTCAATATTTTGTCCTCAACTCAGTATTCAGTCACATTGTACTTAGTTGGTTAGTTCTTTAGTTGCTATTCGGTATATGCATGTAGATGACAAAGACATATTTAGTGTGATGATTCACTATGGATGTGAGATGATTGAGGATTAGTTCAATTGAAATTACAAAGGGGACAAGTGATGTTCTATTATTATATGACGGATGATTGTATTTTGTTATTGGAATTAATCTACGCAAAGAAAAATTTAGGTTGTTTACCTTATGCTCTGTCTGTATACTTTATTGAAGTAGATAGAGATAGCTTGGTCAAAGTAACCTTTGATGGCCAGTTATTCAAATTATGTACAAACTATGCTAAGAATAGTAAATGTACGTTGGTGTATATGAAAAGAGGAGGTGGTGATCGGATCAAAGTACCAGGGCATGTGGAGACGGAAAATACGACTGTTGATATGAAGATGAGTGCAAGAAGAAGTTGGCCAAAAAAACAAATATATTCGTCTACTGATAAATTCAGAGACTAAAGATGATGATGATAGTGATTATCCTGAATGGGTTAGTGATGATTAAAGACAAATGGATGAGGTTAACGTGGAAGAATGTGATGATAACCTGTTTAAAGCTGATAAGCCTTTATTTTAGCTTTATTTTATATTATTTTATACCCTTTATACTTATCTTTTAATGTTAAAATGTCAAAAAATTGGAGAAAATAATATATTTTGTGATAAATATGCAGAATTAAATAGATCTTGGAATTATAAGGATTTTGACGAAAAAATCGACTAAATCAGAGTTATTATGAAGGAGTTATGATTGAACCAAGGAAGGCCACCAAAATTTGCAAGAAATTTCGGCAGCTTCTTACCGAATACAGAAGCCCAGACTCGCTCAAGCCCATTTGCACGAGCCCAGCCCAACGGTCAGCGAAGCCCAGCCCCCAAACCACGATCCGCGCTTACGGACCCACGTACATGCCAACTGTCCACCCAACCCATGCCCGTCAGCACAATCCACGCATGCCAGCCCACATTTAGCCCAACCCACGCCGCTAGAGCCCAGTCCAATTTGCACGCCTGCTATGCACGCCCCTGCCAAAATCCACCAATCCACTCTGCACTCCCATGCCGAAGTCAACCTGCTCGCTTAGCGCTTGACTCGCCGAACAGAACCTGCCCTACTCAACATGCCCATGCCGAAAATCCAACTGCTCTATTCTGCATCATATTGGCTCCAAAGTGTAACACGGCCTCTTTACCTTATAATTATCTTTGTGCTTGAATATCTTGGTTTATGAACTGATTTCCAATATTATTGTTGGTTTTATGATTTGTATTGCTTCAATATTCTATGTGTTTTACGATTCTAGTTTTTGTTATGATTGTATGTTTGTGCTTAATGCTTGATTAGATATGTCGAGCTATCCTCGAGTCTAATTCATTGAAAGTGTTTGTCGGGCTGTCCCCGAGTACGTACTTAAGATAATATGAAAATAACTCGTAAGGCTAGAATTAGAGGATTTCATAGGTTGAAGTTAATAGAATTCATGAATGAGTTAGGTTAAAGATGAGTTGATCATGTAAATAATAGATTAGGTTAGTTTAGATTAGTTAATCACGTAGGATATTAGAAACAATCAACTACCCCCTAATTAATTAATCAAACAACTTAGGTACTTTCAATCCCCGATTACACTATGTCATTTTTTGTCTTAGATGACAGTGAAAAATTGTCATCTGATTGGAAAAAAACAATGTTGTCTATATGAATATCATCTATTTAAATCATATCAAACGACACTTATCATCTATTAGGATAATAGACAACCGTTCTCAAAAAAAATATTGTCTGATGCATTATCAAACAACAATTTTTCACACAAACTGTCATCTGAGAGTCTAATAGACAATAGTTTTTCTGAAAATTGTTGTGTAAAAAATTGTAATATATTAGCCTAATAGATAACAATTAATAAGTGGCATATGATATTATTCAAATAGATAACACTTACATAGACGACAATTATAATCTTATTAGAAAATGACATTTGTGTCATTTCCTTGAGCAACTGACGTCGATCCAAATATAAAAAATTTTCAATGAATAATAACAAATCCATTAAACGTGATTTTTTTATTAAATCAACTAAAAGCAAAAAAAAAATATGCGTACATTGCAATCCCAAAAATATAATTAGCTATATTAGTTATGAAGATTGAAAAAACCTGAAAATTGTTGGAAAAAATAATAAGCAACCAAATTGACGTGAATACATAATAAAGAACGCATTGACAAGCTTTCTATAGATCCTTCATGTGGATCATAGTTTTCCCAGCCTCTTTTTGGACTTGAAACCTGGTCCTTCGGTTCATCTTGCTCTTCATCAGATTTATCTTCATGACCAGATTCTTCATTTACCTTACAAAGGATACAAAAATTCATTTGAGAGCCAAGTAAACTAATGCACCACAAAATGCACTCCGCATAAAGAAAAATCATTTCTTGTACATCAATACTGTGGGCTCAAAATTTATTGCATACACACCTTGGCTGATGTTTCTAGTGATGCTTCTCATGAACCTGCACTCTTCACAAGTACATACAAATTAGAAAGATCAGGCTTAAACTTAATAGTATACAGATAACATCTAAACATCTAAACATCTAATAGTAGTAAACACCATATAGATACCGCACCTTTATACTTGTTACCATCTGCAACTCCAACCATAACGGAAACAGATTAATTGAGATGGAGATAAACACAATGGTGCTTAACCACCTATTAACCAGTGAAGATGAAGATGGAGATAAACAAAATAGGCTACTGACGAACAAAACATAAGAGTACTTGCCTGGTCTACCTTGTTCATCCTTCTCTGGCCCTGCAAAACCATCTCCAAATTATTAATATCTAAATAAAACTATAATATGCATAAAACCATTTCCATTAACAAAGAGAACATTACATAAAAATGCCATAGTTGTGAACGAAGATATAATTATACCAGACAAAATGCTAATACAATACCTGGAGAAGTCACAATCTCTTTCAAATTGATGACATGTTCATGATGCAGCTTCTTTAGAATCTTGATTTCTCGTATGGCAGTGATGGGGAACTGTATAGGAAGCATGCCAGAGAAGTTTGCACCTTAAATAACTGATAGAATAAGCACACTGAATTTTCTTTATTACGCAAGGTACTGGAAATCCAGTTCCTCACGAACAATTAAACATTTACGGTGTAAGTGATGGGCCTGTGGCACCAGCCGCACCACTCTTTTAGCCTACAATGAAAATAAAAAAATCTCGCATGTTTTAGTAAAACTAAACAACAGGACATACCCCCTCTCTCTCATTGTCCATCCGTATTTTCTTCAAAGCAACAATTTCTCCCGTCTTTATTTCTCTAGCCATGTAAACTTGACTGCAATATAAATCAGTTACTTTGACATCATCAGCGACCATAAGGACAAATATATAAAAAAAATTGAAGGGCTGAAAAAATTCAAGCATTTAAAAATTATAGAAAAAAGAGTCCCTCAGGAAAATAGCATTCATAAACACGAAATAAACCAAACTAAAGTCATAGTAATGTTTCACAACATCACCTTGATGCAAAAATCTAACAAGTATCAATCCTTGCTGAAAAGAGAATTCAAATGTGTACAGATTTATCTTCAAGAATATTATATCAGTCTTCCTGCCTCAGCTAGTAGCAAGTATCCGAAAAACAAGCCCTAGTTTCGAACATTACATAAAAGAGAGAGAGAATGCAAACGTCTACATGTTTATCGTTAACAAATCTATTTACCAGTCTTCCCTGCCACATTGATCATGTATCTGCTAATCTGTTTTGAAATATAATCAAATTCTAATGGAAGAAGAATATGCTAATTGGTAGGACACATATGCTAGATAAAAGATCATACCAAAAGGCAAGAAAGAAGATCATCGTAACTCCTGACATAAAGACTCGTAACAATGGAATTGGAATTTGATTGATTCTTGGCTTGAAAAACAAGTAATGTCAAGACAACAGAGAATACAAATCCAGGGAATTACAATCCAAGACCAACCTTAATTCACAGCTAATATTTCAACTCTGGATTATTAGCTAACAAGTCATATATGATAGTGCAACATCACCACAAGTTTGCAGAACAAAGATGTTTATCACCACAAGTCATAAAAGCAAAAACCTCGGGTCACATGGAAAATGCAAATCTTTCACCTTCCTTCTCTTATTTGCTTGTAGTGGATCCATCTTCCTTCTTTGGAAGCCGCTTAAGAAGCCATTCCTGCTTAGATTGAACACCACACCCCCTTCTCCGCCCCTTTCCCGCCCCCCCCCCCCCCCCCCCCCCCAAAAAAAAAAACAATGTTTATGTTTCTAATCAAATCAGGATATATGCAACACTACCACTCTCTTTCTTCAAAAAAATCAATCTGCTCTGATCAAGTGGTAACTATTTTATACCTGTAATTGAAATTTTGTTAAACATCGATTCGGGTAATTAACCCACAGTGAGAAATACTGAATTAAGTCTGAACGACATTAAGATTCAATGAGGTAAACTTAAATACCGATGTAAGTATGAATTTTTAGGTGTTTACCCAGAAAAAAAAAAAGCACAATTGGATGCTCAAATCAATTGAGATTACAAGGAAGGCAAAAAATCCTAAACATTGAATCAAAGAATTGAAGCAATGAAACCCTAGGTTTTTATTCTTTAAAATTTCCTCGACGGAGGCAGATCTTATACCAACAACCGAAACCGATATCCTAATTTCGATGAGTCAATAATGTAATAGCAAATCAAGGATTTAAAACGAAGAATTTATCGAACTACTCAATCTGAAAATGGATGAAACGAACCTAAAATAAAAATAAAAAATAGAAGGGGAAATTACGTTTTCAACGAAGAGAAGGTGGGCGGCGATGCCAGTGCCTACTATTTCCCCCAAGATCGTCACTGGTCCTGTCAACAGACTCCATTTCCTGCAAATCATTTTCTTCTCCTCCTCCTTCTTTCTCCCTCCTCTGGCTGAAGCTCAGGTGCGTTTGGTGGCGTTTTCGTTTTCTTAATTTGGAACCAATATCCAACGATGACCTTGTCAAATTCAATTGTTGTTTGACAATAACTACACCGTCTTCTTCCTTTGAGGGCTACGGACAGAGAAGATTGACAGTAAGGTTATAGGAAGGGAAAGCAGCCCTAAAGAGGGACTCCCTAAAGAGAAGTCCTGGATCGACGAAAGACCGAGCAGGATCTCGAAGAACTAGAGGGCAATCCCGATCTGGACGACCATTGCTTCCTTGAAGAACACAGGTCCAATTCTTCATCTTTCTTCTAAACATTTCTCACAAATTAAGATTGGAAATGTGAAAATCGGGGTGGTATGGATTTGATAGGAAGAAGAGGCTAATTAAGCTGAGAGAAGCAGCAAAGTTTGCGTGGTTTGGATCGGCTAATTCTTCAGACTGAACAACCTCAACATTTTAGGTTTTTTTTTAAAAAAAAAGGTGAACAGTAGTGAGCGTGTTTTGCCATTTTCAATTGCCGCTCTCATGTTTTTGGAAAATTTCATTTCCCTCCCTTCTAATAGACCCCAATAGACAACATTACTAACAAAGTGTTGTCTATTCCTTCCCAAATATTGAAAAAATTAGCCATGGGCATGTTTTCGGTATGTAGGTGATATCGGAACCGTACCAAATAATTTTAACCGGTTCAGTACGATATAGTATTTTTAAATATAAAATTGATACCGTACTGTACCGTACTAATTATATTCGGTACGGTTTCGGTTTAGTTTCGGTTTTGAATCCAAATTTATAATTTAATTTATTTATTACTTGATTTAATGTCTAAAAGTAATATTTTAATAAAATTTAGAAATTAGGACTCTTGTTGGGTAACAAATATTGTTCAAAATGTATACAAAATTCATAACCCAATCAATTTCAATACATCAACTAAAATTAACAACATTAACTAAAAAACCTTAACAAACAATTAAATCCATCAACTAAAAAACTCTTAAAATAAAATTAAATCTATAAACTAAATTAATATACAACTAAATCTATCAACTAAATTAATATACAATTAAATCAATTATTAGCTATTAGATTATTAGGGGTTTTTTATGGTTGAATTTAATTTAATTTTTAATTAATTAAAAAATTAAAACTGGTTCGGTTTCGGTATGGGACGGTATTCCGTAACATCGAAACCGATCCCGTACCGATTTCAACCGGTACGGTATCGGTACGGTACCAATCATCCTTTCGTTTTTACTATTCGGTTTTTTTTCGGTTTGGTATGATACGGGACGGGATGGTTTCGGTATTTCAGGACAATATGCCCACCCCTAGAAAAAACAGGGCAGCCAACATATTTACATGACTATAGATGATAATTTTAATTAAATCTATCATCTTTTAAAATAAGATGACAATTTTAATCAAAATTGTCATCTAATTAGTGTCATCTATGACTAAAAATGGTATAGTGTTAAGAACAATCCCTACTTATCAATGCTACAATTTACAAAAAATGAGTTTTAATTTGCATATGTTTTTATTAAGTGTTGAGTGTGACTTTGTGTTTATTTTAATGCTTAATTTTAGCGTATCACTAGGGATAATTTCACCTTGAACTAATTTGGACTCTTAGTTAAACAAAATAAATTCACCTCACGGGAATACCGCCCACTTCCTACCCACTTCTCGATCGATGGTACCATAAAGTGGCTACACTTTTACTAGTTCTACAAACCTCCTCTTTATTGTACTTTTATTATAGACAAGCCTTAGATGACTTATATGAATTCCTAAACTTTTAGTCACAATTTAAGGGCATGGGTAACATGACAATGTCTTCATAACCCTAATAATCCCACTAAATGAGTTTATGAAAAATCCAATCGTTCTATAACCCAATTCCATCATCAACAACGGTAATTAAACAAGCTCCATAATTAATAGATCATTAAATAGTAATTATAGGAAATTAAGGAAATTCTTATAACATAATATATTTGGATTTGTGCCTAAGCAGAGACCAAAAATTCTACAGATTATACTGACAGGAACCGCCCCGATCCCACAGGGACCACAATGGGACGTGCCCTGCTCCCGTCTAACACCTAGTAATTCATACCAATTTTAACCTCAAAACATCAAATGCATAAATAACCAAATTAAAGTCATACATCAAAATCCGAATTAAACGAATGTCAGACAAGGGATGAAATCCAAAATTACAAGTTGCGAGCACGGCACTATAGTAAACCTGCGGGCACACCACCCAACAGGGGTTCAGGTACGCAGAAGTAGATCTATGCCTCAGCCTCGGGTTCCTCCTCTACCTCAGTATCACGACCTGGAGGGGTTACCAAAAACATTAAGGGTGAGTGGACCGAAACTCAAGTTTATAAAATTATTTGATAAGTAAAACATATAATTTACCCCTCCGTTTTCCAAACATGCATGCATCCGTAATTAAAACCATCAATCATATAATATGAACCATAAGGCATATAATAAAATCGTAAGTATAATGTTAGTTGCTGCACTATACACTCCAATCCCGACATCCCTGATGTCCGACGTCCCTGACGTCCAATAAGGTCACTATAACAAGGCTACGCGTGCCACTCGGGTCTCAATTCCGAGTTCAATCCCCGAACCCCGTTCGGGTACAGCATCCCCGATGCTTTGCGTCATAGACGCTGGACGTTCTAGACGTCCGTGACCTCTCCGGGGTACCTCATCCGGAGGAGACAGTATCATATGAATGGATCTATACAGTGCAGTACCAAATACATTTTATTGATATCCACATGTAAGCATATATATACATAGATAAAATCCGAACCAATCATTAAGTTTCATTAGACGGGTCTCAAGCCCAAATACCGTGAAACGTGCCATAACCATAGTTTCCATATCATCAAAACCATTATTTGATTTTAACATGTGAATAAATATAATAAACCTGAAAACAATTATGCACGCAAGGGTTTAAGAAAAAGGCCCACTCACAGTACAGTCCTGCTGAAAACCGAACGTATACCCTCGTTCTGGTACGATTATACAATCCCTGTCATATCCAAAGCATATGCAAAGGTCAATACAAACCCCTAACATTCAATCATGAAACCCAAGACCGAAATCGGCCCAGGAAAGCCGCCCGAACGCGCTTCCCAATGCAATAAACCTCATTTTGACCAGCTTAATGATCTCCGATCGACCCGAAACCACCGCCATTGGATCCGGATCGTCGAAACCTAAAGAATGGTGGTGGTCCCACCAAAATTAATGTTCACACGCGCCCCCACGCGCCTGGTCAACCCTCTGGTCAACAGTGCTACTGTACTGCTGACGTCAGCATGACGTCACTGCTGACGTCAGTATGACGTCATCACTGACAGTGTCATAGGACACGTGTCAGGAGTCCATTGGCCTCTAGTCTGATAGTTTCTGACATGATGACGTCATCATGACGTCACTACTGACGTCAGCATGATGACGTCATCAGCTACAGTAACCGGGTCAGAGAACCGGGTCACCGCAGACCCACGGCTCGACCTGATCACAGATCGCGATTCCGATCACCATTTCAGGTGAGATTTGTTCCTATGGACTCGTCTCAACCTCCCCAACGGTTCTGTGCAATTAGAACAAGATTCTAGGTCGAAGAGATTACCTGAAAATCGACGGGAAGGTTGGCTGCCGATTTTGGTTATCTTCTCCGGCGAGTCGACGATTTTTCAGTCACGGTCTTGGGTTCAAACTGGTCGTCAAGGTCCCCTAAATGTGTCCTAACAATAACCAAACAATGTCAATGTCAAAAACAGACGTTTCGAAGCAGGGAAGGAAAACGGGCACTCACGGGTTTAACGTCCTATCGCCGCCGTGTCGCCGCCGTACACCGTCCAGATCAGTTCCTCGTCGTCCTGTCGTCACGGTGAACCCAACCGTACGTTGGTTCGAGTCCCAGAGTGAAGGTTTGGATGGTTTGGTGACTTGGGCTGTTCGGGTTTCCTTCTCGGGTCTGAGGGAATGCCGGCCGTGCAGGGTGGTCGTGGAGTGGTGGCCGGCGTCAGGGAGGTGGTTGTTGGTTGCCTGAGGTGTGGGGTTGAGTGGTGAGGGCTGGTGAGTTGGTTCCAAGAGGGAATCGTGCAATCGGGTTGAGAGAATGAAAACATAGGTGTATGATTTCATGCATTTTAATACAGATTAGGAAAATAAATCAAAGGCCATGATTGAATCTCAGAATGAGATCAAAGGTGAGGATAAGATCTGGAGATTTCAGATCTAAGGGCTGTGATTAAAAGTTGGTTTTAATGGTATTTAAACCCATAGTGGATCTGATCCAATCTAGCCAATGGGTGAGTGACACTTGTCACTCACCAGGTGTCCTCCAATCAAATTTCCAGAATAAAATATTTGGCACGAAAACCGAGACACGAACCTCCCGATTTCACGTTTCTAACCATAACTTCCTCGTACGAAGTCCGATTTCGGCGTGCCGCCTGTCTACGGACTCAGGACGTCGAGACCTACCTAACAGTCCTTGAGTCAACTGAAAATTATTTTTCAAACGAAAAGTCAACATTTCCACCCCCAAATGTCCAAATTACGGTAATACCCCTGAACTTCCGATAGTCATAACTTTTTCCCTGATCGTCCGAATTGGACGTGCCACCTGTCTATGAACTCGTGACGTCCCGAACTACGTCACGGTCATAGGTCAAAGTCCGTTTAATTCATCAATCAAAAAGTCAACAATTTGGCCATACCAATCACAAGGGTAAAAGCATCAAATCACACATTAAATTACAAAATTGAAATCCTCGAATTTCCGGGGTGTTACAACCTTCCCCCCTTAAGAAATTTCGTCCCTAAATTTCAAAGAAACAAATGAGGAAATTGATCTCGCATCTGAGCCTCAGGCTCCCATGTGGCTTCTTCCACATTCTGGTTTCTCCAGAGAATCTTCACGAGAGGGATCGTCTTCCGACGTAGTACCTTGTCTTTCCGATCCAAGATCTGTACTGGTTGTTCATCAAAGCTCAAATCCTCCCGTAGTTCGACAGGTTGTTCCCCAAGTACATGAGAAGCATCACGTACGTACTTCCGTAGCATCGATATGTGGAAAACATCGTGAACTCTAGATAGTTCTGGAGGTAGTGCTAATCTGTAAGCAACTCTGCCGATTCTCTCCACGATCTCATATGGTCCGATAAAACGCGGACTCAGTTTCCCCCGTGGACCGAATCGGATAATCCCTTTCCACGGTGATAACTTCAGGAAGATGAAATCTCCCACTTCAAATTCCAAGTCTCGAATCCGTCGATCGGCATAACTCTTCTGGCGATCCTGTGCCGCCTTCAATCTCTCCTTGATAACACGAACAGTTTCCATGGTTAAGTCCATCAATTCCGGCCCTACCGCCGCTCGCTTTCCTATCTCCGTCCAGCAGATAGGTGTCCTGCACTGTCGGCCATACAGTGCCTCATAAGGTGCCATCCCAATGCTTGCCTGATAGCTGTTGTTGTAAGCGAATTCCATCAATGGCAAATGAGTATCCCAAGAGTCCTGAAACTGTAGTACACATGACCTCATCATGTCCTCCAGGGTCTGAATGGTTCTTTCAGACTGTCCATCGGTCTGTGGATGGAAAGCAGTACTGAAACGTAGGGTTGTTCCCAGAGTAGCTTGCAAACTCCGCCAGAACCTGAAAGTGAAACGCGGATCACGATCGGACACGATCGATTCCGGCGTACCATGCAATCGTATGATTTCCTTCACAAACAACTGAGCCAGTCGGTTAGGTTTATAGGTCTCCTGAACTGGCAGAAAATGGGCTGATTTGGTTAGCCGGTCCACGATCACCCATACTCCGTCCACTCCACTCTGAGTCCTTGGCAACTTAAAGACGAAGTCCATGGTGATGTGATCCCACTTCCACTCGGGAATCGGAAGTGGCTGCATAGCCCCATACAGTCTCTGCCGTTCCGCCTTAACCTGCTGACAGGTTAAGCATCTGCTCACGAATTCAGCAATATCCTTCTTCATTCCTGGCCACCAATAATGGTTCCGGAGGGTACGGTACATCTTTGTACCTCCCGGATGCATAGCATAGGCCGAACTATGGGCCTCCTCAAGAATCTCGGCTCGTAACTCTGACACTGCAGGTACACACAAACGGCCCAATTTCACAAGTGCTCCATCCTCCCGGATGGTAAAATCCTGTCTCCCATCCGCATCGACCTCAATTCTGTAAATACAGAGTATCGGATCCTGAAGTTGTGCCTCGATGATCCGATCAATCAGTACTGGTCGTACATGGAAGCTGGCCAACAAAGCTCCATGCTTATCCGTACCCAAGATAACTCCCGCCTTCCGGAGTTCCACCAGTAAGGGGAGATACACCATCCCCAGGTGTGCAACAGTTCCCGCTGATTTTCTGCTGAGTGCATCCGCCACCACATTGGCCTTACCCGGATGGTACTCGATCGTACAGTCATTGTCAGGACCCACCCCGGTTTCACCCCGAAACCCGAGGTAAATCCCGCTCCCGTCTGACTCCCCGACGCAAAACTCAAGTAAAACTCACTCACATTCTAACCAGTCAAACGCAGGAGTAATTAGACACAATGTCCCGAAGGTAGCATTTACAGAACATAGTACGAACATACAAAGAAAATAAAACCGATAACTACACGCACACGGAAGCCTTCACTCTACTCTGGGAACCCTCACGTCACTTCTATGCCTCAGACTCTGCCTCGGCGTCAAGACCCCGCGCTCGCTCCACAACCTGGAGGGCAATTAAAACAGAAAATGTGAGTGGACCAGAAAGTACCAAAGTTCAAACCACTTTATAAGAAAACCGAGTTTAACCCTCCGTTTTGAAACCACATGCATAACCAACAGTTATAAACACATTTATAAAATAATCAATATAAATATCATAAGAAACAGAAACACTATAAAATACCATAAGAAACCACACACGAGTATCAGAAAACCGTTTCATAACCCATAACCACCAAATCATAAAGTCAACGTTTCCCCCCTAATTTCGCCAAATTACGGTTATGCCCTCAACATTCCGAACATCACAACTTCCTCCTCGGATGTCGGAATCGGGCGTGCCACCTGCCTACGGATTCGTAACGTCCTCAACTACGTCCTGGTCACTGGTCAACTCCCATTTGACCACCCGAAATAAAAGTCAACATTTCTGCCCGACCCAGGGGCAAAATCGTCATTCTAAGTTCCCGGACCCCTCGGGACCACCTAACCCTTGATTAACCTTACTAATCACACCTTAATCACTTAACTTATCCCTATTCTCGGGACGGGTTGTTACAGTCATAGTTCTTCAGCAGCTCCAACCATCTCCGTTGTCTCATGTTAAGCTCATTCTGAGTGAATAAGTATTTAAGACTCTGGTGGTCAGTGTATATCCGACACGTCGCGCCGAACAGATAATGCCTCCAGATTTTCAGGGCATGAACCACCGCTGCCAACTCCAAATCATGGGTAGGGTAGTTCAACTCATGAGTCTTCAGCTGCCGGGATGCATAGGCGATAACCTTGCCAGTTTGCATCAACACACAGCCCAGACCCTGCAGCGATGCATCAATGAAGACCACAAACTCTCCACTGTCATCCGGCAATGCAAGGACAGGTGCAGTGGTCAATCGATCTTTCAACTCTTGAAAGCTCCGATCGCACTGCTCGTCCCAGATAAATTTCACTCCCTTCCGAGTCAAACGAGTTAATGGTGTAGCAATTTTGGAGAAACCCTCCACGAATCTCCGGTAGTAACCTGCTAATCCGACGAAACTCCGCACCTCTGTTACAGTTGTCTGTCTAGCCCAGTTGGTCACCACTTCTGTTTTCTGGGGATCCACGCAAATCCCATCCGTCGATATCACGTGTCCCAGAAAACCAATACTGCTCAGCGAAAACTGACACTTGCTCAGTTTGGCGTACAATTGTTCTTGTCTCAGCCTCTCCAAGACCAACCGTAGATGTTCCTCATGTGCACGGGCACTCCTCGAGTACACCAAAATATCATCGATGAACACAATCACGAACTTATCCAGGTAGGGTCGGAAGACCCGGTTCATCAAATCCATGAATGCTGCTGGAGCATTCGTCAATCCAAATGGCATAACAAGGAACTCGTAGTGCCCGTAACGGGTTCGGAAAGTAGTTTTCGGAATATCCTCCTCCGAAATCCT
Organism: Prinsepia uniflora; assembly: GCA_032719365.1. Classification (NCBI taxonomy): domain Eukaryota; kingdom Viridiplantae; phylum Streptophyta; class Magnoliopsida; order Rosales; family Rosaceae; genus Prinsepia; species Prinsepia uniflora. The sequence goes on along the minus strand of CM064868.1, from coordinate 55,383,497 downwards.
CAGTTGGTGATACCCAGACCGCAAATCAATTTTCGAGAAGCACTGAGCTCCCCGCAACTGGTCAAAAAGGTCGTCGATCCTGGGTAGAGGATACTGGTTCCTCAGTGTCACCTTGTTGAGTTGTCGATAGTCAATGCACAAACGAAGACTTCCTTCCTTCTTCTTCACGAACAACACCGGTGCTCCCCACGGTGAAGTACTCGGTCGGACATATCCCAAATCTACCAACTTCTGCAATTGAGTCTTGAGTTCTCGTAACTCGACCGGCGCCATCCGGTATGGTGCCTGGGATATAGGTCGGGTACCAGGGAGTAGTTCAATTGTAAACTCGATCTCCCGTGATGGTGGCAATCCAGGTAAGTCTTCCGGGAATACATCCGGAAACTCACATACCACCGGTATTGTAACACCCCGGAAATTCGAGGATTTCAATATTGTACTTTAATGTGTGATTTGACGATTTTACCCTTGTGAATGGTATGGTAAATTCATGACTTTCTGATTGATGAACTAAATGAACTTTGACCTATGACCGTGACGTAGTTCGGGACGTCACGAGTTCATAGACAGGTGGCACGTCCAATTCGGACGATCAGGGTAAAAGTTATGACTATCGGAAGTTCAGGGGCGTTACCGTAATTTGGACTCTCGGGGGAAAATGTTGACTTTTCTTTTGACAACTAGTTTACAGTTGACTCAAGGACCGTTGGGTAGGCCTCGACGTCCTGAGTCCGTAGATAGGCGGCACGCCGAAATCGGACTTCGTACGAGGAAGTTATGGTCAGAAACGTGAATTCGGGAAGTTCGTGTCTCGGTTTTCGTGTCGAATATTATATTCAGGAAATCTGATTGGAGGACACCTGGTGAGTGACAAGTGTCACTCACCCATTGGCTAGATTGGATCAGATCCACTATTGGATTAATTAACATTTAAATCAGCTTTAAATTCCAGCCCTTGGATTGAAAACCTCCAGATCTGATCTCAGCCCTTGATCCCATTCTGAGATTCAATCTGGGTCGTTCATTTCTTTGAGCAGCTTTCCCTCCATTTCTATATATTTCCATACCCGACACCCACATGCTGCCATTTCGATCATCACACCTGCGTGCGCCTGACCCTTTTGCTTCAGGCGTGGCTGAACTGAGCTGGTGAGGGCTGAGGCAAGGCGGTGAACGGCGGCAGGCGGCGGCGAGGTGAGCGGCTTAAACCCGAAACGGTTTTAAAACCCAGATTTTGGTAAATCCTTTTTCCCACGTTTAGTTTTGTTTTGGATGGATCCTAATCGACTCTAGGGACTGCCAGGAACCTTCTGCGATTGAACTCCTGGCCGGAGGAGCTCAGGGCGGTGACTAAACGGCGACGGAAACCGGTTCTGTTCTTCGAGGTAGGCCCTCGATCCTATCGGTTTTTCTCCATTCTATTTACTCTGAACCAATCTAGAGACTCAGCCGAGTAGTTAGGAATTGGAAGGAACGAAAATGATCCAGAAATGAAGAAATGGCAACCGGGTCATGATCGCGGGTCTGATCGACCCGAGTTGCAGGTAATCGGGTCAACCCGTCTGAGGACAGCGGTGATGACGTGGCACCCTGTCAGTCTGTCAGATGACGTGGACCAACCGTGATCCGACACGTGTCACATGTCAGTGCACAGTCAGCACTGACATGTCAGTGACGTGGACCAGTCAGGGACTGCCACGTGTCACTGACATGTCAGTGACGTGGACCAGTGCCGTGCTGACACGTGGCACATGTCAGATCTAACACGTGGTCTGACAGATCAGTGAGGTGGACCAATCGGATGTTGACACGTGGCACCTGTCAGAGTCTGACACGTCAGACCTGACAGCTGTCAGATGACGTCAGCATGACGTCATGCTGACGTCAGCAGTGACGTCAGCGATGACGTCAGCAGGAACTGTTCCTGCGTTGACCGACGCGTTGACCGGCGCGTGGGGGCGCGTGTGAACAGTGTTTTTGGTGGGACCACCACCATTCTTTAGGTTTCGACGATCCGGATCCAATGGCGGTGGTTTCGGGTCGATCAGAGATCATTAAGTTGGTCAAATTAAAGTTTAATACCTTGGGAAGCGCGTTCGGGCTTCTTTCCCGGGCCAGTTTCGACCTAGGTTTTCATGGTTGAATGTTGGGGGTTTAAATTGACCTTTACGAATACTTGGACTTGACAGGGATTTTACATTTGTACCAAGACGAGGGTATACGTTCGGTTTCTAGCAGGATTGTACTGTGAGTGGGCCATTTTCTTAAACCCTTGTGTGCATAAATGTTTTCTGGTTTTATTATACTTATTCACATGCTAAAACAATAATGGTTTTGATGATATGGAAAATATGGTTATGGCACGTTTCACGGTATTTGGGCTTGAGACCCGTCTGATGAAACTTAATGATTGGTTCGGATGTTATCTATGTATATATATATGCCTTGCATGTGGATATCGATAAAATGCATTTGTTACTGCACTGTATAGATCCTTCCATATTATATTGTCTCCTCCGGATGAGGTACCCCGGAGAGGTCACGGACGTCTAGAACGTCCAGCGTCTATGACGCTAAGCATCGGGGATGCTGTACCCGAACGGGGTTCGGGGATTGAACTCGGAATTGAGACCCGAGTGGCACGCGTAGCCTTGTGATTGTGACCTTATTGGACGTCAGGGACGTCAGACATCAGGGATGTCGGGTTTGGAGTGTATAGTGCAGCAACTAAAAATTATACTTATGGTTTTATTATAGGCCTTATGGTTCATATTATATGGTTTATGATTTTGAATTATGATGCACGCATGTTTGGAAAACGGAGGGGTAAATTATATGTTTTACTTATCAAACGATTTCATAAACTTGAGTTTCGGTCCACTCACCCTTAATGTTTTGATAACCCCTCCAGGTCGGGAAACTGAGGTAGAGGAGGAACCAGAGGCTGAGGCATAGATCTACTTCTGCGTACCTGAACCCCTGCTGGGCGGTGTACCCGCAGGTTTACTTTATAGTCGTGCTCGCAAATTTGTAATTTTGGATTACATCCCTTGTCTGACATTCGTTTAATTCGGATTTGATGTATGACTTTAATTTGGTTATTTATGCTTTTAAATGTTTTGAGGTTAAAATTGGTATGAATTATTGGGTGTCAGACGGGAGCAGGGCACGTCCCCTTGTGGTCCCTGTGGGATCGGGGCGGGTCCTGTCAGCTTGGTATCAGAGCACTAGGTTGTGGTCAGTACTAGGGTATTGGTCTGCATGCTAGACTAGCGATTAGTACTAGTTACTTTTCGGCTTTTAAGAATATTGTTTTCTGATCTATGCCTCTTAACAGTTGGTTATGCCTCCTAGGAGAATTCCACATACTCGAACGGACGAGGATCTAGAAAGAGAGATGGAATGCGCGAGCATTGAAAGGGCTCAACGTTTGGGAGCCACTCCTTTCTGCGGGGGATCAAACCCCGAGGATGCTCACGACTGGATCACCAAGTGGGAGAGGATTTTCTCAGTAATGCACTGCCCTCCGGGCGAACGAGTGACTTTGGCGGCCTTCTTGCTGGAAGGAGGAGCCTACCAGTGGTGGCACGGACTCGAAATGTCTGGGTGGTCTGTCCATACCACTACCTGGGAAGCTTTCCGTTCCAGATTTTTGGACCAGTACTACCCGCGATCCTTTCGCGCGGCGCGGGAGGCGGAATTCCTGCGGCTGGAGCAGGGTGACATGTCTGTTGCAGACTACGAGCAAACCTTCGGGAAACTTTCCCGGTTCGCTGCCTCATTCGTAAGCACGAAGGAGGACAAATGCCAGCGGTTTGAGCTTGGACTCCGAGGGGAGATCCGGGCCAGTGTGACTGCTACCACTCATGCTTCTCTGAGGGATATGGTCGACGCAGCGGTGCGTGTCGAGGCCAGTCTGGCGGCACATCAATCACGACAACCTTCGGGGGAGGGGCGACGTCAGGATCGCCCACATCATGGGCCATCGGGCCGTAAGAACAACAAGGGAGGGAGCTACAGGGGAGCACCCTCATCCTTCAAGGGTCGTGGCTGGTCGGGTCGACGTGGAGGCTCTCAGGGCAAAGGATCTGGACACAACTCTGGGCAGCGCTCATCTTGGAGCGGTGCATCTGGTGGGCATTCGGACAGGCCAAGGCCAGTAACTTGTTTTGCTTGCGGAGAGGAGGGCCACTATGCCTGTGATTGTCCGCAGTTGTCCAAGAACAACGACGCTGGGGGCTCGAGTGTGGTGCAGAGCACGGCTTTCCACACTAATGGAGGTTACGGTCAGGGAGGTGACCGTGGTGCTGGGCGTGGCGCGCGTGGGCGCGGACGGAACGGAGGGCCGAGGGCCCAAGTGTTTGCAATGACCCAGCAGCAGGCGAGGACTGCTCCAGGCGTGGTCACAGGTACACTACATATCTTTAATTTTCTTGTACGTGTATTAATGGATGCGGGGGCTACACATTCTTTTATTTCGAGGAGTTGTGCTGGTATGCTTGATTGTGTGGTATCCGCCTTAGATTGCGAAATGGGTGTTGGCACCCCGATGGGTACCGTGTACCTTGTGAATCAGGTGATTCGGAGGTGCCCGGTAAGAATTGAGGATGTGGATTTACCAGCAGACTTAATTATTCTGGATATCCACGACTTCGATATAATCCTAGGGATGGATTGGCTGTCGGAGCACGGATCGCTCATCGACTGCTGTAGCAAGCAAGTGATTTTGCGGAGCCCGGGTTTACCGGAAGTTATCTTTCAGGGGGAACGTGATGGTTCGCCTCCTGAAGTGATTTCGTCACTTACTACTACCAAACTTCTACGGAAGGGATGCCAGGGTTATCTGGCGCATGTCGTGTCGGAACGGGTCGATACTCCGGTTATCGACGAAATACCGGTGGTCTGTGAGTTTCCGGATGTATTCCCGGAAGACTTACCTGGATTGCCACCATCGCGGGAGATTGAGTTTACTATTGAACTACTCCCGGGTACCCGACCCATGTCCCAGGCACCATACCGGATGGCGCCAGCCGAGTTACGAGAACTCAAGACTCAATTGCAGGAGTTGGTAGATCTGGGATATGTCCGACCGAGTACTTCACCGTGGGGAGCACCGGTATTGTTCGTGAAGAAGAAGGAAGGAAGTCTCCGTTTATGTATTGATTATCGACAACTCAACAAGGTGACACTGAGGAACCAGTATCCTCTACCCAGGATCGATGACCTTTTCGACCAGTTGCGGGGAGCTCAGTGCTTCTCGAAAATTGATTTGCGGTCTGGGTATCACCAACTGAGGATTTCGGAGGAGGATATTCCGAAAACTGCTTTTCGAACCCGTTACGGGCACTACGAGTTCCTTGTTATGCCATTTGGTTTGACGAATGCTCCGGCAACATTCATGGATCTGATGAACCGGGTCTTCCGACCCTACCTGGATAAGTTCGTGATTGTGTTCATCGATGATATTTTGGTATACTCGAGGAGTGCCCGTGCACATGAAGAACATCTGCGGTTGGTCTTGGAGAGGCTGAGACAAGAACAATTGTACGCCAAGCTGAGCAAGTGTCAGTTTTGGCTGAGCAGTATTGGTTTTCTGGGTCACGTGATATCGACGGATGGGATTTGCGTAGATCCCCAGAAAACAGAAGCGGTGACCAACTGGGCTAAACCGACAACAGTCACCGAGGTGCGGAGTTTCGTCGGATTAGCGGGTTACTACCGGAGATTCGTGGAGGGTTTCTCCAAAATTGCTGCACCATTGACTCGTTTGACTCGGAAGGGAGTAAAGTTTTTCTGGGACGAGCAGTGCGATCGGAGCTTTCAAGAGTTGAAAGATCGATTGACCACTGCACCTGTCCTTGCATTGCCGGATGACAGTGGGGAGTTTGTGGTCTTCAGTGATGCATCGCTGCAAGGTCTGGGCTGCGTGTTGATGCAAACTGGCAAGGTTATCCCCTATGCATCCCGGCAGCTGAAGACTCATGAGTTGAACTACCCTACCCATGATTTGGAGTTGGCGGCGGTGGTTCATGCTCTCAAGATCTGGAGACATTATCTGTTCGGCGCAACGTGTCGGATATACACCGACCACCAGAGTCTTAAATACTTATTCACTCAGAAGGAGCTTAACATGAGACAACGGAGATGGTTGGAGCTGCTGAAGGACTATGACTGTACGATCGAGTACCATCCGGGTAAGGCCAATGTGGTGGCGGATGCACTCAGCAGGAAATCAGCGGGAACTATTGCACACCTGGGGATGGTGTATCTTCCCTTGCTGGTGGAACTCCGAAAGGCGGGAGTTATTTTGGGTACGGACGAGCATGGAGCTTTGTTGGCCAGCTTCCATGTACGACCAGTACTGATTGATCGGATCATTGAAGCACAACTTCAGGATCCGATACTCTGTATTTACAGAATTGAGGTTGATGCGGATGGGAGACAGGATTTTACCATCCGGGACGATGGAGCACTGGTGAAATTGGGCCGTTTGTGCGTACCTGCAGTGTCAGAGTTACGGGCCGAGATACTTGAGGAGGCCCACAGTTCGGCCTATGCCATGCATCCGGGAGGTACAAAGATGTACCGTACCCTCCGGAACCATTATTGGTGGCCAGGAATGAAGAAGGATATTGCTGAGTTCGTGAGCAAATGCTTAACCTGTCAGCAGGTTAAGGCGGAACGGCAGAGACCGTATGGGGATATGCAGCCACTTCCGATTCCTGAGTGGAAGTGGGATCACATCACCATGGACTTCGTCTTTAAGTTACCGAGGACTCAGAGTGGAGTAGACGGAGTATGGGTGATCGTGGATCGGTTAACCAAATCAGCCCATTTTCTGCCAGTTCAGGAAACCTATAAACTTAACCGACTGGCTCAGTTGTTTGTGAAGGAAATCATACGACTTCATGGTACGCCGGAATCGATCGTGTCCGATCGTGATCCGCGTTTCACTTCCAGGTTCTGGCGAAGTTTGCAAGCTACTTTGGGAACAACCTTACGTTTCAGTACTGCTTTCCATCCACAGACCGATGGACAGACTGAAAGAACCATTCCAACCCTGGAGGACATGATGAGGTCATGTGTACTACAGTTTCAAGACTCTTGGGATACTCATTTGCCATTGATGGAATTCGCTTACAACAACAGCTATCAGGCGAGCATTGGGATGGCACCATATGAGGCACTGTATCGCCGACAGTCCAGGACACCTATCTGCTGGACGGAGGTAGGAGAGCGAGCGGCTGTAGGGCCGGAGATGATGGACTTAACCATGGAAACTGTTCGCGTGATCAAGGAGAGATTGAAGGTGGCACAGGATCGCCAGAAGAGTTATGCCGACCGACGGATTCGAGACTTGGAGTTTGAAGTGGGAGATTTTGTCTTCCTGAAGTTGTCTCCGTGGAAAGGGATTATCCGTTTTGGCCGACGGGGGAAACTGAGTCCGCGTTTTATCGGACCTTATGAAATCATGGAGAGAATTGGCAGAGTTGCATACATATTGGCGCTACCTCCAGAACTATCAAGAGTTCACGATGTTTTCCACGTATCGATGTTGCGGATGTACGTACGTGATGCTTCTCATGTACTTAGGGAACAACCTGTCGAACTGCGGGAGGATTTGAGCTTTGATGAACAACCAGTATAGATCTTGGATCGGAAGGACAAGGTACTACGACGAAAGACGATCCCTCTCGTGAAGATTCTATGGAGAAACCAGAATGTGGAAGAAGCCACATGGGAGCCTGAGGCTCAGATGCGAGAACAATTTCATCATTTGTTTCTTTGAAATTTCGGGACGAAATTTCTTAAGGAGGGAAGGTTGTAACACCCCGGAAATTCGAGGATTTCAATATTGTACTTTAATGTGTGATTTGACGATTTTACCCTTGTGAATGGTATGGTAAATTGATGACTTTTTGATTGATGAACTAAATGAACTTTGACCTATGACCGTGACGTAGTTCGGGACGTCACGAGTTCATAGACAGGTGGCACGTCCAATTCGGACGATCAGGGTAAAAGTTATGACTATCGGAAGTTCATGGGCGTTACCGTAATTTGGACTCTCGGGGAAAAATGTTGACTTTTCTTTTGACAACTAGTTTACAGTTGACTCAAGGACCGTTGGGTAGGCCTCGACGTCCTGAGTCCGTAGACAGGCGGCACGCCGAAATCGGACTTCGTACGAGGAAGTTATGGTCAGAAACGTGAATTCGGGAAGTTCGTGTCTTGGTTTTCGTGTCGAATATTATATTCAGGAAATCTGATTGGAGGACACCTGGTGAGTGACAAGTGTCACTCACCCATTGGCTAGATTGGATCAGATCCACTATTGGATTAATTAACATTTAAATCAGCTTTAAATTCCAGCCCTTGGATTGAAAACCTCCAGATCTGATCTCAGCCCTTGATCCCATTCTGAGATTCAATCTGGGCCGTTCATTTCTTTGAGCAGCTTTCCCTCCATTTCTATATATTTCCATACCCGACACCCACATGCTGCCATTTCGATCATCACACATGCGTGCGCCTGACCCTTTTGCTTTAGGCGTGGCTGAACTGAGCTGGTGAGGGCTGAGGCAAGGCGGTGAACGGCGGCAGGCGGCGGCGAGGTGAGCGGCTTAAACCCGAAACGGTTTTAAAACCCAGATTTTGGTAAATCCTTTTTCCCACGTTTAGTTTTGTTTTGGATGGATCCTAATCGACTCTAGGGACTGCCAGGAACCTTCTGCGATTGAACTCCTGGCCGGAGGAGCTCAGGGCGGTGACTAAACGGCGACGGAAACCGGTTCTGTTCTTCGAGGTAGGCCCTCGATCCTATCGGTTTTTCTCCATTCTATTTACTCTGAACCAATCTAGAGACTCAGCCGAGTAGTTAGGAATTGGAAGGAACGAAAATGATCCAGAAATGAAGAAATGGCAACCGGGTCATGATCGCGGGTCTGATCGACCCGAGTTGTAGGTAATCGGGTCAACCCGTCTGAGGACAGCGGTGATGACGTGGCACCTGTCAGTCTGTCAGATGACGTGGACCAACCGTGATCCGACACGTGTCACATGTCAGTGCACAGTCAGCACTGACATGTCAGTGACGTGGACCAGTCAGGGACTGCCACGTGTCACTGACATGTCAGTGACGTGGACCAGTGCCGTGCTGACACGTGGCACATGTCAGATCTAACACGTGGTCTGACAGATCAGTGAGGTGGACCAATCGGATGTTGACACGTGGCACCTGTCAGAGTCTGACACGTCAGACCTGACAGCTGTCAGATGACGTCAGCATGACGTCATGCTGACGTCAGCAGTGACGTCAACGATGACGTCAGCAGGAACTGTTCCTACGTTGACCGACGCGTTGACCGGCGCGTGGGGGCGCGTGTGAACAGTGTTTTTGGTGGGACCACCACCATTCTTTAGGTTTCGACGATCCGGATCCAATGGCGGTGGTTTCGGGTCGATCGGAGATCATTAAGTTGGTCAAATTAAAGTTTAATACCTTGGGAAGCGCGTTCGGGCGGCTTTCCCGGGCCAGTTTCGACCTAGGTTTTCATGGTTGAATGTTGGGGGTTTAAATTGACCTTTACGAATACTTGGATTTGACAGGGATTTTACATTTGTACCAGGACGAGGGTATACGTTCGGTTTCTAGCAGGATTGTACTGTGAGTGGGCCATTTTCTTAAACCCTTGTGTGCATAAATGTTTTCTGGTTTTATTATACTTATTCACATGCTAAAACAATAATGGTTTTGATGATATGGAAAATATGGTTATGGCACGTTTCACGGTATTTGGGCTTGAGACCCGTCTGATGAAACTTAATGATTGGTTCGGATGTTATCTATGTATATATATATGCCTTGCATGTGGATATCGATAAAATGCATTTGTTACTGCACTGTATAGATCCTTCCATATTATATTGTCTCCTCCGGATGAGGTACCCCGGAGAGGTCACAGACGTCTAGAACGTCCAGCGTCTATGACGCTAAGCATCGGGGATGCTGTACCCGAACGGGGTTCGGGGATTGAACTCGGAATTGAGACCCGAGTGGCACGCGTAGCCTTGTGATTGTGACCTTATTGGACGTCAGGGACGTCAGACATCAGGGATGTCGGGTTTGGAGTGTATAGTGCAGCAACTAAAAATTATACTTATGGTTTTATTATATGCCTTATGGTTCATATTATATGGTTTATGATTTTGAATTATGATGCACGCATGTTTGGAAAACGGAGGGGTAAATTATATGTTTTACTTATCAAACGATTTCATAAACTTGAGTTTCGGTCCACTCACCCTTAATGTTTTGATAACCCCTCCAGGTCGGGAAACTGAGGTAGAGGAGGAACCAGAGGCTGAGGCATAGATCTACTTCTGCGTACCTGAACCCCTGCTGGGCGGTGTACCCGCAGGTTTACTTTAGAGTCGTGCTCGCAAATTTGTAATTTTGGATTACATCCCTTGTCTGACATTCGTTTAATTCGGATTTGATGTATGACTTTAATTTGGTTATTTATGCTTTTAAATGTTTTGAGGTTAAAATTGGTATGAATTATTGGGTGTCAGACGGGAGCAGGGCACGTCCCCTTGTGGTCCCTGTGGGATCGGGACGGGTCCTGTCAGGTATCACGTCGATACCCAGAGTATCAACCTGTTCCGACACAACATGCGCCAGGTAACCCTGGCATCCCTTCCGTAGAAGTTTGGTAGCAGTAAGTGACAAAATCACTTCAGGAGGCGAACCTTCATGTTCCCCCCTGAAAGATAACCTCCGGCAAACCCGGGCTCCGCAGAATCACTTGCTTGCTACTGCAATCGATGAGCGATCCGTGCTCCGATAGCCAATCCATCCCTAGGATTATATCGAAGTCGTGGATATCCAGAATAATTAAGTCTGCTGGTAAATCCACATCCTCAATTCTTATCGGGCACCTCTGAATCACCTGATTCACAAGGTACACGATACCCATCGAGGTGCCAACACCCATTTCACAATCTAAAGCTGATACCACACAATCAAGCATACAAGCACAACTCTTCGAAATAAAAGAATGGGTAGCCCCCGCATCCATCAATACACGTACAAGAAGGTTAAAGATATGTAGTGTACCTGTGACCACGCCTAAGGCAGTCCTCGTCTGCTGCTGGGTCATTGCAAACACTTGGGCCCTTGGCCCTCCGTTCCGTCCGTGCCCGCGCACGCCACGCCCAGCACCACGGTCACCTCCCTGACCGCGACCTCCATTAGTGTGGGAAGCCGTGCTCTGCACCACACTAGAGCCCCCAGCGTCTTTGTTCTTGGACAACTGCGGGCAATCACAGGCATAGTGGCCCTCCTCTCCGCAAGAAAAACAAGTTACTGGCCTTTGCCTGTCCGAATGCCCACCAGAAGCACCGCTCCAAGATGAACGCTGCCCAGAGTTGTATCCAGATCCTCTGCCCTGAGAGCCTCCGCGTCGACCTGACCAGCCACGACCCTAGAAGGATGAGGGTGCTCCCCTGTAGCCCCCTCCCTTGTTGTTCTTCTAGCTTGATGGCCCACGATGTGGGCGATCCTGACGTCACCCCCCGCCCGAAGGTTGTCATGTCTGGTGTGCCGCCAGACTGGCCTCGACACGCACCGCAGCGTCGACCAAATCTCTCAGTGAAGCATGAGTAGCAGCAGTCACACTTGCCCGGATCTCCCCTCGGAGTCCAAGCTCGAACCTTTGGCATCTGTCTTCCTCCGTGCTCACGAATGATGCAGCGAACCGGGAAAGTTTCCCGAAAGTTTGCTCGTAGTCCGCAACGGACATATCACCCTGCTCCAGCCGCTCGGAACGATCGCGGGTAGTACTGGTCCAGAAATCTGGAACGAAAAGCTTCCCAAGTAGTGGTATGGACAGACCACCCAGACATTTCGAGTCCGTGCCACCACTGGTAGGCTCCTCCTTCCAGCAAGAAGGCCACCAAAGTTACCCGTTTGCCCGGAGGGCAGTGCATCACTGAGAAGATCCTCTCCCACTTGGTGATCCAATCATGAGCATCCTCGGGGTTTGATCCCCCGCAGAAAGGAGTGGCTCCCAAACGTTGAGCCTTTTCAATGCTCGTGCATTCCATTTCCCTTTCCAGATCCTCGTCAGTTCGTGTATGAGGAATTCTCCTAGGAGGCATAACCAACTGTCAAGAGGCATAGATCAGAAAACAATATTCTTAAAAGTCGAAAAGTAACTAGTACTAATCGCTAGTCTAGCATGCTGACCATACCCTAGTACTGACCACAACCTAGTGCTCTGATACCAAGCTGACAGGACCCGCCCCGATCCCACAGGGACCACAATGGGACGTGCCCTGCTCCCGTCTGACACCCAGTAATTCATACCAATTTTAACCTCAAAACATCAAATGCATAAATAACCAAATTAAAGTCATACATCAAAATCCGAATTAAACGAATGTCAGACAAGGGATGAAATCCAAAATTACAAGTTGCGAGCACGACACTATAGTAAACCTGCGGGTACACCACCCAACAGGGGTTCAGGTACGCAGAAGTAGATCTATGCCTCAGCCTCGGGTTCCTCCTCTACCCCAGTATCACGACCTGGAGGGGTTACCAAAAACATTAAGGGTGAGTGGACCGAAACTCAAGTTTATAAAATTATTTGATAAGTAAAACATATAATTTACCCCTCCGTTTTCCAAACATGCTTGCATTCGTAATTAAAACCATCAATCATATAATATGAACCATAGGGCATATAATAAAATCGTAAGTATAATGTTAGTTGCTGCACTATACACTCCAATCCCGACATCCCTGATGTCCGACGTCCCTGACGTCCAATAAGGTCACTATCACAAGGCTACGCGTGCCACTCGGGTCTCAATTCCGAGTTCAATCCCCGAACCCCGTTCGGGTACAGCATCCCCGATGCTTTGCGTCATAGACGCTGGACGTTCTAGACGTCCGTGACCTCTCCGGGGTACCTCATCCGGAGGAGACAGTATCATATGAATGGATCTATACAGTGCAGTACCAAATACATTTTATTGATATCCACATGTAAGCATATATATACATAGATAAAATCCGAACCAATCATTAAGTTTCATCAGACGGGTCTCAAGCCCAAATACCGTGAAACGTGCCATAACCATAGTTTCCATATCATCAAAACCATTATTTTATTTTAGCATGTGAATAAATATAATAAACCGGAAAACATTTATGCACGCAAGGGTTTAAGAAAAAGGCCCACTCACAGTACAGTCCTGCTGAAAACCGAACGTATACCCTCGTTCTGGTACGATTATACAATCCCTGTCATATCCAAAGCATATGCAAAGGTCAATACAAACCCCTAACATTCAATCATGAAACCCTAGACTGAAACCGGCACGGGAAAGCCGCCCGAACGCGCTTCCCAATGCAATAAACCTCATTTTGACCAACTTAATGATCTCCGATCGACCCGAAACCACTGCCATTGGATCCGGATCGTCGAAACCTAAAGATGGTGGTGGTCCCACCAAAATTACTGTTCACACGCGCCCCCACGCGCCTGGTCAACCCTCTGGTCAACCGTGCTACAATACTGCTGACGTCAGCATGACGTCACTGCTGACGTCAGCATGACGTCATCACTGACAGTGTCAGAGGACACGTGTCAGCAGTCCATTGGTCTCTGGTCTGACAGTTTCTGACATGATGACGTCATCATGACGTCACTACTGACGTCAGCATGATGACGTCATCAGCTACAGTAACCGGGTCAGAGAACCGGGTCACCGCAGACCCACGGCTCGACCTGATCACAGATCGCGATTCTGATCACCATTTCAGGTGAGATTTGTTCCTATGGACTCGTCTCAACCTTCCCAACGGTTCTGTGCAATTAGAACAAGATTCTAGGTCGAAGAGATTACCTGAAAATCGACGGGAAGGTTGGTTGCCGGTTCTGGTTATCTTCTCCGGCGAGTCGACGATTTTTCAGTCACGGTCATGGGTTCAAACTGGTCGTCAAGGTCCCCTAAATGTGTCCTAACAATAACCAAACAATGTCAACGTCAAAAACAGACGTTTCGAAGCAGGGAAGGAAAACGGGCACTCACGGGTTTATCATCCTATCGCCGCCGTGTCGCCGCCGTACACCGTCCAGATCAGTTCCTCGTCGTCCTGTCGTCACGGTGAACCCAACCGTACGTTGGTTCGAGTCCCAGAGTGAAGGTTTGGATGGTTTGGTGACTTGGGCTGTTCGGGTTTCCTTCTCGGGTCTGAGGGAATGCCGGCCGTGCAGGGTGGCCGTGGAGTGGTGGCCGGCGTCAGGGAGGTGGTTGTTGGTTGCCTGAGGTGTGGGGTTGAGTGGTGAGGGCTGGTGAGTTGGTTCCAAGAGGGAATCGTGCAATCGGGTTGAGAGAATGAAAACATGGGTGTATGATTTCATGCATTTTAATACAGATTAGGAAAATAAATCAAGGGCCAGGATTGAATCTCAGAATGAGATCAAAGGTGAGGATTAGATCTGGAGATTTCAGATCTAAGGGCTGTGATTAAAAGTTGGTTTTAATGGTATTTAAACCCATAGTGGATCTGATCCAATCTAGCCAATGGGTGAGTGACACTTGTCACTCACCAGGTGTCCTCCAATCAGATTTCCAGAATAAAATATTTGGCACGAAAACCGAGACACGAACCTCCCGATTTCACGTTTCTGACCATAACTTCCTCGTACGAAGTCCGATTTCGGCGTGCCGCCTGTCTACGGACTCAGGACGTCGAGACCTACCTAACGGTCCTTGAGTCAACTGAAAATTATTTGTCAAATGAAAAGTGTAACGACCCGTCCCGAATATCGGGATTTAATAATATTTAATGGTGATTTACTAATCTGGGATTAGTTGTGTGATTTCGGACGAATTGTGCAAAATGACCGTTTTGCCCCTGGGCGTGGGCAAAATGTTGACTTTTAATTCGGATGGTCAAATGGACTTTGACCGATGACCGTGACGTAGTTCGGGACGTCACGAGTTTATAGACAGGTGGCACGTTCGATTCCGATGTTCGTGGTAAAAGTTATGATGTACGGAAGTCCAGGGGCATTTTCGTAATTTGGACGATATAAGGGTGAATGTTGACTTTTCGGCCGGGATGTCCGATGGTCGAGGGCCAAGGACCGTTGCGTAGGTATCGTCGATACGAATCCAACGACAGGCGGCACGCATCAATCGGAGTCCGTATGACCGAGTTACGGGCCTGGATGCGTGAGGGGC
The DNA here is from genome assembly GCA_032719365.1 of Prinsepia uniflora. NCBI lineage: Eukaryota > Viridiplantae > Streptophyta > Magnoliopsida > Rosales > Rosaceae > Prinsepia > Prinsepia uniflora. The sequence continues at coordinate 55,368,236 of CM064868.1, read as the reverse complement.
ATTTTGGTAATTTACTGTGCAGGGGCAGAATTGTAATTTCCACAAGGGTACTGTTTGATCGAAACAGCCGTGAAAATTGGAGGCTTTGTGCGATCGATCCCATGGGTTGTTTATCAATTAATGGACTGTTATTGGGGCAGCTTTGGATTGTGGTTGCACATGTGAGGAGCTGGCAACTGATTGCACTCACATGGACACTGATTTTTAATGGTTTCGGGTCTGTGCAGGGAAGCTTTGCACAGTGGGCCTGCGTGGTGCTTTGAGGCACTTTTAACGACTCAATTGGATTAAAAACATTGTGAGTGAATTGTGAGGATCATTCTGAGCTTGTGTGGCTGTCGAATTGGAGAGAAAAACCGTGAGAAACCATTTCGGGTTCTTGGAGGGAAATTTCAGAATTTGATTTCTGAGCCTTGTTGGACCAAACCATGGACGGTTTTAGCTTTCTGGGAGTGTCTGGAGCTCAGCCGTATCAATTTCGAATGGAACCAGCCACGGCTAAGCTGGGACGGTGGTCACTGTTTTTAGAGGAAATACAGTGCTGTGGACGACGACTTCCAGGTGAGCTCTTCTTCAATTGGTTGTGGTTTTGGGTTCGTATTAATCCTAGTATACTTCCTGTGAAGTTAATTTGGGAATGGACTTGAGTTGGGTGTATTACTAAGGATGACCCGTTTTGCTGTTCGGGCTTGGATTGGTTGATTTGATCCCTGTCGATGTTGATTATTGACACAGAACTGAAATTTATTGGATATTGATTGTTTTAGGATCAAGAACGGATGGAATCAAGGTTGAATTGATGGTTATCTGGCCGGGTCAGATCGCGGGTAATCAGACCCGTTTACCAGTCATTCGGGTGAAGATGGTGACTGTAGCAGTCACTGTAGCAGGCGCGTGGCTTTCACGCGCAGCCACTCACGGCGGCGCGTGACGGCGCGTGGGCACGAATCTCGAGGTGAGGTCAACATGACTTTTGTCCTATACAATGTAACGAACATTTTGGGATTGGTTTCGTGTCGATCGGACACCGTCTCGATATTGTTCGGGATGTCCGAAGGTTTTAAATCGAGGTTATAAATACTTAAAAATTCGGGAAAATTACGGGACTTGAATAGGATGTTATTGATGAGGTTAGTAATCCTCTAATGTGATTTGAACAGGATTGGGGGTCCCGGTGATAGTGGTGTGGCCCGGGAAGGCCTATGGCACGCGTATCGAGGTGCTCGGTTAAACGGTCTGTGAGTGGACATTGGTTTTATAAATTCGATGCATGCATAACTGTTTCATGATTGTTATAATTGGGATTATATGATTTATTTTGGATATCAGTGAATTTATATGTTTTCACGCTTTTCGAGGCGATTTACGTGTTTGCACGTGAATCGAGGTTTTCTGGATTTGCACTGATTTCCATAAATATGGATGGATATGATTTCATGAAACGGTCACAGATTTGATAATGTGAAATCGGGCCAGGGGCCCAGTTAATTTGTTGAATCGGGCCAGGGGCCCAATTGAATTATGAAATCGGGCCAGGGGCCCAGTTAACTTATGAATCGGGCCAAGGGCTCAGTTGACTTATGTATGTGATTTCGGGTCGGGGACCCTAAAATGGAATTGAATAAACTATTTCGGATTTGATTCAACCATTTGGACTTATGACGGTTTTATGGAAATTCGGGGCAGGGCCCTTGTGATATTTTGGAAATGAATAATAAAATGTGTTCCATAAAACCATCTCGATATGAGGATATTTATATCCTGGTCTCCTCCAAGTGTCGGGGACACTGGAGAAGTCACGGTGCATTGCCTGCGAGGGCTCATTATACGGAGCTACCGGACCGTATAGTGATCCAGGAGCAGGATTGCTAGACGTCATGGACGTCAGACATCGGGGATGTCAGAGATATGGACCCGGTGAGACCCCGGGCAGCACGCGTTGCGTAATACCGTGAGATATGACGTCTGGAACGTCAAGCGTCTAGGACGCTAGGCATCGGGGATGCCGGAGATGGAAAAATAATAAATGAATATTACTGGATTGATGAAATAACTCTTGGATTTACTTTTGGAAATTGAAACTATGCTTTGGTTTCCGGGCTAAGGCCCTAATGGTTATTTCTAAATAAATATGGGATTATTGGTTTTGGTGCATGCATATGATTTTACTGAGGGGCATAAATGTCTTATAAATGTTTAAGCAGACTTGTTTATTTTCGTCCACTCACAGCTTTTGTTTTTAATGCCCTTCAGGTTGATTCCGGATACGACTGCAGCAGAGACTTGAGCATCGCACACCTCCTCCATCGATCCTTACGCACTCTGGAAGCCCGTTTGGGCAGTGGCAATCGGTTATCCCTTGTCTGACGCCTCTTGTCAGACGGGAGCACGTCACATTCCATGGTAATCCCGGGGGGATTGGGATGGGTCGTGTCAAGTGGTATCAGAGCAGGTTTTGCTCTTTTGTGCGCAAAGGACGAGGGTGTGATGTCTCTTTGGGCTGCTGTTCCGTTGTCAACCTGATAGATAGTTTTGGGTTTGAATGGTGGATTGGGTGTGTTTGGCCCGATACGCCGTGCATGGTTGCGATTCAACCCAGGTGGGGTTGTATACGATTAACTGGTAATGTGGGACCGTCGGTTCGGTCATGTGATGATGGATTGTTGTGCCACTGGGCACAGCTAGGTTCAGGGAACCCCATTTGATTGGAAATGCGAAACTCAGTTGAGTATTGGTCTAAGTTTTGGACCCTAGTAATGTTGGCTAGTGTACGGGGGTTGGTGCATCGGAGTTAGCCGATGACCTTCGTGGTGGAACCTACGATGGAACCCACATTGCGTTGACGATTGGATTGGTCTTGACGTCTATGCGATGTCAGGACTGCGGGGTCAGTCAGGTTGTGGATTTTACTGCAAAAGGCAGTTGGGTTCGGTGGAACCCTAGGGTGTGATTTTGGAACCCTAATTTATAATTGATGGGCAGGAAAAGTGAACTTTAATTAAGGATTTGTGCTGCGACGCGCGGCTGGGGTCATGGATGACCATGTGGATAACTCTAGTGAGTCTAGTCTGGATTATGGGATTCGATCCACGGATGCGGTTATGAGATAAAATATGGAATCCCGTGTCGGATCGAATATTAGTATGATGCGTGGATACGGATCTTGACAACGATGACTGTTGGTCGACAGTTGTGTCGAGATGACTGGCTATCGAGGGTATTTGGTGTGGTTTTAATACTTGGGGATGTTCAGGGAACGTCCATTATCCTGATGTGCCAGTGGTCAAATTGGAGGTACCCATAGTCGTGGGGTACGAGTGGTGTTACGGGATCGTCGTTTGTAATGAACGGAGATCCAGGGTAACAACTTTGCACGCTGTGTGCTAGCATGGATGTTCGTGTGCTATGTATGGATGTCGGTATGGTGATACCTTTATGCCAATACTAGTATGGATGCCTGTGTGCTGATACTGGTATTGATGATGGTGCGTGGTGCTGGTACTAGCACTGGTGCTGGTACCGGTGTCGGTGATTGTGATGACAAGGAGCCACCATTTGGGGTGTGACTCTGTCATGATGGACAGATGATTGGTATCTGCGACTCAGTGGTGGTTGAGTCTTGGACTGGATGGGATCCAGTGGAGGTTGTGTCGTGTTGGGATAAGTCCTAACAGATATATGACGACAAGTGATGAATGGATCAAAAGGTATGATTGAAAATTTGGGGAATCTAGGGACGATGTTCCCTATGTCAGGCGAGTTGGTGGATTTGGGGAGTTGTGGTCAACTCCGAGATTGGTAAGTTTGTGTACTGCTTATATCCCCTGAGAGTACAAGGAAATTATTGGAATTGGAAAAGTCGGGGAAACCATTCGTAGTATTTTGTGATTGTGAATCACTTGGAACCTGAGGATTGAACCTGTTTAGGTTGAGATGTGAGACGGAGGCAGTATGGTATGCACATTCAGGCAAAATTGTGGATATTCCGTTCGGAATCGGGGTGTGTGCATACATGATTATTGACGGACGTGAGGTCCGAGTAATGAATTGATTTTGGACACGTGGTGGTCCAAGTGAGGTATGGACGTGGGCAGTCCAGTGGTTGGACTTGACATCTCATTGGGAGCATGTCTGTTTCCAACATGGTTGGAACTCTCGATCCGGGGAGAGTTGTGATTGGGAGACGAGAGGAGTGCTCGTTTCCGCATCGGTGATTGGTGTTCCGAAGTCATTGGGGTTGACTTCATATTTTCTGCCGTGGCAGGTGATGATTGTTGCTACCAGTACGTTGAGCGTGTATTGGTTGGTGGACCCATGTTTGGCTTGGGGTCTTTGGACACAAGCAGTTGGATATGGTTTTGGATTTGGTGGTGATATGCGAGGTCATCTTTCCACCAAGGGGAATTTGGCAAAGGATTCAATTGAGGGTGTAAGACCCTACTATCAGCTTCCAGAAGGATTGTTAGCTATGTGAGCATGCGTGGATCCTAGGTGGATCTGATTTGTGATGTTGTCGACTTTGGTCGATGTGACGATCTAGGATCGTGATGGGTGACGTAACGATGGATATGGATTGTGATCTTGATGATCCAGATGGGTGGAGAGTTTATCACTCTTACCTTGATATGCGAGTCGTAAATGACGGGACTGAACTTCCTTTCGGAGTGAGTCCATATGGGTTGTGACTTGGTTGAGTAGGTTTCCGATGTGGTCGGATTTTGTCAACCTTTGACGTGTGGATATTGGGATTGGCTTCCCTATGAAGTCAATCGAGTGTTTTGGGGAGGCAACCGATAGATTCGGTTATGTTACGTCTTGATGGACGTAAACGAGATTTTGGGTTTTGGAATCGAATTTCTGGGTGACGATTCAGGATTCGGTTGCGAAGCTCGAAAATGGATTACTGGATTTGGGTGCGGAATGATTATTCCAATGCTAGCTTACGGAATAATGATTTCGGATTCGGATTTGGAAATGGATTAAAAATATGATGTTGGGTTCGGGTTCGGGATTTCTTACGAAATTGCGGATTCGGATTCGGAATTGGAACTAGATGACGGGTGGAGTTCGTTTTGTCTCATGTTGGTTTGGGGCAAAGGTACTTCATTTTTGGAACGTGTTTGGCTATGACCTGGGTGGCTATAGTCAGATTGATGGATTGAGGTACGTACAGGGTACGAGGATTGATACTGGTTAGGCTGAGTGGTGCCTAATGGCGGTACATGGAATGTACCAGTGGTGTGTAACTAATGTGTTGGTAATCGGCTTGGTTCTGATATCATTTGTATGGCTGTATTGTGGACTGGACATTGGATACTGTGCGCTGGGCAGATTGAGCTTGTCGGGTTCAGTGATCTTAAGAGCAGGTGCTCTTAACCATGGTTGGCTAGTGGAACCCCGACATTGATATGTGTGATCACTGCTGGGCTGATATTCAATGTGTTCCAGTTGCGCCACTTGATTGGGTTAATTGACGGTATACGTACACTCAGGATGAGTGAATTGGTGGTCTGAGTAACCACGAGTAGCCTTGTGTGACTTGATCACACCGTGATTTCCCAGCGTTTTGGTTCGCTGAGGGAGTCGGCGATTATGGACATTGAGATTATTTTGTGTCGCAGGAATGGGCTTGCCCTGCGAATTGAGATCATGTGGTTGATCTTGCGCTGCATCGAGAGTGATGTAGTACGTGGTGTTGTCACTGACTGGCTGATGGTTGGAGTCTTACCAGGGTGGTAAGTTTTGTGATGACAGTTGACTGATGGTGTCAGCATGGACTGACAAACGAGATTTGGTGACTCCCAATGGGAGCAAATGTAAGGATATATTGAAAATGGAAAGGAACCATCTAGCTGAAGGAGTCAGCTAAATGGTTAGGCGATTTTATCGCGGATCAGGTGATCATTTCTACTCGAGGTGGTCGAGTGTTGTTGCTATTATGACGTATGACTGAGATGGTATGTCTGGGTACAGCCGAGGCTGGTGTTGACCCAGTGTGTGGGTGTACAAGTGTACACAGATGTGAGATCGAATTGTTTTCCACAAGGTGGTTGTGGAATAAGGTTATTGGTAATTTCGAGGACGAAATTCTTTAAGGAGGGAAGGTTGTAACGACCCGTCCCGAATATCGGGATTTAATAATATTTAATGGTGATTTACTAATCTGGGATTAGTTGTGTGATTTCGGACGAATTGTGCAAAATGACCGTTTTGCCCCTGGGCGTGGGCAAAATGTTGACTTTTAATTCGGATGGTCAAATGGACTTTGACCGATGACCGTGACGTAGTTCGGGACGTCACGAGTTTATAGACAGGTGGCACGTTCGATTCCGATGTTCGTGGTAAAAGTTATGATGTACGGAAGTCCAGGGGCATTTTCGTAATTTGGACGATATAAGGGTGAATGTTGACTTTTCGGCCGGGATGTCCGATGGTCGAGGGCCAAGGACCGTTGCGTAGGTATCGTCGATACGAATCCAACGACAGGCGGCACGCATCAATCGGAGTCCGTATGACCGAGTTACGGGTCTGGATGCGTGAGGGGCATTTTGGTAATTTACTGTGCAGGGGCAGAATTGTAATTTCCACAAGGGTACTGTTTGATCGAAACAGCCGTGAAAATTGGAGGCTTTGTGCGATCGATCCCATGGGTTGTTTATCAATTAATGGACTGTTATTGGGGCAGCTTTGGATTGTGGTTGCACATGTGAGGAGCTGGCAACTGATTGCACTCACATGGACACTGATTTTTAATGGTTTCGGGTCTGTGCAGGGAAGCTTTGCACAGTGGGCCTGCGTGGTGCTTTGAGGCACTTTTAACGACTCAATTGGATTAAAAACATTGTGAGTGAATTGTGAGGATCATTCTGAGCTTGTGTGGCTGTCGAATTGGAGAGAAAAACCGTGAGAAACCATTTCGGGTTCTTGGAGGGAAATTTCAGAATTTGATTTCTGAGCCTTGTTGGACCAAACCATGGACGGTTTTAGCTTTCTGGGAGTGTCTGGAGCTCAGCCGTATCAATTTCGAATGGAACCAGCCACGGCTAAGCTGGGACGGTGGTCACTGTTTTCAGAGGAAATACAGTGCTGTGGACGACGACTTCCAGGTGAGCTCTTCTTCAATTGGTTGTGGTTTTGGGTTCGTATTAATCCTAGTATACTTCCTGTGAAGTTAATTTGGGAATGGACTTGAGTTGGGTGTATTACTAAGGATGACCCGTTTTGCTGTTCGGGCTTGGATTGGTTGATTTGATCCCTGTCGATGTTGATTATTGACACAGAACTGAAATTTATTGGATATTGATTGTTTTAGGATCAAGAACGGATGGAATCAAGGTTGAATTGATGGTTATCTGGCCGGGTCAGATCGCGGGTAATCAGACCCGTTTACCAGTCATTCGGGTGAAGATGGTGACTGTAGCAGTCACTGTAGCAGGCGCGTGGCTTTCACGCGCAGCCACTCACGGCGGCGCGTGACGGCGCGTGGGCACGAATCTCGAGGTGAGGTCAACATGACTTTTGTCCTATACAGTGTAACGAACATTTTGGGATTGGTTTCGTGTCGATCGGACACCGTCTCGATATTGTTCGGGATGTCCGAAGGTTTTAAATCGAGGTTATAAATACTTAAAAATTCGGGAAAATTACGGGACTTGAATAGGATGTTATTGATGAGGTTAGTAATCCTCTAATGTGATTTGAACAGGATTGGGGGTCCCGGTGATAGTGGTGTGGCCCGGGAAGGCCTATGGCACGCGTATCGAGGTGCTCGGTTAAACGGTCTGTGAGTGGACATTGGTTTTATAAATTCGATGCATGCATAACTGTTTCATGATTGTTATAATTGGGATTATATGATTTATTTTGGATATCAGTGAATTTATATGTTTTCACGCTTTTCGAGGCGATTTACGTGTTTGCACGTGAATCGAGGTTTTCTGGATTTGCACTGATTTCCATAAATATGGATGGATATGATTTCATGAAACGGTCACAGATTTGATAATGTGAAATCGGGCCAGGGGCCCAGTTAATTTGTTGAATCGGGCCAGGGGCCCAATTGAATTATGAAATCGGGCCAGGGGCCCAGTTAACTTATGAATCGGGCCAAGGGCTCAGTTGACTTATGTATGTGATTTCGGGTCGGGGACCCTAAAATGGAATTGAATAAACTATTTCGGATTTGATTCAACCATTTGGACTTATGACGGTTTTATGGAAATTCGGGGCAGGGCCCTTGTGATATTTTGGAAATGAATAATAAAATGTGTTCCATAAAACCATCTCGATATGAGGATATTTATATCCTGGTCTCCTCCAAGTGTCGGGGACACTGGAGAAGTCACGGTGCATTGCCTGCGAGGGCTCATTATACGGAGCTACCGGACCGTATAGTGATCCAGGAGCAGGATTGCTAGACGTCATGGACGTCAGACATCGGGGATGTCAGAGATATGGACCCGGTGAGACCCCGGGCAGCACGCGTTGCGTAATACCGTGAGATATGACGTCTGGAACGTCAAGCGTCTAGGACGCTAGGCATCGGGGATGCCGGAGATGGAAAAATAATAAATGAATATTACTGGATTGATGAAATAACTCTTGGATTTACTTTTGGAAATTGAAACTATGCTTTGGTTTCCGGGCTAAGGCCCTAATGGTTATTTCTAAATAAATATGGGATTATTGGTTTTGGTGCATGCATATGATTTTACTGAGGGGCATAAATGTCTTATAAATGTTTAAGCAGACTTGTTTATTTTCGTCCACTCACAGCTTTTGTTTTTAATGCCCTTCAGGTTGATTCCGGATACGACTGCAGCAGAGACTTGAGCATCGCACACCTCCTCCATCGATCCTTACGCACTCTGGAAGCCCGTTTGGGCAGTGGCAATCGGTTATCCCTTGTCTGACGCCTCTTGTCAGACGGGAGCACGTCACATTCCATGGTAATCCCGGGGGGATTGGGATGGGTCGTGTCAAAAAGTCAACATTTCCACCCCTAAATGTCCAAATTACGGTAATACCCCTGAACTTCCGATAGTCATAACTGACACGACCCATCCCAATCCCCCCGGGATTACCATGGAATGTGACGTGCTCCCGTCTGACAAGAGGCGTCAGACAAGGGATAACCGATTGCCAGTGCCCGAACGGGCTTCCAGAGTGCGTAAGGATCGATGGAGGAGGTGTGCGATGCTCAAGTCTCTGCTGCAGTCGTATCCGGAATCAACCTGAAGGGCATTAAAAACAAAAGCTGTGAGTGGACGAAAATAAACAAGTCTGTTAAAAACATTTATAAGACATTTATGCCCCTCAGTAAAATCATATGCATGCACCAAAAACCAATAAATCCCATATTTATTTAGAAATAACCATTAGGGCCTTAGCCCGGAAACCAAAGCATAGTTTCAAATTCCAAAAGTCAATCCAAGAGTTATTTCATCAATCCAGTAATATTCATTTATTATTTTTCCATCTCCGGCATCCCCGATGCCTAGCGTCCTAGACACTTGACGTTCCTGACGTCATATCTCACGGTATTAAGCAACGCGTGCTGCCCGGGGTCTCACCGGGTCCATATCTCTGACATCCCCGATGTCTGACGTCCATGACGTCTAGCAATCCTGCTCCTGGATCACTATACGGTCCGGTAGCTCCGTACAATGAGCCCTCGCAGGCAATGCACCGTGACTTCTCCAGTGTCCCCGACACTTGGAGGAGACCAGGATATAAATATCCTCATATCGAGATGGTTTTATGGAACACATTTTATTATTCATTTCCAAAATATCACAAGGGCCCTGCCCCGAATTTCCATAAAACCGTCATAAGTCCAAATAGTTGAATCAAATCCGAAATAGTTTATTCAATTCCATTTTAGGGTCCCCGACCCGAAATCACATATATAAGTTAACTGGGCCCCTGGCCCGATTTCATAAGTCAATTGGGCCCCTGGCCCGATTCGTAAGTTAACTGGGCCCCTGGCCCGATTCAACAAATTAACTGGGCCCCTGGCCCGATTTTACTTATCAAATCCGTAACCGTTTCATGAAATCATATCCATCCATATTTATGGAAATCAGTGCAAATCCAGAAAACCTCGATTCACGTGCAAACACGTAAATCGCCTCGAAATGCGTGAAAACATATAAATTCACTGATATCCAAAATAAATCATATAATCCCAATTATAACAATCATGAAACAGTTATGCATGCATCAAATTTATAAAACCAATGTCCACTCGCAGACCGTTTAACCAAGCGCCTCGATACGCGTGCCATAGGCCTTCCCAGGCCACATCACTATCACCGGGACTCCCAATCCTGTCCAAATCACATTAGAGGATTACTAACCCCTTCATTAACATCCTATTCAAGTCCCGTAATTTTCCCGAATTTTTACGTATTTTTAAACTGGATTTAAAACCTTCGGACATCCCGAACAATATCGAAACGGTGTCCGATTGACACGAAACCAATCCCAAAATGTTCGTTACATTGTATAGGATAAAAGTCATGTTGACCTCACCTCGAGATTCGTGCCCACGCGCCGTCACGCGCCGCCGTGAGTGGCTGCGCGTGAAAGCCACGCGCCTGCTACAGTGACTGCTACACTTCCGATTGATGCGTGCCGCCCGTCTACGAACTCAGGGCATCGAGACCTTCCTAACGGTCCTCGGTCCTCGGCCATCGGACCTCCCGATCAAAAAGTCAACATTTCTCCTTATTACGTTCAAATTACGAAAATGCCCCTACACTTCCGTACATCATAACTTTCACCACGAACGTCGGAATCGAACGTGCCACCTGTCTATGAACTCGTGACGTCCTGAACTACGTCACGGTCATCGGTCAAAGTCCATTTGACCGTCCGAATTAAAAGTCAACGTTTTGCCCACGCCTAGGGGCAAAACGGTCATTTTGCACAATTCGTCCGAAATCGCCCAACTAATCCCAGATTAGTGAATCACAATTAAATATTATTAAATCCCGATATTCGGGACGGGTCGTTACAATAACTTTTTCCCTGATCGTCCGAATTGGACGTGCCACCTGTCTATGAACTCGTGACGTCCCGAACTACGTCACGGTCATAGGTCAAAGTCCGTTTAATTCATCAATCAAAAAGTCAACAATTTGGCCATACCAATCACAAGCGTAAAAGCGTCAAATCACACATTAAATTACAAAATTGAAATCCTCGAATTTCCGGGGTGTTACATATACCATTAAATTCAGAATATTATACTGATCAAATGTCATGAAGATCATACCTCCCAAAATGCCTCTCTACGCGTGAGGTCACACGCTTGCACAGGTCGTCGTCAACCTCAGTCGGGTCGATCTGTTTCTCTGGTTTCGGGCGACCCGACCCGCGACATCGACCCAGTTATATCTTAGCCATTAAGCGACCATTTGTGATCCAAACGTCCAGATTAATCGTAAGAAGATAAGGATTTGATCTATCACTTCAGGTACGAAAAGTACTTACTCTTTCATATGGTTCCATCTCACCAGCCTGACGGCCGTGGTTGCTCGAAACGGTTCCATCTCACCAGCCTGACGGCCATGGCTGCTCGAAACGGTTCCATCGTTTTCTCATGTCCAAAACTACTCCCCTTACGCAAGGGAGGTCGTACGACCTTCAGGAGTACGTTAGTACTCACGAAAGCCTGGTTCCTGGTCAAAAACTGGGAACCCGATGCAGGGACCTTGCGAGTCCTTACAATTCTCTCACAAGTTTCCCTCTTTTCTTACACCAAACCTCTCCACTCGTTCTCTAATTCATTTCCCTCTCATTTCTCTTCTATGTATTTGCGTTTTCCCTTCCTTCCACCTCCCTCTATTGTTTTTTCTTAAATTTTCTCTATTTTCTTCCTTTTCGGGTTGCCCCCGCCACACACACAACAATCCTTAAATTAGTCATCCAAGTTAGTGGGAGAAGAAATGGATAAAGAAATGAAGATTTCTCTTCATTTCTCTAGAATTCTCTAGAACATGGGAAAAATTACTAAAATACCCTTAGAGGTCAAATTTACCATAATACCTCTCACTATTTTTTGTACCATAGGTGTCAGGACCCACCCCCAATCCCTCGGGATTAAGGGCTAAGTCCTGCTCCCGTCTGACTTACGCATGACACGAAGGCTAAACCAACGTCCAACCTCCATGTGGCACATAGGTCGGACGAGGGATATTCGATCCGACCGTCCGAAAACTTCTAACCTTCCTAGAGTTCACGGAAAACTACTGTGGATCTCGCGTGTGATTTCTCCGTCTCTCTCGACCAACAGCCCGCACCGCAACAACCTGGAGGGTATTAAAAACACAAAAAGACTGTGAGTGGACAAAAAATAAAGAATACGTTTAAAAACAGTTCAATAAAACACGTACATTATACCCTTCATTTCAAACCAATGCATGCATATCAAATTCATGTCATAAAAAAAATATTTAATATTCCGGTTAAGCAAACCATGTAAGAAAAACCGAACACATGTTCCTTTTTCCAAATCCCGGGCCTCAGCCCAAAACCATCGAAAACGATTTCATCCGGGCATAGCCCAAAACCTCAGAAAACCTTTATTCAAAACCATCATCATCAAGTCTCAGTGAAAACCAAAACACATCTGAAACCACATTTCCATCCTTTGAACCTGCTGGATCTATCTGAGTCTTTAAACTCCCGAGTCTTTAAACTTAATCCAGACCTCAATATAATCCGAGTCTTTAAACTCCCGAGTCTTTAAACTCAACAGGCCTACGGGGGAAAATCATAATATCTGAGTCTTTAAACTCCCGAGTCTTTAAACTCAATCCGGGTCTTTAAACCCAATCCGGGTCCGCCCCCGTCATATCATAATCCGGGTCTTTAAACCAAATAACCAGATCCAGCAAATCAAATCAAAACCGTTTGAAAACCATTTATAAATCCATTTTCGAATCCGAATCTGCAATCTCATCAGGATCCCGAATCCAAACCCAGGACTCATATCCATCTCCTTTCCAGATCTGAGTCCGCAACCATCATCCTGTAAGCTAGCATCCGGAATAACCATTCTGAACCCAAACTCAGAAATCCACTTTCAAGTTCCAAACCGAATCCCGAATCGTCATCCGGAAATCCGATTCTAAAACCCGAAATCACATTTTTCAAAACCACTTTCTGAACTGGGCTTCAAGCCCGAAAACACTTTTCCGAAATCCATTTTAAATCTTTAAAAATCAAACCATATTTCAATCATTTAAACCATGGTCAAATCACAATAGTATTCGGAATCTCGTAAAATGTGCAAAATCGTAAATACCTCGAAAAACGTGCAAAATCGTAACCTATCAAGATCATAAAGCAAATCATAGAATCACGTATAAGAAAACATATAAAAACATATATGCATGCATCAAGAGTTAGAAAACAAAGTCCACTCACAGACCATAGCGTTGTCGCCTCGATACGCATGCACTCATGCCATTTCTGGCCAATCCGCTATCCTCGGCTTTCCTGAACCTGTCCAAATTCCATAATAAGGTCACTAACTACTTCATTAAGCTTCTACTAAAATCCCGTAATTTTCCCGAATTTTTAACTATTTTAAACCGATGCCTAAAAGCTTCGGACATCCCGAAATATATTGAGAGGGTGTCTGATTGACTCGAAACCAGTGCCAAATTGTTCGTTACATCAAAAACTTTAAAAGTCGTGTTGGAACCTTCCTCAAAAGACGTGCCATGCATCCACACGTGCCGCCTGAAATGGCTGCGCGTGGGCCTCACGCGCCAGCACAGTGTCATCCCCTACCTCTGGTGAACCGGTCCGGTCCGGTTCACTGTAATCCTGTCCCGCCCTGAATCGGCGTGGCCGATTTTCTTCCATTTCTAATCCGTTTTAAGTCCTAATTAACCTATTAGTTTCGTCCCTAACTAGACCCTTAATCTACATATTGAAATCATGAAAAGAAGTACGAGAAGTTACCTCCCGATCATTCTTCAAAAAGTCGATATTATCTCCACTGTGTTCTCTAGTTTCTGGCCACCAGAGCTTCTTCTTCCAAGCTCAAAAGTTTTGTTTCATCCTTTAGAACTGCATCTAAACGATTAATTTGAACCACCGTGATTAAAATCGAAATTGCCATTTTTGAAGCAAACTAAACCAGTTTCGTGGAAACCTTCTAACCGTCCTTCTCAGACATAGAACACGATCAACCTCTGTTTCCTACGGCTGAGAACCACCGTCTCCGGCGGTGCACGGTGAGCATGACACGGTGCCCCACTCACTGTCTCTCCATCCCTGATTCATCAACCATGGGTTAGGGTATCCTTGAGAGGAAGATTTGGGGTCAAGACCATTCAAAATGTTCTCTGTTTTCCCTCTCACCCGTGCACACACAAACACTCTGTTTCAATCCACACACCTTGCACGATTTAAAACCAGCTTAAGCTTCTACACCAATCCAGACCCAGCCAGGTGTCCAAAACCTGGTGGACACATCCCACAAATATCCAATAATCTCTGTCCATGTGTCCTCATCTGATTGGCACACCTCCCCAGATGTTAAAAGACCAAAATGCCCCTGCAAGTCCAAAATTACCATTTTGCCCCTCACTTTCTAGACCAATATCTTAACCGTCCGATATTCGATGAAGGCGTGCCGCCTATCGTTGTACTCAGGACATCGAGATCTACCTAATGGTCCTCGGTTTTCTTGAGGAAAATTTTTCGTGCAAAAAGTCAACAAATTCTCTCCTTTTAAACCAAATTACGAAACTGCCCTTGACCTTCCGAACATCATAACTTCCTCCTCGAATGTCGGAATCGGACGTGCCACCTATCTATGACCTCGTGACTTCCCAAACTATGTCACGGTCATCGGTCAAAGTCCTTTTGACCGCCCGATCGAAAAGTCAACATTTTGCCCATTCTATGGGCAAAATCGTCATTTCGCACCGTTCGTCCGAACGCCTCCAACTAATCACCGATTAACTGCACTAATCCGTCATTAACACTAATCTAATCCTAATTTGCAGAACCGGTCGTTACAATAGGGACCTTTTCCTTATTTCAATTTCGACCTGCCACGTACCGACGTATTCAAGAGGCCGAGATCGTCGTAACGGTATTCTCGATTTTCCCAAATGAGGTCCTGGTAAAAAAGTCAACACTTTGACTTTGACTAAGAAAAGTCAACGTCTTTAACTTTGACCAAAAAGTTAACCGTTGACTCACAAGGGCAAAATGGTCATTTCCAATCTTTTGAAAGTCTGGGGCATCATAGCTTTACTAAGAACGATTCTGCCAAATATCGCTCCATCGGTAATCTCTGCAAGATCTCTTCTTCCAAGTGGTACCAAACACCCATGCCTTTTATTTTCACGAGAAGCTACCGGAGGCCTGGGCTCATTGTCAAGGCCCACCCCTAATCTCCCGGGATTAAGGGCTAAACCCCGCTCCCGTCTAACTTACGCATGACACGAGGGCCAAACAGACGTCTAACCTTCGTGTGACACGTAGTCGGACAAGGGAGTTCCGGTCCGACCGTCTCAACAACTTTCAAACTTCCCAGAGTGCGCAGAGTCTACTGTGGAACGTCCATGTGATGTCTCCGTCTCGCAACCAACAGCCCGCGCCGCAACAACTTGGAGGGTATCAAAAACACGAAAAGACTGTGAGTGGACAAAAATAAAGTTAAGTTCAAAAATATTTCATAAAATAAAGAAATTTATACCCTCCGTTTTAAAAACCAATGCATGCATATCCAGTTTCTGTCACAAAACCATACACGAAAAACCAAACACATTTTCCTTTTCTCAAATCCCGGGCCTCAGCCCCAATATCACCGAAAACCGTTATAACCAACGAAAACCATTTCATCCGGGCCACTGCCCAAAACATCGGAAAACCATTATTCCAAAACCATCATTTTCATCCATCGAACCTGCTGGATCTATCCGAGTCTTTAAACTCCTGAGTCTGTAAACTCAATCCAGGCCTCAATAATATCCGAGTCTTTAAACTCCCGAGTCTTAAAACTCAACAGGCCTATGGGGGAAATATCAATATATCCGAGTCCTTAAACTTCCGAGTCTTTAAACTCAATCTGGGCCCGTCCCCCGTCAAATATAATCCGGGTCTTTAAACCCAATAACCAGATCCAGCAAATCCAATCCCAAAACTATTTGAAAACCATTTCTAAATCCATGTCCATCATTCATTCCAGATTAGAGTTCGCAACCATCATTCCGTAAGCTAGCATCCGGAATAACCATTCCGAACCCGAACCCGGAATCCATATTTAAGTCTCAAATCGAATCCTGAATCGTCATCCGGAAATCCAATTCAACAACCCGAAATCACATTTCCAAAAATCACTTTTGAACTGGGCCTCAAGCCCGAAAACACTTTTCCAAAATCCTTTTACTTTCTTTGAAATCATATCGTATTTCAGCTCCCGAAATCAAACCGTTAAACCAGGTTCAAATCACGATATTTATCAAAACCTCGTAAAATGTGAAAACCGTCCTTTCCTCGAAAAACGTACAAAAACCATAAATCATCACAAGCCATATTCAAATCATAGAATCACATATGAAAACATATGAAAACATATATGCATGCATCAAGAGTTAGAAAGCAAAGTCCACTCACAGACCATTCTGACGTCGCCTCGATACGCCCGCACTTACGCCGTTCCCGGCCATTCCGATACTCTCGGCTTTCCCGAACCTGTCCAAAGTCCATAACGAGGTTACTAACTACTTCACAAGAGTCCTATTCAAATCCCATAATGTTTCCGAACTTCTAAGTGTACTTTAAACGGAACCCTAGACCTTCGATTCCGCAGAACTAACCCGAAACAACTTCTGAATAACCCGAAACCTATTCCATTGGATTCGTTATGACATTTAGAACAAAAACTCAGTTAGACTCTTCACCGGAAACCGCCGCACGCGCCCCCACGCGCCGTCCAAAGTGGCTGCGCGTGGGCCTCACGCGCCTACACCCAAACACTATTCATCGTCGTCTTCCTTGGGCGAACCGGTCTGAACCGGCGCACCCGGTTCTCTGCCAAACCTCCACCGTTTTCCTCCCTCTCTTCACCATTCTCTTTGTCCAGTCCTAAGCAACCTATTCCCCTCACTCTAACACGTCGACACAGCCCCTAAGTCATCGTCCCAAACTCGAAATAAAACAGCTCGAACTCCCCTGTTTCACAATCCGGCCATCCAGGTCACCCCCCATCACGGCTCCGCTACTAACAGGTTCCTAAGGACCTAAGAAGTCGACCAGGACCAACCAGAGCCCTCGACTCATACTCAAAACCCACGGCTCAACGTTTGAACTTTCACGGCAAAACAGAGCAATTACACGGGGATAAGAAATTACCTTCCTATCGATCGCCGCCATGCACGCCGTTGCACTCCCTGAAGTCCACAAAGTCATCCCAGCTTCCCTTCGAGTCCAATTGGATCAACACACGGTCACACCACCACCAAGGTCCCTCAGCTCTCTCTGTTTTTCCCCGTCGACTTACACACTCCTCCCGCACGAACACTGCACCTCCCCGTCTTCTCAACACCCTCATGCACTCTCAACCTCCCTCTGATCTCACTCACACACTCACAAAGCTCACACCTTCTCGGCCATCGATCGATTTCACCTCTTTGCCCAGTCTCTGTTCTCCATTGTTTAAACACACACGAACACACAACCATATAATTGGAGCCGTGCACCCTAGAACAAACCAGACCCCTAGCACATGTCACCATCCCCTCAGCCCAACTCAAAATATCTCAATCCCCTCTATACACCTGTCCCAATCCTGTTGCACAATTCCCAATGTGCAAAAGACCAAAATGCCCTTCCTTTAAGTCCAAATTTACGATTGTGCCACTACCTTTCTAGACCCGTAACTTACGCATCCTAGGTCCGATGGACACGTGCCGCCTGTCGTTGAACTCAGGACGACGAGATCTACCTAACGGTCCTAGGTCAACGTGCCAAAATCCGATCGTACGAAAAGTCAACTTTCCCCCTATTTTAGCCAAATTACGGTAATGCCCTCAACCTTCTGAACATCATAACTTCTTCCTCGGATGTCGGAATCGGGTGTGCCACCTGTCTACGGATTCGTGAAGTCCCGAACTACGTCACGGTCACTGGTCAATACCCAATTGACTGTCCGAACTAAAAGTCAACTTTTTGTCCAAACTAGGGGCAAAATCGGCATCCTACGCTAAAATCCAAAACTACCCAACTAAACACTACTTAAGCTCACTAATCCTAACTCTAATTTTCGGGACAGGTCGTTACACTCATGATGTGCCTACCACACTCAAGCTCCTCTACAACCTCTAAGGCATTCATGGCACCAGAATGTCTGCCAAGGAAAACTTGCACACGATAGCATTGTGGCTCCATTAGCACCTCCATAAAACCCTCGCCTGTAATCTCAAATCATCTGTGCACAGTGGACTTCAGGTATTTCAAATACCTGCTCGAGATTTTCTGTCGACTCATCCAAAGTGAGGACATGCGGAGGAACCGAAAAGGAGGTGTGGAATAACCGATCAGCTAATTTAAGATGTGACGACCCATACCGAATTAGCAGGATTAATTAAGAAATAATTAACGGATTAGCAAGGCTAATCGAGGATTAGACGAGGATTAGCGGACATTTAGGGTGAAATGACGATTTTGCCCCTAAAATGGGTGAATCGTTGACTTTTCGTTCAGGCGGTCAAATGGACTTTGGCCAATGTCTGTGACGTAGTTCGTGACGTCACGAGTCCATGGACAGGTGGCAGGCTCAATTTTGACGTTCGAGGAGGAAGTTATGACGATCGAAAGTTCGGGGGCATTTTGGTAATTTAGTTAAATAGGGGCAATAGTTGACTTTTGACCCAGGAGGTCTGATGGTCTAGGACCGTTATGTAGATAAGGACGATACGAATCCGTAGACAAGCGGCATGTCGAATTTGAACGTTCGATGGAGAAGTTACGGTTCACGGAAGTACGAAAGTACTATTGCACGTTTTACGAGACAAGGAACTTTTGGAATTAAGTGGGGCCCAGATATTTGTTAGTGGACCAAAGGATGAGTGACAAGTGTCACCCATGCACTGGCCATCCCTTTTCCTTCATGCATATTACCTTCATCGATCATTTCTTTCCATTTCAAAACCCACTCGATCTCACCCACTTTGAACCCAAACCAATCCAACCCATCCCCACTTGATCATGCCCGTGAAGAACATAGAGGGTTGAGAGGATTTGTGGATGCTGGTGGCCGGCCAGGAACGACGCCGTCGTGGACGGCGGCCTTAAACCCGAACATGTTTCCCGGTAAGGCCCAAATCCCATTTTAATTCGATTTTGAAGTTATGGTTTGTTTTGGATGTTGGGATAAGGTTTAGAGGGTCACTAGGAAGGTTTTAAGACATTTTTAGGGGTGGTTGGACGGGCGAGGAGCCATGGGAAGAAGAATGAAAAATTGGACAGTGAACCAATAACAGGACCCCGTCCCAACTGGACGTAAAAAACCGTGCCCGGTCCTGCTCCCGTCTGACAAGTCAACCAAAGGTCCGAAACTACCCTTCAGTGCTTGCAAGACAAGGGATGTTTGCGCTGATTTCTGCTGCTGCCACTGCCTCACGATCAGTTCCGAACGTCGTACCACGGCCAGGAGGGTCACAAAACAGAAAAGGTGTGAGTGGACAAAAATGACCTCTTATAAACACGTTTGCCAAAATACATTCTTACCCTCCAGTTTTCATAAACTTGCATGCATATCGTAAAACATGAGTAATAGTACGAAATCATTCAAGTATAAACAGTGGACCGATAAAATCAAAACATATTTTCCCATGGTCCGTAAAACTCATGTTCACCAAATCAGTTCATGTTATAAAACATCAATTCCCGGCTCTCAGGCCAAAACATGTGAAAACATAATCACCTGGCCACAAGGACCAAAAACCCGTACTCAATACTGGTACGTCATCAAACAACAGCAATAAGCACTAATCACAAGTCCACAATAAATATATCAATCCAATTAATCCGCACTACTCACAAGTGCACAAACTATCACAATCACATCTGCACTACTCACAAGTGCTCAATCAATAAAACTGCACTACTCACAAGTGCTGCACTACGCGTAGGCCAATATCCAGCCACTCTCTCGGGAACAGACACCTCTGGGCTCAACCCTCGGGCTCAGTCACATCTGGGCGAACACATCCCCAGGCTCAGACCCATCTGAGTGGTACATCCAAGCTCAATCACGAGAAGCTGACTACCATAAGATCGACTCCCGATACTACAATCACATCCCCCAAGTTCCGGTCGTCTGGATAATCCCCCAAGCTCCGACCATCTGGGCATTTCACAATCACAATGAAAACCATCTCGGGAATTACATCCCAAAATATTTCAATCAAATCTTGTCTTCATACAAAGTCAAGATCATTCCCGACTAGGTCTCAAGTCCCAAAATACCATTTACACATAAACCGTTAAAATCACATTTTAAAACAATAAAATAATCTAGAAATCATCATTGACTTACCAACTAAGTCCAAATATCATTTTAGAAATCCTTTTGACTCCGGGCCTAGCCCAAAACATCATTTGCACATTCCTCGTAAAACGTGCCCGAAAGACTGATTAAAATAATCATAAAATCACAAGAAATCATTAATTTCATTAAATTCACAAGTGACTCCAAATCCGAGTCAAAATCCCTATCCACTTGGGTTCTCTTGCCCAAAATATCATTTTCACGCAAATCCATGCGTTGCAACCTCCGTTGCCATTTTCACGTAAATCCACGAAATTGACCCTTGACTCATTCCCGAGTCACAACATCATTATTCAATCCATGACTCATAATCCGAGTCCAAAAATTATTTTCAATCAAATTCAATACCGGACTCATAACCCGAGTCCAAACATCACTTTTAACCAAATTCATAATTTCTCGAAATTCGTGCCAAAATATAATAATATAATAATCCATAAAATCGAGAAATCACCGGATTGAAATATCAACCATGCCAAAGCATATAAAATCATATAATAAAGCATTTAAATCATATATGCATGCATCACGGTTAGAAAACAAAGTCCACTCACACACACCGTCCAAAACGGTCCGTTTTCGAGCTGCACGTTTTTTCGTAAATTCTGGAAATCACAACTCCTGTCCAAAATCATTATAGAGGGTTACTAACATCTCAAAATACTTCATATAATTTTCCCCAATTTTTCCGGAATTTAAATACGTATTTTTAACGTAAAACAAAACTTCGGATACGCGGAACATTAACGAAACGATATCCGATTTCCTCGAAACCAGCGTCAAAATGTTCGTTACAATGAGAGGATTCAAAGTCATGTTGACCTCACCTTGAAACTAGGCCGTACGCGCCCTCACGCGCCGCCGTGAGTGGCTGCGCGTGAAACCCACGCGCCAGCTACAGTAGTCGTCGTCCTCACCCGTTTCATCTGTAAACGGGTCCTGCAACACGCGTGTTAACCCGCGTGTCAACCCGGTTAATTTCTTATCAATTCGACACCGTTTTCATCAATTGAACATTCAGTCAGCTTCGATTCAAGTCTAATTAGAGTTCTGAAACATCAATTACACGAAACCTTACCTTAAACCTTAAGATCAAAGATGATCATTCGAAGAACATTCGAACCCTATTCATCATTCGAAGTCCTTCAATGTCAAACGATTTCCTTCAATTGATGCAACCAGAAGCTTCAATGGACTCAGTTAAACAGTTTCCCCAACTCAATTGCATCAATCCAAGCCTCAAATCCCACGACTCAAGCTCGAAATTTCAGTAACCTCAGTCCTTCAGTTCTACCTCAAATGGACCTCAATTCTCTTCGTTTTTGATCTGAAACAACTCGTCACAACCTCAGGAAGCTAAATGAAGCTTCAATTTCGATCCTCACGGCTCAATTCTCAATATTCGAATTTCCCCCCCAAATTTTCTAAAATCTGATTTTCCAGAATCAAGTTTTCTCTCAATCCCTCATGTTTCCCTGTTAATTCAGTCCCACAAATCTAACAATTCTCACTCAAAACCGGTTGTGGAAGGGAGCCCAATTCTCTCAATTCTGATTCCCCAATTTTGCACGGTTTGAAGAACACAGGAGATTAATGGAGGAATTAAAAATATAATTAAGTATAATTAATTAATAAAACACAATAATTATGTCCTCCCCAAAACATGGACCTGTATTTAAGCCTCAATTTAAGGGATGAGTGACACTTGTTACTCATCCAGGTGCGTTCAGTCACCAGGTACTGTTCATAATAAAATAATACTTTAATCCCGATTTGTTCGGTTAATCGAGTTCGTTCCCGTGACCATAACTTCGTCGTCGAATCTCCGATTTCGGCATGCCGCCTGTCGTTGGATTCGCATCGACGAGACCTACATAACGGTCCTTGGCCTTCATCCATTGGACTTCCCGAGTTAAAAGTCAACATTTGGCCCCTTTTTAGCCAAATTACCAAAATACCCCTTAACTTCCGAACGTCATAACTTTCTCCTCGAATTTCAGAATCGAACGTGCCACCTGTCTATGAACTCGTGACGTCCCGAACTACGTCACAGTCATCGGTCAAAGTCCGTTTGACCGCCCGAACTAAAAGTCAATATTTTGCCCACGCTAGGGGCAAAATGGTCATTTTGCACATTTCTGCCGATTTCACTCAACTAATCCCAGATTAGTCATTCTAAACCATAATTAATTAATATTCAATCCCGATATTCGGGACGGGTCATTACAACCTTCCCCCCTTAAAGAATTTCGTCCCCGAAATTCCAACTATCTTTATTCCACATCCACCTCATGGAAAACAAATGGGCCTCACAACATGTGTACACTTGTACACCCACTAGCCAATCCAGAACTCGTCTGCACTCAGACGTCACATCACAGATGCACGTCGTACTGACTACACTCGACCACCTCAAGTGAAATTGATCACCGAAATTAGCAATGTCACCATTAAGCTAACTCCTTCAGCTTGACGGTTCCTCTTAATCACTAATGTGCCCTGACCTCCGCTCTAATCGAGAGTCACCAAAACTCACTTGTCAGTCCATGCCGACACTACTAGCCAAACTGTCGCCACAAAGCTTTACCACCCTTGTAAAGCTCCAATCATTAACAAAACAGTGACAACACATCGTACTACAACGTCCGTCAATGTAGCATAAGATCAACAACATGATCTCACCACACAGGGCAACCTCAATCTTACGACAAACACCAACCTCTGTATCCACAACTGTCACCCCCTCAGCGATCCAAGATGCTGGTAAGGTCACGACATGATAACATGTCGCAAAGCAACTCTTGGTCACACTAACCACCAACTCACTCAATCAGACGATGTAACTAGAACACATTGAACACCAGCCTAGCAGTGATCACACAACTCAACACTAGAGTTACACTAGCTAACCATGGCTAAGAGCACCTGCTCAAATAATCACTGAAATCATCAGAATCACCCTGCCCAGTGCATCGTGTTCAATGTCCAGTTCACGTTCACAACCAAAAACCAATGGTATCGGAACTAAGCCAAATACCAACACGTTCATCAACACATCACTGGTACAACCCATGTACCGTCACTAAGTATCAAGTACCATCATCCATACGACACAGCAAGTCGTACACCAAGCATGATCCTACAGCTGGACCCCAGTAGTCCAAATGATCAAATGTCAAGTATTACTCCAATCCCATGGAGTTCCATAACAGGATTCCACTGATCCTCACGTTATCAAAATTTTAACTCTCTCAGCTTAGTATATCGGCTACCTCACTAGCCGTACACCCGACCCGACTACAAGGTCGAAATCTCAAAGTCTCCTGACTATCACCGTCACACACAATAGGCCGTTCTGTTTATCATCCATACTATTCCTGATAGTCGCCCTTTCCAGAAGTATGACCTCGGCATACTCAACCCATAGACCAATATGGTCGATCCCAAACCAGGTAGGGAAAAGTAAAAATCCGGAGGGTTTAGCTAGCATCGACAATCCTTGTCCTATGCTACCCAAAAACACCTCGCCAAATCACAACTCTCAAAATGACACATCAACGTGTCCACAAGAAAGAACGTCTAGTTCTCCTGGGATTCACATCAACCCCAGCCACTATTAACACTTATGTCACAAGTCTACTCTGGTCGACTAAACCTAACACCACGAATTTTCTCTTAGGATAGTCAACACATCCATCAAGCACATCACATGCCCATCCGTAGATGAAGGCACACCAACACATTATCATGACCAACCCAACTGTGGTCAGAAAACCTACCTCAACAACTCACAGTCATACCCGGCTCATCCGGAGCCCTCAAATCACATCAGGAATCATCCCGAATCCTAAACCAACTCCTGACTCCTACTGAGTCCAAGTTCAATCTCGACTGACGTCAATGCCACCACTGGCATATCTGATCACCTAGCAAATACCCCTAGGTAAACCACATCCTTTCCAAAACACAAAACCATTTCCGGACTCCCTCTCGGTCCAATCCAATATCCAAACCCATCCTCGGGTCATGTTTATTCTGGGCCCAACATGCCCATCCACATACCATACCGTTAACAAAAACAACCATCCGGACCCACACTAGTCCGACACAATCAAAACACAAGATACAATGTTACAACACAAGTGTACAATACAAACTATTTACAAAGTAGCACGAATCCAAGTATCAATACATTTATTTTGAACTACTGACAAGTCGATCGGGGCAGTTCCTTCGCAAATGTCCAAGTTTCCTACATAAGTGACAAGGGGCAGTGCTGAGGCGACTAGCTCCACCACGCCGCTTACCTGTCGACTGAGTTGAAGTTCCACTCGAATGAACACCTACCGAGGGTCGCGACACAAGAGAATGAAGGCTAACTCGCTTCGATGTTTCCTGACTTATCTGTTCAGTATCCTGACGCTCTCGGCGTCGTCCAGAGCTCAAAGATTGTTCTGGCACAGGTAAAATAGTAGCCTCCACTCGGATAGCAGCATCCGATAATTCCCTCAGGGTAGAATACGAGCCCACAGTCACAGCACCTCGTATCTCATTCCTCAATCCCTGCTCAAACCTTCGACACTTATCCTCCTCAGAAGCCACATACAGAGGAGCGAAACTAGATAAGTGCAAAAATTGCTGTTCATAATCGACCACTGACAGATTCCCTTGCTGCAATTGGAGAAACTCAACCTCCTTAGCGTTCCGAAATGAGCGAGGATAAAACTGATCCAAAAATCGCTCTCGGAATGCATCCCATGCCAACATACGTGCATCCCAACCAGTCAACTGTAAACTATGCCACCACCTGTAAGCATAGCCATCCAAAAGAAAAGTGGCTAAGGGCACCATGTCCTCCGGGGGACATATCATGACCTCAAAAATCCTTTCCAAACGAGTAATCCAATCATCGGCACCATCCGGGCCCGAATCACCACGAAACACAGTGGCTCCTAACCGTCGAGCTCGCTCAATATCTGGACCTTCACTAACACTACTCTCGTCCCTCCCATCTTTAGACCGTGTACGGGACGCATGACTCGGAGGCATGACGTAACAACAGAAATCAATAACCAAATGCTCTGATACCACTTTGACAGGACCCCGTCCCAACTGGACGTAAAAAACCGTGCCCGGTCCTGCTCCCGTCTGACAAGTCAACCAAAGGCCTGAAACTACCCTTCAGTGCTTGCCAGACAAGGGATGTTTGCGCTGATTTCTGCTGCTGCCACTGCCTCACGATCAGTCCCGAACGTCATACCACGGCCTGGAGGGTCACAAAACAGAAAAGGTGTGAGTGGACAAAAATGACCTCTTATAAAAACGTTTGCCAAAATACATTCTTACCCTCCAGTTTTCACAACCTTGCATGAATATCGTAAAACATGAGTAATAGTATGAAATCATTCAAGTATAAACAGTGGACCGATAAAATCAAAACATATTTTCCCATGGTCCGTAAAACTCATGTTCACCAAATCAGTTCATGTTATAAAACATCAATTCCCAGCTCTCAAGCCAAAACATGTGAAAACATAATCACCTGACCATAAGGACCAAAAACCCGTACTCAATACTGGTACGTCATCAAACAACAGCAATCAGCACTAATCACAAGTGCACAATAAATATATCAATCCAATCAATCCGCACTACTCACAAGTGTACAAACTATCACAATCACATCTGCACTACTCACAAGTGCTCAATCAATCAAAATGCACTACTCACAAGTGCTGCACTACGCTTAGGCCAATATCCAGCCACTCTCTCGGGAACATACACCTCTGGGCTCAACCCTCGGGCTCAGTCACATCTGGCCGAACACATCCCCAGGCTCAGACCCATCCGAGTGGTACATCCAGGCTCAGTCACATCCGAGAAGCTGACTACCATAAGATCAACTCCCGATCCTACAATCACATCCCCCAAGTTCCGGTCGTCTGGGTAATCCCCCCAAGCTCCGACCGTCTCTGGGCATTTCACAATCACAATGAAAACCATCTCGGGAATTACATCCCAAAATATTTCAATCAAATCTTGTCTTCATACAAAGTCAAGATCATTCCCGACTGGGTCTCAAGTCCCAAAATACCATTTACACATAAACCGTTAAAATCACATTTTAAAACAATAAAATAATCTAGAAATCATCATTGACTTACCAACTAAGTCCAAATATCATTTTAGAAATCCTTTTGACTCCGAGCCTAGCCCAAAACATCATTTGCACGTTCC
Organism: Prinsepia uniflora; assembly: GCA_032719365.1. Lineage (NCBI taxonomy): Eukaryota > Viridiplantae > Streptophyta > Magnoliopsida > Rosales > Rosaceae > Prinsepia > Prinsepia uniflora. Next base: position 55,341,415 of record CM064868.1, on the reverse strand, counting down.
TCGTAAAACGTGCCCGAAAGACTGATTAAAATAATCATAAAATCACAAGAAATCATTAATTTCATTAAATTCACAAGTGACCCCAAATCCGAGTCAAAATCGCTATCCACTTGGGTTCTCATGCCCAAAATATCATTTTCATGCAAATCCATGCGTTGCAACCTCCCTTGCCATTTTCACGTAAATCCACGAAATTGACGCTTGACTCATTCCCGAATCACAACATCATTATTCAATCCATGACTCATAATCCGAGTCCAAACATTATTTTCAATCAAATTCAATACCGGACTCATAACCCGAGTCCAAACATCACTTTTAACCAAATTCATAATTTCTCGAAATTCGTGCCAATATATAATAATATAATAATCCATAAAATCGAGAAATCACCGGATTGAAATATCAACCATGCCAAAGCATATAAAATCATATAATAAAGCATTTAAATCATATATGCATGCATCATGGTTAGAAAACAAAGTCCACTCACACACCGTCCAAAACGGTCCGTTTTCGTGCTGCACGTTTTTTCGTAAATTCTGGAAATTACAACTCCTGTCCAAAATCATTATAGAGGGTTACTAACATCTCAAAATACTTCATATAATTTTCCCCAATTTTTCCGGAATTTAAATACGTATTTTTAACGTAAAACAAAACTTCGGATACGCGGAACATTAACGAAACGATATCCGATTTCCTCGAAACCAGCGTCAAAATGTTCGTTACAATGAGAGGATTCAAAGTCATGTTGGCCTCACCTTGAAACTAGGCCGTATGTGCCCTCACGCGCCGCCGTGAGTGGCTGCGCGTGAAACCCACGCGCCAGCTACAGTAGTCGTCATCCTCACCCGTTTCCTCTGTAAAAGGGTCCTGCAGCCCGCGGTGTCAACCCGCTTAATTTCTTATCAATTAGACACTGTTTTCATCAATTGAACATTCAGTCAGCTTCGATTCAAGTCTAATTAGAGTTCTGAAACATCAATTACACAAAACCTTACCTTAAACCTTAAGATCAAAGATGATCATTCGAAGAACATTCGAACCCTGTTCATCATTCGAAGTCCTTCAATGTCACATGATTTCCTTCAATTGATGCAACCAGAAGCTTCAATGGACTCAGTTAAACACTTTCCCCAACTCAAGTGCATCAATCCAAGCCTCAAATCCCACGACTCAAGCTCGAAATTTCAGTAACCTCAGTCCTTCAGTTCTACCTCAAATGGACCTCAATTCTCTTCGTTTTTGATCTGAAACAACTGGTCACAACCTCAGGAAGCTAAATGAAGCTTCAATTTCGATCCTCACGGCTCAATTCTCAACATTCGAATTCCCTCCACCCCCCCCCCCCCTTCCAAATTTTCTAAAATCTGATTTTTCCAGAATCAAGCTCTCTCTCAATCCCTCGTGTTTCCCTGTTAATTCAGTCCCACAAATCTCACAATTCTCACTCAAAACCAGTTGTGGAAGGGAGCCCAATTCTCTCAATTCTGATTCCCCAATTTTGCACGGTTTGAAGAACATAGGAGATTAATGGAGGAATTAAAAATATAATTAATTAATAAAACACAATAATTATGTCCTCCCCAAAACATGGATCTGTGTTTAAGTCTCAATTTAAGGGATGAGTGACACTTCTCACTCATCCAGGTGTGTTCAGTCACCGAGTACTGTTCATAATAAATTAATATTTTAATCCCGGTTCGTTCGATTAATCGAGTCCGTTCCCGTGACCATAACTTCGTCGTCAAATCTCCGATTTCGGCATGCCGCCTGTCGTTGGATTCGCATCGACGAGACCTACGTAACGGTCCTTGGCCCTCGTCTATTGGACTTCCCTGGTCAAAAGTCAACATTTAGCCCCTTTTTAGCCAAATTACCAAAATACCCCTTAACATCCAAACATCATAACTTTCTCCTCGAATGTCGGAATCGAACGTGCCACCTGTCTATGACCTCGTGACGTCCCGAACTACGTCACAGTCATCGGTCAAAACGGTCAACATTTTTGCCCACGCTAGGGCCAAAACGGTCATTTTGCACATTTCGTCCGATTTCACTCAATTAATCCCAGATTAGTCATTCTAAACCATAATTAATTATTATTCAATCCCGATATTCGGGACGGGTCATTACAACCAAGTTTTAGAACCATGGGTTTTAGAAGGTTTTGATTAGGTTTAAGGATTGGAATGGATAGGAAACATCAAAATAGGAAGATTATGATTGGAAAGGAGAAGATTGGATGAAAAATAAGAATTGGAGAGGTCTGGACCGGTCGCGCCGGTCCAGTTGCAGAGAATGGACCGAACCGGCCGGTCTGGACAGGTTCACCCGCTGAGGAAGGAAAACTGTTCACCGGCGCGTGAGCCCACGCGCAGGGCCCTTTGGGTGGCGCGTGGCAGCACGTGGTGGGGTTTCTGGGTATGACTTCAACATATGAAATCATCGATGTAACGAACATTTTGGGACTGGTTTCGTGTCAATCGGACATCGTTTCGATATAGTTCGGGACGTCCGAAGGTTTAGGTTCGCGTTTAAAAATAGTTAGAAATTTCAGAAATTACGGGGCCTTAGGGAGAGGTTATATAAGTAGTTAGTAACTCTCTAAATTAATTTGGACAGGTTCGGGAATCCCGGAGGTGACGTTTGACCCGGGAGACGATTATGGCACGCGTATCGAGGCGCAGCTTCGGACGGTCTGTGAGTGGACCCTTCTTTCGAAATTGATGCACGCATAAATGTTTCATAATTATTTTAGAATATATTTTGTGATGCCATGAGTGCATTTGTTTGTGGTAGCCTAGGATTTACGTATTTGCACGTATTTCCAGATTTTTAGTTTTATACGATGCTTATACGTGCTAGGTTTTCAATGAGGGTTTAATGATTTAGTTTTGGATTGGGAAATATGAAATCGGGCACGAGACCCATTTTATTTAAGAACTCTCGGACTTGGAGTCCATTTGATTTGACGAGGAATCGGACTGGGGGTCCATTTGAGTTATACAATCGGACCGAGGGTCCCGTTGGTTTACGAATCCGGGCTTGAGGCCCAATTGGTTGTATTATTGGGCCGTAGGCCCCGTTGACTGTAGTATCGGGCTTGAGGCCCTATTGGTTATGAAATCGGGCTTAAGGCCCCATTGCCTTATTGTTTCGGGCTTGAGGCCCAGGTGATTGTAACATCGGGCTTGAGTCTCAGTTCGGTTTATGAAATGAGAATTTGGGCATGAGACCCTATTGAACTGAGGATTTAGGCCGAGGCCTGTGAAACTGATTTGAATCATATTCGAGGAATCCTATTGAAATGAATCGGGCATGAGACCCAGTTGAGAAATGTTTTGAGAAAGAAAGTATTTGAAAATGTATATGAACCCTCCATATGTTCATATGGTCTCCTCCAGACGTCGACCTGGAGAGTCACGATCCACAGACCAGAGTGGGTATCCCCATAGGGATCCCGTTCCAGGAGTGGGGGTTACGTTTTACGATGTGATCGGACTAGATCTAAAGAGAGAGCTCGGATTAGATCCAGAGGTTGAGCCTCCCAGATGGAGATTCCTGGGAGAAGACTCGGAGTGAGACCTCGGGTAGTGTGCACACTAGTAAAGAGATTGATATCGTGACATTTATCGGGGATGTGTTCCCTAGGGGCTGTGTGCCCCGAGTTGGCATCTTCTCCGGAAGTGCCTAGGATGGGTTATACGTACGAGTGCGTATGTGCTTTACAGAAAAGTGATTTGGGGGCGGAGACCCCGTGTTCTGTGTTTTATTAGAAATGATTTGGGGCAGAGACCCCATATTCTGTGTGTTGGTATTTCACTGAGAAAGGTTTTGGGGTGAAACTCACGTGATGTGATTTGGGATGAGTCCCTATTAATTTGACCTACGTGTTTTGAATTGTGAATTCGGGTCAGGGACCCAAATGGATTTATGGGTCATGACGGTTTATGGGGCCGGGCATGAACTCTTGAAAGGTTTTGTGAATGTTTTCAAGTGGTTTTTATGAATATTTAATAAATGGTTTTGAATGCATGCATATGCTTTTAGTGAAGGACATAAAAGTCTTTTATAAAATGTGTTTTATGAACTATTGTTTTTCGTCCACTCACAGTCTTTCGTGTTTTAATGTCATTTAGGTTGATCGCGGATGCGGGCTGTAGCAGAGACGAGACATCACTCCCCTCCTCCTACGATCCTGACGTACTCTGATAGCCCCGGCGAGGGCTAGAGATAGAATTTTCCCTGGTCTGACACGTGGTGTCAGACGGGATCAAGCGGGTCCCACATTAATCTCGGGGGATTTGGGACCGGTCCTGACATAAGAGGCAATAAGCAGAGGTCAAGGTCAGATTCGGAATCCTCCGCTCCTTTCATGAAAATAAAGTCAATTTATGAGATTGAGAGGGATTCTGCCACAAAGAAGTGTTGATTTTTTGTCATGTGAGTATTTCAAAATACTTATTGAATTTAATTAGTAATGGAAAAATAAAATTTTAGTTAATATATGAATCAAAACAGCTTGGTGTTTTGAATTATAATTCAAATTCTTGGTTAATATTTTAGTTTTTATTTGGTATTAAAGTTATTTGAATTCATATATAAGTTTTTATTTAGTGCATCAATTTTAATTCTTTAATTGGCTAATTTATATTTTTTTTATTTTTGAATTTTATACTTATTCTTTATTTAGAGTACATCTAATGGTAGGGTAAGCGCAAGGGGCTAAAGGCAACATTTAGCCCCTACAATGATACTTGCCCACTGCAAGATTTAGTGTTTCTAATGGGGAGGGGCAAGAGTCAAGAATTCAAATTTTTATTTGAATTATTTTCTTAAAGATTATACGTAGCACGAGGGTACTTCACATTGTTGGGAAAAAATACCCTGAATGGAAAACCAGCATACCAACGAACGACCTTCCAGCATACCAAATACCCCGAATTGGAAGGAATGCATATGCACATCAAAGCCAAATCTTTACTCATCTGACTTTGAAACAAACAACAATCTCATACCAAAAATGAGTGAAATTTTGAAAGCTCATGTCAATTATGTCCAAAAGAAAAGAAACAGAAATCTCATACCAATCAAATTATGACACAAACAGCATTCTCATACCAATCAAATTTTGAAACAAACAACAATCTCATACCAAAAACTTCTTCTTCTTCATATAATCTATACTAGATTCATGTAATTAGGAGAGAAGAGATATATAAAACAAAAAGAAAAGAAAGTTTCAAAGAATTGTCAGAGAGGATTGCTCATAGGAAATTTATCAAACACCTTGTGTGCACAAATTGAAAACCAATATTCTTCCATACAAATTTGTTTCATTTTTCATCCAAATCAAAAGGATTACAAGCCTAACATTCTAAATCTATTCCTATTCTCAATCGATTACAGTGTTTGAGTTCCAAAATTTTACCTCAAGCACTTCACCCTTAAATCGCACCTCAAGCACTTCACCATCAAATCGCACCTCAAACACCCATTTTCAGCTTCATCTTTGCTACCTCCTCCTCTCGAAGCCATTGGTCTTGGACCTATTGCTCTTGTAATTTTGTTCACTTTATCATATAAATAGAACCCAATTCCTAAAAATTGAGTCTGACGACTAAACAACCGTGGAAGCTTGAAGTTCATCTATCAAACACTTTGAGAGCTTCAATTTTGTTGCAAAATTAATGGGTACTAAGACCCAAAAAATAAAAATGTTTATGAGAGAATGATTACCATGTTTAGAGGATGACGACCATGGAAATAGGAAAAAGCTTGCAGGACTGTAAATAAAGGTAAGCACAGACATAGTGCCAATGTATTGCTCTGTGCTACTAGGATAAGAAGCATAAATGGTATAGATTTTAAACAAGAAGAAGAATAAGAAGAAGAAGAAGAAGAATAAGAAGAAGAAGAAGAAGAAGTGACATGGATTTTACCTCAAGCACTTCACCTTCAAATCGCATTTTCTAGCTTCACTTGCATGCCTCTAAGGCGACGCCGCCATCAATTTCCGTCTTCATCCTCCTCGCAAGCTCCTCAATTTCGGTGCCGGATTCGGAGTGGGATGCAATTGGGAGATTAGAAGAAGAAATGGAATTGGGACCTTCTTCTTGCTTGGGATGTAGCCCTTACCTTTTGACATTCATTGCTCCCGCCAGCGGCCTTGCCCGCGCATGAGGGGAGGCCAGAATAGCCCAAGGCACGCCTTACCTTGGCTATCCTACACTCCATTACAACCTGAAACACAGGGGCTAAAGGCCAAGAGCTGCCTTTCCCTAGCCAAAAGTTTAGACATGCTCTTAAGTTTAGAAGATGTCACATTGTCTTCAATCCCTGTATATGTTCTCCTTCATCTAGCTTTGATAGAGGACAAAAAAAAAAACATTTGAGTTTTTATATTTCATATCTTGAGTTTGGTTAGAGTTAAAAAAAACTTTATTTTTTTTATTTCAAGTTTGTGATTGTTTTATGAAGGGAAAGATTTAATGTTTTCACTCAATCCAAGTATTACAAATGTATGCTTATAAGAGTCAATAGTTGTTGTATTCTAAAGAGTAGGCCGCTATAACCTGCTACATCGGGATATTATCTCCGATGGGCGAACCTATTTTTAAGGACAGTGACTAATGCGCCTAGTTCATGATCTAAGAAATTTAGTTAGTGAAAAAATGATCATCCATAGCTTGTAAATTCCAACAAGAGGACGTCGAATGAGGAAAGGGAAGCCAAGACAAGGGTAGGATAAAATTGGAGAAGGAAAAAGCGAGCCCCTCAAGATTACCATAGTGCCCCTCAAGATTCCAGACTCATAATTCTTTCAAATGAACTCCGTTTCTTGCTTTCTATCTGTCTAGGAACTCGTGAGTTTGAGATCTACACAACGATCCAAGAAAAACTTTCAAAAGTATTCCAAACTAAAAGTGGCTTTTGAATTCCTCATAAACTCGAAGGTAAAATTATCTTTTCTAACATAATTTTACAAATTTAATTTCTTTTGAAGTATAGGTTGGTACACAATATTTCCTTCTAATTTTGGCCACATCACGAGCTAACTGGACTATTTAGTTATCATGTGTCCTTTTAATGGCTTATTGGATGGAAAACACAACACATGCAGTGATTTATTGATGATCATATAGTCTAACTAAATGAAATTTTTATAGTTCAAATATGAATTTGGAGATTTTTATATAATTTTTTCTAAGAGTTTAGGTGTGTTAGAAAATAAAATTGTAAGATGTAATTTTTTTCCCATATAATATAATAGAATAGAAATATCGTACTTTAGAGAATCAGGGGGGGGGGGGGTGGTGGTGGTTACAAATTTACAATTCGCTTCGCTTCAAAGAGGGTGGTCAAAATTGTAACGATTTTTACATTTATGTGTACCTGTGTGGTGGTTGGCCCAAAGGACGAGCAGTGGTAGGGTTTTTGTCTCTCCTACGAAGGGGTAGGATATTGATTGTGAATAATGTTTGGAATACTCGCTATAGCTAGGAAGTAATACTACTATTATTACATATTACAGATTAATTTTAGGGTGTAGCGAACTGTTTTTCCGGCCGGCCACCTACTGATAGATCTTAAAAGGTTACCGATAAATTTGAAATTCATCTCCATTGTAAATAATATCTCTTAATGAGAGAGAGAGAGAGAGAGAGAGAGAGAGAGAGAGAGAGAGAAGGGAGGGGGGGGGGGGAGGAAGAGAGGTGGTCAAAGTGTTATTGAGAGGTCATTTCAATGTACAGTGGATCCATTAGAAGAAGGGTTGAGACACTCTCCTGCACTAGAGTGGAGATGGGGTCTTATATGACTCTTGACTACTACCACAATCTGGGTTTTATTTTGGTAAAAAATTAACAAAATTAGAAATTATTTAATCATTCATATATATCAAATAAATCAAAAATTTTAATAATAATATTAAGATCCTCGTGATAACAATATTTATTGACATACTTGATAAATATGAATGATAAAAAAATCATAAATTTCATTGATTTCTTTTTTTGCAAATGATCTTAAAATGATGATTTGGGAGTTGAATAGTTTCAGTCATTATATATCTATAACAAGAGAAGATACAACCCAGGTGGGATGCAAATATTGAACTATGGTATACATACATATAATAAAAAATGATATCATTGTATGTATAACACAAATATATACACCCCTGCCATATATCATTTATATCTTCTTAACTTTCCTTGGATCTAAATACATATAGCAACTTAGATGAGCTTTTTTACACTTAAATTTGAACTTGAATTTCCATTGTCATATTGTTAATTTGTATTAAAGAAGTTTGAAAAAAAAGGGTTCCAAAATGTCTCATATATGTTAATTTGTAATATGAATATGTAGAATTTTGAGCAGAAATAAAATATTTATGATGGATGCATATATGCGTTTGTAAAAGGTAATGATGATTTGGTTTGAAATTCCCAAGCAATGGTGAATCTCTTAAATGGTACATGTTCCATCCATGTGAATGTATTCTCTCTCTCTCTCTCTCTCTCTCTCTCTCTCTCTCTCTCTCTCTCTCTCTCTCTCTCCACTAATAAGTCACTCAGTCAGTACTAACAATAAGTAAGAAGCAAGGCAGAAAGAAAGAAAAAAACAGAAAGCAAAAGGGGGCACCATATGCAGATGGAAAAAGCTGATGCATATATATATATATATGCTATTTGCAGCAGCAGATGGAAAAAGCCTTTCCTCAACTACATCTACAAAATATACCCTACCCCGGCTACCCGCATCCCGCTTTCACCCTTTCACCCTTTGCCTGCTTTACAAATATGATTATTATCCCCACCATGAACTCTATCATATCCTTCCTAATTCCTACATCTAATCCTAAATTAAAATGATTACGTACTCACTAATACATTTCAATTACTGTTCACTTATCACGACCCCGCCACCCCCCGCTCAAAAAACAAATTAATGATATAATATATATATATTCTAAATAATTAATCATGCGATTTAAATTGATTAGTTAAAAAATAATTTAATATTGTTGTTCAGAATTTGAATTAGAAAATTAATAATTGATGGAGTCGATTGTCAAGCAAGGCGCATACATATGTCATACACAAAAATAAACTGGGCGGGTAGTAGAGATGAATTTGTGAATAATGATGAATGCTACTCTTTGAGAGGATCTTCAAAAGGAAATTGAATTATTAAAGCCACAAAACTCCCCAACTTCAATTATCCGTGCGTATATTATTATCTCCAAAAAGTTTGATCAACAGCGCTAGTCTTCTCTTTACAAAGATTCTTCTTTTATTCCCATTTCGCATCGATCATCTCTGTCATTCTCCCAACTCGCGCGCAACACACAGCCACACATCTATGACGACTATGACTAATGACTATAGTCCTCTCTCTCTCTCTCTCTCTCTCTCTCTCGCTCTCTCTCTCTCTCTCTCTCTCTCTATATATATATATATACTTGCACAACAAAAGATAGCCAAAAGAAAATCTTTTTATGAATTCATTCATTCATTCATTCGATCAGTATATTAGTAATTAATTTCATATAGTTCCCAGTCAAAGTGATGATTCTTATTGACATCGTTTCTGGTCATGATGAGTTTCACCAAAGTGATCGAATTGTAAATTACTTAAATAAGATTAATTTGTACGTAACTCAACCATAATTAATTAAGGGGCACAAGATCATAAGTAATAAAGAAAACTATTAACATTAATTATAGTTAAAACAAAAACAATGGCTTGATCGATCAACCTCGTGATCTAATAATTAATAAGTTCATATATATATATATATGATAATAATTAATTAATATATAGCTAGGTTAATGGTTATTATCTTGTTCGACTTCAGAAGCAGGTTCATCTTCTTCTTCAAACCCATCGATTCCATATGCTGCATGGCCATATCCGAAGGCTTTGATGTGATCTTTAAGGGACCTTTTGTGCTTAAAATCAGAACCACAAATGCAATACCAGAGCTTGCCACAATTCTTCTCATGGGTTCTCCAATCCCCTCTCACCGCAAAGGCCTTGCCACATTTACGACACATGAAAGGTTTGATTCCATGCTTCCTCTTGTAATGCGTTTGAAGGGTTCTGAAATCCTTCAACGGCTTCGATCGAGGGTGGTCGATGTTGTTCCGGCAACCTGGCGTGCAACAATAGCAAGGAAGCCTAAGCATGCCGGTTGGTTGAGTCCCCCTTAGAGATTCCGGCCCTTTTCTATACTGAGATCCATGCCCCCACATGTGCATCTATTTGTATATATTTACTAATTGATTAGCAGCAACAATTATTGAGCAAATAATTAATTAAAAGATTGAATAAAAAAAATCAACACCAAGAAGCACTTTATTTATTGAAACAAACAAAAAACAAACAAACTAATTAATTACTAGTTCATGCAGCTTTTTTTGCCTGTGTTTTAGCTTCTTATAAGTTGGTCATGTTTTTTTCATGAATTTGAGAATATATATATATTATTCTTCATTTCTGTTATAACACATGAAATTAAAGATGGGATTAGCTAAGGATATATTATTGAAACTAATAACTATGTACTAGATTATCCAAAAATTTGGGGAGTAATATTTTGCGTTTTTCAAATATAATACGGCAATTACAGTAGATCAATCGAGCACTCGATAAGCAAACTATTACCCATTGTAATTTTCAATTTTTACAGCGCGTGAATCGATAAAAGAAAAGCAAAATCAAACTGAAGAGGGAAGAAGAAATTTTTTTTAAAAAAAAGAGTGAAAACCATTTTTGTAAATCAAAGCAGAATCAAGGAAAGGATAGAAACAAGTTAGGATTAGGAAGGGTATATAGCTAGGGAAAGGCGATCAAAAAGGAGATTATATGTGAAATCAAAGAAGAATAAATAGTTAATAATTAGGGAATACAGGAAGGATGAGTTTTCGAGCTAGATGTGTTGATTGAGGAGAAGTAGGGATATTGTCATTGACTATTGAGAGAGTACGTTACTATGTGTACGGGGGGGGGTTTTTGATGAGGAAGAAGCTAGTGTTTAATTTGTTGCAGAGTGAATTGGTCCACTGCCCACATAGAGAAATAAATTAATTGCTGATGGCCGGCCCTGTGCTCTTCTGGGCTCTGGTAAAAAAAAATAAAAAAAACACTGCAAGTTTTTTCAGCTTGTGGCATTACATGTGTTGGGAGCACAGACTTCAAAGTACTAAAAGAATAAGGAACATTGCCTGTCTTGTTCAATCACTTAAACATTACTCAACCCCAATTCCCACAATCCATGCAAAATTATACTATTAGATCATCATCATCATCATCATTATTATTATTCAAGCTACATTTTGCTTCAAGAAATTCAAATAACTAAATAAAAAAGAAAATAATACCCCAATCTGATTTCTTTCATTTATAAATCCAAGCATAGAAACGTAGTTCAGGAAAGAATAAAATAAAAAAAGGCAAATTAAAGAAGCAAAGAGCTTTGCTCATCATTTCACTGTTTTTTGTCCTTAAATTATTACAGAAAAAAAGAAGATAAAAAACCAAAACAAACGCATGATTTTGATGGAGTATAATTTGGATGTTGATTAGTGAGATTTGAGAATGAGAATTGAGAATAAAAAAATATGAATTACCTGCATGTTGTTATATCTGTTGAAGGTCTTGTAACAAACAGGGCAAGAGAACTGCGTAGGACCGATGAGAATCTGTGAAGGGGTAGGGATCCAGTACTGACCCTTGTTGAGCCTACAGCTCATGGGGTACCCTGCAGAATCATTATCCCCATGATGATGATGATGATCTAATTTTTCATGATGAGATTGAGTGCTACTACTCATCTCTGATGAGGAGGAATTGGCTGCGGCAGAGAGCACCGAAGCCATCTCTGCTGCACTAGGGCTTGGCAACCCTATGTGCAGTGCAACCGTTACGCCCTCCTCCTCTTCCTCCTCCTCCTCCTCATCCTCCTCCTCCTCGTAGCCGTCTCCTTCCTTATCTTGATGATGAGGATCTAGTTGACCATCATCATGGTGGTGGTTCGATGCGCTGAGGCGGCTGAGGAGGGGGAGGGCTTCTCGGAGAGGAGGGGAAGGGGGGTTCGTGGTGGTGGAGATGGTGGTTTGTTGGGCGGTGTAGTAAAAAGAGTGGGTTTGGTGGAGGAAGAAATTGTGAGAGTAGGGGTGTTGGAGAGGAGGAGGAGGAGGAGGCTGAGGATGAGGGTGAGGATTTGGAGGTGGCCCATGGCGATGGTTGTGGTGGTAGTGGTGGAGAGGGTTGAATTTGAAGAGACCTGGGAAGAAATTTGACGGTGAGTAGGGGTAGTCAGCCATGGATGATTAAAAGGCTATCACTACCGCTAACTTCTACTGTGCGAGGGAAGAGGGGAATAGTTTTGTTGGGTGACCTTGCTTTTATAGAGAGAGAGAGAGAGAGAGAGAGAGAGAGAGGGAAGCGAGAGGGAGAGTAGAAAATGACTGAAGGGAGTGGACGGTGGAGAGGCTGAGTAATTAAAGTAGTACAAACAGATGGAGTGAAAGAGGAAGTAAAGGCAAAGGGAAAAGGGTGATATAGAATCACCTACTGAACAACACGTACGACCTAAAAATAAAAATAAAAATAAAATTAAGAAGAATCAATCATCGAATTTATTTTTCATTGTAATTAATGGAATATATAGTTTTATGAGATTTTTTATTTTTAAATTTATTTTCCAATGTTTATGTAGAATCTTGTATTAAAAATAAGTTTATGTAGAATCTTGTACTTTAAAAAAATTACTGGCGTCTTACTTGAAAGTAAGAGTGAAAAAGGCAAAATTGCCCTATACATGTTGGTGCATCCTATAAGGGACCGTCAATTCGATGCCTAGGTTAGATTGAATCATAAATATATATATATATATATATATATATATATGATAATGGTAATGAGGCATACTAATATAACAATCAATAAATATTGGAGTGGATGTAACAAGTTATTTAATTTATTAAATCAATACCATTCATTAATTATTATGTAATGACCCGTCCCTAATTTCATGATTAGATTAGTGACTAATCACAATTAGTGAGGCTAATCCGTGATTAGTTGGGCAAAATCGAATGAACGATGCAAAACGACCGTTTTGCCCTTGGGCGTGGGTAAAACGTTGACTTTTCGTTCGGGTGGTCAAACGGACTTTGGCTGATGACTGTGATGTAGTTCGTGACGTCACGAGTTCATAGACAGGTGGCACGTTGAATTCCGACGTTCGAGGAGGAAGTTATGACGATTGGAAAGTTTAGGGGCATTTTGGTAATTTTGGTTAAAAAGGGGCAAATGTTGACTTTTTGACTAGGAGGTCCGATGACTGAGGGCCGAGGACCATTACGTAGATAAGGACGATACGAATCTGTAGACAGGCGGCACGTCGAATTTGGACGTTCGACGGCGAAGTTACGGTTCACGGAAGTTCGAGTGCACTATTGCACGAATTACGAGACGAGTTCACTTTTGGACTTTAGTGGGGCCCAGATATTTAGTTCCTGCCCTATGGATGAGTGACAAGTGTCACCCATCCATAGGCCATCCTTATACCTTCATGTACCGTGCATTCCATCTTCATTTTCCTCATTCAAAACCCATTACCCGATCTCATTTTCTCACCCAACCATCCACCCCAAAACCCATCCAACCCTTACCCTATGATCTAGACTGAGGACAGAGTGAAGTGAGGATGCTGAGGAGGTTGCTGGGCGGCCAGAACCGCCATCCACGGCGGCGAGAGGAGGAGAAACCCGCAAGGTACCAGGTTAGCCCATTTTGATCCATTTTTCCATTTTTGTTGTTATGGTTGATTTTTAATGGTTTTAATGAGTCCATTAGGTTGATAGGGACATGTTAGGAAGGTTTTAGGAAGCTTGGGATGGCTGGGCAGCCATGGGAGAGTTTTGGGAACTTTGAACCGTTTGGTTCAAAATCGAACCATAGGATTTAAGTGTTTTTAGGTTGTTTTAAGGGTTGTAATGACTAGAAATGTAACAACCCGTCCCGAGAATCGGGATTACTAGAGTGATTAAGGTGTGGTTAGTGAAGGTAATCAAGGGTTAGGTGGTCCCGAGGGGTCCGGGAACCTAGAATGACGATTTTGCCCCTAGGTCGGGCAGAAATGTTGACTTTTATGTCGGGTGGTCAATTGGGGATTGACCAGTGACCAGGACGTAGTTTAGGACGTCACGAATCCTTAGGCAGGTGGTACGCCCGATTCCGACATCCGAGGAGGAAGTTGTGATGTTCGGAAGGTTGAGGGCTTAACCGTAATTTGGGTAAAGTAGGGGGAATAGTTGACTTTTGTACGGACGAGTGTTGGTAGGTTGACCTAGGATGGTTAGGTAGCTTTCGTCGTCCTGAGTTCGATGACAGGCGGCATGTATTCATCGGACTTACGAGGCGAAGGTTACGGGTCTAGGAAGTTTTGGTAAAACCGTAAAAATGTGTAAAACATGAGGGTATTTTGGTCTTTTTGGTTTTTGGGGATCTGTGCAGAGAGAAGCAAGATGGACGGCTGGGGTTTAAGCAGGTGGGATAAGGATGGCCTGGATTGTGACACATGGCAAAGGTGTAGTGGGTTCTGGGGGGTTCTTCTGTGTGTGCGGTCCTAAATAATTGGGTGAACCCGTGTGTGTGTGTGTGGTTCTTCGACAAACACAGAGAACAGAGGGTGAGAGTTTGAGATCAATTGATCGATCTGGGTGCAAGGGTGAGTAAATAGGGAGTTGTGAGAGTGATAGTGAGGCAAGGCGGAGCTGGTGGCCGTGAATTGGTGGTGCAATCGTGCACGGCGGCACGGCGGAGGTGTGGAGAAATTTTGGGGGAAACAGGGAGCTTGTGAGGTCGAGGTGGTGGCTACGCCGTGAGGCGAGGCAAACCAAGGCAAGGGGAGGCTGAGGAGACTGCAAGGAGTCTAACGACCACAGTGGTAGGCGGCGGTGCGCACGGCGGAGCTGCAATCGAAGGGTAAGGCTTCTTTGCTCTGTTTTGCCGTGAAATTTCAGTTCGAAATTCGTGAGTCTAGGCTTAGTGTCGATGGGATTGAAGGTCAGGGTTATGTTCAGGGAGGTCCTAGGTGTCGACTGGGACGGTCGCCGTGACGGGGGGTGTTCACGGCGGAGCTCGGTTGAAGTGGAGTCTCTGTTCCTCTGTTTAGCCGTAAACTTCAAACGGTGAGTCGACGAGTTTGGGGGTGAGTCGAAGGTAATGGAGGTGTGGTCTAGGTTCAGTGAAGTCCTAGGATGAGTTTGGTGTAACCACCGTGAAAGGAGGTGAACGGGGTGGCTGGATCATGAAGCAGGGGAGTTTGGGGCCGTCTGGTTCGCGCTTGAATCGACGATGACGGGGCCGTGTCGAGGTGAACGGAGTACGGGAATAGGTAGGACAGGTCTGGACGGAACTGTGGGTGAAAAGAGGGGTTGAACTGGTGGCCGGACGGCGGAGATCAATTCTCGCCGGTTCAGCCTGCGACGGCCGGTTCAGCACAGGTTGAAGATGGTACTGTAGCTGGCGCGTGGGGCCACGCGCAGCCACTTTGGGCGGCGCGTGGGGGTGCGTGCGGCGGCGTATGGAGAAGCGATCAACATGGATTTTGGTCCAAGAGCTATCGTGAGTTCAATGGAGTTGGTTTCGGGTCAATCGGAAGTCGTTTGAGTTTAGTTCCGCGAGGGTGAATGTTTAGGGTCCCGGGTTTTAAGTCTTTGGTTCGGGGAATTTTAAGGAAATTAGGTAGTTGTGTCGTAGACGTATTAGTAACGTAATTTGATGGTGATGGACAGGATCGGGATTTCCCGAAGAAGCTGAGGAACGGGCTGGACGTTCGGGACGCAAGTAGGGCTCCGTACTGTGAGTGGACCCTTTCTCTAAACTCGAACATGCATAACTGTTTTCTATAATTGTTTTATGGTTTTGATTATGATTTTATGTTTATCGAATATGTTTGGTTGGTTTTACATTATTACACGTTTTTCAAGGAAATTGGTTTTTAGCACGTTTTACGAGGAATGGTTGGTTTCTGGAATTTATGCTATGGTTTTGGGATTTCAAAAGATAAGTGGTTTTCAATGGTTATAAGTGGATTTTGGAACATGATTTCAATGATCAAGGTTTTTGGTTCTAGAAACGGATTTTGGAAATGGAAGTTGGTTTTAAAGTGGGAAAGTGGACTCCGGATTTGGGTTCGGAATGACGGTTCTGGATGCCGGAAGGGCATCAGACCAGTGATTTCGGATTCGGGTTTGGATGTAGATTGGTAAATGGTTTTCAAATGGTTTTGGGATTGGATTTGCTGGATCTGGTTATTGGGTTTAAAGACCCGGATATATGTGACGGGGGACCGGCCGGATTGGGTTTAAAGACCCGGATGGAGTTTAAAGACTCGGGAGTTTAAAGACTCGGATATATATTGATTTCCCCCGTAGGCCTTGAGTTTAAAGACTCGGGAGTTTAAAGACTCGGATATGATAAAGGCCTGGATTGAGTTTAAAGACTCGGGAGTTTAAAGACTCGGAGAGGTCCAGCAGGTTTGATCGGGAAAATGATGATTTGATGTTTATGGTTTTTGATACGGTTTCTGATACTCATGCTATGGTTTCTTAAGAGATTTTATAGTGTTTCTGTTCCTTATGATGTTTTATTTCGATTATTTTATAACTGTGTTCATAACTGTTGGTTATGCATGTGGTTTCAAAACGGAGGGTTAAACTCGGTTTTCTTATAAAATGGTTTTTGAACTTTTTGTACTTTCTGGCCCACTCACATCTTCTGTTATAAATTGCCCTCCAGGTTGTGGAGCTAGCGCGGGGTCTTAACGTCGAGGCAGTGTCCGAGGCATAGAAGTGACGTGAGGGATCCCCGGAATAGTTCAAAGTCTTCCGCGTGCGTGTAATTTATCGGTTTTTATTTTCCTTGTAATTTAGTGCTATGCTCTGTAAACGATAGGGTTGGGATATTTTGTTTAATTACTCCTGCGTCTGACTGGGTTGCGTGAGTGTTCCTTAGGTGTTGTGTCGGGGAGTCAGACGGGAGCGGGATTTACCTCGGGTTTCGGGGTGAAACTGGGGTGGGTCCTGACAAGAAAACATCAAAATGGGAAGAAAGGAACCAAAAAGGAAGAACTAGGATGAAAAATGGGGTGTTTAGGGCCGTGAACCGGTCACGCCGGTCCAGTTGGACCGGCCAAACTAGGTGAACCGGTTCGGAACAGTAAAACCGATCAGCTGGAGGTTAGTGATGATGAACAGTAATCTGGCCCTTCTAGGAGCGCGTGAGGGCATGTGGACCATAATTTGGAAAAGTGTTCAACACAGGAAATCTTCTATTTGATGTAAAGAATATTTTTGGACTGGTCTCGCATCAATCGAACATCGTTTCGATAGTTTTCGGGGTATCGGAAGGTTTAGGGTCCGTTTAAAAATAGTTAAAAGTTCGGGAAAATTACGGGGCTTTGGTAGGAGGTTAATTAAGTAGTTAGTAACCTTCTATTAAAATTTGGACAGGTTTGGGAGTCCCGGTGATGGTGATCGGCTCGGGAGCCGTATGGCACGCAAATCGAGGCGACAGCTCGGACGGTCTGTGATTGGACCTTGTTTTCTAAATTGGTGCATGCATAAATGTTTATTATATTTTTTCATACATGTTTGATGATGCCATGGGTGCATTTGTATGTGGTTATGTATAGGCACGTATTTCGAGGTTTCGGCCCTATACGGTGCCTATACGGGTCTGTATGTCTTTATTGTTCTAAATGAAAAGGTTTTGGATTTCTAAAAGGATAAACTCGGGTATGAGACCCATTTGGTTTTGTCTCGGGCATATGACGCTATTTACGACCTTCGGGTCTAAATCGTGGTCGCGACGGGTGCTATGTGAACGGCGATTGACAATATGATGCTCGCCTCCGGATTGAGATGTGTTCCTTCCGGAGAGGTCACGATGCACGATTCGTGGTCGGGCAGCCTGGGGAGGCTCGACTTCGGAGTGCTGACGGTTCAAGATATCGATCGGTGATGAGTGCACCATGATCTTGTGATGGTCTCATCGGTTGATACGTTCACGGCGACATACCAGGATTAGGGCGGTCCTGGATGGATAGTTGCACGCATCACTATGGTCGGAGTCGTGACTGACCCTTAGATATCGGGCACGGTGCCCAGTTGAGTCATATGTTCGGGCACGAGACCCAGTTGTTTTACACTGATGATTTTGGGTCAGGGACCCTAGATAGATTTCCAAGTTCATGACGGTTTATGGGAACCGGCATGAACCCTGGAAAGGTCATTGTGGTTCATGACGGTTTATGAGAACCGGCATGAACCTTTGTCAGGTCATTCTGGTTCATGACGGTTTATGGGAACCGCATGAACCCTGGTTAATGGATGTTATGGATCATGACATTTCAAGGGAACCGGGCATGAATGTTTATCTTATGTATATATATGTATTCATATACCTTCCTTTACTTCTATTATCTCCTCCGGGGAGGGTCGTTGGCCCGGGTGGACCCCGGAGTAGTCACGGAGCACCGACTGAGTGGAGTCACCCCCTAGTTGGGTTTCTTACTCTCAGGAAGGCTATGATTACTATTACCTCGGGTAGGGTCAGTGGTCTGCGAACATTGATCTTGACTTTGAGAAGACTCGGACTGAGACCCGGGTAGCACGCGCGTAGCTTTGGAAACCATGAAAGGATTGGTTGTGTGAATTATATGTGTATGTGATATAAATATGTGATATGTGATGTGCGCAGGTTTTGGGCAGTGGCCCTTGTTTTTGGTTTCTTATGATTTTGGGCTAAGGCCTTAATGAACGGTTTGATAAATGGTTTTCGAATGCATGCATGTTTTTTAGTGAAGGGTACAAATGTCTTCTTATGAAATATTTTTATAAACTTTGTTTTTGTCCACTCACAGCTTTTAATGTTTTGACTGCCCTTCAGGTTGACATCGGATGTGGACTGTAGCAGAGACCGAGATATCACATACCTCCTCTGGATCCTGGCGTACTCTGATATCCCGGGAGGGCAAAGGTCGGAAATATCCCTTGTCTGACACTCCGTGTCAGATGGGAGTAGGGTCATCCCGTATTAATCCCGGGGGGATTGGGATGGGTCCTGTCATATTGCATCAAATGTATCATCAAATATGGCAAATTTACTATATCTAGATAAAATTAATCTTCTGAAAATGGAAGTAAAAGGATGAGGCTTGAAACTAATATTTAGGTGGTTACCATGGATGAAAAAATCGGTAATTATCTGCGACATTTCGCTAAAATTGGCCGGTGGCACATAAGGCCGGGTGGGGAGACGAAATTTCGACATTTTGTCTTGTTTTAAGCTCATAGATCTCATTATTTGATTAAAGCGATTGAGATATGACTAAAGTTCATGAAAATCAGACGTAAAACATGTGAATTCCAGTCGCGTCAAAAAATCCGAATGGTAGACCCGGGGGAGGAAGAAGGAGGCTGTGAAATAGTGTTAGTTGGTTTACTTTATATATTATACTATTGTTATTTTGTGAATTATGGTGGGCTAGTTGAGTTGGTTGGGCACTTATAAACCTTCCCTTTAAATGACCAGGGGTCCTGGATTCGAATCCAAGATGCCCCTTTGTTTTTTTTTTAAATTCATTTTTTCAAATGTTTTCCTTTTTTTTTTAATTCGTTTTTTCAAATGTTTTCCTTTTTTTCCAATTTTAAATATATGAATTCTTTCCAATTTTGAATAAAGATTGACACAATTTTTTCATCCTTTTTTTCCAATTTTAAATATATTTTGACAGGACCCACCTCGATTATCGCCTCGATAACCGGGAAAGACTCTGCTCCCGTCTGATAACCGAACACAAACAACCAAAATAACCACACAATAATTACACCACATACATTGTCAGACCAGGGAGAACGTACGATACAACCAACCGTAATAAGTCAACAATATCAAAGAGTATAGTTACAAAACAAGATAAGGATAAAACCCTACTCTGTGAGCTAACTACACCCGCAACGGGAAAACTTTATGCCTTTGCTTCTCCGTTAGCCCCCAAAACTCGTACCACGACCTGAAGGGTATTAAAATAGAAAAGTGTGAGTGGACTAAAACAAATGGTTATGGAAAACAGTTTTAATGAAATCAGGGTTCACCCTCCATTTTCAAAACACGCATACATAACTAAGTATCCGAAACCACTTATATGAACCGTATGGAAACCGTTACAGAAGATAACTATAAATTCATGTAAAACCGAATGTAACACCAACGGATAAAATCTGTTGGATCTATCCGAGTCTTTAAACTCATATATCAGGCCTTCCCGGGATTTCAACGAGTCTTTAAACTCAAAACACAATCAATAGGCCTCGGAACACATCACAGTAACCGAGTCTTTAAACTCAACTGATCTCAATCAAGGGCCCTCCCCGTCATCAATTAACCGGGTCTTTAAACCCAAAATCAACCAATCTGAAATCACATTGTACCGAAATAAGACTTATGTTCGAATTTCATGTTCAAATCCCAATTCATACTCACAAATCATAATCAAAACATCATTAAAACGTGATACGCACAAATCATATAAAATCACTTATCAAACCATCATTAAAGCATAAGAGAAACTATAGTCTCGAAATACGTAAAATACGATGAATCACATCGAAAAACGTGCAATCATGTTGTCAGGACCGCCCCCGGAAGGGGCATCGATAACCGTGCCCGGTCCTGCTCCCGTCTGGCAAGATGACAGAAAACCCCAAGTTACCCTCAGTACTTGCCAAACCAGGGATAGCCACACGTACATACTCATGCCTCCGCCCCTCGTACAGCCTCGAACAACGCGCCACGACCTGGAGGGTCAATAAAAACCAAAAAGGTGTGAGTGGACAAAAAGAATTCAGTTCATAAACAGTTACGGAAAGACGTTTTTACCCTCCAAGTAAAAACCAATGCATGCATACCAAAAATCATTTCGCAATTGGTTAACATTTCAACATAAGAAATCCGTATATGAAAAATCAAAATCGTTTTCCTTTCTTAACCTTCGGGTCATAGCCCGCAAATTATAAACACAGGGCCACAACCCAAAACCATAAAGTCCATTTCCAAGTATACGACATCAACCAATCCATCAACCATATAAACCGGGCCACTGCCCAACACATCCAATCATCAAAGAACATCAATGAATCACAATCAATCAGTTTGCTGGATATCGAGTGCGCCCGAGTCTTTAAACTCAAAACCATGCGCATTATTAGGCCTTCCCGGGATTTCAACGAGTCTTTAAACTCAAAACATAATCAATAGGCCTCGGGGGTATCACAATAACGGAGTCTTTAAACTCACGAGTCTTTAAACTCAATAAGGGCCCTCCCCCGTCATCAATTAACCGAGTCTTTAAACTCAAAACGTGCTCCAGCAATAGCACCGGGTCTATAAACCCACAACAGTTTCCAACGGGTCTTTAAACCCAAAACATTTTTCAATCACAACAACTCGGGATCTATCCCGAAATCACATTTTGTCATAACAGGACTCATGGTCCGAATTTCCACATTCAAGTCCCCAAATCATACTTCACAAACATAATCAAATTATCATTTGACACGGGGCATGCAAAATCAGACCAAATCATTTTGTTAAATCCTTTTTCATTCCCGAATCCGAATTCGCAATAATGATTCCGTAAGCCGGCATCCGGAAACATCATCCCGAACCCAAGCCAAGAATCCACTTTAAATTTCCGAAAACTGAAAACTCGTTAATCCATGTTACCTTTATGCCCCAAGCACCAAACCAGAAATCATCTTTTTCGAAATCCATTTTAATTCCTTGAAATCACTTCATTTTTCAAATCACATTATCCGGGCATCAAACCACGACCAAAATCACAAAATCCCGGTCTAGTCAAGCATACTCCAAATCCAATTTAAAATCCTCGAAATCGCAAACCTCAATTCACATCCCAAATTCAAACATCAAACAGTGATCAAATCACAATAAACTCAAATCTCGTAAAGCGTGCAAAATCGCAAAAACCTCGGAAACCGTGTCAACACCGTGAATCGCACTCACAATCATAAACAACATTCTTAAATCATCTTACGCCCATTTCATATAAACTCTTTCATTAAACCATTATCAGGCACAAAAGTAACCATAGTCTCGAAATACGTGTAATTTCGCATATATAGTAAAAATACGTATAAATACGGGAATCGAATACGTATAAATACGGAAATCAAAATCAATCACAACTTATAATCATAATCATAAAATCATAGAAATAATTTATGCATGCATTAAATTTTGAAAGCAAGTCCACTCACACACCGTCCAATAGGGCTCGGTTTCGCGCCGCACGCGGTTCCGTAATTTCCGACATTTTCCAAAAACCCGAATCCTGCCCGAAAACACATCCCCGGGTCATTAAGGCGTCAAATAACAACATACTAATTTCCCATAATTTTCCGGGAATTAATCGTTAATTACAAACGTAACATAAATCTTCGGACCTTCGGAATAACATCGAAACGGTGTCCGATAAATTCGAAACTAACGTTAAAAAGTTCGTTACAATGTGTAGGACAAAAGTCATGTTGGACCTACCTCGAAAATCGGCCCCACGCGCCGTCACGCGCCGCCGCAAGCGGCTGCGCGTGACACTCACGCGCCAGCTACAGTAACCCCAACGGTCACCAGCTTCACCCGACTCTCTGACATACGGGCCGTTCCACCCGCGCGATGACCCGATTAACAGTCCTTCAATTCGCCATTATTGGAACGATTCGAGCACACCATTAGCTTCGCAACCTGCCCAATTAGGGGTCTGTACTGTCCTTTCCCGTCGTCATGACCTCGAACCATCTCGACTCAACCCAAGTCCCAAAGTCGAGTTCCTCGTCGGGTTTGATTAACAACCAAGGAAGTCTTCGATTAGTTGGTCGTCTAGCATCAACGCACTAAGGTAAAGATAATCTAGGATTCAATTTCACGAAGACTAACCTCCAAATGCACGAACACTATGCTCGATTTTCCGGCCACCCGTGACTTCCGTCCACAGCTCCAGGAGCTTCAAAGCTTGCAACAATCGATCTGGATCGACTAGCTAAGGCCTCAGAAAGTTCATTCGAGCCTCAAATCGGCTTGGGCTGGTCTAAAATTCAAATTCGGATTTGAATTCACATGAAAACAGGCTTCGGGTTTCACTGTGTGGATTCACTCAGCCCCGGTTCTCCTCTCTCATTTAGTCTCCCCATCCTCCCTTCATCCTTTCAGAAGGTTTCAAACTCTCAATCGACCGCTGGGGAGGTCGATCACTCTCCACCGGTAGTCCGTCCTCTGTTTTCCATTTCAAGACCGCAGCCCAGTTCCAGTTCCAATTGACCCGTACTCACCCACTGAAACAGACCCGGGCTCTTCCACTGTCTCAGTTCTCTCACAACCTCTCGTTTCAGTGTGCATTCCCCCCTCAAATTGGTCTTGGGAGATCGATCAAGCGTGGGAAGCAGCCTCTGTTTTCTTCCCAGTTTCAGAAGCACCAGCAGCACTTGCTCCCCAACCTCACCATTGCCCACCGTGCACTGCTCCACTCAAGGCACTAAACAACTCACCCGTGGCTTCAATTTCCACCCAGCACTCACACATACTCTGAACACGCACCAGCACGATCCCTGTGCTTCCTCAAAAACTAACACGGCATGGTGCCCGTGCACTGCCCAAAACACCTCACAGTCTAAACAATATCCAACACCCTAGCACTAAGTCTTCAGTGCTAGACAATCAGCTCCCAATGCCACCAACCGTTTAAACAATTCATTGGGACAAATTAAATAATTCTCAGCCCATGCTCTGTTTCTGCAAGGAACCCACGCCGCACACGGCTGTCCCAAAAAAAAACAGTGGCCAGTTTACCATTTTACCCTCAATTGATAATTTACCAAAATGCCCTCACCGTCCGTGACCCGTAACTTGGTCACCCGACGTCCGATTTCGGCGTGCCGCCCGTCGTTGTACTCTGGGCATCAAGACCTTCCTAACGGTCCTTGGCCCTCGGCCATCGGACCTCCCGATCAAAAAGTCAACATTTTCCCCTTATTCGTCCAAATTACGGAAATGCCCCTGGACTTCCGAACGTCATAACTTTCACCACGAACGTCGGAATCGAACGTGCCACCTGTCTATGATCTCGTGACGTCCCAAACTACGTCACGGTCATCGGGCGAAGTCCATTTGACCGCCCGAATAGAAAGTCAACGTTTTGCCCACGACTAGGGGCAAAACGGTCATTTTGCACCGTTCGTCCGATTTCACCCAACTAATCACCGATTAACCCCGTTAATCATGATTAGTTACAAATCTAATCTCGAATTCCGGGACGGGTCGCTACAATCTTCCCCCCTTACAGAATTTTGTCCCCGAAATTCCAACCGATCAAAATTCAACCGATCTTCCCCCTAAAACCAGTTCGTTCTCGAAATTCCAATTATGCTCATTCCACATCCACCACGTGGAAAACATCTTGACCCCACAACACGTGTACACCCGTACACCAGCTAAACTCATCCGTACCCAGAGGCCCCATCGCCGTCTCATGTCGTACCGACTACACTCGACCACCTCGAATGAAAATGATCACTTGATGACTGCTCCCACTGGGAGTCACCAAATCTCACTTGTCAGTCCGTGCTGACGCTACCAGCCAAACTGTCACCTCTAAGCTTCACCACCCTGACAAAGCACCAACCAGCAGCCAATCGGTGATAACACCTCATCCTGCTACTCGCTCCAGTAGCGTAAGATCAACCACGTGATCTCATCTCGTAGGGCAACCCAATCCTGTGACATATCCATCTCAAGTCCATAACTGTCAATTCCCTCAGCGATCCACAACGCTGGAATCATTCCGGTGTGATAACATCATGCAAGGCCACACATAGTGACGCAGTCACCAACTCACTCATCCTGAGCGTACGTATACCGTCATCATACTCCATCAGGTGGTGTAACTGACACACATTGAATACTAGCCCATCGGTGTTCGCCCAACTCCACACTGGGGTTCACTAGCCATCCGTGGCAAGGAGCGCATGCTCATGAATTCACTAGATCCAACAAAATTAACTCCGCCCAGTGCATAGTATTCAATGTCCAGTTCACACCCACCACCAAATCCAATGGTGTCGGAACTAAGCCGACCATCAACACGTATAACCATACGCCACTGGTACCTCACATGTGCTGTCACCATGCACCGCACGGCCAGTCCAATACCGATCCTTGTACGCCGTTCAAGATACGTACATCCATTCCCCAATAAGTCCACTGCATGGCCCGCAGTCAATCATGATTCGATACTGGGGTTCTCCTGTCCAATCTCATACTAGACAAATCGATCATTCCGCTCATCATCCGTTCTGGATCCCATGGTCACCCGACCAGTAACACAACATCAACTCCCCAACACGTCATCCAAGACGTACCAACCCAAGCACGCTCACCGAGGCGTGTACAGTCTTGCCGAATGGGCATATAATCTCATTCACAAATACCGAGGCACACCAACTCAGAATCTATAGGATACCCGCTCAAACGGTTACCACATCACCTTTGATTGACCTTGGAAAAAAGCCAATCCCAATCGCACATATCTATAACTGACCAATTAGACCCTGTTGGGTATCCACTCATCCACAAGTCAAGCCTCGGGTTCAACTCATAAACGTTCCCACTCGCTCGAGTACGGATTAACCTCGAAAAAAAGTTCGGTCCAACAATCCTCATCTCTAAACATTTATGACAGAGCGATAAGCTCTTCACCTAGCCTGATCAAGGCGATCACAATTCGAGTCCGTTACCGCGGACCACGATCCTAGATCGTCACCACGCCCAAGGCCCACAACCATATAATCCAGATCCACCTAGGATCCACCCATGCTCACAGCTGGCAATCCACCTGGAACCCGATAATAGGGTCTTACACCCACTAGAGTTCTGGTTAACCAACCAACATTCCTCAACTATTTCCTCCCCCAATCAATCACTTCAACAACGTAACTCATCCACTCTGCGGATCCCCTCCATTTACCTCATATCGATCCCTGCCACTCCACCTAGGAGAGACCAAGGATGATCCACAATGATGTCATGTCCAACCGCCGGACTCCCTTCATCCGTAACTCACTTGGACAACCACGCGTCCACCATCAGCCCAATACTTAGGCCTCACGTCAATTAATGACTAACTATGCACATACACTGATTCCGACAGGGAATTACTCAACTCTTGTCACCTCGTCACTGTTGGGACTTACCCCAATACCTCATAATCTCCGCTGGATCCTATCCAGTCCATGAGTCGACCACTACTGAATCTCAGATACCAACGCACTCTCATCATGACGGAGCCATACTCCAACTCGTGGCTCAACACAATCTCACTCGCTGACACTAGCACCAGCACTAGTACCAGCACCAACGTACAATCACCCACACTAGCACACCGCGTGCAAAGTGGGTAGCCCTGGATCTCCGCTCATACCGAGCGACGATCCCGCATCACTACTCGTACCCCGCAACCATGGGTACCACCATCCCGACAATCCACATCGGGATAGATGGACGTTCCCTGAACGCCCCATAATCCCCAGCTATTACCACTACACCAAGTACCCCTGAGCATCAGCTAAACTCCACAAGATCGCCGTCCCACAAAGCCAAGTCATAGTTTCCAAACTCCTTCCATACCTGACCATAAACTGGTCCTCATTCAGCCTTTCTGGCTCTTCTCGAGTCTTGACACCTTATCATGACTCATCTCACGTTCCTAACTCAAAATCCTGACTCATTGTGCGTCCCACATCCACACCTCGATTCCTCCTGAGTCCAATCTCATAGCAAACCAATCCTGTCATCACTGACATACCCAATCCCCGAGCAATATCCAATGCTCAACCACCTCTTACTCGACCAATAGGGCCTAAGAGAAAGTACAATTTGCCCAAAAATGCGGCCTTCCAGCCACCCGTGTTGTTTGTCCTTGCGACCCACACTATTCTAGGTCTAGCAAGTTGCGCAAATCGCAGTTCACAGCGTACACTACCCGACATCTGACCCTCATACCAGGGTCAATCCCCTCCGGGATTTGACACGAGGTCCCAAACACCCTCGCCTACTCGTCTCACTAGCAGGTCGCGCACGAGGCTTACGCTTGGGAGGCATGATGTGGCCACAGAATCAGCAACCTAGTGCTCTGATACCAATTGTCAGGACCGCCCCCGGAAGGGGCATCGATAACCGTGCCCGGTCCTGCTCCCGTCTAGCAAGATGACAGAAAACCCCAAGTTACCCTCAGTACTTGCCAAACCAGGGATAGCCACACGTACATACTCATGCCTCCGCCCCTCGTACAGCCTCGAACAACGCGCCACGACCTGGAGGGTCAATAAAAACCAAAAAGGTGTGAGTGGACAAAAAGAATTCAGTTCATAAACAGTTACGGAAAGACGTTTTTACCCTCCAAGTAAAAACCAATGCATGCATACCAAAAATCATTTCGCAATTGGTTAACATTTCAACATAAGAAATCCGTATATGAAAAATCAAAATCGTTTTCCTTTCTTAACCTTCGGGTCATAGCCCGCAAATTATAAACACAGGGCCACAACCCAAAACCATAAAGTCCATTTCCAAGTATACGACATCAACCAATCCATCAACCATATAAACCGGGCCACTGCCCAACACATCCAATCATCAAAGAACATCAATGAATCACAATCAATCAGTTTGCTGGATATCAAGTGCGCCCGAGTCTTTAAACTCAAAACCATGCGCATTATCAGGCCTTCCCGGGATTTCAACGAGTCTTTAAACTCAAAACATAATCAATAGGCCTCGGGGGTATCACAATAACGGAGTCTTTAAACTCACGAGTCTTTAAACTCAATAAGGGCCCTCCCCCGTCATCAATTAACCGAGTCTTTAAACTCAAAACGTGCTCCAGCAATAGCACCGGGTCTATAAACCCACAACAGTTTCCAACGGGTCTTTAAACCCAAAACATTTTTCAATCACAACAACTCGGGATCTATCCCGAAATCACATTTTGTCATAACAGGACTCATGGTCCGAATTTCCACATTCAAGTCCCCAAATCATACTTCACAAACATAATCAAATTATCATTTGACACGGGGCATGCAAAATCAGACCAAATCATTTTGTTAAATCCTTTTTCATTCCCGAATCCGAATTCGCAATAATGATTCCATAAGCCGGCATCCGGAAACATCATCCCGAACCCAAGCCAAGAATCCACTTTAAATTTCCGAAAACTGAAAACTCGTTAATCCATGTTACCTTTATGCCCCAAGCACCAAACCAGAAATCATCTTTTTCGAAATCCATTTTAATTCCTTGAAATCACTTCATTTTTCAAATCACATTATCCGGGCATCAAACCACGACCAAAATCACAAAATCCCGGTCTAGTCAAGCATACTCCAAATCCAATTTAAAATCCTCGAAATCGCAAACCTCAATTCACATCCCAAATTCAAACATCAAACAGTGATCAAATCACAATAAACTCAAATCTCGTAAAGCGTGCAAAATCGCAAAAACCTCGGAAACTGTGTCAACACCGTGAATCGCACTCACAATCATAAACAACATTCTTAAATCATCTTACGCCCATTTCATATAAACTCTTTCATTAAACCATTATCAGGCACAAAAGTAACCATAGTCTCGAAATACGTGTAATTTCGCATATATAGTAAAAATACGTATAAATACGGGAATCGAATACGTATAAATACGGAAATCAAAATCAATCACAACTTATAATCATAATCATAAAATCATAGAAATAATTTATGCATGCATTAAATTTTGAAAGCAAGTCCACTCACACACCGTCCAATAGGGCTCGGTTTCGCGCCGCACGCGGTTCCATAATTTCCGACATTTTCCAAAAACCCGAATCCTGCCCGAAAACACATCCCCGGGTCATTAAGGCGTCAAATAACAACATACTAATTTCCCCATAATTTTCCGGGAATTAATCGTTAATTACAAACGTAACATAAATCTTCGGACCTTCGGAATAACATCGAAACGGTGTCCGATAAATTCGAAACTAACGTTAAAAAGTTCGTTACAATGTGTAGGACAAAAGTCATGTTGGACCTACCTCGAAAATCGGCCCCACGCGCCGTCACGCGCCGCCGCAAGCGGCTGCGCGTGACACTCACGCGCCAGCTACAGTAACCCCAACGGTCACCAGCTTCACCCGACTCTCTGACATACGGGCCGTTCCACCCGCGCGAGGACCCGATTAACAGTCCTTCAATTCGCCATTATTGGAACGATTCGAGCACACCATTAGCTTCGCAACCTGCCCAATTAGGGGTCTGTACTGTCCTTTCCCGTCGTCATGACCTCGAACCATCTCGACTCAACCCAAGTCCCAAAGTCGAGTTCCTCGTCGGGTTTGATTAACAACCAAGGAAGTCTTCGATTAGTTGGTCGTCTAGCATCAACGCACTAAGGTAAAGATAATCTAGGATTCAATTTCACGAAGACTAACCTCCAAATGCTCGAACACTATGCTCGATTTTCCGGCCACCCGTGACTTCCGTCCACAGCTCCAGGAGCTTCAAAGCTTGCAACAATCGATCTGGATCGACTAGCTAAGGCCTCA
The DNA here is from genome assembly GCA_032719365.1 of Prinsepia uniflora. Classification (NCBI taxonomy): domain Eukaryota; kingdom Viridiplantae; phylum Streptophyta; class Magnoliopsida; order Rosales; family Rosaceae; genus Prinsepia; species Prinsepia uniflora. Next base: position 55,311,669 of record CM064868.1, on the reverse strand, counting down.
GAAAGTTCATTCGAGCCTCAAATCGGCTTGGGCTGGTCTAAAATTCAAATTCGGATTTGAATTCACATGAAAACAGGCTTCGGGTTTCACTGTGTGGATTCACTCAGCCCCGGTTCTCCTCTCTCATTTAGTCTCCCCATCCTCCCTTCATCCTTTCAGAAGGTTTCAAACTCTCAACCGACCGCTGGGGAGGTCGATCACTCTCCACCGGTAGTCCGTCCTCTGTTTTCCATTTCAAGACCGCAGCCCAGTTCCAGTTCCAATTGACCCGTACTCACCCACTGAAACAGACCCGGGCTCTTCCACTGTCTCAGTTCTCTCACAACCTCTCGTTTCAGTGTGCATTCCCCCCTCAAATTGGTCTTGGGAGATCGATCAAGCGTGGGAAGCAGCCTCTGTTTTCTTCCCAGTTTCAGAAGCACCAGCAGCACTTGCTCCCCAACCTCACCATTGCCCACCGTGCACTGCTCCACTCAAGGCACTAAACAACTCACCCGTGGCTTCAATTTCCACCCAGCACTCACACATACTCTGAACACGCACCAGCACGATCCCTGTGCTTCCTCAAAAACTAACACGGCATGGTGCCCGTGCACTGCCCAAAACACCTCACAGTCTAAACAATATCCAACACCCTAGCACTAAGTCTTCAGTGCTAGACAATCAGCTCCCAATGCCACCAACCGTTTAAACAATTCATTGGGACAAATTAAATAATTCTCAGCCCATGCTCTGTTTCTGCAAGGAACCCACGCCGCACACGGCTGTCCCAAAAAAAACAGTGGCCAGTTTACCATTTTACCCTCAATTGATAATTTACCAAAATGCCCTCACCGTCCGTGACCCGTAACTTGGTCACCCGACGTCCGATTTCGGCGTGCCGCCCGTCGTTGTACTCTGGGCATCAAGACCTTCCTAACGGTCCTTGGCCCTCGGCCATCGGACCTCCCGATCAAAAAGTCAACATTTTCCCCTTATTCGTCCAAATTACGGAAATGCCCCTGGACTTCCGAACGTCATAACTTTCACCACGAACGTCGGAATCGAACGTGCCACCTGTCTATGATCTCGTGACGTCCCAAACTACGTCACGGTCATCGGGCGAAGTCCATTTGACCGCCCGAATAGAAAGTCAACGTTTTGCCCACGACTAGGGGCAAAACGGTCATTTTGCACCGTTCGTCCGATTTCACCCAACTAATCACCGATTAACCCCGTTAATCATGATTAGTTACAAATCTAATCTCGAATTCCGGGACGGGTCGCTACACATGTAAAGCAGGAATATCATAATTATAAACATAAAATCATATGTAGAAACATAAAACGAGTAAGTAAAAATAGTTATGCATGCTCGGTTAGAAAACAAAAGTCCACTCACAAAGTTCGAAAGCGTCAATCGCGTCCCGTACGCTCATCGGCTGCCTCAGGAATGTTCTGGCCTGTTAAAGATCACAATTTGGGTCACAAATACTTTCATTAAGCTTACATTAATTTCCCCAATTTTTCGGGATTTTTCAACGTAATTAAATTAAAATCCTAAACCTTCAAACACTCAAAACTATCCTGAAACGACGTCCGATCGACTCGAAACTTGTCTTAAAATATTTGTTACGACGATTAGAGTGAAAACCATGTTGAGCACTTCCCCAAAACAGGCCCCACGCGCCCTCACGAGCACGCCCAAAGGGGCTGTGCGTCACTGTTCATCATCGTCTTCCTCTCACCAGCCCGGTTCAGACCGGTCTGGACCGGTCCGGTCCAACTGAGCCGTCGAGGTCGGTTTTCACTCATTTTCCAACCATTTTCAAACCCCTCTTCACCAGTAGTTTCGTCCTTAAGTTTGGGATTGATTTAACTAGCTAAAACACGAAATGAAGCCCCGTACCATACCTCCCAAGTTAAACAGAAAACCAGAGTTTTTGACTTTTTGATTTCGGCCACCTCGAGCCTCTCTGGTCACGGTTTCACGTTCCTGGGTTCCTTAATAGCTTCCTAAGACGTTACATATCAACACAGTTCAACACAGTTGTTCAATAACAAGCCAAAACCAACAATTTTCATTCAGTTCCTTTTTGAAAAAATAGGGCAGTCCAGAGTTCATACCTGCTCTCTGCTCCTCCACCGTGACCTCCACCGCAGCCAGGTTCAAGTCCTGCTTACTGAACACCACCACATGCACGGTTTTAGCTGGATTGATCGATTAGGTTCACGGTAGCTCACGATTCCTTCTCTGTTTCTCAGTGTTTATTTTCTGTCCTCTGTGTTTACTCATTCCTCACACACTCTGCACTTGATCCTTTACCCAACCTTCCTCACAAAATCACAAGCACGATTCCAGATCACTACTAACTCTCACCACTTGATCTCCCATGACTCACACTCTGAATAAAAATCGTTGTGCTCTATGTCTCTATTCTCTCACTCAAAACACTCAATTGATTAAATCAATTGAACAACACGGTGCTCTCTTCTCCACACAACATCCACAACACACCTGTACACCCACTCAGCCCAACCAGCCACTAATCCATCCATTCTTAGTGACAATTGTCACTTGATTAGTTAAACAACTCAGTTAAACAATCCACTACGACTGATTCAAATTTCACCATCCAAATTACCATTTTACCCTTCCTTCACACAATTATCAAAATGCCCTTCCTCGTTTTAGAATCATAACTTATTCATCCGAAGTTCGATTTCAGCGTGCCGCCTGTTTACAGACTCAGGGAATCGAGACCTACCTAATGGTCCTTGAAGTTCGTGAAAAACACGTGTCACGTAAAAAGTCAACGTTGACCTTACTATTTACAAGGGTAAAAACGTCATTTCATACATTACTTTACAAATTTACATTCTTTGAATTTCTGGGGCGTTACATATTTACTCACTTTATAATTTTTCTTTCATTGACATTTGTTTTATGTTTATTGTTATGTTTTTAATTATGTTAACATTCAATTTATGTTTATGTTTAAAATTTTATATTATTAGTTATCGGCAGAACCCTATTATATCATATTATTCATTATATATTTATTATATCATAGTCATTTTAAAGTTTTTATTAGTCTTATATAACCATCATTGGGTACTTAGGTTTTTCCCAAAATTTCATTCTAAATTTCCAACTTTTAGACTGAATTTCCGTCATTTTTGTTAACCGTAAACAATATCGATATCGATATCGATATTTGGGACGAAATATCCGTAAATTTGACTGGCGATATATCTGTCGATATCGATATTTTCATCATTGGTGGTCACCAATCCCAACCAATTAGAGTTTTATTTTTTTATTTTTTTTACCCATCAGACCTAATCAATTAGAGTTATAACTTATACGTGAAGAATGTGTGTCTATCATTGTCTCATTTTTATGTCAACAAAATACGATTAGTGCACAAACGAATATATGTACGTACATGGTCATGGACATGGAGCAATTGTTTTGTAGTATGGGTGAAGAATAAAATCCGCAACATCTCCATTGGTGTGTAAGCATTAGTAATACTGGCGTAGTTAATTCGTGTAAGGCTTCATTTTACTTAGTGTCCTATATATATACGTACACAATAATTGTAAGTGTTTTGTTTTTAATGGGGGAAAAGATACACCAAGGATCTGTAAGCCCCAATTTATTTACTATGGTCTCAAAATTGGAAGTGCAAAAAATGGGAAGAAAGTAAAATGAATATATTCTTATAGCAAGACAACAAGAATCTTCTACTATATATATATACGTACGTAAAATATATGTGGTGTACCTAGGGTTATTCTAATCCATCATCTTCTTGCCCTAATCATAAAAGGGATTTAACATTTATATAATTACAAGAGGCTCCAATTTTCATTGGTTACTTAATTATGGACTAATAGCTAGAACCCTAGCTAATTTAAGCCAAAATTAGTTATCGAGTTGTAACTCTTTAAATAGAGAGCGGATCTCTTCAATAAACATAAATAAAGAGACTCGCGATCCCAATTCTTACTACTTCTTAAGATCTATTTAAACCTAAGCTTTACTCAGCTTCTTGTTATTTATTGCATCGTGTAGGGCCGGAGGTGACTATTGGGCACTGTTTATATATAGCGATATCAGAAATGGGTAAGATGGAGATCGATCGATGAATTAAGGCAGGAAATAATAAGAGATCGAGCAAATGAGCGATTTGCATGTTGTGGTCAGTTCTCTCAACAAAACAAAGTACCTTCAACACATAAATAATTATGACTCTTATCATCTTGCTGGCTTTGCTGCAAACCTTACCAGGCTACTCACTGAGAGAGAGAGAGAGAGAGAGAGTCAATGCTTTTATTTTGTGGGGTCTTATTTGATCACATACTGGATATTAATTAGGTTGTGAATGTGTGGGCTAGCCACATTGTGTATATGCAAAAGGAATGGACTTAAAAGAGTTGATTTTTAAAACATCACAAATAAGTAATCGATTATAGTACGTACTCGTATACAAATTTGAAATTAGATGAATGATTAATTCCATTATTAGCCTTTTCATTGGAATTTTTTTTGAACGTTCGAAGTATACCGTCACATAGTATTATAAATTCACCTACTAAGAATGCATGTACGTAAATTTTATCATCATCTTTATGATGACATAAACACTTCAAAAATATATATATATATTATTAAACTTATCAACGTAGCAACCCAACCCAAATTTCACATTGATATCGAGTGCTTAAACTCTTATAAGCGACGAACATAATATATACCAAAAAGCTTCAGAAGTTAATTGAATTTGCTAGAACAATCCCAGTATGAATTCAGTTAAATTGATGGGCACCATATTACTCAATCATGTTCAAAGAAAAAACAATGAAATCTGTGGATCTCTCTCCTTTTCCTTTATTTGGTTGGGACGTTCTCCTTTTCTCAAAAGCAATGTCACTTCCTATTACATAAAAGGATGACATTTCTTGTACAAATGATTGATTCACAACACATGCATGCACTACAGCTTCTGAATTTGTCACATCACTTTTTAAGTATATTAATTAATTTCTTCACCAACTCATATATACGTACGTGTGGTAGCTTGAGAAATTTATAATTAATTTGCTCATCCAATACTCTTCTACGTGACATTTTAAATTCCATTATAAGAAGATATATATTTTTAATTATAATACTTAGATGTTAATTTATGTAGCCTTCTTATATATTATAGTTAGGATGTGATTTTCAATAGCATGTTCATAATATGCTGACACTAAATATATTGCACCAAATTGACAGCATGCTGATATCAATATGACATGAATAATATGCTATTAATTATACCGAAATCAATGATGCCCCTTAGAAGCTCATGTAGTTAATTTTCCGTAGCACTATTAAATTTTCTTTGTCAGACTTAAAGTTGTACTTTGTGGACCATATGAAAGACCAAGAATTAATAAAGCAAGTTTTTATTATCTTACAACAAATTTCCTCTGTGTCGATCGAGTGTCGACTGACTCCACTCTTTTAATAAATAATTATTGATTATCTTCGCTTGAGAAATATAAAATTGTTTGGAAATCAGAGAGGAGCAAGCAGCAGCTCCTCGAGGAAATCCAACATTTGGGCACAATTCCAGCACATGCATATATGCATAGATCGAGAACATGATCGGTCAAGTCGATCGGGGTGAGACACCATGTGCATCTGGGATTGTAAAATAATCTCTACACGGTTGGTTATATTAATTAATAATAATACTGGTAGAATTCTCACTCATGCAATTACTAATAAAATACGAAAGCTAAGCATGCATGTAGATTAATGTTGAGGGGACATGAGACGCTGCAGCTACATTAAATTTAATTCATTTTACATCAAATTAAGGTGTCCAAGAACTCTGTATCCAGATGGATAGTCGAGTTTTTTACTTTTTGCTTTTATTAAAATTAAGGGTAAAGATGTTATTAATTCTATGTGATATTTTTAACATATGATAGTTCAAAAATTTGAGAAAATGATTATTGTTGTACATTTGAATTGACACAGGCTGCAGCAAGAGGATCTTCGGGTGTGTTTCAATTCATCCGAAATTAATAATTCAAAGAATTTTTTTATATAATGTTAGTTTATTGAGCTTAACTTACTAATTTGTTCTATACTTAAATAAGATAGAAGGTGAATTTTTAGAGATTCTATAATATCTTGTCCACGTAAAAATGGAGTTTCTTGCTTTTTAGGTGTTTCATATTTATTATATCTTAGTACATGGTTATTTATTATTTCTTTACATAATTTAGGTAATTTTAGTACGTGTATTTTTTTAATCAATACGAAGTGTATTTCTTTAATCAATAAAATTCATGTTAAAATTTAGCAAATCTCATTTTTAATTTCTAAATTCTTGCATGCATTTGAGCAAAATTCAAAGACGATATATAATCTAAGGGGGTGTATTCAATGTGATTTTAATTGATTTAATAGAGTTTAAAATTTAGGTGTATTCAATCAGCATTTTAAATGCATTTATAAAAATCTAGATGTATTAAATTAAGATTTTAAGGATTTTTTTTTTTAAAATATGTAAAAATTCGGGTGTATTCAAATTATGATTTTAATTGATTGATTTCAAATTCACGTGTATTAAAAAATCAAAGATTTTATCTAATTTTAAAATTTTGTGGATTTTAGAGTGTTTTAAGGAACATTTTACACATAACAACCTCCATTAATTAACAATCCATCCATCCATCTAAAAATTTCAATGGATTTGCAAAAAAAAAAAATTGATCCCAAATAATGAACATCTCTCTCTCTCTTTATGTTTTTTTTTCTTTAGAAATATACATATATCTCTTATTCTTTAACATCATTATTTAAATTTATTATCAATCTGTTAAACGTCCATAGCTCCAGTTATGAAGAACTTCTAACTGCACATGAGGAAATCAGGGTTGCACGTAAACAACATATTTGGAACAAATATATAACTAAAGTTGTTGCATGCTCTTCGCTTTGTTTTTCTTTCTAATTTATGTAATTATGATCATTTATCAAATTTTCACATTTTTTTGGTTTTTGATAATTAGAATGTTTGGTTGAGTATACATTCTCTTGCAAAGTCAATGTAGCTAACATGCTTTCTTCCAAGATCTCTACTAAGTACTAGGCATATAATCAAGCATTATCCAAAGATTAATTGGAGATTTATGAGTATCGATAGTTTTAATCTTCAGACTCCTTCAATCTTCATCAATAAAATATATAAATCAAAGTTTGGAAAGAATCAAAGATTGAATTAGAAATTTGAATGGATGGTTTTGAAGGTTTGCAATTTACAGTAGCAAGTGACAAGGGCAAAAGAATAGAAAATTCCTACCTTGGTTTCATAAATTATTCAAAAGAAAAATCTTTGAAATAAAATAAAAACTTTTAAAATCATTATAAATCAATAATAAAAATAATACAAAACCCAAATGAAAGCTACATTAAATTAAAAAAAAAACGTTTAAAATCTGTTGAGACCTTCCGTATTTCAAACCCATTAAAATTATTTAAAATTTATCAATATCTAATTCGAGTACATCTCCTTAATATATAAATCTTTGCAATAAAACTGCAGTGTGTTTGACCAGAGACTCCATGCTCTCTCTCTCTCTCTCTCTCTCTCTCTCTCTCTCTCTCTCTCTCTCTCTCCCGTTTAAACCATTTATGTTTCCAAGAGAGCACGAGTGGGTAACTGGGTATGGTGTGTGTTGCATTGTAATTGCAAGACATGTATAGTATTACTTCGATTTTCTATGTCCATGTCTTTGTTTTTGAGACTTGCAAACATTTCTGTCCTGCAATTGCAAATCCCCATATAGACATAAACATGGACTTTCTTACGCATTTTCAGTCTCTTATTTTAATTCCATACAATTCTTTACAATTTGAGAGGGGACCATTTTTTGGTTTTTGAAGAAATCAGTTTATGAGAGTTTACAACACCCCTTGGTAGACTTACAGAATTCAAATTGATCGGGAGAGGCTCTGCTTCCATGTTTGATGCATGTTGTCATCATATAAATTTGACCCAAGAATTAAAATCTAATTTAATAAGTCTTGGATTTTGATTTTGAGTTGAGAGAAAGGTTAGAGATGAAGAAAGATAGGCAAGGACGAAGAAGAGAATAAGATTCCTTGATTCAGATTTTACATTTACTTCATTATGCTTTACAAGAGAAGAGAATATATATATATATATATATATATATGTTACAAGCCTTCAACTGACTAACAAATACTAACAACCTGTAACGGGTTGCTGACTGTGTGATAGCTAGAGCCAGCTGTATAGCCAGCTGTTATAACTAACTTATAGTTTGAACGATTAGCTAGCTATCTAAACAACTCAGCTAGCTATCCAAACAACACTATCCAACAGTACCCCGCTGTTCTGAATACGTTCACGGATGAAAATATGAAATGCACGTCGATCTCGACATGCTTGGTGCGACCGTGAAATACTGGATTATGGGCCATCTGAATGGCGGAGATACTGTCACAACAGATCAACGGAGAGCGAGGAAGGGTGCAATGAAGATCTTGCAGCAAGTACGTGATCCATTGTACCTCGCATGCTGTGTTAGCAAAGGCACGGTACTCGGCCTCTGCAGAAGAGCGAGAAACAATGTGTTGCTTCTTAGCTCCCCATGAGATAGGATTGCGACCTAAGAAAATAACATGACCAGATGTACGTTGCGTGTTGAGATCTCCACCCCAATCGGCATCTGAGAACGCCCGAAGGTGAAGAGGACCTGAGACATAGCTGAGACCAAAATCAAGAGTACCCTTAACATAACTTAAGAAGGATGCGCTTAACGGCGACCATGCGCTCATCTGTGGGAGCATGCATGAACGTAACTAGTTGTTTTCTTTTAACAAGTGATATTAAGAAGTTAAAATTCAAAGAGAAATCTATGTCTGTTTATTCATCTGCTATATTGATATGGAGGGTGTTGAATGATGGATTTGAAGAGTACTTATCCTTTTGCAAGCTGTTAGGCTTTCACCTTTGTTAGTACAATATTTTATCCATTAAAATTTGCAATTTTACTGACTCTTACTTGAATGAGATTTCATTTTTCTTTTTCTTGGGTTTTCTGCTCCACTTTTGGTGTTTTCTTGATCATGCCTCTCTATAGTGGCCTCTGATATTCCTGTTCTAAATTGCCTTTTCTTTGATGTCAAATTTTGACCTTTCCTCTGTTCTCCAGGTCATATGGCCCCCAGCTTGAAGAAGTCATTGAAATTGATGGCACTTCTTATCAGAAAATTGTTGGCGGTTCTTCATTGTAATTTTCTTAGTGTTGATTATTAATTGTTGTTGTTATTGTTGCTCCTTTCACATCTTGTCTGGTTGATGTTAGTTCCTGGGTGTCTGAGAGATGGATGGGGCTGTAAAGAAAATGGCGTACCCTTCTTCGTTTCATTTCCTGTTTTACAAGGGGATTGTAAAAAATGGGTTTTGTATTTTTCTTTACAGGAGATGAAATTTGGGTGGCAAATTGTTGTGGTTCCGTCATACCTTGGTTTGGCTGCATTGTTCTCTCATCTTACATTGCAGAGAGACAAGATCGTGTTACTGTCGTGGTGAAGGCTACTGGGGACAGCTCTGAGTCTTCAAGCTCGCTTAGTATTGTAAATTCGGTTCAGAATGTCGTAAGCTATTTCCCCCTATATTCTTTTGTAATCAAATTTTCTACGTCTTTTCTGTGTTAATAAATGGACATAGTTGGTACTCTCAATTAGTTTCACAGTATTCCTTAGAGATTTTATATGCTTCTTGATGCAATTTGGCAGGAAATGAGGCTAGTGGTGTTCCTCGTGGTCATATGGGACAGATATCACAGAGTGTAGTTCTTGGGACATTTAATGTTGGAAACCAGGCTGCAACTAATGTTACAGGAAATCCACAATCCACTAATCCGGTGAGCAATGCGTTTTCCTTGAAATCACAACCAGATATACCTAATATCTACACAAATATCATTTGTTAATTCTCAATTGCTATAGGCAAACGAAGATTAAGTTGTTTATTATATTTGTAAGCTGTTGTTATCATGAAAAATTAAAGAAAATGTAGCAATTGTTAATGCGCTGGGGTAATTTGGATCCTTAAGAGGAGAGAATAAATTTCTCGCATGGAGGCAGCAGTGTTGATGGAGTTATTTTGGTTTTCCCACAGTCCAACAACCCTGGTCAGTCTCCTCAAGGAAATGAAGCAGAAGATCCACATAATGTCATTGGTCAGAACAAAGGAGGAAATCAAGCCCAACCTGGGCAGGCATTTTCTGCCCAACTATTTCTGATCATCAAAGTTGTAGCTGTTGCACTTAGAAATGTACTGGAAGCAAATGGTAATGGCATATGAACATGTGATAGAACAAAGGAGGAAATCAAGCCCAACCTGGGCAGGCATTTTCTGCCCAACTATTTCTGATCATCAAAGTTGTAGCTGTTGCACTTAGAAATGTACTGGAAGCAAATGGTAATGGCATATGAACATGTGATACCTTTCATTCATGTTTTTGTTGAATGTGTATCTGTTTACAAGATCTCAAAGCTTTTATGTTATAGCTTTTATGTTATTGTTACAGGGTGTGAGGACTCCAATTGTGATGAATGCGGATCAGAAAACAATATCAGCTATCTCCTCAGAGGTACTTACAGTATTTGAGTGTTTTAGTTCAATTTTTTCTATCTTGCCTCGGATTTGCTCACACTTTAATGTGATGCCCTCTGGTTTCCATCAGTTGTTATACTGGATCCCCTTTCTTTCCCTTTTCTGCATTTGTACTAGATATTGTTGTGTAGTAATCACATGAACATTCAAGATGAGGTTAACCAATAGCTAGTTGCCAAATATCATGTACTCAATTCTATTGTCAACTAATACTATATTTTCGTTGAAATTTGATTTTTACAATTGAAGGATTGTGTGAGACGAAGAGTTAGGAAATCAATCACTGCGAAACCTTATTGCTCTGACAATTAGTTGCTGGTCCCTTGTATAAATTAGGTTGCTGGTCCCTTATATTTGTTCTTCCGTGTGTCGCCTAACATTATGTATTGTATTAGTTACAATTGAATTCATGTACTTTCATATATATATATATATATATATATATATATATATATATAACGTTGGATAAATTTGCTTCCAAGTTTTTCTTATTTTGAAAGAATTTATATATGTGATTCAAGTAATTTGTTATACAAATCGAATTATGGAATATGACAATAGGTTCGAAATTAGCCTTGTCACAAGTAACATAAACAACAGTTTTTTTTTAAAAAAAGTGTTGTCTAATTGTATTATAGACAACACTTTTTTTCATTTTAGACGACAGTTAAAAACTGTCGTCTATGATGTAATCAGACAACACTTCATGCATATAAGGCGTTGTCTATTAAGCCTTTAGACGACGGTTTTTCTAAAAAAATTGTTGTCTATTGATGCATCACACAACGGTTTTTCTGAAAAACCGTCGTCAGAAGGATTAATAGACAACAACTTTTCTGGGTTGAGTATTTTTTTTCTTTTCACAGACGATGCTTTTACTGAAAAACCGTCGTCTGATGAATCAATAGACGACAATTAAAAAGTGTTATTTGATATTATTTAAATAAATGTCACTCACACAGACAACATTTTTTTTTGCAATCAGACGACACTTTTTTGCTATCGTCTAAGGGGAAAAAAGGCAAAGTGAACTGACATACTGATTTGACAGAAAAGACGATGTCAAGCCTGCTGAAAGTCAGGTATTGGAGAGCCCCAACCATGCTTCGATAGAGAGAGGGATCAGAAAGAGGTGTGCCATCTGTAATCAAGAGCATGCAATCAAGGACCATGAGAGTGGTGAAAAAACCGCAATTCAACATACCAACCATAGCCAGAAGATCATGAGCATACTTGCTCTGAGTAATGAACAAGCCATCATGTTGATAACAGACCTGGAGGACAAGAAAGTAAGAGAGAGCCCCAAGGTCCTTCATGTCGAACTCAGCAATAAGGGACTGGTTCAAATGAGACGTGGCTTTAGAGTCATTACCAGTTAGAATTATATCATCAACGTAAAACAACACGATGAGGAGAACCAAATTGCCGTGAAGAACAAAGAAGGCTGAGTTAGAGAGGGACTGAATAAATCCCAGCTTGATCATGTGACTTGCGAAACGAGCATTCCAGGCTCGAGTGGCCTGCTTTGAGCCATAAAGGGATTTTTTTAAATTTACACATGTAAGAGGGAGCCTAAGCATCTTCAAACCCTGGTAGTTGTGACATATAAACCTCCTTATCAAGATGGTCGTGAAAAAAGGTATTTTTAACGTCCAGTTGTCTGAGAGTCCAATGAAAATGTGCAACTAAGTGTTCGGTAAAATAAGACAACCTAAATAAGCTATCAAATTTACACAAATCTTATCCTTGCAAGTGTACAAATCGTGGAGGATAGTGTAGTGACAAGCAAGGGTCGAAACACAGGGACTGGTAACAACTTAGTAAAACAAATGAATAGATAAAAAAACTAGATAAAGCACAAACACAAATTTTAGGGGAGGGGGATGGGGGGTGGGGTGTTGGAGTTTGGTTTGTCAGATGGAGATCAAAACAGAAAATAAAAGCAGAATCAAAAGAACTTAATGGTTGTAGACAAATACAATATTATTCTCGTATTAACCTATGAATTAGAATGAGTTAAGGCAAGGAATCCACTCTAAAAAATCATGAATCAACGCTATGGATGTCTAATTTGTCAACTTCAATCTACAATTAAGATGTTCACAGATTTAGCATGGCATATAACTAGACTGTATGAACTCTCTCTTACTTAGAATGTTAGATGCATGGCATATACATCAGACTTATATTTCTAGGTGCAACCTAGCATGGCATATACTCAGATTTAGTACCTAGGAACTCATTAAGAATAAAGAGAATTATGAACATCACATGAATCCTAGAACATGACATATATCCTAGATCTTCATGAAATCAATTTACATGATTAGTTCTTAACCTAACCACATGTTGCTAATGAAGGAAATAAGATATGGCAGTCATCCTAACATTCCCAACGACAAGCAAACATAAACAAGGTAGCTAATCTTGTAAACACAAGCTTCAAAACAATAAGAACATAAATCTGATTCTAGTTGCAAAAAGAAATTGAAAACCAAATTTAATCATAACATTGATTTAATCATGCCAAGGGCTTCAAAGCAGCCCTAACTACTATAAGATTACTCCATGAACGAATTCAAAAACATAAACAAATACATAGAAAGTTGAAAGGCTAAACCCAGAATTATGCACGAAGCCAAGGCTCTTGCTCTCTCTCCAAGCTTGGAACAGCTCAAACTTGCACTAGATGTGTTCTTTTGTTTGTGTGTGTTATGTTTGTACAATGAGACCTCTATTTATAGTTGTAGATAGCTACAACAGCTATATTCCAAGAGTTTAATGTCATTTAACAGCCCACATTGATTCTCATTATAACCAGCATTTAGTGTAATATTGAAACTGAAAAGTTGTTGTTTTGAAATTGAACAGTGTCCCTTTATGGCATGATAACTCTCTATATAAACGTCCAAATAACAAGCCTCAAAGCCATCTGAAACTAGACTTCCAAATCTTTCCAACCATATGTGGCCCATTTTCTAATTCGTTCTAAGCTCTTCGGGGCAATGCCCACAAGTTGGGTGTTCTGCAGATAATTCTCTGGGCTGATTTGGGCCACTTATGAGCTAGCGACTCATCTTGCATTTCTTGGTCTTCAAGTAATCCAATCTTAGCTCCTCAAGTCTTTATGATTCATTGAAAATTAAGTTAATTTTGTTAAGCCCTTACTTTTATCCTGAAAACATCAAAAACAACAAAATACCATGTATTGCATAGAGATTTCAATATAAAAAAACTAAGGTAAAAGAGGATGTAAAAATATAGCTTTTTGCACTAAAAAAATTCCCCCAAACTTAGATTTTGCTAGTCCCTTAGCAAAACTAGGTTGAAAACAAAAGGGAAACTCCGAGGGATGGCAAGCTCCTCTGATTCTTACATCTTAACAATCCAAAACACATTATACCCTGAATCAAGCAAGTATCAACCATGGCTCAAAAACACTGAAATTTTAGCTCAATATCATAGCTAAGCATACCAAGCATGTTCCTAAGCACAATTCCAAGTTCAACATGATGCTGCCAACAAAAGCTCAAAATAGATTCAAGTTAGACTTCCAAAATCTCTCTAGGCATACTCTCATTTCAAACACTCAGATTTTCTGGCTAATTCATTTGATTACTCAGAAAATTTATGTGAGAGAATTTATGTATTCAAATGCAAATAGCTCACATAGTTAGTATGGAAAATGCTATTCATGGCAGAATTGAAAGATCTCATGAATGGAATACCAGGTACTTGAACACATGAACAATGCCATAAACTTACCTCTGCTTTATCTCCACAAGCTTAACTTCACAATGCAATAAGATCAGAAAGGTCTTTGCTCTAAATGGGATGTAATGGGTCTAGGTGAAGGCTAATTGAAGAAAGGGAAAGACAACAAAAGCTTAGAATATGCCAAGGTTTTCTTGAGGCACACAACAAGGTTGAGGATGAGCTGCATCTATGATTTGACTCCACGGACTTGGCCTTTCATAGCTTCGACTGAATCATCTCTTTCTTTTTCTTGAGGTACACAACGTCAGTTTTTTCTTCTTTTGTTTCTCTTTATTTTCTTCTTCTTTTTTTCTTTTTTTTTTGTATTTTTGTATTTTTGTATTTTTGTATTTTTTTAGAAACATAGTGAGCTTGTACTTGACTGATTTTAGAACTGGAACTTCTCAAGTATGATGAATCTAGTACAACAGCTCCCTTGCTTCAACACTTGTCTTTCAATGCCTTGGTAGATACTTGAGCTAAAATGGTATGGCCAAAATTATGGTTACAATCTCATATTGAGATACAGAAGTAGGACTGGTGTAGAATATTAAAGAAAGGCTAGAGTGTTTGGCTGCAATAGGGGGTTGATGGAGCACACAAAGGTCAGGTTTGGAATAGGCTTTGTAGGAGGCTAACACACACAACCCTAATGCCTTTAATCACTTTTTAATGCAATGAAGTTAGACACACGTTTTGCATCAATTAGAGAGTAAGTTCTAGCATTATGAGTTCATAATAGATGTTCATTCAAGAAATTAATCAAAGTGAAGATAATGAGATCAAAAAAATGGTAATGACGATAAGAAAAGAAAGAGTTAAAGTGTACATGATAAAATCAGCAATGGGCTCAAGTAACTCACAGGTATACATTCTAACATCTTTCTATCAAGCTTAGGATTAACATTCATCATACCAAATAGAGTTGTGCAAAGTGACCTTCTAGAGTATAGTTAAACATGAAACTAAGCTAAAATAAGAGTGAGAACAAGTCATAGGTCAATCATAGCCAATTTCAAAGTACCATATATTCAAGATTGTCACATCATAAGCATCAAAGAAACGTGCCAAAACAAAACGAAACAGAATATTTTTTAGTTTTATTTTTTTAAAATTTTTTATCGAGTTTTTTATTGTTTTTTATTTTCAAAGCAATAAACTTCTCCCCCAAACTTAAATCGAACATCGTCCTCAATGGAAAACAAATGCATAAGCAAGGAAAGCTTTTTAACGTCTTAGCTCGACGTACTTGGAGATCAAGAGGAGGATGGTGGTGAATGTAGAGCCTGGACGATTTCAGTGGAAGGTTGGTAAGCATCATAGAAAGGCTTGAGACGATGCCCATTTACTTTGAATGTGTTCCCTGTTTGAATGTTCTGAATATCCACTGCACCATGGGGGTAAATGTTAGTGATAAGAAAATGACCATACCATCGAGAACGAAGCTTACCAGGAAATAGTCGAAGGCGTGAATTGAATAAGAGAACTTTCTGCCCTATCTCAAATGTCTTCCTACGGATTGCCTTGTCATGGTAAGCTTTGGTTTTCTCCTTGTAGATAAGGGAACTTTCATAGGAATCATTCCTCAACTCGTCAAGCTCACTAAGCTGAACCTTTCGCAATTGGCCAGCTTCCTTCAGCTCAAAGTTGAGCTTCTTAACTGCCCAATAGGCTCTATTCTCTAATTCCACCGGTAGATGGCAAGGATTTCCAAAGACGATCGGGAAGGGTGACATGCCTATGGGAGTCTTATATGTTGTTCTATGGGCCCATAAAGCATCATTTAAACGCAATGACCAATCCTTCCTATTAGGGCTTACCGTCTTTTCCAATATTTGCTTAATTTCACGGTTAGAGATTTCAGCTTGTCCACTTGTTTGAGGATGGTATGGCGTAGAGATCTTGTGCATTACTCCATAATGTTTCAATAAAGCCTCAAATGATCGATTGCAAAAGTGTGTTCCTCCGTCATTGATGATTGCTCTAGGGGTCCCAAATCTAGAAAATACGTATTCTTTGAGAAAGCTGAGAACAACCTTAGAGCCATTAATCCTGGTGGGGATTGCTTCAACCCACTTTGAAACATAATCAACAGAAAGCAAAATATACAAGCAATCATGAGAGTTAGAAAAAGGTCCCATAAATTCAATGCCCGAAACATCAAAAATTTCGACAACTAGAATTGGGTTTAGAGGCATTTGATCACGAAAACCTAGGTTACCTGTACGTTGATAGCGATCAAATGTAGCCACAAACTCATAAGCATCCTTGAACAAGCTTGGCCAATAGAAACCACTTTGAAGAATTTTAATGGCTATTTTCTTGGCTCCAAAATGACCTCCACAAGGTGAAGCATGACAGAAGGATAGAATTGAATGGAATTCAGATTAAGGTACGCACCTATGTATGATGAGATCTGCGCAATGTTTCCATAGAAATGGATCATCCCACACATAGTACTTGGCCTGCTTAACCAACTTATGTCCTTAGGATTGACTAAGAGTGCTTGGGACTTGCTTGGTGGACAAGTAATTGATTATGTCGGAAAACCAAGGATCTGAAGTGCTAAGGGAAAAGAATTGCTCATCGGGGAAGCATTCTTGTAATGGCAAGTGATCTTCCTCCTGATTGGATGAATGCACTAGTCGGCTAAGATGAACAGCCACAACATTTTTAGAACCCTTATTGTCTCGGATCTCCACATCAAACTCCTGGATTAGAAGCATCCAACAGATCAATCTTGGTTTAGCATCATTTTTGGTTAGCAAATATTTCAATGCTGCATGATCAAAATAGATAATTACTTTAGTGCCAATTAGATAAGATCTAAATTTTTGTAAAGCAAAAATAACAGCAAGCAACTCCTTTGTTGTAGAGTAATTAAGCTGTGCATCATTTAGAGTGCGGCTAGCATAGTAAATGACATGCGAAAGCTTGTTGACACGTTTCCCTAAAACAGCCCCTACTGCATAATTAGATGTGTCACACATAAGCTCGGAAGGTTCCAATCTAGTGGCATTATGATAGGGGCAGTTGTAAGGAGGCTTTTGAGCTTCTTGAAAGCTTCATGGCAGTTGCTATCAAAATAAAATGGAGCATCCTTAGCTAGTAGCTTGCACAGAGGTCTTGAAATCTTAGAGAAGTCTTTGATGAATCGACAGTAGAATCCAGCATGTCCAAGAAAAGATTTGATGTCTTTTACCGATGTAGGGGGCGGCAGCCTGCTCACTACGTCCACCTTGGCTTTGTCTACTTCAATACCATGAGTTGAGATCACATATCCTAAGACAATGCCTTATTGTACCATAAAATGGCACTTTTCCCAATTAAGCACTAAGTTGCATTCCTTGCACCTTTGCAGCACTAGAGAAAGATGGTGAAGACATAAATCAAAGGAGTTGCTGAAAACAGAAAAAATCATCCATAAAAACCTCAATGATATCCTCAAAAATGTCGGAGAATATGCTCATCATGCATCCCTGAAATGTGGCAGGGGCATTGCACAAGCCAAATGACATCCTCCTATATGCAACTGTGCCAAAGGGGCATGTGAATGTGGTCTTCTCTTGGTCCTCGGGAGCTATTGTTATTTGGTTATAACCGGAGTATCCATCCAAGAAGCAATAATGATTATGACCTGCAAGTCGCTCAAGCATTTAATCAATGAAAGCTAAAGGAAAATGATCCTTACGAGTTATTGTGTTGAGCTTGCGGTAGTCGATGCACACCCTCCAACCTGTTTGCACCCTTGTCGGCACCTTTTCATCATGCTTGTTCTTGACAACGGTGATGCCTGATTTCTTAGGAACAACTTGCCATCTAGTAGCTTCAAAATTTCCTTCTTCACTACCTCCTTCATAGGTGGGTTTAGTCGTCTTTGAGCTTCTCTAGTAGGCTTCGATGCATCCTCCAAGAGAATTCGATGCATGCATTTTGTAGGGCTAATTCCTTTGATATCAGCTATAGTCCATCCTATGGCTGTCTTGTTCTCTCTTAAAACTCTCACTAACTTTGTTGTCTCAACATCACTCAAATTGGCAACAATAATGACAGTCAAAGTGTTTTCATCACCAAGATAAGCATATTTAAGATGTTCAAGAAGTTGGTTGAGTTCAAACCTTGGTGCTTGAATGACTGAAGCAATTAGATTATCTATTGAGTTAGGGAGAGGCTCAAAACAAGGCCACCTTGATGGCTTACAAGATGAAATAGCTTCTAGGGTAGATAGTACTTCCATTCGTTCTTCATCATGCACGTCATCATCACTTGGAGATAAACTGAGTGCTCTTTCTAATGGATCTTCCTTTCCTTGAGTTGTAAATGGTGTCTGCAACATTATACTTAATATATCAATGGAATTACATTCATGAATGTCACTATGGTACCTCATAGCATCAAGAATTTGAAAAGTTCTTGTTTCCCCTAAAATAGTCATGGTGATTTTTCCAGAATGGCAATCTATGATAGCACAAGCAGTTTCTAGGAATGGTCGGAAAAAAAATGAGCGGGAGATGATTTGGCAAAGGACTCTCTTCCATGTCTAGAATGTAGAAATCTGCTGGTAATACAAGGTCACCTATTTGGACAATCACATCTTCCACCACTCCCCTTGGATGAGTGATAGAACGATCTATTAATTGAATCATCATGTGAGTTGGCTTGAGATCACCGAGCTGCAGTACTGCATAAACATAATATGGCATTAAGTTAATAGAAGCACCTAAGTCACATAAGAATATATCAACCTTATTGAACCAATTTGGCATGGAACAGTAAAGCTTCCGGGATCCTCCTTTTTTGGTGGCAGCTTCCTTTGCAGTATGGAAGAGCCTTTTTCACCAAATTCAACCACGACATTGATCTCCACCATCCTCCTATTTGTACAATGCTCCTTGATGAACTTCGCATAACCTGGAATATGCTTAATTGCCTTAAAGAAGGGAATAGCAATTTCCAGTTCCTTGATTGTCTCTAAAAAGTCCTTTTCAAGCTGATCTTTTTTTTTTTGAATTGGTAAACCTACGAGGGTAAGGCATAGGTGGAGTGCATCCTACCACCTTAGAGTTAGAACTAAACTTCTTAGGATTAGAATTTACCATACAAGTATCTTGTAAGGACTCGTACTGGGAGTCGGGATTAGTGAAGTGATTAGTGACGGATTAGCTGAGTTAATCGGTGGTTAGTTGGCTACTTTTAGACTATGGGTGTAGAATGACGATTTTACCCCTAGTTTGGGCAAATTGTTGACTTTTAGTTCGAGCTGTCAATTGGGTATTGACCGATGACTGTGACGTAGTTTGGGACGTCACGAAACCGTAGACAGGTGGCACGTCCGATTTGGACAATCAGAGGAAAAGTTATGATGTTTGGAAGGTTGAGGGCATTTTCGTAATTTGGTTAAACGAAGGGGGAAAAGTTGACTTTTTGCACGACAAGGATTTTACACGTAGACCAAGGACCATTAGGGTAGATCTCGTCGTCCTGAGTTCAACGACAGGTGGCATGCTTTCATCGGACGTAGGACGAGTGAGTTACGGGTCTAGAACGGCGAAGGGCAAAATGGTAATTTGGACTCACAAGGGGCATTTTGATTTTTTGGTGCCTTGGGATTTGTGCAAAGGAGATGAGGACAAGTGTGCAGTGTGGTGATTGGATATTTTGAGATGGGATCATGGGATTGTGGACACGTGTGGTGTGTGTAGTGGGTTCTAGGGTGCACGGGCAAATTACTTAGCCGTGTTTGTGTGTTAGTCGTGTTCGAAGAGGGAGAAACAGAGAGTGAGATTGAGGGAGGAATTGATCGGGTTGTAGTGTGTGTTTGTGTGTTCTGGTGATCAAGAGAGTGAATAGAGACTGAGTGAGAGCGGGTGAGTGAGTTGTGAGTGCAAGGTGTGTGAGGGAACCTGTGTGTGTGTGTGAGTGCGAGAGTGTCTGTAGAAAACAGAGAAGAATCGAGGTGGTGGTGTTGCTGTGTTGTGATCAAACCCGTGAATTGAACCCGTGGTGGTGTCGAGAGGCCTGAGAGGGAGTCGAGTAGGCACGGTGGAGCTTACGGTGGCGGCAGGAAGACAGGTAATTTCTCTTCTTCCTCTGTATGCTTTGTTTTGACGTTTTGGTTCAAACGTTAAGTCGTGGCGTTTGGGGTCGAGTCGAGGTGTTTGGTGAGAGCTAGTCGACTCAGTAGGTTCCTAGGGAATTTCTGGTTATGAAGCCGTGACGAGGAGAAGCTCTGGTGGCCGGGGAACCGAAACAGAGGTTTTCGGGTGGTTATAGTTCGAGCTTGGGACGTTGAGATTTAGGCTGTTTCTTTGTGTTTGGAGTAGGGGAATGGATTGCTTGGGGGCAGGACGAAGCTAGGGTAGTTGAAAGGAACAGAAATGGATGGAGAGTGACGGAGAACTGGTCACTGCTGGTTCAGACTGGTCTGACCATCGAAGAAGGCGATGAACAGTGCTCTGTGTGCAGGCGCGTGAGGCCCACGCGCAGCCACTTTGGGCGGCGCGTGAGGCCCACGCGCAGCCACTTTGGGCGGCGTGTGAGGGCACGTGGTGGCTGTTCTGGGGAAGTTTCCAACATATTTTTTTGTCTAATCGCTGTAACGAATCTGTTGGGATCAGTTTTCGGGACAATCGGGCAACGTCTCGTGTTAGTTATAAGTGGTCGAAGGTTTAGGATTTCTGGTTAATCACGTTTAAAGTTTGGGAAAATTGGGGAAAATTAGGAGAAGCTTAGTTAAAGTGTTAGTGACCCGTTTTGGTGACTCTGGATAGGTTCGGGAAAGCCAAGGTTAGTGGAAATGGTCGAAAATGGTGGAAATGCGCGCGTATCGAGGCGACGTCGGAATGGTCTGTGAGTGGACTTTGCTTTCTAACTCTTGATGCATGCATATATGGTTTAATATGTTTTCATACGTGATTCTATGATTTGTTTTATGATCTTTATGGTTTATGATTTTGCACGATTTTCGAGGTATTTTACGAAATTTCACGTTTTACGAGGTTCGCTTTCTCTTGTGATTTGACGATGGGTTTAATGGCTTGATTTCGGGATTTGAAATGTGATTTGATTTCAAGGATTTGAAAAGGATTTCGGAAAAAGTGATTTCGGGCTTGGAGCGTTGTTCATGAGCTTTCGGTTTTGAAACTGGATTTCGGATTTGGTTTTGAGACTGAGAAGGAAGTCTGGATTTGGGTTCGGGACAATGGTTCCGGATGCCGGCTTACCTGAATCATTGTTGCGAATTTGGATGAGGATTTTCTATGGTTTTCATGGTTTCTTAAAAAATGGTTTTGGGTTTAAAGACCCGGAAAGTAAAGAGAAAACCCACTGGATCTGGTTTTGAGTTTAAAGACTCGGATTGATTGACGAGGGGGGGGGGGGGGGGGAGGGCCCTGGATTGATATGTTTTGAGTTTTAAAGACTCGGTATATGTTTTGAGTTTAAAGACTCGGATATGATACCCCCTGAGGCCTGTGATTGTGTTTTGAGTTTAAAGACTCGGATATCCCGGGAAGGCCTAGCTATTTGCGCATGGTTTTGAGTTTAAAGACTCGGGCGCACTTGAGATCCAGTAACTTGTATGACTGATATTTTCACTGGTTTTCTGATGTTTTGGGCAGTGGCCTGGATGAAGTGGATTTGACGAGTTTTGGGACTGAGTTCCCGGATTTGAGATTGATTTGTGCTTTGAGGCTGAGGCATGGATTTGAATAATGGTTTTGATACGGGTTTTGAAATGGTTTTTCTTGGATGGTTTTTGATATGAGTGGTTTCATGCCTTGAATTGGATATGCATGCATTGGTTTTTGCGTGTGGAGGGTGAAAATGTACCTGTTTTATGAACTGTTTTCAAACTTATACTTTTTTTTTCCACTCATAGTCTTTTCGTGTTTTCGATACCCTCCAGGTTGTTGCGATACAGGCTGTTGGTCGAGAAAGATGGAGACATCACAACCCGCGCTCCACAGTAGTTCGGTGCACTCTGGGGAAGTCCAGTTACTAGTCGTATGGTTGGATTGAGAATCCCTTGTCCGACTTACGTGTCACATGAAGGTTGGACTTCAGTTTAGCCTTCATGTCATGCGTAGGTTAGACGGGATCATGATTTAGCCCTTAATCCCGGGGGGGATTAGGGGGTGGGTCCTGACATATCTAGCTTGGCTGGAATTGAGGTTTCGACAAGAGGGGCTGAATTGGATTCTTTTAGCCTTTTTTTTTTTTTTATCTTTCTTCACTTCCTCAACTTGTATCGCCACACCTTCATCAATTTTTAGAGGGTCCTTGGAACCTTGGAGCTCCTTTCCACTCCTTAAAGTGATAACATTAACCTGTGCATTGTTTAGACCTTTAGGATTCACAATAACTTGACTAGGAAGCTTACCAAGTTCCCTCTCATTTAAGGCAGTTGAAATTTGTCCAACTTAGGTTTCTAAGTTTACAATGGATCGATCAATCTTATTCATGAAAGCATGGGTTGAAACCTTGACGTCTTGAGTGCTTTGAGCTAAAAAGCTTATTTGTCCAGCCAATGTGCTCATAATGTCTTCAAGAGATTTGTTTGGTGCAGCTTGGATGGTTGGCCCTTGTGGATTGGGGAAGCCTTGGGGATGATTTGGATTTTTGAACATTATTTTTGTTTCCCCATCTGAAATTAGGATGATTCCTCCAACTCGGGTTATAAGTTGGAGCAAATGGATCATTTCGTGGCCCCTGATTTCCTCGAAAACCTCCAATCATGTTGGCTTCCTCATGAAGCCCTTGCATTTGAGGGCATGCTTTAGAAGAATGTCCCTGCAAGGAACACACTTAACAAACAGCCCACAACTTGCTTTTGGGACACAAGCAGCTTAATAAGGTTAGTTAATTCAGAAATTTGAGAATTTCCATTAGAAGTAGTACTAACCTCGTAAACCTGCTTAATTTGTCGGTTTCTAAAACTAAATTGCTTCATATTGGAAGCAATGTCCTCAAACATGGTCTTAGCTTCATCAACCGTTTTGTTCATTAGACCGACAACAGTAGCATCCACCATCATACGATCAGAATCTAGTAACCCTTCATAGAAGTATTGCATGAACAGCCATGGTTCAAAGTTGTGATGAGGGGCAAGAATGCACCTATGTCTTAAACCTATCCCAATACTCACGAAACAGCTCTCCATCGGTTTTGCACAATTGACATGATTTCCCTCCTTAACTTGTTAGTGCGTTGAGCTAGGAAAAATTGTTGCATGGAACTTGGGGAGCTAGCATATCCCAAGTCTAAATGGATCTAGACGGAAGAGTGTGGAGCCAAGCCTTAGCCTTCTCTCTAAACGAAAAGGGGAACAACCTAAGACGTATTTCTTGCGATGTCATGCCTTGAATCTTAATGGTGTTGCAAACCTCCATAAACTCCTTGATATGCAAATGAGGATCTTCACCTGCCAAACCATTTAACTTAGGTAAGAGATGAATCATACCTGATTTGAGTTCAAAGTTCTCAACGGTAATGTTTGGATATTGGATGCACAAAGACTCCTCACTGATCTTGGGGATGGCATACTCCTTCAATGCACGATTACTTTCTCCTTGATCTTCCATGTTCACCTCTTCTTCCTCTAACTCAGTTTTTGGTGAAAGAGGTTTGGAATGAATGGGAGAGTTTGGTAAGGAGCGAGTCGTCAAAATCCTCACAAGGGTGCGTGTAGGGTTTCTTGAACTTCTCTCAACAGCTTTTCGAAGAAGACCCAAGTCGAAAGTGTGCTTGGATGAATTAGTGAACATATAATTGAAAAACATGAGAAACTAATTGAGTAAATGAAACAAAAATGAAATACAAAACTGTTAAGCGCAGTCCCCAGCAACGGCGCCGGAAACTTGTTCGATGAAATAAGAAAACCTAAATAAGCTATCAAATTTACATTAATCTTATCCTTGCAAGTGTACAAATCGTGGAAGATAGTATAGTGACAAGCAAGGGTCGAACCACGGGGACTTGTAACAACTTAGTAAAACAAATGAATAGATAAAGAACTAGATAAAGTACAAGCACAAATTTTGGGGGGGGGGGGGGGGGGGGGGGGGGGGGGGGGGGGTTGGAGTTTTGGTTTGTAAGATGGAGATCAAAACAGAAAATAAAACAGAATCAAAAGAACTTAATGGTTGTAGACAAATGCAATATGATTCCCGTATTAACCTATGAATTAGAATGAGTTAAGGCAAGTAATCCACTCTAAACAATCATGAATCGACGCTATGAATGTCTAATTTGTCAACTTCAATCTACAATTAAGATGTTCACAGACTTAGCATGGCATATAACTAGACTGTATAAACTCTCTCTTACTTAGCATGTTAGATGCATGGCATATACATCATACTTATATTTCTAGGTGCAACCTAGCATGACATATACTCAGATTTAGTACCTAGGAACTCATTAATAATAAAGAGAATTATGAACATCACATGAATCCTAGAACATGGCATATATCCTAGATCTTCATGAAATCAGTTTACATGATTAGTTCTTAACCTAACCACATGTTACAAATGAATGAAATAAGATATGGCAGTCATCCTAACATTCCCAACGACAAGAAAATATAAACAAGGTAGCTAATCTTGTAAACACGAGCTTCAAAACAATAAGAACAAAAAACTGATTCCAGTTGCAAAAATAAATTGAAAAACCAAACTTAATCATAATATTAATTTAATCATGTCTAGGGCTTCAAAGCTGCCCTAACTACTATAAGACTACTCCATGAATGAATTCAAAAACATAAACAAATACATAGAAATTTAAAAGGCTAAACCCAGAATTATGCTCGAAGCCAAGGCTCTTGCTCTCTCTCCAAGCTTGGAATAGCTCAAACTTGCACCAGATGTGTTCTTTTGTTTTTGTGTGTTGTGTTTGTACAATGAGACCTCTATTTATAGGTGTAGATAGCTACAAAACCTATATTTCAAGAGTTTAATGTCATTTAACAACCCACATTGATTCTCATTATAACCAGCATTTAGTGTAATATTGAAACTGAAAAGTTGTTGTTTTGAAACTGAACAACGTCCCTTTATGGCATGATAACTCTCTGTAGAAACATCCAAATAACAAGCCATCAAAGCCATCTGAAACTAGACTTAGGGCTTTCCAACCATATGTAGCCCATTTTCTAATTCGTTATGAGCTCTTGGGGCAATGCCCATAAGTTGGGTGTTCTGCGGATAATTCTCTGGGCTGATTTGGGCCACTTATGAGCTAGTGGCTCATCTTGAATTTCTTGGTCTTCAAGTAATCCAATCTTAGCTCCTCAAGTCTTTATGATTCATCAAAAATGAAGTTGATTTTGTCAAGCCCTTACTTTTATCCTGAAAACATCAAAAACAACAAAATACCTTGTATTGCATAGAGATTTCTATCAAAAACTAAGGTAAAAGAGGATGTAAAAATATAGCTTTTTGCACTCAACACTAAGGCAAGAATAAGACGTACCGTTGTATGTTTAACCATGACGCTAAACGTCCCGTCATAGTCGACCCCTGCCTCCTGGAGATAACCCTTGGCCACTAAACGAGGTTTATGTCGGGCCACTGTTAGAAACCAAAATCAACCTCAAGAACTCGGGCCTAATCCCAAATCACAAGCAGGCCAAACCTCGTAAATCGTGCCATTAAAATAATCCATAAAAGCAGTAAATCTCATATATAAAACCTAATCAATCAAATTTCACCAAAACTATGTAAGAATAACATTTTGACTCTAAAACCAATCCAGAGTGTAATGTCAATCCAAAACACGTATAATACAGGTTTCTCGTAAAACGTGCAATATAGCAATTACCATAAAACCACAAAAAAAATAATATAAAATTGTATAAAATTATACTTAAATCATCATCGAGAAAATCACATATTAATTCATGTAAAACCACAAAATATATGCATGCATAGGGTTTAGGGAATACAAAGTCCACTAACTCGTACCGTACACGCAGTCGAACTGATTGCACGCTTTCCCGAAAAATCTGAGAATGTCAGCTCCTGTCAATAATCACTTATAAGGGTCACTAACCATCCCAACTAATTCACACGTTAATCTCATAATTGTTTGAGATTTTTAAATGAATTAAAGTAATGCCTAAACCTTCGGACAGTTATAACTGCCCCGAGACGATATCTAATTACCTCAAAACCTACGCCAAAATGTTGGTAACATCGAAAACATTGAAACCGTGTTTACCATACCTCAAGAATCCCACTCACGCGCCCCCACGCGCTACCAGAAGCAGCAGCTGTGCTTGGGATCACGCGCCAACTACAGTGTTCTTCAATCTCTGGTCGGGTCAGCCCACGGGTCTGTGCTCAAGACCTAACCCGGGTGACTCGAGTAGATCCCCAGAAAGGCCATTTAATGCTTATCACCAAGTTTCCAGGTCTTAAAAAAAAATCCCGAGCTAGGAACCTAAGGACATTACTTTCGGATCCACGGCTGAGCTCAATCCTCATCTTCCTCTCACTGTTATTTCATGATTTCCTCCCACTTTTCTTGCTTCTCCTTCATTTCCCCCCTTCCCATGTTCTATGTCTCTCTAGTTCTACCTCACCCTCCGGTTTTCATGGTTTTAGCCCATGGCCACCGAACCACATAATAGCACACACACACCCCCCAATATGTAGGGTGGTAAGTCGGTGGAAGGGGTAAAATATCAAGCCCTTCTAGACTTGACACTTGTCAACATTCAACAAGATCTCATTGTTAAATGACCATTTTACCCGTAATTCCAAAATTTAATGACCTTGATTGTTCTATACCCATAAAAACTTCATTCGAACTCCGATTATCGCGTACCATGTGTCTACGGATTCAGGAAGCCGAGACCTTCTTAACAGTCCTTGCAGAATGTCCAACAGATACTCGAGGGTTAAAAAGTCAATGTTTAACAATTTCAAAGGTAAAATCGTTATTTCCACAAAAGTTTCCGAATTCTCTTTTCCTCAATTTTTGGGTCGTTACATTACCCTTAACTCTTGTCAGACAAGAGATACGCGTACTGTCTTACTGCTCATGTTTCCACTTCTCGATTCACCATGATCTTCATGGAACATCCCTAGAAGGTCACCAAAGCCACAAAAAATCAATAAATATTTAAAAATATAGTTTGAAAAGCATAACTTTATACCCTTCATTTATAAAACTATGCACGTATAAAGTAACGACGAACAATCAATTTTCAAATCAAATAACATTTTCTTGAAAACTTAGTTAGAAAGTCACATAAGCATATCAATTATAAGTTATACAATATTAGTAAATCAAGATATCACTTTAATAATCACATATAATGTAACGACCCATCCCGAATATAGGGATTTAATAATATTTAATGGTGATTTACTAATCTGGGATTAGTTGTGGGATTTCGGACGAATTGTGCAAAATGATCGTTTTGCCCGTAGGCGTGGGCAAAATGTTGACTTTTATTTCGGATGGTCAAATGGACTTTGACCGATGACCGTGATGTGGTTCGGGACGTCACGAGTTCATAGACAGGTGGCACGTTCGATTCTGACGTTCGTGGTGAAAGTTATGATGTACGGAAGTTCATGGGCGTTTTCGTAATTTAAACGTAATAAGGGGGAAATGTTGACTTTTTGATCGGGTGGTCCGATGGCCGAGGACCAAGGACCGTTAGGAAGGTCTCGATGCCCTGAGTTCGTAGACAGGCGGCACGCATCAATCGGAGTCCGTATGACCGAGTTACGGGTCAGGATGCGTGAGGGGCATTTTGGTAATTTTCTGCACAAGGGCAGAATTGTAATTTCTCACGGGGTACTGTTTCATTGAACAGCCGTGAAGGTGGAATGTTTGTACGATCGATCCCGTGATTGTTTATCAATTTAATGGCTTAATTGGGCCAGTTTGAGGTGGAATTGCACATGTGATGGTGCTGGCAATCAATCACATGAACATGGGCACTGTTTTATCATGTTTCGGGTCAGTGCAGGGAATTTACACAGTGGACTGAGGGGCACTTTAGGATGCTTTTAATGGTTGATTTAGATCGATAGAATGGAGAGTGAGTCGAGAGGATGACTCTGAGATTGAGAATGAAAGGAATGGAGTGAGAATGGTGGAGGAATGCTCAAAAACCCGAAACTGGTTTCTGGGAAAATCAAATTCGAACTTCCAATTTTAGGCCAGCCCAAGCCTAATTGATGATGGATTGAGCTTCCTGGAACTTCAACGAGTCGAACCAGATCAAATGGGGAAAGCTTTGGGGTTCCTAGGGCCGTGAACGGACGAGGTGGACGGCCGGAAAACTCAAGCTTGAGTTGTGGTGATTGAGGTAACGTTGTGTTCAATTTATCATGCTAATTGGTTCGTGTTAATCCTTATATGCTTCATATGAAGTTAATTTGAAAATGGTTGAGGATTGATGGAGTTTTGGTGATTGACCCGTTTTGGGTGATCACGGGTTGATGGCTTGATTAAGGAATGGTTGTTGTTGATCGATGTCACAGACCTGAAATTCATTGGTTAATGATTGTTGTAGGATCAAGAACGGATTGAATTGATGTCGAATTGGGTGTGATTGACCCGGATCCTATCGCGGGTAATCAGACCCGTTTACCAGACAAACGGGTGAAGATGGTGACTGTAGCAGTCACTGTAGCAGGCGCGTGGCTTTCACGCACAGCCACTCACGGCGGCGCGTGACGGCGCGTGGTCACGAATCTCGAGGTGAGGTCAACATGACTTTTGTCCTATACAATGTAACGAACATTTTAGCGTTGGTTTCGTGTCGATCGGATCCCGTTTCAATATTGTTCGGGATGTCCGAAGGTTTTAAATCCAATTTAAAAATACTTAAAAATTCGGGAAAATTACGGGACTTGAATAGGATGTTAATGATGAGGTTAGTAATCCTCTAATGTGATTTGGACAGGATTGGGAGTCCCGGTGATAGTGGTGTGGCCCGGGAAGGCCTATGGCACGCGTATCGAGGCATTCGGTTAAACGGTCTGTGAGTGGACATTGGTTTCATAAATTCGATGCATGCATAACTGTTTTATGATTGTTATAACTACGATTAAATGATTTACTTTGGATATCGGTGAATTTAGATGGTTTCACGCATTTCGAGGTGATTTACGTATTTTCACGTAAACCGAGGTTTTCTGGATTTGCACCGATTTCCATAAATGTGGTTGGATATGATTTCATGAAACGGTTACGAACTTGAATAAAGTAAAATCGAGCCAGGGGCCCAGTTGAAATATGAAATCGGGCCAGGGGCCCAGTTAACATGTGGATCGGGCCAGGGGCCCAGTTAACTTGTGAAATCGGGCCAGGGGCCCAGTTGATTTCTACATACGATTGCGGGTCGGGGACCCTAAAATGGAATTGAATAAATGTTTTCTGGTTTACATTTTATATATGTTCACATGCTGGAATCAATAAATGGTTTTGATGATATTTCGGTTATGGCACGTTTCGCGGTATTTGGGCATGAGACCCGTTTGACGAAACGTAACGATCGGTTCAGATTTTATCTATGTATACCTATATGTTTTGCATGTGGATATCAATAAAATGTATTTAGTACTGCACTGTATAAATCCTTCCATATTATATTGTCTCCTCCGGATGAGGTACCATGGAGAGGTCACGAACGTCTAGTACGTCCAGCGTCTATGACGCTAAGCATCGGGGATGCTGTACCCGAACGGGGTTCGGGGATTGAACTCGGAAATTGAGACCCGAGTGGCACGCGTAGCCTTGTGATTGTGACCTTATTGACGTCAGGGACGTCAGACATCAGGGATGTCGGATTGGAGTGTATAGTGCAGTGGCTAAAAATTATGGTTATGGTTTATATTATATGCCTTATGGTTCTTATTACTGGATTTATGAAAGAACTCTTGGATTGACCCTTTGGAATTTGAAACTATGCTTTGGTTTCTGGGCTAAGGCCCGAATGGTTATTTCTCAATAAATATGGATTTATTGGTTTTTGGTGCATGCATATGATTTTACTGAGGGGCATAAATGTCTTATATATGTTTTAAGCAGACTTGTTTATTTTCGTCCATTCACAGCTTTTGTTTTTAATGCCCTTCAGGTTGATCCCGGATACGACTGCAGCAGAGACTTGAGCATCACACACCTCCTCCATCGATCCTTACGCACTCTGGAAGCCCGTTTGGGCAATAGCAATCGGTTTTGCCTTGTCTGATGCCTCTTGTCAGACGGGAGCACGTCACATTCCATGGTAATCCCGGGGGGATTGGGATGGGTCGTGTCAAGTGGTATCAGAGCAGGTTTTGCTCTTTTGTGCTCGAAGGACGAGGGTGTGATGTCTCGTTGGGCTGCAGTTCCGTTGTCAACCTGATAGATAGTTTTGGGTTTGAATGGTGGATTGGGTGTGTTTGGCCCGATACGCCGTGCATTGATGTGATTCAACCCAAGTGGGGTTGTATACGATTAACTGGTAATGTGGGACCGTCGGTTCGGTCATGTGATGATGGATTGTTGTGCCACTCAGCACAGCTGGGTTCAGGGAACCCCATTGGAATAATGTTATGGAAATACGAAACTCAGTTGAGTATTGGTCTAAGTTTTGGACCCTAGTAGTGTTGGCTAATGTACAAGGTGTTGGTGCATCGGAGTTAGCCGATGACCTTCGTGGTGGAACCCACGATGGAACCCACGTTGAGTTGACAATTGAATTGGATTGGACGTCTATACGATGTCAGGACCGCGGGGTCGGTCAGGTTGTGGATTTTACTGCAGAAGGCAGTTGGGTTCGGTGGAACCCTAGGGTGTGATTTTGGAACCCTAATTTATAATTGATGGACCGTAAGGTGAACTTTAAATGAGAACTTGTGCTGCGGCGAGCGGCTGAGGTCATGGATGACCATGTGGATGACTCAAGTGAGTCTAGTCAGGATTATGGGTATCGATCCACGGATGCGGTTATGAGATAAAATATGGGACCCCCGTATTGGATCGGATGTTAGTGTGATGTGTGGATACGGATCTTGACAAGCGATGACTGTTGGTCGACAGTTGTGTCGAGATGACGGGCTATCGAGGGTATTTTGTGTGGCTTTCACACTTGAGGATCAGGGGATGTTCAGGGGACGTCCATTATCCCGACGTGTCAATGGCAAAAATCGGAGGTACCCATAGTCGTGGGGTACGAGTGCTGTTACGGGATCGTCGTTCGGAGTGAACGGAGATCCAGGGTAACAACTTTGCACATGGTGTGCTAGCATGAATGTTCGGGTGCTAGTGTGGATGTTCGTGTGCTATGTATGGATGTTGGTATGTTGGTACTTTAATGCCAATACTAGTATGGATGCCTGTGTGCGGATACTAGTGTTGATGACAGTGCGTGGTGCTGGTACCGGTGTCGGTGATTGTGATGACGATGAGCCACCAGTTGGGGTGTGACTCTGTCATGATGGACATGTGATTGGTATCTGCGACTCAGAGGTGGTCGAGTCTCGGACTGGATGGGATCCAGTGGAGGTTGTGTCGTGTTGGGATAAGTCCCAACAGATTTACGATGACAAATGATGAATGGATAAAAAGGTATGTTTGAGACTGGAGGAATCTAGGGACGATGTCCCATACGTCATAAGAATAAGTGGATTTGGGGAGTTGTTGTCAACTCCGAGATTGGTAAGTTTGTGTACTGCTTATATCCCCAGAGGGTACAAGGAAATTATTGAAATTGGAAAAGTCGAGGAAACCATTCGTGGTATTGACGTGAGATTTTGTGATTGCGAATCACTTGGAACCAGAGGATTGAACCTGTAAAGGTTGAGATGTGAGACATGGCTGTATGGTATGCACATTCAGGCAAAATTGTTGATATCCCGTTCAGAATCAGGGTGTGTGCGTACATGATTATTGACGGACGTGAGGTCCGAGTAATGGATTGATTTTGGACACGTGGTGGTCCAAGTGAGGTATGGACATGGGCAGTCCAGTGGTTGGACTTGACATCTCATTGGGAGCATGTCTGTTCCCAACATGGTTGGAACTCCCGATTCGGGGAGAGTTGTGATTGGGAGACGAGAGGAGTGCTCGTTTCCGCATCAGCGATTGGTATTCCGAAGTCATTGGGGTTGACTTCATATTTTCCTGCCGTGGCAGATGATGATTGTTGTTACCAGTACGTTGAGCGTGTATTGGTAGGTGGACCCATGTTTGGCCTTGGGTCATTGGACACAAGAGGTTGTGCATGATTTTGGATTTGGTGGTGAAATGCGAGGTCATCTTTCCACCAAGGGAAATTGACGAAGGATTCAAATGAGGGTGTAAGACCCTACGATCAGCTTCCAGATGGATTGTTAGCTATGTGAGCATGTGGGGATCCTAGGTGGATCTGATTTGTGATGTTGTCGACTTTGGTCGATGTGACGATCTAGGATCGTGATGTTACTTGTCGAGTGACGTAGCGATGGATATGGATTGTGATCTTGATGATCCAGATGGGTGGAGAGTTTATCACTCTTACCTTGATAAGTGAGTCGTAAATGACGGGACTGAACTTCTTTTCGGAGTGAGTCCATATGGTTGTTACTTGGCTGAGTAGGTTTCCGATGTGGTCGGATTTTGTCAACCTTTGACGTGTGGATATTGGGATTGGCTTCCCTATGAAGTCAATCGAGTGTTTTGAGCAGGTAACCGATATGATCGGTTATGTTACGTCTTGGTGGACGTAAACGAGATTTTGGGTCTTGGAATCAAATTTCTGGGTGACGATTCAGGATTCGATTGCGAAGCTCGAAAATGGATTACTGGATTTGGGTACGGAATAATGATTTCGGATTCGAATTTGGAGATGGAATAAAAGTATGATGTCTAGGTTTGGATTCGGGATTTCTTTCGAAATTGCGAATTCGGATTCAGAATTGGAACTAGATGATGGGTGGAGTTCGCTTTGTCTCATGTTGGTTTGAGCAAAGGTACTTCATTATTGGAACGTGTTTGGCTATGACCTGGGTGGTTGTAGGTGGATTGATGGATTGATGTATGTACATGGTACGTTATACGAGGATTGATACTGGTTAGGCTGAGTGGTGCCTAATGGCGGTACATGGGATGTACCAGTGGTGTGTAACTAAATGTGTTGGTAATCGGCTTGGTTCTGATATCATTTGTTTGGCTGTATTGTGGACTGGACATTGGATACTGTGCGCTGGGCAGATTGATCTTGTCGGGTTCAGTGATTTTATGAGCAGGTGCTCTTAGCCATGGTTGGCTTGTGGAACCCTGGTATTGAGATGTGTGTTCACTGCTGGGCTGGTATTCAATGTTTTCCCGTTACACCACTTGTTTGTGTAAGTTGACGGTATACGTACACTCAGGATGAGTGAATTGGTGGTCTGGGTAACCACGAATAGCCTTGTGTGATGTTTTCACACCGTGATGTTTCCAAGGTTTTGGTTCGCTGAGGGAGTCGGCGATTATGGATATTGAGATTTATTTATGTCGCAGGAATGGGCTTGCCCTGCGAATTGGGATCATATGGTTGATCTTGCGCTACATCGAGAGTGATGTAATACGTGGTGTTGTCACTGACTGGCTGATGGCTGGGGCTTTATCAGGGTGGTAAAGCTTAGTGGTGACAGTTTGACGGTTGGTGTCAGCATGGACTGACAAATGAGATTTGGTGACTCCCAATGGGAGCAAAGGTAAGGATTTATTGGCAATGGAAAGGAACCATCTAGCTGAAGGAGTCAGCTAAATGGTTAGGCGATTTTATCGCGGATCAGGTGATCATTTCCACTCGAGGTGGTCGAGTGTTGTTGCTATTATGACGTATGACTGTGATGGGATGTCTGGGTACAGACGAGGCAGGTGTTGTCCCAGTATGTGGGTGTACAAGTGTACACAGATGTGTGAGCGAATTGTTTTCCACAAGGTGGTTGTGGAATAAGGAGATTGGTAATTTCGAGGACGAAATTCTTTAAGGAGGGAAGGTTGTAACGACCCGTCCCGAATATCGGGATTTAATAATATTTAATGGTGATTTACTAATCTGGGATTAGTTGTGGGATTTCGGACGAATTGTGCAAAATGACCGTTTTGCCCCTAGGCGTAGGCAAAATGTTGACTTTTATTTCGGATGGTCAA
Organism: Prinsepia uniflora; assembly: GCA_032719365.1. Taxonomy (NCBI): domain Eukaryota; kingdom Viridiplantae; phylum Streptophyta; class Magnoliopsida; order Rosales; family Rosaceae; genus Prinsepia; species Prinsepia uniflora. The sequence goes on along the minus strand of CM064868.1, from coordinate 55,277,083 downwards.
ATGGACTTTGACCAATGACCGTGATTTGGTTCGGGACGTCACGAGTTCTTAGACAGGTGGCACGTTCGATTCCGACGTTCGTGGTGAAAGTTATGATGTACGAAAGTTCATGGGCGTTTTCGTAATTTAAACGTAATAAGGGGGAAATGTTGACTTTTTGATCGGGTGGTCCGATGGCCGAGGACCGAGGACCGTTAGGAAGGTCTCGATGCCCTGAGTTCGTAGACAGGCGGCACGCATCAATCGGAGTCCGTATGACCGAGTTACGGGTCAGGATGCGTGAGGGGCATTTTGGTAATTTTCTGCACAAGGGCAGAATTGTAATTTCTCACGGGGTACTGTTTCATTGAACTGCCGTGAAGGTGGAATGTTTGTGCGATCGATCCCGTGATTGTTTATCAATTTAATGGCTTAATTGGGCCAGTTTGAGGTGGAATTGCACATGTGATGGTGCTGGCAATCAATCACATGAACATGGGCACTGTTTTATCATGTTTCGGGTCAGTGCAGGGAATTTACACAGTGGACTGAGGTGCACTTTAGGATGCTTTTAATGGTTGATTTAGATCGATAGAATGGAGAGTGAGTCGAGAGGATGACTCTGAGATTGAGAATGAAAGGAATGGAGTGAGAATGGTGGAGGAATGCTCAAAAACCCGAAACTGGTTTCTGGGAAAATCAAATTCGAACTTCCAATTTTAGGCCAGCCCAAGCCTAATTGATGATGGATTGAGCTTCCTGGAACTTCAACGAGTCGAACCAGATCAAATGGGGCAAGCTTTGGGGTTCCTAGGGCCGTGAACGGACGAGGTGGACGGCCGGAAAACTCAAGCTTGAGTTGTGGTGATTGAGGTAACGTTGTGTTCAATTTATCATGCTAATTGGTTCGTGTTAATCCTTATATGCTTCGTATGAAGTTAATTTGACAATGGTTGAGGATTGATGGAGTTTTGGTGATTGACCCGTTTTGGGTGATCACGGGTTGATGGCTTGATTAAGGAATGGTTGTTGTTGATCGATGTCACAGACCTGAAATTCATTGGTTAATGATTGTTGTAGGATCAAGAATGGATTGAATTGATGTCGAATTGGGTGTGATTGAACCGGATCCTATCGCGGGTAATCAGACCCGTTTACCAGACAAACGGGTGAAGATGGTGACTGTAGCAGTCACTGTAGCAGGCGCGTGGCTTTCACGCGCAGCCACTCACGGCGGCGCGTGACGGCGCGTGGTCACGAATCTCGAGGTGAGGTCAACATGACTTTTGTCCTATACAATGTAACGAACATTTTAGCGTTGGTTTCGTGTCGATCGGATCCCGTTTCAATATTGTTCGGGATGTCCGAAGGTTTTAAATCCAATTTAAAAATACTTAAAAATTCGGGAAAATTACGGGACTTGAATAGGATGTTAATGATGAGGTTAGTAATCCTCTAATGTGATTTGGACAGGATTGGGAGTCCCGGTGATAGTGGTGTGGCCCGGGAAGGCCTATGGCACGCGTATCGAGGCATTCGGTTAAACGGTCTGTGAGTGGACATTGGTTTCATAAATTCGATGCATGCATAACTGTTTTATGATTGTTATAACTACGATTAAATGATTTACTTTGGATATCGGTGAATTTAGATGGTTTCACGCATTTCGAGGTGATTTACGTATTTTCACGTAAACCGAGGTTTTCTGGATTTGCACCGATTTCCATAAATGTGGTTGGATATGATTTCATGAAACGGTTACGAACTTGAATAAAGTAAAATCGAGCCAGGGGCCCAGTTGAACTATGAAATCGGGCCAGGGGCCCAGTTAACATGTGGATCGGGCCAGGGGCCCAGTTAACTTGTGAAATCGGGCCAGGGGCCCAGTTGATTTCTACATACGATTGCGGGTCGGGGACCCTAAAATGGAATTGAATAAATGTTTTCTGGTTTACATTTTATATATGTTCACATGCTGGAATCAATAAATGGTTTTGATGATATTTCGGTTATGGCACGTTTCGCGGTATTTGGGCATGAGACCCGTTTGACGAAACGTAACGATCGGTTCGGATTTTATCTATGTATACCTATATGTTTTGCATGTGGATATCAATAAAATGTATTTAGTACTGCACTGTATAAATCCTTCCATATTATATTGTCTCCTCCGGATGAGGTACCACGGAGAGGTCACGAACGTCTAGTACGTCCAGCGTCTATGACGCTAAGCATCGGGGATGCTGTACCCGAACGGGGTTCGGGGATTGAACTCGGAAATTGAGACCCGAGTGGCACGCGTAGCCTTGTGATTGTGACCTTATTGACGTCAGGGACGTCAGACATCAGGGATGTCGGATTGGAGTGTATAGTGCAGTGGCTAAAAATTATGGTTATGGTTTATATTATATGCCTTATGGTTCTTATTACTGGATTTATGAAAGAACTCTTGGATTGACCCTTTGGAATTTGAAACTATGCTTTGGTTTCTGGGCTAAGGCCCGAATGGTTATTTCTCAATAAATATGGATTTATTGGTTTTTGGTGCATGCATATGATTTTACTGAGGGGCATAAATGTCTTATATATGTTTTAAGCAGACTTGTTTATTTTCGTCCACTCACAGCTTTTGTTTTTAATGCCCTTCAGGTTGATCCCGGATACGACTGCAGCAGAGAATTGAGCATCGCACACCTCCTCCATCGATCCTTACGCACTCTGGAAGCCCGTTTGGGCAATAGCAATCGGTTTTGCCTTGTCTGACGCCTCTTGTCAGACGGGAGCACGTCACATTCCATGGTAATCCCGGGGGGATTGGGATGGGTCGTGTCATATAACCAATCCATCCTCAATGGTCAATATCAATCATGACAGGACCCGCCCCGATCCCACAGGGACCACAAGGGGACGTGCCCTGCTCCCGTCTGACACCCAATAATTCATACCAATTTTAACCTCAAACATTTAAAAGCATAAATAACCAAATTAAAGTCATACATAAAATCCGAATTAAACGAATGTCAGACAAGGGATATAATCCAAAATTACAAATTTGCGAGCACGACTCTAAAGTAATCCTGCGGGTACACCGCCCAGCAGGGGTTCAGGTACGCAGAAGTAGATCTATGCCTCAGCCTCTGGTTCCTCCTCTACCTCAGTTTCCCGACCTGGAGGGGTTATCAAAACAGTAAGGGTGAGTGGACCGAAATTCAAGTTTATGAAATCGTTTGATAAGTAAAACATATAATTTACCCCTCCGTTTTCCAAACATGCGTGCAACATAATTCAAAATCAATAACCATATAATATGAACCATAAGGCATATAATAAACCATAACCATAATTTTAGTTGCTGCACTATACACTCCAATCCCGACATCACTGATGTCTGACGTCCCTGACGTCCAATAAGGTCACAATCACAAGGCTACGCGTGCCACTCGGGTCTCAATTTCCGAGTTCAATCCCCGAACCCCGTTCGGGTACAGCATCCCCGATGCTTAGCGTCATAGACGCTGGACGTACTAGACGTCCGTGACCTCTCCGGGGTACCTCATCCGGAGGAGACAATACAATATGGAAGGATCTATACAGCGCAGTAACAAATACATTTTATTGATATCCACATGCAAACATATATATACATAGATAGAATCCGAACCAATCATTTAGTTTCATCGGACGGGTCTCAAGCCCAAATACCGTGAAACGTGCCATAACCATAATTTCCATATCATCAAAACCATCATTGTTTTAGCATGTGAATAAGTATATTAAAACCAGAAAACATTTATGCACACAAGGGTTTAAGAAAATGGCCCACTCACAGTACAATCCTGCTAGAAACCGAACGTATACCCTCGTCCTGGTACAAATGTACACTCCCTGTCAAGTCCAAGTATTCGTAAAGGTCAAATTAAACCCCCAACATTCAACCATGAAAGTCTAGGTCGAAACCGACCCGGGAAAGCCGCCCGAACGCGCTTTCCAAGGCAATAAACCTTATTTTGACCAACTTAAAGATCTCCGATCGACCCGAAACCACCGCCATTGGATCCGGATCGTCAAAAACTAAAGAATGGTGGTGGTCCCACCAAAAACACTGTTCACACGCGCCCCCACGCGCCGGTCAACGCGGCGGTCAACGCAGGAACAGTTCCTGCTGACGTCATCGCTGACGTCACTGCTGACGTCAGCATGACGTCATGCTGACAGCTGTCAGGTCTGACATGTCAGACTCTGACAGGTGCCACGTGTCACCATCTGATTGGTCCACCACACTGATCTGTCAGACCACGTGTCAGATCTGGCATGTGCCACGTGTCAGCACGGCACTGGTCCACGTCACTGGCATGTCAGTGACACGTGGCAGTCCCTGACTGGTCCACGTCACTGACATGTCAGTGCTGACTGTGCACTGACATGTGACACGTGTCGGCTCACGGTTGGTCCACGTCATCTGACAGACTGACAGGGTGCCACGTCAGCACCACTGTCATCAGACGGGTTGACCCGTTTTCCTGCAACTCGGGTCGATCAGACCCGCGATCGAGACCCGGTTGCCATTCCTTCATTTCTGGGTCATTTTCAGTCCTTTCAATTCCTACATACTCGTCTTAGTCCCTAGATTAGTTCTAAGTAATTAGAATTGAGAAACACGGGTCGAATCGAGGGCCTACCTTGAAGAACAGCTCTGGCCTCCCGTCGCAGTTTTGCCACCGCCCTGAGCTCCACCGGCCACGAGTTCGATTCCAGAAGGTTCCTGGATGTTCCTAGAGTTGATTATGATTGATCACTGACCAGTTTAAACGTGGGAAATGATTTACCAGAAATCTGGGTTGAAACCGCCACGGGTTTCCCCTGCTTCCTTCCGCGCCGCCGTCTGCCGCCGTCCACCGCCGTGCCTCCGTCCTTCCCCGTGAGTCCAGCAACACACAGACACAATGAGTGGATAGCTGGCTGGGATACTTTGATCGAAATGGACAGAGTGCTCTGCGGGTGGGAAATATAAAGAATTGGAGGGAAAGCTGCTCAAAGATTTGAACGGCCCAGATTTGATCTCCAGATTAGATCAAGGGCTGAGATTAGATCTGGGGTTTTTAATCCAAAGGCTGAAATTTAAAGCTGGTTCAAATGTTTAATTAATCCAATAGTGGATCTGATCCAATCTAGCCAATGGGTGAGTGACACTTGTCACTCACCAGATGTCCTCCAATCAGATTTCCTGAATTTAATATTCGACACGAAAACCGAGACACGAACTTTCCGAATTCACGTTTCTGACCATAACTTCCTCGTACGAAGTCCGATTTCGGCGTGCCGCCTGTCTACGGACTCAGGACGTCGAGGCCTACCCAACGGTCCTTGAGTCAACTGAAAATTAGTTGTCAAAAGAAAAGTCAACATTTTCCCCCGAGAGTCCAAATTACGGTAATGCCCCTGAACTTCCGATAGTCATAACTTTTACCCTGATCGTCCGAATTGGACGTGCCACCTGTCTATGAACTCGTGACGTCCCGAACTACGTCACGGTCATAGGTCAAAGTCCATTTAGTTCATCAATCAAAAAGTCAACAATTTGACCATACCATTCACAGGGGTAAAATCGTCAAATCACACAATAAATTACAATATGGAAATCCTCGAATTTCCGGGGTGTTACAAATCATCATAATCAAAACACACTACTAGTCGGGAAACAGAGCCCAGCGCGACGTCCAAGTGAAAATCGACTCAAGGATCAGAGCCCACATTGACGTTTGAGTCATTATCACAATACCAATATCATGAAAACAAAGCTCAGCTCTGGATGTCTAAGATTACCAAATAACCCGCTCAGAGATACAACATCCAAGCGCTAACTACATAACCTGCTCACGGATACAGTATCTGAGCATTAGCCAGCAATTAGACGAGGGTTGTTGTCATGACCCGTCCCCATCCCCCAGGGATTAACGCAGGACGACCCTGATCCCGTCTGACGCAGAGTGTTAGACAAGGGAAAATTCCGTCATTAGCCCGCTCGGGCAATCAAAGTAAGCCAGGATCTGGAGGAGGTATGTGAGTGGACAAAACAAATATTTTATAAAAACATTTCATAAAAGACCTTTATGCCCTTCATTAAAAACATATGCATGCATTCGAAAATCATTTCTAGGGTTCATGCCCGGTCCCCATAAACCGTCATGAACCATCAAACCATTTGGGCCTTGGCCCCAAATCAATCAAACATTACCTGGGACCTACGCCCAAACCAAAACACGTGAGAACTCATCCCAAAACCGTCTCATAAGGGTCTCAACCCAAAACCAATACACGTGGGTCTCAGCCCAACGCTGTCTCAGTGAAAACTCGTACACATATACATATATACATATATAACCCATCCTAGGCTCTTCCCAAGAGATGATCGGACTAGGTCCGAAGATGAGCCTCCCAGATGGAGAATTCCTGGGAGAAGACTCAGAGTGAGACCCCGAGTAGTATGCATACTTAGACATTGTGACTATATCGGGGATGTGTTCCCTAGGGGCTGTGTGCCGGCATGAACCCTAGAAAGGTATTATGGTTCATGAAGGTTTATAGGAACCGACATGAACGCTTGAAAGGTTTTATGGTTCATGACTCATGACGGTTTATGGGGACCGGGCATGAATCCTTTGAAAGGTTTTAAGGATGTTTTCTATATATATATATATATATATTCATATATACATTCCTTTACTTGGATTGTCTCCTCCGGGGAGGGTCATTGGCTTGGGTGGACTCTGGAGTAGTCACGGAGCACTAACTGAGTGGAGTCGCCCCCGTTGGGTTCCTTACTCTCAGGAAGGCTTGTATTATAACCTGAGGGAGGGTCATTGATCTACGGACATTGACCTAGTTGACCCTGAGAGACTTGGGCTTGAGACCCCGGGTAGCACGCTTGTAGCTTTGGAAACCGTGACAGGGTTGGTTGTGTGATTTATATGTATATATGATATATGATATATGATATATGATATGTTATGTGTACAGGTTTTGGGCTGAGTCTCGTATGGATTTGGACAGTGGCCTATATGGTTAGTTCTTTATGGTTGGTTTCTTATGGATTTGGGCTGAGTTCCCACATATGGTTCTTTTGGTTAAATGGTTTTCGAATGCATGCTTGCTTTTTAGTGAAGGGTACAAATGTCTTTCGTTAAATGTTTTTATAAACTCTTTGTTTTGTCCACTCACAGCTTTTAAATATTTTGACTGCCCTTCAGGTTGACAGCGGATGTGGACTGTAGCAGAGACCGAGATATCACATACCTCCTCCAGATCCTAGCGTACTCTGAAAGCCCGAGAGAGCTAAGGTTGGAAATTCCCTTGTCTGACACTTCATGTTAGACGGGATCAGGGTCGTCCCGCGTTAATCGCGGGGGGATTGGGACGGGTCCTGACAGTTGTCCAAAAACACAACAGTTCAAAAAAATATCGAGAAAAACAAATGCTTGCAACACATGTCAATTTCTTAACCCAAATTCGCATTTCAAAATCCGGGCCTAAACCCAAAACACAAGTTTAGGAATATCTTGTAAAACATGCCTTTTATAATCAGTTATTAAATTTCCAAAAATCATTCAAATTATAAAGTTATTTAAAAACCATAATCGAACATCATCATATAAATCATATAATAAAGTGATCAAATTTATTAAATATGCATGCATAATAATTTGAAGAAAAAGGAAAGTCCACTCACACACTATCCATGGAGTCGACATCTGAATTGCATGTTCTTCCGTAAATTCTATAAACTTTATCGCAAGTCATAAGTCATCACTAGAGGTTACTAACGTCTCGAATAACCTCATATGTAAGTCTCCTAATTATTGGGATTTAAATTGAATTTAAAATAGAGACATAACGCTTCGAATACCTAAAACTGCCCCGAGATGTTTTCCGATCTTCTCAAAACCTGCACCATTGGATTCGTAATATCGAAAACATGAATTTGGATGGACGATGGAGGACCACTGCAAGTGTCCCCATAAGCAACCAAAGTCCTCTATACATGCACTTCACGCGCCTGCGCAGAGGGTCATCTTTAACCTCAAACTGTGTTAGCCCACGAGCCTACACGTAGGACCTAACCTGGGTGACCCGACCCGATCCTAAAACTGTCATTTTTCATCCTTTTTCTTCCCTTCCACGTCCAATCTACTATAATATATCCCAAGAGTAGGTTTTTGATTTCAAAACTAGGTAAATAGAGCTAGGAATCGAGAACCCATGCTTTAAACTTTCAGCCATGGTTCATAAACCCAGTCTGTCACCTTTCCGAGTCCAAAACCACTTCCTTTCTGTCCCAAAATGATTGTAGGGACTCATTCTACATTCTGGGATCCTCAGTTTCAAACTGCACAACCTCGAAATAATTTGATACTCCACGACCAAGTTTGAGTCTCTCAGGTTGTTTCTCGGGTTTGGGTGTCTCCACTTTCTCCAGCCCCTTTTCTGGTCCTCCTCTTCTGCTCCCTCTCTTTCTTTCTTCTTCTCTTCCTTTCCCTTTCCTTCGTTCTCTCTCTAGCTACTCCCTCACAGTTTTCCTTTTTCGGCTCCCTTCACCTGAAGTCACCAATCAAACACACAATACATATATATATATATATATATATATATATAACTATACATCGATAGGAGGAAGAGATAAGGAAGGGAAACAAAAAAACCTTCTAGACTACCCTTGGTCCTTTTTGAAAAATTACTAATATACCCTTATTCAAAAAATTACAAAAATGTCCTTACTCAATTTTTGGCCCATAATGAATCTATCCAATCTCCGATTTTGACATGCTTCCTCTCTATGGACTCGGGAATCTGAGATCTTTGTAACAGTCTTTGTAGAAGGTCCATAAAATGTCCAGATAAAAAAGTTAACTTTTGATATTATAAGGGTAAAATTGTCATTTCCATTTTTTTAATTTTCGTGAATTACACTTTTCTAAATTTCCAGACCGTTGCATCATGGAAGTAGGTAATAGGAGAAGTGGGTAATTATTCCCTTTGAGTTGTACTAGCTATAGAGAACTAGAAATGATATTGAGATTGGTTTTCATTATTATTGTTTACTAACTATTGTGTATGAGAATAAAAATTAATTGAATACTAAAATTTCCTTCATTTTTCTCTACTTTTTCATCATCTCGCTCTCTTATTTGATAAGTTTCTAAAACCCAGTTGCTAAAAATTAAGGTACGCAGAAATTTATTAACACCAATAAAATAAAATGGGTAATGGAATTATTAACACTTTTCTCATAACTAACGGGATTACCCAGAAATGGATAATGAGATTACCTATTTTGAATGAGTAAAAATGACCTAATTACAAGTAAATGTAGGAAAAGTAAGTAATGAGAGTCATTACCTTTGATTTCATTTCCTTTACTGATGATTAAACATGCCCTTAGTATGCTCAAATAGGGGGTTTTTATAAATAAAAAATGACCAAAATTTAGCCCTTAAATTCCCAAATATCAGTTTTTTACAAAACTTTCAAAAATAGCATAATTCACAGTTGAATAATTAAATACCCTTGGATTAAATCACTCCTAATAATAAAAAAAAACCCTACTATTTTCATACATGGCTTCCGTCGGTTGATGACTGATTAGGCTACTTTGGGTTTTCTGTTCCGCTCACCTGAGTTGTCTCCTTCACTAAAAATGTGAAGAACGAAAAAAAGGATCACCTTGGGATTAGGTTGTCACCATAAAATCACATAGTTGCAGCAAAATTATTAACTCTCTCTCTCTTTCCAGTATGAAAATATCTTCAACAAATTTTCTTGACTGGATTGATCTATAGGGATTTATGAAAGTATTGATTTATCGGAATATAAATACTTCCACTATAGGGTTTTGGTTAGTTTGGATGATTGTACCGATGGCAGTGATGGGTCGTAGCGGGCTTGGTGTTGATAACAATTTACAACTTACTCTTGTTTTTTTTTTTTAAAGTGTAATTTTTTTTTTCTAATATGAGGTTATCCATTTCTATGTAGGTGGATTTTATTTTATTTTTGAAAGTTTTATATAAAAAATTAATATTTATGAATCTAATAATTAAATTTTGGTTCTTTTTTATAAATTCTCCCAATTTGGTTCGATTAATATCATTCAACCAACGTTAACGATGAAAACCTATTGTCAATCTCAGCTCAAATTATTTTGGTAAATTGATGGCTTTAGAACTGCCGCCACAAATTAATTAAAAAATAGAACTCTCATAAAACCAATTTTAAAAATAGAAACTATATAAACGGGATGTTAACCTCATAGTACCAAAGACTACTTTGTGTGAATTAGAAAGAAGACAAGGGAGTTGGTGAATCTCTATCGTCTTTAAGGAGGTGGTCTCGTTTGTAGAAGTTGTTCTCAATCCTATGTTTGATTTTTGTTAAGATGGATGAACCACAAATCTTGGGCGTTCAAGAAATTTGATCAAATAATCAATTTTCATTTCAGGTTACCAAAGCAAATCTTTGATGCATCGTTCTCTCATCTTCCTCTCTATAACGACATTCAAGGAGGTGGTTCTTCATTCACAGAGACTGGTCTCAATCTTACGTTTGATTTTTGTTAAGGTGGTCGAACCACAAGTGTCAGGCACACAAGAAATTACATCAAATAACCAATTGAGGAGTGAGTAAGATGAATTTGGAGGTGTGAAGTTGGGAAGATGATTGGGTAGAAGCGATAAAAAGTAGGGCGAATTTGTAGATGTAGTCTTATAATGCTCCACATGTTTAGATGTAGTCTTATAGTGGCCAAATAGTTCTGCAGTGTGCTTTGCAATTGTCACTAATTTAATTTGAACCATAAGGACATAAAAGAGCATAATTTGATGAAAATTTCATACCAAAACATCCAATTCTAATGGCCTAAAAAATAAATTTTCACAAACCCGGCTATGAGGGCACTACTTGATTATGAGAACATAAAGATCATAGTTTGATGAAAATTTCATATCAAAATATCCAATTTTCACTACTCAAAAAATTCAACCATCACTAGCCAGATCATGGGGACACTATCTGATTTTGAATACAAAATAAAACATTCCTTGATGCAATTGTCACATATGAAATATGCAATTGTCACATATGAAATATGCAATTGTCACATATAAAACAATGTAATTATCACATACCTAAATATGCTATTCTTTCACATGATAAACATCATTAACTAATACTTTCTTGCATGATACCTCAAAATTTTCATCAAAGTATGCTATATTATGTTCTTATAGTGAGATAGTATCCTCATAGACAAGTATTGTTCTCATAGTCAGGGTGTGACGACTCGTCCCGAATTATCGGGATTAATTAAGACTTAATTAGCGAGGCTAATCGGGGATTAAACGAGGATTAACGGACGTTGAGGATGAAATTACGATTTTGCCCCTGAACGAGGGCAAAAAGTTCACTTTTGACCCGGGAGGTCCGATGGCCGAGGGCCGAGGACCGTTACATAGATCAAGTCGATACGAGTTCGTAGACAAGCGGCATGTCGAAATCGGACATTTGACGGAAAAGTTACGGTTCACGGAAGTTCCGAGGAACTATTTACGACGGCACGTTTTACAAGGAAAAAAGTGGACTTTTGTCCTGAGTGGGGCCCAGATCTTTTCCCCAGGCCCAATGTATGAGTGACAAGTGTCACTCATCCATTGCCTAGCATCGCACATACATGTACCCACCTTCATCCTCATTTGTTCCATTCCTTCGAACCAAAACCGTGCAACCCAAACACCAACCCTCCCCACCATCCTGTCCCATTCCCCAGCATGATGATTGGTGGGCTGAAAGAGAGAGACTGAGGCGGCTGGATTACTGAGAGACGGCGGAGGCCACATCGGAGGGAGGTAAACCCGATAACCCAGTTATGTTCAATTTTCCATTGTTTTCGATTGGGACATTAAGGGTGTTTTCTGGGGATTGAATGATGTTTGTTGGGTTCATATGAGTACATAGGAGGGACTTTGGACGGTAGAGAAGGGCTGAGATGCCCTGGGGATGGCCCGAAAAAACAGGGGCCGTGGGGTTCAACTTGCACAGTTGGGTTTTAGGCATTTTTCCTTAGGTTTAATGAGATGAATAGATAGATAATGACGAGACAAAGAGAATGGAATTGGAAGGGAAGAAAAAGGACGAAAAATGGAGAAGATATGGGATCGGACCGATCACGCCGGTTCAGTTGGACCGGCCGAACTGCTGAATCGGCTAGACCGGGTTCACGCGAGGAAGTAGATGATACTATGCAGGGCGCATGGCTCCTACACGCAGTGGCCTTGGGTGTCACGTGGGGGCGCGTGAGCCATCCTTTTGGGAAGGTTTCAACATGAGAAATCATCTATTCGATGTAACGAACATTTTGAGACTAGTTTCGAGTCAATCGGACACCGTTTCGATATAATTCGGGACGTCCGAAGGTTTAGGGATGACTTTAAAAATAGATAAAAATCTCGAAAAATTAGGGGGCTTTAATAAGGGGGTTATTTAAGTAGTTAGTAACCCTTTATTATGATTTGGACAGGTTCGGGAACCCTGGAGATGGTGATTGGCCCGGGAAGGCGTATCAGCAAGCGTATCGAGGCGCGACTTCGGACGGCTTGTGAGTGGACTTGTTTTATGAATTCGAAGCATGCATAAATGTTTATAAATGTTTTAAATACATGTTTTGTGATGCCATGAGCGCATTTGCTTGTGGTAGCTAGTATTTATGTAATTTCACGTATTTTGAAATTTTTGGCTTTATGTTGTGCCTTTGCGTGCTGGTTTTTCAATGAGGGTTTAATGAATGAGTTTTGAATTGGGAAATATGAAATTGGGAATGAGACCCATTTGATTTGGAAACCCTCGGACTTGAAGTCCATTTGAATTCACGAGAATTCGGGCTGAAGGCCTATTTGAGTTATATGATCGGGCCGAGGGCCCCATTGGTTTACGAACTCGGGCTTGAGGCCCAATTGAATTATGAAATCAGGATTGAGTCCCAGCTGATCCTAGTATTGGGCTTGAGTCCCAGTTGATCCTAGTATTGGGCTTGAGGCCTAGTTGAGTGTGAAATCGGGCTTGAGGCCCTGTTGAGTTATGGTTTCGAGCTTGAGGCCCCGTTAGTTATGATTTCGGACTAGAGACCCAGTTGATTATGAAATCGGGATCGAGGCCCCATTATTGTGGTATCATCCTTGAGTCCCAGTTTGGTTTATGAAATGAGAATTCGAGTTTGAGACCCCATTGAACTGTGGATTTAGGCTTAGGCCTGTGAAACCATATTTGAATCGGATCCGAGGAATCCTGTTGAGATGTTCGGGTATGAAACCCAGTTGAACAATGCTTTGAAAGAAAGTATTTTCGAAAATGTATATACCCTCCCGTATGGTTGGTCTCCTCTAGACGTCGTAGATCCTGGAGTGTCACGATCCATTGCCTGGGATGAGTGACTCCAAGAGGGAGCACATGCCCAGGAGTGTGGGATATGGTATAGTCACGGACTCAGGTCCGGGGACAGTCCTCCAGACGTCGTAGATCCTGGATTTTGGACAGTCCTCCCAGACGTCGTAGATCCTGGGGGTAGACTTGGAGTGAGACCCCGAGTAATGTGCACACTTATAGAGATATTGTGACAAATTATTGTTTGGGCATATGAGATGCCGAAGATGGGTTATATATATATATATATATATATATGTTTGTACGAGTTTTCACGGAAAGTGGTTTGGGGCGGAGACCCCGTGTTCTATGTTTTGGATATGGTTTTGGGCTGAGACCCGTGTATATTGATTTGGGCCGAGTCCCTACGGAAACTGGTTTTGGGGCGAGTTCCCATGTAATTGATTTACGGTTTTTGGGCCAAGGCCCTAATGGTTTTGTGAATGTTTTGATAAAATGTTTTTGAATGCATGCATATTTTTCTGTGAAGGGCATAAATATCTTTTTATGAAAATGTTTTTATTAAAATATTTATTTTGTCCACTCACGGCTTTTGATGTTTTGAATGCCCTTCAGGTTGATCGCGGATGTGGGCTGTAGCAGAGACCGAGACATCACATTCCTCCTCCGGATCCGGGTGCACTTTGGAAACCCTGAGTGGGCTGAAGCGAGAACTTTTCCCTGGCCTGTCAGACGGGATCAGGCACGTCCCACGTTAATCCCGGGGGATTTGGGATGGGTCCTGACACAGGGCAGTGAGAATTGGATGTTTTGGTATGAAATTTTCATCAAATTATGTTTTTTTTTTCTGTCTTCGTATCTGGGTAGGTAACAATTGAAAAGTATACTACATGACTATTGGGTTACTATAAGACTACATATACATTAGTGTGGTGCTATAAGATATATACAAATTCTCACTGGTTTTGTATGGTTTCTACCCAATCATCTTCCCGACCTCTTACCTCCAAATTCATTATCCTCACATCTCAATTGGTTATTTGCTTTAATTTCTTGAATTTCCGACACTTGTGGTTTGACCATCTTAAAAAAAAAAAATCAAACATAGGATTGCAACCAACCTTTGCAAATGAAAACCACCTCTCTGAACGCTGTTCTAGAGAGGAAAACGAGAGAACGATGCAACAAAGATTTTCTTTACTTGTTTGTGCTGAAAGTGGACCTAATGAGGAGTGGTCTTGCTAGACACTATAAGCCTATTTCTGTTCACTAGAGTGACTTACGAGAGAGTAAGAAGAGTACTTGACAGTAGTAAGTTGCATGCATATTGGACTCCGATGCTAAGTCAGTAAAGCAAATAGAGATAAGACACAGTATAGCAGCGTAAAGCTTAATGAATAGTAAATAGTGTAAGTACCTTTATAGTCGTATCAAATAGGCCAGAGCCTTAGTGAAGTAAGGCCCAATCAATTGCTTAGATGTTACCATGTATCCCAAGATGTTCTCTAGAGGGTAAAAAATGTAATTTTATCACTGAGACAGGTGATTATTTTCTGGTGCCAACCTTGATGCTAAGGAATACTGGTCGACCTTCATTGAGAGAGATCGATTGGTTGTCCCTATTAGCACTACCCAATTAGCTGATGTGACAGGCTGGGTTTGCTGGGCCATATTTGGTCAGCAGGCGACTGCTCCTTGTTGGAAAGCAGTGGGAAGACTCATCACAATGATTTGCGTGTGCTCCTGGGTGGCTCCCTGGTGGTCGGTCGAAATGGTATATGCATAGATCTCCTAAGTCATTGATTGAGGTGGACTTCCTTGGTCGATGACTTGTCATTTCATGCAGACCGTATAGACCGACCAGTGGGCTGTACCCTGGAGTCCCTCAAGTCCTTAGGTAAGGAAGGACACCATGGCACATCGTAGGGAAGTCTCCTAGAAGACTAGTCTGTTACGAGTCTTAGGGAACTTGAACTTTGAAAGGTTAGATCGGCCCCTCGAGAGTGAACCAATCGACCAAAGTCCCCTAAGGAATGTGGAATTCGAATGGTTAGATTGGTCCCCTGAGGTTGAATTGATCCACCAAAGTCCCCTGAGGAATGTGGAATTTGAAAGGCTAGATCATCCCCTGAGGGTGAATTGATCCACCAAAGTCCCCTGAGGAAGGCTAAATTTGAAAGGTTGGATTGGCCCCTTGTGGGTGAACTGATCCACTAATGTCCCCTAAGGAACTTGAAATTCGAAAGGTTTTCCCTTAAGGATGAACTAATCCACCGAAGTCCTTTGAGGAACAAGAAATTTGAAAGGTTGGATCCGCCCCTAAGGGTGAACCAATCGACCAAAGTCCCTTGAGGTACGGAGAATTTGAAAGGGTGGATCGATCCCTTAAGGGTGAACCAATCCACCAAAGTCCCTTGACGAACACAGATTTAGAAAGGATGGATCGACCCTCTCCATTGAAGCTTTTGTTGAAATTTCATAGCGGAGGGTTAGCCATGTGTCGCAGAGGTGGTTATGCTTGTCAAATTAGTGTGTTAGTTGCTCGAGGGTGTACCTTGATGATGCAGAGGCCCTATATAAAGGGTGATGGGGCCTCAATTGTCAATACTTCATTAAAATTTCTGAAGCTACCAGGCAACTGAATTGAAAAGCACTTAGATAAACCATTTGTAACTGATCACTTTGGGAAGAGATATATGCCGTCTGAGCGAGTGAGGAGTAAAAGTTTGTCTGATCCATACTCGAACTGTCAGGACCCGTCCCAAATCCCCCGGGATTAACGTGGGACATGCTTGATCCAGTCTGACACGAAGTGTCAGACTAGGGAAAATTCCATCTCTAGCCCTCGCTGGGGCTTCCAAAGTACGCTAGGATCGTAGGAGGAGGAATGTGATGTCTCGATCTCTGCTACAGCCCGCATCCGCTATCAACCCAACGGGCATTAAAAATATTAAAAGTAGTGAGTGGACAAAATAATATTTTAATAAAACAGTTTCATACAAAGACATTTATGCCCTTCACTAAAAGCATATGCATGCATTCAAAAACCATTTATCAAACGTTCATAAAACATTTGAAAACATTCTCAAAAACTTTCAAGAGTTCATGCCTGGTTCCCATAAACCGTCATGAACCGTAAAACCATTTACAACACCATTGGGCCTTGGCCCAAAACCGTAAAACAAACCATATGGGAACTCAACCCAATTCAAACACACGTGGGTCTCAGCCCAAAACCACTCTCAGTGAAATACCAAAACATACAATACGGGGTTTCCGCCCCAAACCATTTCCAAAACATCGAATACGGGTTTCCGCCCCAAATCACTTTCCAAAATATAAAACATGGAACAAGGGGTCTCCACCCCCAATTACTTTCATAAAACCTCATACGTATCAACATATGTATAAACCCATCCGCGTCACTTCCGAGAAGATGCCAACTCGGAGCACACAGGCCCTAGGGAACACATCCCCGATATATGTCACGATTTATCATATCTATACTAGTGTGCACACTACTCGGGGTCTCACTCCGAGTCTTCTCCCAGGAATTCTCCGTCTGGGAGGCTCTATCTCTGGATCTAGTCTGAGCTCTATCTCCGGATCTAGTCTGGACATCTCTTCGGAATCTGGTCCGGGACCACATCATAACTTCCATTCCTGGAACGGGTTCCCTATGGGGATACCCATTCTGGTTTGTGGATCGTGACTCTCGAGGTCGACGTCTGGAGGAGACCATATAAATCATAGGGAGGGTATAATTCATTTCAAATACTTTCTTTCTCAAAACACATTTCAACTGGGTCTCATACCCGATTCATCTCAAAAGGATTCCTCGAATCCGATTCAAATTCACTTTCACAAGCCTCGGCCTAAATCCACAGTTCAATAGGGTCTCATGCCCGAATTCTCATTTCATAAATCGAACTAGGACTCAAGTCCGATTTCACAATCAATTGGGCCTCTAGCCCGATATCACAACTAACGGGGCCTCAAGCCCGAAACCATAAATCAACGGGGCCTCAAGCCTGATACTATAGTTAAAGGGCCCTCCAGCCCGAGATTACAACCAAATGAGCCTCAAGCCCGGATTCGTAAACCAACGGGGCCCTCGGCCCGATCGTATAACTCAAATGGACCCTCGGTCCGATTTCTCATCAATTCAAATGGACTCCAAGTTCGAGAGTTCGTAAATCAAATGGGTCTCGTGCCCGACTTCATATTTCCAAATCCAAAATCCATTCATTAAATCGTCATTGAAAACACAGTACGCAAAGGTACGACATAAAGACGAAAACGTCGAAAAACGTGAAAATATGTCGATCCTAAGCTACCACAAACAAATGCACTCATGGCATCACAAAACATATATTAAAACACTTATAAAACATTTATGCATGTATCAAGTTCGAAATAAAGGTCCACTCATAGACCGTCCGAAGCCGCGCCTCGATACGCGCGCCATAAAGTGAGTGTTACCAATAGAAGTTGGAAATGTTGAGCAACGAGCGGGGGTGGATTAGTCAGTCAGGAGTTGGCGTGGGGCCACAACCCTAAAAAACAGGATGTACACCCTATTTCTTGGGAGGCTGATCTAAAGCTAGACGCCATTGACTCTGCCAATGTGGAGCAGCTGAGGAAGAGGGAGGCCGAGATATAGGCTATGGAAGAGGCCAGGCAGATAGCTACAAACCTCGAGTGGGAGAATATGATGCTGGAGGCTATGAAGAGGCCGAAGACACTTAACTTTAACCATCGCTTGAAGAGCTACTTTTCCAACGCCTCGGGAGGACATCAGAGGCTGATGATACTTGAGAGCAAGTGACCGAGTGCATGCATCCATCGGTCCATTCCAGCTATAAACAACATGATCCACGGTAGCAAGGTGAATCTGAGGGAGATTAGGGAGATCAACTTCTTGTTGATCATTGACCGTTATACCAAGATGAGCGCTGAATTGGCACACAAAATTTTATCCGAAACGTTTTTCTTATGTTGTGTTTTTTATATTCATTTTGTTTCGTATCTAACCAAATGTGATTTTGATTGGCAATGCTTTGGAGAGTTGGTCATCAACATTAGATGTCAAAGGAGGCCGAGTGGTTTGAGGCCGATCGGGCCTAGCTAAAGGAGAAGGCTAAACAGCTGAAGAAGAAGGAACAAAATGTCGAGTAGGCCCTAAACAAGTATGTCAATTCCATCCAGAAGAAGAACACTTTAGCAGATCAGATGAAGATGCTACAGGACCAAGTGAAACCGTTTAAGGATGTATGTCTCCAAGAACTCGATCAGGTGGTTGAGCTAGAGTTCGCATTGAAGGCTGCCATGAACATTGCCATATAAGCCTTGGATCATGCAATTTCTAATTACCAGTAGTTGAAAGATTTCCAATAAGCCATGAGGCACGCCGTTGAACAATTTTTGCATTCTCAAGTATTTAAGGATATAGTGGACACTCAGTTAAACACCGTGGAGTAGGAGCTGATGCAAAATGTGCTCTTCTTCAACTAGGGGCTATATGTCCCGACCCAACTCCTCTGGCACGATATTATCAACTTTGGGTCCAGTCCTCATGGTTTTGTTTTTGGAAATTCACGTGCAACTTTTCAGTAGGTCACCCATATTGCGATTGCTCCAGCCCAAACTCGCTTAACTTTGGAGTTCCAACCAAACCCAAAGCCAGTGAGTTCCCAAAATGCCTCATAGTAGATAGATATGTGCCCACACATATATGGCCCTTCACTTTACCCTCCCCGAGCAATGTGGGATTGTTAGCTATTCTTCCCAAGACATGGGTCTTACCATCCACCCTCCTCGGAGCTCAGCATCCTCGTTGGCACACTTCCGATCAGGGTCTAGCTCTGATACCATACTGTCTCGACCCAGCTCCCCTTGTTTCTTCTTCATCTATTTCTCTTTTCTTTTTCTCACAGTTGATTAGCACACACACACGATCACTTAAAGCAAACACAAAATATCCATAATGGTTTCAACGAATCCATATATGATAAGGGACATGTGTCACAATCTCAATCACCAAAAAGAAAAATCTCATAAGGGAATTACCAAAATTCCCTTCAAACAAAATTACCAAAACGTCCCTTGTAATCTAGACTCGGAACGAAACCGTTCGAACTTCGTTTCCAGCATGCCACTTGTCGCCGTACTCGGTAGTTCGAGACCTTCCTAATGGCGTTTTCAGAATCACCAAAAATCGTTCCGATTAAAATGTCAACATTTTGACCTTAGTCAAAAAGTCAACTCTTAACTTTATGGGCAAAATGGTTAATTTCATTTTTTTTATATTTATTTTACCCTTGGTGAAAGTTCGGGTCGTTATAACCTACCCTCCTTAAAAAAAATTGTCTTTGAAATTTCAAAACTAAACTAAATCCATATTCCGGAGTTTAATCATGGCTATACAAACTTAACCAATTATCAACTCAATCGCAAACTCCGTAACCAATGCATAGGCGAACATGCCATTGTACTAATCTCGAGGAATCTCACATTTACATCACACAATAATAACATTTCCATATCCAATCACACTTTTCGAATCCTCCTCGCGCCTTATTTCTTACACCATACTCCTTCTAAGTCCTAGTCCAAACTCTAGATACAAATAGCTCACACTTAATCCATCCCAAAATGCACAACGCACAACTTAAGACCCAAAAATACACAAATATCAGGATATCACACACATTAAGGGACACAAATCAACAATCATTCTGATGGTTAAACATTATCCAACGCACAAACCACTTTTCTTGTAAAAGAGTATAACATTCACAATCCGACCTAACAATCCATAACCATCAACAGCCCTGCAACTATCTTGGGCTCGTCTAATCATCTCATCACCAGGTCCCGCACTGGACTCGTATCTCGGATGCATGAAATCAACAACACCACTCAGAACCTTAGTTTTGGTACCATTCTGTCATGACCCAACTCCTTTAGCACGATATTGTACACTTTGGGCCCAGCCCTTAAGGTTTTATTTTTGGGAATTCACGCGCAGCTTCCCTTTAGGTCACCCATCTTGGGATTGCTCTAACCCATACTTGCTTAACTTTAGAGTTTCAACCAAACTCAAAGCTAGTGAGTACCTAAAAAGTCTCATGCTGGATAGATACGTGCCCACACATATAAGGTGCTTCACCTTTCCCTCCCCGAGCAATGTGGGATTGTTCGTAACGGCCCGTCTTGAAATTTCAATATTATCGAGATTTAATCAAGGATTAATCGAGACTAATCGGGATTAGTCTAAATAAAATGACGATTTTGCCCTTAGACTAATTGGTTTGTTTGTAATGGGCCCAAAATATCTAGTTCTGGACAAATAGATGAGTGACAAGTGTCACCCATCCTTTGGGCTATAACCCACATTCATGCATCTCATTTTCCTTTCTTCATTTTATCTACCCAAATCCCCTCCCCTATTATCTACTATCATCTTCATCAGTTTGCTCTATAATGAGAGAAATATAGAGTGAGGGACTGAGAGTGAAGCTGGGATCAAGGAGGACTTGCTGGAGCCAAGAACCCAGGTAAAACCATGAGGTTTTTATAGGTTGGATTTTAGTTTTCTCTTTTTAAACGTTTGGAAATTGGGACTAAGGTAATGTTGGTATTTTTTGTGTTTGCGTGAGAGTATTGGACAAAAAATTGAAGGAAAAGGGACCAAGAATGAGCTCTGGTGGAGGTTCAAAAGTTGGCAGAGAAGGTTCAAGCGTGGCTAGCCATTTTTAGGTACCTTTTTTTTTTTAGGTCAGGGATATCTTCTTGGGAGGAAGACGATCATTTTGGAAAAAGAATGATCAATTTTGACTGAGAAACAGCCGAGTTACGACCGGGTCGAGTTCGCAGAATGAATAACCCGTTACAGTGACACTGGTCGACCTGACTGGAAGTTAAAGGCGATGACGTGCCAGTTCACGTCATCTTGTCAGGCTACGTGTCCAACAAGGTGGTGACACGTGGCGAGGTTTCAGGTTGAGTTAGGATCAACATGGCAGTGCCACGTCAGCATTGTCAGACCACGTGGACTAGTTAGGTGGTGCCACGTGGCAACGTGTTAGAGGTTTTCAGGGACGTGGTAGCTGACGTGTCATGATGACAACACCAAATGACGTCATCATCGATAAATGGAACGTATCAGAGGGTGACACGCGGTACTAGTCAGGGAGTGCCACGTGGCAGTTCTCAAATGTCAGTAAGTTTGACGTCAGCGTTGACCAAATTTTAATCGACTCATGAGGGAGGATGGGCATGAATTTGAGGTTAAATCAGTCTTGTTCGAAAGATTTCGACGTTCTGAATCCAATGGTGGTGGTTTTAGGTCAATTGAAGATCAGTTGGTTGGTAACCGACATGTAGGTAACCAACATGATTTTCGCTTAGTATTGGGGTCGACTTAGGTAACCGATAGGATTTTCACTCAAGAATGGTACGTCTTGGTAGGCGTAAGTCGGTTGGCCTTCGAGTTCTCAATGAGTAGTTGTTGGACACATCACAAGTGTTAGTCGGGTGACCACGAGACCTCAGAGAGGACTTTTTGTATTGGTATACGATCTGTCCGTAGTGGAGATAGACAGAAAGGTTCCAATGTTAGATCAAGAATGGCTACCATGCCAGCCATATGATAGAAGAATTAGATCCGAGATTGATGTGGTATTTGTGGATTTGATTGTGGATATTGGTATGTGTCCAGATGGTGCGTGTGCAGTCTCCGTACATAGCTCGGATGTTGTGTGAGTGCAGTCCTTGAGCAGGCCTATGGGTAGTGCCCATGTGATTGTGTGATGTGTGTGCACCTATGAGTAGTGCATGTTGGATGATACAATTTTGGGAGTTTTGATCACTCTGATTGATGTGGGACGATCAACAGATTGAATCCAAGATGGACTCGGTATGGTAATCAGATTGGATCCGATGTTGATTTTTCGATGAGATAATTGAGGAGATGTCGAGTTATGTGCTTTAGATGTGAGGGAATTTTAGAGGGTTTAGTTATTATGCGAGCTTCGAGCTCAGGGCCATGGTTGTGGGCCAGAGGAACCTTGAAAAACGTATTTGTGATTATCGCTATAGCAAGTATTCAATCGGGTCCAGATACACTCAAGATGAGTGAGATGCTAGGTCAAGACTCGGGAGGAGTCAGGATAACAGCGTTGGTCGCTGAGTGATACGAGGTACTGTAAAAGGATTCTAGTGCAAGTCAAATGTGGATAAGGAACTTGAATGGGAAGAGTGGAGCCGATGAGTTACCGGCTTGACACGACAGTTCGTCGTAGTTATGATTGACGGTTGAGGATCGTCTAGTGACAGAGGATTTAAGATTGCTACCACTAAACAAAGATGTCACACTTGGTTCCAAGTGCACCTGCGTGGATGACAGGTGAGCCCGACGAGCGTCAATGTCTTGAGCGAGACTTGATATTTGAGCTTTGTAGGTTTCAATGACAGTTGGATCACTCATGTGTAGAATCCGTCATGGAGATTGAGCTGAGTTTCAGCATTAATCGTTGGATTGTAGTTAAAGGCGAGTGACGTTTGATTTCAATATGCGTACTGTGGATAGATGTTGGACTTTTACGTTGACACATGGAGCCTCGGATTGGAGGCAGAATGGTTTTCGTAGTTAGATTGGGTCAGTGTCAATTTGAAGGACGAAATTCTTTATGGAGGGTAGATTGTAACGACCCGTCCCAATCCTGAAATTTCATGATTATCGAGATTTAATCAAAGATTAATCGAGGTAAAATGTCAATTTTACCCCTAGAAGGGAAAAATGTTGACTTTTGACCCGGGAGGTCAAATGCATATGGACCGAGGTCTATTTTGTAGATCGAGGGATTACAATCACGTAGGCAAACGACACGTTGAATTTGAAAGTCGTACAGGAAAGTTACGTGACTAGAACAATTCGATCGGATTTTACGATTACACATTATACAAGGAAGTTAACTTTTGGTTTGTTTGTAATGGGCCCAAAATATCTAGTTCTGAACCAATAGATGAGTGACAAGTGTCACCCATCCTTTGGTCCACAACCCACATTCATGCATCTCATTTTCCTTTCTTTATTTCATCTACACAAAACCCTTCCCCCATTATCTACCATCATCTTCATCAGTTTCCTCTGGACTAAGAGAGACAGAGAGTGAGGGACTGAGAGTAAGGATGGGATCGAGGCGGACCAGCTGGAGCCAAGAACCCAGGTAAAACCGTGAGGTTTTTATACGTTGGATTTTGGTTTCCTCTTTTTAAACATGTGGAACTTGGGACTAAGGCCATGTTGGTGTTTTCTGTGTTTGTGTGAGAGTATTGGACGAAAAATCGAAGGAAAAAGGACCAAAAATGAGCTCTGTTAGAGGTTTGAAAGTTGGCCAAGAAGGTTCCAGCTTGGCTAGCCATTTTTAGGTTCTTTCTTCTTGTTTTGAGGCCAGAGATCTCTTCCTAAGATGAAGAGGATCATTTTGGAAAAAGAATGGTTGATTGTGGCTGATAAACGACTAAGTTATCACCGGGTCAAGTTCGCGGGTCGAATAACCCGTTACATTGAAACGAGTCGACCTGGCTAGAGGTTGAAGGTGATGATGTGGCAGTCCATGTCATCTGTCAGGCCACGTGGACAACCAGGTGGTGACACATGGCGAGGTGTTAGGCTGAGTTAGCATCGATGTGGTAGTGCCACATCATCGTTGTAAGACCACGTGGACTAGTGAGGTAGTGCCACATGGCAACGTGTTAGAGGTAGTAAGGTGACGTGGCAACTGACGTGTCATAATGACGTCAGTAGATGACGTCATCATAGACCCTTGGCACATGTTAGAAGGTGACAAGCGGGACCAGTCAAGGAGTACCATATGGTAGTTGATGTTAGTAAAGCTGACGTTAGCAGTGACGTCAGCGTTGACCAACATTGACCAAACTTTGACCACCGCGTGAGGGCTTGTGGGTACAAATTTCAAGGTCAAACTAGTCTTGTTCAAAAGTTTTTGACTTTCTGAATCCAATGGTGGTGGTTTCAATTCGATTGGAGAGCGATTAGTTTGTGATTTGGAGGTTTTTCTTCTCATAAAGTGTGTTCGGGACGCGTTTACTGTACCGGGGTTTAGGGGGTGTTTACATACGGACTTATTTGGAATGTTAGTGACCCCCGAGTGACTTTGACAAGTCAAGTGTTTCCGGAAGCTTCCGATTAGCTTACGGTGCGGGTTTGAGCCCGCAACGTGGACCTTGTGTGAGTGGACTTTTTTTTTATATATGTGATGCATGCATAAATGTTTTAGATATTTTATGATCATGATTTGAATGATGGTTTGTGGATTTGATTATCGATTTTTGAAAGATTTTAAGGATTTGCGTGAAAATGGAATTTTGGGCTTGAGACCTTGTTGGATAACGGTTTTGACTTAGATTATAGTCAAATGTGAATTGGAGCAGTGATTTGAATAATGAAATGGTTTTCGGATTTAAGAAATGATGTTTCGGGCTTGTGACCCTGTTGGAAAGATGTTCGACTCAGAGTGTGAGTCCATATGAATTTGAAAGAAAGATTGTGATTTGTGAAATGTGTTTTACGATGGTTTTACAGAAATTGCTTTGTGAAATCTATGCTTTAGGAAAAGACCCTATTGAGATGTTTGAAATAACTGCTGTTGAAATGATTTATGAGATTTGGTTTTGGGCTGAGACCGTACGTGAGATGCATGATTTTTTGAAAGCAAAGTGTTGTGAAAATGTGTTTATGAGGCTTGATAGCTGTTTTCACTGAGACCGTCACTCTATTGATATTGATGTGACTCCAGTTTTGAATGTGTTTCCCTGAGAGGGACTTCTGTTGTGAATGTGTTTCCCCGAGAGAGGGACTCCGGTTATGAATGTGTTTCCTCGAGCAAGTCCCTATGATACGTTACTCGCCTCCGAGATGCACTATCTCCCCCTCCCCCCCCCCCCCCCCCCTCCCCCCTCGAGAGCTCACGATGCACTCCCTGTGGTCGAATAGCAGTGGGAGGCTCGACTCAGGAGTGCTTATGATGTATGAGATCGGTCGTTGAAATGTTCACGATGATTTGAACGTTGGCCGTTGATTTGTTCACGGTGACGTGCTCAGACGCGAGCTATCCTAGAGCTTATTTGCACGCGTTGCACGGACGACGTGACTCATGATGATATGAGATGAGACAGATGTGGGATATGAGGATTGGTCATGTTTTAGAGCATTGCTTTATGCCTGGACGTTTTCTCATATTTTGGTTTGAAAAGAAATATGATTTGATTTTAAGAAAGCATTATAGATTACATGTTTTCTTATGCATGCATGCTTTTAATTGGAGGCTATAAATGCATTTTTCAGAAATGTATTTGAAACGCTTATTTTTGTCCACTCACAGTTTTAATGGTTTTTGATACCCTTCAGGTTGATCGCGGATGTAGGCTGTAGTAGAGACGGAGGCATCACATGAAGCTGGTTACTCTAGAAACCCCGAGTGGGTCATGGTAGTATCCCTGGTCTGACACGTGGTGTCAGACAAGAGCAGGTCATCCGACATTAATCCCGGGGGATTAGGGATGAGATATAACAGCTTGGTACTAGAGCACTTAGTTGCTTTTGTGGTGTCGTGCACCTGGGATGCACGATAGTTTTACTTCGGATAAGATGCCTCTACGACAACAACATCATCATCAACCTCACTATCAGGTTAAGGAGAGGTTAAGGTTGGGAACCCATTGGTTCAATTAGGCATTAGAGGCTGAGTTTTAGGGGTCCGGGTTTTGAGTAGGAACGATTTTTGTGTGGACCTAGTGACTTGGAACCGTGGAGTTACTAGTGGATTGGATCCTAGTATAGTGACGAATCAGATAACGAGGTGGCCGATCAATGGATTATACACTTTGAACGGATTGTACAGACGATGAGTTGCCATTATGAGCGTTTGGTACAGATAGTAGTGGGCTTTTTGGATAGGTATACACGTGCTTGATGGCAAACAGTACAATTTACGGTTTTGGATGATACTATCGAGAGTTGGGCGACGTTGGAGGAACATTTTATGACATTGTTTACGCCTTAGTTTTATCGGGAAGTCTGGGAGGTAGAGTTCTTGCATTCGGTGCAGAGGTATTTGATGGTTGCTCGGTATGAGTAGAGATTTGTGGATTGGCTCAGTTCGCACTAGGTCATAAGACAATTAAGGTAATAAAGATTCGTCAGTTTGTGTCGGGTCTTGGGAGAGAGACTCGAGTGACAGTGCGACATCTCGGATGGAGTTGAGTTTTTCAGAATCTTAACAGTGACCAGATGGTTCTAGGCGATGCAAGGGGCGTCAAGATGATTCAATTACCCAGGGAGCTTTGCCGCAAAACGCTTATAGCTCTGAGTCTTTGAATGGCAATCGTACGAGTTGTGGTGGTCGACGAGCGGGACGGAGAGGATCCCGAGTGGCTCAATTAAGATTTTGGTATCCTCCTAGTTCAGGTTATTTACTGGAGCCACGCGGTATGACTAAATTGGTGACATGTACCCTAGCTATCTTTAGGTGGAACTCATGAGTGTTGATGGATTTTGGACTCACACACTCTTTTCTTGGGATCAGCTTCCCATTGGGTTGGGACATGTGCGCCAGTACTCCAACTGGTGCGGTGATGGAATCACCTATTGGATTTGCGTAGAAGGTGTGAAAAAGAAAGGATTGGATTTCCCTAGAGATTTATGATTTGGATGTGATCTTATGGATGGATTGGTGGACTACCTGTTACTCCTCTGTTGTGTGTTTGAGGAACCAGTTGTATTTGGTCTTTTGGTAGGACCAGAGGATACCATCTTGTGATCTATCCCACATTGAAAACGTGGTAGATGTTCTGAGTGAGTTAGAGCTTGGAGGCTGGGAAGCTACTACAGAGTGGCTGTGAAGGATATAGGACACGTGTTGTGAAGTCCCCAGATGGCTCAGTAAGCTTAAGGAAGATGTCGGCTGTGTCAATGTTTCTAGTGGTGTTCCTCGTAGGATTTATCGAGGTTGCCGCCTCGGAGGGAAGTTGAATTACGATTGAGCTTTTTCGAGTACTCAACGTATTTTTGCAACACCTATGTAGGAAGGTACCGACCAAGTTGAGAGTTGGATTTGACCATAGACAGCTAGACAGTGAGCTGGTACGGAATGAGTATGTCTTACCACAGAGTTCTTAGTGAACTATCTTTATCACCTCTGGATTTCTTGGATGTATATGCTGGTAGAAGATGAACTAGTTATGGGCCAAAATTTGAATGACTTAAGAAGCGGAAAGTGCTTGGTGTCACCTAATGTTAATGAGTGGAGTTTGGATTTGATGGACGAGTGTTGGTGTTATGGGTCATATTCTTACTGTTGAGAGGACTAATGTGGATCCTCGGAGGATCAAGATAATTTGGATTAGTGTCAACTAACCATGCCAATCGATATTGGAGTCTCTCAGAATGGTTCAGTATTATGGGCGTTTAGTAGTGGAATTTCCCGTGATTGCAGCCCGTTAACTCGATTGACTCGGAAGTGAGGCAAATTGATTTGGTTTGAGAGGATTGCTGGAGGTAAATGATTGTAGAGTGTTGTTAGGCATTGTTGCCCTGAGACCCATATTGCTGGATTAGAGGTTTACAGTACTACTTCAGGATCCAACCATTGCAACATTAGGATGGTGGTCGAGGTAGGTAATCGACAGGATTTTCACTCAGGAATGGTACGTCTTGGTAGGCGTAAGTCGGTTGGCCTTGTAGTTCTCGATGAGTATTTGTTGGACACATCTCAAGTGTTGGTCGGGTGACCACGAGAAATCGGAGAGGACTTTGTGTATTGGTATACGATCTGTCCAGAGCAGAGATCAGACAGAAATGTTCCAATGTTGGATCATGAATAGCTACCATGCCAGCCGTATAATAGAAGAATTAGATCCGAGATTGATCTAATATTTGTGGATTTGATTGTGGATACTAGTATGTGTGTCCAGTCCCAATATGTAGCTCGGATGTTGTGTGAGTACAGTCCTTGAGCAGGCCTATGGGTAGTGCCCATGTGATTGTGTGATGTGTGTGCACCTGTGAGTAGTGCATGTTGGATGGTGTAATTATTGAGTGTTGATCGCTCTGATTGATGTGGCACAATCATCAAATTGAATCGGAGATGGATAAGGTATGGTAATCATATTGAATCCGATGTCGATTTTTCAATGAGATAATTGAGGAGATTTCGAGTTATGTGCTTTAGATGAGAGGAACTTTTTGAGGGTTTAGTTATTATGCGAGCTTGGAGCTTAGGGCCATGGTTGTGGGCCAGAGGAACCCTAGAAAAATGTATTTGTGATTATTACTATAGCAAGTATTCGATGGGTTCCAAATACACTCAAGATGAGTGAGATGCCAGGTCGAGACTCGAGAAGAGTCAAGATCACAGCGTTGGTCGCTGAGTGATACAAGATACATTGGAGGTTTCAGTCACAGTTGGATCACTCATGTGTCGAATACAGTCACGGAGATTGAGCTGAGTTTCAGCATTGACCGTTGGATCGTAGTTAACGTCGAGTGATGTTTGATTTTGGTATGTGTATTGTGGATAGATGTTGGACGTGTATGTGGACACGTGGGAGCCTCGGGTTGGACACAGGATGGTTTCTGTAGTTGGATTGGGTCAGTGTGAATTTTTAGGATGAAATTCTTTAGGGAAGGTAGATTGTAACGAATTGTTCGGAAATTTCGTGATTTTTAGATTTAATCAAGGATTAATCGAGACTAATCGAGATTAGTCGAGGTAAAATGACGATGTTACCCATAGATGGAAAAAATGTTAACTTTTGACCCAGGAGGTTAAATGCATGTGGACCGAGGTCCATTATGTAGATCGAGGGATTACGATCACGTAGACAGGTAGCACGACGAATTTAGACGTCATACGGGAAAGTTTCGGGTCTAGAACAGTTCGATCGGATTTTACGTTTACATGTTATTTGAGGAAGTTGACTTTTGGTTTGTTTGTAGTGGGTCGAAAATATCTAGTTCTGGACTAATAGACGTGTGACAAGTGTCACCCATCCTAAGGCCAGTCAGGGAATGCCACGTGGCAGTTATCAGGTTGTCAGATGTTAGTAAGGCTGACGTCAGCAATGACGTCAGAGTTGACTGAAATTTGACTAGTGCGTGAGGGAGCTTGGGCTTAAATTTCGAGGTTAAATGGATCTTTTTTGACAGGTTTCGACATTCTGATTCCAATGGTGGTGGTTTCAAGTCGATCAGAGATCGGTTGGTTGGTGTTTTAAAGGTTTTTCTCCTTGGGAAGTGTGTTCGGGACACGTTTATTGTACCGGGGTTGAGGGGGTGTTTACATATGGACTTATGTGGATTGTTAGTGATTCCCAAGTGTGCCTTTGACAGGTCAAGTGGTTTCAGAAGCTTCTGATTGGCTTACGACGCGAGTTTTTAGCGCACAACATGGATCGTGTGTGAGTGGACCTTATTTTATAAATGTGATGCATGCATCAATGTTTTAGATATTTTATGATCATGGTTTGAATTGCAATGATTGCATAGTGATTTGAATGATGATTTATGGATTTGATTGTCGGTTTCTGAAAGATTTTAAGGATTTGCGTGAAAATGGCATTTTGGGCTTAAAATCCAGTTTGATAACGATTTTGACTTTGATTATAGTTAATGTGAATTGTAGCAGTGATCTGAATAATAAAATGATTTCGAATTTAGGTAATTATGTTTCGGGCTTGTGACCCTATTGGAAAGATATTTGACTCAGAATGTGAGTCCATGTGAATTTGAAAGAAAGATTGTGATTTGTGAAATGTGTTTTACTATGGTTTTATGGAAACTGATTTGTGAAACTTATGCTTTAGGAAAAGGCCCTATTGAGATGTTTGAAATAACTACTGGTGAAATGATTTATGAGATTTGGTTTTGGGTTGAGATCATACATGAGACACATGATTGTTTTGAAAGCAAAGTGTTTGTGAAAATGTGTTTATAAGGTTTGATAACTGTTTTTACTGAGACCATCCTCTTGATATTGATGTGACTCTGGTTGTGAATGTATTTCGCCGGAGAAGGGTTCCGGTTGTGAATGTGTTTCCTCGGAGCAATCCCAATGATATGTTGCTCTCCTCTGGGTTGCGATGTGTCCCCCCTCCTTGGAAAGGTCGCGATGCACTGCCTGTTGTCGAGCGGCTGTGGAAGACTCAACTCAGGAGTGCTTATGATGAATGAGATCAATCGTTGATATGTTCACGATGATATGAACGTCAGTCGTTGATTTATTCACGCAACGTGCTCAAACGTGGACCGTCCTGGAGCTTATTTGCACGCGTTGCACGGTTGACGTGACTGATGATGATATGAGATGAGACAAATGTCGGATATGTGGATTGGTCATGTTTTCGAGCATTGCTTTATGTCCAGATGTTGTCTCATATTTTGGTTTGAAAAGGAAAATGATTTGATTTTAAGAAAGCATTTGAGATTACATGTTTTCTGATGCATGCATGCTTTTAATTGGAGGGTATAAATGTATTTTCTCGAAATATATTTGAAACGCTTATTTTTGTCCACTCACAATTTTAATTGTTTTTTACCCTTCAGATTGATCGCGGATGTGGGCTATAGTACAGACTGAGGCATCACATGAAACTGCGTACTCCGGAAACCCCAAGTGGGTTAGGGTAGTATCCCTGGTCTGACACGTGGTGTCAGACGGAAGCAAGTCATCCCACGTTCGTTTTGGTCTGACAAGAAAAATCTCATAAGAGAATTACCAAAATGCCCTTCAAACAAAATTACCAAAATACCCCTACGTAATCTAGACCTAGAACGAAACCTTTAGTTATGGCATGCCGATTGCCGACGTACTCTAGAGTCCAAGGCCTTTCTAACATCATTTTCGGAATCGCTAAAAACTATTCAGGAAAAAAGTCAACATTTTGACCTTGGTAAAAAAGTCAACTCTTGGTTAAATGTGGAGTTGGTGTTGACCATGGAATTCATTCTCCGTAAAGAGTAAGAATCTGAGGAGGAAAGTGAAGAGACTACCCACGTAATCCTGTTGATCATAATATCGTGGCTCGACCCACATATGCCAAACGACTGGTAGGTGGATTAAGAGGTTCGAAAGTCTGTGTTAACTCCAACTGTTGGTTTTTTGTACTTATTTCTTTCTTTTTTTTCTTGGTTGCTTAGGGTATGCCTCGAGTGGGCTGATGTAACAAACTGTGATTTCTACGTTAATGAAGATGACTTTTTCTATATCTGTTGTTCTAACTGTAGATTTGATCAGAGCTGTAACTTGATAGCATGCAAATGAATAGCGATTAACAAAATCATGGCTGCTCGGCATGTCTGATGTAGTGTAGGCTGAGTGGTCAAATGAATAGTGTTTATCGATCGGTAGGGATAGTATTCGACTTATAGGGTCTTGTAAATTTTAGTCGGCTAGATGAGGGACTGAGTGTGGGTGGCTTGAATGCCTTAGCGTATGTTGGGAATTGAGTGGCGCTAATTGAGCATTGGTGCCGAAGATCGTTCCTAAGTAGGTTCAGGGATCTGATTGGTGGCAATTCATCACTGGTGCCGACACCTAGGCACGTATTCTAGGAATCCAACGAATACTAATTCAGCACTAGTGCCTAAGGTCATGCATGCCAAAGTTTTCTAGGAATCCAATAAGTACCGATTTAGAACTGGTATGGAAGGTCATGCCTAGACACATTTTCTTAGAATCCAATCGATGCTGATTTAGCACTAGTTCTGAAGGTCGTGCCTGTACATATTTTTTAGGAATCCAATCGGTGTTGATTTAGTACTGATGTCAAAGGTCGTTCATGGGCACGTTTTTTAGGAATCCAATCAGTGCTAATTCTGAACTAGTGCCGAAGGTCATGCTTGGGCACATTTTCTAGGATTCCAATTAATGCTGATTCATCACTAGTGTTGAAGGGATAGTGCTTGGGGATGTAAAAGGATTTGAAAAAAAAATGTATTCTCACTAATAAAAAGGGGGTGGATATATTTAGTACAAAGATTGGAATTAGAATTACTTGTAGTAGTATTTGAGATGTTCAGCATTTCGACAGATGGGGTAGTGATTTGCCATTGGAGGACGGGAGCTAGTAAATGCCAGGTTAGCATATTCGAACATTCTTGTACATACCTTTCTATTTTTGTATGAATGCGCTGGTTGACCATTCCTTGGTGGCAAAGGAAGCCTTGCAAAGAACCTGTTCTCCTAGTTTAAAGCTTCGATAACGGACGCTGAAGCCATGTTGTGAAGGTTGCCCTATTCGCGATGCTTAACTAGTAAATCGAGGTTGAGTGTGAGGAGCTCATTTTTTTTCACCAGGGTCATAGGGGATTACTCGGTAGCAAGTTTCTCTAATCTCCACTGGTGCTACGACTTCGGTGCTAAGACTAAAGAACATCAAGTAGGTAGTCTGACCATGACCCTTTGACCCCCTCATCCAGGCGGGTTTTGAGATTGTACTTGGTGAACTTATTGATAGCCTCAACTTTACCATTAGCTTAAGGATGATCCACATAAGCGAAACAGAGGGTGATGTCGTATACTTCGCAGAAGGATCAGAATCTGGCATAGTCGAGTTGTTTGCCATATTCGGTGATGATGGTGTGAGGGATGCCAAACTGACAGATGATATTCTGTTATACAAAAGTCTCAATCTGTGTTGCAATGATGGTGGCTAGAGTCTTTGTCTCGATCTACTTGGTGAAGTAATTTACTGCGTCTATTGGGTGTTCTACTCCGCCTTTGCCTTTAGACATGGGTCAAATCAAATCTAGCCCTCATTGGGTAAATGGTCATTGGCTGAGCATGGAAATGAGCTTTTCTGCTGGGAGATATGGTATGGGGCCAAGTCTCTACATGGGTCGCACTGTTGTGTGAGGTGATGGAATCTATCCACATAGACGGCCAATAATAGCCCAATCAAAAGGCTTTCTAAGCAAGGGACTTGGGTCCTAAATGGTTTCACAGATGCCCTTGTGGATCTCCATTAACACGGCTACTTTGAGGTCTTGTGGAAGGCATTTGAGGAGGGGGAGAATGAAACCCTGCTTTTAGAAATGGTCATGGACAATGGTGTACTGACATGCCTTGCGTTTAATGTGCTTAGCTTCATTTTTAGCAGTGGAGAGCTTCTCTTCCTGGAGGTACTAAATGATAGGATCTATCTAGCTTGGCTCGACATTGATGTTGTCGATCCCCCGCGCCCGTGTACTCGGGGCCTCAAATAACTCTACTAGAATATGTTGTCCGATCTTTTCATCGACGTAGATGTTCTCCGATCTAGGAAACTTCACTAATATATAGGTCTGAAAAAAAAGTGGAGTAGTGATCTAACTTTTTCTAGGTAGAGGGTCATGTTGACATCCTTGACATCGTAGTTTTCGTTGACATGATCAACGACCAGCTAGGAGTCACTGAAGATTTGAATTTGGTAGGTACTTGGGTCTTTTTCTAGGTAGAGTCTATCAAGAAGAGCTTCATACTTGGACTCATTGTTGGAGGCTTTCAATGCGAAGCAGAGAGCATATTCAAGCTTGGCATAGTCTGGAGTGGTGAGGATGATACTTGAACCCGAGCCAGAGTGGCGTGTTGATCCATCCATGTATAGGGTCCAAACTGGTATGGATCAGTCGATGAGGCTGGGGATGGCTTCTGCACTAAATCTAGCAATTGAATTTCGAGTCGGAGGAATAGGATCTTACAAGATATACTAGGAATCTCATAGGTAAATTTTGAGGGGAGATCGGCAATGGATTGGCTTTTCTTGGATGGCTTAGGAGCATAAGAGTTTTCAAAGTCATTAAGTGCGCTGACCTATTTGGTGAGTCTTCTTGAAGTATCAGGTTTGCAGCACTTTTCGGATAGGCTTGCTATTGAGGACCAAAATAGGATGAACTTGGAAATATGGTCGGAGTCGCCATGCAGTGATAATAAGAGCAAGAGCGAGTTTTTCAAAATTAGAGAACCTGGTTTTGGCATCCTGGAATTCCTTTCTGACATATTAGACCGGGTGCTTGGCTTCGTTGGTTCTCTTAATGAGGACTGAATTTATTGCTGATGGGGATACCAAAAGGTAGACCACGACGTTTTGTCACGTGTCTAGTCGAGCAAGCATAGGGGCCTTGGACATATATCTTTGAGATCAGCAATAGCTTGCTTGCATTCAGGAGTGCATTTGATTGTTCTTCCGTTTATGGGTGAGTGCGGCTACTCTTCATGTGAGGCACTGGACTTCCTTGATGGTTCGCAGAGGCTGCATATCAAGGATAGCCTTGATCTTCTCCAGGTTGGCTGCAATGTCTCGTTGGCTGGTCATGTAGCCGAGAAATTATCCAGAGCTGACTTCGAGCACACAATTGTCAAGGTTGAGCCGCATTTTGTATTGCTAAAGAACTTTAAAAACCAAAGAGTATTGTGGACATAGTCGATCAATGTTTTGTTCTTGACCATCATGTCGTCAACGTAGACTTCCATGGTCTTCCCAATTTGGTCGGCAAAAATGAAGTTTACCAAGTTTTGATAGGTCACGTTGTAGTAAGAGCGCTAAGGTATGTCCGGAATTTTGTGTGGATTTGCTCATCTAGGTGCATAAGGATCTAATTATACTTGAAGTAGGCATCTTTGAAGCTAAGGAATTCTTGCTCGATTGTTGCGTCCACAAGAAGATCAATTTTGGGGAGATGAAACTTGTCCTTGGGGTAGGCACGATTATGGTCAGTGAAATCAATGCACGTTCTCCATCCCCTTCAAGGCTTCTTGACGAGAACCACATTTGTGACCCAAGCTGCATAAACAGCCTTCCACGGGAAGTGGAACGTGCTTAGCTTGCTGATTTTCTCTAGCAATGCTAATTTTTGTTTGGCATCACATGTGCATTGCTTATGGGTGAAAGGCTTGAAGGAAGGCTCAATGGTAAGCTTGTAGGGTGAAAAATGATAGGCTCAGTCCCCTTAACTGGTTGAGGAGTTTGGATGGCAGACATGCTACGTGGGTCCTTTAGAGAGCCGGCTTGGATGTGTCGCATAAGATTTGGATCCATTTGGTGAGCCTCGTATGCTTTTTTCTGTGACAACCATGATTTCTTTGTTGGTACAAGGGGTTACCGTGTGAGAGTAGATTGGTAGAAGGTATGCGTCGAAAGCCGACCTCCTCGAACCTAGCCAGTGCCCATGATGGTGAGAAACTTCATGATGAGGAGTCGTAATAGGACCTTTTCGAGAAATACTAGAAATACGGAAGTTACTCTCATACTTGCCAAACGAGGGATATTTGTACTCCTTATCATTTATGTGTCAGCTTCTCATTGAGATCCGAATTTTATTTCACAGCCCTTGAGGGTTACAGAACCAAAAAAACGCATGAGTGGACAAAAATAAATATTTTAAAATATTCTTTCAAAACAATCAGTATTTTCACTCCGTTTTATATAACTATGCATACATACGAAACCATCAATTCTGATTAACGCAAATCACAGTTTATGTCCTTGAAATACGTGGAAAGAAACCTCATGTCAAAAGTAACATTAAACCATCAAAAGCTTCAGTAAGTTGATATAATCATCACACAAATCACCACAACAGTCAACATTAAGCTAACACAACAAGTACACACCATCAATCCATATCCAACATCACCGTAGAAATCATGACAGGACCCGCCCCCGAAAGACATAGATAACCGTGCCCTTTCCTGCTCCCGTCTAACAAGTCAACTGAAGTTCCGAAATCACCCTCAGCACTTGCCAAATAAGGGATAACCGCACCTGTGCCTATTCATGCCTCCACCTCTCAAATAGCCTCGATCATCGCGCCACGACCTGTAGGGTCAATAAAACAGAAAAGGTGTGAGTGGACAAAAATAAACTTTTCTAAATACATTTGAGGAAAATCAATCTTACCCTCCAGTTTCACAAACATGCGTGCATATCATAAAACATGAGTAATCGCGTGAAATCAATCAAGTATGAACAGTGGACCGATAAAATCAAAACATGTTTTTGCATGGTCCACATTTTCTCTGAAACTAATGTTCATCAAATCAGTTCATGATATAAAGTATCTCGACACAAATATCAATAAATCACAAATATCACCAATCCTCAATATCCAATCTCAATATCCAAGTAGCTGTCATGCTATCAATGCAACACGTGCAAACTCGGGAGTCTCACGTTCGAGTACATCCTTAGGATCTACGACGTCTGGGGTGATATCATCTTCAGGATCTACGACGTTTGGAGGATATCATCATAATCTCACACTCCTGAGATTGAGCCTCCCTCGGAGCTACTCATCTCCAAGTAGTGGATCGTGACTACTCCAGAATCTACGACGTCTGGAGGAGACTATCAAATCACAGAGGATGGTATATGTTGAGCAGTCACCAAATCCAGTAATCTAATTTTAAAACCATTCATGTCTCAAGCCCAAAAATATAATTTTCACGCAAATCCGTGAAATCGCAACCTCAGTTGCCATTTTCACATAAATCCATAAAATATATCCAAAAAGCATTACAAATCCATCAAATCAATCCCTGACTCATAATTCAAGTAAAAAACAATCTCAAATCCCGGGCCTTCGCCCAAAACAGCAATTTCGCAATTTTCTCGAAAATCATACCCAAAATCAATATAATATTCCCAAAATCCAGAAATCATCATATCGAAACATTAATCATGCCAAATCATTTCAAATCATATAATAAAGCATTTAAAACATATATGCATGCATTCTTGGTAGAAAACAAAAGTCCACTCACACACCGTGCATATCGCTCGCTTTCTAGCCGCACGTCTTTCCGTAAATTCTGGAAGTCACCATTCATGTCCAAAACCATTATCGAGGGTCACTAACACTCTAATATACCTCATATAATTTTCTCCAAATTTTTCGGGATTTAAATACGTATTTTAAACGTATATTAAAACTTCGGATACACAGAACACTATCGAATAGGTATCCAATTTCCTCGAAACTAGTGCCAAAATGTTTGTTACATTAAATGGAACAAAAGTAATGTTGACCTCACCTCGGGAATTATGCCCAGGCGCCCCCACGCGCCGCCGCAAGCGGCTGCGCGTGAAGCCCACGTGCGTGCTACAGTGATCACTGTTAACTGTCATCTCTACCTGACTTCCCTGCAAACAGGTCTAAAACCCGAGATACAACCCGGTTAGTTCTCAGTCAATTCGACTTCATTTTCGACAATTTAAACGTTAATATGCATCGAAGTAAGCTTAATTCAAGATCTATATCGTTGATTTCATGAAATTGGGCCCCAAATCACTCGACTCGAAGTGAATACCCGATAGGTTCTTAATCGAAATCCACCCAATTTCAAGCCATTTCCTTAAATTAATCACATAGGAAGTATCATATCTTCATTCTAATCAAGAAATCCAGTTCAATTTGAGTCCATCTTACCCGTAATTATTCGAACTCAACCATGGGATTTCAGAACAGTCGCCAGGTGTGTTCTTGGCCATTTATGTGTCAATCCTCTTCAAATTTGAGATAATTATACCCCAATCAATCCCAGAAGACTCAAATGATGTTCAGTTTCCTTCCTTACCGCCCACAATTCCAATTTTTAATTTTGGAAAAACATGAACGACGGGCGGTTTTGAGTGTGGGTCTAGCTGGGTTTGAAGCCCATCATTCATCCTTAAATGTCCTCTCGTTTTTCTCTCTGGGTACGTTCAATCTCTCTGTGGCGTCCAGGGTGGCTTCAGGGTGATCAAACCCGCAGTACTCTGTTCTTCCTTCACGCATACAAGTATATGTATACGTATTCAAATCAAGCATCATCATATACTTGCCACCAATCTCAATTATAAAGTGACAGATGTCACTAAATAGAATGAAGGAGTCACGATCAGGCTGAATCAGCCATTAACCCGTCCAATTTACCATTCTGCCCTTCTTTGACAAATTACCAAATTGGCCTTCGTCGTCTTAGACCCGTATTTTTTACATCCGAATTCCGATTGACGCATGCCACCTATCTACGGATTCAGAATCTCGAGACCTATCCAACGGTCCTTACGGAAATTCAAAATAAGGTCCCGATCAAAAAGTCAACTTTTGCCCCCATAACCAAGGGCAAAATCGTCATTTCCTTCAATTTTTCCAAATTTTCCTTTTTCGAATTTCCGGGTCGTTACAACCTACCCCCCTTAAAGAATTTCGTCCTTGAAATTCCAATCAATCGAACAATTATTTCTCCCGATGAAATCTACTTAATATGAACCAGAAACATAATCAACTTCATACCCTTCTGGTTCAACCGAACCGAATATCAGTCTTAACCAAACTTATGGAAACTCGGCAACCCAGTTTCCGTCATTGGGTCAACATCGGGACATATATCTCTCTGTAAACCTCTGCCCCATGGGCAATCATATCCAAGCCCACTCAAAATACGGAGCCATGGTCAACATCCGAGTATACACAATCTAGGATACTTGTATCATCATCCCAATCACATGTCATCCGCTCATGACATGGTACAATGGCTTAAATCACCACGCATATGCCACCAAACCACCAGACCAATAACCTCATAAGGTCCAATAAATCAGGAACTCATTCCCCTCGTTAAGTCAATCACATTCTACCCCCTTCCCATGGTCACTAAGCATAATGAATTTAACTTTTTCTTCTGTTGTGTTTATCCTCACAGGCATCACTAATGCTTACTTCCTGCCAATGACTAGCACCTAGTACAATCATCCATACTATATCGCAAATCATATCCATTTCTTAATCTCGAATCCATTCAGCATCATACACCAAGTATGATCCTGCAGTTGGACCCCAATAGTCCAAATGATCAAAAATCATGTACCACTCGAATCCTATGGAGTTCCATCAATAACAGGATTCCACCTATCCTTATGTTATCAAACATGTTAATTCTCAACCGGCTATCTTATTAGCCTCCCCGCGAATAATACTTGACCCGACCATCCTGACCATCGCCTCATCACACATTAAGTCTTTCTGTTTATCAATCATTACCAATCCTGATGGTCGATACAGTACTCTTACATCCCTTCCTAAAGGTATGACCTCTGCATACTCGACCCATGGATCACTATGGTCGATCCCAAATCATGCAAGGAAAGTAAAACTCCTAAGGGTTCAGCTAGCATCGGCAATCCTAGCCTTATGCTACCGAAGCACACCTCACCAAATCCCAAATATCATAGTGACATATCATTATGCACGCAGAAAGGGTCACATCGAACATAAGTCATTGTTTCTCCACTTTGTACTTATTCTATTTCAGTTCCCATTTCCAATAACTCTGACCTTCTTCCGGGTCAATCACCATAACTAGCAAAACATTTTAGAGAACCCCTCTACAATCCTCTGTGGTATCCATCCAATCTCAAAACAACTCATGTTCTTCTTGACAGTCTTTAATTATTTTCCATTGACCTGGGATTCACACTAATCCCGACCATTCGTATATGTTCCACAAACCTACTATGGTCGACCAGACCTAACACTTATTCAACCATATATTTTTCTCTCTGCGGGCATTCAATACATTTGTTCAGTATATCACATGCCCATCTGTACATGTGAATACACCAACCAATCATCAATCATGGTACCATACATCATCCAAATGTGGTCAGAATACCTACTCATCAACTCATAAACATAACCGGTTCATTTACCTATCCAACGACATCACCATTGACTAACCTTAACCACATCAAATCCGAACATCATATTTTTCTCTTTTACTCATGGGTGTTAGTCATCACCATGTTAGCCTCTCTCAATAGGCTTAATAATCACATATTTATAACAGAACCACAAATCATTAGCTCTTGATAAGGGATACTTATCCCATACCATTACCTTATTAAGTTGTCCATAATCGACATGTAAGCTCGGACCATCATCCCTTTTTCCTCTTTAACACCACTGGACGAACCAGTATCTATCAAGTCCTATACTTGCACCTTCAGTCCTTATGACTCTATAGGTGTCACATACCAAAGTGACCGAGAAACAACTCGTATACTCGACATGATCTCCATTATCAACTCAATCTCTCATCCTGGAAACACCTCAGGAAATATTTTGAAAAATCTGTACATCTTCAGCCTTCATTAGGCATCTTATACACTCATTGCATCGACCACACATCTGACCAGTAAACTTTGATTACCTCTTACCAACAATCCATCGATTGTGAGGGTCAATATCATTCTAGAGGGTAACACCCTTGAGTCTGGAAATCCTAGACTCCACATATCGCTCTCTAATCAAGTATAAATCATTCTTGAGGGTAATACCCTCGAGTCTGGCAATCCTAGACTCCACATATCGCTCTCTAATCTACATACTCGATAGAGGTATCATGAGTCATCACTCAATCCATCCCAAGGATTACGTCCAAATCATCCAAGTCCAGGAATACCCCAGGTCAGCCACTAGGCGAATAACACCAGTCATCCTGGGTAGCCTCACATCGATAGGTCTACCCCCTTATGTCTCACCAATTTCACAATATATAATTACCTTACCAAGGTTACCACATAAATATCAACACTTTTATCACATCCGTAGCTCCAGTCGACTCACCAACGACCATACCTTAACCAATCACAGACATCTCCATATCCGTCCAATGTACAATCTCAAAAAATGAAAGAGTGGATAACCCGGGACCTACCGAATACATACGTCATGACCACAAGTAATAGGTATCCAGGTCATCACTCCAGGGGCTATTCAGACCTCCTGCTAGTAACTGCAATCCTCAAGCATGTGGTCCCAATCCGAACATGCCCCTATGGTCCATCACGGGCCTACCAATTCTTCCCTCGCCTGTCACATCAGCGGTCAATACAGGAGCCAATTTCTGCTCCATTACACCCCAACGGTGTCATATCACTTTAACCACATATAACCTTTCTTGACAATGTGACCAGACGACTCATAATCAGAACTATTCCCGCATAATTAACCTTATCACTTTACCTCCCAGTGGACCCAACTGGCGCCCCACTGCACTGTACCATCTCCTAAGTCCAAATCTTTGTGTACTCCGGGTCTCTGCCCGAACCTTCAATCACTAAGTGAAATTGACACGACTCATCCAAATCCATAAGTCTAGTAAACAGGGTTAAACAATACAAATCCATAAATTCATAACCCATCTGTATCTGACCCTATCCCAATCATCGGTATCCCAGGTGCCAAACATTCCTCAATCAAGGGTCGGCCGTGTCAAAAACCATAGTTATATTTGACCCTTTACGGATCATCCCGAGCCATGATACATTACCCTGACTCATCTCGAGTCCTAACCGATCTCTTGACTCACTTTGAGTCCCATATCCATATCTCTACTCCTCTTGAGTCCAATCTCATAACAATCATCCATTCCATCATTGGCATACCCGGTCACCTACCAATTACCGCTAGCAAACCACATCTTATACGACCTATAAGGCCTAAGAGATATCCCATCATATTCTAGACTTGTTAGACACACATTCCACTTAACGAATTTACTGAGAATAATCTCATCCCGGATCCAACCTGCCCATTTGTACTACCTTTCTAGCCTCTGGGCTCATTCATTCTTGGGACCCACAAAAATATGTGTTTAACAGTTATTCGTTCACAGTGTACACTGATTAACATCTGACCCCCAATCCAGGGTCAATCTCATTCTGAGATCCATCACGAGGTCTCATATACCCTCGTATACCCGTCTCACTACCAGGTCACGCACGAGGCTTGCGTTTCGGAGGCATGATGTGGCAACAGAATCACCAACCTAGTGCTCTGATACCAATTTTACAGGACCCGTCCACGAAGGACATAGATAACCGTGCTCGGTCCTGCTCCCGTCTGACAAGTCAACTGAAGTTCCAAAATTACCCTCAGCACTTGCTAAACAAGGGATAACCGCACCTGTGCCCACTCATGCCTTCACCTCTCGAATAGCCTCGATCATCGCGCCACGACCTGTAGGGTCAATAAAACAGAAAAGGTGTGAGTGGACAAAAATAAACTTTTCTAAATACATTTGAGGAAAATCAATCTTACCCTCCAGTTTCGCAAACATGCATGCATATCATAAAACATGAGTTATCGCGTGAAATCAATCAAGTATGAACAGTGGACCGATAAAATCAAAACATGTTTTTGCATGGTCCACATTTTCTCTGAAACTCATGTTCAACAAATCAGTTCATGATATAAAGTATTTGGATACAAATATCAATAAATCACAAATATCACCAATCCTCAATATCCAATCTCAATATCCAAGTAACTGTCACGATATCAATGCAACGCGTGCAAACTCGGGAGTCTCACATCCGAGTACATCCCCAGGATCTACGACGTCTGGGGTGATATCATCTCCAGGATCTACGACGTCTGGAGGATATCATCATAATCTCACACTCCTGAGATTGAGCCTCCCTCGGAGCTACTTATCTCCAGGTAGTGAATCGTGACTACTCCAGGATCTACGACGTCTGGAGGAGACTATCAAATCACAGAGGATGGTATATGTGGAACAGTCACCAAATCCAGTAATCTCATTTTAAAACCATTCATGTCTCAAATCAAGTAAAAAAACATTTCAACAGGGCCTATGCCCGAGACATAGCTTTCACAAAGCAAGTTCCACAAATTCATCATAAAACAGTGTCCATAATTCACTTTATAAATCAAAATCATCAATTTAATCATATTCACATGTGACTCCAAATCTGAGTCAAAATCACTATCCAATTGGGTCTCAAGACCAAAAATATCATTTTCACGCAAATTCTTGCAATCGCAACCTCAGTTGTAATTTTCACATAAATTCATAAAATATATCCAAAAAGCATTACAAATCCATCAAATAAATTCCTGACTCATAATTGAAGTTAAAACCAATCTCAAATCCCGGGCCTTCGCCCAAAACAACAATTTCACAATTTTCTCGAAAATCATGCCCAAAATCAATATAATATTCCCAAAATCCAGAAATCATCATATCGAAACATTAATCATGCCAAATCATTTCAAATCATATAATAAAGAATTTAAAACATATATGCATGCGTTCTAGGTAGAAAACAAAAGTCCACTCACACACCGTCCATATCGCTGGCTTTGCGAGCCGCACGTCTTTCTGTAAATTCCGGAAGTCACCATTCCTATCCAAAACCATTATCAAGGGTCACTAACACTCCAATATACCTCATATAATTTTCTCCAATTTTTTCGGGATTTAAATACGTATTTTAAACTTATATTAAAACTTTGGATACACAGAACGTTATCGAATAGGTATCTGATTTCCTCGAAACCAATGCCAAAATTTTTGTTCAATTAAATGGAAAAAAAAGTCATGTTGGCCTCACCTTGGGAATTGTACCCACGCGCCCCCATGCGCCGCCGCAAGTGGCGGCGCGTGCAGCCCACGCGCGAGCTACATTGATCACTGTTCACTGTCATCTATGCCCGACTTCCCTGCAAACGGGTCTAAAACCCGCGATACAACCCGGTTAGTTCTCAGTCAATTCGACTTCATTTTCGTCAATTTAAATGTTAATATGCATCGAAGTAAGCTTAATTCAAGATCTATATCGTTGATTTCATGAAATTGGGCCCCAAATCACTCGTCTCGAAGTGAATACCTGATGGGTTTTCAATTGGGTTCCACCCAATTTCAAGCAATTTCCTTAAATTAATCACATAGGAAGTATCATATCTTCATTCTAATCAAGAATTCCAGTTCAATTTGAGTCCATCTTACACGTAATTATTCAAACTCAACCATGGGATTTCAAAAAAGTCGCTAGGTGTGTTCTTGATTATTTTTGTATTAATCCTCTTCAAA
The DNA here is from genome assembly GCA_032719365.1 of Prinsepia uniflora. Taxonomy (NCBI): domain Eukaryota; kingdom Viridiplantae; phylum Streptophyta; class Magnoliopsida; order Rosales; family Rosaceae; genus Prinsepia; species Prinsepia uniflora. Next base: position 55,232,738 of record CM064868.1, on the reverse strand, counting down.
TTTGAGATAATTACACCCCCAATCAATCCCAGAAGACTCAATTGATGTTCAGTTTCCTTCCTTACCACCCATAATTCAAATTTCGAATTTTGAAAAACATGAACGACGGGTGGTTTTGAGTGTGGCTCTAGTTGGGTTTGAAGCCTATCATTCATCCTTAAATGTCCTCTCATTTTTCTCTCTGGGTACGTTCAATCTCTCTGTGGAGTTTAGAGACCTGTTACATTACCATGACTCATCTCGAGTCCTAACCGATCTCCTGACTCATTTTGAGTCCCATATCGATATCTCGACTCCCCTTGAGTCCAATCTCATAACAATCATCCATGCCATCCTTGGCATACCCTGTCACCTAGAAATTACCGCTGGTGAACCACATTTTATACGACCTATAAGGCCTAAGGGATATCCCATCATATTCTAGACTTGTTAGACGCACATTCCACTTTAGGAATTCATTGAGAATAATCTCATCCCGGATCCAACCTGCCCATTTGTGCTACCTTTCTAGCCTCTGTGCTCATTCATTCTTGGGACCCACACAAATCCGTGTTTAACAGTTAGTTGTTCACAGTGTACACTGATTAACATCTGACCCCCAATCCATACCTCAATCAATCCCAGAAGACTCAATTGATGTTCAGTTTCCTTCCTTACCGCCCACAATTCCAATTTCGAATTTTGGAAAAACATGAACGACGGGCGATTTTGAGTGTGGGTCTAGCTGGGTTCGAAGCCCATCATTCATCCTTAAATGTCCTCTCATTTTTCTCTCTAGGTATGTTCAATCTCTCTGTGGCGTTCAGGGTGGCTTCAGGGTGATCAAACCCGCAGTACTCTGTTCTTCCTTCACGCATACAAGTATATGTATACGTATTCAAATCAAGCATCAACATATACTTGCCTCCAATCTCAATTACAAAGTGACAGACGTCACTAAATAGACTGAATGAGTCACGATCAGGCTGAATCAGCCATTAACCCGTCCAATTTACCATTCTGCCCTTCTTTGACAAATTACCAAATTGCCCTTCTCCATCTGAGGCCCTTATCTTTTACATCCGAACTCCGATTGAAGCATGCCGCCTGTCTACGGATTCAGCGTCTCGAGACCTATCCAATGGTTCTTACAGAAAGTCCAAACAAGGTCCCCGATCAAAAAGTCAACTTTTGCCCCCATAACCAAGGGCAAAATCGTCATTTCCTTCAATTTTTCCAAATTTTCCTTTTTCGAATTTCCGGGACGTTACAAATCACATATAATCAACCCATCCATATGCATAATATCAATCATCATAACCATTGCACCATCAGTAATCACACAACCTGGGATTCAGATCCTAGCTCACTGTTCGAGTGAACGCTACTCAGGATTCTGTACCCAGCTCGACATCTGAGTCGCTAACACAATGGTTGATATTACGAATGGGTTGATAAAACATTAATTGTTTTATTGCAAGATTTATGTTACAATGGTTTGATTATGATTTTCAAATGATTATTTGATGATTTTTTCTGAAATTATCGAATGATTTATGGATACACTTTTTACAGTATTATGTGGAATTAATGTTTTGTGCTTAGGTAAAGGTTTTGAGTTGTTTGATTTGGTTTAAGTCAATGATATGGGCTATATATGTTTTTCTTTATTTTTTGATTTGTTATTCACGGGCAACCATCCTCGGATATATGGTTAGTCTTAGACGTCTAGTGCACGGCTCTATTTTCGTAAGACTGGTGATTGGATTATGACTCAAACATTCAAATCTCTGCCTTATTTTCCTAAGTCTTCACTCGGTCGTCTAGAGCTCGGCTCTAGTTTCACCAGTGATTTTGCCTATCGATAGTGCGGATATGATATGGTGACTTGTATTCAACCATCGAGGATTAGTTGGTATGTTGATTTACTAGTACTGATTGGTTGTGTGGATTATTAATGCTTGTGTCCAAATGTTTTTTAATTAGTTGGTCTGATTTTTTGATATTGGATTGATATCAATTTTGGTTTGATTTACTGTTGTTGGACTCGTTGGTTTCATTTACTTTATCGTTATTGTGTCCAAGTGATCGTATATATTTTATTGATCATAGATTTTAGGAAATGTGGGCCACAGACTATTTACTGTGTTTTATGATTGTTGTGGTCCCACGGTCTCTGATTGGTTTGATATTTGAAATTTGATTGTTCGTTTGTTAAGTTTTATTCTATGCATGCATGTTTTATAAAAACTGGAGAGTAAATGTTGGTTTTCCTCTGGAAATGTGTTTAAATATTTGTTTTTATCCACTCATACTTTTTCGTGATTTTGGTGACCCTCTAATGTCGTTGTACGAAGATTGGGACTAAGTAAGAGGCGAAGGCATGAACAACAAGGTAATACGAATATCCCTTGTCTGACAAGAGTTGAGAGTAGTTTCGGTATTTTGGATCATTTATCGGACGGAAGTAGAACCGGTTACGATTATCAAAATATTTTAGGAGCGGGTCGTGTTAAACACCCTCTTAGGTTTCAAAAATTACACAAACAACCCTCAGGTTTCAAAATCCTTATGAATGACCCTTGTGCTACAAAATTTATTTATAATGACAAAATTACCCTTGGATAACAATCCTTCATAAAGATTAAGTTGTCTCACAACCAATCGCCTTTCCTCAATTTTTTTATTTTTTAACAAAAAATTATGCTATTTTAAAAAAAAATTAAAAAAAAATCCGCATTAAAAACTATAAAAAAAAGTAATATTAATGAAAATTATAAAAATGTGCCATTTTTATAATTATTAATTTGAATTATAATTCATGCTTAATTTTTTTAAAGATTAAGCTATCTCCCAAACGGTAGAATTTTTTTAATTTTTTATTAAAAATGGAAGAATTTTTAATTTTTTAGTTTATTATTATTTTTTATTTTTTAGTAAAAATTTGAGGAAAGGTGTTTTGTTGTGAGATAGCTTTGGACAAAAAGGGGTAATTTTATTATTACAAATAAAACTTTAAACAGAATGAGTTACACGTAAGGATTTTGAAACTTGAGGGAGTGTTTGTGTAGTTGTTAAAACCTAAGGGGTGTTTGTGTAAACACGAAAAATTTCAAGGGGTGTATGTGTAAATAACTCTATTTAAAAAATATTTAGAAGATACATAGTAGAGATACCAAATTTTGAATTGAAATGTGTTATCGTCTTCTCATACTTCTGATCCTTTTGGTTTAATTTGTATAACCCTATTTTTCTGTTTATATATATATATATATATATATATATACTCCTACTAACTGCGATATTTTATTGAATTTGACGATTCCACAATTTCTGATTATGCTATTTTACAAACATATAAAAAATAAAAAAATTCAAAAATAAAAAATAAAATCTTGTGACCCAATTTTTTATCAAAAATTATTAAAATTAACACACAAAAAAATTAGGAAGAAGATGATGAATAGTGAATTTGGGTTCATCGTCTTCTTCCTTCTTCATCTAACAAAATTCAATCCTAAATTCTAATCTCAATCTATCAATCTAAGTCTAATGGTCATTTGGATTTCTCAAATCTCCAATCTGCAAACCAATCTCAATCCAAAAACTCAATCTTAATTCTCGACCATTTTCTCCTCATCTAGTTGAAATTGAAATTTGGATTCTGCAAAAACTCAATCCAAAACCCACGGCAGAGTTTCTGATGGAAAACCACTTCCAGCGCACATCACAAAACTAGACCATTTAAATTGTTGATTGCTAGGTTCAAATCTTGGAGCTTTATTGCGTAGGCGAGTTGTTTCAAAAAGGACGAGGGCGATGAAAATATGAAATTGAGCTTTGGATTTTTATTTCTTTTTCTCAGTTAACTGTGTGGCATTGAGCAGAAGAAAAGCATAACTGGCTCGTCGTCGTCGTAGATTCCTAGATCTCCGACGTCGCCGCCGTACTTATCAGTTTCAGTTACTGATTCCTTTATCTCTGACGTCGCCGCCGTACCTGCTGATGTGAATTGGGGTAACTGCGTAATTCACAACGGTTGCATGGGTTTTGTTACGGGTGGATTACTGAGATGGTTGAAATAATTCTGAAGGATCAATTTGGTTAATGGGAGAGTAGGCCATTAATCCACCTTAGGGGGCGTATTTAATTGGAGATTTTAAATGATTTGAGGGGTGTTTTCAAATTCAGTAATATTCAATTAAAATTTTAATAGATTGTATAAAAATTCTGGTGTATTCAATCTAATTTGAATGATTGTTTTAAAATCCTTAAAAATTTTGGTGTATTCAATTTGATTTTAAAACTCGATTTTGAAATATAGGTGTATTCAAAAGTTTCATAATTTTTTATGATTTGATAAAATGATGGATTTTGAGAGATTTTGGGATGAAAAATACCCACATCAATCCTTAATATTTCGTTGGATTTGAAAAAAAAAAGGAAAAAAAACATATTCCTTAGGGTATGACTGGTCCACTTGTAGCCACTCACCATGGACCTCACTCCAGTGCATTGTCATCAGCCATCATCAATCTCTCTACTTTGCGCCATGTAAAAAAAACACATATTCCTTAGGGTCTGACCAGTCCACTTGAAGCCACTCACCCTAGACATCATTCCAGGGCATCATCTCATCAACCATCTTCAATCTCTCTGGTTTGCGCCATAGCCACCAGCATTGGTGACAAGACCGTCCCCTGAGGAACATTGATAACCGTGCCCGGTCCTTCTCCCGTCTAACAAGTCAACTGAAGTTCCCAAATTACCCTCAGCACTTGTCAAATAAGGGATAACCGTACCTTTACAGAAAAGACATTTCTACCCTCCACGTAAAACCAATGCATGCATTCGAAAATTATTTCATAATCCATTTCACTTCTGATATAAGAAAACCATGTATGAAAATCAAAACCATTTTCCTTTTCTCAAACATCGGGCCTTAGCCCGAAAATATAAACACGGGGCCTCAGCCCAAAATCATGAATCAACATCCTAGTATGAGAACATAGCCCAAAATCCACAAAACCATATAAAACGGGCCATTGCCCAACACATCCGAAAACATCGAAAATCAACAGTAAATCACAAGTCAATCAGTTTGCTGGATCTCAATCACCGAGTCTTTAAACTCACATATATCAGGTCTTCCCGGGATATCAACGAGTCTTTAAACTCAAAACACAATCAATAGGCCTCAGGGGATATCACGATAACCGAGTCTTTAAACTCAAAACATATCAATCAAGAGCCCTCCCCCGTCATCAATCAACCGGGTCTTTAAACCCAAAACATGATCCAGCAATGGTACCGGGTCTATAAACCCAAAACCATTTGTAATTCACAACAAATCCAGAATCCATCGTAATCCAAATTCCAAATCATATCCATCATCCATTTCCAAATCCGAATCCGGAACCATCATTCTGTAAGCCGGCATTCGGAATAACCATTCTGAACCCAAATCCGGAAATCCACTTTCAAGTTTCCAAAACCCGAAATCTCGTTCATCAAAACCACTTTTATGAACAGGGCGTCAAGCCTGAAATCACTTTTTTCAAAATCCGTTTTAAATCTTTGAAGTCAAATCATATTTCAAATCCCAAATTCAAATCATTAATCATCAAAACCATGGTCAAATTACAACATACTCGAAATCTCGTAAAACGTGCAAATCCGTAATAATCTCGAAATACATGTCAAAACCGTAAATCATACTCACAATCATAATCAAAACATCATCAAAAAATGATACGCACAAATCATATAAAATTATCCACCAAACCATCATCAAAGCATAGGAAAAATCATAGTCTCGAAATACGTGCAATTACGTATTGCATATTGAAATACGTGTAAATACGAAAATTTTCATTACCCTAAACCATAATCACAATCATAGAAATCATCAATAGAAAGCATAGAAAACAATTATCCATGCATTGAAATTTAGAAAGCAAAGTCCACTCACACACCGTCTAAACGGCACGCTTCCGAATTGCACGTTTTTCTGTAAATTCTGAAAAATCATAATTCCTGTCCAAAATCATGATCTAGGGTCACTAACACTTCAATATATCTCATATAATTTTTCCGGGATTTAAATACGTAGTTTAAACGTATACGAAAACTTCAGCTACATCGAAAACTATCGAAACGATATCCGATTTCCTCGAAACTAGTGCCAAAATGTTCGTTACAATAAATGGAGTAAGTTTCATTTTGAACTCACCTCGAGATTCAAGGTCCCAGAAGTCTTAATCGAACCTTAATTTGGCTTGGGCTGGTCTACAACTCGAAATTGAATTCTCCTTCTCTCAAGGACAAGTTTCGCGTTTTCCTTTCACCATTTTCATCACTTTTCTTCCTCTCTAAATCTCAATTCTCTGTTCTCCCTCTCTTAATTCTTTTCCAGCTCTTCTTTTCTCTCAATTTGGTTGTATGGGAGGTCGATCAATCAAGGTTACGGCTGGTCTCTGTTTTTCACTTCAAACACACCAACACTGTTTCAATTCTCTTTTACCTACACACTCAGCTAATTCCCACCACCGCACACACACACACACACACACACACACACTGTGCACTTGCCACCTCTTGCTCATTAGTGCCACTAATTACTTCATCAAAGTGACAGATGTCATTGTCTGGCATAACCATGGCTGAATCAGCCCAATCACCATCCCATCTCTTATTCAATTAACCAATTACCATTTTGCCCCTGCTTTGACAATTTACCAAAAGGCCCTTCACACTTCTAGACCTGTAACTTGGTTGTCCGAACTCCGATTTACGCGTGCCGCCTGTCTACGGACTTAGCGTCTCGAGACCTGCCCAAGGGTCTTTGAATTACGTGGAAAGTCCATGTCGTTTGAAAAGTCAACAAATTGCCCCTTTTTAACCAAATTACCAAATTACCCTTAAACTTTCGAACATCATAACTTTCTCCACGAATGTCGGAATCGGACGTGCCACCTGTCTATGAACTCGTGACGTTCCGAACTACGTCACAGTCATCGGTCAAAGTTCGGTTGACCGCTCGAACCAAAAGTCAACCGTTCTCCCAATTCTAGGGGCAAAATCGTCATTTTCTTCAAATTTTCCAAATTTTCCTTTTTTCGAATTTCCGGGTCGTTACAACTTACCCCCTTAAAGAGTTTCGTCCTCGAAATTCCAATCAGTAAGTGCCATGATATCTTTCTCAAGGAAATATGTCTAAGATGAACTCGAAACATAATCAACCTCAACCGGAAATAAGTCATACTTAACTTATAGAAATCATACAACCAGTCTCAACCATTGGTCAATATCGGGACAGAATTTTCCAGTACATCCTTGCTCCATGGGCAGTCATACTACAACTCACTCGGGGTATAGAGAGCTTCGCTCAACATCCGAGTCCACTTAATCCAAGAATCACAAGTATCAGTCATATCTTCTCAATCACATGTCATCCACTCGTGACATGGTACAATGACTAAATCCTCAAGCATATGCCATCAGGCCACCAGGCCAAGAAACTCATAAGGTCCAATAAATCGGGAACCCATTCCCCTCGCTAGGTCAATCACATCATATCCCTTTCCCAGGGTCACTATGTATCATGAATTAAACTTTTCCTTTTGTTGTATTTATCATCACAGGTTTCACTGATACCTACCTCCTGCCAATAACTGGCACTCAATACAATCATCCCTTTCTTATCCTCAACTCCATCATACACCAGATATGATCCTGCAGTTGGACCCCAATAATCCAAATGATCAGAAATCATGTATTATTTCATTTTATTACCCATTGATCAATACATTTGTTTCTCCTGGGATTCACACTAATCCCGACTGTTATTAGTATTTGTTCCACAAACCTACTCTGGTCGACCAGACCTAACACTTATTCAACCATATCTTTTTCTCTCTGAGGGCATTTAATACATCTGTTTAGTATGTTACACGCCCATCCATAAATATGAATACACCAGCCAATCATCAATCAATCCATTTCAAGGATCACGTCCAAATCATCCAAGTCTAAGCCAGCCACTCGGCGAATAACACCTATCTTCTTGGGTAGTCTCACATCCATAGGTCTACCCCCATTATGTCTCACCAATTTTACTATATAAGTACCAAGGTTACCACATTAATAGAATCACTTTTATCACATCCGTATCTCCAGTTGACTCATCGACTACCATACCTTAACCAATCACAAACATCTCTATATCCGTCCAATGTACAATCTTAAGACATGGAAGATTGACTAGCCCGGGATCTACTGAATACATACGTCTTGGTTAAACTTATGTCCATGTCACTACTCCAGAGGCTACTCAGGCCTCCTGCTTGCAATCCTTGAGTATGTGGTCCTAATCCGATCACGCCCCTATGGTCCATCACGGGGCCTACCAACTCTTCCCTTGCCTGCCACATCAACAGTCAATATAGGAGCCAAGCCCTGCTCCATTGCACCCCAACAGTGCCATATCACTTGATCAATCTATATAACCATTTCTTTATGATGTGGCCAGACGACCCACAATCATAACTATTATTGCATAAACACCCTTATCACTTTGCCTCCTAGCGGACCCAACTATCGTCCCACTGAACTGGACTATCTCCTAAGTCCACGTCCCTGTATATCTCAGGTCTCCGTCCGAACCTTCAGTCACTAAATGAAACTGGCACGACCCATAAGTCCAGTAAACAAAATTAAACAAAACTAATCCACAAAATCATAACCCATAAATATCTGACCTTATACCAGTCCTTGGCATCCTAGGTGTCAAACATTCCTCAATCAAGGATCGGCCATGTCCACGACCATAATTATATTTAACTTTTCTGGCTCCTCCCTAGCCCTGATACATTACTATAACTCATCTCAAGTCCTAAAAAATATCCTGACTCATTTAAGTCCCATATCCATATCTCGACTCCTCTTGAGTCCAAGCTCATACCAATCAGCCATGCCATCATTGACATACCCTGTCACTAAGAAAATACTGATGGTGAACCACACCTTATTCGACCTGTAAGGCCTAAGGGATATCCCATCACAGACTCTTTAGACACACATTCCACTTAAAGAATCCACTGATACGAGTGTAATTTGCCCAAATGTGCAACCTTTCTACCCACTGGGCTCATTCGTCCCTGGGACCTACACAATTCTGTGTTTACCAGTTAATAGTTCGCAATGTACACTGATTAACATCTGACCCTCAATCGAGGGCCAATCTCATCTGAAATCTATCACGAGGTCTCATGCACCCTCGTCTACCCGTCTCACTACTAGGTCGCGCACGAGGCTTAGGTTTCGGAGGCATGATGTCGCAACAGAATCAGCAACCTAATGCTCTGATACCAAGTTGACAGGACCGTCCCCTGAGGAACATTGATAACCGTGCGCGGTCCTGCTCCTGTCTGACAAGTCAACTGAAGTTCCCAAATTACCCTCAGCACTTGCCAAACAAGGGATAACCGTACATGTGCCCACTCATGCCTCCACCTCCCAATCAGCCTCGATTATCACGCCATGACCTGGAGGGTCAATAAAAACACAAAGGGTGTGAGTGGACGAAAATAAATCAGTTTATAAAACATGTTACAGAAAAGACATTTCTACCCTCCACGTAAAACCAATGCATGCATTCGAAAATTATTTCATAATCCATTTCATTTCCGATATAAGAAAACCGTGTATAAAAATTAAAATCATTTTCCTTTTCTCAAACCTCGGGCCTTAGCCCGAAAATATAAACACGGGGCCTCAGCCCAAAATCATGAATTAAAATCCAAGTATGAGAACATAGCCCAAAATCCACAAAACCATATAAACCGGGCCATTGCCCAACACATCGGAAAACATCGGAAATCAACAGTAAATCACATGTCAATCAGTTTGCTGGATCTCAATCACCGAGTCTTTAAACTCACATATATCAGGCCTTCCCGGGATATCAACGAGTCTTTAAACTCAAAACACAATCAATAGGCCTCGGGGAATATCACGATAACCGAGTCTTTAAACTCAAAACATATCAATCAAAGGCCCTCCCCCGTCATCAATCAACCGGGTCTTTAATACCAAAACTTGATCCAGCAATAGTACCGGGTCTTTAAACCCAAAACCATTTGTAATTCACAACAAATCCAGAATCCATCGTAATCCAAATTCCAAATCATATCCATCATCCATTTCCAAATTCGAATCTGGAAACATCATTCCATAAGCCGGCATCCGGAATAACCATTCGGAACCCAAATCCGGAAATCCACTTTCAAGTTTCTGAAACCCGAAATCTCGTTCATCAAAACCACTTTTATGAACTGGACATTAAGCCCGAAATCACTTTTTCCAAAATCCGTTTTAAATATTTTAAGTCAAATCATATTTCAAATCCCAAATTCAAATCATCAATCATCAAAACCATGGTCAAATCACAACATACTCGAAATCTCGTAAAACGTGCAAATCCGTAATAATCTCGAAATACATGTCAAAACCGTAAATCATACTCACAATCATAATCAAAACATCATCAAAACATGATACGCACAAATCATATAAAATTATCCACCAAACCATCATCAAAGCATAGGAAAAATCAGTCTCGAAATACGTGCAATTACGTATTGCATATTGAAATACGTGTAAATACGAAAATCGTCATTACCATAAACCATAATCACAATCAGAGAAATCATCAATAGAAAGCATAGAAAACAATTATGCATGCATTGAAATTTAGAAAGCAACGTCCACTCACACACCGTCCAAACGGCTCGCTCCAAATTGCACGTTTTTCCGTAAATTCTGAAAATCATAAATTCCTGTCCAAAATCATGATCTAGGGTCACTAACAATTCAATATATCTCATATAATTTTTCCGGGATTTAAATACGTATTTTAAACGTATACGAAAACTTCGGCTACACCGAACACTATCGAAACGATATCCGATTTTCTCGAAACTAGCGCCAAAATGTTCGTTACAATAAAAGAAGAAAGTTTCATGTTGAACTCACCTCGAGATTTTGTCCTACGCGCCCCCACGCTCCGCCGTGAGTGGCTGCGCGTGAAGCTCACGTACCAGCTACAGTGCAAGCACTGTTCATCGTCTCTACCCGACTGTCTGTTAAACTCACATATATCAGGCCTTCCCGGAATATCAACGAGTCTTTAAACTCAAAACACAATCAATAGGCCTCAGGGGATATCACGATAACTGAGTCTTTAAACTCAAAACATATCAATCAAGGGCCCTCCCCCGTCATCAATCAACCGGATCTTTAAACCCAAAACATGATCCAGCAATAGTACCGGGTCTATAAACCCAAAACCATTTGTAATTCACAACAAATTCAGAATCCATCGTAATCCAAATTCCAAATCATATCCATCATCCATTTCCAAATTCGAATCCGGAACCATCATTCTGTAAGCCGGCATTCGGAATAACCATTCCGAACCCAAATCCGGAAATCCACTTTCAAGTTTCCAAAACCCGAAATCTCGTTCATCAAAACCACTTTTATGAACAGGGCGTCAAGCCCGAAATCACTTTTTTCAAAATCCGTTTTAAATCTTTGAAGTCAAATCATATTTCAAATCCCAAATTCAAATCATTAATCATCAAAACCATGGTCAAATTACAACATACTCGAAATCTCGTAAAACGTGCAAATCCGTAATAATCTTGAAATACATGTCAAAACCGTAAATCATACTCACAATCATAATCAAAACATCATCAAAAAATGATACGCACAAATCATATAAAATTATCCACCAAACCATCATCAAAGCATAGGAAAAATCATAGTCTCGAAATACGTGCAATTACGTATTGCATATTGAAATACATGTAAATACGAAAATCGTCATTACCATAAACCATAATCACAATCAGAGAAATCATCAATAGAAAGCATAGGAAACAATTATGCATGCGTTGAAATTTAGAAAGCAACGTCCACTCACACACCGTCCAAACGGCTCGCTCCAAATTGCACGTTTTTCCGTAAATTCTGAAAATCATAATTCCTGTCCAAAATCATGATCTAGGGTCACTAACAATTCAATATATCTCATATAATTTTTCCGGGATTTAAATACGTATTTTAAACGTATACGAAAACTTCGGCTACACCGAATACTATCGAAACGATATCCGATTTTCTCGAAACTAGTGCCAAAATGTTCGTTACAATAAAAGAAGCAAGTTTCATGTTGAACTCACCTCGAGATTTGGTCCCACGCGCCCCCACGCTCCGCCGTGAGTGGTTGCGCGTGAAGCTCACGTACTAGCTACAGTGCAAGCACTGTTCATCGTCTCTGCCCGACTGTCTGTTAAACGGGTCGTTCAACCCGCGTATTGACCCGTTTCAATCCTGCTCAATTTCAACTTGTTTTCTATAATTCAAATGTCTAATAACATCGTCAACACATGAATTTAAGGTCTGTAATATTAATTTCAATTCTAATTACGTCCAACTATCCAACTCGACTCAGATTTGCGAAAAACTGTTCATCATTCAATCCCTTCAGTATTCATCGATTTCTTTAAATTGATCAGTTAGGAAGTATCATAGACTCATTCTAACCATGAATTCAAGTTCAATTTGACTTGAACATACCTTTGTATGATAGAACTCAATCATGGAAGTTCCAAACCGTCGCGGGTCCAGTTCTTGGCCAATACCTCCTCGATTACTTCCGTTTTTTATTGTGTTCGACTACTCAAGGTCCCAGAAGTCTTAATCGAACCTTAATTTGGATTGGGCTGGTCTACAACTCGAAATTGAATTCTCCTTCTCTCAAGGACAAGTTTCGCGTTTTGAGTTTTCCTTTCACCATTTTCATCACTTTTCTTCCTCTCTCAATCTCAATTCTCTGTTCTCCCTCTCTTAATTCTTTTCCAGCTCTTCTTTTCTCTCAATTTGGTTGTAGGGGAGGTCGATCAATCAAGGTTGTGGTTGGTCTCTGTTTTTCACTTCAAACACACCAACACAATTTCAATTCTCTTTTACCTGCACACTCAGCTAATTCCCACCACCGCACACACACACACACACACACACACTATGCACTTGCCACCTCTTGCTCATTAGTGCCACTAATTACTTCATCAAAGTGACAGATGTCACTATCTGGCATAACCATGGCTGAATCAGCCCAATCACCATCCCATCTCTTATTCAATTAACCAATTACCATTTTGCCCCTGCTTTGACAATTTACCAAAAGGCCCTTCACACTTCTAGACCCGTAACTTGGTTGTCCGAACTCCGATTGACGCGTGCCACCTGTCTACGGACTCAGTGTCTCAAGACCTACCCAAGGGTCTTCGAATTACGTGGAAAGTCTATGTCGTTTGAAAAGTCAACAAATTGCCCTTTTTTAACCAAATTTCCCTTGAACTTCCGAACATCATAACTTTCTCCTCGAATGTCAGAATCGGACGTGCCACCTGTCTATGAACTTGTGACGTCCCGAACTACGTCACAGTCATCGGTCAAAGTCCGTTTGACCGATGAACCAAAATTCAACCGTTCGCCCAATTCTAGGGGCAAAATCATCATTTTCTTCAAGTTTTCCAAATTTTCCTTTTTTTTCGAATTTCCGGGTCATTACAACCTACCCCCCTTAAAGAGTTTCGTCCTCGAAATTCCAATCAATAAGTGCCATGATATCTTTCTCGAGGAAATATGTCTAAGATGAACTCGAAACATAATCAACCTCAACCGGAAATAAGTCATACTTATAGAAGTCATACAACCAGTATCAACCATTGGTCAATATCGGGACAGAATTTGCCAGTACATCCTTTCTCCATGGGCAGTCATACTACAACTCACTCAGGGTATAGAGAGCTTCGCTCAACATCCGAGTCCACTTAATCCAAGAATCACAAGTATCAGTCATATCTTCTCAATCACATGTCATCCACTCGTGACATGGTACAATGACTAAATCCTCAAGCATATACCATCAGGCCACCACCCAAGAAACTCATAAGGTCCAATAAATCGGGAACTCATTCCCCTCGCTAGGTCAATCACATCATATCCCTTTCCCAGGTCACTATGTATAAAGAATTTAACTTTTCCTTTTGTTGTGTTTATCATTGAGGACTATGATTGAGTTTTTGGATTGTGATTGGTTTGTAGATTGGATATTTGAGAAATTCAAATGGCCTTTAAACTTAGATTGGGATTAGGATTTAGGATTGAATTTTTTTAGATGAAGAAGGAAGAAGATGATAGCCCAGATTCACTATTTATCATCTTCTTCTTAATTTTTTTTTTGTGTAATTTTAATAATGTTTTGTAAATAATTAAATAACTAATTAGTATTGACACGTGACAATATTAACACTATCGCTAACATGAGTAACGGATTGAAGTAGCGATGCAACTAAATGCAATGTTATGGCAGAATAAGTTTCGGGAAGCGAAGTGATATTTAATGTCCGAGCATAGGAGGAAAGTGAGTAATAAACCTAAAAGAAAAAGCTTGTAATATGCATTTGCTAAGTTAAAAAAAAATGAAGTCCAAAAGAAACCCATCAAAGGAAAAGCCCATATGATGATTTCGGTTCTGTGACCGAGGCCCAGAACCAGAAGATGCTGATACCCCCTCATGTCTGTTCTTTCTGCTTTCCAAGGAGCTCTACCCCTCCAAAACCCCCCTCAAAACCCTAATATTCAATTACACTATGCCCACCAATTACCTATCAATACGAACCTAAATTTACATTGATTTTCTCTTTAATTTTATGTCTAGGTAAATCAATCTCAACCCATTTTTTTTTTATCCTTGGGAATCTGAAAGTTGGCATTTAAAATTTTCAATTTAGTTGCTGTGCTTTTTGTTGATTTTGCATGTTTAATTATTTGTGTGATGATTATTAGGAGGAGATTAAGATGAGCCAGCAACCGTCGGTGATCCTTGCTACGGCAAGCTATGACCACACTGTTCGGTTTTGGGAGGCCAAAAGTGGCCGCTGCTACCGTACCATCCAGTACCGGACTCAGTTTGTCTCTCTCGTCATTTTTCATTTTCTTGAGAGAAGAATGTATCTTTTTGTGTGCTCATATGGTAGTAAATTCTTGCTTTTTAAGTTCACTGAGACGTTGATTCCTTTTCAAAATGATAGAATCAACTGAGGTAAGACAAATGGTTGGATTGACACGATCTAGATTGGTTTAATGGAATTATTTGATATGCTGTACGTGGTTGAATGTCCTTTAGTTCGTAATCATTTAGTTGTATTTTCTTAAATAGATTGGCAAAATTCTGATCAATTTACTTGTTTTTTATTTGATATATCTGTGCTGGATCTGATTTTCCATTTTTCATGATTATAGCAAGTTAATAGGCTCGAGATAACTCCAGATAAACACTTCCTGGCTGCGGCTGGCAATCCTCACATTCGATTGTTTGATGTTAATTCAAACAGCCCTCAGCCGGTTCGTCTTTCTCTTGTATTAGTCTTTATTTAGCTTTACATTGAAGTAAGGAGAGGGAGTGGCTATCCCTGTATTCCTTTCATTAGTTCTTCCAGCTACTTATTGGTGTGCCCTTTTCAAATTACTGTTCCAGGTGATGAGTTACGATTCTCATACTAGTAATGTAATGGCAGTAGGGTTTCAATGTGATGGCAACTGGATGTATTCAGGTTCTGAGGATGGTACAGTAAAAATTTGGGATTTGAGGTAATTGCTGCCAACAGCATATGCTGGAGTGTTTTGGACACATTTGGTATATAATTTAGACTTACATGTGGAGTAATTACAGAGCTCCAGGCTGTCAAAGGGAATATGAAAGCCGTGCAGCTGTTAACACTGTTGTGTTGCACCCGAATCAGGTCCAGTATTGGCTCTTCCTTTTCTACCTAAGAATATAAACTTAGCTAAAGATGCTTTCGGGTTTTACTGTTTTAGTAACTGCTGAACTATTAAGAAGGATATAGGTAATGGTTCTTCTCGTGGTACAGTGCTGGAGTGGCTTTTATAAGTAGTTAGACTCCACACTGTGTTCCCCTTTCTTGGAATAAAGTTTGCTCTTGGTCTTAAGTGTAGTGGGCCATGGGACATCCGTATTGTGACGATAATTCCACGGGAGCTGTGTCTGAATCTTATAAGATTTTTCAGTAAGAGTTAAAGAAACATGTTCGTTATCATCCTGAAGTTGTCCCTTAAAAAAATATAATGGAGAGAAGAGCTTGCATGCGTTAGTATTTTTTTATTTATTTAATTTTTTTTAATTGATAGAATGATATTGGGGAGGGGGATTACAATATAAACATTGGGTACCGACCTCTCCATTTAAGAGAGTCGAATCGGAGACCTTCCACATATCGTGTGGAGAGGAATACCACTATGCTAAGCACTAAATGGCACATTAGTAGTTTTTTGTTTGGGTAATAAGTTAAATATTTTATACTCGGTTTGCAGACTGAACTGATATCTGGGGACCAAAATGGCAATATTCGTGTCTGGGATTTGACAGCAAATTCATGCAGCTGTGAGCTGGTATGCTTCATTGCCATATGCTTGTATTTCCTGGATATGTTGTGCTTCTTCTATATTCGGAATTGAAGATACAGAGGCGTTTTCTCCCTTTTTACAGCACATACTAATTTCAACAGGTTCCTTTAGTTCTATGGACACCATTAATTTGAAGCTTTGGTATGATCTTAGGTGAAATGAAGATCTGAGTGGGCAAATATTTACTAGACTTGTTCATATGTTGCAATATCTCTACCAAATATATATAAATTTGAAAAATATCAAGGAGAAGAACAAAATACAGTGCTTGTATGCGGGAATGGATGGTAGGTGGGAAAAGAATGTTGGGATGGTAATTACCGAGAAATAGGATTGGAAGTTGTGGTGCTAAGTGCGTCTTACCTCTCTATCCACCTGTCTTTTGATAAAAACATCTTATTAATTTTGTACAAAACATTTTAAAGTACTTGTTTAGTTAAAGATATAGATTTAAGGATATCTCAAGATAGAGACTAAATGATGAATGCCACCAATTGCACGAATCCAGTCGTTTATCGAGAGAAGCTCCCTGCACAGGTTATTTTTCTTGTTTGTGGGAACACAAAAATGAGCGATGGTGAATTTAGATTAACTTATGGAGTGAACATAGGTTCCAGAGGTGGATACAGCTGTGAGGTCCTTAACGGTTATGTGGGATGGGAGCTTGGTTGTTGCAGCAAATAATCATGGGACATGTTACGTTTGGCACTTGTTACGGGGAACCCAGGTAGTACTTCATGCACTCGATTGTCTGAGGCTATTTTCTTATCACACTTGATCACTGTGGCGCTAAGTGCCTTTTATTCCCAGACTATGACAAATTTTGAGCCACTTCATAAGCTGCAAGCACACAAGGGATACATTCTTAAATGTCTTCTTTCACCTGAGTTCTGTGAACCCCACAGGTTTTATCTATTTTTATACATCTTTTCCCGTCAGGTTTAAACAATTTCTTTTGTTTTATACCATACCATACATTTCTTGTTTGGTTTAAGGGATATTTACTGTTTTATTTTGGCTTCTGTTCCTAGCCATTATACTTACTGTTGTGAGTTCTTGGAGTAACCTTTATAGGCTTTGTACTTACAGATATCTGGCAACTGCCTCTTCGGACCACACTGTCAAGATATGGAATGTTGATGGTTTCACATTAGAGAAAACTTTAGTAGGTATGTACCTGTAACATTATGCAAAGGTGCTCATTTAGTTTGCAAATTACTCGATAAAACTGATGCGTTCTAAAATTGAGCCATTTGTTGCATTGATCTTTACTGATTCTTTACTTTCTAGGACATCAACAGTGGGTATGGGATTGTGTTTTCTCAGTAGATGGTGCTTATCTAATAACAGGCATTAGTTCCCAACCTCTGAATTTTAAATGAAACCTGCTTCTTCTTAAGAAGCTTGAATAATCTGATGGAGCAGGGACATCACAAGGCAGCCATTTGTTGTGCACTCCATGATGGAGCAGAAACTCCTCCATCCTAACCTTCACTCAATCTTGGCTCATCTACATGCATGTATGCCTGGTGTGTGCTACATATCTTCTTTCGGTTCCTATTTCCAGCTAATGTGCATTATGATTTATGAGTATGCATCTTTGGAAGCAAAATAAATATGTATACTACCTTTTTCTGTGTTCCTCAACATTTTAATTCGAGATATGTCATGTATCCTAGTTGTAGCAGTCATGCTGAACATTCAAGGGGAAAGAAAAGATGCACCGGTTTGGGCTGCTTGTTCCAACATCCTATTGAAGTTCTGCCCCTGATGGTTAATCATGGTAATTTACCCGTACTTGTTTTCTTGTGAAATAATGAAATGTACCACATTTTTTATTTTTTCAAAACCAAGTGAAATTTGCCACTTTCATTCGTTCCATTTTATTTTTTCTCCAAAGGTTCGTGGGAATTAAGGCGGATGTATTCAATTTGGATTAGGGTGGATTTCAAATTGGTTATATTTCAACAGGTTTCAAAAGCTTTTTTTATTGTTTTAAGAAGTTTTCATATGAATTTTGTTTTATTTGTATTATTGATTTGTTATGATCTTAAAAGCTTCTTATTTATCTCGAGGAGTTTTCATCTGACATATTAACAAACACGATTGTTCCCTTAACTTTATAAATTATAACATGACTACTACTAAAAGTGGAATTCTTTTACTCAAACCTTTTCTAGGAGGTAGACATGCGCCAAGGAACTTTTTTATCACTAATAAATTAGTACCATTGATGAAACAAAAATTCTCGGATGACTTGCAAACAAAATGCACATCCAGAACTAGTGACTCTATACTAACTCTTTTGAAAGTACTCATTGAACACTAATTCCTCCCAACTTCTTTCATCCACCTAAACAAAAATTCTAGATATTTTTTGCATTAGTGAAGTATCCGCATCAAAAACTACATGCTGATAGTGCAGTACAAGCAAGAATGAAAATATCGGTCGATATAGTCGATATATCAGTTTTTGGGGGTAGCGGCACATAAGAGGGGGTAATGAAATTGAGCGAAATATTGACATTATTTCTTGTTTTAAGTCTATCGATCTCCTTATTTCATTAAAACGATGAAGATAGGGTTAAATTTCATGAAAAACGGACGTAAAACTATTGAGTTCCAGTCGGGTTATGCCGTCGAGTCAAAAAATTTGAATCGAAGACCCGCGCGCTAGGTAGAAGATGATTGTTAAATGTTAGTATGTATACTGTATATATTATTTGGTTGCTTATGTTTTCAATTTAGCTTGCTTAGCCGAGTTGGTTGCTTTTGCCTTCAAAATTTGAAGGTCATGGGTTTGACCTCATGTTTTTTTTTTCGTTTTTTCTAACTATATTTGTTTTTTTTTTCAATTTTAAATATATCAATTCTTTTTAATTTTTAAACAAAAATTGACTCTATTTGACTGGTAATATATCCGTCGATATCAATATTTTCATCCTAACTTATAATAGCTAGCTAACCGTTATGTCTTTAAAAAAAAATTAAATGGAATGAACCTTTTTTATACCGAGCAAATGGAATGGAGCAACGTGGGACAAATCAAAGCACATTTTAAAAAAAAAAAATTGTAACAGTCAACAGAAATAGGGCAAATGAGACAAGACAAAGCACATGATGTACGGTAAGACAACAATATGAAAGGAAAACAAAGGTTGGACGAATAGCAGATGGAGAGAACTAAACCTTATAGACTGGTAGGTTTAGAAAATTGTTACCGTTGAGCATTACAATGACAAACAAACATTAGTCTGGTTCCTCCGAATTCCAAATCTTCTCCCCAATTCAAATTTTCATAATTGAAATTGTAGGAAAGAAATCGAAATGAAGATAAACTACATACCCAAAATTGTCTAACAAACTCTGAGCGGAAATCATAAACTGCGGCCTCAAGAAAGAAAAAATAAAACCTTAGGGCTAAATGGGTTCATATGTAGAAAGCTCATAGAACTGCACATTAAACATCTATCTTCTGCACTAAATCAAAACATCCAGTACCCATCTTCACGGGCAACCCAAGACAGATCCTAGCAGATGGAGTTTCCAAGTCGTCAGTCTGGCCATGATATGCTGCTTCAACAATGAACTTAGAAGCAGTCTCAAAAGACATTTTATTAAGCGGAGATATTGACTCTGCTATGCCTCCAAATCTATTCATTGGACGATAACCACCCGAATAAGTCATGTAGTCAGCTATCAGTGAAAGGTGCCTAATGTTGACAGATATCCCGTAAGACTTGAAAACGTTTGTTATTTCTCTTATGATAGTCTCCCTGGCAGCTTCTACTCCATACGTGTTCAGCATAGCATGTATGTTATTGGAATAAATGTACCTGACATCAAGAACATCTTGCAATTGCCAAAATGTAGCGAAATCCACTCCACTGGTCTGCAGAGCTGGAATCTCCTCCTTTTCCTTCAACGAAAAACTCTGTTTATTTTCAGGATTTTATTTTCAGGATCCTTCCCATAGCAGAGGACTTGATTCTCGTCACAAGTAATTTGTTTACAGTCAGCAACCTCGCCCGATTTTTGCATATAGACCTTCTGCGCTGTCTTCTGAGCAATCTAAAAAACATCATCCAAAACAATTTGCGAAACGTGAATCATAAATATACTCCTCAATTAACAACAATTTGGGAAACGCTCTTTTTTGTGTTATCTTCACTTTTCTGTTTACTTATTTATTTTTTTGATGGTTCTGACCAACTAATAGCTTGTCGGAGAAAGGACTGCTTAAGCTAATGTTACAATCCAATGGCTGGTAATGGCAACAATTGGGGATGGCAGTGTGGATGTCATGTGGAAATAAGAGGGAAAAGATGCTGTGGTAAAGAGTAAAACTAGAAGTACCTGAGCCAGCAACATATGAGGTTCATCAGTAAATCTAAAATGAACCTCAAAGTGGAACCCCTTGGCTAACACAAAAATTGCCCGGTCAGTCTTCCTTTTTACTAGCCTTGCTCTCTTCTTCTTTTTCTCGTTAACTTTGTCACCTGATTTTCTCTTTTTCTCTTTAGTTTTGTCCCCTGATTTGCACTTTTTCTTCTTTGACTTGAGCTCAGCCAGATCTCCAGCTTCTTCCAAAGGACTTCCAGGCATTTCATCGGCATCTACAACCCCATCCACATCATCCTTACCCATTTCAACTTCATTGTCGCTTTCTTCTCTTTCAGTCAGATCTCCAGCTTGCAGCTTTCTCTTTTGTGCACCAAAATCCTCAAACCCTTCACCATCATCAGATAGCCCATCATCATCATCTTCCCCAAGTTGATATTTATCTCCTGAAATATTTTCATCTGTCTCATTTGATTCTTTTAGTTGTGAACCAGTGAAACTTTTAATACCACTAATCTTAGAAAGTAAGAGCACGTGATTTTGTATTGCATCTTCCAATGCCCTAACAAAGGCAACCTCTAGGATTTCCTCCCAATCTTCTGATAGGTGTTCGATGATGTTTCTAAGATGGTCAGGGATGTGGAGTCTCATCTCAAGCTTATAAATACGACAAATCTGATGATCCTGAAGGATAAATGGCAAGAGAGTTACTTTCATACTTTCTATTACATCTGCCACAGTGATCTTCTTCAACTTATTAGCTACATTCTGAGCTTCATCCCTGCACATAACAAATAAAGTATCCAAGTCAACAAATATAAAACATGGCATTCCTACTGTATAACTGTTTCCAAGTAATAGAAAACTTGGGGGACATGTAAATATTTATGTTCAAACCTCAGATACCAAATGCTCAGCTACGTTTAGAAACACTAAAAACTCAGAATTGCATAAGCCATGCCAGTAAGAAAAAAAGCTACAAAAGAAGCATCCGACCATCAATAAACAACCCTTACTAGCACCTCCCTTTATCACATGAGGCATTCCTTTAGCCCCAATAATACCTACATTTCTTTTTCTCATGGCACTACCCTCTTCTACAAAAGGTGTCTGTAATGTGGATGTTAGTTTTAGTTAACCTTTAAAGAACAGAAAAAGAATTGAGATGCATATTTTAATATTTAACTGAAGCTAAAATAAGTTTTGCATGCAAAAACTTAATAGGTCATGTTTCGCACTCAAAGCTACATTGAACTGAGACAGAATAAAACCTTACTGTCAGCCCTTTCCTCACTTTAACTAGAATCAGAAAGTTTTGTGACAATTGTGCGATCTGTTGGAAATTTTGGAAAAATCAATCATTATCTGCTACAAACAAAATTACTTCAATACTAATAAGAAAAAGAATCAATGTACACTATGCTCAATTGCTTACTACCGTATATACCAGTGGAAAATAAGAATGAAAATGGAGCACAACGACCATTTAAGAACTCACTTTGATCTCCCTTTTTGTAATGGACATTTCATAATCGGAGTCTTAATGTCATTTGAAGCAGTCATCAGGATCTCCTGAAGACGCGGGATTCCAAGGGTCACGTTCATTTCACCTCGTCCAGCAAGATGGAAAGTATTCAGTCCGAAAAAACGATAGCAATGATCATACAAAAAGGATTCATAGTACGAAAAAAAATTATACTAAATACATAAATAGATTACATAACTATATTCATTTCATTAAATAACAAAACAAAACAGAAAAACTTTTGTACAGCCATCCCTTTTTTTTTTGTGGAGAAAGTTTATTTTTAAAGTTCTATTAACATTAGGCTTTTTAGTCAATACCCCATGAACATTGAGATAAGTCTCAAAATGCCCCCCGAACACGATTTTGACCCAACTTGTCTCATGAACACGATTTTAGTCTCAATGTGCCCCCTAAACGTCTAATTTCACACTTCTCCGTTAAATTAAAGGGTCAAAATTGTCCAAAAAAAAGAACAAGAAGAAAATGTGAATATAGAACTTGGGCATATCATGAAGAAAAATCAGAGCCTACATCGAAGAAGAAGAAGAGGGCAGCGAATAACAAACCCAACAGACTCTGCCCCCGGAACCATCTGTGGTGATTTTGCAGTTGAGATTGGAAGGTGATCTTGTTTACTTTGTTTTCCAGTTTCTTTGTTAGTGACATGTCTATTTAGCGTAGGTGTGGTTGATTGATATAACGTGATTTCAATATTCCTGAGTAAATACTCGCAGTAATACGAAAGTATACACTATATGAAGTTTTGTTAGCTGATACTTGAATTTTTTTATGAAGTTTTGTTAGCTGTTTGCTTTGAGAACGCAAGCTTATTACAAATAATATACACTGAAACATTAAATATAGTTGATGGGTTGAAATTTTGTTGGCTTGCAGGAATATTATCCATGGAAGTGACTCAGTTGAGAGTGGAAGGAAAGAGATTGCACTGTGGTTCCCCGATGGCCCTGTTAACTGGCAGAGCAGCATCCGCCACTGGATTTATGAGTAAAGCATATCAGATTATATAGTTGTTTGCTGCCCATGATCCTATTTGCTTTCCAACTAGTTTCTGAACTTGTATAATTTTTGCCTTCTATTTCAGTCTGGCGATCTTTTTCCTTTGGAATGTTTGATTTGCAGGAGATGAGCTTTCTTTTATTGCTGTTAAGAATTCTTGGGTGTATTAGGTACCTCTTGAAATGAAGTTTCATATGGAGTAATAATGGCAGTGAATTGATTGTGGTTTGTTGAATATTCTCACTGAAATCAAGTTTCCGCACAAGGATTTCTTTTTGCAATTTAGAAAACAAAAAATTAGGTTCCCCGCATTTTGGTACCCTCGGCCTCTAATGCTTATACATTTTTCTATTTTTATTGAGGGTTGACATAAATCAATGATTCAGCATCCCCTTGGTAAGAGCAAACCCTACATAATTTTTTCTAAATGTCAACACTTAGTAGAGCTCACTCTCCTTGTGGGTGTTAAAATCAGTCTCGCACGTCAGGTACGAGACTCAAGTCGGCACATAACCCTCCATGTGGTTGTCGTCAAGGAACGAACCATCAGACTGGTCCACCGAACACGATACCATCTTCCCAGCACATGTAGAGCATGCCCCAGTCCTGCAAGAGTATGGAATCTCAACCCGAGCAATCTCAGCTGAATCCAAGATGGTGATCACTACAATGAACATGGAAATGGGTTACTTGTATGCCTCTGAAAATTTAGAAAGAGATGGAACAATACCCATCTCTTCTGAAATAGCATGGCGATCAATGTCTGGAGCACTATGAGAAGAAGCAAGCTCATGGCTCTATGCTCTTCACTCGAAGCTCCATTTTAAATAACTAGCATGAGACTATGAGAATAAGCAAGCTAACAGGTAACAGGGAAATGGGTTACTTGTATGCCTCTGAAAATTCACAAAAAGATGGAACAAAACCCATCCCCTCTGAAACAGCACCGCGATCAATGTCTGGAGAACTATGAGAAGAAGCAAGCTCATGGGCCTTCTGTTCTTCACTCTGAGACACAAAACAGCAACAATGTATTTGAGTACCGCGATCAATGTAGGGAGGAGGTCGTCGCTGCCCCCCTTCTTCGTCTTAGATGTAGGCACTGGTTCATCTTCGTGATATGCCCAAGTTCTATATTTATGTTTTCTTCTTCTTTTGGGCACTACGGTTTTGTTATTCGCTGCCCTCTTCTTCTTCTTCTTCGATGTAGGCTCTGATTCTCCTTCATGATATGCCCAAGTTCTATATTCACATTTTCTTCTTGTTCTTTTTTTGGACAATTTTGACCCTCTAATTTAACGGAGAAGTGTGAAATTAGACGTTTAGGGGGCACATTGAGACTAAAATCGTGTTCATGAGGCAAGTTGGGTCGAAATCATGTTCGGATGGTATTTTGAGACTTACCTCAATGTTCAGGGGACATATTGACTAAAAAGCCTTAACATTATTCTTGTCAAAATATTTAATCCATGTCTTTTGGGAGACTAAATCTTATACTCATTGTATCTTAGTAAGAGTCACACCTTTTAAACTCTAATTCTTGTAGCTCTCTCAAAAAAATTTAAAATGATATGAGAAAACAAGGAAGACTTACGTCATCTGTGTTGAAGGTTCTCCTACAGACTGAGCGGCAAGAACACCAACTGGTTCTCCAGGTTGAGCAAGGCTGTCGAGGTATTTGTACTTCATTAACTTCAAGAAATCCAGTTGGCTGAATAAGGTACGACTTTTCTCCTTCAAGGACGCACTGTACATGAAATTCTCTGCTTTATCCTTGAGAGCTGAAGGCAAATCTTTAATGTACGGATAAAACTCACCAAATTGACGACAACATTTCTTGTGGAACATTTTTTTGTTCTGAAAAATAATCAATAGGAAATAGATAAATAAATAATTAAAGAATGGCTTTTCGAGGAATCTAAATTCAGAAACCGGGAACAAGTTCTTAGAGCTTCTAGGGATTCAAATTTTTGAATAAACTTGTCAAGCTGACATCAATACCGTCTTCTCCATAAAGAAATTGAACAGAACCATCAGCATCACGAACAGTATAGTCGTAACAAACTTTTAGGCACTCAAGATTTTTTATCAGGCACCTTTGTAAGTACCCGCTACGGGATGTTTTGACAGCCGTATCAACCAACCTAGCAGGATAAAGATAGGGTAAAATAAAAATATAAATATGGTATACAGCCCTAGCAATATTTGACTGACCAGGTAAAGAAAAGGAAAAAAAATTGTTCTCATCCTAGCAACTTATGTACTCCTGGTCATCAAGAAATAGGGGTTTCCAACAAATTGCTTTTCTAGAATTCTATCTTCCTATTTCATCTAACATTAATAAGAAGCACTGCACGCGTTGAAATAACAACCCAAATAAGCCTAAGTCAAAGTGATTCTATCTTGATAACTACATTTATAAAGTTTAATCTGAAAAGCTATTCCTATAAAGCATAAACTAGTGAGGACCCTTCACAATAATTAAATGCTGAAGATAAAAGTTAGATAATGGAGAATCCAGATACATAAAACTAACACATAAACAAATCATGCTATCACAGTTATCTCCAGGCACATGTTCACCAATAGGTCTTGTCTTTCATCCTTCATTACCCCACATTAATTCCACTTTTCCAAGGGGAAAACAACTCTTTCTCAGTCATAACTTTAAATTAGGAATCACAGATATTGCTTGTTTGATCCAGAAACTCTTAACATGTGACCAAAACTATGACCAAAAACCAGACTTGAAGCCTTCCTATCATATCCAGAAGCAATATGATACTTCAGGCAATGCAACTGCATGTTGAGTACAGATGCTGTGTCATAACGCTTGAATTCCATTAATAAGAAAAAGTACACCAAAAATTTTTTGGATGCCGTGAGAAAAGCTGCATGCATACAGATGGGCTATTTAACTATTTGGAAATTGCACAAAAATATCAGACTAAGATGCTTCAGACGATACAACTTCTTGTTGTTTACGGATGCTGCCATAAAGCTTTGAACTTACATTAACAAGAAAAAGCAATCTCAGATTGTCGTATGCCAATAAAAGTTGGCAAGATATATATATATATATATATATATATTCCTATTTGATTACTGCTCAAGAAAAAGAATACAAAGGATTTCCACTAAAAGATAATTTAGACAAGGATTGATAAAGAAGCTTAATTACCCTTCACGGCCAGCCATGAAATGGAAATAATACTCATGAGGGTGAAGACCAGTAAGAAACAGATCAATAATAAAGCCCCCAGCACGTGGTGACCAATCCCATGCAGGAAAACACGGTAATGTCTTTCCAGAAACCATTTGAGGCACCCGTTTACCTTCTAGCTCTTGCTGGCCCAAATATGCAGATATTTGTTGGAGACTAGCCTAGTAAAAAAAAGGTAAAAGCCTTAAATATTACAATATATATATATATATATATATGTGTGTAATATATTTATCACGCAAACATTTATTACGAGGCTTCTTGAATAATAATAATAAAACAATAGACAAGTAATTCCTAGGTTGCAGATGGTGAGAAGTATACTTTCGGCTCCAGTTCCTTAAATCATATCATACTATTTGCACTGATATGCCTTACATGACATACAACACAGAAATACGACTAATCTCCATAAACTCAGATACAGGCGCAGCAAGGACTCAAAAGAATAGCATACTATATCTATTTTTTCTTTTCCCTTTTTTCTCTTATTCAGGTTTTTAGGTCTCCACATTAATCCTTATTCATTCAAATCTCTCTCAGTTGAAACACCTTTTTTCTAAATAGCATTACAAAATAACCCCTTCCAAATCCCTTGAATATCTTAAGTACCAATGTTATATCTGAAAAACTATCAAAAAAGTCAATATGATGAACATTTTGATAATGAATACTGGTATGAACCATAGGCTTATTAATATTGAATACTGAACCATTTACGACTATCACTCGTAAAGAAGATATAGTATGAGATCAATGATGTAATGAATCACATGCATTTTCATACTTAGTACCTTGATAAAACACTATGCTACGAGAAACATTTGTGCTTCAGTGTGACAAAATACATGAGATTCTAGTAATGTCACAAGCATAACTATTGGTACTGTACTAGTGCACTACCATCATTGCACTAAATTCTTAGGATGAAGAACTAGAAGCTTACCACACTGCCTTTAGCACCAGATGTAGTCATAAGATAGATACAATTCTTAACAGATGGTTTTGATAACCCTTTCAACAATAATTGTTTAAAGACGTCAGAGTTGGAGGTCTTGTTATTAAGCTGACTAATCATTCTCCTATCCAAGGAGCCCAAGGCAGATTCTCCATTACGCCGTATAAACTTTTCGATGTTCAATTGCAGAATCCCTGGATCTGAAAATTCAGTAAAATATTGTGCAACCATTAAAAAAATGTACTAAAAATAGTACAAAAAGAACATGTAAAAAATAAAGAGAGAAAGGCAGGTCAGAAATTCTATATCTTCATTTCCAACCAAAATCGATTTTAATAATGCTAATCCAAGTAGATTCCATCGATATTAAATAGCATGTAACCTAGTATACTTCTACCATTTTCATAGAAATGAAAAAATCCAATCACCAATGTTTTAACTTGATATTATTCAATACTTCTGTAATTAGGAAGAGAGAGAGAGAGAGAGAGAGAGAGAGAGAGAGAGAGAGAGAGAGAGAGAGAGAGAGAGAGAGAGAGAGAGAGAGAGCAACCAAACTCTAGAATCTCCTAGCGTAAACTTCCATGTGTGCTTTTTATAAAGCATCTTATGGTGCATAACTTTCAATTATTTCTTCCTTGAGTGACTTTCTTGAGCCAAAATTCTGTAGATCTCGCCACCTGCTGTCTCCCTCATCTACCGTAGTTTTTCTTTTCTTTCCTATGTAACACTGGGCAGAGTTATCCAAGAGATGAAAACAAAACAAACGAAAAAAATCAACTATGTAACTCCTCTATATTGCTTATCTGCTCCTTGGTCTCATATATGGTTCCTGATTTCTAGTGTGAGGGAACACAACCTATCAGCAAAGTTCATTCCAGCATATCAGAACAGAACTTTTCAGATTAATCTGTTAATTACGTTGATGTCGAGTTTGATGTGATGAGGTACAAAACAAAAATAGTGAGGGAGAGCAGCGGGGAAAATTTTTTCATGTATATTTGCAAAGCGTTTCAGAGTGAGTTTTGAATCATTAAAAATCCTATCACCAAACTAACTACCATCCTTCTCTCCTTCACCACCCAAATCACAAACTCATCTCAGCCATCCTGTTTGATGTGATGACGTACAAAACTAAAATAGTGAGGGAAAGCAGAGGGAAGAAAGTTTTTATGTCTATCTGCGACGTGTGTGAGTGAGTCTTGAATCATTTAAACCCCATCACCAAACTCACCACCATCCTTCTCTCCCTCGCCACCAAACCACAAACTCGTCTCAGCCATCCATACAGCTGACCTTCAAAACTAAATGACCACAACAACCCACTTTCCAACCCCGCCCAAATAGACCGTTGACAGATTGAAAGTTAAGAATTACCTGCTATTCCCTCAACACCCCCAAGACCTTCCAACATATTACGTTAGCTGGGGAGGCCAATAAATTGCAGCAGAAATTGGGTCAAAGCTTTATTTGGGAAGGCACAAATTTATCAAAACTAGAGTTTGTATTTAGTTGGTAGTTCAGCACAACATTGGAAATGAGACTTTTTGCCTCAGATTTCCACCATAACAAAAGATACACCTTCATGTTAAGATCTAGAAAATCGTTGACCCTCCGCTTCGATGAGGGAAATAAGCTTGGAATTTGGATAGAAGTCAGAATTTATAATTCTTCATGCACCACTTCTCCAACTTTAAATTCCATGTAAAAAGCTGTCATGCATGAAATTCAGGGAGAGTTTTGAGAAACAAATCTTTTACACAATCACCATCACCACCACCTCACTCCCACCACCCTCATATGGTTACCACCACTACCGCCACGATGACCTACACTGCCATCACCCAACCATCATTATCACTGCAGCCACATCGTCGACACCATACCCCTCACAACTACACCAACACGCATCACAGCTGCTCAACCACCATTCTTGCAACCACTACTATAATTGGCACCCCCACCCACCACCACCACCCCACCAACCGCTTAACCACCATTGTTGCCGCCACTACCATAATTGCCACGATTACCGACCTCCACCTCCGAAAGTCACTCTAATCAAAGGGCGGGCTCACACTCTAAAGTCTAAACATTGATTCCCCCTCCTTTGTGTAATGACCTCACAATCAAGCCACATATGTCTTGCAGAAAAAGAAGTAGCTTTTTCAGATCAATGGCATACCTTTTCTTTCATCATCTTTCACCTCAACAAAATCACGGAAAACCTTTTCACCAAGCTCTTCACAACTTTCAAGTTGATCTTTCATGTTTGTGTCGATGCTTCCCATTAGCAGAAGATCATCAACACCACATGTGAACCCATGCATCTGAATGAACACAACATAAAGCAAGCTTGCAAAGTAGCTAACAAAATAGAGTAAGAACATAACAGCAAATAAATATTGAACTTAACTAACCTGCAAATAAACAGTAAATAGGCGACTCAACACAGACAGCAGTATTCCTGCAGTATCAGAGCCATAGAACTCCTGCACTGTGTGGACCAAACCATAATCACCAAACTGAGCCTTGTCAATCACGCCACGCACCAAGTTTTTTCTGTATATTAATAAACTGTTCTCATCTGGCTCCTCCTTTTCCTTTGATTTACTGTTCTTAGCTCCCTTTTTGCTCGCTTTTTTCTCTTTCTGCAATCCATCTTTATCCGATTGCTCTTCTACTTCACCATTTTTACAGTTAAAAAAACCACATGGGATTTTTGCATCTTTTTCAACAGTAACTGGCCGATAACCCATAGTAATATGATTTAGCAAGGCAGTGATAACCTAGAACAAGGAGAGAGATTGAGTTGTAAGTTAAAAGTCCATGACATCAAAATAATAATATTAAATTACAACTCAATAGAAAAGAAAAAGGAAAAGAAAAGAAAAGAGATGGGTATATAGTCAAAAGTAGAAACAAAAACATTAGCTATGCATTTTAAAAACCAGCACTGATTCATCCAGATCTCCAGTGAAAATCAGATTTGACCCGAGTTTGTACTATAAAAATAGACTTTCCGGGCAGAAAAAAACCTGCTTTCCCGTCCAGAGATGCTCCGGTTTCCAAATTGCAGGACGAATGGGCTGCATTGTGCCTTCAGAGTTACACAAGAAAACTTTTTTATCTTGGTTTGCAGAGAATTCATCTGACCTGCCTGCCGAAACACCAGAACTATCAAGCAGCTGATTAAATTCATCCCAACACAAAAAGGTATCCTTCTTTGTGAGGAGGACAGCACTTATAACATGATCCTGAAATTCTCAAAAAATTTAACCAGAATATATATTTTTCGTCAAATATCTAGTACAAAACTTCAAAAATTATCTTAAACTAGTATATCAATAAAATAAAAAAATAAGAAAGTTTTTCAATACCTGAATCAACACTCTAATGGGATCACCACTGGTAGGCTTTACGTACTGATTATTTGCATTTACAATAATGTAAGCTTCAGCACGAGAAATTTCATCTTGAGGAAAATGAACATTCATTTCATCACCATCAAAATCAGCGTTGTATGTACTGAAATTACAACATAAATTGAAAATATAATAAACAATTGACATGTTAACACCATAATACAACTTTCAAGACAAGAGAATTTCAAGTATCAAATGTTCAAACAACTATTCAGATTTATATATTTGCTTGTGTATTTATCAACCTGCAATTTGCATAGTGCATGCGAATCGTTTTCTCCCCCTTCAATACACGAACGACATGTGCCATTATACTGGGTTTGTGGAGAGTAGGCTGCGAAAGAAAACATAATTTCAAGTAAGCACTCAATCACAAAAGCAATGATGATCCACTTATAAAACAGAACACGCATTACACATTCTGTTAAAAGAAAACAAAAGAACAACGTATCATATATGAGATTAGTATATCAGTACAAAACAAATACATAAGCTATACCTGTCTGTTGACAAGCACAATGTCACCATCACGCAAGTGACAATGTACAATTTTGTTTTCATAGTTATTATCAGAGCCCTTTCCATGTTGCGTGACAGCCGCTTTTGAAGAAGGTAATTTTCTTGATGTTGAAATGCGTTCTCTCCGGGTTAAGGACAATTTCATCATATTTGATTTATCACCACAATATATAGCGCCAGGATGGATTTCAGGACCATGGACAACAGCACTCCTCAACTTGGCAACATTCCACGGAGTAACCCCCTACATAAACTTGCACATTAACAACAGAAAACAACATTGATGCTCCATTGAAGCCACAAAGTCATATATTCGACCATACCTCAGGATATGTTAGCCTCGTCGCAAAGTATGGGGGAATTCCAATCTCATTAACAGCTAAATAGGGATCTGGGGATATGACAGACCGACATGCAAAATTAACTCTTTTTCCCATCATTTTTTGCCGGAACAGGCCTTCCTTTTTCTCAAGCAACTGACATATTCCAGGATCACCATCTTTTCGAACAGTACCTAAAAGTACTGATGGGCCAAATTACTTAGCTTAATGTCCAACTTAATCGAAGATTTAGGCACACCACTAATAATTAGAAAAATAAAATTGTACCAACAAACAGATAGCCAAGATGTTGTAGAACTGAATATTCAAGGCTAAACTGCCAATTTCCCCCTGAAACTAGGACAATTGGAAGGGAGGAAGAGACTAAAATATCTAAATACCCATGGCTGAGAAACTAGCACTCAATACCAACATGAATAGCACTATTTCAACAGTACCACCAAATGGAAAAGTGGGTTGATCTTCCACCTGAAGGTATTTGATTCAGAATTCAACTATCAACATTTCTAACCTATACTTCTGAGTAATATATTCCAAGTCATGGATTTCAAGTAAGGATTTTAGAAAATAATAACAAGTGAGGCAAATTTCGGAAAGAAAGAAGCGCTGGAAATCAGAAATTAAATAAAAACAAATTAGGAGATCTGGGAAGAACCAAAGGTTTTGGAATCTCCAGATCATAAGGGAGGCAGATAAAGAATGAAGATTAGAAAGGAAAGCCAAACAAAAGGCATTTAAATTTGAGAGATATGAGAAGAGAAAACATAAGGAGATAAGGGGACGGAGAAAGACAGAGGATCTTGAAACATTGCCTCATAATCCATGGCTGATGCATATCCAAAGAAATAAAAAGAAACAAAACAAAAATTACGATTCTGTGTGTTTTTGCATAGATGAAGAAGCTTATGCAGAAAGATGGAATAAATGTTGAGAATGTGTAAAAATAGGGGAACTATCTGAAATTTCAATAAGAAAAATGTTAGAAACAAACGGAAAAAAAATAAATAAAATTGAAGTGGAGTATCTGATGACTTTCGTGAGTGCCAACAGCATCACCCCTTAAATTACAAATTAGAATTTTTTTATTATTGTATTGTTCCCGTCATCCAAAAGAACGGGTCATACAAATGCCACATTGTGAGGTAACAGAAGATGCAATTTGCAGGGCTTATTCAAGTTTCTGGGATTTTACGAAGTTAATCTAATATATAACACAGAATTTGAAATACATATTCACTCACCAGCAGCAGTTTTGCTATTGAACATAACATTGATGCACTCTTGAAGATCCCTCCATCGTCGAATAACCTTTGAGAGTTCTGATTTGTCTTGAAGAGCACTTTCGTTTTTAAGAGCATTTCCCAAAGAAATATTTGCCTCTACAACCTTACTTAATAAAACAGTTAGCGGGTGCTCCATCACCTAAAAGAAATATCAAACAGGAAAGGTTAACACCGTATTTGTCAGGGCATTGGAAATGTAAAAACATGACCATACAGACAAGTTGGAGAAGGTGGTCGGACATAAATCAATCACCCATATTACATAGAATGAAAATAAATAATTAAAATCAACAACTCAAACAAGATGGAAATCATGAAAAGAATTCTATTAAAGTTAAGAAAAGGCTGTATTAACTTGAAATTCTCAGTTTACTAGCATGTGATTCTCTTGCAGAAAGTTATAGAGATGAGGTTTTAGTACTTTGTCATATCTAAATATGCTGAGTATCTTGGGTGCAGAACAAAAAATAAGTAAAGGCCATACATGGTTGATCGTAATAAAAATAAATAATTAAAATTAACTTAACAAGATGGAATCCACATAGACTTGAAATTTCAGTTTACTAGCATGTGATTCTCTTGCAGCAAGTTACAGAGAATAGGTTTCAGTACTCTGTATAAATAAATATGCCATGAAGACCATGAGCATCCAACCCAGAACCAATAGGAAAAGAATGTTGAAAATCCTAAGATCTCAGAAAGTCTTCCGCAAGACTTCCATTTCACACGGAGGGATATACTCTGAACGAATCATATAGGTGAGGGTGTACCTATGTAGAAAGATAGGTGCAGAAGAGCCCCTAAAGTGAAGTAGACTTACATCACCAGATCCGCCCTTGGATGGAGGACGAAGAGCAGAGTTCCGCTTCCAGTTCCCACAATCTCCTTATAATGTATTTAACCTGAAAAAAAAAAGGAAATTATAAAGCACTTCCTAAGAAGAATAAGTTTTATTTTGAAGGGCCACCTGGGATAGATACGAGTCAATGACCACAATTCCAACCTTAATATCACTAATTATTCAAAATGTCATGCCAATACTGGCAAGGAACATACCTCTGTTGGTAATAGTTCCCCCGACAAGTACCTTCTCTGCTTAAGGTAATCACTTGGAACTTTGCTTCCTTGGCCATTGTGCTTTTCGGTAACAGTATTATTAAAATTGTCGTCCTCTTCATCTTCTCCAGGAGAGGGCACATCCAGGTTGAACCCTCTCAACACATTTTCTCTTGCATTTTCATCTCCACTCTACAACCACACCCCATAACAGAGAATAATTAGTTATATGCATTTCCAAGTGTTTAAAGACAAAAATAAATATAAAGTAGATCATCTTAGCTCTATATAGCAACTTTACTTTCTCTAACGAAATAATAACATACTATTAAGGAGTATGTATGTTTTGCACCATACAGGAACTGATGGAAAAAGAAAAAAGAAAATAATGATATGAAAATTAAAAAAAACAATAACTACAAGAACTAAGAACAAGAGAACATAGTGAAAGGGTACTTTTTCTTATGCACGTCAAAGGTGTTATCTGCCCTTTCTCTCCATTTTTTTCTTCTTTATCACAAGTAGATTTATGCTGAGGACTGATAAAGATACACGGGAATCCCAGGAGATTGAGGATCAATCTCCCTGATTCCCAGATCTCAGAAGTCTAAGGAATCCAGCAAATTCCTTCCTAAAACAGTCCTAAGATCTC
The DNA here is from genome assembly GCA_032719365.1 of Prinsepia uniflora. NCBI lineage: Eukaryota > Viridiplantae > Streptophyta > Magnoliopsida > Rosales > Rosaceae > Prinsepia > Prinsepia uniflora. The sequence continues at coordinate 55,197,856 of CM064868.1, read as the reverse complement.
TGTAGATACTTCCCTAGTTAGGTCCACGATTTCTTACCTAGTTTACAATTGTGTTTCCTACTTAGACTTACCTAGAAACTGTATATATAGGATTCTCCTATTGTAAAGCAGTATTATTAATAAAACAAGGAAGTTCATACCTTTATGGTATCAGAGCAGTAAAAGCTCCACCGAGCAACCCTAGAAAACAAACCCTAATCCATGGCCGCCCAACCCACTACTGCAGCCGCCACCCTTAGCCCTAATCCCCCACCATCCACCGATACCACCTCCCCCTTTTCATCTCTCATCTCCATCAACGCCGCCCAGTTTCCTGTGAAACTGACAGCCACCAACTTCTTCCCGTGGAGAGCACAATTCAATACTCTCCTACTCGGATACGATCTCATGGGGTATGTTGATAGTACCCGTCCCTGCCCACCCACAACTGAAACCCTAGCCCGTGCTCTCTGGTTTAGCCAGGATCAGCTCATCCTCCATGCGATCCTTGGCTCTGTCTCTCCTCAGGTAGTAACCCTGATCGCTGCTGCCAAAACTTCAGAAGCAGCCTGGACCCGCCTCACACGGTTCTAAGCTAGCAAGGCTCGAGCTCGTGTTCTAGGCCTTAAGGAGTGATTGACTCTCCTTCGCTGTGACAATCGTCCTGTCACTGACTACCTGCAGGAAGTTCGTCTCCTCTCCGATGAACTGGCTGCAATTGATGCACCCCTCTCAGACGATGATCTCCTTCTTTACGTCCTTAATGGCGTTAGCTCTGCATTTAAGGATATTTCTGCTGATGTTCGTTCTCGAGACACTCCTGTCTCCTTTGAGAACCTGCACGATATGCTGGTACAGCATGAGGCCGCCACCTCACGTGAAGCCCCTACTTCCCCCCAACCTCCCATCACTGCCAATACGGCCCACACAGCCCGTGGCCCTTCCTATAACCGCCAACCAAGAAGCTCTTCGGACCACCGGAGCTCTTACCAGCAGTCTGACAACCGTGGTTATTCCTCCAACTGCTCTTCCCAGCTCTCCACCAGCAATCGCAGGTCCAATACAAACCAAGGAAGTGGATATCGAGGGTTCTGCCAATGGTGTGGCACATAGGGGCATAGCGCCAAGCACTGTCCACAACTTCAACACAATCCAGCTGCCCAACCCGTAGCCAATCCAACCAAATCGGGCACCTCCTCACCTTGGCTCCTCGATTCTGGTGCGTCTCACCATGTGACTGCCTCCCCCCAACATCTGTCCGCTGTTTCTGAATACCAGGGCCCAGAAGAGATCATCATTGGTAACGGTAAAGGGCTTGACATCACCCATGTCGGCTCCTCCACTCTATCCTCTCCCTCCTCTAAATCCTTTACTCTCCATAATGTTCTCTGTGCACCTCAGATAACTAGAAATATTCTCTCTATTTCCCAGTTTAACAAACAGCACAATACTTCTATTGAACTCTTTCCCTCTTGTTTTCATGTGAAGGATCTAAGCACGGGGGCGGTTCTCCTTCAAGGCCCGAGTAAGGATGGCATCTACGAGTGGTCACCTGCAACCTTACACCAACCACAGGCACTGGTAGGCATTGCTGTTTCTCCCAATCTCTGGCACCGTCGTCTTGGTCATCCCTACTCCAAGTCCTCCACAACGTCCTTCGTCAATCCTCCATCAATCTGTCTCCCAAGCTCAAAGAGTCCCCATGTTTGTCATGTCTATGTAATAAGAGTCATAGGCTACCATTTGGCACCTCCTCTCTTCAAAGTCATCGTCCTTTACAATTAATATACACCGATGTGTGGGGTCCTGCCCCTCACACTTCTATTGACTGTTTTTCTTATTACATTATTTTTGTTGACCATTACACGAAGTATACATGGCTTTATCCTCTAAAGAAAAAATCTGATGTCTTTTCCACCTTCATTGATTTTAAAACTCTAGTCGAAAAATACTTCCAACATCCAATTCAAACCCTATACACTGATGGTGGTGGTGAATTCACCAAACTCAAACCTTTCCTTGCCACCCACAGCATCAATCACCTTCTTACCCCACCTCACACTCCCCAACACAATGGTGTGGCCGAACGACGCAATCGTCATCTTGTTGAAACCGGCCTCACCCTCCTTCATCAAGCCAACCTACCCCTCACTTTCTGGACCTACGCCTTCAAAACAGCCGCATACCTCATCAACCGTCTTCCTACCTCCATTCTCCACAACCAATCCCCATACACTGCCCTATTCCCACAGCCACCAAACTACCATCGTCTCCGGACCTTTGGCTGTCTTTGTTTTCCCTGGCTTCATCCCTACAACTCCAATAAACTGCAGCCTAGATCTACTCCCTGCCTCTTCCTCGGCTACTCAATAAACCAAAGTGCATACCTATGCTATGATACTTCAGCTCACAGCCTATATGTCTCCCGTCATGTCCAGTTCGATGAATCTACCTACCTTGGTCTAAACCTCCTGTCCGCTGTTCCTCATGTTTCCTCCGATGCCTTCCACCAATGGCTCTCCTCCCAGCCTCTTGTCTCTAATCTCCCAGTTCATGATTCGGCTGCTTCACCAGTGCCTGCACAGTCAACACCTTCCCCTGAAGGCCACTCGGATTCATCCTCCTCACTTGCTCTTGACGCCGCAACCGTCCCTGACTTAGTTCAACCTCTACCCCTGCCACAAACCACCACCAGCACCACGGCCTCACCTCCGCCCACTACACCTCCGCCCTCTGCACCACCTACCCTTCGTACCTATACACGGCGGTCCTCACGGCCGTCCCACAACCCTGCTCCCCCACCCCCACGGCTCCCCCTCCCTCCCCAACCCCTGCACCACCAGCACCCACTCATCCTATGCTCACTCGCAGCAAAACCGGATGTCTCCCCCAAGTCCCCAGCTATGCCCAGCAACCGCCCATCAACTCCCTCCAATCCTTGAACCCACCTGTGTTTCCCAGGCTATGAAACACCCACAGTGGCATTCTGCCATGTCCGAAGAGCTGAATGCACTTATTCATAATGGCACGTGGGTTCTGGTCCCGCCTCAGCCTAACCAGAATGTTATTGGCAACAAATGGGTCTTCCAGATCAAACGGAAGCCCAATGGCACTGTGGACCGATTCAAGGCCCGACTCGTGGCTAAGGGCTATCACCAACGCCCAAGCCTGGACTTCACTGCTACTTACAGCCCAGTGGTCAAGCCCATAACCATTCGACTGATTCTACATCTCAATGTGACCCATGGTTGGCCCATACGACAGCTGGACATCAACAATGCATTTATGCAAGTCAAACTTACCGAGACTGTCTACATGGCACAACCTGCTGGACTTGTGGACCCCCACAACCACACTTATGTCTGCCAGCTGAAGAAGGCCCTCTACGGCCTCAAACAAGCACCCCGGGCCTGGTACCAAGAGCTCCACTCTTTTCTTCTGGCCAACGGCTTTGTCAATGCCAAATCTGATGCCTCTCTTTTTGTCTACAGGCAAGGTTCTCACGTCCTTTATTTCCTAGTTTATGTTGACGACCTTATTGTAACAGGCAGTGATTCTTCCCTCATTTCGAAGTTCATCACCACATTGGCCAGTCGGTTTTCTATCAAGGATCTCGGCACCTTGAACTACTTCTTGGGCGTGGAAGTACTTCCCACCTCTGATGGCCTTTTCCTGTCCCAGCATCAATATCTGCAGGATATCCTCACCATGGTGCATATGGAGGGGGCTAAACCCATGTCAACACCATTGGCAGTCTCTCCACCTCTACTTCTCAACGATGGTTCGCCGCCAACTGATGCCACTCTCTTTCGTCGAGTGGTGGGCAGCCTCCAGTACCTTAACTTAACCCGCCCGGATGTATCCTATGTTGTCAACCGCCTCTCTCAATTCATGCATGCCCTAACGGACCTTCATTGGCAGGCCCTAAAACGTGTTCTCCGCTGCCTCAAGGGCACAGTACTCTTTGGTCTTCCTATCCGCCGCACTGCCACCCATCATCTACATGCTGTAGCACATTCCTTCAGCACCCTCAGTGCCTTTTCAGACGCAAACTGGGCTGGGGACCATGATGACCGCAAGTCCACAACAACATATCTTGTTTACCCAGGTGGTAACTTAATATCCTGAAGCTCACGCAAACAACGATCGGTCTCTCGCTCTTCAACCGAGGCTGAATACAGGGTTGTTGCCTCAACCACTGCAGAACTTCTCTGGGTTCAATCCCTAATGCGGGAGCTCACCATTCAGGCCACAGGAACACCCATTATTTCATGCGACAACCTAGGCACCACTTTCTACTGTGCCAATCCTACTCTACACTCCAGGATGAAACATGTGGATATTGACTTCCAGTTCATCCGTGATCAGGTCACCCGTGGCCTCCTTCATGTCCATCATGTTCCCACTGATGATCAACTCGCAGATGCTCTCACCAAACCCCTGCCGCGCTCACGCGTCCAGCTCCTCCGTGACAAGATTGGTGTCGCTGACGGCTCCACCATCTTGCGGGGGCGTGATAAAGATACACAGGAATTCCAGGAGATTGAGGATCAATCTCCCTGATTCCCAGATCTCAGAAGTCTAAGGAATCCAGCAAATTCCTTCCTAAAACAGTCCTAAGATCTCTGTAGATACTTCCCTAGTTAGGTCCACGATTTCTTACCTAGTTTACAATTGTGTTTCCTACTTAGACTTACCTAGTTTACAATTGTGTTTCCTACTTAGACTTACCTAGAAACTGTATATATAGGATTCTCCTATTGTAAAGCAGTATTATTAATAAAACAAGGAAGTTCATACCTGTTTAAGGACCTCATGATTCTCTACCCAAATCGACTGCATCTCATGCCACATATCTAGATTCGAACTTAACACTCCAGTACCAACTGATATGGCACATAACATGGCAACTGATTACTGGTTGTAACTAAATGAGGTTTGCAGGTGGCCCAAAAATAAACAAATGGCAAGAAACACCAATGGCAATTTAAAAAGCTGAGACGAGTTGGTGCCTCAAGGATTTTGATTAGTTAATGACCGCTTATTCTCTAAGTCTTTCTCAATATTTGATTATACAATAGCTAGGATTTATCCACCACCACTCTAAAAAAAAATATTTAAGCAAATCAATACGGTCACAAGAACAGGTAATCTGAGGGATGTAAACCCTTGTCTTTCTCAATATTTGATTATACAATAGCTAGGATTGTAAAAAAAATACTCTGATCTTTCATCTACTCAATTGTTATCCACCACCACTCTAAAAAAATATTTAAGTACATCAATAGGGTCACAAGAACATATAATCTGAGGAATGTAAAACCTTATGGTACTCAAAGTAAACTTTATAATATTTCTAAATTGAACTCTTAAAAACATGCAAACTATTCAGGAAGATAATTAAGAGACTTTCAATCATCCTATTTTGATCACATCTTCAATAGTTATTGAACAAGTCGAGGAAAAAGTATTACATATATGTAACCAAGTTATTATAAGTCTTCCTCAAATTTCTCTCAATAGCAAAGGAATTTTAATTACTGAGTTACAAAGAAAAAGGAAGCCACCAGCTCAGAGAATAGACAGGCATTTAAATGTAAAAGGTGATCAAAACCCCACTAAACATAAGAATTTGAACCTAATTTGATGATAACATTATAAAAAATTAGGTCAGTCTCCTCATATTAGCATAGACATGGTGACACAATCTTATGTTATGCTTAATTGGACAAAGCTCAATTGAATTCAAGAGCATAATTTGCTAAAGAAGCCATATCCATCACAACCCAAGTGCAGAAGGGCAATGCTAATAATTACTTACCCACAAATATTCCATGAGTGCACATAAAACTTTCCTGCCACTTTCTATTTTCATCAGCAATAACCATTTTGTTTGTCAAAAAAATTGCATAACATAACCATCAAAACAGAAAAGTTAGTGTCTTTCATTTTAAGATAAAAGTAAAAAGATTGACAATATCCTGACCAAAACATTTACCAAAGCCATATTTTAAATGCCACTTCTCCACCATAAGTTCAAAATTTTAAAGCAAACAAGCAAGCTTTTCTTTTAAAAACTACAAAAACAGATATGAAAAGATGCATAATTCCTCAAACAGTTTCAAGTACAAAGGACTGAAAATTGTACCATTTGAAACCATCCAAACGTAGGTTTAGTGATTTTGGGATTTTTCACACCACAATTCTTGCACTGCCTCCCCGCTGTTGGCAACGCCTTATCCAGAACAGACATAAGCTCCGTAAACTGAAGAGAAGTCCACCCTTGATGTTTCCAACGTTTGTAACTGTGATTGTCACTCTCAATGCAGTCTGAGTATTCACTAGGTGAGTTCGAATCAACAGTTTAACGCCAAGTACGTCACCATTCACTATGCGTTTCAATTGGGAAACATGTGTCTCAACCTTAATAAAGCCAAAAAAAAAAGCACAAAGAGACGAGTGACGAAAAATAGGAAGAAAACGAAAGCGAGAAAGATATGAAATTCAGAAACCAATACAAAACACCACAAAGGACTATAACCTCAAGACACAATTTATTTCACCAAAGTTCAATTACATGATCTTTGCTTGTCCGAAAATCATAGCAGTAGAAACAGGTTCTTTGTAGAAGCTTGTGAAGAATATTGAACAGAAGGGGATTATAAACTGGATAAACAAGGTCAATATGACCACAGTGACCTGCGCAATTACGTGAAGTCAGACCACATGTTTGGCAACTGCATACAAAATAAAGAACTAAATCAATCAACAATATGTCAAAGCAACAGAATTATTACTAAAACAAATTCACCTACCATAATTAACCACTTAAAAAGACGACAAAGCTATAAATAAAAAGGAAAGCAACAACTTCGATAACAATATAGAAGCTTATTGTCATGAAGAAACTTATTGTTCAGTATCAGGCCTTAATTTAACAATGAATCTAAATTTGTTAAACATCATGCTACGTCATATCATTAATTCTCCAATCACTTTATGTCAATGCGAGAAACAATGGATTGGAAAAAAGCAAAATAATTTATCGTTATCGGTTTGGTACTACATTCATCAGTCAATAATATAAACCTATAATTAAGACTTTCGGTCGTTAAAATTGGGGCTAACTCAAGGTTCCCTCGTAGCACTGAGAGCCAGAATGTCCATTTCAAAGCACAGTAGTTCTTTTTTCCTCTATTTAGTCAAAAGAAGCAACCTATTAAAAGTTACTCCCCAAACAAAAATTGAAACATGTCCATAATGCGGCTTGCAGTATAATTAAAACAATTAAAGTAGCGAAGTGTATGAGCAGAGAAATAAAAAGAAAGACACGAAAACTTATTTTACAATTCGTTTGCTCTGTCTTCAACTGGGCCCATTGCCTTATCGTAAAGCCCACCATCCACGGCTATGTTCATGCCGTCAATAAGCAATTTTGGGTTGGTAACCCTAACATGGCTGTGCTTTCGAACCTCCTCGTCGGCGAAGAAACCAAATTTAATCGCCTCAACGGACGCCGTCCCAACCAGCGACAAAAGCTCCAATTTTTTCATATAATTACAAGAGAATTAAGCTTTCCAATTCAAATCAGCGCAATAATACCATAATAAACCACTGAATTAAAACCCTGAAACTCAACCACAATAACTAATAAGTAAACACATATTTTATACAGGTAAGAGTCAGAGATAGACCTCTAAGGAAGCCATGGCGACAACAGAGATATCGACAAGAGGGACTGGATTGTGAGGGAATAGGAAGATCGGCGATAGATGAAGGCAAGAAGTAGGAAGGAGCGTTTGAGTAGAAAGATAGTGTAGAAATGCATAAACCGTGTGGCATTTTATAGGGGTTTGTTTAAGGGATAAGATAGAGTAGTTCTTATCTTCTTAAACTATTTCTAACTGTGTTAGGATAGATGTCTTATATACAAGTAACTGTAGGTAACTGTCTCTAAATAGGACAGGTATCTTATACCTAGTACTTAATTAATGTCTAGCTTTTACTAGGGATTTAGGTACACGGGTTCAACCTAGGAACTAATGTACAATGTGTGTTAGGTGGATATATACATAGTCTAATATCCCCTAGCAAACTAGGCACCCGACAGGTGACAAGTTTGTTTGTAAGGGTGTTGTGGCGGGCTGTGAACAATCCTTTTGTGAACAGATTTGCCAGTTGCTGCTGGGAGGGAACGAACTGAACTTGATGAGTTCCGGAAATCACCCTTTCTCGCAGGAAATGATAGTCCAGGGTTATATGCTTTGTTCTAGCATGAAAAACTGGGTTCTGAGACATGTAGCAGGTGCTCAGATTGTCACAGTGCAGCTGTATGGGCAGGGGAGGAGTGAACGTGAGTTCGCGGAGTAGATTTAGGAGCCAAATGCTATCTGCACATGTGTAAGCCAGGGCTCTGTATTCTGCTTCTGAACTGGACCTGGAAACTGTCTTCTGTTTCTTGGAGCACCAGGAGATAAGAGTAGGGCCGAGGAAGATGCAAAACCCTGCGACTGAACGTCTGGTGTCAAGATAGCCTGCCCAATCTGCATCTGAGTAAGCCTGAAGTCTGAGGGGGAAGGGGGATTTGTGAATGGTGATGCCAAGGCCAATGGTGCCTTTGAGATAGCGGATGATCCGCTTAACAGCAACAAGATGGAGGTCGGTAGGATGACTCATGAACTGAGCAGCATGCTGGACTGCAAAGGAAATGTCTGGCCGGGTTAAGGTTAAGTATAGAAGGGCACCTACGAGTTGACGGTAGAGGGAAGCATCAGGCAATGGGGTTCCTGTGTGGGCTGAGATTAGCTGTTTGGAGGCCACGAGGGTTGGGGCAGGTTTGCAATCGAGGAGACCACTACGGGTTAGGATGTCTGTGGTGTATTTGTTTTGGGTTAGATGAAGGCCAGTGGCTGTTAGAGTGGCTTCAACACCTAGGAAGTAGTGAAGAGGTCCCAAATCTTTGATTGCAAATTCACGGGCCAGGCTGGTTTGGAAAGTCTGTATTGCATATGGAGAGCTACCCGTGAGGATGATGTCATCAACGTAGAGGATGAGGAACAAGATAGTTGTTGAGGTCTTGTAAATGAACAGAGATGGATCTGCCCGGCTTTGTGTGAAACCATGGTGGAACAGGAAGGTGCTGAAGCGTTCAAACCAGGCCCTGGGTGCTTGTTTGAGGCCGTACAGAGCCTTGTGGAGTCTACACACATGATTGGGACGTTGTGGATCAATAAAACCAGGAGGTTGTTGCATATACACTTCCTCTGTGAGTGTGCCATGTAAGAAGGCATTGGTGACGTCCATTTGTCGAATGGACCAGCCAAGGGAGACTGCAATAGTTAGGACGACCCGGATAGTAGCTGGTTTGACAACGGGACTAAAGGTTTCTTGGTGATCAAGACCTGCAGTTTGATGAAAACCCTTGGTGACTAGACGGGCTTTGTGCCTTTCAATGGTGCCGTCTGCATGTCTTTTTGTTTTAAAGACCCATTTGCAGCCAACAACATTGGCATGAGAGGGTAAAGGAACAAGGGACCAGGTTTTCTGGTTGAGGAGGGCAGGGAATTCTGTTTGCATAGCTTGGATCCAGTGGGGATATTTGGAGGCTTGCTTGTAAGTGGAGGGTTCAGGAGACTGGGTAGCTAGTGTGGCATAGGCTTGAGGAAGAGGGTATTTGGAAAGGAATAGAAGATTTCGGGATTTGGAGTGACCTGACTTGCTTCGAGTGGTCATGGGGTGAATGTTGCGGCTTGGACGTGGGGGAGGTGAAGTAGAGGGGCTGGAAGGTGCTGAGGAGGGTGGAGGACTGTTTTGTGTTGGAACAGAGGCTAGAGGAGTTGGGGAAGGACTGGTTGGGGCAGAGTGGTGGTGGGAAGTATTATGGGAAGGCGTTGTTGGGATGGAAGGGGACTGCTGTGAACTGGGAGGTTGAGGGTCAGTATAGGTAGTGACTGGGACAAACGTAAAGTCTGGGGTGTGGGTAGTATTTGTGGGATAGGGAAACTGGTCCTCATTAAAGAGGACATGTCGGCTGATATAGACACGACCAGTGGGGATGTGAAGGCAGCGATAGCCTGAGTACTGAGCACTGTAGCCAAGGAAGAGACAGTGAAGGGATCTGGACTCTAACTTGTGTTTGGTGTAATCTCCAAGGTAGGGAAAGTAGGAACAACCAAATGTTCGTAGAAGGGAATAGGGTGGGGATTTGTGATGGAGTAGGAAGTATGGAGAGGACCATTTGAGGACTACTGTGGGGAGGAGATTGATGAGGAAAATGGCTGTGGTAATGGCATCAGCCCAATAACAGAAGGGGAGACCTGCTGTATTTAGAAGTGTGCGGGCAACTTCAGATATATGGCGATGTTTTCTCTCAGCCAACCCATTTTGTTGGGGGGGGGGGGGGGTGTGAGGGCAGGAAAATCGCTGGTGAATACCGTGGGAGGAACAAAAGCTTTAGAAGGCTTTGTTAGCAAATTCTTTGCCACCATCACTGTGAAACTGTTTGATGGTGGTGGAGAATTGGGTTGTGATATATCTGGAAAATTTTGAAAAATGCTCAAAGACTTCAGATTTGAGTCTCATAGGGTAGACCCATGTATATCGAGTGTAGTCATCAGTAAAAAGAACATAATAACGGAAACCAGAAACAGATGGCACATGGGACATCCAAACATCTGAATGAATTAAGTCAAATGGGTGTTGGGAAGTGTGGATTACATTATTGAAAGATTGACGAGTACATTTTCTTAAAGCACACTGATTACAGAAGGGTACAGAATTAAAAACAGTAGGATGACTGATGTGCTGCTGGTTGGCTAAGGTGCGGATGACTTGGGCAGATGGATGTCCCAGCCGCCGGTGCCAAAGACTTGGAGTGGTGGTGAGGAGTGCCTGGGGTGGGGAATTAGGCTTGATGGGCTACAAGCCATCTCTACAGGGGCCCTGAAACAGAATGGTGTTTGTAATTAGATCTCGAATTACAAAGTGTGTGGGAAAGAAAGTAATGCTGACATGTTGGTCCTTAGTGTACTGTGCAACAGACAAGAGATTTTTGCGGATGGATGGGACATGGAGGACATTAGAAAGATGGAAAGCTGAGGAACTAGAGGAGAATTAGACATTACCCGTGTGTGTGATAGGCATGGTGGTGCCATTGCCCACCATAACTTGGTCTGGTGTGGGAGGATTTGGGTGTGGTGCAGCAGGGGACATGGTGACATGGTTGGTGGCGCCACTGTCAGGATACCAATTAGGGTCATTGACAGCGGCGATGTGAAGTCCGGCGAAGGCTTGGGAGAGATCATGATCTGCTGGCTGTTGAAGTTGGGGACATGCGGCTGCAACATGGCCAAACTTGTTGCAGGACCAGCATTGAGGACCTTGGGTGTAACAACCCGTACCTTCGGGAAGGGTAAAAAGGTAATTTTGTAAAATTTTGTGTAAATGGACGTTTTTGCCCTTGTGAATAGTAGACGAAAAGTTGACTTTTTGAATTACCGATTGGATGAGTGTTGACCCTTAACCGTGACGTAGGTTAGGACGTCACGAGTCCGTAGACAGGTGGCAGGTTCGATTTGGATAACCGGAGGAAAAGTTATGACGTTCGGAAGATTGGGGGCGTTACCGTAATTTTGAGTGAACGAGGAAAATGTTGACTTTTTGGAGGACTTGTGATTTTCACGTAGACCGAGGACCGTTAGATAGGTCTCGACGTCCTGAGTTCAACGACAGGCGGCACGCTGTCATCGGACGTCGGACGGAAAAGATACGGGTCTAGAACGTTCGAGGGCAAAACGGTAATTAATTGTACAAGGGGTATTTTGGTCATTTTCCCTCAGCCCAATCAGATAAGGGCAAGTGGCAGAGATTTTTTTTGCTGGCCTATGGATGATGGACACGTGGGAGTGGCTGGATGGTTCCAGGCCGTTCTCAAGTGTGCACGGCCACACCTTGCACAAAATCAAACCGTGTTTTGGGTTTGAAACACAGAAAACAGAGGGTGAGAGTTCGAGGAGAGCTTGATCGATTTTGTGTCAGGGGGAGTGAGGAGTGACTGGTGAGAGTGACAGAGAGACGAGGGTGAGGTGGTGATCGTGTTTTGGGACTGGAATCGTGCACGGCGGCGCGGTGGTGGTGCGGCGAATATTTGAGGAAAACAGGGAGGCCGTGAGTTCGTGGTGGTGGCTACGCCGTGTGGTGGCTCAAATCACGACCGTGGGACGTTCAGGAGGCTACAGGGAGTCCAACGAACACCGTGGTACGCGGCGGCGCTTGCGGCGGAGACGGAATCGACAGGTAAACTTCTTTACTCTGTTTTCCCGTGCTTTTTCAATTCAAAAGTCGTGAGGGTAGGATGAGAATCGAAGGGAGTGGTGAGTGCAGTTGTGTTTAGGGAGGTTCTAGGATTGGTGTGGGATGGTTGACGTGACGGGGACGTACACGGCGGAGCCAGTCGACAGAGAGTACTCTGTACTCTGTTTTGGCCGTGGGTTCAAACGTCGAGTCGTGACGTTTAGGCACAAGTCGACGGTCAAGGTGAGTTGGGTTAGATGTAGAAGGACCTTAGGAACCGTCTGGTGTTGCCACCGTGACGGGGGATGACCGGAGTGGCGGATCGTGAAACAGGGGCCGTCTGTGTGTTTCTTTCGAGCTTCAGTTGTGAAGCTGAGTGGTGAATCGAACCAGGAGAGTGAGGGGAATGGATAGGTGGGAACTGGACGAAGCTTTAGGTGAAGAAAGGGAGAGGAATTGTGCAGGTATGACGGAGAACCGCTGACGCCCGTTCAGTTTGCAGACCACTGTGCTGAACCAGGTCTGCTCAAGGTTGAAGGGCACTGTAGCAGGCGCGTGAGGCCCACGCGCAGCCACTTTGGGCGGCGCGTGGAGGCGCGTGGAGAGGAATCCGGCCAAGCTTCCAACAGGAGTTTGGTTCTATTTGTCCTAAGGAGTTTATTGGTATAGTTTTCGAGTTAACCGGACGGTGGTACGGAGTTGTTCAGGAATCCGGACGGTTTAGGGTCTAGGATTAAAATATTATTTATTTCCCGCAAAATTTGGGGAAATTAGGATTAGGATCCTTGATGTATTTGTAACCCTATTTAGTGCATTCTGACAGGACGGGAGGCACCCGAGACAGTCGAGGAGCGCACGGAGCGCGAGTGACTCGTTCTGAATTTGTGAGTGGACTCTTTCTTTCCTTCGAGCATGCCTAGCTATTTTATTGATGTTTTATGATCTTAAATATGTTTTTATGCTTTTGAATGATGATTATATGTGATTGATGAGTTTGCACGATTTTCGAGACATTTCCGAGATTTTGCACGTTTTTCGAGAAAAAGCCGATTTTCGGATTGTGATGCCATAATTACAATTTCAACCTATAAATGTTTTCTGATAAGGATAAATGGGTTATGAAATATGATTTGTGCTTATGGGTGATTTCTGGGTATAAGAATGGATTTCCGGATTTGGGTTCGGAATGTCGGTTCGAACCGCCGGAAGGGCTTCGAACCGGGGTTTCGAATTCGAGTTTGGCGATCGATTTCGAATTGGTTTACACTGAATATGGATTGGATTTGCTGGATCTGGATAATGGGTTTAAAGACCCGGATTAATATTGACGGGGGACGGGCCCGGATTGAGTTTAAAGACTCGGGAGTTTAAAGACTCGGATATGTTGATATTACCCCCATAGGCCTATTGAGTTTAAAGACTAGGGAGTTTAAAGACTCGGATTTCATTTAAGGCCTGATTGAGTTTAAAGACTCGGATAGGTCCAGCAGGTTTAATCGGAAATGATGATTTGATGCTGAACTATGATTTCTCTATCCGTTTTATAGTGTTTCTGTTTCTTATGGTATTTTATAGTGTATCTGTTTCTTATGAGATTTTATAGTGTTTCTGTTTCTTATGATGTTTCATGTTATGATTTTCTAGTACTTCGTTGGGTATGCCTGTTTTAAGAACGGAGGGAACACAAATTCTTATTTTTCCTTAACCTCGAGTTAGTGATAAACTGATTTTGCAACTTTGGTTATTCTAGTCCACTCACACTTTTGGTTTTCAATTTTCCCTCCAGGTCGTGGTGATAGCGCTGGGGTGAATGTTGAGGCAGATATCGAGGCATAGAGCTTCCGGCGTCCTTCCGTTGCGAGACTAGCGCTGTAGGACTTTTGCAACCATTTTGTAGAACTATGCTCTGACTGGCTGTTGTGTATATGTTACTCCTTCGTCTGATAGTTATGCTTATAGTTGTGTGAAGGTTGTTTGTTTGTTTTTGATACTGTAAGTGTGGTTGTCAGACGGGAGCAGGGTTCGTCCCGGGTATCGAGGCCATATTTGGGACGGGTCCTGACATTGGGGCCTGGCTGGATAAGTGGGAGGAGAACCAAGGACCCCGGGGGAGTTTTTGGAGGGTGGAAAGCGGCCAGAACCACGACGGGAGAAGGGCCGGGAGCCGCGGTTAGACCTGGAACCACGGTGGTAATTTGGGTGACCTCCGTGGACATAGAATGTCTGAGGAGCAGGGAAGGGTGCAGGGTTGGGGCAGTGAGCATAGAGTGACAGGACCCGTCCCAATCCCACTGGGACCACCCGGGGACGTGACCCGCTCCCGTCTGACAATGGCTCTAAACATACCAAAATTACCCTTAAATAAAAACCGAATACTTAAATAGATAGATAACGTACAACCACAGTGTTTAAAGCGATACTGTCAGACAAGGGAAAGTAAAATACAACACGTGAGCACAATAGTCAGAGTACATTTATTCGGTGCTCAACCTACCCACAAGTGGGTGTACAGGTGCACAGCTAGGCAAACTAAACCTCTGCCTCCTCCTCCGGGTCCTCCTCCTCTATTTCCGTGTCAGGGTCTGGAGGGGTCAGTAAAACAAGGGTGAGTGGGCCAAAAATAACAGTTTAGAAATCAATTTAATAATAAAATAATCATAAGGTTTTACCCCTCCGTTTTCCAAATCTTGCATGCAGTGGAAATATAATATTATAATGAAATCGTAACAAATAAACCACAATAACAATCAAAAGGTGAAACTAACATATCAGTGCACTGTAAAACCCAACCCAAATGATGTCACGGTTCTAAGGCTACGCGTTGCCACTCAGGGTCTCACACCCGAGACTCTCTAGGTACATCAGCTCCCGGTATCCCGGTCACTGCCCGAGGTATATAAACATGCCTTCCTGAGAGTAAGCAGCCCAACAGGGGTCAACTCCACTCAGTCAGAGCCCCGTGACTACTCCAGGGTCCACCCAGGCCAACGACCCTCCCTGGAGGAGACAATATACACAGGTAGGAAAGTACAGTACAATAACAGTACAGTTTACCCTATGTCCCCCGGACATCCCAAACAAAATCCACATATAATCCAGACGGGTCTCATGCCCAAAACATTGTAATAGCATATATAAACAGTTCATAAGGCTCATCGAAATCATAAGTGGAAATAGTAAAACAGTTTATGCATGCAAGCCTTTTATAAATCAAACAGCCCACTCACACTCGGTCCTTGCTTCTCAACGATCTCTAAAAACCTGTATTTTTATACCTGAGGGTTACTTAAGGACCCTATAACATCAATACCAAGACCCTAGAACAGATCCGCCTCAAAATCGCATCCCGGGCACTATTCCCGGTGCTTCAAACCCCATTTTGACTAATATAACGATCTTCGATCGACACGAAACCACCTCCATTGGATCCGTATCGTCGAAACCTTGAAAATGGTACTGGCCCCACCAAGATCACTGTTCACACGCGCCCCCACGCGCCTGGTCAACGCGTGGGTCAACGCTGCTACAATACTGCTAACGTCAGCAGTGACGTCATGCTGACGTCAGCATGACGTCATCACTAACACTTGTCAGGTGACACGTGGCATGTTCTGATTGGTCCCTGGTCTGACAACATGTGACAGGATGACGTCATCATGACGTCAGAAGTGACGTCAGCATGATGACGTCATCATGCTACAGTACCGGGTCAGACCCGTTTGACTGGAACCGGGTCGCCGTCGACCCACGGCTTGACCCGATTCCACTGTACGATTCCAGCCACCATTTTCGACGGGGTTCATCCCTATAGGGTCGTCTAGGTCTGTTCTATGGTTCTACAACCTCAAAATAGAAAGAAAACGGGAAGAAACTCACCAGTCCGTCACTGAAACTCACGGCCAAAGTCCGATCGTCGTCTCCGGCGATCCACGCCGTCTCAGTCTTCCAAATTGGTCCCAAACAGCTCGTCTCTCACCCTAGGACAATTCTATCACCAAACAATTGATTTCCTAGCACTAAAACACGTTGGTTCGAAATAGGGAAGAAAAACGGAGCTTTCGGGTTTTCGACCTTACTGCCGCCGTGTCACCGCCGCAGGCTTCGCCGTCGTCCAGTTACGCTCCTGGGGTCCTCACGGTGCAGACTGGAGCTTCCCCTGCGTCGAGGTGGTGTGGCTGTCACGGTTTGCTTCTTGGACCCGATTCCTCTGTGTTTTGGGTCTGAGTTTTGGACGGGATTTTCAAGCGGGGAAAACGGGCCGGTGGTCGCCGGTGATGCACGGTGATGATGAGTAGATGATGGTGGTGCTGCTGGTGGTTGGCTGGTGCGATGAGGGTGGCTGGTTCGATCGTCTGGGTTGAGAGAAAATGGAAGAAGAAGCACGGTTTAGGGGGGGCTGAATGTGTTTGTGTGTGTTTGGGAGAAAACAGACAGAGATCGTGCATGAATAAGGAAAAATCAGAATAAATGGAGGGCTAGGATGCATTTGGGCAGAAAATCCAATGGCTAGGATTAAATGGAGGGAAATTAAATGGTTATAATATAGTTAAATAGTGTAATGTTGCTTTATTGGAATAGTATGGGCTTGGATGGGTGACACTTGTCACCAATCCACTGGTTTGATTTAAATATTAGTTGGCACCGATTCCCGTAATAAATTATTATTTTATTCCGTTGTTCTCGGTTCGTAAATTCCGCTAAAACGCTTCCTTGACCATAACTTCTTCATACGAACTCCGATTTCGGCGTGCCGCCTGTCTACGGATTCGTGACGTCCCGACCTACGTCATAGTCATGGGTCAAAGTCCAAATTGTTTCCCGGGTCAAAAGTCAAAGTTTCCCCCCTTTAGGGGTAAAATAGTCTTTTTACATTAAAATATTATTATTCTCGGTTCGGGTCGTTACATAGAGGGCAGTGGGCGGAGGATTAGAGACACAGGAGGGGTTTGCGACCTGCTGGGCCTCAAAGGAGAGGAGGCGGGCCTGCAGATCATTGAAGGGTGGGAGGGGAGGGAATTTCAGCATGGCGGTGACGAGCATCATGTATTCTGGTCCTAGGCCACGTAGGACGGCAGTGACTAGATCATTGGGAGAGAAGGGTTCATTAATGGCTGCAAGGGAGTCGGCTAGAGTTTTGGCGTGAGAGAGGTATTCAGAGATGGTCCGAGTGCCTTTTGTGAGGGACATCAACTGGAAACGCAGATTGGTGGCATTAGCAAGGGACTGCTGGGAAAAGTTCTGGCGAAGACACTCCCAGATATCTCTGGAGGTTTGAAGGCCTACGACTTGGGAGAGAACAGGTTCAGTCAGGGTGGCCCGCAGCATGCTGATCAGGGTCTGATCAATTTGGTACCATTGTTGGAAGGCAGGGTTGGGGAGAGGGGCAGCAGGGAATGTAAGGACTGAATCAGAAGTGGCAGAGGTAGGAGAGGACGTCGCACTTGGGGTTGGGAGAGTGGAGGGAGGGGCAGGATGAGTACCATCTATGAAGCGCCAGTAATTGTGGCCAATGAGGAAGGGCTTAATCTGGCTTTCCCAGAGGAGGTAATTGGATTCAGTGAGTTTGACAGAGACTAGATTGGAGACGTGAGTAGGGGAGATTGAGGGAGTGGAGCAGGAATTGGTGGCCATTTGAATGAGGGAAGAACAGAAAAGGTTCAGTTTGGGAAGAACAGAGGGATCGGCTGTGGTTATCAGACTAAGGGCTCTGATACCATGTAGAAATGCATAAACCGTGTGTTTATTGCAGCAGCCAATGTGGCATTTTATAGGGGTTTGTTTAAGTGATAAGACAGAGCAGTTCTTATCTCCTTAAACTGCTTCTAACTGTGTTAGGACAGATGTCCTATATACAAGTAACTGTAGGTAACTGTCTCTAAATAGGACAGGTGTCCTATACCTAGTACTTAACTAATGTCTAGCTTTTACTAGGGACTTAGGTACACGGGTTCAACCTAGGAACTAATGTACAATGTGTGTTAGGTGGATATATACATAGTCTAACAGATAGGGAGAGGGAGAGGCGCGAGGGTTTTAGAGAGGGTTTTAGTTGCCGCAAGTAATAGTGTTTCAATTTCTCTTCAAGGGGCTGGAACACCCGACAACGAAATCCGTGTCTTTTCTTTTTCTCGCGGAGACCTCATGTCAGCTAGGGGGTGTTCCAATTAATACTATTTAAATGTCTCTTAGAGTAATAATAAAAGTTCAAAAGTATTTAATCTAGGGGGAATTATAAATAAGTCTCTTTAACGTTGAACAGAAAAAAAGTTAATAAAAAATAATTGAATGAATAACAAAATTCTCAAACATGCATGATGCCTAGCCACCCTAGCCTCTCAATCCCATTCATTGTCATAAGTTTTATATTTTTGTAATTATTTTAGTAGTATTATAAATAATATTTTATTTTAGGTAGAGAATTTGTAGTAGAAAAAAAAAATTATGATTTGACTATATGTTTCTTCAGAAAAAATACATATCAAACTATATAACTCATTAGTATTTTCTGTAAAATTCAACCACAATATAAAGTTCAATATGATTGAAAAATTATATCATGTAACTTTATATAATTTCAGTATTAACTCTATGAGACGGTCAAGGAGCGCACGGAGCGCGATTGACACTTTTTGACTCGTGAGTGGACTCTTTCTTTTCTTACGAGCATGCCTAGCTGCTTTTATTTATGTCTTATGATTTTAAGTATGTTTTTATGCTTTTTAATGGTGATTATATGTGGTTGATATGTTTGCACGTTTTTCGAGACATTTTTGGGTTTTTGCATTTTTTTCGAGAAAAAACTGGATTTCTGATTATGATGCTAAGCTTTTGGGTTTTCAATCTATAATTGTTTTCTGATAGTTATAAGTGGTGTTTGATCCTGAAATGACCAACTCGATGAGACCCGCTGGGGGTTCTAGGACCAGCCGTGTGGTGTCTCTGGCCCGCCGGGGGCGTTGCGATTCGGCAGGGGTCTTGCAAAACTAGACACCGGTGTGGTGTCGGCCAAAGGGGCTCCGATGCCAAAGTTAGTATCTGAATGCCGAGGAGCAAGTAAACACAGTGCTCTGGGTCGGTTCTTAGTGTCCTACCTTTGTGAAGGGTTTCGGGGTATTTATAGTAGCCATAACTGTGGTAGGTGGGCTACTGTTACGGGAGCAGGTGGTGCTTGGTGGCTGGGAGCCGTCTGACAAGCCCTGGACATCCGGAGGAGGCGCCAGTTGGAGTCCCAACCTGCCTCCGTCAGGGAGTTGGCGTGGCAGAGTTGGTTAGGTGACTGTCGTAGCCAGCTGTCGTCTATTCACTGTCAGGTGCCGAATGGCGGGTCTGCAGTATGGTGCCGATCGGCGGGCCGTAGGCCGTGAGGGTGCCGATCAGGCGATCGGTCGGCGGCCTTCCTGTCCTGGTGGGACCTGTGCCAGGGTGGTCGGTCGATATGGTATCAACATAAGTCCCCTAAGTCTTTGACTGAGGTGGGGTTCCTCGGTCGAGGACTTGATATGACGGCCGGTACCTGTCGACCGACCAGGGCGGTGCGCCCTGTATCCCTAGTAGCCCCCCAAGTCATGGAGCGAGGAAGTGCATCGTATGTCCGATTTGCAAAGAGGCCCCGTTGCCGAGTTCCGGAAGCGGCCCACCGTAAAGACCGCAAGGTCGTGGAGAGGCGGCCGTGGGGAATGGCGGGGAGACGTCGGTAGTAGTGTGCTTGCTGACAAAGAGAGGAAGCGTGCCGTCGGGAAAGATGCCGAGAGGCTCCGGTCGGCAGGCGGTACGGACGCATACCGGTTAGCGATGTACGTATGTACGTATGTAGTTAAGAATGTACGATACCGATGGGTATACAGTACAAGGTATTCATAGCCGAAAGGTGGCCGTATCGGCCTGGCGACCGTCAGATCGGAAGCGCGCATCTCGAGGCGGGCCAGGGGCCTATAAAAGGGGCGAAAGCTTTCTGGCCGAGCGGGGCATCGCCGAACGGGAGGAGACGGCACACGCGTTCTCCCTGCAGCTAAATGAGCAAGAAAAGATCCTGGGGGAGCTGCAGAGAGAAGTGGAGAGGTTGAGGGGCCTGCTCGTTGCCGACCGGCAGAAGACCCTGGAAGATTTTATGGCCGACCCGGTGTATGCCAATCATCTTGACCTGGCCTTAGCTGAAGTGGAAGATGATTTCGTGCAGCGGGTGCTGTACTTCAACCCAGGCGTCACCCTCAATTTCCCATGGCTGGATGAGCCCCCGGTGCTGACGAAGACGTTCACCCTGGAGGGGCAGGACCCTGAAGTTGGTCCGGCGGCGGGCGAAGGAGAGGTGCCGAGCGCTGGCGGGGAGGATGCCGTTGCGTCGTCCTCTGGGAAGGACCGGGCGGGGGAGGAGGAGGTGGAGGTGGTGGTCGTTTGAGGCCGAGGGCCGTGTAGATTGCTTTTGTTTCCTTTGTTTTTATAGTCCGGGGAATGCCCCGTGTAGTATGTAGCTCGGTAGTGAAAGCAATGAAAGGTGGACTTTATCTATCACTTTGCATCGTGCGATGGCACTTCGTTTTTTTTTGTTTTTTTTTGAATGAGAACTGCCGATAGGCGAGTACTTGGCGCATATGTGTATGCATGCCGATCCACGGAGTTGTAGATTAGATAAGGACCGAACAGTCATAATCGTAAACCCCAACCATAATGGACATACCCACCGAACTAAGATCGTAATAGCGAAAGATAATTGAACTTGACTGTGTGGACCAAGTAAGCTTGTGTCGGTAGGTAAAGTAGGTGCCGTGTGGGTCACCGGGAGTGCCGATCGGCAATAGGGGATAGGCTACTTGTAGTTGAGGACTAGACTAACACTTAGATAAATGAAAGAACATTTTGCCGGAAAGGCAAGTTCGACTGGAGATAGCCAAGTCGAATTACAGCAAAGTGTAAAGTAATGTACATGGGGGGTGTTTTTATGTATAAAACAACTTGAGATGATCCGCATGCCACGGGTGTGTAAGCGACCGTCCATCCGTAGTCTGGAGCTCATAAGTGCCTGGACGACAAATTCGAGTGACCAGGTAGGGGCCCTCCCACGTGTGCCCGAGGGTCCCATCAGCACGCTCCTTAGTGGCCAGGCTAACCTTGCGAAGGACCCAATCACCGACCTGGAAACTGCGTCTGTGAACGCGAGAGTTGTAGTAGTGAGCGATCCGCTGTTTGTGCGCCATGTTACGGAGATTGGCCTGTTCACGGCTTTCCTCAATGAAGTTGAGATTTTGTGTGAGGAGTTCCGTATTCTCTTGTGGATCATAGGATAGTACTCGGTAAAAGGTTTCCCCAATTTCCACTTGAACGACAGCTTCAGTCCCGAAAGTCAAGGCGAAGGGTGTCTCCTGTGTCGATGTCCGGTAGGATGTCCGGTAGGACTAGAGAACATCAGATAGGAGGTCGGACCATTGGCCTTTCGGGGTGTCGTGGAGTCGAGCCTTGAGGTTGTGTTTGATGAGCTTGTTTACGGCTTCCACCTGTCCGTTAGCCTGTGGATGTGCCACCGAGGCGAAGCAGAGCTGGATGCCATAGGTGTCGCAAAAGTGTCGGAAACGGACAGAATCGAACTGAGTGCCATTGTCCGTGACGATCGTGTGTGGGATACCAAAGCGACAGATGATGTTGTGGTAAACAAAGCTCTCGACCTGGGCGGCCGTGATTGTTTTGAGGGGCTTTGCTTCGGCCCACTTAGTGAAATAGTCTACCGCAACGACTGCGTGTTCGACGCCGCCCTTTCCTTGTGGCATGGGGCCGATGAGGTCCAGCCCCCATTGAGAGAAGGGCTAGGGGCTGAGCATGGGAGTGAGTCGCTCAGCAGGAGAATGAGGTACAGGGGCGCACCGTTGGCATGGGACGCATCGTTGAGTGATGGCCATAGAGTCGGCGCGCATGGTGGGCCAATAGTATCCCTGCCGAAAGGCTTTATGTGCTAGGGACCTGGGTCCGGAGTGGTTACCGCAGATTTCCTGGTGAATTTCTCGGAGCACCGCAATGCCCCGGTCCGTAGGGAGGCACTTGAGGAGGGGGGTGTCGAATCCCCGTCGGTATAAGTGGCCATGCGCTATGGTGTATCGTGCGGACTGGCGTTGGATGCGGCGGGCCTCGTTGCGGTTGGGCGGGAGTTCGGCCATGGTGAGGTACTGGACAATGGGGTCCATCCAAGAGGCCTCCTGTGTTGCGACCAGTACTGGTTGCTCGCTTGTGCTCGGGGATGCCAAAAATTCGACGGGAACACGGCGACCTATCTTGTCGTCGATGGAGGAGGCCAGGCGGGCCAGGGCATCGGCGTGGTTATTTTCCAACCGTGGTATTTGAATGACCTCGCAGCCGCGGAAGTGGCGGAGTAGGGACCGCACCTTTGCCAAGTATCGGGTCATGGAGGCGTCTTTGGCATCATAGAGGCTGTTGATTTGTCAAACGACGAGCTGGGAGTCGTTGTAAACCTGCAGCTGTTGTGCTTGGAGGTCGGTGGCCAACCGGAGGCCAGCAAGAAGGGCTTCGTACTCGGCTTCGTTGTTGGAAGCCTGGAACCCAAAACGCAACGCGTACTCGAGCCGTTCCTGAGTAGGTGTGCTGAGTACGAGGCCGGCGCCAGAGCCAGTATGGCAGGAGGATCCGTCCACGTAGAGAGTCCAAATTGGTCGGGCGGGGTCCAAGGTGGACGGGGTTGGCGACTTGCAGATAGGAGCGGCGGGTGCCGCAATATTGGGATCCGGAGTGTCGGGCATGTGCTGCGTTGTGCTGTATGTAAATTCGGAAAGGAAGTTAGCGATGACCTGTCCTTTGACAGCTGGTCTTGGGGCGAATATGATATCGAACTCACTAAGCTCCACCGCCCATTTGACGAGTCGCCCTGAAGCGTCTGGCTTTTGGAGCACCTGGCGAAGGGGTTTGTTAGTAAGGACTAACATGGGATGTGCCTGAAAGTATGGGCGGAGGCGTCGGGCTGTTACAATGAGGGAAAAGGCCAACTTCTCCAGGTCGTTGTACCGGGTCTCGGCATCCTGGAACGCCTTGCTGACATAGTATACTAGGAACTCCGCGCCGTCCCGACTGGTGACGAGGACGGAGCTGACAGCAGATGTGGAGACAAAAAGATAGACGGTGAGCCGTTCCCCAGTGGTAGGTCGGGTAAGTAGGGGCGCGGTGCTCATGTAAGTTTTGAGAGCTTCAAAGGCAGCGTCGCACGTTGCGTCCCAGTTGATGTGCCGGCCCTGGGTCTTCATGACCTTGAAGAATGGTAAACACTTGTCCATCGCCCGGGAGATGAACCGAGTGAGGGCGGCGATCCGGCCAGTAAGGGTTTGGACTTCCTTGAGTGTGCGTCGGGGCTTCATGTCCAGGATGGCCTTGATTTTCTCAGGGTTAGCCTCGATTCCCCGTTGGCTGATCATGTAACCGAGGAATTTTCCAGAACGGACACCAAAGACGCATTTGGCAGGGTTGAGCCGCATCTTGTATTGCTTCAGGACCTGGAACATCCTGTGGAGGTTAGGCACGTGCTGGTCGGCCGTCCGGCTCTTGACGAGCATATCATCTACGTACACCTCCATGGCCTTGCCAATCTGATCCGCGAACATGAAGTTGACAAGCCGTTGGTAGGTGGCACCGGCGTTCTTTAGCCCGAAGGGCATACCATTGTAGCAGTAGACTCCCAGATTAGTGCGGAAACTGGTGTGGATCTAGTCGTCGGGGTGCATCCGGATTTGGTTGTAGCCAGAGTACGCATCCATGAAGCTGAGGAGTTCGTGGCCAGCTGTGGCGTCGACCAAAAGATCGATCTTAGGAAGCGGGAAGCTATCCTTCGGGCAGGCTTTGTTAAGATCCGTGAAGATTATGCACATCCGCCAGGATCTGGAGGGTTTCTTGACGAGTACGACGTTTGCGACCCACGTGGCGTAAATGGCCTTGCACACGAAGTGAATGGTGCTGAGTCGAACGATCTCTTCTTGCATGGCCAGCTGTCGTTCTGCGTCATAAGTCCGCTGCTTCTGGGTGATCGGTTTGAAGGAGGAGCTGATGTTAAGCCTGTGGCAGATGACATCCGTGGAGATGCCAGGCATGTCGGCGTAGGACCAAGCAAAGACTTCGCTGTTGTCCCGGAGGAATTGGATGAGTTGTGTCCTGATTTCGGGAGCGAGTGTGCTTCCAATTTTCACTTGCCGCTCGGGGTTATGCGGGCAAAGGGTGATCAGCTCTGTATCCTCCACGGGTTGCGGCTGCGAGACGGCGGAGAGGTCGCGCGGGTCCTCGGGGGGACCCGCCCGTATTTGTTCAAGGAGCTCGGAGTCGACAGGGTCGGCCTCGTAAGCAGCCTCGGTGACGGCCATGGTCTCCCGCTTGTCGCATGGGTTGAGCTTTGTCAGGGCGGTCTGATAGCAGGAGCGGGCGGATTGTTGATTACCACGGACTTGGCCAGTGCCCATGACGGTCGGAAACTTCATGAGAAGGGCCCGAGTGGAGATGACGGCGCTGAGCTGGTTGAGGAGTCCCCTGCCCAAAATGACGTTATAAGCAGTGGGGCAATCGACTACCAGGAAGGTGGTGATGGCTGTTGCGATCTTGGGTGCGCTCCCCAGGGAGATAGGCAGGGAGATGGTGCCAAGGGGCATGACAGAATCGCCTGAGAAGCTGAGTAACGGGGAACCAGCATGGGTGAGGCTTGTGGAGTTGATGCCCAACTGGTTGAAAGTGTCCATGAAGAGGACATTCACAGAGCTACCAGTGTCCACCAGGATTCGCCCAACATCGAAATTGGCGATCTGAGCGCGGATGATCAACGGGTCATCGTGGGGAAAGATAACTCCCCGCTCTTCCTCCTCGGAGAAAGTGATGGGCGTCCATCCTGCTCGGGCGACCTTGGCCGCACGCCCATCCGTGATGTTGAATATTTGGTGGTTGGATGTCGTGGCGCGCAAGAAGTTCTTCTTGGCCCGATTGGAGGTGCAGGAGGAAGAGATGGTGGGGCCCCCGCTGATCGTGTTGATCTGTGGCAGTCCCGGCCCGGGGCGCGCGTGTTGGAGGAACTGGTTGATCTTCCCCTCCCTTACGAGTGCTTCCACAATGTCGCGGAAGGCCACGCACTCGTCGATGGTATGGCCATTGAACTTGTGATACTCGCAGTACAAGTTGGATTAGATGCCCGGGCAGGGGCCGGGCGGTCGTGCCCGTGGCTTGGGGATCGTGTCCTCGATGCTCATCAAGACGTTCTCAAGGGAGGTGTTCAGGATTGAATAGGTTTCGTACTTTGAGGTGGGCCCCGTATGGGGTTTACCTGCCTGGTGGTGGCCTGATCCCTGCCCCTTGTTGTGGTATTTGTCCCTCCCACGATGGTCATTGTTATACGTCCCCTTCCGCTTACCGGAGTGTGAGTCAGATCGGTGATCCGTATGCGCGTTATTGGTCGGCGGAGGTGATCGTGCCTGCCGGTTGCTGGGAGGCGGAGAGCGCGCGCTATTCACGTCAGGTCGGGATGCGACCTGGGGAGAGTTGAAGTGCTCCGCCTTGGCGTGTATTGCCGCTTGTCGCATGAGCTCATTGTAATCGTCCCAACCCTGGGTGAAGGCATGGTACTTGAAGGTGGACTCCCGCAGCCCGTTGCGGAAAGCGCGGTAGGCGGCCTTGTCGTCCGTCTCGTGGCACTTGGAGTATTCCAGGCTGAAACGAGCGGCGTACTGGCGTAGGGGCTCGCTATCTCCCTGTCGGAGGGTTCCCAGGTCCTCGGTTGTGAGCAGTCGATCCGTCTGGATCATGAACTGGTTCAAGAAGACCGTGTGTAGGCGGTCGAATGAGTCGATAGACTGTGGTTCCAGGCGATAGAACCAATTGAGCGCGGCTCCGGTGAGGGTGGAGCTGAAAATTAGGCACTGCGCCTCGTCGGAGATATTTCTGAAGGCGAGCGCCGAGTTGTAGTTATTGATATGGGTGTCTGGGTCGCCTTGTCCGTCATACAAGGCAATCTTCAAGGGTTTGACCTCCGTTTCATGGCGGTACCGCATGATGCGGTCCGTGAAGGGACCAATGTTGGCCCGGGGTCGGGGTAGTGTTCCAGCTTTGGGTCTGGCGGCCTCCAGTTCCCGCACGCGCTGGAAGAGTTCCCGAACCACCTCGTTTGATTGGTCGGGTCGATCTGCCCCACTCGGGCGGTCGTCGATAGGATGGTTTGCGCTGCTGCCTTTGGGCTTCGTGGGTTGCACCGGTCGCCGCCCGGACGAGGCCGTGGTTGAGCTGGCGTTGTCTTCCAGCTGGTGCCTGCCGATCGGTGCAGAAGGACTGCCTGGGGGCTGGACGGAGAGCCGCGGAGGCTGTGCAGGTCGGCGTGCCGACCCGGACCTTGACCGGGCGCCCTGGGAAAGGACGGGCAGAGGTGGTTGTGCCTGGATGCGGGGGTCGTGGGTAGGGTAAGTCAGACGGTTGGCCGGGGTCTGCGCCTATCTCCTGTCGAGCAGCTCGCTGGCGTCGCGGTAGATCTGTGTTCCCGAGGGGCCAGGGATGTCGGTTTGATGGAAGAGTAGGCGACCGGACGCCTCCGGTCGGCAGGCGTCACCGATCTCGGCTCGGCCGGCCTCAAACTCCGGCCGACGAGACGCAGCGGCCAAGGCCCGTTTGGTTGCCTTCCGCTGCTCCTCCAGTTCCTCGCGTGTAGACTGTAAGATGGCCAGGGTGCTTCCATGCTGTTCCCCCCACACGTGATTCCTGCTCTCGATGGCAGCGTTGCTCCTCCTGAGTTTGGCAACCTCCGACCGGAGGGTCCTCAGCATCTCGAGCACGTCATCGGAAGGTAGGCTGGCTCGGATTCGGCCGCGATCTCCCTGGGGGGTGTTGTTGAGCTCACCGTCATCCCGTTCGGTAGACATTGTTTGTCAGCGGAGGGTCGAGCAGGGGTATGTGAGTTAGTGGGTGTTGGTATCCTTCCCACAGACGGCGCCAATTATTTGATCCTGAAATGACCAACTCGATGAGACCCGCTGGGGGTTCTAGGACCAGCCGTGTGGTGTCTCTGGCCCACCGGGGGCGTTGCGATTCGGCAGGGGTCCTGCAAAACTAGACACCAGTGTGGTGTCGGCCAAAGGGGCTCTGATGCCAAAGTTAGTATCTGAATGCCGAGGGGCAAGTAAACACAGTGCTCTGGGTCGGTTCTTAGTGTCCTACCTTTGTGAAGGGTTTCGGGGTATTTATAGTAGCCATAACTGTGGTAGGTGGGCTACTGTTACGGGAGCAGGTGGTGCTTGGTGGCTGGGAGCCGTCTGACAAGCCCTGGACATCCGGAGGAGGCGCCAGCTGGAGTCCCAACCTGCCTCCGTCAGGGAGTTGGTGTGGCAGAGTTGGTTAGGTGACTGTCGCAGCCAGCTGTCGTCTGTTCACTGTCAGGTGCCGAATGGCGGGTCTGCAGTATGGTGCCGATCGGCGGGACGTAGGCCGTGAGGGTGCCGATC
The DNA here is from genome assembly GCA_032719365.1 of Prinsepia uniflora. Classification (NCBI taxonomy): domain Eukaryota; kingdom Viridiplantae; phylum Streptophyta; class Magnoliopsida; order Rosales; family Rosaceae; genus Prinsepia; species Prinsepia uniflora. The sequence goes on along the minus strand of CM064868.1, from coordinate 55,170,140 downwards.
AGGCGATCGGTCGACGGCCTTCATGTCCTGGTGGGACCTGTGCTAGGGTGGTCGGTCGATATGGTATCAACAAGTGGATTATGAGATATGATTTTGGTAATCGATGTTTTAGTTTTAAAATCGGATTTCGAGCAACGAGATTTGGTTTTAAAGTCGGAAAAGTGGAATTCCGGATTTGGGTTCGGAATGACGGTTCTGGATGCCGGAAGGGCATCAGACCAGTGATTTCGGGTTTGGAGATGGATTTAGAATTGGTTTTGGATTGGATTTGCTGGATCTGGATATTGGGTTTAAAGACCCGGATTCTGATTGACGGGGGACGGGCCCGGATTGAGTTTAAAGACTCGGATATTTACGATATTACCCCCGTAGGCCTATTGAGTTTAAAGACTCGGGAGTTTAAAGACTCGGATTACATTTGAGGCCTGGTTTGAGTTTAAAGACTCGGATAGACCCAGCAGGTTTGATCAGACTTGACATATGTGGAATTGGTTTTTTATGATATGATCTTAGCATATTGTTATACTGTTTTATGTTGTGGTTTTCTGATACTTCGTTAGGCATGCATACTTTATTTTAAAACGGAGGGAAAAATCTTATTGGTCTTAATCCTTGTTGTTTCTAAATCGTATTTGAAACTCTTATTTCTTTTAGTCCACTCACACTTTCTGGTTTTTAACTTTCCCTCTAGGTCGTGGTGATGGCGCTGGGGTGAACGTTGAGGCAGGGACCGAGGCATAGAGCTTTACGACGTTCTTCCGTTGCAAGATTAGCCTAGTAGGACTTTTGTGCCTGTTTTGTATAATGCTATGCTCTGTATTACGGTTGTATTATATTTTCTCCCTTGGCTGATAGTTATGCTTATGGTTATGTCGTGGTTCTTTTGGTACTATAAGTGTGATTGTCAGACGGGAGCACGGTTCGTCCCGGATATCGAGGTGATATTTAAGATGGGTCCTGACAATTGGTATCAGAGCATATGTTTGTTGGTCTGTGTCGGTACGAGGTCGTATTTAGGTTGTTTTACTAACTCTATGCCTCTTTCAGCGTATGATCGACCATGCCTCCGAGACGTGAACCCCCTCCACGACCTGAAGATGGGGCGAAAGAAGCAGAGAGTGCGTCGATAGAGCGAGCCCAACGGCTCGGGGCTACTACTTTTAGTGGTGGGGCAGACCCAGAGGAAGCCCACCGGCGGATCACCCGTCTCGAGCGGATTTTTGGGGTGATGCGATGCCCTCCAGGAGATCGTGTGTTGTTGGCTACTTTTTTGCTAGACGGCGCAGCGTATGAGTGGTGGTATACGTTGGAGTTGTCAGGTTGGGATGCTCATACCGTGACATGGGAGACTTTCCGGGAGCGGTTTTTGGATCAGTATTACCCCCGCTCTTTCCGAGATGCCAAAGAGGCGGAGTTCCTTCAATTGAATCAGGGGAACATTACAGTAGCTGAGTATGAGCATAGGTTCCAGATGTTGTCTCGATTCGCTCCTGCATTTGTGGCAACCGAGGCTGAGAAGTGTCGTTGGTTTGAGTTGGGTTTTCGGGGAGAGATTAGGGCCATTGTGACAGCTGGCTCATTCGCTACCTTCAGGGAGTTGTCAGACGCTGCTGTGAGAGTGGAGGCCAGTCTACCTGCCCGGCCACAGTACTCGGGCAGTGTACAACGTCGCGAGCATTCTTTTCCTGGAGCGTCGAGTCAGAGGACCCAGAAGTGGGGCAACTATGGTGGTACTTCATCGGCTGGTGGTGCCCGATTTGGCAGGCGAGGCAGTTTTCAGGGCTCTGGATTTCGGGGAGCTAGAGCACAGCTGACTCCTCAGGCGAGTGCGACTTCAGTTGCTTCTACTGGGAGACAGACCGGTGGACCCGGGAGAGATGTCTGCTATTACTATGGAGAGCGAGGCCACTTTCGGAGAGAGTGCCCGTTATTATCCCAGGAGGGTGGATGTCTGGACCCACCCCGGTTTCACCCCGAAAACCGACGTAAACCCTGCTCCCGTCTGACACCCCGATACGCTAAATCACCAAAGAACACAGTCAGACGCAGGAGAAACTATAGAAAACATTCTGAAGCTAAAGTTTACAGAGCATAGTAGCAGATACAAAGGAAAGGAAACCGGTAAACTAGATACACGCACACGGAAATTTAAAACCCTTCGGGGTCTCTCTTGTAAATTCTATGCCTCCGACGCTGCCTCGACGCCGAAACCCCGCTCTAGCTCCACAACCTGGAGGGCAATTTAAAACAGAAGGTGTGAGTGGACCAGAACAAAAGAAAAGTTTCCAAAACCATTTCATAAGAAAACCGGGTTTAGCCCTCCGTTTTGAAACCACATGCATAACCCAGTTACCAAAACAGTTATAAATCACATAAACCTAAAACAGAATTGAAAGCAATTACAGAAACACTATAAAAACGGTTATAGAAATCATATCATCAGCGTCATAAAACCGTATCATAAAACATAAATACCGTGTCATCATTCTCCGATCAAACCTGCTGGACCTATCCGAGTCTTTAAACTCCCGAGTCTTTAAACTCAATAGGCCTACGGGGGAAAATATCAATATATCCGAGTCTTTAAACTCCCGAGTCTTTAAACTCAATCCGGGTCTTTAAACCCAATCCGGGCCCTTCCCCCGTCAATCAATATCTGGGTCTTTAAACCCAATAACCAGATCCAGCAAATCCAATCCAAAACCATTTGAAAACCATTTCTAAATCCACATCCAAACCCGAATCCGAAATCACCGGTCCGATGCCCTTCCGGCATCCAGAACCGTCATTCCGAACCCAAATCCGGAATTCCACATTTCAACTTTAAAACCAACTTCCGATTCCCGAAATCCGATTTCAAAACCGAAACCCTTTAATCACCAAATCATGTTTCAAAATCCCTTTATAAACATTTAAACCACTTATCCATTGAAATCCCAAATCCATAGCATCATGTTTAGAAATCACACTTTTCTCGTAAAACGTGCTGAAAACCAAACTTTCTCGAAAAACGTGCAATTATGTAAAATCAACAAAGCATATTCGATAAACATAGAATCATGATTAAAACCATAAAATCAAGTAATTAAAAGCAGTTATGCATGCTCGAATTTAGAGAAGGGGTCCACTCACAGTACCGAGCCCTCAATCACGTCCCAAACGTCTCGTACGTTCCTCAGCTTCCTCGGGCAACCCCGATCCTGTCACAATCACCCAAGAGCGTTACTAACACATCTACGAAGGTCCATTAATTTTTTCCCAAAAAATCCCCTGGTCCTAAACGTAACGAACCTAAACCCTAAACCTTCACCCTTACGGAACTATATTGAATTAACGTCCGAACAACCCGAAACCAATTCCGATGGACTCGTCACAACACCTAGACCAAAAACCATGTTGACCGTTTTTCCAACCGCCGCCGCACGCGCCCCCACGCGCCGCCCAAAGTGGCTGCGCATGGCCCTCACGCGCCATCTACAGTGTCACCAGCAACCTCTGGTCGACCCGGTTTGAAACAGTCACTACAACTCGAACCGGCGTGGCCGGTTCTCCACCGTCCTGCCACCAAAACTGCTCCTTTCTTCACCATCTTCTTTGTCCCGTCCTAAGCTATTCATTCCCCTCACTCGAACACCTCGACTCAGCCTCTAAGTCCTCGACTCAAACTCGAACAAAACTAGAACCAGTCCCCTGTTCTTCCTCCCGGCCAACCAAGTCTTCCCCCGTCACGGTGGCAACCTTAGACGGTTCATAGGACCTCCCTGAAGCTTACCCAACTCACCAAAACCGTCGACTAGTACTCAAAACCCACGACTCAACGTTTGAACCCAGCCTGAAAAGCAGAGAACGTCGTGTATTCCCCGTCGTTCTGGACTCCGCCGTGTACTCCCCTGTCACGGCTGCACACCCAGAAGATACCTAGGACCTTACTGAGTCCCCTAGACCTCACTGGACTCCTCGATTCAACCCCAAAAGCCACGACTTTCGATTTGAAAATCACGGAAAAATAGAGCACTTACACAAGGAGAAGGAATTACCTGTCGTCGACCGCCGCCGTTCTCACCGCCGCACTCCCTGAAGTCCACAGAGTCGTCCTTGTTCCATGTCGAGTCCAATTACACCACACATGGCCACACCACCACCACGATCTCTCACTTCCTCCCTGTTTTCTTTGATTTTCCCGCGAGCTCACACTTAGCACACACACTAATTCCTCACCTCCCAACCTTCTCATTGTCTCCCTCTCAATCTCTGATCACTCCTCACTCATCAATTCACATAACACACACACAATCACCATCCAATTCTCCCAACTCGCTCCCTCTGTTTCTGTTCTTCTCTCTGGTTCGAACAAGCACGAACACAAGGCCCAAATAATTGGACCGTGTTCCCTAGAAGCCTCTAGCCTTCCTACACGTGTCATAATCCTCCCCCTTTCTCTCACAAGTGGCTCAATCCCAGCCATCCACTTGTCCCTCTCTGTTGCACCAGGCCCAAAACACAAAGACCAAAATGCCCTTCCTTTTAAGTCAAATTTACGATTTTGCCACTACCTTTCTAGACCCGTAACTCACACATCGTAAGTCCGATGAATACGTGTAGCCTGTCATCGAACTCAGGACGACGAGATCTATCGAACGGTCCTAGGTCAACGTATCAAAACCCGATCGTACGAAAAGTCAACTTTCCCCCCTAATTTAGCCAAATTACGGTTATGCCCTCAACCTTCCGAACATCATAACTTCCTCTTCGGATGTCGGAATCGGGCGTGCCACCTATCTACGGATTCGCGACGTCCTAAATTACGTCCGGGTTATCGGTCAAAACCCAATTGACCGCCCAAACTAAAAGTCAACTTTTTGCCTGAACTAGGGGTAAAATCGTCATTCTAGGCTAATGACCTTATCGGGACCAACTAACTCCCGATTAAACTCACTAATCTCACCTTAAACACGGTCTTACCCTAATTCCCGGGACGGGTTGTTACAGTGGAGCAGGTCGAGGTACAGCAGAACCTGGGCGGAGTACTGCATATGTGTCAGGGGTGGCAGGCCCTAGAGGTGGCAGTGGTGCCACGAGCAGTTCTAGAGGGAGCGGTCGGTCATCAGGACCTCAAGCGCGAGTTTTTGCTATGACCCAGCAGGAGGCCAGATCAGCACCTGGAGTGGTGACAGGTACACTCACCATACTTGGCCACACTGTTTTTGTTTTGATAGATCCCGGGGCTACTTACTAGTTTATAGCCTGGAGTTGTAGTCTGGTGACGGAGAGAGAGGTGTCTACCTTGGATTGTGTTTTAGGGGTGAGTACGCCTACTGGAGAGGTGTTGGTAATGACTCAGGTTTTGAGAGAGTGTCCGGTGATGGTAGGCGAGGTTGAGTTAGTGGCAGACTTGTTACTGTTGGATCTACAGGACTTCAATGTTATTTTTGGTATGGACTGGTTAACTAGGCATCATGCTTCTATCGAGTGTTTCGATAGAAGAGTGACCTTTTGGAGTCCAGGATTACCAGAGACCACATTTTAGGGTGATCAGCGTGCACTCCCTACAAGAGTTATTTCGGCATTAGAGGCTAGCAAGTTGTTGCGTAAAGGATGCCAAGGTTACTTAGCTCACGTGGTGGATACACGTGCTACGCTAGTAAGGGCGGAGGATATTCCAGTGGTGCGGGAGTTTCCCGATGTCTTTCCCCAACAGTTTCCAGGATTACCACCTCATCGAGACATCGAGTTCATGATTGATCTTCTTCCAGGTACGCAGCCCATTTCACAGACTCCTTACCGCATGGCACCTGCAGAATTGAGGGAACTAAAGGCACAGTTACAAGAGTTGGTCGATATGGGATTCATTCGACCGAGTATGTCACCTTGGGAAGCGCCAGTACTGTTTGTCAAGAAAAAGGATGGAGGTTTGAGATTGTGTGTTGACTACAGACAGTTGAATAAGGTAACCATTAGGAATAAGTATCCCCTACCCCGGATTGATGACTTGTTTGACCAGCTGAAGGGAGCACAGTACTTTTCGAAAATTGATCTTCGCTCAGGCTATCATCAGCTACGGGTCAAGGAAGAGGATATACCCAAGACGACCTTTCAGACCAGGTACGGTCACTATGAGTTTGTTGTGATACCTTTTGGGTTGACTAACGCCCCAGCAGCTTTTTTGGATCTCATGAACCGAGTGTTCCGGTCATACTTGGATCGTTTTGTGATTGTCTTCATTGATGACATCTTGGTGTATTCGAAAAGTGCGAGGGCGTACGAGAAGCATCTGAGGATAGTGCTTAAGACCCTGAGAGAGCACCAGTTGTATGCAAAGTTGAGCAAGTGCTAGTTTTGGTTGACCATTGTTGGTTTTCTAGGTCATGTGATTTCAGCTGAGGGCATCATAGCGGATCCTCAGAAGGTTGAGGCGGTAGCGCACTGGGAACAGCCCAAGACGGTGACGGAGATCAGGAGTTTTCTGGGATTAGCAGGCTATTACCGGCGCTTTATTGAGGGTTTTTCGATTCTTGCTGCTCCACTGACACGATTGACTCAGAAAGGAGTTCGATTTGACTGGGATGAGAACTGTGAGCAGAGTTTCCAGGAGCTTAAGAGGCGGTTGACATCTGCTCCTGTGTTGGCCCTTCCAGACGACAGTGGGGAGTTCGAGGTTTATAGTGACGCTTCTTTGCAGGGTTTGGGCTCTGTGTTGATGCAGCATGGGAAAGTGATTGCTTACGCTTCCCGGCAGTTGAAACCCCATGAGATGAACTACCCTACTCATGACTTGGAGCTTGCAGCAGTAGTTCATGCACTGAAGATTTGGCGACATTATTTGTACGGGGAGAGGTGCAGGATTTTCACTGACCACAAGAGCTTGAAGTATCTGTTTACTCAGAAGGAACTGAATCTGAGACAGCGTCGATGGTAAGAGCTGCTTAAGGACTATGACTGTACTATCGAGTATCACCCATGAAAGGCTAATGTGGTAGCCGATGCTTTGAGCAGGAAGTCAGCTAGTTCTTTGTCGCATTTGAGGACAGTCCGGTTACCTTTGTTGGTTGAGCTCCCCAGACTTGGAGTAGAGTTGATGGTGGATGGTCAGGGAGCACTCCTAGCGAGTTTCCACGTGCGACCTGTTTTGATTGATCAAGTTATTGATGCTCAGTTTGAGGACCCCATTTTGGGCATCATTCGGATTGAGGTCGAGGCTGGAGAGAGACAGGATTTTGAGATTCGCGAGGATGGAGCCTTGGTTAAGGATGGACGGTTGTGTGTACCTGAGGACGAATCACTGAAGAAGCTGATACTGGATGAGGTTCACTGTTCAGCTTATGCGATGCATCCTGGTGGGACCAAGATGTATCGTACACTTCGAGAGCATTACTGGTGGTCAGGTATGAAACGTGAGATTGTGGAGTATGTCAGTAAATGCTTGATCTGTCAACAGGTGAAAGCCGAGCGGTAGCGACCCTATGGAGCAATGCAACCTTTGTCGATCCCTGAGTGGAAATGGGATCATTTGACGATGGACTTCGTATTCAAGCTGCCCAAGACGCCGAAGGGACATGATGGTGTGTGGGTGATCGTGGATCGACTCACGAAGTCTGCTCATTTCTTACCAGTACGGGAGAACTTCCGGATGACACAGTTTGCACATTTGTTTATTGATGAGATTATTCGGCTGCATGGTACTCCAGAGTCGATAGTCTCTGACAGAGATCCGAGGTTTACTTCCCGGTTTTGGCAGAGCTTATAGGAAGCTTTCGGGACAAAGCTGGATTTCAGTACTGCCTTTCATCCTCAGACCGACGGACAGTCTGAGCGGACTATTCAGATTCTAGAGGATATGATGAGAGAGTGTGTTTTACAGTTTCAGGGTACTTGGGAGTCACATTTACCTTTGATGGAGTTTGCGTACAATAATAGTTATCAGGCGAGTATTGGGATGGCTCCTTACGAGGCTCTGTACGGGCGACAGTGTCGGACTCCGTTGTGTTGGACCGAGGTTGGTGAGAGGAGATTAACTACTTCCGAGCAGGTAGACTTTACTTAGGAAAAAGTGGCACTAATCAGAGATCGACTGAAGGCAGCACAGGACCGACAGAAGAGTTACGCCGACCGTAGGATCAGGGATCTGGAGTTTACAGTAGGAGACTGGGTTTTCTTGAAGTTATCTCCTTGGAAGGGGATCGTACGGTTTGGCAGGCGAGGGAAGTTAAGTCCTCGTTACATCGGACCCTATGAGATCTTGGAGCGGATTGGTCCTGTTGCTTATCGATTGGCCTTACCAGCGGACTTGGCAAAGGTACATAATGTCTTTCATGTATCTATGCTTTGGAAGTATGTTCGGGATGATTCGCATGTTCTGGAAGCACAACCTGTTGAGCTTAGAGAAGATTTGAGCTTTCAAGAGCAGCCTGTAGCGATTCTGGACCGGAAGGATAAAGTCTTACGGAGGAAGACGGTTCTCTTAGTAAAAGTCTTGTGGAGGAATCATCAAGTAGAAGAAGCTACATGGGAACCAGCAGCTTTAATGCGGGAACAGTACCCTTACTTGTTTCATTGAATTTCGAGGACGAAATTCTTTTTAGAGGGGTAGATTGTAACAACCCGTACCTTCAAGAAGGGTACAAATGTAATTTTGTAAATGAATTGTATAAAAGGACGATTTTGCCCTTGTGAATAGTGTGTCAACAGTTGACTTTTTGATTTACAGGTTGGATGAGTGTTGACCATTGACCGAGACGTAGTTTAGGACGTCACGAGTCTGTAGACAGGTGGCATGTCCGATTTGGACAAGCGAAGAAAAAGTTATGACGTTCAGAAGATTGAGGGCGTTATCGTAATATAGAGGAAAATGTTGACTTTTTCGTGGACTTCTGATATTCACGTAGACCAAGGACCGTTAGATAGGTCTCGATGTCCTAAGTACAACGACAGGCGGCACGCTGTCATCGGACGTCGGACGGAATAGTTATGAGTCTGGAAAGTTGAAGGGGAAAATGGTAATTTCTAAACTTAGGAGCATTTTGGTCTTTTTCCTTTAGGACCAATCAGATAAGGAAACTTGGTTGAGTGGGATTGGATATTTAGGTTTTTGTCCATAGGAATTGGACACATGGTAGTGCCTAGATGGTTCTAGGATTGTTTAGTGTACACACGGGTATAACTTGTCTCATTTCAAACCGTGCAAATTGGTTTGAGAAACATAAAACAGAGAGTGAGGCGGTGAAGATTTTGATCGATTTAGGTTGTGTGTGAGAGCTTTGGTGAGTTGTGAGAGTGATAGAGAGAAGAAGAAGAACTGGTGAGTGGTTGGGGGAGTGAAATCGTGCTAGAAACACGGCGGTGGTGAGGTTTGATTTTCAGAGAAAACAGGGAGAGCTGTGGGAAAGAGGTGGTGGTTGTGCCGTGTTTTGGCCCAATCCAGGCTGAGAGGAGGCTAAGACGGCTGCAGGGGACTGAGTGGACACCGTGGTACATGGCGGTGCAGACGGCGGAGGACGAATCGAAGGTAAGACCCAAATCCCCTGTTTTTCCCGTTTTCTTCATTTCGAAAGTCGTGGACTTTGGGTTAGAGTTGAGGACTTTGGTGAGTGGTGTGAGGCTCAGGGAAGTCCTAGGAGTCGTCTAGGCTGGTCGCCGTGACGGGGGAAGGTCTGGGTGGCCGGAGACCAAAACAGGGCTAACGGGCAGTTTTGTTTCGAGGTTGAAGACGATGGGTTTCAGGCCTTGATTTCTAGGTTTTAGGACGGGAATGGATTGCTGGGAACTGGACAAAGCTTGTGGGATTGAAATAGTGGAAAATCATGGAGGAATTGCAGAGAACCGGTCACGCCGGTTCAGTACAGTTGAACCGGCTGACTCGAGGAAGACGGTGACACTGTAGCAGCGCGTGAGGCCCACGCGCAGCCACTTTGGGCGGCGCGTGGGGAGGATTCTGAGGAACCTTCCAACATGGTTTTTGGTCTAAATGTTGTAAGGAATCTATTGGGACAAGTTTCGGGAAAATCGGATGTTGTTTCGGGTTAGTTCGAGTATCCGGACGGTTTAGGGTTTAAATTTAAATTACGTTTAAATTCCCGAAAATTTGGGGAAATTAGGGTTAGCGTATTTGACGTATTTATGACTCTATTTGGTGATTATTGACAGGACGAGAGACGCCTGAGACGGTCGAGGAGCGCACGGAGCGCGATTGACACTTTTTGACTCGTGAGTGGACTCTTTCTTTTCTTACGAGCATGCCTAGCTGCTTTTATTTATGTCTTATGATTTTAAGTATGTTTTTATGCTTTTTAATGGTGATTATATGTGGTTGATATGTTTGCACGTTTTTCGAGACATTTTTGGGTTTTTTCATTTTTTTCGAGAAAAAACTGGATTTCTGATTATGATGCTAAGCTTTTGGGTTTTCAATCTATAATTGTTTTCTGATGGTTATAAGTGGATTATGAGATATGATTTTGGTAATCGAGGTTTTAGTTTTAAAATCGGATTTCGAGCAACGAGATTTGGTTTTAAAGTCGGAAAAGTGGAATTCCGGATTTGGGTTCGGAATGACGGTTCTGGATGGCGGAAGGGCATCAGACCAGTGATTTCGGGTTTGGAGATGGATTTAGAATTGGTTTTGGATTGGATTTGCTGGATCTGGATATTGGGTTTAAAGACCCGGATTCTGATTGACGTGGGACGGGCCCGGATTGAGTTTAAAGACTCGGATATTTACGATATTACCCCCGTAGGCCTATTGAGTTTAAAGACTCGGGAGTTTAAAGACTCGGATTACATTTGAGGCCTGGTTTGAGTTTAAAGACTCGGATAGACCCAGCAGGTTTGATCAGACTTGACATATGTGGAATTGGTTTTTTATGATATGATCATAGCATATTGTTATACTGTTTTATGTTGTGGTTTTCTGATACTTCGTTAGGCATGCATACTTTATTTTAAAACGGAGGGGAAAATCTTATTGTTATTCTTAATCCTTGTTGTTTCTAAATCGTATTTGAAACTCTTATTTCTTTTAGTCCACTCACACTTTCTGGTTTTTAACTTTCCCTCCAGGTCGTGGTGATGGCGCTGGGGTGAACGTTGAGGCAGGGACCGAGGCATAGAGCTTTACGACGTTCTTCCATTGCAAGATTAGCCTAGTAGGACTTTTGTGCCTGTTTTGTATAATGCTATGCTCTGTATTACGGTTGTATTATATTTTCTCCCTTGTCTGATAGTTATGCATATGGTTATGTCGTGGTTCTTTTGGTACTATAAGTGTGATTGTCAGACAGGAGCAGGGTTCGTCCCAGATATCGAGGTGATATTTGGGATGGGTCCTGACAATTGGTATCAGAGCATAGGTTTGTCGGTCTGTGTCAGTACGAGGTCGTATTTAGGTTGCTTTACTAACTCTATGCCTCTTTCAGCGTACGATCGACCATGCCTCCGAGACGTGAACCCCCTCCACGACCTGAAGACGTGGCGAAAGAAGCAGAGAGTGCGTTGATAGAGCGAGCCCAGTGGCTCGGGGCTACTACGTTTAGTGGTGGGGTAGACCCAGAGGAAGCCCACCGGTGGATCACCCGACTCGAGCGGATTTTTGGAGTCCATTTGTCTGATCCAGTACCAGATAGATCACAACTCTCACTCAACATCCATTTCCAAATCCGAATCCGAAATCATTATTCCGCAAGCTAGCATTTGGAATAACCATTCCGAACCCAAATCTAGAAATCCACTTTCAAGTTCCAAAATCGAATCCTGAATCGTCATCCAGAAATTCGATTCCAAAACTCGAAATCTCGTTCACGTCTACCGAGACACACCAATTCCGAACCTATCAGATACGTGCTCAAACAATTTACACATTACCTTCAATTGACTTCATAGGGAAGCCAATCACAACATCAACCCATCTAAGGCTGACAAAATCTGACCTCGTTGGACACTTACTCGCTCGAGTAATAAGCCATATGGGATTTACCTCGAAAAGAAGTTTAGTCCCAACATCCTCAACTCAAACTATCCAAGTAAAAGCGATAAACTCTCCACCTATCTGGATCATCAAGATCACAATCCAGATCCAACACTACATCAACCGGCCATAGACGTCACGATCCTCGATCATCACGACGTCCAAAGTCCTCAACATCAAAATCTCGATCCACATCGCGATCCTAGGTGGATCCACACAAGCTCAATCAGCTAACAATCCGCCTGAGATCCGATCATAGGGTCTTACACCCTCCTGAATCCTTCGTCAGTCACATCACTCCTTAACCAATTCCCTCATATAAACAGATTAGTTAACGACGAGGCACGCCGAGACTGTGGGTTCTCTCCAGTTACCTCGTATCGATCCTTGGTATTCTACCTAGGAAAAACCAAAGATGATCCAAGATAGTAACGACCAAACGTGAATGCAAAAAAACTCGCTGCACTCACCACGCCATGTAACCAACATCATCTGCCACCAAGCAGAAGATGAGAAATCTCAGTCACCTAACTTCGATATGCTCAACTCCTCCTGATGACCCAAGACAAATCCCGGGTCCACCAACCAATACACGAACAATGTACTGGTGACACAACCAACATCTACTGTGGTAAAACCTGAGAATCACCCAAAATGACTTCGAAATACTCATTACCAATGCGGAAAACCTGCATTCCACGTGTCACCTCAATTACAACCTTTCTCGATTCCGAAATTCCAACTATGTAGGAACCAACACACTCGAACATCATCCACTTGTCCGTAGACAATCAACTCACCTATTCGTTTACGACCGTATATGTACATCCAAAAGGATGTCAATTCATCCTAATCTGGTGTACCGCTCGACTGAAGAGTCATAACAGACTCCTGCTGTGATCTGCAGTCAAATCTCTGCATACCACCATATCTGACCAATCCTGACCAACTCTGACCAACTGGTCGCCAATCCCCATGACTACTCGTTCCTCACATCTTAACTACCGCTGGATTCAATCCAATCCATCACTATCCGTGATCCACTCCCAAACCACAGATACCGAACATATGCCCATCGCGACGGAGTCACATCCCGATTCGTGACTCACCGTCATCACAATCACCGGCACCAGCACCCACACTAGTACCAGCACCCTCACTAACAACAATACTAGTATCAGCACACTAACACCAGCATCAACACTAACGTCAACACACAAGAGCATCCACACTAGTATCAGTATCAGCATAATCCCCAACACTAGCACCAATACTAATGTCAGTACTAACCTCCGCATCTGCACACGAGCATCCATACTGGTATCAGTATCAGCACCAGCCCACACGGTGTGTGAAACAGAAAACCCTGGATCTCCACTCATACCGAGCGACAACCCCGTACCTCTACTCGTATTGGAGAAACTCTACCTCCATCGGGCCCAACAATTCTGGGTATCGTCACCCTGACATCTCATATGAGAAAAGGAAACGTTCCCCGAACGTCCTCGATTCCCAACAACTGTAACTACAACCACTCTCGGTCGTGCAGACCTAATCACCAGACATCTCGATATCCAGACTCTGCATCCAACGGAATCAACTACCCCTACTAACTGTTCCGTATCCCACTCCGGGATTTCATCGACAAGTACCAACACTGGTAACCTGTCGTAACTCGACTCAACCAATGCCGTCTACCAGGTCGCCCATGACCTTAGCTACACCACAATCCATCACAACTAAAGTAGCACGACAACCAACTAGGTCTAGCCGATAAGTACAACCCCGACTGCAGAGTGCAGTCCCATCACTAAAGCTGACATGACTAGACCTAACATGACCATCGATCGGTCTCATTAGAGTCGAGACCACTCGCCGACTCACCTTTCCGAACCATACGCCCTAAGGTAGGGTTCCACAATCACACTTTAGGGTCTCCCTGAATCCAACTGCGGAAAGCAGTATAATGTAACGACCCGTCCCGGAAGTTGGGATTAGATTAGTGGTTAATGATGGATTAACGAAGATAATTGGTGATTAGTCGGATACTTTTGGACGGACGGTGCAGAATGACTATTTTGCCCCTAGAATGGGCAAAATGTTGACTTTTAGTTTGAGTGGTCAAATGGACTTTGACCGATGACCGTGACGTAGTTCGGGACGTCACGAGTCCATAGACAGGTGGCACGTCCAATTCTGACATCTGAGGAAGAAGTTGTGATGTTCGGAAGGTTGAGGGCATTTTCGTAATTTGGTTAAAAATTGGGGAATTGTTGACTGTTTACGTGGAAAACATTCTTCTCGCAATTCGAGGACCGTTAGGTAGATCTCGACGTCCTGAGTACAACGACAGGCAGCACGCCGTCATCGGATATCAGACGGTCAAGTTATGGGTCTAGAAAGTGAAGGGTAAAATGGTAATTTTGGACTTTTAGAGGTAAATCAGTCTTTTAGCACCTTGGGATTTGTGCAACTAGATAAGGACACCTGGGCTGAGTTCATTGGATATTTGTGAGAGTGGACCACAGGTTGGAGGACACCTGGCCTCTGTCTAGTGGCTTCTAGCCAAGTCGGTCGTGCCTTTTACATTTTAAATGTTGGGTTATCGATCAACTGAGAAACAGAGAGACTGAGACAATGAGCAATTGATCGTCCCTCTGTGTGTGTGAGTCTTGTGAGGCTTTGTGATAGAGTATGAGTGATCAGGAAGTCTAGTGAATGAATCTTGGTGAGAGTTGAGTGAGGAAAGAACTGTGAGAAAGTGTGAAAAACTCAGGAAACAGAGAGGTTAAGGTGTGAGTAGCCGTGGACGAAATCAATCAAACCCATCGAAGTTGGGCTTGTGGTGGTGTTCAGAGACCTAATGAGAGACTCTAGGACGTGCAGGGCTATGGTGGAGATCACGATGGTGAGCAGAAACAGGTAATGTCTCTGGGTTCCCCTGTTTTTCCAGATTTGTTCAAATCAAAAGTCGTGAAGTTTAGGGGTTGATTGAGTGTTTTTGTTGACACTAACAGCTGAAGGAAGTTACTATCAAGCTCAGGGACTCGAACCCGTGACTGGAAGGACGACTGGTGGTCGGAATCAGAGACAGGGATTTCTGAGTTTTGGTTCGAAGCTTGGAAGGTAAGGTTTAGGGCTTTATTTCACGATTTTGTTATGTGAATCAATCACAAATTCAAGAACGAAACTTAAGGTGTAGATAGGATTAAAAACGGCCTGAAAATGAGTGAAAACCGGCCTCGCCGGCTCGGTTGGATCAGATCGATCTGGACCAATTTGAACTGGGTTGGCTGGAGGTTGACGATGACATCGTAGCAGCGCGTGGCTCCCACACGCAGCCCCTTTGAGCGGCGAGTAGGGCTTCTTTTGGGGAAATGTTCAACACGGTTTCACTCTAATCATTGTAACGAACATTTTTGGACAAGTTTTCGAGTCGATCAAAAACCGTATCGGGGTAGTTCTGAGTGTTCGAAGGTTTAGGGGTTTGTTTAATTACGTTTTAAAATCTCGAAAAATTTGGGAAATTAGGGTAAGCTTAAATGAAGTGTTTGTGACCCGGAATGGTGACTTTTGACAGGTCGGGATATTCCTGAGACAACCGAGGAGCTTACGGGACGTGAGTGACGCGTTCGGACCTTGTGAGTGGACTGTTTGTTTTCTAACCGAGCATGCATAACTGTTTCTACTTATTTCTTTATGTTTCGATATATGATTTTATGCTTCCAATATATGATTTTATGCCTATGATTTCTATATTCATGTTTTACTTGATTGCACATTTTTCAATACGAGTTATCAGATTTGCACGTACTTCGAGAATATGATTTCTGTTATGCTTTTGAGGATGGTTTCTAATGAATGATTTATGTTTATACGCATTATGTTTTACTAGAGATTTGAGGATATGAGTTGAGATTTGAAGTGAAATTCGGGCGGAAGTCCCATTTCGATTAAACATGATTTGGGTTTTCGAAGATTTCCAGTTTGGCTTGGGTTTTCAGATTTCGATGCATTTTTCTTATGGATGAAAAATGGTTTTGGGTTTAAAGACCCGGAAAAAGAGAAAAACCCACTGGATCTGGTTTTGAGTTTAAAGACTCGGATTGATTGACGGGGGGGAGGGCCATGGATTGATATGTTTTGAGTTTAAAGACTCGGCATATGTTTTGAGTTTAAAGACTCGGTGCTTGTGATACCCCCCGAGGCCTGTGATTGTGTTTTGAGTTTAAAGACTCGATGATATCCCTGGAAGGCTTGGTTATTTGTGCATGGTTTTGAGTTTAAAGACTCGGGCACACTTGAGATCCAGTAAACTTGTATGATTGATGCGTTTCACTGGTTTTTCACTGGTTTTCAAATGTTTTGGGCTGTGACCCGAATAACTTGGTTCTTATGGATTTAGGGTCGAGTGCCCGAACTTGGGTTTTGATTTCTGACGATTTCCGCACTTATTTTCATATCGTGCATAAGGTTGTTTTAAGATACTTGGTTATGCATGCATGTTTTCAAACGGAGGGTGAACCCTGGTTTATTTCGTAAACGGTTTTATAACTCTTATTTATTTTTAGTCCACTCACGGTTTTAATGTTTTTAACACCCTCCAGGTCGTGGTGCTAGCTCTGGGGCTAACGTTGAGGTAGAAGCGGAGGCATAAAGTTTTCCCGTTGCGCGTGTAGCCAGCTCTTAGTAGGCTTTTTGTCTTATCTTGTACTGTACTATGCTCTGTGCTACTGTGGACTAGTTATATTATAACTTCTCCCTAGTCTGGCAATGTATATTTCGTGGTTTTCGTATGGTTATTTTGGTCTTTTGAGTTGGGTTGTCAGACGGAAGCAGGGTTCGTCCCGGTTATCGGGGTGATAATCAGGGTGGGTCCTGTCATATAATCCACGAGTTGACCGACTACGCGGTTCCAACATCATAAGGACGTCAATCCAACTAGAGTTCCACGAACCCGACTGCTCCCAGCATTAAATCCATCTAACTCAACAATATCCGACCAGCTGATGGTCACAACACCAAACTAGTCGTCAAACTGATCATACAACATTGTGAAAGACGATCCCAACTAACCGTCTCACGATCAAAACTTTTAAAGTACCGTTACGTTCTCCTTCCGTAGGGTCCCACACTGTCATCCACGACATAACTATGGCAACCCCGGCATCTAGTGCAGAACCAAAACGTTCCAAGATTCAATCCTACTAACTATCGTATTGGCATCCCAACTATCAGGTTGATAACGAACTGTAGCCCATTGAGACATCACATCCTCGACATACGCAATACTCCAAGAGCAAGCCTTGCTCTGATAAGCAATCCTCCACTCTGATACCACCTGTTAGGACCCGTCCTCAATCCCACCGGGATTAACGAGGAATGCCCCTGATCCCGTCTGACATGGAGTGTCAGACCAGGGAAAATTAAAACCTTTAGTCCGGAGGCTTCCAGAGTACACCAGGATCTGAAGGAGGTATGTGATATCTCGGTCTCTGCTACAGTCCGCACCGTATCCAACCTGAAGGGTATTGAAAACAGAAAGACTGTGAGTGGACAGAAAGTAATAAGTTTCGTAAAAACATTTTATAAAGACCTTTATACCCTTCACTAAAAAGCATGCATGCATAGTAAAACCATTTATCCAATCACATATGTTTAAACAACCATAATCATACAGGCTCCTGCCCAAACCATTTACAGAAAACCATAACATAGTAAACATATGCGGGATCTCAGCCCAAATCCATTTATCATCATAAAACACAATTTCCGAAACCAATTTAATCATGTTTATCCATTATATTTCATATCATCAAACCTGTCACGGTAATATAGAGCTACGCGCGTGCTAACCGGGGTCTCAAACCCAAGTCTCTCCAGGGTCCACCCAGGTCAATGTTCGTAGATCAATTACCCTCCCTGGAGGTTACGAACCAGGCCCTTCTTGAGAGTAAGGAACCCAACTGGGGGGCGAATCCACTCAGTCAGTGCTCCGTGACTACTCTAGGGTCCACCCAGGCCAACGACCCTCCCCGGAGGAGACAATCATATATAAAGGATGGCATACGAAAAACCTTTTAAAATCATTCTTTAAACATTTCAAGGATTCATACCCGGCCCGCATAAGCCGTCATGAACCATAAAATCCATTTCAAGGGTTCATGCCGGTCCCCATAAACCGTCATGAACCATAAATCCATTTCAAGGGTTCATGTCGGTTCCTATAAACCACCATGAACCATAAAAATCATTTGTGGGTCCCTGACCCGAAATCACCATCGTAACACATACCTAGGCCCTAGGCCTGAATCCATATACAAACTGGACCCCAGGCCCGATTCGTAAACCAACTGGGCCTCGTGCCCGATTTCGTAAATCAAATGGGTCTCATGCCCAATTCCATATTTCCAAATCTGAAATCAATTTAAGAACCAATTGGGCCTCCGACCCGAGAACGTCATTAAAAGGACTTCGAGTCTGAGGTTTCCAAAACAGATGGGTCTCGAACCTGAGTTTACCTTTTCAATTCCAAAACCATTTCATTAAACTATTTCCAAAACCATAAGTACGAAAAATCAGTGTAAAATCAAAAAACCTCGATTTACGTGCAAGCACGTAAATCGCCTCGAAATGCGTGAAACCGTATAATTCATAATCATCCAAATCAACATCATAGAATCACATTCATAATCCATATAAAACATTTATGCATGCATCACGGTTTAGAAATCAAGGTCCACTCACAGACCGTCCGAGCTGCCACCTCGGTTTACGTGTCGTAAGCCTCACCGGGAAAATCATCGTCACCGGGACTCCCAAACCTGTCCAAATCAATATAGAGGGTTACTAACTACCTTATTAACCTCTCATTGAAGCCCCATATTTTTCTCTAATTTTTAACTATTTTAAATCCCGAACCTAAACCTTCCGATGCCCCGATCATTATCGAAACGGTGTCCGATCGACACGAAACCAGTCCCAAAATGTTCGTTACATCGAATAGAAGATTTCACGTGTTAAAGACATCCCCAAATTATGCAACACGTACCCCCACGCGCCCAATGAAGTCCCTGCGCGTGAGCCCACGTGCCGAGCACTATTCATCATCAACAAACTTGGTCAGACTGGGTTTGACTGGTTTGAACCGGCCGAACCGGTCCATCCCTTTTTAATCCTTAAATGTTCCTAATCTCAAACCCTATCATTTAGACATTAAATATAGAGGAGAAACCACCAAAATCGTACCTTCATAAGTCGACAATGGCGACGGCGGCTGCCTCCGCTGTTCACCGTCCTTCCCGGCTGTCCTAAGCCACTTCTTTTGATCCCAATAGGTTCCTACAACCTTCGGGAGTCCATTTCCATTAATGAAATCCACTCAATCCCTCTAGAACCTGAAAACAAAATTTTGAAACCATTACCTC
Organism: Prinsepia uniflora; assembly: GCA_032719365.1. Lineage (NCBI taxonomy): Eukaryota > Viridiplantae > Streptophyta > Magnoliopsida > Rosales > Rosaceae > Prinsepia > Prinsepia uniflora. The sequence goes on along the minus strand of CM064868.1, from coordinate 55,150,757 downwards.
ACGGGTCGACCCTCCCCGCCGTGGCCCTCCGTTCAAATCGGTAGCACCACTGTTTTCGTCTCATCTCCTCCTCAACGTTCCCTTCAGGGGCAACCCAAGTTAGACACGGTTTTAGGGAAGGTGGTGAGGTGTTTGTTTTTGAGAGAAATGGAAATGGTGTTTCGGGTTTTGAAGAAAAGAGAAGAAGATGATTTGATCAGATGAGAGGGGGATGGGATGAGATGAATGGTGTGGATTGAGTGATTAATTTGGAATTTAGGGTTAGGATTGAGTGGTAATTGGATTAATTATAAAATATTAAAATAATATTATTTAATTAAGGTAGATCCACAATTTAAGCGTTTTAGCCAATGGGATGAGTGACACTTGTCACTCATCCATGGGTCCCACTTAAAATATCTGCCCAATCAGATATTGCCAAATCATCATCGTCTCGAAGTACGTGCATAGTGAAATCGAACTTCCGTAACCCATAACTTTCCCGTTCGAAGTCAGATTTCAGCGTGCCGCCTGTTCGTGAATTCGTATCGTCCCGATCTACGTAACGGTCCTCGATCCTTGGCCATCGGACCTCCCAGTCCAAAAGTCAACATTTGACCCTTTTTAACCATAATTACCAAAATGCCCTTGAAACTTCCGAACGTCGTAACTTTTTCCTCAAACATCGGAATCAAACGTGCCACTTGTCTATGAACTCGTAACGTCCCAAACTACGTCACAGTCATCGATTAAAGTCCATTTGACCGCCTAAACGAAAAGTCAACATTTTGCCCACGCCCAAAGGCAAAATGGTCATTTTGCATCGTTCATCCGATTTCGCCTACTAATCACGGATTAGCCTCACTAATCGTGATTAGTCACTAATCTAATCTAGGATTTCGGGACGGGTCGTTACAAGATGAGTGACACTTTTCACGCATCCATGGGCCCCACACAAATATCTATCGAAATAGCTTTAATTAATATTTTATTCAGTTTTTGAGACGTTAAATCCTTGATTTCGCTCCCATGACCATAAATTTTTCGTCGAACTTCCGATTTCAACGTGCCGCCTGTTTACAGACTCGTGACGCCTGTTTACAGACTCGTGACATCTCGATCTAAGTCCCAGTAATCGGTCCTCGTACATTTGACTCCCCGAGCCAAAAGTCAACATTTGCCCAAGACTAGGGGCAAAACAGTCATTTTACACCGTCCGTCAGATTTCGCTCAACTAATCACCGATTAATCTCACTAATCCTTCATTAGTCACTAATCTAATCCCGGAATTCGGGACGGGTCGTTACAACCTTCCCCCCTTAAATAATTTCGTCCTCAAAATTTCAACCATTATGATTCCACATCCACCTCGTGGAAAAACAATTCAATCTCACAATATGTGTACACTTGTACACCCACTAATCAGAACAATACTTGTTTGCACCTCGACGTTCCACTAACACCCACGTTGCATCGTCTACACTCGACCACTTCGAGTGAAATTAATCACACATTTCGAGTTGATACCCCCCGACAATTCTACCATTACGTTGACCCATTTAGTTGACACACTCAGCTTGACTGTTCATCTCAATCACTAATCCACTCTGACATCTGCTCCCACTGGGAGTCACTAAATCCTACTCATCAATCCACGCTGACACATTTAGCCAAACTGTTACCACTTAGCCAGCCGTAAATCAATCCGACATCTATCCCACATCGAGAGTTACCCAATCTCACAATTTCTTCGCATTTCCTGAATTTTACCATGTCAACATTACACGTTCCATAACGTCGCGCTCAGGCATCACTCATGGCTCCCTGGTCCCAATTTGAATCACCAACACACCCTGACTCACTCTAGAGTCTCACCAAGGTACCTTGACAAGACCCATCCCGATTATCCCTCGATAGTCGTGATGAATCCTGCTCCCGTCTGACAATAACTAGAAATACCAAAAGTAACCAAACTTATATACATACATGACAGGACCCGCCCCGATCCCACAGGGACCACAAGGGGACGTGCCCTGCTCCCGTCTGACACCCAATAATTCATACCAATTTTAACCTCAAAACATCAAATGCATAAATAACCAAATTAAAGTCATACATCAAATCCGAATTAAACAAATGTCAGACAAGGGATGAAATCCAAAATTACAAGTTGCGAGCACGACTCTAAAATAAAACCTGCGGGCAACCCACCCAACAGGGGTTCAGGTACGCAGAAGTAGATCTATGCCTCAGCCTCAGTTTCCTCCTCTACCTCAGTATCACGACCTGGAGGGGTTACCAAAAACAATAAGGGTGAGTGGACCGAAACTCAAGTTTATAAAATCATTTGATAAGTAAAACATATAATTTACCCCTCCGTTTTCCAAACATGCATGCATCAGTAATTAAAACCATCAATCATATAATATGAACCATAAGGCATATAATAAAACCATAAGTATAATTTTAGTTGCTGCACTATACACTCCAATCCCGACATCACCTGATGTTTGACGTTCTTGACGCCTAATAAGGTCACAATAATAAGGCTACGCGTGCCACTCGGGTCTCAATTTTCCAGTTAAATCCCCGAATCCCGTTCGGGTACAGCATCACCTGATGCAGCATCACCTGATGCTTAGCGTCATAGACGCTGGACGTACTAGACATCCGTGACCTCTCCGGGGTACCTCGCCGAAGGAGACAATATAATATGAAAGGATCTATACAGTGCAGTACCAAATACATTTTATTGATATCCACATGCAAAGCATATATATATACTTAGATAAAATCCGAACCAATCATTAAGTTTCATCAGACGGGTCTCAAGCCCAAATACCGTGAAACGTGCCATAACCATATTTTCCATATCATCAAAACCATTATTGTTTTAGCATGTGAATAAGTATAATAAACCAGAAAACATTTATGCACGCAAGGGTTTAAGAAAATGGCCCACTCACTGTACGATCTCGCGGTGAACCTGCGCGTACGAACTTGTACCGGGAGTATCGTACAATTCCTGTCAGTCCAAATCACATGTAAGGGTCACTACAAGTCTAAAATGTTTAACCACAAAGTCCGAAATAGAAACCGGCTCGGGGAATCCATCGACACGTTCGCCGAGGCAACTGGCCCTAAACTGACCCATCAAAGACTATCTCAGATCAACATGGTTAATTCACCAAAAATGTTCAGAATGATGAGAGGGATAAAAGTCATGTTGATCGTGATCGGAGATAAGCCCCAACACGCCCTCACGCGCTGCCCAAAGTGGCTGCGCGTGAAAGTCACGCGCCTGACACTGTAGCTACAGTGTCAGCACCTTCACCCGTTTGTCTGTAATTCGGGCCTGCCACCCGCGGCTTGACCCGGTTAATTACCCATCTATTCCTACTCGATTTCAATCCAATTTGTTCCTAACATGTTAATTAAACATTCAATTTAAGTTCTGGGTTATTAATTTTCCAAATCGAATCCTCAAACGGCCCTTCGACCCGTGATCATCCAAACGGGTTGATCACCCCAACTCACTGGTTTCTAAACCGAAATCAAATTAACCTTACATGAAGCATCATAGTATCACAACGAACTGGAAAACACACTCAATTGAATCAACACTCACCTGGAAGTAGTCGTCCAAACCTCTGAAATTCTTCTGAACACGGCAGTCACCGTCCCAGCTCACCCGTGGCTGGTTGCCTTCGATTTTGATATGGTTGTGTTCCAAATACTCCCAGAAAGCTTACTCTACGATTAGATTGGCCCAACACACCGTAGAAATTAAACACTGATTTTCCCTCCAATTTTTCCAGAAATGGCTTCTCTGGTTTTCCTCACCCGTTCTTAGTTATAACAGCATCAGAGTGATGCTCAAGCACGTTCTAATTGGTTCTAAACAATTTCAAGCCGTCCTAGAGGCTCGTGGGTGTCCAATTGTCCACTGAAAAATGTTCCCCGAAAAGCTTCGATCTTGAATTAATCAATTGATCGTGCAGGCTGGACGGCTCAGGCCACGTTCAAAAGCAAAAGACAACCCAGACATTCCAGCACATGATAGCATAATCAATTGGACGATAGAACCACCGCACATGGTGGTGCCGCCCATGTCCCCCGCGGTTTGCTACAGTAACCAGGGCAAAAAGACCAAAATGCCCCTGGTTCAATAATTACCAAAATACCCCTCACTTCCTAGACCCGTAACTCAGCCATACGAAGTCCGATTTTGGCGTGCCTCCTGTCTACGGACTCAGGACGTCGAGACCTACCTATCGATCCTTGAGTCGCGTGAAAATTAATTGTCAAACGAAAAGTCAACATTTTCTCCCGTGAAGTCCAACTTACGGTAATGCCCCTGAACTTCCGATAGTCATAACTTTTTCCCTGATCGTCCGAATTGGACGTGCCACCTGTCTATGAACTCGTGACGTCCCGTACTGCGTCACGGTCATAGGTCAAAGTCCATTTAACTCATCAATCAAAAAGTCAACAATTTGGCCATACCAATCACAAGGGTAAAAGCGTTAATTCACACATTAAATTGCAATATTAAAATCCTCGAATGTCCGGGGTGTTACAACCTTCCCCCCTTAAGAAATTTCGTCCCGAAATTTCAAGGAAACAAATGAGGAAATTATTCTCACATCTGAGCCTCATGCTCCCATGTGGCTTCTTCCACATTCTGGTTTCTCTAGAGAATCTTCACGAGATGGATCGTCTTCCGACGTAGTACCTTGTCCTTCCGATCCAAGATCTGTACTGGTTGTTCATCAAAGCTCAAATCCTCCCGTAGTTCGACAGGTTGTTCCCCAAGTACATGAGAAGCATCACGTACATACTTCCGTAGCATCGATATGTGGAAAACATCGTGAACTCTAGATAGTTCTGGAGGTAGCGCCAATCTGTATGCAACTCTGCCAATTCTCTCCACGATCTCATAAGGTCCGATAAAACGCGGACTCAGTTTCCCCCGTCGACCAAATCGGATAATCCCTTTCCACGGAGATAACTTCAGGAAGACAAAATCTCCCACTTCAAATTCCAAGTCTCGAATCCGTCGATCGGCATAACTCTTCTGGCGATCCTGTGCCGCCTTCAGTCTCTCCTTATAACACGAACAGTTTCCATGGTTAAGTCCATCAATTCCGGCCCTACAGCCGCTCGCTCTCCTATCTCCGTCCAGCAGATAGGTGTCCTGCACTGTCGACCATACAGTGCCTCATAAAGTGCCATCCCGATGCTTGCCTGATAGCTGTTGTTGTAAGCGAATTCCATCAATGGCAAATGAGTATCCCAAGAGTCCTGAAACTGTAGTACACATGACCTCATCATGTCCTCCAGGGTCTGAATGGTTCTTTCAGACTGTCCATCGGTCTGTGGATGGAAAGCAGTACTGAAACGTAGGGTTGTTCCCAGAGTAGCTTGCAAACTCCGCCAGAACCTGGAAGTGAAACGCGGATCACGATCGGACACGATCGATTCGGGCGTACCATGCAATCGTATGATTTCCTTCACAAACAACTGAGCCAGTCGGTTAGGTTTATAGGTCTCCTGAACTGGCAGAAAATGGGCTGATTTGGTTAACCGATCCACGATCACCCATACTCCGTCCACTCCACTCTGAGTCCTTGGTAACTTAAAGACGAAGTCCATGGTGATGTGATCCCACTTCCACTCGGGAATCGGAAGTGGCTGCATAGCCCCATACGGTCTCTGCCGTTCCGCCTTAACCTGCTGACAGGTTAAGCATTTGCTCACGAACTCAGCAATATCCTTCTTCATTCCTAGCCACCAATAATGGTTCCGGAGGGTACGGTACATCTTTGTACCTCCCGGATGCATAGCATAGGCCGAACTATGGGCCTCCTCAAGAATCTCGGCTCGTAACTCTGCCACTGCAGGTACGCACAAACGGCCCAATTTCACAAGTGCTCCGTCGTCCCGGATGGTAAAATCCTGTCTCCCATCCGCATCGACCTCAATTCTGTAAATACAGAGTATCGGATCCTGAAGTTGTGCTTCGATGATCCGATCAATCAGTACTGGTCGTACATGGAAGCTGGCCAACAAAGCTCCATGCTCATCAGTACCCAAAATAACTCCCGCCTTCCGGAGTTCCACCAGTAAGGGAAGATACACCATCCCCAGGTGTGCAACTGATCCCGCTGATTTTCTGCTGAGTGCATCCGCCACCACATTGGCCTTACCCGGATGGTACTCGATCGTACAGTCATAGTCCTTCAGCAGTTCCAACCATCTTCGTTGTCTCATGTTAAGCTCCTTCTGAGTGAATAGGTATTTAAGACTCTGGTGGTCGGTGTATATCCGACACGTTGCGCCGAATAGATAATGCCTCCAGATTTTGAGAGCATGAACCACCGCCGCCAACTCCAAATCATGGGTAGGGTAGTTCAACTCGTGGGTCTTCAGCTGCCGGGATGCATAGGCGATAACCTTGCCAGTTTGCATCAACACGCAGCCCAAACCTTGCAGCGATGCATCACTGAAGACCACAAACTCTCCACTGTCATCCGGTAATGCAAGGACAGGTGCAGTGATCAATCGATCCTTCAACTCTTGAAAGCTCCGATCGCACTGCTCGTCCCAGATAAACTTCACTCCCTTCCGAGTCAAACGAGTCAATGGTGCAGCAATTTTGGAGAAACCCTCCACGAATCTCCGGTAGTAACCTGCTAATCCGACGAAACTCCGCACCTCGGTCACTGTTGTCGGTCTAGCCCAATTGGTCACCGCTTCTGTTTTCTGGGAATCCACGCAAATCCCATCCGTCGATATCACGTGTCCCAGAAAACCAATACTGCTCAGCCAAAACTGACACTTGCTCAGCTTGGCGTACAACTGTTCTTGTCTCAGCCTCTCCAAGACCAACCGTAGATGTTCCTCATGTGCACGGGCGCTCCGCGAGTACACCAAAATATCATCGATGAACACAATCACGAACTTATCCAGGTAGGGTCGGAAGACCCGGTTCATCAAATCCATGAATGCTGCTGGAGCATTCGTCAACCCAAAAGGCATAACCAGGAACTCGTAGTGTCCATAACGGGTTCGAAAAGCAGTTTTCGGAATATCCTCCTCCGAAATCCTCAGTTGGTGACACCCAGACCGCAAATCAATTTTCGAGAAGCACTGAGCTCCCCGCAACTGGTCAAAAAGGTCATCGATTCTGGGTAGAGGATACTGGTTCCTCAGCGTCACCTTGTTGAGTTGTCGATAGTCAATACATAAACGGAGACTTCCCTCATTCTTCTTCACGAACAACACCGGTGCTCCCCACGGTGAAGTACTGGGTCAGACATATCCCAAATCCACTAACTCCTGCAATTGAGTCTTGAGTTCTCGTAACTCGGCCGGCGCCATCCGGTATGGTGCCTGGGATATAGGTCGGGTACCCGGGAGTAGTTCAATAGTAAACTCGATCTCCCGCGATGGTGGCAATCCAGGTAAGTCTTCCGGGAACACATCCGGAAACTCACATACCACCGGTATCACGTCGATACCCGGAGTATCAACCTGTTCCGACACAACATGCACCAGATAACCCTGGCATCCCTTCCGTAGAAGTTTGGTAGCAGTAAGTGACGAAATCACTTCAGGAGGCGAACCATCACGTTCCCCCTGAAAGATAACCTCCGGCAAACCCGGGCTCCGCAGAATCACTTACTTGCTACAGCAGTTGATGAGCGATCCATGCTCCAACAGCCAATCCATCCCTAGGATTATATCGAAGTCGTGGATATCCAGAATAATTAAGTCTGCTGGTAAATCCACATCCTCAATTCTTACCGGGCACCTCCGAATCACCTGATTCACAAGGTACACGATGCCCATCGGGGTGCCAACACCCATTTCACAATCTAAAGCCGATACCACACAATCAAGCATACCAGCACAACTCTTCGAAATAAAAGAATGTGTAGCCCCCGCATCCATCAATACACGTACAAGAAGGTTTAAAATATGTAGTGTACCTGTGACCACGCCTGGGGCAGTCCTCGCCTGCTGCTGGGTCATTGCAAACACTTGGGCCCTCGGCCCTCCGTTCCGTCCGCGCCCGCGCGCGCCACGCCCAGCACCACGGTCACCACCCTGACCGCGACCTCCATTAGTGTGGGAAGCCGTGCTCAGCACCACACTAGAGCCCCCAGCGTCGTTGTTCTTGGACAACTGCGGGCAATCACTGGCATAGTGGCCCTCCTCTCCGCAAGCAAAACAAGTTACTGGCCTTGGCCTGTCCGAATGCCCGCCAGAAGCACCGCTCCAAGATGAGCGTTGCCCAGAGTTGTATCCAGATCCTCTACCCTGAGAGCCTCCACGTCGACCTGACCAGCCACGACCCTTGAAGGATGAGGGTGCTCCCCTGTAGCCCCCTCCCTTGTTGTTCTTATGGATCGATGGCCCACGATGTGGGCGATCCTGACGTCGCCTCTCGCCCGAAGGTTGTCGTGTCTGGTGTGCCGCCAGACTGGCCTCGACACGCACCGCAGCGTCGACCATATCTCTCAAAGCAGCATGAGTAGTAGCAGTCACACATGCCAGGATCTCCCTTCGGAGTCCAAGCTCGAACCTTTGGCATTTGTCCTCCTCCGTGCTCACGAATGATGCAGCGAACCGGGAAAGTTTCCCGAAAGTTTGCTCGTAGTCCGCAACGGACATATCACCCTGCTCCAGTCGCAGGAACTCAGCCTCCCGTGCCGCGCGGAACGATCGCGGGTAGTACTGGTCCAGAAATCTGGAACGGAAAGCTTCCCAAGTAGTGGTATGGACAGACCACCCAGACATTTCGAGTCCCTTTCCAGATCCTCGTCCGTTCGAATATGAGGAATTCTCCTAGGAGGCATAACCAACTGTCAAGAGGCATATATCAGAAAACAATATTCTTAAAAGTCGAAAAGTAACTAGTACTAATCGCTAGTCTAGCATGCTGACCATACCCTAGTACTGACCACAACCTAGTGCTCTGATACCAAGCTGACAGGACCCGCCCCGATCCCACAGGGACCACAAGGGGACGTGCCCTGCTCCCGTCTGACACCCAATAATTCATACCAATTTTAACCTCAAAACATCAAATGCATAAATAACCAAATTAAAGTCATACATCAAATCCGAATTAAACAGATGTCAGACAAGGGATGAAATCCAAAATTACAAGTTGCGAGCACGACTCTAAAATAAAACCTGCGGGCAACCCACCCAACAGGGGTTCAGGTACGCAGAAGTAGATCTATGCCTCTGCCTCAGTTTCCTCCTCTACCTCAGTATCACGACCTAGAGGGGTTACCAAAAACAATAAGGGTGAGTGGACCGAAACTCAAGTTTATAAAATCGTTTGATAAGTAAAACATATAATTTACCCCTCCGTTTTCCAAACATGCATGCATCAGTAATTAAAACCATCAATCATATAATATGAACCATAAGGCATATAATAAAACCATAAGTATAATTTTAGTTGCTGCACTATACACTCCAATCCCGACATCACCTGATGTTTGACGTTCTTGACGCCTAATAAGGTCACAATAATAAGGCTACGCGTGCCACTCGGGTCTCAATTTCCGAGTTAAATCCCCGAATCCCGTTTGGGTACAGCATCACCTGATGCTTAGCGTCATAGACGCTGGACGTACTAGACGTCCGTGACCTCTCCGGGGCACCTCGCCGGAGGAGACAATATAATATGAAAGGATCTATACAGTGCAGTACCAAATACATTTTATTGATATCCACATGCAAAGCATATATATATACATAGATAAAATCCGAACCAATCATTAAGTTTCATCAGACGGGTCTCAAGCCCAAATACCGCGAAACGTGCCATAACCATATTTTCCATATCATCAAAACCATTATTGTTTTAGCATGTGAATAAGTATAATAAACCAGAAAACATTTATGCACGCAAGGGTTTAAGAAAATGGCCCACTCACTGTACGATCTCGCGGTGAACCTGCGCGTACGAACTTGTACCGGGAGTATCGTACAATTCCTGTCAGTCCAAATCACATGTAAGGGTCACTACAAGTCTAAAATGTTTAACCACAAAGTCCGAAATAGAAACCGGCTCGGGGAATCCGTCGACACGTTCCCCGAGGCAACCGACCCTAAATTGACCCATCAAAGACTATCTCAGATCAACATGGTTAATTCACCAAAAATGTTCAGAATGATGAGAGGGATAAAAGTCATGTTGATCGTGATCGGAGATAAGCCCCAACGCGCCCTCACGCGCCGCCCAAAGTGGCTGCGCGTGAAAGTCACGCGCCTGACACTGTAGCTACAGTGTCAGCACCTTCACCCGTTTGTCTGTAATTCGGGCCTGCCACCCGCTGCTTGACCCGGTTAATTACCCATCAATTCCTACTCGATTTCAATCCAATTTGATCCTAACATGTTAATTAAACATTCAATTTAAGTTCTGGGTTATTAATTTGCCAAATCGAATACTCAAACGGCCCTTCGACCCGTGATCATCCAAACGGGTTGATCACCCCAACTCACTGGTTTCTAAACCGAAATCAAATTAACCTTACATGAAGCATCATAGTATCACAACGAACTGGAAAACACACTCAATTGAATCAACACTCACCTGGAAGTAGTCGTCCAAACCTCTGAAATTCTTCTGAACACGGCAGTCACCGTCCCAGCTCACCCGTGGCTGGTTGCCTTCGATTTTGATATGGTTGTGTTCCAAATACTCCCAGAAAGCTTACTCTACGATTAGATTGGCCCAACACACCGTAGAAATTAAACACTGATTTTCCCTCCAATTTTTCCAGAAATGGCTTCTCTGGTTTTCCTCACCCGTTCTTAGTTATAACAGCATCAGAGTGATGCTCAAGCACGTTCTAATTGGTTCTAAACAATTTCAAGCCGTCCCAGAGGCTCGTGGGTGTCCAATTGTCCACTGAAAAACGTTCCCCGAAAAGCTTCGATCTTGAATTAATCAATTGATCGTGCAGGCTGGATGGCTCAGGCCACGTTCAAAAGCAAAAGACAACCCAGACATTCCAGCACATGATAGCATAATCAATTGCACGATAGAACCACCGCACATGGTGGTGCCGCCCATGTCCCCCGCGGTCTTCTACAGTAACCAGGGCAAAAAGACCAAAATGCCCCTGGTTCAATAATTACCAAAATACCCCTCACTTCCTAGACCCGTAACTCAGCCATACGAAGTCCGATTTTGGCGTGCCGCCTGTCTACGGACTCAGGACGTCGAGACCTACCTATCGGTCCTTGAGTAGCGTGAAAATTAATTGTCAAACAAAAAGTCAACATTTTCGCCCGTGAAGTCCAACTTACTGTAATGCCCCTGAACTTCCGATAGTCATAACTTTTTCCCTGATCGTCCGAATTGGACGTGCCACCTGTCTATGAACTCATGACGTCTCGTACTGTGTCACGGTCATAGGTCAAAGTTCATTTAACTCATCAATCAAAAAGTCAACAATTTGGCCATACCAATCACAAGGGTAAAAGCGTCAATTCACACATTAAATTGCAATATTAAAATCCTCGAATGTCCAGGGTGTTACATACACCACACAACAAATCCCAAAAACATTGTCAGACAAGGGATAGTTAAGTTTTACAGACCAATGACGTCACAAGTTTGACTAGTCAAAGACGATACAGAGCATAGGTACTATTACAGATAGGGATCAAATTCCTACTCTGTAGAGTGTCTGAGTGCGCAACGGTCTACTTATTCTTTTGCCTCGCTTGCCTCGTTTCTAGCCCTCGTACCTGTGCACTGGCCTGGAGGGTGCATAAAACAATAAAAGTGTGAGTGTACAAAATAAAGTTTGATAAATACATTTATCAAAACGCATTTCTTACCCTCCAGTTTTCACAAACATGCACGCATATCATAAAACACGAGTAATAGTAAGAAATCAATCAAGTATGTTCAGGGGACCAATCAAAAAAATTTCCACAAAACCACGGGACTTATTTCCATATCTTGTTGCTTAGAGTCACGTTTATCCCTATAACGCGTGCAAATCAATAGGCTCAAGGACCGCTCAAAATCCGAGCATCCGCCGCTGTGAACACTTCACCAGCCAGCAATCCAGATCTAGTGAACACATCACTTACCGATCTATGTATATCCAGCACATCTGATCTGAGTCAAGAATCCCTCGGCTGCTCGACAAAGATCGTGCTACGTGACCTCTTCGGGGTAAACACATCCATCCCAAAGGCGAGCATTATCTCCAGGGTGCACTCCGGGGAAAAACATATTTTCTCCCGAAAGCCCTAAATATCCGTAACAAATCAGCATCACAAAAACCAGTGAAAAACAGTTGCATTAAAATCAAATTCATTTAACAACATAGGATCGCAGCCCCAAAATATAGTGTCCTCAAATCCGGAAAAGCCAAAGTCCCGATTTACATTATAGATCCGCAAATCATCAATATCATCATATAATTACATGGAAATACAAATCCAACCAAAATCACAATTTCATTGGGTCTCAAGCCCAAAATATCATTCTCACGCAAATCCGTGCAACCGTAAACCCGAGTTGTCACGATCACGTAAATCCATAAAATCAACCACTGACTCATAATCCGAGTCCAAATATCATTTTTAATTCTCTGACTCATAACCCGAGTCAAAACATCATTTTCAATCTGGGCCTAGCCCAAAAACATCAATTTCCTCATTTCTCGAAAATCGTGCCAAAATATAATATAATAATCTTAAAACCAAGAAATCACCAGATTGAAACATAAATCATGTCAAAGCATATAAAATCATATAATAAAGCATTTAAATCATATTTGCATGCATCACGGTTAGAAAACAAAAGTCACTCACACACACCGTCCCGATTGTTCAGCCTCGAGCTGTTCGTTTTCCTCCGACATCCCGGGAATATTCCAGCCTGTCAAACAAAGTGATTTAAGGTTACCAGACTATCATATGATCCTCAAATAAGAATCCCCTAATTGTCGGAATTTTATAATATTATTTTAATATAAATTAAACGTGTCGGGTACTCGGAACTACTCTGAAACCACATCCGAGATCCGAAACCAACGCGGATAGGTTCGTATCATCGAGAACATCAAGTTTCATGTTGATCACTTCGCCGGAATCCCCTCCACGCGCCGTCACGCGCGTAGCGCAGTACTGCTACAGTGCGTCGTTCTCACCCGTATGTCTGATAAACGGGTTGAAATACCCGCGATAGAACCCGACTCAATCTCAGCCAATTCCACCTCAAATCGATCCATTTTTTCAACTGATCCCATCTAATCAAACTCCATTTAAGTTCTGTAAGTTCAATTACGTCAATCAAGGTCTAAAACTTCACGACTCACGATCGAACTTCGACGGGTCTCCTATTCGGGTTTCACAATTTCGTCCCTAATTTTCCAATTAATTCACATGGTTAGCATCGTGAGAGTGTAAGGAACATGTTTGCAAGATCAATTCGAGAATTCCTTACCTCCAGCTGGTAGAACTCAAGCTCGATTTTCAGCAGCCATGGAAGCTTCTGTTCTTCCCCAATTCGACACGATTTCACTTCGTTTTTGCTGCAGAGACGTTCGTTTTGATCCCAGAAGCGTAATTCAATCCTCAATTTCCCTTCTCCTAGCTTACAAATTCGAATTCGAATTTACCTTGATTTTTCTGAATTTTCGAACTGGGTACACCCGTCACCTCTCAGTCTCTCGAGTTCAATTCTCTCAATTCGGTTTCTCAATTACACAAATAACAATGAGGCTGAGACAATTGGTGTTATCTGTTGTTAATTTGATATGATTAGGACAAACCATAATTTAGGGAATTATGTCTAAAACCATATGATTGTGTGTTTCCCTAAGACCCGATTCCATGTTTTCTGAGGCAGGAATAAGACAAAGGACAGGTGTCATTGTCTGATCAAGGTTAAAAGACCATTTTGCCCCTGGTTGGACAAATTACCATTTTACCCCTAGGCTTCCGTGACCCGTAACTTGGTCACCCGAACTCCGTTTTCGACGTGCCGCCTATCATTGTACTCAGGGCATCGAGACCTACCTAACGGTCCTCGAATCGTGTGAAAATTAGTTTTCAAACAAAAAGTCAACATTTTCCCCCCTTTTCGTCCAAATTACGAAAATGCCCTTGCGTTTCCGAACGTCATAACTTTTTCCCTGATCGTCGGAATTGGGCGTGCCACCTGTCTATGAACTCGTGACGTCCCAAACTACGTCACGGTCATCGGTCAACGTCCATTTGATTCACAAATCAAAAAGTCAACAAATTGACCATACTATTCACAAGGGTAAAAACGTCATTTATTCATTATTTTACAAAATTACATTTTCCGAATTTCCGGGGCTTTACAACCTTCCCCCCCTTAAGAACTTTCGTCCCCGAAATTTCACTGAAACAAATACGGGTACTACTCTCGCTTCTGTGTCTCAGGTTCCCACGTAGCTTCTTCCACATTCTGATTCCTCCAAAGAACCTTCACTAAGGGGATCGTCTTTCGTCGAAGCACTTTGTCCTTTTCGGTCCAAGATATGTACAGGCTGTTCTTCAAAACTTAGGTCTTCTCTGAGTTCAACGGGCTCTTCCTCCAACACATGAGACTCATCGTACACATATTTCCGCAGCATTGACACATGGAAAACATCATGGACCCTAGAAAGCTCAGAAGGTAATGCCAATCTGTAGGCAACCTGACCAATTCTCTCAACAATCTCATAAGGTCCAATGAAACGGGGGCTCAATTTCCCGCGTCTGCCGAATCGCATTATGCCTTTCCAAGGAGATAACTTCAAGAATACCCAATCTCCAACTGCAAATTCAAGGTCTCTGACTCGGCGGTCCGCATAACTCTTTTGTCTATCTTGGGCTGTCTTGAGTCTGTCTCGGATGAGTTTAACCTTTTCCGTCGTTAAGTCTATCAATTCGGATTTAGACAATTTCCTTTCACCCACCTCAGTCCAACACAAAGGGGTTCTGCACTGTCGTCCATATAAGGCTTCATAAGGAGCCATCCCAATACTTGCTTGGTAACAATTGTTGTAGGCGAATTCCATCAATTGTAGATGCGATTCCCAAGTGCCCTGGAATTGCAAAACACATGCTCTCATCATGTCCTCCAAGGTATGGATAGTCCGTTCCGATTGTCCGTCGGTCTGAGGGTGGAATGCCGTACTAAAATGCAATCTCGTCCCAAAAGCTTCCTGTAAGCTTTGCCAAAATCTGGACGTAAATCGTGGATCTCGATCAGATACAATAGAGACAAGAGTGCCATGTAGTCGAATAATCTCGTCAATGAAGAGTCTGGCATACTGCGTCAACTGAAAGTCTTCCCTCACAGGTAGGAAATGTGCTGATTTAGTAAGCCTATCCACAATTACCCAGACTCCATCGTGTCCTTTAGGCGTTCTGGGAAGTTTAAACACAAAATCCATTGTTATATGATCCCATTTCCATTCCGGGATCGGTAGTGGTTGCAGTGCTCCATAGGGTCTCTGCCTTTCAGCCTTTACTTGTTGACATACCAAGCATTTACTAACAAACTCTGCAATCTCCCGTTTCATACCCAGCCACCAATAATGCTCTCGTAGCGTACGGTACATTTTCGTCCCACCTGGATGCATAGCATACGCCGAACTATGGGCCTCTTCTAGAATATCTTTCTTTAATGTTAAATTTTCGGGCACACACAGTCGTCCGTCCTTTACTAAGGCTCCATCCCTTCTAATTGCAACATCTTGTTGTTCCCCCGCATCAGCTTCAATTCGAAGGACACACAAGATAGGGTCTTCAAGTTGGGCTTCAATAACTCGATCAATCAGAATCGGTCGCACCTAGAAACTAGCCAGTAAGCCACCTTGGTTATCCAATCCCAAAGCAACTCCAGTCCTACGGAGTTCGACCAATAAAGGCAAACGTACCATTCGTAGATGTGCCACAGTATGAGCTGATTTCCGACTCAATGCATCAGCTACCACATTAGCTTTTCCAGGATGGTACTCAATCGTGCAGTCGTAATCTTTGATTAGCTCCAACCATCGTCTCTGTCTCAAATTCAATTCCTTCTGTGTGAAAAAGTACTTCAAACTTTTATGATCAGTGAAAAGTCTACATGTCTCACCATACAAGTAATGTCTCCAGATCTTTAGGGCATGTACCACCGTAGCTAATTCCAAATCATGGGTAGGATAGTTACGTTCATGCGGTTTCAGTTGTCGAGAGGCATATGCAATCACCTTTCCATGTTGCATTAACAAACACCCCAATCCTTGTGAGGATGCATCACTGTACACCTCAAACTCCCCATTATCATCCGGAAGGGTTAGGATAGGAGCAGAGGTCAACCTTTTCTTCAGTTCCTAGAAACTTTGCTCGCAGTCTTCGCCCCAAACAAACTTGGTTCCTTTCCTGGTTAGGCGGGTCATTGGAGCAGCAATCGCAGAGAATCCTTCCATAAAACGTCTATAATAACCGGCCAATCCCAAAAAGCTCCTCACTTCGGTCACTGTTTTCGGCTGCTCCCAGTTTTCTATCGCTTCAATCTTCTGGGGATCAACACGAATTCCATCCACGGAAATCACATGTCTTAGAAAACCAACACTAGTTAACCAAAATTGGCACTTACTCAGTTTGGCAAAGAGCTGGTTCCTCCTTAGCGTATCAAGCAAAATCCTCAAATGTTCCTCATGTGCCCTCTTGCTGCATGAATACACTAGAATGTCATCAATGAACACAATAACAAATCGGTCAAGGTACGTCCGAAATACTCGGTTCATCAAATCCATGGACGCCGCAGGTGCATTAGTCAATCCAAATGGCATCACCAGAAATTCATAATGACCATATCGAGTTCGAAAAGCTGTTTTTGGAATGTCCTCCTCTCGAATCCTTAACTGGTGTTAACCAGAACGCAGATCAATCTTCAAAAAATACTTAGCTCCCCTTAATTGATCAAACAGGTCATCAATCCGAGGCAAAGGGTACTTATTCTTTATCGTAAATTTATTGAGTTGCCTGTAATCCATGCATAGTCTCAAACTTCCTTCCTTCTTTTTCACAAACAATACTGGGGCTCCCCATGGCGATACACTCGGTCGAATGAACCCCACATCCACGAGATCTTGCAACTGTACTTTCAATTCCCTTAACTCAGCCGGTGCCATCCGATAAGGTGTCAAGGAAATAGGTCGTGTACCCGGAATTAGTTCAATAGTGAACTCAATCTCCCGAGAAGGTGGTAATCCTGGTAAATCCTCAAGGAATACATCTGGGAAGTCACACACTACAGGGATATCCTCGGCCTTGGCTGGTGTATCCCGTGCATCAACAACATAAGCTAGATAACTCTGGCAGCCCTTCCGGAAAAATCTATCTGCCGAGGGGGCTGATATGACTCTAGGGGTTAACATCCTCCGATCTCCCTGAAATATCACCTCAGGTAATCCAGGGCTCCGAAGTACTACCCTCTTATCGAAACACTCGATAGAGGCAAGATGGGTTGTCAGCCAATCCATCCCAAGGATAACATCAAAGTCACACAAGTCTAGGAGTATCAAATCATCCACTAGATGCACATCCCCTATCACAATAGGGTATCCTCGTATCACCTGGTTTACTACATACAACTCTCCAGTCGGTGTACTGACTCCCATCTCACACCCGATCGCAGAAATCTCTCTATTTGCTAACAGTGCATACTCCCGAGAAACAAAAGAGTGGGTAGCTCCCGGGTCTATTAAAGTACGTGCATGATGACCGAAAATAGTAAGCATACTTGTCACCACCTCCGGGGCTGCCCGGGCCTCCTATTGAGTCACTGCACAAACTCGAGCATGTGGTCCCGAAGTCCGACCACGCCCTCGTGATCCACCAGATCCACCACGAGTTCTGCCACCTCCTCTCCTACTTGTAGCATTTGAAGCCAAGGTTGTACTAGGGCCCCGCTCAGTAGAGCCCCATCCGGTACCACTACTACCAACCAATCGTGCACAGTCTCGTTTGAAGTGACCCGGCTCCCTACAGTAAAAGCAGACAAGAACATTGCCCCGGTCGTTACTCTGTCGGTCAGTGGATCCCACCGATGCCTCACTGAACTGTGCAGTCGCTGGTGGTCGATACCCAATTGTCTGTGTACTCCCACCTCCATAACTCGGACGAGCGCCACGAGAAGATCTAGAGCCATAATTACCTCTCTTGGAGGACCTCTGGTTCGCAGATCCCTGGTACTGACGGTCCCGGCGTCGACCAGAGCCCGAGAACTGCTGTGGCACTGGCAAGGTCACCTCAACTCGTACAGCTGCATCAGATAACTCTCGCGGGGTGGCATAAGTTCCTACAGTCACAGCTCCTCGGATGTCATTCCTCAGTCCTTGCTCAAACCTTCGACACTTGTCCTCCTCGTTGGCTACATATAGAGGAGCAAAACTGGACAGGTTCAGGAATTTCTGCTCAAAGTCTGCCACTGACATGTCCCCCTGATGTAGTACTAGAAATTCAACCTCCCTAGCATTACGAAATGAGCGAGGATAGAACTGATCCAGGAAACGATGGCGGAAGTCCTCCCAACTCAGGGTGCGGGCATCCATCCCTGTCAGCTGCAATCCACGCCACCATCGGTAAGCTTGGCTACTCAGCATAAATGTGCCCAGTGGAACCATATCTCCTAGTGGACATTGTATAATCTCGAATATCCGCTCAAATTGAGTAATCCACTCATAGGCCTCTTCTGGGTGGGTCTGACCAGTGAATGCAATGGCCCCTAAACGTTGAGCTCTCTCTACGTCCGGACCCCCAAACTCATCACCAGCCTGGGTACGGGGCTTGCATCTCGGAGGCATATTGTGATGTTCTGTAAGAGAAACATATCAGTATCACAACTCGTGCATACTAATGTGCAAGACTCAGACCGTAACCTAATGCTCTGATACCAATTTCAGAAGACCCATCCCGATTATCCCTCGATAGTCTTGATGAATCCTGCTCCCGTCTGACAATAACTAGAAATACCAAAAGTAACCAAACTTATATACATACACCACACAACAAATCCCAAAAACATTGTTAGACAAGGGATAGTTAAGTTTTACAGACCAATGGCGTCACAAGTTTGACTAGTCAAAGAGGATACAGAGCATAAGTACTATTACAGATAGGGATCAAATTCCTACTCTGTAGAGTGTCTGAGTGCGCAACGGTCTACTTATTCTTTTGCCTCGCTTGCCTCGTTTCTAGCCCTCGTACCTGTGCACTGTCCACGAGGGTGCATAAAACAGTAAAAGTGTGAGTGGAAAAAATAAAGTTTGATAAATACATTTATCAAAACACATTTCTTACCCTCCAGTTTTCACAAACATGCACGCATATCATAAAACACGAGTAATAGTAAGAAATCAATCAAGAATGTTCAGGGGACCAATCAAAATAATTTCCACAAAACCACGGGACTTATTTCCATATCTTTTTGCTTAGAGTCACGTTTATCCCTGCAAAGCGTGCAAATCAATAGGCTCAAGGACCGCTCAAAATCCGACCATCCGCCGCTGTGAACACATCACCAGCCGGCAATCCAGATCTAGTGAACACATCACTTACCGATCTATGTATATCCAGCACATCTGATCTGAGTCAAGCCTCCCTCGGCTGCTCGACAAAGATCGTGCTACGTGACCTCTTTGGGGTAAACACTTCCATCTCGAAGGCGAGCGTTATCTCCAGGGTGCACTCCGGGGAAAAACATATTTTCTCCCGAAAGCCCTAAATATCCGTAACAAATCAACATCACAAAAACCAGTGAAAAACAGTTGCATTTAAATCAAAATCATTTAACAACATAAGGGTCGCAACCCCAAAATATAGTGTCCTCAAATCCGGAAAAGCCAAAGTCCCGATTTACATTATAGATCCGCAAATCATCAATATCATCATATAATTACATGGATTTCATCATTTTCAATCCGGGCCTAGCCCAAAAACATCATTTTCATCATTTCTCGAAAATCGTGCCAAAATATAATATAATAATCATAAAACCGAGAAATCACCGGATTGAAACATAAATCATGCCAAAGCATATAAAATCATATAATAAAGCATTTAAATCATATTTGCATGCATCACGGTTAGAAAACAAAAGTCCACTCACACACACCGTCCCGATTATTCAGCCTCGAGCTGTTCGTTTTCCTCCGACGTCCCGGGAATATTCCAGCCTGTCAAACAAAGTGATTTAAGGTTACCAAACTATCATATGATCCTCAAATAAGAACCCCCTAATTGTCGGAATTTTATAATATTATTTTAATATAAATTAAACGTGTCGGGTACTCGGAACTACTCTGAAACCACATCCGATTGACCCGAAACCAACGCGGATAGGTTCGTATCATCGAGAACATCAAGTTTCATGTTGATCACTTCGTCGGAATCCCCTCCACGCGCTGTCACGCGCCGCCGCAAGCGGCTGCGCGTGAAAGCCACGCGCGTAGCGCAGTACTGCTACAGTGCGTCGTTCTCACCCGTATGTCTGATAAACGGGTTGAAATACCCGCGATAGAACCCGACTCAATCTCAACCAATTCGACCTCAAATCGATCCATTCTTTCAACTGATCCCATCTAATCAAACTCCATTTAAGTTCTGTAAGTTTAATTACCTCAATCAAGGTCTAGAACTTCACGACTCCCGATCGAACTTCGACGGGTCTCCTATTCGGGTTTCACGATTTCGTCCCTGATTTTCCAATTAATTCACATGGTTAGCATCGTGAGAGTGTAAGGAACATGTTTGCAAGATCAATTCGAGAATTCCTTACCTCCAGTTGGTAGAACTCAAGCTCGATTTTCAGCAACCATGGAAGCTTCTGTTCTTCCCCAATTCGACACGATTTCACTTCGTTTTTGTTGCAGAGACGTTCGTTTTGATCCCAGAAGCGTAATTCAATCCTCAATTTCCCTTCTCCTAGCTTACAAATTCGAATTCGAATTTACCTTGATTTTGCAGAATTTTCGAACTGGGTACACCCGTCACCTCTCAGTCTCTCGAGTTCAATTCTCTCAATTCGGTTTCTCAATTACACAAATAACAATGAGGCTGAGACAATTGGTGTTATCTGTTGTTAATTTGATATGATTAGGACAAACCATAATTTAGGGAATTATGTCTAAAACCATATGATTGTGTTTTCCCTAAGACCCGATTCCATGTTTTCTGAGGCAGGAATAAGACAAAGGACAGGTGTCATTGTCTGATCAAGGTTAAAAGACCATTTTGCCCCTGGTTGGACAAATTACCATTTTACCCCTAAGCTTCCGTGACCCGTAACTTGGTCACCCGAACTCCGTTTTCGACGTGCCGCCTATCATTGTACTCAGCGCATCGAGACCTACCTAACGATCCTCGAATCGTGTGAAAATTAGTTTTCAAACAAAAAGTCAACATTTTCCCCCCTTTTCGTCCAAATTACGAAAATGCCCTTGCGTTTCCGAACGTCATAACTTTTTCCCTGATCGTCGGAATTGGGCGTGCCACTTGTCAATGGACTCGTGACGTCCCGAACTACGTCACGGCCATCGGTCAACGTCCGTTTGATTCACAAATAAAAAAGTCAACAAATTGACCATACTATTCACAAGGGTAAAAACGTCATTTATTCATTATTTTACAAAATTACATTTTCCGAATTTCCGAGGCGTTACATACCTAGTACCAAAATTTGCTCATAATCCTTGCTACCATTAGTGAGAGACACATAGCAGTCGATCCATGCAAAACAACCCGTGGTTACACCAACCACCAACTCACTTAACCTGAGTATACGTATACCAACATCTCACTCGACCTGTATGTAACAGGATCCCAGCGAATAGCTGCTCAGCAGTAATAGACCTCCCAACTCTAGGGTTCCATTAGCCATCCACGGCTCTGAGCACCTGCTCATATAATCACTGAACCCGTCAAAATCACTCTGCCCAGCGTATAGTATTCAATGTCATGTTCACGTCATCAACCAATCCAATGATATCGGAACTCAGCCAACTGCCAACACGCTCAACCACACACCACTAGTACTATGTACCGTCACCAAGCACCACTCGGCCTATCCAGTATCGATCCTCCCACAACGTATAGGGTATGTACATTCATCCTCCAACTAGTCCACTACATGGTTCGTAGTCAATTACGATTTAATACTGGGGTTCATCTGTCCAATCCCCGTACTTGACAAATCGATTACTCCAACTCATCATCCATTCTGAATCCCATGGTCACCCGACCAGCATTACAACTTCTACTCCCAAACACGTAATCAAACACGTACCAATCTGACTCACGCCTACCAAGGCATACCCATTCATGCCAATTGAGCATCCAATCTCACCCGCGTCTACCGAGACGCACCAACTCCGAACCTATCAACTACCTACTCATTCGAATAACACATTACATTCGATTTACTTCATAGGGAAGCCAATCCCACCATCCACACATCTATGGCTGACCAAATATGACCCAGTCGGATACCCACTCGTTCACAAAGTCAAATACTCAAACCAAATCGTAAACATCTCAACTCACTCAAGTACCGTCTCATACCGAATTAACACATCTCAACTCACTCAAGTACCGTCTCATACCGAATTAACTTCGAAAAGGAGTTTAGTCCCAACATTCCCATATCCAAATATTCACGACAGGGCAATAAAATATTCACCAAACCTGATCAACAAGATCACAATCCAAATCCATCACCACGTCACCCGACCAGTAACATCACAATCCTAGATCGTCACAATGTCCAATGTCCACAACATCACAATCCCGATCCACCTAGGATCTACACATGCTCACTTAGCTAACAATTCACCTGAGATCTGATCGTAGGGTCTTACACCCACATTGAATTCTTTGTCAGTCACATCACTTTTCAACTATTTCCCACATCTAAACAGACCAGTCAACAACGAGACACGTCAAGACTGTAGGTTCTCTCCAATTACCTCGTCTTGATCCTTGTCATTCCACCTAGGAAAATCAAAAATGATTTCAGACAATGACATCAAAATTCATCTTACGTGAGTGCAAACACAGATTCATTGCACCCACCACACCAAGTAACTCAACGTCGTCTGCCACCAAACAGAAAATAAGAAATCTCTTTCACTTATCCTCAAAATACCTAACTCATCCTGATGACCCCAAAACACATCACGAGTCCATTACCAATACACGCTCAACATACTGGTGATAACAACCATCATCTGTCATGGGTAGTAAATAAAAAGTCACCCCAATGACTTCAGAATACCCATCACCAATGCTGAAACAAATACTCATCTCGCCTCCTCAATCACAACTCTCCTCGAATCTGAAGTTCCAACCATGTTGGAAAATAGATATGTTTCCAACTAGATGTCAAGTCCAACCACTGGAATTCCCAATTCTTCAACTCACTCGGACAGCCACGTGTCCGTAACCAATCTATTACACAGACCTCTTGTCCGTTTATCACCGTTTATGCGCATCCGAAAGGATTTAATTTGTTACTATCTCATTCTCACATCTCAACCTAAGGATTAGAACGCTCATTGACTCCCAAGGATTCTCTTTAACTAGAGGCGATCATTTCACTTTTATGCAATGTTCCAAATGGTACTAGGCACTCCTAGGGTGGCGGGTGAGGGCCTAGCGCCTAGGTCGCTAGGTAGGGCCTAGGTGGTTTTTTTTAGGGACAAACATTAATAAATTAGGTACTACATAATTACATATACATAAACATATAGTACATAATTCATTTCAAATATCAATCTATATCAATATTCAACCACAATATCACAAATTCACAATATGATGATGACAATATCAAGGTGAAAAGTAATTACTTAATTATAGATGTATCATTTAGAGTTAGCATAGCAATGAAATTGAATTTAAGTGGATATGTGGTCCATCACAAATTCACTATACGATAGAGAAGAGACAATGAGATTGGCCCACTCACCATCCATTTTTTTCTTGTTAATTAAATTAATTGTTTTTGTGACTTTGTGTTATGTCTTTGACTCGAGTAACTAGAAGACAGGAACTAATGGGAGAGATACCTATTTACGGGACCAAGGTGTATTTTTTTAGAGAAAAAATCAATAACTCTTGTTTGACAATGGAATTTCTAATTTTTAATTTGAATTGTTAAATAACAAGTGGAGCCGCCTAGGTCCACCTAGGTCCGCCGAGCCCACCTAGAATCTGAGTAATAGTGCAGCCGCCTTTCTCTACTGCCGAAGCCAAAGTTAGGACGCCATACTCCCGCCTAGTGCCTAGGTGCCACCTAGCCCGCCTTTTTGAACATTTCTTTTAGGGTAATTCAATTCAACACTATTTAAGTTTTTGTGATTTCTCTCTCAAGGCTAACTTAAGCATTGGAGCGTGCTTAGTCGAACAACCCTTGGGGCCTCGATAAGAGCGAATGCTAAGTTACTGTTTGCTATTTTCAGGGATTAAGGAAACTTTTGCAAGTACGGGCGAATTCTCCTTCAACAATTGGTGCTTTCATTGAGAGCTGATTGAGAAATACTCAAGGGGAGCTCTCACGATCGTTCATCTTTCTTCAGACATTATTCATCGTTCATCATACTACGCTCGTCGTTCATCATACTACGTTCGAAGTTCTTGAACGTTGTTCATCGTTCTTCAGCCATGTTCATCGTTCATTATACCTCATTCATCGTTATCGACTATGTTCGAAGTTCTTGAACGTTGTTCATCAGTCATGTTCATCGTTCATTATACTTCGTTCGTCGTTCATCGACTATGTTCGAAGTTCTTAAACGTTGTTCATCATTCATCCGAACTTTCCGTTCAATCCTCATGATTCAGCATCATTATGATGCGACGATTCATTTGATCATTTGAAGGCAGCGTTTCAGCCTTTGTACCTCGGAATGGGAGTGAAGCATGCATTGTTCCCCTAGAAGAGCATACAAAGGCCTTCACCCATGTGGAACCATAAACTACTTGAAAATTGTGGGGCTGCCACGTATCCTATAATTCTCAAAGTGTCAATATTGCGCCTGGCATAGTCGATGAAAACATCTCATGGTCTTCGCATTAATTAAGATATTTACCAGTTAAATATATTAAATAATCAGATCAATACCAATAATAAATAATCTCCCTGCGAGTTATTTATTATTATTTGTATAGTTTATAATAGGTGATTTCCCTTAGTAGAACCACCTACTTAATACTATATCCTTCAACCAATCAGACGCTATGATCATTCTCAAGGTTTCGCTATAAATAGAAGGCCTCATCTCACTTATAAAGGTAACGAAAAATTCTTACAAACACTCTGTCAGTTTATTCTCTCTTAAGAATTGACTTAGGTATCAGAGCGTTTACGGTTGAACCGTCCTCCCGGGCTTCAACCTTAACCCCGTTTTATTTCTTGTTATTGTGTGTAGGGATCAAGAAGGAATTCTATAAGTCCGGACAATTTCTTCATCTACAACTGGTGCATTCATTGAGAGCCAATTTGAGAAATACTCAAAGCGTCCTCCTTATTTTTTCCTTAAAAAACTTCATTCTACTTTCAATACTCATTATTCTTCACATGGCCAGAACATGCCGATCAGCACGGACTTCCGAGGCTACCACATATGTTGCAGCGGTTGCCGCCACGAGCAAACTGCTTCCTGAGATTACAAAGGAGCCACTTGCCCACTCCCCGAGGGGTCCACATCATCAACTACCATTCAAAATGTCAGATTGGACACCTACCTTCAGTTTTGGGACATTTCTTATACCTACTGCTGGTGTGGATCCTCCGCCTGCAACGGGAGCAAGGGCAACACTTTTTCAACAAACCAACGGGCTATTGGTAGGAGAAGCGTCTCAAAGAGTCTCGAATCAACTTCCCATCGACATGGCATGAGGAGGCACTTGGATGCCCTGCGTAATGCGTAAGCCAATGCCCTGACACGTAGCAGGCAAGGTTCATTGCATTAGTCTAAAGGCTTGCGATGTGCATCCCATCTTGCTGCTCGCTATGAGAAGACATCTTAGGACTCACCTCCACGACTTGGATTGACACAATAGGTAAAACAGCTGAGTAATCAAGTCCAAGCCCAATCGGAGCTCCTACAATAGCTTTTGGGAGACCTAGGAACATTTGGGGCTACTGAGAGGCACAACGTACCTCACGACGCATCTAGGAGCATCCCAAGAAGTGTCGAAAATGAGCATGTACATTGCTAGACAATGTCCCGGGACACATCACTGGGCTATTCTTGAGAAGTAAGCTGTACTCCCAGAATGAGGAGCCAAGACCTCCCGAGACCTTCAGCCCGCAAGCGACTTGGAGGACGCGCTGGAGCACTCTAACGCATTGAATTCCCATGCAAGAGCCAGCGATAACATGCAATCTCTCAGACTATGCACCCTCGCTCGGATGGATAATTCCACCATGTCTCTACGCATTCTAACTATCACAACGAGGAGGATGAGACTTGCTCACCAGCACGTATAAGCTCCATGCCAACTGTGACCCGAGAGAGTCGACGCCATTTGACCCGATGTGGGAATCTCCATCATTAAGGCCTAATGCACGTTGAGGACGTCCACAATATGCTAGACCAAAGCCTCCAAGGAATTCCAGAATAAGGTCGACTTAGAAGATGACCTTTGGCGCTAGATCTGAACTTCATCAACTTTGTCATTCGTCAGGGACATTAAGGAGGAACCATTCTCGCAACGATTTGCAACTTCCAATTTTAATTAGTTCAAGGGGACGTCTTCGACCCGGTGAAGCACATCCTCTATTACCGAGGATTCATGGTGCCTTATAGGCATAAAGACGTACTCATGGGTAAAGTTTTCCAAGCTTTGCTGCAAGGTCAGGCAACAACCTGGTTCAACCACCTTCCATGAAGATGGATCGCTTCCTTCGAAAAACTGACCTTAGCCTTGGTGAAGGAGTACTCGCAGCTTCGTACCATCAAAATCAAGGATGACCACCTCTTCACCATCTGAAAGAGGTCCAAGGAAACCTTGCGATAATACATCTAAAGGTATTACGAAGAAATATCCCACATTGTAGGGTGCAGTGACCTCGTGGCCGCCATGTTGTTCAAGCAAGGCCTACCACGGGAGAGCCAACTTTACGGGGACATTGTCATGAGCAACACCCAGAGTCTCACCAAGATGTTATCCTGAGTACAATGACAGGCGGCATACTTTCATCGGACGTAGGACGAGTGAGATACGGGTCTAGAACGGTTAAGGGTAGAATCGTAATTTGGACTCACAAGGGGTATTTTGGTCTTTTTTCACATTGGGAATTGTGCAAATCTGATGAGGACAAGTGTGCAGTGCTAAGTGGATATTTTTGAGTTGGGACCATAGGGTTTGGACACGTGGGGAGTGTCTAGTGGGTTCCAGTATGTTTGCACGGTGAAATTAAATGGTTGAGTCGTGCTTGAGAGGGAAAACAGAGATTGAGCATAGAGGAGAGATTGATCGAATTGCAGAAAGTGTGTGAGTCCTTGTGAGTGTGTGAGTGTGATCAGGGGAAGGCTGAGAGTGCAGGGAAGGTGTTGAGAGGAATTGAGAAGTCGAGTGAGTGTGTGAGGAGGGTGTGAGTTTCTCGGGAAAACAGAGAGGAGTCGAGGGTGTGGTGCAACCATAAGTGATCAATTGATCCAAGCAGAGTCGAGGGGAGGTAAGGACGGCTGAGGACAACTCTGTGAACCCAGAGGAGGCTGGAACGACGGTAAGCTTCAATTTCCTTTGTTTTGCCGTTTTGTTTCAAACTGAAAGTCGTGGAGTTTGAGGTCGAGTCGAAGTGTTCTGTAGGTTTTATTAGGCTCAGTAGGTCCCTTGGAACCCGTAGAACTCGAAGCCGTGACGGGAGGATGCACGGTTGGCCGGGAGCAGAAACAGAGTTTTGGGTAGTTGCTGGTTCGAGCTTGGGAAGATGGGTTTGAGGCTGTGATGTCTAGTTTTTAGGATTTGAATTAGTTGCTAGGATGAGAACGAAGCTGTTGGTGGAAAAAAGAACAGAATTGGTAGATGGACGGTGGAGAACCGGTCACGCCGGTTCAGACCGGTCGACGGCCTGAGGAAGACGATGAAGAGTGCCCTGTGCAGGCGCGTGAGGCCCACGCGCAGCCCCTTTGGGCGGCTCGTGAGGGCACATGGGGGCTGTTCTAGGGAAACTTCCAACATAGTTTTTGGTCTAATCGTTGTAACGAATCTGTTGGGACAAGTTTCGGGACAATCGGACAGCGTCTCATGTTAGTTCTAAGTGGTCAAAGGTTTAGGGTCTCGTTTACGTTTAGGATTCGGGAAAATTTAGGGAAAATTAGGAGGAACTTTGTGGACGTGTTAGTGACTCGTTTTGGTGACTTGTGACAGGATAGGGAATTCCTGAGGTGGCAGAAGAACGTACGGGACGCGAGTGACGTGCCCGGTAACTGTGAGTGGACTCCTTCCTTATAACTAAGCATGCATAACTGCTTTTCATGACTTGTTTTATGGTTTTAATTATGATTTCATGATTATTGAATAATTTATACCTGTTTTATGAATTGGCAAGGTTTTCGAGGAAATTACGTATTTCAGCACGTTTTTTGAGAAATACTGTGAGTATGATTTTGATGCAATGCTTTTGGGATTTCAATCGATAATTGGTTTTCAATGATTATAAATGGATTTTGAGACATGATTTGATGATCAAGGGTTTTCGGTTTTAGAATCAGATTTCGAGAAAGCGAGATTTGGTTTTAAAGTTGAAAAATGGATTTCCAGATTTGAGTTCGGAATGACGGTTTTGGATGCCAGAATGGCTTCTGGCCAGTGATTTCGAATTCGAGTTTGGATATGGATTTAGAAATGGTTTTGAAATGGTTTTGGATTGGATTTGCGGGATTTGGTTATTGGGTTTAAAAACCCGGATTATGTTTGACGGGGGACGGGCCCGGATTGGGTTTAAAGACCCGGATTGAGTTTAAAGACTCGGGAGTTTAAAGACTCGGATATATTGATATTTTCCCCCGTAGGCCTGTTGAGTTAAAAGACTCGGATAGGTCCAGCAGGTTTGATCGGATAATGATATTGGTATTTTGTGTTTTATGATACTGTTTTTATGATGATTACTATGTGATTTATAAATGTTTTTTTTCAGATATTGGGTTATGCATGCATGTTTTCAAAATGGAGGGCCAACCCTGGTTTGTTATGAAACTGTTTTTATTTCTAGTCCACTCACACTTTCTGGTTTTTAAATGCCCTCCAGGTCATGGAGCTAGCGCGGGGGTTGACGTTGAGGCAGCGTCGGAGGCATAGCGTATTCTAGAGTTATCCCGGAGTGTTTTCAGCTTTCCGTTGTGCATGTAGTTTCTGTCTTTTTGTTTGTACTATGCTCTGTATAACGGTTGACTTGTCTGACGTCTTAAATTCTCCCTTGTCTGGAAATGTAATTTGTGGGTTTTCGTGAGGTTGTTTTGGTTTTTTGTGTTGGGTTGTCATACGGGAGCAGGGTTCACCTCGGTTATTGGGGTGATAATCGGGGTGGGTCCTGTCAGTACAAAAACCATTATAGATTTGTATCTTTCCCATACGATGTCCGTTTTCGACGGGCCGCCTGTCTACGAACTCATATCGTCTTCATCTACGTATTGGATCTCGATCCATATGCATTTGCCTTCCCGAATTAAAAGTCAACATTTTCAACCGTATAGGGTCAAAATCGTTATTTTACCCCGATCATCTGATAATCCTTGATTAATCCCCGATTAGTCCTTGATTAATCCTTAATTAATTCTTGATAATCACGAAATTCGGGACTGGTCGCTACAATCTACCCCCTTAATGAATTTCATCCTCGAAATTCAAGTCGCCTCAATCCACTGTGAAAATCATATCCTACCTCCAACCCGAGGCACTCATGTGTGTACGTACACGTCCAACATCCATCCACAGTACGAATACCGAATCAAACGTCACTCGACGTCAATCACAATCCGACTTCTAATGCTGATACTCAGCCCTTCCTCAACAACCGTATCCAACAAGCGAGTAACCAAATTGTCAATGGAAATCCCAACACGCAATCTTAAGTCTCAAATGAGATATCGATACTCGTCGATCTCACCTGTCACTCACGTAGGTGTACTCAGCATTCAATATGACAATCCTGCTTCTACTGAGCATCACAACTCCTCTGTCTCACTTGACGGTCTCTAACCGTAAATCACACTCATGGTGCGCCGTCATGTCAAGCTGGTAACTCATTGGCTCCATTGTCACCACTCGATAATGACTGTAAAAAAACATGACTCGCTCTAGAGTCCTATCACAGTATCTCATATCACTCAGTAACTAATGTTGTGATCCGACTCAGCGACTGTCCTATCACAGTATCTTGGAGATCTCGATAAGTATGCATACCAACTCAAGTCTTCTCGGAGTTCTCCTGGTCACCCGACTTTCACCTAAGATGTGCCCAACACATACTTATTGAGATCTCCAAGACTAATCAACTCACGTTTACCAAGACGTACCAACCTAAACCTCGACCCCCATCCTGATGATGCGATGGGTCGGATTCTGAAGCTGTGTTGTAATCACTAATCCAACAACCTCTCAAGCCCAATCCATTTGAATGGGGGAAGTCAATCACGTCAACGGCTACAAGCACGGGGATAACCTCCACTTGACAATCAATGACACTCATCCAGTCTAATTGAATCCAATCTCAATCGTCATCATTGGCTAACGCTAATCACAAACTAGCTTGATCCACAACCAACTCAATCAGAATCGTCTCAATCCACACTCATCTCGATTCCCAACCACCTCGATCCCCACACATCTCGATCCTCTCGTTCAATAACCAAATCGGTCCTTGCTAATCTATCGCCAACTCGATCCTCAACCAAATTGATCCTCAACCCCAACGATCCATCGAGGATCCACACTAGCTCTCTGAGCCAATGTAACATGACCGATATCGCCAACATGGGTCCACCAAAACTGATACCCATTCATAACGTTAGGTGACACCAATCACCTTTCGCCCCTCGACTCATTCAAATTTGGCCCACAGCCTGGGTGTCCAGTTCTTAAACAACCTTTGAAACTAGAAGAAATTGTAACTATGTTGCAAGCATACCTAGAAGTCCTTATCAAAAAAGCAGAAAATGAGAAGTCTCCTTCACCAACCAATAATATTTATTGATAGCTACTGTAGCGATCCTCCCACGATCGTATCACTCCTCAAATTAGCTCGAATTTTGCAAGCTTATACATCCATGAGTAATGAAGATAGTTCACTAAGAACTTCCATGATAAGGCGTACTAGTTTCCCATGATTTCCTCGCTCAGCTGTCTTGTCAAATCCAACTCTCGAAGTTCCATCGAATTTCAACAAAGAACCCCAACTCCACTAAGTCCTGTAACTGGACTCTCAATGATCTCAACTCTGTCGGTAGGTACCGATAATATGGTTGCAAAATGGGTTACGTACCTGGAAAACTCCTTTAGATAGCAACCATCAAAATCGTCCAATGGCTAATCTGGGAAACTCAGCACAACCAACTTTCTCCAAGCTCACTGAGCTAACTGAGGACATCACAACACGTGTCCCATATCCCTAACGACCAACACGTAATATCTTCCTGGCCTCCAAGCCGTAACTCACTCGAACATCGACAACGTTTCTAATATGGGATAGATCACATAAAGTTTCCTCTGGTCCCACCAAAAGACCAATCATGACAACTCAGGATTACCAATACATCTAGTTCCTCCAAAACCCAACAGAGGAATAACGGGTAATCCACCAATCCATCAGGACATCACAACAAGCCATTGTGTCCAGGAAAACCAATATGTCTTTTGTCACACTTTTTACGCAAACCAATAGGTGATTCCTTCACCGCACCAGTTAGAGTACTGGCTCGCATGTCCCAACCTAATGGGAAGCTGATCCCAAGAATGTGTGAGTCCAAACTTCATCAACACTCGTGCAATCGGTCCAAAGATAGCTAGAGTGCCTATCACCAATCCAGGCATACCCTGTGCCTCCAATAATCCAACCGAAAAAGAAGGATACTAAATTCCCTCTGAGCCACTCGGGATCCTCTCTGTCCCACTCATTGACCACTGTGACTCGCATGTCTACCACTTGACGAACTCAGAGCTAGAGGCAACCCCCGTCTAAGCTCCCTAGAAAACATCCTCTAGACGCACTCAGTGTCCCCCGAAATCATCTGATCGCTGCTCGATTCCATCCAACTTATCTCAGTGGAGATGGTGTGGCATCTCGACGCAATCACCACCGACGAAGCCTCATCGTCTCAAACGTCGCTACACTCAGTACAACCCGAATCAAACCACAAATCTCTGATCGTACCGAGTGACCGTCGAATTTCCTGCTCATGTTGGAGGAACTCCACCTCCCGAGATAAACTCCACCTCTCAAGATACGAGGGATAGCCATAGAAACATTCCTCGTACATCACCCAACTCTCAATAATCCCTTCTAATGCATAGATAACAATGTTTGCCACAAACCTCGTGCATACCAATCCAAGAACACTCCGCTATCTGTACCAAATGCTCAGGACTAACAGAACCATATCCTCAAGAGTGCAATTCAACATCTGTACAATCCGCTCAAAGCGTAGGATCCGTTGCCAGTCCACCTCGAGATCCGATCCACAAGTACCACTCTCCTGGTAACTTGTTCAACCCATCTCATGTAAGACCCGTGTCCTGGAGGTAACGGTGAACAATCCCACATTCCTGCGAGGGAAATGGTCTGGGAGATGAGTGGTGGTGTGCCTTAAAGGTTTAGGCACACACTTATCTAGCACGAGGCCTTTTGGGAGCTCAAATGGCTTTGGGGGGGATTGGAACCCCAAAGTTAAGCGAGTTGAGGTTGGTGCAATTCCATGATGGGTGACCCTCTGGGAAGTTGCACCATGATTTCCCAAAAACAAAACCGTGAGGGCAAGGGCAAGGAGGCCCAAAGCGGACAATATCGTGCTAGAGTCGGGTTCTGACCGAGGAGGGTTGGGTCCTGACATAATGGTATCAGGGCCAGACCCCGACCGGGAAGTGTGCCAGCGAGGACGCTGGGCCCTAAGGGGGGTGGATTGTAAGACCCGTGTCTTGGAGCGAACGGTGAACAATCCCACATTTCTGCGAGGGAAATGGTCTGGGAGAGGAGTGGTGGTGTGCCTTAAAGGTGTAGGCACACACCTATCTAGCACGAGGCCTTTTTGGAGCTCAAGTGGCTTTAGGGGGGATTGGAACCCCAAAGTTAAGCGAGTTGAGGTTGGTGCAATTCCATGATGGGTGACCCCTTGGGAAGTTGCACTATGAGCTCCCGAAATCAAAACCGTGAGGGCAAGGGCAAGGAGGCCCAAAGCGGAGAATATCGTGCTAGAGTCGAGTTCTGACCGAGGAGGGTTGGGTCCTGACATCTCAAACTAGGGTCATCTATGACCACATCCATCCTGACCAATCGTCAGTCACATCTTCTAGAAAGTTCCCCTATTGAGATAACTGGTTACTTGGATCTTATTCACTCGTAACTCTACGGCTTCCAACCGCTGGGCATACAAGAATTCAGCCCTCCTCGGGTCTACTCAGCTCTACTCGGGTCTACTCAGCCTTACTCGTTGTCGGACCCCACTAAAACATGGCATCCAATGCCAAAAAAGACCTACGGATAGGTTCATTCCCACTTAACTTTCCTATTCCTACCCTCACTACTAGGTTGATGACTAGCTATCATCATCGTCGAGACATCATATCTAGCGCATGTGCAACACCACAAGAGCAACCCAATACGTTGATACCATGCTGATAAGACCCATCCTAATCCCCCTGGATTATCGTGGGATGTTCCCAGCTCCCGTTTGACACCACGTGCCAGACCAGGGATAAAATCGTAACCCACTTAATGTTTCCAAAGTGCACAGTGATTTCCAAAGTACGTAACGACCTGTGACGTCTCTGTCTCTGCCACAGCCCTCATCCGCGATCAACTTTAAGGGTATCAAAACATTAAAAACTGCGAGTGGACAAAAACAAACAGTTACAAAACCATTAACAAAAAGACATTTATACCTTTCAGTTAAAAACATACATGCATCAGAAAAAAAGTATCTCAAATACTTTCTTAAATGTAAATCATATTGCTTTTTAAATCAATACAAAGTGAAAACATTTATCAATCAAAACCATTTCCTTAGTAGGGTCTCAGCCCAAAACCAAATCACGTAGGGACTCAGCCCAAATCAATACAAAGACTCACATCCAGAGTCGTATGAAAACTTGAGTAACCAATCCTCTTTATCCAATATCCAACAAATCATCTCAAAAGTCATGATATCAACGCAACGCGTGCAACTTGGGATTACACGTCTGAGTATACACCCAGGATCTACGACGTTTGAGTGACAACCCCGGATCGGAGCTCTTGGCTCGACATCTAAACGATGGCATTCACAGGCTTGGAACCCTTGGCTCGAAGTCTGAGTAATGTCCATCTCTAACACTCCTGAGCCTGAGCCTCCCATCGGAGCTACTCACCTCCAGGCAGTGTAATCGTGACCTCTCCAGGATCTACGATGTCTGGAGGCTACCGCGCTAGGATCTACGACGTCTGACAGGAACAATCACATCATAGAGGATGGTAGTGTGGAAAACATTTCACAAATCTCTAATCCTCTCAAAATATCTCAAAGGGGCCTACGCTCGAAATATATTCCACAAAACCATCATAAAAATAGTGTTTTCACAAATCCAGGATTCATCTAATCCTATCAAATCAAATCTCGTAAATCCACAACAGGGTCACAAGCCTGATATATTTCACGTTTGACTATACTCTAAGTCAAATCATAAATCAACTGGGGCACAAGCTCGAATATTATTTTCAAATCCGAAAACCATTTCGCTATTCAAATAACTTTTTCAAATCACCTTTGACTGTAATCCAAGTCAAAGTCAATAATCAACTAGGTCTCATGCCTAAAATAGCATTTCACGCATCTCCGTGAAATGATTAAAAATCGATAATCAAATCGTCAATTTCACGCCTCTCCGTGAAATCATTCAAATCATATAAATAACATGCACGAGGAAAACTTGGCTTGAGCTACAATATCACATAAACATAAATCTTGAAATACGTGCAATAAAACATTTTCCACAAAAATTCCAAATCATCAACACAAATCATATTTAAATCATATACAACTAGTGCATTTAAAACCATGTTCATAAAACATATAAAACAGTTATGCATTCATTATTTTATAAAGCAAGTGTCCCCTCACATACCGTCCATGATGCGCGCTCATAATCCGCCCTGTAAGCCACTTCGAGGCTAATCCAACTTCTCCAGAATGTCTGGACCTATCCCAATCATACCCAAAGGTCACTATCAAACTATACAAGTCCAACCCATATGCCCTCAAAACTCACGGAATAGTAAACGTGTCCCGAACACGTTTTCCTATACTAAAAACCATTAAATGACCTATCAAACGATCTCCAATCGACCTGAAACCACCACCATTGGATTCAGACCATCGAAATCTTTTGAACAAGATTGGTTTGACCTCAAAATTCGTGCCCGCGTGCTCGCACGCGCCGCTCAAAGTTTTTTCAACAAAAAGTCGACGCTGGTCAACTGCTGACGTCAGCTGCTGAAGTGGCTCTCTACCATATGTCTGCTGATGTGGCCCTTCCATGTGTCACATATGACGTCGTTAATGGCGTGGCATGCATAATTTTATAAAGCAAGTGTCCCCTCACAAACCGTCCATGCTGCGCGCTCACAATCCACGCCGTAAGCCACTACGAGGCTAATCCAACGTCTCTGGAACGTCCGGACCTATCCAAATCATACCCAAAGGTCACTATTAGCCTATACAAGTCCAAACCATATGCCCTAAAAACTCTGGAAACAGTAAATGTATCATGAACACGCTTCGTGAAGCTAAAAACCTCGAAATGACCTATCAAATGATCTCGGATCGACCTGAAATCACCAACATTGGATTCAGATTGTGGAAACCTTTCGAACAAGACCAATTTGACCTCAAAATGAGTGCCAACGTGCCCTCAAGCGCTGCTCAAAGTTTTGTCAAGAAAAAGTCAACGGTGGTCAACTGCTGACATCAGCTGCTGATATGGCACTCTACCATGTGTCTGCCGACGTGGAACTGCCATGTGTAACGGCGTACGTCATTGATGATGTGGCATGCTCTTGCTGTCATCATCACATGATGTCATCCTGCTGATGTCATAGCCTTGTCGGAGAAAATGACTAGCGCCGTTGTGCTCCGCCGTCTGGTTCGCCAGCCAACCGCCGAAAAATTGCCATTGTTGGCCAGTTTTTCAAATTGACAGGACCCATCCCAATCCCACTGGATTATCGTGGGATGTACCATGCTTCTATCTGACACCACGTGCTAGATCAGGGATAAAACTGTAACCCACTCGGGGTTTCATGAGTACACAGCGGTTCCAGAGTACGCAGCGGCATGTGATATCTCGGTCTCTGTTATAGCCCGCATCCGTGATCAACATGAAGGGTATCAAAAACATTAAAAGCTGTGAGTGGACAAGAATAAGTAGTTGGAAAAAAATTTTCTGAAATAAACATTTATACCCTTTAATTAAAAGCATGCATGCATAATAATTTAAAACCATTTCTTTCCAACAAAACCGTATATAAGAAAAACCATGCAATCATCGTAAAACTATCACATGCTTAAAATATCTGGATACAAATCAGTAAGTCAAAAATCTCGGGACCCATTCTCATATCCAACATCTGTCTAATAACGTCAAATCATCAATTGTCACGATATCAATGCAACACGTGCAACTCAGGGTCTCATCTCCGAGTACATCCCTAGGATCTACGATGTTTAGGGTGATTTCAGCACTAGGATCTACGACGTCTGAGTGATATCAATATCTACCACTCTTGATCCTGAGCTTCCCCTCGAAGCTACTCACCTTCAGGCAATGGATCGTGACGATTCTAGGGTCTACGACGTCTAGAGGAGACAATCACCTCATAGAGTCCTTTCCAGGGAAACACACTCCTACCAGAGGCCCTATCCTGGGAAACACATTCCTAACAGAGTCCCTATCTGCGGAAACATATTCCTACCAGAGTCATATCCATCATCTCAGAGAATGGTCATAATAAAAACAGTGGAAACACATTTTCAAAAGTGTCGTTTCTCAAATCAAAATAGTCAGTTCGCATAAGATCTCAGCCCAAAATCAATTTCCATAAATCTCATAAAATCAGTGTCCAGTCCTCATTCTACAATCTCAAAACAGTTTCATAAATCCGAAAACCATCAAATAATCACATTTGACTCCAAAACCGAGTCACAATGATTATGCAATTGGGTGTAAAGCCCAAATACCATTTCATAAATCCACAACAGGGTCCCAACCCCAAAATCTCATTTTAGAAGTCCATAACAGGGTCATAAGCCCGATATCATATCATAAACAAGAACTGGGTCACAAGCCCACATATCATTTTCCAAATTCGAAAACCATTTCACTATCAAATTGTTGTTCAATTTCCCGTTTGACTACACTATAAGTCAAACCTTAAATCAACTAGGTCTCAAGCCCAAAATACTGATTTCACACATCTCCGTGAAATCATCTCAAAACTGTTAATCAAGTCCTCGATTTCACGCATCTCTGTCAAATTATTCAAAATTGATAATTAAAACATTATTCAAATCATATAAAACATAAATCTCGAAATACGTGCACTATATCATTTCCACAAAATGATAAGCAATCAAATCATCTTCATAAAACATATAAAACATTTATGCATGCATCGTATTTATAAATCAAAAGTCCATTCATAGACCGTCGATGCTGGGCGCTCCAATCCCGCGCCGTAAGTAAGTCTGAAGCTTATCCATAATCTCCGGGGCGTCCGGGCCATTCCAAATCATACCCAAAGGTTACTACCAACCTATAAAATTCTAAATCATAATCCCTCAAAACTCTCGGAACAGTAAACGTGACCTGAACACGCTTCCTAAGGCTAAAAACCTCCAACTGACCAATCAAACGAACTCCGATCGACCTGAAACAAGCACCATTGGATTCAGATCGTAGAAAATTTTCAAACAAGACCAGTTTGGTCAACGACAGTCAACGATGACAGGTCTGACAACCTTCCACGTGGCACTCCCTAACTGGTACCACATGTCACCCTCTAACACTACCACGTCATGTGGTTTGACATTGATCACGTGAACCTGCCACGTCAGCTACCACGTAAGCTTGACCCTCTAACAGATCGCCACGTGGCACCACATGGTTGGCCATATGGCACTGATAGGTCATAATTTGTGCATGTTTTATCCATGATTTAATACCCTTTTAGGTATGTTTTGTTAATATTTTAGTCTATACAATTGGAGAAAATAATATATTTTGTGAGAAATGTGTAGATCAAATAGAGCTTGGAATTATGAGAATTTGAGCGAAAGAATCACCTAAATCGGAGTTGAAACGAAGAAGTTATGAAGGAAAGAAGATTGCATAGGAAGGCTCTCCAGCTTTAATTCCGGATTTTCCTTTTTTTTTAGGTTAATTTCAAGTTCCTTCCACATTTATTCTCCATATTGTATAGGGATTTTAGTCCTCTTTCCTTTTGTATTCTTATTTTTAATTCCTTTACTTGTAGGAAAGATTTTAATTAGATTTTTTAATTATTTAGGAAACCTTTTCCTTATAGAATTTAATTAAAAAAACTCTTATTTTTAAGATGATTACTTATTCTCTTATAAATGGGGCATTAGGGTTTATTGTAAGGGGCCCAATTTACTTCTTGAAGGTCCAAAAAACTGTGTCAAAATTCATACTCAATTTATATACATAGTCTAGCCGTATTTTATTATTTTTATGCTTTTGGCTTCAAGTTTGTGCTAAGGAGGACGTAAGGCTTAGGAGAAGAAGAGTGTTTGAGCCCTTTTTCCTACTCCTTGCTATTCTTTAGTATTCGTGTTTATTTATTCTTTTATCGTTTTATGTTTCTTATGCATTTAATTATGTTATTCGTTTATTCAATAATGTTTGAGTAGTGTAATTAGGGCTAGGATTACTTGAAGCCCTAGCCATGTTGGTTCGTGTTTGATTTCTAGAGCTTGATTATGATTGTTATGTATGCCTGGATTTGTTGGATTACTACGCTTCATGAACTCAATTTATGCTTATAATCTTAGCTACCTTATTTGTGTATAATTGTTGATGTAATTGATTGACGGATCACCTCAATGTTTGTGTTCACCCTGCAATTTATGGCATCAAGTTTAAGAGGGAGAATCTTATTCGTAATCTAAACTCATGACTTCCTAGGTCTGCACATCACTTTTCTAGGGATAGTGTAGTGTCATTAAATCTTCTTTATGTTTCATGCATTATCACGCATCATCGGTAATAGTTGTTTAAGGGCGGGCACATCACGCTTAAACATCATCTCTGATCCAGGGCTCGTGGCATAATAATCCCGAACCGCCGCTCACACCGAGCCGAAACCCTCACTCTAAGCTCGGGTCAGGGAAACTGACCTCCCTCGTATCACAACCCTGAGCAACTCAACCCTCAACGAAACACCATAATCTCACTGGACTCGTCCAGAGTCATCCATCAAGCCATCCAATACCTTGGCTGCACCCCAGTAGCACCATCGCAAATCCAGCCGTAAGTTGGCCCAAGCCACAACAACTACCTAACCACAAACGCCAACTCAGGTTTCCCAGACTAAGTACTTACTCTGGGGTTTCTTACTAAGATACTCACATTGACCAAACAAGTCATACCAACGGGGTTCATCAAATCCTCTATCTCCGACTACAAACATCCACTCTCGGGTCGTCATACTCGGCTAAGAACATCCCGTAACGTAAAGTCTTCACACAAACATCGACCAGTAACCATCGCTAAAGGGGAATCTCTCAAATCCCCACAACTCGAGGCATCCGGCTACTCGTAGCCGCACAAGTCCAATCTCAACCAAACTGACCAAAGGGTCACCAATCCAATCGCCATCCGGCCCAACAGGCTACCATCGGGCCCTACAGGCCGACCAGCCCACTAGTAAGCGTATCTCACCATCCAGGTGAACCACCCTAGCACACAGCCGACCATCTATCGAAGCTACTCCATCTGACCCTAAAGGCCAACCGACTATCGAGCATCTCCAGCGTCAAACACGCTATCCTTTCCAGCCCAAAGCGGGCAAGTATCACATCCAATCGCATATCGGGCAACGCATCACCCAGTCATTAGTGATCTCGCTACGACTAAGTCACTACGTACTATCACTTGCGTGTCCAGGTTGATGACAGGCTATTCTGCATCGAGACATTACATCCATAGTAGTATCACAACACGCTAATCGACGAACCAACCATTTTGGGAGCTAAACCTCGATTGATCACGTCAACCTTGCTTAGCGCGAGGTTCAATGGCACTATCCGAGCTCTGATACCAATTTGACACGACCCACCCCCAATCCCCCGGGATTAAGGGCTAAGTCATGCTCCCGTCTAACTCACGTACGACATGAAGGCTAACTGACGTCCAACCTTCATGTAACACGTAAGCCAGATAAGGGATTCCCAAGCAAACATTCCAAAATTTCCGGACTTCCCAGAGCGCGCAGAATCTACGGTGGATCACATGTGTGATGTCTCCGTCTCTCTAATAACAGCCTGCACCGTAACAACCTAGAGGGTAGCGAAAACACAGAAGACTATGAGTGGACAAAAATAAAGGATAAGTATAGAAAACAATTTATAAAAAGATATTTATACCCTCCATTTAAAAACCAATGCATGTATTCAAAAACCAGTTCATTTCCGAGATAATAAAAACCATTTATGCAAACCGAAATCATTTCCTTTTCTTAAATCCCGGGCCTCAGCCCAAAACCATCAAAATCCATATCGTCCGGGTCATAGACCAAATCATCGGAAAACCATTATTGAAAACCATCATTATAAAGTTATCATAGAAATCCAAAACACATTTGAAATCCATTTCAACCAATCGAACCTGTTGGATCTATCCGAGTCTTTAAACTCAATCCCGGCCTCAAAATAATTCGAGTCTTTAAACTCCCGAGTCTTTAAACTCAATAGGCCTATGAGGGAAATAAAAATATCCGAGTCTTTAAACTCAATCCGGGTCTTTAAACCTAATTCGGGCCCGCCCCCGTCACAATCATATCTGCGTCTTTAAACCCAGTAACCAGATCCAGTAAATCCAATCCAAAACCATTTTGAAACCCTTTCCAAATCCATGTCCAAATCCGAATTCGAAATCACCATTTCTTAGGCTAGCATCCGGAATCATCATTTCGAACTCAAATCCAGAAATCCACTTTCAAGCTCCAAAACTGAATCAGAAATCATATTTCCGAAATTCGATTCCAAAACCCGAAATCACATTTATCGAAATCACTTTTATGAACAGGGTTTCAAGCCTGAAATCACTTTCCCAAAATCGTATCATCGAAACCATTATCAAATCATAGCATAAAAGCATATCTCGTAAAACGTGCAATTTCGTAAATATCTCAAAATACGTACAAAATTGTAAATCATCAAGATCATGTCACAAACATAGAAATCACATTTAGAAAACATATAAAACATTTATGCATGCATCATAGGTTAGAAAGCAAAGTCCACTCACAGACCATTAGCGTCGCCGCCTCGATACGCGTGTATTACGTCGTTCCCGGCTAATCAACTATAACCGGCTTTCCCGAACCTGTCCAAATCCCATAATAAGGTCACTAACTACTTCATAATGCTTCTACTAAAGCCCCGTAATTTTTCCAAATTTTTAACTATTTTTAAACGAGCCTTAAAACCTTCGGACATCCCGAAATCTATCGAAACAATGTCCAATGGACTCGAAACTAGTGCCAAAATGTTCGTTACATCGATTACATCATTTTACATGTACAACACTTCCCCATTAGAGGCACCACGCGCCCTCATGCGCCGCCCAAAGGGGCTGCACGTGGGCCTCACGTGTGCCACTGTTCATCATCACGTTCCTCTCGCCGACCCGATTCAATTCGGTTCGAACCGGAGTCCACGGTTCAACCCCCAATTTCAGTCCAGTTCCACTCCCGTTTGTCCTTCTAACTTTATCTCTCTACTTCCAATTGATTTATGATGTGAAAGCATAAAACTAAGGCTGTAGTATACCTTCCCGAACCGTGATCAGAGTTTGATTTGATGTCCCTCTCCTCTTTTCGGCCGTTACAGACCACCGTAGGCC
This sequence comes from Prinsepia uniflora, assembly GCA_032719365.1. Lineage (NCBI taxonomy): Eukaryota > Viridiplantae > Streptophyta > Magnoliopsida > Rosales > Rosaceae > Prinsepia > Prinsepia uniflora. The sequence continues at coordinate 55,108,385 of CM064868.1, read as the reverse complement.
ACTGTTTTGGTCCCAAACAGCTCTTGGTCGCCTTCTGATGCTCACCAAAGTAACCAAAACTGTCAGCACCCACCAAAGAACGATTCACCATTTTTGAATCCAAACGAAGGCTTCTCGGGTACTCACCTTACCGTCCATCTTAGACCTCAACAATAGGCTCATTCGACCCCCTGGACCTCCAGCAACACCTTCCCATCAATTTAATCGATCAAAAGTCATTAAAACAAGGTTTTCCATTTTTAATCTCAACAATGGTTTTCATGGGAAAACGACCTTACCTCCACCGTCAAGCCTCACCGTGGCCACCACCAGCTCCATCCAGCCTCCCCTTTTATCACTCCTTCAAAAACCACTAGCTGAGGATGAAGTTTGAGTGGTTTGGATGGGTTGGATTTCACGGGCACATTAGGAACTCTGTTTTTTCTGTTTTCAAACCGTGCAACCAAGTTAAAATCGTGTGAGACTATTGTGAGAGGCGGTAAATTTATTATTAGTTAGTTTATTTCATTCATAAAATGTAACAACCCCCCCCCCCCCCCCCCCCCAATTTCATTTTAATTACTCCATTTAAGTCAATTGAGTTAAAACGAATTGGATATTGTTGAACAAGTCTTCGTGGGATCGACCTTTGCTTGCATCTATACTACCTATACGTCTTGTGCGCTTGCAAAGTTTATTACACGTAGATGTTTTGCCTAGTACATCTTTTTTGCTTGGTTTTGTGCTAGGTAAAATCTCTATCAGGCACCACCTGGTTGGCCACGTGGCCTGACAAGATGACGTGGCTTGACACATCATCGTCATCAAGCTCAAGCAGGGTCAACCCGTTTGACTGTAACAGGTCGTTTTGATCCGCGACCCTGACTCGGCCATATCTTTGTCGATTCTTCACCGTTTCCCCCCATTTTTTTCCTAATCTACTCGTCTCTAACCCAGCAAGAGATCCAAGACCTTAAAACTAAGAAAAATCACCAGAAGCTCACCTGTCCAATTCAAACCTTCACGGGTCACCTTCAAGCCTTTACCTGAGCTCCTCCCTGTGTCCATTTTCCTTGTTTCTCAGTCCAACATACTCGTAAAAGCACTTACAAGACAACACTGGCTTTAGCTTCGATCCAAAACATCCAAAACCCAAAACCCAAAATTCAAACATAAATGGGTTTCGGGTTTACCTATTTTCAAGGGTTTCTTAGGCCATTGTCGTGCTCAGTCGTCCATCACCATCATCTCAACCTCTTAGTCTCACACTCAGGCTCTCTCAGTCTCTCTCTCATGCAGAAGAAATGAAGAAGGATGAATTGGGGGAGGGGGGTTCGGGTTAGATGAATGAAAAATGGGAAGAAAATGGGAGATGATGCTTGTATGAAAGATGAGGATCAAGGGATGAGTGACACTTGTCACTCATCTATTGGTCCAAAACTGATATTTTGGGCATGCTCAAGACAAACCCAAAAGTTAACTCCTCCTAAGATGTGCAACCATCAATAGTATGACAAATGTTCTAGACTCGTAACTTCCCCGTACGATGTGCCGCCTATCTACGGACTCATATCGTCTCGATCTATGTAATGGACCTCGGTCCACGTGCATTTGACCTCTCAGGTCAAAAATCAACATTTTCACTCCTCTAGGGGCAAAATCATCATTTTACCTCGATCGTTTGATAATCCTCGATTAATTCCCGATTATTCCTTGATTAATCCTTAATTAATTCTTAATAATCACGAAATTCGGGACGGGTCGTTACACAAACCTTCATAACTCTCCCAATTCTCAACCAAATCTTACGTTCTTTATAGCAAAATCAATCTACTCAAGCCAATGAATCCAGATCTAAACCCAGAATTGTGAGAAAGTACTTGGTTTTCAAGATATGATCTTCCAAAGTTTTGGCCAAACTTTGAGTCCATGTTCTAGCCACTACCGACGTCCAAAACCTTCCATTCTTGGTTCTACAGACTCCCATCACCTCAAAAAACACGATTATGGGCTTAGATCATAGTTTCAAAGCCTAAAAAAAACACCAAAATCAAGGGGTCACGAGTTACCTTGTTTCCTCACGGTTTCCAGCCAACCGTTGTGGCCTTCGTCTACCACTGTCCCTCTCACGGCCTCTCAGTCCTCCCTCTCTCAGTCTCTGTTCTCTCTTAGTCTAGCACAGGTGCAAGGGAGAACATGAAATAGGGTTTTTGGGTAGGATGAAGAAGATGAAGGAGAATGAGAGATGATGAGATGCATGAATTAATTAAAAGGGGCCATAGGGTGGGTGACAAGTGTCACTCATCTTATGATCCCATAACAAATATTTTGGGTCCCATTTAAAACACCAAAGTCAACTCTTCTTGATTTTCATGCAATCATGAATATTAAAAAAAACCATTCTAGACCTGTAACTTTCTCGATCCACGTTCATTTGACTTCCCGAGTCAAAAGTCAACATTTTCACCAATCTAGGGGCAAAATCGTCATTTTACCCCAATCGTCCGATAATCCTCGATTAATCCCTAATTAGTTCTTGATTAATCTATAATTAATTCTTGATAATCACGACATTTGGGACGGGTCATTACACGAAGCATCCAAGCCTTCACTCTAGTAAAGCAGCCAAAGTCTTTGCCCCTATGAAGCACCAAACCTTTTGCCTCCGCAAAGCACCTAGAGCCTTCGTTCCTATGAAGCATCCAAATCCTTCGTTCCAACGAAGCATACAAAATCATTGCTCTTGTGAAGCATCCAAGCCTTCGCTCCTGCGATGCATCCAAGCCTTCGCCCCTACGAAGCATCCAAGCATTTGCCCCTACGAAGTATCCAAGCATTCGCTCCAGAAAGGCATCTAAAGCATTCGACCCTGTGAGCACCAAGCCATCGCCATGTGAAGCATCCAAGCCTTTGCCATGCGAAGCAACTAAACCTTTGCCATGTGAAGCAGCCAAGCTTTCGCCTTGCAAAGCAATTAAGCCTTCACCATGCGAAGCAACCAAGCCTTCACCATGTGAAGCATCCAAGATTTCGTGATGCGAAGCAACCAAGCCTTCTCTATGCGAAGAAACCAAGCTTTTGCCAGACGAAGTATCATATCTAAGTCTTCGCCATGTGAACCATCCGAGTCTTTGTCATCTAAGTCTTCGCCTTGCGAAGCATCTCAGCCTTCACCTTGTGAAATATCTAAGCCTTCGCCTTGCGAAGCACTAAAATCTTCATCTTGGAAGCACTTCAAGCCTTCCTCCAGGAAGCAATCCAAGTCTACATCCTAGAAGCAGTCCAAGACTCTATCCAGGAATCACTCTAGGAGAATTCGAGTCAAAAAGCTCTCAGTGGATGCTCATGGATGCAATGGAGGCATTTGACAAACGTACAAATTTAGAAGTTAATTTAAACAAATAAAAAGTTTGTTGAAGAAGCTTCACGTATGAATTCGAAATTCCATATAAATAAAATTTTCATTTCTTTATTCAAAAAACGGTTGGCAAACCACATGTCGATTGCTCAGACCAAGTATTCAATACTGATATGAAAATAAAATCATGGACAAGATGACAGGGCCCATCCCTAATCCCTCGGGATTTACGGGGGATGTGTCTACTTCCGTCTGACACCGTGTGCCAGACAAGGGATAAACCATAACCTGTTCGGAGTTATCCAGAGTGCGCCAAGATCTGTGGTGTGCATTGCGGCATGTGATATTTACGTCTCTGCTACAGCCCGCATTCGCGATCAACCTGAAGGGTATTAAAAGCATAAAAGCTGTGAGTGGACAAAAAAAAATCAGTTTAAAAATCATTTATCGAAAATACATTTATACCCTTCATGTAAAAGTATGCATTAGAAAACAAGTATTCAAATACTTTTCTCAAAAGAAAATCATATTGCTTTTCAAAACGAAACACAGTGAAAAATGCTTCTCGATCAAAGCCACTTCGTCAGTAAGGTCTCAGACCAAAACCAAATCACACAGGGTCTCAGCCCAAATCAAATCCATATGGGACCTCAGCCTAAATATAATACCATGTGGGATCTCAACCCATCATCGTCAATCACAATTCTAATCCCAACAACGCGTGCTCATAAGCTTAAAGACTGCTCTGATCCTGAGCATGTCGCCGTGAACACATCACCGGCTGATAATCTCCAGATCGTCGTGAACATATCATCGATCAATCTCATATACCGCACTCCTGAGTTGAGCCTCCCTCGGCTGCTTGACAACAGGCGCATCGTGACCTCTCCGTACCTCAGAGGTGAGCATTATCTCCATGGTGTTTTTCGGGGAAACATATTCACAACCGGACCCTCTATTAATCAGAGTCTTTAAACTCAAAATCATAATCATCATTTCCTCGGGTTTGACTACACTCTAAGTCAAACCGTAAATCAACTAGGTCATACATCCGAAAGATATTTCTAAATCCGAAAATCATTTCGTTATTCAAATCATTTTTCAAATCCCAATAGTCAAAGGGGATTGCCAACTGGGACTCATGCCCGAATACCGATTTCACACATCACTGTGAAATCATTTAAAACCAGTAATCAATCCTCAGTTTCACGCCTGTCCGTGAAACAATCAAAATCACATAAAACATGCACGTAGACTACTTGGCCTAAGCCCAAGTATCATAGAAAACAAAAATCTCGAACTACGTCTAGTATCGTAGAAAATGCAATATAAAACACATTTAAATCATATGCACTCAAGGCATTTCAAATCATGTTCATAAGACATATAAAATAGTTATGCATGCATCATATTTCATAAAACAAAGTCCATTCACAGACCGTCCGTGCTGCGCGCTCTGAAACCCACGCTGTAAGCCACTCTAGGACTAATCAATACTCTCCAGGACGTCCGGACCTATCCAAATCATACTCAAAGGTCACTATCAACCTATACAAGACCATAACAAAGACCCTTACACATCTCAGAATGGTCAACTTATCTCCAACACGCTTCCGGAGGCTAAAAAACCTCCAAATGACTTATCAAACAAACTCTGATTGACCTGAAACTACCACAATTGGATTCAGAACGTCGAAACCTTTCGAACAAGATTAATTTGACCTCAAAATTCATGCCAACGCGGCCCCATGCGCGTGTCAAATTTTGGTCAACCAAAAAGTCAACGGTCAACGCTGACGTTAGCAAAATCAACTCTGACGTCATCGGTCAATGGTCAACGGTTAACGAGTCGGGTCACAGGGTCGGGTCAATGGGTCTAGTCAACGGTTGCTGGAGAAGACGATTGGAACCGCCATGCGCCGCAGTCTAGTTCAGGCGCTTGTGACTGGATTTCCCCCATTTTTGTGCTATTTTTCAAACCTTCATAACTCTCTCATTTCTCAACCAAATCCTACGTTTTATATATGGAAGTCATGCTACTCAAGCCCCGGAATCCAAATCTGAACCCATAATTGAGAGAAAATACCTAGTTTTGAAGATATGGCCTCCCAAAGTTTCAGCCAAACTTTGAATCGATGTTCTGGCCACTCCCGTCATCCAAAACCTTTCATTCTTGCACCTACAAGCTCGTATGAGCTCCAAGAACATAACCATGGGCTTAGAATCATGAAAAAAATATCCAAAATCTAAAGCCCAATTTTGAAAACCCATAGCCTTACCTTTTCGGTGTTTTTTGGCCACCACCGCCGTGTCCTCCACTGTCCCCGCCGTCTCTCAGCCTCTCCATCTCACTCCCTCAATCAGTCTCTCTCTCCCTGGTCTAAAGAATGAAGATGGAAATGGTTTGGAGTGGTGGGTATGGCTTTTGGGTGAAGGAAAAAGATGAAGATGATGATGGTGCATGTATGTGTATGGGTGTGGATCAATGGATGAGTGATACTTCTCACTCATATATTGGTCCACAACAGATATTTTGGGTCCCACTAAAGACAAACCATTTAAAAACCGTACAACTATCAATACTTCCTGTAACTTTTCTTGACCCATAACTTTCCCGTACGATGTCTGTTTTTGACATGCCGCATGTCTACGGACTCATATCATCTCAATCAACATAACAGTTCTTGATCCATGTGCATTTGGCCTCTAAGATGAAAAGTCAACTTTTTGCCCTTTCTAGGGGCAAAATCGTTATTTTACCCAAATCCTCTGATGAACATCGACTAATCTCGATTAGTCCTTAATTAATTCTCGATAATCTGTTATTAACCTTAATTAATCCTATAGATTTGGGACGGGTCGTTACAATCTTCCCCCCTTAAAGAATTTCGTCCCCCTAAATTCACACTGATCCAATCCATTGTGGAAATCCAATCCTGCTTCCATGTGAGGTATACGTCCAACATCCAACCACGATTCGCAACATAAGCTAAACGTCACTTGCCGTTAACTAGAATCCAATGATCAATGCTGAAACGCAGCTCATCCTCCGTGACCGTATCCAAGAGTGACCTGCCGTCACTAGCAACCTCCAATGCTTAATCTCAAGCCTCAACGAGACATCGACACTCGTCGATCCCACTTGTCACCTACGTAGGTGTGCTCAGAATCCAAACTGACAAGTTAATCTTACCGTCCTGCTCGGTTGACAGTCCAGGAAAACAATCCTACTATACTAAGGTGACATCCTGTTCAGCATTCAGCCTGACGATCCTTCTTAGCTAACAATCAATGATGACGTTCTGCTCAATCTAGTTCAGTCATGCTCCTCATCCTACTCAACAAGAGCATCACAAGTCTCTATCTCACTCGGTAGCTCCCAACGTCCAACACACTTATGACGTCTCATACATTCAAGATACTCAATACATCGATAACACACCGTCGTGCCTAGCTGGTAACTCCTGGCTCCACTACACTTCCGTTACACAATTCTAACCTTGACTCGCTCTAGAGTCCCATTAGGATACCTCGTACCACTCAGCAACCCACGTTATGATCCTAACTCCTCACGAGTCTCAACTGTTATCTCACTCATCCTAAATATCACTAGACCCCATCGAATACCTTCTCTAGCAGAGATAATCACAATCAGAAACACCAGGGTTCCTCTAGCCCATCATGGCCCTGAGCTCTATGCTCGCACAATCACTGAACCCTCTAAAGCCATTCTGCACTAGCGCACCGTATTCGATGTCTGGTCCTCGTACTCAACGTACAATCAACATCGGACCCCGTATGATTACCATATCATATCCATCTCGGACTCAATCTGATGATCATACTTCATCGATCAGATTGCTCGATCCTCAACAATCATGCTATCCAACATGCACTACTCATAGGTGCATCCATGTTACAACAATCACATAGGCACTCTCAGGCCTGCTCAAAGATTGTACTTATGCAACGTCCTACCACATACCCATATCCATACATCCCATCTCTGACTGTCATATGGCTAGCATGCCAATCATGATCCAACACGGAACCCATCTATCTGATCTCAAACATGGACAAGTCACATATTGTCTTAAATCTTCTTAGAGTTCTCCTGGTCACTCGACCAACTCCATAGTTAGCCAATCAGTTCACTACCAATTTCATTCCCTAGTTCCTCCAAAGTTCAATCATCTCACGCCACTAAAACGTACCAGTCCTGAGCTTGTCAGTGGCCCACCTCGACCACCATCCTGATGATGCGAAGGGTCGGATCCTAAAATCGTGTTGTAAATCGCCGGTTCAGCCTATGTGTCATCCAGTAACGCTCCATGGTTATCTACCACCAGCACAATCTCTCAATCTGGAGCAATAACGAGCCTGCAAACATCCTACTCGAGGCATCGGCTATTCATCTTTTTCTGAATAATGTTGCACATATCGTCATCCTGCACATCCCTCGAGAAGATCGTAAATCCAACTTTCCTGCCCACACGCTATCGTGGTAAAACTCCCACTAACGTGCAAAGTAGCCAACCTAGAGTAGTGGTCACGATTCTGCTCACTTAATCATCATCTCCTACTAGATTGACTTCGGAAGGGAGTCAATGACACTCATCTAGTTTGAGTGAATCCAATCTCAGTTGTCATCATTGGCTGGCACCAATCCAACGCAATCTCTATCCTTAACCAATTCATTCCATAGCCAATTTGGTCCAAAATGTCTTGATTCATGAGCATCTCGATTCACAATCACCGCCATCCTTGATCGTCTTGATCCACAACCATCCACACGTACATCGATTCACAACTCTCGATCTTAAAGGGGTCTATACTAGCTCTCTCGGCCATCATAATATGACCCATACCACCAACACGGTTCCATCCAAACCTAGTGCTTAGTTGTCATGTCCAGTGACACCAAGCACCACCTGCTCTTCAAGTAATTCACATTTGGCTCACGACCTAGGTGTCAAGTTCTTACACCCTTTTTGAACCCAATAAAAAGTGCAACCATGTTGCAAGCATAGAAGTAGGAAATGAGAAGTCTCCTTCACCAACCAATAATATATGTGGATAGCTACTGTTGTGATCCTCACATGATCGCATCATTCCTCAAATTAGCTTGACCTTTACAATCTTATACCTCCATGAGTGATGAGAAGTTCACTAGGAACTTTCAGGAGAAGGAAATATATTTACATTGCCTAGCTTTCTTGTCATAGCTAACTCTCGAAGTTCAAGGAACATTCCCACTTAGTCCTATGGTTGGGCTTTCAATGATCTCAACTCTATTAGTACCTTCCGAAAATATGGTTCCAAATTGGGTTACATACCTGGGAAACTCCCTCTAGCTGTGGTAGCCGCGTAAACCTCCAATGACGCGCCGTGAAACTCGGCACATTCGAAATTACTCCAAACTCATTAGCTAACTGGGGACATCATAACACGTGTCCCATGGCTCTAACAACCGTACGACAGGATGGTCCTGACCCCCAAGCCGTAACTCACTCGGACCTCAATCCACGTGTCTTGGAAAGTCAAAACCTTCTACTCAAATCCAATCGATGGTCCCACCACTGTACCAGTCGGATTACTATCTTGTACGTCCCACCCTATGGGATCAACTCCTGTTGCACACATCACCTATGCAATTTGTCCAAAGATAATTAGGGTATCAGGTACCACTCCAGGAATACCTCGTGCTTCTTGTAACCTAAGCATTTCCCCATGACGCCTCTGCGTCGTCTAGAACCCTTCGGTCATTGTTGGGATTCTGACCATCTCATCGTCTCCTATGATTGTCTTCTGCATGCGACGACGACCTCACATACCTCTACATCAAATGCAGGGATCTCACATCTCGGTAACCGATACGACTGACAAATCCTCATCGTCTCAATCGTCACTGGACATGAGCATATCAAAATCGACAAGACTATCCACATCCATTGATAGCCACGTTTGCCATAAACCTCGTGCACTTCGAACCAAGAAACATTCTGCTATCGAGACTCCACATGAGTGCGGACAGCTCACCGCCTGTACTAACCGCTCAAAAGCGTATAATCCACTGATCAGTCCATTTTGGGATCCGATCCATAAGTACCATTCTTCTGATAACTTGTCCAACCAATCTGAACTCGACGACCCGAGTTTTAGACCAATCATCGATCTCAACTCTACAAAGACGTCATACTGGGGTAACTGGTATCCAACCATCCAATAACTACCTTCTGAGGATCTAGATCACTCATAACTCTACGGCTCTCAGCTGTTGGGACCACAAAAAACTCGGCCCTCCTTGGGGTCTACTCGACCCTACTCGGGGCTACTCGGCCCTACTCGAGGTCTGACGCCTTTGAAACACAGTATATCCAAAACACGGCATAGGATACCAAACAGAATCTCTCCGGGGTTCATTCCCACTTAACTTTCCTATCTTTACCCTAACTACTAGATTGATGATGGGTTGTTCTTATCGTAGAGACATCACATCTGACACATGCACAACACTTCAAGAGCACCCTAGCGTTCTGATACCAAACTGACAGGATCCATCCCTAATCCCTCGGGATTTACGCAGGATGTGCCTGCTCCTGTCTGACACCGCGTGCCAGATAAGGGATAAGCCTTAACCTGTTCGAGGTTATCCAGAGTGCGCCAAGATATGTGGTGTATGCTGATGCATGTGATGTCTCTGTCTCTGCTACAACCTACATCCGCGATCAACCTAAAGGGTATCAAAAACATAAAAGTTGTGAGTGGACAAAAAACAATCAGTTTAAAAATCATTTATCAAAAGTACATTTATACCTTTCACGTAAAAGCATGCATGCATTAGAAAATAAGTATTTAAATAATTTTCTCAAAAACAAATCATATTGCTTTTCAAAATGAAACACAGTGAAAAATGCTACTCAATCAAAGTTATTTCCTCAGCAGGGTCTCAACCCAAAACCAAATCACACAGGGTCTCAGCCCAAATCAAATCCATGTGGGACCTCATCCCAAATATAATACCATGTGGGATCTCAGCCCATCATCATCAATCACGATTCCAATCCCAGCAACGCATGCCCATAAGCTCAAGGACTACTCTGATACTGAGCATGTTGTCGTGAACTCATCACCAGCTGACAATTTTCAGATCTTCGTGAACATATCATCGATCGATCTCATATACCGCACTTCTGAGTCGAGCCTCCCTCGGCTGCTCGATAGTAGGCGCATTGTGACCTCTCCATACCTCGGAGGCGAGCATTATCTCCATGGTGTTTTCCAAGGAAACATATTCACAACCAGACCCTCTCATAATTCTAGTCTTTAAACTCAAAATCATAATCATCATTTGCTCACGTTTGACTATACTCTAAGTCAAACTGTAAATCAACTAGGTCATACACCTGAAAGATATTTCCAAATCCGAAAACCATTTCGTTATTCAAATCATTTTCCAAATCCCAATAGTCAAAGGGGATTACCAATTGGGACTTATTCCTGAAAACCAATTTTATGCATCTCCGTGAAATCATTCAAAACCAGTAAGCAATCCTCGATTTCATGTCTCTCCGTGAAACCATCAAAATGACATAAAACATGCACGTAGACTACTTTGTCTAAGCCCAAGTATCATATAATACAGAAATCTCGAACTATGTGCAATATCGAAAAAAATGCGACATAAAACACACTTAAATCATATGCACTCAAGGCTTTTCAAATCATGTTAATAAGACATATACAATAGTTATGCATGCATCATATTTCATAAAACAAAGTTCACTGACAGACTGCCCGTGCTACGCGCTCTGAAACCCGTGCCGTAAGCCACTCCGCTGCTAATCCATACGTTCCGGGAAGTCCAGACCTGTCCAACTCATACTCAAAGGTCACTATACACCTATACAAGTTCATATCAAAGACCCTCACACATCTGGAATGGTCAACGTGTCTCGAATAGGCTTCCCGAGGATAAAAACCTCTAAATAACCTATCAAATGAACTCTGATCGATCTGAAACCACCACCATTGGATTTAGATCGTCGAAACCTTACGATCAAGACCGGGTTGACCTCAAAATTGTTCTGATGCACCCCCACGCGAGGGTCAAAGTTTGGTCAACAAAAAACTCAACGGTCAATGCTAACGTCAACAAAGTCAACGCTAACGTCAACAAAGTCAACGCCAACGCCATCGGTCAACGGGTTGGGTCAACGGGTCAGGTTAATGGTCGTCGGAGAAGACGACCGGCGCCACCGTGCGCCCTTGTCTAGTTTGGTCGCCAACAACCGGATTTCCTCTATTTTTGTCCTATTTTTCAAACCTTCATAACTCTATCATTTCTCAACTAAATCCTACGTTCTATATATGGAAATCATGTTACTCGAGCCCAGGAATCCAAATCTGAACCCATAATTGAGAGAAAATACCTTATTTTGAAGATATGGCCTCCCAAAGTTTCGATCGAACTTTGAATCGATGTTCCGGCCACTTCCGTCATCCAAAACCTTTCATTCTTGCACCTACAAGCTTGTATGATCTCCAAGAACATAACCATGGGCTTAGCATCATGTAAAATCATCCAAAATCGAAATCCCAATTTTGAAACCCACGAACTTACTTTTTCGTGTTTTTCGACCGCCAGTGCCGTGTCCTTCGCCGTCCCTGTCGTCTCCCAGCCTTTCCATCTCACTCCCTCACTCAGTCTCTCTCTCCCTGGTCTAAAGAATGATGATGGACATGGTTTGGGGTGGTGGGTATGGTTTTTGTGTGAAGGAAGAAGATGAAGATGAATGAAATGAAGATGATGATGGTGCATGTATGTGTATGGGTGTGGATCAATGGATGAGTGACACTTTTCAATCATCTATTGGTCCACAAAAGATATTTTGGGTCCCACTAAAGATAAACCATTTAAAAATTGTACAACCGTGAATAGTTCCTAGAATCTTTCTTGACCCATAACTTTCCCGTACGATGTCCGTTTTTGACGTACTGCCTGTCTACGGACTTCTATCGTCTCGATCTACGTAACAATCCTCTGTTCACTTGCATTTGACCTTCCGGGTCAAAAATTAACTTTTTGACCTTTATAAGGGCAAAATCGTCATTTTACCCAAGTCGTCCGATAATCCTCGACTAATCTCGATTAGCCCTTAATTAATTCTCGATAATCCATTATTAACCTTAATTAATCCTGTAGATTTGGGACGGGTCGTTACACAAGAGCAACTAATTTATAGGAATTCGTGGGGCAAGGCATCAATGCCTATCATCATGTGGGACCCGGTCATTTCTTGAGATGAAAGTAAGGGGAAAACCGTCCACCATTCTCGACCTCGGCCTCTGGTTCCAAGATGGGAACAATTGTCAAACACAGTGGGGCGCTCAACCACTCCTTGACCAAGTTTGCATAAAACCGTCCATTTTCCAACCTTTTCAAGAATGAAAGCTTCAAAACCCAGTCGATGATCAAAGGATGAAATTCGTCTATCGACCACTAACTGGTTTTTTGCCCTTATAATATCTGAGAACATTCATGAAAGAGCAACTTTCGTCGAACTTCAAAATTACTATTTATGATATATAATATTTTTTATTAACTAGTATAATATAATCAGGCTAGTATAATATTGTTAGAATTTTAATCCAACATAGCACTAAACGAAAAAAAAATAGTCAATTTATCTAGTGGACATTTTAGTCCATCCGAACTAAATAGTCAGTACAATATCGCATACCAAACTACGTCTATGCATGCAAATAAATGGTCTAGAGTTTGAACTTAGACATATCAAAACTTCTTTGATTCCCCTTCTCTTAAATTAGAATTAGAATAAAATATTATTTTATACATGACTTTCTTAGATCAAAATGCCAACAAGAAAACTTAGCATAAATACAATCAGATAGTGCAATGAAAAGATATAGTATTGACCAAAATTACCCATTTAAAAATATAAGTGATTCATTTTCTTAAAATTAAGGAAAAATTCACTTTTAACGAAATCAAGGGTATTCTCAAGGGCAAATTTCATAACAACAAAGTGTGGTGTCAAGGGTGTTGCAAGTTTTGGGGTAGACTACTCAATTTCCTTATTTAATTATAAGATGTAGTGCAATTGACAAACTGGTATCTTCAGATAGCGACTTTCCTGTTGCCTAATTGACAATAGTTCAAAATTCGTTTAGAACACTTTGTGGCCAGGAGCAAGCCATACTCAAACAGAGATTAGGCCTACTATTTGGATGTTGAGAAACCTCGTAGATTAAAGGCATTGTTTGCGATTTAATGATTTATGAGTAAGGTTGTTAGAAAGTTTTGGGAATGGAAAGAGGAGGGAGTAATTAGATTGGGGGTGGTGATGGGCGAGCTTAGGATTTAGTCCATTAATGTTAAATTTGAGATCAAACCCTGATCATAAATAATTAACCTGATATCTTCTATTTCATTGATATTAGTGGGATTTTAAATATGGTGGCCAATCGGAGCCCAGCTTAACAGTAGGCTCTATGAATAAGATATTAAAATTTTAATTTTATAATGTTATTTTTTTTTGTGAAATTTACTAAAAAGGTTAGTCACCTCATTCAATTGAAACTAACTAACTCGACCCAAGTCAATAAAGTTCAAAACAAATTGTTAGTTATATCCACTCCTAATATTCACTAATGAGGAATCAATTACCAATGTGAAAGTATCCAACACCAATGGCTACTCAAGAAGGAAGTTAATGCTTCAAAGTCCATGGAATAAAATTAAATTCATACATAAATGAATTAATTTCGAAGGACCAATAATCAAATCCAACCAAGGAAAGGCAACTCGATCGCGTGTCAGGCTCCAAGCTTAGTACGTATATATATCAACTTGATATAATATTCCGAACCCAATGAAATTTTTACGACGCAGGAACAACACAAGACAAAAACAGAGTCCTACTCGAAAAATGATTTATTGGGACTACTAAAAACTTACATCTCTTAGGATTCCTTGAATTCCTAAGAGATGTGGGGGCATTTGTAAACCATAAATCACCGAAAATTGTGGAGTTATGAGGTAGCTCATAATTCTCACAATGTCTAAATTGCCCCTGGTAATGACATTAACGGCTCACAAATATTCACACATTAAATAATGAATTTCTAGCTAAATATATTATTCAATGGTGTTAAAGCCTAAAAAATATTAATATCTTCCCTAAGAATTAATTGTCATTATTCTTAATAATGGACAATTACTATTAATATTAAATTACTATTATTATCATCATAATGAAAAATTATTATAATTATTAAATAATATATTAATAATATATTATTTATTGATTACAAAATCAACCGACCAACCAAAACACTCCGCAACTTCTAAGGATTCTCTATAAATAGTGATGATCATTTCACTTTCAAGGTAATTCGATTTAACGCTACTTAAACTCTTGTGATTTTGCTCTCAAGGTTAATTTAAGCATTGAAGTGTTATTAGTCGAACAACTCTCGAGGCCTCGATCAGAGCGAACGATAGCTTACTATTTGCAGGGTTCAAAGAGACTTTTACGAGTACGGACGAATTATGCTTCAACAAACAGAACGCTTTCACTATGGTATTGTTATTATTGTTATTATGTTTGGACAAAAAAAATTTCTTTTTATTTGATGGCAGTGAAAGGTAACGACAATATTTGCTGAATTATTCTGTTTGTGGTCTTTTAACTATTTAGCTTTTTTTTTTTACACGTGTTTTACTCAAGGTTCAAAAAATATATGTTAATGATATAAATGGACTAAATATATAAGATAAACTAGAATGATAATACAGTGGATTTATTTCGAAAACGCAGAACGTAGGAGGAAGCTAAATGTTATAACTCCAATACGTGACATATATATACATATATATATATATGTATGTTGGAGACATATAGACCATAACGTTATTAGGCTGGTCGTATGACAGAAATATATTAGAGCTATAGAGCACAATGGTATATTTACTATATACTTAAGGGATCATCAACAATGATGAACAGTGTATTTTCATGAATGCCCTTGGGATGAAATTGACGATTTTCCCTTAGGTGATGGCTTTCCCTCATATTTTTCCTTCTCCACCATTTGCGTTTTCTTCATATTTTTTTTTTTCTCCGTTTTCTTCTGCTTCCTTCACAACCACAAAGTTAACAGGCCAGCCCTCTTTCATCCCTAACTCGAAAATCTGATTTTCGCATATTCCATTTCTCTCCTATTTTATGCTTCTCAGGTTGAATGTCTGTTATTTTCTTCTCAATTAATGCCTTCCAATTGTTTTTTCATATTCTAATTCGAATGTTCATCATCTTACTTTTCACTAGGGCTAGGTACGGTTTGGTATGATACAATATTTGGTGATACCGAAATCTTGCCATTTAATTTTAATCGGTTCGGTACGGTTTGGTATTCCATAATTTGAAATTGATACCAGATCGTACCGTACTAATTAAATTCGGTATGGTTTCGGTACGGTTTCGGTTTTGAACCAAAATTTTATGGATTTAGGATTTAGGTGAATGCTAATGAGGAATTATGGTTTATAGTGTAACAAATACTCGGTTAGCAAGCTTTTTTTTTGTTTATACTATTAATGAGAAATTATAATGTCAACTTCTTAGGTGACTACTAGTGTGGTTAGTATTTAGGAAAAAAAAAATGGTTTCTAATGTAGCCCAATAATGGTAGACAAGATAATTTCAATTAGATAAATTTATTATCATTAGGCGACAAATAACTTATAATAGTTTTTAGTATATGATTGCTATGTCAACTAATAGTTAAATAGTTTTAGTTATTTAAAAAAATAGAAATGCTAATTCGGTTCCGTATCAGTACGGAACAGTTTTTCAAAACCCCAAAATCAAAACCGTACTGACTTGAATTAGTACTGTATCGATCATCACATCAATTTTACTATTCAATACTTTTTCAATTTGATCCGATTTAAAACCATATGGTTTCAGTTTTCAGTTTTATATGCCCGCCCCTACTTTTCACTATTTTATTTCCGCACACTCTGATTTGTTATTGACATTGATTTAGGGCTCTTTTTTTTTTTTTTTTTTTTCTCCCGGAGACTGTATAAACAAATTGACGTGCTTCTCTAAGGTAATTTTCTTCTCTCATTTCACAGCTTCTCTGAAATTGAAAATTAATTGAAGGTTTTTCGGTTATGTGCTACTCTTTTGTTCTATTCATTAAATTTTGCTCGGATTTTGGTTTAAACTTCTATCTTTGAAATTTGTTTTGTCTCGTCTTTGGTCGACATAGTGACGATCTGTTTTTGGTTTCTCGATTTTGTATGTTGTCATATGGAAAATTAGTTTCTAGATATTTGGGTGTTTCATAATTTCTTTAAGTTAGATATTGAGTTTGTTGATGTCTGATTTAGGTTCTTGGTTTTTGTATGGTAATGCAAATACTTGATGTTGATTAAAAGATGGTTCATTTTGCAGATAATTGATTTTTTTTTTCAAATTTTGATGATGAATTCCATGTTGTTTGAATGCTGGATGGTTTTTAACTGCTGCCTTGATTTCAAATGCTTGATTTTTTTTTTCTTTTTTTGGAAATTACTTTGTTCATGTTTGGAATTTTTGAAATTGGATAATGAGTTTGTGTGTTCAATGTAATGCTCCTATGAACCAGAAACATTTGGTTTTTTTTTTTTTTTGACAATTACTTTTGATATCTTTTGTAATTCAAATTTGATTTAGAATAAATGAATGGTATGAGAAAGGGGGGATAGATAATAAGGAAGATTGTGTGAATAAGAAAAAGGGTCTAGGTAATCCAGTTGTTTGGGTCTTTCATCATTTGTTAAATTACTTTGCTCCTGTTGATTAAGTGATAGTTCAATTTCTGATAATTAATTTTTTTTTGAAATTTTGATGACGACTTCGTTGGTGTTTGAATGCTTCATGGTTTGTAGGTGCTGGTTTGGTTTCAAATAATTATTTTTTTTTCCACCGAAGGGAATTACATTGTTTATTTTTGGGTGTCTCATAATTTTTCAAATTGGATAATTAGTTTGGGTGTCTTCGATTTGACCTTCCTCTTTTGATTTTTGCAGATCGGTTTCTGCCAAGGTCGAAGAAGAGAATTCTACGTTGTGGAGATTTTTTACAGTGAACTTTTCTTCCGATTTTTTTTTTAGCTCATTCCATTCTTTTATTTGACTTTTGTTGGTTAATTTTGAGAATTTTAATTTACAAAATGTAATTCCTGGGTTTCTATGTTTGTGCTTTTTATCTACAAATCGGCATTTGATGAACTCTCCTTATCAACCATGTAAGCTGCTCACTATAGAAGCTCTCCCAATCTTTACTATCTCATCTATGTTATGATAAATCTACTATAACATGTTTTATACATGCTTCCAAATTGTATATTTGATGTTTTCATACACTTTGCTGGCCTCAAATCGGTTGGTACAACTGATAAAGATATGATAAACACAACAACGTGTATCCTCCTCTTTGCTGGCCTCAAATTGTATATACTTTTTCGTGTTTGCTTGGTTATTTGAATTGTTCTTCCAATTGGTTGTTCAATTGTATAGGTAATAGATTTTCTTTTATTTTCTTTTCGACCTCATTTCATCAGCATCTTTGTGTTTTCTTCCAATTGGTTGTTCACATCTGTACGTAATATCATGTTGCTTACAAATCTGCTAAAATCATGCTCATAGTTTGCTTTTATTTTGAATTTTTAGTCATTAGCAGGATTAGCTTTGATCATTACCAAAACACATGAATCTCATAAATTGTTTGGTTATATGATAATGATCAGATGACTTCCAATTTTGTGTTCCCATTCTAAATAAATTGTGACGTAGGATAGATCTGAAACCTATGAGTTAGCAAACTAGCAGAAGCAAACTCTAGAAAAACGAACATAAAAATTAAAAGATAGGTCTGCATTCACTCCAGGGGCTTCACACCCGAAATTGGCTTCACAACAAAATTTGGTTTCGCACCAAAATAGTATGGATTCACTTTAACGTCTTCACTCCCGAAATTAGCTTCACACCAAAATAATCCTTTTGTAGGAAAATATACTCAAACGTTTATTCATAAGCTCATCTCCCTTCCATTGAATTACAATGGGGTATTTATAGGAAATTAAACAAACTAGAAACCCTAATTAAACTGGAATTAGAAAGAACATTCTAATCCTAATAGAACATGGGAACATACCTACTCCGAATTAAAACAAAAACAGAGATAAACTAATCCTAACAGAACATGGAAACATGTTTATTCCTTACTAAAAACAGAAAACAAAGATATACTAAAACCCTAAAGACTATATTTCCCTTGACCATTCTGCATCAAATTGTTGTCGATCTTTTTGTTTATGCAAAATCTGTTTAATTTGGCTATTTTTCTCAATAGGAAGAGGTCCTCATCGACGTTCCTCCAATCCTCTGTTTGTTTGTTTTTTTTTCCTTTCAATTCTCCAACATTTTTCGTCCAAATCTGCTTAATTGTTTCTTGACATTTATTTACTTTATTCATTATGCAGAGAATCTCTGAACAGAAATTAAAGTAGTCTTCTTCATTTACGTATCATCTGAGGTAATCTTCTGATATTTTTTCCTTTCGTTTATGTAAGTACTCACAGATTTTGTATGTTTCCATGTGGAAATTTGTTGAAACCCTTCTTATGGAAGCTCACTTGGTTTCAAATAATTGATTTGTTTTACGCTTTAGAAAATTACTCTATTCTTCTCCTCTGTATTAATTTTACTTATGTGATTTCAGTTGTGGATTGATGAATTAATATATACGTTTTTGGATTTAGTTTTATGTTTATGAAATCTTGAATTTTTTTTACAGGTTTGGAAGAATAATAGTCAAGCGAACAACCTAAACTTTGTAAGTTGCAGTCTGATTTCAATTTCCATATTTGTTGAAGAGTTTGGGGGAAATTAAGGATAAATTATTAGTCTATGATTTTTGTTCTAAATACAATTCTGGGTTCTTGAATTATCCCTGTATTATGTGATTTGAGTTTTGGCTTGATGAATTAAACTATGGGTTTTGTGAATTTAGTTTCTTCTTTGTTGGATGTCTTCACTTTAAACTCATAAGTATTTTTCATACCATTAGTGCCCAACTTGAATTACCCAACTCTGTCAGATGTGATCCATGTACAACATTGTTGCCCTTGTTGGGAATATTTGATCGATTAGACTTGGGTTTATTAGACTACACATTGGTGGTTGGCACACATCACCCTATCTCATATATTCACAAGGAAATTCACCATTCTCTTGGAATACCTTATCTCACTTTACTTCAGAAACTCCTTTATAATCTTGCACTTAGGTTCTGTTACTTGAAAGTAGAATTATGGTTAGATTTACTTTGCAACATTTAAACTTTCAGAGTGTTTCTCTGTGGTTGCAAGGCACAATATTGCAGCCGCTATTTGGGCGATTTGACCTGGTTAAGGCCAAAGGCATGCGTGCAGATTATCAGTCGGTAAGGCTGCTTTTTCTCCATGGAAGCAATGGGCATATTCCTGGTCGTGGGACATGTATCTTTACTTTGCTTAAATGTCAATCTTAGCCCTCTTATGTTTGTTTTGTTGTTTTGGTTTGAACTCTGGATTGAGTTTTTAGGAGTGTCATTGTATTTTCTTTATTTTCCAATTGTTTGTAGACGAGATCATGATTTGTCTTAACTTGGTGATTTGATAATAAAAAAATTGATGTCAATTCATTAATTGCGGAATTGATGCTTTTGTTGAATTTGATCAAATTAATGATTTACAAATTTATGAAAATTGATTTTAAAGATTTTAAAGAAAATTGATTAATTTACAATAGATAAATTGATGTCAACTAACACTACATTTGTTACCTTCTATTCTTTTGGCATATCTAAAAGAATACTGGAAGCGCTGTAGCTTAGCAAAGATCATCCGAGATGAGTATAGCTACCTACCAATTAGCCTCTATATTTGTTGCATATTATGTTTCATTTGTATATAATTTACATTAGTGTTGATGGTACATTATAAAATTTACAACATATCTTTGGAATCGTTTTGCACACCTGCGCGGGCGCCTCTTTCTTGTCTATACTAAAGCTAAATAAAGGTACATGTGCTGATGAATTGAGCACTGCATTTTTCGCCCTCTTTTATATGAATCGTGTAGGCCCCCTTTGTTTTAATGAATCATTCTTTTTTGTACCATTTTTGTCCTTTCTTTTTTATAAAACTCTCCCCCTTTTTTCACGAAACTTTACATTATTATTATTATTATTATTATTATTATTATTATTATTGTTATTGTATTATATTTATTATTGTTTGTTATATATAATTATTATTAATTTATTAATCAATTTGGGAATTTTATCCCATGCCTTGAGTACAATAAAATAATACTATTATTACTACTACTACTATTACTATTGTAGTGTTATTTTATTTGCTAACCAAAATTCTATTAACAACCAACAAATTATTTTGGTAGTTATATAACTTATATTGGATTATTAGAGTTTAAAATTTTAGTTAATATTCTTTATAATCATTGTGTATGGTAAAATATCGTTTTTTTCCCTTTTTAAAATTATATTATCTATAAAACTAAAATTAATTGATGACAGCCAACAGTAAACATTTCATGTATATTTTTTTGAATATTCACCCATCCTCAGAAGGAGGTTAGTTTGCTAGGGTTTGCGGCGGCTATATTTTTTATACACAGTCATATGCTCTGAAGGTCAATTCATTACCTGAGTAAGTGCGTCTTTGATAAATTAATCACTGTCATTTGTATTGGGAGCGTAAAGAACTTCATCCTCGCAAGGAGACCTTGCTTGAGGGCTATTCTCTCAGTCGTAACGGATGCGTGTGAGGGAAACAACCGTGGGGGCTTTTAGGAGCGTTTAAGTCAAGCTGTTTGGTTCTGCACAGTGATTGCGACTTGACATCTTTAAGGCTTTGGCTGAAAGGTTCGGTGGGCGACAAGGTACTGCTGGTGTGTGTAACGAATGGATGATCTTTCGATGAGGCGCTGATAGAGATTTTACTAAGCACAAGAGATGTACTAGGAAAAACCTCTACGTGTAATAACTTTGCAAGCGCACAAAATGTGTAGATAGTATAGATGCAAGCAAAGGTTGATCTCTCGAGGACTTTCTCAACAATGTCCAATCCAATTTGGTTCAATTGATTTTAATGAACTACTTTAATAACAAGTTGGGGGGTGGGGGGTGGGGGTGGGGGGTGTTTACGTTTAGAGAATGTAAGTAAATTAACTAGTATTAACTAATTAAGTCGAGCTAGGGTTTTTATCCACCTTTACCAATTATAGTTCCATTAGATTTCCTTAATTAGATTACTATGCATGAATCTAAATTCAATGCTCGTGCAGGGGTCCGACTAAGGCTCACCCCACATATATTATCTTCTCTTAGATTGCATGTTTAAGCGTGATGTGCTCGCCCTTAAACAACTATTACCGATGGTGGGTGATAATGCATGAAACATGAAGAAAATTTAATGACACTACACTTTCCCTAGAAAAGTGATGTGCAATCCTAAGTAGTCATGAGTTTAGATTACGAATAAGAGTCCCCCCTTTTAAACTTGATGCTACAAATTGCAGGGTGATACACAAACATCGAGGTGATCCGTTAAGAAATTACATCGACAATTATACACAAATAAGGTAGCTAAGCTTATAACTATAAATTGAGTTCATGAAGCGCAGTAATCCAACAAATCCAAGCATGCATAACAATCATAATCAAGAGCCAGACATCAAATAAGAACTAATATGGCTAGGGCTTCAAGTAACCCTAGCCCTAATTACACTACTCAAACATGAGTAGATTAACGAATAATATAATTGAATGCATAAGAAACATAAAGCGATAAAAGAATTAATAAACACAAATTCTAAAGAATAGCAATGAGTAGGAAAAGGGGCTCAAACACTCTTCTTCTCCCAAGCCTCACGCCCTCCTTAGTACAAACATGAATCCAAAAGCCTAAAAAACTAATAAAATACGACTACTATGTATATAAATTGAATATGTAATTTGACAGAGTTTCGGGGACCTTTAAGAGGTAAATTTCGGCCCCCTCTTCATAAACCCTAATACCTCTATTTATAAGAGAATAATTAATCCTCCTACAAATAGAAGTTTACAATTAAATTCTATAAGGAAAAGGCTTCCTAAATAATTAAGAAATCTAATTAAAACCTTTTCTACAAGTAAAGGAATTGAAAATAAGAATATAAAAGGAAGTAGGACTAAAATCCTTATAGAATATAGAGATTAGGTGTGAAAGGAGGTTGGAATTATCCTACAAAAGGAGGAAAATCATGGAATAAAGCTTCAGGAGTCAAGTTTGGTGGTCAACCACTGAATTTGGTGGTCAAAGAGTGCGGTCAGCGCCTGGTCAAAGGCTCAGGGCTGCTACTTGGGGGGTTCGGTGGTCCCCCACTGAAGTATAGACAATGGCTTCAGGATGCGCTCGCGGAAGAACAGGAAAGCGTTTGGGTAGGAGCGTACCAAATGGAAGGCGCTGTTACAGTAACCCACTGAATGACTCTGATGCCCATTTCGGTGGATGGCCACTGAATTCCTATACAATCTTCTTTCCTTCATAACTTCTTCATTTCAACTCTGATTTAGGTGATTCTTTTGCCCAAATTCTTATAATTTCAAGCTCTATTTGATCTATATATTTCTCAAAAAATATATTATTTTCTCCAATTGCATAGAACAAAATATTAACAAAACATAAGTGAAAGGGTATTAAATCGTAGATAAAACATGCATAAATTATGACCTAAAAAATACCCCCAAACCTATATTTTGCTAGTCCACAAGTAAAACACAAAAATTAAAAATTAAAAACCGAAAAAAATACTCAATTTTAATTAAGATAGAACATTTAAACCCTATGGTTCACCTAGTAGGAGGAGTTTTGTCTCCTCAGGGTTATAGCAGGACGATACCCATAAACGTTTTACTTACACAACTAAAATGCTAGAAATCATGCATCAACAAGTTAATAGGAACCAAGAATAGGAAACAAACTCATAAAAACCAAGAACATGACATAACCATGAACTCAATGTGTATAGTGTTTATACCAACATCTCAAATGATCAAGCTTGAAAACAACGTCATCTAAACACCCTTGAAAGATTTCACCTCGACTCTAATCCTCACTAGGTGTCACTCAATAAGCACATGAATCCAAAGGCATTCACTCAACAAGCATATGTGATGAGTTTATGTAAAAACAATCAAGTTAATCACATATGAATTTTATTGAAGGAAAGAACTTTATATGAAAATATGATCTCACAATGGAATTGAAGTTTAAGAACGGAGATACGTACCTTAATCTTTTGGATAACCATTCATAAGATCAATAGGTATTCATTCATGGGTTGTAATGGGGTTAGGTTCTTGGGTTAAGAAAGAAAGGTTGGAATTCAAAGAACCTAAACCACATCAAGGCATAAGAAGTCATGACTCGGACCTTGAGTACTAGATAATGAAACCATGCTTAAGCTCACTACATTGCTCTAATCTGAGTACTTGGCTCACTTGACTCAACTTAAAGTTCATTGCTTTTTTTTTTCTTTCTTTCTTTTTTCTAATCGCAAATTTTATTTTATTTTATTTTTCTTTTCTTTTCTTTATTTTCTTTTCACTAATGAACTTGATACATTTTTTTTTTATAGACGAGCAGAGCGAAGATCATGCAATAACTTCCTCACTTTTCAAATAAACGAATGATCTTTTCCATTCAAGCATGCTTTCATCACATGAGTATAAGTAGCACCAAACATCAACATATTTCCTCCTCACCATGAATCCCATTTGATGCAACCTTGACACAAGCTCAGATCATAGGGTATGGCCATAATGAATGGTTCAAAACTTGGTTAGGTCATATTGTAGGTTAAGAACAAAACGACTAAGTGTGTGGCTTAAAAGGGGCTTAAGGAGCATGCAATTGGGACAGGGAGAAGAAGGGCCTTTAGCAGCTAAAACACTGATAGCCTGTATCACATGACAGGACTCGTCTCGAATCCCCTAGATTATCTTGGGATGTATCTGCTCCCGTCTGACACCGCGTGTCAGACCAAGGATAAACTCGTCACCCGCTTGGGATCCATCAGAGTACGCCAGGATTAGCGGTGGCATGTGATGTCTCGATGACAGGACCCACCCCGATTATCACCCCGATAACTAGGATGAACCTTGCTCCCGTATGACAACCCAACTCAAAAGACCAAAATAACCACACAAAAACTGCGAAATATACATTGCCATACCAGGGAGAAGTTATAATACAACAAATCCACAGTAGCACAGAGCATAGTACAGTATAAGATAAGACGAGAATCCTACTAAAAGCTGGCTACATGCGCAACGGGAAAACTCTATGCTTCCGCCTCTGCCCCAACGTTAGCCCCAGCGTTAGCACCACGATCTGGAGGGTGTAAAACATTAAAAACGTGAGTGGACTAAAAATAAATAAGAGTTATAAAACCGTTTACGATATAAAACAGGGTTCACCCTCCGTTTGAAAACATGCATGCATAACCAAGTAACTTAAAACAACCATATATACGATATGAAAATAAATGTGGAAATCATTAGAAATCAAAATCAAGTTCGGGCGCTTGGCCTTAAATCCATAAAAAAAACCAAGTAATCCGGGTCACAGCCCAAAACATTTGAAAACCAATGAAAAACCAGTGAAAACACCAATCATACAAGTTTACTGGATCTCAAGTGCGCCCGAGTCTTTAAACTCAAAACCATGTGCAAATAACCAGGCCTTCCCGGGATATCAACGAGTCTTTAAACTCAAAACACAATCACAGGCCACAGGGGGGTATCACAATCACCGAGTCTTTAAACTCAAAATGTCAGGACCCGACCCTCCTCTGTCAGGTTCCGATTCATCTAGCACGATATTGTCCGCTTTGGGCCTCCTTGCCCTTGCCCTCACAGTTTTGTTTTCGAGAGCTCACGGTGCAACTTCCCAGGGGGTCACCCATCATGGAATTGCACCAGCCTCAACTCGCTTAACTTTGGGGTTCCAATTCCCCCCAAAGCCACTGAGCTCCCAAAAAGCCTCATGCTAGATAGGTGTGTGCCTACACCTTTAAGGCACACCACCATTCCCTTCCCAGACCATTATCCCCTCGTATGAATGTGGGATTGTTCACCGTTCCCTCCAAGACACGGGTCTTACAATCCACCCCCCCCCCTTAGGGCCCAGCGTCCTCGCTGGCACACTTCCCGGTCGGGGTCTGGCTCTAATACCATTATGTCAGGACCCGTCCCTCCTCTGTCAGGTCCCAATTCATCTAGCACGATATTGTCCGCTTTGGGCCTCCTTGCCCTCATGATAAGTGATTTCGCCTAATAGAGTTACCTATTAAATATTATCCTCTTCAACCAATCAGATTCTATGATAAGTCCCAAGGCTTCTGTCAGGACCCGACCCTCCTGGGTTAGGATCCGACTCATCTAGCACCATATTTTCCGTTTTGGGCCTCGCTTTCACGGTTTTGTTTTCGAGAGCTCATGGTGCAACTTCCCAGGGGGTCACCCATCATGGAATTGCACCAGCCTCAACTCGCTTAACTTTGGGGTTCCAATCCCCCCCAAAGCCACTGAGCTCCCAAAAGGCCTCGTGCTAGATAGATGTGTGCCTACACCTTTAAGGCACACCACCATCCTCTCCCAGACCATTCCCCCATCGCAGGAATGTGGGATCATTCCCCGTTACCTCCAGGACCCGTGTCCTGGATACAGTGAGGGCAAGGGAAAGGAGGCCCAAAGAGGAAAGGAGGCCCAAAGCGGACAATATCGTGCTAGAGTCGGGTTCTGACCGAGGAGGGTTGGGTCCTGACACAAAACACATACCGAGTCTTTAAACTCAAAACATATCAATCCAGGGCCCTTCCCTTGTCAATCAATCCGAGTCTTTAAACTCTAAACCAGATCCAGTGGGGTTTTCTCTTTTTCTGGGTCTTTAAACCCAAAACCATTTTTCAAACATAAGAAAAATGAATCGAAATCCGAAACCCAAAACCAAACTGGAAATCTTCGAAAACCGAAATCACGTTTAACCGAAAGGGACTTCCGCCCGAATTTCACTTCAATTTTCAAATCATATCCACAAATCTTTAGTAAAACAGAATACGTATAAACATAATCATTCATCTGAAACCATACTCAAAAGCATAACAAAAATAATATTCTCGAAGTACGTGCAAGTCTGATTACTTGTATTGAAAAACGTGAAATCAAGTAAAGCAAGCATATAAAAATCATATATCAAAAGCATAAGATCATATATCAAAACATAAAGAAATAAGTAAAAACAATTATTCATGCTCGGTTAGAAAACAAACAGTCTACTCACAAAGTCCGAACACGTCACTCGCGTCCTGTACGCTCCTTAGCTGTCTCAGGAATTTCCCAACCTGTCAAAAGTCACCATTCCGGGTCACAAACACTTCATTTAAGCTTACCCTAATTTCCCCAATTTTTTTCCAGATTTTTAAACGTAATTAAACGAACCCCTAAACCTTCGAATACTCAGAACTACCTCGATACGGTGTCCGATTGACTCGAAACTTGTCCTAAAATGTTTGTTACATCGATTAGAGTGAAAACCATGTTGAACGTTTCCCAAAACAAGCCCCACGCGCTGCTACAGTGTCATCGTCAACCTCCAGCCAACCCGGTTCAGACCGTTCCAGATCCGTCCAGTCCAACCGAGCTGGCGAGGCTGGTTTTCACTCGTTTTCAGTCCATTTTCAATCCTTCCTACACCCTCAGTTTCATCCTTGATTTTGTGACTGATTTACTTACTAAAAACACGAAATGGAGTCCTATTCCTTACCTTCCAAAATGAACCAAAAATGCAGAAAAATCGACCTTCGGATTCCGGCCACTAGTCACTCCTCCATTCACGGTATCGAGTTCCTGAACTAGGCAGTAACTTCCTTCAGCTGTTAGTGTCAGCAAAAACACTCAACCAATCGCTAAAACTCACGACTTTCAATTCGAACATTTCTAGAAAAACAGGGGACCATAGACTTACCTGTTTCTCTTCTCACCGCCGCGAGCTCCGCCGTGTCCCTGAACATCCCCCAGTCACTCATCCGTCCTCTGAACACCACCACAAACCCAAACTTGACTGGTTTGATCAATCGAACACTTAGCCGTGCACGGTGGCCTCCCTGTTTTTCTGAGTTTTCTCACCTTCCTCTGAGGCTCTCACTGAATCCCAACACCCCAGTGCACTCACTAAACTCTCAGTTTCTCTCTGATCACACACACTCAAACTCAAAGACTCACACACCTTGAAAACTGATCGATAACTCCCTGTCTCAGTCTCTCTATTTTCTCAGTTTCACGATTTAAACCAACACATTTTAAAACTGAAAAAGGCACGACCGACTTGGCTAGAACCTACTAGACACAAGCCAGGTGTCACGCACCCTATGGACCACTCTCACAAATATCCAATTAACTCAGCCCATGTGTCCTTATTCGATTGTACAATTCCCAAAGTGTTAAAAGACTGATTTGCCCCTAAAAGTCCAAATTACCATTTTACCCTTCACTTTCTAGACCCATATCTTATCCGTCTGATGTCCGATGACGGCGTGCCGCCTGTCGTTGTACTCAGGACGTCGAGCTCTACCTAACGGTCCTCGATTTTCGTGAAGAAAACTCATCGGGCAAAAACTCAACAAATTCTCCTTTTTAACCAAATTACGAAAATGCCCTCGACCTTCCGAACATCACAACTTCTTCTTTAGATGTCGGAATCGGACGTGCCACCTGTCTACGGACTCGTGACGTCCCGAACTACGTCACGGTCATCGGTCAATGTCCATTTGCCCGCCCGAACTAAAAGTCAACATTTTGTCCATTCCAAGGAAAAAATCGTCATTCTGCACCGTCCGTCCAAAAGTATCCAACTAATCACCGCTTATCTTCGTTAATCTGTCATTAACCATTAATCTAATCTCGACCTCCGGGACGGGTCGTTACACTCGAACTCTATTACAGCCCGCATCCGCGATCAACCTGAAGGGAATTAAAACCATAAAAGTTGTAAGTGGACAAAACAACAGTTTATAAAACTCATTTATATCGAAAATACATTTATACCCTTCATGTAAAAGCATGCATGCATCAGAAAACAGTTATTACAAATTCTTTCTCGGAAGTAAGACATATTGCTTCCCAAATCAAAACATAGTGAAAACTACTTCTCAATCGAAGCCATCATCTCAGTAGGGTCTCAACCCAAAACCAGATCGTATAGGGCCTTTTCCCAAAACCTACACAAGCAAACCAGAATGAAACCTCGTCCCAAATCATCGAACACGTGGGAACGTATCCCATGGGAACTCATCCCAATATCAGTTACGTTTCTCATCCTAGCACATGTGCATACAGCTTAGAACCGCTCATAATCCTAGCACGTCGCCGTGAACACATCACTCGTTGCGACTGTCTCTAGATCATTGCGAACATATCGCCGATCGATCTCATAATATCTCATCAGCACTCCTAAGTCAAGTCTCCCTCGGTCATTACTTCCCGCGACTGCTTGACAACAGGTAGTGCATCGTGACCTCTTCGGAAGGAACACATCGTAGTCCGGAGGCGAGCACCGTAACACCTGGGACAAACCCGAATGTTATCATCATACATAGGGCCTCAAACATAGAACATCATCAAATGGGTCACAGACCAAAAGTCTGGTGCCCTATGACACTTCACATCCAAGGATTCCTCGGATCCTATCAAATCCACAACTGGGTCTCATACCCGAAATATCTTTCATAAAACTCATAACTAGGTCACTGCCCAACTTATCTGACGTTTGACTATACTCTAAGTCAAACCTCAAACCAACTGGGTTATACGCCCGAAAGATATTTCCAAAGATGAAAACCAGTTCTCATTTCCAAGACACTTTTCAATCATAGTTCAACTGGGACTCGTGCCTGAATCTCAATTTCACGCATCTACATGAAATCCTCAAAACTGTAAATCAGTTCCTTGGTTTCACGCCTCTTCGTGAAACCTCAGAATAACATACACACAAGCACGTAGCATACTCGGCTGAAGCCCAATCATCATATAAACCAGAAATCTCGAACTACATGCAATAAAGCATTTTCCTCCGAAAATGCCCAACAAATCATATGCACTCATGGCA
Organism: Prinsepia uniflora; assembly: GCA_032719365.1. NCBI lineage: Eukaryota > Viridiplantae > Streptophyta > Magnoliopsida > Rosales > Rosaceae > Prinsepia > Prinsepia uniflora. Next base: position 55,078,759 of record CM064868.1, on the reverse strand, counting down.
TCTCAAAAAATGTTCATAAACACATATAAAACATTTATGCATGCATCATATTCATAAAAAAATTCCACTCACAGACCGTCCAAGTTATCGCCTCGATACGCGTGCCATAAGCCTCCCCGAGATAAATCACCATCTCCAGAACTCTCGGACCTGCCCAAAACATACCCGAGGGTTACTATCTACTTCAAATAGGTTACCATTGAATCTACCAATTTTTTGGGATTTTTAAACGTATTTAAAATAGATCCTAAAAATTTGGACATCCAAAACTACCCTAAAACGGTGTCCGATTGACTCAAAACTTGTGCCAAAATATTCATTGCATCGAAAGGATGAAAACACATGTTGACCATGCCTCAAAAATTGGGCCCACGTGCGCTCAAGCGCCACCCAAAGGCCATGTGCATGAAATCCACGCGCCAGTGAACAGTGTCACCTTCAACCTCTGTCGAACCAGTTCAGAGCCGGTTCTCTGGTTTTTTGGTCCAACCAAACTGGAGAACCGTCAAGACCGGTTCTCCTTCGAATACCAACCATTTTTGATGGGATTTCTTCCTATCTCTTCTTCTCAATCCTAAGAACAAGTCTAACCCCTCAAAACCAACAAAATCGCACAAGAATCTTACCTGGGATCAATGAACAATGAGCTTGATCTTCAAGCTTGGATTTCGGCCAACTCCTGCCGTCTCTGCCTTCGAAACCAATCCCAAAAGGGTTGTTGAAACCCTAAAAACATGTTAGAATCGACCTAAGCCCTCAACAAACATCCAAATAGGCCAAAATTGGGTTTCGGGTTACCTGGGATATGGGTTTCCTCTGCCAGCCACGGCGGCCCTGCCACCCTCTCGACATCATCGTCACATCCTCAACCTCACTCTCAGTCTTTCTCAGTCAACACAGGTGAGGGGAAAGGATTGAGGTTGTGGTTCGATGGGGTTTCGCGTTTGGTGGGAATGGAACAGATGATGATGAATGGTGCATGAATGTGGGATGATAGGCAATGGATGAGTGACAAGTGTCACTCATCCATTAGGCCTGGGAAAATATCTGGGGCCCACTCGAGACAAAAGTCCACCCGTCTCGTAAAACGTGCAAAAGTCCCCCAAAACTTCAGTGACCCGTAACTTTCCCGTCGAACGTCCAGTTTCGATGTGCCACCCATCTACGGACTCGTATCGACTCGATCTACGTAATGGTCCTTGGCCCTCGTGTATTGGACCTTCTAGGTCAAAAGTCAACTTTTTGTCCTTGTTTAGGGGAAAAATCGTAATTTCGCCCTGAATGCCCTACAATCCTCGACTAATCCCCGATTAGCCTCGCTAATCCTCAACTTAATCTTAATTAATCCCAAAACTTGGGACAATTTGTTACATCACATCTCATGAACAATCACACGTCAAATCAAGAGCATCCAATAGATATGGTTATTTAAAAGTCAATGCGAATGGAAAGAGATCATGCAATTAGGAACAATGTGATGAGTGTTTAAGAGTAGAAACAAGTAGATCACTCAGAAAGAAAGGAAATCAAGCTCAAAGATCTCACAATGGTAGTCTCCACTAATTTTCTAAGTATGCTCAAATTCAATTGTTTTGGTTGCTTAATCACTTGATTATGGTATCGTGAAGTGCAAGTGTGAATTCAATGGCAATGACAATGATTCTTAATAAGCACAAGAAATTCTCACATTCTATACATTCATATTAACTTGTTTAAGCATAAAAACAAACATCACACAACAAAAAACAGCAAAGAAAACAAAACAGAAAATAAAAAACAGCAAGGAAATAAAAAAAACAGAACCCTAGTTTGTTCATCCCAAAACATGCAGTTTTTAAGGTCCATACCCCCAAACCTAAATGAGACATTGTCCTCAATGTTACAAGCACAAAAGGAAGACAAAAGACATTAAAGTAAGGGAGGTATACAAGTGAAAAACATCCACAAAGAAAAGGGAACAAACTAGGGCTAGTTGAGCACCTAAAGTTGCTTAGGAACTAAGGGCACTTGAGGAACTCCAAACTTGCCCCTCCTTTAGTGGTATCTTGCCTGAAACGTAAAGTAACTGATTAGTTCTACAAGTAGAAATCCACTTCCTAGACTTTAACATTTCATGGAACAAATACAACAAAGTTTTGAATGTAAGCAAGAAGTGCTCGATCCCAAAAGACAAATAAGCATAATGATCGAGGTGGGTGGGGGGGGGGGGGGGGGGGGGGGATGCATGGAGGGTCCTTGAGCTGCTTGGGTCGTGGCCTTGAGCCTTGAGTGGAACTGAATGTCTTAAAGGTGTATACCACCATTTGGATACTTCCTTCGTCTTGCCTCCTACAAGTATCATTAAACATGCACATACCATTAGGCACAACATCAAATTTCTCACCAAAACACCTAAGTTGAGTAAGGAACTTAAATGGTGAAGATAAGGATAAGGAAGGCCGTAGAAATGTCCAATCACTACCCAAACCCGCAGGTGCTGGAATGGTATGTTGAAGGGTTGCATCCGTTGGTGTGCCATGGATAAGGATAGCTGTTGGAATTTCAGGGACCTCAAGGATAGGTGCTGGAATTTCAGGGACCTCAAGGATAGGTGCTGGAATTTCAGGGACCTCGGCCAAAACTTGGTGCATTACTTGCAGGTTTGGTTTTGTTTCATGAACATCAAGAGCATGACCCGAGGTGCATTCATTGGTGATGTCTGTGGGTGGCAAGGGGACATACACATCATTATCCTCATCATCCCATTCGAGTTCCCAAAGAAGTTTCAGTCGAAGGTGCTCTAGTTCTTTGTCCTCTAAGAGGGCTTCCCGTAGTGTTCTTCGAGGTCAAGCCTCGGTTAGTGCATCCCGGAGTGTTTTTTGAAGTTGAGCAGGCCTAGGATCCAAAGAAGGAGGAGTCCAAGTGTAGGGTGCTGGTTCACTCCATCCGTGGTGGTATGGCTCCATATACGGCTGATTGTAAGGCTCGGGTATGTACATGCAATCTTGGGGGTATGCCCATCCCCCTTGATTACATAAAACCGAAGGAATGTGTGCATAGGGCTTGTAGGCCCAACCTTAAGGATAGTAATTGGCATTCAACGGCTACATGGTACCTAGACACGTAACAAAAAGAAAACCAAAAAGTTATATACAAAACAAAAGGCAAAACCACTAAGTCAAATGAATCAAATAAAATGGAAACCGTTAAGAAACAAGTCCACGGCAACGGCGCCAAAAACTGATAGAGATTTTACTAAGCACAAGAGATGTACTAGGCAAAACCTCTACGTGTAATAACTTTGCAAGCGCACAAGACGTGTAGATAGTACAGATGCAAGCAAAGGTCGATCCCTCGAGGACTTGCTCAACAATGTCCAATCTGATTTGGTTCAGTTGACTTTAGTGAACAGCTTAAAGAACAAGTTGGGGAGTTTTTACGTTTAGAGAATGTAAGTAAATTAACTAGTATTAACAAACTAAGTCGAGCTAGGGTTTTTATCCACCTTTACCAATTATAGTTCCATTAGATTTCCTTGATTAGATTACTATGCATGGATCTAAATTAAGTGACTGTGCAAGGGTCCGACTAAGGCTCACCCCACACATATTATCTTCTCTTAGATTGTATGTTTAAGCGTAATGTGTCTGCCCTTAAACAACTATTACCGATGGTGCGTGATAATGCATGAAACATGAAGAAGAAGATTTAATGACACTACACTGTCCCTAGAAAAGTGATGTGCAATCCTAAGGAGTCATGAGTTTAGATTACGAATAAGAGTCTCCCCCTTAAACGTGATGTTACAAATTGCAAGGTGATACACAAACATCGAGGTGATCCGTCAAGCAATTACATCGACAATTATATACAAATAAGGTAGCTAAGTTTATAAGCATAAATTGAGTTCATGAAGCGCAGTAATCCAACAAATCCAGGTATGCATAATAATCATAATCAAGAGCCAGAAATCAAATATGAACTAACATGGCTAGGGCTTCATGTAACCCTAGCCCTAATTACACTACTCAAACATGAGTAGATTAACGAATAACATAATTGAATGCATAAAAACATAAAACGATAAAAGAATTAATAAACACAAATACTAAAGAATAGCAAGGAGTAGGAAAAGGGGCTCAAACACTCTTCTTCTCCCAAGCCTCACATCCTCTTTAGCACAAGCTTGAATCCAAAAGCCAAAAAAAAAAAACTAATAAAATATGACTACTATGTATATAAATTGAGTACGTAATTTGACAGAGTTTTGAGCACTTTCAAGAGGTAAATTTTGGCCCCTTCTTCATAAGCCCTAATACCTCTATTTATAAGAGAATAATTAATCCTCCTAAAAATAGAAGTTTACAATTAAATTCTATAAGGAAAAGGCTTCCTAAATAATTAAGAATTCTAATTAAAACCTTTCCTAAAAGTAAAGGAATTGAAAATAAGAATATAGAAGGAAATATGACTAAAATCCTTATACGATATAGAGATTAGGTGTGAAAGGAAATTGGAATTATCCTAAAAAAGGAGGAAAATCACGGAATAGAGCTTCAGGAGTCAAGTTCGGTGGTCAACCACCGAATTTGGTGGTCAAAGAGTGCGGTCAACGCCTGGTCAAAGGTGCAGGGCTACTGCTTGGAGGGTTCGATGGGCCCCCAATGAAGTATGGATGATGGCTTCAGGATGCGCGCGCTGAAGAACAGGAAAGCGGTTCGGTAGGCGCGTACCGAATGGAAGGCGCTGCTACAGTAACCCGTTGAATGACTCTGGTGCCCATTTCGGTGGATGGCCACCGAATTCCTATACAATCTTTATTCCTTCATAACTTCTTCATTTCAACTCTGATTTAGGTGATTCTTTCTCCCAAATTCTCATAACTTCAAGCTCTATTTGATCTACACATTTCTTACAAAATATATTATTTTCTCCAATTGGATAGAACAAAATATTAACAAAAAATAAGTAAAAGGGTATTAAATCATGGATAAAAAATGCATAAATTATTACCTAACAGGCGCCCTAAATTAAATATGGAATTGGTTGATTGTTAGGTGGTCTGGACCTCCCTTAATGGGTCTCTTGAGCGGAGCGGTGATGTTTCCACCCCTCCTGAGGTACTGTGAGTTCCATGAGAATTTTATGTTGGAAATCTCAAGGCATCGAGGGTGTCTTGATAGTCCAAAGCTTGGTGGGCTAATGCAGGATCTCGAGGTTTAATGTTGTTATTTTATTCGAAACGAGAAATACAAGTTCGAAGTTTGAATATTTGAAGTGTAAACTTGGTTTTTATTGTATGCTTGTTATCGAGCCTAAGGACCATAATGGTGGATTATGTATCTTTTAGAAGTCTGTGGATTCTATGATTCTAATTAAGTATGGAGATTTTTTTATTGAAATGTTAATACATGATGGGTCTTCAAGCAAGGTATGGAGATTGTATGTTATTTATGCCAATACTGGTGACCGGATCAGGGAGAAACATTGGGATTTCCTGCAGGACCGTATCAAAGGTTTTAGGGAGGCTAATATGATTCTAGGAGACTTTAATGATATTTGGAGTATTGAAGAAAAGGTTAGGGGCAATATTCAAACTGAAAATAGTATGAGGCAGTTCAGTAGGTTTGTATCCAATTATAGCTTATTAGACCATGGCTACAAAGGCTATCCAGACACTTGGAGGAACAAATAGGGAGGGGGGTTATATCCAGGAGCGAATTGAATGGGGTTTTGACACTGATGTTGATCCATTGGTATCTTGACACTCAGGTTGCACATGTGGTAGTTGAGGGGTCTGATCATGCCATGCTTACTCTTGACACGACCCCTAAGGTTAGGCGTAAATGACGACAATTCATTTATGATCCGAGATGGGGGTACTGACTAGGGCTGCATTAAGGTTATTAAGGTGGAATAGGGGAAATCAATTCCTATGGAAGGTGTAACCTCTATTGAATGTAAACTAAATGGGGTGAGGAGGGAGGAAGAAAGCTATCATTAAGTCTCAAAGTGACTTTTCATTAACTTAAATTGACGTGATTAGGGTCCTTAAATTCCTTTGCCAATTACAAACATAAGATCAAACATACCATATGCTTTACCTTATAGTTTTAGCATTACTCTTACGCTTATCATAATATGTGTGCATTCGATAAATGAACCACATAAAAGGTAGTTATAAGAAAAAACCACGACAATCATACATGAACATAATATAGAAAGTAATACTTAAAGTAATTATTGAAGAATCATGACTTAGGGCCTCAAAAACGGCCCCTAACTAAAAGGGAGATTAGCTATGTATGCTTAAAGAAACCATAAAATCATTATAAAGTAAAGTTAGGATTACACAATGAATAAACAAAGCAGAAGACGAAGAAGCCACGTCCAAGTCTTCAAAGCACCACAATGTAATTCGAAACACAAATATAAGAACTTGAATTTAAAGTAACTAAGTTTATTTACGACTAAGGGAATTTAAAACAAAAGGAATGTATGTGGGTCTATTCCCTTTCCTTACAATGCTTTTGGGGTCCTTTTATAGAAAAACTCCTAAGACTAAGTCTTCAGCCATGCTTCCAAATTGCCACAAGATTCGGAAGTTCATCCCTTCTTAGATTATCTTGATTGTTTCTTCAATTCCTTGAGCGACAAGGAATTGGCTTTCCTAACCTCGCTTGGAGATGGATAAGGCAGGGGCCTTATCATGCTAGATTCTAGGCTGAAGACACGGCTTGATAGCTTATTACTCTCCACTTACCTCGGATTTATACAGTTGGACATGTTAAGTGTGAACATACTTCTAAGTCGGCTAAGAGCCAAGAAGGAACCTTCTTGGTCGATCTTGAGCACTTAAATTGAAATGCTGACTTGGCAATGATAGCTGAATGAGATCAGGGTGGCTTGATTACTTTCTTGATGTTGGGAGGGAAAAAAAAAGCATAACCCGAGAGAGCCTGAAATTTGGCTTAGACCCACTGATGAAAATATCGCCGGAATCGGCGATATATCAACCGATATATCGCGAATTCCGGCCACCGGCAACTATGGAGGGGGTGAACCTATTTCTTCCCCCAAAATCGTCGATATGGACGATTTTGGACCGAATGAGCACACAATCGAACAAGTTAATGAAATTCGAATGCAAGCCACTGAATAAAAGCGAACAAAAGAAGAGCACAGATTGAACAAAGAATCGACTTTTCAATCGTACAACTATACAAACATTCACGGACTCATCCAATAATTCAAACATTCAAAAACATTTTTGTTTCAGTTTTCACATTCACGGACGAACAATTGGGAAGGAAACAAAAAACACGAATTCACGGACTCACCTCGTTTGATTTCGGGCAGAGCATAAATAGGGGCGGCCGATTTCGCAAGAACCTCGAACGGTCGAACCAAGTCTCAGTCGACCACTTCTGCTCGAAGTCTCGAACGGTCGAACCTCCCTCGAACCACCTCTGGTCTGGTCTCGTCTCGTCCCGTCGTCCGTCGCTCAAACCTCCCTCGAAGTCGCCCCTCACGCCGCCCCTGACCCTCACGACCCTCACCCTCACGATCGATCGATTTCCCCCAAAGTCATCGAGACTTCGAGACTGACCCAGACGATTGTTGAGTGAATAAGAAATGAAACGAAATGCAACGTTTCGTTTCATTTCATTTCTTAACCTTTTTTTTAATTACATATATTATTTAATTATTTGTCAAATATTTATTTAAATAATTATTTGGTATAAATATTTGTCAAATAAATAAATATTTGGTATAAATATTATTTTTTAATTACATATATCATTTATTATTTGGTATAAATATTTGTCTAATAAATAATTATTTAAATTATATCATAAATATTGTCAAATTCATATATTCATATATTTGGTATTAGGTAAACAATAAGCCTTAATTTTTTTTTAACAAAATTCAAAATTTATTATTAGGTAAATAATATGGTTTAATTCATATATTTGAGAATATTTGGTAATCATTTATTAATAATAAATTTATCATTTATTAGTAAAATATGTTTTAGTAATGTATGTGTTAATATAAAATATTGTTTAAATTCAGATATTTGGTATTATGTGGTAACATATTTGGTAATATGTGGTAACATATTTGGTAATCATTTATTAATAATAAATTGATCATTTATTACTAAAAATATGTTTTAGTAATGTATATTTTAATATAAAATATGAGGTAATTCATATATTTGGTAATATTTGTTTTAATTTTTAATATATGTTTTATTTTAGAATATATATTAAAATTATGAATATATGTGTTTTTGCTCCTTAATTTTTTATCATCATCAAAGTCTAACTTAAAATATATCTTCTAATTGAAATAATTTTATTATTATTTGTATTTTCATTATTATTATTATTTGTCATTATCAAATTCTAATTATTTTTCATGTAACTTAGATTTCATAAAATGGCTAGTGGAAGTGCAAGTGAAAGCCGCCCAAGACCTGGACGAGTTGACCCAGCATGGAAATATGTCATTGCGATTCCTGGAAATAAAAATGGTGTCATATGTTCGTTTTGTCAACATCAGTTCCAAAGTTGAGGCATAGCGCGATTAAAGTTTCATCTAGCAGGTTTTGATCCGAAAAAAAATGTTCAAAAATGCAAAGATGTACCTAAGGCTATTAGGGATGAGGTCAGAGCATGAATCAAAAGTAAAGATACTACTAAACAGACTAAGAATATGATTAGGGAGAACATACGAGCTGGGTTGAGAGGAGATCCACTGGACACTCAACAGAGCATTCAGATTAATGATAACGATGATGATGGATTCGCTTATCCACCAGATGTGCATAGATCTGAGAGAGCAGCATATCGCTTTGTTGTAAATGCATCAAGATATGAGGCACGACGAAGTGTCGAAAATTATGGAGTTGGTATCATGTGTGGTGCTCAAGGAGGCAGTAGCAGTCGTCAACCACCGCAATAGATGCGTCGATCACAAAGTTTGCGTGATCTATTTTCAATTCCTCCAAAACCAAAAATCTACAAAACCGCACGAAGTCAACAGAAGACTGTAAAATCGATGTGGAAATGGACGAAAGAGAAGTTGGGTCGATACATAAGAAATTTTTTTATATATGAAGGTGTGGCTCCAAATAAAGCCAACTCTCATCATTTTAAGAATATGATTATTGAAGCCCAACGAGCAGGTATTAAGAAATTTATTTATGATACATTTTTATTTAGCTTATGAAATAACATTAAATGCTAACTTATGTTTTGGTTTGCAGGTGAAGGCGTGTCCACTCCTTCTCCATATGAAGTGAAAAATAAATATCTTCCTGTGGAGTATGAAGAAATGACGGCGTATGTGGAGCAACAAAAGCAAAACTGGGAAACTTATGGATGTACCATAATGTGTGATAGTTGGTCCGGTCCAACGAAGTTATCCATATATAACTTCATGGTATATAGTAAGGGTTCAACTGTATTTCTCAGCTCGTTGTTCCATAAGACTATGTGTACATAGGAAATCTGTTAAAGGAAGTTGTTCAGGAGGTTGAAGTACAAAATGTTGTACAGATCGTTACTGATAATGGGTTGAACTTCAAAAAGGCGGGAAAAGAACTGATGAAGACGTATCCGATCTATTGGACTCCTTGTGTAGCCCATTGTATCAACCTAATATTTGAAGATATTCGGAAGAATGAGACAATGGCGCTCATCATAAAAAATGCTAGGCAGGTAACTAACTACATTTATAATCATCTATGGTTACTAGCTCAGATGCATGAATTCTGTCAAGGAGACTTGGTTCGTCCTAGTGCAACTCGGTTCGCAACCAACTATATTTGTATAAACAGTATAGTTAAGCATAAAGTTGGCCTTAGAGATTGTTTATCAGTAATCAATGGCATGGTAGCCCATTGAGTAGGAAAGTGGAAGGCAAGAGGGTTGAGGCTCATATCCTCGACCAAAGACTCCGGGAGTCCTTGGAGATGATGCAATCAATATATGAACCATTATATTGCATCCTTCAAATTTTTGATACAGAGGTAGTCCCAACCATGCCAATCTTGTATGATATGTTCAATCGAATGAAAGAAAAGATAACCCATCTTAAAGGGAAGAAGTGGGTCCTTAAAATCATACAGGAACGATGGGAAAAAACATTAGTGCATCCCTTACATGCCACTGGTATATTTCTATCTTATTGAACTTGTTAATATTTTATTTTATTGTTGTTTACTAAGCAAAGTTCATTCATGATTTGCAGCTTATTATTTGAATACCCGATATCAATAACAAGCAGGAGTTGGGCATGACTCCTACCTCGTCCAATCAGTTCAACAAGTATTCCTCAAACTGAACCAAATGGGCAAGTGGGTTTAAAAAAACTTTGGAGTAGACGTAAGTTCACTACCATATATGAACCTTGATATTTTTGAATCTGTACATCTATGGCATTATATTAACATCAACCTTAATGTAGTTGATCAACTTTAGAGAGGGTCGGAAAACGATTCGTTCACCTATGGTTGTACAATCACGAACGAAAATGCCCCCAGGTATATTACTTGTATTTAACTTGATATTGTATGACTTAGCACTTTATAATGCCTCTTACATTAAACTTGATATTGACAGCTGAGTGGTGGGAACTATATGGCCAAGCTTCTCCCAGCTTCCAACAAATTGCAGTTCGTATATTATCACAAATGGCATCATCTTCGGCATGTGAGAGAGAAATTGGAGTACATTCGCTTTAATTCATATAAAGCAAAGAAATCATCTCGCATATTGCAACGACCCGTCCCGGAAATTAAGGTTAAGACAGTGATTAAGATGGGATTAGTGAGCTTAATCGGGGGTTCGTTGGTCCCGATAAGGTCATTAGCCTAGAATGACGATTTTGTCCCTAGTTCGGGCAAAATGTTTACTTTTAGTTCGGGCGGTCCATTAGGTTTTGACCGCTGACCAGGACGTAGTTTAGGACGTCAAGAATCCGTAGATAGATGGCACGCCCGATTCTGACATCCGAGGAGGAAGTTATGATGTTCGGAAGATTGAGGGCATAACCGTAATTTGGGTAAAATAGGGGGATAAGTTGACTTTTCGTACGATCGGGTTTTGACACGTTGACCTAGGGCTGTTAGATAGATCTTGTTGTCCTGAGTTCGATGACAGGCGGCACGTATTCATCGGACTTACGAGGTGTAGGTTACGGGTCTAGAAAGGTAGTGGCAAAATCGTAAATTTGACTTAAAAGGAAGGGCATTTTGGTCTTTTTGCACCTTGGGATTTGTGCAACAGAGAGAGAAGATGGAGGGTTGAGATTGAGCCACATGTGAGAAGGCTGAGGGGATGGTGACACGTGTAGGAGGGCTAGAGGTTTCTAGCATACACGGTCCAATTATTTGGGGTAATCGTGCACCCGTGTGTGTTTGTTTGTGTTCGAAGAACAGAAAACAGAGGGAGGAATTGAGCGAAATTGAGGGGTAATCGTGAGGGTTGGTGTGTTCTGGTGAGAGAGGAGTGACTTAGAGTTTGAGAGGAAGACAGTGAGGAGGTTTGGAGGTGCGGTGATGGTTTGTGTGTGAGTTGAGAGCCACGGGAAATCAGAGAAAAACAGGGAGGACGTGAGTGTTTGTGGGTGGTGTTGTGGCCGTGATCAACCAATCGAGGCCAGTGGAAGTGTCCAGAGGATGGAGGAGGACGGGAGGAACTACTGCCTCACGGCTGAGCTCAAGACGGCGACAGGAAGACAAGTAATTCCTCATCCTCGTTTCTTTGCTCTGTTTTGTCGTCTGGGTCAGGAGCTAAGTCGTAGGTTAGGGGTTGAATCGAGGAGTTCCGTGAGGTCTAGGGAGTTCAGTGGAGTCCTAGAAGTCTTCTGGTGGGGGCAGCCATGATTGGGACTGCACGGTGGAGGTTGGCACGACGGAGTACTCTGTTTTTCCGTTTTACTCAGGTTGAAAGTCGTGGACTTAGGGAGTGAGTCGATGGTCTTGGTGAGTTGGGTGAGGTTTAGGATGGTCTTAGGAAGAGGTTGAGACTGCCACCGTGACGGGGGGTGACCTGGGTGGCCGGAGAAGGAAACAGGGGTCTGAATGGGTCTGGTTTCGAGTTAGGGACGATGACTTAGAAGCTGTGTTGAGGTGGTTGAGTAAGGGGGATGGATAGCTAGGAACTGGACGATGCTGTGGGTGAAGAGAGGAGCAGTTTTGGTGTAGGTACGGCGGAGAACCGCTGACGCCGGTTCGATGTGCAGGAACTGTGCTGAACCGAGTCTGCTCGAGGTTGAAGATGCACTGTAGCTGGCGCGTGAGGGCCATGCGCAGCCACTTTGGGCGGCACGTGGGGGCGCGTGCGGCGGCGGTTAGGGAAGTTGTCAACATGGCTTTTGGTCTAGGTGCTGTGACGAGTCTAATGGAATTGGTTTCGGGTTAATCGGACGTCGAATCGAAGTAGTTTCGCGAGGGTGAAGGTTTAGGGTTCCGGTTCAATACGTTTAGGACCCGGGGATTTTGAAGAAACATTAGGAGTGTCCTGGTGGACGTGTTAGTAATGTACTTTGGCGGTTGTTGACAGGATCGGGACTTCCCGAGGAAGCTGAGGAACGTACGAGACGTTCGGGACGCGATTGAGGGCTCAGTATTGTGAGTGGACCCTTTCCTTAAACTCGAGCATGCATAACTGTCTTTCTATAATTGTTTTATGGTTTTAATCGTGATTCTATGTTATCGAATATGTTTTATTGATTTTACATAATTGCACGTTTTTCGAGGAAGTTCGGCTTTTAGCACGATTTACGAGAAATGGTGATTTCTGAGTATAATGCCATGGTTTTGGAGTTTTCAAATGATAAATGGTTTTTAATGATTATAAAGGGATTTTGGAACGTGATTTGATGATTAAGGTTTTCAGTTTTAGAATCGGATTTCGGAAAGCGGAATTTGGTTTTAAAGTTGGGAAGTGGAGTTCCGGATTTGGGTTCGAAATGACGGTTCGGGATGCCGGAAGGGCATCTGAGCAGTGATTTCTGATTCGGGTTTGGATATGGATTTAGAAATGGTTTTCAAACGGTTTTGATTGGATTTACTGGATCTGGTTATTGGGTTTAAAGACCCGGATATTGATTGACGGGGGACGGGCCCGGATTGGGTTTAAAGACCCGGATTGAGTTTAAAGACTCGGGAGTTTAAAGACTCGGGAGTTTAAAGACTCGGATATATTGATATTTCCTCCGTAGGCCTGTTGAGTTTAAAGACTCGGGAGTTTAAAGACTCGGATATTATTGAGGCCTGGATTGAGTTTAAAGACTCGGGAGTTTAAAGACTCGGATAGGTCCAGCAGGTTTGATCGGAAAATGATGATTTGATATTCACGATTTATGATACGGTTTTATGATGCTTATGATATGGTTTCTATAACTGTTTTATAGTGTTTCTGTTTCTTATGATGTTTTATGGCGATTGATTGATAACTGTTTTCATAACTGGGTTATGCATGTGGTTTCAAAACGAAGGGCTAAACCGGTTTTCTTATAAAATGGTTTTGGCAACTTTTCTTTCTTTCTGGTCCACTCACACCTTCTGTTTTAAATTGCCCTCCAGGTCGTGGAGCTAGCGAGGGGTTTCGGCGTCGAGGCAGCGTCTGAGGCATAAAAGTCGCGAAAGGGATCCCGAAGTGTTTTAAACTTTTCCGTGTGCGTGTATTTAGTTTATCGGTTTTCTTTCTTTTGTATTTGGGACTATGCTCTGTAAACTTTTAACTTCGGGCTAGTTTAGTTCTCCTGCGTCTGACTGTGCTTATTGGGTGTTTTACTTTAGTTACGTGTCAGGGTGTCAGACGGGAGCAGGATTTACCTCGGTTTTCGGGGTGAAACCGGGGTGGGTCCTGACACATATTCTAAGTTGGAACAACTTGTTTTCTGTTATTACAACATGAAACTCAAGTTAAGAGATGAAGAAGCTGAAGCCGGTAAAGTTGTGGAAGAAGACTACGTTGACCTTTTGGAAATTGCAGGTCAACATGTGGAAGGTAATGAGGCTGATCCACTTCAAGCATGGATTATGCCAGCTCACTTGGATGATGATAGTGGAAGGCCTGATCCTCGAGTAGCACATCTTGCTAGTGAACACGGTGTTAATGTTGATAGAGTGCTATCTGAAGAAGTGGGGAGTGAGGACGTAGGAAGTGAGCGGGAGATGTCTTCATGGGAGAGATCAATGCTTGGTTCTACCGCTAGACGTGACTTAGGAGCTGATGCTACTAGTAAGGGACTTCATCAAAATAAATCTCCAGATGATGATGACGATGATGATGGAGGAGATGATGTTGAGACAAAAGATGAAGAGAAGGATGACGGAGGGGATGATGACGAGGGAAATGAACATGTAACCGAAACATATGCACCCTTGAGCCCATTTACTGGAGAGGCGGATTTCACTCATGTCACCCAAGATTATGATCATGGGTGTAGAGAATGAGGAGTAGGAATCGGTCGTGTTGGAAAAGATTACACTCAGACACGCAACATATATGAAGGTTATGGAAACCCATCTTCTGAGGATTCCATGGCAATTAGTTTTAAGTCAATGAGTTTAGGCACCGATCCTAGTAACAACTCAAATGATCCATATGCTTATGGTCCATATCGTCATCCCCTGTTAGACAACCATCTCTCTCAAATGCCACATGGTTATGAAGGCTATGAAGATCCTCATCTCAATGAAGGTTATGGAGAATTTAGTTGGGTAAATCCGAACTACCCTATCTATGGAGGAAAAGTAGGCCATTCAAAAGAGATATACGAATATTATGTCCAACAATACATTTCCTTTTGGTCAAATAGCGTCAATTGGCAAAACTTTTGTGTCTTGGTAGATCAAGACCAATCTAATTTTCAAGCTGGTCGACACTCTACTTGTTCTTTATCAAGTTCAATGTGTACAATATTTTTAATGCAATATTATCAATAGAATTATGTTTTAATTTAAGTTTATCTTTAATATTTTATACTGTTAGTGGTCAGCATACCTATATTCTATCATATGCTTCATCATATATTTATTATATCAAAGTCATTTTATAGTTTTTATTAGTCCTATATAACCATTATTGGGTACTTAAGTTTTCCGAAAGTTTCATTCCAAATTTCCGTCATTTGGACCCAATTTCCTTCATTTTTGTTGACCGTAAACGATAACGATATCGATATCGATATTTGGGGTGAGATATCCATAAATTCGACGAGAGATATATCCGTCTATATCGATGTTTCAATCCTTGCTTAGAACAAATGCCATTTTTGAAGTACCTTAAAACTTGGCCCTGATGAGGCACTAGAAGAGATGACACAATTTGTATAAGGAATGCATCAAGAGGGCCCAAAAATACCATCGTTGACATGTCCAAATCGAGATGCCAAAAGTTGGCCCTGAGCGCGGCCTGAACCTAAGATGTGGCTCTATGAGCAAAAATTGGAAGTGCGCCAAAAAAGGCCCTGATTATGCATCTAAGTAGCTCAGGTTATGTAGATTTTGAATCCCTAATGAGGGCTTGAATATTCAGGGTAGAGGATATAGAGCCAAGGTGGCCAAGATTAAGAACATGTTGGCACAAAATGAGTCACACAGGCCTGGTCCCAGACCTGTTATTCGGTTGGGAACAAAACTGGAAATAGGGAACAACAGTGGACTGCGATGGAACAAGATGGAACAAGACCTCAAAACATGTCACTAGTGACATGCTTTGGTACTTAGTTGGTGACATGACCCACCCCGATTATCACCCTGATAACCGAGGGGAACCCTGCTCCTGTCTGACAAACACACTTAAAAGACCAAAGTAAACGTATAGACAACAAAACCCGCATTGTCAGACCAGGGAGAAAAGTCATACAACCAATCAACAGATTCCATAGCAGAGTACAGTACAAAAATAAATACAAGCCCTACTAGTAGCTAAATGTGCAACGGTTGACTTTATGCCTCGACCTCTGCCTCAACGGTAGCCCCAACGCTCGCACCACGACCCGGAGGGTGTTAAAACATTAAAAGCGTGAGTGGACTAAAAATAAGTAAGAGTTATAAAACCATTTACGAAAATAAACAAAGGTTCACCTTTCGTTTGAAAACATACATGCATAACCAAGTATCTTAAAACAACCGTATGCACGATATAAAAATAATTATGGAATGCATCAGAAATCAAAACCAAAGTTCGGGCACTCGGCCCTAAATCCAGAAAACCAAGTACTTCGGGTCACAGCCCAAAACATTTGAAAACCAGTGAAAACATCGATCATACAAGTTTACTGGATCTCAAGTGCGTCCGAGTCTTCAAACTCAAAACACAATGCGTAATAACCAGGCCTTCCCGGGATATCAACGAGTCTTTAAAATCAAAACACAATCACAGGCCTCGGGGGGTATCACAATCACCGAATCTTTAAACTCAAAACCCATACCAAGACTTTAAACTCAAAACATATCAATCCAGGGCCCTCCCCCCCGTCAATCAATCCGAGTCTTTAAACTCAAAACCAAATCCAGTGGGTTTTCTCTTTTTCCGGGTCTTTAAACCCAAAACCATTTTTCAAGCATAAGAAAAAACATCAAAATCCGAAAACCAAAGCCAAACTGAAAATCCTCGAAAACTGAAATCACGTTTGACTAAAAGGGGACTTTCTCCCGAATTTCACTTCCAACCTCAAATCAAATCCACAAATCTTAATAAAACAATCATTCATCCGAAACCATACTCAAAAGCATCACAGAAGGTCATATTCTCGAAGTACGTACAAATCGATAACTCGTATTGAAAAACGTGCAACCCAGGTAAAACAAGCATATAGAAATCATAGGCATAAATCCATATATCGAAAGCATAAAAGCATTATCGAAACATAAATAATATAAGTAAAAACAGTTATGCATGCTCAGTTAGAAAACAAACAGTCCACTCACAGTTCCGAACACGTCACTCGCGTCCTCTACTCTTCGGCTGCCTCAGGAATTTCCCGATCTGTCAAATCACCAATCCAGGTCACAAACACTTCATTTAAGCTTACCCTATTTTCCCATATTTTTCCGGATTTTAAACATAATTTAAAAGAACCCCTAAACCTTCGAACACTCGAAACTACCCCGAAACGGTGTCCGATCGATACGAAACTTGTCCTAAAATGTTCGTTACATCGATTAGAGTGAAAACCATGTTGAACGTTTCTCCAGAACAGTCCCCAAGCGCCCTCACATGCCGCCCAAAGGGGCTACGCATGGGAGCCACACGCCTGTACTGTTCATCATCTCCTACCTCCAGCCAACCCGGTTCAGACCAGTTCAGACCGGTCCGGTCGAACCGAGCGGCGAGGCCGATTTTCACTCATTTCCAGTCCATTTTCAACTCTTTTGATCCCATTAGTTTTGTCCTTCAATTTGGAATTGATTTACTTAACAAAATCGTGGAATAAAGTCCTAAATCGTACCTGTCAAATTTTGAACTTAAACCCAGAAAAAACCAGTTTCGGATTCCGGCCACCCGTCGTCCTTCCGGTCACGGGTTCGAGTCCCTGAGCTAGATAGAAGCTTCCTTCACCTGTTAGTGTCAACAAAAACACCTAACCAAGCCTAAAACCTCACGACTTTGATTTTGAACAAAACGGGAAAAAGAGGGGAACCAGGGGAAACTTACCCGTTCTGTGCACCGCCGTGAGCTCCGTCGTGGCCCTGCCCGTCCTAGCGTCTCTCCTCCGTCCTCTGAACACCACCATAAACCCAGACTCAATTGGTTTGACCAATTCGTCCACGGCTGCTCACCCTTAACCTCTCTGTTTTTCTGAGAATTCTCACCTTCCTCTCAGCCTTTTCCTCACCCAACTTTCACCTCGACTCACTCACCAAACTCTTAACTAGTCTCTGATCACACACACTCGAACTCAAGGACTCACACACCCTGGAACAGATCGATTTCTGCTCTCTGTCTCAGTCTCTGTTCTCAGTTGCACGGTTAAAACAATACAAACAATTTTAAATGGAACCCGTGAAAGTGGCTAGAAGCCACTGGACTTTAGCTAGGTGTCAAGCACCCTATGGTCCACACTCCAAAACATCCAATAATCACTGCACACATGTCCTTATCTGATTGCACAAAGCCCAAGGTGTAAAAAGACCAAAATGCCACTGTAATGTCCAAATTACCATTTTGCCCCTCACCTTTCTAGAACCACAACTTATCCGTCCGATATCTGATGAAGGCGTGCCGCCTGTCGTTGTACTCAAGACGTCGAGATCTACCTAACGATCCTCGGTTTGTATGAAGGTAACGACCCGTCCCAAATTCCAGGATTAAATTAGTGACTAATCACGATTAGTGAGGCTAATCGGTGATTAGTTGAGAAAAATCGGTCGAACGATGCAAAATGACCGTTTTACCCCTAGGCGTGGGCAAAACGTTGACTTTTCATTCGAGCGGTCAAATGGACTTTGACCGATGACCGTGACGTAGTTTAGGACGTCACGAGTTTATAGACAGGTGGCACGTTCAATTCTGACGGTCGAGGAAGAAGTTATGATGTTCGGAAGTTAAGGGGCAATTTGGTAATTTTAGTTAAAAGAAGCAAATAGTTGACTTTTGGACCGGGATGTCCGATGGCTGAGGGCCAAGGACCGTTACATATATCGTGACAATACGAATCCATAGACAGGCGGCACGTCGAATTTGGACGTTCTATGGCGAAGTTACGGTTCACGGAAGTTCAAGTGCACTATTGCACGAATTACGAAATAACTTAACTTTTGGACTTAGTGGGGCCCAGATATTTAATGGAGGCCCAATGGATGAGTGACAAGTGTCACCCATCTAATGGACACCATTTTCCCTTCGTGCATCGACCATTTCATTTTCTCCATTCAAAACACAAAACATTTACGCGATCTCACCCTTTCTCTCCATCTCTGTGCAACCCAAACCCATCCAACCTTCAACCCATGATCATTTGAGGAACCAGGAGAGTGAGGGAAGGACTGAGGATGATGGTGGCCGGCCAGGAGGGAGCCGAGTGAGGGAAGGACTGAGGATGATGGTGGCCGGCCAGGAGGGAGCCACCATGCACGGCGGAAACCCGAACCCGAGGTAATGCTCGGTTTTGATTTTTGGATCCATAATTGTGTTTTAGTGGATATAGTTGATATTAGATTATTAGGATGGGCTTAATGAGTCATTAGGGTCCTAATGGAATGGTTTTGGGAGGTGTAGGACGGCTGTGAAGCCATGGGTGGATTTTAGGACGTTTGAACCGTATGGTTCAAGAATTGAACCATGGACTTTAGGTGTTTTTAGGTTGTTTTGATGATTGGAATTGATAGGGAATGAAGAGATATGAATTATAGGATTAATTAGGGTTGAAATCGGACCAAAATAGGGGAGGAAAACTACCGAACCGGTCACGCCGGTCCAACACAGTGGCTGTGAACAGTGAACCGGTTCAGCTGGAGGTAGGTGACGATGAACAGTATTTTTGACCTTCTCGGGGGGCGTGAGGGCGTGTAAAAAGTAATTTGGGAAAGTATTCAACATATGAAATCTTCTATTCGATGTAAAAAAGATTTTGGGACTGGTCTCGCATTAATCGGATATCGTTTCGATAGGTTTCGGGGTGTAGGAAGGTTTAGGATCGGTTTAAAAATAGTTAAAAGTT
Source organism: Prinsepia uniflora (assembly GCA_032719365.1). Classification (NCBI taxonomy): domain Eukaryota; kingdom Viridiplantae; phylum Streptophyta; class Magnoliopsida; order Rosales; family Rosaceae; genus Prinsepia; species Prinsepia uniflora. The sequence continues at coordinate 55,059,088 of CM064868.1, read as the reverse complement.
CGGGAAAATTACGGGGCTTTGGTAGGAGGTTAATTAAGTAGTTAGTAACCTTCTATTAAAATTTGGATAGGTTTGGGAGTCTCGGTGACAGTGATCGGCTCGGGAGAGCCTATGGCACGCAAATCGAGGCGGCAGCTCGGACGGTCTGTGAGTGGACCTTGTTTTCTAAATTGGTGCATGCATAAATGTTTATTATATATTTTAAATACTTGTTTGTGATGCCATAAGTGCATTTGGATGTGTGGTTACGTATAGGCACGTGTTTCGAGGTTTCAACCCTATACGGTGCCTATACGGGTCTATATTCTTTTATTGGTCTAAATTAAATGGTTTTGGATTTCCAAAAGGATAAACTCGGGTATGAGACCCATTTGGTTTTGTCTCGGCATATGACGCTATTTACGACCTTCGGGACTAAATCGAGGTCGCGACGGGTGCTATGTGCACGGCGATCAACGATACGACGCTCGCCTCCGGATTGGGATGCGTTCCTTCCTGAGAGGTCACGATGCACGATTCGTGGTCGGGAATCCTGGGGAGGCTTGACTTCGGAGTGCTGACTGTTCAGGATATCGATCGGTGATGAGTGCACCACGATCTTGTGGTGGTCACGTCGGTTGATACGTTCACGACGATATACCAGGATTGAGGGTGGTCCTGGATGGATGGTTACACGCATCACTGCGATCGGAGTCGTGACTAACCCTTAGATATCGGGCACGGTGCCCAGTTGAATCATATGTTCGGGCACGAGACCCAATTGTTTTACACTGATGATTTCGGGTCATGGACCCTAGATGGATTTCCAAGTTCATGGCGGTTTATGGGAACCGACATGAACCCTGGAAAGGTTATTTTGGAGGTTATGGATCATGACGATTCAGGGGAACCGGGCATGAATGTTTATGTTATGTATATATATATATATATATATGTTCATATACCTTCCTTTACTTGTTCTATTATCTCCTCCGGGGAGGGTCGTTAGCCTGAGTGGACCCCGGAGTAGTCACGGAGCACTGATTGAGTGCGAGTTGCCCCCGTTGGGTTCCTTACTCTCAGGAAGGCTATGGTTACTATAACCTCGGGTAGGGTCAGTGGTCTGCGGACATTGACTTTGACTTTGAGAAGACTTGGGTTTGAGACCCCGGGTAGCACGCGCGTAGCTTTGGAAACCTTGACAGGAATGGTTGTGTGAATTATATGTGTATATGATATAAATATGATATATGATATGTGATGTGTGGTTGCACAGGATTTGAGCGGTGGCTCGTGTACTTGGTTTATTTCTAGTTTGGGCTGAGTCCCTTATGGATTTGGGCAGTGGCCCGCATGGTCGTTTTTATTATAGTTCTTTCAATCTTGGTTTTGGGCTTAGTTCCCACCTATGGTTTTTCTGGATAAATGGTTTTCGAATGCATGCATGCTTTTTAGTGAAGGGTACAAATGTCTTCTTGTTAAACTGTTTTTATAAACTTTGGTTTTGTCCACTCACAGCTTTTAATTGTTTTGACTGCCCTTCAGGTTGACATCAGATGTGGACTGTAGCAGAGACCGATATATCACATACCTCCTCCGGATCCTGGTGTACTCTGATAGCCCGGGAGGGCAAAGGTCAGAATTATCCCTTGTCTGACACTTCGTGTCAGACGGGAGCAGGGTCATCCCGCGTTAATCTCAGGGGGATTGGGATGGGTCCTGTCAGAAAACGTGTCGTGCAAAACGTCAACAAATTCCTCCTTTTTAACCAAATTACGAAAGTGCCCTCAACCTTCCGAACATCATAACTTCATCCTCGGATGTCAGAATCGGGCGTGCCACCTGTCTATGAACTCATGACGTCCCGAACTACGTCACGGTCATCGGTCAATGCCCAACTGACCGTCCGAACTAAAGTCAACATTTTACCCATTCTAGGGGAAAAATCGTCATTCTGCGCCGTCTGTCCAAAAGTGTCCAACTAAACACCGGTTCTCTTCATTAATCCATCATTAAACTCTAATCTAACCCCGACTCCCAGGACGGGTCGTTACAATTGGCATAAGACCCAGTCCTCGGTTGGGTATTTGCTAGAACACGAGATGGTCCTTGGTTGGGAACATATCACCAGTGACATGTCATTGGGACCTGACTTGGAACATGACTTGGCATTAGGACCCGATAACTGGAACATGGTCTGGGACTGGTCTTAGTGACATGCCAATGACAAGTCCGCGACTGGGATAAGATTGAGGGTCTTAGGACCCAATTTCTCATTTTCACCATTTTTGGACTTTTAACCTATCTTTTCGTTTCTTCTGCACAATTTCTCACAAAATACCTTACTTTCTCCTATTGATTATATATTGCATTAAGAACATGAAAATTGGTTGTCAAATGGTATTAAAAGCATGCATAAAAATAAGGCTATCACGCACTCACAAAGGAGTTACAAACTGCCCTTCAACAATCATCTTTTGAGGGGGGCAAATTAGAGCTTTAGAAAATGATTTGAAGTAAGCCCTTTTGGATGAGGAGGTTCAGTGGAAATTGAAGTCCAGAAATCAATGGTTAAATGAGGGTGATAATAATACAAAGTTCTTTCATGCAAAAACTATTAAGCGTCGATGCCAAAGTCGACTTCTAGACATCCATAATAAGAAAGGATGTTGGACTGAGGACCTTGATGAGATTCATGCAATTGTTGTGGATTATTTCCAGTCCATGTTCACGATGTTTCAACTCTTGAATGCTACCACAGTTAGTGATTCTATTCTTCCTTGTATTTCTCCCAATGAAAATAGTATGCTTACCTGCCAGGTTAAAGATGAGGAGATTAGGCAGGCAGTGTTACCTTTGCACCCTACGAAATCCCCAGGCCCTGATGGTTTCACTGTTGCCTTTTATCACAAACATTGGGGGTATAATTGGTATGAATGTGATTGTTTCATTAAAGATTACTTTGCCACTAGCCACCTGAGAAGTCGCTACAATCACACAAATATTTCTCTAATCCCAAAGGTACCTAATCATACCCAAATGACTTAATTGTGACCAATAGCCTTATGAAATGTTGTTTACAAGATCCTCTCCAAGATTATCACTAACCATTTAAAGAAAGTGCTTAAACGAGTTATTAGTCCAGTACAGTCTGCATTTATTGAAGGTAGACAAATAACTGATAATATCCTAGTGGTGCATGAAGTATTACATACATTGAAGAAGAAATGAGGGTTGGAGGGGGAAGAAATGGTTTTGAAGCTTGACGTGGCTAAGGCATATGATCGAGTTGAGTGGAGCTTTTTTATGGAGTGTGATGCAGAGATTTGGCTTTGCTGAGTCCTTTATTCAGTGGATTATGGGCTATGTTACTTCCGCCACTTATAGTGTTTTGGTCAAGGGTGAACCAATTGGTCTTATCCGGCCTTCACGAGGTATACGACAGGGGGACCCAATGTCACCTTTCCTCTTTGTGTTGTGTGCTGAGGGAATTACTACTCGCATTCAGAAGCGTGAGGAAGACGGTCAACTTAGGGGGATTGATAGGTCTTCAAATAAGCATTATTTTATATTATTTTATACCCTTTATACTTGACTTTTAATATTAAAATAATAAAGAATTAAAGAAAATAATATATTTTGTGATATTTTTTTATAAATAAATAAAGTTGGGAATGTGGAGCGTTTTGGCGAAAGAATCGTCCCGATTAGAATTATAACGAAGAAATTATGGACGAGATTCGGTGGAATTATATAAATTTAAAATCATTATTTGTAGCCTAGATCCACTTTAATTTCAAGCCCAAATCTTTCTCTCAACCCACTGCACAGACGCTCGCCCAATTGCCTTGCAAGGCCCATGGAGCAGAAGCCTAATCGCGGGGCCCAAGTCGAGCCCAAATCCAGTTCAAAGCCCTACGCAGTACTTCAGAGCGCGCCTAACGAAATTTGATACGCCACTTCAATGCGCGTTCGCCGAAGTCACTTGTCCACTGTCAGCGTGTCTCGCACGATGTCCGTACACCCATGTTAGCTCCACCATGCCGAACTTACTCCTGTGCTGTCAGCGCACGCCTGCTGACTTCCAACTGCTCCATTCAGCGCCTGCATCGCCGAATCCTGCAGCCCTCCTCAACTGCTTTTGGCCGAAATCACACCCCAGTATGCCCTGCTCTTTGTTGAATCATACCTACTCCTTTTGGGCAGGTTTTTCATCATAATTTCACCCCAAAATCAGACAAAAACCCATCATTTTTCATCATTTTAATTGTACTTATTTTAATATTTTAATATTTTATTTTATTATTTGAATTTTTGGCACTCCATCTATAAATAGGGAGGCCATTTCATTTGTTTAGGGTCCCAATTTTGTCCCTCTTTTTTTAGTCTTGCTCTTCCTCTCTTCGTCCCCTTTTTAGTACTTTTTAGTCCTAGTTTAGTTCATGTTTCTCTCATCTTTTAGTTCTTCTTCTTTTTATTTTAGATTTATTTAGGGAGCATTTGTAATTTCTTTTAATTTTATTCTTATATTTTCTTTTAACTTTTGTTCTTAGATTTTTTTTTTAACTTCTTTGACTTCTCTTTTAGATATAATTTTATGCCTTCTAAATTTTTGAGAATATGAATACAATCTCCATGGGTTTTACTTTCTAAATTTCATTTATTTCATAAGTTTTAGTGCTTCATACTTCAATTTGATGCTAAGTGTTGGCCGCTATCGATGCACTTAGCATTTGATTGAAGAGATTTTAATGTCGGCCGTTGTCGGTGCATTTATAATAATGAAAAACGTATGCATGTACTTGAGATGATGAAGGTATACTTTCGTGATTGGTTCGATATGAGAAAAATGTAAAGTGTTGGTAAAAATGGTGTTTAAAAGAAGCCTATTTTTGGAGTAGTTTAATTATTGCTATTGTTAATTTTAATTTATTTCTTAGTTAGTGTTAAAATGTAGTTTAATTTCCAATCTTTCAAAACTCCCCAATTCATTCTTTTATTCTTTTGTTCTTTAATTCATTTATTCAATTATTCAATTATTCAATAATTCTTTCATTCATTAATTCATTCATTATTCTTTTATTCGTTATTCTTTCTCACTAACACATTATTAATGTTCCCTAATTTCCCTGATTAAGAACGATCCCTATTTACCAATACTACATCTACACAAAAAGGATTGAAATTGCATAATACTTAAATTATGTGTTTTAATTTAATGCATAGTTTGAGCATTATCAATTTTTAGCTCTGAGGGGAGGCTCAGGCTCAAGAGTCTCATAGAACACCTAAACGTCGAGCCACGGGCTCCGAGCCTGGTGTATACTCGGATGTGTAATCTCGAGTCACACGCGTAGCGCTAATATGTGACTAGTGTTGATATGAGATGATAAGAAGATGTGTTACTTATGTTTACATACGACTACAGATGTGAGTCTATGTTTCATGCAGAGACCCTATTGAGATGATTTATGAGATTGTTTTGGGCTGAGACCCTACGTGATTTGATTTGGGCTGAGACCCTACATGATTTGGTTTTGGGCTGAGACCCTATTAAGGAGATGGCTTGGATTGAGCTATGTTTTCACTGTGTATTGATTTGAAAAGCCATATGATTTTCTTTTAATAAAGTATTTGAAATAATGTTTTCTAATGCATGCATACTTTTAAGTGAAGGGTATAAAAGTCTTGTTGCTAAATGGTTTTATAAACTGATTATTTTTGTCCACTCATATCTTTTAATGTTTTTTATAACCTTCAAGTTGATCGCGAATGCGGGCTGTAGCAGAGACCAAGACATCACATGTCGCTGCTAACTCCAAAAGTCACTGCGCACTCTGGAAACCCCGAGCGGGTTACGATTCTATCCCTGGTCTGGCACGTGGTATTAGACGGGAGCAGGGTACATCCCATGATAATCTAGGGGGATTGGGATGAGTCTTGTCAGCTTGGTATCAGTGCACTAGGTTGCTCTTGTGATGTTGCGCATATGCCAGATGTGATGTCTTTACATTGATAACATCCCATCATCAACTTGATAGTGAGGGTAAGAATAGGAAAGTTAAGTGGGAACAAACCCCGGATAGATTCTACTTGGCATGAGATTCTGTGTTTCAGCGTGTTAGACCGAGGAGGGCCGAGTTTCTTGTGGGCCCAGTGGCTGGAGGCTGTAGAGTTATGAGTGGACGGGATCCTCGGGTATTAGTTACTGGTCCAGTGGATGCCAGCATCGTGATCATCCAAAGACATGACTGACGATTGGTTAGGCTAGGTGTGGCCATGGATGACCCTAGTTGAGATTAGTTGAACAAGTTACCATGAGAGTGGTACTTGTGGATCTAGTCCCAAGGTGGATCGATCAGTGGATTATATGCATTAAGTTGATTGTACGGGCGGTAGGGCCCGTATGAGGGTTTGTTCTCGATAATAGAGTTTTCTTGGAGTGGTCTAGATGAGGTTCGTGGCAGACATTGCTATCGACGGACATGGATGAGACTGTCGAGATTTGGGCGACACGAGGGAGGTGGAGTTCTTACACTATTTTCATCCTACTCTTATCGAGACACGAGGGAGGTGGAGCTTATCTCGGGAGATGGAGTCTATCTCGAGAGGCGGAGTTCCTCCAACATGAGCAGTAGATTTGATGGTAGCTCAGTGCAAACAAAGGTTTGCGACCTTGTCATGGTATGCTCATGGTTCAGTGATCATTGAGACGATGAGGATTCGCCACTTTGTGTCGAGTTTTGGGAGTAAGACTCGAGTTTTAGTGTGACATCTCAGTAGAGATGAGTTAACGGAGTCTCAATAGTAGTCAAGATGACTGAGATGAGTTAGATGGTGTCCAACAGCGATTGACATGAGTTGACGGAATCTCAGCAGCGATCGGATGATTCCGGAGGACGCCGAGTGCATCGAGAGGATGTGATTACCAGAGAACTTAGAAGAGTGTTTAATCTAGCTCTGAGTTCGTACGTCTGTCATACGAGTTACAGTGATCGCTGAGCGGGACAGAGAGGATTCTGAGTGGCTCAGTAAGATTTTAGTGTCCTTCTTGTTTGGTTGGATTACTGGAGGCACGGGGTATGCCTGGATTGGTGACCAGTACCTTAGTTATCTTTTGACGGATTGCACGAGTGTTCTGTGCAGTAGGAGTTGGTCCCATAAAGTTTGGACATGCGAGTCAGTACTCCAACTAGTAGTATGCCGGATGTAGTTTGGTAAACCGAGATTGTTCAGGTTGGATAAGGCGGTAAGACCAATAGGATTTTGACCTTAAGACATATTCGTTCCACGATACGTGTTATGATGTCCCCAGTTAGCTCAGTAAGCTTGGAGAGAGTAGGCTACGCCGAGTTTCCCCTATGAGCCATTGGAGGATTTGTATGGTTGCCACCTAGAGGAGTTTTTCTGACTAAGTCCTGTAACTAAACTTGGTGGATTTGGTGTTCAGTTGGCTGGGAATGTCACTGTTGGGAACCCCAATTTTCCTTGTCGAAATTCGATGTAATTTCGAGAGTTGGTTTTGACGAAGCAGCTGGACAATGTGAACCGAAATCATTATCCTGAAAGTTCGTAGTGAACTCTCTTCATCACTTCTGGGTTCCATAGAGATGTCACCGAGGTAGAAGGAAAATTTGGCCCAAAACCAAATTTGAAAGACTTGAGGAGCGAAAGGTGCTTGGTGTCACTTAACGTGATGAATGAGCATTAGATTTAGGTGGACCCGTGTTGGTGTTTCGGGTTGTGCTACATTGGCTAAGAGAGAGCGAGTGTGGATCCTTAGAGGATCGAGATGTTGAGGATCGATTTGAGTTGTAGGTCGAGTTGGCTATAGATTAGCGAGGATCGAGACAATCGAGGACCCAGTTGTTTATGGATCGAGAGAGTTAGGATTGGTGTCAACCAATTATGACGATTGATATTGGATTCACTCAGACTGTATAAGTGTTATTGATTGTTGGGTGGAGGTTTTCCTCATGATTGCAGCCTATGGATGTGATTGACTAGGGAAGAAGTCAAATGGATTTTGATGTGAAAGGATTACTAGATTAGAGGATGACACTACAACTTTAGGATCCAATGTCAGGACCCACCCCGGTTTCACCCCGAAACCCGAGGTAAATCCCGCTCCCGTCTGACTCCCCGACACAATACCCAAGTAAAACTCACTCAAACCCAGTCAGACGCAGGAGTAATTACAAAATATCCCAACCTTATCGTTTACCGAGCATAGCACTAAATTACAAGGAAAATAAAAACTGATAAAGTACACGCACACAGAAGCCTTTAAACTCTTCTAGGATCCCTCACGTCACTTCTATGCCTCGGACACTGCCTCGACGTCAAGACCCCGCGCTAGCTCCACAACCTGGAGGGCAATTTAAAACAAAAGTGTGAGTGGACCAGAAAGTACAAAAAGTTCAAAACCACTTTATATGAAAACCGAGTTTAACCCTCCGTTTTGAAACCACATGCATAACCAACAGTTATGAACACAGTTATAAAATAATCATTATAAAACATCATAAGAAACAGAAACACTATAAAATATCATAAGAAACCATAGCATGAGTATCAGAAACCGTATCAAATCCTCATTTCCCGATCGAACCTGCTGGACCTATCCGAGTCTTTAAACTCCCGAGTCTTTAAACTCAATCCAGGCCTTAATCATATCCGAGTCTTTAAACTCCCGAGTCTTTAAACTCAAGGCCTATGGGGGAAATCAATATATATCCGAGTCTTTAAACTCCCGAGTCTTTAAACTCAATCCGGGTCTTTAAACCCAATCCGGCCGATCCCCCGTCACATATATCCGGGTCTTTAAACCCAATATCCAGATCCAGCAAATCCAATCCCAAAACCATTTGAAAACCACTTACCAAATCCTCATCCAAACCCGAATCCGAAATCACTGGTCCGAAGCCCTTCCGGCGTTCAGAACCGTCATTCCGAACCCAAATCCGGGAAAAATATCCATTTTCATACCAAAACCACATGTAATCACAAATCATATTTCATAACCCATTTATCATTATCAGAAAACCTTTATAGGTGGAAATCCCCAAATGTCTCATCAAAATCCGAAAACCAGCATTTTCTCGAAAAAAACGTGCAAAATCCCGAAAACGTCTCGAAAAACGTGCAAATATCTCAATCACGTATAATCACGTAAAACCATCATAACATATGCGATAACCATAGTGTCTTAAGTAAAACCATCAAAAACAATTATAAAAACAGTTATGCATGATCGAGTTTAAGGAAAGGGTCCACTCACAGTACTGAGCCCTACTCGCGTCCCGAACGTCCAGCCCATTCCTCGGCTTCCTCGGGAAATCCCGACCCTGTCAAACACCGTCAAATTATGTCACTAATACGTCTACGACACAACTACCTAATTTCCTTAAAATTCCCCGAACGAAAGACTTAAAACCCGGGACCCTAAACATTCACCCTCACGGAACTACACTCAAACAACTTCCGATTGACTCGAAACCAACTCCATTGAACTCACCACAACTCCTAGACCAAAAGTCATGTTGATCGCTTCTCCATACGCCGCCGCACGCGCCCCCACGTGCCGCCCAAAGTGGCTGCGCGTGGCACTCACGCGCCAGCTACAGTGCACCGTCAACCTTGAGCAGACCCGGTTCGCACCAGTGGTCTGGACCCTGAACCGGCGAGAGCGGTTCTCCTCATTCCGTCCACCAAAACGACCCCTCTCTTCACCAACAGCATCGTCCCATCCTAGGCTACCCCTTCCCGTATGTCACTCACCTCGATTCGCCCTAAAACTCGTCGACTCAACCTTGAACAAAAACCCGTACACTGCCCTGTTTCTTACTCCGGCCACCCACGACTTCCCCCTTCACGGAGGCTACACCAACCTCTTCCTAGGACTCTACCAAACTTCAACCAACCTTCCTGGACTGTCGACTCAGCCCCAAGCTCGACGACTCGCCGTTTGAAACCCACGGCCAAAACAGAGGACACAGACACCTCCGTCGTGCCTGCCGCCACCGTGCACCACCCATCACGGCAGCACAACCAAACTACTCCTAGGACTCAACTAAAACCCTTAGACCACTCTAGACTCATCGATTCAACATCCCAAACCACGACTTCCACGTTGAAACTCAACGGGAAAACAGAGTATCGACATGGGAATGAGAAAATTACCTGCCTCCAGTCGCCGTCGTGAGCTCCGCTGGTAGTGGTTGACTCCTCGCAACCCGCACGACACCACCACGGACTCAGTTGCCCCGTACACGGCTGCCACCGCCACAATTCTCACAAATTCCTTGGTTTCCTTCCTGTTTCCCCCCTGATTTTCCCGCAGCTCTCGACACCCTCACACACAGCCACCACACCGTCCACCTCTCTCACTGCTTCCTTCTCACTCTCCGATCACCCTCACACACTCACAATTCATCAACACACACACCACCACCCTCAATTTCCTTCACGATCTCCCTCTGTTTTCTGAACCAGCACCACACACAAACACGGGTGCACCCCAATTATTTGGGCCGTGCACACACTCGAACTCACCAGAAGCCACTCCACCTTTAGCACGTGTCACCAATCCTCCTCACTCTCTCACCAAATGGCTCCATCCCAGCCGTCCCTTTCCTTCTTTCTGCACAAATCCCAATGTGCAGAAAGACCAAATTACCCTTCTTTGTAACTTATATTTACGATTTAACCAAAACTTCCTAGACCCGTAACTCTCGCCTCGTAAGTCCGATGAATACGTGCTGCCTGTCATCGAACTCAGGACGACGGAATCTATCTAACCATCCTAGGTCAACCTACCAAAACTCGATTATTCAAAAAGTCAACTTTTCCCCCTAATTTACCCAAATTACGGTTATGCCCTCGACCTTCCGAACATCACAACTCCTCCTCGGATGTCGGAATCAGGCGTGCCACTTGCCTATGGATTCGTGACGTCCTAAACTACGTCCTAGTCACCGATCAACACTCAAATCGACCTCCCAACTAAAAGTCAACTATTTGCCCGAACTAGGGGCAAAATCGTCATTCTACGCTCATGGACCCATCGGGACCACATACCCACTGCTTAACCTCAATAATCACACCTTATTCACTCTACTAATCCCGGCTCTCGGGACGGGTTGTTACATCCAACCCTTTGGCATCATCAGGATGGGGGTCGAGGTTCGAATTGGTATGTCTTGGTAGACGTAAATTGGTTAGTCTTGGAGATTTTGGCTGGTCGGGTGACCGAGAAGACGTTGAGTTAGTGTACGGTATGTCCAAAGCAGAGATTAGACAGACAAGTTTTTGTGTTGGATGATGATTGGCATGTTAGCCATATGATAGGTGGATTAGATCTGAGATCATGATGGTATGTGGACTTGATTATGGATATTGGTACATGCTCGGACGTTGCATGAGTGCAGTCTAGGAGCAGGCCTATGAGTAGTGCTGATATGATTGATGTGATATGGATGCGCCTGTGAGTAGTGCATATTAGATAGTGTGATTGTTGAGTATTGATCATTCTGATTGATGTGGTACGATCATCAGATGGAGTCCGAGATGGACGTGGTATGATAATCAGATGGAGTCCAATGTTGATTCTACATGGAGTACGAGGACCGGGCAATGAATATTATGCACTAGTGGAGAGTAGCTTTAGAGGGTTCAGAGATTATGAGAGCATAGAGCTCAGGGCCATGATGGGCCACAGGAACCTTAGTGATTGTGTTTATGATTAACTCGTCTAGAGCAAGTGTTCGATGGGGTCCAGATACACTCAAGATGAGTGACATGTTGGTCTATGCATCGAGAGGATGAGGGAGATGACAGTTTGAGACTCGAGAGAAGTCGGGATCACAGCATTGGTCGCTGAGTGACACGAAGTATCATACGAGGTACCCTGATGGGACTCTAGAGCGAGTCGAGTGTTCGATAGGGATTCGAGTGGCGACAGTGGAGTCGATGAGTTACGGGCTAGACACGACGGTGTGTCATGAGTGTGATTTACAGTTAGAGACCGTCGAGTGAGACAGAAGACTTGTGATGCTCAGCAGGAGTAGTATTGTCAGCTTGGATTCTGAGTACACATGCACGGGTGACAGGTGAGATTGACGAGTATCGATGTCTCAAACAAGACATGAGATTGAGTATTGGAGGTTTTCAGTGACAGTTGGTCACCAAGGGATATGGTCACGAAGGATGTGCTGAGTTCAGCATTGACCGTCGGATTGTAGTTAACGTCGAGTGACGTTGATGTTAGCCATACTATGGATAGAGACTCTCACGTGTGCCTCGGGTTGGAGGCAGGATCAAATATCCGCAGTTTGGATGTAGACTTGGGTCGACGTGAATTTCGAGGATAAAATTTCTTTAAGGATGGTAGATTGTAACGACCCGTCCCGAACCTACTAGATTAATTAAGGATTAATGGTGGATTATCGAGACTAATCAGGATTAGTCGAGGTGAAATGATGATTTTACACTTGGAAGGATGAAAAAGTTGACTTTTGACCCGGGAAGCCCAATGCCCGTGGAACGAAGTCCATTACGTAGATCGAGACTGTACAAGTCCATAGACAGGCGGCACGTCGAAATTGAACATCGTACGAAAAAGTTACGGATCACAGAAGGTTTGATTGCGTTTTACGGTTGCACAGTTTTCAAATTGGTTTGTCTTTAGTGGGACCCAAAATAACAGTTTTGGGACCATAGGATGAGTGACACTTGTCACCCACCCTATGTCCCTTTTTAATTAATTCATGCATCATCTTCATTTTTCATCTTCTTCATTCATCCAACCCGTACCTACCCCCAAACCATCATCTTCATCATTCCATCTTCTTGCTTGAGACCATAGAGAGACAGAGAAGACGTGAGAGAGATTGAGAGACGGTGGCAGGACAGCGGAGGAAACCATGGGAAAAAGGTAAGGCCGTGGGGGGTCTTTAATTTGGGCTTTTGATTTTGATGTTTTGGATCAAAACTAAGGCCATGGTTGTGTTTTTGGAGCTCATACGAGTCTGTAGGATCAAAAAAGGAAGGTTTTGGACGACAGGAGTGGCCAGAACATGAACTCAAAGTTTGGACGAAACTTTGGAAGCTCATATCTCCAAAACCAGGTACTTTCTCTAATTCTGGGTTCAGATTTCAATTCCTTGGCTCGAGTAGATAGATTTCCATATAAAGAACGTAGGATTTGGTTGAGTATTTAGGGAGATATGAAGGTTTGAAAATCAGGCCAAAAATGGTGGAAATCCAGCCGCTAGCCTGCGAACCAGACAGTGACCCACGGCAGCACCAATCATCTTCTCTGGCGGGGTAGACGGCGTCAGTATTATTCATTGACCGATGACATCAGCGTTGACTGTTGACCGATGATGTCAGCGTTGACCGTTGACGTCATCATTGACTATTGACCATTGATCGTTCACAGTTGTCTTTTTGTTGACCGAACTTTGACCGATGCATGAGGACGTGTGTGCATGAATTTTGAGACCATACCAATCTTGTTCGAAAGGTTTCGACATTCTGAATACAATGGTGGTGGTTTCAGGTTGATCGGATGTCGATTGATAGGTCATTTGGAGGTTTTAGCCTCAGGAAACTTGTTTGGGACACATTGACTATTCCAGAAGGTGTGAGTATTTATGATTTAGACTTGTATAGATGGTTAGTGACCTTTGGGTATGATTTGGATAGGTCTGGACGTCCCAGAGACATTGGAGTAGCCTCAGATTGGCTTACGGCGCGAAGTGTGTGAGCGCAGCACAGACCGCCTGTGAGTAGACTTTTTTTTATGAAATGATGCATGCATAACTGTTTTGTATATTTTATGGACACAATTTGAGATGCATTGATTGCATAGGATTTAAATAAGATTTGTGTTGATGATTTGGAATTTTTCGTAGAAAATGTGATATTGCATGTATTTCGAGATTTCTATTTTTATGTATTACTTGGCATAGGCCGAGTATTCTACTTGCATGTGATTTATGTGATTTGAGTGATTTCACATAGATGCATGAAATCGAGGATTTGATTATCGTTTTTGAGTGATTTCACAAAGATGCATGAAATTAAGGATTTGACTATCAGTTTTGAATGATTTCATGAAGATGCATGAAATTGACATTTTGGACTCGAGTCCCAGTTGGAAATCACCTTTAATTATTTGTGATTTGGAAAAAAGATTTGAATAATGAAATGGTTTTTGAATTTGGAAATATGTCTCAGGCTTATGTCCTAGTTGATTTGTGGTTTGACCTAGAAGATAGTCAAACATGAGATTTCAAGCATGTGACCCTGTTATGGATTTACGAAATTAGATTTGAAAGGATTCTAGGAATCCATGATTTATGAAATGTTTATAGACACTATCTTTAATGATGGTTTTGTGGAAAGGGATTTGATGAAACTATATTCCGAGTGTGGACCCTATTGAGATATTTTGAGATGATTTGAAATGTTTGTGAAATGTTTTCCACATGACCGTCCTTTATGATGTGATGATAGCCTCCGGACATCGACCATTCTGTGTGATGTGTGATCCTGGAGAGGATGTGATGATAGCCTCTAGACGTCGACCATCTTGTGTGATGTGAGATCTTGGAGAGGTCACGAGTACACTGCCTGGAGGTGAATAGCTCCGAGGGGAGGCTCGGGCTCAGGAGTGTCATAGAATACCTAGACGTCGAGCCGCGGGCTCCGAGCATGGTGTATACTCGGATGTGTAATCCCGAGTCACACGTGTAGCGCTGATACGTGACTAGTGGTGATATGAGATGATAAGAGGATGTGTTACTTTTGTTTACATGCGACTACGAATGTGAGTCTATATTTTGGCCAGAGGCCCTATTGAGATGATTTATGACATTTTTTTGGGCTGAGATCCTACGTAATTTGATTTGCACTGAAACCCTACATGATTTGGTTTGGGGCTGAGACCCTATTGAGGAGATGGTTTGGATTGAGCCATGTTTTCAATGTGTATTGATTTGAAAAGTCATGATTTGCTTTTAATAAAGTATTTGAAATATTGTTTTCTTATGCATGCATGTTTTTAAGTGAAGGGTATACAATTCTTGTCGCTAAATGGTTTTATAAACTGATTATTTTTGTCCACTCACAGCTTTTAATGTTTTTGATACCCTTCAGGTTGATCGCGGATGCGAGCTGTATTAGAGACCAAGACATCACAAGCAGCTGCGGACTCCAAAAGTCACTGTGCACTTTGGAAATCCCAAGCGGGTTACGGTTTTATCCCTAGTCTGGCACATGGTTTTAGATGGGAGCAGGGCATATCCCATGAAAATCCAGGGGGATTGAGATGGGTCTTGTCATTTTTGTTAATGATTCAATATTTTTGTGCAAGGCCACTCGTACTGAGGCTTACTTTGTTAAGGAAATTCCGAACACCTATACTAACAGGTCTCATCCCTAATCTCCCTAGATTATCTTGGGATGATATCCTCCCGTTTGACCACACGTTTCAGACAAGGGATAACACCGTCACCCAAATAGAGTTTCCAGAGTACGCAGCTTCATGTGATGCCTCAATCTCTACTACAGCTCGCATCTGCGATCAACCTGAAGGGTATCAAAACCATTAAAACTGTGAGTGAACAAAAATAAACAGTTTGGAAACCAATTTTCGAAATCATCATTTAACCCTCCATTTTATAAAGCATGCATGCATCAGAAAAATATGTAATCTCAAATGCTTTATTAAATAAATATGTTTCTTTTCAAAACCAAAATACGTGAAAACATCTGGACACTAAACAATAATTGAAAACATGACCAATCCTCGTATCCATCATCCATTTCATATCATATCATCATAAGTCACGTCATCCGTGCAACGCGTGCAAATAATCTACAGGACCGCTCACGTCCGAGTCGCCGCGAAAAAAATCTACGGTCGATGTTCATATCATCATGAAAAAATCAACGATCGATCTTATACATAAGCACTCCAGAGTCGAGCCTCCCACAACTGCTCGTCAACAGGCAGTGCATCGTGACCACTCAATGGAGCAACAGATCATACGGATCTCTCTGGGGAAACACATTCACAACCAAAGTCACATCAATATCAGGAGGATGGTCTCAGTGAAAAGAATTATCAAACCTCATCAACACATTTTCACAAACACTTTGCTTTCAAAACAATCATTTGTCTCACGTAAGGTCTCAGCCCAAAACCAAATCTCATAAATCTAAAAACCATTTCAGATCCCAATATTCAAATCCATAAATCATCATTCAAAGCATAATGAAAACCTTCCATTTCCAAACCATCATTCAAATCACTGTTCAAATCACCTTTAGTGAAATCTCAAGCATGTAGAAAACTTGGCCTAAGCCCAAAGTATAACATAAAGCATAAATCTCGAAATACGTGCACATTAAAATTTTCCACGAAAATGATCAACAATGATACTCAAATCATTATGTAATCATTGCATTTCAAACCATGATCATAAGAAATTTAAAACATTTTTGCATGCACCATATTTATAAACAAACGTTCACTCACACACAGTTCACGTTGCGCACTCAAAACCCGCACCGTAGGCCAATCTAAAGCTTCCGGAACCACTTGACCTGTCAAAGTCACACTCGGAGGTCATTAACAATTCAAAAAATTACGTATGTAAACACCCCGTAAATCACAAAACAGTAATCGTGTTCGAAAAAACTAACCAAACGATCTCTGATCGACTTGAAACCACCACCATTAGCTTCAGAACGTCAAAACTTTTCGAACAAGATCAGTTTGACCTCAAAATTCATGCCCACACACCCTCACGCGCCAGTCAAAGTTTGGTCAACATTGGTCAATGCTGATGTTAGCCCCTAGCTGACGTTATTGCTAACGTTAACTTAACATCTGATAGCTAACAACTACCACGTGGCAATCCCTAACTGGTGCCACGTGTCACTCTCTGTCACATGCCACGTGTCACATGATGATGTCACTTACTGATATCATCCTGATACATGTACTACCACGTCACCTGTCACATCACTCTAACAACTCCAAAACGTTGCCACGTGGCACTACCTGAATGGTCCACATGGTCTGACAGTGTTGTTGTGGACTTGCCACATCGATGCTGACTGGAATTTTCATCATGTGTCACCACCTGGTTGGCCATGTGGCCTGACAAGATGACGTGGCTTTCCACATCATCATCTTTTACCTCTGGTCGGGTCAACCCGCAACCCTGTAACGGGTCATTCGACCAAATTCTAAACCCGGTCCGTTCTCCTTCGTTTCTCAACCAAAATTCTCCATTCTTTCACCAAAACGATCGTCTCTCACCCAGAAAGAGATCCCCAAACTAAAAACACAAAGAAAATACCTCGCTTGCCCTAGTCAAGCTTGAACTCCCTCGGCCAAACTTCGAACCAGCCACAGAGCCACTCCAGACGTCCTTTTCTTCTCCTTTTTATCCCTACAAGTTAGTATGAGCTTAAAGAACATATCCCAGGCCTCAGAACATGATTACAAAGCCCCAAAATCCAAACTCGAAATTCCAACATTTCAAGGTTCACGAGTTTACCTGTTTTCTCTGGGTTTCCCGGCCAACCACCACAGCTCCACCATCCTCATCCACCTCTCACGGCTTCTCTGCCTCACTCTCACTCTCTGTTCCACTCAAGCATCCCAGCTGCTGATTCAAGGAAGAAAATATGGTGGAAAGCTTTAGGGTCGTGAAGAAAATGAGAAAGATAAGGCAATTTGAGTAATAAAAGGGCCACCCATAGGGTGAGTGACATTTGTCACTCATCTTATGGTCCCAAGGTAGATATTTTTGGGTCCCACAACAAACAAACAAAAGTCAGCCCTTCTCATAAAACGTGCATCGTAAAATCCCAACAAATCGTTCTAGACCTGTAACTTTCCCATATGACGTTCAAAATCGACATGCCATATGTCAATGTACTTGTAATCTCTCGATCTATGTAATGGACCTCGATCCCCGTGTAACTGACCTCCCAGGTCAAAAGTCAATATTTTTCCCTTCTAGGTACAAAATCGTCATTTTTACCTCAAATCGTTCGATAATTCTCGATTAGTCCTTGATTAACCTCGATAATCATGAATTTTTGAGATGAGTCGTTACAATCTACCCTGCTTAAAGAGTTTCTTCCTCAAAATTCATTATAGCAATTTCTTCCTTGAAGTTCACACCGACCTCTGACCAAAATTGTGGAAATCCAATCCTATCTCCAAACCAAGAGTCTCACGTGGTCACTTCCACGTCCAAATTCCATCCACAGTACGCATAAGGACCAAACATCACTCGACGTCAACTACAATCCAATGGTCAATACTAAATCTCTGCTCATCCTCCGTGACCATAACCGAAACATAAGTGATCAACCTGTTATTGGAATCTCCACTACTCAATTCTCCTACCTCGTTTGAGACATCGACACTCTTCAATCTCACCTATCACCCATGTAGGTGTACTCAGAACCTAATCTGACAATTCTACTCCTGCTGAGCAATGCCAAGTCCTCCACCTCACTAGACGGTCTCCCACCGTCAATCATAACTATGACGAACCGTCGTGACCAGCTGGTAACTCACTGGCTCCTCTCTTTCCCTTCAAGTTCCTTATCCACACATGACTCGCATTAGAGTCCTTTTACAGTATATCACTCAGTGACCAACGTTGTGATCCTGACTCCCCTCAAGTCTCAAACTGGTATTTCACTCATCTTGAATGTATCTTAACCACATCGAATACTTGCTATAGCGATAATCGCAAATACGTTTTTCTAAGTTTCCACTATGCGCTAGCGCACAGTATTCGATGCCAGATCCTTGTTCTCAATGAAAAATCAACATCAGATCCAATCTGATTGCCATACCGTGTCCATCTCGGATTCAATCTGATGATCATACCACATCAATCAAAATGATCAACACTCAACAATTACACTATCAAACATGCACTGCTCACAGGTGCACACACATCACACAATCACATCAACACTACTCATAGGCCTACTCAAGGACTGCACTCACGCAACATCCGAGCTACGTTCGGGGACTGCACATGCACCATCCGGACACGTACCAGTATCCACAATCAAATCCACACACCACAACATTCTTGGATCTAATCCGTCTATCATATGGCTACCATGCCAATCGTGGTCCAACACTGTCGATGGGGCATTAGTCAACCCAAATGGCACGATCCAAAACTCAAAATGTCCATACCGAGTCCAAAAGCGGTTATAGGGAAAACCAAGTCCCTAATTCTAAGCTGATGACATCCAAGTTCATTCAACGTGAGTATGAATACAAATCCAAACTACACTCATCAACGTCAGGTGACGCCAAGAACCGTCTGCTCCTCAACTTATTCTGTCATGACCCAATCCTCCTCGATCAGGACCCGACTCATCTAGCACGATATTGTCGGCTTTGGGACTCCTTGCCCTTGCCCTCACGGTTTTGTTTTCGGGAGCTCACGGTGCAACTTCCCAGGTGGTCATCCATCATGGAATTGCACCATTCTAAACTCGCTTAACTTTGGGGTTCCAATCCCCCCCCCCCCTCTGACAGGACCGCCCCCAAATAGGGCATTGTTAACCGCGCCTGCTCCTGCTCCTTCCTGGCAAGACGACTGAAATTCCCAAGTTACCCTCAGTACTTGCCAGAACAGGGATAGCCACACGTGCTTACTCATGCCTCCGCCTCTCGATCAGCCTCGACCAACGCGCCACGACCTGGAGGGTCAATAAAAACCAAAAGGTGTGAGTGGACAAAAATAAATCAGTTTATAAAACCGCTACGGAAAGACCTTTTTACCCTCCACGTAAAAACAATGCATGCATACAAAAAAAATCTTTTCGCAATCCGTTACATTTTCAACACAAGAAATCCGTTTATGAAATTCTAAAACATTTTCCTTTTTCTTAATCTTCGGGCCTTAGCCCCAGTCATAAACACATGGCTTCAGCCCAAAACCATGAATCAAAACCAAGTACACAACATAATTCAAACCATTAGTCACGTAACCGGGCCACTGCCTAACACATCCGAACATCGTAGAATATCAATGAATCACAATCAATCAGTTTACTGGATATCAAGTGCGTCCGAATCTTTAAACTCAAAACCATGCGCATAATCAGGCCTTCCTGGGATTTCAACGAGTCTTTAAACTCAAAACATAATCAATAGGCCTCGGGGGTATCACAATATCCGAGTCTTTAAACTCACGAGTCTTTAAACTCAATCCGGGTCTTTAAACCCAATTTTCAGGCTCGCCCCCATCATCAATTAACCGAGTCTTTAAACTCAAAACGTGCTCCAGCAATAACACCCGGGTCTTTAAACCCAAAATAGTTTTCAACGGGTCTTTAAACCCAAAACATTTGCCAATCACAACAACTTGGGATCCATCGTGATCCAAATTCCGAATCCAATTCGAAAACACATTTTTGTCATAACAGGACTCACGTCCGAATTTCCACTTTCAAATCCCCAAAATCTTACTTCACAAAAAAAAAACATTCATCATCAAACACGGGGCATGTATAATCAGATCAAATCACTTTTATCAACAATTACCCATTCCCAAATTCGAATTCGCAATAATGATTTCGTAAGCCGGCGTCCGGAAACATCATCCCGAACCCAAACCAAGAATCTGTTTTCAAACCTCCGAAAACTGAAATCTCGTTCATCAAAATTACTTTTATGCCCCGAGCATCAAGCGCAAAATCACCTTTTTCAAAATCCGTTTTAAATCGTTGAAAACACCTCATATTTCAAATCTCAAGGTCAAGACATCAAAACCACAATCAAATCACCAAAATCATGGTCAAATCACAACATACTCAAAATCTCGTAAAACGTGTATAACCGTGAAAAACCTTGAAATCCGTGTCAAAACCATAAACCATACTCACAATCGCAATCCAACATCTTAATAACATGATACACACAAATCATATAAAATCATTCGTTAAACCATCATAAAAAAAACATACGGGAAACCATAATCTCGAAATACGTGCAATTTCGTGTGCGTATCAAAAATACGTATAAATACGGGAATCGAAATCATCACAGTTCATAATCATAATCATAGAAATCATAGAAATATTTATGCATGCATTAAATTTTGAAAGCAACGTCCACTCACACACCATTCTTAAGGCTCGGTTTCGCGCCGCACGCGTTCCCGTAATTTCTGGTATTTTCCAGAAAACTCGAATCCTGTCTGAAAACACATTCCAGGGTCACTAAGGTCCCAAATAACAACATGCTAATTTCCCATAATTTTTTGGGAATTAATCGGTAATTAAAAACGTAACATAGACCTTCGGACCCTCGAAACAACATCGAAACGGTGTCCGATAAATTCGAAACCAACGTTAAAATGTTCATTACATTGTGTAGGACAAAAGTCGTTTTGAACTCACCTTGAAAAACCGTCCCACGCGCCGCCACAAGCGGCTGCACGTGAGGCCACGCGCCTGCTACAGTGCCCATCATTGTTCATCTTCCTTACCCGTGTGACTGGTAAACGGGTCTGTTTTCCCGCGAGACGACCCGATCCAATACCTGCCAATAACCACTTAATTCCTTCAATTGATCACTCAGATAGACTCGCAACATACTTAATTAAAGGTCTGCGTCATTCATTCAAGTCAACACAACCTCAAACCAACTCAATTGAACATGGGTCCTAATCGGGTTCGAAGTTCCAATTCATCACATATGCATTGTTTTCCTTCAATTGATTAGTTAGGAAGCTTCATATGGTCACCCTAAGGACGATTTCAAAATTGATTTCACAAGAACTCACCTCAGACACCACAACTCAATCTTCAAATTTTCTGAATTCCGTCGTGTCCGTCCTTGGCTTCCCAGGGCATCCAGCTTCGATCCCACGATTTGGATCAACCAAGTGAATTCCTAGAAGAGTGTTTCCACCCTCAAATCAGCTTGGACTGGCCTGCAAATCAAAATTGGATTTTCCCTCCCAAATTCAGTTTTCTTCGAACTCAGTTTCCTCTCAATACTCAGGCCTCTCTTTAGTTGGAAATGATCCCCAACACTCCTCTAACTGCTCTGATGATCAAACAAAACCCCAACAGCCGTGGGAAGTCACTCTGGCCCCTCTGTGTAACTGTCTCCCTCAAGCTCCCAAAACCCGTTTAAAATGGCACCCGTGGCTTGCACTCCCACTCCAGGCACACAACTTCATACCCGTGGCTTCAAATTTCCAACCCATTACTCACAGACTGAACACGCACTAGCACGATCCCTGTGCTTCCTCAAAAACCAACACGGAATTGTGCCTGTGCACTGCCCAAAACACCCCACTGCATAAACAATACCCAGCACCCTAGCACTAAGTCTTCAGTGCTAAACAATCTCCTCCCAATGTCACTAACCGTTTAAACAATTCATTGGGACAGATTAAACAATTCCCTAAGACCATGCTCTGTTTTTAAAAGGAATCCACGCCGCACACGGCTGTCCCAAAAACAGTGGCCAATTTACCATTTTGCCCTCACTTGGCAAATGACCAAAATGCCCCTCAAGCGTCCAGACCCGTAATTTGGTCATCCAAACTCCGATCGACGCGTGCCACCTGTCTATGGACTCAGGGCATCGAGACCATCCTAACGGTCCTCGGTCCTCAGCCATCGGACCTCCCGGTCAAAAGTAAACATTTTTCCCTATTAGTCCAAATTACGAAAATGCCCTTAGACTTTCGAACGTCATAACTTTCACCACGAATGTCCGAATCGAACGTGTCACCTGACTATGAACTCGTGACGTCCCAAACTACGTCACGGACATTGGTCAAAGTCCATTTGACCGCCCGAATAAAAAGTCAACATTTTACCCACTACTAGGGGCAAAACGGTAATTTGCACCGTTCGTCCGATTTTCGCCCAACTAATCACCGATTAACCTTGCTAATCATGATTAGTTACTAATCTAATCCCGAATTCCGAGACGAGTCATTACACCCCCCCAAAGCCACTTGAGCTCTCAAAAGGCCTCGCTTAGATCAGAGTTGCGCAGCGGCCCACTCTACCTAACACGATATTGTCCCCTCTAGACTCACTGGCCGAACCAGCCCAACCTGAAGCGTTTTATTCTCGGGAGCTCACGGTGCAACTTCCCAGTGGGTCACCCATCATGGGATTGCACCAGCCTCCACTCGCTTAACTTTGGAGTTCCCTAGGAATCCAAAGCCAGTGAACTCCCAGAAGGCCTCGCGCTAGATAGGTGTGTGCCTACACCTTTAAGGCAAACCACTATTCCCTTCCCAGACCATTCCCCCCTCGCAGGAATGTGGGATCGTTCACCGTTCCCTCCAGGATACGGGTCTTACATCCATCCCCCTTAGGACCCAGTGTAACGACCCGTTCTAGAAATCGGTATTAGATTAGGGGTTAATGAAGGATTAGTGAGATTAATTGGTAATTAGTTGGGTGATTTTGGACGGACGATGCGGAATGACGATTTTGTCCGTGGAATTGGGCGAACGGTTGAATTTTCATTCGGACGAAGAGTGCGGAATGACTATTTCGCCCTTGGAATTGGGTGAACGGTTGACTTTTCCTTCGAACGGTCAAATGGACTTTGATCGATTACTGTGACGTAGTTCGGGACGTCACGAGTTCATAGACAAGTGGCACGTCCGATTCCAACATTCGAGGAAGAAGTTATGGTGTTCGGAAGTTCGAGGGTATTTTGGTAATTTGGTTAAAAAGGGGCAATTTGTTGACTCTTTACTTGAAAAGTATTTTTCACACATTTTGAGGACCGTTAGGTAGGTCTCGATGCTCTGAGTACAACGACAGGCGGCATGTGTTAATTGGAGTTCGGACGACAGAGTTACGGGTCTAACTATGTGAGGGGCAAAATTGTAATTTGGACATTAAAGGGCAAAATGGTCTTTGGAAACTTTGAAGTGAGTGAGCAATTGGATGAGGACATCTGTCCTTACTGTAGTGGATATTTGCACCAGGTATTGGGAGATGGGGACACGTGGATACCTTCTGGTTGGTTCCACTTTGTTCTCCCGTTTGGTCGATTAATGAAGGAGGTGATTGATAAAACAGGGGAAGCTATTATATTGGTTGTGCTCTGTGTCCAGGAGAGTGAGAAGCTTGGAGTTTGGTTGTGTGAGAGAAGAGACAAGTGAGTCGTGTATGTGTGTGTGTGTGTGTGTGTGTGTGTGTGTGTGTGTGTGTGTGTGTGTGTGTGTGTGTGTGTGTGTGTGTGTGTGTGTGTGTGTGTGTGTGTGTGTGTGTGTGTGTGTGTGTGTGTGTGTGTGTGTGTGTGTGTGTGTGTGTGTGTGTGTGTGTGTGTGTGTGTGTGTGAGCTGGAGTGAGTCGAGTGGGTGGTGTGAGAGTGAGAAAAACAGGAAACAGAGCAGGAGCAAATCCTCCCACTGACCTCCTTCGGTTCTTCATCAATTAAGGGTACCTTGTGAACAAAACTAAGAAGATTGATGATGAGGGAAGTGGTGGTGCTGCTATGAAGGACCGTCGTGTACGGCGGTGCGTATATGGGGTAAGAGCCGTGCAATCCTGTTTTTAGCTGATTCTTCTTAGACTTGATTTCGTGGTCAATGCACTAATTGAGGAAGGAAATGAGGTTCAGGGAGTTCCGACAAAGGGAGCAAGCCTAGTTTCGAGCCCTGCCGTGGACGGTGGCCAAAAAACTTGACATGGTATGCTTAACATTCAAAGTTTTAGGATCGAAACAGAGAAGGAAGGTGGCTGGGACCATGGAAGCACGATGGAGGAACTTCGAAGTTTTGATCACGGTTCATGGAGGTATGTTTCTGGCCTTCAATTCATTGTTTAAATATGCAGATCGATAGGAAATCGTGTAAGGAAACTATAGGACTTAAAATGGGAGAATTGGAGTTGACTTGGACAAGATCGATAGGAAGTCGTGTAAGGAAACTATAGGACTTAAAATGGGAGGATTGGAGTTGACTTGGAGGAATTAGAACATCGAACCGTGACTACCGGTTCGGCTGGACCGGCCTAAACCGGACCGGTAGACTAAAGCTTGAAGATGATGAATAGTAAAGCACGTAAGGCCCACGCGCAGCCCCTTTGGGCAGCGTGTGAGGGTGCGTGGAGCTCCTTTTGGGGAAGTTTCCAACACGACTTTTAAAGTATTCGATGTAACAAACATTTTGGCACTAGTTTCGGGATTTGGACAGGTTCGGGAAAGCCGGTGACAGTAGATTAGCAGGGAAAACGAAATTGCGCGTGTATCGAGGCCACGACGCTAATGGTCTGTGAGTGGACTTTGCTTTCTAACTTATGATGCATGCATACAATGTTTTATATGATTTCTATACGTGATTTCTATATTTATGATATGATTTTGATGATTTACAGTTTTGCACGTATTTCGAGATATTTACGAAATTGCACATTTTACGAGATTATGGTTTTATACTATGATTTTGGGATTTGAAATGTGATTTGATTTTAATGATTCATAATGAATTTTGGAAAGTGATTTCAAGCTTGAAGCCCAGTTCATAAAAGGGATTTCGATAAACGTGATTTCGGGTTTTGGAATCGAATTTCAGAAAAATAATTCAGTTTTGGAGCTTGAAATTGGATTTTCGAATTTGGGTTCGGAATGATTATTCAGGATGCCAGCTTACGAAATGATGGTTTCGGATTCGGATTTGGAAATGGATTATGGATATGCTTCTGGTTATTGGGTTTAAAGATCCGGATATGATACATGACGGGAGCGGGCCCGGATTGGGTTTAAAGACCCGGATTGAGTTTAAAGACTCAGGAGTTTAAAGACTCGGATATTGTGATTTTCCCCGTAGGCCTATTGAGTTTAAAGACTCGGGAGTTTAAAGACTCGGATTATATTGAGGCCTGGATTGAGTTTAAAGACTCGGATAGATCCAGCAGGTTCGATTGATTGAAATGGCTTTCAAAAGTGTTTTCAAATAGGTGTGGATTTCGATGATCACTTGATGGTTTTTAATAATGGTTTTCCGATGTTTTGGGCTATGACCCGGATGACATGGATTTTGATGGTTTGGGCTGAGACCCGGGATTTGATGAAAAGAAATGACTTCTGATTTTTGGTTTCATAAATGAATGGGTTTTATATGCATGCATTGGTCTTTAAACGGGGGGTATAAATGTCTTTTCTTATAAACGGTTTTCTAAACTTATCCTTTATTTTTGTCCACTCACAGTCTTTTATGTTTTCGATACCCTCCAGGTTCTTGCGGTGCGGGCTGTTGTTAGAGAGACGGAGACATCACACACGTGATCTACAGTAGGTTCTGGGCACTCTGGAAAGTCCGGAAGTTTTGGACGGTTTGTTCGATAATCCCTTGTCCGACTTACGTGTTACACGGAGGTTGGACGTCGGTTCGCTGCCTTGTCGCACGTGAGTTAAACGGGAGCATGACTTAGCCCTTAATCCCGAGGGATTAGGGTGGGTCGTGTCAAATTGGTATCAGAGCAGGATTTGTGCGTTTTACATGAGATTTTAGCTCCCAGAGTAGTTGGTTCGTCGACTTGGGTGTTGTGAAGATTGTCACCACAACTCGGCCAAGCGCACCAATTTGACCAACTTTCGGTCCATCTGGTGATCATCTCATTCTCACTGAGGTCAACATATTCCAACTCGTACCCATGATACCTCTAAAGTCGCACCAGCCGACACTCACGGTTCCACTAACACCTGGTCGTGAGACACGACTACTAGTCACATCATCCTCGACTCAGTCTCGAGTCATGCGTACCACGTACCAACGTCTCCGTCAATCGTGCGAGTCTGCCGTCAGTAAGCACGAAGCTCACCTCTCAAACCAATTCGCAAGACAACATCTACCAACCTCGGTGCTCCTATTCACCAATATACATTCAACGGTCCATACTACTTCCGTCAGCGATCCGCGCCGACCTCACGAAAGTCACAACGTACTCGCTCACACCACTAACTCAACCAATCATTTCACCGGTGATTCTACTAACCACCAACGCTGTCAACCTGTGGAAACATCATCCACGGTCCACACTACCTGTCTGCAATTGGACCCTCTCACATACATGTTTAACCATGATCATACATCTCCATGTCAGGGTCCCACCAACCACTCATGGCTCTGAGCATCCAGCTCACAACAGTACTAACTCCTACCAACCAGTTAGATCACTCTAATCCAGTCAACATGCTCAGCCCAACAAGCATCTCGGACTTACTCCGATTCATCAAGACAACCACAACAGACCTCGGCACCCAGCTGATCACCAACTTCCTACCAGAACATCACAATGCACGTCCCATCGCATCGGAATGGCTTCAATCCTTGAATAGACAGTAAGCACACCTTGCAAGTACATGCACCAAACACACGCAACAACGACCCTACGAACTTTGAATAAAACAAAGATATTTTAGAATATCTTAAACACAGCTCGTAAGGTACATCCTCAAACCCCACCTCGTAATGCATGCATAGTGCAATCGAACTTCCATGAACCATAACTTTCCCGTTCGAAGTTCAATTTCGGTGTGCCACCTGTCTACGGATTCGTATCATCTCCATCTACATAAAAGTCTTCGGCCCTCGGCCATCGGACCTCCCGGGACAATAGTTAACATTTTACCCATGACCAAGGGCAAAATGGTCATTTTGTGTTGTTCGTCCGATTTCGCTCAAGTAATCACCGATTAACCTCACTAATCCTTCATTAGTCACTAATCTAATCCCAGAATTCGGGACAGGTCGTTACATGTCATGCCTATTTACTCTATGTCGTGTTTTTTGTTAAGTGTACCTTTATATCAAGATATTACCAGGATTATTGCAAACTTCTTGTGGGGGAGTATATGCAAAAAAAACTAGCGTTCACTAGGGCTCTTGGGAAGAACTTTCTAGACCAAACAGGCTGGGGGATTGGATTTCAAGGATTTGAGATGATTTAATACTGCTATGCTTGCTAAGATTAGTTGGAGAATCTAAACTTTCCCGGACTCTCTTTCAGACCAAACTTTGAGTGCTAAGTACTTCCCATATGGGGATTTCCTTAGAGCTATAGAAGTACGGGAAAGCTGTTGGGGTTGGAAGGGGATTCTACAAGGTCTTCTGGTACTTCAAGTAGGGATTCGATGTCGGATATGGGATGGTAAACATGTTCAGATCCTATCTAACCTATGGCTAAACACACGCAGGCCTTTCTTACCACTATCCTGACATCCTCTTATGCCCCACCTAGTTGCTGAGCTAATTGATGGTGAGAATAGACGGTTGAATACTGAGCTGGTTACCACGCGTTTTAGTTAGAAGGAGGCTCATAGTGTTCTAGCCCTGCCCCTTAGTTTTTTGGGATGTTCTGACAGACATATTTGGCATTATGCTCGAAGTTGTAAGTACATTGTGCAATTAGGATATCATGTGGCTCTTGATCTTCTAAAGAGTGGGGAATTAAGAGGAAAACAGGGTTCAGGGAAGCTATTAGTACCACTCCGTAGAAAGAGCTTTGGGACTCCATCTAGTCAGTGAATTTTCCCCCCAAGATCAAGTTATTCTTGTGGAAATGTTGTATACAGTTTGTGGCGATGCGAGTGAATCTGGTCAGACGTTGAATTTTGGTGAATACTATTTTCCCTCAATTTGGTGAAGTAGAAGAATCTTAGGTACATTTATTTTTCCAATGAAAATTTTCCTAACTTTTTTTGGTATGGATGTCCTTTACTGCTTGATATGAGTGGAGTTGTGGATGAAGATCTTATTGGGTATTGGCAGTTCTTTATTCATAAGTTTACTTAATCTGGACATTAGGAGGACGATATTCAGATGTTCAGTTTTCGTCTCTAGTGGTTATGGAGAAATGTTGAAATCAGCGGTGTTATAATGATGTCACCATTGATCCCGGATCTGCTATCTAGATGATGATGACTCAACTGTCTGAGTTATATACGGCTAGACTAGCGAAACCTCCTTTCATTCAGGTGGTCCCTTCTGCTAGCCCTTCTTGTAGGCGGTCCCCTATAGGTTTTGTGAAAATTAATTGTGATAGGGCTTTTAGTGGTCTAGATGGTCAGGGTGCTTATGGTTGGGTCATTGGGAGAGTTCATTGCTGCTGGGGGTGAGGGTGGTTTCCCTTGTGGCAGTGCCTTACAAGTAGAATCTTATGCCTTTCGTGCTGCTATAGTTATGTGTACAGATTTTGATTGTAAGCGAGTCATTCTGAAATTGGATTGTAGCTTCTGGTACAATATGTTACATCAGGAATTTGCCTTGAGGTGAGTATCAAATGAGTGATTCATGATATCCTAGCTATGCAACCCTTCTTCGAGACTATACAACTTAGGTATACCTCCTGCAAGCATAATAGTGCGGCTCATGAAGTTGTGGCTTTCTGTAAGTATTCTAAATGCTGTTTCAAATGGGAAGGCCTAGTGCCCCCATGGTTTTTTAATATTTTAGCTTGTGGTGTAAACGTTTCGGTTCGATTGCATTAATAAAGTATCTCTTTGACAAAAAAAAAAAAAGCTAGTAAACGATTTACTCAATGTGTAGTTTACTTCCAAATAGCTAGAAAAAAAAAAGGACTCAAGTTTTACTTCTAGGCAAATAAACAGAATATATAATCCTAAAGTTATGCAATTTTAAATATTCAATTTCAACAATATGAAATTTAATTGTAAATCAAGCATATAATCTTAGAGTTCACATATTTTTTTAGGAATTGATTATAATTAAAAAAAACATAATGAACATGAAATTGAATTTGGAGTCCGAAAACATAGTTGAAAAATAATAATAATCTCCCCACCCCCGCCCCCTTCCCTTTCTCTTTTTCAAGTTTATGGGCTCATTTCCAATATTTTGATTGATCGATGGCAATATCAATATTGAAACATTTATCCATAAAATGCGTTATCGATATGGCCATAAAAATCGATATTTTCATTCTTGGTTATAACACATGTAAAATCATATGAATAAACAAATAATTATATATATATAAATGATTAATCATTTTTTGAGCATTTTCTCATATCCTAAATATATTTCTATATATCATTTTATATAGAAATTAAGTTAATGATGAATTAAATAGCCCCGCAGCAGCGTATGAGCGTATCTTTATTAGTTGGTATTATATTGATGCTACATTGTAAGTACCGCATGAATACATCGGTTCAAGCTGAACTCACTTGTGTAAATACCTACCACAAGGTTCTTCAACTGCCTTACACAAAGCGCAACAATTCAATAGTTTCCCACTATTAGTAGCAATGACCTCATTTAAGCTGCTACCGAGATTTGGATTTTTGGAGGTACAATCACACTTTAGATGAAATGAATGAGGATTTGATGTTGAGTTATAATTCTTTAAAAGCATCACGGGAGCAAACAAGAGGAAAAAGCATCATTGTATAAAAAATAAAATTAAAACAAAATAGGTTTTTTAGTTGAAATACACTTAAAACTAAAACTTAATTTAATCTCAATTTATACATAAAATGCTCATTTGTCTTACTTATCACCCACAATAGCATGCCTCCAATAAAAAAAAATTGCACCGATTCTACTAACTCTATCTAATCATGGTTAATATCAAGAGTAATTTTTTCATATCAAGCCACGTGATTATGAATGGACACTAAACACACATAATGCACCAAATTAGGATGTGTATTAATAAATTTGAAAACCATTCCTAGCCCATCCCATTTTATTTATGTTCATCCCAATTTTTTATTACGTCATGTGGATTTAGTGTTCATTCCTAACCTCGTGGCTTGATATGACAAAATTGTCCATGATATTGACTATTATTTGATAATTAGTACAAATTTGTGTATGAATAGTGAATTTTTAGTGATAAATGAGACAACCGAATATTTATGTGTATTTCAACTAAAATGCCAAAAAAATATTATAATTGAACCCAACGAAAATCGAGTAACTATGACGTGGTTTCCTTTCCTATTGTACGAAGGAAAAAAGCTGATTTCCGATTACAACTAGGAGTAGAAACTTGAGAATTAATGCGCCTACTATATAATAAAGGGAAGGCCTCACCAAAACCCAACCATTGCTCATCAGTCATCGCATCCTTTTCTCATTAACCTCTTTCACCCGCTTCACAAAATAACATGAGTTGTGGTCGGGGCCGAGGAAGGCCTCGAAAGGATTCCACTGCCGCCACCGTAACCGAAACCAATTGTCGCCGTCACGGCCCAGGAAGACCCCGAAAGAATTCTAATACCGCCATTACGACCGTCATCAATCAAAGTCGCCGTCCAGGAAGGGGTCGAAAGAATTATGCCACCGCCGCCACCGAGAATGACAATATTAACAACCGCATCCAGTCTATAATTGAATATTTACCTCAAAATTTAATTCGAAAACGGCGGAGTAAAGCCCTTAGTCATCCAACGGGCTTTCGAGTTGAAGAGGCGATAAAAAATACAGGAATGTGGGGAGCGCAAATTGCGGATTCGAACCCGACATTACAGAATATGAATCCGGTACTTGGTACTAACGCGATGTTATTTTATAATTCTCAAAACTTGAAGGCATTTTATGTGCGTGGAAATATCGTTAAATACCCCAATACATTACAATGAAGGGAGAAAGAATTACCACTATCCACTAATAGGGGACCAACACGCTAATCTTACTAACGAAACATAACAGTACTAACAAAACAGATTAAGAATGCTACAAGACTAACACTACCTACGACACACCAATAGTACTTACTGAAACGAAGCAAGAATACAAGCATCACTTGACCAATAGCATAAGACATTTTGTGTTTGTACCTGTAAATGTTACAAATTGCTGTAATATTCATGTAACAGGTAAACAGCGTGACGAGCAACTCCTTGTCCTACGATAGCAGCAGCCAACAAAGTTTCGAAAACCGGAGCAAACAAACGAGAGAAAGTGACAAGGACACGATGGAACTCGACTCTAATTTGTTCTTAGATATACCAGAATTTGAATCATATTTCACGGATTTTCAATCGGATTTCTTCCAAGATATGCCCGAGGTCGATGAACTGCCTATAAGTTATGAAATTCCGGGTCCAATTCCGGACTTGGTGGACTTGTATAGTTTTTCATGTCAGAGGAAGTGAGTGCTGTTCTTCACCCTGGAAACACTCGGCAACTTCTTTTTTTTCTGTAGAGCCTGAGTCTTCACCAATGTAATTCACATAATCTCTAGCTGTAAATTTTCTCCACAAATGTAACTAAGCTACTATTTTCACTCTTGACCAGTGCAATTCACATGATGTCTTACAGTAAATTCTGTCGACAAAAGTAATTAAGGTATTATGTTTTGGAGAAAATAAAAATAAATAAAGTTACAATATATAATGAATTGGTCTAATAATGCATATCGGATAAGACATGTTAAACATGTTAACAGGACTCGCTTGACCCACCTTACAAAAAGTGTATGAACTTATGGTTGTAGATGCAATTTGGAAGATAGGAAAGCTTAACCAAATGACTGCTCCTTTGCTTATATAAATTACAAAGTAGAGAAATTATGAAAGCAAGAAGAGCATAAAGTCCAAAGCTTCACCATGTTCACTAATGCTGATTTGCAGGATTCTCGCATTTAAAAATGACAAACAAGGTGAAGGGAGTGTAATTTGAGAGGGGGCATTTCTAGACCTAGCAGTGCTGCTATAGCCATTTTTAAGAGTCTACAGAAATTGCCCCAATCAACCAGCAGTTAATGAATTGATATGCAGTTTACAAAATCAAACGGGTGCTACCGCGAATGAACTTTAAAGCTAGACCACTGTGCTAAGGCAAGGGCAGGCGTGGCAAAGCACACAAGCAACACGAATCAGAAAATGCCCAACTCTAAAAAGCATGGGAATGAAGCCGTACTCTTTCTGTTTGTTTGGTTTGCCTGAAGATTGTCCTCCTTTGTTATTGTTCCTTGCTGGAGACACCGCAGCAGGGGTTGAATGCTCTGACTGAGAAAACCGAATCAAGAACTGCATAAGGACGGTAACAAGGCTCAAACCCAACAGCGAAAATCCAATACCCTTCCAAGTGGACAGAAGTGAAGACCACTGGAGGAATTTTAGAGCCCCCAAAACAAGTAAACACGCCCAAGATATAACAACCTGCACCAAGCATAAGTTAATTAGTACTACTTACAAAAGAAGTCCTGTAATCCAGATATAGAGAAACAAACATGTTAATAAACATTATAAAAAATAAAAAAAAAAACTTTGTTACAAGTTGGCTCTAGAGCACGCATCTCACCAAAAGAGACTTCAGAGGTCGACCAGTAGTTTGTAATTCTTGATCGCTAAAAGTTTGCTCTGCTGTGTGTTTATCCAATAATGTGTCCTATACGACAAGAAAGCAAAAAGACTATCAAACTTAGGAAATTAAAAGGCAAATTATTGGAAGGAAAACCAGATTAGTGAGTTCAATTAACATCAAGAATGTGTTATGCGCATAATCATCTTAATTTTTTCTTTTATTTTTCAGGTGAATGTATTTTACGTATATGATAAGAGATGCCAAAAACACAAGAGCATGCAAAAAACATTATATAGTAACCACCTTTGCCACAAATATATCTTTACACCATTGTGCAACAGCATCATCGGTTTCAGGCAAATTCTTCATCATATGTCGCTTAATGTGCACATGAACCTGCAACAGTAACAGCCAGGGAAACCATGCAAATCAATAAAAGAAAAAGCCCAAATATAGAAAAGAGCAGCTCAGTGCAATGAAACTGTGTATAATTCCATCTGTAAATCATCGAAAACCTTTTTTAATTAAGTCATTTAAAATATTCAGCACAATTTCAAGACGACATGCCTACGTCCCTTATCCACCAAAATGGATAGAGAATGCAAATCTACTAATTATTACAGTAAGGATTTGAGATTCAGATTATATAGTTGACACCCAGCGAGGACATAAATCCGTTCTCACTACCTGTGCGAAATATAAAAAAAGCTGAGCCATTGAAAATTCTTTGAAGAAAGCAATTGACCCACAATGTTCAAACGAGCATAAACCAAAAGTCCAAAATCATTGCCCTCTTTTCCCTTTTTCCTTTTCGTGAACATCAGAAGAAAATTCTCAGCGAGGAAACGATATGCCAACTAGTTATCCAACCACAGAGAATACGAGTTTGTAAACGTGATCACAGATTCACTACCCGCATTGCACATCACACCACAACTCTCTGGACAGATGCTTCCTAAAATGCCTTATGCAAAATTCCACAGACGTGCGTTTCTAATCGAAAAACAATGTTCATAACTACATGCAATCACCACAAAATAAGGTATAAATTACTTATACCACTAAGACAATTCATTTGAAAATCTTAAGTACGGTAGGCTTACCACAGAAGGTCGCCCCTCAAAGAGTCTTAGCATTGTCGGTGAAGGTGAAGATTTAGGAATAGCCACAGTTACATCATAGATGGCTGGAACAAATGAGCGCATGTTACTTACTGCAGAGACAAAACCCTGAAAGAAACATGAATCTATTAGATATCCCAGACCCACATGTGTAATGGGGAATGAAGGACCTTGTTGTAAATTCCAAAGCGCTGCACCTTTTTATGCTGATGGGGAGTTCTTACCCAGCAACAAAATGAAAAAGGCATTCCAGCAAACTATTATTGTTATTTTATTAAACCATCATATGAGGAGCTGCAATGAGTATATTACCTTAGTACGAGGAATCAAAACATTTCTAGGGACAGGGAGTCCTGTTGAGGCTGCGTATTCTTGAGCTGCTAGAAGCTTGGCCTGTGTAAAACGTGTTCCTTCTACAAACAGAGCCAGCCAAAAAGGCTGGGGAAAGTCCTTCAGCCGCTGAAGACCTGACTGCAGGGGCATTACCACAAGATTCAAATGAGACCAAGTAGACATATTAGCATGCAAATATATTGCAGAATAAATTTCACCAAGGCCTTCAACTTTAGCCCGTGTCCAATATTAGTACCTAAACTTGAAACATATGACGCTTACATCCCTAAGTCAATGATTGCCTATAGTCAGTTAAAGAATCACTCATTGTAATTGGTACATACTGAGGGAAAATCATTCAACCTAAACCTGTTTTCTCATTCAGAACAATAATTTCTCACACGGAAAATGAAAAATTCCTTCTTTGCAAGATAGCTAAAATTGTCATTGATCACACCACACTGTCAAAAATATTCAGGCACACGGCAGTTGACTGCCACTTCGTTCTCTACCTAAAAACAACAGTCTATGTTGTATAATGTGTACTTCTTGTTTAAGCTCAGTTGGGTAGTTTGACTACTTCAAGGAACTCAGATTTCTACGAATTTTGATTCATTCATTAGCTTTCTTTGTTGCTGTAAGAATAATTTCAAGTTGGGGATAGGGGTAGTGAGGAATCCCAGCAATTTTGTAAGTTACCAGGTGTTGTAACAACAGCTAGGTTAGAAATAGAGACTCTCCTTTCAAAGTGCAAGGCTAAGGGGGATTGACCTGAGGCTACCAATGACTGCTATGTTAAGAGGAGATGCCTTCGTGTCAGTAAATAAAGAAACAACTCATAGATTCCTTACAATTAGTGTCAAGTATGATCACTACGTCAATAAATTTGGGTCTTCAAAGACTCAAATGTCATATAGTTAAGTTCTTCAGCTCAATAAATTTCTTTTAGTACTTTCTAAGAGATTGCGGGAGTTGCTTTTTTAATCTAATGAAAGGCAATTATTAAGGAATCAGATTTGGAAGAATCAAAATTATGTACTGTTGAAATATTTGGTGCTTTTCTATTACCTTTGATTTCTAATCTTTCTTTCTTTTCTCAGCAAGTCATTTTACTCTATATTCTCACTTATCAGTCCTATTATTCTCTATCTTTCAAACCTTGGTGTTACAACAACTCCAAAAATTTCTTTCATTCTTTGCAAAATGTAGTTTACTCTTTATTCTCGTATTCTCACTAATCTTTCCTATTATTCTCTATCTTTCTAACCATAAAATTACAGCAACTTGAATTTATCGTTTATCGAACCCTCGTCTAATTACCAAAGTTTCTACCATCTAAAAGTCCAGAACAATCACAGGGGCACAGGCAACAATTCACGTTCTGTTTTCATGCATTAATTTGGTAGCAAATCCAAAACACCCTCTATTTTCTTCCAAAATTCCCTTTTTTTCGAATAAAATGGTGACTGGTGAAGAAATTTTACCATACATAAAGATTGTCTTAAGAATATTAAGACACAATCAATGACGATTGAAAAGGCGGGACAAAAAAACAATGAGATCATTAAAAATAACTTCGGAGGTAGGAAAAATGGGAACATCAACTCTCATCTTCAGCATCTATGCCAGAGGCTAGACGCTTTGGGGAAGAGAAGTGTGAGAAATCGAAAGTCACAGAATTATACGGGGACTACAACCCTAAAGCATTCCTTCATTGGCTTTGACATCTGGAGAGCTATTTTAGGTGGCCTCTCTTGGAAAAGCCAATGAAGTGAAATTGAAAGTAGTTCGATTCCTGTATTTGGTGGCCTATGATGGAAGAGAAACCTCTTTATGTAGAGGCTAAATTAAAAGGGGTAGATGAGAGTTTAATTGAAAAAGGCCGTTGAACTAAGTAGGCAATAATTAGAGCTTGGAGTTATGAAAGTGACTAAGAAATTCACCTAAAACATGCTACTACTTCACAGAATTGGTGGAGGGAAGCCTATGTTGAAAAGTACACCGTCTGACTCTGTATATTGTGAAAAAAAAATCTCACTCCATAAAATGAAGATATTTAGGATATCTATGTCCAGATTGCTTTTAAATAGATGAATAGTATACAAGGAGAGGCTCCTTGAGATATTGATGAAAAGGATAACCTTTATATTTAAAGAAAATTCTTCCATGTGAGGCATATATAATATGTACATACACCAATACCTTCAATGTGCTTTCATCTTTGGCCCAGCTTCTTTCCAAAAAAAGATATTCAGAAAACCACATTGACCACCCAATGACCTGCATTTATAACGCATGCCATTATTGAGGAGAGTAAGGAACA
The DNA here is from genome assembly GCA_032719365.1 of Prinsepia uniflora. Lineage (NCBI taxonomy): Eukaryota > Viridiplantae > Streptophyta > Magnoliopsida > Rosales > Rosaceae > Prinsepia > Prinsepia uniflora. The sequence goes on along the minus strand of CM064868.1, from coordinate 55,022,003 downwards.
CTTCAAAACAAGGAAAATGAGAATCCTTATGTTGAATGGAAAGTAGACTGGGACAAAAAATGAATTCACAGGCCAAAGTTAGGCGAAAGCCCCAATCCATTATAAATTAATTTTTTAATCACTATGAAAGTACAAAAGCATTGAATATTAGATTTCAATAACATCCAAGCTCCTAATCAGTAATAACTAATGAACACGCCAGACTCAAACTTTACAAGTCCTAAAATCTTATCCAAGTGTTTAAGGTTATAAATTGTTACCACTTGAGAATACAGAAAACTCCCGAATTTTTTCCAAAATATGGGGATATTGGGCTTACTCAAGAATCTGAATCATAAATGTATTTCATCTCCATTCAAGAATCAATTTGATTCAAATCAGCCAAACTGAACCCAATTAACCATTTGATTATCATCATGATCATTTAGCTTAACCGGAAACATTGTGTTGAACTATTTATTTCATCATAACTGGATGTCTTAAGGATTTCCGGATTGGAAACTGACCTACATGCACAGTGGCCCCACACAAGGGTCCCATTTTTGCATCCATGTGCGTGTGGGGTTTGTGTTTAATTATTCATGTAATGTCCTCTATCAAAGATAATGTGGCAACAACTTAAGATGTTTATATCAGACTGAATCTAGACCACACAGTCAAGTAAGGATCAACATAATCAATGGTCCTAATTTGGATTCTGGCAATGCATATTATGTTGTCATAGTAGCAGACAAGAAATCATTTCCATACATTTATTACACACAAACCCACACATGCCTATATGAACTAAACAGTTGGTGACCTAAATGCTTCATTTCCACATGCTGACAGGCCATCATAGGGTGAAACATACCGGAAGGAACTTTGATGATTTCTTCATTACAGCTAAGGAGCTGCCAAGGCAACCTGACCGCTGCATAAGTATATTAATATTAAACCAGTATAGTAAGAATAGATCTACCATGTAACTTCCGAGTGTCCCTATGAGTACAATTTAAACAAATCATGTGCACATGTGCATGCTTCTGATAACTTAGTGTACGTGTGATATCAGTACATTATTCTGGTTATATGTATTTGTGCATGCATGTAATAAAACCATTATACATAAACCGTACCTGAGCCAGAACCCATCCAACAAGCCAATCAATATCACTTCTATGATTGCATATGACAAGTGCATGTTCTTTACCTAGAAAATACAAAACACGAGAGAAATAAGCTATCTTGCATAATTTTGGAAAGGAGAACATATAAATAGTTCTAAACACGAACATCAAAGAAAAGAAAAGATGTAATCCTTACCCATTAAACGGAAGGTTTCACGATCTGTGTGCACTTCAATCTGCAATAGAAAGGGTCACAATTTTCATTTTGGGATTTAAAGCCAGGTCATAAGCAATGCCCTTCACTTTATTTACTACTAACTTCAAGAATCAAATTGCAGATATTACTGAAACAACAAAGAATTTCAAAGAAACTGAATGAGAAATTCCTTATGGACATGAGAAATAAGAATTGGCAGTTCAACTTTGGAGTAGGTTGATTTCATATATAAAACTTTTCTACAAGTTCAAATGAGAAAATAAACAAGTAAGGCACATATGCTAGTCCCCTTTCCACAATCCTATACTGAAACTTTCTCAATCAACTGTATTGAAAAGAATATTACATCCCAACGATCCTTTTAACCCTACTTATTGATGATGCTTCCAATAATTACTCATATAAGCTAGACAAACCCAATACAAGATCAATATGTGACATAGGACACAGCGCAAGAGCACAAACAATTTTTAGGCTTTTTAACTGGAAAGCTTTTTTAGGTTTCACTTCATTGGCTATTCCAAGGAAGTCTTTGGTCCACAAACAAATTTTAATGACCCAACATAACTTATTTTGGCCTAAACAGGAATCAAACTCATCCTTCCACTATCCACAAACATAACTGAAAAGGGTAAAATGAGGAAAGTTACACTAGACCATGAAGCAAATCAACTTGAAGGAAGCACTAGGACATCTTAAAATCAAACCACTCATTTTCTCAATAATCTACTTTCTCTCACCACCTTATAACACAGAAAGGAGGCAGTTCACTGTTGCCCTTGATCTGATATGAGACAATCAAATTCATAGCCAACTGCCTCAACCCAACACCCTCTCCAACCCATCGAAAACAAGAAATGTGGACAGAAGTCTTCCTTCTTTGGGAATTGGTACACACTTTAGCGATTTATACAAGGTAATGAGAATAAAGTCCACATTCTGAACTTTCCTCCTTCAGAATTACTCCTTCTAGTTGTTTTTCTTAGGTACCAATTGATGATGTGAATCTTTCGCAATAACCTTACCTATTGATTTGTAAAAAGTTATGGAAAAATATTTTTTTGAAAAATACATGGTTAGAAGCTAACAAAATAAGTGGGAAAAAACCTCAAAAGTTCTCAACATGCAATAAATCAAATTGCATTCATGAAAGTACGATTACTAGAAATCAGTGAAATCACATGACATGGAAGCTAGCTACCACCTTAACACCTGCCCACCAATCGATGAGCCACACAAGCTCCAGCCACAACAGTTCTGCCACCACTCTATTGATCCTTCTGTATAAATTTTTAGACAGCGGCCGGATAAGAATGAAGCAAATAGCCTGAAATAGTGGACCAAGTAAATTGACATAAACGTCAAGTAAATATAAGCATTCATACAGGCACACATTCACACGAATACATGTGCCTGAAAATGTACATAATCAAATGATATGGTGAATGAACAAATATAACGAAGAGAAGAGTACCCCTAATTTCAAATTTTAAATAAGTTTTTACTGATTGAATTAATCTCAATGGGATCAAAGCATGGAAGATTCAAAAAACAACTTAAAAAGTTTAGTTTATATCCCAAATAATATTCGGAATGGTCATGAGGGTCACAGTAGAAAGTAGAAACAAACCCTAAATGACGTGCCCTACCCTAAGAACCCACTACAGGAAGAAGAAAGCCTAAAATCACAAAATCCCAATAAGAAAAGAAACAAAACACTCGTAAAATACAGACCAAGATTGAACAACTCAATAGCAACACGAAACAGAAATGAGCTAAGCGAAAACCAAATCTAGGCAAACCATGAAAATGAAATCTAGAAGCAAGAATAGAAAAGCGAGAAGGAAGCGTACCTGAATGAGATTGACAAAGAGGCCTGAGATGAAGAAGAGCAGGCCCAGTGGGACGATGACAGCTGCCGCTGCAATCGTCATGGCCCAAAACCCGGAAAGAGAAACAAATGGATTGCAACAAAGACAATAGATTTCAAACTTTCAGGTGCTAAGAGGACAAAAGAATTCTCTACTTAAGAATTTTAAATTAGGGATTCAAATGAATGTGCGAGTGAGAATTTGAGAAGGGCGAGGATATGCGGAAGTCTCTGGAAGGCGGGGGGGACTGAGTGTGTGTGAATGAATGAAGTGCGTGTGAAAGACGTTGCGCGCTTTAAACGCCGCTTCTCATATTTCAAGAGGAGGAGGACGTTGGTGTGCTGCGACTGCGACTGTAAGAATTAGAATTAGAAATGGGCTTTTCTGGTTTTTCCATAAACACTCAAATTTACTTCATCTTCGCATTCTCCTCCTACTGCTTTTCTTGAATCCTTGGGCTGTTAAAAATGAAATCCTCTCTTGTCGGCATCATATGGTTCGGCTTGAATCTCAATGTTGATGGGGGAACGGTGGATCCATGGCCCACACCCTCACGTATTATATCCCAAATTGTCAAATGTTAGGTCATCCTTTTTTTTTTTCTTTTTCTTGTCATATTTGATCATCCTTTTCATTTCTAAGAAATTAAGTAAGATTGTGATATCATTGATATTAAAGATAATACTCCAAAATTAATTTTTGATATTATTTATATTAATTAGACATTAAATAAGTTAATATAATTGGGTGTTTTTATACAATTCACACTCATTAAAATAATACTCTTAATAATAATAATAATGATATAAAAATATAAAAATAATAATAAATTAATAATTAAATATATCGTAAAATAATAATATCAATCATTAATAAAAATAATATAATATAATTAATATTTATGTTACAAATATTTCTTATTAACTAGTATAATATAATCCCACATGTAGAATATATTTGGCATTTTAATTTGATAGAGTACCTAACACTGATTAAATAATTAGTCTATTCGATAGACATATTAATAAATCTGATTGAATTAATCAGTATAATACGATGTACCAAACCAGGCTTTCAAATAATACTAGCACCACACATCTCGAACTACCTCATATCACTAGTATTTTAAGATTATTTATGCTAGAAATATATATATACATATAATATCATAATAATCGGAAATGTTCAATTCCTACATTAACATTTAAAATCATATATGCAAAAAAAAGAAGATATTTTAGTCATCGTATTTATCAATTAAATAGACGATTCACTATGAAGACCTTAATTGTTATTAACATCGCTATTTGGTTGATACACATGAATGACAAAATGACTTCTCAATTTTTTTTTTTTTTGAAGACTTGGTCTTCAAATGATAATCTATAGATAAACGATTCTGATTATAATATATGTATAAAGAGAATTGGACAATCAAAAGAATAATACAAGAGCACCCCCAACAAGACGTAAGTACTTCTTTTATTGAACATGTTATATTCCTTAGTAATAATTTTTTTTAATATAATTTCAACACTATGGGGAATAGAATTTTGACTTAATAGCGCTGTTGACAGCACCTGATAGTGTTGCCATGTGCCATGTGGCACCACTCAGCCTCGGCCACGTCACATACTAACATCATCATGACATTAGCAGACGTCATCTTTTACACGTCACCACTGACAATCCACTGACAGCTCGCCACGTGGCACCACTCAGCCATGGCCATATGGCCTGACATGATGACATGGTAGTCCACGTCATCAACGTTAACCTCTCGATTGGTCGACCCGTTTCTCTGGTTTTAGGTTTTTCAATCCAGCAGGCCAATATGGGTCTAAACCCCTTATTTCTCAGTCTTTTCCTTCCATTGTTTGACCAATTCCTTCGTTCCACTCCCTAGATTAGCTCTATCAATCCAAAAACAAGGGGAAAAGGCTACAAAATCGTACCTAGCTTTCAAAAGTTTTCCAAAAATTCGACTTCGATTTCTGGGCAGGTTTTACGTCTAACTTTTCCTCCTAGTCACTGTTGAGGTTCGTACGAACTCATGGAACATCTCCAGCACTTCAGTTCTGAGTTTCTTTCATAGAAAAACCCTTGTGCAACAACTCCTACAAATTCACAAATTTTCTCACTCGATTTCTCCTTTCCTCCTGTTCCCTCTCTCCTTTTCCTGACTCACAACCTCACTTTGTTTCCTCTCTTATCTTCTCCTTATCTTCTCTATTTTCTCTCTTCCTTCTCTCGGCCAATCACCATAATTCCACACACACACACATATATCATGTAATCACGGGGAAGACTATAAGACTCGTGTTTTAGGAAGAACGATGAACAATCCCACATTACTCAAGGAGGGAAATGTGAAGTGCCTTATATGTGTGGGCACGTATTTATCTAGCATGAGGCCTTTTGGGGGCTCACTGTCTTTGGATTCCTTGGGAACTCCAAAGTTAAGTGAGTTTGGCCTGGTGCAATCTCAAGATAGGTGACCTAGTGGGAAGTTACATGTGACCTAATGGGTGACCTACTGGATGTCCAATTCTACCTCCAACTCTAGGCACTCTCGTGTAAACATACACTTCCAACTACTAACCATTGTACTTGTCTGTACCCAAACGTCACACCAATAACCACGATCCTCGTTCATACCTAATTGTCACTCGACGTCTATCATAATCCATTGGTCAATTCTGAAACTCAGCTCAGTCCTCTGTGATCAGATACGGTCACAACCCAAGTCTCGATTTCCAAATCTCGAGGATCTGCACGTCAACTCGTAAGTCTCAAACCTCACATTCCAAACATCTGCTCGCTAGTATCACTCGAGATACCGACACTCGTCGATCTCACATGTCACCTACAAAGATACCAAGCTAACAAGTCCACTTACCGTCCCGCTCAGTTGAGAAATCAAGCTGACAATTCTGTCAAATCAAGCTGATATCCTTTAGATTTTCAACCTGACGATTCTTCCCAACCATCAATCCAACCTGACATCAAGCTCACATCTGCTCCCACTGGGAGTTATCAACCTCAACTCAATCCCGATAGTTTCCATAACGTCCTACTCAGCCAGCACTCACGGCTCCACTGTCACTACTCGAGTCACCAACACAAACCCTAAATCACTCTAAAGTTCCACTAAGGTACCTCGTACCAAACCTCGTCTCAGTTAGTGTCCAACGCTGTAATCCTAACTTGAGAACGGTCTCGACTGTTACCTCACTCGTCATGTGGTTACACTAACCACCAACTCACTCGACCTGAGTGTATTTGGACCCTTTCGAATACTTACTCCAGCAGGGATAACACCACTCAAACTCTAGGGTTCCTCTGGCTAACCACGGCTCAGAGCTCCAAGCTCACACAATCACTGAACATTCACAAGATCCCTCTGCCCACAAGCACAGTATCCGATGCCCAGCCTACGTTTTCAACGAATGAACCAACAATACTAGAACTAATCCGATTACCAACACGTTCACCTAGACGTACCAAACCGAACCTGAAAGCTTCCAAAGTCAATCATCTTGAATGGCCACCGTCAATTCCAAACTCTCACTCGGTCCTCAGACTACTCAAGCACCAACTCGACCAAAAACTCACCCACTAAACCTCGATCACCTTGATCGTCTCAACATCACCCGATCCACCTAGAATCCACACTAACTCCCCTGCCCAATGACTCATAACCAACACGGGTTCACCAAACTGATACTCGCTCAACAATAACACAGGTGACACCAAGCACCAACCAATAATATATGTTGACACTACTGTCGTGATTCTTCCACGACCAAGTCCTTCCTCAATTGAGCTCAACCTTTACAAACTTACGCCTCCACGACTCCCAAAGTTCCATCGAAAAAGAACATTTAGTCTCCTATCGGTGACATTCCAAGTCAACTGATCCTCTAATTCCATTGAGTCTTACCCCTAGACTCCTACACTCTCAACTCTGTTAGTACCTTCCGATAATTGGTTACAAAATGGGTTACGTACTCAGCCAAACATCTCCTGAACAGCAACTACACCACTTCTAAGCCAATTGGGAATTCGAAACAACCAACTCTCTCTAAGCTCTATGAGTTATCTGGCAATACCCTGACACGTCCTGTGTGTCTTGGAATACAAATCCAACTCAAGGGTCCACCCTGACCATACCAAACCATCTCGGTTCACCACACTACAACCAACGTGGTACTAGCTTGTATGTCTCATCTCTAAGAGATCAAATCCTGAGCACCATACTCGTGTAAACTGTCTCACAACCACTAGGGAACCTGTCACCGAAACCAGGTATCCCGTATCTTCAGTAAGCCAACAAACTCCAACTCATCACTCGGGATCCTCCATGTCCCTTTCAACGACCACAGTAACTCACGTGTCTAGAACTCAAGGCTCAGAGCTAATGGTAACTCTCATCTAAGCTCCCAAAATCCACGAATCTCACTGACGCCTCGGTGCCATCCAACACTAAACATTCACTGTTGGAATTTCCATCCAACTCATCTATACGGTCACACTCTTAAGACCCGACACAAACTGACGAATCCTCATCGTCTGGTCAGCACTGAACATGAGCACTCCACCACTGAGTCACTCCCTCTGCCCGTTAGCTCGATACGAGGACAACCAAATATTTGCTCATGTTGGAGGGACTCCGCTTCCCTAGTTACTCACCAACTCTGGGCAAAACCACATAAGAAAAACGTTCCTCGAACGTCACCCAGCACTCAACAGTCTCAACTACAACCACTCTCGAGAGCGATGTATACCATCACCTCGTACGAACCAAACCAAGAAAGTACTTTGCTACCGGGACTTTGTCCCCAGGCAGGCAACTCATCACCGGTACCGACCACTCTGTACTACCTGAACCCTATCCTCAAAGACGTACCACAAACTACTGATCGGTCCACCCCGAGATCCAATCAATAAGTACCACTCTCTGGCAACTTGTCCCACCAATCTCAACTTTCAGACCAATCACCCCATCGCACTCAGAAAAGTCATCAAATCTAGTCCTTCTCAGGTCTAATCTCACTACATTCTTGCATCCTGTGCCAACGTAACCTATCCAACGTTCGGTTCCATTAATGTTCTCCTATTCTTACCCTAACTATCAGGTTGATGACGCGCTGTTGCCACTGCAGAGACATCACATCCAACACATGCGTGACACTCCAAGAGTAAACTATGCTCTGATACCACTTTGACACGACTCATCTAAATCTCCCCGAGATTAACGCGGGATGTATCATGCTCCCAACTGACACCACGTGCTAGATAAGGGATAAACCAAACGTTAACCCACTCGGGGTCGTCTAGAGTACGCCAGGATCTGTGGTGGCATGTGATGTCTCGGTCTTTGCTACACCTTGCATCCCCGATCAACTTGAAGGGTATTAAAAACCATTAAAAAATATGAGTGGACGAAAATAATTAATTTAATAAAACATAGTTCAGAAAAGACCTTTATACCTTTCACAAAAAAAAATGCTTGCTTTCGAAAACCAATTAACTCAATCATTCCTCAAATCAAATCAAAGTTAATAAAACCGTTTATCAATCAAAGCCATTTCCTTTCTCAAAATATTAGGGCCTTAGTCCAAAACCATAAATCCATAATCCAAGTGGGAACTCAGCCCAAAACCAGTAAAACATAAGGGTTCTCTGCCCAAAAACAAAAACACATGAGTCTCTACCCAAACCCACAAAAAACTGTATAACCAGTCTAATAAAATATATTTAATTCATCCTTGGAATCCCAGATGTCACTATCATAAGGCCACGTGTGCCCCTCGGTCTCAAGTCGAGTCTCCCCAAGGTCCACCCAGGTCCATAACCCTCCTTAGGGGTGGAGGTTTTAACCTCTAGCAATCTTGATCCCTGGACCTCTCTATGGTCTTTCACGTAGAGCAGCCCCTCTCAGGCAATGCTCTATGACTACTCCAGTGTCCCTAACACCTGGAGAGAAAATCCACATATAGGATGGTATATGGAAAACATTTCAAAACCTTTCAAAAGGGCCCACACCCGGAATATAGTTTCACCTATTCTGTTTCCATAAAACTATTGTAAATCTGCAACTGGGTCTCATGCCCGAAGTATAACTTTCATAAACCAAATCTAAAACCAAATCTCATTAGGGTCTCCAAACCCGAAATCACATTTCATAAACCACTAATGGGACTCAAGCCCAATATCATAAACTAACTGGCCCTTAAAGACATGACCCGTCCCAAATCCCCCTGGATTATCGTGGGACGTGCTTGCTTCCGTCTAACACCGCGTGTCACACCAGGGATACACTCGTCACCCGTTCGAGGTCCATCAGAGTACACCAGGATCGGTGGTGGCATGTGATGTCTCAATTTCTGTTACAGCCCGCATCTGCTATCAACCTGAATGACATTAAAACCATTAAAAGCTGTGAGTAGACGAAATAAATAATTTATAAAATCATTTCGTAAGAAGACATTTATGCCCTTCACTAAAAAGCATGCATGCATTCGAAAACTAGTTATGAATACATTTCTCATTAATTAAATCATTAGGACCTTGGCCCAAAACCGTAAACCAAAGTATAGGGGAACTCAACCCAAAACCATTCATATGGGAGCTCAACCCAAAATCCAATCAAAGAAACAGAACGAGGTTTCAATTCAAATCATAGGACACGGGGTCTCAGCCCCAAACCAATCTCAATGAAACATCATCTACGTATATATATATATATATATATATATATAACCCATCGTCGGCATCTCATATGACCAATCAATAACCCGTCACGATATATCTATAGTATGCATACTACTAGGGTCTCATCTCCGAGTCTACCCCCAGGATCTACGACGTCTGGGAGGACCTATCTCCGGACCCTATCCGAGACTATATCATATTTATCACTCTTGGGCATGTGCTCCCTCTCAGAGTCACTCATCCCAAGCAGTGGATCGTGACACTCCAGGATCATCGACGTCTGGAGGAGACTACTCATACGGGAGGGTATATACATATAAGTGTGAAAACATTCATTTCTTTCAAACCATAGTTCAACTGGGTCTCACACCCGATTCAAAATCCAGGATTCCTCAAATCCGATTCAAATCCAAATCTCACAGGGACTCCACCCAAATTAACATCTCAATAGGGTCTTAAACCCGAATTCTCATTTCATAAACCACAACTGGGACTTAAGCCCGATATCACAAATCAACTGGGCCTCCAACCTGATATCACAATCAACTGGGCCTCAAGCCCGATACCATCAATCCACTGGGCCTCAAGCTCTATACCATAAATCAACTAGACTTCAAACCCTATATCATAAATCAGTAGGGACTCAAGCCCAATATCATAACTCAATTGGGCCCCAAGCCCGATCATATAAGCCAAATGGGCCTCCAGCCTGATATCTTATGAAATCAAATGGACTCCCAAGTCCGACAGTTTCCAAATCCAAATGGGTCTCATGCCTGGTTCCTCATTTCCAAATCCAAACCATTCCATCAAACCATCATTGAAAACACAGCACATATAGGCACGATATAAAACTAGAAATCTCGAAATATGTGCAAATATGTAAATACTAATTAACACAATTATATGCACTCAAGGCATCTCAAATCATTGATATAAAATATATATAAAACATTTATGCATGCATCAATTCATAAAACAAGGTCCACTCATAGACCGTCCATGTTACGCCTCGATACGCGCGATATAAGCCTCTCCGGGCCAATCACCATCTTCGGAACTCCCGGACATGTCCCTATCATACTAGACGGCTACTAACTACCTCAATAACCTATCATTAAAGCCCCCTAATTTTTCGGAATTTTTAACATATATTAAAATGGACCTTAAGCCTTCGAACACCTAAAACTACCTCGAAACGGTGTCCGATTGACTCAAAACTTGTCCTAAAATGTTTGTTACATCGAAAGGATGATTTCATAGGTTGACCTCATCCACAAACACTGCCTCATGCACCTCCCAAAGGCCTTGAACGTGAAGCCCAAGCGCTGGGGAACAGGTCAACTTCAACCTCGGGTGAACCCGGTCCAGATCGGTTCACCTGGTTTCCAATCAAAGAACACTCGGCCAAGCTTTAGCCGTCCTTCCCGAGCCGTCCAACTGTCGAAATTCCTTGCTTCCAATCCCCACAAGCTCGTCCATGTCCCAAAAACATAACCAAATGGTTAGAAACAGCACTAAACGTCCATAGCCCAATTTTGAATTTTCAAAAATAAACACGGGTTTGGGTTTTTACCTGGGTTCTGAGCTTCCTCCGCCGTCCACGGCGGTCCTGCCGCCTTCCCTAGCTTCTCTCTTGGTCCCTTGCTCACCCTTAGCCACTCTCTTGGCCTCACATTGGATTAGATAAGGGAAAGGGTTGGATTTGGGGCTTTCGGTTTTTGGTGAACAAATGAGAGAGACAGAGAGGTTTGGTGCATGAATACAAAAGGGATGGGCAATAGATGAGTGACACTTCTCACTCATCCATTAGGCTTGGTAAAATATCTGGGGCCCACTCAGGACAAAAGTCTACCCGTCTCGTAAAACATGCAATAGTACTTCGGACCTTCTATAACCCATATTTTTCCAGTCGAATGTCCGATTTCGACGTGCCATCTGTCTACGGACTCATATTGACACGATCTACGTAACGGCCCTCGGTCCTCATGCATTGGACCTCCCAGGTTAAAAGTCAACTTTTCGCCCTCGTTCAGGGGCAAAATTGTAATTTCTCCCTGAACCCCCAATAATCCTCGACTAATCTCCGATTAGGCTCGCTAATCCAAAATTAATTCTTAATTAATCCCAATAATTCGGGACGGGTTGTTACAAACTTCCCTCCTTAAAGAATTTTGTCCTCGAAATTTAAACCGACTCAAATCCAAAACCAATTAGTGAAAATCCAATCCTGCCTCCAACTCGAGGCACTCTCGTGTAAACGTACACGTTCGACATAACCATCGCACACGTCAATGCGCACTGTCATCAGAGCTTCCAAAGCTCCAACTCAACTCTCGAGAAGCCACATGTCGGCTCGTAAGTCTCACTCGAGATGCCGATACTCGTCGATCTCGCCTGTCACTCACTCTGACAGGTCTAATATACTAAGTTGTCATCCAAACGGCCTTTTAGTCTACCACTCTGACACGTTATAACCTACAACCATCAAGCTGAAATACGTACACCCACTAATGGCTATCACATCCGAGCTGACATCCTACTCAGCTTCCGATCAGACTACATCCTCTAGATCCTTTCATCACAATAGCACGAATCCCATCTCGCAGGCCATACTCAAACCTGCGGCCTTTATCGACCTCGGTACTCATATCAGCCAACACTCTCGTTTTCTCATACTCATATTGAATCTCTCTAGAGTCGCATCACTACATACCTATCCAAATCTGTCAGACACCAATTTAATCCATTACCACCCTAGGTCACAACCATCGTGGCCAGCTGGCAACTCCCGGCTCTACTGCACTTTCATTGCGCTACTCTGAACTCAACTCGCTCTCGAGTCTTCACATTGTACTCATGTCACTCACGGACTTACGCTGAAATCTTGACTCATCTCGCGTCCTAAACTGTCACATCAAATACTCTGTCGGAACACATTCGACATCTCACCAATCCTTGGTGTATCTGGACCCCATCGAATACTTGCTAGTAGAGGTAGTCACATAGATAATCTCTAGGGTTCTTCTGGCCCACACGGCCCTAAGCTCTCGGCTCACATAATCACTGAACCCTCTCAATCCATTCTACTCGAGCACACAGTAGTCGACGTCCAGTCACCATCTCAGTATGTCGGAACACATTCGATCATAATCCTCGTCAACTGTCACAATCAGAACTAATCCGATCATTGTACTCACTGTACAATCAACATCGGACCCCGTCCGATCACCATTTCAAGTCCATCTAAGCATCGATCCAATAGACAACACATTCATCCTCTAAGGTAACTCTTGACCCAACATACCGGTCAACAAGGCACTACACGGCCCACTCAAGGACTGCACTCTGGCAACATCCAACCACACACTACTGTTCACGCCTCAATCTTCTGTCTTAGCCAGACTTCACTATGCCCAACGTCCTCTCGCAGTCATCGTGGTTCCCTAGCCAACAACACTCCAAAGATAATCCAGCCAGTTCACTAACTAATCACATTCCTTGGTTCGTTCCAAAGATCAACCGACTCACGTCACTAAGATGCACCAACCTAAATATGTCGATAACCTATCACTGTCCAACAACACTCCATACAATCGCTCCATCTCCATCTCTATCCTCATATCCAACTCGAGGCATCGGCTATTCATATTTTCCTGATCGATACGTGGGTATCTTCCTCGTCTCATATTTATTCAGCTATCCAAGATAGATCATACGCTCTACTTGGTGTCCTTTCACATATCCAAATCCAAGACAGATCATACACACATCCCCATATCCAACTTCTGTCTTGTATTAAGATTCTTCAACCGTCATACACTACCATTCTCCTCTGCTCCTAACTTAGCAAAATCAGCATTACGATTCCCCCTGATGACGACCAGACCTCGGTCTACTCGACTCACGATCGTCAAAATCATCTCAATCACTTCGATCCTCTTGATCGTCACCACATGGCTCGATCCCAACTCGCCTCAATCCTCCTAGGATCCACTATCAGCTCTCTCAATCCTCATGCACTATAAGCAACCAGGCATTAGGTCCACCTTGGACTCACCTCGGTGATTCTATCCCAAGAATCGGATTTCTCCTAACATAGACTCATATAAAATTCAAAAGGTATGGTCACCCACAGTCGACCAAAACCAATTCCCACTTAACTCTCAAGTCATCAACTCGTCGGGACATCGTCCTACTAATGGGACTCCTGGACTCCCCTATGTGGATGGATGTCCACAAACCTTCTAACTCAATAACCAACTCGCCAGTTCGTTTATTCCGCCTATGTACATCCAAAAAGATGAGTGATGGATGACATCCTTCTCTACCTGATTCTCACACCTCAACCTTAATAGGTTCAACTTCTGAGCACACCCTCGTTTCTTAAGTCTCGCATCATGTTGACGGCCAAACCAAAAGCTCTGACCAATCAAACAGAAAAAAATAAAGTCACCTCCTTCGACTAAGAGTATTCTTTGATAATTACTGTAATGCTTAATTCTTTTTCTACCAAACTAAACACTTCCATTGATTCTCTTCGGCTTCTTCCATCACCATCTCCGTTGGTATACTAGTTCGCACGTCCCAACCATTATGGGGTCAATTTCCAGCACCGAACACTCGTGTCATCCATCCAAAATGAGCTAGGGTACCTGTCATCAATCTAGGTAGACCTCGTGCTTCGCACTGAGCCACTCGAGATCCTCTCCGTCCCGCATAGTGCCCACCGAACTCACATGTTTACCACCCTAGGGCACGTCTACCATACTAGTCGCAATCTAAGCCCTCACTGGCATCACATCACTTAGACACACACAGTGTCATTCAGAACTATCCAATCACTATTGGATTCCATTCAACTCATCTCTAGCATTTCCCACTCATCTCAGTCACTTCCACGGAGGTAGTGCGGCATACTCGCCAACATCCAAGGCTCATCTCCTTCTGTGATCGCACTTAGTCGTAACCGAGTCGAATCCAGAAATCATTGTTCATACTGTGCGTCACTCACAAACCCCCGTATCCTCATCACGATTGACGAATCTCCACCGTCTCAGTCTTCACGGTAACACGAGCCTATCCACTCGATAAGACTCGACTACGTCCATCGATAGTAGCGTCTGCCACAACCGCGTGCAGACCAACCCCAGAAACACTCTGCTATCGAGACTCCATATTCATGCAGTCAACTCACCGCAGATACCAACCGCTCAACATGTAGTATCCACCAATCGGTCCACCTCGGGAACCAGTCCACAAGTACCACTCTCTTGGTAACTTGTTCAATCAATCTCAAACTAGGGTTATCACAAACCCAACTGCTCACTACAGAACGACCATCATGATCGATCCATCGCTCTCGATTCCGAAAAGTTATCACACGGGGTTAACTGGTACACAACCACCGAGTAACCACAATTCGAGGACCTTGTCCTCTCGTAACTCTAGGGCTCCTAACCGATGGGCCCACAAGAAACTCGGCCATACCCAGTGCCTAACTCTGCACAACAACTATATGCCACACAACAATTATACTGTGGCATCCCCTGCCAGTCGATATCCCCCCAGGATTCGACACACAGCACATGGCCTCTCACGCCAAATAGGATCAAATATTCCTATTCCCAACAGTCTCAACTCGGGTCGTCGTGTGCCTGACTGCTCCTAGCAGCATAATCTCCAATCCTTTCACTTTTGTCTTGGACGACCTTGACATCTGACCACCACTGATTCCACTTTTCCCCAATCCATTTCTGACATGATCGCTCAACGGTCTCGACTCTCAGATCGTTGTCTACTGGTCCACTGGATCCTATCCACCAGTAACACTACAACTCTAGGTCGTTAGATTCCAATACACAAAAATCCTACCCGGGATCGAATCTCACCAAAACACGGTATCATATGCCAATCGAACCCTAAACCATCGCACCTCATGGCAAACAACCTAACCAGGGTTCGATTCCACTGAATCCACGTACTCTCACCTTAACTATCAGGTTGATGACGAGTTGTTACCACTACAGAGACATCACATCCAGCACCTGCGCATGACTCTGAGAGCAACGCATGCTCTGATACCAATTTGACAGGACCCGTCCCAAATCCCCTGGATTATCGTGAGACATGTTTGCTCCCGTCTGACAAAGCGTGTTAGACCAAGGATACACTCGTCACCCGCTCGAGGTCCATCAGAGTACACTAGGATTGGTTGTGGCATGTGATTTCTCGATCTCTACTACAAAATGCATCCGCTATCAACCTGAAGGGCATTAAAACCATTAAAAGCTATGAGTGGACGAAATAAATAATTTATAAAATCATTTTGTAAGAAGACATTTATGCCTTTCACTAAAAAGCATGCATGCATTCGAAAACCAGTTATCAATCCATTTCTCATTAATTAAATCATTAGGACCTTGGCCCAAAACAGTAAACCAAAGTATAGGAGAACTCAGCCAAAAATCAATCATGTGGGAACTCATCCCAAGTAGTGGATCGTGGCACTTCAGGATCATCGACGTCTAGAGTAGACTACTCATACGGGAGGGTATATACATATAAGTGTGAAAACATTCATTTTTTTCAAACCATAGTTCAATTGGGTCTCATACCCAATTCATAATCTAGGATTCCTCAAATCCGATTCAAATCCAAATCTCATAGGGACTTAGCCCAAATTCACATCTCAATAAGATCTTAAACTCGAATTCTCATTTTGTAAACCACAACTGGGGCTCAAGCCCGATATCAAAAATCAACTAGGCCTCCAGCCCGATATCACAATCAACTGAGACTCAAACCCGATATCATAATCAATTGGGCTTCAAGCCCAATACCATTAATGCATTGGGCCTCAAGCCCGATATCATAAATCAACTAGATTTCAAACCCGATATCATAAATCAACTAGGACTCAAGCCCGATATCATAACTCAATTGGGCCTCAAGCCCGATCATATAAGCCAAATAGGCCTCTGGCCCGATATCTCATGAAATCAAATGGACTCCAAGTTCGACAGTTTCCAAATCCAAATGGGTCTCATGCCCAGTTCCTCATTTCCAAATCCAAACCATTCCATCAAACCATCATTGAAAACACGGCACGTATAGACACGATTTAAAACCAAAAATCTCGAAATATGTGCAAATACGTAAATACTAATTACCACAATCATATGCACTCAAGGCATCTCAAATCATTGATATGCATCAATTCATAAAACAAGGTCCACTCAAAGACCGTCCATGCGGCGCCTTGCTACGCGCGCTATAAGCCTCTTCGGGCCAATCACCATCTCCAGAACTCTCGGACCTGTCCAAATCATACTAGAGGGTTACTAACTACCTCAATAACCTCTCATTATAGCCCCCTAATTTTCTGGGATTTTTAACGTATTTTAAAATGGACCCTAAGACTTCGGACACCCAAAACTGCCCCGAAACGGTGTCTAATCGACTCGAAACTTGTTCAATAATGTTTGTTACATCGAAAGGATGATTTCATATGTTGACCTCATCCCCAAACACTGACCCACGCGCCACCACGAGCCGCCCAAAGGCCCTGTACGTGAAGCCCACGCACCGGGGAACATGTCATCTTTAACCTCGGGTGAACCCAATCTAGACCAGTTCACCTGGTTTTCGATCCGACCAAACCGACGAGACTGGTTCACCCCTATTTTCTCCTTCTTTTCAATCCGTTCCAATCCCTATAGTTTCCTCTCATCCCATCCTATCGATTTATGGGTTCAAAGCATTAAAAATGGGCTTGGAAGTTACCTCTCCAATCGAAGAACACACGACCAAGCTTTAGCCGTCCTTCCCGAGCTGTCCAACCTTCAAAATTTCTTGCTTCCAATCCCCACAAGCTCGTCCATGTCCAGAAACATAACCAAATGGTTAGAAACAGCCCCAAACGTCCATAGCCCAATTTTGAATTTTCAAAAATAAACACAGGTTCGGGTTTTTACCTGGGTTCTGGGCTTCCTCCGCTGTCCACGGCGGTCCTACTGCCTTCCCTAGCCTCTCTCTTGGTACCTTGCTCACCCTCAACCACTTTCTTGGCCTCACATTGGATAAGATATGGGAAAGGGTTGGATTTGAGGCTTTCGGGTTTTTGTGAACAAATGAGAGAGATAGATAGGTTTGGTGCATGAATGCAAAAGGGATGGGCAATGGATGAGTGACACTTGTCACTCATCCATTGAGCCTGGTAAAATATCTGGGGCCCACTCAGGACAAAATCCACCCGTCTCGTAAAACGTGCAATAGTACTTCGGAGCTTCCGTGACCCATATCTTTCCCGTCGAATGTCTGATTTCGACGAGCCGCCTATCTACAGACTCGTATCGACATGAGCTACGTAATGGCCCTCGACCCTTGTGTATTTAACCTTCTGGGTTAAAAGTCAAATTTTCACCTCGTTCAGGAGCAAAATCGTAATTTCACCCTGAACGTCTGATAATCCTCGATTAATCTCAAATTAGCCTCGCTAATCCATAATTAATTCTTAATTAATCCCAAGAATTCGGGACGGGTCGTTACACTTATGCCAGATAGTATAAACCAAATGGGTCTCAAGCCCGATTTTATAATCCCAAATCCGAAATCATTCCATTAATCCATTATTGAAAACACATGCATGTATAAATCCATTATAAAACCATAAACCTTGAAATACATGCAAATACGTAAATACCAAATACCACAATCATATGCACATAAGGAATCTCAAATAATGTATTTAAAACATATAAAACAGTTATGCATGCATCATATTTAGAAAGCAATTATCCATTCACAGACCATCCTCCCTACACCTCGATGCATGTGCCATCAGCCTCTCTGGGCTAATTCAACCTCTCCGGGTCATCCGGACCTGTCCAAATCATACTCAAAGGTCACTAACCATCTATACTAGTCCTAATCAAGAACCCTCACAACTCTCGGAAAAGTCAACGTGTCTCAGACACGCTTCCCTAGGCTAAAAACCTCAATTTAACCAACCTAACGATCTTCGATCAACCCGATACCACCACCAATGGATCTAGATTGTCGAAACCTTTAAAATAATCTATACGCCCACACGTGCTGGTCAATGCAAAAGTCAACGATGGTCAAAGCTAACGTCAGCTGGTTAATAGTCAAAGTTAACGCTGACGTCAGCATGACGTCATCTCTGACAATGTCTGACAAGTTATGACAAGTGTCAGGTCTCACACATGTCAGATCTGACAGTACCATGTGTCAACAGCCGGTTGGTCCATGTCACTGACATGTCAGTGACACGTGACACCCTCTGATTGATCCACGTCACTAACATGTCAGCGTTGACTGGGCAATGACATATGACACGTGTCATCCTCCTATTGGCCTACCTCTGTCACATATTAGATGATGACATCACCTGATAATGTCATCATTATCTTCAACCTTCGTTTGGATCGACTCGGACCTCTTTAACCGAGTCACGCAACCCATGGACCCGACCCCGCTTGTTAGTCGCCTTTCGACCACCAAAACACTCTGTTTTTCTCTAATTCTCATCGTCTTAATCCTAGAAAACGACCTAAGACCTCAAAACCAAGAAATACAGGCTAAAGATTACCTGTTCGAAAGGTGAATAGTGATGGCCAATTTCCAGTTTCCTCCCTGAGCTGCTCAGCTGTCCTCTGCCCTTGTTTCTAATCCCCAGTGAGTCATACAACCACCAAAAACACAACCCAATCAATAAAAGCGACCCTAAAAGTTCAGGAACAAAAATCCAATTTCAAAATCAAATTGTGTTTCGGGTTACTTGTTTCTCGTGACTTCCTCCACCGTCTATGATGGTCCTGCGTCGTCCCTCGCATTCTCCTGGTCTCTCTGCTACTCTCTATCTCTATCTCTTTTTCTCTCTCAGATCAGAACCGGTGAGGGGGAAAGGGATTGGGGTTTGGGTGTTTGTGGGTTTCGGGTGTAGGAAAACAAAGAACATGAGTACAGGGTGATGTCATGCATGTATGTATGGTAAGGGAGCAATGGATGAGTGACACTTGTCACTCGTCCATTGGGCTTGATCAAAATATCTGGACCCACACTAAAGGACAAATGACAACTTTGTCTCGTGAAACCTGTCATCATAAATAGTGCCTAAAACCATCCGAGACCCGTAACTTCCCCGTATGACGTCCGATTTTGATGTGTCGCCTGTCTACGGACTCATATTAACTTGATCTATGTAACGGTCCTTAGTCCTTGTGCATTTGACCTCCCGGGTTAAAAGTCAACTTTGTGCCTATTTCAAGGAGTAAAATCGTCATTTTACACCGACTGTCTGAAATCCCTCGACTAATCCCCGATTAGTCCCACTAATCCTCACTTAATCCTTAATTAATCTCGTAAACTCGGGACGGGTCATTACAACTGGGCCTAAAGTGGACAATATCCTGTTGGAGAAGGTCGGGTCGTGACATGTGTGAGGACCCGTGCCCTGGAGGCATGGCGAGCAATCCCACATCGCCTAGGGAGATCTGGGGGATGCACCTTATATGTGTGGGCGCACATCTATCCAACAGGAGGCCTTTCGGGAGCCCACTAGCTTTGGATTCATGGGGAACTCTAAAGTTAAGCGAGTAGGAGCTGGTGCAATCCAAGATGGGTGACCCACTGGAAAGTTGCACGTGAGCTCCCAAGAACAAAACCGTGAGGGCTGGGCCCAAAGCGGACAATATCTTGTTGGAGAAGGTCGGGTCGTGACAGTTTGGTATTAGAGCCCAACCTCGGTCAGAATTGAGTATGCCAACAAGGACGCTGGGCCCCAAGGGGGGTGGATTGTGAGGACCCGTACCCTGGAGGCATGGTTAGCAATCCCATATTACCCGGGGAGATCTAGGGGATGCACCTTATATGTGTGGGCGCGCATCTAATTAACAGGAGGGCTTTTGGGAGCTCAATGGTTTTGGATTCATGGGGAACTCCAAAGTTAAGTGAGTAGGGGCTGGTGCAATCCTAGTATGGGTGACCCACTGGAAAGTTGTACGTGAGCTCCCAAAAATAAAACCGTGAAGGCTGGGTCCAAAGCAGACAATATCCTGTTGGAGAAGGTCGGGACGTGATAAAGACAGTGAAACTCTCCCCAAAGACATCAAGGACCATGGCAACTTCCAATTGCTCTCCTAGAACATTCCTTAAGAGTAAAGACTAATCTTCCCTTGGGGTGGCAAATGACCAAAATACCCATCACTAATCTTGGTCGTAACATCATCCCTCAAAGTCCAATCAGTGCATACTAACCGTCTGCGAAATTCATGTTTCGAGTCCTACACAACCATGGTCACGAAAAAAAAATCCATAAGTCATAAGTCAACCCAATCAAAAAGTCAACAAAATTACTATTAGAGGCAAAATCATTCATTTCTAATAAAATATTATTTAAGTACAACATCCGTTGTCTAGGGGCATTACACAAAGTATTTGATGAAAATGGTGTTGTTACAAATTTGAAGAATTTATTTCGATAGTTCAACTGATCTAACCGTCCACATGTTTTGTATATACTCGTAGATCTTCTACGCGAAAAATTAGAATCAGATGACTTAACTCCTCGAAACGTCATGAGTTTCGTCGGGTGGATTTCAGGCACTTAATGACACAAAATGAACGGTCGAACATTGGAAATTCATTTATTACGTTTGTTTTCCAACTTACCCGACAAATATTTCAAGAATATTCGCCAGACATACCACGTTACCCAATGAATATTATCAAATATTCTTCAGGTAACATGTTAAACTTTCTGGAAAAATCACCCTTATGTAACTATCATGAGTGCTAGTAAAAAAGCTCGTCGGTTGAGAGGGAAAATCGTTAGGTAAACTCAAATATTCGTTGGGTAGCATAACAAAATTACCAGTCCAAATTTACCACTCAAAATTTTCAAGAGAATTTGGGTGGTCAAAATTTGGGCTGCAAATTAAAATTTTCATGAAAATTTGAATTTACCGGCCATTGTTACCCGATGGAGGTTCGTCGAGTAACACCAAAACAACCAAACTCTTCTCCTTCCACGTTGTCACTTTGATCTCCTCGCCAATGTTACCCGATGAACCTTCGTCAGGCAACACTCTTTGATCTTTTAAAATGGACAGAGACTTCTTCCTCCTCTCTTCTTCGAAAACCAATACCCATGCACACAGAAAAAAAATCCCTCTTTCGCCTCACTCATCTCAGTGCCTATCTCGCCTCACATTTTCTCTCTCCCTCTATTGCCTTGCTGCTCTCTTTGCCACTACAAGATTGGGTGGCCGTCGCAGCTCGTCGCCACTGCCGTCGTACACTCCTCATCTATCTCCCACTGTAAGTTTCTTCTATGTCTCTGTCTCTGTCTCTGTCTCTATCTCTCCCCCTCCCCCCTTCTCTCTCTCTCTCAATGTATATACATATATATATATATATATATATATTGTTCAACTAGTTATTTTATATATGTTTATTAGTTTATATATATTTCTATATTTGTATAGTATGGATGATTTGTGATTATATATTTATATATTTGTATAATATATTTTGGTGGATTATTTGTGATTGAACTTTAAGATTTTGATTATTTGTGGAATATGAAATATGGTTGATTATGGATTATGAATTTTGGAATAATTGATTATGGAGTATGGGATAATTGATTATGAATTATGGATTATGGTTGATTGTGAATTAATTGATTTTTATTGAATATTAGTAATTATTATTATTATTATTATTATTTTATTCCTTATTAATTATTATTGATTGTTGATTATGGATCAATTGATTATTAATTGAAATTAATGATTATTAAATGTTTTTATTATTAATTAGTATTGCTTATTGCTTATTAATTATTATTATTGATTATTATTGTGTATTATTACTTAGTATTGATTATTATTGATTATCATTGAATATTGGTTGATTATTGATGGCGAATTAATTTTTGTTTTTAGATGTCGATACCCATATTGATTACTTCGAGGTCTCGCCCTCGCGCTTCGTCTACTATGGCTGAGGAACAGGAAAATGTAGCAAGCTCGTTGGTATCGAACAAGCCGAGGGTAGATAGAGGCCTTACACCAGTACCTGACACGCCGGTGGTGAATGCAACTCCTTCACTAGCATCTAATACCCCGATATTCTCGCCGGTCTTGAATTTCCCCATCGAGGACCATATACGACATGGTACCTCGTCTACTCGTCGGCAGCATTCGAAGAAACGAGGAAAATGTCGTATCGATCCCAAGCCCTCAAAGAAGCAGGTTAAATGGGACGAACCGGATCTAGCCGAAACGATCCCTAAGGGTGAGTTGGTAAATAATTTTTTTCAAAAGATTTTTTATTTAGTTTTTTGCTCATTTTTCTTACTAATGTTTACTGAATTTGTTGGGAGAAGAGTCAAAGTGCGGGGGATCAACTAGAGGATGTTATTCCAACGGATTTTCCGGTCGACGAATGTTAAGATCAAGATCATTTACATCGATCGGCTCCACTGAGCGCCCGTCAAGGTCCATAGCTTAATGGTGTATGACATGGGTGCCATTCTTCGCACCCCATTGTCTCATGATGGGCGATACCTTCCGGAAGCAATCCCCGGGGCAGCTCACCCTCTGTCGGGGAGACGTATCGGTAATTATTTTTAATGATTTTTAATTATTTTTATGATTTTAATAATTTATTTCATGTCAATTTTTAGTATGACACTGAGAATGTGGCCCTCGTGAAATACATGAGGCACCTCTGTAGCTGCGGTACTCCGAGTGGAAGTACAAGCTCCACGACTGGTGGTTGAGCTGGTCTACCCCAGAGAAAGCTTGTGCCAATTCTCCACATGTGCTTGATGGTGCTCGGGTGGGACTGGATCTACAAGCACTTTGTGACGCCCGAGTATATTTTAAGTTCACTTTCTTAACTTGTTCAAATTTTTAGTCATACTTTTTCATTACTGAATTTAATTATTTTTAGTAATGAATAGAAAAAATTGGAGGCCAACAAGCGAAGTCGGTGAAAGAAAACGATGAACCACCATAGAGGGTCACGTCCCTTAGCGCCCAAGCACGAGGGCCAGCACAACGTTGGGTCACTATTCCCAGAGATGGATGTCTAGGGACAAGTGTACGCTGATCGGGGGAACCCGTAAGCTGATGCGATTCACGTAAGTTTAAATAGGTATATTTAATTTTTTTAATTGTTTGTTTATTTTTTTAAAAAAATTAATAAATGTATTTTGATTCTGTATGCGGGAATGCTGGCAGACGTCCAGCAAACCCAGAAAGAGTTGACCTAGCAACAGCCAGACACACCTTTAGGGCAGCAGTTGCCAGATCCGGAGCGATCGAGGGTGATCCTACACTGACAGCTGGGTTGACGTCAGGGAAAGATCGTTCGGGGTGCCAGTAAAGGGCTGGAACGAAACATCTCCACTAGCACTGATGCTTCTTCAAGGGGCGTCAATCCTGAGGAGTACTCGTAGTTGAGGCACAGTTATACTGCCCTTCGGACCGAAACCATATAGTTGAGGGCCCAAAACGAGTCTTCAGGCCTAAAACGACGAGATCAAGGTTTAGTTTGCGGTGGTCTTTCGACGCTTGGGCGAGACATATCCTCAGCGCCCTAAGAAACATCATGCTTCGTCTGAATAGCCTCACCATCCCAACCGATAGCTATATTTTGTGGACTTCAGTGTTTTTTAAATACTCTAATATGAATAAGAGGTTAAGTGCGATTATATGTTTTAGTATCCTAAAAGAGGGTATACATTTTCGAAGTTATGTTTCATATATACCTGAAAAATAAAATCCTAACAGGACTATTCAAACAGAATTTACTATTATGATTATTGGATGAAATTACGTGGTTGAGAAAATCAAATTTGATATAAATGAGTAAATTTAATTTGGCTTTCCCAAGATAATAGTAGAAGCATTATAGATAATATTTACACAAAAACATGAGCCACATTATTCCTGTGAGGAATGGAACTTTGTACTAATTCCTTAAGTTGAATATATATATATATATATATATATATATATATATATACTGTGTGAAAATTAGCACAATTGATGAATAGCATATCATTGAGAACTATATATATGCTCTCCTATCTGTAAGATTCTGAGCTTTGTCATGGCATGAAGAATTATTTTTTATTTTGGTTGAAAAATTAGATGAATTGCTGAAGATAACAATTGGACATTAATTATAGTCCGAGGATGAAAATAGCTAAAAGAAAAATTGCATGAAGAAATTGACAAAAAATACACTATCACACATTCACACTCACCCCCGGTCACCATATAACCACATATATGGTCTCCAATGAATCAAAGGAGAATATTGGATTGCAGGAGTTGCAAGGAAAAGAAGGTTTAGGTGTTGGCAGTTGGGACATTCACAGAAGTCGATCATAAGCAGTTCATCTGCCAGCTATTTTAATTAATATAGGTGAAGTCAAGCGAGTTGAGTTTGATTCTTATAACATTATTTTTAAGCTTGTGGCTAATTAAATTAATATAGGTGAATTTTATGTATTAATTGTGGAATCCAACTTATTTTAATTTGTCATTATATTTTCATTGTTTTTATTTTATTTTTCTCTCTAACTAATCCAGCGATAGGAATCAATCCTATGAGAACAATTTATTGCTTTCATAAATAAGAATCATTTTATTACACT
This sequence comes from Prinsepia uniflora, assembly GCA_032719365.1. Lineage (NCBI taxonomy): Eukaryota > Viridiplantae > Streptophyta > Magnoliopsida > Rosales > Rosaceae > Prinsepia > Prinsepia uniflora. Next base: position 54,996,392 of record CM064868.1, on the reverse strand, counting down.
CAAATTTTCTGGCCAAGTAAATAAAAATCAAAATGTAAATAATTTAGGTGATTTTCATTCTCACTTTAGATTTTGGAGTAATTAATTCCATCATATTATCAATTTTTTGTTTTATGGCATGTTCATGACGGAACATATTTGTATTCATTCTAAAATAAATGTGCTTGTTACCTCTAAAATCAACTTCCAAACTTTTTATGTACAAGTGGTTATACTAGCTGTTGAGTTTTTAAGGTAATCATCCTAATAAAAAATAACCAACTTGGATATCGTTTGATCATTCTTTTACGAAAAAAAAAAAAATCAACAATTTTTAGAACATTTAAGATTTTTTATGGTGAATCAATTTAATTTATACGGATCAACTAAACTGGTAAGATGAACATAATTTTGGCCATTTTCATTCCCAATTCAAATTTGCAGTAACAATATTGTAATATAATATTGATTAATTGTTGTTTCGTGGTATGTTCTCGATGGATTCGTGCCTATTTTCTGGTAGATATGCTCATTCTAGTATGATATATGACAGATCTTTCTCAGTGTAACTATGGTAATATGAACAATTTGATTTCTTTCCTCTTAATATCATCCCAGCAAAAAATTAACTAACTGGTAAATCATTTGCTCACCCGTATGTATAAAAAATAATTGACGATTTTGATAACAGTTAAAATTCTCATATTGACCATCTATTTAATGGATACATGTGAATGACTTAGCAATCTCTAATTTGTTTGATAATTTATTTTCAAGCATAACTATTTTCGTGATAATTTCGATTGTGACAATTTTCTTTTGGGTCCAAATCGATTATGACAATTACACAAGCAAAATTAGGTAATTCACTGTATAGGGAAGGAGCACACCCACCATTAGGTGACTGCAAATATTGGTCAATTTTGATTCACATGTCAACTAATCTGTGTTGATAATAAACATTAATAAAAGATTCATGTTTGGATGTGTTTCTTGTAAAATGCCTTTAAATATTAGCGCTTTTAATTAGTAGTGTTTATTCAGTAGTGTTTTTAAGTAGAAATAGTGTGATGTTTGGTATGCACTCATAAAAGTACTTTTATTTCTAAAGAAGTACATTCGGTATAATTTTATAGCGTTTGATAGTAAAAACAAAAAGTGTTTGAAATATAAAATAATAATTATTTCACTTCAAAATATTTTAATATAAATAAATATTTGGAAACTTATGCTATGACATAAAATTAGTGACTTAACAAATATACCAAAATTTAAAATAACTATTGACAACAATGAAATGAAAAGCAAATACAAATTAGATAAAAGAGATTAACAATTCTCTCTTTTTCATCATTTACCTCTCATTTACGAGTAGAATTGTGTTGTTCAGCAATGTCTTTCTCTTCAATTCTTTACTCATGGCCTGATGGAAGTAGCTTATCATAATCGTAATGTTTAAAGTCAACATCCATCATGGAATGAATTCATATAAAGTTATGAAGATCCATCAAAGCAACAACAATTTGAACCTGTCTTTCTGCCGAAAAATTATGCATTTGACGTATTATACTGCACATATTTTTTCAAACGCCAAAAAGTTCTTTCAATTGTACATCGTAGTAATGAATGTCTATGATTAAATATTTCTTTCTTCCCTCTTGGTTGATTTCCACGTCGAAAATCAGGTATACGATATCGTTCACCCTTATAAAATCAAATATATCCTTTCATCTGTGGATAACCAGCATCAACTAGATAATACTTACCTATACAAAACAAAAAAAAACAATAATAACTTGATTTTATAATATAAAAGAAATTATAAAAGAATATATTTAGTAAGAATTAAACTTATATATTGTTCTTTGCTAACTAGTAAGTGGATGAGGAAATTTCAAGTTCGGTTTTCTCAAGGCCTCCATGAATATACGCGACTCATGAGCTACTCCCTCCCACCCAGCCCATAAAAATCTGAAACACATATTAAAATAACATATAACCATGATGTTTCGGGTGGTGATGCCCTTTCTACCAATGTATGGTATTTGCCTTTCTTTAAGCACCACAATTGATACATGTGTGTCGTCAATTGTCCCAATGGAATGTTTGAAATATGGACAATATCTTGCATCCATTCTTAATTTTTTCAGGAACTCTCCTAAACTGTAGATCACGTGGGCTAATGATATGAATAGCCATCTAACAAACAACTTCTAATACAATCTCAAACAACCTTGAGACAGTTTCACCAAAGCGTTGGAATTTCTCTTGAACCATCCTATTAGCGAACCCATGTCCTCATAAGATAAGAAACATTGATAATGCCTCTCCCAATGACATATCTCCTGACAAGTCCCATCCCTAATTCCCTTGGATTATCATGGAATCACATGCTTCCGTCTGACACCACGTGTCAGACAAGGGATAACACCGTGATCCAAATAGGGTTTTCAAAGTACGCAACTTCATGTGATGTCTCGGTCACTACTATAACCCGCATTCGCGATCAACCTGAAGGGTATCAAAAACAATAAAACTGTGAATGGACAAAAATAAGCAGTTTCCAAAATATTTTGGGAAAATACATTTATACCCTTCAATTAAAAACATGCATGCATCAGAAAACATGTAATCTCAATTGCTTTCTTAAAGTCAAATCAATATGCTTTTTAAACCAAAATATGTGAAAACATCTGGACACAAAACAATACTAAAAACATGACCAATCCTCATAACCCACATCTGTCTCATCTCATATCATCATCAGTCACGTCATTCGTGCAACGCGTGCAAATAAACTCCATGACAACTCACGTTCAAGCACATCGTCGTGAACAAATCTACAGCCGACGTTCATATCGTTGTGAAAAAATCAACGACCGATGTCATACATAAGCACTCCTTAGTCGAACCTCCCACGTTTGCTCGTCAACAGGAAGTGCATCGTGACCTCTTCGGGGGGAGTACATCGCATCTCAGAGGCGAGCAACATATCATAGGGACCTCTCAGGGAAAACACATTCATAACCGGAGTCACACAAATATCAAGAGGATAGCCTTAGTGAAAATAGTTATCAAACCTCATAAACACATTTTCACAAACACTTTTCTTTCAAAACAATCATGTCTCACGTAGGGTCTCAACCCAAAACCAAATCTCATAAATCCAAAAACCATTTCAGATCCCAATATTCAAAGCCTAAACCTATCATTTCCAAACCATCATTCAAATCATTATTCAAATCACCTTTAGTGAAATCTCAAGCCGCAGAAAACTTGGCCTAAGCCCAAAGCATAACATAAAGCATAAATCTCGAAATATGTGCATAATAACATTTTCCAAGAAAATGATCAATAATCATACTCAAATCATTATGTAATCATTGCATTTCAAACCATGATCATAAGACATTTAAAACATTTATGCATGCACCATATTTATAAACAAATGTCCACTCACACACAGTCCACGCTGCACAATCAAAACCAGCGCCGTAAGCCAATCTGAAGCTTTTGGAATCACTTGACCTTTCAAAGTCACACTCGGGGGTCACTTACAATCTAAATAAGTCTGTATGTAAACACCCCTAAACCTTGACACAATAAATGTGTCCCCAACACGTTTCCCGAGGCTAAAACCTTCAAAACACTACCCAAATGACCTCCGATCGACTTGAAACTACCACCATTTTACTCAGAACGTTGAAACCTTTTGAACAAGATCGGTTTGACCTCCAAATTCGTGCCCACACGCCCTCATACGCTGGTCCAAGGTTTGGTCAACACTAACGTCAGCCCTACCTGACATCTGATAACCTGACAACTACCACGTGGCACTACCTGACTGGTGCCATGTGTCACCCTATGACACGTGCCACATCACATGATGACATCAACAGTGACGTCATCACTGTCACGTGTACAACCACGTCACCTGACACGTCAGCGTGACAATCTGAAAACTTTCTGACACATTGCCACGTGGCACCACCTGGTTGGCCACATGGCCTGATAAGATGATGTGGATCGCCACGTCATCATCTCCTTCCTCTAGTTGGGTCTATCTGCAACCCTGTAACGGGTCGTTCGACCCTCGACCTTGACCCGGCCATATCTCCTTCAAATCTTTACGGTTTTCCTCCTTTTTCTTCCTAGACACTTGTCTCACTCCTAGGAACATAACTATGAGCTTGAAATCAAGAAAACATACCTCGTTTACCTTGGCCAAGCTCGAACTCCTTCGAGAAACCTTCGAGCCTCTCCTAGAGTCAATCCAGCCCTCTATTCCTTCTGCTCTTTGGCCCTATGCACTCGCAACAACTCAAACAACAAATCTCTGGCCTCAGAACACGGTTTCAAGGTCTCAAAATCCAAACCCGAAAAGCAAACCATAAGGGTTCTCGGTTTTACTTGTTTCCTGGGTTTTTCTGGCCAGCCACCGTGGATCCTCGCCTCTCCACCGTCTCTGTCAGCCTCTCCCTCACTCACTCTCACTCTCACTCTCAGTATCCCTCAACCAGCACTAGCTGGTGAAACAATGAAGAAGATGATGGAATGGTATGCGTGTGGGTTGCGGCCGTGTATCTGTGTATGTTTGAAATGAGAGAGAGAAGCATGAATGTTAAAGGGATGGCCATAGGGTGGGTGACAAGTGTCACTCATCCTATGGTCCCTAAAACAGATATTTTGGGTCCCACAACAAACAAACCAAAGTCAACCTTTTTCGTAAAACATGTTACCATAAAATCTAATTGAGCTATTCTAGACCTGTAACTTTCTCGTACGACGTCTAATATCGACGTGCAATATCAAGAAATTTCAGGACGGGTCATTACAATCTACCCTCCTTAAAGAATTTTGGCCTCGAAATTCATTATGACCCAATTCAAAAATGAGAAAAACCAATCCTATTTCTAACCCGAGGCTCCTACGTCTCCACGTACACGTCCGACATCTATCCACAGTACAAAAAATGAATCAAACGTCATCCAACATTAAATACAATCCAATGGTCGATGATGAAACTTTACTTATCCTCAACGACCGTATTCGACAAGTGAATGATCACACTGCCCCTGGAATTTCCAAAAATCAATTCCTAAGCCTTGCTCGAGGCATCGACACTCGTCGATCCCACCTTTCACCCACGCAGGTGTACTCAGAACCCAATCTGACAATTCTGCTCCTGCTGAGTAATGCCAAGTCCTCCGCCTCACTAGACAGTCTTCGACCATCAATCACACTCACTATGCACTGTCGTGACCAGCCGGTAACCCATCGGCTCCACTCTTCCCATTCAAGTTCCTTATCCACATTTGACTAGCGCTAAAGTCCTTTTACAGTACCTCATATCACTCAGTGACCAACACTGTGATCCTAACTCCTCCCGAGTCTCAAACTGGTATTTCACCCATTTTGAGTGTATCTGGACCTCATCGAATACTTGCTATAGCGATAATCAAAAATTCATTATCTAGGGTTCCTTTGGCCAACCATGGCCATGAGCTCCAAGCTCGCACAATAATTGAACCCTCTAAAGCCACTCTACGCTAGCGCACAATATTTGATGCCCGATCTTAATTCTCAATGAACAGTCAACATCAGATCCAATCTGATTACCATACCGTGTCCATCCCGGATTCAATCTGACATATCAATCACAATGATCAACACTCAACAATTACACCATCAACAAGAACTACTCAAAAGTGCACACATATCACACAATCATATTGGCACTACTCATAGGCCTGCTCAAAGACTGCACTCATGCAACATCCGAGCTACGTCCTAGGATTGAACACGCACCATCCAAACATGTACCAGTATCCACAATCAATTCCACACACCATATCAATCTTGGATCTAATCCGTCTATCATATAGCTACCATGCTAATCATGATCCAACATTGGAATCTGTCTGTCTGATCTCTGCTCTGGATAGATCGTACACTATAACTCAACGTCCTCTCTGAGTTCTCCCGATCACCCGACCAACACTTGAGATGTGTCCAACACATACTCATCGAGAGGTGACACTAAGCACCTTCAGCTCCTCAAATCATTCAAATTTTGGCCCACAGCTTCTACCAGGGTGACACCTCTATGAAACCTAGAAGTGTCGAATCAAATGAACAAGTTCACTAGGCACTCTATGGTAAAGCATACTCATTCCACACCAGCTCACTATCCAGCTGCCTATAAGAAAATCCAAATCTCAAAGCTCTATCAATCTAACAACAAAGAGCATTGGGGCTCTCGACAGTGGCATACTAACTCGAATGAACCCCAGTTCTACTGAATCCTGCAACTAAACTCTCAATACTCTCAACTCTGTCGGTACCTTCCGACACAGGTGCTGCGAAATGCGTTGAGTACTCAGAACCTCCCCATGGGGTGGCACTCCCGACAACGTATCCAAAAACTCCTACACAACTGATATCTCTCTAAGCTTATTGAGATAACTAGGAACCTCACCACACATGTCCAATAGCCCTAACAGCCATTCTGTAATATCTTCCCAGCCTCCAAGCCGTAACTCACTCGGAACATCTACCATGTTTCCAATGTGGGATAGATCACAGGAAGTATCCTTTGGTCCCACCAAAAGACCAAACGTGACAAATCAGGACTACCAAATACAATGGTTCCTAAAACACTCAACAAAGGTGTAACAGGTAATCCACCAATCCATCCCTAAGAACACATCCAAATCATAAATCTCTAGCGAAATCCAATACGTCCTTTGTCACACATTTTATGCAAATCCAATAGGTGATTCCATCACTGCACCAATCGGAGTACTGGCTCGCATATCCCAACCCAATGAGATCAACTTCTGAACATAAACTATAATTCTTCTAGAAAGAAAATAGTGTGGGGTCCAAACTCCATAAACACTCGTGCAATCCGTCCAAATATAGCTAGGGTACCTGTCACCAATTCAGGCATACCTTATGCCTCCAGTAAACCAACCGAAGTAGGAAGATGCTGAAATCTTACTGAGCCACTCGAGGATCTCTCCGTCCCACTCATCGCCCACTGTAACTCGCACGTATGCCACTCAAGAATCAGAGCTAGAGGCAACTCTCTTCAAAGCTCCGTAAGTAAACAAGTCCTCCTGACGTCCTTAACGTCGTCTAATGACACGACCCACCCCCAATCCCCTGGGATTAAGGCATAAGTCATGCTCACGTCTAACTTATGTGTGACACGAAGGCCAAACCGTCGTCCAACCTCCATGTAACACGTAAGCTAGACAAGGGACAATCGGTCAAAGTACAGAAACCACCTTCCGATGTCCCAGAGTGCGCAGAACTTACTGTGGATTGCATGTGTGATGTCTCCGTCTCTCTAACAACAGCCTGCACCGTATCAAACTTGGAAGGTATCGAAAAACCAAAAGACTGTGAGTGGACAAAAATAAATAATAAGTTTAGAAAACAGTTATAAGAACCGACATTTATACCCTCCACGCAAAACCAATGCATGCATCTGAAAACCATTTCACATAACCATTTTATTACCAAGATATTAAATCCTTTAATAAAACCATAGGTGAAAACCATGAATCAAAATCAAGCACATGCACTCAGCCCAAAATCCATCAAATCCAAATCATCCGGGCCACAGCCCAAAACAATATGAAAACTAGTGAAAAACCAACCGAAAATCATAATCAATCAATTTGTTGGATCTCAAGCGCACTGAGTTTTTAAACTCAAAACACATGCGTATCATCAGGCCTTCCCAGGATATCAATGAGTCTTTAAACTCAAAACACAATCAACAGGCCTCGGGGGAGATCACAATAACCGAGTCTTTAAACTCAAAATATATACCGAGTCTTTAAACTCAAAACATATCAATCCAGGGCCCTCCCCCATCATCAATGAACCGAGTCTTTAAACTCAAAACCAGATCCAGCCATATCCAGGTCTTTAAACCCAAAACCAAGTGAAAATCAATATCAACGAGTCTTTAAACCCAAAACCAATAGCAACAGGTCTTTAAACCCAAAACCAAATCCGAAATCATCATTTGAAATCTCAATTCCAATCTTGAAATTACATCCTTAATCCATTTCTAAATCCGAATCCAAAATCATCATTCCGTAGCCGGCATCCAAAATCATCATTCGGAACCCAAATCCAGAAATTCACTTTTCAAGCTCCAAAACCAAATCCCGAATCATATTTCCGAAATCCGATTCCAAAACCTGAAATCACATTTCACTTTTCCAAAATCCTTTATAAATCATTGAAATCAAATCATAATTTAAATCCCAAATCATAGTACCATAACTATTATCAAATCAATAGCATAAAACCATAATCTCGTACATCGTGCAATTACGTAAATATCTCGGATTACTTGCAAAACCATAAATCATCAATACCATATCATAAACATAGAAATTAGGTATAGAAAACATATAAAAACATTTATGCATGCATCATAAGTTAGAAAGCAAAGCCACTCACAGACCATTCGCATCGCCTCCTCGATACGCGTACACTTATGCTTTCTTGGCTAATCCACAATCACCGGCTTTCCCAAACCTGTCCAAAACACATACTAAGGTCACTAACTACTTCATTAAGCTTCTACTCAAGCCCCGTAATTTTTCCAAATTTTTAACTATTTTTAAACGAGCCCTAAAACCTTCGGACATCCTGAAACTTATCGAGACGATGTCCGATCGACTCGAAACTAGTTCCAAAATGTTCGTTACATCGATTACATCATTTCACATGTTGAACACTTCCCCATTAGAGGTGCCACGCGCCCTCACGTGCCGCCCAAAGGGGCTGCGCGTGGGAGCCACGCGCCTCAGTACTGTCCATCTCCTACCTCTATTAGACTGGGTTGAACCGGTCCAGTCTGGCCCGGTCTAGTCGCACCGACGTGGACGGTTTAACCCCCTAAATCGTCCATTTTGCTCCGTTTTCAATTCTGTTCAATCCCATAGCTTCCTCTAAGTGTTTCCTATTAATCTACATAATCCAATTACAAGCTTAAGCTCAAGATCATACCGTTCATGTCGAAGAACAGACGGCCTTCCTTCGACCCCTGTCACCGGCCACCATAGGCCGTCTATGGCCTCCCCTTCAAGCTTGTTCGATTTCTGGTTACCTTCAGAAACTCACCCAATGAATCAATACGATCATCAACCAGTAATCAAGTTACACCATTTTTTATTGCAAAAATTTGTTTTCACGACAATCACACCTTACCGTCCTTCTCAGACCTCGAATTCGATCCTAGAGACTTATATGACCTCCATAATCATGTTTCAATCATTAGAATCCATCATTATATACTAAAAACAAGTATCTACAATTTGAATCATAATCTTACCGTGTCGGGTTTGCCGGCCACCGTCCACGGCGACCCTCCACGGTGGCATCACTAGAGTCATCTCATCACCCCCTTCATCTTTCCTTCACACACTACTGACAAGGGTTGAGATTTGAGGGTTGTATGGCTTGAGAACTCAATCTTCCTTTGTTTTTCTCACGGGTTGTTTCACAGTCATGGTCACCATCCACTGCAACCATTGTGATCAAGCCACCACCATCCTTCCATTGCCCTCAGCCTCTCCTTTCTTTCCTAGTCACTCTTCACGGATTAGGGCTTGGGTTTGAGGGAAAGGGGTTCACCATCACACACCCTAACAAGTCCTCTGTTTTTCTGTTTTCCCAAAATCGTGCAACCATTGTTTAAAACCTGAGAAATTGTGAGGCGGTGAGAGGGTTCCACAAGCTTCCAGATAGGGTCAGGTGCCCAAATTTCTGTGGGCACAATCCCAAGGTAAGCTAAGTGTCCAATAATCACTGGGCACAATTCCCAATGCAACAAATGACCATTTTGCCCTTGTCTTACTATTTTGCCCTTAGCGCGTTTATACTAAAACCCGAGCCATCCGAAGTCCGATGACAGCGTGCCACCTGCCGTTGTACTCAGGGACTCGAGACCTATCCAACGGTCCTCAAAATACGTGAAAATTCCATGTCATGTGAAAAGTCAACAGTTTGCCCCTTTTCAATCAAATTACCAAAATACCCCTGAACTTCCGAACATCATAACTTCTTCCTCGAATGTCGGAATCGGATGTGCCACCTGTCTATAAACTCGTGATGTCCCAAACTACGCCACAGTCATTAGTCAATGTCCATTTGACCGCCCGAACTAAAAGTCAACCTTTTTGCCCATTACAAGGGCAAAACGGTCATTTCGCACCGTTCGTCCGAGGTCACCCAACTAATCACTGATTAACCACACTAATCCGCCATTACCTACTAATCGAATCCTAGTTTCCGGGACGGGTCGTTACATCCAAAGCATTTGGCCCATTGTGTGGTTTCTGACACGCTCATCTATACCTAAGATGCCACATCCGACAGATTCCGTAGTATGGTGCATCCTCCAGCCAACACTATCACTCGAATCTCATCCGAAGACTGACACAAACCGATAAAGCCTCACTGCTTCAATCGCCATCGCACTGGATACGAATCGAATCTAAACCAAACAGCTCTGCTTATACCAGGAAACTATCACGTCCTCCTGTTCTAGATACAGGAACCTCACCTCTCGGTAACACAATAAAATTGAGGTGAAAAGATCGATACTCTCATACAAGCACATATATAGCAATGTCTGCCATCAACCCTGTGCAGACCAAACCAAAAAGCTCACTGATATCAGAACCAAACACTCAAGACTAACAGAACCATATGCTCAAGACTAACAGAACCATGTGCTCAAGAGGGCAACCAACGCCTGTACAATCGTTTATAAGCATAAGATCCACTGATCAGCCACCTCGTGACCTAATCCACAAGTACACGTTTCGGGTACTAAAGTTCCATCATTCCCGATCTAGGGTTGTCTACCTCCTTGCTAATAGGAACAACACATCCAAACTAGTCAACCATTGGTCATAACTTCGAAAAGTCACCGTATTAGGTTCCAATCAATCAGTAACTCCACGGTTCCAAACCGCTGGATCCACACAAAAATCGATCTTACTTGGAACTTGAACCCCTAAAACTCTGCATCTAATGCCTAATCGAACCAATGGGTTGGTTCTTCCCGTTTAGCTTTCCTATTCTTATCCTCATTCTCAGGTTGATGACAGGGCTGTTGTCGTAGAGGCATCACATTCGAAGCAAAACTATTGTGCACCCTCAGTGTGTGACACAACAAAAGCAACTCAGTGCTCTGATACCAAGCTGACAGGTCTCATCCCTAATCCTCCTGGATTATCATGGGATGACCTTCTCACGTCAGACACCATGTGTTAAACAAAGGATAACACCATGAACCAAACAGTGTTTCCAGAGTACACAACTTCATGTGATGGGTCTCTACTACAACCCGCGTTTGCGATCAACCTGAAAGGTATCAAAACCATTAAAACTGTGAGTGGACAAAAATAAGTAGTTTCAAAAATATTTTGGGAAAATACATTTATACCCTCCAATTAAAAGCATGCATGCATCAGAAAACATGTAATCTCAAAATTCTTTCTTAAAATCAAATCATATTTCTTTTCAAACCAAAATATGTGAAAACATCTTGACACAAAATAATACTCGCAAACATGACCAATCCTCATTATCCATATCTGTCTCATCTCATATCATCATCAGTCATGTCATCTGTACAATGCGTGCAAATAAGCTGTAGGACAGCTCACGTCCAAGCACGTCGCCGTGAACAAATCTACAGCTGACGTTCATATCCTAGTGAACAAATACACGACCGATGTCATACATAAGCACTCCGGAGCCGAGCCTCTCACTACTGGTCGTCAATAGGCAGTGCATCGTGGCCTCTCCAAGGGGGAGCACAGCGCATCCCGGAGGCGAGCAACATATCATAAGGACCTCTCCAAGGAAACACATTCACAACCGGATGCTCTCTCCGGGGAAACACATTCACAACTAGAGTCACATCAATATCAAGAGGATGGTTTCAGTGAAAACAGTTATCAAACCTCATAAACACATTTTCACAAACACTTTGCTTTCAAAACAATCATGTGTCTCACGTAGGGTCTCAGCCCAAAACCAAATCTCATAAATCCGAAAATGATCAGATCCCAATTGTAACCACCCGTCCTGAATTTCGGGATTAGATTAGTGAATAATCACGATTAGTGAGGTTAATCGGTGATTAGTTCAGCGAAATCGGACGAACGATGCAAAATGAACGTTTTGCCCGTGGGCATGGGCAAAACATTGACTTTTCATTCAGGAGGTTAAATGGACTTTGACTGATAACCGTGACGTAGTTCAGAACGTCACGAGTTCATAGACAGGTAGCACGTTCAATTCTGACATTCGAGGAAAAAGTTACGCCGTTCGGAAGTTCAATGGTACTTTGGTAATTTGGTTTTAAAAGGGGTAAATAGTTGACTTTTAGACCGGGAGGTACGATGGCCAAGGGCAGATGACCGTTACGTAGATCGGGATGATACAAATCCGTAGATAGGCGGCACGTCGAATTCAGACGTTCGACGATGAAGGTACGGTTCACGAAAGTTTAAGGGAACTACTGCACGTTTTACGAGACGTATGCCATTTGGCAGTTAGTGGGCCCAGATATTTTAAGGAGGCCCAATGGATGAGTGACAAGTTTCACCCATCCATTGCCCACCTTCCTACATACATGCATCGACCATCTTCATTCTTTGTTTTCAAACCAAACCCGATCTCACACCATTCTTCATCTCTGAACAATCCAAAACCCTTTCCTTCCACTGGATTCAACTTGAGGATGAGACAGTGAGAGACTGAGGACTGAGAGGAGGCTGCTGGAAGCCTGAACCACCGTCCACGGCGGCGTGGAGGAGGAAAACCCAATAGGTATCGGTTTTGTCTCATCTTCATTTTTCTTTTGGTTTAATCATTAGGGATGGTTTTAATCGGTTTTAATGAGCTTAATCAGTTATTAGGAAGGTAATAGGATGACTTTGATAATGGTTTGAGGATGGGGAAGCCTGAGGGATAAGCTGGAATATTGGACCGAAAAGGGGGTAATCGGGTTCAATGGTTTTGATAGGTTTTTGATGTTTTAATTCCTATATTTAGATTCATAGGGATGTAAGGAAGATTGTAGGATTGATTAGGAAGGGAATCAGACAAAAATGGAGGAGGAAAACCAGTGGACCGGTCACGCCGGTCCAGACAGGTTCAGTTGCAGGAAAAACCCAGTTCGGCCATTTGGGAAGATGATGAACAGTGCGCGCGTGATCTCAGACGCAGTACCTTCCCTGGGCGCTTGGGAGCACGTGAGGGACTATTTGGGAATGTTTTCAACGCTTGAAATCTTTTATTTGATGTAACGAACATTTTGGGACTGGTATCGTGTCGATCGGACACCGTCTCGATAATGTTCGAGGCATCGAAAGGTTTCAGATCGGGATTTAAAATAGTTAAAAATTCCAGAAAATTACAGGGCTTTAGTGGGAGGTTAACAAGATAGTTAGTAACCCTCTAGATTGATTTGGATAGGTTTGGGAGTCCCGGTGACGATGATATACCGTGAGGCTTACGACACGCAAACCGAGGCGGCAACATAGGACGGTCTGTGAGTGGACCTTAATTTCTAAACTGTGATGCATGAATAAATGTTTTATATGGATTATGAATGTGATTCTATGATGTTGATTTGGATATTGGTGAATTATACGGTTTCACGCATTTCGAGGCAATTTATGTGCTTTCACGTAAATCAAAGTTTTCTGATTTTACACTGATTTTCCATACTTATGGTTTTGGATATGATTTCATGATATGGTTTTAGATTTGTTAAAGTAAACTCGGGTACGAGACCCGCTTGTTTGGAAACCCTCGGACTCGAAGTCCCTTTTAGTTACGTTCTCGGGCTGGAGGCCCAATTTGTTCTTAAACTGATTTCGGATTTGGAAATATGGAATCGGGCATGAGACCCATTTGATTTACGAATTCGGGCACGAGGCCCAGTTGGTTTACGAATCGGGCCTGAGGTCCAATTTGTATGTGGATTCGGGCCTAGGGCCCAGTTATGTGTCACGATGGTGATTTCGGGTCAGGGACCCACAAATGGTTTTTACGGGTCATGACGGTTTATGGGAACCGGCATGAACCCTTGAAATGGATTTATGGTTCATGACGGTTTATGGAAACCGGCATGATCCCTTGAAAAGATTTTATGGTTCATGACGGATTATGAGGGCTGGGCATGAATCCTTGAATGGTTTAAAGAATGATTTCGAAAGGTTTTTTGTTTGCCATCCTTTATAGGTGATTGTCTCCTCTAGGGAGGGTCGATGACTTGGGTGGACGCCGGAGTAGTCACGGAGCACTAACTGAGTGGAGTCGCCCCCCCCCCCCCCCCCATTGGGTTCCTTACTCTCAGGAAGGGCATGGTTCGTAACCTCCAGGGAGGGTCATTGATCTACGGACTTTGACCTGGGTGGACCCTGGAGAGACTTGGGTTTGAGACCCCGGTTAGCACGCGCGTAGCTCTAGATACCGTGAAAGGTTCGGTGATATGAAATATAATGGATAAACATGATTTCAATTGGTTTGGGAAATTGTGTTTATGATGATAAATAGATTTGGGCTGAGATCCTGCATATGTTTACTATGTTGTCATTTTCTGTAAATGGTTTGGGCAGGAGCCCGTATGATTATGGTTGTTTAAACATATGTGATTGGATAAATGGTTTTGCTATGCATGCATGCTTTTTAGTGAAGGGTATAAAGGTCTTTATAAAACGTATTTACGAACTTATTACTTTTTGTCCACTCACAATCTTTCTGTTTTCAATACCCTTCAGGTTGGACACGATGCGGACTGTAGCAGAGACCGAGATATCACATACCTCCTCCGGATCCTGGCATACTCTGATAGCCTGAGAGGGCAAAGGTTGGAAATTTCCCTTGTTTGACACTTCGTGTCAGACGGGATCAAGGGCGTTTCTCGTTAATCCCGGGGGAATTGAGGACGGGTCCTGACAGGTGGAATTAGAGCAGGTTGGCTCATGGGATACCCAGGACGCTCTGATACTGACAGGTGGTATCAGAATGGGGTTGTCTCTATTTGAGAAACTGTGTAGCTCTTAGAGTGACGCGCATGTCGAGGATGTGATATCTCAATGGGCTACAGTTCGTTATCAACCTGATACTTGGGATGCTGGTACGATAGTTAGTAGGATTGAATCGTGGAATATCTTGGTTCTGCATTTGATGCTGGGGTTGCCATAGTTCTATCGAGGTTGGCAGTGTGGGACCCTACGAAAGGAGAACGTAATAGTATTTTAGAGTTCTGATCGTGAGATGGTTAGTTGGGATCATCTTTCACGATGTCGTAGGATCGGTTCCGACGACTGGTTCGGTGTTATGACCATTCGATGGTCAGATCTTGTTGAGTTGGTGCCTATGCTGCTGGGAGCAGTCGGGTTCAACTAAACCTAGTTGGATTGACGGTAGGATTGGATTGACATCCTTACGATGTCATGACCACGTGGTTGGTCAGATTGTGGCTTATACTGCCTTCTACAGTTGGGTTCAGAGGAACTCTAGGAGTGATCGTGGAACCCTACCTTAGGGTGTGTGGGTCGGAGATGTGAATTGGCGAGTGGTCTCGACTCCGATGTGACCGTTGGTCGGTCTAGCCATGTCAACTTTGGTGATGGGACTGCGCTCTGCGGTCGAGGTTGTAGTAGTCTGTTAGGCTTAGTTGGTTGTCGTGCTACTTTAGATGTGATGGATTATTGGTGCAGCTAAGGTCATGGGTGACCTGGTAGACGACATTGGTTGAGTCGAGTCACCACTGGTTAAAGTTGGTTGGATAGGTTACCAGGGTTGGTACTTGTTGATGGAATCCCTGAGGGGGATACGAAGTAGTAGTACGTGCGGTTGGTTCCGTTGGATGCGGAGTTTGGATATTGAGATGTCTGGTGGTTAGGTCTGCACGAGCCAGTGGCAGACACTACTACCGAGAGTGGTTGTAGTTACGGTTGTTGGGAATCAGGGACGTTCGTGGAACGTTTCCTTTTCTCGTATGAGATGTCAAGATGACTATACCCAGAGTTGTTGGGTACGACGGAGACAGAGTTTCTCCAATACGAGCAGAGGTACGGGGTAGTCGCTCGGTATGACCGGAGATCCAGGGTTTTCTGTTTCGCACACCGTGTGGGCTAGTGCTGATACTGATACTAGTATAGATGCCTGTGTGCCGCTACTAGCGCTGGTGCTGGTGCCGGTGATTGTGATGACGATGAGTCACGAGTCAGGATGTGACTCTGTCGAGATGGGCAATTGTTCGATATCTGTGGTTCAGGAGTGGATCACGGATAGTGATGGGTTGGATTGAATCCTGCGGTAGTTGAGACGTGACGAACGAGTATTGTCATGGGGATTGGCGACCAGTTGGTCAGGATTGGTCAGATATGGTGGTATGCAGAGATTTGACTGCAGATCACAGCAGGAGTCTGTTGTGACTCTTCAGCCGAGCGGCACATCAGGTTAGGATGAATTGATAGCCTTTTTGGATGTGCATACATGGTGTAAACCGATAGACAAACTTGGCAGTGAGTTAGACTGGTCTCGAACACGTGGATGGTGACCGGATGAGCTGAGGACTTGACAGTCCATTTCGGATTAGTTATGGTTGACTGCGGTTGACCCTACCTCCTGAGCTTCGGGTAGGCTTGTTTGTGGAGAAATTTGATTATAAGAAATAGAATGGGTCATTATAGTAGTTACCGACAGTTGTCGTTTGTTGGAAAGGTCGAAGAAAGAGAAATTCTAGCTCAGGAATAGAACAGTTAAGCATGGTTCTGATATGGTGGGAACTTCAGATTTGAGAGAGATTGTGATTGAGGTGACGAGAGGAGTGCGGGTTTTCCGCATTGGTAAAGGGTATTTCGAAGTCATTTTGAGCAACTTCTCAGGTTCTGCCACGACATAGGTGTAGATGATAGTAGATGATGGCAGATGATGGTAGATGATGATAGATGATGGTTGTTGTCATCGGTACGTTGATCGTGTATTGGTTGGTGGACCTGGGATTTGTCTTGGGTTATCAGGAGGAGATGAGTATATCGAAGTTAGGTGAATGAGATTTCTCATTTTCTGCTTGGTGGCAGAAGATGTTGAGTTACATGGCGTGGTGAATGCAATGAGTTTTGGTTGTATTCACATAGGATGAGTTTTGATGTCATTGTGTTGGATCATCCTTGATTTTTCCTAGGTGGAATGACAAGGATCGATACGAGGTAATCAGTGAGAACCCACAGTCTCGGCGTGTCTCGTCGTTGACTAATCGGTTTAGATGTGGAAATTGGTTAAGTATTGATGTGACTGACGAAGGATTTAGGAGGGTGTAATACCCTATGATCGGATCTCAGGTGGATTGTTAGCTGAGTGAGCTTGTGGGGATCCTAGGTGGATCAAGATTTTGATGTTGATGACTTTGGGCATCGTGACGATCGAGGATCGTGAAGTTTATGGTCGGGTGACTCAGTGATGAATCTCGATCGTGACGTTTATGGTCGGGTGACGTAGTGTTGGATCTGGATCATGATCTCGATGGTCCAGATAGGTGGAGAGTTTATCGCTCTTACTTGGATGTTTGAGTTGAGGATGTTGGAACTGAACTTCTTTTCAAGGTAAATCCCGTATGGTATATTACTCGGGTGAGTAAGTGTCCGACGAGGTTGGATTTTGTCAGCCTTAGAGATGTGTGGATGTTGGGATTGGCTTCCCTATGAAGTCAATCGATTGTATTATGGTAATCGTATGAGCAGGTAACCGAAAGGTTCGAAATTGGTGCGTCTGGGTAGACGTGAACGAGATTTCAGGTTTTGGAATCGAATTTCAGGATGACGATTCAAGATTCGATTTTGGAACTTGAAAGTGGATTTATGGATTTGGGTTCGGAATGGTCATTCCTGATACTAGTTTGCATAATGATGATTTCGGATTCGGATTTGGAAATGGATAATGGGTCGGAGTTTTGATCTGTCTGGTACAAGATTGGACAGATGGACTCCAGAATTGAAACGTGATTGGCTATGACCTAGGTGGTTATAGTCTGATTGATGGATAGATGTACGTACCTTGTATGTAGTTCGAGGTACGATACTGGGTAGACTTCTGGTGCCTGGTGACGGTATATAGGTTATACCGGTGGTACATTGGTGAACGTGTTGGTAGTCGGCTTAGTTCCGATACCATTGGATTAGTTGAGGTCGTGAACTGGACATTAGATACTGTGCACTGGGTCATTGTATTCCTGATGGGTCTAGTTACACACAGGTCGAGTGAAATGTTGGTAAGTGTTTACTCAGGTTGAGTAAATTGGTGGTCGGTGTAACCACAAGTGAGTATCATGTTAGTTTTTGACTAGCGACTGTCAAGTGGTGACAGTTTGTCGAAGGTGTCAGCGTGGATCGGTTAGTGAGATTTGGTGACTCCCTGTGGGAGCAGATAACAGGATAGATTGGTGATTGAGAAAGGAACCATCGAGTTTTTGTGTCAACGAAATGGTAGATTTGACAAATGGTGTCAATTCGTAACGTACGATTTCAGTCATTCGACGTGGTCGAGTGTAGTCGATACGACGTGAGTACTAGTGGTACGTCTGGGTGCAGACGAGTTTTGTTCTGGTTAGTTGGTGTACGAGTGTACATATGTCTTAAGATTGAATTATTTCCACGAGTTGGATGTAGAATCAGGATAGTTGGAATTTCGAGAACGAAACTAATTAAGGAGGGAAGAACGGTTGGAATTAGGTCGGTTGGAATTTCGAGGATGAAATTAATCAAGGAGGGAAGGTTGTAACGACCCATCCCGAATTCCGGGATTAGATTAGTGACTAATCACGATTAGTGAGGTTAATCAGTGATTAGTTGAGCGAAATCGAACGAACGATGCAAAATGACCGTTTTGCCCCTAGGCGTGGGCAAAACATTGACTTTTCGGTCAGGCGGTTAAATAGACTTTGACTGATGACCGTGACGTAGTTCGGGACGTCACGAGTTCATAGACATGTGGCACGTTCAATTCCGACATTCGAGGAAAAAGTTACGACGTTCAGAAGTTCAAGGGTACTTTGGTAATTTGGTTTAAAAAGGGGTAAATAGTTGACTTTTAGACCGGGAGGTCCAATGTCCGAGGGCCGAGGATCGTTACGTTGATCGGGACGTTACGAATCCGTAGACAGACGACACGTCGAATTCGGACGTTCGATGACGAAGTTATGGTTCATGAAAGTTCAAGGGAACTACTGCACGTTTTACGAGACGTATGTCATTTGGCAGTTAGTGGGCCCAGATATTTTAAGGAGGCCCAATGGATGAGTGACAAGTGTCACCAATCCATTGCCCACCTTCCTACATACATGCATCGACCATCTTCATTTTTTGCTTTCAAACCAAACCCGATCTCACACCATTCTTCATCTCTGAACAATCCAAAACCCTTTCCTTCCACTGGATTCAACTTGAGGATGAGACAGTGAGAGACTGAGGACTGAGAGGAGGCTGCTGGAAGTCTGAACCACCGTCCACGGCGGCGTGGAGGAGGAAAACCCGATAGGTATCGGTTTTGTCTCATCTTCATTTTTCTTTTGGTTTAATCATTAGGGATGGTTTTAATCGATTTTAATGAGTTTAATCAGTTATTAGGAAGGTAATAGGATGACTTTGATAATGGTTTGAGGATGGGGAAGCCTGAGGGATAAGCTGGAATATTGGACCGAAAAGGGGGTAATCGGGTTCAATGGTTTTGATAAGTTTTTGATGTTTTAATTCCTATATTTAGATTCATAGGGATGTAAGGAAGATTGTAGGATTGATTAGGAAGGGAATCAGGCCAAAATGGAGCAGGAAAACCAGTGGACCGGTCACGCCGGTCTAGACAGGTTCAGTTGCAGGAAAAACCTGGTTCGTCCATTTGGGAAGATGATGAACAGTGCGCGCGTGATCTCAGGCGCAGTACCTTCCCTGGGCGCGTGGGAGCACGTGAGGGACTATTTGGCAATGTTTTCAACACGTGAAATCTTCTATTTGATGTAACGAATATTTTGGGACTGGTTTCGTGTCGATCGGACACCGTCTCAATAATGTTCAGGGCATCAGAAGGTTTCGGATCGGGATTTAAAATAGTTAAAAATTCCGAAAAATTACGGGGTTTTAGTGGGAGGTTAATAAGATAGTTAGTAACCATCTAGATTGATTTGGACAGGTTTGGGAGTCTCGGTGATGATGATTTGCCCGGTGAGGCTTACGGCACGCAAACCGAGGCGACAGCATAGGACGGTCGGTGAGTGGACCTTGATTTCTAAACTGTGATGCATGCATAAATGTTTTATATGGATTATGAATGTGATTCTATGATGTTGATTTGGATATTGGTGAATTATATGGTTTCACGCATTTTGAGGCAATTTACGTGCTTTCACGTAAATCGAGGTTTTCTGATTTTACACTGATTTTCCGTACTTATGGTTTTGGATATGATTTCATGAAATGGTTTTAGATTTGTTAAAGTAAACTCGGGTTCGAGACCCACTTGTTTGGAAACCCTCGGACTCGAAGTCCCTTTTAGTTACGTTCTCGGGTCGGAGGCCCAATTGGTTCTTAAACTGATTTCGGATTTGGAAATATGGAATCGGGCATGAGACCCATTTGATTTACGAATTCGGGCATGAGGCCCAGTTGGTTTACTAATCGGGCCTGAGGTCCAATTTGTATGTGGATTCGGGCCTAGGGCTCAGTTATGTGTTACGATGGTGATTTCGGGTCAGGGACCCACAAATGGTTTTTATGGGTCATGACGGTTTATGGGAACCGACATGAACCCTTGAAATGGGTTTATGGTTCATGACGGTTTATGGGAACCGACATGAACCCTTTAAAGGATTTTATGGTTCATGACGGATTATGAGGGCCGGACATGAATCCTTGAAAGGTTTAAAGGATGAATTCAAAAGGTTTTTCGTATGCCATCCTTTATATATGATAGTCTCCTCCGGGGAGGGTCGTTGGCCTGGGTGGACCCCAGAGTAGTCACGGAGCACTGATTGAGTGGAGTCGCCCCCAGTTGGGTTCCTTACTCTCAGGAAGGGCATGGTTCGTAACCTCCAGGGAGGGTCATTGATCTACGGACTTTGACTTGGGTGGACCCTGGAGAGACTTGGGTTTGAGACCCTGGTTAGCACGCTCGTGGCTCTAGATACCGTGACAGGTTCGGTGATATGAAATATAATGGATAAACATGATTTCAATTGGTTTGGGAAATTGTGTTTATGATGATAAATGGATTTGGGCTGAGATCCCGCATATGTTTACTATGTTGTGGTTTTCTGTAAATGGTTTGGGCAGGAGCCCGTATGATTATGGTTGTTTAAACATATGTGATTGGATAAATGGTTTTTCTATGCATGCATGCTTTTTAGTGAAGGGTATAAAGGTCTTTATAAAACGTATTTACGAACTTATTACTTTTTGTCCACTCACAGTCTTTCTGTTTTCAATACCCTTCAGGTTGGATACGATGCAGACTGTAGCAGAGACCGAGATATCACATACCTCCTCCGGATCCTGGCGTACTCTGATAGCCCGACAGGGCAAAGGTTGGCAATTTCCCTTGTCTAACACTTTGTGTCAGACGGGATCAGGTGTGTTTCGAGTTAATCCCGGGGGGATTGAGGACGGGTCCTGACACAATTATTCAAAGTCAAATGAAAACCTTTCATTTCCAAACCATCATTCAAATCACTATTCAAATCACCTTTAGTGAAATCTCAAGCACGTAGAAAACTCGGCTTAAGCCTAAAGTATAAAATAAAGCAGAAATCTTGAAATACATGCACAATATCATTTTCCATGAAAATGATCAATAATCTTACTCAAATCATTATGTAATTATTGCATTTCAAACCATGATCATAAGACATTTAAAACATTTATGCATGCACCATATTTATAAACATATGTCCGCTCACACACGGTCTACGCTGCGCGCTAAAAATCCGCACCGTAAGCCAATCTGACCTCTGGAACCTCTTAACCTGTTAAAGTCACACTCGAGAGTCCCTTACAATCCAAATAAATAAGTCAGTATGTAAACACCCCCTAAATCCCGAAACAATAAACGTGTCTCGAGGCTAAAACCTCCAAAACACTACCCAAACGACAACGGCTATAAACACAAGGATAAACCTCCACCCGACAATCAATGACACTCATCCAATTTGATGGAATCCAATCTCAAGCCTCATAATTGGCTGCCCTCCAATCCTAAAATCTCTCGACCCATAACCAACTCGATCCAAAACCATCTCGATTCACAACCAACAACCATCTCAATCCACAATCATCTCAATGCATAACCACCTTGATCCACTCATCTCGATCTGTGGCCAACTTGATCCTCGACCGTCTCGATCCACCAAGGATCCACACTAACTCTCTCAGCCAACGTAACATGACCCATAACACCAACACTTGTCCAACCAAATTAAATTGCAAGCTATAGAACTTGTCACCACTTAATATACAAATTACAGATTTTCTCCACTCTAAAAACTTCTCGTATGAAGAAAGTCAAAGATGATGATGTCAAGATTCATCCGAAGCAGATGTGAATACAGATCCAAACTACTCTCATCCACGTCAGGTGACACCAAGCACCTTCCGCTCCTTAACTCAATCAAATTCTGGTCCACATCCAATTTGACTTCTACCTGGGTGACATCTCCATCAAACCCAAAAGTGATGAGGAATGTTCACTAGGCTGACACGTGGTAAGGAATACTCATTCCGCACCAGCTTACTACCTAGCTGCCTCATCAAGCCTAACTCTCAAAGTTCCATTGAATTTTGAAAAGGAACACTAGATTAGGAGCCCCAATTCCACTGAATTCTGTAACTGAGCTCTCAAAGCTCTCAACCCTATTGGTACCTTCTGATAATATGGTTGCAAACTAGGTTACGTACCTAGAAAAATTCCTCTATATGGCAACCATGTAAATCCTCTGATGACTCATCGGGGAAATTCGGGCATAACTGATATCTCTCTAATCTCACTGAGCTAATTGGGGACATCACAACACGTCTCCCACGTTCCTAACGACCATACGACAGGATGGTCCCTGCCTCCAAGCCGTAATTCACTCGATCAACAAACAATCAGGAATACCAAATGTAACTGGTTCTTCAAATACTCAAAAGAGGAGTAATGGGTAGTCCACCTGATAGATTGGTGGAACATCACAAAAAGTCTTGTATGTCCTGGAAAACCAATCTGTCTTTGTCACACCTTATACACAAATCTAATAGGTGGTTCCATCACCGCACCCGTCGAAGTACTGGCTCGTATGTCCCAATCTATGGAAACAGCTCCTGAACTCAACATTCGTGCAATCTGTCCAAAGACAGCTAGGGCACCTGTCACCCATCTAGGCATACCCTGTGCCCCTAATAATCTAACCGAATAAGAAGGATACCAAAATCTCACTGAGCCACTCGGGATCCTCTCTATCTCGCTCAATGATCACTGTAACTTACACGTCTAACACTCGAACAACTCGAAGCTAGAGTCAACCTTCGTCTAAACTCCCTAGCAAAAAATCCTCTAAACGCACTCAGTGTCATCTGGAAGTATTCGATCGCTGCTGTATTCCATCCAACTCATCTCCACTGGGATGGTGTGGCATTTCGACACAATCGCCACCGACGTAGCCTTACTACCTCAATCGTTACTATAACATGAGCATACCATGACAATGTCACAAACCTTTGCTCGTACTGAGCTACCATCAACTCGCATGCTCATGTCAGAGGAACTCCACCTCCCTCATATCTGGATGAAGCTAGGGCGAAAATAGTATAAGAAACGTTCCTTAGACGTCGCCCAAGTCTCGATGGTCTCATCCACGTCTGTCGATAGCAATGTCTGCCACAAACCCTGTGTAGACCCAACCAAGAAACACTCTGCTATCGAGACTCCACACTCATATGGGCCAACCTCTCGCTATTAATATCACACACTTGTACGACAACCCATCCCCCATATAATTCTCTCAAAGTTTGATATCCACTTATCGGTCCACCTCGGGATCCAATCCACAAATACCACTCTCCTGGTAACTTGTTTAACCAATCTCAAACTAGGGTCATCAAAGACCATATCCATCCTGACCAATCGTTAGTCACAATTCCGAAAAGTCGCCATACTGGGATCACTGCTTAATTGGATCCCATCCACTCATAACTCTACGACCTCCCAGCCTCTGGGTCTACTCGGCCCTACTCGGTGTCGGACCCTACTGAAACACGGCATCCTATGCCAAACAAAACTTATCCGAGGTTCTTTCCCACTTAACTTTTCTATTCTTACCTTCACTATCAAGTTGATGACGGGTTGTCGTCGTCATAAAGACAACATATTCGACACATGCACAACACCAAAAGAGCAACCAAGTGCTCTGATACCAAGCTGACAGGACCTATCCCAATCCCTCTAGATTATCGTGGGGATGTGCCCTACTCCCATCTAACACCATGTGTCAGACCAGGGATAAAACCGTAATCCGCTCGGGGTTTCAAGAGTATGTAGCGATTTTTAGAGTACGCAGCAGCATGTGATGTCTTGGTCTCTACTATAGCCTGCATCCACGATCAACCTGAAGGGTATCAAAAACATTAAAACTGTGAGTGGACAAAAATAAACAGTTTATAAAACCATTTAACGAAAACGACATTTATACCCTTCAATTAAAAACATGCATGCATCAGAAAACACGAAATCTCAAATGCTTTCTTAAAAGCAAGTCATATTGCGTATCAAAGCAATAAACAGTGAAAACATCTGTACATAAAGCAATCATCGAAAACATGACCCATTCTTATATTCCACCTCTGTAACAACCCAAACTTTTAAGAAAATGTAAATTCGGAAAATTCTGAAAATTAAATGTGAAATGACCATTTTGCCAATAGACAGGGAAAAATGTTGAATTTTGACCCTAGAGACTATTTGGACTTTGACCAAGACCCATTATGTAGATCGAGACGTCACGAGTCCGTAGATAGGTGGCACGTCGAAATCAAACATTAGATGGGAAAGTTAAGGGTCATGGAAGAAATTATGTACTATTTATATTCTACGAGGCGGGTACAGTTGGTAGATTTTAATTGGTCCAAAATATCTTGATTGGACCAATGGATGAGTGACAAGTGTCACTCATCCCATTCACCCAACTACCCAAATGCATGCACATCATCTTCATCTTCATTTCCTTCCTTTATCCTTACCCAAAACCCAAACCACCCATACACACACCACCACCATTCCATCATCTTTGTTGCTGCTTGAGTGAAATAGAGACTGAGAGAGTGACTTGAGAAGATAAGGAAGACATAAACGACGAGGACAACCACGTACGGTGGCAGGAAAACCGAGAAGATAAGCCGTACGATTTCAAAATTGGTTTGCGAGTTTTAGGGTTTAAAAACATGAACTGAGGTCAGGGTTTTGATCCTTGAACCTGTGTGAGGCTGTAAGAACAAAAAGAGAAGGAGGTGGTGGCTAGGGTGGACTTGGGTGGACACTATAAAGTTGGTCTGGAAGATCAAGCTCGAATTGGGAATTTCTAGCCTTTGTTTCTTGATTCTGACATAATAGATCCCTTTATGGATTGATTGTTAGCATGTGAGTGAAAGTATGGAGTGAAAAGGTTGAGAAATGAGGGAGATATGGTCGGGTCAAGGTCGCGGGTCAAACGACCCGTTACAGTCAAACGGATTGACCCAGCCAGAGGTTGAAGGTGATGACGTGGTAGTCCATGTCATAGTTGTCAGTCTACGTGACAAATCAGGTGATGCCACGTGGCAGCTATCAGGTGTCAGGACCCACCCCTAATCCCCCGGGATTAAGGGCTAAATCACGATCCCGTCTAACTTACGCATGACACGTAGGCTAAACTGACGTCCAACCTTCATGAGACACGTAAGTCGGACAAGGGATTCTCGATCCAACCGTACCAAAGCTTCCGGACTTCCCAGAGTGTGCCGAATCTACTACGGATCGTGCGTGTGATGTCTCCGTCTCTCTCGACCAACAGCCCACACCGCAACAACCTGGAGGGTATCGAAAACACGAAAAGACTGTGAGTGGACAAAAATAAAGTATAATTTAGAAAATAGTTCAATAAAACAAGTACATTTATACCCTCCACGCAAAACCAATGCATGCATATCAAGTTAAATCATGCAATCACTCATATCAAAAACCATCATTGAAAAACCATTTGAAAACCCGTATCATCCAGGCCTCATCCTCAAATCACAATTCAATCTTAACACCGGGAACTCAGTCCCAAAACTCATCAAATCCAATTCATCCGGGCCACTGCCCCAAAACATCAGAAAAGCCAGTGAAAAACCAGTGAAAATATCAATTATACAAGTTACTGGATCTCATGTGCGCCCGAGTCTTTAAACTCAAAACACAATGCGCATAGCCAGGCCTGACAGGACCCGCCCCGATCCCCCTGGGACCACCCGGGACGTGCCCTGCTCCCGTCTGACACCCGACATTAAAAATACCAAGAATACCCTTATTGAAAATAAAATGCATAAAGAAAATCCATAGTTAAGTCATACATAGCACGCCACACAAATACTCGAATACAAATAGTGTCAGACAAGGGATAGTTCCCGAATACAGTTTATTGAGCACGACTCTAGACACACTACGTGCCAACCTACCCAGCAGTAGGGTTCAGGTACGCAACGTAAACCTATGCCTCTTCCTCCTCGGGATCCTCCTCCTCCTCCTCCTCGGGATCTTCCTCCTCAATAGCACTACCTGGAGGGGTAGTAAAACAACAAAGGTGAGTGGGCCGAAACTCAAGGTTTACAAGGTAGTTTACCATTTCGAAAACATATAGCTTTTCCCCTCCGTTTTCCGAAAAGACATGCATTAGTATCATAAACCACAAAACCATATAATCATAAGCAGAATAATATCAACATAATATAATCTTAGTCACTGCACTATACATCCCAACCCTGACATCCCAGATGCCCGACGTCCCAGACGCCCAATAAGGTCACAGTCTCAAGGCTACGCGTGCCACCCGGGGTCTCAATCCCGAGTCCAAATCCCGAACCTAGTCCGAGCATGGCATTCTAGATGCCTGACGTCCCAGACGCCCAATAGTAGCAATCCTGCTCCTGAGTCACTCTACGGTCCGGTCCCTCCGTAGAATGACTCCTCACAGGTAATGCGCCATGACCACTCGGGTGTACCTACATCTGGAGGAGATAGAATCCTAGGGTAGATCTATACAGTGCAGTACCACAGATAATATCGAGATCCATTATACATATACATGACTCAAAACCATTCATAAACAACCAGACGGGTCTCATGCCCAAACATCGTAATACGTGCCATAAATCATACTCAAGATAAACAGATACTTTTACTTGAATCACATATAGATATAGTAGAAAGTAAAACAATTATGCATGTCGAAGTTTAGTGAAATCAAAGGCCCACTCACAGTACAATCCTGCTACAATCCCGAGCGTAAAGCCCCGTCCAAGGGTTAAAGTACAATTCCTGTCATGCCCAAAACATACGTAAAGGTCACTTTAAGTCCCTACTAAACAACTAAGAAACCCTAGACTGAAACCGACCCGGTAAAGCCGTCCGAACACGCTTCCCAAGGTGTCAAACCCTAATTTGACCAACTTAACGATCTCCGATCGACACGAAACCACCGCCATTGGATCCGTATCGTCGAAACCTTGAAAATGGCACTGGTCCCACACAAAATACTGTTCACACGCGCCCCCCACGCGCCGATCAACCCTCTGGTCAACAGTGCTACAGTGATGCTGACGTCAGCATGACGTCATCACTGACAGTGTCAGAGGACACGTGTCAACAGCCCATTGGTCCCTGGTCTGACAATATTCTGACATGATGACGTCATCATGACGTCACTGCTGACGTCAGCATGATGACGTCATCAGCTACAGTAACCGAGTCTGAGAACCGGGTCACCGCAGACCCACGGTTCGACCCGACCAGTTCTCATCAACCCGACCACCAAAATCGATGGGATTTGTTCCTATAAACTCGTCTAAACATGTTCTATGGTTCTGTGGGATTAAAACAGGTTTTTAAGTTCGAGAAACCACCTGAAAATCGACGGGGAACTGGCTGCCGGCTCTGGTTCGTCTTCTCCGGCGAGTCGTCGAACTTCCAGCCGCGTACTTAGGTCTGAAATGGCCGTCTAGTCCCCTACGTTATGTCTCAAAAGCAACCAAACATTTCTAACGTTAAAAACGGAAGTTTCGAAACAGGGAAGGAAAATCGGTCTTCTCGGGTTTATGGGCTTACCGCCGCCGTGTCTCCGCCGTGGGCTGCCCAGTCCGGTCCTGAGTCGTCCAGCCGTCACAACGGTCCTAGCCCTAGGTTGGTTCGAGCCCAGAAGTCATGGTTTGGACGGTTTGGACAGTTTGGGCTGCACAGGTTCCTTCTCGGGTTTGTGGGTTTTCCGGCCGTGCAGGGTGGTCGTGGTGGTGTTGGCCGGTGTCAGGTGGAGGTGGTGGACGGTCTGGTGCTGCCTGGTGAGGAAGGTTGGGTGGTGAGCTGCTGGTGTGATTGTTTGAAAGGTGAGAGTACACGGTTAAGAGAATGAAAGTGTGGGAGTATGGTTTGATGAGTTTAAAACAGCATAGGCATTAGAAACCAACGGCTAGGATTGAGTCTGACTTAAGGATGAAGGGTGAGGATTTAAGGAAGTTTAATTAATTAATTAATCTAAAGGCAGACATAGATCCTGGTTTTAGGGGATGATGTGGATGAGGTAGATGAGTGACATGTGTCACTCATCAAGGGTCTAGATTGATTGGGTTAAAGTAAATCAGATTCTAATATTTTATTATTATTTTAAGTTCCGAGTCTCGGTTAGTTCGGTTACGTTCTTG
This sequence comes from Prinsepia uniflora, assembly GCA_032719365.1. Classification (NCBI taxonomy): domain Eukaryota; kingdom Viridiplantae; phylum Streptophyta; class Magnoliopsida; order Rosales; family Rosaceae; genus Prinsepia; species Prinsepia uniflora. The sequence goes on along the minus strand of CM064868.1, from coordinate 54,967,401 downwards.
ACCATAACTTTTTCGTCGTAAGTCCGATTTCGGCGTGCCGCCTGTCTACGGATTCGTATCGACGAGACCTACGTAACAGTCATTGGCCCTCGTCCGTTGGACCTCTCGGGTCAAAAGTCAACATTTGGCCCCCAAATGGCCAAATTACCAAAATGCCCCTCGACTTCTGAACGTCACAACTTCTTCCTCGAACGTCGGAATCGAACGTGCCACCTGCCTATGAACTCGTGACGTCCTAAACTACGTCACGGTCACGTGTCAAAGTCCTAAATACTTCCCGAGCTAAAAGTCAACTTTTCCCCCCTCAGGGGCAAAACAGTCATTTTACAATAAAATAAGAATTACGAAAGTTCGGGTCGTTACAAGGCCTTCTCGGGATTTCCGAGTCTTTAAACTCAAAACACAATCACAGGACTCGGGGGGGGGGGGGGGGGGGGGGGGTATCATATCCGAGTCTTTAAACTCAAAACCATACCGAGTCTTTAAACTCAAAACATCAGTCCAGGGCCCTCCCCCCGTAAATCAATACGAGTCTTCAAACTCAAAACCAGATCCAGTAGGTTTTCTCTTTTCTTTCCGGGTCTTTAAACCCAAAACCATTTTTCAATCAACCATGAAAACCACAGAAAATCCATCTCCGGATTCGCAACAATGATTCCGTAAGCCGGCATCCGGAACCACTGTCCCGAACCCAAATCCAGACTTCCTTTCCAAACCTCGAAAACCAAAGCCTAAACATCATTTTCGAAATCACAAGAACAGGGCTCCCAGCCCGAAATCACTTTTCCGAAATCCATTTCAAAATCGTGAAATCAAATCATATGTCAAAACCCGAAGTCAAATCATTAAAACCATCGTCAAATCATAAGAGAAAGTGAAACCTCGTAAAACGTGAATTTCCATTATTTCCTCAAAAAACGTGCACAAACCGTAAACCATCACAATCATAAATCAAATCATAGAATCAAGTATGGAAAACACATAAAAACATATATGCATGCATCAAGAGTTAGAAAGCAAAGTCCACTCACAGACCATTCCGACGTCGAGTCGATACGCGCGCACTTACGCCGTTCTCGGCCATTCCGTTATCCTCGGCCTTCCCGAACCTGTCCAAAGCCCATAACGAGGTTACTAACTACTTCACAAAAGTCCTACTCAAATCCCATAACTTTCCCGAACTTCTAAGCGTACTTTAAACGGGACCCTAGACCTTCGATCCCGCAGAACTAACTCGAAACAACGTCCAATAGTCCCGAATCCTATCCCAATAGATTCGTTACAACAATTAGACTCAAAACCATGTTGGAAGTTTTCCCAGAAACCGCCGTACGCGCCACCACGCGCGGCCCAAAGTGGATGCACGTGGGCCTCACGTGCCTGCACACAGAGTACTGTTCATCTTCTTCTTCGATGGTCAGCCGGTCTGAACCGGCGTGACCGGTTCTCCGTCAACCTACAACCAAATCAGTCCCTCTTTCCACCAAAAGCTTCGTCCTAATCCTAGGAATCCATTCCCCTCAATCAAACACGACATCACGGCTTCTAAACCGTCGTCCCAACTCGAACCCGTGACCAACAAAAACCCCTGTTCTTCAATCCGACCACCCGTGCCACCCTCATCACGGCTTCGACACCAAAAGGTTCCTAAGGACCTAAGGAGTTGATTAAAACCTACCAGACACCTCGACTTAGCCCATAACTTCACAACTTCTAGTTTGAACTAACATAGAAAAACATAGCATACAGGGAAAAGAAGAGCAATTACATGCTGTCCGTGCTCCACCGCGAGCTCCGCCGTGTCCATTGGGTTCCTAAGGCTCCACTACGGTCCCTAACCACCACCACCAGCCTCGATTGATCGATTACATTGCACCACCAACAAGACTCCCTCTTCGTTTCTCTGGTTTTTCCCCACCACTCACACACTTAGTCACTCCCAATTCCTCTCAAACACGATCACACACTTCCTAACTCTCACTCAAACACAATAGAATCCCTCAACACTCACACAAACACTCAATTGGATCGATTTCACCTCACTGTCTTCAGTCTCTGTTTTTCTTTCTTCGCACAAACACGACTCACACACAGCCCGTTTAATTGCACCGTGTAATTGCCTAGAACCCACTAGACACTCCCCACGTGTCCAACATCCCCTGGCCCAAACTCAAAATATCCAAGCTTTCCTGTACACATGGCCTTATCAGATTGGCCCAATTCCCAATGTGCCAAAAAGACCAAAATGCCCCCTTGTTCAATTTTACATTTTTACCCCTCACATTCTAGACCCGTATCTCGCTCGTCCGACGTCCGATGAAAACATGCCGCTTGTCGTTGAACTCAGGACGACGAGATCTACCTAACGGTCCTAGGTCTACGTGTAAAAACCTTGTCGTGTGAAAAGTCAACTTTTCCCCCTTCGTTACCCAAATTACGGTAATGCCCTCAACCTTCCGAATATCATAACTTCCTCCTCGGATGTCGGAATCGGGCGTGCCACCTGTCTACGGACTCGTGACGTCCCGAACTACGTCACAGTTATCGATCAATGTCCAATTGACCGCCCGAACTCAAAGTCAATAGTTTGCCCAAACTAGGGGTAAAATCGTCATTCTACGCCCAAGGTCCAACAGTAACCAACTAACCCCCGATTAACTCAGCTAATCCATTCACTAATTACTTCCCTAATCCCGACTTCTGAGACGGGTCCTTACATCAGGCCAGTCAGCAGCTGACGTGGTAGGTCCACGTCAGCCATGTTAGACCATATGGACTAGTGGGGTGGTGCCACGTGGCAATCTGTCAGAAGGTGTTAGTGACAGGATGTAACGACCCATCCCAAATTCCATGATTAGATTAGTGACTAATCACGATTAGTGAGGCTAATTCGTGATTAGTAGAGCGAAATCGGACGAACGATGCAAAATGACCGTTTTGCCCCTAGTCGTGGCAAAACATTGACTTTTCATTCGGGTGGTCAAATGGACTTTGACCGATGACCGTGACGTAGTTCGTGACGTCACGAGTTCATAGACAGGTGGCACGTTCAATTCCGACGTTCGAGGAGGAAGTTATGACGTTCGGAAGTTTAGGGGTATTTTGGTAATTTTGGTTAAATGGGGTCAAATGTTGAATTTTTGACCAAGAGGTCCGATGGCCGAGGACCGTTACGTAGATAAGGACGTTACGAATCCGTAGACAGGCGGCACGCCGAATTTGGTCGTTCGACGGCGAAGTTACGGTTCACGGAAGTTCCCAGTTACTATTCACAGCGACACGTTTTACGAGACAAAAAGTGCAGTTTGTCTCTAGTGGGCCCAGATATTTAATGGAGGCCCAATGGATGAGTGACAAGTGTCACCCATCCAATGGACACTATAATTCATTCATGCACCAAACCATTCACCGTGCATCCATTTTCCATTTTTCCCTCCAACCAAACCCGATCTCATTCCTCTCCTCTGTGCGATCCAAGCACCAAACCCTTAATCCCAAATACTCCTGGAGAGAACAGAGAGTGAGAGAGGAGGCCAGAATGGACTGGATGGTGGCGAGATCGAGGGGCCGCCGTGCACGGTGGTCGTGGACCCGCGAAGGTAAAAATTTTACCTTTAAATTTCATTTTCAGGTTTTAGGTGTTAGGGCTGAATTCTAATGATTAGGATGAGTTTATTGAGGTTGTAGGAAGACGTAGAGGGTGGTTTGGACGGCGGTGAAGGGCTGAGCAGCCCTGGGTGCAATCGGAAAAATTGGACCGATTAGGGGAGGATTTGACGGACGGGTTTTGTGGGGTTTTTCCTAGTTTTCTTGATTAGGATTGATAGGAAATGAGAAAATATGATTTTTAGGATTGAAATGGGACCAAACGGACGAGAAATGAAGATGGGAGAGCCTTGGACCGGTCACGCCGGTCCAGGAGGACCGGATTTGCAGGAAAAACCGGACCAGCCGGTTCGCGGCATGTTGAAGAAGGCACTGTGCGGTGGCGCGTGAGGCCCACGCGCAGTGCATTCCATAGGCACGTGACGGCGCGTGACGGGGTATCTGGGGATGGTTCCAACATACGAAATCATCGATTCGATGTAACGAACATTTTGGCACTGGTTTCTAGTCGATCGGACACCGTCTCGATATGTTTCCGGGCATCGGAAGGTTTAGGTTCGGTTTTAAAAATAGTTAAAAATATGGGAAAATTACGGGGCTTTGGTAGGAGGTTAATTAAGTAGTTAGTAACCTTCTATTATGATTTGGACAGGTTTGGGAGTCCCAGTGATGGTGATCGGCTCGGGAAGCCGTATGGCACGCAAATCGAGGCGGCAGCTCGGACGGTCTGTGAGTGGACTTTGTTTTCTAAATTGGTGCATGCATAAATGTTTATTATATGTTTTATTACATGTTGGATGAGGCCATGGGTGCATTTCTATGTGGTTACGTGTAAGCACGTATTTCGAGGTTTCGGCCTTATACGGTGCTTATACGGGTCTGTATTTCTTTATTGATTTAAATGAACTGGATTTGGATTTCAAAAGGATAAACTCGGGTATGAGACCCATTTGGTTTTGTCTCGGGCATATGACCTCAGATATCGGGCACGGTGCCCAACTGATGTCCTATGTTCGGGTACGAGACCCAAGCTACTTTACGGTTTTGATTTCAGGTCAGGGAACCTTAAATGGATTTCCCGGTTCGTGACGGTTTATGGGAACCGGCATGAACTCTTAATATGGTATCATGGTTCATGACAGTTTATGGGAACCGGCATGAACCCTTGTTGGTCATTACGGTACATGACGGTTTATGGGAACCGGCATGTTACCTGGTTATGTTCTTACGGTACATGACGGTTTATGGGAACCGGCATGTTACCTTGGCTATGGATATTATGGATCATGACGGTTCAGGGGAACCGGGCATGGATATTATGTTATGTATATATATGTTCATCTACCTTCCTTTACTTCTATTATCTCCTCCGGGAAGGGTCGTTGGCCTGGGTGGACCCCGGAGTAGTCACGGAGCACCGACTGAGTGGAGTCACCCCCCAGTTGGGTTCCTTACTCTCAGGAAGGCTATGGTTACTATTACCTCGGGTAGGGTCAGTGGTCTGCGGACATTGACCTTGACTTTGAGAAGACTCGGATTGAGACCCGGGTAGCACGCCCGTAGCTTTGGATACCGTGACAGGATTGGTTGCTAACTGCCAACTGCAGTAAATCTATCTAACTCAACCAAATCCGATCATCCAACTCAACAATATTCGACCATCCGATGATCAAAATACCCAACTAGTCATCGGAATCAATCCTACGACATCGTGAAAGACGATCCCAACTAACCGTCTCACGATCAAAACGTTAACGTACAGGTACGTCATCCCTTCCGTAGGGTCTCACACTGTCAACCTTGACAGAACGATGGCAACCCCGGCCTCAAATGCCGAACCAAGGCATGCCAATCCTACTAACTATCGTACCGGCACCCCAACAATCAGGTTGACTACGAACTGCAGCCCCTTGAGATATCACATCCTCGACCTGCGTACATACTCCAAGAGCTACACGGTTGCTCGAATAGAGACAACCCCGCTCTGATACCACGTTGACAGTATCAGAGCATCATGGGTATCCGATGAGCTATCCGAGCTCTGATACCACGTTGACAGGACCCATTCCAGTCCCCCCGGGATTAGTGCGGGATGACCCTGCTCCCGTCTGACACGAAGTGTCAGACAAGGGATATTTCCGCCCTTTGCCCTCCCGGGCCATCAGAGTACGCCAGGATCCGGAGGAGGTATGTGATATCTCGGTCTCTGCTACAGTCCACAATCTGATGTCAACCTGAAGGGCAGTCAAAACATTAAAAGCTGTGAGTGGACAAAACAAGAGTTTATAAAAATAATTTATAAGAAAGCCATTTGTACCCTTCACTAAAAAGCATGCATGCATTCGAAAACCATTTAACCAAAGAAACCATATGTGGGAACTAAGCCCAAAATCAATATTGAAAGAATTATAATGAAAACGACCATACAGGACTCAGCCCAAACTATAGTAAAACCACGTACGTGGGCCACTGCCCAAAACCTGTGCATATCACATATCATATATCTCATATAGCATACATCATATATACATATAATCCACACAACCAATCTTGTCACGGTTTCCAAAGCTATGTGCGTACTACCCAGGTCTCAATCTGAGTCTTCTCAAAGTCAAGATCGGGCCCACTAGAGACAAAACTCCACTTTTTGTCTCGTAAAACGTTTCGTCGTAAATAGTATCCCGAAACTTCCGTGAACCGTAGCTTCGCCGTCGAATGTCAGAATTCGACGTGCCGCCTGTCTACGGATTCCTATCGTCCTTATCTACGTAATAGTTCTCGGCCATCGGTCATCGGACATCCCGGTCAAAAGTCAACTATTTGGGCCTTTTAACCAAAAATACTAAAATGCCCCTAAACTTTCGAACGTCATAACTTCCTCGTCGAATGTCGAAATTGAACGTGCCACCTGTCTATGAACTCGTGACGTCACGAGCTACGTCACGGTCATTGGTCAAAGTCCATTTGACCGCCCGATTGAAAAGTCAACGTTTTGCCACCACCAAGGACAAAACAGTCATTTCGTATCGTTCGTCCGATTTAGCCTAACTAATCACCGATTAACCTCACTAATCGTGATTAGTCACTAATCTAATCATGGAATTTGGGAGGGGTCATTACAGTTAGAGTCACAGGGCAGGTGATGTGGCAGTCCACGTCAGCCATGTCAGATCATGTTGACCAATGAGGGGATGCCACGTGGCAATGTGCAGGATCTGTCAAGCTTACTTAACAGCTGACGTGGCAGGTCCAGTCAACATTGTTAGACCACATGTACTAGTGTAGTGGTGCCACTCAGAGGTTGTCAGACCTGTCAGATGTCAAGCTGACGTCAACATTAACTGGCGTTGACCGTCGTTAACCGCCGACGACCAGCGTTGATCGAAATTTAACTAGCACGTGGACATGAAATTCAAGGTTAAACTGGTCTTGTTCAAAAAGTTTCGACGATCTGAATCCTAGGTGGTGGATTCAGGTCGATCAGAAACCGTTTGATAGGTCATTTAGGGGTTTTTAGCCTCGTGAAGCGTGTTCGAGATGAGTTTCCGGTATCGGGTTTTGTGAGGGTTTAATGTAATGACTTGTATAGAACATTAGTGCCCCTTAGATGTGATCTGGACAGGTCTGGAGACTTTGGATTAGCTTCGGTGAGATTACAGCGCAGATATTGTGCTCGCCGCTTGGACCGAGCGTGATTGGACTTTTGTTTAATAACTGCAATGCATGCATAAATGTTTTAAATGCTTTTTTATATGATTTAAGTTCAAATTATTTGATATCATCACTTGATGATGTTGTGGATTTAATCATCGATTTATGAAAGGTTTTATAGATTTACGTGAAAATGATGTTTTGGGCTTGAGACCCGATTGAATACCGATTTGACTTAGATTTAGAGTCAAATGAGAATTTGAAAGAAAGACTGTATTATTTATGGATTTGACTAGCGATCTGGTATGATCGGTTTGGATAAATCGGGATTTATAAACGAATACTGGACGCTGTTTTCTAACGATTTTGTGGGAAAGGCTTGTGAAAGTTATGTATCGGGCATAGACCCAATTAAATAGTATTTTTTACTCAATTTGAGACATAAATGGTTTCAATATGATTTCAACCGGAATTGGTTATTGTTCCACCTATACCATCATGTGTGAGTTGGATTGTCTCCTCAGGACGTCGAGGATCCTCGAGTAGTCACGGTACATTACCTGGGATAAGTAGCTCCGATGAGAGGCTCAGTCTCAGGAGTGCGAGATTATGATATCACACTGGACATGGTAGATCCAGGGAAGGCACTCCATTATGATATCACCCAGGACATCATTGAGTTGATCCTAGGGTGGTACTCGGAGATGAGACCCCGATTTGCACACGTAGCATTTGAAATCGTGACAGTTACTGGTTATAGACATCGCGGATGTCGAGGATTGGTTATATTGTATTTTACTGATATGTGTGTCCAGATATATGTATATATATATATATTATTTGAATTATTTTCATACGATCTAATTTAAATGCATGCATATTTATAACACGGAGGGGAAAATATTATTGTTCTTAAAAAGTATTTCAAAAATTCTTATTTTTGTCCACTCACACTTTGATTGTTTTATTGACCCTCCAGACCGTGACATAGAGGCAGGGGCAGACACTAAGGTTGAAGCATAAATAGTTTCGTTGCGCACCTGAATACCTTTTGGGGTAGGATTTGGTCCTTTTATTGTACAGACATGTATGCTCGATTATGTGTAGATACTTATCCCTTGTCTAACAATGTAGTGGTTGAATTGTTTCTTTTAAAACTTAAGGGTCATTTTTGATATTTTGAGTTTGATTGTCAGATGGAAGCAAGGCACGTCCCACTATAATCTAGGGGAATTGAGACGGGTCTTGTCAGCTTGGTATCAGAGCATTAGGATAGCGGTCTATACATTGTACATTGACGCTTAAGATGTCGTACTAATTTATGCCGCTTAACCGATAAACATGTGTCCGAGACGAGAGCCCCATGTACGGTCTGATGATGATCTCGCTAGAGATGTAGAGAGTGCTAGTATTGAGAGAGTCCAGCGTCTGGGGGATACTACGTTTAGTGGTAGGGCAGACCTTGAGGAAGCCCACCAGTGGATCACTTGCATGGTGGTGCGTATCAGTGGTGGTACACACTCGAGATGTCTAGTTGGGATGTCTAGACCCTGAATTGGGAGATATTTCGAGAGCGCTTCCTAGATCAGTACTTCCCTCGCTCATTCCATGATGCCAGGGAGACCGAGTTCTTACAGCTCCAACATGGGAGCATGTTAGTGGTAGAGTACGAGTAGAGTTTCCAGATGATATCCTACTTTGCTTCTGTATTTGTGAGTATCGAGGCAAAAAACTGCAGCAGGTTTGAGTTGGGCCTGCGAGGTGAGATCCGTTCCATTGTGACGGCAGGATCCTATGCTACACTGAGGGAGCTGACTGATGCAATTGTCCAAGTAGAGAGGGCTCATACTTTGGACCTTCGAGCCAGAGGGGCCTGAAAGAGGCCGTTTCAGTGGAGCATCATCATCGTCTGGTAGTGGTCGGTTTGTCAGGTTCGGTGGTACTCAGAGGTTTTTCTTTAGATCACAGTAGATTTCTCAGACGAGTGGTACGTCAGTGGGGTCTACAGGCAGACCAATGGTTTTGACCTATTATACATGCGAAGAGCTTGGCCACTTCAGGAGGGAGTGCCCATAGATGTCTGGTGGCAGTGGCATTGGTCGAGGTACAACATGGTAGTACCCGAGTACAACCACGACTTCAGATACGACTGGTGGCTGAGGATTTGGAGTAGCCAGAGGTGGATTCTGAGGATCAAGAGGATGTGGTCGATCATCTGGACCACATGCCCGAGTGCTTACGGCTACCCAACAAGAGGCTAGAGCAACCCCAGGAGTGGTGACAAGTACACTTACTATTTTAGGTCATGATGTATGTGTTTTGATTGACCTTGGAGACACTCATTCATTTATATCGTGGAGTTATGCATTATTAGTGATAGGGAGGCGTCCGCCATTGGTCGTGATATGGGTGTTGGTACACCGGTAGGAGATGTGTATATTGTGAGTCAAGTGTTGAAAGACTGTCGTGTGAGGATATGAGGTATGTACTTGATTGCTGATCTGATACTCCTAGATTTACACGATTTTGATGTTATCCTAGGGATGGATTGGCTGACCTATCAGCATGCCTCTATCGAGTTTTTGGATAAGAGGGTGACCTTCCGGAGTCCAATACTAACCGAGATGACCTTTCAGGGAGAATATAGGGTGTTACCCTCCGGAGTTATATCAGCGTTAACAACGGATAAATTACTGAGGAAAGGCTATCATGGCTACACTAGAGAAAGCAGAGGATATACTTGTGGTACGGGAATTCTCAGATGTATTCCTAGAGGACTTACCGGGACTACCACAGCATAGAGAGATCGAGTTCACCATCGAGCTTCTTACAGGTATGCGACCTATATCTCAGACACCATATCGTATGGCACCAACTGAGTTAAGGAAACTTAAGGTCCAGTTACAAGATTTGGTGGACATGGGGTTTAATCAACCAAGTACATCGTCGTGGGGAGCTCTGGTGTTGTTTGTAAGGAAAAATGATGGTAGCCTGTGATTGTGTATAGATTACCAGTAGCTCTACCCCGAATTGACGATCTGTTCGACCAATTGAGAGGGGCTAAGTATTTTTCAAAGATTGACGTTTGATCTGGATACCATCAGTTGAGTATTACTGAGGGAGAAGTTCCGAAGACTGCTTTCCGAACAAGATATGGCCATTACGAGTGTCTATTAATGCTATTCGGGTTGACAAATGCACCAGATGCATTTATGGATTTGATGAACCGAGTATTTTTATCATACCTGGATCAGTTTGTGATTGTGTTCATCGATGACATCCTAGTATATTCGAAGAGTGCCAAGGCGCACAAGAAACATTTGAGATTGGTACTGAACAGATTGAGGAGGAACCAACTGTATGCCAAGTTGAGTAAATGTCAATTTTGGTTGAAAGGTATAGGCTTCTTGGGACATGTGATTTCAGCTGAGGGAATTGGTGTGGACCCCTAGAAGATAGAGTCGTAACCAATTGGGTGCAACCGAAGACTGTTACAAAGGTTCGGAGTTTTGTAGGGTTAGCTGGATACTATAGACGCTTTGTAGAGGGTTACTCTACTATTGCTACTCCATTGACTCGTTTGATTAGGAAAAGGGTTAATTTCGTTTAGAATGAACATTGCGAACGAAGTTTTCAGTAATTGAAAAGACGACTGACTTCTGCTCCAGTTTTAGCCCTTCCAGATGATAGTGGAGAGTGCGAGGTATATAGTGAGGCATCGTTGTAAGTATTGGGTTGCGTGTTGATGCAACACGGGAGATTTATTGCCTATGCCTCTCGACAGTTAAAACCATATGAGTCAAACTACCCTACCCATGATTTAGAGCTGGCGGCAGTGGTACATGCTCTAAAGATTTGGAGAAATTACTTGTACGGAGAGACATGCAGGATCTTCACTGATCATCAAAGTTTGAAGCACCTTTTTACTCAGAAAGAATTGAATCTGAGACGGATACGATGGTTGGAGTTGATCAAGAACTATGACTACATGATTGAGTATCATCCTGGGAAGGCAAATATAGTAACGGACGATTTGAGTAGGAAGTTTGCGGGTTCTGTAGCTCATCTGAGGTTGATCTATTTGCCCTTGTTAGTGGAACTCCGAAGAGCTGGAGTTATACTCGGATTAGATGATGAGGGAGCCTTGTTGGCTAGTTTCCATGTGAGACCTATCTTAATTGACTGGATTATTGAGGCTCAACTTCAAGATCCCACCTTGTGCAGGATTTCGATATTAGAAGTGATGGAGCATCACTGAAACATGGTCGTTTATGTGCGCCTGCGGATGCAGAATTGAGGATAGAAATTCTTGTAGAGGCCCATAGTTTAGCATATGCGATGCATCCAGGAGGGACAAAGATGTATCGTACGCTCAAGGAGTATTACTGGTGGGCAGGGATAAAGAGAGAGATCGCAGAGTACGTTGGTAGATGTCTGACTTGCCAACAGGTAAAGACTGAACGATAGAGACCGTACGGAGCTTTACAGCCACTCCCGATCCTTGAGTGGAAATTGGATCACATAACCATGGACTTCGTATTCAAATTACCTATGACACGAAGCGATTTTGATGGGGATTGGGTGATTGTGGACAGACTTACGAAGTCGACACATTTCTTACTAGTACGTGAGAACTTTAAGTTGGAATGGTTTGCTCGGTTGTTTGTTGATGAGATCATCAAATTACATGGGACCCTAGAATCGATAGTGTTAGATCGAGATCAGCAGTTTACATCGAGGTTTTGGCGGACTTTGCAGAGAGCCCTCGGTACGAGGCTACATTTCAGCATTTCCTTTCATCCTCAAACAGATGGACAGTCATAGAGGACTATTCAGACTTTGGAGGATATAATGAGAGCATGTGTACTACAATTCCAGGACACTTGGGATACGCTCATGCCATTGATGGAATTTTCCTACAACAACAGTTATCAGTCAAGTTTGGGATGGCTCTATTTGAGGCACTATATGGGTGACAGTGTAGGACGCTGATATGTTAGAGTGAGGTAGGCGAGAGGGCGGTATTGACACCCGATCTCCTGGATATGACCCAAGAGAAGGTTAGAGTTATCAAAGAAAGGCTGAAGGTGGCACAGGATCGTCAAAAAAGCTACGTTGGTCATCAGATAAGAGCCATAGAGTTGGCAGTGGGAGACTGGGTTTTTTTAAAGTTATCTCCTTGGAAAGGTATTGTACGATTTGGTAGACGTGGGAAGTCGAGTCCCCGTTACATTGGGCTGTACGAGATTACATAGAGGATTGGTGCTATTGCGTAAAGATTAGCTTTGCCCCCAGAACTTTCAAGAGTACATGATGTGTTCCATGTTTCAATGCTTCAGAAGTACGTACGAGAGGAATCACATCTTCAGGGAGAACAACCGTTGGAACTCAGAACAGATTTGAGCTTTGAGGAACAGAAGGTACAAATTCAAGATTGGAAGGAGAAGATATTACGGAACAAGACTATTCCCCTGGTGAAAGTATTGTGGAGGAACTATAACGTGGAGGATGCCACGTGGAAGCCCGAAGCTCTGATGTAGGTACAGTATCGACATTTGTTTAAATGAATTTCGGGGATGAAATTTTTGTAAGGGGGTAGATTGTAACAACCCGAACTTTTAAAAAAATGTAAATTCGAAAAATTAGAAAAATTAAATGTGAAATGACCATTTTTGATAGGTCATAATTTATGCATATTTTATCTATGATTTCATACCCTTTTACGTTTGTTTTGTTAATATTTCGTTCTATGCAATTGAAGAAAATAATAAATTTTGTGAGAAATGTGTAGATCAAATAGAGCTTGGAATTATGAAAATTTGAGCAAAAGAATCACCTAAATTGGACTTGAAACGAAGAAGTTATGAAGGAAAGAAGATTGCATAGGAAGGCTCTGCAACTTTAATTCCAGATTTTTCTCCTTTTTTTGGTTAATTTCAGATTCCTTCCACATTTATTCTCCATATTTTATAGGGATTTTTGTCATATTTCCTTTTGTATTCTTATTTTAATTCTTTTACTTGTAGGAAAGGTTTTAATTAGATTTCTTAATTAATTAGGAAGTCTTTTCCTTATAGAATTTAATTAAAAACTCCTATTTTTGAGAAGATTACGTATTCTCTTATAAATAGGGGCATTAGGGTTTATTGTAGGGGGGCCGAATTTACCTTCCTAGGTCCCAAAACTCTGTCAAAATTCATACTCATTTTGACAGGACCCGTCCCAATCCCACTGGGACCACCCGGGGACGTGACCCGCTCCCGTCTGACAATGACTCTAAACATACCAAAATTACCCTTAAAGAAAAACCGAAGACTCACATAGATAGATAATATACAAACACAGTGTTTAAAGTGATACTGTCAGACAAGGGAAAGTAAAATACAACATGTGAGCACACTAGTCAGAGTACATTTATTCGGTGCTCAACCTACCCACAAGTGGGTGTACAGGTGCACAGCTAGGCAACCTAAACCTCTGCCTCCTCCTCCGGATCCTCCTCCTCTATTGCCGTGTCAGGGTCTGGAGGGGTCAGTAAAACAAGGGTGAGTGAGCCAAAAATAACAGTTTAGAAATCAATTTAATAATAAAATAATCATAAGGTTTTTACCCCTCCGTTTTCCAAATCTTGCATGCAATGAAAACATAACATTACAATGAAATCATAACAGATGAACCACAATAATAATCGTAAGGTGAAACTAACATATCAGTGCACTGTAAAAACCCAACCCAAATGATGTCACGGTTCTAAGGCTACGCGTTGCCACTCAGGGTCTCACACCCGAGACTCTCTAGGTACATCAGCTCCCGGTATCCCGGTCACTGCCCGAGGTATATGAACATGCCTTCCTGAGAGTAAGCAGCCCAACGGGGGTCAACTCCACTCAGTCAGAGCCCCGTGACTACTCCAGGGTCCACCCAGGCCAACGACCCTCCGTGGAGGAGACAATATACACAGGTAGGAAAGTACAGTACAATAACAGTATAGTTTACCCTATGTCCCCCGGACATCCCAAACAAAATCCACATATAATCCAGACGGGTCTCATGCCCAAAACATTGTAATACCATATATAAGCAGTTTATAAGACTCATCAGTGGAAATAGTAAAACAGTTTATGCATGCAAGCCTTTTATAAATCAAACAACCCACTCACACTCGGTCCTTGCTGCTCAACGATCTCTATAAACCTGTATTAGTACTCCTGAGGGTTACTTAAGGACCCTATAATATCAATACTAAGACCCTAGAACAGATCCGCCTCAAAAACGCGTCCCGGGCACTAGTCCCGGTGCTTCAAACCCCATTTTGACTAACATAACGATCTCCGATCGACACGAAACCACCGCCATTGGATCCGTATCGTCGAAACCTTGAAAATGGTACCGGCCCCACCAAAATTACTGTTCACACGCGCCCCCACGCGCCTGGTCAACGCGTGGGTCAACGCTGCTACAGTACCGTTGACGTCAGCAGTGACGTCATGCTGACGTCAGCATGACGTCATCACTGACACTTGTCAGGTGACACGTGGCACGTTCTGATTGGTCCCTGGTCTGACAACATCTGACAGGATGACGTCATCATGACGTCAGAAGTGACGTCAGCATGATGACGTCATCATGCTACAGTACCGGGTCGACCCGTTTGACTGGAACCGGGTCGCCGTCGACCCACGGTTTGACCCGATTCCACCACACGATTCCGGCCACCATTTTCGACGGGGTTGATCCCTATGGGATCGTCTAGGTCTGTCCTATGGTTCTACAACCTCAAAACAAGAAGAAAGTGGAAGAAAACTCACCAGAATATCTCTGAAACTCACGGTCACGGTCCGGTTGTCGTCTCCAGTGATCCACGGCGTCTCCGTCGTCCAACCCGGTCCCAAACGACTCGTCTCTCACCCTAGGACATGTCTATCACCTAACAATCAATTTCTAAGCATTAAACACGATTGGGTCGAACAGGGAAGGAAAACGGGCTTATCGGGTTTTGGGTCTTACCGTCGCCGTCACGCCGCCGTAGCCCTCGCCGTCGTCCAGTTAGGCTCCTAGGATCCCCACGGTGCAGACTGGAGCTCCTCCCGCGTCGAGGTGAGGTGGTGATCGAGGTTTGCTTCCTGGACCCGTTTCCTTGAGGTTTTCGGGTCGTGTTTTGGACGGGATTTTCAGGACTGGGAAATGGGGTGGTGGCTGCCGGTGATGCTCGGTGATGGCTAGTGGATGTTGGTGATGCAGCTGGTGATCGGGTGGTGGTGTGAGAGTGGCTGGTTCGATCGCCTGGTTTGGGAGAAAATGGAAAGAAAAGCACGGGTGTGAAGGGGGAATGGATGTGTGTGTTTGTAAACAAAGGCAGAGATCGTGCATGAAGCAGAAAAAGCAGAGGAAATGGAAGGCTGGGATCCATTTGAGCAGATGATCCAAGGGCTAGGAACAATTGGAGGGAAATTAAATAATATAAAAATTGATTAAATAGTGTTAATTGCTTTATTGGAATAGTAAGGCTTTGGATGGGTGACACTTGTCCCCAATCCATCGGTTCGATTTAAATATTAATTTGGCACAGATTCCCGTAATTAATTAATATTTTATTCCGTTGTTCTCGGTTCGTAAATTCCGCTAAAACGCTTCCTTGACCATAACTTCTTCATACGAACTCCGATTTCGGCGTGCCGCCTGTCTACGGATTCGTGACGTCCCGATCTACGTCATAGTACTTTAACCAAAGAAATCGTCTTGTTCCTTAAGACCTTTTCCTTCCTATCCAGAATCTGCACTGGCCGTTCCTCGAAACTCAATTCTGTCATCAGTTCCAGTGGTTGCTCTGGCAGTGCATGAGAGTCATCCCGAAGATACTTCCGTAGCATCGATACATGAAACACGTCATGTACTCGGGAAAGCTCCGAAGGTAGTGTTAAACGGTAAGCCATCGGACCAATCCTCTCGACAATCTCATATGGTCCGATATAACGAGGACTCAATCTCCCACGTCGTCCAAATCGAAGAATCCCTTTCCACGGCGATAACTTTAAAAAGACGAAGTCACCAACCTCGAACTCTAAATCTCGAATCCGTCGATCTGCATAGCTTTTCTGACGATCCTGGGCCGCCTTCAATCTCTCCCGAATAACCCGAACTGTCTCCTGGGTCATATCCATCAGATCCGGCCCCACTGCAGTTCTTTCTCCGATCTCCATCGAGCATACCGGTGTTCTGCACTGTCGACCATACAGTGCCTCATATGGTGCCATCCCTATACTCGCATGGTAGCTGTTATTGTAGGCAAACTCCATCAATGGCAATCGATCAGCCCACGAATCCTGGAATTGCAATACACAAGCTCTCATCATGTCTTCGAGAGTCTGTATCGTCCTTTCAGATTGCCCGTCGGTCTGAGGATGGAATGCCGTACTGAAATACAATTTCGTACCTAAGGCAGTTTGCAGACTCCTCCAAAATCTGGATGTGAAACGCGGATCCCGATCCGACACGATCGACTCTGGGGTACCGGGTAAGTGTTCCTCATGAGCCCTGACACTCTTGGAATACACCAAGATGTCGTCAATAAACACTATCACAAATTTATCCAGGTATGCTCGAAAGACTCGATTCATCAAGTCCATGAATGTCGCTGGTGCATTCGTCAATCCAAAGGGCATCACCAAGAACTCATAATGCCCATACCTCGTTCGAAAAGCTGTTTTCTGAACATCCCCCTCGGCTATTCTCAGTTGATGGTATCCTGACCTCAGATCTATCTTGGAGAAATATCGCGCTCCTCGTAACTGATTGAACAAATCATCGATCCTGGGTAAGGGATACTGGTTCCTTACCGTAGCCTTGTTCAACTGCCGATAATCCACACACAACCGTAAACTACCCTCCTTCTTCTTTACAAATAAGACCGGCACTCCCCATGGTGATGTACTGGGTCGGATAAACCCTAGATCCACCAATTCCTGTAATTGGATTTTCAATTCCCGTAGCTCCGCCGGTGCCATACGGTACGGTGCTTGTGAAATCGGTCGAGTCCCGGGGAGTAACTCGATCGTAAAGTCGATCTCCCTGGGTGGTGGTAATCCAGGTAAATCTCCTGGAAAGACATCAGGAAATTCCCGCACAATCGGAATATCCTCAATACGCAAAGATTCATCCGTAGACTCTACCACATAAGCAAGATAACCCTGGCACCCCTTCTGTAAGAGTTTAGTAGCTGTGAGTGCAGATATTACCTTGGGTGATGCGTCTCCACACTCTCCCTGGAATATCACTTCCGGTAATCCTGGACCTCTCAAAGTCAACCGCATGTTACTACAGTCGATGAGTGAATTGTACTCCGACAACCAATCGACTCCAAGTATCACATCGAAATCGTGAACATTCATCAGGATTAAGTCTGCCGGAAATTCGACTCCCTCAATCTCCACAGGACAAGCTCGTATCTCCTGGTTCACCCGGTAGGTCACACCCATCGGTGTCCCCACTCCCATCTCGTGCTCAAGTGCGGTCACCTCACGTCCCAACAGACTCGCACAACGTGGTGAAATAAAAGAATGAGTTGCCCCCGAATCCATCAATGCACGAACAACCATGCCATAAATATGTACAGTACCTGTCAACACTCCCGGAATGGATCTGGCCTGCTGCTGGGTAACAGCATACACACGAGCCATAGACTCTGCAGGTCGTCCCCGTCCTCTAGCCCCTCGATCACGGCCACGCACAACACCGCGTGTCCGGCTGCTGTCAGTCTGGGATGCTGTGCTCTGCACTGGCGCAGTACTGCCGCGAATCAGTGGACACTCAGAAGCATAATGCCCCGGCTCCCCACAAGCGAAGCATGTGACCTCCCTAGGTCGACCCGAGTATCCTCCCGGTGAGATGCTCATCGGTGAGTAAGACCGCTGCCAAGCTCCAGAACGCTGTCCAGACCTCTGAGGACTCCTGAACTGACCAGAACGTCCTCGGCTGCCAGAAGACGAAGATCCACCAGAATGTCCTCCCTTCGAGCCACGACGGCCCAAAAATCCCAAGTGTGGGCGATCACGTCGCCGAGTCTCCCCCTCAGCTCGCTGACGAGCCAGGATACTGTTCTCAACCCTGGTCGCCGCATCAGTCAGATCCCTCATGGAAGCAAAGGGTGTTGCAGTCACCATCGCCTGACTCTCAGATCGCAAGCCCCACTCAAATCTGCGACACCGGTCTGCCTCGGTGATCACGAAGTTCTCAGCAAAGCGAGACAACATCAGGAAGGTCTCCTCGTACTCTGCTACAGTCTGATCCCCTTGCCGGAGTTGCAGAAACTCTGCCTCACGGGCGTTGCGGAACGACCGTGGATAGAACTGGTTGAGAAACCGCTCTCGGAAGGTCTCCCATGGAATGGTGTGAACAGTCCAGCCGGCCAAAACAAGGTTGTGCCACCATCGGTAGGCGCTCCCATCCAGCAGGAACGTCGCCAGTATGACACGCTCCTCCGGAGGACAGTGCATGACCTCGAAAATCCTCTCCCAGCGGTCAATCCACTGGTGTGCTTCCTCAGGGTCGGTTCCCCCACTGAAGTGCGTAGCACCCAGGCGCTGAGCCCGCTCAATGCTCGCAGTGTCTCCATTTCCTCCATTGCCCTCGTCAACACGTGCACGGGGTTCACGTCGGGGAGGCATATCCAACTGTGAAGAGGCAAACAGGTTAAAAGACATCGAAAGCGACCATGTACAAAGTACAAACCGCTAACCTAGTACTCTGACCACTAATCCTAATGCTCTGATACCAAGCTGACAGGACCCGTCCCAATCCCACTGGGACCACCCGGGGACGTGACCCGCTCCCGTCTGACAATGACTCTAAACATACCAAAATTACCCTTAAAGAAAAACCGAAGACTCACATAGATAGATAATATACAAACACAGTGTTTAAAGTGATACTGTCAGACAAGGGAAAGTAAAATACAACATGTGAGCACACTAGTCAGAGTACATTTATTCGATGCTCAACCTACCCACAAGTGGGTGTACAGGTGCACAGCTAGGCAACCTAAACCTCTGCCTCCTCCTCCGGATCCTCCTCCTCTATTGCCGTGTCAGGGTCTGGAGGGGTCAGTAAAACAAGGGTGAGTGGGCCAAAAATAACAGCTTAGAAATCAATTTAATAATAAAATAATCATAAGGTTTTTACCCCTCCGTTTTCCAAATCTTGCATGCAGTGAAAACATAACATTACAATGAAATCATAACAGATGAACCACAATAATAATCGTAAGGTGAAACTAACATATCAGTGCACTGTAAAAACCCAACCCAAATGTTGTCACGGTTCTAAGGCTACCCGTTGCCACTCAGGGTCTCACACCCGAGACTCTCTAGGTACATCAGCTCCCGGTATCCCGGTCACTGCCCGAGGTATATGAACATGCCTTCCTGAGAGTAAGCAGCCCAACGGGGGTCAACTCCACTCAGTCAGAGCCCCGTGACTACTCCAGGGTCCACCCAGGCCAACGACCCTCCCTGGAGGAGACAATATACACAGGTAGGAAAGTACAGTACAATAACAGTATAGTTTACCCTATGTCCCCCGGACATCCCAAACAAAATCCACATATAATCCAGACGGGTCTCATGCCCAAAACATTGTAATACCATATATAAGCAGTTTATAAGACTCATCAGTGGAAATAGTAAAACAGTTTATGCATGCAAGCCTTTTATAAATCAAACAGCCCACTCACACTCGGTCCTTGCTGCTCAACGATCTCTATAAACCTGTATTAGTACTCCTGAGGGTTACTTAAGGACCCTATAATATCAATACTAAGACCCTAGAAAAGATCCGCCTCAAAAACGCGTCCCGGGCACTAGTCCCGGTGCTTCAAACCCCATTTTGACTAACATAACGATCTCCGATCGACACGAAACCACCGCCATTGGATCCGTATCGTCGAAACCTTGAAAATGGTACCGGCCCCACCAAAATTACTGTTCACACGCGCCCCTACGCGCCTGGTCAACGCGTGGGTCAACGCTGCTACAGTACCGTTGACGTCAGCAGTGACGTCATGCTGACGTCAGCATGATGTCATCGCTGACACTTGTCAGGTGACACGTGGCACGTTCTGATTGGTCCCTGGTCTGACAACATCTGACAGGATGACGTCATCATGACGTCAGAAGTGACGTCAGCATGATGACGTCATCATGCTACAGTACCGGGTCGACCCGTTTGACTGGAACCGGGTCGCCGTCGACCCACGGTTTGATCCGATTCCACCACACGATTCCGGCCACCATTTTCGATGGGGTTGATCCCTATGGGATCGTCTAGGTCTGTCCTATGGTTCTACAACCTCAAAACAAGAAGAAAGTGGAAGAAAACTCACCAGAATATCTCTGAAACTCACGGTCACGGTCCGGTTGTCGTCTCCGGTGATCCACGGCGTCTTCGTCGTCCAACCCGGTCCCAAACGACTCGTCTCTCACCCTAGGACATGTCTATCACCTAACAATCAATTTCTAAGCATTAAACACGATTGGGTCGAACAGGGAAGGAAAACGGGCTTATCGGGTTTTGGGTCTTACTGCCGCCGTCACGCCGCCGTAGCCCTCGCCGTCGTCCAGTTAGGCTCCTAGGATCCCCACGGTGCAGACTGGAGCTCCTCCCGCGTCGAGGTGAGGTGGTGATCGAGGTTTGCTTCCTGGACCCGTTTCCTTGAGGTTTTCGGGTCGTGTTTTGGACGGGATTTTCAGGGCTGGGAAATGGGGTGGTGGCTGCCGGTGATGCTCGGTGATGGCTAGTGGATGTTGGTGATGCAGCTGGTGATCGGGTGGTGGTGTGAGAGTGGCTGGTTCGATCGCCTGGTTTGAGAGAAAATGGAAAGAAAAGGACGGGTGTGAGGGGGGAATGGATGTGTGTGTTTGTAAACAAAGGCAGAGATCGTGCATGAAGCAGAAAAAGCAGAGGAAATGGAAGGCTGGGATCCATTTGAGCAGATGATCCAAGGGCTAGGAACAATTGGAGGGAAATTAAATAATATAAAAATTGATTAAATAGTGTTAATTGCTTTATTGGAATAGTAAGGCTTTGGATGGGTGACACTTGTCCCCAATCCATCGGTTCGATTTAAATATTAATTTGGCACAGATTCCCGTAATTAATTAATATTTTATTCCGTTGTTCTCGGTTCGTAAATTCCGCTAAAACACTTCCTTGACCATAACTTCTTCATACGAACTCCGATTTCGGCGTGCCGCCTGTCTACGGATTCGTGACGTCCCGATCTACGTCATAGTCATGGGTCAAAGTCCAAATTATTTCTCGAGAAAAAGTCAAAGTTTTCCCCCCAAGGGTAAAACAGTCTTTTTACATTAAAATATTATTATTTTGGTTCGGGTCGTTACACATTTCATATACATAGTTAGCCGCATTTTATAATTGTTTTATGCTTTCGGATTCAAGCTTGTGCTAAGGAGGACGTAAGGCTTGAGAGAAGAAGAGTGTTTGAGCCCCTTTTCCTTCTCCTTGCTATTCTTTAGTATTTGCGTTTATTTATTCTTTTATCGTTTTATGTTTCTTATGCATTTAATTATGTTATTCGTTAATTCAATAATGTTTGAGTAGTGTAATTAGGTCTAGGGGTACTTCAATAATGTTTTGATATATATATATATATATATATATATTCATATACCTTCCTTATTTGGAATGTCTCCTCCGGGGAGGGTCGATGGCCTGGGTGGACCTCAGAGTAGTCACGGAGCAATAACTGAGTGGAGTCGCCCCCGTTGGGTACCTTACTCTCAGGAAGGCTTGGATTATAACCTCAGGGAGGGTCATTGATCTATGGACATTGACTTGGGTGGACCCTGAAAGACTTGGGCTTTGAGACCCCAGGTAGCACGCGCGTAGCTTTAGAAACCGTGATAGGATTGGTTATGTGATTTATATTTATATGCTATATGTTATATCATATGTGAAGGGTACAGGTTTTGGGCTGAGTCCTGCATGGATTTGGGGCAGTGGCCCGTATGGTTGGTTTCATTATGGTTCTTTTGGATAAATGTTTTTCGAATGCATGCATGCTTTTAATGAAGGGTACAAATGTCTTTATGAAAATGTTTTATAAATTATTATTTTGTCCACTCACAGCTTTTAAATGTTTTGACTGCCCTTCAGGTTGACAGTGGATGCGGCTTGTAGTAGAGACCGAGACATCACATACCTCCTCCGGATCTTGGCGTACTCTGAAGCCCGAGCGGGCTAATGTTGGAATTTCCCTTGTCTGACACTCCGTGTCAGACGGGATCAGGCGAGTCTAGCGTTAATCCCGAGGGGATTAGGATGAGTCCTGACACCTCGCACAACGTACAGGGTACGTACATCGATTCACCGACCAGCCTACTACACAACTCGTAACCAATCACGCTTCAATTATGGAGTCCATCTGTCTAGTCCAATACTAGACAGATCAAATACTCCAACTCATCATCCAACACGAGTCCCATGGTCACCCGACCAGCATCACAATGTCTACCCCCAAACATGTAATCCAACACGTACCATTCTGACTCATGCCTACCAAGGCGTACCCATTCATGACAAAAGAGTATCTAAGCTCACCCACGTCTACCAAGACACACCAACTCTGAACCTATCAATTACCTACTAATTCGATTAACACATTACATTCGATTGACTTCATAGGGAAGCCAATCTCATTATCCACATATCCGAGACTGACCAATCTGACCCCGTCGAATACTGATAAGTCACAAATTAAGCATCATTTCAATGTTATTTCTTATCCCTTTTACTTATGTTTTGATTATAATCATTCAAACAATATGAGAAAATGATCTCTTTTGTGAAGTTTGTGCAGATTGCTTAGTTGACGTTTAAATCATGTTTTACAATGAAATGTGATCTTTCCAAGGCTAAATCTTTAAGGACTCATCGAGGACTCATAAAGGGCCTCATCATCTCCCATTTACATGACCAAGATCCACCAAGACCCTAAAAGTCACGGCCTAGCCCCTAGAAGCCCACAAAATGCAGTTACAGGTGTTTTAGGGGGTTTACTTGTGCATCAAGTAACTTTGGACGAATTTTCTTACCTTTCTCAATAAGGAATGACACGGATTAACTTGGATTAGAAGACTTAATTATATTCCTAATCAGATCTTGAAGTTAAAGAGGCAAGAAACAAGGAAAAAGAAGTTTCTTGGAAATTAAGAAACCATCTTGTACATGGCTAGGGTTAATTAACTTCCCTAGCCGAAATTTATCATGTTTCCTTTATTTTAGGGCAATGTAATCTGATTTAGGATAGCATTAAATGAATTCATAGTCAAAGATAAAGTCAAGAAGTGGAAAGAAGGAAGGAAAGGGACTCCTTGTACAAGAAGGATACAAAAAAAGGCCAACTATGGTTTTTCACAAAAGAAGTGGAAAACTCCTTGTTTTGGGGCTGTTTTCCCTTTTCTTTGAGGGAGATGTTAGGGCCGGTGTTTGGGGTTATAAATAGATGTTTTCTCATTGTTTTTGGGGGCCGAATTTACCTCTTGAAGGTCCCAAAAACTCTGTCAAAATTCGTACTTCAATCCATGTTCTTAGTTTAGAGTTTTGTAATTTAATTCAAGCACACTTTATAATTCAAGCGTCTTCAAATTCAGCACGACTACCTTGAGGGAGTTTTCCTTCATCTCTTTTAATCATTGTCCTTTTATTATTTCTTGCTTTATTTATATTTGTGCACCTTTTAATTATGTGCTTGTTTTATTCAATAATGTTTGAGTAGTGTAATTAGGGCTAGGGTTACTTGAAGCCCTAGCCATGTTAGTTCGTGTTTGATTTCTTGCTCTTGATTATGATTGCTATGAATGCCTGGATGTGTTGGATTACTGCGCTTCATGAACTCAATTTATGCTTATAAGCTTAGCTACCTTATTTGTGTATAATTTTCGATGTAATTGCTTGACGGATCACCTTGATGTTTGTGTTCACCCTGCAATTTATGGCAACACGTTTAAGAGGGGGAATCTTATTCGTAATCTAAACTCATGACTTCCTAGGTCTGCACATCACTTTTCTAGGGACAGTGTAGTTTCATTAAATCTTCTTTATGTTTCATGCATTATCACGCACCATCGGTAATAGTTGTTTAAGGGCGGGCACATCACGCTTAAACATGCAATCTAAGAGAAGATAATATGTGTGGGGTGAACCTTAGCCGGACCCCTGCACGGGCACTTAATTCAAATACATGCATAGTAATCTAATCAAGGAAATCTAACGGAACTATAATTGGTAAAGGTGGATAGAAACCCTAGCTCGACTTAGTTAGTTATTATTAGTTAATTTATTTCATTCATAAAATGTAACAACCCCCCACTGCATTTTAATTACTCCACTTAAGTCAATTGAGTTAAACGGAATTGGATATCATTGAGCAAGTCTTCGTGGGATCGACCTTTGCTTGCATCTATACTACCTATATGTCTTGTGTGCTTGCAAAGTTTATTACACGTAGAGGTTTTGCCTTGTACATCTTTTGAGCTTGATAAAATCTCTATCAAGTTTTTGGCGCCATTGCCGAGGACTTGTTACTCAACGGTGTCCATTTTATTTGATTCCTTTGACTTAGTGGTTTTTCTTTTTTATTTTGTATATAACTTTTTGGTTTTATTTTTGTTACATGTCTAGGTACTATGGAATCATGGAATAGCTATTATTCTTCTCAAGGTTGGGCCTATGAACCCTATGGAAATGTTCCTTCCGTTCCAAGTCATCAAGGGGGATGGGCATACCCCCAAGGTTGCATGTACATGCATGAGCCTTACAATCAGCCCTATATGGAGCCATACCACAACGGATGGAGTAAACCATCACCCTACACTTGGACTCCTCCTCCTTTGGATCCTAGCCCTGCCCGACCTCAAAAAACACTTCGGGATGCACTAAACGAGGCCCGATCTCAAAGAACACTCCAGGAAGCCTTCTTAGAGGACAAGGAACTAGAGCACCTTCGACTTAAACTTCTTTGGGAACCTGATTGGGATGATGTGGATAATGATGTGTATGTCCCCTACCACCCACAGACAGCACCAATGAATGCTCCTCGGGTCATGCTCTTGATGTTCATGAAATAGAACCAAACCCGCATGCATTTCACCAAGTTTTGGCCGAGGTCCCTGAAATTCCAGCACCAATCCTTGCTGCCTCAACTCCTCAAGCACCTCTTATCCTTACTTTTCCAGGGCCTTCCTTATCCTTATCTTCACCATTTAAGTTCCTTACTCAACTTAGGTGTTTTGGTAAGAAATTTGATGTTATGCCTAATGGTTTGTACAGGTTTAATGATAGTTGTAGGAGGCAAGATGAATGAAGTATCAAGATGGTGGTATGCACCTTTGAGACATTCAGCTCCACCCAAGGCTCAATGCCACGACCTAAGCAACCCAAGGACCCTCCATGGCCCCTACATTTCGATCATTATGCTTACTTGTCTATTGGGATCAAGCAGTTTTTACTTACATTCAAATCTTTATTGTACTTGTTCCCTGAAATGTTAAAGTCTAGGAAGTGGATTTCTACTTGTAGAACTAATCAATTCATTTATGTTGCAGGCAAGAAACCACTAAAGAAGGGCCAGGTTTGGAGCCCCTCAAGTGCCTCTTGGACCGCAAGCATCCTAGGTGCTCAACTTTGCGCTGGTTTGTTCTCTCTTTCATATGGAAATTTTTTACCTTCTAACTCATGATTTTATCTTCCTTTTATGCTCAAAACATTGAGGACAATGTTTCATTTAGGTTTGGGGGTATTGGACTTAAGTTTAGGGGTACACAACTCAGTTTCTGTTTTGAAATGCTTGCTGTTTTTTTCAGTTTCTATTTTTATTAGATTGCTGTTTTTTATTTTTTGTTCTGTTTTCTTTGCTGTTTTTTGTTTTGTGACACTAGTTTTTATGCCTAAACATGTTAATATGAATGTATATAACATGAGAATTGCTTGTACTTACTAAGAATCATTGACATTGCCATTGAACTCACACTTGCACTTCACGATACCATAATCAACTGATTAAGCAACCAAAGCAATTGAATTTGAGCATACTTACAAAATTAGTGGAGACTACCATTGTGAGATCTTTGAGCTTGATTTCCTTTATTTCTGAGCGATCTACATGTTTCTACTCTCAAACACTCATCACTTTGTTCATATTTGCATGATCTCTTTCAATTTTCATTGATGTTTAAAGAACCATATCTATTAGATGCTCTTGATTTAGTGTGTAATTGTTTATGAGATGTGATATATGCTATGTGTGTTTTAGCTCCGAAAGGCCCTTCTTTTCTCCGTCCAAATTGCAAGCTCCCTAAGCCCCTTTGAAGCCAAACACTTAGCCATTTTGTTCTTCACCTACAATATGACCTAACCAAGTTTTGAACCGTTCATAATGGCTACACCCTATAATCTAAACTTGTGTCAAGGTTGCATCAAATGAGATTCATGGTGACGAGGAAATATGTTGATGTTTTGTGCTACATATACTTATGTGATGGAAGTATGCTTGAATGGAAAAGATTGCTCGTTTATTTGTAAATTGAGAAAGTTATTGCATGATCTTGGCTCGGCTCATATAAACAAAAATGTATCAAGTTCATTAGTGAAAAGAAAAGAAAAAAAAGAAAAAAAAAGAGAAAAAAATATGAAAAAAAATTGTGAAAAAAAGAGAAAACAAAACAAAAAAGTAATGAACTTTGAGTTGAGTCAAGTAAGCCAAGTACCTCAATTAGAGCATTGTTGTGAGCTTAAGCACGGTTTTATCATCTATTAATCAAGATCTGAGTCATGAAATCTCATGCCTTGATGCGGTTTAGGTTCTTTGAATTTCAACTTTTCTTTCTTAACCCAAGAACCTAGCCCCGTTACAACCCGTGAATGAAGACCTATTGATCTTGTGAATGGTTATGCAAAGGATTAAGGTACATATCTTTGTTCTTAAACTTCAATTCCTTCGTGAGATCATATTTTCAGATAAAGTGTTGTTCTTCATTGAAATCTATATGTGATTAACTTGATTTTCTTTACATAAACTCTTCACATATGCTTGCTGAGTGAAAGCCTTACGATTCTTGAGCGGATTGAGTGATGCCTAGTGAGGATTAGAGTCGAGGCGAAATCTTTCTAGGGTGTTTAGATGACGTCGTTTTCTAGTTTGATCATTTGGGATATTGGTATAAACACTCGACACCTTGAGTTCACGGTTTGGCATGTTTCTTGGTTTGTGTGAGTTTATTTTCTATTCTTGATTCTTATTAATTTGTTGATGCATGATTTCTAACATCTATTGTGTTAAATAAAACGTTTGTGGGTATCGTGCTGCTATAACCCTCAGGAGACAAAACTCCTCCTACTAGGTGAACCTAGAGGTTTAAATGCTTATCTTAACTAGATTGAGTCTTTTGTTTTTTGTGTTTTGCTCGAGGACTAGCAAAAGATAGGTTTGGGGGTATTTGATAGGTCATAATTTATGCATGTTTTATCTATGATTTCATACCCTTTTACGTTTGTTTTGTTAATATTTCTTTCTATGCAATTGGAAAAAATAATATATTTTGTGAGAAATGTGTAGATCAAATAGAACTTGGAATTATGAGAGCTTGAGCGAAAGAATCACCTAAATCGGAGTTGAAATGAAGAAGTTATGAAGGAAAGAAGATTGCATAAGAAGGCTCTGCAGCTTTAATTCCGGATTTTCCTCCTTTTTTAGGTTAATTTCAAGTTCCTTCCACATTTATTCTCCATATTGTATAGGCATTTTAGTCCTATTTCCTTTTGTATTCTTATTTTTAATTCTTTTACTTGTAGAAAAGGTTTTAATTAGATTTCTTAATTAATTAGGAAGCCCTTTCCTTATAGAATTTAATTAAAAACTCTTATTTTTAAGAGGATTACTTATTCTCTTATAAATAGGGGCATTAGGGTTTATTGTAGGGGGCGAATTTACCTTCCTAGGTCCCAAAACTTTGTCAAAATTCATACTCAGTTTATATACATAGTTAGCCACATTTTATAATTGTTTTATGCTTTCGAATTCAAGCTTGTGCTAAGGAGGACGTAAGGCTTGGGAGAAGAAGAGTGTTTGAGCCCCTTTTCCTTCTCCTTGCTATTCTTTAGTATTTGTATTTATTTATTCTTTTTTCATTTTATGTTTCTTATGCATTTAATTATGTTATTCGTTAATTCAATAATGTTTGAGTAGTATAATTAGGGCTAGGGGTACTTGAAGCCTTAGCCATGTAAGTTTGTGTTTGATTTTTGGCTCTTGATTATGATTGTTATGTATGCCTAGATTTGTTGGATTATTGCGCTTTATGAACTCAATTTATGCTTATAAGCTTAACTACCTTATTTGTGTATAATTGTCGATGTAATTGCTTGATGGATCACCTCGATGTTTGTGTTCACCCTGCAATTTGTAGCATCACGTTTAAGAGGGGGAATCTTATTCGTAATCTAAACTCATGACTTCCTAGGTCTGCACATCACTTTTCTAGGAACAGTGTAGTGTCATTAAATCTTCTTCATGTTTCATGCATTATCACGCACAATCGGTAATAGTTATTTAAGGGCGGGCACATCACGCTTAAACATGCAATCCAAGAGAAGATAATATGTGTGGGGTGAATCTTAGTCGGACCCCTGCACGGGCACTTAATTCAGATACATGCATAGTAATCTAATCAAAGAAATCTAACAGAACTATAATTGGTAAAGGTGGATAGAAACCCTAGCTCGACTTAGTTAGTTATTATTAGTTAATTTATTTCATTCATAAAACGTAACAAACCCCCCATTGCATTTTAATTACTCCACTTAAGTCAATTGAGTTAAACGGAATTGGATATCATTGAGCAATTCTTTGTGGGATCGACCTTTGCTTGCATCTATACTACCTATATGTCTTGTGCACTTGCAAAGTTTATTACACGTATAGGTTTTGCCTAGTACATCTTTTGTGCTTGATAAAATTTCTATCAATTTTGCCCTTAGATAGGGAAAAATGTTGACTTTTGACCCGGGATACTATTTGGGCTTTGACCATCGATTTGTGAA
Source organism: Prinsepia uniflora (assembly GCA_032719365.1). Lineage (NCBI taxonomy): Eukaryota > Viridiplantae > Streptophyta > Magnoliopsida > Rosales > Rosaceae > Prinsepia > Prinsepia uniflora. Next base: position 54,938,034 of record CM064868.1, on the reverse strand, counting down.
ATGTTTAACGGATTTGTGTGAAAATGATGTTTTGGGCTTGAGACCCGATTGAATACTGATTTGACTCAGATTTAGAGTCAAACGGGAATTTGAAAGAAAGACTGTCTTATTTATGGATTTGACTAGCGAATTAGTTATCATTTTGGATAAATCAGGATTTATAAACGAATACTGGACGCTGTTTTCTAACGATTTTGTGGGAAAGGCTTGTGAAAGTTATGTCTCGGGCATAGGCCCAATTGAATAGTTATTTTGACTCGGTTTGAGACATAAATGGTTTAATATGATTTTCTACAGGATTTGGTTACTGTTCCACGTATACCATCCTATGTGAGTTGGATTGTCTCCTCCAGACCTTGAGGTTCCTAGAGTAGTCACGGTGCACTGTCTGGATGAGTAGCTCCGAGGAGAGGCTCAGGCTCAGGAGTGCGAGATTATGATATCACCCCGGACTTTGTAGATCCGGGGAAGACACTCCATTATGATATCACCCCGAACGTTGTTGATTTGACCCTTGGGAGGTACTCGGAGATGAGACCCCGAGTTGCATGCGTAGCATTTGAAATTGTGACACTTACTGGTTATAGACATCGCAGTTGTCGAGGATTGGTTATATTGTGTTTTACTGATATATGTGTCCAGATATATGTGTATATATATATATATTATTTGAATTACTTTCATACAATCTGATTTAAATGCATGCATGTTTAAAAACAGAGAGGAAAATGTTATTGTTCTTAAATTGTATTTCGAAAATGCTTATTTTTGTCCATTCACACTTCAATTGTTTTATTGACCCTCCAGGCCGTTAAACAGAGGCAGAGGCTAACACTGAGGCTAAGGCATAAACAGTACCATTGCACACCTGAATAACTTTCGGGGTAGGATTTGGTAGTTTTATTGTACTGACATGTATGCTCAATTATGTATCGATACTTATCCCTTGTTTGACAATGTAGTGGTTGAACTGTTTCTTTTAAAACTTAAGGGTCATTTTTGGTATTTTAAGTTTGATTGTCAGGCGGGAGCAGGACACGTCCTATTATAATCTAGGGGGATTTGGACGGTCCTATCAACCTCTGTCTCATATCATCATGTCATCATCCATACAATCAATCCATAACCAACATCAACACAGATCTCACATATAGTAAACTCATCACAATACATACGCACCAAAATCAATCGACACATCGTATGGCAATACCAGTAGGCCATCACACATCGACTCAGGATTGGAGCCCCTGGCTCGACATCTGAGTCACTACCACAATACAGCCAATCTACACATTCACCACACATGTCATACACACATTTGTATCTCAAATCATCTCAAAATATCTCAATAGGGCCTACACCCAACATATAGTTTCATCAAATCACTTTTCACAAAATATTTATAAAAACAGTGTCCATAATAAACATTTCATAATTCCAGGATTCATCAAATCTTGTCACATCAAATCTTGTAAGGTCTCAGTCCAAAACCAAATCACAAAGGGCCTCTAACCAAAACATAGCTTTCAAATACACAAAGTCTCACACTCGGAGTCTAATATTTTTCCAACAGGGTCACAAGCCTGAAATAGCATTTGACGCATCTCCATGAAATCATTCAAAACTGAATATCGAAACATCATTCAAATCATGATCCAACCAACACATAAATCATCATGAAATTCCTAATTCAAAGCCATAAATAAACCGGGCATTTCAAACCATATTCATAAATCATTAAAACATATATATATATATATACATATATGCATGCATCATTTAGAAATCAAAGTCCACTCACAGACCGTCCATACTACACGCTCACAATCCGCGTCGTAAGGCACTCCGAGATGAATCCAACCTCTCCAGAATATCCGGACTTGTCCAAATCATACCCAAAGGTCACTAACCATCTATACAAGTCCAAACTAAAAGCCCTCAAAACTCTCAGAACAATAAATGTGTCTCAAACACATTTCTCGAGGCTAAAAAACCTCCAAATGACTTATCAAACGATCTGCGATCGACCTGAAACCACCACCATTGAATTTAGATCGTCGAAACTTTTCAAAAAAAATCGGTTTGACCTTGAAATTTGTGCCCACACGCCGTTTAAATCTCACATGCGCTTGATTAACGCTGACGTCATGCTGACGTTAGCTAGGGCTGACGTCACTGCTGACGTCATCTTGACATCTAACAGCTCTAACAGATCTGACAACCTGCCACATGGCACACCCTGATTGGTGCCATGTGTCGCCCTCTAACACTGCCATGTCACATTATGATGTCACCTGATGACAACATCACTGCTACGTGTCACTGACACCTATGACACACTGCCACATGGCACCACCTCACTAGTCCACGTGGTCTTACATGTTTGACGTTAACTGCCACGTCATCTGACACGTCACTTGACATATTACCATGTGGCACTACCTTACTGGTCCACATGGTCTGGCAAGTCTAACGTGGCATTGCCACGCTAGCTTCTGACTAGACTGACCCCTGGCCACGTGTCACTCTCTGGTTGGCCACATGGACTGACATGATCATGTGGCATGCCTCATCATTGTCTTCAACCCTCAATCGGATCAACCCGAGACCCTACAATCGGGTTATTTTGACCCGCGACCCTACAATCGGGTCATTTTGACCCGTGACCCTACAATCGGGTCATTTCAACCCCCGACTCAACCCAGTCGTATCTTATCCGTCTGACCACCGTTTTCCTCCATTTGTCTCCCATTCAACGCGTCTTGAACCCAAAATTCGACCCCTATAAACCAAACTACGAAAACGTACCTAGAATTTGCTGGCCAACCTCAATTCTTCAAGACCAGCCTTCGAACTCGTCCCAGAGCTACTCCAGACGTCCATTCCTTTTGTTTCCTGGCCCTACACACTCGCATGACCTCGCAGAACCCAACCAGGGCTTCATTCACTATCCAAAATGCCCAAAAACCAATTTCGAAAATTCAAACATAAAGAGTTCACCGTTTTTACCTGATTTTACGGGTTTCAGGCCACCATCAAGACGGCTCTGCCATCCTTCCGTCTCTCATGGCCTCTCTTAGCCACTCTGTGGTCTTCAACTGACACCAGATGGAGAGGATGAAATGGGGAATGGGATTTCAGTTTTTGGGGGAATGAAAATCGGAGAAGGGAGGTGAGATGCATGTATTGAAGATAAGGATCAATGGATGAGTGACACTTGTCACTCATCTATTGGTCCCCACAAGATATTTTGGGTCCCACTAAGCAAAAACCAAAAGTCAACTCCTCGTAAAATGTGCCATCGTGAATAGTATGAAAAAATCATCCTTGACTCGTAACTTTCTCGTATGATGTCCATTTTTGACGTGCCACAGGTCTACGTACTCATATCATCTCGATCTACGTAATGAATCTCGGCCCACGTGCCAATGATCTCTTGGGTCAAAAGTCAATTTCACTCGTCCAGGAGCAAAATTATCATTTTACTCTGATCATTTGATAATCCTCGATTAATCCTCGATAATTGCATAATTTTGGGATGGGTCGTTACATGACATGCATCCTCCCGAGATAGTCATATCAACTTAGGGCGTGCTGGCTATTGCAGAGAAGAAGATGAGACATACTTGATAACATGCTTCTACATCACGAAATTTAAAGTTCAAGGAGATCAATGATGTTTTGCTCATAATAACTCCTCACGTTACCAAGGAACGTTGTAGGTTAATGATATCCAGAGTATGTTGGATATGCACCTTTGAGGCATCCATCATGATGGTGACTTGGAAGATGATCTACGTTGTTATATTCAATTATCCTCAATTTCACCTTTCGTGATGTACATCGAGGAAGAACCATTCCCTCAATGGTTTGAAGCTCAAAAAGTCAACCAATGTAAGAGGACCTTTGACCAGATAAAGAATGTAGAGTATTTTCTTGGAGTCATGGTGTCCCATAGACAGAATGATGCATTCATGTGCAAGGAATTCCATGCATTTTTGCAAGTCCATGCGATGACTTGGTTCAACCATTTCCTTAGGAGATCTATTGCGTCATTTGAATAGCTGGCCTTTAATTTCGTGAAGGAGTATTCATAATTCCATACTGTCGAAGTGAATGATGATCATCTCTTCACCATTAGAAAAAAGATTGAAGGAAACCCACTGACTGTACATTCAGAGATATTGAGAGGAAAAGTCTCACATTGTTGGTTGCACTGACCTCATCGCTCCAATGGTATATATTCAAACAGGGGCTTCCTTGAGATGGCCAACATTATTGTAACGACCCGGAAATTTGAAAAAGGAAAATTTGGAAAATTTGAAGGAAATGACGATTTTGCCCCTAGTTATAAGGGCTGAAAGTTGACTTTTTGATCGGGACCTTGTTTGGACTTTCCGGAAGTACCGTTAGATAGGTCTCGAGACGCTGAATCCGTAGACAGGTGGCATGCATCAATCAGAGTTCGAACGTGAAAGTTATGAGTCTAGAATTGTGAGGGGCATTTCGGTAATTATGCAAGGAAGGGCAAATTGGTCTTTTTGCCAGTTTGATGAATCATCAGAGAAATTAACCTGAATTGGACATCTGTACCTGTTGAAATTGACGGTTAAATGGGCCGAGTCAATTGTGTGGGTGAGTCACTCATGTGATTGAGTGACACATGTCACTTGCTTAGGCTAATTGTGGCCCAAAATAGCAGGAGGTGGAAAGAACCTCGCGTGTGTGTGTGTGTTCTTTGAAAATAAACAGAGGTCGGGTATAAGTGACGCAAGACAACCAGTAATCTCCAAACTGAAACGTGAGATTCTATTCGAATTGAGAAGACTAGAACAATAAAACAAAAGGGAAAGACGAGGGAGTGAAAGGAAGAAAAACCCAGAAAACCCCGAAAACCTTCGAGGAACCTTAGGATCGAAATTGAAATTGTGGACGTTCGTGAGTGAAATTAATGTTGAATTTAGCTTCCTAGGATTGAGAGGAGTCGAACCCAATGAAAATTGATGCGAATTGGAGTCGTGTTGGGTTAGAACAGAGAAGAGGAAGACTTGGGATTTTTGAGCTTGAGTCGAATGGATTGGAGACATGGAATAATGAAATTGGACTTGGAAATGTGTCCATTAGGATCCCACGATGCTCCCTGATTCATCAATTAAAGGAAAACAATGAGAATTGATGGAGATTGGATGAGGAACCGTGTTCTGGTGTTCTTCGAATTCAAGTTCAAATCGAAAGGATTAAGGTATGTTTGATCCATATTGATATTACAGACCCATAATTAAGCTGTTTACGACGCTAATCGAATGTTCAATTGTTGAAAAAGACGTTGAATTAATGGAAAACTAACCGAGTCGTGTCGCGGGTCGAAGGATCCATTTGCAGGACAGCCGGGAAAGGACGATGCACTGTAGCATCACTGTACATGGCGCGTGGGTTTCACGTGCGGCCATTCACAGCGGCGCATGAGGGCGCGTGGGTTCGATTCTCGAGGTGAGGTCAACATGACTTTTGTCCTATGCAATGTAACAAATATTTTGGCGTTGATTTCGAGTTATTCGGATACCGTTTCGATAATGTTTCGAGGGTCCGAAGGTTTATATTATGTTTTAAATTAATATTTAATTCCCGGAAAATTATGGGGAATTGATATGAAGTAAATTGAGTTGTTAGTGACCCTGAATAATGATTTTGAACAGGATTCGGGATTCCTGGAAAATGTCAGAAATTACGGAAACACGTGCTCGGAAAGCGAGCGATTTGGACAGTGTGTGAGTGGATGTTTGTTTTATAAACCATTATGCATGCATAGTTAAATGTCTTACATGATTGATTGCATGATTTAAATTGCAATGATGTCCTGATGATGTGGCATGATTATTCGTGATTTAATGATTGTTTTAATCGGTCCTTCGGGCACGTTTTACGAGAAATGTGCAAATGATGTTTTGGGCTAGGCCCAGAGTAAAAAAAGTTTTGAAAAGGATATTTTGACTTAGTTGGTGAGTCAAGGATGATTTCTGGATTATTTTATTGTTTTCCAACGTGATTTTACGGATTTACGTATAATTGGCATTTGGGCTTGAGACCCTGTCGGGAATGCTTATGACTTGGTTTGAAGTCATGGATACGATTGATATGTATTGTGGTATGGATTGTGTTTGTGATTGTGGATACTGGATACTGGATCATGTTCTGGATGGTGCTAGTGCAGTTCCTAGATGTGACTCGGATGTTGCGTGAGTGTAGTTCCCAAGTATGTGGTACGTCTAGATGGTGCGTGTGCAGTCCCCAGACATGACTGATATGACTCGGATGGTGCCTGAGTGCAGTTCCCGAGGTCGGCCTACGCGTAGTGCGGATGGGACAGTGTGATTGTGTGTGCACTTGTGAGTAGTGCAGATTGATTGATTGTGCACTTGTGAATAGTGTTGTTTGATGTTGATTTTGATTGCGTACTGGTATTGAGTACGGGTTTTTGGTCTGTGTGGCCAGGTGATTATGTTTTCACATGTTTGTCTTGAGAGCCGGGATTTGATATTTGTTATGTGATTTGGCTGGAAAATCGGTGATTGTTATTCATATGTTTTACCCTATGCATGCATGGTTTGATAAAATGGAGGGTAAATGATGTGTTTTAAAATATGTTTTAAATGATATTATTTTTGTCCACTCACACCTTTTCTGTTTTGATGACCCTCCAGGACGTGGCACGATGTTCGGGGCTGATCGAGAGGCAGAGGCATGTGCGGAACTCAGTGCTGTTATCCCTTGTCTGACAGGTGCTGAAGGATAGTTTCGAGACTTCAGTTGACTTGTCGGACGGGAGCAGGACCGGGCACGGTTATCAACGTCCATTTGGGACGGGTCCTGTCAATTATGGCGACATCATCATGACAATACTCAACGTCTCACCAAGATGATTTCTATAATAGAGTGACAAGAATACTAGAGGATGAGAAAAATGTCACACAAGCCAATGAGCGCACTAGACCAAGCAAGAAAATGTCTAACATGTCGGCGTCACCCAACGATGACATCAATTTCGAAATTGCACCAAGCAAGTCCAGAAAATGCAAAGTTGTCTTGACTTCCAATGAAAAGTTCTTAGTGCTTATCCTTCCAAATTTATGACGAAATCAAGGATGAGTCTTGGTTCAAGGAGCCAACACCCGTTATCATAACTGCTTTGGTAGTATGGCCACACCATTAACACGTACAACACCTTCGATAAGTATGTGCAAAACCTCATCAAAGAAGGTAATAACACAAAATACATAGCTAACAAGGTTGCAAAATGTCACCTAACAAACTCGACGATACGAGTGAATTTCAAGGAGCTAGATTCGAAGGTGATTTGCATCAATGCAATAACATATGATTAAAGATCCTAGGCCATTTTTTGTATACATTGTATTATTAGTTTTTTAATCAAATTATCGAGCAATTTGAAGCTTTACTTAGAAATTTTTTCATAGCAATGGAAACCCCAAAGCGTTCATCTAGGAAGCAATCAAGCGTTCTTTTCTCGGAAGCAAATGAGCCTTCCTTCGGGAAGCACTCTAGGCCTTTCTCTCAAAAGCATTCAAGTCTTTTTTCCTACAAATCATTCAATTCTTAGCGAGGTGAAGCATCAAAGCCTTCGTCCTATGAAGTGTCCAAGTATCCTTCACCCTTTGAAGCAGTGATGGTTCTTGAACCCAAATTTCAGATGAGTTAAATTTACATACTAGATTTAGAAGAAACTCGACGCTACGAGTGAATTTCATTAATAAACATAAAAAGATACATATAATCAGGGGATGTAATGAGCCTTGTCCTCGAATACATCTATATACATAAATAAAAGTTTGCAAGTAAGAAGAGAAAACAAATTACAACAAAAAACCATAATTAAACGTAAAATTTAAGTACAAATGATTACTTTCTAATTTTAAATTGTATCATTTGAGTCTTAATATATAAAATTGATATTGAGGTTGGGCTATTGCAGCTCTTTTATTTTTATTTTTTTGCTGCTGGCTACTGCAATGCTGCCCGTGGGAGCTAGTATGTACAATTGATATTGGGGTTGGGCTGCTGCATCTCTTTCATTTTTTTTAACTTCAAACTGGGCTACATAATAAAACTAAAATGGGCTACATATTAAATTGAAATGGCCAAATGGGTTATAAATTAATATTGAAATGAGCTATAAATTAATATTGAAATGGGCTAGCCCATAAATGTATAAGAGAGCAAGCTTGAGTAGGAAGGGTTATAACTCTTCTAGCTCAAACCTTAGCCTCGTAACTACTATGAAGCATCAAGCCTTATCCTCGTGAAGTGTCCAAGCCTTCATCCTTTGAAGTGTCCAAGCCTTCGTCCTTTGAAGCTTCCAAGACTTCGTCGGGGAAAGCATCCAAACCTTTGCCTCTTGAAGCGTCCAAGCCTTCACCTAACAAAACATCAAATCCTTCGCCTCGTGAAGCGTCAAATCCTTCGGCTCATGAAGTATCAAAGCCTTTTCTCTGCGAAGCACTCCAAGCCTTCTTCCAAGAAGAAAACCCCCTTCCTTGAAGGCAAAGTTAAACCCACATTTGAGAGGCAAGTTGAATCAATGCTCCAACATTGAATACTCAAGGCCATAGTGGGGGCATCTAAAAAGACCAAAAGCCATACTTTGAAGGCAACGCAAAGCCCTTCTCAAGAAGGCAAAGTGAAGCCCTCTTCCATGTTGGATGCTCATAGCACTATACCAAGGGCATTTGAATAACCAAGAAGTCCATTTTTTCCATGAAAAGAAAATAGGGCAAAATCAAAGTTCCAATACTTAGAAAAAAATCCCAAGGATTACTAAGTTGGAATGAACATGCTGACCATAAGATTTCAACGCAGGAGATGCCACTTCCTATTCATTACAATTTTTCACAAGAAACTTCCTACCTCAAATCTCCCACGCAGTCTTTAAGTTTTGGCACTTATTGAGGGAGATTAGTCTTCAATTTGATGCGAATTTGGCAAGCACACTATCGCAAGTATGGCTCCAATTTCAACTTTTTGTGTTCAACATTGACACCAATTTGGTCAAGCTCCATGAACTTGATCTTCCTCTCTAAAAAAATGGGGGCAACCACTTTAACTCTACTCACTTAGTACTGCTAGGCTTCACGAGGAAATGACTATTGCTTTGGAACTTTGTCTTTTTATGCTATTTTCCTTAAGAACAAGGATCATTTTCCTTGTTTCTCGCAAAAATATGGCTTCGACACTTTTGCTGGGTGTGTCTGCTTTGCCTATAAAGCTGGAACTTCCAGGTTCTCTTCCTTCAATTGGTCAGCTACTCCAGAAACTTCTATTTTATAAAGGACTTTTTGGCTCTTTCCAAGTTCTATGTCTAATAGGTCGTTAATTAAACATTATTTTATATTATTTCATACCATTTATAACGAAGAAAAAATTTATGGACGAAATTATGTGGAATTATATTAATTAATTATTAATATTAAAATGATGGAAAAAAGTCCTTTCAGCAAAAAGCAAACCTAATTTCATCATTTCCATCACTTCTTCATGTACTATTTTATTATTATTTTTATATTTTCATTTTTTATTTTTATTTGAACAATTGTGACACTTCCTTTATAAATAGGGAGGCCATTTCATGTATTTGGGGTCCCCAATTGTCCCAATTTTAGTTCTAGTTTTTAGTCTTTTCTCTCTTAGTTTTTCATCTTTTTATTTTGTAGATTTATTTGGGGAATCATTTTAACCTCTTGTAATTTTTCTTCTTAATTAGTTTTCCTTTAAACCTTGTCTTTTAATTTATGTTTTTTTTTTAGATTCATTTCTTAAGTTCTATTTCCTTTTAATTTTAGTTCTTAGATTTTCTTTGTAAACTTTTCTTTTTAACTTCTTTGACTTCTCTTTTAGATATGAATTTATGATTTTCTTAAGAAAATCCTAGGCCGAGTATTTCCGAAGTAATTCTAGAATTTAAGTCCGAATTCTTATCTTTTATTCTCCATCTTCATAAGGTTCCTTCTGCTGTTCAGAGAATTTTATGAATAACATTCCATTGTTTCCATCCACTTTCGGAATCACAAGTTGTTCTTGGGTTCCGAAAGTGTAACTTTATTCCCTTTACTTAAATTCTTGTTATTATTTCGGTTTACTTATAATTCAATACATGTGATGGTATTTTCTTGCTAAACTTTTGTAAGTATGAATGCAATCTGCATGTGTTTTACTTTTTGAATTTCTTTCACTTCGTATATCTTAGTGCTTTAACTTCAATTTGATGCTATATGTTTTATCCGCTGTTCGGTGCATTTAGACTAGAATTAAAGAGATTAAATGTTGATCGCTATCAGTGCATTTAATTAGAAACTTAAGGTGAATCATGTTGTAAATGTTTGAAGCATATTGATGTTTGGCGCACATTAATGGTTGATGCATTTATAATATTGAAAGATATATGCAAGTATTTGAGATGATGAAGGTAAGATTTTTTGATTGATTTGTTATGAGCAAAATATTAGAGTGTTGGTAAAATTTGTATTTGAAGGAAGTGTATTTTTAGGAGTAGTTTAATTAATGTGATTGTTAATTTGAAATTATTTACATAAAAGTGTGAGTTTTGTTTATGAAACTACTTTATGGTTTGTAAGTTCTAATTAGTATGAGGATTTGCATTTTAATTCTTAGTTAGTGTTTTCTTTAGTTTAGATTACAAATCTTTTCAAACCCCCCCTTTAATTCTTTATTCTTTAATTCTTTATTATTTTATTATTTTATTATTTTATTCTTTATTATTTTATTATTTTATTATTTTATTATTTTATTCATTAATTCATTAATTCATTTATTTTTTAATTCATTTATTCATTAATTATTTTATTATTTTATTATTTTATTCATTATTTTTTCTCACTAACATATTATTAATGTTCCCTAATTTCCCCAGTTAAGAACGATCTCTATTTACTAATACTACATCTACACAGAAAAGGGTTTAAATTGCATAATACTTGAATTACATGTTTAATTTGATGTGTAGTTTGGGCGTTGTCAATGTCACATGAGGCATGTCCAATCCTTAATTGTCGAGTCCGACCTTGGTACCACCCAACTTCAAGCTCAACGGGACCTTCAAGATCAAGTCACCTAGAGGAAGTCTCACCCCAAGCTGGAGGAAATCTAAACCCCCTTTTTGACAAGTCGAACCTCGTATTGTCATAAGTCATACATATGTCTAAAGCACAAGAATTACAATGACATCAACTCTGCAACTGACAATAGCCAAAAAAATTTCTTCGCATATTATCCTCAAGCATGGATGAGGGCTTACAATGCAACACCATATCCTAACCATCGATCTTCACACATGTTGAGCATAAAATTCATATTGATGTCACAAGTTGCAAGGATGAAGTTAGTCGAAAGCTATTCTTCTGACAAGGATATGAATGCACAAATAAGATGGTCCTTGCCAACTTCTCTGTTCTTTTGAAAAGTACAAGAATGGACAAGCGAGAGAATCTTTTCCAACATCTCATCCATCATTCTTAGTGTTGGCTCCATCACCTCTTGAAATCAGAAACACCCACGAAGTGAGTTCTTCGAGATTTCACTGAAAGTATGCCTTCATGTATCTTGAAATGACCTTTCTGAAAATAGAGTGCAACACCGCTTATATCATTGCAATCGAACACTATGAGCTTTCGGAATCGCTGAAAAGCGATACTGGAAAAAAGAAATTATATATTAGTCAGCAGAATAGACAAAAAAACAAGGGGTTTTCACCTCTGCAGCAATAAAAAAATTTAGCTTTGTAACTTTGCTTTGCGCTTGCCTTCTGCTTGCACCTCAATGCAAGGAGCAAGGATCTAACCGGTCCAGCCACAACACCTTCCTTAAGCCACACCTTGTCTCCAATCTGATGTTAATAGCCATCTATTCAACTTCAACCTATCAAATTGAAAAATCAGAAGAAAAAGAACCTCTAGCAGTGTCAAACATCAAAAAAGAAAAGGAAAGTAAAATTTATTCACCTCAGAAGCCGCATAATCATCAAGCGAAGACATGGGAATTTGTTCCAATTCAATGTTTGAGAGTGGAGACTACCAATTCCCATTTTAAACAAAAAGAAAGAAAACAGAAGAAAAAATGACTAATAGAAATAAAAAAATAGAAGAAACCGACTGGCTTTTCATTTCAATTTGGAAGAAACCTTAACTACTACGATTCCTCATTTAAATATGGAGTTAATTTTTGGGTCCATAACTTCTGTTTCAACCTGGAATTACATTCTAAGCTTAGTAGAATTTCAACATCAATATGAAAAATATTCAAGGAAAAATTGAATCATACTCTCATAAAAATGATTTATCGGAACTACAAAAAAACAAACATCCATGGGGATTTCCTGAATTCCTAAGAAATGTAAAGGCATTTGTGAAATAATAAATCATTTGAAAATTATGGAGCTGCTACGTGACTCTTAATTTATATAATTTCCAAATTACCCATAGTAATGATATTAAAGACGAATATGCATCCACACATTATATAATACATTGAAATATATTATTTAATCAGGTTAAGGCCAATAATAATAGTAATAATAATAATATACTCTTCGAGAATTAAATGTTTTTTTTATTATGGAGAGGGAGAATTTTTGGAAATTATCCTTACAATATGTCATCGGGGTTCGAATTTGAGACCAATTGTCTACAAGTCAACATTAGAACTAACTAAACTTGACCCACTTGACATAGAATTATATGTTATTAAATTCAATTAATTAATAATATCCTTTATAATAAAAGAATTATTTATTAATTACAAAATTCAGAAATCAATCAGAATACTCTGTGACTTTCAATGTAAGTCATTCCTCTCTTCTAAAACTCTTTTGATTTCACTCTCAAGGATGAGTTAAGTATCCCGTAAGGACTTCAACTTTTACTTGGATTGTTTTTTTATATACTTTTGTAGGAAGCGTCGAGACTTTTTAAATGTGTTTAATTTCTGTTTCAACATATATCATATCAATTTATGAAGACTTCTTACTTTAAATGCATCTTATTCTCAGACGAAAGTGACAATTTGCACCATATTCTCATTATTGGTGTTAAGTTCACCCTATTCTCACCAAGTTGTTGCAACTCGGTGATTTTCCATCATTTTTGTTAAATGGACGTCAAAATCTGACGTGACACCTATTTGACTTAAACAATGCTGAAAAAAAAAGGAACAATAGTAACTTCATGCTCAAAATTCTTCTCCTTCATCATATTCATCTGGGAAAGAGAATTCAAATATAAACTAAGAAAAACAGAACCTGGAACTAGAGAAGAAGAACAACAAGAATGGAGGAGGACCTGCACTCATGGATGATTATATCTGCAGGTTTTTTCCAACACTTATCTTTAGCTGATAGTCGAGTCATGTGCTTTTCCAAATTGTTGGTTCCATCAAATTCTTCATGTGGTACCTTCACGGGTCTGTTTTGAAACTATAACCTCTTTATGATATGCACCTTTTTGGATTAGATTCTTGTGAAATCTGGTAGGGGATCATTTTTTTCCAGCAAAGGGCCATCAGTGAAACAAATGAATTCCATACTACTATTATCTTGTGGCATACTCTTCTGCTCCAAACAACTAGATAGAGACGTTGGCATTGTAAAACAATTTCTGCTCCCGACATTGGCTTTCTTATAATCATGTACAATAGATGTACTGAAATTCTCACTCACTACAAGAGAATCAATTTGAGAACTTCTGCAGCCAATGTCCAAATGTTCACCTTTAAATTGGTCACAAAAAAACATATTATTCAGTGGTGACAACAATCGCTTCCTAACAAGCGATCCACTGTTCACAATATCATTGGTTGTGACATTAATTGCAAAAGAAGAGTGAACATAACCAGATGAAACCCTCTTGGAACCATCATTTAGAGAAGCTGTACCGCTTGATTCAAAACCTATAACCCTAGAAGCAGGGGTTTGAATGCTCCGTCCATTTCTTGTAAAGTGATCTCATCAGCTTTATCCATCGAACCAATTATCAAACTATGGACGTTGTTGGTAACCTCCACGGTCCCTCTAAACCTTAATGAATTATCAGAGAACTTTGAAAATTCTAGCGGGATCCTTGTCTGCTAATCACCTAAATAGGAAAACAATGGATTTCCACCCATTCAGATTGCACTTCCACCATGCATCCCATCCATAACATAAGTACTCATACTAGAAAACCTAGGTGGGCTTTGTAAAAATGAGCCCAAAGACGCTGCTAGTCCCTCATCCGAAGTTCCAGTAGCAAGAACCTGAGGCAATCCCATGTCTAAATCTCACATAAACAAATCCTTAACACTTTAGTTTTGTTTTTCTCTTTTGGGGGGTGGAATCGAATCAAATCAGTTCACCAATTAATTGAACTGCTATTTCCTGTAACCTCAGTGAGTTTCCAATTACATGGTTCTTCTCTCCCATTGTTTTTAACATCCGTTCTCATAATTGGAAGTCAAGGCTACAATCTTTGTTCCTTTCATTGTTGATTGGGATTTTCCGAATTGTCTTCTTTGGAAATGGGATTGTCTTTTTTGGCACAACAAACCCATTTCCCAAACTCCCAATGTAGCTAGGCCTTGCAGCAACAGATGATCCAGCAACTGCTACAGAAGATGTCCAATAATAGTGATAAAGTTCTTATGCATTCTTATTCTTCTTCTTCTCTGGTTCCAGACTCTGTTTTTCTTAGTTTATGTTTGAATTCTCTTTCCCAGATGGATATGATGGAGGAGAAGAAGTTTGAGCATAAATTTACTATTGTGTCCCTTTTTTTAGCATTTTTAAGTCAAATAGGTGTCACGTGAAAATCACCGAGTTGCAATAATTCGGTGAGAATAAGATGAATTTAACATGAATAATGAGAATAAAGTGTAAAGTGTCACTTTCGTCTAAGAATATGGTGCATTTGAAATAAAAAGCCATTTATGAAATTGCCCAATTGCTTGTACATTAAATGAGCAAACACCCTTACTATACTGAATTTTTTTGGTTCCCTTTGCAGATGATCGCATTACCTTTTCTTATATCAAACACCCACACATTTTGATTTCCACATGTGAATCCCTTGCCGATTCTTATTATGTCAACGCTCCTTTTCTTGCACCAAAAATTGAAAACGAAAAAGTTGGGTCATTTAGGCCGGTCCATCTTAATTAATAAATAATGCACCAAGCATTTATTGCTACTGGATACATAAGTAATAAAGTATTCCAGAAAAAAAAAAAAATTCCTGGGAAGTCTGCCCTTTATTGAATTTGAATTGCACCCAGTTAATTTGCTACCAAATGGGCCATAAAAATTTCGGGTAATTTTTCATGCACTCGATTCCTTTCTATTGAGGTAAAAGTAAAACAACTGATTCTAAGATATCATCTTAATTATAAACATTCACTTATGATATTGTTATAAGTATTTCGAAGTAGAAATACGTGTAGAAGGATTAGGGGATTATTTATAAGCCTATTCACAAAAAGAAAAAGGAAAAAAAATTCCAGTCCCCCACCTTCAATTTCGGTTAATAATAATTAGGATATCTACATCCAAAAAGAGGATTAGACATTGAGTTTGGGGCCAAATTAATTTTGTGGGCCACCATCCACCAACAACAATCTCAAAGCCACTTTTCCTCGGTTTATTGTATTTTTACCAGTTTCCTTCCAAATGAAAATTTATTGCTAAAATATAAAGAAATAGACATAATTGCCCATTTTGATCAATATGGTGTCCCCCTTCAGGGATAAAATCAAAAGGACAATTACAGTCAATTATTTAACCGAACTGTGCCAAATCCCTCTCTTGGGTTCAAACTTCGCAGCCAGAACTTTGGCGGCTTTTGTATTGAAGCGCGCCCCCCCCCCTCCCCCCCCCCCCCCCCCCCCGCCAGAAGAGAAGAAGTGATTATTCAATTGGGTATTTTTTATTTTTTCTTTATCTCTTTTGAATCTCAACCCACTCTTGAATTGTCCATCTGAGTTCATTTTTGTCTTGCATTTTAATTTTCTGTTTCATAATCCATTGTTCAGGTCCTTTTTCTGCAACATTTGCCGCTCTAGATCTGTGAAGAGGTCAGTCAGTGTCCTTTTATTGGTACAGCTCACTCGTATCTACTTTTCTAGTTCCTTGGAAATTATTTTTGTACAATATCCCATTTGAAAAGTTAAAAATTTCACTGAATTATTTGTTCACAAACTTATGGTGGGTTTTGTTATTTATTTCTGTGTAGTCAATGGGGTTTTACGTGAATTTGTTTTTTTTTTGTACATTTCAGTGGTGGAGTCGGGAATGGTATATTGCTGCTTTCTTTACTGTTGTTTGTTGATGTGCCAAGAGTTTCTTGTAAAATTTGGGCTTACGCCATTAATTTGAAAGGTTCAAAATTTTAGGCAAATAGTAGCAATAGAAATTGAAAGAGTGAGTTTTTGATATTTTTCATTTCTGCAGATACTTTTTTGTGTTTGTGTTTGTGTTTGTGTTTGTCATAGGGCTGACTTGTCGTTAGTTTCTTAGGTGCTTATGAAGTGCTGGGAAGGCAAGCAGATGTGGATATAATTGTGGGTTTGTCTCAGAAGAGTCTTCTAAGATAATGCTTTCTTTTCAGAAGTTGAAATGCTCATGGCCTTTTATAGGATCGGTTGTTTGTATTGTTGCATTGGCCTCAATAGTAGTGGTTTCAGTAGTTCATCTCTTCTGCTTTCCCTTGGTCCCTTCTTTCAGTTATTTCAGTCAAGCTCAGAAGTCTTTTATCCCAATTAATGGACCACCCGAAGCAATTACTGATCATGTTAAGGGAAAGTTAAAGCCACGTATTGACTTAGATCTTCAGTTCCCATCCGACTTGCACAAGGCTGTTGTTTTTCGTGGTGCACCATGGAAGGCTGAGATTGGTCGGTGGCTTTCTGGTTGTGATTCAATCACGAATGAAGTCAATGTTGTCGAGGTAAATAAGAACAATTTTATACATTTCCTTTTCGTATTAAACGAGTGAAGATCTCAGTGAGGAATTCCAAGGGAGCTAACTCTAGTTCACAAGAACTAAAGGAAACTAGAAGCATAGAGATCGATACTAGCATATTGTAAATGTTTAGAATGGAGGTGTGGAAGAGGGGGTTGGTGTGTTGCACAAGTCATTGTATGAAGCTATAGAAGAAAAATGATCAAGATGCAAATGCTTTTCCTTCATTAATTACAATCTCTCGAAAATTATAGGTTGAGGTCAGTATCAAATTTTATGGGAAGAGTATTAACTGCTTATAACTAATTGTTACTTTCAGGTAATAGGTGACACTGGCTGCAAAAATTACTGTAGTGGTCAAGGCATCTGTAATCATGAATTGGGACAATGTCGATGTTTTCATGGATACAGTGGTCAGTATATTTCCTCTTCTTTCTTTCATTTAATTTTAATCTTATACAAAATTGTGAATAACAATCTGCATTTGAGTTTGGATTGGAACATTAGTTTGATAGCAAATGATGTTTAATTCATCTTTTCTTGAATAGGAAGTCTGATACCGTGGACAGTTAGCTTTTCTTCCATGTTGTCAAAACTTTACTGGTTTATAGGAATATACCACAATGATACGAAGTTCATGCCAATTAAAAAATTTATCAGAAGTGTGTTTCTCTTGAATTTTGTTATGTACTTTAGTGGATAGCTGACTAATTTTTCCTACTGCCAATCAAACTTCTCATTGTCAAAGATAAGAACTATTCATCCATTAAGATGTTCTTCGAGTAAATCGGTATGCTGGGAGGTTGCCAAACATTTAAGCAAGAATCTTGATTAAAGAGATACTATAACTTACTGAAAATATTTGGTTAATTATTCTGAATGAAATGGCAGAATTTAAATCTTGAAATTTATTGTGCTTTGAAAAGGTGGGAAAATCTTAAAAAATTAGACTGGGACATGTATGGCATGCATAGGTCAATCTTATGATGAGGTCCTCGCACAAATGTTATCTGGAGGCAACCTTGTTGTGTTTCAGTCATGATTTAGTTAATATTGTTGTTTTCCAATAAGCTACTACAGTCGGCCTGATGATTTAATTGTTCGAAAGTAATATCACCCACAAAACTGTAGGCCTTCGGTGATACATTGAGTAAAATAGTGTTTGCATGGCTTACTAAAAATTCTGATATCATTACTTGGTAGACAGTTAAAGACAAGTTTTATTTTTCCCCCTCTGTTATTATGGTTTTTTTTATTTGGTTGTGGCCAATGGTTGTGTGGTCACCATTTATTTTTTTGGCTCTTATTGTTGTTCCTTACTGCACAAATCAAGAACTTTCTCTTTGCATAACATTCATAGAGTTCTTACTTTCTTGACGCTCATGAATCTCCCTCCTTATTGCAAATGCGAAATTTGATAACTCCCCTCCGAAGATTAAATAGAGAGAAAAGGACAATTCAGTAAAGATTATGGCTTCATGTTTCTAAATAAAGAGTCAGTTCTGTATTGCCGAAAAACCAGAAACATTATGCTCTTGTCTGATGAGTCATATTCTATACTTATAATATTTGCTTTTCAGGGGAAGCATGCTCTGAGAGACTGCAGCTGGAATGCAACTACCCAGGATCACCAGAACAACCATATGGGAGGTGGGTTGTCTCGATTTGCTCTGCACATTGTGACACCACAAGAGCAATGTGCTTCTGTGGGGAAGGGACTAAATACCCAAATCGACCTGTGGCAGAGGCATGTGGATTTCAAGTTCAGTAAGTTTATCAGATCTTAGCCAAGCTTTCATTAGTATAAATAAGTTACAAAACATTGCATATGCCACAGATTCCTGACATTTGTTTCAGGTTACCCTCTGAACCTGGTGCACCTAAACTGACTGATTGGGCAAAAGATGACCTGGATAATGTTTTCACAACAAATGGTAGCAAACCGGGATGGTGTAATGTGGACCCTACTGAAGCATATGCTCACAAGGTGCAATTCAAAGAGGAATGTGAATGCAAATATGATTGTTACTTGGGGCAGTTCTGTGAAACTCCTGTGCTATGTTCTTGTATTAATCAATGCTCTGGGCATGGGCATTGCCGTGGTGGGTTTTGTCAGGTATATTTTATTTTTTATTTTTGAACGAATGCTTAGCGTTGACTTTAACAATCAGTTGGCCTTTCAGTTCTTTGAAGTATCTGATGCTTGCCAACAATAATTTTTCAATTGGCCTTCTGGGTGCAGTATAAATTAAAGCAGTGGGCTTTCATATTATATAAGATTGCAATAGGTGTTGACATAATGTTTCGGTAGATAAAGTGCCAGATTCGAGAACTGACTGGATTGATATGCAGGGCAGAGGCACAAAGTTAGAATTTGAATTTTGAGCAAGAATGAGCTGATGAGACCTTTATTAAGGATGCAACCGAATCAGAAGTGATTGAGAATCAATCTCAATCTCCATGATCGGCTGGCCCAAGGTCAACCAGGAATCTGCATAGATTCCTTCCTATTGTAAATACCTTAACATCCACTTTTTATCTGATCAATTAAGACAGGCCTCAAAGATAATCCCAGATGTCAAAATTCTCCAGAAGAGAAGAAAAATACTCAAAATAATATCTTATACATGCATCCAAGTTGTGCAATTTAAGTTGCTCAGGCATGAACTCACCCAATTTTGCATTCTTTTCTTGCTAGTTCCTCTCATTTCATCAATTCATTTGTACTGTACCATAATAATGCCCTGTGCTTTTCTCTTTTGTCAATATCTGCTGCCTTAACTGAGTTTACTTTCCAGTGTAACAATGGCTGGTACGGAACAGATTGCAGCATTCCTTCTGTTGCATCGTCAGTTAGAGAGTGGCCTCAGTGGCTTCGTCCTGCTCAGGTTGATGTTCCTGATAGTTCACATCTCCCAGGGAAAGTTGCCAACCTCAATGCTGTAGTGAAAAAGAAAAGACCCCTTATATATGTTTATGATTTGCCTCCAGATTTCAACAGTCTACTTCTTGAGGTCAAGATTAGCTTAACTTATGATTATTTCATTCATGCCAAGAGCAAGTTTCTTATTTCCTCAGTTTCTTGCTTCAGGGGCGTCACTTTAGGTTAGAGTGTGTAAACAGAATTTATAATGACAAAAATTCAACATTGTGGACAAATCAGCTGTATGGTGCCCAGGTATTGCTTGAAATAAAACTGGTAGTAAACTTGTAAACCTTTTCTGATAAAAAAACTTGTAAATTTGCAAGATGCTAGGGATTATTCATTAGTCTTGTTGCATGTTTTGCAGATGGCATTTTATGAAAGTATCTTAGCTAGTCCATATCGTACATTAAATGGTGAAGAAGCAGATTTCTTCTTTGTTCCTGTTCTTGATTCATGCATTATAACTCGTGCTGATGATGCTCCTCATTTGAGCATGCAGGTATGCTTTATGTAATTGTGAAATATTTATGGATTGCAATTTTACAACTGGGTTTTCCAAGTCAATGTTCGCTGATTTGGCTTTTGTTCACATATGCTCTTATTATTTGAAACTTTTAGGAACAGAAGGGCTTGAGGAGCTATCTTACACTGGAATACTATAGGAAGGCTTATGATCACATTGTTGAACAGTATCCCTTCTGGAACCGCTCATCTGGAAGAGACCATATTTGGGTATGATGTAATAAGTTAAGGCCAGAGTGGAGAAAATTGGAGTGAATGAGTGTTTCTTGGCTTTCCCTAGTTTAGATCATTTTTATAAGGTGTAAATGCTGATGATGTCACCTCTATATCTGAAGGCAGTTTTTTTCATGGGATGAAGGTGCTTGCTATGCTCCCAAGGAAATATGGAACAGCATGATGTTGGTTCACTGGGGAAACACAAATGCAAAACATAAGCATTCAACAACGGCATATTGGGCTGACAACTGGAATGAAATTCCTTCTGATAAAAGGGGGAACCATCCTTGCTTTGACCCCGATAAAGATCTTGTACTTCCTGCTTGGAAAAGGCCTGATGTCAACTCCTTAAGCTCAAAACTTTGGGCCAGGTGGACATCTGATGAAAACCATAGTCTCGTTTCCTTGGTTTTTGTTCTCCCTTTCCATGCATTTTTTGCCCTAGTTTACCATAACAATTAACCCAAGGCACGGTTCAATACGTTATTTACAGAACCCAAGAGATGCGGAAGACGCTGTTCTACTTCAATGGAAATCTGGGACCCGCTTACCCAAATGGAAGACCAGAAGCTTCGTAAGTTAACTGGAGCTGTTTTAAATTTCTTTTCAGGGTGGGAATCATTTTTCTTTTCAGACGACCTTGGTGAGTGTATCTTACCAAAATTTGTTTCCATTCCTCCCCTGTTTTTTTATTACGTTTGGGGAAGATTGAGCTTTCGGTTTTCATGAAAGTAGTTGTCTTTCGTAGTTTGGATGTTCAATTTCCAGTGTCACAATTATCTTGCACAACTTACAGAAGATCTGATAAAGAATTTGGGATATTGATGTAGCTATAGCATGGGTATCAGACAGAAATTGGCAGAAGAATATGGTTCAAGCCCTAACAAGGAAGGGAAACTCGGAAGACAACATGCAGAAGATGTGATTGTGACCTCACTACGGTCTGAAAGCTATCATGAGGATATAGCCAGTTCTATTTTCTGTGGGGTATTTCCTGGAGATGGTTGGAGTGGTCGTATGGAAGATAGTATTTTGCAAGGGTGCATTCCTGTTGTCATCCAGGTAGTTAATTCTCTATTTTTTGTTTTTTTACTATGCTGTCTTGTTAGAGCCTTGAAATTTGGATTATTAGGTTAGCTTATCACTTACTTCAAGGCGCTTGTAATATATGCCTATTTTGCAGCTTCTCATATTATTGAATTGCGTAAGCCTGTTTTATTCTTAAGTTCTTGAAATGATAAAAGGCTGCTGAGCTTTCTTGACCTTGTTCAAAATTTTTCTATTACATTTCAAACTGGATGCTTCCAAACCATGACAACCTATATTCATCTTCCATTTTGTTCCCTCATGTTTAGGATGGGATTTTCCTGCCGTATGAAAATGTGCTCAACTATGAGAGTTTTGCTGTTCGGATAGGAGAAGATGAAATTCCAAATTTGATAAATATTCTTCGGGTAAATTATCACTTTTTCTGATTTATACAAGAAGCTTTTGATTGAAAGTTTGGCCGGCTGACTATTTCTTGGCTTTTAATTGCCGTAGGCATTTAATGAGACAGAAATAAAGTTCAGACTAGCAAATGTGCAGAAAATTTGGCAGAGGTTTTTGTATCGTGATTCTATCATGCTCGAAGCTGAGAGGCAAAAATCTGATTTTGGCCATATGGAAGATTGGGCATCTCAATTCTCGCAATTAATTGAAGATGATGTTTATGCAACATTTGTGCAGGTAAATATTCTCTCTTATTCCATCTAGAAAGATAGATGTTTTATACTCTAATCATCTTTCTCCAAAAATTTCTTAGTTAATATTGTACTTCTAATTTCATTCAGTTGGAGCTTTGCTCCGCAGTGTAACTAAGCAATAGTGAAAAGTAAATGTAGAGGTCAAGGCATGAATTCGTAATTATTTTATTGGTTGGAAAATACAACCCACATTTTCTACTTATTGGCAAAAATGTGATTGATCTTAGGTGCCTTAAGGCTGTAACCAAAGGAATAAAAAATTTGGCAAAAAGCTTTTCAAGGAAAATTGAAACTTCATGTACACTCTGCATTAGAGGTCTGCAATTTATTTAGTGGAGCAAATTGAAGGGCATTTGTAAAAGTTTACAGAACTAGTTTAGTTATGAAATCAATGCTAAAACGTTTCGATATTTTAGTCAAGCACCACCCTAAAATTCTAAATCTTTCTTTAGCACATGATTATGCCTGTGAACTTGCGGATCTCTTAATTGTTTCCACCTTGTTCAGGTTTTGCATTACAAGTTGCATAATGACCTTTGGAGGCAACATGTTCATGTTAAGGACTTCGGGTTACCTCAAGAATGTTTGCTTAGAAGCGATTGAAGCAATGTGCGTACTGCTACCAACTTTGAACAAATTACTGCATCTGAAGGGGTCGCCAGGTAGCGTGAAGCACGCCTGACAGCTTGTTATTCGAATTAGAACATCATCTTATAGCAAAATCCAGTTAGATATCAGTTGAAAGCCATCCAGCCAAGTGTTCTGGCTTGTACTTCACATATAGCCAATTTTGGACACACAGCTATGAAATTTAGGCGTCGGTCTTTTCTCCTCTATCAAATGGAATGACATTATTTTCTTCGATATACATTTTATCTGTCTATTTAAGTTATTTGCTGTTCACGTTGGGCTCAACAGTGCTCACATGCTTCCTAGTTGGAAGTAGGGGTGGGTACAAATCTGTTAAAACCGCTAACCGATCCGCTTTAAATTGTTATTTATCCAACGGTTTAGATTTGACCGAATAAATGTCAAACGGTTTGAGAATTCAAATCGTTCTGTTAGTAACAGTTTGGATTTGGATTTTCATTTTGGAAATCCGTTAAATTCAAATCGAACCGTTAAGGAATATATTAATTTTTATTAATGTTTAAATCTATTATTAATACAAAGTAAAATTAATAAAAAAAAAGGATACTTAGATGTACCCATATAAGTATATGTATACTCATATAAGAGTATAATAAAAGATTATTAAATAGTTTGTTTGTTTGATAAATTTTAGTATAGTGATAATATTTGCAATTCAATACTTAGCAAGCTTAATATATAAAATCTTGAGTATTGAGTATTGATTTTTTTTTAATTCTTATTTTTTCAATATCTTCATTTTTTTATTCATTAACGGTTTTAAACTGTTTCGATCCAAACTGAATCGTTAGTAACGGTTTGGATCGAAACGGTTAGTCCTCGTTAGTAATGGTTGGTGGTTTAAGTGGAAAGAATCTTATTCCCCTTAAGTAAGGTCTCGAGTTCGAGCCTTGTGAATGAAATAGCCAATATTAAGGAGAGCTTTTTTTGTATCGGGATCCTATGCGACTCTAGGGTTAGTCCTCGTCTACGTGCAAGGGATATCTTGATTTTCACCCCCAAAAAAAAAAGAATAAACAACTAGATCGTGGTAGTACCACTGGCTAACCTGACTTCTTTTATCAAGGCATGGTTACATGTAATGGTGGAAAAAAGTTGCTTTTATTACTTGCTAGTATTACTATTAGTAATGAAAACTCAATGTTTCACATCATGTCAATGTGCAATTAAGTCACTTCCTCAATGTTATTTTGAAAATGTTCTAATCCTATTTCGTTTATCAATCGTCCCTCACCACTTGAACTACTCCAAGGTCTTTATCAAGTTGATTTTGAAATAGTAATTTAAAAAATAAATTATTTCAATTATAATATATATATATATGTATATATATATTGTTCAGTAATTAGGAGAATGGAACTAAGAAGTTTCATCTTAAATGCTGTTTGAGATGAGAAGACATAGAGCTCATATGGTTATTTCATATTTTAGCTAAAAATATCAACTTTTATGTTCGTCTTAATAAAGTATCTTTTTGACAAAAAAAAACTAGGAGGTTTCCACAACCATTGTCGAATTATAGTAAAAGAAAAAAATCGTTTGACTTGAGTGGTAATAAGTTGTGGTGAGTTTGTTTCGACATATCAAGTAGCAAAACATCTTCGTTCTTCAGTAAGCAGCACCACCCATATTTTCTTCCTATCTTATCAGAATGCATCTTCAACCTAGTTATCAGGTATCATCAAATGGTAGCATAATTACTTGTTGTGTCGTACAACTTTCATTCCAAAAAATTCAAGCCGGTCCCGTCGATGTCAAAAGGGCCCGAAGACCCCAAAATCCTAATACCGAAACCTTAAATAATTTCCACCAACCAATCAAGTTGTTGTTGGGACCCCAAGAGAAGTACGTACTAGCTAGCCACTGCCACTATTGGAACCCTTAATTCAAGGAGTTGTTGTCACCTCCCTTAATTCAAGGAGTTGTTGTCAAATCCCTTAATTCAAGGAGTTGTTCCTTTATTGGAACCCTTAATTCAAGGAGTTGTTGTCAACTCCCTTAATTCAAGGAGTTGTTTTCATCTCCCTTAACTCAGGGGAGTTGTTCCTTAATTCATGGAATTGTTGTCAATTCCCTTAATTCAAGGAGTTGTTAATTAGCTTCCCTAAGCCTATATATAGTTTACAAATTGTAAGGATCATATGAGAGAAATACAATTCAACCTTTGAAATTCAATATGGTATCAGAGCAGGGAAATTAAACTGCTTCTGCTATACTGCTATCCGAGAGTATTCACTCTCCAAAATGTCTGAAGACAATCCTTTAGTATTAGAAGCTGAAAGTTCCCGGGAGCTTTCCTCCATGAATGCGCATGAGGTGGACGTCAACCCAAATCAAAGGTTAAGCTCAGTCGTACTGAATGAGTTTAATTACTTGCCGTGGTTAAGAGCTGTGTCTTTGGCGCTGGGTGGGAGATCCAAGTTAGGGTTCATAAATGGAAGCATCAAAGTACCTGATGCTTCCTCACCAAACTATGAATCTTGACTTAGCAAGGATCAGCTAGTTATGTCATGGCTTTTGAATTCCATGGAACGAAAGTTAGCTGAAATATTCAGCTACTCAGAATCCTCGTACCAGCTGTGGGAAGCGGTCAAGGAAATGTATGGCAACCAGAATAATGATGCCCGGGTTTTCCAATTAAAGAAGGACATCTCTGATCTGCAACAAGATGGAAAACAGTTTGTGCAACTCCTAAGAAGCATGAAAAACATGTGGAATGAGTTGGAAATTTATCGTCCTCACACAACTGATGCAGCACTGCTACGAAAGAGAGCAGAAGAAGACAAGATATTTCAACTCTTGTCCAGTCTTGACTCAACATATGAAGATCTACGATGTCACATAGTCATGAACACTGAACTTCCTTCCTTCACCAGTGTGTGTGCAACGATTTAACGTGAAGAAGTAAGGAGGAAAGTCAGGAACCTGAGTACAATGACTAACGTACCTGAGGCTAGGGCATATATGACCAACGAGAGAAAGTACAAAGGAAAGCATCCGCACTTGAAGTGTCGACACTGCAACAATACAAGTCATGTTTAAGACACATGCTGGATTTTACATCCAGAGTTAAAGCCTAACTTCATGAAGGACAACAAGGGGGTACAAAAGGTGAACCATACTCCACATCGAGCAAATCATGCATCTACCTCCATCTCCAATAGGTCAGATCCATTCAAGAACTTCACAGTAAACGCAACAGAACTCATGACTGAGTTTATGTTGTACCTGCAAGGCAAGAAAGAAGGGGCTGGAATTGACCGTGCAGATAGCATGGAAAAAGGGACCTCGACAATATTGCTCGGCAAGTTTGCAGGTTTCTTGGCAGACACGAAACCTGTACCCCAAGAGGATATGCAAGGTATCATGAAAGCCTTTAAAACTGCTCTTAAATTAAATATGTTGCATGATTTTTGGGCTGTAGATTCAGGTGCCACAGATCATATGACCAACCATGTGTCTAAATCTCAAAATTTTGAAAAATTGGCAAAAACTTCTCAAGTTTCAATTGCAAATGGAGAGCATGTAAAGGTTTTAGGAAAAGAAAAGATAAAGTTGATGTCTAATGAAATTGAATCAATAGCTTTGTATGTTCCTTCCTTTCCATTTCAACTTCTATCTGTGGGAAGGATCACAAATACCTTGAATTGCATAGCCATTTTTTCTCCTCACAAAGTGATCTTTCAGGATTGTGTCACCAAGAAGACGATTGGTGAAAGGTTTTATTTAGATGGTCTCTATTACATGTCAAAGAGAAATCCCAGAGGGTGTCAAGCCAAGTTCAACCCCATTCAAGATAATCAATTGTGGCATCAATGTTTAGCTCACCCTTCCTCACCCATTTTATCATCTTTATTTCCAAAATTAGGTAAGGATGCTATTTTTTGTGAAACATGCCACTTGTCTAAAGCCACTAGATTACCTTTTAACTCTTCTTTGTCTAGGACTAGTAAGTGTTTTGAACTAGTTCATTCAGATGTATGGGGACCAACTAGGGAATCTTTTGATGGCTACAAGTATTTTGTGATTTTTGTGGATGATTTCTCTCGAGTCATATGGTTGTATCTCCTAAAGTCTAAGAATGAAATGATAGAAGTGTTTAAAGATTTCCATAACCTTGTTAAAAACCATTTCTCATCTCAAATTCAAACCTTACGATCTGACAATGGCACTGAATACATGTCCCATATCATGAAACAATATTTGAGCACTCATGGCATCATGCATCAAACAAGTTGCGTTGGAACCCCTCAACAAAATGGGGTAGCCGAACGTAAAAAACGTCACCTACTTGAGAAAACAAGAGCATTAATGCTGCAAATGAATGTACCAAAGAGATTTTGGTCCCAAGGTGTTATGACAGCTGCTTATATCATCAATAGGTTACCTAGCCGAGTCTTGGAATTCAAGTCTCCCCTAGAGGTCATGAAAGGAAGGAAAATTGATCTCTCACATCTTAGAGTGTTTGGTTGCATCTGTTTTGTTCATGTTCAATCTCATCACCGAGATAAATTAGATCCTAGAGCTACTAAATGCATCTTTCTTGGTTACTCCTCTACTCAAAAGGGATATAAGTGTTATAATTCCCAACTAAAGAGATTGATTGTGTCCAAAGATGTTCGATTTCATGAGACTAACCCTTTTTTTGGCAAGACAAGTGAATTCACAGATCAAGGGGATGGCATCTTCGACTTGTTCCCATTACCAAGAATTGAACCCAAGGGTCCGCAACAACGAGAGCTCAATCATGCCAACACTGATGCTTCTCTCAATGAAGATAACCATGAAGGCACTCATCCTGATGGTTCTATGCATGATGATGGCAGCAACCAAGAAAACCTTCAAAGTGTGGCTGATAGTTTGAACGAGAGTAAGCCAACTCTCCCAAAACCTTGACTCAATCCTCAACGTGATATGCAACCTCCCACAAGGTTTCAAGATTTTGAAACATATAAACCGAGGCATCCAATATCAAATTATGTGTCATATCAAAAGGTGACTCCATCTCATGCTGCCTTCCTTAACACCATCTCCAGTTACAGTGAGCCCCAAAACTTCCATGAGGCTAATAACCATGTTGTGTGGCAAAAAGCAATGCAAGATGAACTCAAAGCTCTAGACCAACACAACACCTGGAGCATCACCAAACTTTCAAAAGAAAAAAAGGCAGTGGGTTGCAAATGGATCTATAAGATCAATTTTAATTCAGATGGTTCAATTGAGAGGCATAAAGCCAGGCTAGTGGCTCGCGGATTCACTCAAACATTTGAGGTGGACTACAAAGAAACATTTGCTCCTGTTTCAAAAATGAACTCAGTTAGGGTTTTATTGTCTGTGGCTATCAATAAGGGTTGGCCCTGTACCAAATGGACGTGAAGAACGCCTTTCTACATGGTGATCTTGAAGAAGAAGTCTACATGCGCTTGCCTCCTGGACATCCTCAAAGCCAGGACCCTGATTTGGTGTGTAAGTTACATAAGTCAATTTATGGACCTAAGCAATCGCCTCGTCCTTGGTATGCTAAACTAAGTTCAGTTCTTCATAGTGTTGGTTTCAAAAGGAGTGGTGCCGATTCATCATTATTCGTTCGTACTGGAGCTGGTGGGAAATTAGTTGTGTTGATATATGTGGATGACTTAATAATTACAGGTGATAATGCTGCAGAGATCTCCAAACTCAAACAATCACTTCAACAAAGATTTGCGATTAAAGACCTTGGGGTGTTAAAGTATTTTCTTGGTATCGAAATGGCATCTTCTCATAAGGGTTTATTTCTTAATCAACGGAAATACGTCATGGACCTCCTCCAGGATGCTAATATGAGTGATGCTAAGCCTGCCCTTACTCCTCTCGATAGCAAGGTCAAACTTGACTTGGGAGGCACTCCACTCTTGGATATCAGCTCCTATCAGAGGCTTGTTGGTAAATTGATCTACCTAACGATCACCAGACCAGACATCTCATATTCAGTGAGTATTGCCAGTCAATTCATGCATTCTCCCACCATCGAGCATATGAACCTTGTAAAAAGGATCTTACGTTACTTAAAAGGGTATGTTGGTCGTGACATTCTCATGACGAAGAACGACCACACTCACATCATGGGGTACTGCGATGCAGATTGGGCAGGAAATGCTATCGATCGAAAGTCCACAAGTGGTTACTACACCTTTGTTGGTGGAAACTTGGTCACCTGGAAAAGTAAGAAGCAAACTGTCATCGCCAGATCCAGTGCCGAAGCTGAGTACCGTGCAATGGCTTCAAGAACGTGTGATTTAATCTGGCTCAAGGGTCTTCTGTGTGATTTAGGGTTTCCTGCAACCCTTCCTATGTCCCTATTCTGTGACAACCAGGCCGCCATGCATATAGCATCCAACCCCGTGTTTCACGAGCGAACGGAACATATTGAGGTTAACTGTCATTACGTTCATGAACAGGTGCAGTCGCAAGTAATTCAGACACACTACACAAGAAGTTCCGACCAATTGGCCGACATTTTCACAAAGCCCTTAGCTTCTCATCAGTTTCAACGACTTCTGTCCAAGCTTGGATCCATCTACCTTCTGGATCCAGCTTGAGGGGGAGTATTGGAACCCTTAATTCAAGGAGTTGTTGTCACCTCCCTTAATTCAAGGAGTTGTTGTCAACTCCCTTAATTCAAGGAGTTGTTCCTTTATTGGAACCCTTAATTCAAGGAGTTGTTGTCAACTCCCTTAATTCAAGGAGTTGTTGTCATCTCCCTTAATTCAAGGGATTTGTTCCTTAATTCAAGGAATTGTTGTCAATTCCCTTAATTCAAGGAGTTGTTAATTAGCTTCCCTAAGCCTATATATAGTTGTACAAATTGTAAGGATCATATGAGAGAAATACAATTCAACCTTTGAAATTCAATAGCCACTTTCAATTTCACTATTTTCATTGTTTCGTGTCCCTTTTCTTAAATCAAAGAGTTTCTCCAACATTCGCTAATTTGGAGCAGATTTGTGTACTGAGTAAAAAAAATGGATTGGTTTGATGCCTTGTTACGTGAGAGGAACAAGGCGCATTTTGACGTGGAAGCGATGGAGATCATCTGCGTTGGTTCCTTAACCACATTTCAAGGCTTTGATTGAATTTCCAAGCTTATGACAGCTAATCCGGCATTTCGAAAGGAGAACAGAGTTGTGATGAGTGGGAAGGAGAGGTTCAAAAAGACTCTCAGCCCATGTCTGGAAAATAGTAACAGTTACTACTTTTCAGACATGGACTGATGAGCTAGCTTTTGATTATGTCCATTGGGGCATGTTCATGCGCGATGAAAGGGTTGAGAGCAGAGGAGCGGCAGAGCAAGTGGCTGCCATTGGTAAGGCATAAAAATAAGTGGCAACTATACACAAACAGAGCTCGAACATGGGTCCAATGTGCGGGGGCTCGAAACCACTGCAACATCGGGTCCCAAGAACGAAGAATTCATCGTCCATAGTCCACCACTGTGTTTAGCCAAATGGTGGCCGGGCGGGTTGGGGATGATTGCAACACATGCTGTTTTGTACGCGCGGGTTATCACTCATGATGGGGCGGACCACGATGTCCATGGCTTCATTGTCCAACTTCAGAGCTTGGATGACCACTTGCCTCTTCGGGGGGTTATAGTTGGCGACATTGGGAGGAAATTCAGAAACATTGGATCTTGTTCAGTTTGATGATGTTAGTATACCCCGGAATCATATGTTGATGAGAGTGTCACAATGTTACCAAACAGGGAAACTATATGCAATCCAATGTTCCTAAGCATTTGCTTTATGGCGCAATGGTTTACAAGGTCGTTGATCCTTCGACTTCTCTGTCAAGAGCAGTGTGTACAGCTCCTCGATAAAGTGTAGTTTTTAGACAATGTGATCCAAAAATGATCCATTTCGATATGTAGAAAACTAGGCTTTTTCCTCTACTTGCATCCACTTATGCTTTCAGATTTATTGGCAAGTGGCTGAAATGGTTGTTTAAAGATTTGATTGATAAATTAGAAGGGAATGATTTTCCCTGCTTTATCTGAGGCGCATGCATGCTCCGCTGGGTTGAAGTTATTGACGACTTCTGAAGCTGCCTATGGATTTGAAGACTCCAACAGCTTTGCGGTCGACATGGCTACTTAGCAAGCAGTGGGCTTCCTGGTTTGTATGAAGTTTTATTAAGTTGGGATAATTTCCAATATCATAACTAAGTGGAAAACACAGGATATATACAACCCACTGAATATGCCCTTTGGAACCGCTGTAATCAGATGATCTAGTCCTGGTTTCTTCACTCCGTTGCTCCCGAGCTTGCAGACAACATCCTTTATGCTAACACCACAAATGAGGCATGGGATGACTTTCAAGAACGTTTCTCACAGGGCAATGCTCCTCGTATTTATCAAATTCAAAAGGCCTTTGCCTCCCATTCTCAAGGTACCATGCTGGTTTCCTCTTATTTCACCCAACTCAAAAATCTTTGGGATGAATTGACATCGTATCGGTCACTATCACCATGCATTTGCCCTAGTTCAAAACATACCACTACTAAAAAAGGCCAAGATCAAATGATGCAATTTTTAATGGGCCTCAATGACCCCTATGGTGCTATATGTGGACAAATCTTACTGATGAACCTTCTCCCTAGTGTACGTAAAGCATACTCTCTTGTGGTTTAAGAAGAAAAAAAAGGGGAACTTGCCAACACTCTCTCTCGGTCCGATAATTTTTCTCTGGCTTCTGCAACTCGTGTACGTAATAACACTGGTCGCCCCCCTTTGTACTACAGCTATTGAGACAGAGACCATCACAATGTGGAGACTTGCTACAAAGTACATGGGTTTCCCCCTGGCCACCAATGTGGAGACTTGCTACAAAGTGCATGGGTTCCCCCTGGCCATCCCCCTGGCCACCAATGTGGAGACTTGCTACAAAGTACATGGGTTTCCCCCTGGCCACCGACTCCATAATTCAACTTCCTCTTCCAACCGCAATAGGCGCCGCTCGCAACGTGGATCCACAGAAAATTCTGGAGCCCGCAATACTCAACAATCTGCAGCCCACCATGTTCAGGCCCAGCTGCAATCCCTTGTGCAGTCTCTGTCCTCCAATGCGTCCACTTCTATGTAGGTCCCTTCTTCCCCCACTACAGGACTACCTTTATCTCCCGCCGCAAGCCCCCATATATCTCCCACCGCAGGCTCTCCTTCCTATCCCACGGTTGACCCGCCCACGGGCCCACATTCTATTCTACGCGCAAGCTTACCTTATATCCCCCCATGTAGCTCGCACTCCATCCAGGTCTAGTTCCCATGAGCCCTAGCCCACTTTCTCTCCTCTCTGATAGCTCGCATCCCAATCCAAGCCCAGTTCCCATAAGCCCTACCCCTGGACCCTCCTCACCGCCTAGCGCTCCTAACCCTCCACTTTGTCTTTCCACCCGCATCCGCCAACCTCCAACTTAGCACACCGATTATAGTATGGTGCAACATGCTACTACTATGGGTCCATCTCCTCTTTGTTGTCAGGTTTCTCAAAAAGGTACAAAATACCTTTTATCCCACTATTTATCTTTTTCCGATTTATTTCCTTCGCATCGTGTTTTTTTAACCACCATTGCAGGTCACATGAGCCTACTTCGTATGCCCAGGCTATTCAAGATCCTCATTGGCAAGCTGCTATGCAACTTGAGTTAGATGCTTTACAACACAATCATACTTGGAGTCTAGTCCGTTTACCGCCTCATCACAAACCTATTAGCTGCAATGGGTTTACAAAATCAAGTATAAGTCTGATGGCACTATTAAACGTTACAAGGCTCGCCTGGTTGCCAAAGGTTATACTTAGATTGAAGGTGGTGACTATCTTGAGACTTTCTCTCCCATTGCAAAGCTCACTACCCTTCTTTGCCTCCTTACCGTGGCTTCTGACCGTGGTTGGTTCATTCATTAGCTTGATGTTCAGAATGCTTTCTTCCACGACACTTTATCCGAAGAAGTGTACAGGGATCCGCTACTTGGTCTTCGTCGATAGGGGGAGAATCTTGTATGTCGGATACACAAATCCTTGTATGGTCTCAAACAACCTTCCCATAATTGGTTCTCCACCTTTTTCGCTGCCATTCAACGAGTTGGCTTCCGGCAATCGATTACTGATTACTCACTCTTCAACAAAGGCAACAGTTCCTCCCTTACTGTTGTTCTAATCTATACTGATGATATCCTTCTTATAGGGAATGATTTATAGGAGATGAGACTTCTCAAAGCTTATCCCCTCAAACACTTTCGTATCAAGGATCTTGGAGATTTAAAAAAAAATTTTGGGCATTGAATTCTCTCGTTCCTAGAAAGGAATCTTTTTGTCACAACGAAAATATGCACTAGATATTCTACAAGATTTCGGCCTCCTTGGGGCTCGACCTGATACCTTCCTTATGGAGCACCATTTAAAGCTCACTCCAACAGATGGTGCACCACTTCATGACCTGACTCGATACAGGAGGTTAGTGGGTCATTTAATTTATCTCACCGTGACAAGGCATGATATTGTATATTCAGTACAATCTTTGAGTCAGTTCATGCACCAACCTAGATAACCACATTGGTAAGCTGCCCTTCATGCATTGAGATACATCAAAGGCACTCCTGGTCAAGGATTATTCTTTCCAGCCGAAAACACTCTTTCATTGAATGCCTACTACCTGTAAGTCAAGTACAGGTTACTATGTATTTTTGGGAATGTCCTTCATCTCTTGGAAATCCAAGAAATAGTTACATGTTGCCAAATTAACTGCTGAAGCACAATATAGTGCCATGGCAACTACATGCTTAGAAATTACTTGGTTACGATATGTCTTGCAGGATCTACATGTTCCTCTCACTCAACCTGCTATGCTCATTTGTGATAATCAAGCAGCTCTACATATAGCAGCTAATCTGGTCTTTCATGAGCGTACAAAGCATATTGATGTTGATTGTCACGTTGTGAGGGAAAAGCTTCAAGCCGGAATCATTTCACTATCTTTCGTTCAGTCATGTGTTCAGTTGGCAAACATCTTCACTAAGGCTTTGGGAAAAGCTGAGTTCGTTTCATTAAATGACATGTTGGGACTTCAAAACATTCACTCTCCGACTTAAGGATGAGTGTTAAGAATCTTTTAGTTATTGCTTTTAATTAGTAGAATATTTTATGGTATTTGCTTCTAGTTACAATTCCGTTCCTAGATAGGTTTCCCACTTATTATGGGAGTTTTTACTTGTTCCCAAAGTATTGGGTTGTATATATCCTGCAAGCTTTCCACTTAGTTATGATATTGGATTCAGTGGGTTGTTTTTTAACTAAAGGTGGGGTGAAGGTTCCATTAATAAATCCGAGTTTATTTTTGGTGATGAGTGCAATATGCATAGAACGGTTCCATGTTGCGTAATTGTCCCCATTCAAAGGATTGGAGACCAAGAGAAGACAGAGATGGTCTGAATGATGCAAAAAATAAGGACTCGATGCATCGAAAGCTGAGTCGGAAGAGGAAGTTTCGTCGAATTTTTCCATGGAGGATGGCTCCGACGACAAAGGTAAACGAAGTGTGAAGGTTTCCTATGAAAAAAAAAGGAGAGAAAAAAAAATAGGTTTGCTATGATACCATATTAAGTTGGGATAATTTCCGATATCATAACTAAGTGGAAAACGTACAGTGTAACACCCCGAACTTTTATGAATTGGTAAAGTTGAAATTTTAAATGTAAAATGACCATTTTACCCATAATTGGGGGGAATTGTTGACTTTTGACTCGGACTGTATTTTGGACTTTGACCTATGACTGTGGCGTAGATCAGGACGTTATGAGTCTGTAGATAGGCGCCACGCCGAAATCGGAGACCGGACGAGAAGGTTATGGTCAAGGACGCAAAAATGGCCTTATTCACAAAATCCTAGGAATTTCACACTTGGTAGGTTCTTATAGGATAAGGGCAATCTGGTGGGACCCTTGGATGAGTGACAAGAGTCACTCATCCCATTGGTGGGTTTCCCCATGCAACTGGATCAGTTTAGGGTTCCATCTTCATCATCTTTTCTCTCATTTTTATTGATTATCATCTTCATCAACTCACAAACTCTTCCTAACCCGTGAAACACTAAAACACCACACCACCACCTCCTTACTCTACCTTCACTTCATTAGGCATCACTGAGACTGTGAGGAATACCTGAGGGAGCAGAGGAGCTAACAGCGAGGCTGTACACAGTGGGAATCACGACGTAGAGGTGAGAACCCGAGATACTATTTTGTTCCAAAAATGGAACTTTGATTTCCAGTGTGTGTTGAACAATCTAATGGGGCCGAACGTGTTCTAAGGTGCAGGACAAGTTCATTGGGCTAGTTTTTGAAGCAGAGGGTGTCGGAATTGAGAGATATCGACGGTTGAAATCCACGGCTTATTGTTCATCCAATCTCAGGTAACTTTTGGATCGTGTTTTCTAGTTTTGATCATACGAATCTCTTAGTTAGGATGAGACGATCATCTAGGGAAAAAAACAAGATCGAAATTGGTTGAGGAATCAGAATGTTGGAACCGGGTGAGGTCACGGGTCTATGCAACCCGGTTTGCAGACCCATCGAGAGGACATGGATAATAACGTCATCAGTTGACATCATCACCCTGTCAGATTGTTAGACATAGCCCAATAGGACGATGACACATGTCAGTGCCTAGTCAGCAGTGACATGTCAGTGACCTGGCCCAATCAGTACCTGCCACGTATCACTGACATGTTAGTGACGTGGACCAACCGGCAATTGACACGTGGCACCTGTCAGTCTGACAGGTGTCAGACTTGACACTATCAGATGACGTTAGCAGTGACGTCAGCGTTGACTTTGACCGTTGACCTGACATCAGCGTTGACCTTTTGTTAACATCAGTGTTGACCTTTTGCTGACATCAGCGTTGACCTTTTGCTGACATCAGTGTTGACCTTTTGCTGACATTAGCGTTGACCTTTTGCTGACATCAACGTTGACTTTTTGGTCAACGTTGACCGTGAGTTTGACCTGCCCATGGGGGCATATGGGTACATTTTTCGAGATGGGACCGTTGCTATTTTGAAGGTTTCGACGATCCGGATCCAAAGGGCTTGATCAGAGATTGTTTGATAGGTCAAAATAAGGTTATAGCCTCGGGAAGCGTGTGCTATTCCCAGGTTTTAGATATGAGTTTACAGAGACCATTAGCGATCCTTGGATATGTTTTGGACATGTTGGAAACTGCGATATAGCCTCAGAACAGGTTTAGGCGTTCGATTAAGCAGCATGACAATACTGTGAGTGGGTCTTTTGGTTTCTAAACTGATTGCATGCATAACTGTTTTCATTATACTATTATATGAATGTGTGTGGATTACATTGGGTCTTATTCATGGATTGTACATATATGTATTACACGGTGTTGGGCATGAGTCCCATCTGGTTATTATACTATTGGTTTGTGGAGTCATACAGGGATGTCATAGGTTCATACTATTGCACTGCATGTATTGACCATATGGATTACTGTCTCCTCCAGTTATTGGTACCCTGGAGTGGTCACGGCGCATTACCTGCGAGGGATCATGCTACGGAGCGACCAGATCGTAGGGTGACTCAGGAGCAGGATTGCTAGTATTAGACGTCTGCGATGTCATACCCGGACTGAGTTTGGGGATATGACTCAGGATTGAGACATGGGAGGCACACGCAACCTTAGGACTGTGACCTTGTTAGACATCCGGAAGATCAGACATCTGGGATGTCAGGGTTGGGAAATACGGTGCAATACAATTATTGTGGATATATGATTATTATATTGTGTGTGATTATATGATGTACGATTCGGTTATTATTATATATGTTTTGACTCAAATGCATGCATGATTTGAAAACGAGGGGTAAAACATAATTTTTACTATGTATTATGAACGGTTTTGAAATATCCTTTATTTTTGGCCCACTCACACTTTCATTGTTTTCTTGATCTCTCTAGGACGTGGTCTAGAGGCAAAGGCGGATCCCAAGGCTGAGACATAGTCATTTTACTATTGCGTACCTGATACTCGTGTTGGGTAGGTCGAGCGCCATTTTGTAAAGCTGATATTTGTGCTCGCGTTTTTGTAGTGCTCTCTATCCCTTGTCTAACATTGTTGATCTCGTACTCGAACTTAATTAAGTTTAAAACTTTATGTTGTGAATTATTTAACCCGTTAAGGGTATTTTGGTCATTCTCTGGGGTTGTGCCAGACGGGAGCAGGGCGTATCCTCGTGGGGTCCTTAGGGGATCGGGATGGGTCCTGTCAAGTTGGTATTAGAGCAGGGTTGAGCACTAGGATAGCTTATTTTTTAAGATTGAGTCTTTTAATACGATAACTAATATATGTCTCTTAGCAGCGGATCATGCCTCCTAGACGCGAACCTCTGGCACTGACTGAGAAAGAAGGTTCAAGAGAGATGGGAAGTACGTGCATTGAGCGAGCCCAACGGCTGGGTGCTACGATATTCACTGGGGGATCTAACACTGAGGAAGCTTACATGTGGATTAACCGATGGGAACGCATTTTTGAAATTATGTATTGTCCTCCGGAAGAGCGAGTACTATTGGCCACTTTTATGCTTGAGGGTGGTGCCTACCAATGGTGGTACACAAAGGAGATAACTGGCTGGAATGCAGCCACTACACCCTGGGAGGTGTTTAGGGAGAGGTTTTTGAACCAGTACTAACCTCCGTTCATTCCGGGATGCTCGAGAGACAGAATTCTTACAGCTCAAGCAAGGGAGCCGGATAGTTGCAGAGTATGAGTAGAGCTTTTTGGCACTATCTGGGTTTTCCTCTGCTTATGTGGGGATTGAAGCGGACACGTGTTGTTGTTTTTAGGAACGACGCAGCAGTAGCAGACCCACAGTGAGGGACGACGTAGGGATCGTTTGCATCTTGGACTTTCGACCCACAGGGGTTTGAAGGGAGGACACTCTGGGGGGAGGTCGTTTTCTCCTACATGTGGACGGTCTGGCAGGTATGGGACTCCACAAAGATCGGGGCAGAGGTTGAGCTTCTGGCCACAGTAGACAGCTACTAATGGTGCATTTATGGGGTCATCAGGATCGAGGGCATTATCATGCTTTTCTAGTGGGCAGTCAAGACATTTTGTCACGGAGTGCTCTTTACTCCCGGCCGGCGGCAGTGGGTTCAGCCAGAGCTCGACAGGACCAGTTCATCATGCGGCTACTGCATCGGAAGCCACAAGTGGCGGAGCTCAGGGCGGAGCTCGAGGACGTGGTCGTGGTCGACAAGTGGGACCACAAGTTCGGGTCATCATAGTGACTCAACAGCAGGCTAGGACGACACCAGGTGTTGTCACAGGTACACTCACCATATTTGACATTCATGTTCATGTTCTGATGGATCCTGGTGCTACAAATTCATTTATTTCGAGGGGTTGTGCAACGATGTTAGGCCGTGAGGTGTCAGCACTAGATCAGAAGATGGGTATAGGTACCCCGATGAGAGTTATATACATTATGAACCAGATGATGAGGGATTTCCTAGTGAGAGTTGGGGACTTGGGACTGTGAGATTATCATGGATCTGTATGATTTTGATGTGATACTTGGAATGGACTGCTAGGAGACCATGGGGCAATCATCGACTATTGCAGTAAATTGGTGACCTTGCGGAGTCCAGGTCTACCAGAGGTGAATTCTCAGGGGGAGCGTGGAGTTTCACCACCGGAGGTAATTTCCACACTTACAACTATGAAGTTGCTACGGAAAGGTTGTCAGGGATATTTAGCGTATGTGGTTGACACGCTTGATGATCAATTGAGGGCTGATGATATACCGGTAGTTCGGGAGTTTCTTGACGTATTTTCGGATGAATTACTGAGATTACCACCACATCGAAAGATTGAGTTTACGATCAAACTACTCGCCAGGATGGGGCCGATATCGCAGCCACTGTATCAGATGGCACCAACGGAATTGCGGTAATTAAAGGTACAACTGCAGGAGTTGTTGGATCGGGGATTCATTCGATCGAGTACTTCACCGTGGGGAGCACTGATTTTGTTTGTTATGAAAAAGGAACGAAGCTTACGGTTATATGTGGACTATCGACAGCTTAACAAGGTAACAGTATGGAACAAGTACCCCTTACCTAGGATCAATGACTTGTTTGGCCAGTTGTGGGGAGCAAAGTATTTCTCTAAGATTAATCTTCGATCTGGTTACCATCAGCTGAGGATTGCTGAGGACGATGTTTCGAAGACTGCTTTTCAGACGAGGTACGGGCATTATGAGTTTTTGGTAATGCCGTTTGGGTTGACGAAGGCATCAGCTGCATTCATGGATTTGATGAATCAGGTGTTCCAAGCGTATTTGGACAAGTTTGTGATTGTGTTCATCAATGATATCTTGGTCTATTAGAGGAGTGCTAGAGCACACAAGAAACTTCTGTGGTTAGTGTTGGGCAGGCTGAGACAGAACCAGTTGTATGCTAAACTTAACAAGTGTCAGTTTTGGTTATATAGTATTGGTTTTCCGGGTCATATCATTTCAGATGAGGGGATTAGTGTGGACCATCAGAAGACGGAAGCGATAACCAATTGGGAAAGGCCAAGGACAGTTACAGAGGTCCGGAGCTTCATAGGTTTAGTAGGCTACTATCGGCGATTTGTAGAGGGTTTCCCTACTATCGCATCTTCTTTGACCCGATTGACCCGAAAAGGGGTTAAGTTTATTTGGGATGATTAGTGTGAGCAGAGCTTCCATGAGTTAAAGAGGCGTTTGACTACTGCACCAATTCTTGCATTTCCTGATGATGGTGGGGTGTTCGAGGTATATAGGATTACATCACGACAAGGTTTGGGTTGTGTATTGATGCAACATGGTAGGGTGATCGCTTACGCTTTGTGGCAACTGAAACCACATGAGCTGAACTACCCCACCTATGATTTGGAGTTGGCGGCAATGGAACATGCTTTGAAAAGTTTGGTGACACTATCTGTATGGTGAAAAGTACAGGATCTTCACTGACCACCAGAGTTTAAAGCACTTGTTTACTCATAAGGAATTAAGTCTAAGGCAGAGACAGTGGCTGGAGTTGATTAAGGACTACGACTGTGCAATTGAATATCATTTGGGAAAAGCAAATTTGGTGGCGGATTTACTTAGTATGAAGTCGGCGGGTTCGATTGTACACATGAGGATGGTGTATCTTCCTTTTCTTGTGGAACATCGAAAGGCTGGAGTTATACGGGGAATGGATGGTCAGGGAGTTTTGTTGGCTAGTTTTTATTTACAACCCATTCTGATTAACCAGATCATTGAGGCCCAATTTCAGGATCCTACACTATGTGTTTATCAGATCGAAGTTGAGGCCGGTGAGTGGCAGGATTTCATCATCCGAGGTGATGGAGCTTTAGTGAACCAGGGTCGTGTGTGTGTGCCTGCAGTGGTAGAACTGAGAGCGAAGATTGTAGAAGAGGCCTATAGTTCAGCCTATGCTATGCACCCAGAAGAGACAAAGATGTATTGTAACCTCCGAAATCACTATTGGTGGGCCGAAATGAAGAGGGATATCACTGAGTTTGTTAGCAGATGTTTGACCTGTCAGTAGGTTAAGGCTGAACCACAGAGACCGTATGGGTCAATGTAGCCACTTCCGATCCCGAAGTGGGAGTGGGATCACATCACTATGGATTTCGTATTCAAACTTCCTACGACGCGGAGTGGTTGTGATGGAGTCTAGGTGATAGTGGACAGATTGATGAAGTCGGCACATTTTCTACCTGTGCGAGAGATGTTCAAGCCAAACCGGTTGGCTTAGTTGTTCGTAGATGAGATTCTCAGACTACATGGTACGCCGGAGTCAATAGTTTTGGGTTGGGATCCGAGCTTTACTTCGAGGTTCTGGCGGAATTTATAGAAGGCCCTGAGTACGAACCAACATTTCAGCACAACTTTTCATTCGCAGACTAACGGACAGTCTGAGAGGACTATTAAGACATTGGAGGATACTATGAGAGCGTGTGCGCTACAGTTTCAAGATTCATGGGATATGTTTTTGCCTATGATGGAGTTTGCATACAACAACAGCTACCAGGCAAGTATTGGGATGACACCTCACAAGGCACTGTATGGTCGACAGTAAAGGACGCCTGTTCATTGGACAGAGGTAGGCGAGCAGGCCGCTTTGACCCCAGAGCTGATGGACCCTGCTAAAGGTCCGGATTATCATGGAGAGGCTGAAGGTGACGCAAGATCGCCAGAAAAGTTATATGGATAGACGGATCAGGGATCTTGAATTTATTGTTAGCGATTGGGTGTTTCTGAAATTGTCTCTATGAAAGAGAATCGTGAGATTCGGTCAATGTGGGAAGCTGAGTCCCCGTTACATTGGGCCATATGAGATCGCCCAGAGGGTTGGTTTGGTAGTGTACCGGTTAGCTTTACCTCCAGAACTTGCGAGGGTACATGATATGTTCCACGTATCAATGCTACAGAAGTACGTGCGTGATGAATCACATATCTGACTAGAATAGCCATTGGAACTGAGGACCGATTTGAGCTTTGAGGAGCAACCAGTGCAGATATTGAATTGGAAGGACAAGGTTATAAGGAACAAGACTATTCCCTTGGTGAAAGTTGTGGAGGAATCACGATGTGGAAGAAGCCACGTGGGAACCCGAGACTCAAATGAGAGAAAAACATCCGCATTTATTTGAGTGAATTTCGAGCGAGAAATTTTTGTAAGGTGGGTGGATTGTAACACCCCGAATATTTATGAATTGGTAAAGTTGAAATTTTAAATATAAAATGACCATTTTCCCCCTAATTGGGGGGAATTGTTGATTTTTGACTCGGATTGTAGTTTGGACTTTGACTTGTGACCGTGACATAGATCGGGACGTCACGAGTCCGTAAATAGTCGACACACCAAAATCGGAGACCGGACGGGAAAGTTATGGTTAGGGATGCAAAAATGGCACTATTCATAAAATCCCAGGAATTTCACACTTGGCAGGTTCTTATTGGATAAGGGCAATCTGGTGGGACCCTTGGATGAGTGACAAGTGTCACTCATCCCATTGGTGGGTTTCTGTAATGACCCGTCCCTAATTTTAAGGATTAATTAGGGATTAATGATGGATTAGCGAGGCTAATCGAGGATTAGTCAAGGATTATCGGACGTTCAGGGTGAAATTACGGTTTTGCCCCTAGACGAGGGTAAAAAGTTAACTTTTAACCCTGGGGGTTCGATGGCCGAGGGTCGAGGACCGTTATGTAGATAGCGTCGATATGAATTCGTAGACAGGTGGCACGTCGAATTCGGACGTTCGACAGAGAAGTTACGGTTCACTGAAGTTTCGAGAAACTATTCATAATGGCACGCTTTACGAGGTAAAAGTGGACTTTTGTCCTCAAGTGGGCCCAGATATTTGAATCAGGCCCAATGGATGAGTGACAAGTGTCACCCATCCATTGCTCACCTAACACAGACACATGCATATCCATTCCCCCTTTCTGTGTTCATCCAATCTAACTCGATGAACCCCAAACCATTACCCTCTCCCTTTTGATTTTGAGTGAGGCTAGGAGAGGATTTGAGGATGATGATTGGATTGAGAGAAGGTGGTGGTAGCAGTAGGGCCGCCGTGGACTGCAGTAGGAACTCACGGCCAAGGTAAAACTGTGACCCCTGTTTATTTCAAATTTCCAATTTTGGGTTTTGGACATTAGGGAGCTTAGATGTTGGTTAGGATGGGTTTATGGGATTGGTAGGAGGTCTAGGAGAAGGTTTCAGGGGCTGAGGATGGCTGAGCAAACCCGGAACGACGGCTGAGAAGTTTTCGGTGGCTACCCACCGAATTCAAATTCCGGCCAAGTTAACCCAAATCGATCCTCCCAAACCGTTTTTAGGGATCCTAGGAACCTATTAGAACCCTTAGGTTGAAGGTTGGACCCCTAGAAGTACCCTAAACCTAGAATGGAAGTTTTGGGTTTCATTGGATTCTTGAACCCGTAGGATTTAGGATTGGTTTCCTAGTTTTGATTGCATAAAAGGATTCATAGGATAGATTTAGGAAGATTGGTGGAAAGAAGGAAGAAAAAGGACGAGAAAATAGGAGAATAAGGCCCTGGACTGGATTGCAGTGAACCGGCCAGACCGGTTCTGCTGGAGGAGGAAGACGACACTGTGCAGTGGCGCGTGGCTCCCACGCGCAGAGTCTTCAGGCAGCTCGTGGTGGCAAGTGGCCCACTTTTTGGGGAAACTTCCAACATGTAATTTGATCTATTCGTTGTAACGAACATTTTGGGACTGGTTTCGAGTCAACCGGACATCGTCTCGATATAGTTTGGGTTGTCCGAAGGTTTAGGATTGCGTTTAAAAATAGTTAAAAATCTCGGAAAATTAGGGGGCTTTAGTGAGGGGTTAATTAAGTAGTTAGTAACCCTCTATTACGATTTGGACAGGTTCGGAAGCCTCAAAGATGATAATTAACCCGAGAAGGTGTACGGTGCGTATATCGAGGCGGCAGCTCGGACTGTCTGTGAGTGGACTTTCTTTTATGAATCGATGCATGCATAAATATTTTATAAGTATTTTAATACATGTTTTGTGATTCCATGAGTGCATTTGTGTGTGTGTTTACGTATTTGCACGTATTTCAAGGTTTTCAGTTTTATACCGTGCATATACGTACTGGGTTTTCTGTGGGGATTTGATGAAATGGTTTTGGATTTAGAAATAGAAAACCGAGCATTAGACCTATTTGGTTTTGTTTTTGACTCGGGCATATGGCTCTATTGATGACCTACGGGTCTGAGTCGTGGTCGCGACGGGTGCTGTGTGCACGACGAAAGACAATATAACGCTCGCCTCCGGACTGGGGATGTGTTCCTTCCGGAGAGGTCACGATGCACGTCCCGTTGTTGAGCAGCCACAGGATGCTCGACTCCGGAGTGCTGACGGTATAGGAGATCGATCGGTGATGTGTGCACCCCGATCTAGAGGTGGTCGCTGCAGTGATATGTTCAAGGCGACATACGAGGGTTGAGAGCGGTCCTGGATTGATGGTTGCACACATCACTATGATCGGAATCGTGACTGACCCTGAGGTATTGGGCTTGATGGCCTGTTGATTGTGAGTTCGGGCTTGAGGGCCAGTTTAATTGTGAAATCGGGCTAGAGGGCTCGTTGAGTCATTAGTTTGGGCTAGAGGCCCAGTTGACTTGTGGTATCGGGCGTGAGTCCCATTTGTGGTTTTCTGTATGTATATACCCTCCTTATAAGCGTATTGGTCTCCTCCAGATGTCTTTGATCATGGAGTGTCACGATCCA
Source organism: Prinsepia uniflora (assembly GCA_032719365.1). Taxonomy (NCBI): domain Eukaryota; kingdom Viridiplantae; phylum Streptophyta; class Magnoliopsida; order Rosales; family Rosaceae; genus Prinsepia; species Prinsepia uniflora. Next base: position 54,893,606 of record CM064868.1, on the reverse strand, counting down.
CTACCTGGAATGAGTGACTCCAAGAGGGAGCACATTCCAGGGGTGAGAGATATGGTATAGTCTCGGACTAGGTCCGTAGACCGTTCTTCAGATGTCATAGATCTTGGGATTTTGGACGATTCCTCCCAGACGTCTTAGATCCTGGGGGTAGACTCGAATTGAGACCCCAAGTAGTGTGCACACTGATAGATATATCGTGACGGGTTATTGAGTAGACATCAAAGAATGTCTAGGATGGGTTATATATGTATATATGTTTGGATGAGTTTTCACTGAGATGGTTTTGGGCTGAGACCCATGTGTGTCGGATTTGGGCTGAGTTCCCACTTGATTTGGTTTGGGCTCAAGTCTGAGGTACTTTGATTGGATTTTGGGCCAAGGCCCCGTGTTCTATGTTTGAAGAAATGGTTTTTGAATACATGCATGCTTTTAGTGAAGGGCATAAATGTCTTTTTATGAAAATGTTTTTATAAAATTATTGTTTTGTCCACTCACAGCTTTCTTGTTTTTAATGCCCTTCAGGTTGACATCGGATGCGGGCTGTAGCAGAGACCGAGACATCACATTCCTCCTCCGGATCCTGGCACTCTCTGGCTAAGGACGAAATTATCCCTGGTCTGGTACTTCGTGTCAGACAGGAGCAGGCACGTCCCACGTTAATCCTGGGGGATTTGGGACGGGTCCTGTCAGTTTCCCCATGCAATTGGATCAGTTTAGGGTTCCATCTTCATCATCTTTTCTCTCATTTTCATTTATTTTAATCTTCATAAACTCACATAATCACTCTAACCCGTGAAACACCAAAACACCACACCACTACCTCCCTACTCTACCTTCACTTCATTGGGCATCACTGAGGCTGTGAGGAATACCTGAGGGAGCAGACGAACTCACGGCGAGGTAGTACACGGTGGTAATCGCGATAGAGAGGTGAGAACCCAAAACACCATTTGGTTCCAAAAATGGAACTTTTCTTTCCAGCGTGTGTTGAACAATCTAATGGGGCCGAACGTGTTCTAAGGTCCAAGAAGAGTTCATTGGGCTAGTTTTCGAAGTAGAGGGTGGCCAGAATCGAGAGATATCGATGGTTGAAATCCACGGCTTACTGTTCATCCAATCTCAGGTAACTTTTAGATCGTGTTTTATAGTTTTGATCATACGGAACTCTTAGTTAGGGTGAGAAGATCATCTAGGGAAAAACCAGATTGAAAATGGTTGAGGAATCAACATGTTGGAACAGAGTCGGGTCGCGAGTCTGTGTGACCCAGTTTGCAGACCCGTTGAGAGGACATGGATGAGGACGTCATTAGCTGACATCATCACTCTGTGAGATTGTTAGACATGGACCAATAGGACGATGAAATGTGTCACATGTTAGTACCCAGTCAGCATAGACATGTGAGTGACGTGGACCAACCAACAGCTGACACGTGGCAATTATCAGTCTGACAGGTGTTAGACTTGACACTGTCAGATGACGTCTACAGTGACATCATCATTGACTTTAACTGTTGACCTGGCGTCAGCGTTGACCTTTTGTTGACGTCATCGTTGACTTTTTGGTCAATGTTGACCGTGACTTTAACCCATACGTGAGGGCAAGTGGGCACATTTTTCAAGGTTAGACCAATGTCATTTTGAAGGTTTTGACGATCCGGATCCAATAGTGGTGATTTCGAGTCGATCAGAGATCGTTTGATAGGTCAAAATGAGGTTACAACCTTGGGATGCGCGTTCATGACGCGTTTCCAGGCCGACACTGTTCCTAGGTTTTAGATATGAGTTTATAGAGACCATTAGTGATCCTTAGATATGTTTTGGACAGGTTAGAGACTGTGATATAGCCTCAGGACATATTTAAGAGTTCGATTAAGTAGCAGTACAGTACTGTGAGTTGGTCTTTTGGTTTCTAAACTGATTGCATGCATAACTGTTTTCATTATACTATTATATGAATGAGTGTGGATTAGATTAGGTCTTATTCATGGATTTTGCATATATGTATTACACGGTGTTGGGCATGAGACCCGTCTGGTTATTATACAATTGGTTTGTGGAGTCATCCCCAGGATGTCACAGGTTCATACTATTGCACTGTATGTATTAACGGTAACTGGATTACTGTCTCCTCCAGTTATTGGTACCCTGGAGTGGTCACTGCGCATTACTTGCGAAGGGTCATGCTACAGAGCGACCGGACCATAGGGTGACTCAGGAGTAGGATCGCTAATATTAAACGTCTAGGACGTCAGACATTTGGGATGTCATACCCGGACTGGGTTCGGGGATAGGACTCGGGATTGAGACCTCGGGCGGCACGCGTATCCTTAGAACCATGACCTTGTTAGACGTCCGGGACGTTAGACATCTGGGATATCAGAGTTGGGATATGCGGTGCAATACGATTATTGTGGATATATGATTGTTATATTGTGTGTGATTATATGATGTACAATTTGGTTATTATTATATATGCTTTGACTCAAATGCTTGCATGATTTGAAAACGGAGGGGTAAAACAGTATTTTTACTATGTATTATGAACGGTTTTGAAATATCCTTTATTTTCGGCCCACTCACACTTTCATTGTTTTCTTAACCCCTCCAGGACTTAGCCTAGAGGTAGAGCCAGACCCCGAGGCTGAGACAAAGTCATTTTACTGCTGCGTACTTGATACCCGTGTTAGGTAGATCGAGCACCATTTTGTAAAACTGATATTTGTGCGCGCATTTTTGTAGTGCTCTCTATCCCTTGTCTGGCACTGTTGATCTCATACTCAGACTTAATTATTTTTAAAACTTTAGGTTGTGAATTATTTAACCCGTTAAGGGTACTTTGGTCATTCTCTGGGATTGTGCCAGACAGGAGCAGGGCGCATCCTTGTGGGGGTCCCTAAGGGATCAGGATGGTTCCTATCATACAGGATATATACAACCCAATACTTTGGGAACAAGTAAAAAATCCATTAACAAGTGGGAAACCTATCTAGGAAAGGAAGTGTAACTAGAATCAAATACCATAAAATATTCTACTAATTACAAGAAATAATTAAAAGGTTCTTAACAAGTTTACATGCCTTCTTGTATTAATGAAGGAGATGCCCTGGTTCTTCTTTTATAGGTTACAAGGTTCCTCATGAAGACAATCCATTTGTTACTCTCTGCAACTCTGAAATTGTAAGCTTTCTGGGAAAACCTTATACATGGGTCATATGGACCATTATTTGACCCTATATTATGGCAATGTTGAGGAGATGGAAAATTGGCTGAAACTCATTTTGATTCTTGAGGCATTTGAAGACAGGGTCGTTAGGATGTGTGTTGCTTGTGCTTGAAGCCTTAAGAAATTTCAAACAAATCAGAGGGATTTTTGGAGCTTTCGCTGTATTTAGTGGAGGCTGCAATTGCTCATTGCCAAGTGATTGTTATATCCAAGTTCATTGAGAAATTAGAGCAAAAAATTGAAAGAAATGGAGTGAAAAATCAGCTGGAGACAATTTGCTATGTTTATGTTGTAAAACAAAAACTCAGAGAGAACAAGGTTCCCTGAAGCCCAAGACCACGACCAATCTATGTAGAAGAAACCAAAAAATAAAATAAACAAAACCAGTAAATAAAAGAAACAAAACCAGAAAACTTGAAGCACGCGAAGCTCTTTTTATTGACTCTGCATAAACTAGTTTCTACAAAATAGAAGTCCAAAAGGCAACTACCTTCTCAACAATTTAAATAACCCATACAACCTAAACACCTAAGCCTAATTAATTACTTACACAATCTTTTGCATTCCAACTAACACAACCACTAATATAGAGAAAAATTAAAAGACTAATATCCTTTGGTATTCCAACAAACCATCCTTAATATTAAACACTCCCCTTTAAAGCGATTTTTTATTTTATTTTTGGAAATGAGGCCAAGCCTTGCACGAAGAACTTTGAGTGGATTTTTTGAGAGAGCCTTGTTGAAGATGTCTTTCGACCAACTTCTTACTATATCCTTCTTGAAATAGAAAAATCCATTCTTCAAATTTTTCACTTCTATACCAAGAGAGCGAATTAGCTCACGCAAATTTTTCATTTCAAAACAAGTAGAGAGTTCTTCCCACAACTTTGCAATCTCATCTTCATCATTGCATGTTACAATCATATCATCTACATACAAGAGGACCACAATGTACAAGCCACCAGTCTTCTTAATAAAAGACTAGAATTTGACTTTGAAGAACAATACACAATTTTTAAAAAAATTTAGCAATTTTTTCATACCATCTGATTTTTGAGCCAAGAACACCCTCTAATGTTTCTTTGAATTCTTGAAACTTGGAGAGAGCACATGACTTGTGCTTTATAAAGTACACCCATGTGTATATTGAAAAATCATCGATGAGGAACAACATACATGTGAATACGTTCTGGTAGTCCAAATACATCTCCATGAACACATTTCAATGGATTCTTGTTTCTTGACAGGGATATTTCAAAAAGAAGACGATGTGTCTTTCCAAATTGGCATCCTTCATATACTTCTTTGCTAGATTTTTTTTTTCGAATTTGGCAAGCCATTTGCCAAACTTTTTTGAATCATAACCCTTAACTTATCCATATTCACATGCCCCAACCTAGCATGCCATATAGATGAATTCTCATTGCAACTCACTTTATGACAGGACCCATCCTTAGATTCCGTGAAAACCGGACTAGTCCTGCTCCCCTATGACAACTCTTTGTCAGACAAGGGATCTCACCAAATTTTATCCTATCCATTTCCATATTTTATTAATTTAACCAAATTAAATCTATCCTTCCGGATTTACTGCCCACGCTCAACCCACTAACCCCGACATTCGGCCATAACCGATATTGACATTCGGCCATAACCGATATTACGTTCGTTATTAAGTTTGTCACATCTTTCGACATCAATTTGAAGTTATTATAACACTAAAAATACATAATTGCTCACATATTCCCTTTATTACAAAATTTTATATTTCACAAAATAGTAATTAAAGTATCATAATCCTTCTAGTTATCTATTTCTACTTATTCATATAACCCTTCACCATAATCACCCTTCAATTATTCATATAACACTACTCATAGTCTATCTTTATTCCTCTATGCACCAAAATATCCAACCTTTAACCATATACTTAAGTAGCGTCTAATATCTTTATATTCCTTAACTCAAAATAACTATGTATTAACATTTCTTAATTTTTTTTTTTTCAGAATTTAACAAAAAATATTAAATAACACTTGAAACTTTGAATAATCATAACTGTCTCAAACTATGTCCAATTAATCCAATAATTATACCAATAAACTCAGGATTAATAGACAAACAACTTTTATGTTGACCCCACCTCGAGGCGACGTCGGACGCGCCCCCATGCACCACCAAGAGTCTCTGCGCATGGTGGCCACGCGCTTACAGTCTCCTTCAACCTTGTGTGGGTTGGCCCACGGGTCTGCTCTAAGGGCCCAACATGGGCGACCTAACCTGATTCCTGTTTCTTTGTTTCATGTTGTTTTGTTTCATTTTTACCTCTAATATGTTGTAATCACACTCAAAAAGAGTTTTGTACGAGCTAAATAGGGAAAAACCTACCTCGAAGTTATGGCTTGAATCCACCACCTACGACCATCCTTCCACCTGAGTCTCCTAGCTTTCCCTATGACCCAACCACCTTCTTTTGGCTCTAAATGACCATAAGGACTCACCCAGTATTGTGTCCTTAGTTTTGAGCTAGGAGACTTCAAAAGACAATGATGACCTACAATCATCTTCGGGCTTTCACGACTATGGATTTTTTCCCTCATTCTCCACGTATCTTCCATTCTCCCCCTCTTGTCTTCTTCTTTCTCTTTCTCCTTCCTCTTTCTTCTTTTCTTTTCTTCTCCTCCTTTGGTTTCCTTTCTCGGGTTAACACCTTTCATGGGGTTTTCCCCTTGTTCGGCGATGCTCCACCGAATTCCTACACATGTACACACTACACATATTTAACCTTGTCAATATCGGTGGAAGAGCTTATGGGAGGGAGTTCATGAACATTTTAGTCACATCTAGAGTTCTCTAGAAAATGACCAAAGGGCCCTTATGACCAAAATTACTAAAATGCCCCTAGTCATTTTTACCCATAACGAACCTATTCAATCTTTGTTCCCGACATATTGCTTGTCTATGGATTCAAAATCTCAAAACCTTTGTAACAAGCCTTACGGTACGTCCACATAGTGCTTCAGTCATAAATCAACATTTTGTCCTTCAGGGGTTAAACTGTCATTTGTACTTTTCTCAAAGTTCCGGGTTGTTACAATCTTCCTCCCTTAAAAAACTTTCGTCCTCAAAATTTTAAATAAAATTATCTTATTACCATCCTTAAATTGGATAAATAAGTTGCTTACAATTAATCAAGCTTTTGATTTAAACTTCGCACGAAATTGTGACTTCATTTAAACATCAAAAATTTTTGGGATCCCGCATTATTGCACAAACATTATCAGACCAGGTACTTTTCAAGTTACTTTTGAGCACATAAAAATACCAACATCCCTTCCATCTTCCAAGGTCATAACTAAGCTCAATCGCTTAATAACTTAAGTACCCAACCATATCACACAACGGAGCTATGTGTAGGACACCACCACCAATCATCATCTATATCAAATCTAGAAATAGAATCGACACATTATCCAAACAAATATTCCCTCGAGGGTATCTGTAACGACCCGTCCCGATTATCGGGATTTAATAATATTTAATTGTGATTTACTAATCTGGGTTTAGTTGGGCGACTTCGGACGAATTGTGCAAAATGACCGTTTTGCCCCTGGGCGTGGGCAAAACGTTGACTTTTAATTCGGATGGTCAAACGGACTTTGACCGATGACCGTGACGTAGTTCGGGACGTCACGAGTTCATAGACAGGTGGCACGTTCGATTCCGATGTTCGTGGTGAAAGTTATGATGTACGGAAGTGCAAGGGCATTTTCGTAATTTGGACGCTATAGGGGGGAATGTTGACTTTTTGATCGGGGGGTCCGATGGCCAAGGACCGAGGACCGTTAGGAAGGTCTCGATGCCCTGAGTTCGTGGACAGGCGGCACGCATCAATTGGAGTCCGTATGACCGAGCTACGGGTCAGGATGCGTGAGGGGCATTTTGGTAATTTTCTGCACAAGGGCAGAATTGTAATTTCACACGGGGGCACTGTTTCATTGAACTGGCCGTGAGGTGGAATGTTGGTGCGATCGATCCCATGGATTGTTTACCAATTAAATGATTGATTTGGGCCAGTTTGAGGTGGAATTGCACATGGGGTTGAGTTGGCATCGATCACAGGAACGTGGGAACTGGGTTTTCTATTGTTTCCGGGTCACTGCAGGGGAACATTACACAGTGGATTTTGGACACTTTTGGATGCCTTTAACAGCTGAATTGGATTAAAGGAATGGTGTGTAAGTGGTGTGGGTTCCTCTGTGATTGAGAATGGAAGGATTGAGTGAGTTTGGGGTTGGATTTCTCTGAAAACCCGAAACTGGTTTCTGGGAAATTCAAATGCAAATTTCTAGTTTTAGGCCAGCCCAAGCCTAATTGATGATGGATTGAGCTTCCTGGAACTTCAACGTGTCGAACCAGATCAAATGGGGCAAGCTTTGGGGCTCCTAGGGCCGTGAACGGACGAGGTGGACAGCCCGAAAACTCAAGCTTGAGTCGTGGTGATTGAGGTAACGTCGTGTTCAATTAATCATGTGAATTGGTTCGTATTAATCCTTATAAGCTTCCTATGAAGTTAATTTGGCAATGGTTGAGGATTGGTGGAGTTTTGGTGATCGACCCGTTTTGGGTGATCACGGGTTGTTGGCACGATTATGGATTGGTTGATGTTAATCGATGTCACAGAACTGAAATTGGTTGGTTGATGATTGTTATAGGATCAAGAACGGATTGAATTGATGTCGAACTGGATCCTATCGCGGGCTTTCCAACCCGTTTACCAGACAAACGGGTGAAGATGGTGACTGTAGCAGTCACTGTAGCAGGCGCGTGGCTTTCTCGCACAGCCACTCACGGCGGCGCGTGACGGCGCGTGGGCACGAATCTCGAGGTGAGGTCAACATGACTTTTATACTATACAATGTAACAAACATTTTGGGATTGGTTTCGTGTCGATCGGACACCGTCTCGACATTGTTCGGGATGTCCGAAGGTTTTAAATCCAGTTTAAAAATACTTAAAAATTCAGGAAAATTACGGGACTTTAATGGGATGTTAATGTGGAGGTTAGTGACCCTCTAATGTGATTTGGACAGGATTGGGAGTCCCGGTGTTAGTGGTGTGGCCTGGGAAGGCCTATGGCACGCGTATCGAGGCGCTCGGTTAAACGGTCTGTGAGTGGACATTGGTTTTATAAATTCGATGCATGCATAACTGTTTCATGATTGTTATAATTGTGATTATATGATTTATTTTGGATATCAGTGAATTTATATGTTTTCATGCATTTCGAGGCGATTTACGTGTTTGCACGTGAATCGAGGTTTTCTGGATTTGCACTGATTTCCATAAATATGGATGGATATGATTTCATGAAACGGTTACGGATTTGATAAAGTAAAATCGGGCCAGGGGCCCAGTTGACTTATGAAATCGGGCCAGGGGCCCAGTTAACTTATATATGTGATTTCGGGTCGGGGACCCTAAAATGGAATTGAATAAACTATTTCAGATTTGATTCAACTATTTGGACTTATGACGGTTTTATGGAAATTCGGGGCAGGGCCCTTGTGATATTTTGGAAATGAATAATAGAATGTGTTCCATAAAACCATCTCGATATGAGAATATTTATATCCTGGTCTCCTCCAAGTGTCGGGGACACTGGAGAAGTCATAGTGCATTGCCTGCGAGGGCTCATTGTACGGAGCTACCGGACCGTATAGTGATCCAGGAGCAGGATTTCTAGACGTCATGGACGTCAGACATCGGGGATGTCAGAGATATGGACCCGGTGAGACCCCGGGCAGCACGCGTTGCTTAATACCGTGAGATATGACGTCTGGAACGTCATGCGTCTAGGACGCTAGGCATCGGGGATGCCGGAGATGGAAAAATAATAAATGAATATTACTGGATTGACGAAATAACTCTTGGATTGACTTTTGGAATTTGAAACTATGCTTTGGTTTCCGGGCTAAGGCCCTAATGGTTATTTCAAAATAAATATGGGATTATTGGTTTTTGGTGCATGCATATGATTTTACTGAGGGGCATAAATGTCTTATAAATGTTTTTAACAGACTTGTTTATTTTCGTCCACTCACAACTTTTGTTTTTAATGCCCTTCAGGTTGATTCCGGATACGACTGCAGCAGAGACTTGAGCATCGCACACCTCCTCCATCGATCCTTACGCACTCTGGAAGCCCGGTTGGGTAGTGGCAACAGGTTATCCCTTGTCTGACACCTCTTGTCAGACGGGAGCATGACACATTCCATGGTAATCCCGGGGGGATTGGGATGGGTCGTGTCAGTATCTGTACTATCGGTAGATACACTACTCGGGATCTGGAGCCCGGTCGAACTCCCGATTCTATGACATGTGTCCCAGGTAGCCGAAGCTAGGAGTATTCCTAAATGGCTGTTGCTTAGGGGAGTAAGAACGGTGAGCAATCCCACATCGCTCAGGGCGGGAAAGGTGTTGTGCCTTATATGTGTAGGTAGATATCTTCATAATACGTGGCCTTTTGAGAGCTCACTGGCTTTGGGTGGGTTGGAACTTCAAAGTTAAGCGAGTTTGGGCTGGAGCAATCCCAAGATGGGTAACTTACTGGGAAGTTACACATGAGTTCCCAAAAAAAAAAAACCATGAGGGCATGGCCCAAAGCTAACAATATCGTGCTAGGGTAGATGGTTCGTGACGCTTTACCAATATATGATGAAGAAGCATATACAAGAAATGTATATTTTACTATCACATCGATATGGGCTACATCTGCTTTTAAAACTTCAATATTTTGGAGAAATTTTACATCATTCGGTCCAAATAACACACAATTACCACCATCTACATCATTTGATTGAAAATAAATTTTTCTTCATATTGGAACATGAAAAACATTTTTCAAGGTGATAGACTCATTATCTCTACCATTGATGATCACAGTGCCTTCTTTTTCAACTTGGTGAACTGTGTTGCTGGATGTCACCATTGCTTCATTCCCTTTGTGTTTCTATAAATGGGAGAACTTAGATTCATTACCTGTTCAATAATGGTCACAACCAGAATCTACAATCCATTTATCTTGAAAATTAATAGCCAAGGCGTCAACTATTGAAGTTTTAGCAAGAAAACACTTCTCCCAATTCTCTTCATCATCTAACTTGTTGGAAATATGAGAGCTGCCATTTTTTTCAGCCACATTGCCTTCATTTAATTTGATTCGACAATGTTTATTTATGTGACCAAGTTTGTAACGACCTGGACCTTCGAGGAAAATAAAATTTAGAAACTTTTGAGAAAATGATGATTTTGCCCTTAGAATGGTCAAACATTGACTTTTTGACTCAGGTATTTGATGGGAATTCTGCAATGACCGTTACGAAGGTCTCGAACCTCTAAGTTCATAGATAGGTAGCATGGTAAAATTAGAGGTCAGATGAGACAATATGTGTCTAAAAACGATCAAGGTCATTTTGGTCATTTATGCTTGAATGGCATTTTGGTCATTTCACTTAAATGATATTTTGGATGTTGACATGGGTCCAGAAAATTCTGGTCACTTCACTCTCCCATCTCCCACCAACTTACACACACACACACACACACACACACACACACACACACACACACACACACACACACACACACACACACACACGCACACGCACACGCACACGCACACGCACACGCACACGCACACGCACACGCACACGCACACGCACACGCACACACACACACACACACACACACACACATAATGTTGGGGTGGGGGTGGGAATTCCGTAAGGGGAGTTGAGAATGAGGAAACCACCCACCACCCACCAAACCATGAAAGAGTGATCAGAAAGAGTGGGAGGATGAGTGAAAGGAGGGGAGAAAATTGGGTAGAGAAAGTAGGTAGGAACTGGTGCGAGAGCAAGGGCTTGAATGCTGTGAGAACAGGTCGTGAGGGAACCCATAAAGCTTGTAGTTTGGGTTCATAGTTTTGGGCCAAGAGCCTAGGAAATGAGCAGCTTTGTGTGTCCCTGATGCTAATACGATCAATTTAAGGTAATAGGAGACCAGTTTGGACTCATGAACGAGTGAAGGGACTGAGAAACCATGACCAAAATTCATGGATTTGAACCTTGTCATCGAGGTGTGTTTCTGCTATTTACTTGTCATATATCTCATCCTGGTAATCCTTAGATGGATTTAGATGTCTAAAACACGAGAAATGACAAAGAAATGGAAGATTTTGGATCGGGTCAAGTCGCGGGTCGGACGACCCGATTTACGGTTTACAAGTTACTGAGTGGAGAACCAAGCTAGCCAATGATGAATAGTGTGGCGCATGGCCACCACGCATAACGACTGTGATCAGTGTGTGAGGGTGCGTGCCACGCCGTTTGGGAATTCGGCCAACATGAAAGTTTGAGTAATCGATCTTATGAATCCAACAGTACAGTTTTCGAGGCGATCAGATATCGTCTCAGGATAGTTTTAACTGTCTGAAAGTTTATGTTCGTTTTAAATCCGTTTAGAAATCCAAAAAAATTAAGGGATTAAAATATTAATTATATGGGATGCTTAGTGACTTGTAGGAATGATTTATGACAAGCTTCCAAGGTTTCAAAAATTACATAAATGTCTGAAAGTTAGTGTCGGCCTGCGCGGACCGTGTGTGAGTGGACTTTCTTTTCCCTAAACCCTATGCATGCATATTTATATGGTTTTGAATGATTTAATTTGTAGTTTTCTTGACGATGATTTAAGTATAACGTTATATGATTTTTTTGATGATTTTAGGGTAATTACTATATTGCACGTTTTACGAGAAATTTACCCAATTCGGATTCTGACTTTATACTGGATTTTGGGAAGTTATTTTAGACTCGATATGATTTTCCTAGGTATTTTGGTGATGTTAGATTATTGGGAATTTTAAATGATTTTTTACGGTTTTGGGATTATTTTAATGGTATGATTTACGAGGTTTGGTTATGTGTTGTGTTTTGGGCTTTGGGCCAAATTTTGAGGCTTGTATTTGGTTTCTGAACTTGGTTTTGGATATGGAATTATTAAATGGTGTGGTTATATGATTGCTGGACATAAGTGTGATTTGTGATGTGATGGGACAACCTTGCTCGAGTTATGAATTGATTGTGTCTTAGACGTCCATAGCAGTGATTTGTTTTCTTGAGACGGTTATTTGGAGTAGCACCCAAACGTCCAGAGCTAAACTTTGTTTTCCCGGGCACTCGGATGTCTAGAGCTAGGCTATGTTTCCCGAGTGCTATGGCTTACCAGTAGCGCAGTTATGATATGATGATTGACATTCTGGCATCGAGGAGGGGTTGGTTGTTGGTTCAATGTGGTTGGTTCATTGTGATGGTTATGGTTGACCATTGATATGCTCGTATCTTGATATGATTTATGTGGTCATGTTTTCTGGCATTACTGGTTTTCTTATAACTGTGCATATTTCAAGATTTTTATTTTATTGATAAATCACATGGATGCATAGTTTTCTAAAACGAAGGGAATTATGTATGTTTTGAACTATACTTTAAAAATGTTTCTTTTCGTCCACATACATGTTTTCTTGGTTTTTGAACCCCTTCAGGTCCTTTGCATGAGAATCGAGGTTACTTACGAAGCGGAGGCATGAACAAACGAGTATATATGTATCCCATGTCTTACAAAGTTTCAAGAGTTTACATGTCAGACAAGAGCAGGGCTTGGGTGTGATTTACGAGGTGTTTCAGGGTCGGGTCCTGTCAAGATTTGCCACACCAATGACACTTGAAAGTTTTCTTGTACTTTTGATTAGGTGATTCTCTAGGACATCTTTCTTGCTTGTGGAACTCATTCTTCTTGTCCATCTTAAAATTCTTTTTTTTGATTGGTAAAAAGGGCATCTTCGAAATTTTTGGAGATGAATACTTTGGCCATTTGATGTGCCAAAGTTTCTTGAGAAGATAAAATATTCTCAAACTCTTCCAAAGACGGTTGTCGATCCATCCTTGAATTTAAGTGACAAAAGGTATGTATTATTTTTTCAATCCATGAACAAAATGCGTCCTTAGTCAAGCTTTATACAAAGATTCATCTGAATCCAAAAGAAATATCCCATAGCCTAAATTTTTTATCTTCAGAAAAAATTCAGAAATTGAGAGATCACATTAAGTTGCATTTGCCAATTCATTCTCCAACACCTGTAATCTTCCAATGTTTTTCTTATTAAACAACCTATTGAGAGTCTCCTAAATATAATTGGTTGAACTACTCTAGATAATATGATCAAACTATGGGAAATTGATCTCTTTAACACAAACTTAGCCTTTGCATTGAATATTATCCATCTCTTTAAGGCAGCAACATAATCTTCATCGCCATCATAATCTTCAGGTTTGGTGGGATCTCATCCACCAATAACTTCCCACAAGTATTTTTCCAACAATATAAAATTCCATACAAGATCTATCTTGTAATTTGATTGATTCAGCGGCACTATTCCAAAGCCGACAACCCGACTTGACAACTCCATTATAAGAACACTAGTTGATCTTCACCACCAAGGGATCTGGGAAAAAAAAATCAATTTCCCCCTTGGGGCTCCAATACCATGTAAAACAAAAATTCAAAGAGAGCAAGGTCTTTCTAGTCTAAGACCACAACCAATATATGAGGAAAAACGAACTAAATATAAAAGAAACAAAACCAAAAAACTTGAAGCACATTAGGTTCTTTTTATTGATTCTGCATAAATTGGTTTCTACAAAGTGAAAGTCTAAAAGGTATCAGTCTTCTCAACAATTTAAATAACCCATAGAACATAAACAACTATGCCTATGTTGTAAATTGTATTAAGTGATATGTCTATTTATGTAAATGGGTACAAGGGTAGATAGGTAATTGTACTTATATTAACCCTAACCATATATAAGTGGGTTAATTAGTCTTGTACGATACTCTCTAATTATTCAAGAAGAACACTTCTTTCTCTACCTCCTTCTCTAATTCACTCCCTCCTAAATTCTTCACAATACGTTATCAGCACGATTGTCTCCAAATCGGTGATTGCTCAAGAGAAGGATAAATCCAATCAAGTAGGTTTTCTAAATCCAAATTTTTATTATTAAAATCCAATCTCTAGAAGCATGTAATTTCTAGGATTATTTGATTTTTTTTTATTAAATTCAAACCCAAGAATTCATGTTCATAAGAATTGTTTGGAATCAATAATTATGATGTTTGTAATCACATGAATTAATGATCATTGATATGTTCAATTGAATTATTTGACATAATCTTCATGATTTTTCGTACGATGTTTGTAATCATATGAATTAATGATCATTGATATGTTCAATTGAATTATTTGACATAATCTTCATGATTTTTCGTTCCATGTTTGTAATCACATGAATTAATGATCATTGATATGTTCAATTGAATTATTTGACATAATCTTCATGATTTTTGTAACTACCCGTCCCGAATTCCGGGATTAGATTAGTGAATAATCACAATTAGTGAGGTTAATCGTTGATTAGTTGGGCGAAATCGAACAAACGATGCAAAATGACCGTTTTGCCCCTAGAATGGGCAAAATGTTGACTTTTTGTTCGGGCGGTCAAATGGACATTGACCGTTGACCGTGACGTAGTTCGGGACGTCACGAGTTCATAGACAGGTGGCACGTTCAATTCCGACGTTCGAGGGAAAAGTTATGACGTTCGGAAGTTTAAGGGCAATTTGGTAATTTTGGTTAAAAGGGACAAAATGTTGACTTTTTGACCGGGAGGTCCGATGGCCGAGGGCCAAGGACCATTAGGTAGATCGGGACGATACGAATCCGTAGACAAGTAGCACGTCGAATTCGGACGTTCGACGACGAAGTTACGGTTCACGGAAGTTTCGGGGAACTATTGCACGTTTTACAAAATGACTTAACTTTTGAATTCTAGTGGGCCCAGATATTTCAAGGAGGCCCAATGGATGAGTGACAAGTGTCACCCATCCATTGCCCAGCCAAACATATTCATGCATCTCACCTTCCATTTCTTTGTTCGTGCAACCAAACCGTCCAAACCCAATCTCACTTTCACCCAAACCAATCCAATCCAAACCCCATTTGATCAAGCCTGTGAGGACCAGAGAGTGAAGAGAGGACAAGATGAGGATGGTGGCCGGCCAGGACGGTGCCGCCGTGGGCGGTTGAGCCACAAACCCGAGAACGTACCCGGTTAGGCCATTTTCATCCTTATTTCGATTTATGCTTTATGGTCAATTTTGAATGATTAGGAAATGGTTATTAGGTTTCCAGGAGGCTTCTAAGAAGGTTTTGTTTGTGGTTGGATAGCGGTGGAAGCTGTGGGAAGAAAATGAAAAACAAGGTCGTGAGGCCCTTTGATTATTGTTAGGATTTAGGTGTTTTTAGTTAGTTTTGATGATTGGGTTTGATAGGAAATGAGAAAATAGGAATTATAGGATTGAATTGGAATGAAAACGGACCAAAATTAGGTGTTTTGAGGGCCAGACCGATCACGCTGGTCCAACTGGACCGAACTGCACAGTCGAACCGGCCGGACCGGTCTGATTCAAGGAAGAAGATGAAGCTACAGTACCGCACGTGATCTCACGCGCAACACCTTCATTGGGCACGTGGAGGCCCGTTTCCAACCTTTTGGGGAAGTTTTCAACACGTGAAATCTTCTATTCTATGTAATGAACAGTTTTGGACTGGTTTCGTGTCGATCGGACACCGTCTCGATAATGTTCGGGGCATCGGAAGGTTTCAGATCAGGATTAAAAATAGTTAAAAATTTTGGAAAATTACGGGACTTTAGTGAGAGGTTAATTAAGTAGTTAGTAACCTTTTATTACGAGACTTGGGTTTGAGACACCGGGTAGCACGCACGTAGCTTTGGAACCCGTGACATGATTGGTTGTGTGAATTATATGTATATATGATATACGGTTATGAGATATGAAATGTGATATGCACAGGTTTTGGGCAATGGCCCTTGTACATGGTTTTACTATGGTTTGGGCTGAGTCCAAGATGGATTTGGGCAGTGGTCTGTATGGTTCTTTCGGATTATGGTTTTGGGCTAAGGCCCTAAGGAACGGTTTGATAAATGGTTTTCGAATGCATGCATGCTTTTTAGTGAAAGGTACAAATGTCTTTTCGATAAACTGGTTGTTTTGTCCATTCACAGATTTTAATGTTTTGACTGCCCTTCAAGTTGACAGCGGATGTGGACTGTAGCAGAGACCGAGATATCACATACCTCCTCCGGATCCTGGCATACTCTGATGGCCCGAGAGGGCAAAGGTTGGAAATATCCCTTGTCTGACACTTCCTGTCAGACGGGAGCAGGGTCATCCCGCATTAATCCCAGAGGGATTGGGATGGGTCCTGTCAATTTTTCCGTTCCATATTTATTGAATTGATGGTTCATCATGAGGTTGCAAACACCATGATTATTTGTTGAATTGATGGTTCATCGTGAGGTTGCAAAGACCATGATTATTTGTTGAATTGATGGTTCATCATGAGGTTGCAAACACCACAATTAGTGGAAAATATAAAAGAAACCATTGATGGTTCATCATGAGGTTGCAAAGACCATGATTATTTGTTGAATTGATGGTTCACCATGTGGTTGCAAACACCACAATTAATGAAAATATAAAAGAAACCTTGAAGGTCCATCCTTCCTCATTTTGTGCCACAATTAGTGGAAAATATAAAAGAAGCCTTGAAGGTCCATCCTTCCTCACTTTGTGCCACAATTAGTGGAAAATAGAAAAGAAGCCTTGAGGGTCTATCCTTCATCACTTTGTGCCACAATTAGTGAAAAATAGAAAAGAAGTCTTGAAGGTCCATCCTTCCTTATTTTGTGCCACAATTAGTGGAAAATATAAAAGAAACCTTGAAGGTCCATCCTTGCTCATTTTGTGTTGTGAAAAATATAAAAGAAGCCTTGAAGGTCCATCCTTCCTCATTTTGTGCCACAATTAGTGGAAAATATAAAAGAAACCTTGAAGGTCCATCCTTCCTGACTTTGTGCCACAATTAGTAGAAAATAGAAAAGAAGTCTTGAGGGTCCATCATTCCTCACTTTGTGCCACAATTAGTGGAAAATAAAAAAGAAGTCTTGATGGTCCATCATTCCTCACTTTGTGCCACAATTAGTGGAAAATAAAAAAGAAGCCTTGATGGTCTATCCTTCCTCACTTTGTGGCACAATTAGTGGAAAATATAAAAAAAGTCTTGAGGGTCCATCATTCCTCACTTTGTGCCACAATTAGTGGAAAATAGAAAAGAAGCCTTGAGGGTCCATCCTTCCTCACTTTGTGCCATAATTAGTGGCAATATTTACACAGCTGCCTCACACAGCCGAACAAAGAGGGACAACAGTTAGAAAAACCCATCATTGACTGGCCCAGTAGGCCACGAGGTCAAGCCCATTTCAAATTAGCCCAAAAAGGTAGAAGCCCAGCAAGCTACTAAGTCAACTCAGACCCCGAAGGTTTATAAAGTAGATGAGGAGCCCAGAAGGCCCAACAAGCTGGTGGACTTTGAAGGTTTACACCTAAAGCCATGTTTTGCATCGAAAGTTGCTCATATCTAAATGATAAATGTATGATTAAGATTTGATAACCATATGATGCCAAAAGCATTAATTTTAGTTATTCTCACATGCTATTTAATGTTTGTTTATTTAGTAAATGTATGCGTTTAAATAAACCAGACGTTTATAAACGAATTAAACATTATAAATGAGCTAATAGTTCATACTAATCACCGAACCCGTAGTTTCGGCAATGCTATGAAAATGAACAAGTAGATTTTACATTTTAAATCCGATTTATCATACAATTTGTTAGAACCTGAAGTTCTTAATTGTTGCTTATGGATGAGTTTTCTCAAAGCATTAAATGCAATGATTTGTTCTTTATATAGACTCCAGAAGAGTGGTTTAATTGTCATGGGGACAAATTCTTGCCTGAAGCAAGAAATGAATGACATAATTGTCTGAGAGACTTGGGTTTGAGACCCCGGGTAGCACGCGCGTAGCTTTGGAAACCGTGACATGATTGGTTGTGTGAATTATATGTATATATGATATATGGTTATGAGATATGAAATTTGATATGCACAGGTTTTGGGCAATGGCCCTTGTACATGGTTTTACTATGGTTTGGGCTGAGTCCAAGATGGATTTGGGCAGTGGTCTGTATGGTTCTTTCGGATTATGGTTTTGGGCTAAGGCCCTAAGGAACGGTTTGATAAATGGTTTTCAAATGCATGCATGCTTTTTAGTGAAAGGTACAAATGTCTTTTCGATAAACTGGTTGTTTTGTCCATTCACAGAGTTTAATGTTTTGACTGCCCTTCAAGTTGACAGCGGATGTGGACTGTAGCAGAGACCGAGATATCACATACCTCCTCCGGATCCTGGCATACTCTGATGGCCCGAGAGGGCAAAGGTTGGAAATATCCATTGTCTGACACTTTGTGTCAGACGGGAGCAGGGTCATCCCGCATTAATCCCAGAGGGATTGGGATGGGACCTGTCAATTTTTCCGTTCCATATTTATTGAATTGATGGTTCATCATGAGGTTGCAAACACCATGATTATTTGTTGAATTGATGGTTCATCGTGAGGTTGTAAAGACCATGATTATTTGTTGAATTGATGGTTCATCATGAGGTTGCAAACACCACAATTAGTGGAAAATATAAAAGAAACCATTTATGGTTCATCATGAGGTTGCAAAGACCATGATTATTTGTTGAATTGATGGTTCATCATGTGGTTGCAAACACCACAATTAATGGAAAATATAAAAGAAACCTTGAAGGTCCATCCTTCCTCATTTTGTGCCACAATTAGTGGAAAATATAAAAGAAGCCTTGAAGGTCCATCCTTCCTCACTTTGTGCCACAATTAGTGGAAAATAGAAAAGAAGCCTTGAGGGTCTATCCTTCATCACTTTGTGCCACAATTAGTGAAAAATAGAAAAGAAGTCTTGAAGGTCCATCCTTCCTTATTTTGTGCCACAATTAGTGGAAAATATAAAAGAAACCTTGAAGGTCCATCCTTGCTCATTTTGTGTTGTGAAAAATATAAAAGAAGCGTTGAAGGTCCATCCTTCCTCATTTTGTGCCACAATTAGTGGAAAATATAAAAGAAACCTTGAAGGTCCATCCTTCCTGACTTTGTGCCACAATTAGTAGAAAATAGAAAAGAAGTCTTGAGGGTCCATCATTCCTCACTTTGTGCCACAATTAGTGGAAAATAAAAAAGAAGTCTTGATGGTCCATCATTCCTCACTTTGTGCCACAATTAGTGGAAAATAAAAAAGAAGCCTTGATGGTCTATCCTTCCTCACTTTGTGGCACAATTAGTGGAAAATATAAAAAAAGTCTTGAGGGTCCATCATTCCTCACTTTGTGCCACAATTAGTGGAAAATAGAAAAGAAGCCTTGAGGGTCCATCCTTCCTCACTTTGTGCCATAATTAGTGGCAATATTTACACAGCTGCCTCACACAGCCGAACAAAGAGGGACAACAGTTAGAAAAACCTATCATTGACTGGCCCAGTAGGCCACCAGGTCAAGCCCATTTCAAATTAGCCCAAAAAGGTAGAAGCCCAGCAAGCTACTAAGTCAACTCAGACCCCGAAGGTTTATAAAGTAGATGAGGAGCCCAGAAGGCCCAACAAGCTGGTGGACTTTGAAGGTTTACACCTAAAGCCATGTTTTGCATCGAAAGTTGCTCATATCTAAATGATAAATGTATGATTAAGATTTGATAACCATATGATGCCAAAAGCATTAATTTTAGTTATTCTCACATGCTATTTAATGTTTGTTTATTTAGTAAATGTATGCGTTTAAATAAACCAGACGTTTATAAACGAATTAAACATTATAAATGAGCTAATAGTTCATACTAATCACCGAACCCGTAGTTTCGGAAATGCTATGAAAATGAACAAGTAGATTTTACATTTTAAATCCGATTTATCATACAATTTGTTAGAACCTGAAGTTCTTAATTGTTGCTTATGGATGAGTTTTCTCAAAGAATTAAATGCAATGATTTGTTCTTTATATAGACTCCAGAAGAGTGGTTTAATTGTCATGGGGACAAATTCTTGCCTGAAGCAAGAAATGAATGACATAATTGTCTGAGAGACTTGGGTTTGAGACCCCGGGTAGCACGCGCGTAGCTTTGGAAACCGTGACATGATTGGTTGTGTGAATTATATGTATATATGATATATGGTTATGAGATATGAAATGTGATATGCACAGGTTTTGGGCAATGGCCCTTGTACATGGTTTTACTATGGTTTGGGTTGAGTCCAAGATGGATTTGGGCAGTGGTCCGTATGGTTCTTTCGGATTATGGTTTTGGGCTAAGGCCCTAAGGAACGGTTTGATAAATGGTTTTCGAATGCATGCATGCATGCTTTTTAGTGAAGGGTACAAATGTCTTTCCGATAAACTGGTTGTTTTGTCCATTCACAGCTTTTAATGTTTTGACTGCCCTTCAAGTTGACAGCAGATGTGGACTGTAGCAGAGACCGAGATATCACATACCTCCTCTGGATCCTGTCGTACTCTGATGGCCCGAGAGGGCAAAGGTTGGAAATATCTCAGACGGGAGTAGGGTCATCGCGCATTAATCCCAGAGGGATTGGGATGGGTCCTGTCAATTTTTCCGTTCCATATTTATTGAATTGATGGTTCATCATGAGGTTGCAAACACCATGATTATTTGTTGAATTGATGGTTCATCGTGAGGTTGCAAAGACCATGATTATTTGTTGAATTGATGGTTCATCATGAGGTTGCAAACACCACAATTAGTGGAAAATATAAAAGAAACCATTGATGGTTCATCATGAGGTTGCAAAGATCATGATTATTTGTTGAATGGATGGTTCATCATGTGGTTGCAAACACCACAATTAGTGGAAAATATAAAAGACACCTTAAAGGTCCATCCTTCCTCATTTTGTGCCACAATTAGTGGAAAATATAAAAGAAGCCTTGAAGGTCAATCCTTCCTCACTTTGTGCCACAATTAGTGGAAAATAGAAAAGACTCCTTGAGGGTCAATACTTCATCACTTTGTGCCACAATTAGTGGAAAATAGAAAAGAAGTCTTGAAGGTCCATCCTTCCTAATTTTGTGCCACAATTAGTGGAAAATATAAAAGAAACCTTGAAGGTCCATCCTTCCTCATTTTGTGTTGTGAAAAATATAAAAGAAGCCTTGAAGGTCCATCCTTCCTCATTTTGTGCCACAATTAGTGGAAAATATAAAAGAAACCTTGAAGGTCCATCCTTCCTGACTTTGTGCCACAATTAGTGGAAAATAGAAAAGAAGTCTTGAGGGTCCATAATTCCTCACTTTGTGCCACAATTAATGGAAAATAAAAAAGAAGTCTTTATGGTCCATCATTCCTCACTTTGTGCCACAATTAGTGGAAAATAAAAAAGAAGCCTTGATGGTCTATCCTTCCTCACTTTGTGGCACAATTAGTGGAAAATAGAAAAAAAGTCTTGAGGGTCCATCATTCCTCACTTTGTGCCACAATTAGTGGAAAATAGAAAAGAAGCCTTGAGGGTCCATCCTTCCTCACTTTGTGCCATAATTAGTGGCAATATTTACACAGCTACCTCACACAGCCAAACAGAGAGGGACAACAGTTGGAAAAACCCATCATTGACTGGCCCAGTAGGCCACCAGGTCAAGCCCATTTCAAATTAGCCCAAAAGGGTAGAAGCCCAGTAGGATACTAAGTCAACTCAGACCCCGAAGGTTTATATAGTAGATGAGGAGCCCAGAAGGCCCAACAAGCTGGTGGACTTTGAAGGTTTACACCTAAAGCCATGTTTTGCATCAAAAGTTGCTCATATCTAAATGATAAATGTATGATTGAGATTTGATAACCATATGATGCCAAAAGAATTAATTTAAGTTATTCTCACATGCTATTTAATGTTTGTTTATTTAGTAAATGTATGCGTTTAAATAAACCAGACGTTTATAAACGAATTAAAAATTATAAATGAGCTTATAGTTCATACTAATCACCAAACCCGTAGTTTCGGCAATGCTATGAAAATGAACAAGTAGATTTTACATTTTAAATCCAATTTATCATACAATTTGTTAGAACCTGAAGTTCTTAATTGTTTATTATGGATGAGTTTTCTCAAAGCATTAAATGCAATGATTTGTTCTTTATATAGACTCCAGAAGAGTGGTTTAATTGTCATGGGGACAATTTCTTGCCTGAAGCAAGAAATGAATGACATATCACTCATTCTTTACAGGATATTAAATCCACGTATGTATATATTCAAAAATAATGTTGGACACATCCATCTTGCAAAATTTTGCAAACGAGTATAACGAAAGTTGCGAAACTCAAGAGGCCATAATAAATTCGCATATATGGATTAAATCAGTGATAAATATGTATGTTTTGTGGGGACGTTTATTGTCTGGCTGAAAATGTTAAATTCCAAGAGATATGATAAAAGAACATTGAAGAATGATATTGAATTACCATCAATAAGATTTTTTTTTTGTTTTGTTATTCTCCAAGTTCCAGAAGAACTTTGTCGAGATTTATAGATATTCGAGCCAAAAGTTATCACATTGAAACCACTAATGACAAGCAAGTGGCATATCTTTGCATAACCTCCAATCAGTATGACCAGAAGTATACACTGAAGAAACTAGCCTGAAGCTAGCCAGAAGTTAACTAATATGAGCAATTGCTCATTATGACATAACCGGTTGGGACACCCAGATCAGAGTAATGATGCACCGTATCCTCAATATATTGTACGGGCATCCTCTTACTCATAAACACCTTTGTGTTAAATGAGACATTATGCCAAGTTTGCTCTTTAGCAGAAACCGAATATTAGACCATTATATGCAAAGAAGAGTTAAGACTCCACCATTTTCTTGTACATAATATATTGGAAATTTTGTGGACTTTTCAACCACCATGAGGACCATTCTGAAAACTTTCATGGTTCAGGTTGAGATACCGACCATGTGGTCACATGCTGCACTTTTGTCCACACGTATACTGTGTTTGCTAAACTCTTAGCCCAAATCATTACATTGAGGGCCACACCACCTGGATTCTTTTATATAGTCTACAAGACTCGGTAATACCGGAGAGTTTACATCGACATACATCGATGACTATTGCATGCCCCTTGGGATTGCTGATGAACATTTGGTTCCCCATGTTCACACCTATAATGGTCTCGCAGAAACACTAATTCACCTTGATAATGCGCACCAAGCTTCTAGTTTCTAGTGGGGGCAATGCAATTTTGCATGCAGTAATATTGGTCCGGTTGAGGTCAATGCCACCTAACGATGTTCTACGTTACAGCTGGTGACTGGGTACGAACCAGATGTTTCGTACTTACGCATTTTTGGGTGTGCAGTTACGTGCCAATTGCGCCGCCACAACGTACACATATGAGACCTCAACAAAAGAGGGGCATACATGTCGGTTATGAATCTCTCTTCATTATACGCTATTTAGAGCCCTTGACAGACGATCTCATTCCCACAATATTGCGGATAGTCATTTTGATGAGACAATCTTCCCGTCGTTAGGGGTAGATAAGAACGTAAAACGTTCCTGAAGAACGACGTGAATTAATGTGGAATGTCCTCACTATGTCTCATCTTCATCCCCGAACGCACAAAATAAGAACATAGTGCGGAGAATTCTAGATTTACAGAATGTAGCTAATAATATGGCAGACGCTTTCTCTAATCTAGCTAAAGTGACGAGATCACATATACATGCTGCAAACTTGCCTGCAAGGATAGACGTCCCAGTAGGACGTGTCATCCCAGACGGACGAGGTACGGCCATGGCGGCTAACCAGTTATATGTCCCTACCCAGAAGCGAGGTAGACTAATAGGTTCGAAGGATTCTTATCCTTGGAAAAGGATATTTGGCACAATCTAATCCCCTCTAAATATCGACTGTTCTATCTCATGAGATAATTCCGGATAATGAGTCTGTGACGGCGTTGGGGGACGCTCCAACGTCTGAACCCACTCTCGAGAATAAAGAGATCTCGGTAAATCATGCATGCTTATGTAAGATAGGGAATCAGAATGATATTATCATCGATGATTTATATGTATTCGTGGTAGCTACCGAAATAATAACTAGAAATGAAATCGAACCTTACTCTGTTGATGAATGAATGCCAACGTAGAGAAGACTGGCCAAAATGGAAAAACAATCCAGGTCGAATCAGATTCCTTGATAAAAAGGAAGGTGTTTGGACATGTAGTTCCCACACCTCTCCATATTAAACCTGCAGAATTTAAATGGGTAGTCATAAAGAAGCGTAATGAGAAAAATGAGGTTGTGAGATATACAACTCAGTTAATGGCGCATAGTTTTCTCAACGCCCTGAGATTGATTATGAGGAGACGTATTCACCTGTAATGAACGTCATAACGTTATTATACCTTATCAGTTTGGTACTTTCCAGAAAAAACTGAATATGCAGCTTATAAACGTGGTTAATGTTTATCTCTATAGGGATCTAAATAGAGATATGTTTTAAAATTCTTGACGGACTTAAGATATCTGATGCAAATATTTCTAGACCACGGAACACGCTCTCCATTCGTTTGAGGCGTTCACTTTATGGGTTGAAACAATCCGGACGGATGTGATATAATCGTCTAAGTGAATATTTGATCAGATTGGGATATATTAATAATGAATTATGCCCATGCGTGTTTATTAAGAAAACAAGTTCCGGGTTCACTATAGTGGCAGTTTATGTCGATGACATGAATCTGATTGGTACTCCTGAAGAGATCCAAGAAACTACTAAGCACTTGAAGCTAGAATTTGAAATGAAGGATCTTGGGAGAACACACTTTTGTCTCGGCCTGGAGCTCGAGCACCGTGCAAATGGAATTTTGGTCCATCAATTGACTTACATCCAGAAGATGTTGAGACGCTTTAATGAGGATAAAACGAAACCTTCAAGCACACCCATGATCGTCCGAAGTCTAGATCCTAAGAAGGACTCGTTTCGTCCAGCAGATGACAACAAAGAGATATTGACACCAGAAGTGTCATATCTAAGTGCAATAGGCACATTATTATACTTGGCTCAATGCACTAGACTGGACATTTCATTCGATGTGAACTTGCTAACTAGATTTAGCTCTGCGCCAACACGCAGCCACTGGAATGGCATAAAAGACATTTTCCGATACCTTAGAGGTACAACGAATATGAGCTTATTCTATCCCTATGAATCAAGGAATGAATTAAACCCCCTTCGTCATCGGAATGATGCAGGCCTTGTTGGGTATGTTGATGCAGGCTACTTATCAGACCCACACAAGGCACGTTCCTAATCTGGTTATGTCTTTACCATTGGGAACACATCAATATCTTGGAGGTCTACGAAACAGACCCTTGTTGCTACGCCATCGAATCATGTAGAGATTTTAGCCCTACATGAAGCAGTTTGTGAATGCATATGGTTAAGAGCCATTACTGGGCATATTCAAAGTACCTGTGGACTGAATTCCACCCATAATAAATGGACAGTTATCTACGAAGATAATGCTGCATGCATAGAGCAGATGAAAAGCGGTTTCATTAAGGGAGACAACACCAAGCATATTGCACCGAAGTTTTTCTTTAACCAACAACAGCAAAAACATCGGAAGATTGATATCAAGCCAGTACGATCTCAAGATAATCATGCAGCATGTGTGAGGTATTGGTTTACGCAGACTAGCTGATCTACCTAATCTGTAGTTTTCAAGGGGAGTCAAGATCAGGGGGAGTATCTTGAAGTATACCAAGTATCCAGAAGTATACTGAGTATCCTGAAGTATACACACATGATCATCGTGTGCTCTTTTGTCCTACGACTAGAATTATTTTGTCTCATTGGGTTTTGTTACCTGGCTAGGTTTTAATGAGGCACATTTTGGTATGATCACCCCGCTAACAATGCATCCTGAAGATTCCATGATTTGGCTCATATGCATTTGCACATCTTTTCCCTTCAACCACGGGTTTTTCCCATTGGGTTTACCGGGCAAGATTTTTGGTGGAGCAACCCTAATGCATTTTATCTCAAAGGCGGACTATCTACCTGTATTCCAGAAGAGACGACATCAGCTACCTCAAAAGATTCCGATGTGCTTGTTTACACGTGCATTGCACTCTTTTCTTCGACCATGGTTATTTTTGTCTCATAGGGTTTTTGACACCTGGTAAGGTTTTAACAAGGCAACACATATGTGCGTAGTCCAGCGACATCATTACATGAAATATCCAAGGGGGAGTGTTGTAAATTGTATTAAGTGATATGTCTATTTATGTAAATGGGTATAAGGGTAGATAGGTAATTATACTTATATTAACCCTAACCATATATAAGTGGGTTAATTAGTCTTGTATGATACTCTCTAATTATTCAAGAAGAACATTTCTTGCTCTACCTCCTTCTCTAATTCACTCCCTCCTAAATTCTTCACAACAGCCTACTTAATGTCTGACATAACCTTTTGCATTCCAACTAACACAACCATCAGTATATAGAAAAATTACAAAGACTAATAGCCTTTCGTATTCCAACAAACCTTCTTTAATATTCAGCATATGCTCTGAATTTGATTCATAATAATTTGGGGGGTATATTCAATTTTGGTTTTTAAATGATTTTACAGGGTTTTCAAATCCAGACGTATTCAATTAGGATTTTAATAGATTTTATACAAATCAAGGTGTATTCAATCTATCTTTTAATAGATTGTTTTAAAAATCTTTAAAATCTAGGTGTATTCAATTAAGATTGTAAAATACAATTTACAAATATAGGTGTATTCAAAAGTTGGATGATTTCTTATGATTTTTTAAATTGGTGGATTTTGATAGATTTGCTAATGAAAAATACACATATTACGCCACCATCAAAATCATCACACCTCACCTAATATTTCATTGGATTTGAAAAAAAAAATTCTTCCTTCTCAAAACATTTTTACGTTGTCCTCCTTCCTCATCCTAACTAAAGCGACACCACCACCACTCTCAGCAATAAAACCAGCACCAGCACCACTGTCATTTTTTTTATGGAAATAGTTATTCAAAAGAGAAGACAACATAACAAGATATATTAATAACAGATGTTACATGAAATAAGACCAAATCCCCATCTGGAAATACAAAACCATAAAGAGCCAACTAACAATCCAAGTTTGACTTATAACAAGCTCACGCTTCATTCTTACCCCTCTTTCTGTTCTTTCCTCTCTTTCCCTTGGTTTATTGGATTGAACATTCTATTTGCAGTTACTTTCCTAATTTTTTATAACTTTGACTGGTTACTTTAATGTATTTTGGTTTTTATTTTTGTTCTTTTTTTTTTATATAATTACGATGATAAACGTTTTATTAAGCTAATTTCGTTTGGAAGAGTGTGACTACGGTCTTGTTTCATTGTTTTGGTACGAAATTTTGTCTATTGAAAGAAGTCATGTCTGATACTTTGTAATATGTGATTGTCATCACCGAATGGTAATGGGGAGAGGAGAAATGGGGAATGTGCACATCTGGTCCTGTTGGACATGGTTTATATTTATAAAATCCATAGAAACACTTCAAAATCTATATAAATTTATTACAAAATCTATTAAAATTTGAAATGATTTGAGTGAAATCATATAAAATAAGTTGAAATTATATAAAATCCATTATAATTCTAAATCATTTAAAATCTATTAAAACCCATTAAAATCTCAATCGAATACACCCCCTTGTTGATTTCCCCAAGCAAGCCAAACTTGCGAATGATCAACTCAGATGTCTGTTCGATGAGGTGCGCCCAAATGTGATTGGCTTGTTGATGCATTTAATTACACAGATCACTTGGTTTCTGTTGTTGGATGCTGTGATGGTAATGCGTATCCAAAATTGTATGTGGAGGCATGGAAGGACTCTCTCAATGACTCAGCTGTAATTGAGGGCTATATTGAATACATCCAGCCAATCCTCAATCAGAAGCTCCTAAATGTAAGCCTATGAATTGGGGTATGCTTTTTTGAAATTATTTATCAAGAATAAATCTTTTTACTTTAATATTTGATATAGATGGGACCGTGTACACTTGGACTACAAAAGAATTTATCATCTATTTGAATCTTCTTGTTCCTGAATGCTCCATAGAAATCCGTCAAGACCATAATGTAATAACTAACATCTTAATTCCAGCATCAGATTGGGCCTTCAGGGTTTTTTTTATCTAAATTAAAAATTCAATGATGAAAGGACATATTACACTTGAATGGGTACACACAAACATGTCAGGGTCTCATTAAAATTCTCACCATAGAACATGACTAACCTAGAATAAATTCGGTAAATTAACCCTGTAGATCTCTTACAATGAGAGAACAAATCCATGGAGGAGCAGAGGGAACCCAAGAGGTCCTGTGTCACGTCTGAAGACCTTCATGCACTAGATGATGAGCCAACCGGTTGGTCTCCTCAAGAACAAAGCCCAGATTGTCCACAGAAAGAAGGATGGCAGCTATTAGAGCGGCTCTTTTGCTCCCAAGAAGCCCCACGAAGTTCCAAATATCATGGACAGATCTCATCATAGCCAAGACCTTCATAGAATCAGTCTCTACTTCAACATGACTCAATCCCAAGAGCTACACCATTAGCAACCCCGCCTTCAAAGTCTCAAGCATGGCAGCAAGCACAGAGATCCCTTGAGAGGAAGGTCCAAAAAACCCTGCAATAATCGCCCCTTCTGAGTCCCAGACCATGCCCTCAATACCCTTCAAACTTCCTTGAACCCAAACCACTGCATCACAGTTAAGCTTTAAATGTCCAGCTGCTAGTTTGGACCATCGCTACTGTCGCATGAGTAGAGCTGCATTGGGTATGGAGTGGAGACCCGAGAACTCTTCATGAGCAGCCAGCCCCTGTGGTACAAGACCCGTGGCTTCTCCATAGGGAAACTTATGAATAACTTTGTTCCTACCGTGCCACACCTACCAACACACAAAGATGAATTTTTCTATTTCACCAATGGAAAACTTATAGAAAGCAAAATAAAGCAGCTCCAAGAAGCGACCCGTAATGGGAAATCAATCAAGTGGTAGGTTAGTGCATCGCCACACTTTTAGACTCTATTTACGAGCCCAAAGAGCAAGGAAAACATCTTCACTTTTCTTGCAACACTTGTAACATAATCCAGAGGGGATAACTTTCCTAAGGAGGAGATTAACAACGGCAGGGAAGATTTCCAAGTTTGCTTTCCAATAGAAAATTTTGAGTTTATTTGGGAGACAAAGTTTTGCAAAGGTGTTTCCAGAAGAGCTCCGACATCCTCATATTAGAACATTCAGTGCCGGTCCCCAATTGCTTTTCCATCAGATTCAAAGCAACATGATAGTCAGATTCGGCTGAGTACTTCCCATTTTCAGAAAAGAACTAGTAATGACCATCCACGAAGCTGAGAAGTGAGGTAAGGGCAATGCTACTAATAGCCTATACATCCTCATTAGAAAAAAATAGCCTGAAGAAGGTCCTGATTCCATAATCTGTCAGAGGTAATAGGAAAGGAAACCATACAATCACTTGATAACCCAAAAATCAGTATAGGCTAAAAAATGAAAGATTTTGGAATCTAACAGTCACGAAACACTCCAATTGATTCTCCATCCCCCACACGGTATATCAAGCCTTTTTAAATTACTTTTCGGCCCTACAAAAGGGATCGCAAGACCAAGGAAGGGGCTGGAATTCAGCATGTGTAAAATCCCGATCATGGAAATCGCGGGCTTTGAACATCTTAGAAGTTAGAGAGTACGGATACTCCAATAGATGCCAAGCTTGTTTGGCCACCATGGCCTGATTGAAAACTTCAAAATTCTTAAAACCCAGTCCTCATTTCTTTTTGGGGCTACACAAATTACCCCATGCCAACCAATGAATCCATCTTTAACCCGACTTTCCCACCAGTACCTTGCAACTTCGGCTGATAAGACCTAACATAGGGATTTAGGGAGTTGAAAAACACTCATCAAATATGTGGGAAAAGCCTATGCCAAGGTCTTGACTTAAACCTCTTTTCCAGTAGACGACAGAAGCTTAGCATTCCAAGAGCAAAGATGAGTTCAAGAGGCATCCCTAACCTTGACAAACAGTTTCCGCATATTCTTCGAATTAACGGTGGGCAACCCCAAATAATTTTTATGAAAATCCACCACCCGAATTTCCAACATGTTAGAAATCAGTTTCAAGGTTTTAACATACACTTCGTGCATATTCGAATAGTCTTTATTGTTTTATTTATATTTTTTCAATAAATAAATGGTAACATTCAGTTCAACGGGAGATATATATGTTTACAAGGCGCACTACCCCATGAAAGAAAGTAAGAATCCCACCCTATATATACTCGCCAATAATATGTAAACAAGAAGTATAGCAAATGGAGAAAGCAAGAACTCCACATAGTATATCATTATACCACCAAATTTAACTAGTTCATAAAGAACTAAACATGATAGGGAAGAGATACAATTCCTAAAATAGCCCAAATGCAAAGGAATCTCTCCACCATAGATGGAAGAAAAACTTAGTGAAAATAGTCGAGTAGCTCAGAGACACAAATATCAAGACGTGACTACAAAACCTCCACAATGTTCAAATAGATCTGTTGGATCTGAACAAACTTATTGCACCACCATCGCCATCGCTATAAACTATAGTCATGTTGTTCTAGCACAATAGAGGGTTGCAAAACTAAAGCTAATACAAATAAAAAACAAGGGAAAATTACACTTCATTACCATATGGCTTATATTTTAGAATAGATTCGTACATGACCTTTCAAATGTTGCAATTACCCCATGATTTCTTTAAAAAATGATACCTTGGCCCGCTCATTAAATTTTGTTGTCCCAACTTCTCTTAAATACAAATGTGGCGTTTTGGGGTCTCATTTTCCAACTATTATCAAGCACATAAGGCCATGTCTATCAATTTTCACTTTTTGTCGCCCTATTTGGGTTTTCTTTTCTCGGTTTTGCTTATGTTCTCTTAGTTTCGAGAGCAAAAATGGGTAAATTGAGGTTGATCATAGTTGAAAAAAAGAACTCAGAGGTGACACATCAACATCTAATGGAAGTTGGGACGAAAAATTTAAATGGAAATGTCACGTTTTAAAGAGTTTTCAAGGGTAATTACAACATTTGAAAGGTCATGTATGAATCTATTACAATGTGTAAACCATAGGCTAGTAAAATCTAATTTACCCTAAAAATAGAAACAAACACAACATAGCCAACACAACAGCTTTACTGCATAAAACAAAACAAAATGAAAGCTATAGCTAATAAGAAATCAAAATCACACGCCACCCTAGACAGGACTCACACCTCAAAAGTACCTCTGCCTACAACATCTTTGCATCAACAACCTTCCAGGCATAGTAGCCACAAACCTGCCAGGGAACTAAAAACCACATATGAGCATCCCACTTGAAGAGTGAGGTGGGATTAAGGTGTCCTATCATACCCCGAACACATTACGCCAAGTCTTCGAGAAAGACACGTAGCCACCAAGCACCTATATGTCAAATCCAAAATAGGAGCGTTGATCCCATCGTGTACCATCATAATCTATGCCCACCTACAAGAGTACTGAAGCCCAACCAAGACACAAAGAGGACAAAGGAGACAAAATTGCAATAGGAGAACATGGTGGAGTGCATGTGTGGGCAAAGGTTTTCTTGTCAAGACTCGACCCTCCTCGGTCAGGACCCGACTCATCTAGCACCATATTGTCCGCTTTGGGCCTTGCCCCCACGATTTTGTTTTCGGGAGCTCATGGTGCAACTTCCGAGGGGGTCACCCATCATGGAATTGTACCAGCCTCAACTCGCTTAACTTTGGGGTTTCAATCCCTCCCAAAGCCACTTGAGCTCCCAAAAGGCCTAGTGCTAGATAGGTGTGTGCCTACACCTTTAAGGCACACCACCATCCTCTCCCAGACCATCCCCCCCTCGCAGGAATGTGGGATTGTTCACCGTTCCCTCTAGGACACGGGTCTTACAATCCACCCCCCTTAGGGCCCAGCGTCCTCGCTGGCACACTTTCCGGTCGGGGTCTGTCTCTGATACCAAATTGTCAGGACCCGACCGTCCTCGGTCAGGACCCGACTCATCTAGCACCATATTGTTCGCTTTGGGCCTCGCCCTCACGGTTTTGTTTTCGGGAGCTTATGGTGCAACTTCCCAGGGGGTCACCTATCATGGAATTGTATCAGTCTCAACTCGCTTAACTTTGGGGTTCCAATCCCCCCCAAAGCCACTTGAGCTCCCAAAAGGCCTAGTGCTAGATAGGTGTGTGCCTACACCTTTAAGGCACACCACCATCCTCTCCCAGACCATTCCCCCTCGCAGGAATGTGGGATTGTTCACCGTTCCCTCTAGGACACGGGTCTTACAAAAGAATAGATCCACCACACGGAAGAGGTATACTTGCGACATCTGAAAGGTGATGTTCATATGACAAAAGCCAAGAGTTGAAATAGTGTGTTTTTGGAGGTCGTCGAGACAAGTACATAAGAAGAAGAAATAATACATTAAAAAAACCCTAAAGTTACAACTGAGATGTAAATGACAACTATGCACATTTTTACCAAAAATAATAATAAAATGATAAGCAATCTAACGATCATCTCGTAGCATAAAGTATAGAACGTATAACCCACTAACACTTGAGTCATATGAGTCATGCGTACATGACATGACTGGTGTAATTTGATTGTACCACGGTGAAGGACTGGTGTAGTGTACCATCATCACATGTCCCCTAGGAGCTCTAGGATAAGACTTGCTCTATTTAACTAGAATAGAATAAAACGCAAGATAAAAGATCATGTGTAGGATTGGTCTGTGGCCAACATGACGGGACCCTTTGTGAAATCACCCCCGATTCTCATGAAAGGGCCTACTCCTGTAAGACACATACACTCTAAAATCCCTAAAGTACCCTCAGTCCGATTATAATACAACCACAGTGCTAGACAAAGGATAAATCCCACGTATCAAGCGTAAACGAAACTCGAAGTAAATAATTACACATAGCACTAGACACGAAAGTAAATGACTACTAGGACCTACTTTGGTTAACGAGAGTGTGTAGTACCACAAAAATTCCTCATCCTCAATACAGTCCTCATCCCGAGATCAACATGGAGGGTACCAAAACCAAGAAAACTATGAATGGACAAAAATAAAGCCTTTGGAAAAACCATTTTCCGAAATAAACCTTTTTCCCCTCTAGTTTTATAAAGACATGCATGGGTAAAAATATAAAATACATAAATGCCTCTGGCTCACATTTCTCTGAAAAGCCTCACTTATAAACCATGATGAAAACCTTGCACACCATAAGCAATAAGAGTTAAACCTCGTCCCGCTGGTCTAACTAGCATTTCCTCTGTACTATTGGTAGACAACCACAGATCCTACGGAGTCCAAATCCGTTAGCACGTGTCGAGTCCAACTCCGACCACATCCGAGTCCGTCCTTGGGAATCATCGAAGTCCAACTCCAAAATAGCGATCCAATTTCCTAAGGTTGATCATACCATAGCACAGTTTACCAAACATAACTTTTACATTCTTTGAGACACCCGAGCACTAGCCGAAAACATTTACATCCTGGGCACCAACCCAAAGTCGAGTTTTCCTAAAACCACCAAAATCCTGTGTCCAGAAAACCATAGTTGAATATATATTCCGAAACCAGTCATTTATCCAGAACACATTTAGAATCATAAAACCAGATCGTAACCATCAGAGCCATCCCATAAAACCATATAAATATGTAAATATGCATGTATCACAACAATGAAAGAAAATGTCCACTCACAGTGCAACCGGTCACTCAAATATCAGACCGTAAGCAATTCTGTAGTCTCCGGGGCGTCCTAGTCTATTAAAGTAACACCCGGGGGTCACCAAAAATCCATAAAAGCTCATACGTAAATCCACCACCAACGTCCGAAACTGTAAACACATCCTGAACATGCTTCTCAAGGAGAAAAGTGCCCAAAACTACCTCTAAATGACCTCTGATTGGCCTGAAACCACGACTATTGGTTTCAGGACGTCCAAAACCTTTCGAACAAGATTGACAAATCGACGCTTCGTTACATGCCAGAGGAAGTTCAGTGGCTAATCTCACACACCACCCACGTGCGTGACATCAGCTATTGACGTCACTTGCTGACATCTGCCCTAGTTGACGTGGCAACTGCCATGTGGATGACAGTTGACAAATATGCCATATGGTAGCCTCTGACATGTGCCACATGGAACCACAAGCCATTTGTCATGTGGCACCCCTGCCATGTGGAACCTAACACCCTAACAACTCACAAGGCAACCTGCCCTGTAGCAATACCTATCACACGCCATGTGGCACCCCATCCACATGGTACCCTTGCCACATGGCACCCCTACCACATGGAATCCTTGCCACGTGGCACCCCTGCCGCATAGCACCCTTGCCACTTGGCACCCCTATCGAATGACACCCTTGCCACATGGCACTCGAGGTGTGTACTATTGACGTCATCATGAAGTCACCTGGAGATGTCATCATGACATCATTCTGCCGTCACCTCTCGTAGGAGAAGATGGTAGGGCCGTCGTGGCCAACTGGAAAACGTCAATTGAAGCCCAAAACTTCAAACCTCCATATCTCCCTCATTTCTCAACCAAATTTCACAAAATTTATATCAAAAACTATCTACTCAACCTTAGGAATCCAAATCGAAGACCAGAATTCAGAATCAATACTTGGATTCTAAGATATGAGCTCCCAAAGTTTCACCCAACTTCCTTTACTCACATCGTCCACCTCCATGTCATTCAACTTTCAAACATGATCTCTAAGTGATTGTGGGAGTCCCTAGAACGCGATCCCAAACTTGTTTTGGTCCAACGAGTCCTTAAAATGAAGTTGGGATGAATGGGTGATGATGTGTGTTTGTTTCGTGTGTGTTTGTATGTTTGGACAGGAAAAGAGAAAGTGATAAAATGAGTGATGAGGATCATAACTAATCCTACCCACACAACCTAAAAAGATCCATACTTCCCCTTTTACCAAAATGCCCGAACCCAATTTAGAAAGCCGATAATAATTCTAAGGGCAAAATGGTCAAACTAGCTTAAATAATTCCGATAAATCTTTGAAAAATCCTGTAAATTCCCTAGTTAAGGTCTGGGTCGTTACAATCTACAGTCCTTACATAAAATTTTCCCCCAAAATTTTCACCCACCCCTATCAAAACTGTGGAAATCTAATCCTGCCTAACCTCCTGTTAACCCCAAAGGTCAACTCACCTATGCCTACCAAGATGTACCATCCTGGAAACCACCAATACTCAAGCAACCAAAACAAAGAAATAATATGTACATGTCTGCGTAAAAGCGAACACACACACTCGCCCACTCGCGGTTCTACCGCGTCCCCTCTGGCTACCACTTGCACTACCGATTCCCCAAGCATGAGTCCTCATGCTGTGGTAAAAGAAAATGTCATCCTCTGATGACCCTACCATGCAGTAAGCTGACTAGTAGCACCACCGTCCCGAAGATTCAAATAGTCCAGCTTGAAATGCCCAAGCTCTCCACAACAGAAGTAACCATCCTCACTGATCCGTACAATCTATCCACTCTGTCCCGACCATGGTTCGCCAGAACCTGAATGGTTACCACCAGAAGAACGAGAAGAAGAAACAACCCTTTTTGGAGCTCCCTAGGTAACCGAGTCCTCCCCCTAACGCACCCGGCATTGCCTGGAACCACCATGACGTTGTTGCTGGGATTCTGCTAAACTCAACTCAACTTTAGACGCCATATCCAATAGAGTCTAGAGGGTGGTGAATCCTCCAACTAGCACTGACGCCCGAATCTCGCTCTGAAGACCTGACACAAATCGACGAACCCTCATTGCCTCAATCGCTACAGCACCCAATGCAAACAGGGAAAAATCCAGAAACTTCTGCCCATATTGAGCAATCGCCATGCCCCTGCTCCATTCATAGGAATTCCATCTCCTTAGCATCGCGATAAGACTGGAGATAAAAATGCTGCACCCAAGTCTCAATAGTCTCATCCAAACCCATTGACAGCATAGTCTGCCTCCACACTTGTGTAGAACCATCAAAGAAAAAGGCAGCCTTCTGACCCATATTCTTAGGAGGGCAACACATCACCCAAAAAATTTGCTCAAACTGTGCAATCCACTGATCAGCCACCCCGAGATTCGATCCACCAGCAAACTTTATGGCTCCAAGCAGCTTGGCCCTCTCTGTATCTGGCCCCCCGAGGATCCTACCCCTTGAAATCACGGAATTCACTGCTTGAACAAACCGTTCCATAGTGATTTCCCACCTAGCTTCCATATCCTCATCCTCGCTACCAGGCTAATGATGGGGTTGTTGTCATGGACGCATAATGTTTGATTAGTGGAAAACGTCAGAACAAAACTACCTTGCACAACAAGTGTGCGACCCCACAAGAAACAACCTAGTGCTCTGATACCAAATTGACAGGACCCTCCTCGAAATCACCCTCGATTCTAGTGAAAGGGCCTGCTCCCGTCTGATACAAACACTCTAAAATTCCCAAAGTACCATCAGTTCAATTATACTACAACCACAATGCTCGACAAAGGAGAAACCCCACGTGTCAAGCGTAAATGAAACTCGAAGCAAATAATTACATAGAGCTCTAGACACGAAAGTAAATGACTACCAGGACCTACTCCGATGAACAAGGGTGCACAGTACAAAGAAATTGCCTCTGCCTCAATACAAACCATGTCTCGAGATTAACCTGGAGGGTAAAACCAAGAAAATTATGAGTGGACAAAAATAAAGCTTTTGAAAAAACCATTTTCCAAAATAAACATTTTTATAAAAACATGCATGCATAAACATATGAAATACATAAATGCCCCCTGGCCCACATTTCCCTGAAAAACAATAGTTATAAACCTTGATGAAAACCCTATACACCAGAAGCAATACGAGTCAAACCTCATCTCGCTGGTTCAACCAGCATTCCCTCTATACTACCGATAGACAATCACGGATCATGCGGAGTCCAACTCTGTTGGTACATGTCAAGTCCAACTCCGACCACGTCCGAGTCCGTCCCTAGGAATCGTGGGAGTCTAACTCCGCAATAACTATCCAATTTCCTAAGGTTGACCATACCATAACACAGTTTACCAAACATACCTTTTTCCTACTTTGAGACACCGGGCACCAGTCCAAAACATTTACATCCCAGGCACCAGCCTAAAATCCGGTTTTCCCAAAACCACCATAATCCCGTGTCTAGAAAACCATAATTGAATATATATTCCAAAACCAGTCATTTATCCAGAAAACATTTAGAATCATAAACCCGAATCATAACCATCGTAACCATGCCATAAAACCATATAAATATGTAAATATGCATGCATCCTATTTATGAAAGAAGTGTCCACTCATAGTACAACTTGTCACACAAATACTAGGTCGTCGGCTATTCCAAAGTCTCTAGGGCATTTTGGCCTGAAAAAGTAACACCTGTAGGTCGCCAACAATCCATAAAAGCTCTTACATAAACTCCCACAAAACCCTGGAACCGTGTACACATCCCGAACACGCTTCTCAAGGAGAAAATTCCCAAAACTACCCCTAAACGACCTCCGATTGGCTTGAAATCACCACCATTGAATTCAGAACATCAAAAACTTTTGAACAATAATTGTTCCACCTTGAAACTCATACTCACACGTCACCACATGCCAAAGAAAGTATATCGGCCAATCCCACACACCGCCCACATGCGTGACGCTAGCTGCTGACGTCACCTGCTCCCGTTAGTTGCTGACGTCGACCCTAGCTATCGTGGCACTTGCCATGTAGACTTAACACTTGACAAACCTACCACATGGACCCCTTGAAACCTACCACGTGGCATCACAAGCCACCTACCATGTGGCACTATTGACCACATGCCACGTGGCACTTAACACCCTGACAACAAACGTGGCATTCTTGCCGTATGGCACCCGCCATGGCTCCTACTGACGTCATCATTATGTCACTTAATGATGTCGTCGTGATGTCATACTGACGTCATCCTTCATCGGAGAAGACGGTCGCACCGATGTGGCCGCTGTTCTGGCCGATCAAAAAATCTTCATTAAAGCTCGAAACTTCAAACCTCCATATCTCCCTCATTTCTCACCAAATTTCACAAACTTTATATCAAAAACTATCTATATGGATTCCAAGATATGAGCTCCCAAAGTTTTGGCCAACTTCCTTTGCTCACACCATCCACCACCACGTCGTACAACCTTCAAACTTGAGCTATAGTGTGAGGACCCGTGCCCTGGAGGCATAGTTAGCAATCCCACATCGCTCGGGGAGATCTGGGGGATCCGCCTTATCCGTGTGGGCCAGTATCTATCCAACATGAGGCCATTTGAGAGCTCACTGGTTTTGGATTTCTAGGGAACTCCAAAGTTAAGCGAGTAGGGGCTGGTGTAATCCCAAGATAAGTGATCCACTGGGAAGTTGCACGTGAGCTCCCGAGAACAAAACTATGAGGGCTGGGTCTAAAGCGAACAATATCCTGTTGGAGAAGGTCAGATCGTGACAATTTGATATCAGAGCCCAACCCCAGCTGGAATTGAGTGTGCCAGCAAGGACATTGGGCCCCAATGGGGATTATATGGACCCGTGCCTTGGAGGCATGGTTAGCAATTCTACATAGCCAAGGGAGATCTGGCCGATGCGCCTTATATGTGTGGGAGAACATCTATCCAACATGAGGCTTATTGGGAGCTCACTGGCTTTGGATTCCTAAATTGTGAGGACCCGTGTCCTAGAGGCATGGTTAGCAATCCCACATCGCCCGAGGAGATCTCGGGGATTCGCCTTATATGTGTGGGCGTGCATCTATCCAACAGGAGGCCTTTTGGGAGCTCACTAGCTTTGAATTACTTGGGAATTCTAAAGTTAAGCGAATGGGGCTAGTGCACATGACCTCCAGAGAACAAAACAGTGAAGGCTGGGCCCAAAGCGGACAATATCCTGTTGGAGAAGGTCGGGTCATGACAATTTGGTATCAAAGCCTAACCCCCGCCAGAATTGAGTGTGCTAGTGAGGACCCTGGGCCCCAAGGGGGGTGGATTATGAGGAACCGTGCCCTGGAGACATGTTTAGCAATCCCACATCGCTCGGGGAGATCTGGGGGATGCTTATTATATATGTGGGTTCGCATCTATCCAACAGGAGGCCTTTTGCGAGTTCACTGACTTTGGATTCTGAGTAGGGGCTAGTGCAATCCTAAGACGGGTAACCCACTGGGAAGTTGCACGTGAGCTCCCTAAAATAAAACTGTGAGGGCTGGGCCCAAAGCAGACAATATCTTGTTGGAGAAGGTCGGGTCATGACAATTTGGTATCAGAGCCTAACCCCAAATGGAATTGCATGTGCCAGCGAGGACGCTGGGCCCTAATGGGGATGGATTGTAAGGACCCGTGCCTTAGAGGCATGGTTAGCAACCCCACATCGCCTAGGAAGATCTAGGGGATGCTCCTTATATGTATGGGCCCTCATCTATCCAATAGAAGGCTTTTTGGGAGCTCACTGGCTTTGGATTCCTAGGGAACTCCAAAGTTAAGCGAGTAGGGGCTGGTGTAATCCTATGATGGGTGACCTACTGGGAAGTTGCACGTGAGCTCCCGAGAACAAAACCGTGAGGGCTGGGCCCACAACGGACAATATCTTGTTAGAGAAGGTCGGGCCGTGACATCTAGGTAATCGTGGTAGTCCCTCGAACGCAATCCCAAACTTGGTTTACTCTAACAAGTTCTCAAAATGAAGATGGGATGAATGGATGATGATGTGTGTTTGTATGTTTGCATTGGAAAACGGAGAGAGAAAGTGATAAAATGAGTGATGAGGATCATAACCAATCCTATCCACACAACCTAAAAATATCCATTCTTTCCTTTTTTCCAAAATGTTCCTACCCAATTTAGAAAGCCAATAATAACCCTAAGGGCAAAATGGCCAAACTAGCTTAAATAATTCCCAGAAATCTCCAACAAATCACTGAAAAATCTCGTTAATCACCTAGTTAAGGTATGGGTTGTTACACAACAGGCAGGTACTAATGACAACGAATCTAAGTGGGTACTAAGTGCCTCATAAATCTAACATATGCAAGACTAGTCGCATAAATATGATCACCAATTACATTCCAAAAACCCATGCTAGGATAAAATAATCACTAGTCAATAAACGAACTAATAACTAATTCATCTAATATTCCAATACTTCCCATTAAGATCTCATCCACTCACATAGCAATGTTCAACAACCACATCTAAACACTTCATGCTCAGGTCAATAAGATGTAACCAACATCATTATCTTACCAATTTACCATGACAATTCCACAAAATAATTAGACTAAAACTAGCACAAGTGAATGAAATTGATTCTAGGCAAGTTATAATATCCTTGCAAGTGTACAATGTCGTAGAAAGTAATAGAGTAGCAAGAAAAAGGTCGAATCCTCAGAGACTCTGACAACAGATGAATGGTCAATTAAGATTCTTTATTCATAGGGAACACGCAAACAAGGAACAATAAAGTAAAACACAGAAGGGGAAGGGGGGAGTTTGAAGATGTTAGGGGTGCAGGTAATGAAAAACAAGAAAGTAAAATCAAATGTGAGTAAGAATGAAAAATAAGAAATATAGGGTTAATTGATTTATGGATGAGAACCGAGGCCAACTATCCACCCTTACTGTTTCAAGTCTAACATGTGATACTTGGATTAAATTACTATGAATGCATGATATTAGTGTCCGTTCAGGAAGCCTATATTGACCATCCTACACATTTATTCCTCATAACCATGCATATCCTAGGCATGATGTTCACCTGAGGATGTCTATCTGATTTTAAAATTAAACGCATTATGTTTTAGAGGGATTTCATGACACGCATTGCCCTATGAAACTCAAGATAGAGCCGTAGGGGTCATGGATTGGATTACAGGTAAGATGTAAAGTCACTACCTTCGGTCTTAACAACTACATAAGGGTGATCCATCAACATGCATTCATTCACCAAAAATCGAAAGCCTCAAAAAAATTCAATCACATAAATATGATCCTCACAAACATATCCAAACATTTAAAATAATATTAATCCAACAAACATCACACCATTCGACTCTCAGGTCGGGGCTTCAAGAAGCCCTGGTTCAAAAGTGACTACTAACCCATATTAACGAAGAACAAAAACGCAGGGAACATAATTTGCATAAGAAAGTAAAGGACTAGAGTTTAGGGAAGAAATCGCTGGAACACTGAAGGCCAATCAAGAACACGAGCATGTCTTCCTTTTCTAATCTCCATGTCCAACCCTTGAATCCAAACTTGAGACAATGGTTGAGAACTCCTTTTTCCTTCCCTGTGGTCACTAGGAATTTTGGCAAAGTTTTGGGACCGAATGAGGTGAAAAATGGCCACCCTAGGGAAGACTTTGAAGGGGGTTTATATATGAGAAACTTCCCGAAGTTTAAAGGAAGTCTCTAGAAGGAAAACTTGTTCAATCAAAATGGGGCAGCAATCTAGGTCAATTTGGAATCCCAGCCGTAAAAATAGGAAGGCTTGGAAATCTTGGGCTCCCAGAAAGGAAAAGAACGTAGGTGCCTTTCTTGGAATCCCAATTAATTCGAACTAGCCAGTTGTCTCTACAGTTGTCACACAACTCACAAAACACCCCTTGTCCAATAAGATGTCCAATTTAGGCCAAGAAAGGAAGAAACCCTTTCTTGGTCGATCTTGGTACACTTTAACACATGCAATAATGAGATTAAGACACCTGGATCTGGGTGGTTGGATCTTATCGGAATACGCCTAGGCTCATTGAGCTTCGATTTGGGCTAATCTTGAAAGTCCTCGGAATTGGGCCATGATTGCATGGTTAGATATAGGATTGTAAGTGTAGCTTACTATATAAAAATTATAGCCCACTCCTAGTCATTGGAACAGAAGGGGCCAAAACTGGCTATCGTTGGCACACGAGCTTGTCACTGGGCTAGAATCCAAGTACACGGCCTGACAAAAAGTTGGAACACGGCCCAGAACAAGGTTGGTTGGCACACATGATTAGTGACACTTCCGTATGACATGGGTTGGGCACTAAACCTAGAACATACTGGAGCACAAGACTTGGAACATGGTTGGTGACATGTCTCAATGACACGATGCTGGCACACAGGAATAACACACAGCTAGTGACATGCTGAGGTCCAGTGACATCGGTTGGGCACGAGACTCGGGCTGGTGACATCCCAGTGACATGGTAGAGGCTCTCAGCTAGGAACCAGGGATAGGAACTAGGAAATAGGGCCCGCGACATCCCAATGACATACTGGTTACATGGTGCTAGCGCAGGACCTTGGTAGTGACATGACATAGGCACATGTCCTCGGTTAGGACCTTAGGATTAACTTTGGGCCATTTCGTCGTTCTGACTCGGATTCAAGCCATTCTTTTTGCATTAGGTCCAGAATTGACATCTCATTCATAATCTTCACAAGTCTCACAAAATATATCACTTTCCCCTATTTATTTTGCAATTATGCTCAAAAGAGAAGTAAAAGGGATATAAATTGACATCGACATGATGCAAAATTTAGAGCTTATCAAATACCCCCAAACCTACCTTTTTCTAGTCCCTTAGCAAAACAAAAAGTAAACGACTCGATCTAATTAAGATAAAAATTTGAACCTCTAGGTTCACCTTGGAGGAGGAGTTTTTTCTTCTGAGGGTTCTAGCAGTATGATACCCACAAACGTTTTACTTTGACACATACAATGCTAGAAACAATACTTTAGAAAATTAATAGGAACTTAAGGACATAGAAACATGCTTCAAAAAACCAAGAGGTATTCCATAACTGTGAGTGCTAGTGTTGAGTGAATATACTATAGTTCAAGTTACCATGCTCAAAAGACAACTTCATCTAAGCAACCTAGAAAGATTTCTCC
The DNA here is from genome assembly GCA_032719365.1 of Prinsepia uniflora. Lineage (NCBI taxonomy): Eukaryota > Viridiplantae > Streptophyta > Magnoliopsida > Rosales > Rosaceae > Prinsepia > Prinsepia uniflora. The sequence goes on along the minus strand of CM064868.1, from coordinate 54,850,152 downwards.
CCAACTCTAACCCTCACTGGGCATCACTCAAAACACATGAGTCCTAAGGCTTCACTCAATCAAGCATATGTGATGAATTAATGTAAGAAAAACAAGGTTAATCACATATGATTTCAATGGAAAACAACACTTTTTGAAGTTATGATCCCATTGAAGAATTGATAATTAAGAACAAAGAGATACGTATCTTAGTCTTCAACAAGCATGTCCACAAGATCATATAGGTTTTATTAAAGTTTTGCAATGGGGCTAGGCTTATAAGGTTTAGAAGAAAGGAGTGGAGTTCAAAGAAACCTAAGCTATGTGAAGGTACAAGAGGTCATCACTCAAACTCACTTTTTGAAACAATGAAACCACACTTAGTCCACGACATTGCCCTTTTGAATACTTGGCTCACACTTGGTTTAGTCCACATATTTTTTTTCTTTTATTTTGTTTTTCTTTTGTATCTTTTTTCTTTTTTTTTTTCTTGTTTCTTTTTTTTTTTCTTTTTTTTTCTTTTGACACTAAACCAAGATCATGCAACAACTTGCCTTACTTCCAAATTCCAAGCAAACACATTTGAATGCCAATCACATACACGGGCAGCACACTGGATTAACAAACTCATAATCATCATGACTCTCATTTTAGATAACCTCAACACAGCTTAGATTAAGGGTATGGCTTTAATGTTTTGCTGAAACTTGGTTAGGTTATAACATGGGTGAGGAAGAAAATGGTCAAGTGTTTGGCCATAACTTGGGAATATGGAGAGTGCAATAGGGAAGGAATAGGCCTTTAGGAGCTTAAGCACACATAACCTAGATCCCATCTCAAAGACAAACATACATCAAACCAAGAGCATCTCAATTGATATGGTTCATTAAACATCAATGCAATATGAATGAATGAGATCAAGCAATAATGGACAAAATATATGAGTGTATAAGAGTAGAAACAATTAGATCCCTCGGAAAGAATAGCAATAAGGCTCAAAGATCTCACATAGGTAGTCTCCACTAATTTTCTAAAGCTACTCAAATTTGGTTGCTTGGCTGCATAATCATTCAAAACATGGCATATGTGCAGTGCATATTATGACTCTTGGACATGACACGACCCTTAGCAAAGCAAAGATATGTAATCCAGCATGTATGTCCCTATTAACATGCTAAAATACTGAAACTAGCATCACAAAGAAACAAAAACAGCAAACAAAACAAAAAAACAGCAACTCCAGAAAAATAGAAAACAGCAGAAAAAAATTTTAGTTTGTACCCCCAAACCTATTGGTTTCTATATGGCAACATAATCCTCACCCCAAGCCTAAATTTTACATTGTCTTTAATGTAAAGAACATGAAATCTAGGATAAAATATCAATATGGGTTCCAGGGGAAAAATAGAAACATAAAGGGTGAAAATATACAAACCGGAGCTAGGTTACCTCCTAGGAGTGCCTTATTAAACATTTGGGCAAGACAAAGCTCAGCTTAACATTTGGGCAGGGTGGAGGAAGGTCTATGGGACTCGTTATGGGGCTGGGGTGAGTTGCAAAGTAGTGCTTGAGACGATGGACATTCACCTTAAACAGTTCCCACTTGATTGGATGTTGAGTTTCAACTACACCACGGGGAAATACTTGAGTTATGACATAAGGACCAGACCAACGGATCTCTTTGAAAAGGAAAACACGCTACCCCACTTCAAATTTATTGCCTCGGATCTCTTTGTCATGGAGCCCTTTGATCTTCTATTTATAGATGTGGGCATTTTCAAAAGCAGCATTCTGGAGTTCTTCTAACTCACTGATTTGGAGTTTCTTGTGAAGACCAACTTCATCCATATCCATGTTAACCTGCTTCATTTCCCAATAGGCTTTGGGCTTGAGCTCAACTAGTAAGTGACATCCCTTTCCATAGACTAGTTGAAATGGGGACATACCAATTGGAGTTTTGTGGGCAGTCTGATAGGCCTAAAGAGCATCATTGAGTCGTGCGGACCAATATATCCTTCCTATTTGGATTAACTGTCTTCTCCAAGATAGCTTTGATATCCCTATTGGATTCCTCTGCTTGGTCACTTGTTTGTGGGTGGCAAGGGGTGCCAACCTGATGGGTGACACCATACTTCCGCATTAAGGCTGCAAAGGACCTGTTACAAAAGTGTTCACCACCATCACTGATAATAGATCGAGGGCCACCAACCGTGCTAAGATATTGTCCTGAAAGAAACTTACAACTACTTTGCATCATTGGTCCTAATGGGGATTGCTTCCACCCACTTCGACACATTATCAACCGCAAGTATGATATACATGAAACCATAAGGGGTTAGGGAACGAGCCCATGAAATCGATGCCCCAAACATTAAAGATTTCCACAAAAAGTATGGGATGGAGAGGCATATGATTTCGTGGACCAAGGTTACTTTGCCTTTGACATCGATCGCATGTAAGCACAAATTTGTATGCATCCTTAAAAAGGCTCGACCAGTAGAAAAGTCTTTGGAGCACCTTGAGCGCGGTCTTTTTGGCTCCAAAATGTCACATGCTAAGCTATGGCAGAAGGTGAGGATGGACTCATTCTCCTCCTCTGGGACACATCGTCGGATCACTTGGTCGGGACAATGTTTCCAGAGATAGGGGTCATCCCAAATGTAGTACCTGGCCTGTTTTCGAAGCTTGTCTCTTTGGTACCTATTCAAATCAGCATGAAAGCATGTATTTCTTAGATAATTGACTATGTCGACATACCATAGTTCCACAGTTTGTGATAATGAAGAGCTTCTCATCCGGGAAGGTGTCGAAAAATGGTATATGATTAGCCTCTTCGTTGAACCCATGAATTAACCGGCTTAGATGGTCTACCACAACATTTTCACTATCCTGTTTGTCACGAATCTCCAAGTCAAACTCTTGGAGGAGTAGCATCTACCTCAATAGCCTAGGCTTGGCATCTGTCTTGTTAAGAAGGAATTTCAAAGCAGCATGATCTGTGTACAACACTACCTTAGTTTGGATGAGGTAGGACCAAAACATCAACAAAGAAAAAATCTGAACAAGGAGCTCCTTCTCAGTGGTTGAAAAGTTCAGTTGGGCATCTTTTAAGGTTTGACTTGCATAGTAGATCACGTGGGGAGGCTTGTCAACATGCTGCCCTAAAACTGCACCAACTGCGTAATCTGATGCATCACACATGAGTTCAAATGGGAGGTTCCAATATGTGGGGCTAATGATAGGGACATCTGTGAGCTTAGCGTTCAGAATGGTGAACACTTTGTGACATTCCATATTGAAATCATAGATGAAATCACAGTTGTCAGATATGGGAACTTTTTCACAATGTCGAGCTTGGCCTTATCTACCTCTATGCCTTGACTTGAGATCACATGCCCTAGGACAATGCCCTCATCTACCATGAAGTGACACTTCTCCCAGTTAAGAACTAAGTTGCACTCTTGACACCTCTCGAGCACACGGGTCAGATTTTCTAAGCATTGGTCAAATGAGTGCTCAAACACCAAGAAGTCGTCCATGAACACGTCAATGATATCCTCAACCTTGTCGGAGAAGATACTCACCATGCATCTTTGAAAAGTCGTAGGGGCATTACATAAACCGAAAGAAATACAACGATAAGTGAACATACCATGTGGACAAGTGAATGTCGTTTTCTCTTTATCTTCTAGGGCGATTGCAATTTGGTTATAACCAGAATATCCATCTTAAAAATAGTAGTGGGAATGTTCAGCTAACCATTCCAACATCTGGTCAATGAAGGGCAATGGGAAATGTCCATGCGGGTTGTGGTGTTCAGCCGCTGGTAGTCAATACACACACGCCACCCTATTTGTATCCTTTGTGGCACAAGCTTATTTTTCTCATTCTTTACAGTAGTGATGCCGCTCTTCTTAGGGACAACTTGAACAGGACTTATCCATTTGGAGTGTGAGATAGGATATATAATCCCCACATCTAGCAGCTTAACGATTTCCTTCTTCACCACTTCCTTCATTAGTGGATTGAGTCGACGATGGGCTCTCGTGAAGGCTTGGCCTCATCTTGCAGTAGGATCCATTGCACAAACTTAGAAGGGCTTATCCCCTTGATATCTACAATTTTCCATCCGAGGGCTATCTTATGGTTCCTCGAAACCTATACCAATGCACACTCTTCTTTCGAACTCAAGTTAGAAGCAATTATAATGGGAAAAGTGCCATTACCTCCCAAGTAGGCATACTTGACGTGGTTTGGTAGGGGCTTGAGCTTTCATAATAGAAGGTAGGGGTTTGTCACCTAATGGATGCAAGCTCTCAATCAGTTGATTCCAAGGAGCATACGGAACGGAATGGAGTGCTTTGAGGTCCGTGATCATACCCTCCTCATGTAACATCTCGAGTAGTGTAGAATGGGTGAGTGCCTTTCCTATGTCATCCTCCAACAGTGAGTTAGACAAGCCTAGATAAAGGAGAGTGTTCATAGTGTTAAGGGGGAAGTCCTGGATAGGCTCAGCTGGGTATTGGACCGCATCATGTATGGAAAAAGTTTGAGTTTTGTCTAATACCTTGATTGAGACTCGTCCATTCCTTATGTCAATCATGAAATTGGCAGTGGTTAGCAATGTATGCCTAAATATCAATGGGGGTGCATTTTTTTGTCGGCCCGATCCATCTTGAGTACGTAAAAATCTGCCAGGATGCAAGGGGAACTGCATAATCCTTTAAGAGCCTAGGAGCTGGAAATGGAGGGTTAGCGATGGTTGGAACAACTTGAGGTAAAGTACTAGATGAACTTAGGCTATGGATTGAGCCTTCCACAGGGGTTAGAGACTAGTACCTATGAGAAAAACAAGAAAACACATGAGTTTGAAGAATCAAAATCAACTGGACACCATTCAGGGATGAGTCGCCGAAAATGGTGACAAAAACTTTATCAGACTAAAACTAGCACAAGTAAATGAAACTAATTCTAGCCTAGTTATAATATCCCTGCAAGCGTACAATGTCACAGGAAGTAATAGAGTAGCAAGCAACGATCGAATCCTCAGAGACTCAGACAACGGAGGAACTGACCATTAAGATTCTTGATTCACAACGAACAAGTAAACAAGGAACAATAAAGTAAAACACATAGGGGGGGGGGGGTGGTTGAAGATGCTTGGGGTGCAAGTAATCAAAAACAAGAAAGTAAAATCAAATGCGTGTAAGAATAACAAATAAGAAACAGAGGGTTGGTTGAGTATGGAAGAGAACCGAGACTAACTATCCACCTTAACCTTTTTGAGTCTAGCATGTGATACTTGGATTATGATACTTGGATTAAATTACTATGAACGTATGAACCTTGATGTTGAGCACCCTACACATTTATTCCTCCTAACCTTGCATATCATAGGCATGATGTTTACCTTAAGATGTCTGTTCGATTTTAAAATCAAACGCATTATGTTTTAAAGGGTTTCATAATACACACTGCCCTATGAAACTAAAGACAGGGCCATAAGGGTCATGGATTGGATTACAGGTTAGATATAAAGCCATTACCTTTGGTCCTAACAACTACATGAGGATGATCAATCAAGATGCATTCATTCACCAATAATCGAAAAAATTAAGTAACCACTCAACAACAATCAATCACATAAATATGGTAATCACAATCATATCCAAACATTCAAAATAATATTAATCCAACAAACGTCACACCATTTGACTCTCATGGTCGAGGCTTCAAGAAGCCCTAGTTTAGAAGTGACTACTGACTCATATTAATGAAGAAAAAATACGTAGTGAACATAATTTGCTTAAGAAAGTAAAGGACTAGAGTTTAGGGAACAAATCGCTGGAACATTAGAGGCCAATCAAGAACACGAGTAGGTATTCCTTTTCTGAGCACCACGTCCAACTCTTGAATCTAAACTCAAGACAACGGCTGAGAACTCCCATTTCCTTCCCTGCATTCATTAGGAATTTTGGCAGAGTTTTGGGACCGAAAGAGGTAAAAAATGGCCACCCTAGAGCAGACTTTGAAGGGCGTTTAAATAGGAGAGACTTCTCTAACTTAAGGGAAGTATCTAGAAGGAAAAATCGTCCAATTAGAATAGGGCAACAATCTAGGTCAATCTGGAAACCGCAAAAATTGGAAAGTCTTGGAAATTTTGGGCTCCCAAAAAAGAAGTAAACGTAGGTGCCTTTCTTGGAACCTTGTGAGTGTTTCTTTCCTAAATTGAATGAGAATATCTGCATATCAATCCCAATTAATTTGGGTTAGCCACCTGCCCCTACAACTAGCACACAACTCACAAAACACTCATGTCCAATAAGAAGTCCAATTTCGGCCAAGAAAGGAAGAAACCCTTTGTTGGTATATCTTGGACACTTTAACACATGAAAAAAAAATGAGATTAAGACACCTGGAAGTTATCTGGGTAGTTGGATCTTGCCATAGGACCTGGGAGCTTATGGGAATAGGCCTTGGCCTACAAAATACCCGAATTGGGCCCTAATTTGGGCCAATCTTGAAATTCCTTGGAATTGGTCCTTGATTACATGGTTGGATACTTGATTACATGGTTGGATAGACGATGGTAAGTGTAGCTTATTGTATGAAAATTACAACCAAAGCCCACTCCTAGCCAGTGGAACAGAAGAGGCCAAAACTAGCTATCGTTAGCACACAGGTCTGTCACTGTGCTAGAATTCAGGTATATGGCCTAGTACAAAGTTGGAACACGGCCTGGAACATGGGTGGTGACATGTCACGGTGACACGATGATAGCACACGAGATTGGCACACGACTAGTGACATGCTGAGGTCTGGTGACATTGGTTGGGTACAGGACCAGAGCTGGTGGCATCCAAGTGACATGGTAGAGGCTCTTGACCAGGAACTAGGGCTAGGAACAAGGGCTAGGAACTAGGACACAGGGCCAGTGACATCCTAGTGACACGCCAGTGACGTGCTCCTGGAAGAAGGTCAAGTGACATGCTGGTGACATGGTGTAGGCGCAGAATTTCGGTAGTGACATGGCACAAGCATAATTTACAGCTTACCATACAACACTAATTGAGGACTCACATAATGAACCAAGAATATGCAAAGTTTTCCGACGAGGTCTAACTTCTTCATAACTTTATCAATTTTGACAAATAGTCAAAAATTATCTAAGAAACCTAAGGAGTCTATAGGGAATGAAATCGCGATTTGATATTACCTAAGGCTACTGAAATCAAATCAAGTAAAAAAGTTACCTAGTTTAGTGAAAGGGGGTCCAACCCGCAATCCGGAACACTCGGCCCCAAATAGGGTATGGTTCCGATCCAGATCGCCAAATCGACTGACCCAAAAATTTGAAATAAATTGAGAGTAGAAGATTACTTGGTTACCTATGTGAACTTAAAAAAATGCTTAGTTCACGAAGTCGTTCCCTAATTTATTATACCCCATACCATAACCTATTTTTCATATCGAACCGACCTATGAACCAGGTAACATTACTTTGGACTCCCTATCAAAGCACTGCCCATGTAGATAAGGGGCGAAGGTACCGCATTTTTCTGCTTCTCATCTTGTCGAGGTAAGCTAGAGGATGGTAATCGTGGGATTTGGGTGACTGTGAGTTGAGGGTAGTGATGGCAAAGGGCTTTCCTTGTTTTGACAGTCCTGAGTCGCACTCGAGAAGGGAGGAGAGAATTAAGGAAAGAGAAAAGATCTCAAGAGGGTTAAAGGCCGTAGGTGGAACAGTAAAGGTGCAATCATGGTGGAAGAGGTTCGTCGATTAGTAGCTTTGCATGGTCTCTATCTGGGTCTTCTTTGCGTGAAGAAGATGAGAGGAGGAGAGAGGGGTATGTGTATAGTGTGTAACCGTGTGAGGGAGAGTGAGGGTCAAATTGAGTGATATTTAAAATTTAAGGATATGTTCTTGGGCTAAGAAAAATTCAAATTTTGTTTTGTTTTTGTTTTTGTTTTTAATTTTGGGCTCAACATTTTGGCTCAAACAAACAAAAATTATATCTTTTTAATCAGAATAATATCGACTCTCGAGTTTGCAAGATGAGATGTAACATTAACCCTTGCCCAAATTTTCCGCTAGTGTGAGCGGTTTTTCCTTTCGCACTCAAAGAGAAGCAGAAACGACTCAACTTTTCCTTTGAAAGCAACTCATGTTGACATCATTATGATTGAGAAAATTACCAACATCAAGTAAATTACATGGATTGATAAAATTTTAGGGGGAGGAGAGTCTACCCATCCCATGATCATTGAGAAGATACAAGGAAGGTCATCGCTGTCGTTTTGAAATTTATAGATTGCTTCCCAAGAGACAGGCCTCATTGAGAAGTTACATGGAAGGTCTTAATTAGTCTTTACTTTGAAATTTATAGATTACATGCCAAGAGAAACTGATGGCCGTTGCACACCAAAAGAAATTTATGACAATAAGAATCAATCTTATATCTTGGTCTATCAATGAGAATGTCTCTTTACCAATTCAAACAATTCTAGTTGGTTGCATAAACTAATTAGTCCAATTTTCGTTCTCAACCCATGATCAACATGAGCTCGAAATTTCTTTTGAAACCCTCAGAACTTCTTCGTAGTGGCACCGCTCTATAACACTTCTCCATACATTTCAAATATTGATTGATTGTGAAACAGCATAAATGAGGCCTCATTTATTGGGAAAAAAATAGGTGTTACATAATGAGTGAGAGGGAGCCAAAACCCGGCCTAGATGCAGAAAAGTGAGATGCAAATAATGGGCTATATGGAGTAAGACTATAGGGAAAAATGAGACTATGTGAATGAAAAATGACTTCCGAAAGCAACATGAAATCCGGATGTGCTTTTCCCAAGTTTGTATCTATCTCCCTTAAGATTTGAGCAATACTTGGAGCATCGAACTTAGTGTGAGCATGCTCATTCCCTTTATAACTTACCACTATACTCTGTGTAAGTGATAATCATCGCCCAGGCTTCGGTCCTCCGGAGGACCAAGTCCTCTGGCCATCTAATGGTTAGAAATACACCAAATGATCCAAGGGACGTGAAAAATAGGCTGCAAAAAAAAAAAAGAATGGCCCACCATAAATGATTTCAAATGATTTCAAATGTTTACCGAGTTCACTATTTAGGTGAAGAAAAAAAATGGCATTTTAGTAAAAGACATTGAAACGAAAAGGAAGGTTTAAGTGAGCGAGTTGGCGGGAGGGTAACCCGTGTTTTTCAATATAGCACCGCAGATTGGAAGAAGCTGGGTGGTGAGCAGCAGCGGGTGTGGTTGGAGGAAGGGGATAAGTCGATCGGAGGTTGTCCCGCAGCCTCGGTCCGCCGAAAACTCCATGGAAGGTGGCGACTAGCTTCTGGGTTTCTGTCTTCAAATCTCCCCATACGGCTGACGTCGACGATGGATGAAGGTAGGGAAAGATTCGTCTCGATGGCGGGATGGATTGACAGGACCCATCCCAATCCCCCCGGATTACCGTGGAATGTGCCCTGCTCCCGTCCAACAAGAGGTGTCAGACAAGGGATAACCAAGAGCCACTGCCCAACGGGGCATCCAGAGTGCGCAAGGATCGATGGAGGAGGTGTGCAATGTCCCAGTCTCTGCTGCAATCACATCCGTAATCAACCTGAAGGGCATTAAAACCAAAAGCTGTGAGTGGACAAAAACCAGTAAGTTCATCAAATACATTTATAAGACATTTATGCCCTCCAATAAAAACGTATGCATGCCACGAAAACCAGTAACCAAAACGTTTGCTCAACCGAGCCATTAGGGCCTTAGCCCAAAAACCGTTAACCAAAAACCAAGTGTGGGAACTCAGCCCAAAACAGTGGAATACCACAACCATATATATTAAAACCATGTGGGCCACCGCCCAAAGCCATAAATATAAATCCATAAATCCAAAACCATTTAGGGTCCCTGACCCAACATACCATTTCATAACCAATAATTCATTTTTACCACATAACACATATCCAACCCAAAAGCCATTTCATAGATCCAATAATCCATATTTTACCATTACCATCACCAGCATCCCAGATGCTTAGCATCCCAGACGCTAGACGTCCCTGACGTCATATCTCACGGTTTCATAAGCTACGCGTGCTGCCCGGGGTCTCTCCGGGTCCATATATCTGACATCCCTGATGTCTGACGTCCCTGACGTCAATCATAGCAATCCTGCTCCTGAGTCATCATACGGTCCGGCTGCTCCGTATAATGACCCCTCGCAGGCAATGCACCGTGACTTCCCCAGAGTCCCAGACATCTGGAGGAGACCATCATATATCCTTGTATCCATATGGTATATGGAAAAACAGTTTTATTAAATCCTTTTATCACATCATTACCATTGGGCCCTGCCCGAAATTTCCATAAAACCATGTAATTCCATTTAGGGTCCCTGACCCAAAATCACAATTATTAAACATAGGGTCCCTGACCCGAAATCACATTTATTATCCAACTGGGCCTCATGCCCGATTTTATGAATCACTGGGCCCACGGCCCGATTTGTAAACCAACTGGGCCCGCAGCGCGACTTATAAACCCATTGGGCCCACGGCCAGAATTCGTAAATCAACTGGGCCCCTGGCCCGATAACATAACTCAAATGGGTCTCAGCCCGATTTCATATCAACTGGGCCCCTGGCCCGATTTCATTAACCAACTGGGCCCCCGGCCCGATTCTCAAATGGACTCCAAGTCCGAAATTTCCAACATAATTGGGCCTCAAGCCCGAGTTCATATTTCCAATTTCAAAACCATTTCATCACATTATATCCAAGTTATAAATATGAAAAATCCATGTAAAACCGGAAACCTCGATTTACGTGCAAGCACGTAAATCGCCTCGAAATACGTGAAACCGTACAATTTACCAACAACCAAATCAACCTCATACAATCACAACCATAATCCATATAAAACATTTAAGCATGCATAGAATTTATAAAACCAAAGTCCACTCACAGACCGTTTTAACGGTATGCCTCGATACGCGTGCCACCGGCCCTCCCGGGCCACACCACTATCACCGGGACTCCCAATCCTGTCCAAAACACATTAGAGGGTCACTAACCTCATCATTAACATCCTATCAAAGTCCCGTAATTTTCCCGAATTTTTACTTATTTTTAAACTTAATTTAAAACCTTCGGACATCCCGAACACTATCGAGACGGTGTCCGATCGACACGAAACCAATCCCAAAATGTTCGTTACATTAAATAGGACAGAAGTCATGTTGACCTCACCTCGAGATCCGTGCCCACGCACCGTCACCCGCCGCCGTGAGTGGCTGCGCGTGAAACCCACGCGCCGTGAACAGTGTATCGTTCTGACCCGGTTGTCTGATAAACGGGTCACCGTGACCCGCGGCCCAACCCGACTGGTTCTCAGTAATTCCTTGATGATTTTCAATTCTGTTTGTTCCTACAAGATCGTCTCATCAATTCCAGTTGATCCATGATTTTAAAACTGAGAAACCAACACGTTTGACTACCTGTTCGTGGAGGTGTGCAGACCGGCCACCTGCAACCGTCGTGTCTGCACGATCCCGGCCACCATTCATTTCGAAAACGATCCCTATAGACTCGTCTCAACCCCTAGATCATCATCCTGGTCACAAGATCGATTGTAGTACGTTAAAACCCATCCTGCCATTTTTACCCGAAAACAGACTCACGGGTTCGAGGCTTACCTCGCCGCCGTGGCTCCCGCCGTGGCCACCAGCATGCCCAGTTCGACTCCAGGAACATGCTACGTCCATTTAAAACGATCAAAACCAGCCCAAAACGACTTTCAATTTCTGAGTTTTGGACCTCCCCTGTTTTTCCTTTCCGCCGTGTCCGCTGCCGTCTCCCGTCGTCTCCCGTCGTTCCTCAGGTGCCCAAATCTCCCACTGGACATAGTCTAGTAATGGTGTAGGTTTAGTTGGTGCGGGTTGGATGGGTAGTGGATTTGGGGTGGTAGTCGTTCACGGTGAAATGAGAAATGAGAGAGGGAGATTAACTGATCAAATTAATTAAGGAAGGGATGAGATGAGATGGACGGTCCAGATGCAATCTGGGAGTGAGATGGAGGGCTGAGATTAAAAGAGGGGATAAATTGTATTTTAACCCATTAATGGAAGCATGATCCAGATTTAGAGCCCCAAATCAAGGGATGAGTGACACTTGTCACTCATCCAAGGGTTCAGATTCAACAATCACTATTCATTATTTTATTATTATTTTAATCTCGGTTCGTTCGGTAAACCGAGCCCGATTCCTTGACCATAACTTCGTCGTCGTAACTCCGATTTCGGCATGCCGCCTGTCGTTGGATTCGTATCGACGATACCTACGTAACGGTCCTTGGCCCTCGTTCATCGGACCTCCCGGTCAAAAAGTCAACATTTAACCCCTATTACTCGAAATTACCAAAATACCCCTCAACTTCCGAACATCATAACTTTCTCTACGAATGTCGGAATCGAATGTGCCACCTGTCTATGAACTCGTGACGTCCCGAACTACGTCACGGTCATCGATCAAAGTCCGTTTGACCACCCGATCAAAAAATCAACATTTTGCCCAAGACCAAGGGCAAAACGGTCATTTTGCACAATTTGTCTGATTCCGCCCTACTAAGCACCGTTCAACCTCACTAATCGAGATTAGTCACTAAACTAATCCCGGAATTCGGGACGGGTCGTTACAATCTTCCCTCCTTAATAAATTTCGTCCTCGAAATTCCAACCGATCTAAACTCAAACGTACTTCCCACCTTAATTAGTTTCATTCTCAAAACTCGACAACTCTGATTCCACAAACACCCCGTGGAAAGTGGAATCGACCACGCAACACGTGTACACCCGTACACCAACTAATTAGACAAAACCTGTCTGCACCCAAATGTACCACTAGTACTCAAAACGCAACGACTACATTCGACCCCGTCGAATGACTGAAACTACTTGTTTCGAATTTGACACCACTTGTCCAAGCTACCCTCTCGTTGACGCAACAACTCAACGGTTCCTTTCCCACTCCCACTAGGAGTCAGCTGACCCCACTCAACAATCTATGTTAACACATCCTGACAATCTGTCACCACACAGTTGTTTTTCAGTCGAAAACTGACACTAGACTCACTCGTGGCTACACATGCCACCAACGTACTTGACTTAAATATATCCTTACCGACATTTTCACACGACCTGTGTGTAACTAAACACATCGGAATTACCATGACCCATTGCATAGTAATGTCCGGTCCACAACCAATCCCATGGTATCGGAACCAATCCGACTACCAACACGTTCACCGACACACCTCGGGTATATCCCGTATACCGTAACTAGACATCACAAGTCTACAAGGTATTGTACCTCGAACCATGTGCGAAGTACACACATCTATCTAATAACCAGACTACAACCACCTAGGTCATAGCCGAACGCGTTCCAATAATGGAGTGCGTTTGCCCAATCCAGAATGAGACAAAACGAAACTCCACCCATAATTTAGTTACAATTCCGAATCCGGATCTGCAATTTCGTAAGAAATCCCGGATCCAAGCCCAGACATCAAATTTTAATTTATATCCAAATCTGAATCCGAAATCATTATTCCGTAAGCTAGCATTTGGAATAATCATTCCGTACCCAAATCCGGAAATATACTTTCAAGTTCCAAAATCGAATCCTGAATCGTCACCCAGAAATTCGATTCCAAAACCCGAAATCTCGTTCACATTTACCAAGACACACCAAAACCGAACCTATCGGTTACCCATTCAATACACTTGATTGACTTCATAGGGAAGCCAATCCAACCTCCACACGTCTAAGGTTGACAGAATTCAACTACCTTGAAAACCTACGGGCCCCACTTCGAAAAGAAGTTCAACCCCGTCATTTACGACTCACATACCCAAGTTCGTATCGATCCTTGTCTTTCCACCTAGGAAAACCAAGGATGATCCAAAATGATGACACCAATACTCATCCTACGTGGATGCAACAAAACTCACTGCACTCACCACGCCATGTACCACAACATTGTCTGCCACCAAGCAGAAAATGAAAAATCTCGTTTACCTAATTTCGAATACGTAGCTCCTCCTAATGACCCAAAAACACACATGGGCCCACCAACCAATACACGCTCAACGTACTGGTAACTACACTCAACGTCTGCCAGGGCAGAAAAGAAGAAGTCAACCCCTATGACTTCGGAATACCAATCACCCAAAAACGAGCACCACTTTCGTTCCCCAATCACAACTCTCCACGGATCTAAGGCTCCAACCATGTTGGAAACAGACATGCTCCCAACGAGATGTCAAGTCTAACCACTAGACTTTCTACCTCCTCAACTTACTTGGACAACCACGTGTCCACAATCAATCCGTTATTGTTTCATTCGCACATCCCAACCTTTACAGGTTCAACACTCGGTTTTCCACGTTCTCAATTACAAAATCCCACATCTATGATAAAAGCCAACAACTCCCCAAATCCACTAATTCTCATGACGTAGGGGACGTCATCCCAAGATTACTCAAGTCTCAATTATACCTTTTTAATCCACTCACCACTGGTTATCTCACCACTATTGGGACTTATCCCAACACATCACAATCTTAACTGGATCCCATCCAGTCCATCACTCAACCACTACCGAATCTCAAAGATCGAACATATGTTCATCATGACGGAGTCACCCCCTCAACTTGTGGCTCATCGTCAACACCATCACCGACACTAGCACCAGCGCTAGTACCAGCACCAACACACTATCAACAACACTAGTATCAGCACACAGGCATCCATACTAGCATCAGCACAAAAGTACCAACCCACAAACATCCATACTTGCACAACGTGTGCAAATACGACAACCCTGGATCTCCGTTCATACCGAACGACGATCCCGTACCTCACGACTATGGGTACCACTATTCTGACAATCCACATCAGGAAAATGAACGTTCCCTGAACGTCCCCTGATCCCCAAGTATTATAACCACACTAATTACCCTCGGTAGCCAGTCATCTCCATATGACTACCGACTAACTGTCATTGCTATCGAGATCCGCATCCACACATCACACCAATACCCGATCCAACACGGGATTCCATAATTTATCTCAGAACCGTATCCGTAGATCGAATCCCATAGTTCTGATTAGACTCACCAGAGCCATCCACATGGTCATCCATGACCTCAGCCGCTCGTCGCAGCACAAGTTCTCACCCACTAGTCACAATTAAGGTTTACCTTTTTAATTCATCATACACTAGGGTTCCACAATCACACCCTATGGTTCAACCGAACCAAACAGCTTTCCGTAATATAAAATCCACAACTTGACCGACCCCGCGGTCCTGACATCGAATAGACGTCAAATCCAATCCTACCATCCCATCAACGTGGATTCCACCACTAGGTCATCGGCCAACTCCGATGAATCAACATCCCTCACACTAGAAACCACCACAAGGGTTCACATTTTTAAACCATTACTCACATGAGGTTCCCCGAACCTGGCTGCACCTAGCAGCACAACAATTTAATATTACATGACCGAACCGACGGTCCCACAATACCAGTTCATCACAATCAACCCCACTTGGGTCGAATCACATTAACGCACGGCGTATCGGGCCAATCACACTCCATCCACTATCCAAACCCAAAAACTATATATCAGGTTGATAACGAATTGCAGCCCAAAGAGACATCACACCCTCGACCTGCGCGCACAAATAGAGCAACCATGCTCTGATACCAAGTTGATAGGACCCATCGCAATCCCCCCGGGATTACCGTGGAATGTGCCCTGCTCCCATCCAACAAGAGGTGTCAGACAAGGGATAACCAAGAGCCACTGCCCAACGGGGCATCCAGAGTGCGCAAGGATCGATGGAGGAGCTGTGCAATGTCCCAGTCTCTGCTGCAATCGCATCCGTAATCAACCTGAAGGGCATTAAAACCAAAAGCTGTGAGTGGACAAAAACCAGTAAGTTCATCAAATACATTTATAAGACATTTATGCCCTCCAATAAAAACGTATGCATGCCACGAAAACCAGTAACCAAAACGTTTGCTCAACCGAGCCATTAGGGCCTTAGCCCAAAAACCATTAACCAAAAACCAAGTGTGGGAACTCAGCCCAAAACAGTGGAATACCACAACCATATATATTAAAACCATGTGGGCCACCGCCCAAAGCCATAAATATAAATCCATAAATCCAAAACCATTTAGGGTCCCTGACCCAACATACCATTTCATAACCAATAATTCATTTTTACCACATAACACATATCCAACCCAAAAGCCATTTCATAGATCCATTAATCCATATTTTACCATTACCATCACCAGCATCCCAGATGCTTAGCGTCCCAGACGCTAGACGTCCCTGACGTCATATCTCACGGTTTCATAAGCTACGCGTGCTGCCCGGGGTCTCTCCGGGTCCATATATCTGACATCCCTGATGTCTGACGTCCCTGCCGTCAATCATAGCAATCCTGCTCCTGAGTCATCATACGGTCCGGCTGCTCCGTATAATGACCCCTCGCAGGCAATGCACCGTGACTTCCCCAGTGTCCTAGACATCTGGAGCAGACCATCATATATCCTTGTATCCAGATGGTATATGGAAAAACAGTTTTATTAAATCCTTTTATCACATCATTACCATTGGGCCCTGCCCGAAATTTCCATAAAACCATGTAATTGCATTTAGGGTCCCTGACCCAAAATCACAATTATTAAACATAGGGTCCCTGACCCGAAATCACATTTATTATCCAACTGGGCCTCATGCCCGATTTTATGAACCACTGGGCCCACGGCCCGATTTGTAAACCAACTGGGCCTGCAGCCCGACTTATAAACCCACTGGGCCCACGGCCCGAATTCGTAAATCAACTGGGCCCCTGGCCCGATAACATAACTCAAATGGGTCTCAGTCCGATTTCATATCAACTGGGCCCCTGGCCCGATTTCATTAACCAACTGGGCCCCCGGCCCGATTCTCAAATGGACTTCAAGTCCGAAATTTCCAACATAATTGGGCCTCAAGCCCGAGTTCATATTTCCAATTTCAAAACCATTTCATCACATTATATCCAAGTTATAAATATGAAAAATCCATGTAAAACCGGAAACCTCGATTTACGTGCAAGCACGTAAATCGCCTCGAAATACGTGAAATCGTACAATTTACCAACAACCAAATCAACCTCATTCAATCACAACCATAATCCATATAAAACATTTAAGCATGCATAGAATTTATAAAACCAAAGTCCACTCACAGACCGTTTTAACGGTATGCCTCGATACGCGTGCCACCGGCCCTCCCGGGCCACACCACTATCACCGGGACTCCCAATCCTGTCCAAAACACATTAGAGGGTCACTAACCTCATCATTAACATCCTATCAAAGTCCCGTAATTTTCCCGAATTTTTACTTATTTTTAAACTTAATTTAAAACCTTCGGACATCCCGAACACTATCGAGACGGTGTCCGATCGACACGAAACCAATCCCAAAATGTTCGTTACATTAAATAGGACAGAAGTCATGTTGACCTCACCTCGAGATCTGTGCCCACGCGCCGTCACCCGCCGCCGTGAGTGGCTGCGCGTGAAACCCACGCGCCGTGAACAGTGTATCGTTCTGACCCAGTTGTCTGATAAACGGGTCACCGTGACCCGCGGCCCAACCCGACTGGTTCTCAGTAATTCCTTGATGATTTTCAATTCTGTTTGTTCCTACAAGATCGTCTCATCAATTCCAGTTGATCCATGATTTTAAAACTGAGAAACCAACACGTTTGACTACCTGTTCGTGGAGGTGTGCAGACCGGCCACCTGCTCAACTTTTAACCCCTATTACTCGAAAAGTCACTAAACTCGTGGAGGTGGCATTTTCAAAAAGTCAACATTTAACCCCTATTACTCGAAATTACCAAAATACCCCTCAACTTCCGAACATCATAACTTTCTCTACGAATGTCGGAATCGAACGTGCCACCTGTCTATAAACTCATGACGTCCCGAACTACGTCACGGTCATCGGTCAAAGTCCGTTTGACCACCCGATCAAAAAGTCAACATTTTGCCCAAGACCAAGGGCAAAACGGTCATTTTGCATAATTTGTCCGCTTCCGCCCTACTAAGCACCGTTCAACCTCACTAATCGAGATTAGTCACTAAACTAATCCCGGAATTCGGGACGGGTCGTTACATGGATTTGGAGTTA
Source organism: Prinsepia uniflora (assembly GCA_032719365.1). Classification (NCBI taxonomy): domain Eukaryota; kingdom Viridiplantae; phylum Streptophyta; class Magnoliopsida; order Rosales; family Rosaceae; genus Prinsepia; species Prinsepia uniflora. The sequence continues at coordinate 54,831,886 of CM064868.1, read as the reverse complement.
CTGTCAAAGGTTGGGTTGATCGGAGGCGAAAGTATTGGTGGGGTTCTGCCGGTCTCGGACCATGATCGGGAGAGAATTTTCGAGGGAGGGAGAGAGCATAAGGGTCTCGGACCATGATTGGGAGAGAGGAAATTTTTTGAGGAAAGGAGATAGCATAAGGGTTGGAGGGTTTGGATGAGGAGAGAAAGAGGGATGTTGAAGATGAAAGGGTCTCATTTGGGTTTGTGAGATATGGTCATCTGAGTCGAAGAGAAGAGGCAGAATGCTGTATGAGACTCAAGGTAATCTTTTTCTCGATGATTCTGTTTGTACATTTAAATGCCATTTAGTTTTCACTGTTAATGGTAATGCATCACCTTTTTATCATCAAGGTTCGTCATGCTTTTGTTCACCATTTTTTCTTCTTCCAGATCTTGAGTGCATATTAACTGTTATCTGCAATATTGTTACGAAGTCTGAAAGACCAGAGGAAACACTTGAGATAGCAAAACTTATATCCCAAAAGATTACTCAGCAACCAAGTGACAAGCCTGCATTGCGCTTGAAGATGTGAGATACCATTGTGATTTTGACTTTAGCTTGTTTGATTTGAATGTATTACTGAAAGTTGTAATTTTCTTTACAGTTTGTTCAATCTGAACAACCTACTGGAGAACCCATATAGCTGGTTCTATGTCTACTTGAGTGCTCTAAATTTGGCAATACGTGAAAAGGTAATTGAACATGTCATCCCTTCATTCAAAAAGGTCGAAAGTTATTGAAAGAGTGGAATATTGGGATCTCGGACCAAAGACAACTATTTCTTGCCATCTCTAATGTGTTTAAAGAACACAAAAGGTATGCTCTGTAGAAATTGTAATATCTTTTTTTCTTTCCGTGTGTACATCTCAATTGGGTTAAGGAGTAATGAATTGCATTTTTATGTTGTATTTTCAGCCTAGCCAAGGATTCTTTCAAATTCCTAACCAGGTACTTGGCGACTTTCTCTGGTGAAGATGCACGTATATTGGGTGAAGCCAAGGAGGAAGCTATACGCACAATTGTGAAATTTGTGAAGACACCTGACATCTTTAAGGTATTATAGGGTTTTGTGGAATTTTGAACATTGTGTGTTCTTTCTTAGTCTATATTTTTCTTTGGTGAATGCTCATCCATATTTATTCAATTGTTACATTCTTCATAAAAAATGTAATTTTTATCTTTATAAAGAAGAATTTTTTTTTTAAAATGAGGCAGTTACTAGTGTGAAGACAATCTATTAGTTTAAAATTGAGTCTTCCAAGATGAGTTATTGATTTTATCGCGGTTTTCTTGCATTTTGAAGAAGGTCTGAATTTTGATTTAGTGCCATTAAGTTCCGTCTGCTTAACATTTCTGGCTTTCGGAAATTTGTCTATATAAACATGAGGTGTGCTGGTTAAGATCAGCACTTACAAACAACTGCGTTTTGGAATTTGGTTTTAATGATCAATTTCCCCCCTTCCACTAGGTGTTTGGATGCCTGATATGTTAGTGTTGTTTCACTGCAATGTGATTTGCTTGATATGCCTGCTGTTGAGCTACTGGAGAAGGATGCTAAGAATGCATTGGCATATCAGCTTTTGAAGAACTTCCTGACTTAGAGGCTGGATGCGCACTTGGAATTTCAGGCTGCAAATTCTAGTTTACTGAAAAACTACGGTAAAGTTTTAGCTTCGTTCCACTGAGTTGTCTTCAGCATTATAATAATTTTAAATATCTGATTTGGATTATATTATTTTGGAATGTTATAGGTCTAGTCCATGAAGACTGTATAACAAAAATGAGGTTGATTTCGCTGACGGACCTTGGTTCTGTTGAATCTAGACGAATTCCATATAGTGCTATCAAAGATGCACTTCAGGTATTTTGGTTACCATTTCTGGTTCCCAAAGTTTTTCTTTGATATCCGGTTAATTATGCTTGTGCACTTCTTTCTGGCAGATTAATGATGACGAAGTCGAACTTTGGGTTGTTAAGGCAATAACTGCTAAGTTAATGGATTGTAAAATGGACCAGATGAATCAACTTGTGATTGCGAGGTAGTTCGGAAGACTTTCTGTTAGAATACTTATATTTAACCCTTCTTTTTGGTTTCTTGTTCTTGAACTGATTTAGCCTTTGATTTGCAGCCGGTGTACTGAGAGAGTATTTGGGCAACAACAATGGAGTACACTTAGAACAAAGTTGGCAACTTGCAGGGTAAGTAACTGCTCATATTTTTTCCTTGATGTTTTTATTTTTCTTTCTTAATAACGTTTGTTGTGAAAAAAGCCCTTTTTTCCAATTGTATTTTGACAAAGTTTTCTCATTCTCAGGGTAATATTGCAAATGTTATGAGCACCGTTCGAGCTAACATGATTGCTCAAAATGGCGCACATGGAGTGCAAGGCTTAGCTATTCGTTAGAAAATTCCCGTCTTAATTTTAAATTCCATCCTTTGAAGTCTCAATACTTCAAATTCCCCCTCACTTAAAATTTGTTTAGTTAAAAAGTAAATGAATCAATTTGTATGAGACAAGGAAAATTGAGAGCCTCATGCCACTAGAAAAAAGTACTTGTAAAATCGAAATTTCCCTCAAGTTCGATTATTAAGCCTAAAATTTGTGATGGGCCTAGAAAGCTTCCATATATCTGATCCACCAAGGACTGAGAAAACTTTCAAGTTTTATAATTTTGAGTATGTGAACTACTCAACAAAAAAAATGGAAAAAAAAATGGGAAAAAAAATGTACTCACAAAAAATCAGGAAAATAGGCAAGGGTTCCTATAAATTAAAAGAAAATTCTGAAATTATAAAACAGTTACAAAAAAAGGACATCAAACCACTTTCTGCTTAATACTGCCATAATAAATTATTTAAAATCATAAAAATATAATTAAAGTATTTATAGTTTTTGATGAATAAGACGATTTTAATATTTCAGATAATTTTTTATATCAATTGACTTGTATAAACATTTACATTTTTTTACGCGCTTATATATGATCGGATTTTCAAGATCGAAATCATTCACTTATTGGTTTTTAGTACCTAGACCTTGCCCTCTGAAAATCTCTGGATTACGAGGAATTAAAGCCGTATGATCATCAAAACTCATTTTGTAGCTGTCGAATGGTGATGTACCGTTACTTAGACTCAGAATTTCGAAATTAGCTAATTTTTTGTGTAAGTGATCTTCATGAATATACTGTAAATATAGACGGTTAGATTGATAGAATGATGTAAAAAATTATTTAAATCATTTTATTCATCAAATAATTAAAACACTTTAAGTATATTTTGATGAGTTTTTTGAAGTTTTAATTCAAACGATATTCAGACAGTCGGATTTTTAGGATCGGAACCATTCACTTTACGATTTTTAGTACCTAGACCTTGCTCATCGAAAATCTCTGGATTACGAGGAGTTATAGCCGTCCTATCATCAAAACTCATTTTGTAGCCGTCGAATGGTGTCGCATCATTACTTAGTCCTGGAATTTTGAAAGTAGCCAATTTTTTGTGAAAGTGATCTTCATGAATATAGAGTAAATAGAGACGGTTAGATCGATAGATTGATGTAAAAAATTATTTAAAACATTTATATCATCTTATTCATCAAACACTTAAAACACTTGAGTATATTTTGATGTGTTTTTCGAAGTTTTGATTCAAACAATATTTAGACAGTCATATTTTCAGGATCAGAACCGTTCACTTTATGCCTTTTAGTACCTAGACCTTACCTTTCAAAAATCTAGAGATTACGAGGAGTTATAGCCGTCGTATCGTCAAAACTCATTTTGTAGCCGTCGAATGGTGTCGCTCCGTTACTTAGTCTCGGAATTTTGAAATTAGCCAATTTTTTTGTGTAAGTGATCTACGAGTATATACAGTAAATATAGACGGTTAGATCGATAGATTGATGTAAAAAAATATTTAAAACATTTAAATCATCTTATTCATCAAACACTTAAAACACTTAAGTATATTTTGAAGTGCTTTTCAAAGTTTTGATTTAAACGATATTCAGACAGTCAGATTTTTAGGATCAGAACCGTTCACTTTATGCTTTTTAGTACCTAGACCTTGCTCATAAAAAATCTCGGGATTACGAGGAGTTATAGCCGTCGAATGGTGTCGCTCCGTTACTTAGTTCCGGAATTTTGAAATTTGATAATTTTTTGTGTAAGTGATCTTCATGAATATACAGTAAATATAGACTGTTAGATCAATAGATTGATGGCAACAAATATTTAAAACATTTAAATCATCATATTCATCAAACACTTAATACAATTAAGTATATTTTGATGTGCTTTTCGAAGTTTTGGTTAAACGATATTCAGACAGTCAGATTTTCAAGATCGAAATTGTTCATTTATGATTTTTAGTACCTAGACCTTGCCTGTAAAAATCTTGGGATTACTAGGATTTATAACCGTCCGATCGTCGAAACTCATTTAGTAGCCATCGAATGGTGTCGCTCCATTACTTAGTCCCGAAATTTTGAAATCAGCTAATTTTTTGTGTAAGTGTTCTTTATGAATATACAGTAAATATAGACAGTTAGATCGATAGATTTATATCAAAAAATATTTAAAACATTTAAATCATTTCATCAAACACTTAAAACACTTAAGTATATTTAGAAGTGTTTTTCAAAGTTTTGATTCAAACGATATTCAGACAGTCAGATTTTTAGGATCGAAACCGTTCACTTTATACTTTTTAGTACCTAGACCTTACTCATAAAAAAACTCGGGATTACGAGGAGTTATAGCCGTCTGATCGTCAAAACTCATTTTGTAGCCATCGAATGGTGTCGCACCACTACTTAGTCTCGGAATTTCGAAATTAGTTAATTTTTTGTGTAAGTGATCTTCATGAATATACAGTAAATATAGACGGTTAGATCGATAGATTGATGTCAAAAAAAATTTAAAACATTTAAATCATCTTATTCATCAAACACTTAAAACAATTTAGTATATTTTGATTTGCTTTTCGAAGTTTTGGTTAAAAGATATTCAGGTAGTCAGATTTTCAAGATCGGAACCATTCACTTTATGCTTTTTAGTACCTAGACCTTGATCCTAAAAAATATCGGGATTACGAGGAGTTATAGCCGTCCAATCGTCGAAACTCATTTTGTACCCGTCGAATGGTGTTGCTCCGTTACTTAGTCCCAAAATTTTGAAATTTGCCAATTTTTTGTGTAAGTGATCTACGAGTATATACTATAAATATAGACGGTTGGATTGATGGATTGATGTCAAAAAGTATTTAAAACATTTAAATCATCTTATTCATTAAACACTTCAAGTATATTTTGATGCGTTTTTCGAAGTTTTGGTTCAGACAATATTCAGACAGTCAGATTTTCAAGATTGGAACCGTTCACTTTAGGCTTTTTAGTACCTAGACCTTTCCCGTAAAAAAATCTCGGGATTACGAGGAGTTATAGCCGTCCGATCGTCGAAACTCATTTTGTAGCCGCTGAATGCTGTCACACCGTTACTTAATCTTGAAATTTTGAAATTAGCCAATGTTTTGTGTAAGCGATCTACGAGTATATACAATAAATATAAAAAGTGTGATCAGTTTATTGATGACAAAAAATATTTAAAACATCTAAATCATCTTATTCAATAAACACTTAAAACTCTTAAAGTAAATTTTTGATGCGTTTTTCAAATTTTTGGTTCAAACGATATTTAGGCAGTCAGATTGTCCGGATCAGGACCGTTCACTTTATGGTTTTTAGTACCTAGACCTTGTTCGTCAAAAATATCGGGATTACGAGGAGTTATAGCCATCCGATCGTCGAAACTCATTTTGTAGCCGTCGAATAGTGTTGCTCTGTTACTTAGTCCCAGAATTTTGACATTAGCCAATTTTTTGTGTAAGTGATCTTCATGAATATGCAGTAAATATAGACGGTTAGATCGATAGATTTATGTCAAAAAATATTTAAAACATTTAAATCATCTTATTCATCAAACACTTAAAACACTTGAGTATATTTTGATGTGTTTTCGGAGTTTTGATTCAAACGATATTCAGGCAGTCAGATTTTCAGGATCGGAACCGTTCACTTTATGGTTTTTAGTACATAGACCTTGCTCGTCAAAAATATCGGGATTATGAGGAGTTACAGCTGTCTGATCGTCAAAACTCATTTTGTAGCCATCGAATGGTGTCGCTCCGTTACTTAGTCTCGGAATTTCGAAATTAGCCAATTTTTTGTGTAAGTGATCTACGAGTATATGCAGTAAATATAGACTGCTGGATCTGTGGATTGATGTCAAAAAACATTTAAAACATTTAAATCATCTTATTCATTAAACACTTAAAACACTTTGAAAAAAAAAATTGTTTAAAAAGCTAGCATTTGAAAGAAAAAAACTTTGAAAATCATGTTAAAATAAAATTAAAGTATTTATAGTTTTTTATGAATAAGATGATTTTAAAATTTTAGATAATTTTTTATATCAATTGACTCGTATAAACATTTACATTTTTTATACGCGCTTATAGATCGTTAGATTTTCAAGATCGAAACCATTCACTTTATGGTTTTTAATACCTAGACCATACCCGTCGAAAATCTCGAGATTACGAGGAGTTAAAGCCGTTCGATCGTCAAAACTCATGTTGTAGCCGTCGAATGGTGACGCACCGTTATTTAGTCCCGGAATTTCGAAATTAGCTAATATTTTGTGTAAGAAATCTTCATGATTATACAGTAAATATAGACGGTTAGATCGATAGACTGGTGTAAAAAATTATTTAAAACGTTTAAATCATCCTATTCATTAAACACTTAAAACACTTCAAGTATATTTTGATGCATTTTTTGAAGTTTGATTCAAATGATATTCACACGGTCGGATTTTTAGGATCAGAACCGTTCACTTTACGGTTTGTAGTACCTAGACCTTGCCCGTTGAAAATCTCGGGATTATGAGGAGTTAAAGCGGTCAGATCGTCAAAACTCATTTGGTAGCAGTTGAATGGTGACACACCGTTACTTAGTCCCGGAATTCAAAATTAGCTAATTTTTTGTGTAAGTGATCTTCATGAATATACAGTAAATATAGATGGTTAGATCGACAAATTGATGTAAAAAATTATTTAAAACATTTAAATCATTTTATTCATTAAACACTTAAACATTTTAAGTGTATTTTAATCCATTTTTAGAAGTTTTGATTCAAATAATATTTAGACGATCAAATTTCCAAGATTGGAGCCATTGAATTTGTCTAATATAGGCATTGACCATCGTTGTACAACAACTTGTTCTATGCCATATGATACAATATGTACCAATCAAGTATGTTTTCAATCAATTTTACTTGTGTTGACCATTGTTGTACAACAACTTGTTCTATGGCATATGATACAATACGTACCGATCAAGTATGTTTTCAATCAATTTTACTTTAAAATCCAGGTGCTTTTCATTTTTTTAACTCAATTTTACTTTAAAATTCATAATAAATAAATAGAATATCCGAACAACATTCCGAAAATTACTACGAATTCATTATGGCCTGCCATTGTAGGATAAAATTGTGTTTAAAGAATTATTATTTATTGTAATTACAATTTATAAGAAATATGAGAATCTATAGAAAGATCCTATAACACCGAAACAATCCTGACTTCTTTGCTGAAAGAAACTAGAAACACAACAAAAGCGGAGGCGCCAAATACGTGAAATCAAATGAGATGTTCCTGAAATAGATGATCATATCCAATATTGACGCTAACCATAGCCATGGGACCATATCCAATATTGACCCCAACCGGTCCTTGAATTCCCAACCGGGGGACAGGATAAGTAAGGACACTGAATTTGTTCTCAACAGTGACACCATCAAACCTGTATATCTGCAGAAAAAATATTTTGAAACAGAAAGGACTGAAGCCAGGTTTGGATACTTCATTACCTATTTAGTCATAGGAATTACATAACATTCATATTTAAATGATGTAGCTTCCCTAGTGAAGTCTGAAACCAGTAGCCTGCAACCATCCAATCTAATTCTTCTGGGTTGTTAAAGGAACACGGTGAAGATTCAACACACACAGACACACACACACACACACACACCAAGAAAACATATATTGGATGATCAGATTATCCATCTACAGTTTGGCTGGAATGAAAAAAATGTAAAGCAACCTAGTCGAAGATGCACAATGAATACTTGGAATATATAATCTTACTTGTGATGCAAGACCCACAACCACCATTTGAGGACTGCCTCTGATCATATATACAATCGAACGGAATCTCATAAGATGAACATAATTGCAAAACCTCAGCGAATAAAACCGAACAGCTGTACTAGACAAAACAGAGTTTCCAGTTTGAAGCTCAAGTGAAAAATATATCATCATCATGCTGAAATTTATGTTTCAAAACCCATTGTTTTTAAGGTTCAATGAACATTACTTGGATTGATATTCCAAGGAAGAAAATTAATATCTCATGGATAGGGTACTTGATATGTTTGCACCATATGCTTCAGTGAGCCTATCATTAAATAAAAATCATTTCCATCATCTGAAAATGATATTATCATTCCACATTCTTAAATCTCACCATAATACTTCTTGTCTAATAGCTAAATTGGTTTGACTTCAGCTTTTATGTTAATTGATTAAATTAATCAGAACTTCATTAGTTCTCAACCTCAACACACTAAAAGCACCCTAAAACATCACTAAGAACGAACACAACCAAGACAACAATTAAGTCACGATTACCACTTTGCACACAAGTTCATATAAAAAACACGAGTCAAGCTATTCATTCATTCCCCACCCTCGTAATCCTACCAATCAAACATGTTTATAATGAATAAAACTCATGCCCAACATTCAAAGCAAGCAAAAAATTCAAAATCCCCTCACATTCCACTTCACCTAAAATTTTCTCGACAGTCAAGCACACAGCTCGAACTTTTAATTTCATTCTCTGTCACTGATCTTCCTCGGCTTAAACTACAATGACATTAATTCAAAAATAAAACAAAACAAGAATTCAAGAGCGCTCGATTCTTTAATTTCCAATTTTCCCTTAAACTCTCCTATCACCGTCAACTTCCCGAGTAGGCAGCCAAACAGATAACAAGCATTATTCCCTCCAAACATCAACTGTTATCTTTCAATCCAGAAAATAAATAATCCAGGAACATAGAAATAAAGTTTTTAAATTTTAGAAAATGAAATTAAACATGGTCTCAGGAATCGTGAGAGTCAACTGAGATCGAGGCAGCGACGGAGGCGCTGGTTGACTGGACACCGGAAGAAGCAGTTTTAATGCAAGAGGATATAAATTTCAAAGAATTAGGAAGCCATTAGTATTTCCGCCATGATGACGATGATTAGTGAGAGCAATCTTGTTATTATTCTTGTTATGGTTCTTCTTCATAGTCAGGCAATAAGGCCCTGGAGAATGTAACCGACCACCGGGGAGCTACCGAGAGTGGGACCAGTAGACCCCACCACCGACAACCATCGCCGACTGAAGGCGATCAGCAATAGCATAAGATAGTCCGGCGAAGAAGATGTGGATTGGAGAAGGCGTCGTTTTCTGATGGAGGAGGGAAGGTAGGGAGGGCTAGAGGCGGTGGGGGTGATGGTAGTTTGAGTTTTGACCTTGAAAGGATTTGAAACGGAGACGGTTCATTTCAGTTGTGAAATGGAAATGTGGGTTTGTGCCCCCTCCCTAATTCCTAATTCAGGAGAGTGGAAATACCACTTCTATCCTTATGGTAACTATTTTTTTAACCCCACTCTCAAATTATTTTTCTTTTCAAACTTTTATTTCCAGAATTTTTTTTTCCCGAAAACCCAGAGTACTTAGTCCTCCGGAGGACCGAAGCTTGGGCGGATAATCATAACTGTTAGTTTCTAAATTGAAGTTTATTTAATCAAGTATATGCACCAATGAAGTTAACGATTCACATTAAGTTAATCTTACCAAAATTATCGATTATTTTAGCACATATTAATTACCAACAATCTTTAATTTTGCTGAATTTTTTTTTCAAGGATGATTTTTACTATGTTTAAGAAAACAACAATTCTAAGTTATCATATTTACGGGGAAGAAATTCGATAGCCACTCACGTGAGAACAAATGCATGGAAAATATTTTTAAAAAATTAAATTAATGGAAAATTGATGAAAATAGGTGGTTTTTTTTTTGGTAAAACGTGAAAATAGGTGGTTTGGCAAAAATGTATTTTAAATAGGAACACCTAAAACTTTCTTACAAATCTACACACTATATAATTGTTATAGTAACCCTCCAAATTAGAGAATATAGGAGAAAACCAAGCTCCCATCGTGGCTGTTTTCTTTTCCTCCCAAAATCTTGCTACCTATACTAGCTTATCACCATCATTTCGCTCTCATCATTTTCTTTTCGCTCTCATCATTTTCTTTTCGCTGTCATCATCTTCATTTTACTCTCATCATCTTTATTTCGCTCTCATCATCTTCACTTCGCTCTCGTCATCTTCATTTCACTCTCATCATCTTCATTTCGCTTTTTCGCTCACCATCTTCAATTCATCCCTCATCTTTCTATATATCTAATTTTTTTTCCTAATCATTATTTTGGGTGTTTTTTCATTGGTGAATTTGTTTAAATATGTGTTGGGATTCCAAATATTAAAGAAAATAACCAATTGGGAGTAAAGAATATGAATTTGCAGGTATAAGGTTGGGAAGATGATGCTGGGTTGAAGGCTATAGAAGTTATTTTCGAATCTCCAAATCTGATACGAGAATAGATCTAGTTTGATAGTATCTCAATAGTCTAGTAGTCTGATAATGTCCTCATAGTCTGATAGTGTCCCCATATTATGATAGTGTCCTCATATTCTAATAGTATCCTCATAATCCAAGTAATTTCAGTTGTTTTTATTTGTGAAATTGGTGTGTTTATGTCTTCATTATGATATGGCACTATATGTTGGGAGCTTCCAACTATATTTAGTACATTCACGGCTGAGCGGAGATTTTCCAAGGTGAAAGCACTGAAGGAGGAGTTTGAGGCTAAAAAAAGGGTTGTTGAGGAGTTCAAGACAAGTGATAAGTGTCGTGATGAGGTGTTTGTCGCAAGCGGAGAAGAGTTTGAGATATACCGTAATTATTTCATGTTTGTGGATTCAAAGAGGAAATGGACCTTATTAATTCAAATGAAGTGTGTGAAGTTGAACTCTCTGTAAACCGGGAATATAACAATAATGTTCTGGCGGCAAGGAAAAAGTCAAGTTGTGAAGATGTCGAATAATCGTGTTTTAGAGATGTTAGCACACACTTCCTTACATGGCCTACTTTTGTAAAATGGCCCACTATTTTCACGCTTTTTAATGTGTATATGTTTTGTTATGTTATTGCCATTAATGTCAGTCATGATTTTCCTTCGTTCATATGCTTCAATCACTTGGTATTGTTGTAGCAAAATATAGCCTTGTGTGAAAAAAAAATATACAAATATTACTGAACAGATTATGAGGACACTATTCGACTATAAGTTCAACAAACAACATCTTCTAATAAAAATCTAGAAGAAAACATACAAATATCATTGAATAGACTATAAGGACAACATGCAGCAATCTTTGTTAAAAATGTAAAAAAAACATACAAATATCATTGAACAGACTATGAGGACACTATTGGATAGCAAGAAACATCATCTGATAAAAATTGAGAAGAAAAAATACAAATATCACTGAATAGACTATGGGGGCACTATAGGACTACTGGACAATATGGGCACTATAAGACTAGATCTATTCTCATATCAGATAAGCAAATTTGAAAATAGCTTCTATGACCGTCAACCCAACATCATCTTTCCAACCTTAGACTTGCAAATTCATCTTCCTCACTCCCCAATTAGTTATTTGTTTTAATTTTTAGATTTCCTAGTGATTCGCTTATGCAAGGTATTAACACTTAATTAATGAATTTCTCAATCTAAAACCCTTTTTGTGTAGATGTAGCATTGGTAAATAGGGATCGTTCTGGACTGGGGAATTGAGGGACATTAAAAAAGGTTAGTGGAAAGAGATGGGGGGGGGGGGGGGGGGTGGGTTTGAAAGTGTGTAGCCGAAGCTACAATGTACAGGCTAAGAATGTAAGTGCGAATGCTCATGTTAATTTGAACTTACAAACCATAAATTAGTTTCGTAGACAAAACCGACACTTTTACATAAGCAAATCCAAACCAACAATCACATTATTTAATCGACTCCTAACTAAACATATATACACATGATCACTCCCTTGACTTACCATGTCTCCACATTAACATGTGCACAAACTAAACCAATCACAAAATCTTACCTTCATCGTCTCAGTTACTTGCCTATGTTTTTCTAACTATAATGCTCCAAAACACGGACAATACATTGAGAATATGATTCACATTAAGTTGTTGACTGAATGCTCCAAAACACGGACAATACATCAAGTCTCTTCAACCTAATTTAAATGCTCCGAAACGTAGACAATACATTTAGCATCCAATTGAAGTTTAAGCACTAAAACATACAAAGTAACTAAAACTCAAAAAGTAAAACACATGGAGATTGAATCTAATGCATACAAGTGATGGAAGTAGAAAACCAAGATCTTCGATTTAATTAGTTTATTGCGTTAAAACAAGAAATAATCAAATAGATATCGCATTATAAACATAACAAAGAACAAATATAAGAATTTTAGTTAAATGATAAAATATAGTTACACTTTTGGAATCTCTGAATAGTATATGGATGCCAAAGTGGGAGGAATAGGTGGATCGTTATTCATTAAGTTCTTTGAATAACATATGGAACTTGATGAAGATGGAAGAACCGACAGGGAATTTGGACTAAAGTCTTAATATTGAACGTTTGGTATTTTGCGGCTAGGTTTAAAAATTAGGGGAAACAATAGTTTTCAAAAAGGGTGCCAAACCATAAAAGTGAGAAAACATCACTTTATATAGGGTTACAACTTCCTAAAACCCTAAGGAATCAAAATCCTAATTTAAGCCTAAATACTAGCAGCAAAAACAGTTTTTCCTTGTATTGCAAGGAACAAACAAATGAACACTTTCTTTGTTCCATGCACAGCATCAAAACCTAGTCCTACCTAGAAATCTTCAAGTCAATAATCGATAAGCACCTTCCTTGTCGTACACGGGTAGAAAGTGCATCTAAGATCCCTAATCGTAAAAGGAATGCATAAGACTACATATCAAAAAAGAAGTTGGAACGTCTGGACCTTGCCGAGAAACCTAGTGACATGTCACCAGTGATATGGCAGTGACATGTCACCAGTGATATAGCAGTGACATGTCACCAGAACACAGATTGGAACAAACACAGGAACACAGCTAGGACAAGGACATGCACATGGCTGAAAAACAATCTGGTTCTCGGTTGGCACAAAATGGGAAGATGATTGGGCTCAATCCTAGAGACATGTCACTAGAACATGGCATGGACACGACCTTGGTATAAAAGCTGGGACCCGATACTTGAACATGGACTGGAGCAAAACTTGGAACACGACCTAGTGACTTGCTAGTGACATGTTGCTGGTACTCGGCCTTGGCACACAAGTGGAACATGGGACAAGCACACAACACACTTGCACGGATAATGACATGTAGAGGTCTAATGACTTCGATTGGGTGTCGGTGACATGTTTTAGGGTCCAATGACATGGTCATGGGTCCAGTAACACAGTTCTTCACTTTCCACTATATTTTAACTTTAAATCATCCAATCTTGATATTAGCACCTGAAATGCATAAAGTGAGTTAGAAATGATATAATTTGGGTTCTAACGTAGTAAAACATAAAGGAATTGATATAAAAAGATTATCAATTATGTTCTCATCAAATTCCCCTACACTTAGACTTTGTTAATCCCTAGAAAATACCAAAATCAAACTAGGAATTTGAAAATGTTTTATTTTCTTTTTCTTTTTAAAACAAAAACAACTAAGCCCTTAACCATTTGTCTCATATTTCATTAATATACTTATGGAATTAAAAATTTACACTCAGAAGGCATTTTAACTCATGGAATTCAAAGGTTAATGTAAAGTGACAAAATGCTTCAATGACAGGACCCCTCCCGAAAAACAATGGAATAGTACAATCGGGTCCTGCTCTCGTCTAACAAGAATCGTTGTCAGACAAGGGATAAACACAAATCCTGCTAGATCATATCTCCACCTCTCGAGCCTCAATTTCCGTGCAGTGAACCTAGAGGGTTACAAAACCAAGAAAACCGTGTGAGTGGACAAAAAGAAACAGTTTAAAAAAATTCTTTGAAAACATCCATCTTTTATCCTCCATTTTTCCAAAAACCATGCATACATACAAAAACCATTTCATTTCGATTAAAACAAAACACAGTTTATCATTCTCGGAAAGACGTGAAAAGTAGCTTTAGGCCAACAATCATATAAGACCATCAAAGCCGCCAACAAGCCAATGCAATTATTCATATACAATCAACCCATCATCATCACAATTTCAATCCTCAACCACAACATAATCATGTACACTACTCGGGATCTGGAGCCCAGCTCGACGTTCGAGTTAGCACCAACCACCAACAACCATCATAACACACATCGTATATCACAAGCATCACATCAACAACACATAATCAATCCATATCCAATATCACCACATAATTCACAGTCACCCATCATCAATGCACAAGCATCACATAAATCATCATATTCACCACACCAGTCACATAACGACCCGTCCTGAATCTACGGGATTAATTAAGGTTTAATTGTGAATTATCGAGGATTATTCGAGTATTATTGGACGATCGGGATAAAATGACGAGTTGGCCTTAGAAGGATGGAAATGTTGACTTTTGACCCGGGTAGTCAAATGCACGTGGACCGAGGTCCATTATATAGATCGAGATGATATGAGTCCGTAGATAAGTGGCACATCGAAATTGGACTTTGTACAGGAAAGTTACGAGTCAAGGATGGTTGTACGTATTATTACGGTTGCACAAAAATCAAGACAGTTAACTTTTAGGTTTGTCTTTAGTGGGACCAAAAATATCAATTCAAGGCCAATGGATGAGTGAAAAGTGTCACCCATCCCATTGGCCCATCACCCTACATCCTTGTACATCTCCCTTCTGCCTTTGTCATCCTCTCCATTTGCCCTTCGTTTGAGGGAGACTGAGAGTGTGGGGGAGACTGAAAGGGACGGAGGACGGACGAGAGTCGCGGTGGCTGGCCAAAAAGCCTAGAAATCAGGTAAACATATGACTCAAAAAACTTAGGAATTTGGGTTTTAATTTTGGGACATTAAGGCCCTGGTTTTTTATCCCCTTTCTTGTTCTCTGAGCCATTGCGAGCATGTAGGGCCAAGAAAATGGAAGGAAGGACGCTGGAATGGCCATGGATGGACATTTATAGTTAACCCGTGAAGAATCAACTTGGCTCAAGGTTTTTAGGTGCGTCTTCTCACTTTTAGCATCGTAGGATTGTTTTTGGGTTGAGGATGATGAGATTGGCGAAATAAGGGCGGATTTTGGTGAAGAAATGAGGGAGATACGATTGGGCTGAGTCGTGAGTCAAATTGACCCGTTATAGTGACTCGGGTTGACCCGTTTGAGGTTGTAGGCGATGACGTGGCAAGCCACCACGTGGCAAGCCATGTCATAATCTGTCAGGCCACATGGCCAACCAAGGGTGACACATGGCCAGATATCGGTCGAGTTAGCAGTTGACGTGGTAGGTCCACGTCAGCTATGTCAAACCACGTGGACTAGTGAGAGGGTGCCAAGTGGTAGGGTGTCAGGATTTGTCAGGTGACATGGAAGCTGACATGGCACGTCTACGTCAACATTGTCAGACCACGTGGACTAGTGGGATGGTGCAACGTGGTAGTGTGTCAGAGAGATGTCAGACCTGTTAGTCATACGTGGCACCAGTCAGGGGTGTGCCATGTGGCAGCTGTTAAAGGTGTCAAATGTTAGAGTTGTCAGGCTGACGTCAGCAGGTGACGTCAGCGTTGACCGGCGTGATGTTAGCTTTGACTAGCGTGACGTTAGCATTGACCGTCGTTGATCGGCGTTGACCGCCATGTACTAGACTTTGACTAGCGCGTGAGGGCGCATGGGCATAAATTTCAAGGTTAAACTGATCTTGTTTGAAAGGTTTAAATGATATGAATCCAATGGTGATGGTTTCAGGTCAATCAGAGATCATTTGATAGGTCATTTGGAGGTTTTTAGCCTCGGGATGCGCTTTCAGGACACGTTGACTATTCCGGAAGTTTTGAGGGTTTGTGATTTGGACTTGTATAGATGGTTAGTGACCTTCGAGCATGATTTGGACAGGTCTGGAAGTTCCGGAGACGTTGGTATAGCCTTAGAGTGGCTTATAACGTAGATTGTGAGCTCGCAGCACGGGCGGTCTGTGTATGGATTTTGATTTATGAAATGATGCATACATAAATGTTTTATATGTTTTTATGAATATGATTTGAGATGCAAAGATTGCATATGATTTAATTATGATTTTTGTTGATGATTTGGCATTTTCGTAGAAAAATGTGATATTGCACGTATTTTGAGATTTCTGTTTTTATATGATACTTGGGCTTAGGCCGAGTATTCTACGTGCATGTGATTTATGTGAATTGAATGGTTTCAAGGAGAGGCTTGAAACCGAGAATTTCACTATCAGTTTTGAATGATTTTAGGAGATGCGGGAAATGCTATTTCGCTCATGAGTCCTAGTTGATTATTGACCTTGACTTGGATTACAGTAAAAGGTGATTTGGAAAAGTGATTTGAATAACGAAATGGTTTTCGGATTTGGAAATGATATTTGGGCTTGTGTCCTAGTTGATTTATGGTTTGAATTAGAGTATAATCAAACGTGAAATATATCGAGCTTGTGACCCAATTATGAGATTTATGATATATTGGGCTTGTAATCCTGTTGTGGATTTACGAGTGTGGCTTTGATAGGATTCGAGGAATCCTGGATTTGATAAATGTTTTGAACACTGTTCTTATGATGGTTTTGTGGAAGATGATTTGATGAAACTATATTCCAAGCGTGGGCCTCATTGATATATTTTGAGATGATTTGTGAAATGTTTTCCACAAGACCATCATCTATGATGTGATTGTAGCCTTCAGACGTCGTAAATCCTAGAGAGGTCACAAGGACACTACCTGCATGAGTGTCAGAGATAAGCATTTTGTAGACGTCAAGTCAGGGGTTCCGATCCTGGAGATCTCATCGCTAAAACGTCGAGCCAGGGGTTTCGAGCTTGAGTTAGAACACCTAGACGTCGAGCCACGGGCTCCAGAGCCAGGTGTATATCCAGATGTGAGTCTATGTTTTGGGCAGAGAACCTACTGAGATGATTTATGAGATTGTTTTGGTCTGAGACCCATGTGGTTTTGATTTTGGGCTGAGACCTTATGTGTTTTGGTTTTGGGCTGAGACACTACTAAGGAAATAGATTTGATTGATAAATGTTTTCACTGTGTATTGATTTGAAAAGTCATATGATTTTCTTTTAAGAACGTATTTGAGATATTGTTTTATGATGCATGCATGTTTTTACGTGAACGGTATAAATTTCATTTTCGATAAATGAATTTATAAACTGTTATTTTTGTCCACTTACAGTTTTTATGGTTTTTGATACCCTTCAAGTTGATCGCGGATACAGGCTGTAGCGGAGATCGAGACATCACATGCCGCTAGGTACTCCACAAGTCACTGCACACTCTAGTAACCCCGAGCGAGTTACAATTTTATCCATGGTCTGGCACGTGTTGTCAGATGGGAGCAGGGCACATCCCACTATAATCCAGGGGGATTGGGATGGGTTCTGACAGTTTTATATCAGAGCACTAGGTTGCTCTTGTGGTGTTGCACATGTGTTGGATGTGATGTCTCTGGATTGTCGTTATCCCGTCATCAGCCTGATAATGAGGGTAAGTGATATGCTAAAACTAAGTATTAAAGTAAACAAAAAGTCACACTAGGCACTTAATAAAACATATGCAAATTAAAACCTTGTTTTTTTTAGATACAGCATTGGTAAATAGAGATCGTTTTAAACTGGGGATTGAGGGTACCTAAGCATGATTTTCGTTTGACTGATTAATTGGGGGTAAAGATTGATTTTAAAGTCCTAAGTAATTAAACTAAACCTAAACTAACCTAATCTATTATTTACATGGTCAACTTATCTTTAAACCTAACGCATTCATAAATTATACCAATTTCCATAATCAACGAAATTCCAGACCCCTAGTTTAATGAAATACATGTACATTATCTTAAGTATGTGCTCGGGAATGCAACCTATACACTTTCAATGATCTAGAATCGGGAATACACCCTATATCTAATCACACATTAAGCATAAACATAGCATGGAAGATTATTGAAATCAATACAAAATATAGAACCATAATAAGATTAATGATCAATCCAATAAACACGATATTCAAGTACAAAGAGAAAACTATGGGGTTAAGAGTTTAAGTTACACTTTGAATCCTCGAGAATACGCCCTATAGATGCTAGGTGGTTCGACACTCTTGATGAGATACTCAGGAATACGCATTATATGTCAATAGACGATGGTGAATTATGGAGAATGGTGTAGTTTACTTTTGAAATAGAAATCTCAGTTAAAAAGGAAAGGGAGAATTGGTTTTTACAGAGTTTTGGTACAAAGAATGAGCGACCTCTTACAAATAACCTAAGTCTCACTAGTTATAAGAGAAAATTAATCCTCAAATAATTAGGAGTTTACAATTTAAATTCTAAAAGGAAAAGGATTAACCTAATTAAATTAAAGTCTTAAAGGATAATGTAAGGTGTCCTAGATAAAAAGAAACAAATCCAAGCTTGATTTGGAAAACTTTTCCTCAAAAAGGAAAGAAAAAGGTGCTTGAATAGTAACAGGAATCAATTCGATGGCATCCCACCTAAATTGGGGCTGAATTTCGGTCGTCAAACAGCTGGTCAACACGGTAATAAGCTGGGGTGGTCTTTCGTTAGACATCGGCCGAATAAGGCAAAAGGAATTCGGCAGTCAGCTGCTAGTCAACGCACTGGGACAAGGAAAGGACATTTGGTGCACGTGCACCGAACATGTGTTTAGTAACTCAGGAAGCGCACGCTGAATGGATTAATGGTGGATCGGTAGATGTCTGCCGAATTCTTTCTGGGCTATCTTTGTGGGCTTCAGTAGCTCTTTACTGAATTTCCTAGCTCTTTTTGGTGGCCTCCTTTCATTCTATCATAACTTCAATATAAGTCCAATTGAGGTGATTGTTTCACCTAAATTCTCGTAATTCCGAATTCTATCCAATTCTACACATTTATCACAAAATATATTATTTTCTACAATTTTTTGGTATTTAAACATTAAAAGATAAACATAAAAGGTATAAAATGATGCTTAATTCATGGCTTATCAAATATCCCCACACTTATACTTTGCTAGTCCTTAGCAAATACCAAAACAAACTAAGAATTAACAACAAAATAATAGTTTTGTTTTTTCTTTAAAAAAAAATCCAGATTGACTCCCTTACACTTAAACGTTGCTAGGCCCTTAGCAAAACAAAACAATCTAAATATTTTTTTATTTTGTAAAACAACTCTAAAGCCCTTAACCAAATGTCTCTGAAAATTTATAAATAGACGACATTATGATATGCATCAAATATGCATAAGGAACTTAAGAGATAATAAAGATATAATCATGTCATGAACAAGTAAGACTTTGAGAAAATAATGGTGAAATTAAGTATGTGCATGCTTCGAACAAGTTAAAATCACCTCATAATGGATGCACGCATAATCTGTGTCACTCATGAAATAAGGTTTCACTCAAAGATATGTGAAAGAATTGCTCACATATATCAACAATAAAAACACTTAAACAATACTACATGAATAAAATGAATTACTTGCACAAATGAATCCAAACCATATGCTTACTCACACAACTTACTTAACAGATCAAAAACTACTTATCTCATGGATCATAGAGGTCTTTAATTATAGGTTGTAATGGGGCTAGGGCTAAAGAATTCAGATTTTTGGATATATGTTGGTAAAGAACATTCTAAAGACTTAGTCATTGCACCAAAACTTGATCAATTACGAGAAGATCTTCCAAAACGTCTCCAAGAGCATGCGAGAGCCAAATATTATCTTGTAATCAATCCAAATACTTACATACAAAACATATTGTCGGAGAGCTAAAGATATTTTTTCTTTTGAAACTCTCTCTTGCTGTCATATTCATTTATTTATTTTTCTTTTTTTCACTTATTTTTCTTTTTTTTGTCAATCACACAATATATTAAATAATTTGGATAAGTTTATCGCCATACACACATCATCACCATGAATAGAACATTTTCATGCCATCTTCATGTATGCTAGTTTCGAAATCTTCAACCAAGTCTTTAGAGTAAGGGTAAGGATACATATACTAGGCTAAAAATTTAGGTATGCATGGTAAAGAAAGAAAAGGAAAAACTTAGGCTCAAGGGGCCAACTAGGGGTGTCGCAATTCGTGCGCACAAAAGGGACACATGGCTATTTGGCAAAGTGGTGGAAAACCTAGGTGCCTTTAATCATATCCACAATCAAAATATGTATTGACTATAAGCTTTGCAAATTGATATGAGTAAGTTCTAGCAATCTCTAGTTCATTAAAGCTATTGCAAGTAATCATATAAGGCATGTATAAGCTATAAATGATTTACACTCAAGAAAGAAAGTGCATATAGATCAAAAGCTCACAAGGGTTAATATGATTCAAAACTCAATTCTAACATGCGAATTCTGTACCAAGTTTAGAAAACCATATCCACTACAAGTCAAAATATTCAACATATCTCAATTAGCACAAGAATTCCAACAAATTGATATGCAAATGTCATAATATTCTTGTTTTGTTCCAATTCATCATTGACTAGTTAAGGACATCCTAAGACTCTTGAAAAAAAAATACATAAAACACACAATTTTTTTTTTTGGAATTATACATAAAACAAATACTCTTGAAAAATAATTTTTTGAAAAAGATTTTGTTGAAAACAATTTGAAAAAAAAAAGTGACAACTTGGAAAAAAAATAATTTTTGAATTTTTTTAAAAGGATTAAAAATAATAATTGTTGAAAACAATTTTTTTTAAACGATTTTTTTAATAAGCTAAATTTTTTTTTAAACGTTTGAAAGATTTTTTTTTTTTGAAAATGAGTTTGAAAAACAAAAAGATTTTGAAAACAATTTCTTTTTTTAAACCTTAAAATTGAAAACCCCTCCCCCACACTTAAATCCTACATTGTCCTCAATATATGAAAGTAAAGGCATAGAATCAAGTATGAGATAGAGTTTTACGAAAATAACTAAAAAAATAAAAGCAAACGAAATTAAAAGATAAGGGAAGAGAATGCAAATCTGTTGTCGACTCCTCCATCGGGTTGCCTCCCAACAAGCGCTCGAATTTAACGTCTTCAGTTTAGACGAAGTGCCTCAATCAACTCATTCGATGCGAGGTCTATTGTGACGACCCATCCCAAATTATCGGGATTAATTAAGAATTAATGATGGATTAGCGAGACTAATCGGGGATTAGACGAGGATTAACGGACGTTCAGTGCGAAATGATGATTTTGCCCCTAGAATGGGCGAATCGTTAATTTTTTCGTTCATGCGGTCAAATGGACTTTGGCCGATGACTGTGACATAATTCGAGACGTCACGAGTTCATAGACAGGTGGCACGCCCAATTCCGACGTTCGGGGAAAAGTTATGAAGTTCGGGGGCATTTTGGTAATTTGGTTGGAAATAGGCAAATAGTTGACTTTTGATCCGGGAGGTCCGATGGCCAAGGGCTGAGGACCGTTACGTAGATCAAGACGATACGAATCCGTAGACAAGCGGTACGTCAAATTTGGACATTCGACTGAGAAGTTACGGTTCATGGAAGTTCGAGGGAACTATTGCGTGTTTTACGAGACGGGGGACTTGTTTCCTGAGTGGGCCCTTGATATTTTAAATTGGCCCAATGGATGAGTGACAAGTGTCACTCATCCATTGCCTAGCACCACACATACATGCATCATCCCCATCCTCTCGTCTGTTTCATTGAACCCGAAACCCATCCCCATTTGTACAATCCACACATACCACCTTCCCCCAAAGCCTCACCCTCTGTGTTTAGAACATGAAGGAAAGAGAGTGAATGGAATGAGATGGTGGAGTTTGTGGCAGGATACGCTGAGCCGTCGTGGACGACGAAGGGAGGTAAACCGATAACTTCCTTTTTCATTCATTTTATTCGAATTTTTGGATTTAAACGGTTGGGTTGTTATCTGTTGAGTGGAGAGTGGTTATTGGATTAGAAGGACGCTCCAGGGGTGGGTTTAGACGACGGATGACGGCAGGGTAGCCCCAGGGGAGTGGTTGGGAAAACAAGTTGTGAGTAGGGGAGATCGATAGCCAAGTTTTAGGCCGTTTTCTTTGATTCTAATCGTGTAAATAGATTGATAATGATGAGATAAGAAGATTGGGATTGGATTGGAGGGAATTGGACGAAAAGTGGAGAAGATATGGGGCTAGACTGGTCACGCTGGTCCAGTTGGACCCGCTAGCCCAACCAAACCGGACCAGACCAGCCGATGGAGGTTAAAGACGCTGGAAAAGTGCTGGCGCGTGAGCCACAAACGCAGCCCCTTTGGGCGGCGTGTGGTATGGATTTTGGGGAACGTTCCAACATGTAATTTCATCTATTTAATGTAACGAACATTGTTGGGACTGGTTTCGAGTCGATCAGACATCGTCTCGATATAGTTCGGGTTGTTCGAAAGTTTAGGATCGACTTTAAAAATAGTTAAAAATTTCGGAAAATTACGGGGCTTTAGTGAGGGGTTATTTAAGTAGTTAGTAACCCTCTAAACTAATTTGGACAGGTTCGGGAAGCCCGGAGGTGACGATTGGCCCTAGAGAGGCATACGACACGCATATCGAGGCGCGGCTTCGGACGGTCTGTGAGTGGACTTGTTTTATGAATTCGATGCATGCATAAATGTTTTATAAGTGTTTTAATATATGTTTTGTGATGAAATGAGTGTATTTGTTTGTGGTAGCTTAGGATTGACATATTTGCACGTTTTTCGATGTTTTTGGCTTTACGTCGTACCTTTGCGTACTGTGTTTTCAATGACGATTTAATGAATTGGTTTTGGAATTGGAAATATGAACTCGAGCATGAGACCCATTTGATTTACAAACTCTCGGACTTAGAGTCCATTTGATTTGACGAGGAATCGGACTGAGGGTCCATTTGGGTTATACGATCGGGCCGAGGGCCCGTTGGTTTACGAATCCGAGCTTGAGGCCCATTTGGTTGTAATATCGGACTTGAGGCCCCTTTGAATGTAGTATCGGGCTTGAGGCCCTATTGTTTGTGAAATCAAGCTTGAGGCCCTGTTGATTTATGGTTTCGGGCTTAAGGCCAAGTTATTCGTGATATCGGGCTAGAAGCCCAGTTGATTGTGAAATCAGGCTTGAGTCCTAGTTCGATTTATGAAATGAGAATTCGGGCATGAGACCCTGTTGAAATGTGGATTTAGGCTGAGGCCTGTGAAAATGGATTTGAATCGGATTCGAGGAATCATGTTGAGATGAATCGGGTATGAGACCCAGTTGAGAAATGTTTTGAGAAAGAAAGTATTTGGAAAATGTATATGAATCCTCCATATGATTTATATGGTCTCCTCCAGACGTCGACCTCGAGAGTCACGATCCACAGACTAGAATGGGTATCCCCATAGGGATCCTGTTCCAGGAGCGGAAGTTATGATGTGGTCCCGATCCAGATTCCAGAGAGATGATCGGACTAGATCCGGAGATAGAGCTCGGACTAGATCTAGAGATAGAGTCTCCCAGATGGAGAATTCCTGGGGGTAGACTCGGAGTGAGACCCCGAGTAGTGTGCACACTAGTATAGAGATGATGAATCGTGACATATATCGGGGATGTGTTCCATAAGGACTGTGTGCCCCGATTTGGCATCTTCTCTGAAGTGTCGCGGATGGGTTATACGTATGAGTACGTATGTGGTTCTTACAGAAAGTGATTTGGTGCGGAGACCCCGTATTCGATGTTTTGGAAATGGTTTGGGGCGGAGACCCCGTATCATATGTTTTGGTATTTCACTGACAATGGTTTTGGACTGTGACCCACGTATGTTGATTTGGGCTAAGTTCCCACATGTATGGATTTTACGGGTTTTTGTGATTTCGGGTCGGGGACCCATAAATGGATTTATGGTTCATGACGGTTTATGGGGACCGGCATGAACCCTTGAAAGGTTTTTATGGGTCATGACAGTTTATGGGGACCGAGCATGAACCCTTGAAAGGTTTTGAGAATGTTTTCAAATGATTTTATGAACGTTTGATAAAGGGTTTTTGAATGCATGCATATGCTTTTAGTGAAGGGCATAAATGTCTTTTCATGAAATATTTTTATTAAAATATTATTTTGTCCTCTCACAGTTTTCGTTGTTTTGAATGTCTTTCAGGTTGATAGCGGATGCGGGCTGTAGCAGAGATCGAGACATCACACTCCTCCTCCTACGATCCTGGCGTACTCTGGAAGCCCCGGTGAGGGCTAGAGACGGAATTTTCCCTGGTCTGACACTTCGTGTCAGACGGGATGAGTCGCGTCCCATGTTAATCCGGGGGGATTTTGGACGGGTCCTAACATCTATGCACTTTTTCGAACTCCACATTGTGCTCACCAATTGCCTCTAATTAAGGCATCGACCCATCTTGAATCCGAGGGTCAAATTCATTCGCTATCTCCTTTACAAGGGCGTCCCCAAGTCTAGTTCATGTGCCTTAGAGTAAGTGAATTGCATATAAAATGTTCCTTCAAGAGAATTAGGTGAGAATATATACATGAAAAGAAGACGAGATAGAGAAAAGAATATACATAAGAAATTAAGAATATTTAAAAGTAAGTATGGTATTTATGCACAAGTAAGATATTTACATTATAAACATATTTACATTATAAACATATTTACACAAATGAAATCACACAAGAGATTTTTCAATCTCCGGCAACGGCACCAAAAATTGATACGCTAAAATTAATTATTAAAGTAAACACAAAGTCACACTAGGCACTTAATAAAAACATATGCAAATTAAAACCTTGTTTTTTATTTTTAGATGTAGCATTGGTAAATAAGGATCGTTCTAAATCGGGGATTGAGGGTATTTACGCATGATTTTCGTTTGATTGATTAATTGGGGGTAAAGATTGATTTTAAAGTCCTAAGTAATTAAACTAAACCGTGGCAGCCCACTGAAATTGGGGCTGAATTTCTGTGGTCAAACAGCTGGTCAGCGTGGTAATAAGATGGGTTGGTCTTTCGATAGGCATTGGTTGAATAATGCAAAGGGAATTCGGCAATTAGCTGGTAGTCAACGCACTGGGACAAGCGAAGGATGTTCGATGCACGTGCATCGAACATGTGTTCAGTAACTCAGGAAGCGCACATCGAATGGATTAATGGTGGATCGGCAGGCGTCTGTCGAATGCTTTCTGAGTAGTCTTTGTGGGCTTCGGTAGCTCCCTACCGAATTTCCTAGCTCTTTTTGGTGTCCTCCTTTCATTCGATCATAACTTCTTCAATATAAGTCCTATTTAGGTGATTCTTTAGACTAAATTCTCGTAATTTCATGCTCTATCTAATTCTGTACATTTCTCACAAAAAAATATTATTTTCTACAATTTTTTGGTATTTAAACATTAAAAGAAAAGTTTGACGAGTAGGGCCGAGTAGACCCGAGGAGGGCTGAGTATGACGACTTTTTCAGAGTCGTGACCGATGAATGGTCCGGATAGAGGTGCTGCTGGTAGCAGCCAAGGTCGTTGATGAACGTAGTTGAGATTGGTTGAACAAGTTACTAGAAAAGTGGTACTTGTGGATCAGTCCACCTTCGATCAATGGATCTTACGCTTGCGATGGATACTCATTGCCCGTACAATGGTGCGATCTTGATAGCGATGAGATACTGCCCGAGTGCTTGATCTCGATAGCGGAGTTTTTTGTGGATTGGTCTACACGAGGTTCATGGTAGACATGGCTATCCACAGATGGGGATGAGACTATCGAGAGTTGGGTGACGTTTGAGGAACATTCTTACGTTACTTTCGCCCAGTCTGATCGAGGTACGAGGGAGGTAGAGTGTATCTCAAGAAGTAGAGTTTATCTTGGGAGATGGAGTCTATCTCGAGAAGTGGAGTCTTTCTCGAGAGGTAGAGTTCCTCCAACATATGTAGTAGATTTGATGGTTGCTCAGTATGGGCAGAGATTTCCTCATTTGGCTCGATTTGCACTAAGTGCGACGACAATTAAGACGTTGAGGATTCGTCGATTTGTGTCGAGCCTTACTCCCACTCGAGTGTTAGTGTGACATCTCAGTGGAGATGAGTTGATGGAATTCCAATAGTGATCGAGATGACCTCGATGAGTTGGATGGAATCCAACAGCAATCGAATGATTCTAAATGATGTTGAGTGCGCCTAGATGATGTTTTGCCAAGGAACTAGAACAATCGGAGTTCTTCAAGAGGAAGACATACAATATACAGTGATTACTGAATGGGAAAAAGAGGATCCCAAGGGGACCAGATAAGATTGCGGTTCTCTTTTGAGTTCAATGTGACTTTTGGACACACGTACTACACCTGGAGCGAAGACAAGTGTTTGTCATATTTTGGACGGATCACAAGAGTGTTGTGTGTAGGAGTTGATCCCATAGGTTTGGGACATACGAGCGAGTACTCCGACCATTACTATGTGGGTTGTAGTTGGTAAATCGAGACTGTTCGGGTTAGATAAGGCAGTAAGATAGATTGGTTCCCAGGAAATGTGGTTGATGTCCGAGCGAGTTACGGCTTGGAGGCCGGGAGGATACGACATCATGGTCGTTAGGGATGTGGGACACGTGTTTTGATATCCCAGTTAGCTCAGTGATCTTGGAGAGGATTGGTTGTGCCGAGTTCTCCGATGAACCATCGTAGGATTTGTATGGTTGCCACCTAGTGAAGTTTTCCCAACTAAGTCCTGTAACTGAACTTAGTGGATTTGGGGTTCAGTTGACTTGGAATGTCCCCGTGTTTGTAGTCGTTGACGTGATTGACTCGGAAGGGAGTCAATCTATTAGGAGATTTTACTTGTGTGAGTAGAATAATTATCAATGCTCTAGTTTGACTCTTGCAGACATTATTGGGAGTTTGTTACGGTGGCGCGTGTGCATGAGAGTTGGACTCACTATCTCCCCGAGAGATGTGCAAGATCTTACAGATCACAAAGTCTTATGTGTTGGTACTTCGAGGGAATGGAACTCAAGGCAAAGGAGTCGACTATAATTGATTGAAAAACAGTATTCCAGTGAGACATATAGGTTGGCCTAGATGTTATGGCATACTGAAGGATCCGACCCTTCGTATCATCAAGATGGGGGTCGAGGTTTGGATTGGTGCGTCTTGATAGACATAAGTATAGCATACCGTCAGTGCAGAGCAAGGATCAGACATACATGTTTCCGTGTTGGATCTTGATGGGAATGCCAGCCATATGATAAACGTGTTAGATCCGAGATTGTGTTGGCATGTGGATTTGGTGTAGATATCGGTACGTGGTCAACATGCACTACTCACACGTTTGACAATGAGATGGACATGGTATGATAATCGGACGAGGTCCGATGTTGATTGTACATTGAGTATGAGGACCAGACATTGAATACTGTGCGCTAGTGTAGAGTGGCTTTGGAGGGTTCAGTGTTGTGCGAGTATGGAGCTCAGGGCCATGATGGTCTAGAAGAGCCCTAGTGATTGTGTATGTAATTATATCGGCTAGAGCAAGTATTCGATGGGGTCCAGGTACACTCAGGATGAGTGAGATGTCGATTTATGTATCAAGAGGATGGGTGAGATGACAGTTTGAGACTTGAGAAGAGTCATGATCACAGCGTTAGTCACTGAGTGACACGAGGTATTGTACAAGGTACCCTGATAGGACGCTAGGGCGACTCGGGTTTTTTGATAATAATGCGAGAGGTGACAGTGGATCCGAATAGTTACCGGTTTGACACGACGACGTGTCGTGAATGTGATTAACGGTTAGAGACCGTCGAGTGAGACAGAGGACTTGGCATTGCTTAGAAGGAGCAGGACTGTCAGATTGGCTGCTAGGCGAAATTGTCAGCTTGATAGCAGAGATTGAGTATTGAGCAGGATTGACAGATTGAATGCTGAGCAAGATGTTAGCATGACACATCAGAATTATGAGCAGGATTGCCAGCTTGGATTGTCGGCTAAGCAGGATGTCAACTTGGATTTCGAGAACACCTGCGTGAGTGACAAGTGAGATCGACAAGTGTCGATGTCTCGTTGAGACTTGAGATTGAGTGTTGGGATTTCTGGTGACAGTTGGTCATAGAGGATTGAGCTGAGTTGCAACATTGACCGTTGGATTGTAGTCAACATCGGATGCCGTTTGTGTCCGTGAGTATGGTGGTTAGATGTTGGACGTGTATATATACATGTAGGAGCCTCGAATTGGAGGCAGGATTGGATTTCCGTGATTTTGGAGTGGATTGAGGGTCGATGTGAATTTCGAGGATGAAATTCTTTAAGGGGGGAAGGTTGTAACGACCCGTCCCGAATCTACGGGATTAATTAAGGATTAATTATGGATTTTCGAGGATTGATCGAGGATTATTGGACGATCAGGATAAAATGATGATTTTTCCCCTAAAAGGGTGAAAATGTTGACTTTTGACCTGGGAAGTCAAATGCAAGTGGACCGAGGTAAGTCTATGTTTCGGACAGAGACACTATTGGGATGATTTATGAGATTGTTTTAGGCTAAGACCCACTTGGGTTTGATTTGGGTTGAGACCCTACGTGTTTTGGTTTTGGGTTGAGACCTTACTGAGGAAATGGCTTTGATTGATAAATGTTTTCACTGTGTATTGATTTTGAAAATCCATATGATTTGCTTTTAAGAAAGTATTTGAGTTATTGTTTTTTGATGCATGCATGTTTTTACGTGAATGGTATAAATGTCATTTTTGATAAATGAATTTATAAACTGTTTTTTTTTCCACTCACAGCTTTTATGGTTTTTGATACCCTTTAGGTTGATCGTGGATGCGGGTTGTAATAGAGACCAAGACATCACATGTCGTTGCGTACTCCATAAGTCACTGCACACTCTGGTAACCCCGAGCGGGGCACATCCCACGATAATCTAGAGGGATTGGGATGGGTCCTGTCAAGTCATCAGATCAATCATCATATCATAGGTGCACTACCGGTAGGCATATCACATACTCACTCGGGACATAGAGCCCAGCTCGACGTGCGAGTGTAAACTGACTCATGACATAGAGCCCCTGGCTCGGCATCTGAGTTGTCATCACACACTAGTCTTAGGATACAAAGCCCTGCTCGACATCTAAGACTACTCATCTCAATATCAGAACATATCCACATAACCACATCACAACCCACAATCATAACCACACATAATACCCGTCTCAGGATCTAGAGCCCCGAGCTCGACATCTGTGACGAATCAATCAACGGTCATCACAACATTAATACCAATAACACATATCACATTTCAAAACACACACCCGAGTCACAATCAGAAGCTCGTGCTTAAGCCCCAAATAGCTTAAACACTAATTCTCGTAAAATGTGCCATTAAGGCTACTTTCGTTAAAACCATCCAGAAATCATATGAAATTCATAATTATTCCATAATCACATTATTTCATACCACAAAACAAGTTCAATTCGAAATTACAATCAAAACGGTATCCGAATATACTTTACGGAAAACTCGAAAAATGCACATTAAAATAATAATAAAATATTCATAAAACCACCGAAAATCTATATAAAATCCTAATCACTTCAATATCATCAAAATCACATATAAAACCATTTAATCATATAAATATGCATGCATAATAGTTTAGGGAAAGAAAGTCCACTCACACACCGTCCATAACTCAGAATTCCACTTTGCACGCATTCCCATAATTTCTAAAAATCTTAAAACCTGTTAAAAATCACTTATAAGGATCACTAACCATCCCAAAAATCTTCTATTTTAATCTCATAATTTTCTGGGATTTTTAAATGGATTTAAAATGCACCCTTAACCTTCGGAAACCCAAAACTACTCTGAAACGGGGTCCGATTAACTCGAAATCTATGCCAAAATGTTCGTAACATCGAAATTCCTCGAAATTCCCCTATACGCTCTACCCAAAGAGGCTACGCGTGGGAGCCACATGCCATGCACTATAGATCGTTTTCCTCACCCGCATCACTGGTTTTCCGGGTCGCCCGACCTGGCAACATAACCCGACCGTAATTCCTTAGTTTTTCAATCATTTTCATTCCAGTTTCGTCCAATCTACTCTAAATCAACCCAACAATGGATCTATAGCTTCAAAATACACGAAAAAGTACCTAGAATCGATCAAATTTCTCAAGTGCGGTCGTGGTGTGTTCTTCGGATACTGGATGGTTTTGATATCTAAACATACGAAACAAGGCCTTAACAGGATCGCAGGAACTCATGGGTGTTAATTGCAACCTTGCTTCCTAGCTTCTTGGTTGAAAACTGGATTAACGAGTTCCAAACCCAAAATACCCCTCACGGGTTCCAACTCTGTTTCTCCTTCTCAGGCCATAACCAACCTCCTTCTTTTTTTTATGAGAAATCTCTCCTTTTATGTCTCACTCTTTTCTCCTCTGTTCTTCCCTCAGCTCAAAACTTTGTTTCTCCCTTACTATTTTTCATGGCGGAAACCACCAACACACACAATACATAAACACACACACACACACACACACACACACACACACACACGCACGCACGCACACACACACACACACACACACACACACACGCGCGCGCACACACACACACACACACACACACACACACACACACACACACACACACACACACACACACACACACACACATACATAGGTGGTGGCATAAAGATCAAAGGGATAAGGACACTTGTCCTTACCTTATACAGCCACAACAAAAATACCACAAAGAAAATTACCAAAATTCCCCTCCTTGAAAATTTACTAAAACTCCCTTAAGTAGTTTAGACTTGGAACATAACCAACTGAACTCCGTTTTCGGCATGCCGCCTGCAGACGTATTCGGAAGTTCGAGACCTTTCTAACAGAGTTTTCAAAATCACCAAAAATCGTCCCGGTCAAAAGTCAATCCTTTGACTTTGACCAAAAAGTCAACCTTTGACTTTCTTGGTTAAAACGGTCAATTTGTTTTACTTTTCCAATTTTACCCTTTTTGAAGGTCCAAGTCGTTACATTGAACAAGTAAGACAATAAGTAAACTTCGGTGAATGGATCTCATCATTAATAAAACAAGTATTAATCAACTCACAAGGATATGCATGCGTAATTTCCACTCAATTTGTAAAGGGTTGTGTTTGCACTCAAAGTATGTGAGAAAGATGCTCACATAATAGAATTAAAGTACTTCGTGATATCTCAAACATAAACCTTAAGAAAATTAAACATATTTGCACAAATGAACCAAAATGATAATCTTACTCAAGTGATTGACTCAACCAATCAAAATTTACTCATCTCAAGGATCATAAGGTCTTTGTTGAAGGTTGTAATGGGGCTAGGTGTAGAGACATGGTGACCAACCAAAGTCTCGATCACATAGGCATAAGTTTTTCCCCATCATCATAGGCCAACTATCATCATGTTGGGACTTGATCTTCATTTTACACGTCTTTGAGCTTTGCAATTAGGAAAAAAGGCCGAAATATTCCATGTAGGCCTTCAATTCTTCGATGTTTCCAAGTTACAAGTATAGGGGACTTCACTCAACTCCAAACTCACTACCTTTTAAGAACTTTGTGCTTGATTGCATTTTTTTTTCATCTTGAGAGGTAATGCAATGTATACAACAATGTAGTTTGAGCAAGTCATTCCCTATACTGACATATAAGTCTTCAATCATCAAATCACTTTCTTGTGTTTGACGCCATTTTCAAATGTTCAAACAAGTCCTTGGAACAAGGATAAATGGTGTTTATACTAGGTTCATGTGCGTAGATTTTTTTTGGGTGATGAAAGAAAGGCTTAATGTAGGCTCAATGTGAGGACCCAGTTCCTTGGGGGCATGGTTAGCAATCCCAATCGCCCGGGGGATATGGGGGATGCGACTTATATGTGTGGGCACGCATCTATCCAACAGAAGGCCTCTTGGGAGGTCATTGGCTTTGATTTTGGTTAGAACTCCAATGTTAAGCGAGTAGGGGTTAGTGCAATCCCACGATGGGTGACCCACAGGGAAGTTGCACATGAGCTCTCAAGAACAAAACCGTAAGAGCTGGGCCCAAAGCGGACAATATCCTGTTGGAGAAGGTCAGGTTGTGACACTCAAAGAGGTTAAACTAGGGGGGTCATACGTGTGCGCACAATTAGGGGACATGGATGTTTGGATATGTGGTGTTAACCCTAATGCCTTAATCATGTCCAAAATTAGAGGGTTTGTTGATTTAAAAAGTTTGAAAATCACATAGAATAAGTTCTAGTACTCTTGAGTTCATTAAAAGCTATGACAAGCAGTTATGAGACATATACATATTAATTTGAACGAAGATATATAGTTCTAAAGCTCACACAAGGTTCACATGATTCACACTTATCTTAACATGCTTGTTTCTGTACCAATTTATCATGCATCATCCACTACAAGCCATAAACACTCAATCACGATGCATTAACAAATGAATTCAAGTTGTAGTGATCATCTTGTAGCCATATTGTATCATTGATAGGTTAAAGAGCATCCTAAAACTGGTAAAAACACTAAGTTAAAACAAAAAAGCTTAAGGATGCAATAAAAACTCGAAATGTTTTTTTGTTGTTTTGTGATTTTATGAAACAAATAAAAGTATAAACCATTCCCCCACACTTAAACTCTACATTATCCTCAATGTAAGCAAACATAAAGCAAATGAACATAGAATCTACGTAAGGAAGGCGGTTTCACAAAATAAAGCAAGAAAAACATAACGTAAATTAAATTAAAGAGAGTGAAGGGTTTAAAAGAGCAAATATGCGTGGATGACTCCTTCATGACTCAGGAACACATTGGGTTGCCTCCTAACAAGCACTTGAAGTTTAACGTCCATCCAACCTAGATGAGTTGCTCTATTCCACTCAGTTGATTCAAGGTTTATGCAGTTTTCTAGATTCCACATCATGTTCGCCAAGGGTCTCAATGTAGGGTTTCAATCGCTGGCCATTAACCTTAAACTTGCTTCTGGTTTCCGTGCTTTTGATCTGCATAGCTCCATGGGTAAACACATTAGTAACAACAAAAGAACCTACCCATCTAGAACGTAACTTACTTGGATAGAGTTTAAGTCGTGCATTAAATAGAAAAACTTTCTGATTGATTGTGAATACCTTGCTTTTGATCTGTTTGTTATGAAAAGGCCTTTGTCTTTTCCTTATAGATCAAAGCACTCTCATATGCATCATTTCGGATCTCCTCAAGTTCACTTATTCGGAGCTTCTAATGCACCCGGCCTCATCCAGCGTCATGTTGAAAGTCTTGATGGCCCACCATGCCTTATGCTTTAATTCCACTAGTAGGTAGCATGTTTTTCCGTAGATCAACCTATAGGGTGACATCCCTATAGAAGTTTTGTAAGCTGCCATATATGCCCATAGTGCATCATCCACACGTTGGTTCCAATCCTTACCACTAGGGGCCACAGTTCTCATTAAAATCCTCTTGATCTCCCTATTACTTACCTCGATCAATGCATTAGTTGGAGGATGATATGGTGTAGAGACTCGATGAGTGGCACCATACTATTTCAATAAAGCTTCAATGGTACTGTTGCAGAAGTGGCTTCTCCTATCACTGATCAGAACTCGTGGGATTCCAAACCTAGATAGAATGTTATATTTTAGGAAATATGCAACAACTTTAGAATCATTAGTCTGGTTAGCCTTAGCCACCACCCACTTTGAGACATAATAAAAAAAAATTAAGATATAGAGATAACATCTAGACAAAAAAAGAGACCCATGAAATCTATGCTCCAAACATCAAACAATTCGACATTCAAAACATAAGTCTGTCACATATCATCTCTATGGCTCAGGTTCTCAAACCTTTGGCATTTATCACAATTTAAGCAGAATGAATGTGCATCCTTAAAGAGTGTAGGCCAATATAATCTAGATACTAAGACTTTAAGTGCCATTTTTCTAGATCCAAAGTGACATCCACAAGCATGATTATGACAGAACTCTAGGACATATCTATGTTAATTATTAGGGACACATCTCCTAATTAATAAGTCTGCACAATGTTTCCATAAGTAAGGTTCATCCCAAACATAGTGCCTTACATGCTTCCTAAGTTTATCCTTTTGTGCACGAGTTAAAGTGGTAAGTAACTTCTTAGTGACTAAGAAATTAGATATACCAGCATACCAAGGAGTACTTACCTTGATTCCGAAGAGTTGTTCATTTGGAAACATCTCTTATAATCTCCATCGGATCACATCCATGCAAAATACGGTTCAAGTGGTCAGCTACCATGTTTTCTACACCTTTCTTGTCCCTAATCTCGATGTCAAACTCTTGAAGAAGAAGAAGAATCCATTGGAGTAGCCTTGGTTTTGCTTCCTTCTTAGACAAGAGATACTTCAGAGCTGCGTGATTAGTATAAACAATAAGTTTAGTTTGAATTAAATATGAATAAAACTTATAAAGCAAACACAACAGCAAAAAACTCCTTCTCCGTGGTGGTGTAGTTCATCTGAGCATCATTCAAGGTCCTGGATGCATAGTAGATGACACATGGCTTTTTGTCTTTCCTTTTTCTAAGCACGACACCAACAACATAGTCAGAGGCATCACACATCAGTTCAAAGGGCAAGGACCAATCAGGGACACAAAGGATACGTTCCATGGTCAAGAGTTATTTTAGCTTCTCGAAAGCTTCCTTGCAATCCTCATCAAAGACAAAAGGTGTCTTATTCTGAAGCAATCGGCACAAGGGCCTTGCAATGACACGCCCTACCCCTAATCCCCCAGGATTAAGGGATAAGCCATGCTCCCGTCTAACTTACGTGCGACATGAAGGCTAAACCGGCGTCCAACCTCCATGCAACATGTTAGCTAGACAAGGGATTCTCAAGAAAACTGTCCAAAAATCTTCCGGACTTCCCAAAGTGCGCAGAACCTGGAGGGTATTGAAAAACCAAAAAACTGTGAGTGGACAAAACAAATAATAAGTTCATAAAAGAGTTCATAAGAAATTACGTTTATACCCTCCATGCATATGAAAACCTTTTCATAAAACCATTCCATATCCAAGATAAGAAAACCATCAATGAAAACCGGAATCATTTCTTTTTCTCAAGTCTGCAACTCAAATCCAGGGCCTCAGTCCAAAATTATAAATTCTCATCAAAGTACGGGAACTCAGCCCAAAACTCATTAAATCCAAATCATCCGGGCCACAGCCCAAAACATCTGAAAACCAGTGAAAAACCAAAGTAAAATATCAATCAATCAAGTTGCTGGATCTCAAGCGTGCCGAGTCATTAAACTCAAAACACATGCACATAATCAGGCCTTCCCGGATATCAACGAGTCTTTAAACTCAAAACACAATCAACAGGTCTCGGGGGATATCACAATAACCGAGTCTTTAAACTCAAAACATATCAATCCAGGGCCCTCCCCCGTCAATCAACCGAGTTTTTAAAATCAAAACCAGATTCAGCCATATCCAGATCTTTAAACCCAAAACCAAGTTTCAATGGGTCTTTAAACCTAAAACCAAGTGAAAATCATAGAAAATCCATATCAAAATTCACAATCATGATTTCGTAAGCTAGCATCCGGAATCATCATTCCGAACCCAAATCCAGAAATTCACTTTCAAGTTTCAAAACCAAATCTTGAATCATCATTTCCGAAATCCTGTTCCAAAACCCGAAATCACGTTTATCGAAACCACTTTTATGAACAGGGCTTCAAGCCCGAAATCACTTTTCCAAAATCCATTATAAATAATTGAAATCAAATCATATTTAAAAGCCCAAAATCAAATCACCAAAACCATGATCAAATCACAACATAAATCGTAAGCTCAGAAAACGTACAATTACGTAAATATCTCGAAATACGTGCAAAACCGTAAATCATCAAGATCATATCATAAACATAGAAATCACGTATAGAAAACATATATAAACATTTTGAATGCATCATAATTTAGAAAACAAAGTCCACTCACAAACCATTTACGTTGCTGCCTCGATACACATGCAATTATGCTTTCCAAGCTAATCCACTATCACCGACTTTCCTGAACCTGTCCAAATCCCATAAGAAGGTCACTAATTACTTCATTACGCTTCTACTAAAACCCAGTAATTTTTCCGAATTTTTAACTATTTTTAAGTTAGCCTTAAAACCTTCGGACATCCCGAAACCTATCAAAACGATGTCTGATTGGCTCGAAACTAGTGCCAAAATGTTCGTTACATTGAATACTTTAAAAGTCATGTTGGAATCTTCCTCAAAAGGCATACCACGTGCCCACACGTGTGGCCCAAAAGGGCTGCGCGTGGGTCTCACGTGCCAGCACTGTTCATCTTCAACCTTGGGTGAACCCGGTTCAGACTAGTCCAGACCAACCCGATCCAGACCCGAACCGGCGTTCACAGTTTTTTGTCCATTCTTAGTCCATTTTTTATCCTGGTTTCACCATTAGTTTTTTCTAGTGATTTCCTACACTACTACGTTTTGAAAACTCATAATTAGGGTTTGTAAAGTACCTTCCAAAACGAGGTCACAAGTCCAGTTTTTTCCTCTTTTGTGTTCTTGTGCACCTGGCCATCACAAGCCTCGAATTCAATCCCTAAGAGTCCCTTACAAACTCCAAATCAGTTTTTCAACATCAATAACGATCAACAATCACTAAAACTCAAGATACCATTTTCGGGTTTAACTCACTTGATCATGATTTCTACGGCCACCGTCCACGGCAGGCCCTTCTTTCAATCTCATCAGACTCTTCTCACCTTCTTGATCACCATCTAATTAGTTAGAACATTTAATAGTTGCCTAAACTAAACCCACTTTTGAAGTCCATAAACAGGGGACGCGATCTTACCGTTCCCAGTCCACCACCGTACACGACGGTGCACCACCAGCTTCACTATGTTTGTCTCCACCTCCCCTTCAAGTTTGATTCACCAAGGAAGGACAAAGGACGTAAATTAAAGGTTGTGGGTTGAAGAATCTCTCACGGTTTCTTAGTTGATTCAACAAATATCGAACACCAATTCACATACCCGTTCTCCTCTGTTTTAAAACTGTGTAAGGCGGTCACAAGGTTCCACAGCCTTCCAGTACGGGACAACTGTCCCAATCTGGTTGGGCATCAACTCCAGGGCAGCCACCTGTCCAATTATAACTGGGCACAAATCCCTAGGCAGTAAAAGACCAAAATGCCCCTAAATGACATTTTATCATTTTGCCTCTAGTGTTTTTAGACCAAAATCCGAACCTACCGATGTTCGATGATAGCGTGCCGCCTATCGTTGTACTTAGGGAATCGAGACCTACCTAACGGTCCTCAAAATACGTGAAAATAACTTGTCGAAAAAGTCAACCATTTGCCCTTATTCAACCAAATTACCAAATTTCCCTCGAACTTCCGAACATCACAACTTCTTCCTCGAATGTCGGAATCGGACGTGTCACCTGTCTATGTACTCGTGACGTCTCGAACTAAGTCACAATTACTGCCCAGAGTCCGTTTGACTGCCCGAACCAAAAGTCAACTGTTTGCCCAATTCTATGGGCAAAATCGTCATTTCGCCCGTCCGTCTGAAATTTCCCTTCTAATCACCGATTAAACACACTAATCCGTCATTAACCACTAATCTAATCCCAATTTCCAAGACGGGTCGTTACATGCAATGTGGGAAAAGTCGTTGATAAACCTTCTATAGAAACCTGCGTGACCAAGAAACGAACGAATTTCTCTCCTAAAAGTGAGAGGAAGTACCGCACAAGATCAACCTTAGCTTTATCAACTTCTTTTCCTCTTTTAGAGACAATATGGCCTAAGACTATCCCCTATCTAACCATGAAATGACATTTCTCCCAGTTGGGTACTAAGTTAGTTCTCACACATCTTTGCAAGATTAATTGTAAGTGTTCTAAGCATGCATCAAAACTATCACCAAACACACTTAAATCATCCATAAAAACTTCGATTATCTTTTCGGCATATTCAAAGAAAATAGAAAGCATGCATCTTTGGAACATACTTGGGCATTATATAAGCCAAATAGTATTCTCCTATAGGAAAAAGTGCCAAAAAGATAAGTGAAAGTCATCTTATCTTGATTGTGTTGAGCTATGCAGATTTGAATGTATCTGAAATAGCCATCAAGAAAACAGTTTTAAGAATGACCGCTAACCTTTCAAGCATTTAATTGATGAATGGTAAAGGGAAATAATCCTTTCTGGTTGCTTTGTTGAGGTGCTTGTAATTAATGCAGACTCTGTATCGAGTCACTGTTCTCTGTGACACGAGCTCACCTTCATTATTTTTCACAACTGTGACTCCAATTTTCTTTGGGACTACTTAAACGGGTGAGACCCACTTACTATCTGAGATTAGGTAGATGACCCCAAAATCCAACAATTAGATGACCTTTTTCTTCACAACTTCTATCATATGAGGATGTAGTCTACGTTGGGCTTCTCTAGAGGGTTTTGCATCATCTTCTAACAAGATTCAATGCACACAAGTAGTAGGGATAATTCCCTTGATGTCTAACAAATTCCATCCAATGGCAGTTTATACTTAATCAGAACACTTACCAACCTTTCATCTTGCGGCTTAGTTAGTACAGATGACACTATGATAGGAAAGGTTTCATCATTACTGAGATACACATACTTCAGATCCCCATGTAGAACTTTGAGCTCAAGAACAAAGGAATGAACAACAGAGAAGAGTCTTGTTAGTACTAGCTGCAAGTGGCAAAGGGTTAAGGGGACTAACCAACGTACGGGTCTCATTTAGGGCCATCACTTCTTCCTAAATTTGAGGGTCTAGTTCATTATCTATATCTTCAACCAGGGCGTCGCCTGGTTGAGTTAGGCCTACTCATCCCTAGATTAACATATTGAGTGCATCCTCACGTGTAGATTCCCAGTGAGTTTGTGCAAGAAAGTTACACACGTCACTAGAAAATGTAGTATGAGTAGTAAAACTAGGGTACCTCATTGCATCGTAGATATTGAAGCATATCTCCTCTCCATCGACTTCTATAGTTAGGGTGCCATTGACCACGTCAATTTTGGTTTTGGAATTTCTCATGAATGGTCATCCAAACAACATTAATGAAGCTTGATTCGTAGGGAAATCCTTCATGTCAAGGACATAAAAGTCTGCGGTAAAGATGAGTTGGTTGACCTTCACAAGAACATCTTCAACGTCTCCCTTAGGATACACATTAGAACGATCGACTAATTGAATGATAACATTTTCATGTTTTAATTTTCCTAAACCTAGAGCAACATAAAGTGAATGTGGCATGACATTAATGGATCCTTCAACTTTGGGAGTAGCCTTTGTTCAATGATAGCAAAAACTATCTCGCTCACCATCACAACCTTCTTCTCTCTCGTTTAGTGCCTTGGAGTGCATAACTCTTTCAGAAACTTAGCATATTTTGGCACTTTCTTGATGCACTCGATCAAGGGCATGGTCAAATGTTGACTTATTGACCTGAATAATTGATAGACACTTTGCGAAGATCGTTACGAAGGTCTCGGACGCCTGAGTCCGTAGATAGGTAGCACGTTAAAATCGGAGGTCGGATGAGATGGTATAAACCTAAAAATGGGGCAAGGGAATTTTGGTAATTTTTCACTTAAAAGGTATTATGATCATTTTGCATGGAAGATATTTTGGGATAGTGACACTTGTCTAGAAAATTCTGGACAATTCTCTTCTTCATTTCACTGACCTACTCTCCCTATTTCTATGTGTGTGTGTGTGTGTGTGTGTGTGTGTGTGTGTGTGTGTGTGTGTGTGTGTGTGTGTGTGTGTGTGTGTGTGTGTGTGTTCAAGGGGAGAGATCGATGGGTGGTGGCGGAAGGAAGAAAATAAAAAGAAATCAACCACCACCGTGATAGAAGGAGGCAGTGTGTGTGTGTGTGTGTGTGTGTGTGTGTGTGTGTGTTCAAGGGGAGAGATCGATGGGTGGTGGCGAAAGGAAGAAAATAAAAAGAAATCAACCACCACCGTGATAGAAGGAGGCAGTGTGTGTGTGTGTGTGTGTGTGTGTGTGTGTGTGTGTGTGTGTGTGTGTGTGTGTGTGTGTGTGTGTGTGTGTGTGTGTGTGTGTGTGTGTGTGTGTGTGTGTGTGTGTGTGTGTTCAATGGGAGAGAACGATGAGTGGTGGCGGAAGGAAGAAAATAAAAAGAAATCAACCACCACCGTGATAGAAGGAGGCAGATAGGAGAGGGAAGAGAAGGAATCAAGAAACGAAGAAAATAAGAGGAAATAAGGGAGGACTGAGGAAGAGAAGGCACCCTAGCATGTGCTGTGACCGAACCCATGAAAGGTTCAAAAACAGGTTGTAGGGTGACAAGTTGTTTCAAAGGTTTGAAACATGAACTGGGGTCCTTAGGAAGCTTGGTAAACTCCTAGGAGTATTTTCTGCTAAGGATGCGAAGGCCTGGACGTCAGAGGTGTTGCTAGGCCATGCTGGAAACCATGT
The DNA here is from genome assembly GCA_032719365.1 of Prinsepia uniflora. Classification (NCBI taxonomy): domain Eukaryota; kingdom Viridiplantae; phylum Streptophyta; class Magnoliopsida; order Rosales; family Rosaceae; genus Prinsepia; species Prinsepia uniflora. Next base: position 54,790,851 of record CM064868.1, on the reverse strand, counting down.
TCGTGAGCTAGAATCTTGAACTAAGCTTTCGAGGTAAGTGTTCATGGTTTTAATTGCATAGACATTCTTCTGAACATGATTAGGTGAGGTTATATGGTTAGAACATGAAAACTAGACGTGAAAATAAGGTTTTACAGTCGGGTTAAGTTGCGGGTCGAGGACGACCTGGTTTCAAAAAACCAGGTCAAAGTTTGAGGTTGAAGATGGCACTGTAGTTGCACGTGGCCACCACATGCAACCGCTTATAGTGGCGCGTGCGACCGCATGCGTCCTCTTTTGGCTGTCTGTTCAACACAAAAAATGTTATTCTATTTATTATGGATTTAATGGTATAAGGTTTGAAGATTTTGGACATCGTTTAAGTATATTTTTGGGTTTATGATGCAATATGTTTATTGTGAATTAAAACTAATATAAGTATAAACTTAAAGGTTGTCCAATAATGATTTTTAACTATGGACTATGGTGAGTTTAGAATATTTGAGGCAGGTTCCTAGTGATGGATTTGGATTAAAGATATAAAGTATATGTATACCTTGTAAAGTATGTTATGTTTATAATGCTTTTATATGTTAATTCAAGACCATGTGAATAAGGGAATTAAGTAGGTTTAAGTTAGAGATTAAGTAAGGCTAAATAGAGAAAAATAATGATGGGAACAATGAAGGAATTGGAATCAAGTAATTAAGGTTAAGATTATAGTTGTACATCCATGGTTTTGATTACTTTAGTTTAGAAAGGCCTTAATAAATTGTGTGCTTTTAAGGCACCAAATAAATTCAGTAAAAAGGTGTTTGATGAGGTAATTGATAATATGATTATTACTTAATTCATAATGAGATATTAGAATTAGTATCTTACTTACTTACTTACTTTATGATCATGATTTAGAATACGGACTTTTGAATATGTAAACCATATTGTGTTACTTGCTATTTATATTTTAATTTCATATGTGGATAATTGAGGAGGCAAATAAGGATAATATTTTAATAGTATAAATGAGACTCCGAATAAGCCTAAATAAGTAATTCCCACCAATTGACGGGGTTTAGTGGGTTGGTCGTAGGCAGTAACCCCGCAAGAGTGGACTTTGGTTGGTTAATATAAGAATTGGACATAGAAAGAATGGGTAGTTTGGTTTTTACGGCAAATACAGACGGGTCCTGTCATGCTGTGGGTTCAAGACATTGTTTAGATCTCTCCAACTATAATCTTGGTTCATTGGTCTTCTATGGAAGCCTCCAATGCCATCTCTTTTTTGTTGTTTTCCTCAACCTACTAGAGGGCATTATCCATCAAGGTGGCCTTGAGAGCATATGGAACAAATTGGTGCCATATCCTTCTTCAATTCTAACACATTCGAGAGCATAGATGTTATCTTATCTAACATAGCATTATTCACAGCTTTGGTACTTATCACATGTACCTTCCTTAGAGTAGGCTCGGGACCCTCATATTGGGCATCATTCAGTGCCCGACTTTCAAGTAGTGCACGACCCTCCACTAAGTTCCTAGCCAAGAAATTCTCATTTTCTGCAGCATCAAGTAGTCCTCTGTCCCATGCCTTGAGTCCTTCATAGAAATAGGTCAAGCGATAACCTTCAGTGATCCCGTGAGTAGAGCATGAAGCACAAACTGAAGTTCTCATCATGTTCTCGCTGCTTAATGCATGTGATCTGCTTCCTCAAGACCTTGATCTTCGAGGCAAGAAAGTACTTGGTAAGGAATTCGTGAACCAACTTATTTCAAGAATCAATATGGTTGGATGGGAGCTCCAAAAGCCAAGCTCATGCCTTATCTTCTAGAGACAAATGAAAAGCTTTCATCTTCATGATATCCAAGTCAGTACCATTCGGACACATGCTAGCACAAATGAACTGGAATTCCTCGAGGTGCTTGTGTGCATCTTCTTTTCTTGAGTCCATAGAACTTGGGTAGCGGGTGAAGAACTCCACTTTTGATCTTAATATCTTTCTTGTTATCTTGAGGTTCAGGGTATTGGATGCTAATGTTCACAATACCTTCTGTGTTTGAGCATGTTTGCTCTCGGATACTCAGATGGCGTGCCATAGTCATTGGTGTTTCTATGAGTTGTTCTTCTTGTGATTAACTAGTCTAACCTATGGACTCACAACTTATTGGGGATGTAGGTCCAAATGAGTTGGCTTGCTTGAGTGCATCGATGAAGGTTGTGTCGTTTGGTGGGATACCAAGTTGTCTTCTCAACCTATCAAGCGTAGTTTGTCGGGTGCTCATTCATAAGCAAGTACATGCATCATAAAAAGAGTTAAGGGTGAGTTCTCAACGAAAAAAAAGTATAGACGAAAATATGTACATCAAAATAACAAAACAAAATCATATATACAAGGAACTCGTTTAAGAAGAAGAGAGTAAACACATATATACAAGTAAGAAAAAACAAAGTATAAATAAGTGTAAGAATGCACAAAATTGAGGCACAACAATAGCAAGAAAATGCACAAGTTCCAAAAACATCCAAATTAATGCAACACATAAGTATCTACACGAAGAATTGTGTGAATGCATAAGAGATAAATTGTTAGAACTTACACAAAACATAAGAGTTACGTGACAATGCATGAAAAATGACCCGCACCTTCGATCTCACTTCCCTAGATTCTCTTAGTCTAGGGAACTCGGTGATGAACTCCGAGCATCATGAAACCTCAGAGAGGTTATGCAATCTACAAATGCAATAAATAGAGCCTTATACCTACATGAATAATCTTCCACTCCCTTCTTGTAGTACTTTCCAGACTTACAACCTGCTCGTACTGATGCACCAAACCTCAATCACCTCCACCATTCAACGTTCGACATGGCCAGTTGTGATAGATGTAACGCGAGAAGCAAGGACTAATTTTGAGAAACACCCCAAGGCTAGCTTAGCTAGGGCATATACTCTATTGATGTTCTATTTCTTAGATCCAAAGCTTTTCACCAATCATAACCTTTCTAGACACCATGACCAACCGATGGAAATTTTCAAAGTGGTCTACCATACCCAAGTGTTTATAAACTCTGCCCACAACCTCATGTCCATAGATTCACTTAGTCTATGGTGTGTGGTCATGAAATTCACACATGATGAAGAGTTAAGGAAAAAGTAACCAAAAGGGGCACTGCCTATTTTGAGAAAGCAAAATTTGAAGAAAAGGTTCTTGAGTTCCATGCAATTCTAAGACATTTAATAAGAAGTAATATTTACAAGCTAGGGAAGTCAAAGATATATATAGTTCACATGGGTGCAGAGTTTATATGGAGACTTAGACGTTCGTACGACCCACGTAAATTTCTTAGAGGTCGAAGCATGGTTCATTTCTTTGGGCAAGTCCAAGAGTAACCAAGTTAGAAAGAATAAAAATAAGAGGCGGGGCTAATTTCAGGACATCCCGAGACTTAAACTCTATTGATGTCCCTTTCTTAGACCCAAAACTTATTACGAGTATCATTTCTATCCTAAACATCACCCTTGAAAATTTCTTACTTGAGAAAAACAACTTTTCGAATCATAAGCCTGAACCGTTAGAAAGAATACACGTGAGAGGCAGGATTGATTTTGAAGTTCCCCAAGGTTCTCTTCTCAAATCCAAATCCTGTCACGAGTATCGTCTCATAGCCTAGGCATCACTTTCAAAAATTTCATACTCAAGATGGATAAGTGGTCGTTCAAAGATAACTCAAGTGTTAACAAACATTGCCCTCGACCTCATGGATTTTAAGGTCCATGAAGGGTTTAGGTGATAATTTAACAAACGAAACTTCACTTATTCCATTGAAGATCAAAATTTAAACTCTGAATCACAAGTGATCGGCATAAAGTCGAGATTAATGTATTAAAACAAGATTTTATTAACAAGTAACATGTTTTATAAACAAGTAATGGTATTCACATTTTATATGTACACTAACACATTTTAATTGTTTTCAATTCCACCGCAACGACGCCAAAAGTTAATTCGCTTATGCAAGGTCGTCTTATTAACACTCAATTAATGCAGTGCTTAATTTAAAACATTTTTTTTTTGTGTAGATGTAACATTGGTAAATAGGGATCGTTGTAGACCGAGTAATTGAGGGTCATTGAAAATGGTTAGTAGAAAGAGATAGAAATAGGGTGGTTTTGAAAGTGTGTAGCCGAAGCTACAATGTACAAACTAAGAATATAAATGTGATTCCTCATGACAGGACCCGTCCCAAATCCCCCGGGATTAGCGTGGGAGGTGCCTTCTCCCGTCTGACACGAAGTGTCAGACCAGAGATACTTCCGTACTTAGCCCAACCGGGACTATCAGAGTACGCCATGATCCGGCGAAGGAATGTGATGTTTCGTCTCTGCTACAGCTCGCATCCGCGATCAACCTGAAGGGCGTTCAAAATAAAAAAGTTGTAAGTGGACAAACCCAAAGTTTTATAAAAATATTTTCATCAAAAAGACCTTTATGCCTTTCATTAAAAACATATGCATGCATTCGAAAACCATTTCTCAAACAAAGGATACTGGGCCTTGGCCCAAAATCGTCTCAAAGTACCTGGGACCTCAGCCCAAACCAAAACACGTGGGAACTCGTCCAAAATCCAGCTCATATGGGTCTCAGCCCAAAACCAATACGCGTGGGTCTCATCCCAACTCAGTCTCAGTGAAAACTCGTACCCATATACATATATACATATATAACCCATCCTAGGCACTTCCGAGAAGATGCCAACTCGGGGCACACAGCCCCTAGGGAACTCATCCCTGATATATGTCACGATTTCTCTATATATATAAGTATGCATACTACTCGGGATCTTACTCCGAGTCTACCCCCAGGAATTCTCCATCTGGGAGGCTCTGTCTTCGGATCGAGTCCGAGCATCTCTCCAGATCTGGTCTAGAACCACATCATAACTAGCACTCCTAGAACGAGATCCCTATGGTGACACCCATTCTGGTCTATGGATCGTGACTCTCCAGGTCGACGATTGGAGGAGACCAATCAATACGCTCGTAAGGAGGGTATATACATACTAGTATACAAAACCATAATACGGGACTCACACCCGATAACACAAATCAACTAGGCCTTTAGCCCGAACGTATGACTCAACGGGGACTCCAACTCGATTTCACCATAACTGGGCATCAAGCCCGAACTCGTAAATCAAAGGGGCATCGAGCCCAAAACCTCAGGGTCAATCACGATTCCCGATCGGAGTGATGCGTGCAACCATCAGTTCAGGACCGCTCTCAATCCTGGTATGTCACCGTGAACACATCACTGCCGCGACCACCTCTTAACATGGTGCACATGTCATTGATCGATCCTCTAAACCATCAGCACTTCGAAGTTGAGCCTTCAGTGGTTGCTCGACAACGAAATATGCATCGTGACCTCTCCGGAGGGAACGCATCCAATCCGGAGGCGAGCGTCACGTCGTCCGTCGCTAGGCACACAGCATTCGTCGCGACCACGACTCAGACCCGTAGGTCATCAATAGGGCCTCATGACCGAGTCAAACCAAATCCAAATGGGTCTCATGCCCTATTTTACGTTTTAAAAATCATTTCATTAAAACCGAAAGCATAATCGTGTATAAGCACATATAAAACTGAAAACCTCGAAGTACGTGCCCATACGTAAACACACATACAAAATGCACTCAAGGCATCCTAAAAAATATATTAAAACATTTATAAAACATTTATGCATGCATCGATTCATAAAAGAAAGTCCACTCACAGACCGTTCGCCCTGTCGTCTCGATACGCGCGCTGTACGCCTTCCTAGGTCAATCTTCGTCTCCGGGGTTCCCAAACCTGCCCAAATCACATTATATGATTACTAACTACTTAATTAACCCCTCACTTAAACCCCCTAATTTTTTGAGATTTTTTGACTATTTTTAAACGCGCTCTGAAACCTTCGGACAGCCCGAACTATATCGAAACGATGTCCGATTGACTCGAAACTAGTCCCAAAATGTTCCTTACATCGAATAGATGATTTCACATGTTGAAACTTTCCCCAAAAGCCTAACCATGCGTCGCTGGATAGCTCTCCGCATGAGACTCGCGCGCTGTCACGACCCGGCCCATCTAACACAATATTGTCCGCTTTGGGCCTAGCCCTCACGGTTTTGTTTTCGGGAGCTCACGTGAAACTTCTCAGTAGGTCACCCATCATGGGATTTCACCAGCCTCAACTCGCTTAACTTTGGGGTTCCAATCCCCCCCAAAGCCACTGAGCTCCCAAAAGGCCTTGTGTTAGATAGATACGTGCCCACACATATAAGGTACTTCACCTTTCCCTCCCCGAGCGATGTGGGATCGTTCATCGATCTTACCTTTCCAAGCTCACGGGTCTTGCTCACCGTTCTTGCTTCTCATGCTCACGGGTCTTGCTCACCGTTCTTGATTCCAAGACCGGGTCTTACAATCCACCCCCCTTGGGGCCCAGCGTCCTCGTTGGCATACTTCCGGTCGGGGTCCGGGTCTGATACCATTCTGTCACGACCCGGCCCATCTAACACAATATTATCCGCTTTGGGCCCAGCCCTCACGGTTTTGTTTTCGGGAGCTCACGTGCAACTTCCCAGTAGGTCACCCATCATGGGATTGCACCAGCCTCAACTCGCTTAACTTTGGGGTTCCAATCCCCCCCAAAGCCACTGAGCTCCCAAAAGGCCTTGTGTTAGATAGATACGTGCCCACACATATAAGGTACTTCACCTTTCCCTCCCCGAGCGATGTGGGATCGTTCACCGATCTTACCTTTCCACTGAGCTCCCAATTGCTCACCGTTCTTGATTCCAAGACCGGCTCTGATACCAATTGTCAGGACCCACCCCGGTTTCACCCCGAAAACCGAGGTAAATCCTGCTCCCGTCTGACACCCCGACACAATACAACTGAACACGCCCGAAAAGGCATTAAAACACCCAGTCAGACGCAGGAGAACTTTTAAAACATCCCAAAGTTAACATTTACAGACCATAGTACTAAGTACAAAAGAAAGAAAACTGATACAAAGAGTACACGAACTACGGAAAATTGAAACACTCCGGGATCCCTTCCGCGACTTCTATGCCTCAGACGCTGCCTCGACGCCGAAACCCCGCTCTAACTCCACGACCTGGAGGGCAATTTAAAAACCAGAAAGTGTGAGTGGACTATAAATAAAAGAAAAGTTTCCAAAACCATTTATAAGAAAAACCGGGTTTGGCCCTCCGTTTTAAAACCACATGCATAACCTAGTTATTAAAGCAATTATTGTTCACATAAACCTCATCATAAAAACAGAAACACTATAAAACACAGTTATAGAAATCATAGCATCAGCATCATAAAACCGCATCATAAACCATAAATATCAAGTCATCATTATCCGATCAAACCTGCTGGATCTATCCAAGTCTTTAAACTCCAGAGTCTTTAAACTCAATCCAGGCCTCAATAATATCCGAGTCTTTAAACTCCCGAGTCTTTAAACTCAACAGGCATACGGGGGAAATATCAATATATCCGAGTCTTTAAACTCCCCAGTCTTTAAACTCAATCCGGGTCTTTAAACCCAATCTGGGCCCGTCCCCCGTCAATCAATATCCGAGTCTTTAAACCCAATATCTAGATCCAGTAAATCCAATCTAAAACCATTTGAAAACCTTTTCTAAATCCATATCCAAACCCGAATCCGAAATCACTGGTCCGATGCCCTTCTAGCATCCCGAACCGTCATTCCAAACCCAAATCCGGAATTCCACTTTTCCGACTTTAAAACCAAATCCTGTTACCAAAATCCGATTTCAAAATCCCTTTATGAACATTTAAACCATTTATCCATTGAAATCCCAAATCCATAACATCATATTCAGAAATCACACTTTTCTCGTAAAACGTGCTGAAACCAAACTTCCTCGAAAAACGTGCAATTATGTAAAATCAACAAAGCATATTCGATAACATAGAATCATGATTAAAACCATAAAACAATTATAGAAAAACAGTTGTGCATGCTCAGTTATAGAGAAGGGGTTCACTCACAGTACCGAGCCCTCAATCGCGTCTCTAACGTCCCGTACCTTCCTCTACTTCCTCGGGAAGTCCCGATCCTGTCAACAACCGCCAAAGTAAGTTACTAACACGTCTACGGAAGTCCACCTAATTTTCCCCAAAAATCCCTGGGTCCTAAACGTACCGAACCGGAACCCTAAACCTTCACCCTCACAGAACTACATCGAATCGACGTCCGAACAATCCGAAACCAATCCCATTAGACTCGTCACAACACCTAGACTAAAAACCATGTTGACTGTTTTCCCAACCGCCGCCGCACGCGCCCCCACGCGCCGCCCAAAGTGGCTGCGCGTGACCCTCACGCGCCAGCTACAGTACCATCGTCTTCCTCGAGTCAACCCGGTCGAACCGGCCTCTACAATTCGAACCGGCGAGGACGGTTCACCGCCGTACCTGCACCAAAACACCTCCTTTCTTCACCAACTGCTTCGTCCAGACCTAAGCTATCCATTCCTATACTCCAAACACCTCGGCTCAACCTAAAACCTGTCGACTCAAGCTCGAACAGAAACCCGAACTGTCCCCTGTTTTCTACTCCGGCCACCCAGGTCTTCCCCCGCCACTGCAACCACCATAGACAGTTCCTAAGGACCTAAGAAGTCGACTAGGACCAACCAAAACCCTCGAATCGTACTCTAAACCCACGACTCAATGTTTGAATCCATACTGAAAAACAGAGGACGTCGTGTATCCTCCGTCGTCCAGGACTCCGCCGTGCACTCCCTGTCACGGCTGCACAACCAGCAGCTACCCAGGACCCTACTGAGTCCCCTAAACCTCACTAGACTCCTCGATTCAACCCCAATAGCCACGACTTTCGATTTGAAAAGCGACGGTAAAACAGAGCACAGAGAGGAAAGAAGAAAGATTACCTGCGGTCCAATTGCACACGACACCACCACGAGTCCTCTCACCCCTCACGACACCACCACGAGTCCAATTGCACCGTACACGGTCACACCACCACCACGAACACTCACTTCCTCCCTGTTTTTCTCTGATTTCCCGTGGCTCTCAACTTCACGCACAAACAATCACCACTCCTCCAACCTCCCTCACTGTCTCCCTCTCACTCTCTGGTCACTCTCACACACTCACAAACTCACCAACACCCACGATTACCCCTCAATTGCTCTCAATTCCTCAGCCTCTGTTCTATAATCACGAACACACAGCACACACGGGTACACCCCAAATAATTGGATCGTGCATCCTGGAAGCCTCTAGCCCTCCTACACGTGTCACCAATCCACCATTCCTCTCCCTTTCTCTCACAAATGGCTCAATCCCAACCATCCATCTGTCCCTCTCTGCTGCACAAATTCCAACGCACAAAGACCAAAATGCCCCTCCTTTTACATCAAAATTACGGTTTTGCCACTACCTTTCTAGACCCGTATTTCACACATCGTAAGTCCGATGAATACGTGCCGTCTGTCATCGAACTCAGGACAACGTGATCTATCTAACCATCCTAAGTCAACGTGTCAAAACCCGTTCGTACAAAAAGTCAACTTTTCCCCCTAATTTAACCAAGTTACGGTTATGCCCTCAACCTTCCGAACATCATAACTTCTTCCTCGGATGTCGAAATCGGGCGTGCCACCTGTCTACGGATTCGTGACGTCCTAAACTACGTCCTAGTCATCGGTCAAAACCCAATTGACCGCCCGAACTAAAAGTCAACTTTTTGCCCAAACTAGGGGCAAAATCGTCATTCTACCCTAACGAACTTATCGGGACCACCTAACCCCCGATTAAGCTCACTAATCTTGCCTTAAACACTTCCTTAACCCTAATTCCCGGGACGGGTCGTTACAACCTACCCACCTAAAAAGAATTTCGTCCCCGAAATTCCACAGCTAGTTCCGACACCTAGGGTCTCCTACCCGGTAATCAATACTAGCTTAACAAAAACCACTCCTGGGTTGCCTGTCTATCATCTCCACCTTGGGTATTTCACTCCATTCCAACTACCAGTGTACCACGTCTAACCCTTTCTTCGTACCACTAATACATTATGGCGTACGCAAGGGAAACCCTATGAACAGAAAACAAAAGTATTTTAAAATACCTCATATGGAGTACCCAATAAACTTCATAGAGTACGTCCTCATGTACGACCACCTCACTTTCCAGCGACATGACTCCTACCTACTGGCTCACTCCTTCGGCTGCTACTTCGGCCACTTGTCGGATAAGTCTACAAAGTCCTAAATGCAAACTCTAGATTGTGGGTTCTCTCCTTCAATAACCTCATGTCGATCAGTCATAGTCACTCATTTCCCGTTCTTCCGTCATCCTTCAACGGAACTCACCATACCGCTCCAGGTCATCTAGGGAACATCCTAGACTCGACCCCGGAATCCAACAACAAAGGAAGTACAACACAACCAAAGATAGTAAAGATACCTGTCCCCGCATCTGGTGTTGACTGAACCTCCTGCTGTGTCATCGAAAACAGTCGGGCCTGAGATCCCGACGCTCTACCACGTCCCCTCGAACTACTAGTGGCACCACCACCTCCTCTAGTGCCCGCTGTCCCTGACGCTGTACTCTGTCCAGGCTCCGCCGCTCCTCGGCCTACACCGTCTTCCTATGGCAACAGTGGACACTCACGTTGGAAATGACCTCGCTCTCCGCAGTAAAAGCAAACATCCCGACTGGAAGGACCTGGTCGCCCTGTCGACGCAACAGACGTCGCACTAGCTTGTGGAGTCGGTTGTGTCCGATAACCACGAAACCCCGAACTCTGGAAACTACCAGGTCTACCGAAACGATCATCGCCCGACGACGACGCTCCACTGAAGTTACCTCTCTTCGGTGTCCTCTGACTCAAAGCTCCAGAAAAAGATGGCTCCCGGCGTCGCACCGGTAAACTAGCCTCAACCCTTACTACTGCGTCCGACAACTCCCGGAGGGTGGCAAAGGATCCAGCCGTCACGATGGCTCGAATCTCACCTCGCAGGCCCAACTCAAACCTACGACACTTCTCAGCTTCAGTAGCCACAAACGTAAGAGCAAACCGAGACAACATCTGAAACTTCTGTACGTACTCAGCCACACTCAGATTCCCTTGTTGAAGCTGCAAAAACTCAGCCTCCTTGGTATCTCGGAAAGAACGAGGGTAATACTGATCTAAGAATCTCTCCCGAAACGTCTCCCAAGTCACAGTGTGGGCGTCCCAGCCAGACAACTCGAGGGTATACCACCACTCGTAAGCCGCACCGTCCAGTAAAAACGTGGCCAGTAACACTCGCTCCTCCGGCGGGCAATGCATCACTGCAAAGATCCGCTCAAGTCTCGTGATCCACCTCTGGGCTTCCTTAGGATTAGCCCCGCCACTAAAAGTAGTAGCTCCGAGCCTCTGGGCTCGCTCAATCGTAGTACTCTCGGTTCCTCTCGCCGCTTCTTCTTCAGGTCTTGGAGAGGGTCCACGTCTCGGAGGCATCATCAATCGCACGCTGAAAGAGGCATAGAAGTAATCAAACAACCGAAACACAACCTCACAGACCGATAAACCCGACAAACTCGACGAACCTATGCTCTGATACCAATTTGTCAGGACCCGACCCTCTTCTGTCAAGTCCCGATTCATCTAGCACGATATTGTCCGCTCTGGGCCTCCTTGCCCTTGCCCTCACGGTTTTGTTTTCGGGAGCTCACGGTGCAACTTCCCAGGGGGTCACCCATCATGGAATTGCACCAGCCTCAACTCGCTTATCTTTGGGGTTCCAATCCCCCCCAAAGCCACTGAGCTCCCAAAAGGCCTCATGCTAGATAGGTGTGTGCCTACACCTTTAAGGCACCCCACCATTCTTTTCCCAGACCATTCCTCCATTGCAGGAATGTGGGATTGTTCACCGTTCCCTCCAGGACACGGGTCTTACACGCGCCACTGCACAGGGTCATCGTCTTCCTCGACCAAATCGGTCCGAACCGGCGTGACCGGTCCAGCCTCATTCCTCTTTCAATTTTTTTCCTTTTTCTTCCTAATCAAGTCTAAACTTCCTAATTAGATCTTAGGAACCTAATTATATGAATTAAAACGACTAAAACCTACTAAAATCCATTAATCTGATTTGTCCCTCACAGTTCAAAAATTTCAAAAACTTCTCAGGGCTTCCTCAGCCGTGAACCATCACCAAAACCTTCCTATTACCTTCCTAACAACCCAATAATCCTATTCTAATCAACCTAAACCGTCCATAACGATTGAAACCAAAGAAAATGAAATTTGGACAAAACTGATACCTTTGTTCAAGTTTGGCCTCCGCCGTCCACGACGACGCTGTCCTGGCCAGCCACCACCATCTTCAAGTTCTCACTTCATCCTCTTGGTCTCTCAGTCATGATTAGAAAGGGAAGGGTTTGGATGGGACGAAGGGTTGATCGGTTTGGTTTGGGGAAATGGTCGAACACAATGAAAATGGGAGGATATGCATGAATTTTTTGAGTGTGTAATGGATGAGTGACACTTGTCACTCATCCATTGGGCCAGGGACATATATATGGGGCCCACTTGCTGCCAAAAGTCTCCTGTCTCGTAAAACATGCAATAGTACATTCGAACTTCCGTGAACCGTAACTTCTCTGTCGAACGTCCGAATTCGACGTGCCGCCTATCTACGGATTTGTATCGTCCCGATCTACGTAATGGTCCTCGGCCCTTGACCATCGGATCTCCCGGGTCAAAAGTCAACTATTTGCCCCTTTTAACCAAATTACCAAAATACCCCCAAACTTCCAAACGTCATAACTTCTTCCTCAAATGTCGGAATCAGACGTGCCACCTGTCTATGAACTCATAACGTCCTGAACTACGTCACAGTCATCGACCAAAGTCTATTTGATTGCCTGACTAAAGAGTCAACGTTTCGCCCATTCTAGGGGCAAAATCATCATTTCGTCCTGAACGTCTGTTAATTCTCATCTAATCCCCGATTAGCCTTGCTAATTCGTCATTAAGTCTTAATTAATCCCGATAATTCGAGACGGGTTGTTACAACTCATGCTAATTTAAACTTACAAACCATATGTTAGTTTCATAGACAAAACTGATACTTTTATGTAGGCAAATCCAAACCAACAATCACATTATTTAATAAACTCCTAACTAACATATATACACGTGATCACCCCTTTTACTTACCATGTCTCCACACCAACACGTGCACAAACTAAAAAATTCACGAAATCTTACCTTTATCATCTCAGTTACTTGCATATGTTTTTCATACTATAATGCTCTGAAACACGAACAATACATTGTTAATATGATTAACCTTATATTGTTGACCGAATGCTCTGAAACGTGGACACTACATCATCTCTCTACAAGATAATTCTAAATGCTCCAAAACACAGACAAAAAATTTAGCATCAAATTGAAGTTTAAGCACTAAAACATACTAAGTAACTAAAACTCAAAAAGTAAAACACATGGAGATTGAATCTAATGCATAAAATTGATGGAAGTAGAAAACTGAACTCTTCTATTTAATTAGTTTATTTCATTTAAACAAGAAATAATCAAATAGCTTTCAAATTATAAACATAACAAAGAACAAATATAAGAATTTAGTTAAATGATAATACATATTTCACTTTTGGAATCTCTGAATCGCAGATGGACGCAAAAGTGAGGGGAATAGGTGGATCGATATTCACCAAGTTCTTTGAATTGCAAATGGAACTAGATGAAGATGGAAGAATCAACACGGAATTTGGACTAAACTCTTAATATTGAACTTTTGGTACTTTGCGGCTAGGTTTAAAGACTAGGGGAAACAATAGTTTGTGAAAAGAGTGACAAAACATAAAAGTGAGACAAACATCCCTTTATATAGGGTTACAACTTCCTAAAACCTTAAGGAATCAAAATCCTAATTAAGCCCTAAAAACTAGCTGCAAAAACAGCTTTTCCTTGTATTACAAGGAACACTTTGTTTGTTCCTTGCACGACATCAAAACCTAATCCTACCTGGAAAACTAGTGACTAATCAAGGATTAGTGGGGTACTTTCGGACGGACGGTGCAAAATGACGATTTTGTCCCTAGAATGGGCAAAACGTTGACTTTTTCGTTAGGCAGTCACGAGTTCATAGACAGGTGGCACGTCCAAGTCTGACATTTGAGGAAGAAGTTATGACGTTCGAAAGTTCGATTTCACTATGCACGTATTACGAGGCAATGATAAGTGTCACTCATCTCATTGGTCAATTCCCTAAAAAGTGGATCTAACTAATTAAATAATATTAATTTAATGATTTTATATTTTAATCCCTAACCACTTTTAATCCTAGCCCTTCATCTCACCCTTCCCCTTCATCCTCACCATCCATCTCATCCCCCTCTCACCTGATCACTACCATCCTCCCTCTCTATTTTCTCACAAACTTGAAACCGCCATTTTTCCATTTCCATGAACAAAACACACATCATACATCACACCATCACCTTGCATCAATACGTTCATGTGAGGAAGCTTGAGGGACTGGGGATGACGGCTCACAGCGACTCACGGCGGGGGTGAGTCGAACAAAAACCCGAGAGCCCTTTTTATATTCAAAAATCGAAAGTTGATTTTTAGTCAAGGTTTTGAGTCCTATTCAATTATAATGAGACCTAGGGACCAATGAGAATTGAGGAGGATAATTTTGGAAGGAAATGGGTGGCTAGGAAGTCAAGGAACCAAGCTTGAAGTTCAAGCTCACGGCTTGTTCATGGAAGGTGAGTTTTTATTGGGTTTTCAAGTGTTTTTAATAGCTAAGTAGATTGGGTTTGATGTTAGGAAAGTTTAGGAATTGAAAGGGGAAAGAAAAGATGGAAAATAAGGGAGGAAAATGTTGAACCGGTTGCGCTGGTCCGGTCCGGTTCGAACCAGGTGGATCGACCGGTTCACCTGAGGAAGAAGACTGCTATAGTGCGCGCGTGGCTCCCACGCGCAGGGGCTTTGGCCGGCGCGTGTGGGCTCTTGGCCCACTTTCTGGGGAGGGTTCCAACATGTGAAACACTTTATTCTATGTAACGAACATTTTGGGACTGGTTTCGTGTCGATCGTACACCGTCTCGATAATGTTTGGGACATCCGAAGGTTTAGGTTCGCGTTTAAAAATAGTTAGAAATTCCAGAAAATTACGGGGCTTTATTGAAGGGTTATATAAGTAGTTAGTAACCCTATATTATGATTTGGACAGGTTTGGAGGTCCCGGTGACGGTGTTTGGCCCGAAAGAGCCATATGGCATGTGAATCAAGGCGGCAGCTTATGACGGTCTGTGAGTGGACCTTGATTTCTAAACTGTGATGGATGCATAAATGTTTTATATGGTTTATAAAAATGATTCTATGATGATGATTTGGATGATTGTGATTTACATGATTTCACGCATTTCGAGGAGATTTATGTGCTTGCACGTAAATCGAGATTTTCGGTTTTGCACTGATTTTTCGTGCTTATAATTTTGGAAATGATTTCATGAAATAGTTTTGGAATTGAAAAGGTAAACTCGGGTTCGAGACCCTTTGTGTTGGAAACCCTCGGACTTGAAGTCCATTTAGTTACGTTCTCGGGCTAGAGGCCCAATTGGTTCTTGAATCGATTTCGGATTCGGAAATATGGAATCGGGGCATGAGACCCCTTTGATTTACGAACTCTCAAACTTGAAGTCCATTTGATTTAACCAGGCATCAGGCGAAAGGCCCAGTTGATTTACGTATCGGGCTCGAGACCCAGTTGGTTTACGAATCGGGCTCGGAGCCCAGTTGACTTACGTATCGGGCACGAGACCCATTTAGTATGAAATCGGCCACTAGGCCCATTTAGTTATGAAATCGGGCACAAGGCCCATTTGGTTTACGAAATCGGGCACGAGGCCCAGTTGGTTTACGATTCGGGTCGGAGGCCCAGTTTGTATGTGGATTCGGGCTTAGGGCCCAGTTATGTTTTAAGATTTTGATTTCGGGTTAGGGACCCATAAATGGATTTATGGTTCATGATGGTTTATGGGGACCGGCATGAAGCCTTGAAAGGTTTTTATTGGTTCATGATGGCTTATGGGGGCCGGGCATGAACCCTTGAAAGGTTTTTCATATACCATCCTTTATATATGAATTGTCTCCTCCGGACAGGGTCGTTGGTCTGGGTGGACCTCAGAGTAGTCACGGAGCACTAACTGAGTGAAGTCGCCCCCGTTGGGTTCCTTATTCTCAGAAAGGCTATGGATCATAACCCCCAGGGAGGGTCATGATCTACGGACATTGACCTGGGTGGACCCTGGGGAGACTTGGGATTTGAGACCCCGGGTAGCACGCGTGTAGCTCTAGATACCATGACAGGATTGGTTATATGAATATGTGGATAAACATGATTTCAATTGGTTTGCGAAATTGTGTTTTATAATTGATAAATGGATTTGGGCTGAGATCCCACATATGTTTATTATGTTCTATGTTTCTATAAATGGTTTTGGGCAGGGGCTCGTATGATTATGGTTATTTAAACATATGTGGTTTGATAAATGGTTTTACTATGCATGCATGTTTTTTAGTGAAGGGCATAAAGGTCTTTTATGAAATATGTTTTATCAACTCTTTTATTTTTGTCCACTCACAGTCTTTCTATTTTCGATGCCCTTCAAGTTGAATACATTGCAGACTGTAGCAGAGACCGAGACATCACATACCTCATCCGGATCCTTGCGTACTCTGGAAGCCGGAAGGCTAAAAGTTTTAATTTTCCCTGGTCTGACACTCCGTGCTAGACGGGATTAGGAGCGTCCCTCGTTAATCCCGGGGGGATTGGGACGGATCCTGACATAACATGCCAATGACATGCCACTGGAACATGGCATGGACACGGCTTTAGTGCAAGATTTGAGACCCGATATTGGAACTTGGACTGGAGCAACACTTGGAACACGACTTGGTGACATTCCAGTGACATGTCGCCCGTGACATGCTGCTAGTACACGCCCTTGGTACACAAGTGGAACACAGCACATGCACATGGCGCATACATACAACTAGTGACATGGAGAGGTCTAGTGACTTCTATTAGGTCTCAGTTACATGTTTTGGGATCCAATGACATGGTCCTGGGTCCAGTGACACAGTTCTTCACTTTCCACCATATTTTGACTTTAAATCATCCAATCTTGATATTAGCACCTGAAATGCGTAAAGTGAGTTAGAAACGATATAATTTAGGTTATAACATAGTAAAACTTAAATGAAATTGATATAAAAAGACGATCAATTATTTCCTCATCAACGAGCTCATATTTAAACAAATTCACCAAACAAAAAACACCTAAATAATGATTTGGACAAAATTTAGAGACATAGAAAGAGAGTGATGAGAATATGGGAACTATGAGAAACTGAGAGCAATGAGAAGATGAGGGGTGTGAAAAGATGAGAGTGAAATGAAGATGATGAGCTGGTCTAGGTAGCAAGATTTGGGATAAAAAAGAAGGTAGTTGGGTTGTTGTGATGATGAAGAAGAATGGAGGAGAAGAAAGTAGTCGCAATTTGGAGAAAAATGTAGCTGTGATTTTGTTCTCAGTGGTTATTGGGTTATTGTAACGAGGAAGAAGAATGGAGGAGAAGAAGGCAGTCACGATTTGGAGAAGAAGGTAGCTGCAATTTCGCTCTCGATAGGTATTTGATTGTTGCGATGAGAAAGAAGAATGAATGAGAATAAGGTATGAGCAATTTAGAGTTTCCTTTTTATAGAGTATTTCATTGCATAAGTTATTTGACTATTAAGTTATTATAATACTTATAGTATATAGATTTATAAAAATATTTTAGGAATCCCTATTTTAAATACATTTTCGCCAAACCATTCCCTAAATTAAAATAGATCCCTTGTCCAACTTTTTTTTTCAAAAAGAAATAAGAATGAGACTGGACTCTCTAAAAACCCCTATATTCACATATTAGTTTTGATAAAAAAATAAATCAGATTTATTTCGTACCTTTCGCTCAATGAGAAAAAGGGTCAGATACTTAAATGAGAAAATGGAGCAGATTCTACAAGATTAAACATATGAGACTTAAGGAGGGAATAATATAAAAAAGGAAATAAAATCTAGTTTCGTTGAAATAATGGATTTTTTGAAAGGATCCTCGTATCAATCGAGAGATCATTTCCAAAAACCCCTATATAAGGATTGCAGGACGGAACTCAGTAACTTTACCAGTAGGCTAGTAACGCCGCAGGCCCAAGTCAACGACAAGGTCTTTGTATAAATCAATTTTCCTAATTTCTTTTAGATTCATTTTATTTTTAAATTAAGACAAATAAATTAATAACGCAATAACGCGTCCGTCGTGGTCGTGGGCTTGGGGGGGCGTAGGGGAATCTTTTTTATTTCTGAATACTTTCTCTTATCCTCCTTTTCCATTATTTTTGTATTTTTGGTTCCTCCCACCTTGCCCCTGCGAACTGCGAAAGATTGACCGATCGGGGAAAAAAAATGGTGAAGGAGACAGAGTATTACGATGTTCTTGGAGTGAGCCCCACCGCTACCGACGCCGAGATCAAGAAGGCTTATTACATGAAGGTCATTCTTCTTCTTCTACAGTTTTCAATTTTCAATCTTCAATCTTCACTTGTATCTTCTAGTTTCTAGTTAGATTGTCAAAGAAACTGAGAGACTTGTTAGTTTTAAATTTGATTAGAGATCGTCAGAAGTTTTTATCTGTATCAGTTGCTTCTTCAATTGGTTCAACAACAGTATTAAGATCCATTTATGTTTGCATAGGATTACTTACCCCGTTATCAGATATGAATAAAAATTGACATTTTCTTTTGGGTCTTTGTGTGGCTTGCAGGCAAGGCAGGTTCATCCAGATAAGAACCCCAATGATCCTCTTGCAGCACAAAATTTTCAGGCGAGACTTCCTCTTTGTTTTTTTTTTTTTAAACTGCCCATTGAATTATCAATTGTGCTGACGCTAAATTACGTAATTTGAAACATCAACAATTGCTATTTGCTTCCAAGTACTTGCATATCGAAAGCTACAAGTGCTCGATATTGTTTCATCAGCTTTGCTTTATGCTCAGGTTTAGTCTACTCGATTCACAAACAGTTTTTCCAGTGCAATAATTTCTTTTGTTCCTTCCTTTCTGTTTAGTATGGATATACCGTTTGAAGGTTGGGTGCACTTTGAATTATTACTAATTCTTTTTATTATTCTAGTAGAGGCTGACTATTATGTTGATTGCTTGGATTTCAGGTTTTGGGAGAGGCCTACCAAGTGTTAAGTGATCCAACCCAACGTCAAGCATACGATTCTTATGGAAAATCAGGGATATCAACGTTAGTTTCCTGCTCTTTATCTGTGTATAGATGTACCCTAAGATTGAAAGGTGTCTGACCTAATGGTTGCCTGTGTGTTTATTGTGTGAGTTTGGAATAAAACTTAATGTAAGAGATTGATTCTGACATTTCTCAGAATGGTTCGTTTATTTCAGTGACTCAATTATCGATCCTGCGGCAATCTTCGCTATGCTTTTTGGTAGTGAGCTTTTCGAGGAATACATTGGCCAGCTTGCCATGGCGTCAATGGCTTCACTAGATATATTCTCAGAAGGGGAACAGTTTGATCCCAAAAAGCTGCAAGAAAAAATGCGGGTACATTTTTTCACTTTTCATCAAAACCCAGTTTACCTTCACTTTTCTTTCATGCAATGGGAATGGCTTGGTTAGAAATGAATGAATGTAATATATTGATACTATAAAGTTGAATCATTTTCTTTGTTTTCTTGAATGCATTTAATTTTGGACTTCAGCCCTCACGTTCACCAAAAGAGCCTGCATTTTTGTAGTCCTTCCTTTCATTCGGACTTTTTTATTGGACTTTACATCTTTTTGTCTTTCAAGAGTGCTTATGTATGAAATTGGTCACTGTGTGAATATCCTTTTAATATAGGTTGTTCAAAAGGAAAGAGAGGAAAAGCTTGCAGAAATACTAAAAAATCGACTCAACCAATATGTGCAAGGAAACAAAGAAGAATTTGTTAGTCATGCTGAAGCTGAAGTTGTGAGGCTGTCCAGTGCAGGTAAATGATCCTTCCTGTGGTACTTTTGGGTGAGGACAGAAAAATTGTAACCTTTTTCAGCTGCTTTTAGGATTATTGTCTAAGCTTTTCATATCTTTCAATAATATTGTTTGTGTCTACAGCTTATGGTGTTGATATGTTGAATACAATTGGCTACATATATGCCAGACAATCAGCAAAAGAGCTAGGGAAGAAAGCAATATATTTGGGTGTTCCATTTGTTGCAGAGTGGTTTAGAAATAAAGGGCATTTCATTAAATCCCAAGTAACAGCAGCCACAGGTTAGTAATCTTTCAGGACTCAATATCAACACTCCAGTCATGTCCTATGCCTATGTTCTTCTGGTGACTGTCATTGTTATCTCCTGGTTAATTGACCTATTGGACTAAAGGGGCATGGGATCGATTCTACCCAAACTATTACGGTTCAATCCATTTTGTGAGTATTGGTTCAGATATTTGACATGAAAAGGAATATTCGTTTTGTTTTCTGTCTTTTTTGGTATGTGTAAGGTAAAAGTTCTCACAATTGCACACAAGTTTTTTGGTTAATCGATTGTATATGCTTTTTTGGTTAACCAGGGTCATGGGACGATCCCACCCAAACTATTAGGGTCAATCTATTTTATGAGTATGGGTTCAGATATTTGACAGGAAAAGGAATATTCATTTTTTTTTTCTGTCTTTTTTGGTATGTTTAAGTATACCTTCTCAC
Source organism: Prinsepia uniflora (assembly GCA_032719365.1). Lineage (NCBI taxonomy): Eukaryota > Viridiplantae > Streptophyta > Magnoliopsida > Rosales > Rosaceae > Prinsepia > Prinsepia uniflora. The sequence goes on along the minus strand of CM064868.1, from coordinate 54,769,983 downwards.
AAGTGTGCGCACAAGTTATATGGTTAAGCAAATGTATGTGCTTTTACTAACTGTTAATTATTTCAGGTGCAATTGCTTTGATCCAGCTGCAGGAAGACATGAAAAAACAGCTAAGTGCAGAAGGAAATTACACCGAGGAAGAGCTTGAAGAATATATGCAATCTAACAAGAAGTTGATGATTGATTCCCTGTGGAAGCTTAATGTGGCTGATATTGAGGCCACTCTTTCGCGTGTTTGTCAGATGGTTGATTTTCTGCCCTAATTTTTTATTTTGTAGCTGTTTAAAACATGAAAAGAACTCTTGTCTAGATTGTAATTTTTCATTTTATCTTAGGTTCTTCAAGATAACAGTGCAAAGAAAGAGGAACTCCGTGCACGAGCAAAGGGCATGAAAACTCTTGGAAAAATCTTCCAGGTATTGCTTTCTTAATCCGTTTTCATGATTTGATGAGATTCTTTATTTATTTCCTAATAAATTTGGAGGTTATGACGTTCTTATAGAGAACTAGGCCAAACAGTGGGAATGAGGGTGACAGTGCACATAATCCAGTTCATAAGCTGAATGGAAGTGAATATTCTCCTATAACAACACCAAAGTCCTTCAATCCTGAAGAGCCATCTTATACTGCATTTTCATCACAGGTAACTGCCTCTTTGTTTTCTTTTTTTCACAGGTAACTGCTCTTTGAATTAACTCATTTTATGTGCAGTTCCTTTCTACAATTTCATAATAAAATATTTCAACATGCTCACCACGGTTAAGTTTTTGACAATTGGTATTTTCGTGTTCTTGGGACTTGACTGATTTCTAGGCATTTTAAAAGATGGACATTTCACAGTTGCTGTATTTTAATTGAAATGTATTCTGACTTACTCTTCTCAATTATAAATAGATTCCTAACAAGGTGTTAGTTTCCCGAAACAAACAATTAGGAGTAAAATCTATTCTTTTGTACATTGGTTCATTTTGAGCATTTAATCTGTTCCCTTTTTTCTTTTAACTATTTTGAGAAAAAATATTAGGTGACGCAGAGCCCCTATGTGGAAGCCCCCCAAATTGATGGTGTGCAGTTTGAGTATCACTTCCCAAGGCCGACTGCTCCACCTGGTGCCCAGAGACATTCATCCATTGGCAGGGAATGAAGCTTTAGATTTTTTTATCCCCATGTTGTCCGTCTTTTAGTATAAAATTTGTGACGTATCTTTTGTATCGTGGCTGGTTTATCCGGGGAGAATATGAGGTTTCATTCACTGGATGTGTTTGCTTGAAACGGGTTATGGTTGTGCATAAAAGGACATCTCACCACCAGCTGAGGTTTTGCGTATTCGTACGGGGAAGACAGGTTTATATACTTAGGAAGATAGATTGTTGTAGAAGATGGCATGCCCTTCTCACCAGCTAGCTGTTATAGTTTGCCTACTTATCTGTTGGGTGTATTTTTTTTTTTTTCGTTTTTTTTTTCCGAGTGATGCATTCGTGTTCCAATTTGGAAGGTTAATGCTTTCCTCGATGTGGAGATTCACGATGATTGGTAATATAAACGAACAAACCAAGTATGAAGTCTAATGTACATTCTTGTTGCTCTGTTCATGTTGTATGATTTATTAAAAGAAAAGGCAAAGGAATTAATGTAGTTCTCACTTGTTATGGTCTCGGATCTGATTCTTGTTGGGTGAAGTCGATATTTAATATTTATAATATTATTCTACTTTCCCAAAATTCTTGTACCAAAAAAAAAAAACAAAGGAAATAAGAAATTGTCTGTTAAATAAGCTTATGATTATCATGCCTAAAGAATATTTTGAACATCCAATACCAATTATCCAATTCGAATTACTATGAAAGGATGCATTTACATACATGAAGAATTTCCTAATGACCGATTTCCGAAAACAGATTAGGATGTATCCGTTAGTATTATTAGAGAAAAACACTCTTACAAGATACAAGACTAATCTTAGAAATGTTTGCAACATTGTTTACTTGTGTATGGAAGAGATGTTTGCTTCTGAACTTTTTCTTCTTTTTCTCATTTCGTTTGTAATGTTGAAATTGGAATTCCCAAAATGGGACGATATAGTGCAACGATTTGTTCAGGAAATTGGGGTAATTTTGTAAATTAAATTGAAAAAGGACATAATTACCCTTGTCCTTATTAAGGGTCCAAAAGTCACTTTTAGTTTGGGGCACTTGGAAGTTCCAATTAGATTGATGCGTGTGTCTCGGAATTACGAGTTTGTAGATAGGTGACACGCGAAAAATGACGACGGTATGAAAACGTTACGAGTCTAAATGCCTAAGGGCATTTTGGTAATTTGGGTAAGTAGCGGCATTTTGGTATTTCTATTCAAGCCGCTTGTGATGACTCGGGTTACTTGTAGCTACTGATTCACTTACGGAGTGACATGTGTCACTAGAAAAAAAACACTCAATCCTCCACCGTTTTTGTTTGTGCACATACGTTCAAAAGGGGGAAAAAGGATAAAAAATGGGAGGAGGACACGGTTTTGGAAGAAAAGGGAAAACCTTCCTAATATTTCCTCTGGAGACAAGGAAATCGTAAAAGAGTAAGGAAATGAATTTTGCTCCTCTCAAAGGCTAGGAAATAGAAAGGAGCAGGAATGGAGATACTTCATTTTAGACGTGGGAGCTAGGAAACCAAGATTACTACAAGCTTCCCACAGTCTCTACAACCATCACTAGCATGTTATCTTGGATTATGAACGTGGGAAACAATAAAATGAGAAGGTTGAAGGTTGGGCGAAGTCCCAAAGTTGATTCCACAATTTGGAGTAAGATTTTCATGATTATCGAATTGTATTCGTGTTTATGTTATGAAATACAAGTTCTTAGAGAGTTTAACCATGAAATTTGATTGAAAACAAGAAGAATCGCATTGGGTTGGGCAATTGGGTTAAGACTCGATTTCAGTCATACGGGTCTACCCACCAGAGGCAGAAGGTGAGTACGCCTGTAGCTGTATGTCCAGACACGTGAAGCCCAATCGCAGACCATCCACCAGCGCGTGGTGGCGCATGCGGCGTTTCATCAGAGTTGGATCAACATGAAAATTTCACCTTCTGTTATTATGGATCCAATGGTATAATTTTTGAGGCTACTGGATATCATTTGAAGGTAGTTTCATAGGCCCAAAGTGACAATTCGTATGGTTAAGATACATGTGGAACTTCCAAGGCCTTAGGCGTTTGACTATGGACTCCTTGTCGGACGCGGATTTCGAAACGGATTCCAGAAGAGTCAGGGTATTTGAACTAGTATTAATCGATTTGAATAAAAACCAACAGAAATGCCGAACTGAAGTGGAACTGTCTTGAATGAAACTGAACCAAAACATAATAGAATAGAAACTAAAGAAACCAGATCAAACCAGATAAAATTGGTTTAGTTTGGTTTTTTTAGCAGCTTAGGACCGAGCCGGTAGATTGAATTGAAATTTAGCCTATATAAGAAAGGTGCCATTTCATCACTAGGAGCTCGATATTATCAAAGATCCTCATTCAATTACTTCATCTCTTTTGAGTCTTCGACAGTACGAGATTGCCTTGAGCCCTCACTTCATCTCATTCCGACTTCAGTTTCACTCACTTAATCTCCGCCACATTAAGCCTCACATTCTCACCTTACCTCCTTCACGCTCATGATTTTACCTCAATTTCACCGCCTCACCCTAACAACCTTAATCAAGTCTTGATCTCTTTCTGTCTCAGCCTCTCATCGCACTTGTAACGGCCCAGACGTTTAGCGAAGCTAAAATCAAAAAATTTGAATGAAATGGACCATTTTGCCCTTGAAAGTCTAAGGTTGACTTTTTGGTCAAAGTCAAAGAGTTGACATTTACTAAGGTGAAAATGTTGAATTTTTTTATCAGATCGATTTTTGACAATTTCGAAAAACGCCAGTAAGAAGGTCTCGGTCTCCCAAGTACGTCGGCAGTCAACATGGTGAAAACGGGGTTTAGACAGTTTTGTTCCCTATCTAAACTACATATGGGCGTTTTAGTGATTTGGCATAGAGGGGCATTTTGGTAATTTCTTCTAGGAGATTTTTCTATGTGGCTAATTGGGAGGTGACATGTGTCACTTATCCTTTAGGGATTTGGGCCACCTGCTTGTGTAAGTATGTGTGTTCTATTCTAAGGTTTTGTTGTTGTTGTTGTTTCAGCCAAAGGGAGAAAATCAAAAGGAAAAAAATGGAAGATGGAGAGCAGAGAGAGGAGGAAACAGATAAGGAACAAACAAAAGAGAGAAAGAGAGAAGGAGGAAGAGAGAAAGAAAACTAGCAAGGGTAAGGCTCAGATCGAAGGTCCAAAAAAAAAAAACAGACCCGAGAGGGTGTTTTCATGAGTCTAAGGTGCTCGGCCCAGTTTTTACTAGGGATTTTGGAAACAGATTCAAAGGTGTAATCCCTGAGGTGTTACAATCCTAGTACGTTGCTTAGCCACAAGTTTAGACGCTTGGATCGTCCAAGCAAAGAAGGGGGTGGACGGCCGTGATGGGAGGATTGGACGTCGAGGTTGGGTATTTTTTTTTTTTTGAGTTTTGAGTATATAGATTAACTCCTAGGGTAGTGTGGAGTAGAATGGATGAAAGAGGGAAGAAAAAAGGACGAAAAATTGAGGATTTAGAGTTGGGTCGGGCCGCTGGGTCGGGCAACTTGAAAAACCAAGTAAACAGGCAAGGAAGACGAGTGAACATTGTTCACTGTAGCAACGCGTGGCTCCCACGTGCAGCCACTTTGGGTGGCGCGTGGGGGCGCCTGAGTGGGATTATCGATGTAGGGTCAACATGAAATTTCATCTTTTCGATGTTACGAGTCCAACGATACAATTTTCGAGTCGATCAGACACCGTTTCAAGGTAGTTTTGGGTGTCCAAAAGTTTAGTGTTCATTTTAAATCCATTTAAAAATCCTGAAAAATTATGGGATTAAAATAGGAGATATGTGGAATGCTTTTTAACCTTTGATGAATTTTGATAGGTTGTGAGGTTCCCGAAAATTACGGGAAGGCGTGCAAAGTAAGATACGACGATACAGAAGTGTGTGAGTGGATTTTCTTTCCCTAAACTTTTATGCATGCATACTTATATGATTTAAATTTGTTTGTATGTGATTTTGGTGATATTGAACTGATTGGGATTTTATGTGGATTTTCGGTGATTTTTTGAATATTTATTATATTTTATTACACATTTTTTGAGGTTTCGGTAAACTATGTTTTGAACACCGTTTCGAATGTGGTTTTGAGTTGAATGTGGATTATGTCCACCACTTTCTCTGTTTGGGCGATCCAAGCGTCTAAACTCGCGGCTAAGCAGCCTACTAGGATCGTAACACCTCAGGGATGACGTCTTTGAATCTGTTTCCCAAATTCCCAGTCAAAATTGGGTCGAGCACCTCAGACCAGCAAAAACACCCTCTTGGTTTTTTTTGGACCTTTGGTTTGAGCCTTCCCCTCGCTGATTTACTTTCTCTCTTCCTCCATCTCTCTTGCTCTCTTTTGGATGTTCTCTATCTATTTCTTCCTCTCTCTGCTGTCCATCTTCCATTTTTTCCTCTTTGAATTTCTCCCTTTGGCCGAACCAACAACAACAACAACAAAACCTTAAAACAAAACACACAAACACACACACACACACACACACACACACTCTCTCTCTCTCACTCTCTCTCTCTCTCTCTCTCACTCTCTCTCTCTCTCTCTCTCTCTCTCTCTCTCTCTCTCTCTCTCTCTCTCTCTCTCTCTCTCTCTCTCTCTCTCTCTCTCTCTCTCTCTCTCTTGTTTTTATGTGATTTTGGTGATATTTAAGTGATTGGGATATATGTAGATTTTCGGTGATTTTACGAATATTTGATTAATATTTTATTCCACGTAGGTTTCGGTAAACTATATTTTGAACACCGTTTCGAATGTAATTTTTAGTTGAATGTGGATTATGACATGAAATAACGTGTTTTGGGAATATTTATGTTTTTTTATATAATTTGTGAACAGTTTTTATGGGCATTGTATAAATGGCATGTTTTACGATAATGTTGTAGATTTTGGTTTTGGGCTTAGGACCGTGGTTCTGATTGTGAATTTGACTTGTGATATTGAGATGTGAAGTGTGTATGTGTTATTAGTATTGATGGTATGAGTTATGATGTGAACTTGAGTCAATTATGTGTGATAATGTTCGTTGATTGATTAGTCTTAGACGTCGAGTCAGGGACTCCGAATCCTAAGACTAGTATTGTGTGTGATTGTGCTTGTGTTGATTACATATGAATCTCAAATGTCGAGCCTAGGGCTCCAGCTCTTGAGACTGTGTTGTTATAACTCGGATGTCGAGTTTGGGGCTGCAGTTCTCGAGCGAGGGAGTATGTGATGGCTTACAGGTAGTGCCTTTATGATGTGATGATTGATGTTGTGCTTATGTATGGATGATGAGTTGACTATATATGAGTTATGAGATATTGATAAGTATGGATTGAGTGTATGGATTGATGTGATGGTTTGTGAGATGTGATGTATGTTGTGGTTATGCATGTTGATTGGTTGGACTCGAACATCGAGCTGGGCTCCGGTTCCCGACTGAGTTGTGGTGTGCCTGCTAGTGGGGTAGTGGGTTCATGTGTGATATTGTGATGATAGTTCATTGATTATTTGTGATTGATGTGTTATTCTTGTAGTGATGGTTTAACGAGTCTTTTGATTTGAGAATTCTCCTCATGTATTTCGATGGGTTTGTTTTAATTGAAAAGTACAGTTTTGAAATGGTTTTCCATTTATGCATGCATGGTTTTGGGAAACAGAGGGTAAATATGGATGTTTTCAAATTATGCTTTTAAATTGTTTCTTTTCATCCACTCACACGTTTTCTTGGTTTTGTAATCCTTTCAGGGACGTTGCATGGGAATCGAGGCTCTGAAGGCGGAGGTATGAACTAGAGAAATGTATGTGTATCCCTTGTCTGACAAGGTTTTTGTTAGACGGGAGTAGAGCCTGAGTGTCTACTCTTGTGTTTTCAGGTGTGGTCCTGTTAGCACCCTTCACCTCTCATCTTCCCTTATGGCTCTCTCCTTTTCACTCACCCTCCACCTCTCATAACCTCTCTACCTCAGATCTTTACACCTCCATTGTACCCATTATGTCTCTACCTCGATCTCTATGTTTCCATCGCCATATCCTCTCTTTACTCCAATCTTTCCATTTTTGTCTTGAACGGTTAAGACATTAACCCTCACAGCTTCTTCATGCCTCCATCGCCCTCTATCTGCATCTCCTACTTTCAATCTCTCCCTTGACTGCTCTTTCCCTTTATTATTTCAAAAAATCAGTTAAACCAGTCAAGAACCGAACAAGCTAGTTTAACCGATTTTCAATTCAAATCATGATTGGGACTGAGAAGTAGATTAGATCGAAACTGATTCCCCACAGTTCAATTTCGACAAAAAAAAAAAGAATCGAACAACCAATTAACAGTCCTAATCTGGAGAGGACTCGAAAAGAGTCAGGACACTAGGTTAGGGCTTGGAAGGAGTCGAGGTATCAGGTTCTACTATTTGTTAGCCTCAGTAGGTTAGAGTGGGTAGTGACCCCAAGAGGATGAATTATGATTGGTTCATATAATGAGACATTATGGTCATGCATTCATCCCTTGTCTAACAGATCTTAAGGGTAATTATGGAAAACTGATTTAGTTGTAAGACAAGAGTAGGGTCGGGCACAGTTATCAAAGTTCTTTTGAGAGGGCTCTTATTAATTTGGTATCAGAGAAAACTAAGCTATATTGTCTTGAGGATTTCAATATAACTCGAAATTGAGATTGGTAGAGCACCAGGTGAGTGTACATTTGTTTTTTTTTTTTTTTAACTATGATGCATGCATACTTAAATGTTTGGAATGCTTTACTTTATTTTTTGGATGGAAATGAATTGAATAATGATTCTAAATGTACTAGAAGATTTTCCGTATTTAGAATATTTATTCAGGATTTGATTGATTTCGGGACGCACGGTTTAGTGGCTATGTGAAAATAGTATTTTGGGTTTAGGACTGGATTGAAAATGTATTGACTTGGATTTCTAGTAATGGTTTTGTTTTAAAAGTATGGTTTTGGATTTATTCCATGTACTTTTTTTTTTCCCGTGATCGCTTATGCTCAATAGTATGATATACACCTCTAGAGGTGATTGATTCCTGGGATACTGCTGGATGTGTCAGGTCCTGGAGAGACCATGATATGTACTCGGATGTACAACCTAATCTCGAGGAGGCTACCAATTTGTCGTTAGATCTTTGAGAGGCTACCTGAAGGTTAGAGGTTTGATGTAGGGTCCCAAGGCTACTCGGACAATGGAGGTACGCTGCAGGATCCCAAGATTACTAGGTGGTTGTAGGTACACTGCAAGATCTCTCGAACGTTCAAAACTGGAGGTTTCAAGTACGCTGCAGGATCCCAAGGTTACTCAGAGGTTGCAAGTATACTGTAAGATTACGAGGCTACTTGGACGTTGCAAGTACCCTGCCGAATCTCGAGATTACTCATAGGTTGTAGGTACATTATAGGATCTTGAGGTTACTGGAATGTTGCAGGTATGCTGCAAGCTCTCAAGATTACTCAGAGATTGCAGGTACACTGTAGGATCACAAGAATACTCAGACATTGCATGTACGCTGTAGGATCCCGAGGCTACTAATAGGTTGCAGGTACGTTGTAGGATACTGAGGCTAATCGAATGGCAGGAATATTACTCTGCAGGATTTTTTAGACAGGCGGATGCGAAAAACGATGACTGTATGAAAAAGTTATTGGTCAAAATGCCTAAAGGCAGTGGCATTTTGGTAATTGCAGTCACACTACTTGTGATGACTCAGTGACTTGTAGATGCTAATTCGCTTTTTGAGTGACACGTGCCACTAGGAAAAAAAAAAGAACACATAATCCTCTACCATTTGTGTTCATGGGCATAAGTTCAAAAGGGTGAGGTGGATGAAAACTGGGAGGAGGGCACAATTTTGGAAGAAAAGGAAACACTGTCATAATTTTTTCTCTAGATATAAGGAACCCATGAGAAGGGAGGTAAATTAATTTTTCTCCACTAGAATGTTAGGAAACAAAGAGGAGGAAAAGGGATGCGAACAACCCAAACCATGTTTCATGAAATTGCAGCTTCATCTTGGACATAGGAGCTGGGAAACCTAGATCACTGCAAGCTTCCCAAGGTCTGTACAACTATCACTAGCATGTTTTCCTAGAGTATGAATGCGGGAAACAATAAAACGAGAGGGTTAAGGGTCGGCCGAATCTCCAAAGTTTGACTTCTCAGTTTGGAATAAGATTTTCATGATTATGGAATTGTATTCATGTTTCTGCTATGAAATCGAAGTTTTTGGAAAGTTTAACTGACACGCCCCATCCCAATACCCTCGGGAATAACGCGGGATGAGACATTCTCCCGTCTAACACACGGGAGGAGACATGCGGGATGAGTCATGCTCCCGTCTAACGCGGGATGAGACATCCCAGGTAACACGCGGGCCAGACAAGAGATAACTGAAATCCTGAGCCCAATAGGCCTCTAGAGTGCGCCAGGCTCAGCCAACGAATGCAAGGTATCGATCTCTGCTATAACCCGCATCCTCTGTCAACACCCTGAAGGGCATTAAAAACCATCAAAAGCTGTGAGTGAAGGGAAAATAAATTATTTTAAAAAAACTCATTTCATAAGAAAACATTTATGCCCTTCACTTAAAAACTATGCATGCATACGAAACCAGTTAATTCAAATATCGTAAAACCATTTAGAAAACCAAAATAATTTCCTTTTCTCAAATAATTAGGGTCTTAGCCCAAAACCATAAAATCCGAGAATATGTGGGAACTCAGCCCAAAATCGTAAAACACTGAAATCCACAAATCCAAATCCATGTCGGCCACTACCCGAATCCATAAACACAGAAATACCATTTCATAAATCTCATAAATCATGTTCACAAAATATCCATCCTCAGCATCCTAGATGCATAGCGTCCCAGATGCCTAACGTCCCAGATGCTTGACGTCTCAGATGTCATATCTCATAGTCTAAGCAACGCGTGCTGCCCAAGGTCTCTCCGGGTCCATATCTCTGACATCCCAAATGGCTGATGTCCTAGACGTCTAATCATAGCAATCTTGATCCTGAGTCACTATACGGTCCGGTCGCTCCGTCCAATGACCCCTCGCAGGAAATGCGCCGTGACTTCCCTAATGTCCCAAACATCTGGAGGAGACTATCTACATATCCTCATCTAAGGATAGGATATGGGAAACATCCTTTTTAAAACCATTTCAAAACATCATAAACTATCTCAACGGGGCCATGCCTGGACTTTCCATAAATCCAGAAATCCAAGTACTCAAATCCAATTCCATTTTAGGGTCCCCAACGCGGAATCACATTCATAAACCACAAATGGGACTCATGCCTGATATCATAACCAACTGGGCCCCGACCCAATAATTTAACTCAAATGGGTCCCAGCCTGATTCTTCATTAAATCAAATGGACTCCAAGTCCGATAGTTTCCAAATCAAATGGGTCTCATGCCCGAGTTCATCTTTCCAAATCCATAACTAATAAACCATTATTGAAAACAGAAGCACATACAAATCCAACATAAAACTATACGCCTCGAAATATGTGAAAACACGTAAATCATAAATACCACAAATACTTATTCAAGGCATTCAAAACATAGATATAAGACATAAAATAGTTATGCATGCATCATATTAAAAAACCAAAGTCCACTCACAGACCGTCCTAGTTGCCGCCTCGATATGTGCGTCATACGCCCTTCTGGCTAATCCACCATCAACGGGACTTCCGATCCTGTCCATATCACACCTGAAGGTTCTAACACTTCTAATAGCCTCACATTAAATCCCCATAAATTTCCCAGATTTTTAAACCTTTTTAACATAGAACCTAAACCTTCGAACATCCGGAACTACCCCAAACGATGTCCGATCGACTTGAAACCAGTCCCAAAATGTTGGTTACATCGAAATGATGAAATTACATGTTAACCACATCCCCCAAAACTGCCCCACGTGCCCCCATGCCCCACCCAAAGGCGCTGCGCATGAAGGCCACGCACCGGGAACTGTTCATCTTCAACCTTCGATCAAACAGGTTCAGACCAGTTCTTTGAAAATTCGGTCCAACCGAACCGGCAAGACCAGTTCTCAACCAATTCTAACCTATTTTCATCTCCATTTGTTCCTATAGGTTCGTCCGAATGTTTCCTATCGATTTATGACTTCAAAACTGGAAAATAAGAACTGGGAATTATCTTCCAAATCGAAGAACAGAGCCACCTTCCCCCGTCGTGTTATCATGATCCCGGCCATCGCCAGCCTCGATTCCAAGCCCAAACAATTCGTACAGTCACTAGAAACCAGTTCTACGTGTTAGGATCGATCAACAAGCCCCAAAAACCAATATTCAAATTTGTGCTTAGACTTACCATTTCGAATTTTCCCGGCCACTGTCCACGACGGTCCACCCCGTTAGCCATATCATCATCGACTCAATCCTCACTCTCACTCTCACTCTCCTTCACACCCAAACCTCATCAGAAGAGGAATGGAGGGGCTTATATAGGGTGGGTTGCACGGCTCCAGACTTCTCGCGGGACTTAGGGAGAAATGTTGAAGGAAATGATAGATTGAAGAAGGGAAAAATATCCCACTGTGTGGGGGAATGAGCCAATCAGATGGGTGACACTTGTTACTTATCGGTTGGTCCTTCCATAAATTTCTACCAACCAGAAATTTCTCAGTTTGCCTGCAATAGTGCCGTAAAGCGTTCTAGACCCGTAACTTTCCCATCGAACGTCCGATTTCGATGTGCCGTCTGTCTACGGACTCGTAATGACCCGATCTACGTCACTGTCATCAGGCAAAGTCCATTTGACAGCCTGGGTCAAAAGTCAACTTTTTCCCAATTCCTAAGGATAAAACGGTCATTCCACTTCGTTCGTCCGTGATTCCTCGACTAATCCTCGATTGGTCGCACTATTCCTTTATTAGTCACTAATTATTCCCGAAATTCAGGATGAGTCGTTACATTAACCATGGAATTTGATTGAAAATAAGAAGGATTGCTTCGGGTTGAGTAATTAGGTCAAAACTCAGTTTCAGTCATACATGTCGACCCACTAGAGGAAGAAACTAAGAGCACAACGGGCCATAGCCGACCGAGGCCTTGTTAGGCATGTCGAGCGAGACCTCGATCGAACAGAGCTTTCTGGATGATTGCTTGTCAAACCAACCAACACCACTGGTCCCTCGAGGGTCTAGATCTTCCGATATGCCCATGAGCTGCTCGATCGATGATCACTTCACATCAAACCTACCCAGCTAACTTATCAAACTAATGATACCCAGGTCAACAAGAAGCCTCCTCTTCCTACCATGTCCCAAGGAGGATAAACCTCATCCGAGTAAACTCTGATGAGGGGCATTTGGCAAAAAAGACCCATGGTCCGGGAGAACGAACATGCCCCAAAGGCCAACCATCAGCACGTGGAGGAGGTAGCCGAGTTGACAGCTACTAAGTTGGCAACTGATAAACCTTGAATTAAGCATCATTTTATACCCTTTATGCTTATCTTTTAATGTTTAAATACCAAATATTAGAATAAAATAACATATTTTGTGATAAATGTGTAGAATTGGATAGAGCTTGGAATTATGAGAATTTAGGCGAAAGAATTACCTTAATTAGAGTTGTAACGAAGAAGTTATGATTGAATGAAAGGAGGCCACCAAAAACCACTCAGGAATTCAGTAGGGGGCTACCGAACCAATCCCAATAGCCCAAGAACAGTGTCGGTAGCCGCCTACTGAACTGCCTTTGATCTGTTCGGAGTGCGCGTCCCGAATACCTGAACACTAGCTCGGCACGCATGTACCGAAGATGGCACCTCCTTCCTCAACGCGCTTCTCTTGAAATTCCTGAAGCCAGTTCGGCCAGTGCCTGCCGAACGCCATTTAGCTTTCCTTGCCGCGTTGACCACGTAAAATCCTCCCCAAGTTTCAGCCCCCGCCCACCGAAATTTCTCTTGTTCAAATCCAACACCTATTTTCCTTATTTCTTGTGGAAAATTGTCCAAATCAAGATTGGATTTGTTTCCTTTTAATTTGGGAAACCTTCTCTTTAATTAGGATTTTTATTACCTTTTTCCTTTAGGACATTAATTTAATTAGTTTAATCCTATTCCTTTTCTAATTAAATTGTAAACTCCTATTTATTTGAGGATTAAGTTTCTCCTATAAATAGAGAGGTTTAGGTTATTTGTAAAGGGTCGCTCATTATTTGTACCAAAACTTTGCAAAAACCAATTCTTCCTTTCTTTTAAGGCCAAAATTCTTTGTACAAAATTAAACTACACCATCCTCCACAATTCATCTTCCTCCATTGACATATAAGGCGAATTCTTAAGTGTCTCACCAAAGAGTGTCGAACCACCTAACATCTATAGGGCGAATTCCCGAGGATTCAAAGTGTAACTCTACTTGTTTACCCCATAGTTTTCTCTTTGCATTTGAATATCGTACTTATGGATTGATTCTTAATATTATTATCGTTTTATAATTTATTTTAATTTCATTAATCTTCCATGTGTTCTAATCTCTTAGTTTCTGTTATGCTTGTATGTTGTGCTTAATGCTTGATTAGATATAGGGTGCATTCTCGAGTGTAGATCATTGAAAGTGTATAGGGCGAATTCCTGAGCACATACTTGAGATAATATGCTTGTATTTCATAGAACTAAGGTTATGGAATTTTGTAGATTTTGGAATTGGCATAATTTATGAATGAGTTAGGTTTAAAGATGAGTTGACAATGTAAATAATATATTAGGTTAGTTTAGGTTTAATTTAATTACTTAGGACTTTCAAATCAATCTTTATCCCCAATTAATCAATCAAATGAAAATCATGCTTAGGTACCCTTAATCCCCGGTCTAGAACAATCCCTATTTACCAATGCTACAATCTACAAAAAAAGGGGTTTTTTATTGCATACCTTTCCTTAAGCGTTGAGTGTGACTTTGTGTTTACTTTAATGCTTAGTTTTTTGAGTATCAGCAACCAAACCACGGACTACCGATTGGCATAGGCCGAGTCATAGCAATAGAGGCCAAAGACCCATTGCTAACCTATTAGGGCCGCGATCTACCTTCACCAAATCAAATGATGTGGTCCAGAAGCTTCTATAGCGCGTCCGTGAGCTAGATGGGTACAAGGCCAAACCAAGTTGGCTCTAAAGCCCAAAACCAACACTGGTCCCTTCACTGATCAAATTTTTAAGCACCAGGACAAGTCAAAGGTTAAACAGCTAAAAATCCCCTTATATTCAGGGAAAGGTGACCTAATCACACATATGAAACTACCAGTCGATCGCCGCTTTTATGAACCTCTCTGACGAAGTGCAGTGCTTGATCTTCAACTCCATCCTCACGAAGGCCTCCCTCAACTTGTTCTTTCGACTCCATCCAGGCACAATCGACTTCATTGATGAGTTATGCACGGTCTGCCTAAAATAATTCATGATTCAGACTGACTGATTACTAACTACGGAAGATCTAGGATCTCTCTGACGAGGGAGATCAAAACTCTATCGAAGTATGCCACCTGTTCCAGCTATGAATACTTTAAATGTCAAAAGACTGATGGTAAGGAATCCTTCCAAGCACTCCATAGCGACCTCAAGGAGTCACTATTCAAGTGACAGGACCCATCCCAATCCCCCTGGGATTACCGTGGAATGTGCCCTGCTCCCGTCCAACAAGGAGTGTCAGACAAGGGATAACCAAGAGCCACTGCCCAACCGGGGCATCCAGGGTGCGCAAGGACCGATGGAGGAGGTGTGCAATGTCTCAGCCTCTGCTGCAATCGCATCCGTAATCAACCTGAAGGGCATTAAAACCAAAAGCTGTGAGTGGACAAAAACCAATAAGTTCATCAAATACATTTATAAGACATTTATGCCCTCCAATAAAAACGTATGCATGCCACGAAAACCAGTAACCAAAACGTTTGCTCAACCGAGCCATTAGGGCCTTAGCCCAAAAACCGTTAACCAAAAACCAAGTGTGGGAACTCAACCCAAAACAGTGGAATACCACAACCATACATATTAAAACCATGTGGGCCACCGCCCAAAGCCATAAATATAAATCCATAAATCCAAAACCATTTAGGGTCCCTGACCCGACAT
This sequence comes from Prinsepia uniflora, assembly GCA_032719365.1. Taxonomy (NCBI): domain Eukaryota; kingdom Viridiplantae; phylum Streptophyta; class Magnoliopsida; order Rosales; family Rosaceae; genus Prinsepia; species Prinsepia uniflora. The sequence goes on along the minus strand of CM064868.1, from coordinate 54,754,703 downwards.
ACCAATTCATAACCAATAATCCATTTTTACCACATAACACATATCCAACCGAAAAGCCATTTCATAGATCCATTAATCCATATTTTACCATTACCATCACCAGCATCCCAGATGCTTAGCGTCCCAGACGCTAGACGTCCCTAACGTCATATCTCACGGTTTAATAAGCTATGCGTGCTGCCCGGGGTCTCTCCGGGTCCATATCTCTGACATCCCTGATGTCTGACGTCACTGACGTCAATCATAGCAATCCTGCTCCTGAGTCATCATACGGTCCGGCTGCTCCGTACAATGACCCCTCGCAGGCAATGCACCGTGACTTCCCCAGTGTCCCAGACATCTGGAGGAGACCATCATATATCCTTGTATCCAGATGGTATATGGAAAATAGTTTTATTAATTCATTTCAAAACATCACAATGGGCCCTGCCCGAAATTTCCATAAAACCACGTAATTCCATTTAGGGTCCCTGACCCAAAATCACAATTATTAAACATAGGGTCCCTGACCCAAAATCACATTTATTATCCAATTGGGCCTCATGCCCGATTTTATGAACCACTGGGCCCACAACCCGATTTGTAAACCCACTGGGCCCGCAGCCCGACTTATAAACCCACTGGGCCCACGGCCCGAATTCGTAAATCAACTGGGCCCCTGGCCCGATAACACAACTCAAATGGGTCTCAGCCCGATTTCATATCAACTGGGCCCCTGGCCCGATTTCATTAACCAACTGGGCCCCGGCCCGATTCTCAAATGGACTCCAAGTCCGAAATTTCCAAAACAAGTGGGCCTCAAGCCCGAGTTCATATTTCCAATTTCAAAACCATTTCATCATATTATATCCAAGTTATAAATATGGAAAATCCATGTAAAACCGGAAACCTCGATTTACGTGCAAGCACGTAAATCGCCTCGAAATACGCGAAACTGTACAATTCACCAACAACCAAATCAACAGCATACAATCACAATCACAATCCATATAAAATAGTTAGGCATGCATAGAATTTATAAAACCAAAGTCCACTCACAGACCGTTTTAACGGTATGCCTCGATACGCGTGCCACCGGCCCTCCCGGGCCACACCACTATCACCGGGACTCCCAATCCTGTCCAAATCACATTAGAGGGTCACTAACCTCATCATTAACATCCTATCAAAGTCCCGTAATTTTCCCAAATTTTTAACTATTTTTAAGCTTAATTTAAAACCTTCGAACATCCCGAACAATATCGAGACGGTGTCCGATCGACACGAAACCAATTCCAAAATGTCCGTTACATTAAATAGGACAGAAGTCATGTTGACCTCACCTAGAGATTCGTGCCCACGCGCCGTCACGCGCCGCCGTGAGTGGCTGAGCGTGAAACCCACGCGCCTGCTACAGTGTCACCAGCCCAACCCGTATCTCTGGTAAACGGGTCCAATTTACCCGCGACACAACCCGGTTCAATGTCCATCAATTCGATCCTAATTCCTTCAATTGATCATTTAGTTAGTTTCGTTTTAAGTCTAATTTAAGTTCTGTAAACTCAATTACACGAACACTTACCCAGATTCCATCGATTCCACGATGAACACGAAGAACACTCCGGTCACTGTTCAATCATGGGATTCCTTCAGTTTCGATCGATTTCCTTAAATTGATTCAACCAGAAGCTTCCATGGACTCCGTTAAACCTTTCCCCCAACTCAATTGTATCAATCCATTGCTCAAACGTCACGACTCAAGCTCGAACATCTGTACACCGTGCAACCATGGAGCTTCATCGATCTCAACTGGTTTCCTTCAATTGATGAACCCAGAAACATCGTGGGATCATGAGAAGTATTTTCCCCACCTCAATTCCGTCCATCGAAGCCTCCAACTCCACGACTCAAACTCGATTTTCCTCCTCTGTCACTAAGTGTGATCAGAGCAAAAACAGAACCAATTCCTTTCGTTCCTTCGACGATTCTGATCGTTGTGATCCCAGGAAGCTGAATGTGAGCTCAATTGCGATCCTCAGGGCCTAATTCTTCCATTTTGAATTTTCCCCCCAATTTTCCCGAAATCCAAAATCCCAAATTCAGCACTCTCACAACCCCTCGTGTTTCCCCGTTAATTCAATCATCTTAGTCTCTCAGTTTTCTCTCAGGAACGACAGAGAGAGGGAGCCAATTCTCCCAATTCTCCCACACTGATTTTTGAAGGTCCACGGGTAGAAACAAAGAAGAAGAAAATGGGGAAAAGATGGAGAAGGAATGATGATGTTGTAATGATGGTGTTGGGAGGGAAACATGGAGCTGGAAACAAGGGATGGGTGACACTTGTCACTCATCCGGATGTGCACAGTCAACGGTCACTATTCTTTATTATATTATTATTTTAATCCGAGCCTCGGTTCGTAATTTCGTTTCCTTGACCATAACGTCGTCGTCGAATCTCCGATTTCGGCATGCCGCCTGTCATTGGATTCGTATCGACGATACCTACGTAACGGTCCTTGGCCCTCGTCCATCGGACCTCCCGGTCAAAAAGTCAACATTTGGCCCCAAACATGCCAAATTACCAAAATGCCCCTCGACTTCCGAACATCATAACTTTCTCTACGAATGTCGGAATCGAACGTGCCACCTGTATATGAACTCGTGACGTCCCGAACTACGTCACGGTCATCGGTCAAAGTCCATTTGACCGCCCGATCAAAAAGTCAACATTTTGCCCACGACTAGGGGCAAAACGGTCATTTTGCACAATTTGTCCGATTCCGCCCTACTAATCACCGATCAACCTTACTAATCGAGATTAGTCACTAATCTAATCCCGGAATTCGGGACGGGTCGTTACATCAAGTACCAGGCCTTCACCATAGGTTACGAAGACTACAACGAGTTAATGAATTAGGCTCCTATCCATGCGAAAGCCGAATTTTTTAACACCCCACCAATAAAGAAGAAATAACACACTGCTCCATTTACCCCCTCAGCCGAACAATCCTTATTACGAGGATGACTAGTACAGCTGGGCATACGAGCATACCTCTTACTTAGGTAGGAGGAAGGACTCTTATGACAACAACCACAAGGGCAGGAAGGACATACAGTATGACAAGCATGGACAAAAGACCTAGAACTAGGCTCCCCAAGGAGGCCACAAATGAGGTCTAATACTCAGGTACAAAACTTACAGCATTCTCAATACTTCCTTACAAAACGTACTTTTAACTATGGAGAACATGATTGAAAAACCCAAGGCTTGGCCTGCAAAATCTCGACCACTTTTTCTTCATAACATTACTGCCAATACCATAAGTTCAATGGCCACTCCATTTCCAATGCACGGCTTTCCGCGACTTTATGGAAGGACTAGTCCATGATGGGAAGATGTACTGGGTTTTGTAAACTTACCTGTGGTGAGTAGCAAACCCGCAGATCAACACCATCAGTGATGGACCTATGATATGCTCCACCTACATTTTCAATCGAGAAAAGAAAGACTTCCTCCGAATAACCAAATCCAATCACTAACTCTTCAATATTGAATGTAGAGCAGGAAAAATCAACATGGTAGGTTGAGAACCAATCACCTTCTTTGAAGAAGAAGAGCAAGGCACCGCCTTCCCACACAATGACCATCTGATCATCTGGGCCCATATTTCCAACTTTGATGTTGGACAGCTCCTCATCGACATTTGAAAGCTCAATCAAGGTGATCTTCATGGAAGCATTCAATTGGCTCGATATACCTAAGAATGACTTTAACAGAGCAATCACTCCATTGCCGAGTTTCTCAGGAGACTCAGCCATGCCGATCGGCACCATTTTTCCCCCAATCTCAGTCGACACCATGCCACACATTACAACTACCATTTTCATGTTCTTGGTCATCGATTGCCCCATGGCCTACAATATCACCCTCGACAGGGGATTGCTGAATCAGATCAACACAGTTTGCTCTACCCACATTCTCCTCATCAAATTTCCAACCATCATGGGAATTAGCCAAGTTAAGGGAGATGAGCCTTAGCATGCACTCGGTACCAATCTGCTCTTACCTAGGTAAATCCTTGCACTAGTAAAGAAACTATGGTTGTCATATAAATGGCATACGAGGCAGATCCAATCGATCCAAAACTCATGCAGTAAATCAGAGCCAGTCCTTCAGAGGATCGACGTGATCTATCTACCATTCAAACTCCTCAACTAGTTGAAGAAACTAAATCGATCACTGTTCATCCTAACCATCCAGATTGCTAGGTCTGAATCAACACGTCCATATAGCAGGAGAATAGAGATGATATCATCCACTTCTTCAGGGAAAACAACGAAGTGTTCGCTTGGTCGTATGGTGATATGCCTGACATATCCACTGATGGTATTTTCCACACGCTTACCATTGAGCCTTCCTTTAAGAGTTTAACCTAGAAACAATGAACATATGATGTAAATTGAGAAATGGCTATGCAGGAGGAGATCACCAAGCTCAATATGATCGATTTTGTATAGATAACTGCCTTTGTCGCTTGGGACACCAATGTGGCTTTGGTTAAGAAGCCCTTAAAGGCATTGAGACTAGGCATTGATTTCACCGATCTTAACCGCGCCTGCCCCAAGGACAGTTTTCTTCTTCCCAAAATCGACCTTTTAGTTGAGCCACGGCCATACACAAACTACTCAGCTTCATAGATGCTTACCCTAGGTATAATTAGACCCTCATGCATTCAGGTGATCAAATCCACACAAACGTCCACACCAACCTTGGTGTGTATTGCTAAAATTTTATGCTGTTTGGCCTAAAGAATGCAAGGATGACCAATCAGTGCTTGGTAAATTTCATGTTTGTTGACCAAATTGGGAAGATCATGTAAGTCTACGTCGACGATATACTGGTTAAAAGAAAAACTATGGTCGACCATGTGCACAACCTCTCCAAGATGTTCAAAGTGCTCAAGCAGTACAAGATGCAGCTCAACCCACCCATGCGTGTTTTTGGAGTCAGCTCTGGAAAATTCCTCGTCTATATGATTAACTAATGGGGAATCAAGGCCAACCCGGAGAAGATCAACGATATCCCCGATATTCACTCCCCACCCACCGTGAACCATTAAGGAGGTCCAAATCCTCACGAGAAGAGTAGCGTCACTCACCTGATTCATCTCCTATGAAATGAAAAATGCTTACCCTTCTTCAAGTCCTTCAAGGCGAAGGGAAGAACAATCAGGTGGACTCCCGAATGCAAGCACGCATTTACCGATCTCAAAGCATATATGTCCAAGGCCCCTTTGCTCGCTTGACTTTACATAGGAGAGCAACTTGTTCTCTACCTCTTGGTCTCCACTTCGATGATCAGTTCAGTCCTAATTAAGAGCACTGACAAAGATGATCATTCGGTCTACTACATCAGCAAGGCATTCTAGGATGCAGAATCCAGGTATGTTGGTCTAGAAAAACTTGTTCTTGCTCTTATTATCACTATAAGATAGCTACAACCATATATCTAGGCCTATCTAATCCTAGTCCTCACTAACAACCCCCTTTAGTAAGTGATGCAAAATGCTGACACATCGAGAAGATACACCAAATGGGCCATCGAACTCAGCGAGTTGGACATCTCTTATGCTCCTCTTCCATCCAAGAAAATCCAAGCCATTACTGATATACTCTTAAAATTCATTTACAAGACTACCCAATACATTTTGAAAGATCATACCCTGCTTACTCGGTAGTCAACTATCGGGTTTGGAGCTAAAATCACCTCCAGCCTTATTGATAGGTTGAAACCAATTTGGACCCTCTATGAGGATGGATTGGTATGCCATTCTAGCTCTGGTTTCGGCCTCGTACTAACCAATCCAAACCATGTTAAGCTTGAATACACTCTCTACTTCATGTTCAAAAGCCTCCAATAATGAGGCTGAATATGAAGCACTTCTTGCTGGACTTCACCTCACAAAAAACGTGTGAGGAAGCCAGATTCAGATCTTCAACTACTCCTAACTGGTGGTTATGTTAGGTCAAGAACAAATTTGATGCCAAGGACGTTAGTATGACCCTCTACCTCAAAAATTCTATATCACTGCACTGTTCCTTCTAGACCTACAAATTAGTCAAGGTCCCAGATAAAAAATCAACCATGCCGATGCTCTCGCAAGACTAGCCTCCACCATCAATGATAACATCGGCTATATTGTCTTAGTCGAATTACTTGAGGTGCCGAGTACAAAGGAGCAGGATATCCATCAGTGCCAAGCCAACATGGATGAACCCCATCATCCACTACCTCCGGGATGAAGAGCTCCCTACTGATAAAAATGAGGCTAAGTGCATCAAACTCAAGCCCTGTCCATTCACCATTATCCACGACCATCTGTACAATCGAGGTTTTACTCTCCCTTTTCTCAAGTGCTTACTACATTACATCGGTATTTCCATCTTAGGAGAGATCCACGAGGGTATCTGCAGTAACCATTCAGGACCCCAATCCCTTGAACAAAAAGCCTTATTTTTGGGCTACTATTGGCCTTCTATGCAAGAAAATTTAATCGCCTTTACCCAGTAGTATGACCAATGCCACCGATATGCTCCCATACTACATCTTCCAGTAGAAAAGTTCACCCAAAGGCTCAGTCCATGACCAGTCACCGAATGGGGCCTAGATCTAATCAAACCCATGTCCAAATCCAAATGAGGAGTAGAACATGCAGTGGTCATGGTGGATTACTTCACGAAATCGGATGAAGCAAAGGTTCTAGCTACCATCACGGCTGTTCAGATCGAGACATTTGTCTATCAGAACATCATATTCCAATTTGGTATCCCACATACCATTTTCATTGACAATGGAAAACAGTTTAGTTGTGCCAAATTTCGATCTTTCAGCGAAGTGTACAACATCACCCTATGCTTCACCTCTACGGCTCATCCCCAAGCTAATGGTCAAGTGGAGAACATCAACAAGATCATTAAGAACAACCTCAAAACCCGCCTAGATGAGAGGGCCTAAAGGGCATGGTCAAAATATTTACCTGATGTTCTTTGGTCCTACCGCACCTCCCACCAACCTTTGATGAACGAGACACCATTCGCAATGGATTTTGGCACCGAAGATGTGGTCCTAGTAGAGATAAAAAAAAATCTTATCGGGTCATCACCTACAACCCCAATGAAAATAATAAGCTCCTCACTCTTAACATCGACCTACTAAACGGGCATCGTGAGAAAGGCAACATTCGCAACAAGGCTTACCAAAAAATGGTCGTGAAAAATTATGACTCCAGAGTCCGCCAACGAAGTTTCAAGGTTAGAGATTAGGTTCTTCGCATAGTCACTCTAGCTACAAAATAACGAGCAAGCGACACCCTTATCCTCAAGTGGCACCATTGCATGAATTACCACCAATTGGTTCCCTAAATATGCTCCGGCACTGCCATCAGCACCAATGCTGAATCAACACTAAGTAGTTTCACAAACCCAAGGTACCCTCATTTGGTTGTTCATCTAGTCTGTTCAAACTTGTTTACACTAAACCTCCAAGGGCATCTTGGTCGGAAGCATTCCTCAACTAACAGACCTACCCTATATGTGTTCACACCCTCAACTAGGCTCAAATTGGTTTACGATTTAGGCCGGAGGCCCAGTTTGTATGTGGATTCGGTCTTAGGGCCTAGTTATGTTTTAAGATCGAGATTTTGGGTCAGGGACCCATAAATGGATTTATGGTTCATGACGGTTTATGGGGACCGACATGAACCCTAGAAAGGTTTTTATGGTACATGACGGTTTTTGGGGACCAGACATGAACCCTTGAAAGGTTTTGAGAATGTTTTCAAAAGGTTTTACGTATACCATCCTTTATATATGAATTGTCTCCTCCGGGGAGGGTCGTTGGCCTGGATGGACCCCGGAGTAGTCACGGTGCACTGACTGAGTGGAGTCGCTCCCGTTGGGTTCCTTACTCTCAGGAAGGCTATGTATTATAACTACCAAGGAGGGTCATTGATCTACGGACATTGACTTGGGTGGACCCTGGGGAGACTTGGGCTTTGATACCCTAGGTAGCACGCGCATAGTTCTAGATACCGTGACATGATTAGTTATATGATATATATTGACAAACATGATTTCTTGGTTTTGTGAAGTTGTGTTTTATGATTGATAAATGGATTTGGGCTGAGTTCCCACATATGTTTAATATGTTACGGTTTTCTGTAAATGGTTTTGGATAGGGGCCCGTATGGAATTGGTTATTGAAACATATCTGGTTTGAGAAATGGTTTTACTATGCGTGCATGCTTTTTAGTGAAGGGCAAAAAGGTCTTTTTTGAAATTTGTTTTATAAACTCTTTTATTTTTGTCCACTCATAGTCTTTCTGTTTTCAATGCCCTTCAGGTTGAATACGGTGCGGACTGTAGCAGAGACCGAGACATCACATACCTCCTCCGGATCCTGGCGTACTCTGGAAGTCGGAAGGCTAAAGGTTTTAATTTTCCCTGGTCTAACACTCCGTGTCAGACGAGATCAGGAGCGTTCCTCGTTAATCCCGGGGGGATTGGGACGGGTCCTGACAAGTGGTATCAGAGCCAGGTTGGCTCATTTGATACTCATGGTACTCTGATACCAAGTGGTATCAAAGCAGGTTTGCTCTTGGAGTGACGTGCAGGTCGAGGATGTGATGTCTCAGTGAACTGCGGTTCGTTATCAACCTGATAGTTAGAATGCCGATACGATAGTTAGTAGGATTGAATCGTGGATTGTCTTGGTTCGGCATTTGATGCCTGGGTTTCCATATGTCTATCATGGTTGACAGTGTGGGACCCTACGAAGTGATAAACGTAACAGTGCTTTAGAATTTTTATCGTGAGACGGTTAGTTGGGATCGTCCTTCACGACGTTGTAGGAACAGTTTTGACGATAGTTCGGTGTTGTGACCATTAGATGGTCGAATCTTTTTGAGTTAGATGGATATACTGCTAGGAGCAGCCGGGTTCGAGGAAACCTACTTGAACTCACGGTAGGATTGGATTGATGTCCATACGATGTCGGGACCGCGGGGTCGGTCAGATTGTTGATTATACTGCCTTTTGCAGTTGGTTTAGTGAGTGGTTTGACTTTGAAGACTTTTCAGAGTCGAGACCGTCAAACGGTCATGTCATGTCAGCTTTAGTGAGGGGACTGCACTCTACAGTCGAGGTTGTAGTAATCGGTTAGGCCTAGTTGGTTGTCGTGCTACCTAGTTGTGATGGATTGTTGGTGCATCTAAGGTCATGGATGACCTAGTAGACGACATTGGTTGAGTCGGGTTATGACAGATTAGAGATTGGTTGGAAAGGTTACCAGGGCTTGGTACTTGTCGATGGAACCCCAAAACGGGGATACAGAGTAGTAGTACGGGTGATTGATTTTGTTGGATGCGGAGTCTCGATTGCGAGGTCTGGTGGTTAAGTCTGCACGAGTCTGTGGCAGGAACAACTACCGAGAGTAGTTGTAGTTGTGGTTGTTGGGAATCGAAGACGTTCGGGGAACGTTTCCTTTTCTTGGTTGAGTTTTCAGGGTGACTGTACCCAGAGTTGTTGGGTACGAGGGAGGCAGAGTTTTTCCAATACGAGCGGAGATACGAGGTCGTCGCTCAGTATGAGCGGAGATCCAGGGTTGTCTGATTTGCACACTGTGTGTAGGTGTTAGTGATGGTGCTGGTACTAGTGTTGGTGCTAGTGCCGGTGATTGTAATGACGATGTGTCACGAGTCGGGATGTGACTCCGTCGAGATAGGCATTTGTTCGGTGTCTGTGGTCCAGCAGTGGATCACAGATAGGGTTAGACTGGTTACGGGCACGTGGTTGATGTCCAAGTGTGTTGGTTCTGACATGGTTAGAACTTCGGGATCGAGAGAGATTGTGTTTGAGGTGACAAGAGGAGTGCGGGTTTTTCACATTGGTAATGAGTATTTCGAAGTCATTAAGGTGACTTCTCAAGTTCTGCCAGGGCAGATGATGGTTGTTGTCACCAGTACATTAGTCGTGTATTTGTTGGTGGACTCGGGATTTGACTTGGGTCATCAGGAGGAGGTGAGTATTTTGAAGTTAGGTGAATGAGATTTCTCTTTTTCTGCTTGGTGGTAGACGATGTTGGATTACATGGCGTCGTGAATGCAATGAGTTTTGTTTGCATTAACGTAGGATGAATTTTGATGTCATCGTCTTGGATCATCCTTGATTTTCCTAGGTGGAATGCCAAGGATCGATACGTGGTAATAGGAGGACCCACAGTCTCGACGTTGACTGATCTGTTTAGATGTGGGAATTGGTTGAGGAGTGATGTGACTGATGGAGGATTCTAGAGGATGTAAGACCCTATGATCGGATCTCAAGTGGATTGTTAGCTGAGTGAGCTTGTGTGGATCCTAGGTGGATCGGGATTTTGATGTTGAGGACTTTAGACGTCGTGATGATCGCGGATCGTGACGTTTATGGTTGAGTGACGTAGTGATGGATCTGGATCGTGATCTTGATGATCTAGATTGGTGGAGAGTTTATCGCTCTTACTTGGATGTTTGAGTTGAGGATGATGGGACTGAACTTCTTTTTGAGGTAAACCCCATATGTTGTATTACTCAAGCGAGTAGGTTTCCGACGGGGTCAGATTTGGTCAGCTTAAATGTGTGGATGTTGGGATTGGCATCCCTACGAAGTCAATCCAATGCGCGGTAGTAATCGTTTGAGTTGGTAATTGTGTAAGCAGACAACCAATAGGTTCGGTGTTGATGCCTCACGGTATTTGTAAGTGATTTTTGTTGCTAGTTGGCATGAATAGGTACGTCTTGGTAGGCGTGAGTCAGATTGGAACGTATTGGATTACGTGATTACAAGTAGACGTTGTGATACTGGTTGGGTGACCGTGGGACTCGAAATGGATATTAGGTTGGAGTTTTGATCTGTCTAATACTGGATTGGACAGATGGACTCCCGAATTGAATCGTGATTGGCTATGACCTAGGTCGTTGTTGTTGTAGGCTGGTTGATGGATGGATGTACGTACCCTGTACGTCATTAGAGGTACAATATTGGGCAGACTTGTGGTGCCTGGTGACGGTATATAGGTTACACCAGGGATTTGTTAGTGAGCGTGTTGGTAGTCGTCTTAATTCCGATACCAAAGGACTAGTCGAGGATGTGAACTGGACATTGGGTACTGTGCACCAGGTCATGGTGTTTCAGATGGATCCAGTCACACACAGGTCTAGTCAGGTGTTAGTAAATGTATTCTCAGGTTGAGTGAGTTGGTGATTAGTGTGACCACAAGCAAGTATTGTGATAGTTTTCGACTGGCGACTGTCAAGTGGCGACAGTTTGTCGGATGTGTCAGCGTGGATCGATGAGTGAGGTCTGGTGACTCCCAGTTGGAGCAGACGTCAGGATAGATTGGTGATTGAGCAAGGAATCATCAAGTTGTTTGTATCAGCGAAATAGTAGATTAGACAAGTGGTATCAATTTGGAACGTGTTATTACTATCACTCGACATGGTCGAGGGTAGTCGATGCGACGTGAGTATTAGTGGTACGTTTGGCTGCAGACAATTTTTGTGTTGACTAGTGGGTGTACTAGTGTACACGTTTTGTGAGATCGAATTGTTTTCCACGAGGTGGTTGTGGAATCGGTATAGTTGGAATTTCAAGGAAAAAATTATTTAAGGAGGGAAGGTTGTAACGACCCGTCCCAAAATTCGGGATTAGATTAGTGACTAATCAAGGATCAGTGAGGTTAATCGGTGGTTAGTTGAGCGAAATTGGACGAACGATGCAAAATGACCGTTTTGCCCCTAGTCGGGGGCAAAATGTTGACTTTTTGATAGTGAGGTCTGATGGCTGAGGGCAGAGGACCGTTACATAGATCAGGTCGATACGAATCCATAGACAAGTGGCACGCCGAAATCGGACTTCGAACGGGAAAGTTATGGGTCATGGAAGTCCGATTGCACTATTGCACGATTTACGAGACGAATTATTTTTATATCCTAATGGGCCCAGTTGATTTACGTATCGGGATCGAGGCCCAGTTGGTTTACGAATCAGGCTCAAAGCCCAGTTGACATACGTATCGGGCACAAGGCCCATTTGGTGTACGATATCGGGCACAAGGCCCATTAAGTTTAAGAAATAGGGCACGAGGCCCAGTTGGTTTACGATTTGGACCGGAGGCCCAGTTTGTATGTGGATTTGGGCTTAGGGCCCAGTTATGTTTTAAGATTGTGATTTCAGGTCAGGGACCCATAAATGGATTTATGGTTCATGACGGTTTATGGGGACCGACATGAACCCTAGAAAGGTTTTTATGGTACATAACGATTTATGGGGACCAGGCATGAACCCTTGAAAGGTTTTGAGAATGTTTTCAAAAGGTTTTTCGTATACCATCATTTATATATGAATTGTCTCCTCCGGGGAGGGTCGTTGGCCTGGGTGGACCTCGGAGTAGTCACGTGGCACTGATTGAGTGGAGTTGCCCCCGTTAGGTTCCTTACTCTCAGGAAGGCTATGTATTATAACCCCCAGGGAGGGTCATTGATCTACGGAAATTTACCTGGGTGGACCCTAGGGAGACTTGGGCTTTGAGACCCCGGGTAGCACACTCGTAGCTCTAGATACCGTGACAGGATTGGTTATATGATATATATTGACAAACATGATTTCTTGATTTTGTAAAATTGTGTTTTATGATTGATAAATGGATTTGGGCTGAGTTCCCACATATGTTTACTATGTTACGGTTTTCTGTAAATGGTTTTGGGTAGGGGCCCGTATGGAATTGGTTATCGAAACATATCTGGTTTGAGAAATGGTTTTACTATGCATGCATGGTTTTTAGTGAAGGGTGTAACGACCCGTCCCGGAAGTTAGGATTAATGAAGTGATTAGTGACGGATTAGTGAGGCTAATCAGTGGTTAGTTGGTTATTGTGGGAATTTGGGCGTAGGATGACGATTTTGCCCCTAGTTTGGGCAAAATGTTGACTTTTAGTTCGGATGGTTAATTGGGCATTGACCGATGACTGTGACGTAGTTCGGGACATCACGAGTCCGTATACAGGTGGCACGCCCGATTCCGACATCCGAGGAGGAAGTTATGATGTTCGGAAGGTTGAGGGCATTACCGTAATTTGGTTAAAATAGGGGGAATAGTTGACTTTTTGCACGACAAGGTTTTTACACGTAGACCTAGGACCGTTAGGTAGATCTCGTCGTCCTGAGTTCAACGACAGGCGGCATGCCTTCATCGGACGTCGGATGACGAAACTACGGGTCTAGTAACTAGAGGGGCAACATGGTAATTTGGGCATCACGGGGTATTCTGGTCAATTGTTGCCTAGGGAATTGCGCCCAGTAACTATGAGACACTTGGCTGTCTGTGAAACACTTACCACATGAAAAATGACACCTGGCCTAATTCTAGAGGGCTATGGAATTGTGTTTCACCGACTAAGTGGGCTTCAAAACACTGAAATTGAAATTGGTTGCCCGGTTTCCTGAGAACAGAGACAAAATAGGGAACAGGGGGCTGAACGTCCATGGTTACACCAACATCCAAAATTCTCGTTCTTAACCCATGATCCTTGAAGGAAAAACATTTTAGAAGGGTGGACGGTGGACTTCGCGGTAGAGCTCGACGGCGGGTCGAAGGAAAAGAACCCAGTGAACCCGTAAGACCTCTGGTTTGAGTTTCAAATGTGGACGTTGAAGGGAAGGGTTTGGAGCCTAATTGAGGACTAAACCATAACTCTGAGGCGTCTGGAACTTGAATGGACGTGAATGGGTGGCTCGCCGTGGACGGTGGCCGGTGAGCCCAACACGGTAAGTTTTGGTTTCAAGAATCGATTATGGGTTTTTAGGCTTGATTGATGTTTACTTATGATGGAAACTTGATAATGAAAGGAAAACAGGTCGACTGGGATGGAAGTGAAGGTTGGAGGAAGGCAACTTCGAGAATGGACAAGGTTACAGAGTGTGGAGGTTTGTTTGAATCGGGAAGGTATGAAATCAGCTCTAATTGGTTCATTTGAGTAACTAGATCACTTAGACTTGAAGGGACGATCATAATAGATTAATTAGGATTGAAAACTGGTTCAAAATAAGCAAGAACCGTGAACGCCGGTTCACAGTTAGACCGGCTGGACCGAACCGGTGACTGAGGAAGTAGACGATGAACAGTGACTGGCGCGTGAGGCCCACGCGCATTCACTTCAGGAGGCGCGTGTGGGCGCGTGGCACACCTTTTGAGGAAGACTTTTAAAGTATTTGTTGTAACGAACATTTTGGCGCTGGTTTTGAGTCAATCGGACATCGTCTCGATATGTTACGGGCTGTCAGAAGGTTTTAGGGCTCGGTTAAAAATAGTTAAAAATACGGGAAAATTATGGGGCTTTAGTATGAGTATCGTGCAGTAGTTAGTGACCTTATATTGGGATTTGGATAGGTTCGGGAAATCCGAGGATAGCGGAATGGCCGGGAACAGAGTAAGTGCGTGCGTATCGAGGCGACGGCGGAATGGTCTGTGAGTGGACTTTGCTTTCTAACTCTTGATGCATGCATATATGTTTTTATATGTTTTCTATACTTGATTCTATGATTTGATTTATGATTGTGATGGTTTATGGTTTTTGCACGTTTTTCGTGGACATGACGATATTTCACGTTTTACGAGATTTTGATGGATATTGTGATTTGAACCTGGTTTTAATGAATTGATTTTGGGATTTGAAATACGATTTGATTTCAAAGAAAGTAAAAGTAATTCGGAAAGGTGTTTTTGGAAAGTGTTTTCGGGCTTGAAGCCCAGTTCAGAAAAGTGGTTTTGAGAAACGTGATTTCGGGTTTTGGAATCGGAATTCTAGATGACGATTCGGGATTTGATTCAGGACTTGGAAGTGGATTCTGGGTTTGGGTTCGGGATGGTTATTCCGGATGCTAGCTTACGGAATGATGGTTGCGGACTTGGATCTGGAAAAGAAGATGGATATGATTCTGGATTTGGATTTGGAATGACGGTTCTAAATGCCGGAAGGGCTTCGGGCCAGTGATTTCGGATTCGGGTTTGGATATGGATTTAGAAATAGGTTTTCAAAACGGTTTTGGATTGGATTTGCTAGATCTGGTTATTGGGTTTAATGACCCGGATATTGTGATTGACGGGGGACGGGCCCGGATTGGGTTTAAAGACCCAGATTGAGTTTAAAGACTCGGAGTTTAAAGACTCGGATATACTGATATTTCCCCCGTAGGCCTGTTGAGTTTAAAGACTCGGAGTTTAAAGACTCGGATTATTGAGGCCTGGATTGAGTTTAAAGACTCGAGATTTTAAAGACTCGGATAGATCCTGTAGGTTCGATGGATGAGAATGTGGTTTTAAATGTGTTTTGGATTTCACTGAGAGTTGATGATGATGTTTTGGGCAGTGGCCCGGATGAAATGGTTTTCAATGATTTTGGGCTGAGGCTCGGGATTTGAGAAAAAAGGAAAATGTGTTTGGCTTTCGTACATGGTTTTATGACATGAAATTAATATGCATGCATTGGTTTTGAAACGGAGGGTATAAATGTCATTGTTTTATGAAATGTTTTTAAACTTGTACTTTATTTTTGTCCACTCACAGTCTTTTCGTGTTTTCGATACCCTCCAGGTTGTTGCGGTGCGGGCTGTTAGTCGAGAGAGACGGAGACATCATACGTACGATCTACAGTAGACTCTGCACACTCTGGGAAGTCCGGATGCTCCGGTACGGTTGGTTCGAGAATCCCTTGTCCGACTTACGTGTCACATGGAGGTTGGACATTAGTTTAGCCTTCGTGTCATGCGTAAGTTAGACGGGAGAAGAATTTAGCCCTTAATCCCGGGGGATTACGGGTGGGTCCTGACAAAGGGCATAAAGGTTTTTTATAAAATGTGTTTTATAAACTCTTTTATTTTTGTCCACTCACAGTCTTTCTGTTTTCAATGCCCTTCAGGTTGAATACGGTGCGAACTGTAGCAGAGACCGAGACATCACATACCTCCTCCGGATCCTGGCGTACTCTGGAAGCCGGAAGGCTAAAGGTTTTAATTTTCCCTGGTTTGACACTCCGTGTCAGACGGGATCAGGAGCGTTCCTCGTTAATCCCGGGGGGATTGGGACGGGTCCTGACAGCACGTTTAATAGTTTTGTTTCCCCCCTGGGTCGTTGTAGAGAGACTGGGATGATCTATAGACAGAGGAATGAGTAAGACATCAGTATCGTTATCCCTTTTCAAACATGTATTAAGGGTATTTTTGGAACTTCCATTTTTTGTTAGGCAGGAGTAGGACCTTGCACAGCTATCAAAGCATTTTTAGAGTGGGTCTTATCACTGGTGCCAATTTAGCATCAGTGCATTTCCTCTTTAGGCATGATGTTCAATTTTTGTGGAGATCATCCTGCGGTTCACATTAGTATTAAGGAGATGATTTCAACGTGTTTCCACTTTCGTTCCATGTGTAGGCGGGCTTATTAAGGCTATCAACATATGTGGATTCTTGTTGTCATTCGCTATCTACTTATTAGTCCTCCATTCTAGTAGCTAGTGGATACAAGCAATGGAATTATGGAGGTTTTTTGCTTATGAGGGCTCTAATTTTCATTCGTTGTCTACTTGTTATTCATGCGATTTGGCAGTTAGTGCCTTCCTACTTAACTTGGTGATTTTGTTCCTCCTCGTGTGGATGGGACTTGGCTTGCTTGGAGGATTCTCACATTGGACAGAAAAGTGGGTAGGCTGGAGACGACCCATGCAGAGGTTCTCAAAAGAACTGAGATGTAAGCAAAGACTGTCTAACTTGTCTATTATTGTCCTTGTTAAAAGAACTAACAAGTAGGCAAGGACTGCATAGTTTGTCCATTCTTATCCTTGTTAGAAGAATAGCTTCCAGTTAATCTCAAGCTTGCAACGGGTGACGTCAATGTAACTCTTGTGTTTCACGCATACATTAGACTTGTCAATGTGCGAGGTTGCACTTGTGATAACGTGAGGCTAGATTTCTTCCAACTTAGGGTAAAACTTCCTCCAGCATTGGTTGATACTTGATCTTAATGGCCCTGGGAGCTTGAAGAAAAATGACAAAAAGGTGGGACTTGACAATCTGAGATTGAACATGTCCCATGTGAAGCTTGTGATGCCGCTTTTCATTATCCTAGTTAATTTAAAAGAAGAGAACTTGGATGCTCTATCTATAAAGATGACACACCTAATGAAAATGTACATGTCATCTCCACTGCGAGAAATAAGGGAATTGGTCCTTGATCTCGAGACGAGTGGCAAGTCAATGCATAGTGTAAAGATGCAGCTGCTATTCATGATGATGTCAAAACTGTCTTCATGAAGCTTAGCGATGCCAAAATTAGTGGAGCTAAATTTGTTGCCTCTATTGTTCATGGGAGAAGAACTTGAAAATTTGAAATTCAAGAAAAATTCTCCATTGCTTGCACCTAAACTTCACATCAAATTAAAAATTATGCTCCTTCAACAAGTGCCGAAAATTGAGGACTCCATGGGAGATTTAAGGCAGAAGTTACTAGTGAAAAATTGCAGTTAATCAGCAAGTGACATCCCATGAGTTGAAATTTTATGGCCAACCTTTTCCCTCCAACTTAGTAATCTTTGGGATGTTTCTAAGTGTTGGAACGTTGGTTTTCCCATGTTTCTTATTGAAGAATGAGACTTCTTGGTTGTAATGGCATGAGCATCCATTAATAGTTTTTGGAAGATATTTGCTTTTCTTTCCGGAGGACTTTGCATTGTCTTCAAGGAAGAGCTTTTTTTTTTAACGCCTCTACTGTGTTTCTAGGCTTTAGGTGTTGTAGCTTTGATTCAACTTGTCCCTTAAAGAAGGGCTTAACTTTTCCTTCAAGGAATGGATTTTTATTTCATGGAAGAAGACTTGAAGCACTATTTAGGAGAAGACTTGGAATGCTTCCTAGAAGAAGACTTAGAGTGCTTCTTGGAGGAAGGATTGAAGTGCTTCTATGAGGAAGACTTTGACTGTTTCTTGGAGGAAGCCTTGGGGTACTTCTTAGAGGAAGTCTTGGTTTCTTCTTGAAGGAATGCTTTGAGCGTGTCCAAGAAGAAGGCTTTGTGTGCTTCCTGAGGAAGGCTTTCAGTGCTTCTTAAAGGAAGGCTTTGAGGTGTTGCACAGGGAAAAAGCTTTAAGATTCGTCGTGGGACGAAGGCTTGGGCGCTACACTGAGTGAAAGCTTGAATTTTTCACGAGGCTAAGGCTTGGATGCTAAGCATGGCGGAATTAGCTCTTCAAAGGGAAAAGGCATTAATGCTTTGCATGGCAAAAAAGGTAAGGCTTCGCAGAGAAAAGGCATGGAAGCTTAGTAAGGACATTAAGGCTTCACGGGGTGAAGGCATGACAGCTTTGTGAGGCGAAGGCATGGAATCTACCATTTTAGATAGAGGCAATGGGGTATGAAAGGTTTCGCAACCAACAATAGGAATCCGTCCTTGTTTCTTGATAGTTGCTAGTATCTTCACTTGTCATGCCCACGAGGAAATTGGTTCATTTGTTTATCCCAATACCCAGTGTGTCTTCCCCTCCCTACCTGAGTTGTGGAGACAGAAACAACGGTTTCGAAAGAATAAACTAATACACGTGTACTTGCCATGTAAGAACGATGAAAAAAAGTTCATGAACGAGGTATAAAGTCGATGAATGATGAATGAAGTTGATGAACGACTAACAAGCTAGACAAAGTTCCTTGAATATTTCTCAATTTGACTCTCAATGGATGCTTCGTGGAGCGAAGGCTTGGATCTATCGCCCTAAATGTAGGAAGTGGGATAGGAAAGGTTCTGAAGCTAACAATGAAAGTTGATCCGTGTGTCCCGATGGGTGCTAGTATCGTCACTTGGCTTTTCCCTCTGGAACATGGCTCGATTGTTTATCTTGATCCCCAGTGTAAAGACCCAAAACTTCGAGGAGAATTTGGAAAAATTAAGTGGAAATGACAATTTTGCCTTCATAAGTCAAACAATTGACTTTTTGATCTAGACATCTTTTGGGTGATTGGAAAGTACCTTCACATAGGTCTCAGTGTCCTAAATCCGTGGACAAGCAATATGCTAAAGTTAGAAATCATATGTGTAAGACCCGTGTCCCGGAAGGAACGGTGAATAATCCCACATTCATGCGATGGGGGAATGGTCTGGGAGGGGAATGGTGGTGTGCCTTAAAGGTGTAGGCACACACCTATCTAGCACTAGGCCTTTTGGGAGCTCAGTGGCTTTGGGTTCGGTTGGAACTCCAAAGTTAAGCGAGTTGAGGTTAGTGCAATTCCATGATGGGTGACCCCTTGGGAAGTTGCACCGTGAGCTCCCGAAAATAAAACGGTGAGGGCGAAGAGGCCCAAAGTGGACAATATTGTGCTAGAGTCGGGTCCTGACCGAGAAGGGTCATGTCCTGACAAAATGGTATCAGAGCCAGACCCCGACCGGGAAGTGTGCTAGTGAGGACGCTGGGCCCTAATGGGGGTGGATTGTAAGACCTATGTCCTAGAGGGAACGGTGAATGATCCCACATTCTTGTGAAGGGGGAATGGTCGGGGGGGGGGGGGGGGGGGGGGGGGGGGGGGGGGGAATGGTGGTGTACCTTAAAGGTGTAGGCACACACCTATCTAGAACGAGGCCTTTTGGGAGCTCAATGGCTTTGGGTTTGGTTAGAACTCCAAAGTTAAGCAAGTTGAGGTTGGTGCAATTCCATGATGGGTGACCCCCTAGGAAGTTGCACCGTGAGCTCCTGAAAACAAAATTGTGAGGACGAGGAGGCCCAAAGCGGACAATATCGTGCTAGAGTCGTGTCTTGACCTAGGAGGATCGGGTCTTGACAATATGAGTTTGATATGAGTAAAAAACGATGAAAGGCAAGATGGTCATTTTAGCACCAAGGGGTATTTTGGTCATTTTGCTTGGAAGATATTCTTAGATGGTGAAACTTGTCCAGAAAAATCTGATCCTTTCTCTCCCTAAATCTTCACCGACTAGTGGGTTGTATATGTATGTGCTTGCTGTGTATTGGGGTTTCTGTGGACCATGGCTGACAGGACCCACCCACAATGCCCCGGGATTAAGGGCTAAGCCCTGCTTCCGTCTAACTTACGCATGACACGAAGGCTAAACTGACGTCCAACCTCCATGTGACACGTAAGTCGGACAAGAGATTCTCGATCAGACCGTCCAAAAACTTCCGGACTTCCCAGAGTGCACAGAATCTACTGTGGATCGCGTGTGTGATGTCTCTGTCTCTCTCAACCAACAGCCCGCACCACGACAACCTGGAGGGTATCGAAAACATGAAAAGTTTGTGAGTAGACAAAAATAAATAGTAATTTCAGAAAACCGTTTAGAAGAAATTACATTTATACCCTCCATTTTAAAACCAATGCATGCATATAACGTTCGTATCATGAAACCATTTCATATCCAAAACCATCAATGAAAACCAGAAACATTTCTTTCTTCAAATCCGCGATTCAAATCCAGGGCCTCAGCCCAAAACCACAAATAAATCTCAAAGTACGGGAACTCGGTCCCAAAACTCATCAAATCCAATTCTTTCGGGCCACTGCCCAAAACATCTGAAAACTAGTGAAAAACATCAATCATGCGAATTGCTGGATCTCAAGTGCGCCCGAGTCTTTAAACTCAAAACCATACGCATAATCAGGCCTTCCCGGGATATCAATGAGTCTTTAAACTCAAAACACAATCAACAGACCTCGGGGGGTATCACAATAACCGAGTCTTTAAACTCAAAACATATCCATCCAGGGCCCTCCCCCCGTCAATCAACCGAGTCTTTAAACTCAAAACCAGATCCAGCGGTTTTTCTTTTTCTTTTTCCGGGTCTTTAAACCAAAAACCATTTTTCAACCAACAGTGAAAACCATAGAAAATCCTTCTCCGAATTCACAACAATGATTCTGTAAGCTAGCATCCAGAACCATCATCCCAAACCCAAATCCAGACTTTCCCTTCCAAGTTTCAAAACCAAATCTGAAACCTCGTTTTCGAAATCCAGTTCCAAAATTGAAATCTCATTTCCGAATCACATGAACAGGGCTTCAAGCCTGAAATCACTTTTCCAAAATCCATTTCAAATCCATGAAATCAAATCATATTTCAAATCTCAAAATCAAATCCTCAAAACCAGGATCAAATCACAATAATAAGCGAAACCTCATAAAACGTGCAATTACGTCATAATCTCGAAATCCATACAAAACTATAAACCATCAAGATCATAAATCCAATCATAGAATCACGTATAGAAAACATATAAAAACATATATGCATGCATCATAGGTTAGAAAGCAAGGTCCACTCATAGACCATTACGCCGCTACCTTGATACGCGCGCAATTACGCTTCCCAGGCTAATCCACTATCACCGGCTTTCCCGAACCTGTCCAAATCCAACGTCGTCCTCCGTCGTGGCCACCAGTGAGCTTCCCTCCACTTCCTCTCACTTTTTCATTCAGAAATCATAAGCAAAAGATCACATTTGAGGGGAGAATAGCTCACTTATTCTACACGGTGTACAGGTCTCTATTTTTGTTTCCATGGCCACCATCCAGGAAGACTCTGATTCCAAGCTCGATCCATTCCTAGCAACCTCCTGAATACCACCTTAGCAACCAATTGAATCAATGGTCACCAGAATTCCAATGTCCATTTTTTTGAATTCAAACAAAGAACTCCACGGTTTTTGGGCCTTACCTTCACCACCGTGCCACCACGACCATTATCTCAACTTCCCTTCTACCTTCCTTCACACATCATGGGTCAGGGATGAGGGATTGGTTCACAGTCTCACTCTCAACCTCTGTTTTCACTCTGTTCTTCACCGTGCACACATTCCCGATTTTGAAAACAATGAAGGCGGTGGGAATGGTCTACTGCCTTCCTAAGAAGGACATATGTCCCAAAATCAGTGGACATCAATCCCTAGAATAGCCACTTGTCCACTAATCACTGGGCACAAGTCTCAATGCAAGAAAATGACCAAAATGCCCTTAATTGCACAAATTACCATTTTCCCCTTCGCGTGTTTAGACTTAGAATTAAACCGTCCAACGTCCGATGACAGCGTACCTCCTGTCGTTGTATTCAGGGGATCGAGACCTTCCTAACGGTCCTCGAAGTTTGTGAAAAGTCCATGTCGGGTGAAAAGTCAACAAATTGCCACTATTCAGCAAAATTACTAAAGTACCCTCTAACTTCCGAACGTCATAACTTTTCCCTCAGATGTCGGAATCGGACGTGCCACCTGTCTATGAACTCATGACGTCCCGAACTTTGTCACGGTCATCGGTCAACGTCCATTTCACCTTCCGAACAAAAAGTCAACATTTTTACCCATTCCAAGGACAAAATTGTCATTTCGCACCGTCCGTCTGAAATCGTCCAATTAATTATTGATTAACCTCACTAACGCGTCATTAATCACTAATCTAATCTAGATTTCCGAGATGGGTCATTACAATATACCCCCCTTAAAGAATTTCGTCCCCGAAATTCCGCATCTTGTACTTCCGTCATTAAGTGGGGGAAAATCCAACTGATCTCAAACCTAGGTCTCCTACTCGGTGTCAATCATTTCCCAATCTAAATTAGCCGGACAGTTCCCAAACTGTCACCCCAACTCAGTCAAGCGAACCATTCTTACGTTTCAGTCCATCTGGCAAATCAACCCTTTCTAATCGGGGTCAACACATTCCAACTCGTACCCAAGGTACCTTTAACGTCACACTAGCCATCATCAACCTGGACGCGATAGTGACAGTACATTCGTTAGTTGTTAGTTAGCGGTGATTGTTAGTGCTAGGATGATGGTCGCTCGATACGCGGTGCAAGGTATGACATGTGTCGACTTAGGGCTGAAGTAGTTAGCGTGTGGGACGCTGGATATGCTCGATGGGTAAACCATAGGGTCAGAGGTATGTTAGTGTGATTAACGTGGATGGTAACCAATGAACTACGATTGATGGTCGACTAAGGGTCGACTGGTTGGTATGTAGAGCCTCATGACAGCATGTTGAGCTGGTGGAACTCGTGGGCCAGTTGGGGCCGCTTGACTGTGGCGATTTGATGACGAAAGTATGGATTGGTGACCTTTTGGTCAGTTTGGTTGAGACTGGTGTTGAGAAGCTACAAGTAGCCGGATGTCTCGAGTGACAGGGTATGGGAAACTACTTTGAGGGATTTCCCCTAGATACTAGTGGACGTTGGTGTGTAGACTTTCTGATAAGCTGAGTGTGACGGCCCGAGTGGAGGTCTAGTGGATGCCGTGGGTTTTGATAACCCGAGTAAGGATTTGAGGAATCCTGTTGTGAGGGCTGGCTTATCCCTGTGAGTACCATAATGGGAAACCCCAGAGTAAGTGCTTAGTTTAGAAATTGTAAGTTGGGGTTGGGGTTAGATAGTTGTTGTGGTTGGGCCGATTTACGGCCAGATTGGAAATTGTGCTGCTGGGTGCAGCCGAGGTTTTGGATGGTTGGGTGGATGACTCTGGACGAGTACAGTGAGATTGCGGCGTTAGATGAGCATTGAGTTACTCAGAGTTATGGATTACAAGGGATATCAGTTCCCCCGACTCGAGTGTAGATTGAGGGTTTTGGCTCGGTAAAAGTAGAGGTTCGGGACTAGTGTGATGTAAGCACGAGATAGGGGATGATGTGCCACGAGTTGGGATGCTTGTGAACGGTCAGATGGGCACATCGTGAGTTGAGGTTGTGGCCAGGCGTGTGGTGCCGGTGTCTGGTAGGAACCACTAATTCAGCTGGGAGATATGATGACCAGTTGCAGGTCATGTTTCGGGATGGACGGTAAGGATGCCGTTAGTTGATCAGAGTAGCGCAGCAGAAGCGCGGTGGACCTATGCTTCGTGTTGGATCGGGCTAGGTTTGTATTGGTCGGGTGTGACCGCTCGTGAGGTTTGTTTTAGTAGACTTCCTCTGATGTGTTGGCATATGTCGATAGATGCTGAGGTTGGCACTTGGTGATTGGCAACTCAGAGGGTGGTAACTGGGGAGTCCTAGGTTATTGATTGTTAATTATGGATTCAGAGAGTTGGTGACTCGTATTTTAGCAGGTGCTCGGAGTTGAAATTCGGAAAGATTGAGATACGATCCTTAGAATGAGTGATGATTGATCATGCATAACCGGGGATAACCGACAAACGAGTGGTCAGTGAGTTGGTTTGGCTATAGACATGTGGTTGTGATCCGCATGAGTGTAGTAGCAACGGTAATGTTTGGACAATTAATCCAGATATGGTATACTTGAGGATAAAGTCCCATGGTTAGAATCTTGGAATTAGGAGATGGTTGTTGCGATTTAGATGATGAGATGTGGTGTGGCACCCGAGTGTCGGATGCTCTGGAGTCGATTAGGGTGATGCATTGATGGGACGTCAGGAATTGTGAGCCCCTTGATCGTAGACACTTGTGGATGTGTTCAGGAATAGAAAGAGTACTTGGTGACATCGGGTGTGGCTTGTGTGGCGTGTGTTAGGGGATGGTGTTAAGATGAAGTAAGGTAGAATGACTGGTGACCATATGGTTGAGAACCCCTACAATTCTTTGTGGTCTCCAACAATTCTCAAACCAACTCACGTTTCCCAAACCTACTCTGGTCTATCAGACGTAACACTTATTCAACTATCTCTTTTTCTGAGGGCATATTCAATTCACCTACTCAGTACTTCACACGTCCATCGGTACATGTAAGTACTCCAACCAATCATCAATCATGGTACCTTACATCACTTAAATGTGGTCAGACTACCCAACTCCTCATCTCTCATCTATGACTAGCCCACATGGTTGTCCAAGGGTATCACCGTCAACTAACCTTGGCCATACCAAATCCGGCCATTATCCTTCTCTCTTTTTTACTCAAAATCAACAATCACCACCATGTTGGCCTCCGACGAAACCACAATTCCTTAACTCGTGATACAAAATCCTTATTCCATACCGTTACCATATTAAGTCGTCCGTAACCAACATGTAACCTCAAATCATCGTAACTCAATTCCTCATCCTAGCAAAACCCCATCCTGGCAGAACCTCAGGAATATGTTGGGAAACATGGGCATCCCCAGCCCTCACTAGGCATATCATACAAGAAGCATATACACCACACATGTGACCAACAAACTTGAATACCTCATACCAACCATCTATTGGTTGTGAGGACCAAAATCATCCTAGAGGGTAACACCCTCGAGTCTCCCTGAAACATAACCTTTAGAATCCTAGATTCCACATCTCAACATACTCGATAGAGATCTCATGGGTCATCAACCAATCCCTTCCAAGGATGACATCCAATTCATCCAAATCTAAGTCAGCCACTAGGCGAATAACGCCAGCCATCCTGGGTAACCTCACATCGATAGGTCTACCCCCCTTATATCTCATCAATCTTACCATATATAATTACCAAGGTTACCACATAACTATTATCAAAGTATCACATCGGTAACTCGAGTCGGTTCAACATCTTCCATACCAAAACCAATCACAAACAACACCCTATCCAACCAATAGCCCATCTCAAGACATGGGAGAGTGGATAATTCGGGACCTACTCAATACATACGTCCTGGTTAATCTTACGTCAAGACCACAAGTAATAGGTATCCAGGTCATCACTCCAGGGTTACTCAGGATTCCTACGAAGGAATTGCAAATCTCCTGGCATGTGGTCCCAACTGACCACGCCCATATGGTCCGTCACGGGCCCCACCAACTCTCCCCTTGCATGTCATATCAACAGTCAATATAGGAGCCAATCCTCACTCTAACACATCCCAACAGTGCCATCTCACTTATATTCATCAATCTACATCGCCATTTCCTTATGATGTGACAAGACAACTCACAATCATAACTATTAGTGTATAATTACCCTTGTTTCTTTACCTCCCAGTGGACCCGACTTGCGTCCCACTGAACTGGACCATCTCGTAAGTCCAAATCCTTATATCCCTCAAGTCTCCGCCCGAACCTCAGGCACTAAGGACACTGACACGTCCCACAAGTCCAAAACAAAACCAAGCCATAATTTCCTAACTCTTCAATACCTGATCATGGCTCATCTCAAGTTCCTAACCCAAACCCTGACTCAATTTGAGTCCCACATCCACATCTCGACTCCTCTCGAGTCCAGTCTCATACCAATCAATCATGTCATCACTGACATACCCAGTCACCGAGAAAATACTAATGCTCAACCATATCTTATACGACCGATAAGGCCTAAGAAGTATCCCATCACATTTTAGACTCTTTAAACACACATTCCACTTAAGGAATCCACTGTGAATAATCCCATCACGAGTGCAACTTGCTCGATTATGCAACCCTTCTAGCCACTAGGCTCATTCGTCTCTGCGACCCCCACACAATTCTACGTCTAACAAACAGTAACTCACAGTGTATTCTACATGACATATGACCCTCAATCTAGGGTCAATCTCATCCGAGATCTATCACGAGGTCGCATACACCCTCGTCTACCCGTCTCACTACCAGGTCGCGCACGAGGCTTACGTTCCAGAGGCATGATGTGGCAACAGAATCAGCAACCAAGTGCTCTGATACCAAATTTACAGGACTGCCCCCGAAGGGACATTGATAACCGTACCCGATCCTGCTCCCGTCTGGCAAGTCGACTGGAGTTCCCAATTTACCCTTAGTACTTGCCAAACTAGGGATAGCCACACATGTACTCACTCATGCCTCCGCCTCTTGATCAGCCTCGATCAACACGCCACGACCTGGAGGGTCAATAAAACACAAAAAGTGTGAGTGGACAAAAATGAATCAGTTTATAAAACAGTTACAGAAAACGTTTCTACCCTCCATGTAAAACCAATGCATGCATTCGAAAATCATTTCACAATCCTTTACATTTCCAATATGAGAAAACCGTATATGAAAATCAAAATCATTTCCCTTTCTTTAACCTTCGGGTCTTAGCCCGTAATCACAAACACGGGGCCTCAGCCCAAAATCATAAATCAAATCCAAGTACCCCACATAATCCAAAATCCATCAAACCATATAAACCGGGCCACTACCCAACACATCCGAAAACATCGGAAATCAACAATAATTCAGAAGTCAAATCAATCTGCTGGATCTCAAGTGCACCCGAGTCTTTAAACTGAAAACCATGTGCATAATCAGGCCTTCCCGGGATATCAACGAGTCTTTAAACTCAGAACATAATCAATAGGCTTCGGGGGGTATCACAATAACTGAGTCTTTAACCTCACGAGTCTTTAAACTCAATCCGGGTCTTTAAACCCAATATGGGCCCGCCCCCCGTCATCAATTAACCGAGTCTTTAAACTCAAAACATGATCCAGCAATAGCACCGGGTCTTTAAACCCAAAACCATTTGTATATCACCACAATCCAGGATCCATCGTGATCCAAATTCTAAAATCAATCCGAAATCACATTTTATCATAATAGGATTTATGTCCGAATTTCACATTCAAATCAAATCCGTCATGCATCCCCAAATCCGAATTCGCAATAATGATTCCGTAAGCTAGCATCCGAAAACATCATCCTGAACCCAAACCCATAAATCCACTTTCACGTTTCCGAAATCCGAATCTCATTCATCAAAATTACTTTTATGGCCTGGGCATCAAGCCCGAAATCACCTTTTCCAAAATCCGTTTTCAATCTTTGGAATCAAAACATATTTGAAATCCCAAGGTCAAAGCATCAAAACCATGATCAAAACACAATATACTCGAAATCTCGTAAAACGCGCAGAATCGTAATAATCTCGAAATACGTGTCGAAATTGTAGTTCATACTCACAATCATAATCAAAACATCCTTAAAACATCATACTCACAAATCATGTAAAATCGTTCATCAAACCATCATCACAGCATAAGAGAAACCATAGTCTCGAAATACGTGCAGTTACATATTGCATACCAAAATACGTATAAGTACGAAAATCGTAATTATCACAAGTCATAATCATAATCATAGAAATCATAGAAACATTTATGCATGCATTAAATTTTGAAAGCAAAGTCTACTCACACACCGTCCATAACGCTCGTTTTCGTGCCGCACGCGTTTCCGTAATTTCTGGCATTTTCCAGAAATCTCAAATCCTTTCTGAAATCATTCTTCAGGGTTATTAAGGTCTCAAATAACAGCATACTAATTTTCCATAATTTTCCAGGAATTAAATTTTAATTAAAAACGTAACATAAACCTTCGGACCCTCGAAACAATATCCAAACGATGTCCGATTAACTTGAAACCAAAGCTAAAATGTTCGTTACATTGTATAGGAAAAAAGTCGTGTTGAACTCACCTCGAGAATCAGGCCCACGCGCCCTCACGCGCTGCCGTGAGTGGCTGCGCGTGAAGCTTAAGCGCTACTACAGTAACCACACTGTTCATCGTTCTCACCTGGCCGTTTGCTAAATGTGTCATTCGACCCGCGCGATGACCCGTTTCAATCTTGCTCTAATCCAACTCCAATCCTTCAATTGAATCATCAAATAGAACCGTTAGAGACCCAATTAAGGTTTTGTAAACCTAATTACACGCATCAAGCCTTTAATCCAACATTTCTCTCAAGATCAAACACACGGTCTTAACTTTCGAAACTCACTCAAAACAACTTGGTTTTCTACTTAAATGATACAGAAGCTTCGTATGACCTAACCAAACATCAAACCGTAACCAATTTCAAGAATACTTACCCGTAGGTGGTCGTCCTCAAGCTCGAAATTTTCCAGAAACTAGAACTTGGGTTCTTGGCCAAACCGCGATCAATTTCCTTCAAAGTTTGTATGGTTACAATCTAAGTGAGTCCATAAGATAATTTCTAACCTCAGTGTAGCTCATTTCCCCTCACAAATCAAATTTATAAATTTCCCTCCATTTTTGATTTTTTTTCCCAGAACTGGTTGCTCCCTCGTTTCTCCTTCTCAGAATGGCTCTCAAAGACTTCCCAATGACTACTAATCTCTCTGTTTTCAAACCGTGCAACCCAACAGCCAGTGGGAATCTCTCAGTCTCTCTGTGACTGTGTTTCCCGCAAACAGTCCAAACTCAAAAACATCACCCCCTTGCTCTGATCTCTGTTGCAACCCACCTGATTGTGCTTCCACTCAGCATTCTCAGTGACAATTGTCACCCACAATGTTAAACAATTCCCCCAACATCACTAACATTGTTAAACAATCAATCCCACTCACGGCTGTTTCAAACCACAGCCTTGAAAAATTACCATTTTGTCCTTACTTTGGCAATTTACCAAAATGCCCTTCACGCTTCTAAACCCGTAACTCATCCGTCCGAGGTCCGTTTTCAACGTGCCGCGTGTCTATGGACTCAACCCATCGAGACCTACTTAACAGTCCTCGAATTGCGTGAAAAATAGTGGTCGATCGAAAAGTCAACAATTTCCTCCTTTTTGACCTAATTATGAAAATGCCCTTGAACTTCCGAACGTCATAACTTTCTCCTCGGATGTCGGAATCCGACGTGCCACCTGTCTATGAACTCGTGACGTCCCGTACTACGTCACAGTCATCGGTCAAATTCTGTTTGACCGCCAGAGCAAAAATTCAACCATTTGCCCATTACTTAAGGGCAAAATCGTCATTTTCTTCAAATTTTCCAAATTTTCCTTTTTCCGAAAGTCCGGGTCGTTACAGGTTGGATATCTTGACCATATTGGAGTTGTGCAGGACGTGTGTGGTCCGTCTCGTATACGTTTGAGATTTGGTTTTGAAGTTAGTTCTGGGTCTGCCCTGTGTACATAATTGAGATGTGCTTAGAGTTCATATTGGCCGGGAGACCCAGGAGATCGGGAGACTCGGAAGAGACTCGAGTCGGATTTCCCCAGAAGACTTGTAGTTCAGCCTAGAGGTAAGATTGGACCGACGGACTGCAAAAAGTGAAGTGTGATTGTCTTGCAGTCAGGGGGTAGTCAGTGTAGATATGAGGATGTTTTGTGTGCCCTGGAGGCACATTGTGAGGGTGACAGGTACACTATGCCATTGTTGGAAGGACTTTGGGCATAATGGAGCTCGATGGATGCCGATGTGGTTGATTGGTGGACTTACCGTAGGATGACGTTGGAAGTACTTGAGGATGTACTCTACGAGCTGTGTTTGAGGTATTCTACAATATCTTTTGGTTTATTCAAATTCATAGGGCTGCGGTTGCGTGTGTTTGGTGGTACACTGTGCTTTTGGTTGGTTGTGACTAGTGCATGTGTTTGAGATGTGTCTCGATGCAATTGGACGTGCATCGTGGAGTTTAGTAGAGATGTTGGTGATCAGCTTGATGTCGAGGTTTGTTGTTGGGTGTCTTGGTGAATTTGTGATTGACCAGTGGGGATATGGACTAGATTCGAGTGATCCTAAGTGATTTGACTAGTTGGTAGGAGTCAGTACTGATGTGAGCTGGAGGCTCAGAGCCATGAGTGGCTGGTGGAACCTGGATATTGAGATGTGTGGTCACAGTTTGACAGGTACGTGATAGGGTCCCGTTGCAGACTGGTAGTGTAGGACGTGGATGAAGGTTCCACAGGTTGATAGTGTTGGTGGTTAGTGGAACCATTGGTGAGATGGTTGGTTGAGTTAGTGGTGTCAGCTAGTATATTGTGACTTCCATGAGGTCGGCACGGATCTTTGACAGAAGCAGTATGGATCATTAAAATGGATATTGGTGAATAGGAGTATCGAGGTCGGTAGATGCCATCTTGTGAATGGGTGTACTTGAGATTTGTGTTTGTTAACGGCGAACTCGGAAGAGGTACTGGGACGTTGGTACGAGGTACGCTCGATTCGAGAATGAGTCGAAAGTGTTGGAACTAGTAGCAGTGGTGTAGTGGCGTACCTAGGGTTAGTTGAGCCGTGAGAGTCGGATGGCATGATGTTAGAGGTACCTTGGGTACGAGTTGGACTTGTGTTGCCCCGATAAGGTTTCGCTGGAAGGACTGAACCTTGGTAAATGTTTCCCTTGGCCGAGTTGGGGTGATAGCTTAGGAACTGTCAGGATACGTGGGCTTGGCATGTGATGGACACCGGATAGGCGACCCGGTGTGAGATCAGTTGGATTCCCCCAGTTAGTTACGGAAGTACGAGATGCAGAATTAAAGGGACGGAATTCTTTAAGGGGGGTAGATTGTAACGACCCGTCCCAGAAATCGGGATTAGATTAGTGGTTAATGACAGATCAGTGTTTAGTTGGATACTTTCGGACGGACGGTGTGAAATGATGATTTTACCCTTGGAATTGGGCGAAACGGTTGACTTTTGGTTCGAGCAGTCAACTGGACTTTGACCGATGACTGTGACGTAGTTCGGGAAGTCACGAGTTCATAGACATGTGGCACGTCTGATTCCGGCATCCGAGGAAGAGAAGTTATGATGTTCGGAAGTTCAAGGGTAATTTGGTAATTTGGTTAAAAAGGGGTAATTTGTTGACTTCTCAAACGACATGGACTTTTCACGTAATTCGAGGACTGTTAGGTAAGTCTCGATTCCCCGAGTACAATGACAGGTGCCACGCTGTTATCGGAGTTTGGTTGGTTCGATTTTTTATCAAAACATGTTAGGGGCAAATTGGTCAATTGTTGCCTCAGTTTTTGTGCCCAGCAGGATGTGGACACTTGGCTGACAGGGAATGAGTGTCCAGTGGATATGGGACACTTGTCCCATCTTTAGAGGAATTTGGAACAATCCTCAGCCGCCTCACCTTGTTTTAAATGAGTTACAATTTTTGCACGGTTTTGGGTTGAACAGAGGGAAGACCCATTGATCCCCTCCCTCTCCAGTGTGATCTTTGGCCCTGGTCTGTGAACAAAATCGAGAGATTAGATGATGAAAGGGTGGTGGTGCCACCGTGAGCAGCTGTCGTGGACGGTGGTTTCCCAACCGTGAGGAACTAAGTGCAGGGCATGCTTTGACCATGAATTCCATTTTCCTTGATTCGCATCTTTTGCCCATGGTTTGTGCATCAAAAAGAGAGGGGATGTCGAGAGGAATGTGGTGGTATCCACGGTAGAGCTCACGGCGGACGGTAAGACGTTTTCCCGCGAAATGATGTTTTTAAATCGTTAATGGAAATTTAAGTTTTTGTAGATAAGAATGATAATGGTTCATTAGGAAAGGTTCTGGATATGATGATAAGCTGATGGACGAAGAATAAGGGCCAACGGTGGCCGGCGTGTCCACAGATGAGCTGTTTGACGATTTGATCAAAGTTCCTAGAGGTAAGTTCTAGCTGTCATTTTCAAGTAAGGACATTACAGATCAATTAAAAATGAAGAGAGATAGCTGTAGGATCGAATATAATAAAAAATGGACCAAAAATATAGAGTTTACAGCAGCGAACCGCTCACGCCGGTCCAATTGGATCGGGCCTGCAAAATCGAACCGAACCCGGTTCAACAGAGGTTGAAGACAAGCATAGTGCATGACGCGTGTGGGTGCGTGGTACGGAGTTTTAGGAAGGTTCCAACACTACTTTTAAAGTATTCGATGTAACGAACATTTTGGCACTGGTTTCGAGTCGATCGAACATCATCTCGATATGTTTCGGGATGTCCGAAGGTTTTAGGGCTCGGTTAAAAATAGCTAAAAATTCGGAAAAATTACGGGGGCTTTTAATGAACATTGTGAAGTAGTTAGTGACCTTATTATGGGATTTGGATAGGTTCGAGAAAGCCGGTGATAGTGGATTGGCTGGGAAAGCATAATTGCGCGCGTATCGAGGTAGCAGCGTTAATGGTCTGTGAGTGGAATTTTCTTTCTAACTTGTGATGCATGCATAAATGTTTTATATGCTTTCTATATGTGATTTCTATGATTATGATTATGACTTGATGATTTACGATTTTACACGTTTTCGAGATAATAATTGAAAGTGCACATTTTACGAGATACAATTTTCTGCTATGGTTTGAGGATGGTTTTTATGTTTTGATTTCGGGATTTGAATTATGATCTGATTTCAATGATTTCTAATGGATTTTGGAAAATGATTTCGGGCTTGAAGCCTAGTTCATAAAAGTGGTTTTGATGAACGTGATTTTGGGTTTTGAAAACGGATTTCAAGATGACGATTCTGGATTCGGTTTGGGAACTTGAAAGTGGATTTCCTGATTTGGGTCTGGAATGATTATTCTGGATTTCAGCTTATGCAATGATGGTTTCGGATTCAGATTTGGAAATGGATGATGGATATGATTCTGGATTTGGATTTGGGATGCTGATTTCGGATTCGGCTTGGAATTTGAAATGGTGATTTCGAATTCGGATTTGGACATGGATTTGCAAATGGTTTGAAAAATGGTTTTTGATTGGATTTGTTGGATCTGGTTATTGGGTTTAAAGACCCGGGAATGATTATGACGGGGACGGGCCCGGATCTGGTTTAAAGATCCGGATTGAGTTTAAAGACCCGGATTGAGTTTAAAGACTCGGGAGTTTAAAGACTCGGATATTGTGATTTCCCTCGTAGGCCTATTGAGTTTAAAGACTCGGAAGTTTAAAGACTCGGATTGATCCAGCAGGTTTGATTGATGGCAAAGGATTTCAAATGGTTTTCAAATGTGTTTTGCATTTCGATGATAATGATGGTTTTCATAATGGTTTTCTGATGTTTTGGGAAATAACCCGGAGGTTATGGATTTTGATGGTTTTGGGTTGAGGCACAGGATTTGAGAAAAGGAAATAAGTTCGATTTTCGTAATTGAATATGAAATTATTTTCTGACATGAGTTGATTAGGCATGCATCTGTTTTTAAACGTAGGGTAATGAATGTACTTTTTTATAACCTGTTTTCAAAACTTATCCTTTATTTTTTCTCCACTCACAGTCTTTTATGTTTTTGATACCCTCCAGGTTATTGATGTGCGGCTTGTTGGTAGAGAGAGACGGAGACATCACACACGCGATCCACAGTAAATTTTGCGCGCTCTGGGAAGTCCGGTACTTGTGGACTGTTTGTTTTGGGAATCGCTGGTCCGGCTTACGTGTCACATGGAGGTTGGACGTTGGTTTAGCCTTCGTGTCACGCGTAAGCTAGACGAGAGCATGACTTAGACCTTAATTCCGGGGGGGATTGGGGGTGGATCGTGTTAGGAATCGCCCTAGGAAAACGTTAGAAGTTGGTCGTGGGATTTCGAGATGGGCTAGGTAGATTATAGAAATTTTCTTGTGATTTTGAGGTCATAGAACCCTTCTTGGGAATGAGACGAGCCTATAGGAAGAAGGAGGAAGGAAAATGGTGGCGGATAGCCGAGATACAGCCGGGTCAAGGTCACGTGGCAGTCCACATCATCACCTATCAGACCAATCAGGCCACGAGGGCAACCAGAGGGTGACACGTGGCTAGGTGTTAGGTCTAGTTAGCAGTGACGTTGCAATGCCACGTCAGGACATGTCAGACCACGTGGACCAGTGGAGGTAGCGCCATGTGGTAGCATGTCAGTGTGTGTCAGATGATGTGGTAACTGACGTGTTAGGTCCATGTCAGCATTGTTAGACCACGTGGACCAATGAGGTAGTGCCACATGGTAGTGTGTCAAGTAGTCAGAGCTGACGTGTTAGGGACAAGTGGCACCAATCAGGGTGTGCCACGTGGCAGGTCGTCAGACCTGGCAGGTGTCAAACTTGTCAAAGCTAACGTCAACAGATGACGTTAGCGTTGATAAGCGTTGACCGCTATTGATCTGCGTTAGGGTGTGTGGGCATAAATTTCTAGGTCAAATTGCTCTTATTTGAAAGGTTTCGACGTTCTGAATCTAATAGTAGTGGTTTTAGGTCGATCGGAGATCGTTTGATAGGGCATTTATAGGTATTTAGCCTCGGAAAGCTTGTTCGGGACATATTGACCATTTTGGGAGTTTTGAGGGTTTATGATTAGGACTCTTAAAGATGGTTAGTAACCATTGAGTATGATTTGGACATGTTCGAGACGTTCCCAGAGAGTATAGATTAGCCCTGGAGTGGCTTACGAAGCAGATTTCAGAGTGCGTAGCTTGGATGGTCTATGAGTGGACTTTGTTTTGAGAAATATGATGCATACATAACTGTTTTATATGTTTTTATGAACATGATTTGAGATGCCTTGAATGCATATAATTTAAATATGGTTTATATGTTGATTTGGCATTTTTGTAGAAAATGCGATATTGCACGTAGTATGAGATTTATGTTTTATATGATATTTGGGCTTAGGCCTAGTAACGATTTTGAATGATTTCACAGAGATGCGTGAAATCGATAATCAAGCACGAGTCCCAGTTGATAAGACCTTAACTTGGACTGAAGTCAAGGACGATTTTGAAAAGTGTTTTGAATAGTGAAATGTTTTTTTGGATTTTTTAAATATCTTTCGGGCGTATAACCCAGTTGATTTAGTTTGACTTAGAGTATTGTCAAACGTGAGATATATCGGGCTATGACCCAGTTATGAGATTTATGAAAGATATTTCGGGCATGAGACACAGTTACGGATTTGATAGGATTCGAGGAATCCTCGATTTATGACGTGTTGCTAGACACTACTTTCATGATGGTTTTGTGGAAATTGATTTGATGAGATTATATCCGGGCGTAGAACCTATTGAGATGATTTTGGGTTGATTCCCTACGAGAGAGTTGAGATTGGTGTTAACCAATGATGACAGTTGAGATTGGATTCACTATCTCCTTGAGAAATGGGCAGGATCTTAGAGATCATGGAGCCTTATGTGTTGGTACTCCCTTGGCATGGAACTCGAGGAAACATAGATGGCTAAGGCCGATTAACAGACATTGACGATACAGGAGTGGAACTCGAGGTAGAGGAGACGGTTAGAGCTAGATGACAAATGTTGAGGATACGTTGAGTATCATTCAAGAAAATATGAATAGCCGATGCCTCGAGTAGGATGTTTATCGGCTCGTTATTGCTCCAGATGGAGAGATTGTGTTGGTAATGGACGACCAGGGAATGTTATTGGATGGTATTCTAGTGAGACACGTAGGCTGGATTAGAGGTTGATAGCACAGCTTCAAAATCCGACCCTTTGCATTATCTGGATGGGGTCGAGGTTCAGATTGGTACGTCTTGGTAGACATGAGTTGGTTGGTCTTAGAGTGTCTCGGGAGTTGGTCGGGTGACCACGAGAACTTAGAAAGTGTCAGGACCCGACCCTCCTCGGTCAGGACCCGACTCATCTAGCACGATATTGTCCGCTTTAGGCCTCCTTGCCCTTGCCCTCACGGTTTTGTTTTTGGGAGCTCACGGTGCAACTTCCCAGGGGGTCACCGATCATGGAATTGCACCAGCCTCAACTCGCTTAACTTTGGAGTTCCAACCGAACCCAAAGCCAATGAGCTCCCAAAAGGCCTCGTGCTAGATAGGTGTGTACCTACACCTTTAAGGCACACCACCATTCCCTTCCCAGACCATTCTCCTTGCAAGAATGTGGGATCGTTCACTGTTCCCTCCAGGACACGGGTTTTACAATCCACCCCCCTTAGGGCCCAGCGTCCTTGCTGGCACACTTCTCGGTTGGGGTCTGGCTCTGATACCATTCTGTTAGGACCCGACCCTCCTCGGTCAAGACCCGACTCATCTAGCACTATCTTGTCCTCTTTGGGCCTCCTTGCTCTTGCCCTCACAGTTTTGTTTTTGGGAGCTCACGGTGCAACTTCCAGGGGATCACCCATCATGGAATTGCACTATCCTCAACTCGCTTAACTTTGGACTTTCAACCGAACCCAAAGCCAATGAGCTCCCAAAAGGCCTCGTGCTAGATAGGTGTGTGCCTACACCTTTAAGGCACACCACCATTCCCTTCCTAGACCATTCCCCTCGGAAGAATGTGGGATCGTTCATCGTTCCCTCCAAGACACGGGTTTTACAGAAAGGACCTTGTGTGTTGGTATGTGGTTTGTCCAAAGCAAAGATCGGACAGACAAGTTCCAATGTTGAAGCGTGATTGGCATGTTAGCCATATGATAGACATAGATTGGATGTGTGGATATTGGTATGTGGCCAGATATTGCGTGGGTGCACTTATTGAGTGTGCCTATGAGTAATGTCTATATGTTCGTGGGTATTGATCATTTCTGGGTATGCTTGACATTTCTAGTGTCAAAAGTCAACATTTTGCCCACGACTAGGGGCAAAACGATCATTTCGCACTGTCCTTCCTATTTCTCTCAACTAATCCCCGATTAGGCATTCTAAACCATAATTAATTAATATTGAATCCCGATATTCGGGACGGGTCGTTACAACCTTCCCCCCTTACATAATTTCGTCCTCGAAATTCCAACTAACTCGGTTCCCCATCCACCTCATGGAAAACAAGTTCGACCTCACATTATGTGTACTCGTGTACACCCACTATAGCACAATACTCGTCTGCACCAGAAGTTTTACCAATACTCACGTCACATCGTATACACTCTACCATGTCGAGAAAAATTGATCACACAATCCGAGTTAAGTCAAGTCTACCATTACACTGACTAATTTAGCTGACACACTCAACTTGATGGTTCATCTTAATCACCAATCCACTCTGACATCTGCTCCCACTGGGAGTCACTAAATCCTACTCATCACTCCACGCTGACACATTCAGCCAAACTATCTGTAACAGCCCGTCCTAGAAATCGAGATTAGATTAGTGGTTAATGACAGATTAGTGAAGTTAATCGGTGATTAGTTGGCTGATTTCAGACAGACGGTGTGAAATGACGATTTTGCCCCTAGAATGGGCAAAAATGTTGACTTTTCTTTCGGACGGTCAAATGGACTTTGACCGATGACCGTGGCGTGGTTTGGGACGTCACGAATTCATAGACAGGTGGCACGTCTGATTTCGACATTCGAGGAGAAAGCTATGACGTTCGGAAGTTTGAGGGTACTTTGGTAATTTCCTTAAAAAGGGGCAATGTGTTGACTTTTCATACGACATGGAATTTTCACGAACTTCGAGGACCGTTAGGAAGGTCTCGATGCCCTGAGTACAACAACAGGCGGCACGCTGAAATCGGACTTCGGATGAATAAGTTATGATTCTAGAACGAGGAAGGGCATTTTGGTAATTGTGTGAAGAAAGGGTAAAATGGTAATTTGGATGATGAAATTTGAACCAGCCGTGGTGGATGTTTAACTTAGTTTTTTAACTAATTAAGTGATAATTGTCACTAAGTGAGGATGGATTAGTGGCTTAGTTGGGCTGAGTGGGTGCACAGGTGTGATGTTTGTGTTGTGTGGATAGCCCTCACCATTTGGCCCAAAAGCCCATGGGCTTATGGGGGCCCGATAAGCCCGATAGACAAAAGCCCGGCCCGACCCGCTATGGGCTGTGGGCCGGCCCGGTCCGAGAGTTAGCGGGCTGGGCTTGGGCTTATGGTGTTCAAACCCGATAGGCCCGAGCCCGATAAAGCCCGGTAAGCCCAGCCCGACCAGCCCGTAATAAACCTGACCATAAGCCCGAAAATATAAAATACTCATTATTTAAAAATAATACTCAACTCATTTTTAATACTAATATTTCAACCCAAACTCAAATCTCAGCCCCAAGCCTACCTAATTTATTTTAAAAAGCCCAATACCAAATACTCAATACCCAATACAAACCCTAACCACTCCTCCACCTACTTAATAGGCCCAACGTTTTTGCATCTTTGAGTATTTTATTTTAACGAAGCCACGTTTTTGTACCCTTGAGTATTTTTTTCATTATTAATATTTTTTTCATGCATATATTTTTTTGTAATTTTAAAATTTGAGACATAATTTATTGCAAAAGCCCACGTAAGCCTGATCCAAGTGGGCTTAATAGGCCCGACCCAAAAAATCCGATATAAACCCAGCCCGATAAAAGCCTGTGGGCTCTTTTTTATGTCATTAAGCCTGCCCAGCCCGGCCCACAAATTTAAAAATTATTTAATAAGCCCAACCCGGCCCAAGCCCAAAAATTTTGGGTTGGGCTTGCCCGACCCGGCCCAATGCCGAAGCCTATGTGTGGAGAAGTGAGCACCATGCTTTTGAATTGATTTAATCAATTGAGTGTATTGAGTGAGAACAGAGACAGAGAGCACATCGATCTTGTTCAGTGTGTGAGTCGTGGGAGATCAAGTGGTGATAGTGAGTAAGTGATCTGAATCGTGCTTATGGCTTTTGTAAGAAAGAAAGAGGAACATGGGTGATCGTGAAACCCAATCCTCTCAAACTTGATCAAATGGTGGTAGGGTGTGAAGGAACTGTGTAAGGGAGGCTGTGCTGAGACTCCTGGTGGCCACGGTGAGGCACGACAACGGAGGACGGTGGTGGTAGCCAAGGAAACCCGAGAAATCCCCTATTTGGTGTTGAACATGGAGAAGTTGGATTTACGGGTTAAGGATTGAATTGGTTAAGTGGGTCATGTTTTAGAGATCATCAGGAAGCTTTTGAGCCTGTGTTCGAGGCTAGAGATGGATGGTAAGTCTAAGTTCCATAAAATTTGATTTTAAATTCGAAAATGGTAAACTGCGTTTTGGGGATTATTAATGGAATTGATTGATTGGATGAGGTTCTAGAGGTCTTAAAGGATTGGTTGAGCTTGAAATCAAGGAACTTTGAGACCATGATCATGCAGGTACGATGATCGAAGATGGCCGGTTTGTTCATGATCAGGAAGGTAAACTTCTGGACCAACACTTCATGTTTTAATAGAATAGATCGGGTCTATAGGATAGGACGAAGCTAAGGGATGAAACAGAATCAAAAACTGGTTGGAAATGGCTGAAAACCTGCCACGCCGGTCTGAGTTGCAGAGACCCGTCCGACCCGGTCTGAACCGGGTCAACCTGAGGAAGACGATGACACTTCACGCGCGTGGATTTCACGCGCAGGAGGTTCCAGACGCGCGTGGGGGCGCTTGAGATGTAGTTTGGGGAAACGTCCAACATGACTTTTAAAGTATTTGTTGTAACAAACATTTTGGGATTGGTTTCAAGTCGATCGGACATTGTCTCGATAAGTTTCGAAATGTCCGAAGGTTTTAGGGCTTGGTTAAAAATAGTTAAAAATTTGGGAAAATTACGGGGCTTTAGTATGATCATTGTGAAGTAGTTAGTGACCTTATTATGGGATTTAGGCAGGTTCGGGAAAGACGGTGGTAACAGATTAGCCAAGAACGGCATAAGTGCGCGTATATCGAGGCAGCGGCTTAATGGTCTGTGAGTGGACTTTACTTTCTAACTCTTGATGCATGCATATATGTTTTTATATGTGTTTTTATATGTGACTCTATGATTTGATTAGATATTGATGATGTACAGCTTGCACGTATTTCGAGATTATTACGTATTTGCACATTTTACGAGGTTTCGATTTCTATTGTGATTTGAGCATGATTTGGATGATTTGACTTCGGGATTTGAAATATGATTTGATTTCAAGGATTTGAAATGGGTTTCGGATAAGTGATTTCGGGCTTGAAGCCCAGTTCAGTAAAGTGGTGTTAAAGAACGTGATTTCGGGTTTTGAATCGGATTTCGGAAATGATGACTCATGATTTGATTTTGAAACGTGAAAGAGAAATTCTGGATTTTGGGTTCGGGATGATGGTTCCGGATGCCGGCTTACGGAATCATTATTGCGAACTCGGATAT
The DNA here is from genome assembly GCA_032719365.1 of Prinsepia uniflora. Lineage (NCBI taxonomy): Eukaryota > Viridiplantae > Streptophyta > Magnoliopsida > Rosales > Rosaceae > Prinsepia > Prinsepia uniflora. The sequence goes on along the minus strand of CM064868.1, from coordinate 54,713,972 downwards.
GGATTTCCTATGGTGTTCACTCGGTTCATTGACGGGCGAAGGGGGGGGCGCTAGATTGATATGTTTGAGTTTAAAGACTCGGTATATGTTTTGAGTTTAAAGACTCGGTTATGATACCCCCCCGAGGCCTGTTGATTTTTTTTTGAGTTTAAAGACTCGGGCGCACTTGAGATCCAGCAACTCGCATGATTGATATCTTTTCACTGGTTTTCAGACGTTTTGGGCAGTAGCCCGAATGACCTGGATTTGATGAGCTTTGGGACGGAGTTCCCTTACTTTAAGATTGATTTGTAATTTTGGGCTGAGGCCCTGGATTCGAATGACGGATTTGATTCCGGTTTTCCATAATGGTTTTCATTGATGTTTTTTTATGTGAATTGGTTTCATAACATGAGTTGATATGCATGCATTGGTTTTTGCGTGGAGGGTAAAAATGTAATTTATTCTGAAATGTTTTCTAAATAATTATTTATTTTTGTCCACTCACAGTATTTTCTGTTTTCGATACCCTCCAGGTTGTTGCGGTGCGGGTTGTTGGTCGAGAGAGACGAAGACATCACACGCGTGATCCACAGTAGAGTCTGCGCGCTCTGGGAAGCTCAGAAATTTGGAATGGCACGTTGGAAAATCCCTTGTCCGACTTACGTATCACATGGAGGTTGAACGTCAGTTTGACCCTCGAGTCATACGTAAGGCAGACGGGAGCAGGACTTAGCCTTAATCCTGGGGGATTGGGGGTGGGTCCTGTCACTGTCACCACTTGGCTAGTCGCAAATCAATCCGACATCTTTCCCACATCGAGAGTTACCAAATCTCACAATTTCTCCGCATTTCCTAAATTTTACCATGTCAACATTACACGTTCCATCACGTCGCGCTCAGCCGTCACTCACGGCTCCATGGTCACAATTCGAACCACCGACACATCCTGACTCTCTCTAGAGACGCACCAAGGTACCGAGGACCAAAATTTCCTCATAATCCATGTGGACATTAGTAAGAGTCATAGAGCAGCCGATCCCCGCAAAACAACCCGTGGTTACACCAACCACCAACTCACTCAACATGAGTATATGTACACCAACATCTCACTAGACCTGCATGTAATTGGATCCCATCGAATACCTGCCCAGCAGTAATACACATCCCAACTCTAGGGTTCCATTAGCCATCCACGGCTCTGAGTACCTGCTCATACAGTCACTGAATCCATTAAAATCACTCTGCCCATCGCATAGTATTCAATGTCCAGTTCGCGTCCTCAACCAAACCAATGATATCGGAACTGAGCCGACTACTAACACGCTCAACCACACACCACTAGTACATCCTATGTACCGTCACCAGGCACCACTCGGCCTATCCAGTATCGATCCTCGCACAACGTACAAGTACGTACATCCATCCTCCAACCAGTCCACTACATGGTTTTTAGTCAATCACGATTTAATACTAAGGTTCATCTGTTCTATCCCGTGCTAGACAATTCGATTACTCCAACTCATCATCCATTCTGAATCCCATGGTCACCCGATCAACATCACAACATCTACTCCTAAACACGTAAACCAATACGTACAAATCTGACTCACGTCTACCAAGGCGTACCTATTCATGCCAATTGAGCATTCCAATCTCACCCACGTCTACTAAGACGCACTAACACCGAACCTATCGGTTACCTACTCAAACGATTTCCATACCACATTTGATTGACTTCGAAAGGAAGCCAATCCCATTGTCCACATATTCAAGGCTAACCAAAACTGATCCCTTCGGATACCCACTCGTTCAAAAAGTCAAATACTCAAGTCAAATCGTAAACATCTCAACTCACTCAAGTACCGTCTAATACCGGATTAACTTCGAAAAGAAGTTCAGTCCCAACATTCCCATATCCAAATATTCACGACAGGGCAATAAACTCTCCACCTACCCTGATCAACAAGATCACGATCCTGATACATCATCACGTCACCCGACCAGTAACATCACGATCCTAGATCGTCACAATGCCCAATGTCCACAACATCACAATCTCGATCCACCTAGGATCCACTCATGCTCACTCAGCTAACAATCCACCTAAAATCTGTTCATAAGGTCTTACACCCTCTTCAATTCTTCATCAATCACGACAGTCCTCAACCAATTCCCACATCTAAATAAGTCAGTCAACGACGAGACATGTCGAGACTGTGGGTCCTCTCCAATTACCTCATATCGATCTTTGTCATCCCACCTAGGGAAAATCAAGGATGATCCAAGACGATGACATCAAAATTCATCCTACGTGAATGCAAGAAAAACTCACTGCACTCGCCACACCATGTAATCTAACATTGTCTGCCACCAAGCAGAAAATGGGAAATCTCAATCACCTAGCTTCAAAATACCCAACTCCTCCTGATGACCCAAGAAAATTCACGGGTCCACCAACCAATACACGCTCAACGTACTGGTAACAACAATCATCGTCTGCCACAGGTGGAAAATAAGAAGTCACCCCAATGACTTCAGAATACTCATCACCAATGCTGAAACAAACACTCCTCTCGCCTCCCCAATCACAACTCTCCTCGATTCTGAAGTTCCAACCATGTTGGAAATAGATATACTTCCAACAAGGTGTCAAGTCCAACCACTGGACTTCTCAAATCTTCAACTCACTTGGACAACCACATGTCCGCAACCAATCTATTACTCAGACCTCTTGCCCGTTTATAACCGTTTATGCACATCCGAAAGGATGTAATTCGTTACCATTTCGTTCTCACATCTCAACCTTTACAGGCTCAACTCTCTGGTCTCCAAGTTATTCACAATCATAAAATCCTACAACAACACCACCAATGATTCTCTTCGGCATCTTCCAATTTCAATCATCTCCTTGTACTTCCTCGGGATACTAGAAACACACAACCACACAAGTTTCGGAGTTGACAATAACTCCTCGAATCCACTAATTTCCATGATGTTCCCTGCGTCATACAAAACTTCTCATGTCTTAATTGTACTCATCATCCATTCATCACTTAGTCATCTCATGTAACGACCCATCCCGGAATTCGGGATTAGGTTGGTGGCTAATCATGATTAATGAGGGTTAATCGGTGGTTGGTTGGGTGGAACCGGACGAACGTGGCAAAATGACCGTTTTGCCCCTAGTTGTGGGCAAAACGTTGACTTTTATTCGGGCGGTCAAATGGACTTTGACCGATGACCGTGACGTAGTCCGGGACGTCACGAGTTCATAGACAGGTGGCACGTTCGATTCCGACGTTCGAGGTGAAAGTTATGACGTTCGGAAGCCCAAGGGCATTATCGTAATTTGGACGAAATAAGGGAAAATGTTGACTTTTTGATCGGGAAGTCCGATGGCCGAGGACCGGGGACCGTTGGGTTCGTCTCGAGGTCCTGAGTACAACGACAGGCGGCACGCGTTAATCGGAGTTCGATTGACCGAGTTACGGGTCAAGGAAGGTGAGGGACAATTTGGTAATTTTCCAACTGGGGGCATTTTGGTCATTTGCACGGTGGTTACTGTTCACCACCGTGAAAAACAGGGACTGCACCACCGTGTTGTGAGTGCTCTGATCGTTGCCATTGTTTAATCAATTGTGGACTGATCAAAGCATTGTTTATTTGAATTGAGGATAGTGGAGACAAGGCGTGGGTTGGGACTGCTTGTCGTGCTCGGGAGGAGTTAAAAATGGCCGTGGCCTCTGTGTTGCGGGAAACAAATTCCAGGGAGATTCAGAGTGTCACCCACGAGTTGTCGTCCATTCTGATCAGTTACTTGAGTGTCTGGTGAGCTGGGGAACCATTCTGCTGAGTGTGAGAGTGAAGAGCTGGGAGAAATCGTGGAGAAATCAATCTCGGGTTTTTGGGGGGAAAATCCAGAGTTTGATTCCTACGGGCTATGGGACCAATCTAGGCACTGAGGGAGTTTTCTGGGAGTGGCTGGAACACAATCGTGCAAGGATTGACGTGGTTTGATCGAGGTTTGCTCAGGGACTCAAGCTCCGGTTCCAGAGAAAAACAGTTTTGGAGGGAAATTCGATTTCTCAATTGGGAGCCGAATTGAGGGTAGCTGAGGATCGTATTAATCCTCTGGGACCATTTGGGAACTAACCGCATCAATTTCGGGGAAAATCCATCACAGACAAGCCCTGAATGGAGGCCCCTGGTTTCAGAGATTTTCGAGCTTGAGGTCGACAACCTCCAGGTAATTTCCCCTCAAATTGACGATGCTTAGGTGTTCGTTTTGGTCTCTGGAAACTACTGTCTAAGTTAATTTGGGAATGGGGTTGATTTGGGTGAGTTCCGTACTTCGACCCGTTTGGGTGTTCGAGTTCGAATTGACTGATTTAGGGCTAATGGAAGGTAATGAATGAGTGGGATCCTAAATTAACCTGACGAGGAATGATTTAAGTAGAATGAAGGGAGGAATTGAGTGAGTTTTGGTAAGGATTTAACCGGGTTGTGTCGTGGGTTGAACGACCCGTATTGCAGGTTTGGCGGGTGAGAACGATGAACTGTGCAGGGGTACTGTAGCAGGCGCGTGGCTTTCACGCGCAGCCGCTTGCGGCGGCGCGTGAGGGCGCGTGGGACGGATTCTCAAGGTGAGTTCAAAACGACTTTTGTCCTACACATTGTAACGAACATTTTAACGCTAGTTTCGAATTTATCGGACACCATTTCGATGTTATTCCGAGGGTCCGAAGATTTATGTTACGTTGGTAAATAATGATTAATTCCCGGAAAATTATGGGAAATTAGTATGTTGTCATTTAAGCCCTTAGTGACACTAAAGTATGTTTGCGGACAGGATTTGGAAATTCTGGGAAATATCGGAAGTCACGGGCATGCGTGCGGTGCGAAACCGAGCCTTAAGGATGGTGTGTGAGTGGACGTTGCTTTCAAAATTTAATGCATGCATAAATTATTTCTATGATTTTATGATCATGATTATAAGTTGTGGTTGATTTTGATTTTCGTATTTATACGTATTCGATTCCCGTAGTTATACGCATTTTTACTATACATGTGAAATTCCACGTATTTCGAGACTATGGTCACTCATATGCTTAATGATGGTTTAATGGAAGAAGTTATATGAAATGGGTGAAAAATGATTTAAGAAGGTTGTTTATGATTTGCGAGTGTGACTTACGATTTCGACACGTTTTTCGAGAAAGTTCCGGATTTGCACGTTTTACGAGATTTTGTGTTATTGTGATTTGATCACTGTTGATGTTTGAATTGGGGAATTAAAATGAGACTTGTGATTTTGAGGATTTTAAATGTGGGTTTTGAGTATGTTTTCTTGGATTGTGATTTTGGTAATTACGGTTGGGGTCTTGATGTTTTGATAATGAGAATTGAGAAATGAAGTGATTTCAAGGAATTAAAATGGATTTGAAAAAGGTGATTTCGGGCTTGATGCTCGGGGCATAAAAGAAGTTTTAACGGACGAGGTTTCGGTTTTCGGAAATTTAAAGTGGATTCTTGGTTTGGGTTCGGGATGATGCTTCCGGATGCCGGCTTACGGAATCATTATTGCGAATTCGAATTCGGGAATGAAAAATGATTTAATAAAATGATTTGGTCTGATTTTGCATGCCCCGTATTTCATGATGATTTGATTATGTTTGTAAAGTATGATTTGGGGAAAATGAATGTGGAAATTCGGACCATGGGTCCTGTTGTGAAAAAATATGATTTTGGGGATGGATCCCACGTTGTCGTGTTCGACAAATGTTTTGGGGTTTAGAGACCCGCTGAAAACTGCTTTGGGTTGAAGACCCGTTGTTGTGTTTGAAAACTGTTTTGGGTTTAAGGACCCGGTGCTATTGCTGGAGCACGTTTTGAGTTTAAAGACTCGGTTAATTGATGACGGGGGAGGGCCTTTAATGAGTTTAAAGACTCGTGAGTTTAAAGACTCGGTTACTGTGATACCCCCGAGGCCTATTGATTATGTTCTGAGTTTAAAGACTCGTTGATATCCCGGGAAGGCCTGTTTATGCGCATGGTTTTGAGTTTAAAGACTCGGGCGCACTTGTTATCCAGCAAAATGTTTGACTTGTGATTTATTGATGATTTCTGATGTTTCGGTTGAGTTGGGCAGTGGCCCGGTATATGGTTGTTGGTTTTGGATCATGTTGTACATTTGGTTTTGATTCGTGGTTTTGGGCTGAGGCCCGGTGTTTATGATTGCGGGCTAAGACCCGATGGTTGAGAAAGGAAAATGATTTTGAGGTTCATACGAGTTCTTCCTTATGTTGAAATTTTGATACACAGTTTTATTATGTGGAAAATCTTAACCGATGACGAAATGTTTTCGTATGCATGCATTGGTTTTGCGCGGAGGGTAGAAACGTTTGTTGTAACTGTTTTGCTAAACTGATTCATTTTTGTCCACTCACACCCTTTTGGTTTTTATTGACCCTCCAGGTCGTGGCGCGTTGTCCGAGGCTGTACGTGGGGCGGAGGCATGAGTAAATTCGTGTGGCTATCCCTGGTTTGGCAAGCACTGAGGGTAACTTGGGTTTTTCAGTCTTCTTGCCAGACGGGAGCAGGACCGAGCACGGTTATCAATGCCCCTTTCGGGGGCGGTCCTGTCAATTTGGTATCAGAGCGCTAGGTTGCTGATTCTGTTGCCACATCATGCCTCCGGAGCGTAAGCCTCGTGCGCGACCTGGTAGTGAGACGAGTAGGCGAGGGTGTTTGGGACCTCGTGTTAGATCTCGAGTGAGATTGACCCTGGTTTGAGGGCCAGATGTCGGGTGGTGTACACTGTGAACTGTGATTTGCGCGACTTTCTTGACATAGAATTGTGTGGGTCGCAAGGACGGACGAGACCGGTGACTAAAAGGCCACATTTTTGGGCAAATTGTACTTTCTCTTAGGCCCTATTGGTCGAATAGAAGGTGGTCAAGCATTGGATATCGCTCGGGGATTGGGTATGTCAGTGGTGACATGATTGGTTTGGTATGAGATTGGACTCAGGGGGAGTCAAGATGTGGATGTGGGACTCACGATGAGTCAGTATTTTGGGTTAGGAACGCGAGATGAGTCATGGTAAGATACCAAGACTCGAGAGGAGCCAGAAAAGCTTAGTGAGGAACGTTTGGCACCTGGGATGCCAAGGACCAGAAAATGGACAAGTATTGAGGAGTTAGAAAATGCAGCTTGGTTTTGTGGGACGGTGGTCTTGTGGAGTTTAGCGGATGGTCTGGGGTACTTGGTGTAGTGGTAGTGGTTGAGGATCAGGGAGCGTTCAGGGAACGTTCATTATTTCTGATGTGGATTGTCAGAATGGTGGTACCCATGGTTGCGGGGTACGGGTGAGGATGCGGGATCATCGCTCGGAATGAGCGGAGATCCGGGGCTACCCACTTTGCACACCGTGTGCTAGTGTAGATGGTTGTATATTGGTGCGCTAGCGTTGGTGCTGGTGTCCGTAAAGGAGATTGTGTGAGCCACGATTTGGGGTGTGACTCTATTATGACGGGCACATGCTCGGTAATTGAGATTCAGCAGTAGTCGAGTCATGGACTGGATGGGATCCAGCAGAGATGGTGAGGTGTTGGGATAAGCCCAACAGTGCTGAGTGACGAAAGATGGGTGGATTAAACGGTATTTTTGAGACATGAAGAAAATCATTGGTGATTGGTATTCGGAAGTCATCGGGGTTGACTTTTTACCTTCTGCCCTGGAAGACGATGTTGGATATTCGGTACGGTGGGTGCAGTGAGTTATGTTGCAATCACAGAGGTTGGGTGTCGATGACATCGTATTGGATCATCCTTGATCTCTCCTAGGTGGAGTGGCAGGGATCGATATGAGGTTAATGGAGGGGATCCACAGAGTGGATGTGTTACGTTGTTGAATGATTGATTGGAGGAGAAATTAGTTGAGGAGTGTTGGGTGGTTGACAAGAAATCCAGTGGGGGTAAGACCCTATTATCGGGTTCCGGGTGGATTGCCAGCTGTGAGCATGTGCGGATCCTAGGTGGATCTGGTTGTTGAGGTTGTGGGCCTTGGACAAGGCGGCGACCCAGGATCACGGTGTTACCAGTCGAGTGACGGGGTAACGAATTTGGACTGTGATCGCCTTGATCAGGCTAGGTGAAGAGCTTATCGCTCTGTTGTGAATGTTTGGGTATGGGAATAGTTGGACCGAACTTCTTTTCGAAGTTAATCCGTACTCGAGCGAGTAGGTACGTTTATGTTTTGGAACCGAGGCTTGGCCTGTGGATGAGCGGATACCCAACAGGGTCTAATTGGTCAGTCATAGAGTTGGGCGATTGGGATTGGCTTCTTTTCGAAGTCAATCGGATGTGACGTGGTAACCGTTGAGCGAGTATAGATTCGGGGGGTGCGCCTCGGTATTTGTGAGGAAGATTAGATGCCCTTTCGGCATGACTGTACACGCCTTGGCGAGCGTGCTTGGATTGGTACATCTTGGATGACGTGTTTGGGGGTTGATTTTGTGTACTAGTCGAGTGACCATGGGATCTAGAATGGATGATGAGTTAGAATGATCATTTTGTCTAGTATGAGATCGGACAAGAAACCCCAGTGTCAGGTTGTGATTGACTGCGGGCCATGCAGTGGACTTATTGGGGAATGGATGTACGTATCTTGCACGGTGTACAAGGATCGGTATTGGACTGGTCGTGTGGTGCATAGTGACAGCACATGTGAGGTACTAGTGGCGTACGGTTATACGTGTTGATGGTCGGCTAAGTTCCGACACCATTGGGTTTTGTGGTGACCGTTTGGATGGTAGCGTCAGGACGGACTGACGAGTGAGAGTTGGTGACTCCCAGTGGGAGCAGACGTCAAGTGATCATTTTCACTCGAGGTGGTCGAGTGTGGTCGGTACGACATGAGACGGTAATGGGACGTATGAGTACAGGTGAGTAGCTGGTGTACGGGTGTACACATGTTGCGAGGACAAAATGTTTTCCACAAGGTGGATGCGAAATGAGGATGATTGGAAATTTCGAGAACGAAACTGGTTTCAGGAGGGAGGAACGGTTGAGTCCTGATCGGTTGGAATTTCGGGGACGAAATCCTTTAAGGGGGGGAAGATTGTAACGACCCATCCCGGAATTCGGGATTAGGTTGGTGGCTAATCATGATTAATGAGGGTTAATCGGTGGTTGGTTGGGTGGAACCGGACGAACGTGGCAAAATGACCGTTTTGCCCCTAGTTGTGGGCAAAACGTTGACTTTTTATTCGGACGGTCAAATGGACTTTGACCGATGACCGTGACGTAGTCCGGGACGTCACGAGTTCATAGACAGGTGGCACGTTCGATTCCGACGTTCGAGGTGAAAGTTATGACGTTCGGAAGCCCAAGGGCATTATCGTAATTTGGACGAAATAAGGGAAAATGTTGACTTTTTGATCGGGAAGTCCGATGGCCGAGGACCGGGGACCGTTGGGTTCGTCTCGAGGTCCTGAGTACAACGACAGGCGGCACGCGTTAATCGGAGTTCGATTGACCGAGTTACGGGTCAAGGAAGGTGAGGGACAATTTGGTAATTTTCCAACTGGGGGCATTTTGGTCATTTGCACGGTGGTTACTGTTCACCACCGTGAAAAACAGGGACTGCACCACCGTGTTGTGAGTGCTCTGATCGTTGCCATTGTTTAATCAATTGTGGACTGATCAAAGCATTGTTTATTTGAATTGAGGATAGTGGAGACAAGGCGTGGGTTGGGACTGCTTGCTGTGCTCGGGAGGAGTTAAAAATGGCCGTGGCCTCTGTGTTGCGGGAAACAAATTCCAGGGAGATTCAGAGTGTCACCCACGAGTTGTCGTCCATTCTGATCAGTTACTTGAGTGTCTGGTAAGCTGGGGAACCATTCTGCTGAGTGTGAGAGTGTAGAGCTGGGAGAAATCGTGGAGAAATCAATCTCGGGTTTTTGGGGGGAAAATCCAGAGTTTGATTCCTACGGGCTATGGGACCAATCTAGGCACTGAGGGAGTTTTCTGGGAGTGGCTGGAACACAATCGTGCAAGGATTGACGTGGTTTGATCGAGGTTTGCTCAGGGACTCAAGCTCCGGTTCCAGAGAAAAACAGTTTTGGAGGGAAATTCGATTTCTCAATTGGGAGCCGAATTGAGGGTAGCTGAGGATCGTATTAATCCTCTGGGACCATTTGGGAACTAACCGCATCAATTTCGGGGAAAATCCATCACAGACAAGCCCTGAATGGAGGCCCCTAGTTTCAGAGATTTTCGAGCTTGAGGTCGACAACCTCCAGGTAATTTCCCCTCAAATTGACGATGCTTAGGTGTTCGTTTTGGTCTCTGGAAACTACTGTCTAAGTTAATTTGGGAATGGGGTTGATTTGGGTGAGTTCCGTACTTCGACCCGTTTGGGTGTTCGAGTTCGAATTGACTGATTTAGGGCTAATGGAAGGTAATGAATGAGTGGGATCCTAAATTAACCTGACGAGGAATGATTTAAGTAGAATGAAGGGAGGAATTGAGTGAGTTTTGGTAAGGATTTAACCGGGTTGTGTCGTGGGTTGAACGACCCGTATTGCAGGTTTGGCGGGTGAGAACGATGAACTGTGCAGGGGTACTGTAGCAGGCGCGTGGCTTTCACGCGCAGCCGCTTGCGGCGGCGCGTGAGGGCGCGTGGGACGGATTCTCAAGGTGAGTTCAAAACGACTTTTGTCCTACACATTGTAACGAACATTTTAACGCTAGTTTCGAATTTATCGGACACCATTTCGATGTTATTCCGAGGGTCCGAAGATTTATGTTACGTTGGTAAATAATGATTAATTCCCGGAAAATTATGGGAAATTAGTATGTTGTCATTTAAGCCCTTAGTGACACTAAAGTATGTTTGCGGACAGGATTTGGAAATTCTGGGAAATATCGGAAGTCACGGGCATGCGTGCGGTGCGAAACCGAGCCTTAAGGATGGTGTGTGAGTGGACGTTGCTTTCAAAATTTAATGCATGCATAAATTATTTCTATGATTTTATGATCATGATTATAAGTTGTGGTTGATTTTGATTTTCGTATTTATACGTATTCGATTCCCGTAGTTATACGCATTTTTACTATACATGTGAAATTCCACGTATTTCGAGACTATGGTCACTCGTATGCTTAATGATGGTTTAATGGAAGAAGTTATATGAAATGGGTGAAAAATGATTTAAGAAGGTTGTTTATGATTTGCGAGTGTGACTTACGATTTCGACACGTTTTTCGAGAAAGTTCCGGATTTGCACGTTTTACGAGATTTTGTGTTATTGTGATTTGATCACTGTTGATGTTTGAATTGGGGAATTAAAATGAGACTTGTGATTTTGAGGATTTTAAATGTGGGTTTTGAGTATGTTTTCTTGGATTGTGATTTTGGTAATTACGGTTGGGGTCTTGATGTTTTGATAATGAGAATTGAGAAATGAAGTGATTTCAAGGAATTAAAATGGATTTGAAAAAGGTGATTTCGGGCTTGATGCTCGGGGCATAAAAGAAGTTTTAACGGACGAGGTTTCGGTTTTCGGAAATTTAAAGTGGATTCTTGGTTTGGGTTCGGGATGATGCTTCCGGATGCCGGCTTACGGAATCATTATTGCGAATTCGAATTCGGGAATGAAAAATGATTTAATAAAATGATTTGGTCTGATTTTGCATGCCCCGTATTTCATGATGATTTGATTATGTTTGTAAAGTATGATTTGGGGAAAATGAATGTGGAAATTCGGACCATGGGTCCTGTTGTGAAAAAATATGATTTTGGGGATGGATCCCACGTTGTCGTGTTCGACAAATGTTTTGGGGTTTAGAGACCCGCTGAAAACTGCTTTGGGTTGAAGACCCGTTGTTGTGTTTGAAAACTGTTTTGGGTTTAAGGACCCGGTGCTATTGCTGGAGCACGTTTTGAGTTTAAAGACTCGGTTAATTGATGACGGGGGAGGGCCTTTAATGAGTTTAAAGACTCGTGAGTTTAAAGACTCGGTTACTGTGATACCCCCGAGGCCTATTGATTATGTTCTGAGTTTAAAGACTCGTTGATATCCCGGGAAGGCCTGTTTATGCGCATGGTTTTGAGTTTAAAGACTCGGGCGCACTTGTTATCCAGCAAAATGTTTGACTTGTGATTTATTGATGATTTCTGATGTTTCGGTTGAGTTGGGCAGTGGCCCGGTATATGGTTGTTGGTTTTGGATCATGTTGTACATTTGGTTTTGATTCGTGGTTTTGGGCTGAGGCCCGGTGTTTATGATTGCGGGCTAAGACCCGATGGTTGAGAAAGGAAAATGATTTTGAGGTTCATACGAGTTCTTCCTTATGTTGAAATTTTGATACACAGTTTTATTATGTGGAAAATCTTAACCGATGACGAAATGTTTTCGTATGCATGCATTGGTTTTGCGCGGAGGGTAGAAACGTTTGTTGTAACTGTTTTGCTAAACTGATTCATTTTTGTCCACTCACACCCTTTTGGTTTTTATTGACCCTCCAGGTCGTGGCGCGTTGTCCGAGGCTGTACGTGGGGCGGAGGCATGAGTAAATTCGTGTGGCTATCCCTGGTTTGGCAAGCACTGAGGGTAACTTGGGTTTTTCAGTCTTCTTGCCAGACGGGAGCAGGACCGGGCACGGTTATCAATGCCCCTTTCGGGGGCGGTCCTGTCATCTCATAACTGTTGGGACTTATCCCAACACATCACAATCCCTACTGGATCTCATCTTGTCCATCACTCAACCACCACCGAATCTCAGATACCGAACATATATCTATCACGATTGAGTCACATCCCAACTCGTGGCTCATCGTCATCACAACCACTGGTACACAGTGTACGAATCAGACAACCCTGAGTCGTTACTCATACCGAGAAACAACCCTGCATCTCTGCTCAGGTGAAAGGAACTCTGCCTCTCTCGTACCCCACAACTATGGGTACCACTATTCTGACCATCCACAGCAAGATAATGAACGTTCCCGGATCGTCCCCCGATTCTCAACTACCACAACTACACCAATTACCCTCGATAGCTAGCCATCTCCACACGACTGTCGACCAACAGTCATCGCTATCGAGATCCGCATTCATGCATCACACTATTATCCGGTCCAACTCAGGATTTCATATTTTATCTCATAACCGTACCCATGGATCGAATCCCATCATTTCACTTCATGTCGGGCCAACCAATCTCCATAGTTTCGACTAGACTCGCTAGAGTCATCCACATGATCATCCACGACCTCAGCCGATCTTTGCAGCACAAGTTCCAATCCATCAGTCACCATTTGGGGTTTGACCCGACAACCACCTCGACCTTGGAAAGTCACCCAATCCACTACAATCACGGACTCACAATTCCAATTCATCAATCACCTCTAAGGTTCACCTTTCCAGACCATCCATCATTAATTTAGGGTTCCACAATCACACCCTAGGGTTCCTCTGAACCCCACTGCTCTCAGCAGCACCACAATCTACAATCACATGACCAAACCAACGGTCCCACATTACCAGTTCGTCACATATAACCCCACTTGGGTCGAATCACACTAACGCACGGAGTATCGGGCCAATCACATACTATCCACTATTCAATCCCAAAAACTACTAAACTAGTATCCTACTATCAAGTTGATGACGGGCTGACCACGTAGAGACATCACATCCTCGACTTGCGCGTACCACAAGAACTACTGAATAACGACAACCTCGCTCTGATACAACTTGACACGACCCATCCCAATCCCCCCGGGATTAACGTGGGATGCGTCATTCTCCCGTCTGACACGAAGTGTCAGACAAGGGATAATTTGTACCTTAGCTCATATGGGGCTCCCAGAGCGCGCTGGGATGGGTGGATGAGTGCGATGTCTCGGTCTCTGCTACAGCCCGCATCCGTGATCAACCTAAAGGGAAATAAAACCATTCAGAACTGTGAGTGGACGAAAATCAATAAGTTCATAAAAACACATTTCATAAAGATATTTATACCCTTCACTAGAGAGTATGCATGCATCGAAAACCAGTAATCAAAACATTTACTCAAATAAGCCATTAGGGCCTTAGCCCAATCCATAACCAAGTGGGCCACTACCTAAATCCATAAAAACAGTTCCAACTGAAAAACCATTTCATAGATCCAATAGTCCATATTTATCACATAACCATCCTCGGCATCCCAGATGCTTAGCGTCCCAGACGCTTGGCGTCCTATGCGTCATATCTCACGGTAATAAGCAACGCGTGCTATCCGGGGTCTCTCCGGGTCAATATCTCTGACATCCCAGATGTCTGACGTCCCAGACCTCTAATCATAGCATTCCTGCTCCTGAGTCACCATACGGTTTGGTAGCTTCGTATAATGACCCCTCGCAGGCAATGCACCGTGACTTCACCAGTGTCCCAGACACCTGGAGGAGACCATCACATATCCTCTTATCAAGATGGTATATGAAAAAACAGTTTTACAAAGTCATTTCAAAACATCTCAATGGGCCCTGCCCAAAATTCCCACAAAACATCACAAATCCTTTTAGGGTCCCTGACCCGAAATCACGTTTATGAAACATAGGGTCCCAGACCCGAAATTACATTTAAAAACTCAACGGGGCCTCATGCCCGATTTTGTAAACCACTGGGCCCCGGCCCGATCACATGACTCAAAAGGGTCTCAGCCCGATTTCGTAAATCAATTGGACCCCTGGCCTGATTACATAATTCAAATAGGTCTCATGCCCAAATTCATCTTTCCAAAACCAAAACCATGCCATAGAACCATTATTATACTCATAATCACATAGCCATAGCATAAACTCGTAAACCTCGAAATCCTCGAAATACGTGCAATCCTGTAAACCACTAGTGCCATAATCATCATCATAGAAATCACGTATGTAAAACATATAAAATAGTTATACACGCATCACAGTTTAGAAAACAAAGTCCACTCACAGACCGTCATACGCTGCCGCCTCGATACACGTGCCATAAGTCTTCCCGAGCCACACCACTATCACCAGAACTTTCAAACCTGTCCAAACCACACTGGAGGTTTACTAACCTCTTCATTAACCTCCTATTAAAGTCCCGTAATTTTACCAAATTTTTAACTATTTTTAAACTCGATCCTAAACCTTTAGACACCCCGAAACTTATCGAAACGATGTCTGATCGACACGAAACCAGTCCCAAAATGTTCGTTACATCAAATAGATTATTTCACATGTTGAAAGTTTCCCCAAAAAGCCCCTCACGTGCCCCCCATGCGTGGCTGGAACCTCCTACGCGTGAAAGCCAGTGTGACACTATTCACTGTCCCTAACTTGCGGCAAACCGGTCCTGTCCGATTTGGTTCGGTCTGGTTGGTCCAGTTGGACCGACGTGGCCGGTTCGATCAATTCGAACCCTTTCTTCAACCCGTTTTCACCCCAATTTCCTCCTAAACCATCCTCTAACTATTTCCAATCGATCCAGGGATTCAAAATGAGAAGACTAAGTCTAAAAACCATACCTTCAAGTTTGATTTTTGAACTGGCCGACCTCCACCGTTGGTTCCCTTGCCTCCAACCTCCCTTCAGCCGCCGTTCCAAGCCTATTTGGTTCCTAGCAACCTCAGACACATCCTCCAAACATCAAATTCATTCGACCACCAGCCAAGCTCAGCTTCTAAATTTAAAACACGAAGCTTACCTCTCATGGCAACGCCGGCCACCATCCACGACGGTCATCGATGTCAACACCATTCGACCTGCCTCCCTTCACTCTCTCATCTTCGTTCAATGTCCAACTCCATTGGTTAAGGATTAAGGGTTGTTTGTGTGATTGAATGAGGTGTTTGTTTAGTAAGAAAAGGAGATGACCGCGCGAATACGAGAGAGAAATGTGAGATGTGTGTTTTATTAATTAATTAATTAATTGCCCAATATATAAAGATCTATAAAATAGGGAAGGTAACCAATGGGATGAGTGACACTTGTCACTCAGCCACGGCCCCCACCCAACATATCTGCCAATGGGATTAAAATGATATATAATACGAATTCTGAGACGTAAAATCCAGATCTCGCTCCCATGACCATAACTTCTCCGTTCGACATCCGATTTCGACGTGCCGTCTATCTACGGACTCGTGATGTCCAGATCTACGTAACGGTGCTCTGCTCTTGGCCATCGGACCTCCCAGGTCAAAAGTCAACATTTTGCCCACGATTAGGGGTAAAACGGTCATTTCACACTGTCCGTCCGATTTCTCTCAACTAATCCCCGATTAGGCATTCTAAACCATAATTAATTAATATTTAATCCCGATATTCGGGACGGGTCGTTACATTGATTGTAAAGTGAGTACGATGACCAGACATCGATACTACGTGCTAGGGTAGAATGGCTTTAGAGGGTTCAGTGATTGTGTGAGCATGGAGCTCAGGGCCATGTGGGCTAGAGGAACCCTAGTATTTGTGTATGTGTGTATTCCTTCTAGACCAAGTATTCGATGGGGTCCAGATGCATCCTAATTGTATCGATAGGATAAGTGAGATGTTCGTCTTTATATCGTCAAGATGAGTAAGATGACAATTTGCGACTCGAGACGAGTCAGGATCACAGCGTTACTAGCTTAGTGACAGGAGGTATTGTACGAGGTATCCTGATGGAACTCTAGAGCAAGTCAAGATTAGAGATTGCGCAACGGAAGCGTAGTGGAGCCGATGAGTACTGGCTTGACATGATGGTCTCCAACTGTAAACCGTTTAGTGACAGATGATTTAAGATCCATCAGCGAGAGCAAAGATGTCAGCTTGGATTGTCAGCTGAGTAGAGTCGTCAGAATGAATACTGAATAGGATGCCACCTTGGTATAGCAGGATGGTCAGCCTGAATTGTCAACCTAGCAAGACGATAAGATTGACTTGTCAGTTTGGATTCTGAGCACACCTACGTAGGTGACAGGTGAGATCGACGAGTGTTGATGTCTCATTTGAGACTTAAGTTGAGTGTTGGGATTTTCGGTGACAGTTGGTCACGCGTTTATGGATACGATCACAGAGGATAAGTTGAGTTTCAGCATTGACCGTTAAATTATGGTTGACGTCGAGTGACGTTGTTTGAGACCATAGATAGATTTTTTGTGTTTGAACAATGAGGCCCAAAATATCTTATAGGGATGATTAATTGAGTGACAAGTGTCACTCATCCCTTGATCCACACAAACATGCATATACCATTTTCCCTTCTTCATTCATCCAAACCCCGTACCCACCCAAAAACCATTTCCCCATCTCCTTGTTTGAGACCATAGATAGACTGAGAGGGTGAAAGAGAGATAGAGAGGCTGAGATAATGGTGATGAGAGGCTGAACCGTCGTGGGGTGGTTAGAAAACCGAGAGAAAGGTAAACCCAAAACCCATTTTAAGTTTGAAATTTCTAAATTAAGTTTTAGAGGTTTAGGATGTGTTCTGATGCCATGGTTGGGTTTATTGAGCTCATACAAGCTTGCAGGGACGCTTTTTGATGGAAGAGGATGGTGGAACCGCCCTAAGAGAAGGCGGGAAGTTGGTTGTGGGATTTCGAGGTCATAGAACCTTTTCGGGGAATGAGATGAGTCTGTAGGAAGAAGAACGAAGGAAAATGTGGTCGGACGGCCGAGATGCTACCAGGTCAGGGTCGTGAGCCGACCCGGCTAGAGGTTGACGATGATGATGTGGTAGTCCATGTCATCACCTGTCAAACCTGTCAGGCCACATGGCCAACCAGAGGGTGACATGTGGCCAGGTGTCAGGTCCAGTCAGCAATGACGTGGAAGTGTCACGTCAGACATGTCAGACCACGTGGACCAGTGGGGTAATGCCTCGTGGCAACATGTCAGAGGGTGTTAAATGATGTGGCAGCTCACATGTAAGGTCCACGTCAGCATTATTAGACCATGTGGACCAATGAGGTGGTGCCACGTGGTAGTGTGTCAAGTTGTCAGAGATGACGTGTCAGTGACACGTGGCACCAATCAGGGTGTGCCACGTGGTAGGTTGTCAGACCTAATAGGTGTCAGACCTGTCAGGCTGACGTCAGTAGATGACATCAGCATTGACCGACAATGACCGTCCTTGACCTGCGTGTGAGGGCACGTGGGCACGAATTTCGAGGTCAAACCCATCTTATTCAAAAGGTTTTGACATTCTAAATGCAATTGTGGTGATTTCAAGTCAATCAGATATCGTTTTATAGGTCATTTAGAGGTATTTAGCCTCGAGAAGTGTGTTCGGGACACGTTGACTGTTCCAGAAGTTTTGAGGGTTTATGATTAGGACTTGTATAGATGGTTAGTAACCTTTTAGTATGATTTGGATAGGTCTGGACGTCCCTGACACTACGCCATATATGGAAATAGACATTACTATAAAGGCATCGAATAACTAGTAATTTGATGTTATTACTACTATAAGCATCAGTTTGATATTTATTGAAGTTTAAAGTGTAAAATAACTTCAGTGTAAATTTAGACCGATGTCTTTATGTTTATTTAATATCACATAGTTATAAAAACCGAAGTCTATATGAACTCTTTATTTTTTTAAACTTGTATCAATTGTTAGAAACTCAATGGAATGATATCTTAAGTAGAAAGTCAACCTAAATTTCTTCCCTCCTCCAATTTTAGCATTCCCTCCATCTCCAATTTCATTATAGGTCATTAAAAATTCTTTCTTTCCTCCAATTTTGTTCTAAGTCCCCTCCAATTTTGTTCATGTCATGAAAAACTTAGACCTAAAAAAACTTAAACCTAAGTCTCTCTTTAGCAGCTAGGTGGCCCATAAAAAAGATCCTGGACTTGAAGGCGATGAAGGTGAAGCCGTGGAGGAAGAAAGGCTAAACATAAGGGGAAGCAGCGAAGAAGAGTTCGATTGAGAGGCGAAGCCACGATGGACGGTCGACGACGACGATGGTGTGAATGTATACAGGTTTAGAATGGTAAGGCTCAAGCTGCCAATTTTCGTTTTTGTACTATAGAGCCAAATGTAGGAATTTTTGCAATTCCAGATTTGCATCCCAATGTACTTTCTGATCTCAGTAAATCTCAGCCTGCAGTCCCAGCGTCTATTGAACTCGTAGATATTGCTGGTTTTGTCAAGGGTGCCAGTCAAGGAGAGGTGACATTGCTTAATTTATTTTTTAACGATTTCCTTCTTTATGTTTCATCTTAGATGTACCATTGCAAATATTTTTGAATGCATTGCTGAATTCATTTTCTTATTTTCATCACTTGCAGGGGTTAGGGAATAAGTTTTTATCAAATATTCGTGAGGTGGACTCCATACTTCAGGTTTCTATCCATTACTTGTCATGTTCATTAGTGATTCCCACGGGTTAAAATCCAAACTTTCCTAATGGGACTTTGTATCTTTTGTTTTTGGTTGTGTTGCTTAGTATTTGTCTGTGTGTGTGTGTGTGTGTGTGTGTGTGTGTGAGAGAGAGAGAGAGAGAGAGAGAGAGAGAGAGTGTGTGTGTGTGTGAGAGAGAAAGAGAGAAGAGAGAGAGAGTTTTGTGATCACCAAGATCGTGATCCAAGGTTCCTTACTTTTTATATGATAAAGAGAAGGACGAGGAGTTTTGTGTTTAGAGGTTTTGAAGCCTTCCCAGTTTGATTTCAAAATAAACCTGTTTAAACTATTTTAATAAAATTGTGTTTTCATTTCGTTACATCATGCATATTGACTTTAGAGAGCACATATTCTTCTCTATGTTTTAGATTATATTAGTCATTATATGCATTACCAGTTCACTTGTTAGGTGTTTGAGGATTCTCCCCTATCTGTTCTATGGATGTTGCTTTAATAAAAGAAAACCTTATTATGAATATTGGTTTCCCTATTAAGGACCATTTCAATGTAAATCTTTTTTGTATCTAAATCTAAGTGGAGCAAGTTATGTAATCTTTCATATCTTGATATTAAGAAAAAGTATTGTTATACTTCTTAGCTCTATATTATCATTGGCATGTTGCTTGTCGTTTTAGGTTGTTCGCTCTTTTGAAGATGATGATGTTGTTCATGTGAATGGGAAAGTTGATTCTGCCTGATATTGATGTAATCAACCTAGAGCTTATTTTCTCAGATCTTGACCAGGTTTGCTAATTAACTCTCTCTACTCACCTACCTTCATTTGAGAGCAAGTTCTGAAGCTGATTTTCCTGGTTCCTTTTCTGCTTTCGATGTTTTGATTGATCTTACTTCAAACTTTCTGGATTCTTTCTTGTATACTAAATCAATTAGTCTTTAGCTCTTCTTTTCTTTGAAATAGCTATAAGAATACAATCGAATGTACAATTTGGCATACATAAGGGGCACCAGTATGGTTATTCCATGAGCTTCTCTATTGCTGATTTATTAGAGGTTATTTAGGACCCATTTGATAACCATTTGGTTTTTTTATTTCTAGTTTTAACTTTTTGTGCTTGACATATGGAGAAAGAGATGAGAGAAATGATGGATGAATAAAAATGGTGGTAAGGACGGGGAGGAAATAAAGAACAAAACTAAACCTAGAAAGTGAAAACAACTTAAAATAGCTTGCTCTAGTTTTCTTTATCCCTCGTTTCTCCCTTTATCTCAAGCTCAAAAAGTGAGGGGGAAAAAAAGCCCAAATGGTTTTCAATAGGTCCTTAGGTGGTGAGCTATCGCAGTGTTTTATCCTAGCTGTGTATATATATATATATATATAAGACGACCCTCTATAATTTGGTTTTTAACAGGCCCTTAGCTGATGAGTTATCACAGTGTTTGAACAGACCCTAGATGGCCCTTTTAAAATATATATATTCTAATTCAAACTATACTGTTTAAACATTTAGCCACTTTCTAGTTCAAAAGTGACAATATACTTAGAATTTGTTTTATGGCACCTTTTGTAGCTACACTGTCTGAGAATTCTTGTCCTAACCTCTATAATCTTTTCGTTGGAAGGAAAGGATGCATGTACTATCTGTTATTTGTCTGTAATGTTAAAGTATAATATAGCAGTTTGGTAGGATGGAATGACCTGATTGAACTAAATTGTATTATTCACAAGAAATGCAGATTGAGAAAAGAGTGGAGAAGCTCAAAAAAGGAAAGTCAAAAAACTCACAAACCAAACTCAAGGTATGGTATATCCAATGCTAACTTACTGTGTAGTGCAAAGTATGTGGGATACTGTGTAGTGCATAAATATGTGGGATCTTCTCACACTGTCCCAAAGTTAAGGTATGGTATATCCAATGCTAACTTACTATGTAGTGCATAAGTATGTGGGATCTTCTCACTCTGTTCCCTCAGTCTTTTTCTCCTTAATTTAAAGTATATTTACACAAACTGTTAAGGTAACAATCACAAACACAAAGTCCTTTCATTTCAGGAGGAAGCTGGAAGATCTGCCTTAGAAAAAATTCAGCAGGCACTCTTGGATGAGAAACCAGCACGATCGTTTGCTTTACCAGATTTAGAAAAGGATGCTGTGAAGCATCTTTGCTTGCTTACGATGAAACTTGTTATATATGTTGCTAATGTTGCTGAATCTGACCTGGCTGAACCTGGACGTAATCCTCATGTCAAAGAAGTGATGAATCTTGCTCCTGAATTGCAATCTGGATTAGTGACAGTTTCAGCGCCAGTTTGGTGATACATTATAGTTTGAAATTGAGAAACTTTTGGCACCATGTGCTGTTTGAGCCAAGAAGATTGTGTTCCTACTGTTTTTGTTTGCCTAATAATTACACTGGACATGTGAACGAGGAAATTTGCAATTGCAGGTCGAGTCTGAGCTTACTTAGCTATCATATGAAGAAGGAAAAGAATTTTTGGAATCTCTTGGTGTTAGTGAAAGTGGTCTTGGAAACCTAATCAAAGCAACATATAGTGTCTTAGGGCTCCGTACTTTACTTCTAGAGAGAAGGTAAAAAGGAGGAGTTTGTGAATTTTTTTTAATTTGGTATATATATTCGGTTGTTTTAAAAGATTGTTCCCTTGTTGTTCACATAAAACAAAAGCATGGACCATACTCGCAGGTGAGATTGGTATCCTAAATGTAAATTGGGTATTGTACAAATATGGTAAAATATCTCTAACTATAACTTAGAAAACTTCACAAAAGTGCTAACATAGGCTATGTTGTTTGTTATATCACAGCTGAAAACTTGTTTTCACGAAATTTCTTTTACTAGTGGTCATAGGCTAGACGAATTTCCTTTTTCCGCTTTCTTTGCTACTTTCTTCTTTTAGATGGATTAAGGTCCCTCGATGTCACGAAGAAGATTCAAATAGGTTTGGAAATGATTAATGGATTGTTCAGCATACAATGGAGTTGCCGGATTCTTCTTCTTTGTTGATTCAGGAATGACTGCACCTCAAACTGCTGGGGTCATCCACTCTGACTTTGAGAAAGGTTTCATTCGAGCTGAGACAGTAGGCATTCTAATATCTACTTTGAAATACTACTGATTATGAAATGGGATAGATTATAATTTTGATGAGAAGATAAGATTAGCTGATATTCTGGAAACTTTGAGCAATGCATCTCTGATAATCATGGAGTTTTTGTCCTGGTCCTTAACGGTGGTTACTGAGAATTGAGGGAAAGCTTTCCCAACGGAGTATAGAATTGGGTATTTGGAACTGTGATTTCTTCAAGCTTTCCTAACGCATTTCTGCGAATAACGGTTGTTACTTTTCACACAAACGGAGTATAGAATTGAGAAATTTCCAATTCGAGGTTGATATGAGATTATTTGTTCTTCCTTTTCAATTTTTTGCCTTCCACTCTCAATTTTTGATTCTTTGGTGTTTTTTTTTCAAACTGTGGAGGTTGATATCAATCAATGACAATGGTTCATTATGCTAATGTTTGGAATCAGATCTTCACTCATTAGTGGTTTATTTTTTTCTTCACAAAATCTTGATTTCGTATTAACATTGATCTGGGATTGTTTTCCCCGCAGATTCTCTGAACAAAGTTCGATACTCCTATGAGATAATTCACTTTCCTCTGACAATTTCTCTCATGTACACACTTAAATTTTTGTTCCATGATTTTATTTTTAAAGTTCGTACCAAGTTTCAATTTCAGATTTAGTTAAAAGGCTTTGGATTATGCAGATTTTCTTTTCTGAGCTGCAGTTTTTGTCATCTATTCAATTATTAGTTTGTTTTGTTATTTTGGTTACACATTAGGATTTTTTTTTTTTGGTCGGTTCTTGCCGCCTTCAATCGCCACTGTTCAATTTGTGGCCACGTTTAGCGCTTTCTCAACAGGTCAATACTTTTTTCAACCCATATTACAATATGTCTCTCAAATCTCTCCTCCATCTCTCTTTCTTTAAACATGGCCTCACCCTGTACATACATTTCTTTTTCGTCACTTCCACCTCTAATATATTAATGGATCGATATATTAGTATTGCTATCGAGTTGCTAATAAGGATTAGTGTTGTTATGCAATAACTTCGTACATTTGTCCAATCTTTTCTAATGCTAGTTTCATTTTTTTATGTACGTAGTATAATAATCTAGGTAAACGGAAGGATTGTTATACACAAAAGCAGTTGGATGAGGTTCGAAGTGAATGGGCAGCTCGGGTTATAAATTGGGTTTGACACCTTAGGTGTTTTTGTTTGAACTTCTAGCATTCACTATAATTATCTAGTATTATGAAGTTTTAAGCACACTTTTTATTTAATTAATGACATGAATCAATAGTTACTTTTGCAAAGCAACAATGCATATTTATGTAATTATTAATGTCTTTAATTTCAATCCTTTAAAGTCGGTGAATATGTAAAAAAAGATGTCTAATACACAACAAGCTTACAAAAAAACTTATAAAAAATCGATGTTGGTAGTTTATAACGACATCAGTTTGAACAAAAAATTGAAGTTTATACTATAAAAATTCCATCAATACTTTCTAATAGCTGAAGTCTTAAGGAAAAATTAACATCATATTATTATTAAATACTGAAGTTGTAATAATAGTACAATATCGGGTTTTAAGTTGAGACTGATGTTATTAAGTACAGAAGGCATCGGGTGTAAAGAAGAGACTGATGTCATTGCCCACACAAGACATCAGAAGTCAACGCTTTTAGTTTAGTTGAAAAGGTCATAGACATTAGATATTACTTAAAACCGATGTTGTAGGTGGAATACACTTCGGTTAAAAACCGAAGTCTATTCCTATAGAAATAGCATCAGCTCCCAATACCTCAATTCTAACCCCCAATAGACTTCGGTTAAAAACCAAAGTCTATGACCAAATTTGGCATAGTGAGAGAGTATGGATTAGCCTCGACGTGGCTTACGACGTGGATTTCGGAGCGCTCAACTTGGACGGTCTGTGAGTAGACTTTGTTTTATGAAATATGATGCATGCATAACTGTTTTATTTGTTTAATGAACATGATTTGAGATGCCTCGAGTGCATATAATTTAAATATGGTTTATATTGTTGATTTGGCATTTTCGTAGAAAATGCGATATTGTACGTAGTATGAGATTTATGTTTTATATGATATTTGGGCTTAGGGTGAGTAATCTACATGCATGTGTTTTATGTGATTTTGATGGTTTCACGGAGAGACGTGAAATGGATAATTTGACTAACGGTTTTGAATGTTTTCACGAAGATGCTTGAAATCGATATTCGGGCATGAGTCCTAGTTGATAAGACCTTGACTTGGATTGAAGTCAAGGATTATCTTGAAAATTTCTTTGAATGGTGAAATGGTTTTCGAATTTGGAAATATCTTTCGAGTGTATGACCTAGTTGATTTATGGTTTAACTTAGAGTATAGTCAAACGTGAGATATATCGGGCTGTGACCTAGTTATGAGATTTATGAAAGATATTTCGGGCATGAGACCCAGTTTTGGATTTGATAGGATTCGAGGAATCGTGGATTTATGAAGTGTTGCTGGACACTGTTTTCATGATGGTTTTGTGGAAACTGATTTGATAAGATTATATCCGGGCTTAGACCCTATTGAGATGATTTTGGACTGAGTCCCTATGAGATTTGATTACTGCTTTCACTGAGACCATCCTGTTGAGATTGATATGGTTGAGGGCCTCTGGTAGGAATGTGTTTCCCCGGAGAAGTCCTGGTGATAATGCTCGCATCTGGGATGGGATGTGTTCGCCCGGAGAGGTCACTAAGCACTGCCTATTGTCGTGCAACCGAGGGAGGCTCGACTCGGGAGTGCTGGTATTATATGGAGATCGATCAGTGATGTGTTCACGACGATTTGGAATGTCGGTCGGTGATGTGTTCAAGGTGACGTGCTCGGATTGGAGCAATCCTAGAGCTATTGGGCACACGTTTCTGGGATATCGTGACTGATGTTGGACACGAGTATTGGTGATGTTTTTTTTATGGGTGATGTGTGCACGGAACTTTTCACTGATGATGATGGGCTGAGATCCCACATGTTTTATATTTGGGCTATAACACTACGTGATTTGATTTGGGCTGAGACCTTGTATGACTTGGTTTTGGGCTGAGACCTTACTGAGAAAATGGCTTTGATTGAGATGAATTTTTTTCACTGTGTTTTGATTTGAAAAGCAATACGACTTGCTTTTAAGAAAGTGTTTGTTATAATTGTTTTCTGATGCATGCATTCTTTTACGTGAAGGGTATAAAGGTATTTTCCCGAAATGTATTTGGAAATGATTATTTTTGTCCACTCATAGCTTTTATTATTTTTGATACCCTTCAGGTTGATCGCAGATGCGAGCTGTATAGAGACCGAGACATCACATGCCATTGCGTAACCCCACAGATCATTGTCTTGCACGTGGTGCCAGATGAGAGCAAACACATCCTAGGATAATCCAGGGGGATTGGGATGGGTCTTGTCATTTCTCCTTTGTCGTCACTCAATCCTCCCTTGACAGGACCTTCCCCGAAGGAACATTGATAATCGTGCCCGATTCTGCTCCCCTCTGGCAAGTCGACTGAAGTTCCCAAATTACCCTCAGCACTTACCAAACAAGGGATAACCATACATGTACCCACTCATGTCTCCACCTTTCGAATAGCCTCGATCATCGCAACACGACCTAGAGGGTCAATAGAAACACAAAGGGTGTGAGTGGACGAAAATAAATCAGTTTATAAAACTAATGCATGCATTTCGAAAACATTTCGTAATCCATTTCATTCCCAATATAAGAAAACCGTGTATGAAAATCAAAATGATTTTCCTTTTCTCAAACCACGGGTCTTAGCCTGAAACCATAAACATGGGGCATCAGCCCAAAATCATGAATCAAAATCTACATACAGAACATAACCCAAAAATCCATCAAGCCATATAAACCGGACCATTTCAAACATCGGAATTCAACAGTAAATCACAAGTCAATCGATCTGCTGGATCTCAAGTACGCCCGAGTCTTTAAATTCAAAACCATGCGCATAATCAGGCCTTCCCAGGATATCAACGAGTCTTTAAACTCAAAACACAATCAATAGGCCTCCGGGGATATCACAATAACCGAGTCTTTAAACTCAAAACATATCAATCAAGGGTCATCCCCCGTCATCAATAAACCGGGTCTTTAAACCCAAAACATGATCCAGCAATAGTACCGGGTCTTTAAACCCAAAACCATATATCATTCACAGCAAATCCAGAATCCATCGTAAACCAATTTCCAAAATCAAATCTGAGATCACACTTTATCGAAATGGAACTCATGTCCGAATTTCATATTCAAATCCCAAATCATATCCGTCATCCATTTCCAAATCCGAATTCGGAACCATCATTCCGTAAGTCGGCATCAGAAATAACCATTCCGAACCCAAATCCGGAAATCCACTTTCAAGTTTCTGAAACCCGAAATCTCGTTCATCAAAACCACTTTTATGAACTGGGCATCAAGCCCGAAATCACCTTTTCCAAAATCCATTTTAAATCTTTGAAATCAAATCGTATTTCAAATACCAAATTCAAATCACCAAAATCACGGTCAAACCACAACATACTCGAAATCTCGTAAAACGTGCAAATTCGTAATGATCTCAAAATACGTGCCAAAACTGTAAATCATACTCACAATCATAATCAAAACATCAACAAAACATGATACGCACAAATCATATAAAATCATTCATTAGACCATCATCAAAGCATAGGAAAAACCATAGTCTCGAAAGACGTGCAATTCCATATTGCATATAGAAATACGTATAAATACAGAAATCGTAAATACCATAATCATAAGCATAGAAATCATAGACATAAAGCATAGAAAACAATTATGCATGCATTGCAATTTAGAAAACAAAGTCCACTCACACACCGTTATTGTGACGATCCATCCCGAATTAGCGAGATTAATTAAGAATTAATGACGGATTAGCGAGACTAATCGGGGATTAGACGACGATTAGCGGAAGTCCAGGCGAAATGACGATTTTACCTCAGGAATGGACAAATCATTGACTTTTCGTTCAAGCAGTCAAATGGACTTTGGCCGATGACTGTGATGTAGATCGTGACGTCACGAGTTCATAGACAGGTGGCACGCTCGATTCCGACGTCCGAGGAAGAAGTTATGACGTTCGGAAGTTCAAGGGCAATTTGGTAATTTGAGCCAAAAAGTTGACTTTTGACCCAGGAGGTCCGATGGACGTGGGCCAAAGACCATTACGTAGGTCAGGACGATACTAATCCTTAGACAGGAGGCACGTCGAATTTGGACATTCGACGGTGAAGTTACGGTTCACGGAAGTTCGAGGGAACTATTGCACGTTTTACGAGACAGTGTGAGTTTTGTCTTTTGTGGGCCCAGTTACTTTTCAGCAACCAATGGATGAGTGACAAGTTTCACTCATCCACTGGCCACCATCCCACATTCATGCATTTCGCCCCTTTCTTTTTCATTTAGAACAACCCGAAACCCCCCCCCCCTAACCGTGCAACCCAACACCCCACACCCCCTAAACATTATCTGAGGCTGGTGACACCTGAGGGAGATAGAGAGAGGAGATGGAAGTGATGAAGGTGGTGGTAGGATCGCAGGCCGCCGTGCACGGCGGCCATGAACCCGAGAAAGGTATCGGCTAGAACCAATTTCCATTAATTTCGGTTTTTAACGTTATGGATCGTTTTAGACGATTAGAATAGGCTTAATAAGCTGTTAGGGTCATATTAGGATGGTTTTGGGAAGCTTTGGACAGCTGTGAAGCCATGGGTGAAGTTTGGAAAAACTTGAACTGTGAGGGGCTTTTGGGTTCACGGGTTTTAGGTGGTTTTAGTTAGTTTTGTTAATTGGAATGGGTAGGAAACTTAAAAATAGGAATTTAGGGATTGAAATGGAGGAAAATGGACGATAAATGAGTGAGGAAACAAGCCGGACCGGTCACGCCGATCCAGGAAAACCAGAGGACCGAACCGGCCGATTCGGACCGATTTGGAGCTTGAAGACGATCCACAGTACCCTGGCGTGTGAGGCCCACGCGCAGGGCCTGTCTTGGGCACGTGAGGGCGCGTGTCCAATCCTTTGGGGAAGTGTCCAACATGTTATTTCATCTATTCGATGTAACGAACATTTTGGGACTGGTTTCGTGTCAATCGGACACCGTTTCGATATAGTTCGGGACGTCCGAAGTTTTAAGTTTGGTTTTAAAAATAGTTAGAAAATCCTGAAAATTACGGGGTTTTAGTGAGGGGTTATATAAGTAGTTAGTAACCCTCTAAATAAATTTGGACAGGTTCGGGAAACCTGGAGGCGACGGTTGACCCGGGAGACGATTATGGCACGCGTATCGAGGCGCGGCTTCGGACGGTCTGTGAGTGGACCCTTCCTTCGAACTTGATTCATGCATAAATGTTTTATAAGTGTTTTATTATATGTTTTCTAATGCCATGAGTGCATTTGATTGTGGTAGCTTAGGATTGACATAATTGCAAGTTTTTCAAGGTTTTCGGCTTTATGTCGTACCTTCGCGTACCGTGTTTTCGTTAAGGGTTTAATAAACGGATTTTGGATTTAGAAATATGAAATCGGGCATGAGTCCCATTTGATTTGAAAACTCTCGGACTTGGAGTCCATTTGATTTGACGAGGAATCGGACCTAGGGTCCATTTGAGCTATACGATCAGACCGAGGGTCCAGTTAGTTTACGATTCGGGTTTGAGGCCCAGTTAGTGTTACTATCGGGCTTGATGCCCCGTTGATTTATGATATCGGAACTGAGACCCATTTAGTTGAGATTTCGGGCTTAAGGCCCCGTTGGTTGTGAAATCGGACGTGAGGTCTATTGGTTTATGGTTTCGGGCTTACGGCCCTGTTGATTGTGAAATCGGGCTTGAGTCCTAGTTCGATTTATGAAATGAGAATTCGGGCATGAGACCCTGTTGAACTGTGGATTTAGGCCGAGGCCTGTGAAAGGAGTTTGAATTGGATTCGAGGAATCCTGTTGAAATGAATCGGGTATGAGACCCAGTTGAAAAGTGATTTGAGAAAGAAAGAGTTTGAAAATGAATTGAACCCTCCATATGTTATATGGTCTCCTCCAGACGTCGACCTGGAGAGTCACGATCCACACACTATAGTTGGTATCCCCATAGGGATCCCGTTCCAGGAGTGGTGGTTAATTATTATGATGTGGTCCCGGACAAGATTCCTGAAAGATGTGAGGACTAGATCCAGAGAGAGAGCTAGGACTAGATCCAGAGATTGAGCCTCCCAGATGGAGATTCCTGGGAGAAGACTCGGAGTGAGACCCCGAGTAGTGTGCACACTAGTTTTGAGATTCGATATTGTGACTATATAGGGGATGTGATCCCTAGGGGCTGTGTGCCCCGAGTTGGCATCTTCTCCGGAAGTGCCTAGGATGGGTTATATGTATGAATACGTATGAGATTTACAGGAAAATGATTTTAGGGCAGTGGCCCTGTGTTTTATGATTTAGAAAGTGATTTGGGGGCAGAAACCCCGTGTTCCATGTTTGATGTTTTGAAAATGGTTTTAGGGCGGAGACCCTGTATTGGGTGTTTTGGTATTACACTGAGAAAGGTTTTGGGCTGAATTCCCACATGAAACGATTTGTGGTTTTGAGGTGTGATTTCGGGTCGGGGACCCAAATGGATTTACGGGTCATGACGGTTTATGGGGCCGGGCATGAACCCTTGAAAGGTTTTGAAAGGTTTTCAAATGGTTTTTATGAATGTTTTACTAAACGGTTTTTGAATGCATGCATATGCTTTTTGTGAAGGGCATAAAGGCCTTTATGCAAAAAAGGTTTTTAAATGAAAAGTTTATTTTGTCCACTCACAGTTTTTGTGTTTTAATGCCCTTCAGGTTGATCTCGGATGCGGGCTGTAGCAGAGACGAGACATCACACTCCTCCTCATACGATCCTGGTGTACTCTGATAAGCCGTTGAGGGCTAGAGATGGAATTTTTCCTGGTCTGACACTTTGTGTCAGACGGGATCAAGCGTGTCCGACGTTAATCCCGGGGGATTTGGGACCCGTCCTGACAGTTATGCCATCGCCTCGATACGCGCGCACCTATGCCATTCCCGGCCAATCCACTATCACTGGTTTTCCCGAACCTGTCCAAATCCCATAAAAAGGTCATTGACTACTTAATAAAGCTTATACTAAAGCCCTATAATTTTTCCGAATTTTTAACTATTTTTAATCGAGCCCTAAAACCTTCGGACATCCCGAAACATATCGAGACGATATCCGATCGATTCGAAACTAGTCTTAAAATGTTTGTTACATCAAATACTTTAAAAGTCATGTTGGGACCTTCCTAAAAAGGTGTGCCACGCGCCCACACGCGCCGCCTGAAGTGGATGCACGTGGGCCTCTTGCGCGGCTACTGTTCATCCCTGTCCTCCTGCCGAACCAGGGCCAGACCGGTTCGGTTCAGGCCGGTCTAATCAAAACGGTGGTCGCGGTTCATGGCCATTCCAACCTTCCTTCAACCCGATTTCAGCTCTATTTGATCCTATTCTTCTCCTTAAGTCCATTCCTATTAATCCCTAAGTTCGTGAATAGAAAAACACAAGTGAAACCAGTATACCTTAATCGAATTGTCGAACCGGTCAAGTCCTTACTTCGGTTTCCATGGATTTTGGCCATCTCAGGCCGTGGTTCTGCTTCCAAACAGCTCCTAGGACCTCCACCAACAAGCACAATCAATTAACAATGGTTAAATTACAAGTTACCATTTTTGGACCGTAAATGGACCTTCTTGAGATTCTGCCATACCTCCACTATCGTGACTCGATGTAGCCCTCAGGCAACTCCCCATGCTTCCCTTTTCATCTGTTATTTGTACAACAAAGGCCACGACTGAGATTGGGGGCAACTGGAAAACTTGGCTCTCACAGATACAGAGCCTCTGTTTTCCCACGGGCTGGGCACCACCGTCCACGGCGGCTCACGGTGTTCGTGGCACAATACCTGTCTCAACTCCCTTTCCCTTTCTGCTTCATCATTTCTGGGTCATAAGATCATTTTGAGGATGATTTAGGTTCAAAGTCGTGCATTTCTCCTCTGTTTTTCATTTCAAAGACACCTACACGTAATTTAAAATTCCCACCGCTATATACACTCTGTGCACTTGCCACCTCTCACTAATTAGTGCCACTAATTGCTTCATCAAAGTGACAGATGTCATTGGGTGGCATACCATGGCATGAATCAGCCCAATTCCCGTCCCATTTCTTAATCAATTGTCCAATTACCATTTTGCCCTTGCTTTGACAATTTACCAAAATGCCCTTCACACTTCTAGACTCATAACTTGGCCGTCCGAACTCCAATTGACGCGTTCCGCCTGTCTACGGACTCAGCATCTTGAGATCTACCCAACGGTCTTTAAATTACGTGAAAAGTCCATGTCATTTGAAAATTCAACAAATTGCCCCTTAAACCAAATTACCGAATTACCCTTGAACTTTCGAACATCATAACTTTATCCTCGAATGTCGGAATCGGATGTGCCACCTGTCTATGAACTCGTGACGTCCTGAACTACGTCATAGTCATCGGTTAAAGTCCGTTTGACTGCTCGAACCAAAGGTCAATCGTTCGCCCGATTCCAGGGGCAAAATCGTCATTTTCTTCCAATTTTCCAAATTTTTCCTTTTCCAAATTTCTAGGTCGTCACATCCCTCACTCTCAGTCTCTCTCTCAAGCCACCAGCACAGATGAAGATAATGAGGAAAGGAATGGGGTGGGTTTTCAGGTTTGAAAACAAAAGGAATGAATGGTGCATATATGTGGATTATGGATCAATGGGGAGTGAAAAGTGTCACTCATCCATTGGTCCCTAAAACAGATATTTTGGGCTCACTACAAACAAATGGGAACCTGCCTCACAAATCGTCTAACCGTACAAAAATCCGTTCTAAACCCGAATCTTTCTTGTACGATGTCCGATTTCGACGTGACGCTTGTCTACGGACTCGTATCATCTTGATCTACATAATGGACCTCAGTCCACGTGCCAATGACCTCCCAGGTCAAAAGTCAACTTTTTACCCTTATAGGGGCAAAACCGTCATTTCACCCTTACTAATCCCGATTAGTCTCGATAATTCCCAATTAATTCTCGATAATCCCGTAAATTCGGGACGGGTCATTACATAACTCAGGGAATTTCACTTGTCAATCAAAACTAACACACAATGGATCCCTCTATGGTTATACTGATTCTTATCATAGCCCAATTCGAGACTGGTCAAACGCTCTTAAATTCACAAACACTTACAAGGGTATTATTACTAAGATATCTAGATCATAGTTCACCATTCAGTTTCTAAAAAGTATCTAACCTCTCTCAATCACTTACCCAAAGAAGGGGGTATTTATTCCATACTTCTCACCCTAGTAGATTTCCTAAAATCATTTTGCAACCGTAAATTATTTAAACAACTAGCTTTACCAAGCCCAAAATTATTCAATACTTAATCTGTATCAATATTTCCACCTTTCAGCTTTACTTATTGTCAGGGGCCCACCCCTAATCCCCCAAGATTAGGGACTAAACCTTGCTCCCGTTTGACAACCCAAAAACGAAAGACCGAAACAACCTCATGAAAACCACAAATTACATTGTCAGACGCAAGAGAATTTAAAACATCCCAGAGTCAGCAGTTATACAGAGCATAGTACCACACTAAGAAAACAAAAACCGATACACAGAGTACACGCACAACGGAATATGTAAACCACTCCGGAAAGACTCTCGAGTACTCTATGCCTCCGACGCTGCATCAACGTCAACCCCCGCGCTAGCTCCACGACCTGGAGGGAAATTAAAAACCAGAAAGTGTGAGTGGACCATAAAGAATAAAAATTCAAAAACCATTTCATTAACAAACCAAGGTTTGGCCCTCCTTTTTGAAAACATGCATGCATAACCCAATTTCTGAAAATAGTTATAAATCATATCATTTTCATCATGGAAACCACAACAACATAAACACAGTATGATAAACGTTATAAAACATTAACAGTAAAACAGAAGATACAAATATAATCATCCGATCAAACCTGCTGGACCTATCCGAGTCTTTAAACTCCCGAGTCTTTAAACTCAATCCAGGCCTCAATAATCCGAGTCTTTAAACTCCGAGTCTTTAAACTCAACAGGCTTACAAGGGAAATGTCAGGACCGGCCCCGAATCCCCTGGGATTAACGTGGGACCCTCCTGATCCCGTCTGACACGAAGTGTCAGACCAGGGAAAATTCCATATCTAGCCCTCGTTGGGGCTGTCAGAGTGCATCAGGATCGTAGGAGGAGGGGAGTGATGTCTCGTCTCTGCTACAACCCGCATCCGCGATCAACCTGAAGGGCATTAAAACAAGAAAACTGTGAGTGGACAATTTAATATTTTAATAAAACATTTTCACATAAAGACATTTATGCCCTTCAATAAATACATATGCATACATTCAAAAACTATTTAGCAAAATGTTCATAAAACCATTTGAAACCATTCTCAAAATCTTTCAAGGGTTCATGCCCGGCCCCATAAACCGTCATGACCCATAAATCCATTTGGGTCCCTAACCCGAAATCAAAATTCAAAACCCGTAGGTCAAATCAATAGGGACTCAGCCCAAATCACATCAAGTACGGGGTTTCCGCCCCCAAATCATTTCTAAAACATCGAATACGGGGTCTTCGACCCAAATAACTTTCTAAGTCATAAAACACAGGGTCTCCGTCCTCAAATCTTGTATACGGGGTCACAGCCCCAAATCACTTTCTAATCATAAAACATAGGGTCTCCACCCTCAAATCACTTATACGAGGCCGCAGCCCCAAATCACTTTCTAAATCATAAAACACAGGGTCTCCGCCCTCAAATCACTTTTTCATAAAATCTCATACGTACCGTCATACGTATAACCCATCCACGGCTCTTCCGAGAAGATGCCAACTCGGGGCACACAGCCCCTAGGGAACACATCCTCGAAATAGTCACGATATCAATCTCTATACTAGTGTGCACACTACTCGGGGTCTCACTCCGAGTCTTCTCCCAGGAATCTCCATCTGGGAGGCTCAATCACTGGATCTAGTCCGAGCTCTCTCTCTGGATCTAGTCCACATATCTCACCGGAATCTGGTCCGGGACCACAACATAAGTAACCACCACTCCTGGAATGGGATCCCTATGGGGATACCCACTCTGGTCTGTGGATCGTGACTCTCCAGGTCGACGCTGGAGGAGACTATATAAACATATGGAGGGTTCATTCATTTCAAGTACTTTCTTTCTTTTCTTAAAATCGTATTTCAGCTGGGTCTCAAACCCGATTCATCTCAACGGGATTCCTCGAATCCGATTCAAATCCATTTCACAGGCCTCGGCCTAAATCCTCAGTTCAACTGGGTCTCATGCCCGAATTCTCATTTCATAAATCTAGCTGGGACTCAAGCCCGATTTCACAATCAATAGGGCCCTAAGCCCGAACCACGACTCAATGAGACCTCACGTCCGGTTTCACAACCAAAGGGGCCTTAAGCCCGAAATCTCAACTAAATGGGTCTCAGGCCCGATATCATCAATCAACGGGGCATCAAGCCCGATAGTACTACTAACTGGGCCTCAAACCCAAATCGTAAACAAAATGGACCCTCGGTCCGATCGTATGGCTCAAATGGACCCTAGGTCCGATTCCTTATCAAATCAAATGGACACCAAGTCCGAGAGTTGTAATTCAAATGGGTCTCAAACCCGATTTCATGTTTCTAAATCCGAAATCCATTTATCAAACCCTCGTTGAAAACCTAGAACGTATATGCATCGTATAAAACCAGAAATCTCGAAATACGTGAAAATACGTAAATCCTAGGCTACCACAAACAAATGCACTCATGGCATCACAAAACATGTATTAAAACAATTACAAAACATTTATGCATGCATCGAATTCGAAAGAAAGGTCCACTCATAGACCGTCTGAAGTCGCGCCTCGATACGCGCGCCATAACCGTCTCCCGGGTCAAACGTCACCTCCGGGATTCCCAAACCTGTCCAAATTTTAATAGAAGGTTACTAACTACTTAATTAACCTCCTACCAAAGCCCCGTAATTTTCCTGAACTTTTAACTATTTTTAAACCGATCCTAAACCTTCCGACACCCCGAAAACTATTGCAACGATCTCCGATTGACACGAGACCAGCTCCAAAATCTTCGTTACATCGAATAGAAGATTTCATATGTTGAACACTTACCCAAATTATGGCCCACACACCCTCACGCTCTCCTAGAAGGCCCAAAATACTGTTCATCATCAACAACCTCCAGCAGACCGATTTTACTGTGCTGGACCGGTTCACCTGGTTTGGCCGGTCCAACTGGACCGGCATGACCGGTTCACGGCCCTAGACACCCCATTTTTCATCCTACTTCTTCCTTTTCGATTCCTTTCTTCCTATTTTGATGTTTTCTATCCATTCCAATCCATAAACTCAACCGAAAACGTCTAAATCCCTTGGTTTGATTTTGAACCAAACGGTTCAAGTTTGCCAAAACCTCCCCTAGTGTCCTACAACCTCTAACCATCCTCAAAATCATTCTAACACCTTCCTACTAACCCATTTAATTCATTAGAAACATCCAAAACAAACCATAATGCATAAATCGAAAATTATGGATAAATGGGCCTAACCGTGCATGTTCTCAGGTTCTCCTCCTTCCAGCCGCCGTCCACTGTGGTTCTGGCCATCCAGGCCAGCCACCAACCTCCTCAGTCCTCCTCTCACTCTCCTGGTTCCTCAGATGGCCATGGTTGAAGGTTTGAATTGGATTGGTTTGGTTTCAAATGGGTGAGATCGGTTTGGTGGGTTTCGTCTGCACGAACAAAGAAATGGGGGATGCATGAATCAATTTGGGTGGGAAATGGATGGATGACAAGTGTCATTCATCCATTGGGCCTGCCCCAAAATATCTGGGCCCACTTAAGTCCAAAAGTCATTCGTTTCGTAATTCGTGCAATAGTACCCTTGAACTTCCGTGAACCGTAACTTCGACTTTGAACGTCCGAATTCGACGTGCCGCCTGTCTACGGATTGGTATCGTCGTGATCTACGTAACGGTCTTCGGCCCTGGGCCATTGGACATCCCAAGCCAAAAGTCAACTATTTGCCTCATTTAACTAAAATTACCAAATTGCCCTTTAACTTCCTCCTCGAACGTTGGAATTGAACGTGCCTCCTGTCTATGAACTCGTGACGTCCTGAACTACGTCACAGTCATTGGTCAAAGTCCATTTGACCGCCTGAATAAAAATTCAACGATATGCCCATTTCAAAGGCAAAATCGTCATTTCGCCCGAACGTCTGCTAATCTTCGTCTAATCCGTGATTAGTCTCGCTAATCCATCATTAATTCTTAATTAATCCCGTTAATTGGAACAGGTCGTCATAGGAAATATCAATATATCCGAGTCTTTAAACTCAATCCGGGTCTTTAAACCCAATTCAGGCCCGTCCCCCGTCAATCACAATATCGGGGTGTTTAAACCCAATATCCAGATCCAGCAAATCCAATCCAAAACCGTTGAAAACCATTTCTAAATCCACATCCAAACCCGAATCCGAAATCACTGGTCTGATGCCCTTCCGGCGTCCAGAACCGTTATTCCGAACCCAAATCCGGAATTCCACTTTTCAATTTTAAAACCAAATTTCGATTCTCGAAATATGATTCTAAAACCGAAAACTATGATCATCGAAATCATGTTCCAAAATCCCTTTATAATCATTGAAAATCCTTTATCGTTTGAAATCCCAAGATCATGGCATTTTAATCAGAAATCAGGCATTTCTCTTAAAACGTGCTGAAAACCGTACTTTCTCGAAAAACGTGCAATAATGTTAAGCAGTTATAGCATATTCAAATAACCATGAAATCACATATAAAACCATAAAACAAGTAATTAAAAGCAGTTATGCATGCTCAGTTATAAAGAAGGGGTCGACTCACAGATGCCGGGTACGTCACTCGCGTCCCGAACGTCCTGCACGTTCCTCGACCTCCTCGGGGATTCCCGATCTTGTCACAAGTCACCATACTACATCACTAACACGTTAATGAAGATTCTCCTAATTCCCCACAAAATTCCCCGGATTCTAAACGTAATGAACCGAGACCCTAAACCTTCGACCTCGCGGAACTAACCCGAAACAACGTCTTTTTAACCCGAAACCTATCTCAAAAGATTCGTTATAACATCTAGACTCAAAACCATGTTGGAAGGTTCCTCAGATTCCTCCCCACGCGCCCTCACGCACCGCCCAAAGTGGCTGCGCGTGGGCTTCACGCGCCTGCTACAGTATCATCGTCAACCTCTGTCTAGCCGGTTCAAACCGAGCTGGCTGAACCGAACCAGCGTGACCGGTTCTCCCTCAATTCCTGCTCAAATCCAGTCCTTTCAATCCCATTAGTTTCGTCCCTTTCCCAGCAACCATTTCAAATCCTAAAATCTAGAAATCAAAGCCTCTAAGCCATCATCCTCAAGCTCGAATCAAAACTGCCCGAAACCCCTGTTTCGGTTTCCAGCCATCAGAGCTTCCCCCCGTCACGGCTGCACAACCAGTAGCTACCTAGGACCCTACTGAACCTAACTAGACCTTACAGTACCCACGACTCAGCCCCTAACTTCACGACTTTCAGTTTGTAATCAAACGGCAAAACAGAGCAATCAGAGGGATTCAAGAAATTACCTGTTCTCCGACCGCCACCCGTGAGCTCCACTAGGTCTGCTCGACTCTCCTCATGCCTCTCGACACCACCACGGGTTCATTTTGATGATTTAGTCACTGGAAGTGCATAACCGTGCACGGTGGTTTCTCTGGTTTTTCCTCCCTGTTTCTCAGGTTCTGATCACTTCACACACACACGAACACACTCTAGTTCCACCCAAAAACACTCACTAACTCACACTCAGTCTATGTTCACTCCGTCGACCACCTGAACACACACACACACACACACACACACACACACACACACACACTGAAATCGATCACTTTCTCCCTCAATCTCACTCTCTGTTTCTTTCCAGCACAAACACAACACGACTCATCCATTTTAATTTTGCCCGTGTAAAATCCTAGAAGCCACTGCACACACCCCACGTGTCACAATCCCATGGCCCAACTCAAAATATCCCAATCAGCCCTGTACACTTGGCCTTATCGGATTGGCCCAAATCCCAATGCACCAAAAGACCAAAATGCCCTTGTGAAATAAAATTACCATTTTGCCCTTCGTCGTTCTAGACCTGTATCTCGCCAGTCCAATGTCCGATGAAAGTATGCCGCCTGTCGTTGTACTCAGGACGTCGAGACCTATCAAATGGTCCTCGGTCTACGTGTAAAAACCTGATCGTACGAAATGTCAACTTTTCCTCCTATTTTAACCAAATTACGAAAGTGTCCTCAACCTTCCGAACATCATAACTTCCTCCTCGGATGTCGGAATCGGACGTGCTACCTGTCTACGGACTCGTGACATCCCGAATTACGTCACGGTGATCGATCAATGTCCAATTAACCACCCGAACTCAAAGTCAACATTTTGCCCAAACTAGGGGCAAAATCGTCATTCTACACTAACGGGCCAACAGTAACCAACTCAACACCGATTAGACTCACTAATCCGTTACTAATCACTTTGCTAATCCCGGCTATCGAGACGGGTCGTTACAATCTACCCTCCTTAAAAGAATTTCGTCCCCGAAATTCCACAGCTTGTTCTCAACACCTGGGGTCTCCTACCCGGTGGTCAACTCTCGCCCAACGACAAATACTCTGGAAAGTTCCTAACCTATCATCTCCACCTTGGGTAGTTCACAACACCCCTACTACCTGTTCAACACTTCTGACCCGCACTCAGTACGACTAGAACTTCGTGGTCTACGGAAGGGAAACTCTATGAACAGAAAACAAAGGTATTTTAAAATACCTCATATAGAGTACCCAATAGAATTCATAGAGTACATCCTCACATACTACCACCTCACCTTCCAGAAACCCAACTCAAATCCTAACCCAAAAACAATCTAGTCCAAAAAGGAATCCTACCTACCAGCTCACTACTCAATGACTTCGACCACCTTGTCGGACTAAACCAACAAAGTCCCAAAGGCAATCCTAGATTGTGGGTTCTCTTCAATAACCTCATATCGATCAGTTATAGTCACTCCTTTCAAATCCTTCTGTCATCCTTCAACGGAACTCACCGTAAGCTTTAACCTCGTCACTCCAAGTCGCCTAGGGAAAGTCCTAGACTCTATCCCGAAACCAAACAACACTGTGTACAACTCACCCAAGGATAGTAAAAGTACCTGTCACGGCACCGAGTGCTGACTGAGCCTCCTGCTGAGTCATCGCAAACACTCGGGCCTGGGGTCCAGAAGATCTACCACGTCCCCTCGAACTACTAGTGGCACCACCACCTACCCTGGTGGCTGCTATCCCTGACACTGATGCCGTGCTCCTTCCAGGCTCCGCCGCTCCTCGGCCTATACCACCCTCCCGTGGTAACAGTGGACAGTCACGTCGAAAGTGACCTCGCTCCCCACAGTAGTAACACACATCCCGACCTGGTCCACCACTCGGTCTCCCGGTGGACGCAACAGACGTCACACTCGTTTGTAGAGGCGGCTGTGCTCGGTAACCACGGAATTCTGAACTCTAGAAACTACCAGGTCTGCCGAAACGATCATCGCCCGCCGACGATGCTCCACTGTAGTTACCGCTCTTCAGTACCCTCTGGCTCGAAGTTCCAGAAAAAAGTGGCTCCTGGCGTCGTACCAGCAAGCTAGCCTCAACCCTCACAGCAGTATCCGACAACTCTCGGAGGGTAGCAAACAATCCAAACGTCACTATGGCTCGTATCTCACCTCGCAGGCCCAACTCTCAGCTTCAGTGGCCACAAACGCAGGAGCAAAACGAGACAACATCTGAAACTTCTGTTCGTACTCAGCCACACTCATACTCCCCTGTTGGAGTTGCAGAAATTCAGCCTCCTTGGCATCACGGAAAGAACGAGGGTAATACTGATCCAGAAACCGCTCCCTGAACGTCTCCCAGGTCACTGTGTAGGCGTCCCAACCAGACAACTCGAGGTATACCACCACTCATACGCTGCACCATCCAATAAGAAGGTAGCCAGTAACACTCGATGCTCCGGTGGGCAATGCATCACTGCGAAAATCCGCTCAAGTCTCGTAATCCACCTCTGGGCTTCCTCAGGATCTGCCCCACCACTAAAAGTCGTAGTCCCGAGCCGCTGGGATCGCTCGATCGTAGCACTCTCTGTCCCTCTCTCCGCTTCGTCTTCAGGTCGTGGAGAGGGTTCACGTCTCGGAGGCATAGTCAACCGCACGCTGAAAGAAGCATAGAAACAGTCAAACAACCTAGACACAACCTCGCAACAGACACAAACCACAAACCTATGCTCTGATACCAATTGTCAGGGCCCACCCAATCCCCCAAGATTAGGGACTAAACCCTGCTCCCGTCTGACAACCCAAAAACGAAAGACCGAAACAACCTCACGAAAACCATAAATTACATTGTCAGACGCAGGAGAATTTAAAACATCCCAGAGTCAGCAGTTATACAGAGCATAGTACCACACTAAGAAAACAAAAATCGATACACAGAGTACACGCACAACAGAATATGTAAACCACTCCGGAAAGACTCTCGAGTACTCTATGCCTCTGACGCTGCCTCAACGTCAACCCCCGCGCTAGCTCCACGACCTGTAGGGCAATTAAAAACCAGAGAGTGTGAGTGGACCATAAAGAATAAAAATTCAAAAACCATTTCATTAACAAACCAAGGTTTGGCCCTCCGTTTTGAAAACATGCATGCATAACCCAATTTCTGAAAAAAGTTATAAATCATATCATTTTCATCATGGAACCCACAGCAACATAAACACAGTATGCTAAACGTTATAAAACATTAACAGTAAAACAGAAGATACCAATATAATCATCCGATCAAACC
The DNA here is from genome assembly GCA_032719365.1 of Prinsepia uniflora. NCBI lineage: Eukaryota > Viridiplantae > Streptophyta > Magnoliopsida > Rosales > Rosaceae > Prinsepia > Prinsepia uniflora. The sequence goes on along the minus strand of CM064868.1, from coordinate 54,672,413 downwards.
TGCTGGACCTATCCGAGTCTTTAAACTCAACAGGCCTACAGGGGGAAATATCAATATATCCGAGTCTTTAAACTCAATCCGGGTCTTTAAACCCAATTCGAGCCCATCCCCCGTCAATCACAATATCTGGGTCTTTAAACCCAATCCGGGCCCGTCCCCCATCAATCACAATATCTGGGTCTTTAAACCCAATATCCAGATCCAGAAAATCCAATCCAAAATCGTTGAAAACCATTTCTAAATCCTCATCCAAACCCGAATCCGAAATCACTAGTCTGATGCCCTTCCGGCGTCCAGAACGGTCATTCCGAACCCAAATCCGGAATTCCACTTTTCAATTTTAAAACCAAATCTCGATTCTCGAAATCCGATTCTAAAACCGAAAACCTTGATCATCGAAATAATGTTCCAAAATCCCTTTATAATAATTGAAAACCCATTATCATTTGAAATCCCAAAATCATGGCATTATAATCAGAAATCAAGTCTTTCTCGTAAAACGTGCTGAAAACTGTACTTTCTCGAAAAATGTGCAATAATGTAAAACAGTTATAGAATATTCAAATAACCATGAAATCACATATAAAACCGTAAAACAAGTAATTAAAAGAAGTTATGCATGCTCAGTTATAAAGAAGGGATCCACTCACAGATACCAGGTACGTCACTCGAGTCCCGAACGTCCTGCACGTTCCTCGACCTCCTCGGGGATTCCCGATCCTGTCACAAGTCACCATACTACGTCACTAACACGTTAACGAAGGTTCTCCTAATTCCCCACAAAATACCCCGGATTCTAAACGTAACGAACCGAGACCCTAAACCTTCGACCTCGCGGAACTAACCTGAAACAACGCCTGTTTAACCCGAAACCTATCTCAAAATATTCGTTATAACATCTAGACTCAAAACCATGTTGGAAGGTTCCTCAGATTCCTCCCCACGCGCAGTCCAAAGTGGCTGCGTGTGGCTTCACGCGCCTGCTACAGTATCATCGTCAACCTCTGTCCAGTCGGTTCAAACCGGGTTGGCTGAACCGAACCGGCGTGACCGGTTCTCCCTCAATTCCTGCTCAAATCCAGTCCTTTCAATCCCATTAGTTTCGTCCCTTTCCCAGCAACCATTTCAAATCCTAAAATCTAGAAATCAAAGCCTCTAAGCCATCGTCCTCAAGCTCGAATCAAAACTGCCTGAAACCCCTATTTCGGTTTCCGGCCACCAGAGCATCCCCCGTCACGGTTGCACAACCAACAGCTACCTAGGACCCTACTGAACCTAACTAGACCTTACAAAACCCTCGACTCAGCCCCTAACTTCACGACTTTCAGTTTGAAAACAAACGGCAAAACAGAGCAATCAGAGGGGATTCAAGAAATTACCTGTTCTCCGACCCCCACCGTGAGCTCCGATGGGTCTGCTCGACTCTCCTCAGGCCTCTCGACACCACCACGGGTTCAATTTGATGATTTGGTCACTGGAAGTGCACAACCGTGCACGGTGGTTTCTCTGGTTTTTCCTCCCTGTTTCTCAGGTTCTGATCACTTCACACACACACGAACACACTCTAGTTCCACCCAAAAACACTCACTAACTCACACTCAGTCTCTGTTCACTCCCTCGACCACCTGAACACACACACACACTCACACTAAAATCGATCACTTTCTCCCTCAATCTCACTCTCTGTTTCTTTCCAGCACAAACACAACACGACTCACCCATTTTAATTTTGCCCGTGTAAACTCCTAGAAGCCACTACATACACCCCACGTGTCACAATCCCATGGCCCAACTCAAAATATCCCAATCAGCCATGTACACTTGGCCTTATCGGATTGGCCCAAATCCCAATGCACCAAAAGACCAAAATGCCCTTGTGAAATAAAATTACCATTTTGCCATTCGTCATTCTAGACCCGTATCTCGCCCGTCCAATGTTCGATGAAAGCATGCCGCCTGTCGTTGTACTCAGGACGTCGAGGCCTATCTAACGGTCCTCGATCTACGTGCAAAAACCTGATCGTACGAAAAGTCAACTTTTCCCCCTATTTTAACCAAATTACGAAAGTGCCCTCAACCTTCCGAACATCATAACTTCCTCCTCGGATGTCGGAATCGGACGTGCCACCTGTCTACGGACTCGTGACGTCCCGAACTACGTCGCGGTTATCGGTCAATGTCCAATTGACCACCCGAACTCAAAGTCAACATTTTGCCCAAACTAGGGGCAAAATCGTCATTCTACACTAACGGGCCAACAGTAACCAACTAAACACCGATTAGACTCACTAATCCGTTACTAATCACTGTACTAATCCCGGCTCTCGGGACGGGTCGTTACACTTATGCCTTAAGTTCCCGACTTCAACTTTTTCTCGAGTTTGATTCCAATATCTAGACTCAATCCAAACCATAACTAGATATCTTGACTCCTATTGGAGTCCCAATTAAATATTAACAATCCAAATCAATACTGATACATGGAATTGTTAACCAAAACATTTACTACATGCGTCGAATCCGAAAAAAAGTCCTTTCATGATGGTAATCCTCAAACACTTATTCATTATCTTATCTGGGTCCAACATAACGAAAAATACACTTGACTTACAAAAGTGAGCTAACTTATTATATAGACTCATGTAACTTTTTTATTGTTCAACTGATAATTGAAATCCACTTCTAGCCCTAGAACTATCATGGGCTCTTATGCTTCTTCATTTCGAGGCCGTGCATGAGGCTCGCCTTCCGGAGGCATGACAGGACCTTACCCTAAAAACACATCGATAGACACGCAGGAGCCTTGCTCCCGTCTATCTAGTAACCTAAACTATCGAAATTTCCCCTAACACTTATTAGACAAGGGATACTCATATTCTCGCCAACTTATGCCTCCGCCTCTCGAGTAGCCTTGATTCAAGTGCAATGACGCTGGAGGGTTTCAAAACTAAGAAAACGTGCGAGTGGGCATAAAAAGAATATTGTAAAACACAGTTCGAAAACATAAGTAATTACCCTATGTTTTACAAAGACTGTGCATGCATAAGATAAATCATGAAAACTCGATAAAACGGATAATAAACCAAGAGCTCGAAGTGCGTGCCAATAATACAAATCCATCCATATTAGAAAACATGTCCATATTAAACTATATCAAAGTACCAACGCATATTTGAACATACCAACGCACAACCATAACTATCACTTTACACCAACCTATCCTCGATGCTAGAATGTCCATCATCATATCACATAGCCACTCGGGGATACAACATCCGAGTTTCTACTTAGGGATACATCATCTGAGCATCGATCACATATATCACACTACATTACCAGTTGGCCAATCATCATATCATATAACCACTTAGTGATACAATATATGAGCGGCTACCTAGGGATACAACATCTTTGTCATTGAGTTATGTGGTTGACATCCAGATGTTGTATCCCTGGGTGGCCACTCTGATGCTATATCTCCGAGTGGTTATATGATATGATGATTGGCATATCGTTAGTGCAGTGTGATATATGTGATTGACACTCAGATGATGTATCCCTCAGTGGACACTCAAATATTGTATCTCTGAATTGGCCATCGGATATTGTATCCCCGAGTAGGCCCTTAGATGTTGTATCCCTAAATGGTTATGTGATATGATGATGGAGATTCAGGCATCGAGGATAGGTTGGTTCAATGTGATGGTTATGGTTGTGTGTTTCTATGTTCATATATGTGTTGGTACTTTGATATAGTTTAATATGGACATGTTTTCTGATATGGCTGGGTTCATATTGTTTGCACGTACTTCGAGATCTTGGTTTATTATCCTTTTTATCGAGTTTTCATGATTTATTTTATGCATGAATAGTCTTTGTAAAACAGAGGGTAATTACTTATGTTTTATAACTGTATTTTACAATATTCTTTTTATGTCCACTCACACGTTTTCTGAGTTTTGAAACCCTCCAGCGCCATTGCACGGGAATCAAGGCTACCCGAGAGGTAGAGGCATGAGTTGGCGAGAGTACGAGTATCCCTTGTCTGATGAGTGTTAGGGGAAATTTCGATAGTTTAGAATACTCATCAGACGAGAGCAGAGCCCAGGTTTATCTATCGAGGTGTTTTTAGGGTCATCTCCTGTCACCCAGAATGTATTTGGCTCCCAACCAAGTTATAGAGACAGAAACAGTAGTTTCAGATGAACAAAGTTCAAGAAGAATGAACAAAGTCGATGAACGATGATCGAAGCTGATGAACGACGAATGAACTAGAGAGCACTCATTGAGTATTTCTCAATTCATCTCTCAATGAAAGCACCAATTGTTGAAGCCGAAATTGTGCATGGTAGAAAACACTCCTTGATCCCTGCAAAACAGTAAATAAGAAGCTATCGTTTATCCCAAATGAAGCCCCAGGGGGTGTCGGCCAAGAACACTCTGATGCTTAAGATAACTTTGAGAAGGAAATCACAAGAGTTTTAAAAGCAATGAAACAATTTACCTTTGAAAGTGAAATGAGCTTCACTATTTATAAAGAAATCTTGTAAGACTTGGAGCATTCTGATTAATCCGTGGAATTTTTAATTAATAAATAATTCTTCTTTAATAAAAGATATTATTTAGTAATTTAATATTAATATTAATGGTTTATTATTAAGAATAATAATGGAAATTAATTCTTGGGGAAAATATTAATATTATTAAAGTTTTAAGCCGATTAAATAATATAATTAGCTAGTCAATACATTATTTAATATGTGGGTGTTTGTGAACTTTTAATGTCATTATGAGGGACAATTATTACATTATATGATTTATGGGCCACGTGACTGCTCTACAATTTTTTGATGATTTATGGTTCCAAATATAGGATCTCATGTTTAAATTTCAGTACCTTTCAACTTAACCAAACACGAAACTTCACAAATTCTAGAAAATTAATTTCTGTAAATTTTACTTCTTTTAATTTATATATTCTTAATAATTTTACCATTCTTCATTCTTCATCCTAAGGCCTTACATGGTGGTTTCCATAATTTTGAAATCTATATATAAGGATAAGGTTACTTGAGTCTAATTGGTGTAAGTATTTTTGCTATAGTATATATAATAAATGTGAGTTTTATGTATTAATTGTGATATCCTTTTGCAAAAAAAAAAAATGGCAATATCCAACTTGTTTTGATTGATATAACTTTATTATTGATTGTAACTTGTATTTTTATCCCTCTTTATTTAATAATGTGGGCCACTCTAAATAAAAATTAAACTCATGAGGCTCACAACTAAGGCCTTTGATAGTAGGCCAAAAAATTTGAGTTTGATTTTTATTTCCAACACTTAGGCTAAAAAAAATTGAGTTTAATGTAATGAGGTTGACGTACTTTTAATGTAATGGGCCCCCATTCCTTTTTCCTAAAATTCTAAAAGTATTACACATAACTTCTAAAATTTCAAATATATTGCTCTTATGAGTTAGATCTGGTGGGTTATACTATTTAATGGAGAGAGAGAAAGAAATAAAAAACAACAACAAAAAATGTAGTGAAAATTCAAAACAAGTTGGGTCTGAACCCTACTCACCTTAACTTCCACCCCATTATTTGCTTCCATGACCACATCCAGTTGTCCCGTAACCCTGCCTTCCCATACGTCTTGTTCCCTTGGCCCCTTGGGATCCTTGTTCGCTTCCCCTGAGTCTACCAATCTCTCTCTTTCTTCCTCGTTCCATCTTTTACGTAAGTTTTGCAACCAGGTTGGGGCTGATCCCCTGGTCCTTGGTAGTCTGTTCTACGGCTCTCGGTTGGTTGAGGGTCGTGTTCTAAATGCCATTTTTATGCAGTCTGAGGCGGTGGCCGTTGAGAGTCCGTTGATGGCTCAATGCTTTCATCCTCCTTCTGCGTTCGAGCCTATCATAGCTATTAATGGTGATTTGTCTAGGTCTACGGGTAGGTTGTCTGCTCCCTCTTTTTTGCATGCTGGTTCTTTGGATACTCTCGCTGTCTCCAATGGGAAGTTTGACAGTGGTGTGATGTCTATGTCGACAAATTGTGCTCAGAACTCTGTGGTTTCTTTTGTCCTCGCGGATATTGTGGCTAAGCCGTTGGATAAAGGTAGAGATCTTTGTAATTTGGCTTTAGGTGTGATAGGCCCCGCTGATATTCAAGGTAAAAGCATTCATTTTATGCCAGTTGGTGCCAATGCCTTTAGTCCTGTATCAAGTCCCAAGGTTTCCTACAGCAAAGTAACTGCTAGGTCTTGTCTTACTTTGGGTGGATCCCACCCTTTGAAATTTGTGGAGCTAAAGATAATTGACGATCGGAAGGTCGTTTTCCCTCCGCCTTCTGCTGCGGAGGTCGCAGCAAAGGATTGGTCTTGCTATCTAGTTGGCTACTTCATTGATCACCACCTTCCCTTTAATACAGTAAATATGTTAGCATTAAAGGTTGTGGTCTAACTGGGGTCTTTCGGAGGTCCTAGCAGATGGGGGAGGTTTCTATTATTTCAAAATCAAGAATGGTAAGTCTTGTGTTAAAGTTCTCTAATGAGGACCATGGTACCTTGCTGGTGGAACGTTGCTCCTTTCCCGGTGGAAGAAAGGTATGCACCTCTCAAAATATGCTCATTCGAAGGTCCCTCTTTGGGTTCGATTTTCCAACGTCCCTCTTGAACATTGGAATGAGGAGGGTTACAACCATATTTCCAGTGCGGTTGGTAAACCGTTGCATGTGGATTCGCTTACTCTATCCAAGAAACGCATTGCTTTTATGCGTATCTGTATTGAAGTTGATGCGTCTGTGCCACTCATTGATTCTCTGGATATTCTTGATCAACCAAATGTGGAGGGGGAGGCTGCTCGTGTGGTGGAGGTCAAGGTGGAGTATGAGGGAAGACCTCGGCTATGTTCCCGTTGTAAGTTATTTGAGCATTCAGAACCTACTTACCACCTCAATGCCAAGCCCTCTATTAGGAAGGAGTGTTTTGCTGGTCAAAATACCAAAAAGGCTAGTGGGCTTGTGGGGCAGATCTTTGCTAGCCCACGAGGTATGAAGTCGGGCCGGGGCCTAACATGGTGCAGCCCACTGGGCCTAGGAGGGACCTTGTGTGTGGTGCTACTCTAAGTGAGTTAATTACTACTGATTTATTCAAAGTACTTGTTGTGGGTCTCGATGAGACTAATTTAAACCCAAAGAATAATTCATGTTGTGGTGATGGGCCTTGGGTGTCGATTGACTCTCGCAAGTCTTCTTTGTAAGCAGCGACAAAAGGTTTGGTCGTAAGTACGGGTTCTTTGCCCACTTCCAACCATTTTGATTCGCTTATGATAGGTTCTCAAATAAGCATTATTTTATATTATTTTATACCCTTTATACTTAATTTTAATATTAAAATAATAAACAATTGAAGAAAATAATTTATTTTGTGGGATTTTTGTAGAAATAAATAAAACTTGGAATTTGAAGCGTTTTGGCCAAAGAATTGTCCCGATCGGAATTATAACGAAGAAATTACGGATGAAATTCGGTGGAATTATATAAATTGATTTTTAAATTGGAAATCCATTTACAGCCTAGTCATTTTGCTTCAGCCCAGAAGCAATCCACCCAAAAGCCTAGTGAAGTCGCAGCCCAGCCCACGCACAGCCCAAGAAACCACGACCCAACTCCTCCGAATCAGCCCAATCGCGCTTGCCTCCTCAGCCCATATTCTATTTCGGTGAGCGCTAGCCGAACTCAGCTTCACCAATTCGTTGCTCGCCTACCGAAAGTCCAATCTCCTTGTCGACGCGCATGCACTAAGAAGCTAGGCCCTACAGCGACTGAAGCGTCGAACCTACTTGCCCTATGTCAGCGCACGCCTAGTAAACCCACGCTTTTTCTGTCAGCTACAGTTTGCCAACTACACCAACTCCAGCCCAGCCGCCTGCCACCGATTTCAGCCTTTCCTTTGCTGCAGCTCCTGGTCGAAAATCAGTCAACATCAACCCACTCCAAACTGCTCCAACCTACTCCACTTTGTGCAATTTTTCCGATTTTTCAGCCCTAAACGATCCCTAAAATCATCATTAATCATCATTGTTCATCATTATATTTTTATATCTTATTTTTGTATTTTTTATATTTGGATTTTGGCACTCCCTCTATAAATAGGCAGACCATTTCAATTGTTTGGGGGGTCCCCATTTTTCCCATTTCTTCATTTTAGTTCTTAGTTTAGTTCTTTTTTTCTCTCTTTTGAGAGACATTTTTGGAGACCATTTTAACTTCTTATAGATTTTCTTATTAATTAGCTTTATTTTAATTCTTGTTCTTTTTATTTTATTTCTTAATTTCATTTCTTATTTACTTTGTTCTTTTGATTTTTCTTTGAGAGCTCTTAAACACATTTTTATGTTTCCCTTAAGAAATACCTAAGTCAAGTAATTCTAAGGCAATTCAAGAGTTTTTAAGACCGAATTCCTATGTCTTTTTCCATCTTCACAAGTTTCCTGCCGTTGTTCGGTGATTTTTGTGAAAAACCATCTTTTTCTACTTAAATTCTTGTTATTGTTATTGGTTTTACTTATAGTTCAATATATGTGTTGGTATTTTCTTTCTAACATTTGTAAGTAAGAATGCAATCTCCATGTGTTTTACTTTTTGAATTTTACTTCATATGTTTTAGTGCTTAAACTTCAATTCGAAACTAAATGTTGATCCGCTGTTCGGGGCATTTAGAATAGAATTGGAGAGATTTAATGTTTGACTGTTGTTTGGCGCATTAAATCACAAACTTAAGGTGAATCATATTGTAAGTAATAATCCGCTGTTCGGTACATTTATAATATGAAAAATGTATGCATGTAATTGAGATGATGAAGGTAGGATTTTGTGATTGGTTCAATATGAGCATGATGTTAGAGTGTTGGTAAAAATATATGTTTGAAGAAAGTTCACTTGTACAAAGGTTAAAGTAGAAGTAGAAATAAGTTTTTAATTATTTTTAATTATTTTCTTTATTTTATGATTACAATCTTTACAAACCCCTCATTTAATTCTTTATTCTTTTATTCTTTATTTTTTTATTCATTAATTATTTAATTCTTTAATTCATTTATTATTTATTATTTTATTCATTTATTTATTAGTTCATTATTTTTTTATTTATTATTCTTTCTCACTAACAAATTATTAATGTTCCATAATTTCCCCAGTTAAGAACAATCCCTATTTACCAATACTACATCTACACAAAAAGGATTTAAATTGCATAATACTTGAATTACGTGTTTAATTTAATGCGTAGTTTAAGCGTTATCAGCTCAATAACATTTCAGATAAGTCTATAACGGTGGAGATTGTTGAGCCTTTGATTGATCACAACAGCGTCTCTTTGGTGATTACCAACGGGGATGGGCAGTCTAGAATTCTGGGGTCCCATATGATGGGCAGATTGGTAATTTGGGGGGGTCCTTCTGATTGTGAGCTTATCTCTGTTGCATTGGCTGATCGCAAGAAGAAATCTGGTAAATCTAAAAAGAAAGGGAAGAAAATAGTTGAGGGATACTGCCCTCATTTTGTTGCGCCAATTATATCTAATGATGATTAATTGTGCAAGCCAGAATATTTGCAAGGTGAACGATCATGCCCGTCAATTAGAGGTTCATCGTTTTATTTTTTTATCAGAAACTCTTTATTTTGGGCCTTGTGGAAACTAGGGTTCGCTCTCCAAATGCTCAGCTTATTAGGCAGGGCATTATTCATAATTGGTGTTGGGTTGATAATTATAGTGAGCATGGTAATGGCAGGGTTTGGGTCGGCTGGCATCCCTCCATTGTTCAATTACAAGTCTTGAGTATTACAGCCCAGTGTATTCATGTGTCAGTTAAGATTGCTGAGACTGGAAATTGTTTCTTTGCTACTTTCGTTTATGGTTTCAATAATATATCTCAGAGGAGGAATTTGTGGTCTGGTCACTGTGATTTTAGTTTGGCTCTTGGTAGTGCGTCGTGGGTATTTTCGGGTGATTTCAATGACATTGCTCATTTGGATGAGCATGAGGGAGATAAGAGGGGTTGGAATGGTGGTATGAGTTATTTGTGCTAGTGTATCCAGGACTGTTGCCTTGTGGATCTCCGATTTACTGTTAGATTTCTTACTTGGTGTAACCATCAATATGAGGGCAATCTTGTGAATCAGAAGTTGGACAGGGTTTTAGTGAATAAGGATTGGCTCCAAATGTACCCTAATTCTTGTGCTTATTCTCTGAATCCTGGCTCCTTTGATCATTCCCCTGCTGACTTTAATTTAAATATTTCTATTGCTAAGCATAAGGTGCCTTTCAAAATTTTCAATTTTTTTGGTGACTGAGAGGAGTTTTTTCCGATTATTGAGCAGGCTTTCAATACTCATTGTGTGAGAACCCATCAGTACAGGTTAGCTTTCCATTTAAAGCTTGTTGAATATGCTTTGAAAAGTCTGAATCGCCTTCCCCTTGCTGATGTTTCAGAGGCTGTGCGTTCGGCTAAGTTTGATTTGGATCTTTGCCAAAGCTCTTTGGTGTGTAATCCTAAAGATTCGTCTATTGTTAATGAAGCGAAGCACTTCTTGAAGATCTATGCTAATAATTTGTTAGCTGAGGAGTGTCTTTTTAAGTAGAAGTCCCTTGTCCAATAGATGGAGGGTGGAGATCGTAATACAGGCTTTTTCCATAAGGTTACCTTGAAAAGGTTAAATCGCAATAAGATTGTTAGTATTTGTCGAGAGGATGGCTCTGTTACAAATGATGTGGGGGAAATTAAGCATGAGGCTATTTCCTTTTTTTAGAAGTTGGTTGGGAGCAGTTCCACCAGGTTGTATCTTCAACAGTGTCGAGTGTGCAAGCTTTCAATTTAGTTGACGAGATTACTGATGAGGAAATTAAATCCACCTGTTTTAGAATTAAGCCCAACAAGGCTCCTAGGCCGGATGGGTTTAACGCTTATTTCTTTCATAAAACTTGGCCTATTATAGGATCCCATGTTATTGCTGCTGTCAGGGATGTGTTCTGTTCTTCGAAGCTTTTGGGAGAACTTAACTCCACAAATTTAACCTTAGTTCCCAAAACTATGAACTCGCCCACCATTGGGGATTTTAGGCCTATTGCTTGTTGTAATACCATCTACATGATTGTGTCGAAAATTTTGGCCAATCGAATCAAGCATGTGCTCCCTACCATTATTTCTCCTAATTAGTCTCTTTTCATTGGTGGTAGAAGAATTGGAGAGAACATCCTTTTGGTCCAAGAATGTAACGACCCGTCTCGGAAATCGGGATTAGATTAGTGGTTGATGACGGATTAGTGAAGATAATCGGTGATTAGTTGGGTGATCTCAGACGGACGGTGCTAAATAACGATTTTGCCCTTGTAATTGGGCAAATGGTTGACTTTTGGTTCGAGCGGTCACACAGACTTTGACTAATGACTGTGGCGTAGTTCGGGACGTCACGAGTTCATAGACAGGTGGCACATCCGATTCCGACATCCGAGGAAGAAGCTATGACGTTCGAAAGTTCGAGGGTATTTTGGAAAATTGGTTGAAAAAGGGGAAATAGTTGACTTTTTAGACGACAAGTTACTTTCATGCATTTCGAGGACTGTTAGGTAGGTCTCGATTCCCTAAGTACATTGACAGGCGGCACGCCGTCATCGGACTTCGAACAATCCGAATATGAGTCTAAATATATGAAGGGTAAAATGGTAATTTGCGCATTAGGGGTAAAATTGTCTTTTGTCTACCTATGTTACATTCTAATCCATGGGCTGAGGACACCTGTCCCTGGTGGGATATTTTCACTTGGGATCAGTAGATGATGGACATCTGTCCATTTTCCAGTGGCTTCCAGCCATTTCTCACACGATCTTGATCGATTAAAACAAGGGAAGGTTCTCTGCCGACTGTGCTCTGTGTCCAGGAGAGTGAGAAGCTCAGAGCTTGATTGTGTGAGAGAAGAAAAAAATGAGTGAGTCGTGTGTAATGCCCCGAAAAATCCAAAACTTGTAAAATATTAAAATAATGTGAAAATGACGTTTTTACCCTTGATGACATATGGCTAAAAGTTGACTTTTTGTTTAAAATACTTTTTGCACATTTCTCGAGTACCGTTGTGTAGGTCTCAGAACGCTGAATCCGTAGACAGGTGGCACGTCGAAAACGGAGTTCGTATGAAAAAGTTATGGGTCTGGGAAGTTCAAGGGCAAAATGGTCATTTGTGACCTCAAGGGTAAAATAGTAATTTTATGTGGATTATGCTTAAACGGTGGAAGGATGATTATTACATGCTGATTCAGCCCCTTAAGTGATTCATATGTTTTATCACGTGACAAGTGTCACTTGTTGTTGAGGATTAGTGGCATGGATTAATTAATTAATTGAGGTTAACAAACAATGGATAATTGATGAACAGTACACGACCAAAAACATTCAAACACGGCACAGAGAATATTCATACTTCTCCTTCACCTTGATCGATTTTCTGTAGAACCCGTGCAATTGAATACGTAATTAGGGTTAATTGGAGAGTGTAAGACTGGAAGGAAACCGAACAAACCCAAATAGAACCCTACTGAACCTACCTGAAAAATCACTCAAAATCTTAATTCTCGATTTTGAACTTTTAGACGGTTTCGTTCGAATTCGAGGTGATATTAAGCCTTCTGGGAGCTAAACGACGCGAACCCAATCAACTGGAACAAAAATTGGAGCTGAATTGGTGATGAATAGACTCTGCAACTAGTTCGGAAAATCGAGCTTGAGTTCAGTTACTTAGAGGTAATAATCCATGAAATTGATTTCGATTTCGTGTTTATAATGTTCCTAGGATGCTTCTGGTATGAACAATTGAAGGAAACAGGTTGTTTTTGAATAGAACCCGAATTTAAACCCGACGGGTGTTCATCGTGAGTCGAGGATTGTGAGGGCTTTTGTGATTAAATTGAACCTATAGACCTGTAAATTAGATTGAACTGAGATTAATGAATGAAAGAACGGAAGAAATTGAGTTGGAATTGAAGGAAATCGAGTCGGGTCTGATCGCGGGTTGCAGACCCGTTTATCAGAGAAACGGGCGAGGAAGGTGCACTGTAGCAGTGCACTGTTCACGGCGCGTGGCTGTCACGCGCAGCCTCTTGCGGCGGCGCGTGAGGGCGCGTGGCCGGGAATCTGAAGAAGGGTCCAACAGCAATTTTGATACTCTCGATGATACAGACCTATTAGCGTTGGTTTCGGGTCAATCGGATATGAACGGAGAGTAGTTTTGTGTACCCGAAGCGTATAGGTTACGTTTAAAATAATATTATTTTATTCCGACGATTAGAAAATTCGTACAGGGGATTATGTGATAAGCTAGTAATATTATATTACTTGTTTGACAGGCCCGAATACTTTCAGGACATCAGAAGAATACGAACAGCTCGAAACGGAACAATCTGGACGGTGTGTGAGTGGGCTTTTGTTTTCTACCCTGAATGCATGCATATATGTTTTAAATGCCTTATAATATGATTTGAAATCATTTGGTATGATTAATGTTTCGATATGATGATTTTCGGATTTTTGGGAATATTATATTATTTTATATGCTTTTGGGCACGATTTTCGAGAAAATTGTGAAACTGATATTTCGAGCTAAGGCTCGGGGTTTGAACTTGATTTTGACTCGGATTATGAGTCTGGTGTTAGATTTGATGGATTTATGTCATAAATAAGATTGTGATTGCGCAGGTTTGCGTGGATTGATTTATGGATTTGAGAAAAGTGTTTTTGGGCTTAAAGCCCAGTTCAAAAATAGTTTTGATATTAAATGCAACTGTTTTCACTGGTTTTCGTGATGATGATATATGAGGGCTTTCGGTGTGGAATATGTTTCCCCCCGAAATGAACCTTGGAGATAACGCTCGCCTCCGGGATGGAAGTGTTTACCCCGGAGAGGTCACGTAGCACGGTATGTTGTCGTGCAGCCAAATGGAGGCTCGACTCAGACCAGATGTGCTGGATTATATGGAGGTCAGTCAGTGATATGTTCATGACGACCTGGATTGCCGGCTGGTGATGTGTTCACAGCGGCGGATGCTCGGGATTTGAGCGGTCCTTGAGCCTATTGATTTGCACGCGTTGCAGGGATAACGTGACTCTATATTGGACCTGGATCCTGTGTTTTTATTGATGTTGAGAATTATATTCATATTTTAATTATTTGATTTATGAGTTATGATATGCATGCATGTTTGTGAAAACTGGAGGGTAAGACTATATTTTGATAAATGTATTTCTAAATGTTATTTTTGTCCACTCACACCTTTGATGTTTTATTTGCCCTCCAGGCCAGTGCACAGGTACTGAGGCTAATATCGAGGGTGAGGAATAAACGGACCGTTGCGTACTCAGACACTTTGCAGCGTAGGATTTTGCTCCCTACATGTAAATATTTCATATGCTCTGTAAACCTGTTGACTAGGTCAACGGTCTCGGAATACTGAACTATCCCTTGTCTGACAATGTTATCGTTTATATGTGTTATATGTATATATTTGAAACTACTTTTGGTACTTTCGAGTTATTGTCAGACGGGAGCAGGGTCTGTCACGGTTATCGAGGGATAATCGGGATGGGTCTTGTCATCGTGTATTTGTATGTTTGAACTAGAGGAAGTCGAGTGGGAGGTGTGTGAGAGTGAGAAAAATAGAGACATGGGAGGAGTTATGTTGCACGGGTTTGAAAACAGAGAGTGTGTGGGTGTACAGTGTGTAACCATGAACCCAGATCCTTACCAAGCTCTTGATCTTCATTCCTAGTGGGGAAAGTAAGTGGTTAAGGAGGTGATCGAGGGTGGTGGTGCCACCGTGGTGAATGGCCGTGGACGATGGCCTTAAACACCGTGAAGTACCCTGTTTCTATCCAAAATGGCAACTGGCCTTGTAAGGCTAAATGATCGAATTGGTGGTTAGGGTAAGGTCTAGGAGGCTTCTAGGAGTCGAATAACCTTGGAACTGTGGCTCGCCGTGGACGGGTGCAGGCAAACCCGACGTTGTAAGTTCTGGTTCAAATTTTGAATAACGGTTTTTCGTGGTTATTAGTTGATTCTAACTAGTGGAACACGATTCTGGAAGTTGTCTAAGTCGATTAGGATTGAATGGAAAGCTGGAAGTGACCGGGTTCGTGCAGGTACGAGGTCGATGGTTGGCCGGTTCATCCTTCGACATGGGAAGGTATATATGTGTCTTTAATTTCAAAGCTTGAATATGAGAAATGATTAGAATTGAAAGGACAAAAGTATTGGATTAATTAAGATAAAAACGGATAAAAAAGGAACTAAAATTGGATGAAAACCGCTCACGCCGGTTCAAGGTTGGACCGAATTTGCAGGACCGGTTTAGATCGGTTTGACTGAGCTTGAAGATGAACAGTAGCCTGGCGCGTGGCTCCCATACGCAGCCCCTTTGGGCAGCGCGTGAGGGCGCGTGGGGCCTAGTTTGAGGAAGGTTCCAACACGACTTTTAAAGTATTCGATGTAACGAACATTTTGGCACTGGTTTCGAGTCGATCGGACATCGTCACGATGTGTTTCGGGATGTCCGATGGTTTTAGGGCATAATTAAAAATAGTTAAAAATCCGGGAAAATTACGGGGCTTTCGTATAAACATTGTGAAGTAGTGAGTGACCTTATTATGGGATTTTAACAGGTTCTGGAAAGTCGGTGCTAGTGGATTAGCCCGGGAAGCATAATTGAGCGCATATCGAGGCGGCGACGCTAATAGTCTATGAGTGGACTTTTCTTTTAACTTATGATGCATGCATATATTTTTTTATATGTTTTCTATACGTGATTTCTATGGTTATGATATGGTTTTGATGATTTACTGTTTTGCACATATTTCGAGATGATTACGTATTTACACGTTTTACGAGTTTTCAATTTATATTGTGATGTTATCATGGTATTGATGATTTGATTTTGGGATTTGAAATATGATTTTATTTCAATGATTTGCAATGGATTTTGGAAAAGTGATTTCGGGCTTGGAGCCCTGTTCATGTGATTTCGATAAATGAGATTTCGGTTTTGGAATTGGATTTTGAAAAGATGATTTGGATTCGGTTTTGAAACTTGAAAGACAAATTCTGGATTTGGGTTCGGGATGATGGTTCCAGATGCCGGCTTACGAAATCATTATTGTGAATTAGGATATGGATTTTCTATGGTTTTAACTTGGTTTTGGGTTTAAAGACCCGTTGAAAAATGGTTTTGGGTTTAAAGACCCGAAAAAAGAAAACTGTTGGATCTGGTTTTGAGTGAAAGACTCGGTTGATTGACGGGGGAGGGCCCTGGATTGATATGTTTTGAGTTTAAAGACTCGATATATGTTTTGAGTTTAAAGACTCGATATATGTTTTGAGTTTAAAAACTCGGTTATTGTGATATCCCCCGAGGCCTGTTGATTGTGTTTTGAGTTTAAAGACTCGTTGATATCCTAGAAAGGCCTTATTATGCGCATGGTTTTGAGTTTAAAGACTCGGGCGCACTTGAGATCCAACAGCTTGATTGATTTATATTCTTCGATGGTTTTTCACTGGTTTTCAGATGTTTTGGGCAATGGCCCGGATGATTTGGATTTGATGAGTTTTGGGCAGAGTTCCCGTACTTGATGAGGATTTATGATTTTGGGTTGAGGCCCTGTATTTGAATTACGGATTTGAGAAAAGAAACGATTCTGGTTTTCATTGATGGTTTTGGATATGAAAGGTTTTGTGAATTGGTTTTCATATGCATGCATTGGTTTTTGCGTGGAGGGTATAAATGTATTTTTCTATAGCCTGTTTTCAGAACGTATTGATTATTTTTATCCACTCGCAGTCTTTTATGTTTTCGATACCCTACAGGTTTGATGTGGTGCGGGCTGTTATTAGAGAGACGGAGACATCACACACGCGATCCACAGTAGATTTTGCGTGCTCTGGTAAGTGCGGTACTTGTGGATGGTTTGTTTTGGAAATCCATTATCTGGCTTACATGTTACATGCAGGTTGAACGTTGGTTTAGCCTTCGTGTCACACATAAGTCAGATAGGGGCATGACTTAGCCCCTAATCCCGAGGGATTGGGGGTGGGTCATGTCAAATTGGTATCAGAGCAAGGTTTTGGGCGCTCTGCGTGAAGTTTGGCTTCCAGAGCAGGTGGTTTGTCGACTAGCGTGTCGTGATGCTACTGTGGATGTGATGTCTCAACGTGGAACAACTTGTCATCAACCTGGACATGTGAGTGATATTACGATAGCTAGTGGCTTCGCTAGTGGTAAGAGTACGAGTGACTGGGTGATGTGTTGCCCGATACGCGATGTGTGGTGAGATGTATGTCACCTTAGGGCCGGAGTAGTTAGTGTGTTTGGCGCTGAATGTGCTCGATGTTTGAACCATAGGGTCGGATATGATGGTCGACTTGTCAGCATGTGGAGCCTGATGACCACTTGTTGAGTTGGTGGTATACGTGGGCCAAGGAGGCCCTGTTGACGGTGGCTTGTTAGGCCGGATGACGATAGTATGGATTGGTGACCCTTTGGTCAGTTTGGTTGAAATTGGACTTGTGCGGCTACGAGTAGCCGGATGCCTCGAGTGGCAGGGTTTAGAAAATACTTTGAGATCTGAGAGATTTCCCCCTAGCGATGGTTACTAGTTGACGTTTGTGACAACCTGAGTGGTGAGGTTATTGGGAGCTATTGGAGGCCGAGGGTTTGGATAACCCGAGTGATGATAAGGATGTAAGGAACCCCGTTGGGATAACCAGGTTGGTAAATGCGAGAACCTTGATAAGAAACCCCAGAGTAAGTGCTTAGTCTGGAAACTGTGATTTGGGGTTTGTGGTTAGATAGTTGTGGTGGTTGGGCCGATTTACGGCCGGATTGGAAATGGTTCTTCGAGATGCAGTCGAGGTAGTGGATGGTTGGTAGACGACTCTGGACGAGTCCAGTAAGATTGCGGCGTTGGTTGAGCATTGAGTTGCTCAGAGTTGTGGATTACGAGGGATGTCAGTTCCTCCGACTCGAGCGTAGATTGAGGGTTTTGGCTCGGTAAGAGCGAAGGTTCGGGACTGGTGTGCTGTGAGCACGAGATAGAGGATGATAAGCCACGAGCTGGGAGGTCTGTAATGGTACAAAAGGCACATCGTGAGTTGAGGTTGTAACTAGGCGTGAGATGTCGGTGTCTGGAAGGAACTATGAATAGAGCTGGGAGATGTGATGACCATTGGCAGGTCATGTTTGGGACGAATGGTCAGGATACCATTAGTTTGACCAGAGTAGCGCAGCGGAAGCGCGGTGGACCTATGCTTCGTGTTGGAGCGGGCTAGGTTGGTATGGTTGGGTTGACCATGAGTGAGGTTGGTTTTCGTGGACTTATTCTGTTGTGTTAGAGATGTCGAGTATGTTGGACTGTGTTGGCACATGCCGAGGTTGGCATTTGGGTGATGTCGAGGCCAACACTCAGTGACTCCCCGAGCTTAGTAATGGACGACTTCGAGGATAATGACTGAGGAGTCCGAGGTGAGTGATTATTGATTGTGATCCCGAAAGTTGGTGACCTGACTACGCCCAAACTACGCATTAAATTAAACATGTAATTCGAGTGTTATACAATTTAAACCCTTTTTGTGTAGATGTAGTATTGGTAAATAGGGATCGTTCTTAACCGGGGAAATTAGGGAACATTAATAATGTGTTAGTGGGAGATGAATAAAAGAATAATGAATTAAAGAATTAAATAATCAAAGAATTAAATAATCAAAGAATTAATAAATTAAAGAATAGATGAATAAGAGAATAAAGAAATAAGAGAATCAAAGAATAAAGAATTAAAGAAATAAAAGAATTAAAGAATTAAAAGAATAAAAGAATGAAAGAATAAAAGAATAAAGAGGGGGGGTTTTGAAAAGATTTATAACTAAATTAAAGAAAACACTAATTAAGAATTAAAATGCAAATGCTCATGCTAATTGGAACTTACAAACCATAGAGTAGTTTCATAGACAAAACCCACACTTTTACGTAAGTAATTTCGAATTAACAATCACATTATTTAAACTACTCCTAAAAATAGACTTCTTTCTAACATTTTGCTCTAATAAACCAATCACGAAATCCTACCTTCATCATCTCAAATACTTACATATATCTTTCAATATTATAAATGCATCAACCATTAATGTGTGTCAAACATCAATATGCTTCAAACATTTACAACATGATTTACCTTAAGTTTATAATTAAATGCGCCGACAGCGATCAACATTTAATCTCTTCAATTCTACTCTAAGTGCACCGACAGCGGATAAAACACTTAACATCAAATTGAAGTTTAAGCACTAAAACATATGAAGTAAAAGAAATTCAAAAAGTAAAACACATGGAGATTGCATTCTTACTTACAAATGTTAGAAATAAAATACCAAGAACAATAGTAAAGAAGAAATGAAAATAACATAAAAATAACATAAATTACGGATAAGAATTAAAAGAAAACTAATTAATAAGAAAATCTACAAGAAGTAAAAATGGTCCCCAAAAATGTCTCTCAAAAGAGAGAAACAAAAGAACTAACTAAGAACTAAGAAAGAAATGGAAGAATGAAACTAATTGGGGACTCCCAAAATACAAGGATTGAAGCCCTATTTATAGGTGGAAAAAGCTATCAAAAATAATATAAAAATACAATAAAAAATATGGAATAATGGAATGATGAGTAGTAAAGATTTGTAATGATGTTTAGAAGTGGTTTGAGTTGTAAAGTTGCAAAATTGGGTTGGAAAGTGGAAGGAATTTGGGTGGAAGTTGGGTGGAAATTGGGTGGAAGCTGCTGGAAAATAATTCAGCAGAGAGCTGCTGAAAATCAAACGCAGAATTCGGCGCGTGCTGGCTGAATGGAGGAAAAGGGACTCGGCGGCAGGCTGCTGAAGAGAGGATGGAGACTTCGGCAGGCGCGCGCCGAAGAGGACGCTGGCGGTTCGGAACACGCTCGCCGAATTGGACTGGGCCGCACGGCTTGGACGCGGGCCGGACCTGGGGCTGGGCTTGCGGACTGGGCTGAATTTCTTTTTCTTTTTCTTTCTATTGGGCTGCAGCATTTTATTGGGTTTGGGCTGCACAATTAATTAATTTAATTAATTTAGTAATATTTCACCGAAATTCGTCCATAATTTATTTGTTAAAATTCCGATCGAGACGATTCTTTCGCCAAAATACTCCAAATTACAAACTTTATTTATTTAAACAAAACTAACACAAAATAAATTATTTTATCTATTTATTTAATATTTTAATATTAAAAGCTAAGTATAAAGAGTATAAAATAATATAAAATAATGCTTAATTGAGGACCTATCATGACCCAGATGGGAACCTCAGAAAGATTGGGACGTGATGATTGACATCCTTTTGGATGTGCATAAACAGGGATAACCGACAAGCGAGTTGGTCGGTTAGTTGGTTTGGCTATTGACACGCGATTGTGATCCGTATGAGTTGTGGATTTCCTAAATGTAGTAGAGAAGGTGACGTTTAGACAGTTAGTCCAGTGGTGGTATACTTGTTAAGGATGAAGTTCCCTGGCTGAAATCTCGGAACGATGATATGTGTGTTGATTCCGAGTTGGTGTTAGATGTCGAGTATAAAAGATGGATACTTTGGAATCGATTTGGGGATTCATTGAAGGAACTTTAGGAATTGTGACCCCCCTAGATCTTAGACACGTGTGGATGTGTTCAGGAGTAGAAAGAGTACTTGGTGACGCCGGGTGTGGCCTGTGTGGCGAGTGTCAGGGTTTGGTGTTTAGATGGATTGAGGTGAAATGACTTGTGACGACATGGTTGAGGACCATTGTGTGTTCCGTTGAAGGATGACGGAAGGAAACGGAGAAGGAATGACTATAACTGATCGATATGAGGTTATTCCAACACGACTTTTAAAGTATTCGATGTAACGAACATTTTGGCACTGGTTTCGAGTCGATCGGACACCGTCTCGATGTGTTTCGGGATGTCCGAAGGTTTTAGGGCTCGATTAAAAATAGTTAAAAATTCGGGAAAATTACGGGGCTTTCGTATGAACATTGTGAAGTAGTTAGTGACCTTATTATGGGATTTTAAAGGGTTCGGGAAAGCAGTGATATTGGATTAGCCCGGGAAGCATAATTGCGCCCGTATCAAGGCGGCGACGCTAATGGTCTATGAGTGGACTTTGCTTTTAACTTATGATGCATGCATATATTTTTATATGTTTTCTATACGTGATTTCTATGGTTATGATATGGTTTTGATGATTTACGGTGTTACACATATTTCGAGATGATTACGTATTTACACGTTTTACGAGTTTTTGATTTATATTGTGATGTGATCATGGTATTGATGATTTGATTTTGGGATTTGAAATATGATTTGATTTCAATGATTTGCAATGGATTTTGGAAAAGTGATTTCGGGCTTGGAGCCCTGTTCATGTGATTTCGATAAACGAGATTTTGGTTTTAGAATCGGATTTTGAAAAGATGATTTGGATTCGGTTTTGAAACTTGAAAGAGAAATTCTGGATTTGGGTTCGGGTTCGGGATGATGGTTCCGGATGCCGGCTTACCGAATCATTATTGCGTATTCGGTTATGGATTTTCTATGGTTTTAACTTGGTTTTGGATTTAAAGACCCGTTGAAAAATGGTTTTGGGTTTAAAGACCCGGAAAAAGAAAACGGCTGGATCTGGTTTTCAGTTTAAAGACTCGGTTGATTGACGGGGGAGGGCCCTGGATTGATATGTTTTGAGTTTAACGACTCAGTATATGTTTTGAGATTAAAGACTCGGTTATTGTGATATCCCCCGAGGCCTGTTGATTGTGTTTTGAGTTTAAAGACTCGTTGATATCCCGGGAGGGCCTGATTATGCGCATGGTTTTGAGTTTAAAGACTCGGGCGCAGTTGAGATCCAACAACTTGATTGATTGATATTTTTCGCTGGTTTTTCACTAGTTTTCAGATGTTTTGGGCAATGGCCCGGATGATTTGGATTTGATTAGTTTTGGGCAGAGTTCCCGTACTTGATGAGGATTTATGATTTTGGGATGAGTCCCTGGATTTGAATTACGGATTTGAGAAAAGAAACGATTATGGTTTTCATTGATGGTTTTGGATATGAAAAGGTTTTGTGAATTGGTTTTCATATGCATGCATTGGTTTTTGCGTGGAGGGTATAAATGTATTTTTCTATAACCTGTTTTCAGAACATTTTGATTATTTTTGTCCACTCACAGTCTTTTATGTTTTCGATACCCTCCAGGTTTGATGCGGTGTGGGCTGTTGTTAGAGAGACGAAGACATCACACACGCGATCCACAGTAGATTCTGCTCGCTCTGAGAAGTCCGGTACTTGTGGACGGTTCGTTTTGGAAATTCCTTGTCCGGCTTACATGTTACATGGAGGTTGAACGTCAGTTTAGCTTTCGTGTCTTGGTTAAGTCAGACGGGAGCATGACTTAACCCCTAATCCTGGGAGATTGGGGGTAGGTCGTGTCAAAGAATTATTCACGGGCTACCATTTGAATTCTGGTACGCCGAGATGTGCTGTTAAAGTTGACATTCGTAAAGCTTATGATACTTTATCTTGGGAGTTCATTCTTGGGGCCTTACATGCTTTGAGGTTCCTTGATCAATTTATTGGTTGGATCAGAACTTGTATCTCAAGTGCCAGGTACTCTATTACGGTTAATGGGGAGCTTGCTAGCTTCTTCCCTGAGAAACGGGGCATTCGTCAAAGCGATCCTTTGTCCCCTTATTTATTTGTTATAGCTATGGAGATACTTTCTCTTATTATTAATAAATCCATTCATGATCATCCTCATTTCCGGTTTCACTACGGGTGCGATAAGACATCCCTTACTTATCTTACTTTTGCTGATGACCTTATTATTTTCTCTCATATGGACCCTTTCTAGTTGTCGATTCTCAGGAAGGCATTGAAGTTGTTCTCCGATGTGTCTGGGCTCTATCCTAATTTGGATAAGTGCCAATTGTTTGCTGCTGGTGTTGACTCTCAGATTAGGCTTCAGCTAGCCCAGTGTTTTGGTGTTCTAGAAGGGTCCTTATCTGTGAGGTATCTTGGTGTTCCTCTTATTACCTCCAAGTTAACTTTCTCTGATTGTGCCCCTTTCCTTGCCCTTATTCATAGTCGTATTAGGACGTGGGAACATCGTGCTCTCTCCTTTGCTGGTAGGTTCTTGTTAATTCAGTATGTGCTCTCTAGTATGTTAGTCTTTTGGGCTTTTCATATCTTCATCCCAAAAAAGATTATCCGGGACATTGAGAGTATGTTTCGGTGCTTCTTATGGTCTGGCCATAGCTATAGGACCTATTATGCCAAAATTTCTTGGGATATTGTCTGTAAGCCAAAAGTAGAGGGTGGTCTTGGCATTCAAAATCTTCACCTCTGGAACGTCTTTATGATGGCTAAATATATTTGGTTTCTATTCGATGGGAATTCCTCGAATTTATGGGCCGCCTGGGTGAAGGATTATTTTATTAAGGAAAAATGTCTGTGGCTTCTCAAAGCCCATTATACTTGCTCTTGGAATTGGAGAAAGCTTCTGAAAATCCGTGAGCTTATTCGTCGTTCATTATAGCTAGAGTGGGCAATGGGGATAATATTTTTCTTTGTCATGATATTTGGGGTGATTTTGGTGCTATTTTGGGTAAATTTGGCTCTCGTTTCATGGATGGAGTTGGTTTTCACACTAGTGCAAGATTGAGTTCTGGGACTCAAGGGGAGGGGGGTTGGATGTGGCCTTTCTCCAATCACCTTGCTATGGCCCATATCAGACGGGTTTGTAATCGTT
The DNA here is from genome assembly GCA_032719365.1 of Prinsepia uniflora. Taxonomy (NCBI): domain Eukaryota; kingdom Viridiplantae; phylum Streptophyta; class Magnoliopsida; order Rosales; family Rosaceae; genus Prinsepia; species Prinsepia uniflora. The sequence continues at coordinate 54,648,529 of CM064868.1, read as the reverse complement.
TGCCTATTCATTCTGTCGCTACTGATAGAATTGTTTGGGCTCTAACTTCTAATGGCTCTTTCTCTTCTAAATCCTTATGGAAGAAGCTGGCTGGTGATGGGGCTCATATGCCTTAGGCTCATTTAGTTTGGTCCAAAGCTGCTATCCCGAGATCCAGTTACATTCTTTGGGTGGCCATTTATGGGCGGTTGGCCACACTCGATCGAATAGCCAGGTTTGTGTCCCGTTCCAATATTAACTGTGTGCTTTATGTTGGTGTTGTTGAGTCTCACGAGCACCTGTTTTCAACTGTCCCTTTAGTGCGTGTATTTGGAGTATAGTTCTATCTAAGTGTGGTGAGCATTGGCTAAATCCTGCTTGGCATGACTTTATTGATGCTATTGCGGTACTTTGGAGGGGGAATTCTCTTGCTAAATGCATTAAAAAGTTGACTCTTGCTGTGACGGTTCATTTCATTTGGAGGGAACACAATAACATGATGTTTGACAACGCTCGATCTACCCACTCTGTTGTTTTACATTGTATAATTGATATGATTAGGCTTAAATTGTGTAATTTTAGCTACAAAAAAAAATGTAGACAATTGTAAGGCGGCTAGGTGTTGGAACATACCCGAGTAGTTCCCTAGGCTTTTGCCTGGTGCTTGTCCTTGCCTCTAGCAGTTTGTTGCGGCTCAGCTCTACTAGATCGTTAAAAAAAAAAAGTTGGGTCCTCCAATTAATACATGAACTCATATGTATTAGTATTACACTTACTAGTGTAGAATTAGAGTTATAAGAATCAAAATGAGGTGAATTGTATCATATATATATAAGAATCGAACTCACCTTTATCACTATGAAAGACCTAAGAATGAATCTTGTTACTCTCAAAATTTCGTAGATAATTTAACCATTATAAATAGGATATTTATTTATACCTGCAGTGAGATTTTTTGTGGTTTCACAAAACCCACTGAGATTCTAGAAATTATATAACCTGCCCCCTTCCCTTCTCCTAAAATTCCGAACGTATTGCACATGCCTTCTAAAATTCTAAAAATTACACAAATATCCGATATATGGTTGCAATTCTATATAATTTCTACTTTAAAAAGTCTTTAAAATTTCATTTTCATTCGAATTAGTGTCGAGAGTGATTCCAAGAGCATTACATATACCTGCTTAGATTCTACAAATTACACACAAACCCAATCAAATTTCAAAAGCATTGCATACAAACCAATTTGGAACTTCAATTTTCCGACCTGCAAAAGTGCCTATGTTGATGTATAACAGTATAAGGCTATAAAATTCTATATGAGGCCATACCCTTAAGAAAAAAAATTTCTTTTCCAATTCTAACTGAATTCACCTCCTCTTTCAAGACTGATTATCAAATCTGCAAGAGCAGCAGCAATGGAGGGAGGGAAGACTAAGCAGAAATCACCAGTTATCACCCTCGAACAGTTCATCTCTACCACGACCTCTCTTATCGACATGGAAAAGGTTCTCTCTCCCAATTCCTGCTTTGTTTCTTTGCGCTGAATTTGACTGTAAAAATGCCGCAATGACCTGAATTTACATTGCAATTCAGGAAGCTGAGATATCTGCCTCCATAATTACTGGGTCGTCGAGAAACATAGATGCTGCTCAAAAGAAGGGCTCCACCATTCTCAATTTGAAGTGTGTTGATGCTCAGGTACTCGTGTTGCATTTTCTTTCCCCTTTTACTATGTCTTTCGAACTATTTCTTGCAATCTCCATTCAACTGCTATGAAAAGTGGAGACTACCCGAAAAGTGGAAGAAAGAAAAGCTTAGGCTCAGTTTGTTTCCATAAGAAAGGTTTTAGGAAACTTTTACCAGATATGCTTGCTTACAGGGAAGACTTGAAAACTTCTGTAGTTGAACCTTTCATCAAAACATTTTTTTAAAAGGGCTTGACCAGATATGCTTGCTTACCAGATACCTCTACCTCTGTTCGTTGAACCCACTTGCGTATCACAAGCTGTTGAGGATCCACAATGGCGTGATGCCATAAATGGGTGTTTCGCCTCAAACGAAACCCCAATGGCATTGTGGACAGATACAAGGCTAGCCTTGTTGCCAAGGGCTACCACCAGCGCCTTGTCATTGATTTCCCAGAGACCTTCAGTTCCATGGTCAAGCCCAGTACGTAGAATATTGTTGGCAATAAATGGGTGTTTCGTATTAAACGAAACACCAATGGCACTGTGGACAGATACAAGGCCCGACTTGTTGCCAAGGGCGGTCACCAATGCCCTGGCATTGATTTCTTTGAGACCTTCGGTCCCGTGGTCAAGCCCACCACCATCCACATTGTCTTCCACCTTGCGGCTACTCATGGTTGGCTTATCTATCAATTGAACATCAACAATGCCTTCCTACATGGAACGCTCACCGAGGAGGTCTGTATGGCTCAGCCCCACTGGCTTCATCGATCCGCACAACCCGTCCTATGTCTGCAAGCTAAGGAAAACCCTCTATGGCCTCAAATAGGCCCCACAGGTGTGGTACAAGGAGCTCCACTCCTTTCTACTCACTCAAGGTTTCCAGAATGCCTTCTCTGATGCCTCTCTTTTCATCCTAAGGCAAGGTTCTCATATTATCTACTTGTTTATGTTGACGATCTAATTTTCATAGGAAGTAGCCCGACCATCATCTCCTAGTTCATAACCACATTGGCTACCCGCTTCTTTGTCAAAGACCCGGGCTTCCTCAACTACTTCCTTGGTTTGGAAGTAATTCCCAACTCCACCGGTCTCTTCCTCTCCTAGCACCACTACATCCATGACCTCCTGACCATGGCTTACGTGGATGGAGCCAAGTCCGTGTTGACCCCCTGTGTTGTCTCTCCACCACTGGTTCTGTAGGATGGCTCCCCACCCACTGATGCTTTTCTTTTTTGTCGCCTCGTGGGGAGTCTTCAATACCTCAACCTCACGAGACCAGACAGGTCCTATGCAATGAACAAGTTGTCCCAATTCATGCATGGTACCACAGACCTCCATTAGCAAGCGCTCAAGCGAGTCCTTTGCTATCTCAAAGGCACACTCCTCTTTGGCCTTCACCTCTACCCCCATTCCAACAACCAGCTCCATGCCGTTTCTCATTCCTTCCACACCCTAAACGCCGATGCGGATTGGGCAGGTGATCATGATGATCGCAAGTCCACCACCGCCTACCTTGTCTACCTTGGCGACAACCTCATCTCTTGGAGCTCACGCAAACAACGGTCTGTCTCTCATTCCTCTACTAAGCAAAGTACCGTGCTGTCGCCTCCACCACTATTGAGCTCCTTTAGGTTCAGTCGTTAATGAAGGAGCTCAGTGTTAATCTATTTGGAAAACCCAGCATCTCATGTGACAACATTGGCACAACCTTCTACTGTGCCAATCCAGCCCTCCACTCTCGCATGGAGCATGCAGACATCGACTTCCAGTTTGTCCGTGATCAGGTCCATCGAGGACTCCTCTATGTTTCCCACTTCTCCACTGATGATCAGCTTGCTGATGCACTCACCAAGCCTTTTCCCCCCTTGTTTTCAGCTCCTCCGCGCCAAAATTAGTGTTGCTAATGGCTCCACCATCTTGCGGGGGCGTATTAAGGAATCTCTTTCTACCAAGGGATTCCCTCATCAAAGGAGATTGATTGTCAATCTCCTTAGTTTACTACTTGTCTAAATGTCAACGGAATCAATCTGATTCCTTACCTAACTGTCAACTATATATCTCCTTCCTAGTTAGGACACTCCTAGACTTGTATAAATAGGACTCTACTACTGTATAAACAATCATCAAATACAAGAGAAAATATTTCATACCTTTTACATCCGACTTCAAGTTCACTTGTCATGCATTAGTATTTCCAGTTTTTGTTTCATTTCTCGGCAATTGCCTAAATTTCTTTTCTGATTTTTTTTTTTTGGGTTTTCCTTTTCTTTTCTCCATAGAAAGATGCTATTACAAAGGCCCTATCATCAAAGAATGTATTTTTGCTGCAGGGGCCTCCTGGAACGGGAAAAACCACAACTGTGGTGGAAATTATCTTGCAAGAAGTTAAACGTGGGTCAAAGATTCTTGCGTGTGCTGCTTCAAATATTGCTGTTGATAACATTGTCGAGCGACTTGCACGCCAGAGGTATTTCACTGCCTTTGTTTATGAGGACTTTATCTTCACTCAAAATTGTAATTATAAATCTAGGAAAAAAGTATTGAGGTCCTAAATGTTACCTTTCTGTAACTTTTTTTCTGGTCGCGTCCTTATTTATTCTTTTGTCTGTTTACTTCTTTTCTTTTATTATTTCTGTAGTCTTGCTATTTTTGGGGTTGGAGAGTATACAAAACATTCAAATAAACGTTTTCGTATATGTGCATAAAGAACCAATTTTTGTATTAGTATATACTTTTTCCCTTCACCTGTTTGTAGTATCTTACAGTGACTGGAATTCTCTGATCTTTAGAAGCGATTTATCCTTTTTTCTTTCATAACGTTTAGGTTAGAGGATAGTCAAATGGTAGTAACAAGATAGCTCAACTTTGCGATTTATGTAAGAGGATGGTTCTTGTTTGTAGTAAGATAGCCCAGGAGGCTTCTTGTCCCTCATCCATATTCGTCGGGATGAGATTTTGTTGAGTTGAATTAGGTTGACTTGCAGGTTTATGGGCATTGAACAGCTCACTGGAATAGACATTTTTGGATAGCTACTCATGACAAGCTTCAGTTGACCAATGATTTTGACAATCTATGGCCCAAATTTCTAGTTTGTATTGTGGTATAATGCTCCATTCATAGTTGCATAATAAATTAAGCACGATAATTTCACTTTTATAAATGATAATCACCAAGATTTAGTTCCTATCTGTTGCACCAAATTGTGCTGAGAGGATCAGTTAAATTCTTGATGATGGCAATATATTTAAGTTGGTCATGGGCCCATAGTAATATCCTTTTGTTATCTACTGCATTTTGTTTCATCTGGTGGACGAGTTAAGTAACGACACTCATTATGTGTTACTGTTTCTCTATTAGAGTAAAGTTACTGAGATTGGGGCATCCTGCACGTTTACTACCTCAAGTACTGGATAGTGCACTGGATGCACAGGTATGGTAGTTATTCAAATTTGTAAAAGAAAAAGAATTGAACTCCTGTTTTGTTATAGCAGATCAACTTTTATGTAAGAATTATATCTCATCTGGTTAGCAGATTTCTGTACTATATCTATGCGAACTATGCATTCTGTAACAGCATTTTTGTTTTCCTATGTATTCGCATGTGAAGATTGACAGTCTTCCTTTGTATCTTCTCTTAATATGTAGAAATATGTAGGGAGTCATGTATGTACTCGATATTTGTATAATCGGTCTAAAGAATATACATATATGATTGAACTGATCCCTGAAAGGTGTCTGGAGCTTCATTATCTTTGTATGTCTGAATGGATTAGTAAATACCCCCCTACTGCAGTTCTTAATTTCAGATGCCTTTCTTTTCCTGTCTTCTATTATTTCTGGTGTAGTTAGCATGGATATGCATTTTTTGTCATCCTTTGAAATTTTAGCTTTGAAAGTAGATGCGTATACATCATGGCCCATGTAATATATGCCAGAGCATCTAATTGGGACTATTATTTTTTGATAAAAGCAAAGTTCACATGTGGGGGGCACCCAGAAATGCAGTCAAACAGTCCAAAAATCAACCCAATCAGAAACCATTCAGTCATCTACTTGTCAAAAAAAAAAAAAAGACAAATTTTTTGTCTCGATAAATATTAATAGTTATAATGACAAGAAGCAAATAGCTAAACGATGGGATGATTATTTCCATTGATGATTGCTTGGACCCTGAATATGATGGGTGGACACCACCAGAGTAGTCCTCATTTTTCCCTGTCCAAATGTAGACATTCTCTTTAGCAGCTTCCTCTATTAAGCAAGTTATTGCCTATACTTGTTTGAAACAGTCCCTAATATATATTGTTCTATGCTGTCAGGTCTTGCGAGGGGATAATAGTGCTCTGGCAAATGACATTCGGAAGGAAATGAAGGTAATTGTGTAGAATAAAACTGAACGCTGAACTTGATAAAATCTATGCATATATACAGTTCCAAATAAAAGTAACATTGCAATTATTTTTGACAATGATGCTTTACAAATCTAACACGTCGGCGTTTTTATTTCGTAGGACTCTTTTCTTTTGGTTGTTGGAAGGGATTAAACCTTTGGCTTATCCTAATCCTAACCATTTCCCCACCCTCCCTCAACAGTTGGAGTTATTTAGTAGGATGACAACTTAATTATAGTAGTGGCTAATGTGCTGAAGATTGAGGATTGCATGGCTTAACTTTAGGAACTTGCACATTGCATTTTTCCAGTCATTAAATGGGAAGCTGTTAAGAACCAAAGATAAGAGCACAAAGAGGGAAATCCAGAAGGAGCTTAGGACTCTATCCAAGGAAGAGCGTAAAAGGCAGCAGATGGCTGTGACAGATGTAATAAAAAATGCTGATGTGGTGTTGACAACTTTGACTGGGGCATCATCTCGCAAGCTGGACAATACTTCATTTGATTTGGTGATTATTGATGAAGCTGCTCAGGCACTTGAGATAGCATGCTGGATGGCTCTGCTAAAGGTAATGCTCAATGCAAAGGCACATACATGCATGAACGCCACAACCTGTGTATGCATTTCCTTAAAATGCCTTTTCATGACATACGCATGTTGTTTTGTCTTCGTGGTCTTCAAAGAAATGTTAGCATGCACTTTCAGAATGTTGGTTAACTAAGATTCAGGACAAGCATAAGTGGAATTTTGAAATCACAACTCTACTATGGAACTTGGCGCTGTTTAGTAATGTAATAGCAAGAATAAAGGGTTTTTTAATATTTCAACGATTTAAATTTTCAAATTAATGAAGACCAAATGCCAAAAAAGTTGATTGTTGGCAATTTCATTTAGACATTTACAGCTTATACTTACACTCCAAAGTCCACTTAAAAATATCTGAGTTCATTGTTTTAGGGTTCAAGATGCATACTTGCAGGCGACCATCTTCAGCTTCCTCCAACCATCCAGAGTGCTGAAGCTGAGAAGAAAGGTTTAGGAAGGACCCTCTTTGAGCGCCTAGCAGACATAGATGGAAATGAAGTCATGTCTATGCTGACGGTCCAGTACCGCATGCATGAGCATATCATGGATTGGTCATCAAAGGAGCTTTACAACAGTAAGGTGCCAAGAGCATGTACTTGAACTCTTATCATTCTAAAAAGAAAAAGGGAATTGGTTAAATATTTGATTGTGTGATACTATTCTATGCTTTAATGCCATTACAGATTAAAGCCCATTCAAGTGTTGCTGGACATATGCTTGCGGATCTTGAAGATGTAAAGAGGACCTCTTCAACAGAACCAACCCTTCTTCTAATAGATACAGCTGGGTATGCTGTATATTGTTGCCATATACTCAAAACTCTTTTTTTTTTCCGAATACTGTGGATCACTCTTCTAGGCACCAAATAAAGTAAATAAATACAATGTGCTCATGAGATTTGGAGTTCTATGAGATTTGGATTTAGAAATTCATTGTCCACTTGAGTTAAATATAAATCGTGCAGAATACCTAGGTGACACAAACAGTCATCTATATTTCATTACAATTCTGTGTAGTGTTGTGAGCTGTAAAATTTATCTTGTCGTCTACGAAATTTCCATCAATAGTAAGGTTGTTAATACTTCATTCGCAATGAATTCCATTTATGAGTCAGTGCTAATAGAATGAGTAATTTTGGTTTATGAGAAACACAGCTAGTGCATGGTATGCACGTAGTGTCAAAAGGGATTCCTATAAAAATGTCTATGTATACTTTGTGACTTGTTCTTCTCAAACAACTAATTTTTGTGCCTTGTTCGTGCTGATCTGTGTCAGGTATGACATGGAGGAAAAGAAGGATGAGGAAGAAAGCACTTTAAATGAGGGTGAAGCTGATGTTGCGATTGTACATGCAAAGAGACTTGTTCAAAGCGGTGTTCAGGCCTCTGATATTGGAATTATCACCCCTTATGCTGCACAGGTACTTGGATGTCCTTTTCCTTTTACTGCAAGCAATAGCTTCTTGTTATGAGCTTCATCTCTCTAACGTAAAGAGCTTGAGCTTGTATATAAATAAAAATCAAGTGTCCAGTTCCTTCTGATGCAAATACTTTTGTAGCATAGATGTTTTTTTTTTCACCTATATCAGATCTAGTATTGCAGGTTGTCTTACTAAGGATTTTGAGAAGCAATGAAGACAAGCTAAAGGATTTAGAAATCTCAACAGTTGATGGCTTCCAGGGCCGGGAAAAGGAATCCATAATTATTTCAATGGTTCGTTCAAACTCAAAGAAAGAGGTATTCTTGCGTCTCTGGTACAATTGGTAATGCATTTTTAATGCATATTTACATCGTAGAAATTTCATTTAGTGCAATATTCTATTATACAAGGAATTTTAATTTGAATATCTTCAAAATATTCAGGTGGGATTTTTGAGTGACAACAGGGGAATGAACGTGGCTGTAACACGAGCAAGAAGGCAATGCTGTCTTGTATGTGACACGGAGACAGTGAGTAGTAATGCATTTTTAAAGCGATTAATAGAGTATTTTGAGGAGCATGGTGAGTATCTAAGTGCGTCAGAGTATGGCAATGAATGAGGCAAAAACCTGGACAAAGTTTGTCGCTGTTCTCCCTTGCGATATCTATGTTTGATGATACTCTGATTTTGGAAGACAAAATTTATACCTATTGATATTGAACATTTGAAAACAAGGTTATGCCTATTGGGAATTCATATAATTTACTCTTTCTTCAATTTTCCTCACGTCTAGTAATGCGAACATGAACAAGCAAATGATACTTTGATTCATACTACTGGGAATCACAACTCCGATTCACATTCTCTTTAATCTAATATAGGAGAAGTAAGAACTAACCCTCCCCCATCTTGTAGCCCTATAATTCATAATCAGAAATGTGACTTAACTAGATAGTTCCGCACGTTATGTTGTTATACAGTCAATCTAGGACACTAGGTGGTCTTTTGTTTGTGCTTACAGTATCAGATTAACAGTCTAATCACATAACATGCTAATTTATGGCATGAAACATTACCCACTGAACTATTGCTGATGTTTAAGCGACTACTAATTGCTGATATCTAGTGAAAAGAAGTCCCATTCTTCCATCTAGTTAAACAAGCCTATTATTCTCTTAGAAGTTCCAAATTGACGTGGGGAAAGAGAGTTCTTCATTCACATCATAAAGTTGATAGGTACCAGTATCTGCCCCATGGTCTGGAATCCCCCCATGCATCTCAATCAAAGCTTCCCAGTTGAAATTCTGGTCAGCAAAGGGTCCAAATTCTTCATTAATTTCACGTACTGAAGAATCTGGGACTGCAAAACGCTCTGTTGCATCAGTTGCTTCTGATTGTCTCTCATTTTTCAGAACTCCCAGCTGCTGAAGAAACTCATTGAGATCAATCTGCGGCTTCTCCTGATCCCGTCCCATGATTTTTTCAGATGAAATTTCTAAATCTTTCTCCTTATTCTCTGCTACACTTCCTATCTGGGTTTTGTCATTTGTGATCTGAGCCTCAGCCTCGGGTTTCGAATCACAGGAAGATGAACTAGAGGAAGGAGTGGTTGTGTGACCAAGAGCCCCATTTTGCTTAAGTTGTTCGAGCCTCTGATGAATGATATGAACACTCGGTTGGGCATTGATGTTGAGCAAACCACAAGAGGGAAACATGGAAATGAAATTCTGGGAAGGGAACCATTTGAATTTCTGAGATTTGAATGCAGGATTGGAGTTGGGTTGAAGGTGAGGAAGATTGAGAAAGGCGTCGGGCCCGTAGAGTCTCCTAGCAGCATCATCATAGGCCATGGCAGCTTCTTCAGCTGTGGCAAAAGAACCCAACCACAGCCTGGTTCTCTTCTTAGGCTCCCTGATTTCAGCAACCCATTTGCCCCAAGTCCTTTGCCGAACGCCTCGATACTCACACAAGGCATTCTGAGGACCGCCTTTGCCTCTGGTTGGGCCTTTCTTCCACGGCTTCAATGGTGATTTTCTGCAGTTTTCCATGGAGTTTGTTTAATTTTTCTTTTGGACTTTGGAGGGCTAGATATAGACGAAACTGAGTGTGAGTGAGAGTGAAAGTGAGTGTGAGTGTGAGTGTGAGTGTGTATAGATTGGTGGAAAGGCGCGGGATATGTAGTGAATGAGAGTGCAGTTCGGTTTAAATGTTATCACGTTTCACAAAATTTTGAAGCTCATGCATGTGACCGTTGATGCTCCTTAGTCTCGTCTCTATACAGCTTACTTAGCTAAGTCTGATAAATCCAAATATAGGAAAATCCTCACTTCTAATATTGTGAGAACATAAAATGTTTATCTTGTCAAATTGTAATGCGATCTGAATTATTTATGTTCTGTAACGTTTTTTTTTTTGGTCAATAATGTACTGCACAATCTGGATTAATAGTCTAATGTCATAAATATAGCAAGAAAACATTGATAAAGCATAATTGTAAAAAGGAAGAATGGTGAATCCTTACTCTCTTCCATATTTATAAAAAAATAAAAATCAACTGGGTTATTGATTCGTTTGATTGTGTAATAGCATAATATATAAGATTGTATGATATGTAAATAGCTGGAGCTTGTAATTAAATAGGCCATCAAAGTAATTAACAAGCAAAGTCTTAATCCTAAAGAACAACAATTCAAAATGCAGTAAGGATAACCAGAAGAATTCTCTTAGCATACATGCATGAACATGAACATTCCAACTTTTTGTAGATTTGTTTGTAGTCACAAGTAATCCCACAGTTAGAGCCCCATTTGTACAAAAAATAATCTATTAATCAACAACTCCTTATCTCAAATTTAAGTCTACTTGCCTATGTTAAAGGAAAATCCACTTTGTATTAGGTCAAATTTTAGCCTTATGCTGTTGCATGGTGTTCCAAATCGCCCCTCATAACGAAAACAAATGTGCTTTCTTCAATCCCCACTTTGTATTAGGTCAACTAGAATATGGCCAAATCCAACAAGCTAGTTTCATAGTTTTACTACGCTAAGAAAAAAGAGAGCTGGCAAGATGCTTTTATTGCTGCCCAAAAGAGTGTTGGGTGCTTTTAATGTTGTGGTGGTGACTGGAATTGTAGCCAACTTAAAATGCTTTGACTTATGAGTTTTGGAATGAAGTGAATTCTGTGAATCAAGTCTGACACTCCTTGGATTCCATCGGAGTTGCTTCTTTCGTTCTCGTGGTTTATATTCAATTCAGAGAGAGAGTGTGTGTGTGAGAAGAAGAAGATGAGAAGAGCAACAAACATATAGCAAAATCCACCTCACAACATTTTTCATTTTCACGAGCCCTTCTATTTCACATGCCATTCACAACCTGATACCCGGGACTCTCCTCACCTGTATCCCATGCTTGTCTGGTCTCCCCTTCTTTCTCATTTCTTTCTCTCACACAATACATTGTAAGATGACACTGAACATGGTCATTCCAATGGAAAATGAGGCTTAAGGAAAAACTTCGTTTTAAAAAAAAGTTAATTACAAATGAGGATATTATTAAGCTTTAGGTCTAAAAAAATAATTGTATTTGGGTCGTAATATATATTTTAAGTTATGTTTTGAGGCCTTAAATAATTAAATTTTATTATTATTTTAAATAAATTTATATATGAATTAAATTTTGAGGCCCTTCCACAATATGAGGCCCAAGTTTTTAGGTCTTGTTCCCCCTGGGCTTCGACCGGTCCTTCATTGAATAGAGTCTAGTGGTATTCCCCACCACAAGTTATACGAGAGGTTTTAGGTTTGACACTCTTAAAGGCCGATAGTCTAGTAGTATTTCTTATCACAAGTTTTGCAAGATGTCTCGTTTTTTACTCTCCTAAAGATTGAGATCGATACTCAATATGTATAATGTAATCTCCTCATCCCATGTCATTTTATTAAAAAAAGTAAATAATTGTTTGTTGATTATAATTGGATTAAATAACTCATACAATTAAAAAAAATTGAAAGTAAAATTTATGATATTTATGACTTTTCTGAAACCTTCACTAAGGAAAGAAAAAACTTCCATTTGGATAGTATCTAAAGAAGAGGTTGACAAACTTAAGATGGCTAAGTGGATTGCACTGCCGCTCAGATGAGTGAAATCTAATTTCGATGGAGCATTTATTGAGAATTCAGGGGCTGGGAAAGTTAGAGTGGTAATTTGAGTTGCAGGTGGGCACCTTATTACAGCGGTGGTAGAGCAATCTTATGAGGTAGCATTCGCCTATTCATGCAGAAGCTATTGTGGCTCACCGTTGTGCTCAGTTGTTATAACAGCTGCAATACTCCTAGGTGGAGGTTCAGGGCGATGCGTCGATGCTAATGGCGGCCCTTAAGCAAAGTCATGATGATGCATTCTCAGTGGAGGGTCCAGTTCTTAATGATGCACAAGTAATCTTTAATTCGTCACCCTCAGTTTCTTTTCTTCACGCTTGTCATGATGCACATAAGGTGGCTCATCATTTAGTTAAATTTAGTTTTTCATTGTAAAATTATGTTGTTTGGTGGTGATGTGAAAATACCCTCAATCACCCAATATATATAAGCAAAGGTTGTGAGTGGATTGCGTGAGTAGAAGGTTAAGAGTTTTACCCCACAAAAGTGGACAAAAATTGGAGGCCAATGTTGGAGTTTTTTGGGATTAAAGTTAAGGCCAAGGGTGGCCAAGGTGACCCGGAAAAGGTGAGAAAGATGGCCAAGGAGACTCGTCCAAGGTGAGAAAGGGAGACTAAGGAGTCCCAACCGAAAAAGTAAGGGGCGACTGGTGTATGAATTATATAAGGGGCGACTGGTGTATGAATTATATAAGGGGCGACTGGTGTATGAATTGTATAAGGAGTGGCCGGTATTTGAATTGTATAAGGGGCAGCTAGTGTTTGAATTGTATAAGGGTGTGACTGAATCTTTGTCACCCGACCTTAATTTTCAAATGGCCGAAATAAGAAATAAATCAAGTCAAGACAATGTCAACCTAAAATCTTCTCAAGAGAGAAGGTTTCAAGTGAATCTCAATCAAATCATTTTGGTATCAATCTGATTTTGAATCAAGTCAGCTTAAAAAGTAGGAGTGGGCACATGGAACCAAAATACCGAGATCGTACCGTTCCAGATCAAACCATACCGAAAAAAAACCGAATAGTAAAACCGTTGCTGTTTGGTACGGTACCGAAATCGTACCGATATAATTCGGTACGATTTCAGTATCGATATTTTGAAAAACCGTCCCGTACCGATACCGTACCGAATTATAATATTTTTTTAATAATTAAATTTATAATATTTCTTATTGGTTGATTAGGAAATCCTATACTTTTAGTATAATATTGACCATAGCTAACCAAAACCAAAAAAACCAACAATTAAAATGTAAAACTAGGGCTGCGACTAGATCTAGTTTTTACCCATCTCTTGAATCTTTTCGTTCGTTGTTCAGACTTCAGAGGGTGCGACTCTTCTTCAGTTCTTCTTCAACTTTGTTGTTCGGCGGCTACCAGTCATCTTCCTCCGCCACTCCAGTCATCTTTCTCCGCTACTGCCACTCATCTTTCTCCTTCATTAGTACCCATACCCATGGTTTGTTCTCTAATACTCATGATCTCTTCTCTAATATAAATTTGCATATGGTTTTCTTTTCTACTTTTCTTCCAACTGAAACTGCTTCATCGAATCTTCAAATTGCTTTTGAATGCTGAATTGGAGTTATAAAAAATAAGCTACTTAATTAAGCGTTGATTAGGTTTACAATGCTTGTGCGGGAGCATGGCTAGTAATTTTGTGATTGTATTTAATCAGAAAGATTATTTGGGGTGTGGTGACTGTGGTCTACTGGGAATGATAGATTTATTCAGTGGCATCGAAGGCTACTTAATGGATTTAACAGAGGCATCGAAGTTTATCCTACTTAATGGTGGGTCAACGATGGTCTCGTTTCCTTCCCCAATAGGTGACTAGTGCTTGAAAGTTTGATTTTTTTTTTGTTGCGGTTGTAGTAAGGGTTTTTATCTTTTCTAGTTTTTATTTTTGTATAAGAAAAAATAATGAGCTAGCAACTAAGTATTAAACTTACCATCAATGAGAGTTGAACCTTGAGACCTCTCACATGTTAGTGAAGATGCAATGCCACTAAATTGTAATGCTAGCTTATGATTATAGAGATTTTAACATTGTTGTTGGTTGCTACATCCTCTAGTACAAAATATTCATCTCTAAATAGTATTGTAGGAGGCATATAATAACAAGGACAGAGGTGGATATAAGTCACAAAACTGCAGATTCAAGGTGGGTTGTGGACGGTTAAGGATTCGTGAATTTATAAGGATCAAATCGTTTCAAATGATCCGAGTTAGAGTCGAATTTAAAAATCACCTTGGATTAAATCGTTTTCCCTTTATGTAAGGGTTGAAATGGGATTGAACGTGAGGATCAAATGTAGTCTTGCAATGGGTGGTTGTGGTTCCCTTCATATGTTTTGACAGATCTTATGATATGAGCATGATGCTTAAGTTTTACAGTACGTACGTGCATGGTTTTCTTCAAGTCTTTGCCTTGGTTCTTAATAAATTAATTAAGCCAACACCCACTCTACATTACTAAGGTAACAAAATGAGAAGGCACAAGTCATTGCTTCAAGCTATTACCTACCCACTCTACAGTACTATCTGTTTTGTTGGTTATGTATAGGCATATAGTCCTAATCCGTAAATGCCATAATCATTGCCATGCTTTCATGATCTATCTATCTATACCTAAGCTTGTGTTTTGCTTCCTAATATGTCATTCATTAATCGATACATACATTTGGTTTTTTTTTTTTTGTTATTCTGCCATTTTAAAGACGTAATTTTGCAACTTGTTTATGAATTTGGATTGTATGTATTGTATGGAAGTTTAGTGTGTGTTGATGATGACAGTTTAGTGTGTGCATTGCTATGTTGATGATGATGTTGACTTGTGTTGATGACTTGATGATGCTTGGCAGATTGAAATTTGGATTGTACGTTCAATGTTGCTTGATGTAATTTGATTATTTATCATTTAGAATCTTAGATTATCTGTTGATTTAGTTTGTTAATGTGTTGATGACTTGATGATATTGTTGTTGAATCGAATTATATATAATATATATATATATATTTGTGAAAGACATTTTGGTCGAGAAGAGGGTTGAAAATAATATTTCATACCTCTATACAAAATTTTGGTTTAAACCGAAACCATACCGAACCGTACCGAACTTAATTGGTACGGTACAATCTGGTTTCACTTTCAAAATATGGAAAACTGAATCGTACCGTACCAATTGAAATTAAATGGTATGGTTCTGGTATTGATCAATTTTGTACTATATCGAACCGTGTCCACCCCTATTAAAATGGTAAGATTCTTTCAATTGGACTTGGAGAGATTTGGGTGGCTCAACAAGGAAGGATTTGGGTGGCTCAACAAGGAAGTTTTTAAGTCAGAAGAGTGGAGGTCAAACATGGTGTAATACCCCGGAAATTCGAGGATTTTAATATTGTAATTTAATGTGTGAATTGACGCTTTTACCCTTGTGATTGGTATGGCCAAATTGTTGACTTTTTGATTGATTAATTAAATGGACTTTGACCTATGACCGTGACGTAGTTCAGGACGTCACGAGTTCATAGACAGGTGGCACGACACCTTTCAACGGTGGATCGAACCCCGAAAATGCTCAGGATTGGATCACCAAATGGGAAAGGATCTTCACGGTGATGCACTGCCCTCCGGGCGAACGGGTAACTTTGGCGGCCTTCTTGCTGGAAGGAGGAGCCTACCAGTGGTGGCACGGCCTTGAAATGTCTGGGTGGTCTGTCCATACCACTACTTGGGAAGCTTTCCGTTCCAGATTTCTGGACCAGTACTACCCGCGATCATTTCGCGCGGCACGGGAGGCTGAGTTCCTGCGGCTGGAGCAGGGAGATATGTCCGTTGCGGACTACAAGCAGACTTTCGGAAAACTATCCCGGTTCGCTGCATCATTCGTGAGCACGGAGGAGGACAAATGCCAAAGGTTTGAGCTTGGACTCCGAGGGGAGATCCGGGCAAGTGTGACTGCTGCTATCCATGCTTCTCTGAGAGATATGGTCGACGCTGCGGTGCGTGTCGAGGCCAGTCTGGCGGCACACCAGACACGACAGCCTTCAGGCGAGGGGCGACGTCAGGATCGCCCACACCGTGGGCCATCAGGCCAGAAGAACAACAAGGGAGGGGGCTACAGGGGAACACCCTCATCCTTCAAGGGTCCTGGCTAGTCAGGTCAACGCGGAGGCTCTCAGGGCAGAGGATCAGGATACAACTCTGGGCAGCACTCATCTTGGAGCGGTGCTTCTGGTGGTCATTCGAACAGGCCGAGGCCAGTAACCTGTTTTGCTTGCGGAGAGGAGGGCCACTATGCCTATGATTGCCCGCAGTTGTCCAAGAACAACGACGCTGGGGGCTCTAGTGTGGTGCAGAGCACGGCTTCCCACACTAATGGAGGTCGCGGTCAGGGAGGTGACCGAGGTGCTGGGCGTGGTGCGCGTGGACGCGGACGGAATGGAGGGCCTAGGGCCCAAGTGTTTGCTATGACCCAGCAGCAGGCGAGGACTGCCCCAGCCGTGGTTACAGGTACACTACATATCCTAAACCTTCTTGTACGTGTATTGATGGATGCGGGGGCTACACATTCTTTCATTTCGAAGAGTTGTGCTGGTATGCTTGATTGTGTGGTATCAGCCTTAGATTGCGAAATGGGTGTTAGCACCCCGATGGGCATCGTGTACCTTGTGAATCAGGTGATTCAGAGGTGCCCGGTGAAGATTGAGGATGTGGGTTTACCAGCGGACTTAATTATTTTGGATATCCATGACTTTGATGTAATTTTTGGAATGGATTGGCTATCAGAGCAAGGGTCGCTCATCGATTGCAGTAGCAAGCAGGTGATTCTGCGAAGCCCGGGTTTGCCGGAGGTTATCTTTCAGGGGGAGCGTGACGGTTCGCCTCCTGAAGTGATTTCTTCACTTACTTCTACCAAACTTCTACGGAAGGGATGCCAGGGTTACCTGGCGCATGTCGTGTCGGATCAGGTTGATACTCCGGGTATCGACGAGATACCGGTGGTGCGTGAGTTTCCGGATGTGTTCCCGGAAGACTTACCTGGATTACCGCCATCGCGGGAGATCGAGTTTACAATTGAACTACTCCCCGGTACCCGACCTATATCCCAGGCACCATACCGGATGGCGCCGGCCGAGTTACGAGAACTCAAAACTCAATTGCAGGAGTTGGTGGATTTGGGATACGTCCGACCGAGTACTTCACCGTGGGGAGCACTGGTGTTGTTCGTAAAGAAGAAGGAGGGGAGTCTCCGTTTGTGTATTGACTATCGACAACTCAACAAGGTGACACTGAGGAACCAGTATCCTCTACCCAGGATCGATGACCTTTTTGACCAGTTGCGGGGAGCTCAGTGCTTCTCGAAAATTGATTTGCGGTCTAGGTATCACCAACTGAGGATTTCGGAGGAGGATATCCCGAAAACTGCTTTTCAAACCCGTTATGGACACTACGAGTTCCTAGTTATGCCTTTTGGGTTGACGAATGCTCCAGTAGCATTCATGGATCTGATGAACCGGGTCTTCTGACCCTACTTGGATAAATTCGTGATTGTGTTCATCGATGATATCTTGGTGTACTCAAGGAGTGCTCGAGCACATGAGGAGCATCTACGGTTGGTGTTGGAGAAGCTGAGACAAGAACAGTTGTACGCCAAGCTGAGCAAGTGTCAGTTTTGGCTGAGCAGTATTGGTTTTCTGGGACACGTGATATCGACGGATGGGATTAGCGTGGATCACCAGAAAACAGAAGCGGTGACCAACTGGGCTAGACCGACAACAGTAACGGAGGTGCAGAGTTTTGTCGGGTTAGCTGGTTACTACCGATGATTTGTGGAGGGTTTCTCCAAAATTGTTGAACCATTGACTCGTTTGACTCGGAAGGGAGTAAAGTTTATTTAGGACGAGCAGTGTGATCGGAGTTTTCAAGAATTGAAAGATAGACTGACCACTGCACCTGTCCTTGCATTGCCGGATGATAGTGGAGAATTCGTGGTCTTCAGTGACGCATCACTACAAGGTTTGGGCTGCGTGTTGATGCAGACTGGCAAGGTTATCGCCTACGCATCCCGGCAGCTGAAGACTCATGAGTTGAACTACCCTACCCATGATTTGGAGTTGGCAGCGGTGGTTCATGCTCTAAAAATCTGGAGACATTACCTATTCGGCGCAACATGCCGGATATACACCGACCACCAGAGTCTAAAGTACTTATTCACTCAAAAGGAGCTTAACATGAGACAACGAAGATGGTTGGAGCTGCTGAAGGATTATGACTGTACGATTGAGTACCATCCGGGTAAGGCCAATGTGGTGGCTGATGCACTCAGCAGGAAATCAACAGGATCAGTTGCACACCTGGGGATGGTGTATCTTCCTTTGCTGGTGGAACTTCGGAAGGCGGGAGTTATTTTGGATACAGATGAGCATGGAGCTTTGTTGGCCAGCTTCCATGTACGACCTGTACTAATTGATCGGATCATCGAGGCACAACTTCAGGATCCGATACTCTGTATTTTCAGGATTGAGGTCGATGCGGATGAGAGAGAGGATTTTACCATCCGGGATGATGGAGCACTTGTTAAGTTTGGCCATTTGTGTGTACCTGCAGTGGCAGAGATACGAACCGAGATTCTTGAGGAGGCACATAGTTCGGCCTATGCTATGTATCCGGGAGGTACAAAGATGTAACGTACCCTCCGGAACCATTATTGGTGGCCAGGAATGAAGAAGGATATTGCTGAATTCGTGAGCAGATGCTTAACCTGTTAGCAGGTTAAGGCGGAACGGTAGAGACCGTATGGGGCTATGCAGCCACTTCCGATTCCCGAGTGGAAGTGGGATCACATCACCATGGACTTCGTCTTTAAGTTTCCAAGGACTCAGAGTGGAGTGGACGGAGTATGGGTGATCGTGGACCGGTGATCGTGGACCGGTTAACCTAGTCAGCCCATTTTCTGCCAGTTCAAGAGACCTATAAACCTAACCAACTGGCTCAACTCTTTGTGAAGGAAATCATACGATTGCATGGTACGCCGGAATCGATCGTGTCCGATCGCGATCCGCGTTTCACTTCCAGGTTTTGGCGGAGTTTGCAAGCTACTTTGGGAACAACCCTACGTTTCAGTACTGCTTTCCATCCACAGACCGATGGGCAGTATGAGAGGACCATTCAGACCCTGGAGGACATGATGAGGTCATGTGTGCTTCAGTTTCAGGAATCTTGGGATACTCAGTTGCCATTGATGGAGTTCGCTTACAACAATAACTATCAGGCAAGCATCGGGATGGCACCCTGTGAGGCATTGTATGGTCGATAGTGTAGGACACCTATCTGCTGGACGGAGATAGGAGAGCGAGCGGCTGTAGGGCTGGAATTGATGGACTTAACCCTGGAAACTGTTCGAGTTATCAAGGAGAGGTTGAAGACGGCACAGGATCTCCAAAAGAGTTATGCCGATCGACGGATTCGAGACTTGGAATTTGAAGTGGGAGATTTTGTCTTCCTGAAGTTATCACCGTGGAAAGGGATTATCCGTTTTGGTCGACGGGGGAAGCTGAGTCCGCGTTTTATCGGACCTTATGAGATCGTGGAAAGGATTGGGAGAGTTGCATACAGATTGGCACTACCTCCAAAACTTTCTAGAGTTCACGATGTTTTCCACATATCGATGCTACGGAAGTACGTACATGATGCTTCGCATGTACTAGGGGAACAACCTGTCGAAATACGGGAGGATTTGAGCTTCGAAGAACAACCAGTACAGATCTTGGATCGGAAGGACAAGGTACTACGTCGGAAGACGATCCCTCTCGTGAAGATTCTCTGGAGAAACCAGAATGTGGAAGAGGCCACATGGGAGCCTGAGGCTCAGATGCGAGAACAATTTCCTTATTTGTTTCTTTGAAATTTCGGGACGAAATTTCTTAAGGGGGGAAGGTTGTAACACCCCGGAAATTCGAGGATTTTAATATTGTAATTTAATATGTGAATTGACGCTTTTACCCTTGTGATTGGTATGGCTAAATTGTTGACTTTTTGATTGATGAATTAAATGGACTTTGACCTATGACCGTGACGTAGTTCGGGACGTCACGAGTTCATAGACAGGTGGCACGTCCAATTCGGACGATCAGGGAAAAAGTTATGGCTATCGGAAGTTCACGGGCATTACCGTAATTTGGGCGTTGGGGGCAAAAATGTTGACTTTTCGTTTGACAACTAATTTTCACGCGACTCAAGGACCGTTAGGTAGGTCTCGACGTCCTGAGTCCGTAGACAGGCGGCACGCCAAAATCGGACTTCGTACGGGGAAGTTATGGTCAGAAACGTGAAATCGGGAGGTTCGTGTCTCGGTTTTCGTGTCGAATATTTTATTCTGAAATTCTGATTGGAGGACACCTGGGGAGTGACAAGTGTCACTCACCCATTGGCTGGATTGGATCAAGCTCCACTAAGCATTTATTTAGGATTTAAATCACCTTTTAATCACAGCCCTTGATTTGATATACCCCTGATCTAATCTCAGCCCTTGATCTCATTTCTGAGATCTAATCTGGGCCGTCCATCCATTTCCCTCCATTTCTATATATTTTCTCACCCGACACCCTCACTCACTGTCCATTGATCCAACACTGGTGCACTACACCTTGTCTCTGTGTCTGTGTGTTGCTGGACTCTCGGGGAGGGGCTGAGGCACGGCGGTGGACGGCGGCGAGGCAGGAAAATCTCGAAAACCCGAAACGGTTTCAAAAACTCAAGATTTGGTAACTTGAATTCCAACGTTTAGTTTTGTTTTCTATTAACCCTAATTGACTCTAGGGACTAATAGGAACCTATTGGGCTCGAGTTCGTGACCGGAGGTGATCTGAACGGTGGTTAAACGGCGACGGGAGAACCGGGACTGTGCATCGAGGTAAGTCTTCGATTCAGTCCTTGTTTATCGATTTTGATTCCATAGAACTATTTCTGGGATTGAGGCGAGTATGTAAGAACAAACCAGAGTGAAAATGATTGAGAATTAAGGAAATGGTGACAGGGTCATGATCGCGGGTCTGATCGACCCGAGTTGCAGAGATACGGGTCAACCCGTCTGAGGACAGAGGTGATGACGTGGCACCTTGTCAGATCTGTCAGGTGACGTGGACCAACCGTGAGCCGACACGTGTCACATGTCAGTGCACAGTCAGCCTTGACATGTCAGTGACGTGGCCCAGTCAGATCTGACACGTGGCCTGATAGATTAGTGAGGTGGACCAATCGGATGTTGACACGTGGCACCTATCAGAGTCTGACATGTCAGACCTGACAGCTGTCAGATGACGTCAGCATGACGTCATACTGACGTCAGCAGTGACGTCATACTGACGTCAGCAGTGACGTCATACTGACGTCAGCAGTGACGTCAGCGATGACGTCAGCATGGACTGTTCCTGCATTGACCGACGCGTTGACCGGCGCGTGGGGGCGCGTGTGAACAGTACTTTTTATGGGACCACCACCACTCTTTAGGTTTCGACGATTCGGATCCAATGACGGTGATTTCGGGTCGATCGGAGATCATTAAGTTGGTCAAAATGAGGTTTATTACCTTGGGAAGCGCGTTCGGACGGCTTTTCCCGGCTGGTTTCAGCCTAGGAGTTCATGGTTGAATGTTAGGGGTTTAAATTGACCTTTACGAATACTTTGGACTTGATAGGGATTGTACATTTGTACCAGGACGAGGGTATACGTTCGGTTCCTAGCAGGATTGTACTGTGAGTGAGCCCGATTTCATTAAACCCTTGCATGCTTAAATGTTTTCTGATTTACTTATATGTTCACATGCTGGAATCAATAAATGGTTTTGATGATATTGAAATTTCGGTTATGGCACGTTTCACGGTATTTGGGCATGAGACCCGTTTGATGAAACGTAACGATCGGTTCGGATTTTACCTATGTATACATATATGTTTTGCATGTGGATATCAATAAAATGTATTTGGTACTGCACTGTATAGATCCTTCCATATGATACTGTCTCCTCCGGATGAGGTACCCCGAAGTGGTCACGGACGTCTAGAACGTCCAGCGTCTATGACGCTAAGTATCGAGGATGTTGTAACCGAACAGGGTTCGGGGATTGAACTCGGAAATTGAGACCCGAGTGGCACGCGTAGCCTTGTGATTGTGACCTTATTGGACGTCAGGGACGTCAGACATCAGGGATGTCGGGATTGGAGTGTATAGTGCAGTGGCTAAAATTATGTTTATGGTTTTATTATATGCCTTATGGTTTATATTATATGATTGATGGTTTTAAATTCGGTTGCATGCATGTTTGGAAAACGGAGGGGTAAATTATATGTTTTACTTATCAAATGATTTTATAAACTTGAGTTTCGGTCCACTCACCCTTAATGTTTTGGTAACCCCTCCAGGCCGTGTTAATGAGGTAGAGGAGGAACCTGAGGCTGAGGCATAGATCCACTTCTGCGTACCTGAACCCCTGTTGGGTGGTGTACCCGCAGGTTTATGTTAGAGTCGTGCTCGCAACTTGTCGTTTGGATTTCATCCCTTGTTTGACATCTGTTTATTTCGAATTTGATGTAAAACTTTAATTTGGTTTTTATGCATTTGAACGTTTAAGGTTAAAACTGGAACATTATTTTGGGTGTCAGACGGGAGCAGGGCACGTCCCCATGTGGCCCTAGAGAGGATCGAGGCGGGTCCTGTCACATGGCCAATTCGTGGGTTGGCTGAATCCTATAAAATAGCCAAGGTGAAGGAGAGAAATGGACATCCACATCAACACACAAACTTATTCTTTATCTTGCACTTTTCAATCCTTAGATTTTACATTCAAGTTCTAGTATAACCATGTTCTTCATTTCTTAGAGTAAGTTTATTATTTTTCAAAGCACCTTTTATTATTATTATTTTTAATTCAAGTTCATTTTATTTACTTGTCATTTCGATTCAAGTTTATTTTATTAGCGTTTATTTTAACCGTTTTATTTACTCGCTTTACTAACCTTAGTTTATTATTCTTGTCTCTAAATTTCATTATCGCTTTTATTGCTTTTATTTTAAGTTTTAATTCATTATGTTTAAATTCCCTAGTTCATTTTCATTATTGCAGTCACATTCATCCCATCTCAAAAAACCTAAAAATATTAAAAAAAAAAACATAAGTTCAGAGCCTAAACATCTTTGACCTTGAGGGAGTGAAAGAATTCATACCAATAAGAGGTTCCTTACTTGGTCGTACAATCCTGAGATTAGAGGCCATCCTTAGAGGCGCATCCATTATTTATAATTTCATTCAGGCCATTTAGTGGCTGGGTGGTGGCACGACTGCAATCCATTCAAACAAGGACCAAAATTTCTTCTATCGGCTCTATTGGTCAAATCGAGGGAACATATTTTGGCAGGCCCAATGGGACACTAGGTTTTGACATTGTATGGTCGTTGGCCCTAGGGCGAATCCTAGAAATGACCAAGAAATTCATCCGCCTAGTTTATTAGTCAGGCGGAGGAGAAGGAACATGGCTGGAACACTCCCAATGTCGACCCAGCCATTTGGTGTGCCAACTTCTCAAGGAGACCATAGTGGCCAACTACAAGTCGGTCAAGCCTCGGCCATGACTACAAATACAGTTTTAGTTGAAACTACCCGTAGCTCTTTTGAGTGTGTCCTCCAACCTAATTTTCCAACCTCGTTGGACTTTCAACAGTTGATCCCAATATTGGAGATGAAAAATTGGGCAACTCATCAGCTTCTTGACGAGCTAACCACTGAGGTGAACAACTCGAGACTGGACGTTCGCAACCAAATTGCTCAAGTGAATGATAGAGTTGGCCAGAAGCTAGTCCAAAATGGACACCTAGTTATCGGGGGTTAAGTGGGCGCTCAAGTCGAAATTTTTGTAGTGAACTAGCAACCCGATAACAATCCAATGGGTAACAACCAGGATGCAAATATCTCGAATCATAATCCCAGGTTTGGAATAATCAATTCGAGTCGAACCTATATCAAGGTTTCCACTTGGCTCGGCCATAAGCCAACCTAGCGACTAAAGGCAACTTTGCTGGTTCATTCATAAATCAAATTGTCGGCCTAGGTGGTTGGGAAAATCATGGAGGTAATTATCCAAATAGTAATGACAATAGACTCGGCCAACAACGAGCCCTTGATTGGGGTGTGGTCGAGCAACTGATCTAGGAAATGGTTCTTCTAGATAGGAGAGTCGGCCGACCTATGTATAGAAGGCCGTATCCGCAACATTTTGACATGGATGAATTTTCATGTGGGTTCAAAGTTCCTGACTTCATGCTTTGTTCGGGTGATGGATTTCAATCCACAGTGTAGCATGTAGGCCGATTCATGCCTCAGTGCGCGGAAATAGCTCACCTTGAAGGTCTCATGCTGAGACTCTTCCGCAGTACTCTCAAGGGGATTACATTCACTTGGTATGTGAATTTACCACAAAATTCCGTCCCAAATTAGGCGACTATGGAGCAAGTATTACATGAGCAGTATTATTGACTTGAGCTGGAAGTGTCTGTGGCCGATCTGCGACTATGGAGCAAGTATTACATGAGCAGTATTATTGACTCACGCATAGGGAGTTCATTGGGCGCGTGTGAGCACGTGGTTAGGATTTTGAGGGTACTACCAAAATTCAAAATCTTCTATTCGATGTAACGAACATTTTTGGACTGGTTTCGTGTCGATCGGACACCGTCTCGATAATGTTCAGGGCATCGGAAGGTTTAGGTTCGGGATTAAAAATAGTTAAAAATTCCAAAAAATTACGGGGCTGTAGTGGGAGGTTAATTAAGTAGTTAGTAACCTTATAATACGATTTGGACAGGTTTGGGAGTCCCGGTGACGACGATTTGCCCGGTGAGGCTTACGACACACAAACCAAGGCGGCAGCATCGGACGGTCTGTGAGTGGATCTTGATTTCTAAATTGTGATGCATGCGTACTTGTTTTATATGGATTATGAATGTGATTCTATGATGTTGATTTGGATATTGGTGAATTATATGGTTTCACGTATTTCGAGGCGATTTACGTGCTTGCACGTAAATCGAGGTTTTCCAGTTTTACTCTGATTTTCCGTACTTATGGTTTTGGATATGATTTCATGAAATGGTTTTGGATTTGAAAAGGTAAACTCGGGTTCGAAACCCATTTGATTTACGAACTCTCGGACTTGAGGTCCATTTGATTTAACAAGGCATCGGGCCGGAGGCCCAGTTGGTGTACGATATCGGGCACGAGGCCCATTTAGTTTACTAAATCGGGCACGGGGTCCATTGAGTTTACTAAATTGGGCGCGAGGCCCAGTTGGTTTACAATTCGGACCGGAGGTCCAGTTTGTATGTGGATTCGGACCTAGGGCCCAACTATGTGTTACAAATGGATTTTATGGTTCATGACGGTTTATGGGAACCGGCATGAACCCTTGAAATGGATTTAAGGGTCATAACGGTTTATGGGAACCGGCATGAACCCTTGAAATGGATTTTATGATTCATGACGGCTTACGGGGGCCGGGCATGAATCCTGGGATGGTTGAAAGAATGGTTTCAAAAGGTTTTTCATATGCCATCCTTTATATATGATTGTCTCCTCCGGGGAGGGTCGTTGGCCTGGGGGGACCCCGGAGTAGTCACGGAGCACTGACTGAGTGGAGTCACCCCCCAGTTGGGTTCCTTACTCTTAGGATCGGCATGGTTCGTTACCTCCAAGGAGGGTCATTGATCTACGGACATTAACATGGGTGGACTCTGGAGAGACTTGGGTTTGAGACCCCGGTTAGCACGCGCGTAGCTCTATTTTACCGTAACAGGTTCTTGGATATGAAATATAATGGATAAACATGATTTCAAATGGTTTGGAAAATTGTGTTTTATGATGATAAATGGATTTGGGCTGAGATCCCACATATGTTCAGTATGTTATGGTTTTCTGTAAATGGTTTTGGGCAGGAGCCCGTGTGACTTGTATTTACGGAACTTAGGATTGTGACCCTAAATATGGTTGTTTAAACATATGTGATTGGATAAATGGTTTTACTATGCATGCATTCTTTTTAGTGAAGGGTATAAAGGTCTTTATGAAATATGTTTTTATAAACTCTTTATTTTTGTCCACTCACAGTCTTTCTATTTTTAATACCCTTCAGGTTGGATACGATGCAGACTGTAGTAGAGACCAAGATATCACATATCTCCTCCAGATCCTGGCTTATTCTGATAGCCAGGGAGGGCAAAGGTTGAAAATTTCCCTTGTCTGACACTCTGTGTCAGACGGGATCAGGGGTGTACCTCGTTAATCCCAGGGGGATTGTGGACGGGTCCTGATAGGTGGTATAAGAGCATATGATTGCTTATCAGAGCATAGGATTGCTTATCAGAAGCATAGGATTGCTTATCAGAGTGGGGATTGTCTCTATTCTAGCAATCGTGGAGCTCTTAGAGTCATACGCAGGTCAAGGATGTGATATCTCAATGGGCTGCAGTTCGTTATCAACCTGATAGTGGGATGTCGGTATGATAGTTAGTAGGCTTGAATCGTGGTTCGTTTTGGTTCGGCACTCGATGCCGGGGTTGCCATAGTTCTGTCAAGGTTGGTAGTGTGGGATCCTACGGAAGGATTAACGTAATTGTACTTTGGAGTTTTGATCGTGTGACGGTGTAGTTCTATCAACTCATATATACATAAACTTATCTCGATCGTGCACTCCAACCTTTAAGGCTTTCGGCCATGGTGCCAAGCTCTTGGATATAGCATTCCCAGGCTCAACTCTTCATTCTTTATGTCCTAAAGTGATCCCAAGGATGCCATTAACAATCTAGGATTCCCAACTAAACACTAGAGAGCTTCAAAACTGTTTGGTGGTCCTCGACCAACATCGGAGCTCACAGGTTGTGCTCTGTGGTTGTCCAGACCTTCACACCCGTCTCGTTTTATAACGACCTAATCTGAATTTATGGAATTAATTAAGGATTAATCAGGATTATTCAAGGATTATCGGACGATTAAGGTAAAATTACAATTTTACTCTTGGAAGGGTGAAAAAATTGACTTTTTAACCCAGAAAGTCTAAGGAACTTGGATCGAGGTCCATTATGTAGATCGAGATGATACGAGTTTGTAGATAGGTGGCACGTCGAAATCAAACATCGTACGAGAAAGTTATGGGTCAAGGATAGATTTTTATACTATTTATAATTGCACATTTTACGAGAAGGTTGACTTTAGGCTTCGAAATCGAACATCGTACCTGTCAGAGTGACGTCAGCGTTGACCGCCATTGATCGGCGTGTGTGGACTTTGATTGGCCCGTGAGAGCGCGTGGGCACAAATTTAGAGGTTTGAACCCAATGGTGGTGGCTTCAGGCCGATTGGAGATCGTTTGATAGGTCATTTAGAGGTTTTTAGCGTCGGTCAGGACACGTTTATTATTCCGAGAGTTTTTAGTGTTTATGGTTTGGACTTGTATAGGTTGATAGTGACCCTTAGATATGATTTGGACAGGTCCCAACGTCTTGCAGATTGTGGATTAGCCTCGGAGTGGCTTATAGTACGGGATTTGAGAGTGGAACATGGAATGTTTGTGAGTGGACTTTGTTTTATGAAATTATGCATGCATACATGTTTTATATATTTTATGAACATGTTTTAGATGCACTAGATGCATATAATTTATATATATGATTTGTCATTCTCGTGGAAAATGTTAGTATGCACGTATTTCGAGATTTATGTTTTATGTGATACTTGGGCTTAGGTCGAGTAGTCTACGTGCATGTGGTTTATGTGTTTTTGACTGTTTTCACGTAGAGGCATAAAATCGAGGATTTGATTATCAATTTTAAGTGATTTCACAGAGATGCGTGAAATCGGAATTTCGGGCATAAGACCTAGTTGATTATGAACATTGACTTGGATGACAGTCAAAGGGGATTTTGAACAATGATTTGAATAAAGAAATGGTTTTTTGGATTTGGAAATGTATTTCGGGCTTGTATCCCAGTTGATTTGTGGTTTGTCTTAGAGTATAATCAAACATTGAATATATCGGGCTTGTGACCGAGTTATGATTTATGAGATTTTGGGCTCTCGCCCTTTTATGGATTTACAAGTTTGGATTTGATAGGATTCAAGGAATCCTAGATTTATGAAGTGTTTCTTAACACTGTTTTTATGATGGTTTTGTGGAAACTGATTTGATAAACTATATTTAGGGTGTGGGCCCCTTTGAAATGATTTAAGATGATTTGCGAAATTTTTTCCACACGACCATCCTCTATGATGTGATGATAGCCTCCAGACATTGACCATTCAGTGGGATGTGTGATCCTGGAGAGGTCACAGGGACACTGCCTGCAAGAGTGTCAAAGATGGACATTTTGCAAACATTGGCCATCTTGTGTGATGTGTGATCCTGTAGATGTCATCACTCAGACATCGACCATCATGTGAGGTGTGTGATCCTGAGTTAGAGAACCTAGATGTCGAGCCACGGACTCCGAGCCTGGTGTATATTCGAATGTGTAATCCCGAGTCGCACGCGTAGTGCTGATATCGTTCCTGGTGATGATGTGAGATGATTGGATATTGGATAAAGAGGATTGGTGATTATGTTTTCGTGAGACTACATATGCGAGTCTATGTTTCGGGCAGAAGCCCTATTTAGATGTTTTACGAGATTGTTTTGGGCGGAGACCCACATGTATTGGATTTGGGCTGAGACCCATGTGATTGATTTGGTTTTGGGCTGAAACCTTACTGATGAAATGGCTTTGATTGAGCCATGTTTTCACTGTGTTTTGATTTGAAAACCAATACTATTTTCTTTTAAGAAAGTATTTGAAATAGTTATTTTTTGATGCATGCATGCCTTTTAATTGAAGGGTATAAATGTTTATTTCGGAAATGTGTATTCCAACTGTTTATTTTTGTCCACTCACAGCTTTTTATGTTTTTGATACCCTTCAGGTTGATAGCGGATGCAGGCTGTAGCAGAGATCGAGACATCACATGCTGCTACTTACTCCACAAGTCATTGCGCACTCTGGTAACCCCGAGTGGGTACAGTTTATCCATGGCCTGTCACGTGGTGTCA
This sequence comes from Prinsepia uniflora, assembly GCA_032719365.1. Lineage (NCBI taxonomy): Eukaryota > Viridiplantae > Streptophyta > Magnoliopsida > Rosales > Rosaceae > Prinsepia > Prinsepia uniflora. Next base: position 54,619,169 of record CM064868.1, on the reverse strand, counting down.
GTTGGGAGCATGGCGCATTGCACGATAATCCAGGGGGATTAGGATGAGTCATGTCAGCTTGGTATCAGAGAACTAGGTTGCTCGTGTGGTGTTGCGCATGTGTCGGATGTGATGTCTCTGGGTTGTTTTCATCCCGTCATCAACATGATAGTGAGGCTAAGAATAGGAAAGTTAAGTATGCCGTGTTTCGGTGAGCTCTGATCCCGAGTAGACCCGAGGAGGGCTGAGTATGACAATTTTTCTGAGTTATGACCGATGATTAGTCTGAAACTAGGGTCATCGAGTTAGAGATTGGTTGGACAAGTTATCAGGAAAGTGGTACTTGTGGATCGGATCCTGGAATGGACCGATCAGTAGATTATACACTTTTGAGCAGATTGTATGGACAGCAACCAGAGTGTTTGATCTCAATGCCCGAGTGAGTGATGGGTCATCGTTATGAGCGGTTGGTAAATGAAGCAATGAGCTTCTTAGATTGGTCTGTACGAGGAACATTCTTACGTTATTTTTTCCCAGTCATATCAAGATACGAGAAAGGTGGAGTACCTCTCGAGTTGAATGGAGGGGTACTGTAACGACCCGTCCCAAATTACAGGATTAGATTAGTGACTAATCACGATTAGTGAGGCTAATCCGTGATTAGTTGGCCGAAATCGGACGAACGATGCGAAATGACCGTTTTGCCCCTAGTAGTGGCAAAACGTTGACTTTTCAATCGGGCGGTCAAATGGACTTTGACCGATGACCGTGACGTAGTTCGTGACGTCACGAGTTCGTAGACAGGTGGCACGTTCAATTCCGACATTCGAGGAGGAAGTTATGACGTTCGGAAGTTTAGGGGCATTTTGGAAATTTGGGTGAATAGGAGGTCAAAAGTTGACTTTTTGACCGGGAGGTCCGATGGCCGAGGGCCGAAGACCGTTACGTAGATAAGGACGATACGAATCCATAGGCAGGCGGCACACTGAAATCGGACTTCGAACGGGAGAGTTATAGGTCATGGAAGTTCGATTTCACTATGCACGAACTTCGAGACGGGGACGTTTCGGCGAAATCTGAGTTGGACAGATATTTTGGTGGGTCCCATGGATGAGTGACCAGAGTCACTCATCCTATTGGCTAAATCCCCCAAAATGTGGATCTACTTATTAAAATAATATTATAATTATTATTATATAATTAATCTATCCTACCATTAATCCTAACCATCCATTACCAACTAACTATCAATCCTCACCATCAATCCTCTCTTCTCTCATCTGATCACATCACCTTCTCTCCTCTTCTCTTCCACGGCACCACCACCATTTTCATTTCATTTTCTTCCTTTTCCTTCACAAATTCGAAACAACCACACACCATCACCATTCCTTGCTTGGGTGAGCTGAACATGACTGTGAGGTGGTGGAAAGAGGTTTAGAACGGCAAGCCACGTCCAGCCACGGAGGAGGACACGGTGGGGAGAGAGAACCCGTGAGGTAAAAATATTCAAAAATTCAAAACTCAGTTTTGTTGCTTTTTATTCGATTCTAAGGTTTAGGTTAGGTTGCTGGTAGCCCTAGAAGTCGAATAGGATTAGTTTTGGGGATGGGGATGGCCTGGAACGGCCGTGAATGGCGGAGGAATGCACGGCCGCCATGGCCAAGCTCGAAGGTATGGTTTTCAGTGTTTTCCTTCCATTTTAATGTCATAGAACCCTAGGTTAGGATTAGAGGATGAAAATGGGACAAACGGCAACGGTTTTGGTGGCCGGACGGCGGAGAACCGGCCGGGTCAAGCCGCAGGTCACGGCGACCCGGTTGCAGACATTCGGGTCGACCCGGCGAGGAGGCAGGGATGACTGATGACGTCATCCTGATGACGTCATCATGTCAGGGATGACGTCATCATGTCAGACTGACATGTCAGACAGTGAGCCAATGGGAGCGTGACACGTGTCACTGTTAGGGGCTGTCAGTGATGACGTCATGCTGACGTCAGCAGCTACTGTAGCGGCGCGTGAAGCCCACGCGCAGCCACTTCAGGCGGCGCGTGAGGGCGCGTGGCAGGGAATCTGGGGAAGGTTCCAACATATAAAATCTTCTATTCGATGTAACGAACATTTTGGGACTGGTTTCGTATCGATCGGACACCGTCTCGATATGTTTCGGGGCATCGGAAGGTTTAGGTTCGGGATTAAAAATAGTTAAAAATACGGGAAAATTACGGGGCTTTAGTGGGAGGTTAATTAAGTAGTTAGTAACCTTCTATTACGATTTGGACAGGTTTGGGAGTCCCGGTGACGGTGATCGGCTCGGGGAGCCGTATGGCACGCAAATCGAGGCGGCAGCTCGGACGGTTTGTGAGTGGACCTTGGTTTCTAAATTGGTGCATGCATAAATGCTTATTATATGTTTTAAATGCTTGTTTGTAATGCCATGGGTGCATTTGTATGTGGTTACGTATAAGCACGTATTTCAAGGTTTCGGCCTTATACGGTGTTTGTACGGGTCTGTATTTCTGTATTGGTTTAAATGAACTGGTTTTGGATTTCAAAAGGATAAACTCGGGTATGAGACCCATTTGGTTTTGTCTCGGGCATATGACCTCAGATTTCGGGCACGGTGCCCAGTTGATTTCCTATGTTCGGGCACGAGACCCAGTCACTTTACGGTTTTGATTTCAGGTCAGGGAACCTTAAATGGATTCCCAGGTTCATGACGGTTTATGGGAACCGGCATGAACCCTTGTTATGGTATCATGGTTCATGACGGTTTATGGGAACCGGCATGAACCCTTGTTGGTTATTACGGTACATGACGGTTTATGGGAACCGGCATATTACCTGATTATGGATATTATGGATCATGACGGTTCAGGGGAACCGGTCATGAATGTTTATGTTATGTATATATATGTTCATCTACCTTCCTATACTTCTATTATCTCCTCTGGGGAGGGTCGTTGGCCTGGGTGGACCCCAGAGTAGTCACGGAGCACCGACTGAGTGGAGTTACCCCCCAGTTGGGTTCCTTACTCTCAGGAAGGCTATGGTTACTATTACCTCGGGTAGGGTCAGTGGTCTGCGGACATTGACCTTGACTTTGAGAAGACTCGGATTGAGACCCGGGTAGCACGCGCGTAGCTTTGGATACCGTGACAGGATTGGTTGTGTGACTTATATATATATATGTATGTGATGTATATATGATATATAATATGTGGTGTGCACAGGTGTGCACAGGATTTGAGCAGTGGCTCGTGTACTTGGTTTCTTTATGGTTTGGGGCCGAGTCCCGTATGGATTTGGGCAGTGGCCCGTATGGTCGTTTTCATTGTGGTCCTTTCAACCTTGGTTTACATCTGCTTTGGGCTTAGTCCCACATATGGTTTGTTTTGGATAAATGGTTTTTGAATGCATGCATGCTTTTTAGTGGAGGGTACAAATGTCTTATGAAATGTTTTTTTAAACTTTTGTTTTGTCCACTCACAGTTTTTAATGTTTTGACTGCCCTTCAGGTTGACATCGGATGTGGACTGTAGCAGAGACCGAGATATCACATGCCTCCTCCGGATCCTTGCGTACCCTGATAGCCGGGAGGGCAAAGGTCAGAAATATCCCTTGTCTGACACTCCGTGTCAGACGGGAGCAGGGTCATCCCGCACTAATCCCGGGGGGGATTGGGATGGGTCCTGTCAACGTGGTATCAGAGCGGGGTTGTCTCTATTCGAGCAACCGTGCAGCTCTTGGAGTATGTAAACAGGTCGAGGATGTGATATCTCAATGGGCTACAGTTCGTGGTCAACCTGATGTTGAGGTGCCGGTACGATAGTTAGTAGGATTGGCATGCCTTGGTTCGGCATTTGAGGCCGTGGTTTCCATAGTTCTGTCAAGGTTGACAGTGTGAGACCCTACGGAAGGGATGACGTACCTGTACGTTAACGTTTTGATCGTGAGACGGTTAGTTGGGATCGTCTTTCACGATGTCGTAGGATTGGTTCCGACGACTAGTTGGGAATTGTGATCATCGGATGGTCGAATATTGTTGAGTTGGATGATCGGATTTGGTTGAGTTAGATAGATTTACTGCAGTTGGCAGTTAGCAACCGGATTCGAGGAATCCGAGTTGGATTGACGTCTTTATGATGTCCAGACCGCGGGGTCGGTCAGATCGTGGATTTTACTGCCTTATGGAGTTGGGTTCTGGGGAACTCTAGGTGTGATCGTGGAACCCTACCGTATGTGTATGGTTCGGAAATGTGAGTTGACGAGTGGTTTGACTTGGACGACTATTCAGATTTGGATTCGTTAGTCGGTCTAGTCAGGTCAGCTTGTGTTGGGACTGCACTTCGCAGTCGGGGTTGTACTTATCGGTTAAACCGAGTTGGTTGTCATGCTACTTAGTTGTGGTTTGGTGCAACTAAGGTCGTGGGCGACCTGGTAGACGACATTTGGGTTAGTCGGAGTACGGCTGGTTAGTGATTGGTGGGACAAGTTATCAAGGTTGGTACTTGTCGATGGAATCCCGGAGCGGGGATATAGAGTATTTGGTACGGGCGAGTGAGTCCATTGGATGCGGAATCTCGATAGTGATGCCTGGTAGTTAGGTCTGCACGAGTGTGTGGCAGGCGCTACTACCGAGAGTGGTCGTAGTTACGCTTGTTGGGAATCAGTGGCGTTTCCTTTTCTCGTATGCGTTATCAGGGTGACTGTACCCAGAGTTGTTGGGTACGAGGGAGGCAGAGTTCTCCTTTTCGAACAGAGGTACGGGGTCGTCGTTCGGTATGAGCGGAGATCCAGGATTGTCTGATTTGCACACTTTGTGCTGATCCTGACAGGTGATGATACTGGTACTAGTGCTGGTGTTGGTGCCGGTGATCGTGATGACGATGAGTTACGGATCGGGGTGTGACACCGTCGTAATGGGCATATGTTCGGTATCTGTGGTTCAGGAGTGGATCTCAGATAGAGTTAAACTGGTTAGGGGACACGTGGTTGATGTCCGGGTATGTTGTTTCCAATCTGGTTGGAACTTCGAAATAGCGAGAGGTTGCGATTGAGGTGACGAGAGGAATGCGGGCTTTCCGCATTGGTATTGGGTATGTCGAAGTCGTTTGGGTGACTTCTCAGGTTCTACCATAATTGATGGTGGTAGATGATGTAGATGTTATTGATGTTGTTGGTTGCCACTAGTACACTGATCGTGTATTGGTTGGTGGACCTGTGATTTGTCTTGGGTCATCAGGTGGAGTGAGTATATCGAAGTTAGGTGATTGAGATTCCTCATTTCTGCTTGGTGGCAGACGATGTTGGGTTATATGGCGTGGTGAATGCATTGAGTTTTGGTTGCATGCACGTAGGTTGGGGTTTGATGTCATCGTGTCGGATCATCCTTGGTTTTTCCTAGGTGGAATGACAAGGATTGATACGAGGTAATCAGTGATAACCCACAGTCTCGGCGTGTCTCGTCGTTGACTAATCTATTTAGATGTGGGAAATGGTTGAGGACTTTGGACGTCGTGACGATCGAGGATCGTGACGTCTATGGTCGGGTGACGTAGTTATGGATCTGGATCGTGATCTTGATGATCCAGATAGGTGGAGAGTTTATCGCTCTTACTTGGATGTTGGAGTCGTAGATGATGGGATTGAACTTCTTATCGAGGTAAATCCCATATGGCTTACTACTCGCCTGAGTAGTTGTCCGATGAGTAGTTTTCCGACGTGGTCGGATATGGTCAGTCTTAGAGATGTGTCGATATTGGGATTGGCATCCCTATGAAGTCAATTGATGGTAATGTGGTAATCGGTGGAGCAGGTATCCGATAGGTTCGGATATGGTGCGTCTCGGTAGACGAGAACGATATTTCAGGTTTTGGAATCAGATTTCTGGATGACGATTCAGGATTTGATTTTGGAACTTGAAAGAGGATTTCTGTATTTGGGATTTGGAATCGGATTCTGGGTGACGATTCAGGATTTGATTCTGGAGCTTGACAATGGATTTCCTTTTTATGAAATTGGATTCGGAATGGTTATTCCAAATGCTAGCTTACGGAATAATGATTTCGGATTCGGATTTGAACATGGATATGGATACGACTTCTGGGTTTGGATTTGGGATTTCTTACGAAATTGCGGATTCGGATTCGGATTTGGAAATAAATAATGGGTCGGAGTTTCGATTTGTCTAATACTGGATTGGATAAATGGACTCCATCGTAGAAACGTGATTGGCTATGACCTAGGTGGTTGTAGTCTGATTGATGGGTAGATGTACGTACCTTGTACGTTGTTCAAGGTACAATACTAGGCAGACTTGTCGTGCCTGGTGACGGTATATAGGAGATACTGGTGGTGCGTTGGAGAGCGTATTGGTAGTCGGATTGGTTCTGATACCATCGGATTAGTTGAGGTCGTGGACTGGACATTGGATACTGTGCATTGGGTCATATTATTTATGAGGGGTCCAGTTACACACAGGTCGAGTTAGATGTTGGTATACGTATACTCAGGATGAGTATGTTGGTGGTTAGTGTAACCACAAGTGGGTATAGTGTCAGTTTTCGACTGGCGACTGTCAAGTGGTGACAGTTTGTCAAATGTGACAGTTTGTCGAAGGTGTCAGCGTGGATAGGTTAGTGAGGTCTGATGACTCCGGGTGGAAGTAGACGTCAGGATAGTTAGAGATTGAGCAAGGAACCGGCTAGTTGTTTATGTCAACGAAAGGGTAGATTTGACAAGTGGGTCGATCATAGGATACTTGGGCTACTCTGATACTGACAGGTGGTGTAAGTTCGGAGCGTACGACTTCTACTATTCGACGTGGTCGAGTGTAGTCGATACGACGTGAGTGTTAGGGGTACGTCTGGGTGCGGACGAGTACGTATTACTCTGGTTAGTTGGTGTACGAGTGTACACGTGTGGCGAGGTAGATGGTACTTTCCACGAGATGGATGTGGAATCAAGATAGTTGGAGTTTCGAGAACGAAACTAATTAAGGAGGGAAGAACGGTTAGATTAGGTCGGTTGGAATTTCGAGGACGAAATTAATTAAGGAGGTAAGGTTGTAACGACCCGTCCCAAATTCCAGGATTAGATTAGTGACTAATCACGATTAGTGAGGCTAATCCGTGATTAGTTGGGCGAAATCGGACGAACGATGCGAAATGACCGTTTTGCCCCTAGTGGTGGCAAAACGTTGAATTTTCAATCGGGCGGTCAAATGGACTTTGACCGATGACCGTGACGTAGTTCGTGACGTCACGAGTTTGTAGACAGGTGGCACGTTCAATTCCGACATTCGAGGAGGAAGTTATGACGTTCGGAAGTTTAGGGGCATTTTGGAAATTTGGGTGAATAGGAGGTCAAAAGTTGACTTTTTGACCGGGAGGTCCGATGGCCGAGGGCCGAAGACCGTTACGTAGATAAGGACGATACGAATCCATAGGCAGGAGGCACACTGAAATCGGACTTCGAACGGGAGAGTTATAGGTCATGGAAGTTCGATTTCACTATGCACGAACTTCGAGACGGGGACGTTTCGGCGAAATCTGAGTTGGACAGATATTTTGGTGGGTCCCATGGATGAGTGACAAGTGTCACTCATCCTATTGGCTAAATCCCCCAAAATGTGGATCTACTTAATAAAATAATATTATAATTATTATTATATAATTAATCTATCCTACCATTAATCCTAACCATCTATTACCAACTAACTATCAATCCTCACCATCAATCCTCTCTTCTCTCATCTGATCACATCACCTTCTCTCCTCTTCTCTTCCACGGCACCACCACTATTTTCATTTCATTTTCTTCCTTTTCCTTCACAAATTCGAAACAACCACACACCATCATCATTCCTTGCTTGGGTGAGCTGAACATGACTGTGAGGTGGTGGAAAGAGGTTTAAGATGGCAAGCCACGGCCAGCCATGGCGGAGGACACGGCGGGGAGAGAGAACCCGTGAGGTAAATATATTCAAAAATTCAAAACTCAGTTTTGTTGCTTTTTATTTGATTCTAAGGTTTAGGTTAGGTTGCTGGTAGCCCTAGGAGTCGAATAGGATTAGTTTTGGGGATGGGGATGGCCTGGAACGGCCGTGAATGGCGGAGGAATGCACGGCCGCCATGGCCAAGCTCGAAGGTATGGTTTTCGGTGTTTTCCTTCCATTTTAATGTCATAGAACCCTAGGTTAGGATTAGAGGATGAAAATGGGACAAACGGCAACGGTTTTGGTGGCCGGACGGCGGAGAACCGGCCGGGTCAAGCCGCAGGTCACGGCGACCCGGTTGCAGACATTCGGGTCGACCCGGCGAGGAGGCAGGGATGACTGATGACGTCATCCTGATGACGTCATCATGTCAGGGATGACGTCATCATGTCAGACTGACATGTCAGACAGTGGGCCAATGGGAGCGTGACACGTGTCACTGTCAGGGGCTGTCAGTGATGACGTCATGCTGACGTCAGCAGGTACTGTAGCGGCGCGTGAAGCCCACGCGCAGCCACTTCAGGCGGCGCGTGAGGGCGCGTGGCAGGGAATCTGGGGAAGGTTCCAACATATGAAATCTTCTATTCGATGTAACGAACATTTTGGGACTGGCTTCGTATCGATCGGACACCGTCTCGATATGTTTCGGGGCATCGGAAAGTTTAGGTTCGGGATTAAAAATAGTTAAAAATACGGGAAAATTACGGGGCTTTAGTGGGAGGTTAATTAAGTAGTTAGTAACCTTCTATTATGATTTGGACAGGTTTGGGAGTCCCGGTGACGGTGATCGGCTCGGGGAGCCGTATGGCACGCAAATCGAGGCGGCAGCTCTGACGGTCTGTGAGTGGACCTTGTTTTCTAAATTGGTGCATGCATAAATTTTTATTATATGTTTTAAATGCTTGTTTGTAATGCCATGGGTGCATTTGTATGTGGTTACGTATAAGCACGTATTTCAAGGTTTCGGCCTTATACGGTGTTTGTACGGGTCTGTATTTCTGTATTGGTTTAAATGAACTGGTTTTGGATTTCAAAAAGGATAAACTCGGGTATGAGACCCATTTGGTTTTGTCTCGGGCATATGACCTCAGATTTCGGGCACGGTGCCTAGTTGATGTCCTATGTTCGGGCACGAGACCCAGTCACTTTACGGTTTTGATTTCAGGTCAGGGAACCTTAAATGGATTCCCAGGTTCATGACGGTTTATGGGAACCGGCATGAACCCTTGTTATGGTATCATGGTTCATGACGGTTTATGGGAACCGGCATGAACCCTTGTTGGTTATTACGGTACATGACGGTTTATGGGAACCGGCATATTACCTGATTATGGATATTATGGATCATGACGGTTCAGGGGAACCGGTCATGAATGTTTATGTTATGTATATATATGTTCATCTACCTTCCTTTACTTCTATTATCTCCTCCGGGGAGGGTCGTTGGCCTGGGTGGACCCCGGAGTAGTCACGGAGCACCGACTGAGTGGAGTCACCCCCCAGTTGGGTTCCTTACTCTCAGGAAGGCTATGGTTACTATTACCTCGGGTAGGGTCAGTGGTCTGCGGATATTGACCTTGACTTTGAGAAGACTCGGATTGAGACCCGGGTAGCACGCGCGTAGCTTTGGATACCGTGACAGGATTGGTTGTGTGACTTATATGTATATATGATATATGATATGTGGTGTGCACAGGTGTGCACAGGATTTGAGCAGTGGCTCGTGTACTTGGTTTCTTTATGGTTTGGGGCCGAGTCCCGTATGGATTTGGGCAGTGGCCCGTATGGTCGTTTTCATTGTGGTCCTTTCGACCTTGGTTTACATCTGCTTTGGGCTTAGTCCCACATATGGTTTGTTTTGGATAAATGGTTTTTGAATGCATGCATGCTTTTTAGTGGAGGGTACAAATGTCTTATGAAATGTTTTTATAAACTTTTGTTTTGTCCACTCACAGTTTTTAATGTTTTGACTGCCCTTCAGGTTGACATCGGATGTGGACTGTAGCAGAGACCGAGATATCACATGCCTCCTCCGGATCCTGGCGTACTCTGATAGCCCGAGAGGGCAAAGGTCCGAAATATCCCTTGTCTGACACTCCGTGTCAGACGGGAGCAGGGTCATCCCGCACTAATCCCGGGGGGGATTGGGATGGGTCCTGTTAGGTACAATCTTCTGCTCATGTCGAAGATTTGTCGGATGTTCGCTATGAGCAGAGGTATGTAATTGTTGCTCGGTATGAGCAAAGATTTGGGGTTTTAACTCGGTTAGCACTGTGTGCGACGATGATAGGAGACGATAAGCTTTGACCGGTGGCGATTGCGTCGAGATGCCACATCATTTCCATTGAGATATGATTGTGGAAACCCAACGAAGATGACAGATGAGATTTGGATGGAATCCAACAGCGATCGAAATGAGTTGACGGAATCTCAGCAATGATTAGATGATTTCGAAGGACGCCAAGTGCGTCGAGTGGATGTGATTACCATTGCAGTGATCGCTGAGCGGGACGTAGAGGATACCGAGTGGCTTAGTGAGATTTCAATATCCAACCCAACAGGGGGTATACTAGGATTACGAGAGGCACGAGATATGCCTGGATTGGTGACAGGTACCCTAGTTATCTTTCGACGAATTGCACGATTGTTGTGTGCAGTAGAAGTTTTTCCCATGGAGTTGGGACGTGCGAACTAGTACTCCAACTAGTACTACGTTGGGTGTAGTTTGGTAAACCGAGATTGTTCGAGTTCGATAAAGTGGTAAGACAGATCAAATTTTTGACCTTAAGACATATAGGTTTCCAGGACACGTGGTTGATGTCTGAATGGGGGACAACTTGGAGGCCTGGAAGATACTATGGAATAACTGTTTGGGATATGGGACACGTGTTGTGATGTCCCTAGTTAGCTCAGTGAGCTTAGAGTAAAATGGTTGTGCCGAGTTTCCCGATGAGCCATTTACAACTAAGTCCTGTAAGGAAACTTAGGTGAATTCAGATTCAGTTGACTTGGAATGTCACTGATGGGAAAATTAATGTTCCTTGTTGAAATTCGATGGAACTTTGAGAGTTAGATATGACAAGGCAGCTAGATAATGTGAATATACTTCCTTGTCCTGGAAGTTCTTAGTGAACTTCTCATCACTCATGGAGGTATAAGCTTGTAAAAGTTGAACTGATTTGAGGAGTGATACGACCATGGAAGGATCACGATAGTAGTTATCAACAGATATTCTTGGGTTGGTGCATGAGACTTCTCATTTCCCGCTGGCCAGATTTGAATGAATTGAAAAAAGGAAGGTGAAACCATCACCTAACGTAATGAGTGAGTACCAAATTTGGTGGACTCATGTTGGTGTTATGGGTCATGTTACGTTGGATGAGAGAGCTAGTATGGATCCTCTGAGGATCGAGTGAGATAGTTGAGGATCATGAGTTGAGGACCGCTTTGGATTATGGACCGTGATGATCGAGAGGATAGAGATAGTGTTGGATTGGCGTCGGGCAACCATGACAGTTGAGATTGGATTCACTCAAACTGGATGAGTGTCATGGATTGTCGGGTGGAAGTTATCCCCGTGATTGTAGTTTGTTGACGGGATTGACACGGAAGGGAGTCAATCTGATATGAGATGATAATTGAGTGAGCAGAATTGTGATCACTGCTCTAGGTTGATTATTCTGGACGTTAGTAGGGGTTTTACCAAGGGGTGAATGGCATGAGAATTAGACTCACCATCAGAGGTGTAGGATCTTAGGGATTATGGAGCCTTATGTGTTGGTACTCCCTCGAATTGGAACTCGAGGCAGAGGAGATGGCTAGAGCTGATTGACCGAAGTTGACAATACGTTGAGTATCATTCAGGAAAAGATGAATCTAGAAGTCGATGCCTTGAGTAGCTAACTTGTACTATTAATTGATGATTAACGTTAGAGCTCCATATGGAGGGATTGTGCTAGTGGTAAATGGGCATGGATCTTAAAGTTGTGACCCGACCCTTTGCATCATCAGGATAGGGGTTGACGTTTGGATTAGTACGTCTTGGTAGACATAAGTTGGTTAGTCTTGGAGATCTCGATGAGAATATGTGTGGGACAAATCTTAAAAGCTGGTCAGGTGACTAGGAGAACTCCGAGAAGGTTTGAGATAGTATGTGATTTGTCCAAGTCTGGGATCTGACGGAAGTGATCTAGTATTGGGCTGTCATGCCAAGCCGATAGATGAGCCAGATGATAGTCGGATTGGATATGTGATTGATGTGATCCAATAGATGGATTTGGTGTGGATATTGGTATGTTGAGTGCAGTCCTTGAGTAGACCTAGGTAGTGCCTTTGTGATTGTTGTGATGTGAGTGTACCTGTGAGTAGTGTATGCTGGATAGTGTAACTGTAGAGTATTGAGAAATCTTATCGATGCGGTAGATCAACAGAGTGAGTCCTAAACGGACATGGTATGACGACGGTTGGGGTCCGATGTTGATTGTACATGGAGTACAAGGATCGGACATCAAATATTGTGCGCTAGTGCAGAGTGATTGTGAAAGGGTTCGGTTGTTGTGTGAGCATAGAGCTCAGGGCCATGGTGGGTCAGAGGAACCCTAGTGATTTTGTGTATGTGATTATCCCTGCTAGAGCAGGTATTTGATGGGGTTCAGATACACTCAGGATGAGTGAGATGTCGGTTTGAGTATCAAAATGATGAGTGAGATGTTGGTCTGTGTATCGAGAGGATGAGTGAGATGACACTTTGAGACTTGAGGGGAGTAGGGATCACAACGTTAGTTGTTGAGCGAGATGAGGTATGGTACGAGGTACCCTGATGGAACTCTAGAGCGAGTAAGATGTAAATAAGGAACTTGAATGGAAAGTGTGGAGCCGTGATTACCGCCTGGTCACGACGGCGCATCGTGGCTATGATTTACAGTTGGAAACCATCTAGTGAGATAGAGACTTGTGATAATCAGCAGAAGCAAGGCTGAGCAGGATTCACAGCGGGATTATGAGCAGAATGTCAACATGGATTGTCAGCTGAGTAGGATTGTCAGCAAGATTATCAGCTGAACGGGATGTCAGCTGGGTAGAGTAAGATTGTCAGCTTGGATTCGAGTACACCTGCGTAGGTGACAGGTGAGATCGACGAGTGTCGATGTCTCATTCGAGGCTTGAGATTGAGCATTGGAATGTTGGGATTTCTAGTGACAGTTGGTCACGCAGTTGTGGATACAGTCACAGAGGATGAGGTGAGTTTCAGCATTGACTGTTGGATTGTCGTTAACATCGGATGGCGTTTGTATTAGTGAGTATTGTGGATGAATGTTAAACGTGTACGTATACACGTAGGAGCCTCGAGTTGGAGGCAGAATTGAATTTTCGCAGGTGAATGTCGATTTGAATTTCGAGGATGAAATTTTTTACGGGAGAAAGATTGTAACGACCCGTCCCGAATCTACGGGATTAATTAAGGATTAATCGAGGATTATCGAACGATTAAGGTAAAATTACGATTTTGCACCATTAGGCAACATTTTTTCAATAAAAAATTGTCGTCTATGAACCCTTAAGTTTAAAAAAAGTGTCGTCTTTAACATACGTTTAGACGACAGTTTGTTATAAAACTATCGTCTACAACTATTTCAGACGGCGGTTTTTTCCTTCACTGTTGTCTTATGGTGGATAAGATAATAGTTATTCACTGTTGTCTAAAATCTCACAATATTAGAGGTTTTTATTCATTTTCGATTTTCGTCCTATACATCCCCACCCACAAAAATATGTTTTGAATCACTTAAAACTTTGAAATTAGAAGAAAGTCATATATATAAATCTTAAAAAAAAAATCCATACAACATTCTTACAAGGTTTTAATAAATTCATCTAAAAACCATGGTATGATAGTAGAACATCAAGGTCTCAGTAAAATCATCTAAAAACCATCTAAAAAAATCATCTTAAAAAAAAAAAAAATCTAATCTCATAATGCCTGTGATACTCAGAACATCAAGGTCTCAACAAAGCCCTTCCCCTCATCAAAGTAGCTCCACTAAAGCTGAACGTTCTCATAATTCGGCAATCTGCTAGCATTATATTCCTGAAAATGACAGGAACAGAGCAATGAAAAGCTAGTTTTGAGATATTGAAGATGGATCATACAGCTAGCCATGCAATGCACCCATAAAAGGCAAACAAGCACACCCAAAATCTCACTGTACTAGTTTAATGATGAGTACTTAAACTATAAACTACAAAAAGAGTGAATCCGTGTTTATGAGTACTTAATAGTCATGCTCATGCACATGCAGTACACATTAGACCAAAGCAGAGCAAATAAAATACTAGAAACAATAGTCATGCTCATGCACACAATACGATGGAATACCAGATCCATATACTTTGGTACAAAATAAGTTTAGTAGAAGATACCAAAAAGTTTTCCAAACATACTAAGCAGAGTAAGTTACATGAATTCATATACAAAAATAATGTAAGCTAGTTAGGGGAGGAAGAGGATCAAGAATAATAGAAAAATAAAATAATCCAATCAAGATTATTTCTCACATTAAGATTGAAGATAGAATGGCTAGCTCAACAAGACAACCCCACAAACATCCACAGGCCACACCATATATATAGTTAATAAAAATTGGTTCCAATGTATTACCTTGACCTGTACACTACTAGCCCCCTGTCCAATCAAATCTGTACTAGAACCCACTCTTCCAACTGCAAAAAGATGTACACCATTGGCTCCAGTGGTTATTTATCTTCTTTTAGTTCCAGTCATTTAAAGTGCTTCATGTTAGTCACAAGTCCCTCATCACAAAATAAGTGATAACTCTGTTGATGACACTAATGAAACTATGGATTTTATATTCAATTACGATACAGAGCTAGTGAACCAGAAGTCCAAATCGACATGATGCAATCCTAACTAAAACAACCAAAATACACCTCTTATAGCACAAAACAACTCTACTATCTATCTATAGCAGCTCCCCACTCAAATAAAATTACACAAAATGAAATGTTCCTATAAGTAGAGAAAGAGAAGCCTGTAAGGATCCCTAAAATTCGATTCCTTAAATAAACAAATATACATAAAAATATGTGGAACCAAAGTAAAAGTTATCAAGAAAACTCTAACCCAGACACTGACTGAAGGTTACTTGGAACTACATAATATCCACATTGAGAGACCAAATAGAAAAGGAATTTTGCTAATTTCACATACTTAAAATCTACAATCCTTAAAAACTTTCTTTATACTAGCACTCTCACAAACTTAATAAAGCAACTGCAACAAAATGTTGACACCATTCATTAGCATTTTTTAAGAAATATTTTCACATAATCACATGATAAATCAACCTCAGAATGCAATCTGTACATAAAGAGTTAGTATGACCTTTCCTCAACCTCAGAAGCATAGTTTTTCAATAGTAGCCCATTTCTGAATTTAGCTAAGTTTCTCCTTTAGTTAATAAATATGAATACATCCTTTGTTACTCAGTACCTCAATGCAGCCAGAACAGTACTAAGAATACCACCCTCGTCTTGATCCTGTGTCTCAAGACCATCACCTGCAACTGCCAAGCAGTGCAGTACAACCTCTACACAATAATTGTCCTTAGAGGATATTGAGACATTTATCCGTGGAGAAAAAATAATGGTTCCTGTTTGTGAGCTGAAGAAAAATTATGAAAGAAGCAGAAGGTTAATGCAAAAATAGTAAGTTAAGAGCCAATATTCTGGAGTCTAGACAGTGCTAAGAAACAGTAGGTTAATGCAAAACAGAAGGTTAATGAAAAATATAAGCTAAAAATTAAATGGTTATCAAACAGGCCTTGTTTTTTAACAATATCAAATACATATTTATTTTACCCTTTCTTCCTATTAACTTTCGCAAAAAAATAAACATACCATTAGTTTCCTATGTAACACATCTTCCTCACTCACTGATGAATAAAGAACATTTGTTAATGTGATACACACGGTTGCATCTGGAGATAGACATTCACCGGAAGGCTAGCCACGGATTTCCTTTTCCTATAACCAAACACAACTTATATATATTTCAAACCAATAGAATTCAATCTGGAGAGCTGAAAACAAAAAAAAAAGGACGCAAATAACAGATCTAACTCCAATGTCCTCAGCAAAATCTTTGTTGTTGGAACACTAGCCAAACCCAGATATATTTGGGGGCATCTATTTTCACATCCAATAAGAGAAATGAACAACTCACTCAGTAACAATGATAGATTTGAATTCAGAGTCTCCATGGCTGCTGAAATGGCCCTTTGTTTTTCCTCCATTGAGAGTTCAAGTAGGGAAACCTCAGCATTTTCTATTTCAATTTGGAGCCAAGTGCGATATTTTGTATCACAGGAATGATACTCACTATGTTAAAAAGAATCAAAGTTCCCCTATAAATATATATATATATATGCTAGAAAACTAAGTAATTTGTGGGAACCAATCGACATTGCAGGAACTCTCGACATTGAAACCAAGGCAAACTCCCGGAACAATATGTTGCTATAAGTGAAACAAAAAAGATTAAATATGACGAAGCCAAGACAGAAACAAAATAGAAACATCAGGAAAGGAAGTTCCAAGAAGAATGTATCGTGTAGTCATCTAAGGGGAACATTGTTTTATGTCCGCCATTCTACGACAGGCACAAGTTATGACCTGCAATTAAACTAGTAAAAACTAATAATAATTGAATTTGATGATTGTGTATGAAATAAACTACCAGGTGTAAAAAAAAACACATAGAACTAGTACGCTAATTATACCTCAGTATCATTTAAAACAAACCATTCTTACAAACACGAAAAGAACTGCAAGGTTAACTATATAAATCACATTCGCTTGCAAGAAGATTTAACACATCCCAAACAGAAAAGAACTAAACAATTTCTTAATGCAATTTATTTATTTCTTGGTTGATTTCAAAATTACATACTAACCAGCAGATTCACGTTGGAAATGTAAATACCAAGCTACACAACATGGCACCACCATTACCTGTGTATGAAAGCTCGCAAAAGAAGTTTTGTACTGACATCAGCAACGTTAGTAATTGTGGAGGGGGTGTAAAGCATAGCCACTGGATCACCATAGCTTTTGAAAGGCTCTGCAACCGGTGCCTCTCTGCAACATCTGATAACTTATCATACTTACCAACTTTGATTTACCATGATCTTGACAAAACCCTGTTTAAACAGTTTATCAGAAGTAGAATAACTTGTATAAGGATTAAATTCCATTCTTCGAACCAAGAAAGTAGGATCAACGAAAAACAGAAATACCTCTCAACAATTTCTTCAAAACTTCCTTTTGAGTTATCCACAAGAGAAAATTGTAGCTATGCAATAGCAGAAAGGAAGATCTTATATTTTATATGCACAATGTTAAGAGAAAACAAAGAAATAAATAAACATAAGATGTTCTAAGTTTCCCCTCCATCCACAAAGCAATATAGGACCCTTGCACATAAGTATATTTATTTATGTTGAAAAGGAAAATGAAGAGCATACACATTGAAACATATTAACCTCATCATCCCAGTAGAGTCATCGTTACCTGCTGTTCAGCCTCAGTTCCATCATGTGCACGAAAAGTTCAATGCAACTGTGGCGTGCAAGTTGAGAAGCGTATATGCCCACCAATTCCTCATGTTGCTTGGGAAACATAAACATGGCATACCTGGAATTAGATTCACCAACCGTTAATGAAGCATAGACCATATAGTGTATCCACTCACTTGTATATACACACATAATCCTTCCACCATAGAATAGAAGTCTTAGTCACCATTTATCCAACCAACGGGACAAAACTTAAGCTTACTCCACACACAAGATTGCAATCCTCTATCAACGCTGAGCTGATTTTAAGGTCATTTAAGTATAGACACGTGGAAGCCAAGGCCAAGTCAGAAACATGTTGGAGAATTCCTCAGCAAGATCTAAGTTGGAAATGTGCCATATCACTCCATATTGAAATGAAAATAGCTTCAAAACAAGTTATTATTAACAAAATGTAAGCTCTCATTAAAGTAATTAAAATATTTTCTTGATCAATGAAATCAGCTTGCCTTAACCCATTCGAAAGAAATTATAGATTCGGAGAATAGATACAGAACAATTCGAAACGACATTAAAGGCGAAGTCTTTAAGCTATGTTCAATCAAACTACAAAAATAGGGAACAATTTCTCAAAATTCAAAGGTAACCCATCAAAATGCAGAGAAAATAATCAAAACCATTCAACAATAAAAAAAAGTAACACATAAACATAAGAGATTCAGATAAATACATAAATGAAAAAAGACGTGAACTTTGAAGTTTGATCAGGACAAATACCAAATCCTTGGAAGGCGCGCGAATATGGACCCAAAAATCCCAGACGAAGAAGAAAACTCCAATGACCTGAAGTCAGAAGTGAAGGAAGGGGACGACGACGAAGAACCGACCTTCTTTCTTCCCTCCATTTGCCCCCCGCAAATAGTTTGTATTGGTCATATAAATCCAAGCATAATTATTGCTCGTTGGCTGTGAAGGGATTAAGAGAGACCTTGGTGGTGGATCTTATTTGGATCCGATTCGATGGGTGGAGAGATAGGATGGAATCAATTGGTGAAGATCTTTGGGGTGCGAGAGCTACTGGCCCTTGATTTTCTGCAAGTGAATTTTGGGAGTCAGATGGAGAAGACTGAGGAGACAAGAGAAAGAGGGAGTTGAGATGGGTTTTGTTGAGGGAATGAAAGAGTGGCAATATATGTATTGTATGGGGGTTGATTGAGTAGGTAAATGAGGGAAAGAGAGAAAGAGAGATGCATAAACCCTAGATCGCTCGTCTCCTTCATCAATTGCTTCTTCACGATGTATCAGCAAGCCTCTTCACAATTTTAGGGGGTGTATTCAATTTGGATTTTAATAGATTTTATTAGGTTTCAAATCTGATGGGTTTCAACAGATTTTAAAAGTTTTTTGTTGATTTCAAAGTGTTTTCATATGGATTTTAAATAATTTGTTTATTGATTTGTTATTATTTTAAAAGATTTGTTGTCATCCATGTCATATATTTTTACATTACAGTTTACAAATAACAACTATATTTCTTTTTATTCTAACTCTTGTTCATGGTATCTCCCAAGGTACCAATGTCACCAAAATGAAGTCTATGATGTCTTTACCATGTCCAACGAATACTTCTTCCTAGAGAATGATAAATGTAACCAATAATTAAAACAAAAATATACTCCAACAAAATATACTGTAAAATATGATGAGATGACAACAACTATTAAACCAATAATTCAAAATTAAGGTCTTAACATTCACCAAAAACTTTAAACATAATGTCTTAATATTAACCTGAAATTTTTGAAACATAATACTTATAAGGTCATAACATTAACCACCCATAATTTAAGCAAAATACTAAACCAAAACTCTTTACCATTTCTTGTTAGTTCAATCCAAAGTAGTATATTGTATCCATTCCGAACGTTCTTCAGGTGACATTTTTAAGAATGCATCTTTCATCCCCAACTTATGGATCTTATCAAGCGCTTTGAAACGAGCAAGTTTGTCCAAGTTTGGAGTTTCCTTGATTGCTTCCCAAATGTTGGTGGTTTTCTCCATTTGTTTCTTCTCTTTTTCTTTGTTCTCTTTCTCTTTTTCTCTTTTCTCTAACAAGTTGCGCATCCCTTGAATTTCAGTGGCGATTGTTACAATTGAGTCCATGCCAACACCAACTTTCTCTATAAGACTTGCTCTAGTGGTGGTGTTAACCAAGCTACTAGTTGCTTCATAATCAATTCTCGGTTTCTTTCGATGAGGGAGCTTTTCAGAAGGAGCATTCAAACTTGTGTCATAGAAGGGTGATAAATTAGTAGGTGTTGACACATTTTGGTATGATATTTCCTGAGCCTCATTGTTATCATCAACTCCATACTCTTCTACCATGTCCGGTCTAGTTTCTTCATGTACCCTACTAGGTCTTCTTTCTTCGAACACATATGTCACATCATCAGCGTCATCCCCCATAGCAATTGAGTGCTTTCCAACAGCTGTTCCATTGCTAAATACAATTGCCAAATCATCATAGTCATCATATGACTCAGTGCGGAGTTTCTCTTGATTTGGGTGAGACTGTAAAGAAAATATAATAGTTTAGAAATTTATAACTATTTTATTATAATGAATGTGAAAGTGATCAATCCACGTAATATTTAAAACAATAGAAATTAAAAATATCACCTTGAAGTAATTGTCCCATACTTCATCACTAGCCGTGAACTTCTTTGTGATAGGGTCCCGCCCAAATCCAGAACTATGAGACACAAGCTCAGCCAAACTTAGATAGCGTTGCTTCAAAATTTTCAACCGGTTTTGATAGTGCTTGTAAGTTTTTTCACATCCAAGATGCTCATTAAGAACGGGAAGTATCTTATCACACACTGTATTCTTAGATATCCCACCACTAGCATCACGCCAACCACTCTTGACGGCATCAACAAGTAATCTTAACAACATACGACTCTCTTGGATGCTCCATTGGCTATACTTCGCTTTTAACTTCTCTTGTTTTGCGTCTGCCATTTTAATATTACTAGATAATACAAACTAATGACTTATTAGTTATCTATTCATTTATTTCATATATGTTCTTATAATCCAAAATAATGAAAACATCTAATTCATAACAATATGATGAAGATAAACATCTATCCATAAATTAAAAAGACAAAGATAAATGATTGGTCTAGTTAGAATATTTTCCTAAATGAATAGAAAATAAGACTCAAATCATACAACCAAATGGCCAAGTACCTAAACAATTGTTAGGTGATGATCTGAAACAAAAATTGACAAAAGGTACCACCGTATCATACAACCAAATGGCCAAGTACCTAAACAATTGTTAGGTGATGATCTGAAACAAAAATTGACAAAAGGTACCACCGTTCAAAGTAGAAGCAGACGTGGGAGTGAGTGAGAGAGCTAGGAGTGAGAATGAGTTATGAAGGTCTACACAAATATATACACACAAAATTCAGCAAAGAAGCAAAAGTCCAAGTTGGGGAAGCTATATCCAAAATCAAAACCATCCCGTGAAAGCTAATGAATTAATAGCAAGAGTCCAA
Organism: Prinsepia uniflora; assembly: GCA_032719365.1. Classification (NCBI taxonomy): domain Eukaryota; kingdom Viridiplantae; phylum Streptophyta; class Magnoliopsida; order Rosales; family Rosaceae; genus Prinsepia; species Prinsepia uniflora. The sequence goes on along the minus strand of CM064868.1, from coordinate 54,598,031 downwards.
GAATGGTTTTTGCGTAAAGTAATTTGAATAACAAAGCCCAGTAATTTCTACAATGAATTTAATAGCAAACCTTGATGGAGATAATCATATGATATTTAAATGGAAATACTATGTTTAAAACATTAATCTTTCTCAGAATACCTATTCTTTCATAATTGAATATGAAAGGTTATTAGATCAACACATGTAAAAATAATAATTCATCTATAAGCATTTTTATAAGCAGTGAAGGGTTATTAGATCAAAACAGCCAAGGAACTTATGATCATCAATTAAGATTGTAAATTAATGAAGCATCGATCACCTAGAACAATGTTGCTGCAAGAAGGTACCAAGAGAGTTGGAATAATGAGGCTTAAGGAAGCCAAGGGTCTCCCCAAACAACGGCCAACCCATGCTTCCAGGTGGCAAATTTTTGGGAGGGTTTTGATCATGTTTTCCAATAAATAGTTTCACAAGAAAATAAGTAAATATAGCCAGTCCTAACAGAAGAGAAAATAAAACAAGCATATTTTCTTCTCTTTTCTAAAACAAAGTATTTGACTTGTGATCCACTCCCAAACACACACACACACACTTATATATAGAGCCTTCCATCAAGCTACGTATTGCACAATTAATATACAAAATGATGAATGTAATAGTATCAGTGTCTTAGATTCTGGTTTAACTATTTTTCTTTCAAAAAGTGGAAACACAAAAGTGTTCTTGCTTTTCTTCTAATTATGCAGGCACATGGGATTTGGACCTTTCAAATAATGGTTAAATATTTTTCTTTCTTTCTTGACAAAAAGCTTCCATTTATAAGAGTATTATTCTTTAGAAACCCTAAATCAAATCGAATGTTGGCATCTAGAAACCCTAATTTCATAGCTGGACATCAATTTGCATTGCAATCATGCTCAATTACAGTTTAAATTTTTTTAACATAAAATGAGCAAAAAGAAGGAAAGATGAAAACTTTGAGTGGCACCGACACTATAAATTACTTACCTTTGAGTCTGAGGCTCATCCCTTTCTAAAAACTGCATCGCACGTTTGAGGGATTGAGGAGACAACTCATGATTGTTCTTGTCTTTTGTTTGGGGCCTGCCAAAAATTGGTTCTTACTAATCAGGAGTGTATCTAATAGGGAGGAATAGGGCTCTGCAGGTGAGAGGAGCGGCTGTGAATGAAGAGAGAAAAAAAAATAGAAAGGAAAAAAAAATAGAAAAAAAGTCAGAATCTTTGGGGGTGAGGTTAGATTTGTGTTTAGGCTTTGGTATTTATACTAGTCATCACAAAACTCTTTCAAATCCATGATTAATTAAAATCATCTAAAATATATAAGTTTTTGAATACAGGAATATTGTAAAGGATTCTTAAATAATTCGTTTTGAATACACCTTGATTTGAACGTATTTTAAATCAATCTATTAAAACACAAATTGAATACACCAAGATTGTTAATAAATCTTTTAAAATCCTAATTGAATACACATAAATTTCAAACTCTATTAAAATCAGTTAAAATCACCAATCGAATACACCCCCCTTAAGTTTTTTTTAAGTGAAAAACAGTGTTGAGCATGTTTTGGGAAAATTTTCGTTTCCCTCATTCCCATAGACTCCCATAGACAACACTTTTATCAAAATCAGTTGTCTATTAGATCCCAAAATAAGGTAGTTAATATTTTTAGAGGAATATAGATGACAATTTTGATTAAAATGGTATCTTTTAGAATAAGATGATAGTTTTAATCAAAACTATCATTTGATCAGTGTAATCTATAGATAAAAATGGCATAGTGGAAACATATATGGTGGTTAAGCTTTATATGTAAGATAAGACGCTCTTATATCACGAAGAAAATTCAGATTTCATTCCAAACTAATTAGCAATAAGTGGGAGGCCTATTTCTTATAAATTCTTACAATATTGCGTAAATTTTCAATATGAAATTGTCTACCTTCACATTCTCACGGATATAGATAATGTTATTTAATGAATTTATTAAATTTATTTGAAATTAATTACCCATTGTTATTTATAAAATTAAATTTTAAGTATAGTTGCTTACAAATATGGCCTTAGTGGCACACCATTAAATTTATGTTTTTTTGGGTAATTATTTCAATATATATATATATATATATGCATACATATATGTAGAGGTGGGCATGAATACATTAAAACCATTAATCGGTCCGCTTCAAATTGTTATTTATCCAATATTTTAGGTTTGATCGGATAAAAATCAATGGTTTAAGAAACCAAACCACTCCGTTAGTAATGGTTTGGATTTGGATTTTTATTTTGAAAATTCATTAAATTCAAACTGGACTGTAACGACCCGGAAATTCTAAAAAGGAAAAATTTGGAAAAGTTGAAGGAAATGACGATTTTGCCCCTAGTTATAAAGGTCAAAAGTTGACTTTTTGATCGGAACACTATTTGGATTGGCCGTAAGAACTGTTGGATAGGTCTCGAGACGCTGAATCCACAGACAGGTGGCATGCGTCAATCGGAGTTAGGATGAAAAAGTTACGGGCCTAAGAAAGTGAAGGGCAATTTGGTAATTTTGTAAAGGAAGGGTAAATTGGTAAATTGGCGCAGTGTGGGATTACTCAGCCAATTGGGTGAGTCATATCGGTCTATGAGTGACACATGTCACCATGTAGATGACAATTAGTGGCCTGGCGTTATCTAATAATTGGAGAGGTATATGTGTTTGAATTGTAACAATCGTGTGTGTGTGTGTGTGCTTCCTTCAAGCAAAATAGAGCATCAGTAAATAACAAACCTCAATCTCTCTGTCTGATCGATCTATGAGAGGAATAAAGAGAGAATTTGAGAGAAAGAACAGAGAAGGAGATAGGGATAAGAATCTGAAACCGTGAAAGGAAACCAGAAAACCATGGAACCCGAAAATCTAACCTCCATTAAATTTCGAATTCGGGTTTCCCCATTTGGACCCCCTTTGATTCAATTAACCTTGAATTCATCTTCCTGAGATCATTTCGAGTCGAACCCAATCAAAAACGAAAGAAAAGGACGTCGTTTTGGCTGAGAACAGACATGGTAACAATTGGAAAATTCAAAGATTGGGTCGTGTAATTAGAGGAGTTGGACGTTGAAATTGAGCTTCGAAGTATGTTTGTATGGATCCTACGAAGCTTCTAAGTGAATCAATTGCAAGAATTCAACTGGAATTGGTCGAGATTGAAAGATGAACAGTACTTGGGTGTTCATTGACAAAGTCGAGATTGAATTGAAGGATTAAGGTATGTTTGATCCAAATTAATGTTACAGACCTGGAATTAACTTAGTTTCGAATCTAATGGACAGTTCAATTGAAGGAATTAAATAAGGATTGAGTGAGATCCAATCGGGTTCAAACGCGGGCTGAACGAACCGTTTAACAGAGAAACGGGTGAGGACGATGCACTGTAGCAAACACTGTGCAGGCGCGTGGGCTTCACGCGCAGCCGCTTGCGGCGGCGCAAGGGGGCACGTGAGCGGGAATCCCCAGGTGAGGTCAACATGACTTTTGTTCCTTTTAATGTAATGAACATTTTGGCATTGGTTTTGAGTCAATCAGACACCGTTTCGATATTGTTTCAAGGGTCCGAAGGTTTATGTTACGTTTAAAATACGTATTTAAATCACCGAAAAATTGGGAAAAAATTTAGGAGGTATATTGGAGTGTTAGTAACCCTCGATAATGATTTTGGACAAGAATGGTGACTTCCGAAATTTACGGAAAAACGTACAGATTGGAAAGCGAGCGATATGGACGGTGTGTGAGTGGACTTTTGTTTTCTACCCAGAATGCATGCATATATGTTTTAAATGATTTATTATATGAATTGAAATGATTTGGCATGATTAATGTTTCGACATGATGATTTCTGGATTTGGGGAATATTATATTGTTTTGGGCACGATTTTCGAGAAAACTGTGAAATTACTGTTTTGGGCGAAGGCCCGGGATTTGAGATTGGTTTTGACTCGGATTATGAGTTAGGAATTGATTTGATGGATTTTTAATGCTTTTTGGATATATGCTATAGATTTATGTGAAAATGGCAACTGAGGTTGCGATTGCACGGATTTGTGTGAAATTGATATTTTGGGCTTGAGACCCAATGGAAATGTGATTTTGATTGGATTGTGTTGATACCATATCGACCGACCACCCTAGCACAGGGCCCGCCAGGACAGGAAGGCCGCCGACCGATCGCCTGATCGGCACCCTCACGGCCTACGGTCCGCCGATCGGCACCATACTGCAGACCCGCCACTCGGCATCTGACAATGAACAGTCGACAGCTGGTTGCGACAGTCACCAAACCAACTCTGCCATACCAACTCCCTGACGGAGATAGGTTGGGACTCCAGCTGGCGCCTCGTCCGGATGTCCAGGGCTTGTCAGACGACTCTCAGCCACAAAGCACCACCTGCCCCCATAACAGTAGCCCACCTACCGCAGTTATGGCTATTATAAATACCCCGAAACCCTTCACAAAGGTAAGACACTCAGAACCGATCCAGAGCACTGTGCTTACTTGCCCCTCGGCATTCATATACTAACTTAGGCATCAGAGCCCTTTTGGCCGGCACCACACCGGTGTCTAGTCCTTGCAGGATCCCTGCCGAACCACAACGCCCCTAGAGGGCCCGACACACCACGCGGATGGTCCTAGAACCCCCAGCGGGTCTCATCGAGTTGGTCATTTCATGATCAAACAATTGGCGCCGTCTGTGGGAACACTCAGTAAACACCCACTAACTCACATACCCTTGCTCGACCCTCCGCTGACGAACAATGTCTGCCGAACGGGATGACGGTGAGCTCAACAACACCCCTCAGGGAGATCGCGGCCGAACCTGAGCCAGCCTACCTTCCGCTAACATGCTCGAGATGCTGAGGACCCTCCGGTCGGAGGTTGCCGAACTCAGGAAAAGCAACGCTGCCATCGAGAGCAGGAACCACGTGTGGGGGGAACAGCATGGAAGCACCCTGGCCATCTTGCAGTCCACACGCGAGGAACTGGAGGAGCAGCGGGAGGCAACCAAACGGGTCTTAGCCGCTGCGTCTCGTCGGCAGGAGTTCGATGCCGGCCGAGTCGAGATCGGTGACACCTGCCGACCGGAAGCGTCCGGTCGCCTGCTCTTCCACCAGACCGACCTTCCTGGCCCCTCGGGAACACAGATCTACTGTCAAGACCCGACCCTCTTCTGTCAGGTCCCGATTCATCTAGCACGATATTGTCCGCTTTGGGCCTCGCCCTCACGGTTTTGTTTTCGGGAGCTCACGGTGCAACTTCCCAGGGGGTCACCCATCATGGAATTGCACCAGCCTCAACTCGCTTAACTTTGGGGTTCCAATCCCCCCCCCCCCCCCCCAAAGCCACTGAGCTCCCAAAAGGCCTCATCTAAATTAGAGTGGTGCAACCGCACGCTCTATCTAGCATGATATTGTCCTCTTTAGGCGCACCTGCGCCCGCAAGGTTTTGACCCCAAGACCTCACGCCTGGAAGGTAACCACCTTAACCAGCGCAGCCAAGGGAGGCCTCATGCTAGATAGGTGTGTGCCTACACCTTTAAGGCACACCACCATTCCCTTCCCAGACCATTCCCCCCTCGCAGGAATGTGGGATTGTTCACTGTTCCCTCCAGGACACGGGTCTTACAATCCACCCCCTTAGGGCCCAGCGTCCTCGCTGGCACACTTCCCGATCGGGGTCTGGCTCTGATACCAAATTGTCAAGACCCGACCCTCTTCTGTCAGGTCCCGATTCATCTAGCACGATATTGTCCGCTTTGGGCCTCGCCCTCACGGTTTTGTTTTCGGAAGCTCACGGTGCAACTTCCCAGGGGGTCACCCATCATGGAATTGCACCAGCCTCAACTCGCTTAACTTTGGGGTTCCAATCCCCCCCCCCCCCCAAAGCCACTGAGCTCCCAAAAGGCCTCATCTAAATTAGAGTGGTGCAACCGCACGCTCTATCTAGCATGATATTGTCCTCTTTAGGCGCACCTGCGCCCGCAAGGTTTTGACCCCAAGACCTCACGCCTGGAAGGTAACCACCTTAACCAGCGCAGCCAAGGGAGGCCTCATGTTAGATAGGTGTGTGCCTACACCTTTAAGGCACACCACCATTCCCTTCCCAGACCATTCCCCCCTCGCAGGAATGTGGGATTGTTCACCATTCCCTCCAGGACACGGGTCTTACATCTACCGTGACGCCCGCGAGCTGCTCGACAGGAGACAGACGCAGACCCCGGCCAACCGTCTGACTTACCCCACCCACAACCCCCGCATCCAGGCATAACCACCTCTGCCCGTACTATCCCAGGGCGCCCGGTCAAGGTCTGGATCGGCACGCCGACCTGCACAGCCTCCGCGGCTCTCTGTCCAGCCTCCGGGCAGTCCCTCCTTGCCGGTCGGCAGGCATCAGCCGGAAGACAACGCCAGCTCAACCACGGCCTCGTCCGGGCGGCGACCGGTGCAACCCGGGAGGCCTAGAGGCGGCAGTGCAAATCATCCAATCGACGACCGCCCGATTGGGGCGGATCGACCCGACCAATCAAACGAGGTGGTTCGGGAACTCCTCCAGCGCGTGTGGGAATTGGAGGCCGCCAGACCCAAAGCTGGGACACTACCCCGACCTCGGACCAACATTGGTCCCTTCACGGACCGCATCATGCGATACCGCCATGAAACGAAGGTCAAACCCTTGAAGATTGCCCTGTATGACGGACAAGGCGACTCAGACACCCATATCAACAATTACAACTCAGCGCTCGCCTTCAGGAATCTCTCTGACGAAACGCAGTGCTTGATTTTCAGCTCCACCCTCACTGGGGCCGCGCTCAATTGGTTCTATGGCCTGGAACCACAGTCTATCGACTCGTTCGATCGCCTACACATGGTCTTCCTGAACCAGTTCATGATCCAGACGGATCGACTGCTCACAACCGAGGACTTGGGAACCCTCCGACAGGGAGATGGCGAGCCCCTACGCCAATACGCCGCTCGTTTCAGCTTGGAGTACTCCAAATGCCACGAGACGGATGACAAGGCCGCCTACCGAGCTTTCCGTAACGGGCTGCGGGAGTCCACCTTCAAGTACCATGCCTTCACCTAGGGTTGGGACGATTACAATGAGCTCATGCGGCAAGCTGCAATACACGCCAAGACGGAGCACTTCAACTCTCCCCAGGTCGCCTCCCGACCTGACGTGAATGGCGCGCGCCCTTCGCCTCCTAGCAACCGGCAGGCACAGTCACCTCCGCCAACCAATAAAGCGCATACGGATCACCGATCTGACTCACACTCTGGTAAGCAGAAGGGGACGTACAACAATGATCATCGCGGGAGGGACAAGTACCACAACAAGGGCCAGGGATCAGGCTACCACCAAGCCGGCAAACCCCATACGGGGCCCACCTCAAAGTACAAAACCTATTCCATCCTGAACACCTCCCTCGAGAATGTCTTGATGAGCATCGAGGACACAATCCCCAAGCCGCGGGCACGACCTCCCGGCCCCCGCCCGGGAATCCAATCCAACCTGTACTGCCAGTACCACAAGTTCAATGGCCATACCATCGACGAATGCGTGGCCTTCCGCGACATCGTGGAAGCACTCGTAAGGGAGGGGAAGATCAACCAGTTCCTCCAACATGCACGCCCCGGACAGGGACTGCCACAGATCAACACGATCAGCGGGGGCCCCACCATCTCTTCCTCCTGCACCTCCAATCGGGCTAAGAAGAACTTCTTGCACGCCACGACATCCAACCACCAAATATTCAACATCACGGATGGACGCGCTACCAAGGTCGCACGGGCGGGATGGACGCCCATCACTTTCTCCGAGGAAGAAGAGCGAGGAGTTATCTTTCCCCACGATGACCCGCTAATCATCCGCGCTCAGATAACCAATTTCGATGTTGGGCGGATCCTGGTGGACACTGGTAGCTCTGTGAACGTCCTCTTCATGGACACTTTCAACCAGTTGGGCATCAACTCCACAAGCCTCACCCACGCTGGTTCTCCGCTACTCAGCTTCTCAGGCGATTCTGTCACGCCCCTTGGCACCATCTCCCTGCCTATCTCCCTGGGGAGCGCGCCCAAGATCGCAACAGCCATCACCACCTTCCTGGTGGTCGATTGCCCCACCGCTTATAACGACATTTTGGGGAGGGGACTCCTCAACCAGCTCAGCGCCGTCATCTCCACTCGGGCCCTTCTCATGAAGTTTCCAACCATCATGGGCACTGGCCAAGTCTGCGGTAATCAACAATCCGCCCGCTCCTGCTATCAGACCGCCTTGACAAAGCTCAACCCATACGACAAGCGAGAGACCATGGCCGTCGCCGAGGCTGCTTACGAGGCCGACCCCGTCGACTCCGAGCTCCTTGAGCAAATACGGGCGGGTCCCCCCGAGGACCCACGCGACCTCTCCGCCGTCTCGCAGCCGCAACCCGTGGAGGATACGGAGCTGATCACCCTTTGCCCGCGTAACCCCGAGCGGCAAGTGAAAATTAGGAGCACACTCGCCCCCGAAATCAGGACACAACTCATCCAATTCCTCCGGGACAACAACGAGGTCTTTGCTTGGTCCTACGTCGACATGCCTGGCATATCCACGGATGTCATCTGCCACAGGCTTAACATCAGCCCCTCCTTCAAACCAGTCACCCAGAAGCAGCGGACTTATGACGCAGAGCAACAGCTAGCCATGCAAGAAGAGATCATTCGGCTCAGCACCATCCACTTCGTACGCAAGGCCATTTACGCCACGTGGGTCGCAAACGTCGTACTCGTCAAGAAACCCTCCGGATCCTGGCGGATGTGCATCGACTTCACGGATCTCAACAAAGCCTGCCCGAAGGATAGCTTCCTGCTTCCTAAGATCGATCTCTTGGTCGACGCCACAGCTGGCCATGAACTCCTCAGCTTCATGGATGCGTACTCTAGCTACAAGCAAATCAGGATGCACCCCGATGACCAGATCCACACCAGTTTCCGCACTAATTTGGGAGTCTACTACTACAATGTTATGCCCTTCGGGCTCAAGAACGCTGGTGCCACCTACCAACGGCTTGTCAACTTCATGTTCGCGGATCAGATTGGCAAGACCATGAAGGTATACGTAGATGATATGCTTGTCAAGAGCCGGACGGCCGACAAGCACGTGCCTAACCTCCACAGGATGTTCCAGGTCCTGAAGCAATACAAGATGCGGCTCAACCCCGCCAAATGCGTTTTCGGTGTCCGTTCTGGCAAATTCCTCGGTTACATGATCAGCGAACGGGGAATCGAGGCTAACCCCGAGAAAATCAAGGCCATCCTGGACATGAAGCCCCCGCGCACACTCAAGGAAGTCCAAACCCTTACTGGCCGGATCGCCGCCCTCACCCTGTTCATCTCCCGGCCGACAGACAAGTGTTTACCATTCTTCAAGGTCATGAAGACCCAGGGCAGGCACATCAACTGGGACGCAACGTGCGACGCTCCCTTTGAAGCTCTCAAAACTTACATGAGCACCGCGCCCCTACTTACCCGACCTACCACTGGGAACGGCTCACCGTCTATCTTTCTGTCTCCACATCTGCTGTCAGCTCCATCCTCGGCACCAGTCGGGACGGCGCGGAGTTCCCCGTGTACTATGTCAGCAAGGCGTTCCAGGACGCGGAGACCCGGTACAACGACCTGGAGAAGTTGGCCTTTTCCCTCATTGTGACGGCCCAGCGCCTCCGCCCATACTTTCAGGCACACCCCATGTTAGTCCTCACTAACAAACCCCTTCTCCAGGTGCTCCAAAAGCCAGACACTTCGGGGCAGCTCATCAAGTGGGCAGTGGAGCTTAGTGAGTTCGATATCACATTCGCCCCAAGACCAGCTGTCAAAGGACAGGTCATCGCCGACTTTCTTTCCGAATTCACTTACAACACAACGTAGCACATGCCCGACACTCCGGATCCCAACATTGCGGCACCCACCGCTCCTATCTGCAAATCGTCAACCCCGTCCACCTTGGACCCCGCCCAACCCATTTGGACTCTCTACGTGGGCGGATCCTCCTGCCATACTAGCTCTGGCGCCGGCCTCGTACTCAGCACACCTACCCAGGAACGGCTGGAGTACGCGTTGCGTTTTGGGTTCCAGGCTTCCAACAACGAAGCCGAGTACGAAGCCCTCCTTGCTGGCCTCCGGTTGGCCACCGACCTCCAAGCGCGACAGCTGCAGGTTTACAGCGACTCCCAGCTCATCGTCCGACAGATCAACAACCTCTATGATGCCAAAGACGCCTCCATGACCCGATACTTGGCAAAAGTGCGGTCCCTACTCCGCCACTTCCGCGGCTACGAGGTCATTCAAATACCACGGTCGGAAAACAGCCATGCCGATGCCCTGGCCCGCCTGGCCTCCTCCATCCACGACAAGATAGGCCGTCGTGTTCCCGTCGAATTTTTGGCGTCCCCGAGCACAACCGAGCAACGAGTCATGCTCACGACACAGGAAGCATCTTGGATGGACCCCATTGTACGGTACCTCACCATGGCCGAACTCCCGCCGACCGCAACGAGGCCCGACGCATCCAACGCCAGTCCGCATGATACACCATGGCACATGGCCACTTATACCGTCGGGGATTCGACACCCCCCTCCTCAAGTGCCTCCCTACGGACCGGGGCATTGCGGTGCTCCGAGAAATTCACCAGGGAATCTGCGGTAACCACTCCGGACCCAGGTCCCTAGCACATAAAGCCTTTCGGCAAGGATACTATTGGCCCACAATGCGCACCGACTCTATGGCCATCACTCAACGGTGCGTCCCATGCCAACGGTGCGCCCCCGTACCTCATTCTCCTGCTGAGCGCCTTACTCCCATGCTCAGCCCCTGACCCTTCTCTCAATGGGGTCTGGACCTCATCAGCCCCATGCCACGAGGAAAGGGCGGCGTCAAACACGCAGTCGTTGTAGTGGACTATTTCACTAAGTGGGCCGAAGCAAAGCCCCTCAAAATAATCACGGCCGCCCAGGTTGAGAGCTTTGTCTACCAGAACATCATCTGTCGCTTTGGTATCCCCCACACGATCATCACGGACAATGGCACTAAGTTCGATTCTGTCTGTTTCCGACACTTTTGCAACATCTATGGCATCTAGCTCTGCTTCGCCTCGGTGGCACATCCACAGGCTAACGGACAGGTCGAAGCGGTAAACAAGCTCATCAAACACAATCTCAAGGCTCGACTACACGACACCCCGAAAGGCCAATGGTCTGACCTCCTATCCGATGTTCTCTGGTCCTACCGGACATCCTACCGGACATCGACACAGGAGACACCCTTTGCCTTGACTTTCGGGACTGAAGCTGTCGTTCCCATGGAAATTGGCGAGACCTCATATCGGGTACTCTCCTATGATCCACAAGAGAATGCAGAACTCCTCACACAAAATCTCAACTTCATCGAGGAAAACCGTGAACAAGCCAATCTCCGCAATATGGCACACAAACAACGAATTGTTCACTACTACAACTCTCGCGTTCACAGACGCAGTTTCCAGGTCGGTGACTGGGTCCTTCGCAAGGTTAGCCTGGCCACTAAGGAGTGTGCTGATGGGACCCTCGGGCCCACGTGGGAGGGCCCCTATCTGGTCACTCGAATTTGTCGTCCGAGCACTTATGAGCTCCAGACTACGGATGGACGTTCGCTTACACACCCGTGGCATGCGGATCATCTCAACTTATTTTATAATTAAAAACACACCCCATGTACATTGCTTTACGCTTTGCTGTAATTCGACTTGGCTATCTCCAGCCGAACTTGCCTTTCCGGCAAAATGTTCTTTCATTTATCTAAGTGTTAGTCTAGTCCTCAACTACAAAGTAGCCTATTCACTATTGCCGATCGGCACTCCCGGTGACCCACACGGCACCTACTTTACCTACCAACGCAAGTTTACTTGGTCCACACAGTCAAGTTCAATTAGCTTTCGCTATTACGATTTGATTTCGGTGGTTATGTCCATTACGGTTTGGGTTTATAATCATGACTGTTCGGTCCTTATCTAATCTACAACCCCGTGGATCGGCATGCCTACACAAATGCGCAAATTTGCCAAGTACTCGCCCATCGGCAGTTCTCATTCAAAAAAAAAAACGAAGTGCCTTCACACGGTACAGAGTAGTACATATAACCCCAACTTCATTGATTTCGTTGTCGAACTACAAATTACACGGGGCATTCCCCGGATTACAAAAACAACATAATCATACAAAATAAGAGTACAAGGGCACGGTTCGCTAAACGGCACCTCCATCCCTCAAACGACTACCACCTCCACCTCCGCGGCTATTGGGGGGTCACCTCCGGCTCCTTGCCCTTTCCCTCGGCAGCCGAGCCGTGCTTTGTCACCGCCTCACTCATCTTCTTCTGAGCGGCTTGTTCGACGAGGGGATGAACTGAAAAAAATCCAATAGTTAGTGTCTCGGCATCCCTACCCATCATCCCTTTATTCACGCAGCCACTACTTACCAGGTGGCGAGATGAGACCCACGGCAAGCAGGTTGGCCAGTAGCTTCAGAACGCAGCAGCTGCACTCTAGGTCGGACAGCTTCTCCCGAACGAGATTGCACGCCTCCCAATCCTCCGCTGTCACGGTTGCCTTGGACGGACCTGCACATACACAACACACCATCAGACTCCGTCTCGGCAGCCCAAGCACCACACTATGGCCACCGGCCGATCAGAAGGCAGATAACCTCCAGACTGGAAGTGGCGGGGAATCCTCGATCGGACCCTACTGACGTCCCCCTCCCACGGCCCGGATACCCAACAGAACCGGTGCCTCCAGCTCTTCTGCGACGTCGGCACATCGGTGATGAACGCACCACGGGCACTCTTGTGTAGGCACTTCATCTGGTACCAACCCGACCCGTAGGTCTGCCTCTTAAAGCGATACAGGGCACACAACTGCCCCCAAGTCGGCTCCAACTGTCCCGCCAGTCGGAAGGCCGTGTATAGGCTGATCAGGATGATCCAGCCGTTAGCGTTCAGTTGCCCTAGGGCTAGGTTCGCCCTCGCCATCATCTTCTGGAGCCACGGCTGCAGAGGCAGCCTCACTCCGTGCTCAAAGCAGTCGACATAGAATAACGTCGACCCCTCTGGCGGATCACTCGCCTTCTCGCTGTGCCGCGGCACGCTCATCCGGATCTCCGCCGGCACATTGTATAGCTCCCGGAAACGGTCCAGGTCGGACTGCCGAATGGTGTTCATCTCGTAATCCACGGCATACTCCACCTTCACCACGCTATTGGCATCCAGCTCCATCGGCGAGCTGGTATCCGTCTCGCTGTCTAGGAAGGAGTGCGAGGTGACGTCTCCCTTTCACTCGGCCGATCGGCACCCGAGGTGCTACATCCACCCTGCTGCCTCACCTCCTTCCTCGGCAACCTGAGAGCCTCATCTAGGCTGTCACCGCTGCTGAACGACGAAGCGCTGCTAGTGGACCCACTAGTGGACGTTGACCCACTCCGCCCGCTCGGCACGTCGTTTACCGAACTGGACGATGTTTCCCCGCCAAAATCTTGAGGGGACCTAACCCCAGACCTACTGTTTGACTCTGACTCTGACATCTAAAAATTACCAAAAGCAAAGAAGCTACAACTAAGCACCTACACTACGGAACACATGCTGAGCAGAGATGCCGAACGGCATAAATTATACCTTTCAAAATTTTGCTCGGTCGAATTGGTTTCACTTGTGTCTTCTTTTTGCTCGGCAGTCTCCAATTCAGTCGGCACTTGCAATTACTCCACAGATGCTCTGAGTAAAAAGTGAAAAAGTCAAAAATCTTTCGCCCCTTTTTATAGGCCCCTGGCCCGCCTCGAGATGCGCGCTTCCGATCTGACGATCGCCAGGCCGATAGGCCACCTTTTGGCTACGAATACCTTGTACTGTATACCCATCGGTATCATACATTCTCACCTACATACATACATACGTACATCGCTACCAGTATGCATCCATACCGCATGCCGACCGGAGCCTTTCGGCATCTTCCCCGACGGCATGCTTCCTCTCTTCGTCGGCAAGCACACTGCTACCGACGTCTCCCCGCCATTCCCCACGGCCGCCTCTCCACGATCTTTCGGTCTTTACGGTGGGCAGCTTGCGGAACTCGGCAACGGGGACTCCTTTCACAATCGGACATACGGTGCACTTCCTCGCTCCATGACTTGGGCGGCTACTAGGGATACAGGGCACAGCGCCCTAGTCGGTCGACAGGTACTAGCCGTCATCTCAAGTCCTCGACCGAGGAACTCCAGCTCAGTCAAAGACTTAGGGGACTTATGTTGATACCATATCGACCGACCACCCTAGCACAGGGCTCGCCAGGACAGGAAGGCCGTCGACCGATCGCCTGATCGGCACCCTCACGGCCTACGGTCCGCCGATCGGCACCCTCACGGCCTACGGTCCGCCGATCGGCACCATACTGCAGACCCGCCACTCGGCATCTGACAATGAACAGTCGACAGCTGGCTGCGACAGTCCCCAAACCAACTCTGCCATACCAACTCCCTGACGGAGGCAGGTTGGGACTCCAGCTGGCGCCTCGTCCGGATGTCCAAGGCTTGTCAGACGGCTCTCAGCCACAAATGACAGGACCCATCCCAATCCCCCCGGGATTACCGTGGAATGTGCCCTGCTCCCGTCCAACAAGGGGTGTCAGACAAGGGATAACCAAGAGCTACTGCCCAAACGGGCCATCCAGAGTGCGCAAGGACCGATGGAGGAGGTGTGCAATGTCCCAGTCTCTGCTGCAATCGCATCCGTAATCAACCTGAAGGGCATTAAAACCAAAAGCTGTGAGTGGACAAAAACCAATAAGTTTACCAAATACATTTATAAGACATTTATGCCCTCCAATAAAAACGTATGCATGCCACCAAAAACCAGTAACCAAAACGTTTGCTCAACCGAGCCATTAGGGCCTTAGCCCAAAAACCGTTAACCAAAAGCCAAGTGTGGGAACTCAGCCCAAAACCGTGGAATACCACCACCATACATATTAAAACCATGTGGGTCACCACCCACTACCATAAATGAACATTAATTCATTAAAATCACACAATCATAAATCCACCCGGAAAGCCATTTCATTAATTCGTATTTTACCATTACCATCACCAGCATCCCTGATGCTAGACGTCCCTGACGTCATGTCTCACGGTTTCATAAGCTACGCGTGCTGCCGGGGTCTCTCCGGGTCCTTATATCTGACATCCCTGATGTCTGACGTCCCTGACGTCAATCATAGCAATCCTGCTCCTGAGTCATCATACGGTCCGGCTGCTCCGTATAATGACCCCTCGCAGGCAATGCACCGTGACTTCCCCAGTGTCCCAGACATCTGGAGGAGACCATCATATATCCTTGTATCCAGATGGTATATGGAAAACAGTTTTATTAAATCCTTTTATCACATTATTACCATTGGGCCCTGCCCGAAATTTCCATAAAACCACATAATTCCATTTAGGGTCCCTGACCCAAAATCACAATTATTAAATATAGGGTCCCTGACCCGAATTCACAAATCAACTGGGCCCCTGGCCCGATCATATAACTCAAATGGGTCTCAGCCCGATTTCATACCAACTGGGCCCCTGGCCCGATTTCATTAACCAACTAGGCCCCCGGCCCGATTCTCAAATGGACTCCAAGTCCGAAATTTCCAAAACAAGTGGGCCTCAAGCCCGAGTTCATATTTCCAATTTCAAAACCATTTCATCATATTATTTATTTAACCACAAGCACACAAAACCACAAATAAACTGTTAATCCCGATATACGTGAAATACGGAAAACACCTCGAAATACGTGCAACATATCCAAAATCAATGCTCACAAATACCATCACAGAAATCATGTATATAAACCATATAACACATTTAAGCATGCATAGGATTTATAAAACCAAAGTCCACTCACAGACCGTTTTAACCGTGTGCCTCGATATGCGTGCCACCGGCCCTCCCGGGCCACACCACTATCACCGGGACTCCCAATCCTGTCCAAATTACATTAGAGGGTTACTAACCTCATCATTAACGTCCTATCAAAGTCCCGTAATTTTCCCGAATTTTTACTTATTTTTAAACTTAATTTAAAACCTTCGGACATCCCGAACAATATCGAGACGGTGTCCGATCGACACGAAACCAATTCCAAAATGTCCGTTACATTAAATAGGACAGAAGTCATGTTGACCTCACCTCGAGATTCGCGCCCACGCGCCGTCACGCGCCGCCGTGAGTGGCTGCGCGTGAAACCCACGCGCCTGCTACAGTGTCACCATTTAACCCGTATGTCTGGTAAACGGGTCCAGTTTGCCCGCGATACGACCCGGTTCCAATCCTATCAATTCAGCCTTAATTACAACAATTGATCATTCCATTAGCTTCGTTTTAAGTTTAATTTAAGTTCTGTAACATTGATTACACAATTCATTACCTACAATTCCACGATTCGATGATGAACACCAAGAACACCCGTCCATTGTTCATCCTTCGAACCCCATCCATTTCGATCGATATCCTGAAATTGATTCAACCAGAAGCTTCCATGGACTCTGTAGATCATTTCCCCCAACACAATTGCTTCAATCCAGTGTTCAATCGTCACGACACAAACTCGAGCACCGTCACTGTTCATCAATGGAGGTCCATCGATCTCGATCGGTTTCCTTCAATTGATGAACCCAGAAGCATCGTGGGATCATAAGGAGTCATTTCCCCACAACAATTGAGTCAATCACAGCCCCAAACTCCACGACTCAGCCTCGATTTCTTCCTCTGTCACCAAGCTCGATCAGAGCCAAAACGGCACCATTCCTTCTCGTTTTTGATGTGGATCGACTCGTCACAACCTCAGGAAGATGTTTGTAACCTCCAATTCGATCATCACAGCCCAATTCCTTCAATTTGATTTTCCCTCCCAAAACTCAATCTTTCGAATTCTCAGTTCCTCCTCACTGCCACTCTCTCGTGTTTACCCAGTTGAAATCACACTCAAATTGCTCACAAAATCACACTCTCAGGTTCAGCAATGGCAGAGGATTTTAGGTTGGGTAGAAGCTGGGTTGGTTGTACACGGTTAAGCAAATTAGGGAGGGATAATGGAATTAAAAGATTAATTAATTAATTAAAAATTAATTAAACATCATGATGAGGTCTCCCCCAAAAACATGGATTCTGATTTCAAGGGATGAGTGACACTTGTCACTCATCCAGGTGTGTAGGGTCAACGGTCACTATTCATTATTATATTATTATTTTAATCCCGGCCTCGGTTCGTTAGTTCGTTTCCTTGACCATAACGTCGTCGTCGGATCTCCGATTTCGGCATGCCGCCTGTCGTTGGATTCGTATCGACGATACCTACGTAACGGTCCTTGGCCCTCGCCCATCGGACCTCCCGGTCAGAAAGTCAACATTTGGCCCCTAATAAGCCAAATTACCAAAATACCCCTCAACTTCCGAACACCATAACTTTCTCTACGAATGTCGGAATCGAACGTGCCACCTGTCTATGAACTCGTGACGTCCCGAACTACGTCACGGTCATCGGTCAAAGTCCGTTTGACCGCCCGATCAAAAAGTCAACATTTTGCCCACGACCAGGGGCAAAACGGTCATTTTGCACATTTTGTCCGATTCCACCCTACTAACCACCGTTCAACCTCGCTAATCAAGATTAGTCACTAAACTAATCCCGGAATTCGGGACGGGTCGTTACAATCTTCCCTCCTTAATAAATTTCGTCCTCGAAATTCCAACCGATCTAAACTCAACGTACTTCCCTCCATAAAAAGTTTCGCTCTCGAAACTCGATTACCCTGATTCCACAAACACCCCGTGGAAAGTGGAATCGACCACACAACACGTGTACACCCGTACACCAACTAACCAGGAAAAACTTGTCTGCACTCTACGTACCACTAATACTCAAAACGCAACGACTACATTCGACCCCGTCGAATGACTGAAACTACTTGTTTCGAATTTGACCCCACTTGTCAAATCAACCCTCTCGTTGACGCAACAACTCGACGGTTCCTTTCCCACTCCCACTAGGAGTCAGCTGACCCCACTCAACAATCTATGTTGACACATCCTGACAAACTGTCACCACACAGTTGTTGTCAGTCGAAAACTGACACTAGACTCACTCGTGGCTACACATGCCACCAACGTACTCGACTCACCAATACCCTTACCGACATTTCACACGACCTGTGTGTAATTAAACACACCGGAATTACCATGACCCATTGCATAGTAATGTCCGATCCACAACCAATCCCATGGTATCGGAACCAATCCGACTACCAACACGTTCACCGACACACCTCGGGTATATCCCGTATACCGTAACTAGACATCACAAGTCTACACGATATGGTACCTCGAACCAAGTACGAAGTACACACATCCATCTAATGACCAGACTACAACCACCTAGGTCATAGCCGAACGCGTTTCAAATAATGGAGTACGTTTGTCCAATCCAGCATGAGACAAAACGAAACTCCACCCAACATCTAGTTCCAATTCCGAATCTGAATCCGCAACTTCGTACGAAATCCCGGATCCAAACCCAGACATCACCTTTTAATTCATATCCAAATCCGAATCCGAAATCCTTATTCCGTAAGCTAGCATTTGGAATAACCATTCCGTACCCAAACCCGGAAATATACTTTCAAGTTCCAAAATCGAATCCTGAATCGTCACCCAGAAATTCGATTCCAAATCCCGAAATCTTATTCATATTACCTATCGGTTACCCGTTCAATACACTTGATTGACTTCATAGGGAAGCCAATCCAACCTCCACACGTCTAAGGTTGACAAAATTCAACTACCTTGAAAACCTACTCACCCGAGTAGAATACCATACGGGCCCCACTTCGAAAAGAAGTTCAATCCCGTCATTTACGACTCACGTACCAAGGTAAGAGTGATATACTCTCCCCCTATCTGAATCATCAAGGTCACGACCCAGATAGACACTGTGTCCCTGACAATAACGTCAACATCCTAGATCGCCACAACGATCGACAACCGTCTCCCACAACTAGACAGATCAGTCAACGACGAGACACGTCGAGACTGCGGATTCTCACGGATTACCTTGTATCAATCCTTGTCATTCCACCTAGGAAAAACCAAGGATGATCCAAAATGATGACGTCAAAACTCATCCTACGTGGATGCAACAAAACTCACTGCACTCACCACGCCATGTACCCCAACATCGTCTGCCACCAAGCAGAAAATGAAAAATCTCGTTTACCCAATTTCGAATACGTAGCTCCTCCTAGTGACCTCACAACACACACGACTCACCAACCAATACACGCTCAACGTACTGGTAACTACAGTCAATGTCTGCCAGGGCAGAAAACGATATGTCGACCCCAAGGACTTCGGAATACCAATCACCAAAAACGAGCACCACTCTCGTTCCCCAATCACAACTCTCCTCGACACTAAGGTTCCAACCATGTTGGAAACAGACATGCTCCCAACAAGACGTCAAGTCCAACCACTAGACTTCCTACCTCCTCAATTCACTTGGACAACCCCGTGTCCACAATCAATCCGTTATTGTTCCGTTCGCACATCCCGACCTTTACAGATTCAACACTCGGTTTCCCAAGTTCTCAATTACAAATTCCTACCTTTATACCACTAATGGTTTTCCTCGTCTTTTCCAGTTTTAATCATTTCAATGTACATTTTAGGGATATTTAAAAACATAGAATCGCACAAAGTTTGGAGTTGCCAACAACTCCCCCAAATCCACCAATTAACATGACATAGGGGACGTCATCCCAAGATTACTCAAGTCTCAATTACACCCTTTTTAATCCACTCCTTACTGGTTATCTTACCACTATTGGAACTTATCCCAACACAGCACAATCTTAACTGGATCCCATCCAGTCCATCCCTCAACCACTACCGAATCTCAAAGACCGAACATATGTTCATCATGACGGAGTCACACCCCAACTTGTGGCTCATCGTCAACACCATTACCGACACTAGCACCAGCGCTAGTACCAGCACCAACACTCTATCAACAACACTAGTATCAGCACACAGGCATCCATACTAGCATCAGCACAGAAGTACCAACCCCGCAAACCTCCTGGATCTCCGTTCATACGGAACGACGATCCCGTACCTCACGACTATGGGTACCACTATTCTGACAATCCTCATCAGGAAATGAACGTTCCCCAAACGTCCCCTGATCCCCAAGTATTATAACCACACTAATTACCCTCGATAACCAGTCATCTCCATATGACTACCGACTAACTGTCATTGCTATCGAGATCCGCATCCACACATCACACCAATACCCGATCCAACACGGGATTCCATAATTTATCTCAGAACCGTATCCGTAGATCGGATCTCATAATTCTGACAAGACTCACTAGAGTTATCCACATGGTCATCCATGACCTCAACCGCTCGTCGCAGCACAAGTTCTCATCCACTAGTCACAATTAAGGTTTACCTTTTTAGTATTAGGGTTCCACAATCACACCCTATGGTTCAACCGAACCAAACAGCTCTCCGTAATATAAAATCCACAACCTGACCGACCCCGCGGTCTAGACATCGAATAGACGTCAGATCCAATCCTACCATCCCATCAACGTGGGTTCCACCACTAGGTCATCGGCCAACTCCGATGAACCAACATCCCTCACACTAGAAACCACCACAAAGGTTCACATCTTAGACCATTACTCAAATGAGGTTCCCCGAACCTAGCTGCACCTAGCAGCACAAAGTTTAATATTATATGACCGAACCGTCGGTCCCACAATACCAGTTCATCACAATCAACCCCACTTGGGTCGAATCACATTAACGCACGGCGTATCGGGCCAATCACACTCCATCCCCTATCCAAACCCAAAAACTATCTATCAGGTTGATAACGAATTGCAGCCCAATGAGACATCACACCCTCGACCTGCGCGCACAAATAGAGCAACCGTGCTCTGATACCAAGTTGACAGGACCCATCCCAATCCCCCCGGGATTACCGTGGAATGTGCCCTGCTCCCGTCCAACAAGGGGTGTCAGACAAGGGATAACCAAGAGCTACTGCCCAAACGGGCCATCCAGAGTGCGCAAGGACCGATGGAGGAGGTGTGCAATGTCCCAGTCTCTGCTGCAATCGCATCCGTAATCAACCTGAAGGGCATTAAAACCAAAAGCTGTGAGTGGACAAAAACCAATAAGTTTACCAAATACATTTATAAGACATTTATGCCCTCCAATAAAAACGTATGCATGCCACCAAAAACCAGTAACCAAAACGTTTGCTCAACCGAGCCATTAGGGCCTTAGCCCAAAAACCGTTAACCAAAAGCCAAGTGTGGGAACTCAGCCCAAAACCGTGGAATACCACCACCATACATATTAAAACCATGTGGGTCACCACCCACTACCATAAATGAACATTAATTCATTAAAATCACACAATCATAAATCCACCCGGAAAGCCATTTCATTAATTCGTATTTTACCATTACCATCACCAGCATCCCTGATGCTAGACGTCCCTGACGTCATGTCTCACGGTTTCATAAGCTACGCGTGCTGCCGGGGTCTCTCCGGGTCCTTATATCTGACATCCCTGATGTCTGACGTCCCTGACGTCAATCATAGCAATCCTGCTCCTGAGTCATCATACGGTCCGGCTGCTCCGTATAATGACCCCTCGCAGGCAATGCACCGTGACTTCCCCAGTGTCCCAGACATCTGGAGGAGACCATCATATATCCTTGTATCCAGATGGTATATGGAAAACAGTTTTATTAAATCCTTTTATCACATTATTACCATTGGGCCCTGCCCGAAATTTCCATAAAACCACATAATTCCATTTAGGGTCCCTGACCCAAAATCACAATTATTAAATATAGGGTCCCTGACCCGAATTCACAAATCAACTGGGCCCCTGGCCCGATCATATAACTCAAATGGGTCTCAGCCCGATTTCATACCAACTGGGCCCCTGGCCCGATTTCATTAACCAACTAGGCCCCCGGCCCGATTCTCAAATGGACTCCAAGTCCGAAATTTCCAAAACAAGTGGGCCTCAAGCCCGAGTTCATATTTCCAATTTCAAAACCATTTCATCATATTATTTATTTAACCACAAGCACACAAAACCACAAATAAACTGTTAATCCCGATATACGTGAAATACGGAAAACACCTCGAAATACGTGCAACATATCCAAAATCAATGCTCACAAATACCATCACAGAAATCATGTATATAAACCATATAACACATTTAAGCATGCATAGGATTTATAAAACCAAAGTCCACTCACAGACCGTTTTAACCGTGTGCCTCGATATGCGTGCCACCGGCCCTCCCGGGCCACACCACTATCACCGGGACTCCCAATCCTGTCCAAATTACATTAGAGGGTTACTAACCTCATCATTAACGTCCTATCAAAGTCCCGTAATTTTCCCGAATTTTTACTTATTTTTAAACTTAATTTAAAACCTTCGGACATCCCGAACAATATCGAGACGGTGTCCGATCGACACGAAACCAATTCCAAAATGTCCGTTACATTAAATAGGACAGAAGTCATGTTGACCTCACCTCGAGATTCGCGCCCACGCGCCGTCACGCGCCGCCGTGAGTGGCTGCGCGTGAAACCCACGCGCCTGCTACAGTGTCACCATCTAACCCGTATGTCTGGTAAACGGGTCCAGTTTGCCCGCGATACGACCCGGTTCCAATCCTATCAATTCAGCCTTAATTACAACAATTGATCATTCCATTAGCTTCGTTTTAAGTTTAATTTAAGTTCTGTAACATTGATTACACAATTCATTACCTACAATTCCACGATTCGATGATGAACACCAAGAACACCCGTCCGTTGTTCATCCTTCGAACCCCATCCATTTCGATCGATATCCTGAAATTGATTCAACCAGAAGCTTCCATGGACTCTGTAGATCATTTCCCCCAACACAATTGCTTCAATCCAGTGTTCAATCGTCACGACACAAACTCGAGCACCGTCACTGTTCATCAATGGAGGTCCATCGATCTCGATCGGTTTCCTTCAATTGATGAACCCAGAAGCATCGTGGGATCATGAGGAGTCATTTCCCCACAACAATTGAGTCAATCACAGCCCCAAACTCCACGACTCAGCCTCGATTTCTTCCTCTGTCACCAAGCTCGATCAGAGCCAAAACGGCACCATTCCTTCTCGTTTTTGATGTGGATCGACTCGTCACAACCTCAGGAAGATGTTTGTAACCTTCAATTCGATCATCACAGCCCAATTCCTTCAATTTGATTTTCCCTCCCAAAACTCAATCTTTCGAATTCTCAGTTCCTCCTCACTGCCACTCTCTCGTGTTTACCCAGTTGAAATCACACTCAAATTGCTCACAAAATCACACTCTCAGGTTCAGCAATGGCAGAGGATTTTAGGTTGGGTAGAAGCTGGGTTGGTTGTACACGGTTAAGCAAATTAGGGAGGGATAATGGAATTAAAAGATTAATTAATTAATTAAAAATTAATTAAACATCATGATGAGGTCTCCCCCAAAAACATGGATTCTGATTTCAAGGGATGAGTGACACTTGTCACTCATCCAGGTGTGTAGGGTCAACGGTCACTATTCATTATTATATTATTATTTTAATCCCGGCCTCGGTTCGTTAGTTCGTTTCCTTGACCATAACGTCGTCGTCGGATCTCCGATTTCGGCATGCCGCCTGTCGTTGGATTCGTATCGACGATACCTACGTAACGGTCCTTGGCCCTCGCCCATCGGACCTCCCGGTCAGAAAGTCAACATTTGGCCCCTAATAAGCCAAATTACCAAAATACCCCTCAACTTCCGAACACCATAACTTTCTCTACGAATGTCGGAATCGAACGTGCCACCTGTCTATGAACTCGTGACGTCCCGAACTACGTCACGGTCATCGGTCAAAGTCCGTTTGACCGCCCGATCAAAAAGTCAACATTTTGCCCACGACCAGGGGCAAAACGGTCATTTTGCACATTTTGTCCGATTCCACCCTACTAACCACCGTTCAACCTCGCTAATCAAGATTAGTCACTAAACTAATCCCGGAATTCGGGACGGGTCGTTACAACAAAGCACCACCTGCCCCCGTAACAGTAGCCCACCTACCGCAGTTATGGCTACTATAAATACCCCGAAACCCTTCACAAAGGTAAGACACTCAGAACCGATCCAGAGCACTGTGCTTACTTGCCCCTCGGCATTCATATACTAACTTAGGCATCAGAGCCTTTTTGGCCGGCACCACACCGGTGTCTAGTCCTTGCAGGATCCCTGCCGAACCACAACGCCCCCAGCGGGCCCGAGACACCACGCGGCTGGTCCTAGAACCTCCAGCGGGTCTCATCGAGTTGGTCATTTCAGGATCAAACAGAAGCACCACCTGCCCCCGTAACAGTAGCCCACCTACCGCAATTATGGCTACTATAAATACCCTGAAACCCTTCACAAAGGTAAGACACTCAGAACCGATCCAGAGCACTGTGCTTACTTGCCCCTCGGCATTCATATACTAACTTAGGCATCAGAGCCCTTTTGGCTGGCACCACACCGGTGTCTAGTCCTTGCAGGATCCCTGCCGAACCACAACGCCCCCAGCGGGCCCGAGACACCACGCGGCTGGTCCTAGAACCCCCAGCGGGTCTCATCGAGTTGGTCATTTCAGGATCAAACAGATTGGTATTTCCATGTGGTTACATGATGATATTGATGGTTTTTGGATTTATGAAATAATCGGGACTCTGGTTTTACCAATTTTGAGGAAACTATGTTTTGGGCTGAGACCTTGTGTTGAAAATGGTTTTGATTTCAAATGCAACGGTTTTTCACTGGTTTTCATGATGATGATATGTTATGGATATTAGGGTTTCCAGTTGGGAATGTGTTTCCTCAGAATGAACCTTGGAGAAAACGCTCACCTTCGGGATGGGATGTGTTCGCCCGTAGAGGTCACGTAGCACGGTCTGTTGTCGTGCAGCCGAGGGAGGCTCGACTCAGATCAGATGTGCTGGATTATATGGAGATCGGTCGGTGATGTGTTCATGACGATCTGAATTGTCGGCTGGTGATGTGTTCACAGCGACGGATGCTCGGATTTTGAGCGGTCCATGAGCCTATTGATTTGAACGCGTTGCAGGGATAACGTGACTATATGAGATTGGATATGGAAATGAGTCCCGTGGTTTTATTGAGATTTTTTATTTATAAACATTTGTGCCCAGATATATTTTACTCATGATTTATGATATTAATGCATGTGTGTGAAACTGGAGGGTAAGAATGTATTTCTAAAAGTTTGTTTTGTCCACTCACACCTTTTCTGTTTTATTGACCCTCCAGGTTGTGGCGCGATGATCGAGGCTGATCGGGAGGTGGAGGCATGAGTGGGCATATGTGCGGTTATCCCTTGTTTGGCAAGTGCTGAGGGTAAATTCGTAACGTCGGCTGACTTGTCAGACGGGAGTAGCACTGGGCACGGTTATCAAAGTCCTTCGGGGACGGGTCCTGTCAGGATAGTTAAAGAATATATTAATTTTATGAATTTTTAAATCTATTATTAATTTAAAGTAAAAATAATAAAAATAAAAGGAGACAAAATAAGTAAAATAAGCAAAAACCCAACATAAATATTGAAAAAAAAAGGTGTCACTATGATCAAAAGTTTTGATGTTATTGATATTCGTCACTAGAAGATATTTTGTATCCTTGTTGTTTTTTTATCCTTACTATTTTTTTTTCAAGTGTTCATACTATTAATCAAAATATAAAAGTAATTCCAAATATTTTCAATCTCATATTAGGTATCTGGTCTTAGCGTTTTTAAGTATTCTTGCTATTTGTACCCTTAATTCTTTTTTTTAATACTTGTTGAAGCATAAATCGTACTCGCAGTGAAAAGTCTTCACAATCCCTGCAAGCAGCTAACAGTCAGCTATCGTTGCCTCGATCGATTACCCGGAGGATTATTTGATCAAGAACACTTTGAAGCGAAAAATCGTCTTACCTTGAAAATGAGATGAGCTCCGCTCTTTAGAAGAAATTTTTGGGAGTCTCGGAGGGCTCTGATTGGTCGGTTGAATTTGTAATTAATAAATAATATACTATTAATTAAATATATTATTTAATAATTATAATAATTGCTCATTTTGATGATAATTAAAGTAATTTAATATTAATATTAATTGTCTGTTATTATGAATAATGACAATTAATATTACTGAGGTTTTAACCCGATTACATAAATATATTATTTACTATGTGAGTGTTTGTAAGCCATTAATGTCATTATAAAGGGAAATTTGGACATTTTGGGAATTATGGGTCATGTGGCAGCTCCACAATTTTCGGTGATTTATGGTTCTACAAATGCCTCAACATCGCTTAGGAATTCAGGGAATCCTAAGGGATGTAGATTTTTTTAGTAGTCTTGATAAACCATTTTAAAGTCAGACTCCATCTTGCGTTGTATTGTTCTTGTGTCATAATAATTCCCACTGGGTTCGGAATATTACATCAAGTTGTGAAAATTCCACTAGGCTCGGAATGTTACATCAAGTTGATGTGTATATGTATTAAACTCGAAGCTTGATATGAGATTGAGTTGCACTTCTTTGGTTGGATTTGATTGATAGTGTATTAAAAATTAATTCATTTCTGTATGAATTTAATTTTTACTTAATGGAATTTGTAACTTCCTTTGGACAAAAACCAAAACTCCTCATTCGTAGTTAAAGGCTTTTATTTCGAAATTTAATCCTTCAATGAAGGTTTTTATTACAAAATTGAATTCCTTATTGATGATAAGAAGTTTCATTTTCTGTATAAGAAGAAAGTTGACAACCACCATCTTCAGCAGTCCCGAAAATACATATGATTTTTGTTGTTAAAGAGATGTACCTTCTGCTTCTGCTGTAATTTCGTCTTGGTTTTAAGGTAGGGGAAAATAATTGTTTTCCTTATTGTCTATTTGGTACTAGTGTTGGTAAAGAGCTATTTGTTTCTTCTTCTTAGTTGCTTAGAGGCTTCAAGGACGATGACTTGACTGGCATCTCTTCCTTCTCGGCTTGCCGCTGGAGTAGACAAGGCGAAATGGCTCCCTTTTGCTTTTAATTTTTGTATACAGATAATTGTAATATATGTTGTTTGTTTCCCGTGCTATCATGATGGTAGCCTTTACATTGTTTTCCGATTTTGCAGATGAGAAAGAGGATGATTGGAGCGGCCATTGCGCTTTTCGCTTTTAGCTATCTTGTTCTGGCCGGTTTTGCTATGTATATAGATATATTGTGTATATATTATATATTGATTGGTTGAAGAAGGATACGGGTGTTGGAGAAGTTCAACAAAGATGCAGCCTCTGCTACGTGGGGCAAGGAGATATGTGGGCGATAGGCATACGTGCGCTCATTTTTTTCCTTGCTGTGAGATGACAGCATCCCCTTCTTTCGTTATTTTTTATTTTTGGCATTCTTTCTCGCTACAATCTGCAGCTTATGTATATATACTGGTGCGCTATAGGCATACGTGCGCTCAGTTTCATCGTTTCAACGATTTTGGGAGCTATGGGAGTTCGCTTGCGATGATTCAAGTGGAAATGCACTCCATTTTCAGAGACAGTCATTTCAAGATGCATGAAGGCATACTTCCAACGAAGCCTTAAAGAATTTACTTTGTGGGAGTTTCCGATTGGTAGGTACGGAGGCTGATGCTAGTGCATTTTCTTGACAAGCGAGGTGGTTGATTGGTGCACTATAGCCGAGGAGTGAGTCCACATGTTTGCTCTTGAGGGGTTGGTCAAGCAAGAAGGGCCCGTCATTGTCGGCTGCTCTGTTAGTGTCGCTGTTGACCGCCACATATTTTTCACATATTTGCTTAAGAGGATGTCGGTGGACTGCTGCAGAAGGTGTCGGGCTTCAATTAGAGGGTTAGTAGTGGGCTAGCGCTGGTTAGCTTTTGTCTTATCGCTGACGAGGCATCTCCACGTGATCGCCACTACGTGGAATGTTAGGAAGGCGGGCCAGCCTTTGTTGGCGGCTCTGTTAATGCCAATGGTGACGTGCCGTGTGTTGAGCTCAGATTAGAGACTGAGGTTGGCAGTTCGAATTTGTCACGTGTCATGATGCGCTTGGCCCTCGCCTTGGGGCATTTTTCTTGCATGTGGAGTGGAATTGCAAAGGGTTTTTGGCATATGCCTTATAGCTCTAGACATCCATCGAGAATAATTCAAATGGTGCCTTATTTATTTTTTCAAGACAATTATTTTAAGATGTGACAAGGTGCATTTCTCAGGTGACTCGAAAAACTTGCATTATGGGAGCATGGTGGTTCACGTAGTGAGAGTCCATTTTGTATGGAGGATATGGAGTTTGAGGAAACCTGAAGTTTTTAAGGCATGAAAAGCTTTCAATCAGATTGTCTTTCTAGATGGCGTCTTTCTAGAGCTTGGCGAAAGGTGCTCTTCCGTGTAAGCTCTCAGATATTTCAAGGGTAAAAATCCATATCAGTGGTCGATAGTTCATCCTTTGATCATCAACTGGAATTTGAAGTTTTCATTCTTGAAAAAGTTTAGACGGTAGAAGGTCTTTTGAAAGCTTGATCAAGTAATGGTTTAAGTGCTCCACTGCATTTGAAAATTGCTGTTATCCTGAAAAAAGAACATCAAAACAGAGTCTCGACTTGCCACCAGAGAATAAGCCAAGTCCTGAATTGCCTTCCTTGTCTGCTTGAAGCAATTTCCTAGTTGTTATGGCCTAGAAAAGTCATCCAGCAGGTGCAGATTTTCCGTCAATCCTTCTGAGTACTTCGTCAAGTTCTTAGAGGTGGAAATTCAACAAGGGAAATTCAGAAATTGAAACGTGAACTGTTTTTGCTATCATATGCCCCCACAATTTTTCTCTAAACAGAAAATATGAAGCTAAACTTGGGTATGACGAGTTGCAATGGTGTCCCTTCCAAATAGCTAGAGCTGGAGCCAGAGGTTGAGGATGAGAATGGTGGACGACTTTCCCCCTACTTTCAGCTGAAGAATGGACCGAGTCCCAAAGGATGATAGACATTGATTCCTTGCCCCTAGAATTCTCATAGATTATTTGCTTATTGTCCATGATTGTATTTTCATTTCTATATTGAATACTTGGTCTGAGCAATCGACATCTGATTTCCCAACCGTTTTTTCGAATAAAGAAATGAAAATTTTGTTTATATGGAATTTCAAAATCATACATGAAGCTGTTTCTACAAACTTTTTATTTGTTTGAATTAACTTCCGAACATGTAGGTTTTTCAAATGCCCCCATTACAGCCATGAGCAACCATTGAGAGCTTCTTTTACTCCAATTGCCTTTGAAAGAAGGGCTTTGAGCGATTTTCGTATGGAGTTTTGGATTGCTTGTAGAAGAAAGACTTGGATTGCTTCCGGGAGGAAGGCTTGAGTTGCTTCCTGGAGGAAGACCTTGATACTTCAGAAAGCGAAGGTTTGGATCCTTCGTGGAGCGAAAGCTTGGATGCTTCGTAGGGCGATGACTTGGATGCTTCACATGGAAAAGGCTTGGATGCTTTGCATGGCGAAGGCTTGGATGCTTCATAGGGGCAATGGTTTGGATGCTTCACATGGGCAAAGGTTTGGATGCTTCACAGGGGTGAAGGTTTGGATGCTTCACAGGGGCACAAGGGCAAAGGTTTGGATGCTTCACAGGGTCGAAGGTTTGGATGCTTCACAGGGGCGAAGGTTTGGATGCTTTGCGAAGCGAAGGCTTGGATGCTTCGCATGAGCGAAGGCTTTGGATGGTTCGCGAGCATGAAGGCTTTGGATGCTTCGTATGAGAGAAGGCTTTGGATGCTTCGCATGAGCGAAGGCTTTGGATGCTTCGCGAGGGCAAAGGCTTTGGTGTTTCACGGGAACGAATGCTTTGATGCTTCACATGAGAGGAGGCTTGGATTCTTGGCATGAGTGAAGGCTTTAGATGCTTCGCATGAGCGAAGGCTTTGGATGCTTCGCATGAGCGAAGGCTTTGGATGCTTCGCATGAGCGAAGGCTTTGGATGCTTCGCATGAGCGAAGGCTTTGGTGCTTCGTGGGGCTGAAGGCTTTGGTACTTCACAGGGGTAAAGCCTTTGATGCTTCACATGAGCGAAGGCTTTAGATGCTTTGCAGGGGCAAAGACTTTGGTGCTTCGTGGGAGCGAAGGCTTTGGATGTTTCGAATGAATGAAGGATTTGGATGCTTCGTATGAGCGGAGGCTTGGATGCTTCACATGAGCAAAGACTTTGGATGCTTTACGGGGGCGAAAGCTTGGATGCTTCGCATGGACGAAGGTTTGGATGCTTCGCATGGGCTAAGGCTTGGATGCTTTGTATGGGCGAAGGCTTGGATGCTTCACATGAGCAAAGACTGTGTATGCTTCACGATGGCGAATTCTTTGGCATTTCGTGGGGGCGAATGCTTTTAAATGCTTCATGATGGTGAAGGCTTTAGTACATCTCGGGGCCGAAGGCTTTGCATGCTTCACTAGAGTGAAGGTTTGGATGATTCACATGAGCGAAGACTTTGGATACTTCATGGACGCGAAGGTTTTGGTGCTTCGCGAGGGCAAAGGCATTGGATCATTCGCAGGAGGGAAAGCTTGGATGCTTCGCATGAGTGAAGACTTTGGATGCTTCGCGGGGACGAAGGCTTTGATGTTTCACATGGGCGAAGGCTTAAATGTTTCTCATGAGCGAAGACTTTGGATGCTTCGCGAGGGCAAAGTCTTTGGTGCTTCGCAGAAGTGAATGCTATTGGTGCTGCGTGGGGGCGAAGGCTTTAGTGGTTCACAGAGGTGAAGGCTTGGATGCTTCGCATGGGCGAAGGCTCTAGATGTTCTTCTAGGGACACAGTGCATGCTCCGCTCCCATTCTAAGCTATAAACGCTGAAACACTACCTTCAAATGATTGAATAGATCGTCGTGCCCTATTCATGCTAAATCATGAGGATTGAACTAAAAGTTCTGACAAACGATGAACAACGTTCAACAACATCAAACATAGACGATGAATGACGAACGCAGTATAATGAATGATGAAAGTGGCTGAAGAACGATGTACAACCAGGGGGTGTGGCTTCGATGATCCATGCTGTGTAATTTTGGGGTTTTCTGTCTCTGTGGGGTTGTTGGGTTCTCTAGCCTCTTGGCTACTTAGTTCGGTGACTCACAATAAGAAGCTATATCTATTTTAAATTGGCAAAAATTAAGCTTTATTTAAAAAAAAATCACCAATGGTAATACTTTTGGCTATATCCTCCAAAGCTTTTGGTGAGGCTTGAGTTAGAGATTGCCAAAATTAAACCCAAATACAACCCATTGGGCCCTAAAATAGTGGGTCTCTTGTGCTGCAAGTTGAAACAAAAAGGTAAAAAGTGAGATTTTAATTACTATAATCCAACTAATATATTTGTATGTGTATCTTTTTAATACTATAATTTTGAAGACAAGCATGCTTGTATTAAAAAATTGTAACTCGTAAATAATTAAATTTGTATTAAAAGATTAATTCAAATGTTTCTTGTGCATTTTTTATTTTATAGTACTTTTCTTGTTAATTTTTTTTATTATGATATATTATTATTCTTCAATTAAAATTTCACAACATTTACCGTACTCACATAACCTCCACATTTGCTTAAGTTTGTGTTTCAAGATTTTTTTTCCACATTTTTCCCTTATTTGTTAACCACCTCTCACGAAATTAATTATAATGCTAAGAAATATGTAGCTATTTGACCATTAAAATTAAGATAAGACAATCTGATTTAACAATCCGCATAAGATGTAATCTTAGCTGTTAGAATTTTGAAATTTTTCAGGTTAAAATATAGGTAAAAAAAATTATAGAGTAACATAAATAAAAAATTAACGAAAAAGTTAAAGAAAATAATAATGTACTACATAATTAAATTTTATAAAATAAAAATATGATTTCCATGTCCCAATAAATATAGACTCACCATTGTGAGCAATATACCATATAACCCCAAAGTTTCTTTTCAAAGCTACATTTGGAGCTACACCCACCGTTGATACAGCTCCAAATATAGACCATTATTGTGGGTGGCCTTCCTTCTCCGGATTGTCTAGGGAGTTTGGTAGGGCTTGTCCTTTTTTGAATTCAATTTTGATTTTAAAAAAAGAGAGAAATTGGCTTTGGTATAAGGATGGGAGAGGGATGGTAAATTCAAGGTAAAAATGTAAATGGTTGTGGATTGTGTATTGATTTCATTTTTTATGAGACTCAAACTTAAAATTAGCACTAGGCACGGTGTATTTTGATGCAAATTTTACAATATCTAAAGCCAAAATCTTAACATTTTAACTGTTTGATATACTTTGCATTGATCAAATAGTTTAGGCATAAAAACTTACATGTCATTTATCCCTAATAATATAACACGAACTCCTCCAAAAGTTGAGATTTTAATATTTCATCATTGCGGTTATGGAACCATAATTCGTCCAAAATTTGTGGAGTTGTCATGTGGCGCATAATTTAAATAATGACTATTCTACCCATGGTATAGAATAATTATTGGGTATAATTCTTGTTTATTAATTAAATATATCTACTAGCTGAATATATTGATTAATAAGTAATTATATCACCAAAATAAGACATCTCCATGAGATCCTTATTCAACAAGGATTCAATTAATAGGTAAACTTCATTTCCTTAAAGAATTACTTAATTAATTAGAATTCCTCTTTGAAAACCAATTACAAGTATGACCTAATTAGGAATACTTACTAATTACAAACTCTT
Organism: Prinsepia uniflora; assembly: GCA_032719365.1. Lineage (NCBI taxonomy): Eukaryota > Viridiplantae > Streptophyta > Magnoliopsida > Rosales > Rosaceae > Prinsepia > Prinsepia uniflora. The sequence continues at coordinate 54,565,056 of CM064868.1, read as the reverse complement.
TTAACCAATCAAAAACTCCAAAGACCTCTAGGCCTCCATTATAAATAGAGGGTCTCCCCTTATAACTCAGGTACACAATAATTATTCTCATATTTATAGTTTTTCAATTTTTTTCTCTCGATTAACTTAACTTAAGCATCATAGCATTTGTGGGCGAACCCTCCACCTTGAGATTCGACCATAACCTCAAGTGCTTTCTGTATTTGTAGAGATAAAAAAGTTAACTTCAATATGCATCAACATCTGATGTTTTCATTCAGAGCCAATTTCAGAAATTCTCAAAATTGCATTTTCAACCAAAAATACCCTACTTCTTCCTTAAGAAATTTTCTTTTATCGTTATTCATAAAAAAATTTTGAATACTTGTAAGAACAAAGCAAACCATAAGGTCTGATGAGACAGAAGCTGCCCTAGTAGATCATCGTTGTGAAAATCAAATGGATTGGGATCAGCCGCCAATGGTACTGCAGCCTAGACATGCTCATGGCCACCAAACCAGCCACGCGGGACACCCACATCTCCACCACCAGCGCCGCAGCCAAGGCGACCTTGTTGCTGCCACCAGTCGTCGGTCACGCCGCCGTCACCGTTGGACTTCCAACGAGAGGATGCAGTGCTTGGTGGATCTCAAGTCGCATCCCAAGTTTTGAGATCAATCTTTGAGATCGGTCACAATATCGATGGAGTGACAGCTTCCATGGAAGGGCCCATGGCGAACAAACCATACAATTGGGTACCTAAGGACATCTGTCCATGGCTATGTCAGAATTTTGCGCTTTAACTCTTGAACCTAGAGTTCAGGCCTAATTCCAACAAACCGATAGCAAATTCGTGGAAGATATGTCCCAACTTGCTAGATTGAGCATGTGGTAGTGGAGGTAGTAGCAGATCTATTAAGGGGCAAGAAGGGTCAATTGACCCTTTAAACCTCTCAATTCCTCTCTTACTAGCTGTATCTTGACCCATTTCCTGTGAAATCTAGGTGTCTTTTGTTTTCTGGGTTTGAAGTGCAGCTGTAGAAAGAGAAGGAAGAATGGTTGTTTTGCAGTTTTTTTGTTTTCCAATCAAAACTTACCAAAGCGACGCCGTTTCAATTAAGTTTTAATTTTTTTTTAAAAAAAAACTCACCTAAGACGACATCGTTTTGAGATATGTTCATTAATGAAAATTCACGCTCTTTCCTCTCTACTCCTTTGCAACTTGTCTTCAGTAAGTTCATTAAAAAAATCCACACGCTCTCTCTCTTCTGCAAAGGCCTTTAATTAAATTTCAATTTCATATTTAATACCTTTAATTTCTTAGTTTTTGGAATTTAGGGCTCTAATTAAATTCATATTTCATATTTAATTGTCCAATTATTTAGTAATTCCACTATCACGTATTATGTCAAATAGCCAACAAGAGTATCTAAATTCCACACTCTATTTTTTGACAATTCCAATTTCAGGTAAGTTTCAATTCAATTTTTTTTCAATTTTTTTTTTAAATTCTTGGTTCTTTGCATTAATTTTTTTAGAAATTTGTTGAACTTGTGCCATGAATAATTCTTATAAGCTTTTGTTTTGAATTTACTTATGAAATTATTTTTATGAATTTTTGTTTGAACAATTTACTTGAGTTTTTTTAATTAAATTTGATTTTTCTTTCAATTGATATGAATTATGCTTAGATTATTTGATGATTGATATGATATATAAATTTATGATTAGTATATTTTGTTAGTTGATATATCTTATAAGTTCATTATTAGTTAGTATGTCTATGACTATGGTGTAACGACCCGTCCCGAAATCCATGATTAGATTAGTGACTAATCACGATTAGTGAGATTAATCCGTAATTAGTTGGGCGAAATCTGACGAACGATGCAAAATGATCGTTTTGCCCTTGATGGTGGCAAAACGTTGACTTTTCGATCGGGCGGTCAAATGGACTTTGACCGATGACCGTGACGTAGTTCGTGACGTCACGAGTTCATAGACAGGTGGCACGTTCAATTCCGACGTTCGGGGAGGAAGTTATGACGTTCGGAAGTTTAGGGGCATTTTGGTAATTTTGGTTAAATGGGGGTCAAATGTTGACTTTTTGACCGGGCGGTCCGATGGCTAAGGGCCAAAGACCGTTATGTAGATAAGGACGATACGAATCCGTAGACAGGCGGCACGTCGAATTTGGACATTCGACGGCGAAGTTACGGTTCACGGAAGTTCCAAGTTACTATTCACGACGATGCGTTTTACGAGACAAAAAGTGCAGTTTTGTCTCTAGTGGGCCCAGCTTTTTAGATAGCCAATGGATGAGTGACAAGTGTCACCCATCCACTGGCCAATCTCACCCATACATGCATACCATCCCTTCATCGATCATTCTTCATTTTCAAACCCATTTTTCCCAATCTCATTCCTCTCATCTGTGCAACCCAAACATCCAACCCTCACCCTATGATCATGACAGAGAGACCAGAGGGGGAGAGGAGGACCGGTGAAGCGTGGTGGCCGGCCAGGACGAAGCCACCGTGCACGGTGGAGACCCAAACCCGAACGGGTACCCGGTTAGGCCCAAATCTCCCACTTTGTCGATTTTTACATTATGGATAGTTTTGGTTGATTAGGGAATGTTTGTTAGATTGTTTAGGGTGTATAGAGATGGTTTTGAACGGGGGTTGACGGCTGTGAAGCCTGGGGACGGAATCGGAAAACAGGGGCCGTGGGGGGTTAATTTTTAGGGATCGATTTAGAGGGTTTTAGGTTGTTTTGTTAATTGGGTTAGATAGGAAATGTAAAAATAGGAATTTAGGAATTGGAATGGAAGAAATCGGACCGAAAATGAGGGAGAAGGAGGCCTGGACCGGTTACGCCGGTCCAGTTGCAGGGGTTGGACCGGACCGGCCGGCCCAGACCGGTTTGATCGCTGGAGATGACGGGTACTGTAGCGGCGCGTGAGGCCCACGCGCAGCCACTTCAGGCGGCGCGTGCAGGCGCGTGGGAGAGAATTTGGGGATGGTTCCAACATACAAAATCATCTATTCGATGTAACGAACATTTTGGGACTGGTTTCGTGTCAATCGGACACCGTCTCGATATGTTTCGGGGCATCGGAAGGTTTAGGTTCGGTTTTAAAAATAGTTAAAAATACGGGAAAATTACGGGGCTTTGGTAGGAGGTTAATTAAGTAGTTAGTAACCTTCTATTATGATTTAGACAGGTTTGGGAGTCCCGGTGACGGTGATCGGCTCGGGGAGCCGTATGACACGCAAATCGAGGCGGCAGCTCGGACGGTCTGTGAGTGGACCTTGTTTTCTAAATTGGTGCATGCATAAATGTTTATTATATGTTTTATTACTTGTTTGATGATGCCATGGGTGCATTGGTATGTGGTTACGTATAAGCACGTATTTCGAGGTTTCGGCCTTATACGGTGCTTATACGGGTCTATATTTCTTTATTGATTTAAATGATTTGATTTTGGATTTCCAAAAGGATAAACTCGGGTATGAGACCCATTTGGTTTTGTCTCGGGCATATGACCTCAGATTTCGGGCACGGTGCCCAACTGATGTCCTATGTTCGGGTACGAGACCCAAGCTACTTTACGGTTTTGATTTCAAGTCAGGGAACCTTAAATGGATTTCCCGGTTCATGACGGTTTATGGGAACCGGCATGAACTCTTAATATGGTATCATGGTTCATGACGGTTTATGGGAACCGGCATGAACCCTTGTTGGTTATTACGGTACATGACGGTTTATGGGAACCGGCATGTTACCTCGGTTATGTTATTACGGTACATGACGGTTTATGGGAACCGCCATGTTACCTGATTATGGATATTATAGATCATGACGGTTCAGGGGAACCGGGCATGGATATTATGTTATGTATATATATGTTCATCTACCTTCCTTTACTTCTATTATCTCCTCCGGGGAGGGTCGTTGGCCTGGGTGGACCCCGGAGTAGTCACGGAGCACCGACTGAGTGGAGTCACCCCCCATTTGGGTTCCTTACTCTCAGGAAGGCTATGGTTACTATTACCTCGGGTAGGGTCAGTGGTCTGCGGACATTGACCTTGACTTTGAGATGACTCGGATTGAGACCCGGGTAGCACGCGCGTAGCTTTGGATACCGTGACAGGATTGGTTGTGTGACTTATATGTATATATGATATATGATATGTGCTGTGCACAGGTGTGCACAGGATTTGAGCAGTGGCTCGTGTACTTGGTTTCTTTATGGTTTGGGGCCGAGTCCCTTATGGATTTGGGCAGTGGCCCGTATGGTCGTTTTCATTGTGGTCCTTTCGACCTTGGTTTATATCTGCTTTGGGCTTAGTCCCACATATGGTTTGTTTTATATAAATGGTTTTCGAATGCATGCATGCTTTTTAGTGGAGGGTACAAATGTCTTATGAAATGTTTTTATAAACTCTTTGTTTTGTCTACTCACAGTTTTTAATGTTTTGACTGCCCTTCAGGTTGACATCGGATGTGGACTGTAGCAGAGACCGAGATATCACATGCCTCCTCCGGATCCTGGCGTACTCTGATAGCCCGGGAGGGCAAAGGTCGGAAATATCCCTTGTCTGACACTTCGTGTCAGACGGGAGCAGGGTCATCCCGCACTAATCCCGGGGGGATTGGGATGGGTCCTGTCATATGGTCTATAAAGAGTTTTTTATTTGTTAGTATGACTATGAGTTTTTTTAATGAACAACTATTCCTAATAGAATTATGATATTTTGTGTTAATTTTATAGTTATTGAACTATATTTTAAGAGAAAGTGTTTAGATCCTACTTCAAATAATTCTAATAGCTCAAATTCAAAATAAAGTGAATTGGAATTGATTTTGGCTAACCTTTAAAAAACATGGAAGTATTATTTTTGTGTAATAATTTTAAAAACTCTTTAAATGTTGACCCCCTTGTAACAATTTCTTGGATCCGCCACTGAGTTGAGGGGTCTGACCATGCCATGTTTTCCCTTCATATGTCCCCTAAGGTTAAGAGTAAGCGACGACAGTTCATCTATGATCCAAGGTGGGGTACTGATCAGGGTTGCATAGAGGTTATTAAGGTGGAATGGGGGCCACAAGCTCCTATGGAAGGTATGGCCTCCATTGAATGTAAACTAATTGAGTTAAGGAAGGGATCTTGACTTGGAGGAAGAAATCTACCCATAATCCACAACTGCGTATTGGAGCACTTAGGGAGGAATTACGGACTGCCCTTTAACAGTTGTGGAACCATAAATTACTGGAATATTAAGGAGCTGTCACGTGGCCAACAATTATCATGATGTCGATATTACACTTAGAAAAATTGACATCGACATGTTACGATCTCCGCATTAATTCAATATATTTACTAGCTAAATATATTAATTATCAGTCAATGCCGATAATAAATAACTTCCTAGCGAATTATTTATTCATTAATAAATAAGTGATTACACTCGGTACAATCACTTATTTAATACTTTATCCTTCAACCAATCAAATGCTCCGGAGACTCTGAAGGCTTCACTATAAATAAAAGACCTCATTTCACTTCTTAAGGTAATAAAAAAATTCTACAAACACTCTGTCGGTTTATTCTCTCAGAAAACTGACTTAAGCATTAGAGCGTTTACTGTTGAACTGTCAGGACCCACCCCGGTTTCACCCCGAAACCCGAGGTAAATCCCGCTCCCGTCTGACTCCCCGACACAAAACTCAAGTAAAACTCACTCGAACCCAGTCAGACGCAGGAGTAAATACAAAATATCCCAACCTTATCGTTTACAGAGTATAGCACTAAATTACAAGGAAAATAAAAACTGATAAAGTACACGCACACAGAAGCCTTTAAACTCTTCTAGGATCCCTCACGTCACTTCTATGCCTCGGACACTGCCTCGACGTCAAGACCCCGCGCTAGCTCCACAACCTGGAGGGCAATTTAAAACAAAAGTGTGAGTGGACCAGAGAGTACAAAAAGTTCAAAACCATTTTATAAGAAAATCGAGTTTAACCCTCCGTTTTGAAACCACATGCATAACCAACAGTTATGAGCACAGTTATAAAATAATCGTTATAAAACATCATAAGAAACAGAAACACTATAAACTATCATAAGAAACCATAGCATGAGTATCAGAAACCGTATCAAAAACCATAACACCAAATCATCATTTTCCCGATCAAACCTGCTGGACCTCTCCGAGTCTTTAAACTCCCGAGTCTTTAAACTCAATCCAGGCCTTTATCATATCCGAGTCTTTAAACTCCCGAGTCTTTAAACTCAAGGCCTACGGGGGAAATCAATATATATCCGAGTCTTTAAACTCCCGAGTCTTTAAACTCAATCCGGGTCTTAAAACCCAATCCGGCCGGTCCCCCGTCACATATATCCGGGTCTTTAAACCCAATATCCAGATCCAACAAATCCAATCCCAAAATCATTTGAAAATCATTTACCAATCCACATCCAAACCCGAATCCGAAATCACTGGTCTGATGCCCTTCCGGCATCCAGAACCGTCATTCCGAACCCAAATCCGGAATCCACTTTCCAACTTTAAAATCAAATTATGCTTTCCGAAATCCGATTCGAAAACCGAAAACCTTGATCATCGAAATCACGTTCCAAAATCCCTTTATAATCACTGAAAACCACTTAACATTTGGAATCCCAAAGCCATAGCATCAATTTCAGAAACCAACCATTCCTCGTAAAACGTGCTAAAAATCGATTTCCTCGAAAAACGTGTAATAATGTAAAACCAACCAAAACATATTCGATAAACATAGAATCATAATCAAAACCATAAAACAGTTATAGAAAACAGTTATGCATGCTCGAGTTTAAAGAAAGGGGTCCACTCACAGTACTGAGCCCTACTCGCGTCCCGAACGTCCAGCCCGTTCCTCGGCTTCCTCGGGTAATCCCGATCCTGTCAAACACCGTCAAATTACGTCACTAATACGTTTACAAACACTCACCTAAATTCCCTAAAAAAAATCCCCGAACCGAAGACCTAGAACCCCGGGACCCTAAACCTTCACCCTCGCGGAACTACACTCAAACGACATCCGATTGCCTCGAAACCAACTCCATTGAACTCAACACAACTCCTAGACCAAAAGTCAAGTTGATCGTTTCTCCATACGCCGCCGCACGCGCCCCCACGCGCCGCCCAAAGTGGCTGCGCGTGGCCCCACGCGCCAGCTACAGTATCACCTTCAACCTGTGCTGAACCGGCCGTCACAGGCTGAACCGGCGAGATGCATTCTCTGCCGTCCGGCCACCAAGTCACTCCCTCTCTTCTCCTATAGCTTCGTCCAGACCCCACGAATCCATTCCCCTCACCCTCCTGGTTCGATTCAACTCCCAGCTTCATGACTGAAGCTTGAACCAGACGGCCCTCAGACCCCTGTTTCACGATCCGGCTACTCCGGTCACCTCCCGTCACGGTGGCAACACCAGACGATCCCTAAGGCTTCACTGAACCTAGACCACACCTCCTTTACCTTCGACTCAGCCCCAAACTCGTCGACTTTGAGTTCGAAGCTCACGGCCGAAACAGAGCAACAGAGCACCCCTCTGCGACTGAGCTCCGCCGTGGACACCCCCGTCACGGCGACCACCACAAATCATTCCTAGGACCTCCCTGAACATAACCCTGACCTCCAATCACTTCGACTCTAAGCCTAGACTCACGACTTTCAAATTGAATTTCCACGGGAAAACAGAGCACAGGAATCTCACCTTCGAGTGCAGCTCCGCCGTGCACGATTGTACCGCCAAATCACGACCACCAGCTCCGCCCTGCCTCACTGTCACTCTCACAACTCGCTAATCACTCACCCTTGCACCCAGATCGATCAATTCTCCTCAATTCTCACACTCTGTTTCTCTGTGTTTGTCGAAGAACAAACACGGGTATGCACGGTTCCACCCAAATAATTGGGCTGTGAACACACAGGATTCCACCAGAATCCTCTAGCCCTTTGCCATGTGTCACCATCCCTTCAATCTTTATCCCACTTGGTTAAACCCCAGCCGTCCATTCCTTTCTCTCTGCACAAATCCCCATAAACCCAAAAAGACTAAAATACCCTTCTGTTTAACACATTTTTACGGTTTTACCGAAACTTCCTAGACCCGTAACTCTCGCCTCGTAAGTCCGATGAACATGTGCCGCCTGTCATCGAACTCAGGACGATAAGAACTATCTAACCATCCTAGGTCAACCTACCAAAACTCGATTATACAAAAAGTCAACTTTTCCCCCTATTTTACCAAAATTACGATAATACCCTCGACCTTCCGAACATCACAACTTAATCACTCTACTAATCCCAATTCTCGGGACGGGTTGTTACAATCTACCCACCTAAAAAGAATTTCGACCCCGAAATTCCACAACTAGTTCCCAACACCTAGGGTCTCCTACCCGGTAAGGAACAACCTCTCCTAGGTTCCCTGTCTATCATCTCCACCTTGGGTATTTCACTCCATCCCCAACTACTGTTACCACAGCCAACCCTAGCTATGTAACAACTGCATGGTGTACGCAAGGGAAACTCTATGAACAGAAAACAAAGGTATTATAAAATACCTCATTTCACAGTACCCGACAGAAGTCATAGAGTACATCCTCGTATACAACCACCCTACCTGCCCGAACCAACTCGACTACTAATCCAAACAATCGTCCACCCATCTCCCTCGGCTACTATTCCGGCCACGGTCGGACTAACTCCACAAAGTCCTAAAGGAAAACTCTAGCTTGTGGGTTCTCTCCTTCAATAGTCTCAGATCGATCAGTTATAGTCACTCCTTTCCTCTACTTTCCGTCAACCTGCTACGGAACTTACTGTACACTCCAAGTCCTCTAGGAAAACTCCTAGACTCTACCCCGAAATCCAACAACCAAACCAACAGAACAACCAAAAGTGAAACAAGTACCTGTCCCCACATCTGGTATCGACTGATCCTCCTGCTGAGTCATCGAGAACACCCGGGCCTGAGATCCCGACGCTCTACCACGTCCCCTCGAACTACTCGTGGTTGTGCCACCACCTCCTCTAGTGCCCGCTGTCCCTGACGCTGTACTCTGTCCGGACTCCGCTACTCCTCTGCCTACACCACCTTCCTGTGGCAACAGTGGACACTCACGTCGGAAATGACCTCGCTCCCCGCAGTAGAAACACACATTCCAGCCTGGTCCACTGCTCGGTCTCCCCGTAGACGCTACCGACGTCGCACTCGCTTGCGGAGTCGGCGGTGCTCGGTAACCCCAAAATCCTGAACTCTGGGCACTACCAGGCCTACCAAAACGATCATCGCCCGACGAGGACGATCCACCGAAGTTACCTCTTTTCGGTGTCCGCTAGCTCGAAGCTCCAGGAATAGATAGTTCCCGGCGTCGCACCGGCAAACTAGCCTCAACTCGCACCGCAGCATCCGACAAGTCTCGGAGGGTAGCAAAAGATCCAGCCGTCACTACGGCTCGAATCTCACCACGCAAACCCAGCTCAAACCTTCGGCACTTCTCGGCTTCAGTGGCCACAAAAGCAGGAGCAAACCGAGACAACATCTGGAACTTCCGTTCATACTCTGCCACGGTCATATTCCCCTGCTGGAGCTGCAGAAACTCCGCCTCCTTGGCATCCCGGAAAGAACGAGGATAATACTGCTCCAGAAACCGTTCCCTGAACGTCTCCTAGGTCACACTATGGACATCCCAACCGGACAACTCAAGAGTATACCACCACTCATAAGCTGCACCATCTAGTAAAACTGCAGCCAACAATACTCGCTCCTCCAGCGGACAATGCATCACCGCAAAAATCCGCTCAAGTCGGGTAATCCACCTCTGGGCTTCCTCAGGATCAGCCCCACCACTAAACGTAGTAGCCCCGAGCCGCTGGGCTCGCTCAATCGTGGCCCTCTCCGTTTCTCTTGCTACTTCTTCAGGTTGTGGAGAGGGTCTACGTCTCGGAGGCATCGTCAACCGCACGCTGAAAGAGACATAGAAGTAGTTAAGAAACTAAAACACAACCTCACAAACCAACAAACCCCACAAACCCAACAAACCTATGCTCTGATACCAATTGTCAGGACCCACCCCGGTTTCACCCCGAAACCCGAGGTAAATCCCGCTCCCGTCTGACTCCCCGACACAAAACTCAAGTAAAACTCACTCGAACCCAGTCAGACGCAGGAGTAAATACAAAATATCCCAACCTTATCGTTTACAGAGTATAGCACTAAATTACAAGGAAAATAAAAACTGATAAAGTACACGCACACAGAAGCCTTTAAACTCTTCTAGGATCCCTCACGTCACTTCTATGCCTCGGACACTGCCTCGACGTCAAGACCCCGCGCTAGCTCCACAACCTGGAGGGCAATTTAAAACAAAAGTGTGAGTGGACCAGAGAGTACAAAAAGTTCAAAACCATTTTATAAGAAAACCGAGTTTAACCCTCCGTTTTGAAACCACATGCATAACCAACAGTTATGAACACAGTTATAAAATAATCGTTATAAAACATCATAAGAAACAGAAACACTATAAACTATCATAAGAAACCATAGCATGAGTATCAGAAACCGTATCAAAAACCATAACACCAAATCATCATTTTCCCGATCAAACCTGCTGGACCTCTCCGAGTCTTTAAACTCAATCCAGGCCTTTATCATATCCGAGTCTTTAAACTCCCGAGTCTTTAAACTCAAGGCCTACGGGGGAAATCAATATATATCCGAGTCTTTAAACTCCCGAGTCTTTAAACTCAATCCGGGTCTTAAAACCCAATCCGGCCGGTCCCCCGTCACATATATCCGGGTCTTTAAACCCAATATCCAGATCCAGCAAATCCAATCCCAAAATCATTTGAAAACCATTTACCAATCCACATCCAAACCCGAATCCGAAATCACTGGTCTGATGCCCTTCCGGCATCCAGAACCGTCATTCCGAACCCAAATCCGGAATCCACTTTCCAACTTTAAAATCAAATTCTGCTTTCCGAAATCCGATTCGAAAACCGAAAACCTTGATCATCGAAATCACGTTCCAAAATCCCTTTATAATCACTGAAAACCACTTAACATTTGGAATCCCAAAGCCATAGCATCAATTTCAGAAACCAACCATTCCTCGTAAAACGTGCTAAAAACCGATTTCCTCGAAAAACGTGTAATAATGTAAAACCAACCAAAACATATTCGATAAACATAGAATCATAATCAAAACCATAAAACAGTTATAGAAAACAGTTATGCATGCTCGAGTTTAAAGAAAGGGGTCCACTCACAGTACTGAGCCCTACTCGCGTCCCGAACGTCCAGCCCGTTCCTCGGCTTCCTCGGGTAATCCCGATCCTGTCAAACACCGTCAAATTACGTCACTAATACGTTTACAAACACTCACCTAAATTCCCTAAAAAAAATCCCCGAACCGAAGACCTAGAACCCCGGGACCCTAAACCTTCACCCTCGCGGAACTACACTCAAACGACATCCGATTGCCTCGAAACCAACTCCATTGAACTCAACACAACTCCTAGACCAAAAGTCAAGTTGATCGTTTCTCCATACGCCGTCGCACGCGCCCCCACGCGCCGCCCAAAGTGGCTGCGCGTGGCCCCACGCGCCAGCTACAGTACCACCTTCAACCTGTGCTGAACCGGCCGTCACAGGCTGAACCGGCGAGAGGCATTCTCTGCCGTCCGGCCACCAATTCACTCCCTCTCTTCTCCTATAGCTTCGTCCAGACCCCACGAATCCATTCCCCTCACCCTCCTGGTTCGATTCAACTCCCAGCTTCACGACTGAAGCTTGAACCAGACGGCCCTCAGACCCCTGTTTCACGATCCGGCTACTCCGGTCACCTCCCGTCACGGTGGCAACACCAGACGATCCCTAAGGCTTCACTGAACCTAGACCACACCTCCTTTACCTTCGACTCAGCCCCAAACTCGTCGACTTTGAGTTCGAAGCTCACGGCCAAAACAGAGCAACAGAGCACCCCTCTGCGACTGAGCTCCGCCGTGGACACCCCCGTCACGGCGACCACCACAAATCATTCCTAGGACCTCCCTGAACATAACCCTGACCTCCAATCACTTCGACTCTAAGCCTAGACCCACGACTTTCAAATTGAATTTCCACGGGAAAACAGAGCACAGGAATCTCACCTTCGAGTGCAGCTCCGCCGTGCACGATTGCACCGCCAAATCACGACCACCAGCTCCACCCTGCCTCACTGTCACTCTCACAACTCGCTAATCACTCACCCTTGCACCCAGATCGATCAATTCTCCTCAATTCTCACACTCTGTTTCTCTGTGTTTGTCGAAGAACAAACACGGGTATGCACGGTTCCACCCAAATAATTGGGCTGTGAACACACAGGATTCCACCAGAATCCTCTAGCCCTTTGCCATGTGTCACCATCCCTTCAATCTTTATCCCACTTGGTTAAACCCCAACCGTCCATTCCTTTCTCTCTGCACAAATCCCCATAAACCCAAAAAGACTAAAATACCCTTCTTTTTAACACATTTTTACGGTTTTACCGAAACTTCCTAGACCCGTAACTCTCGCCTCGTAAGTCCGATGAACACGTGCCGCCTGTCATCGAACTCAGGACGACAAGAACTATCTAACCATCCTAGGTCAACCTACCAAAACTCGATTATACAAAAAGTCAACTTTTCCCCCTATTTTACCAAAATTACGATAATACCCTCGACCTTCCGAACATCACAACTTAATCACTCTACTAATCCCAATTCTCGGGACGGGTTATTACATGAACGACCCCCACCCCCCCCCCCCCACCCCCCCGAGAGTTAACCTTAACCCCGTTTGATTTTCGTTATTGTGTGTAGGGATCGAGAAGGAATTTTACGAGACCGGACGATTTCTACATCAACAACTAGTGCTTTCATTGAGAGCCAATTTGAGAAATACTCAAAGCGTGCTCTTTAGTTTTTCCTTGAAAAAACTCCATCATCACACTTTCGACACTTACCGTTCTTCACATGGCTAGAACATGCCAATCCACACGAGCCTCCGAGGCTGCCACATCCGTTGTTGTGATCGCTGTTGTAAGGATCCGTCCCAAATCCCTTGGGATTAACGTGGGACGTGCGTGCTCCCATTTGACACAAGTGTTAGACTAGGGATAATTCCGACTCTAGCCTTCACTGGGGCTTCCAGAGTACACCAAGATCGTAGGAGGAGGAGTGTGATGTCTCAATCTCTGCTACAGCCCGCATCCGCGATCCACCTGAAAGACATTCAAAACAGTAAAAGTCGTGAGTGGACTAAAATAATATTTTAATAAAACATTTTCAACGAAAGATATTTATGCCCTTCACTAAAAGTATGCATGCATTCGAAAATCATTTACCAAAACGTTCATAAAACCATTTGAAAACATTCTCAAAACCTTTCAAGGGTTCATGCCCGATCCCCATAGACCGTCATGAACCATAAAAACCTTTCAAGGGTTCATGCCGGTCCCCATAAACCGTCATGAACCATAAATTCATTTATGAGTCCCCGACCCGAAATCACAATCTTAAAACCATAAATCCATACATGGGAACTCGGCCCAAATCAAACACAAGTGGGACTCTGCCCAAATCCAGTAAACGTGGGTCTCAACCCAAAACTGTTCTGAGTGAAATACTAAAACATCGAATACGGGGTCTCCGCCCTAAACCATTTCCAAAATATCAAATACAAGGTCTCCGCCCCAAATCACTTTCTAAAACATGGAACACGGGGTCTCCGCCTCCAAATCACTTTCCGTAAACCTCATACGTACACATACTTATAACCCATCCGCGACACTTCCGAGAAGATGCCAACTCGGGACACACAGCCCGTAGGGAACACATCCCTGATATATGTCACGATTCATCTCTATACTAGTGTGCACACCACTCAGGGTCTCACTCCGAGTCTTCCCCCAAGAATTCTCCATCTAGGAGGCTCCATCTTCGGACCTAATCCGATCATCTCTCCGGAATCCGGTCCGGGACCACATCATAACTTCCACTCCTGGAACGGGATCCCTATGGGGATACCCATTCTGGTCTGTGGATCGTGACTCTCCAGGTCGACGTCTGGAGGAGACCAAATAAATCATATGGAGGGTATCATACATTTTCAAATACTTTCTTTCTTTCTCAAAACATATTTCAACTGGGTCTCATACTCGATTCATTAAACCCTCATTGAAAACCTAGCACGTACAAGCATCGTATAAAACAGGAAATCTCGAAATACGTGCAAATACGTAAATCCTAGGCTACCACAAACAAATGCACTCATGGCATCATAAAACATATATTAAAACACTTATAAAACATTTATGCATGCACCAAGTTCGAAAGAAAGGTCCACTCTTAGACTGTCCGAAGCCGCGCCTTGATACGCACACCATAAGCCTCTCAAGGGCTAATCGTCACCTCCGGGGTTCCCGAACCTGTCCAAATTAATTTAGAGGGTTACTAACTACTTAAATAATCCCCCACTAAAGCCCCGTAATTTTTCAGAATTTTTAACTATTTTAAAACCCGATCCTAAACCTTTGGACGTTCCGAACTATATAGAAACGATGTCCGATCGACACGAAACCAGTCCCAAAATGTTCGTTACATAGAATAGATGAAATTACATGTTGGAACCTTCCCTAGAAAGTGGGCCATGCGCCTACACGTGCAGTCCAAAGGGGTTGTGCGTGGGAGCCATGCACCCTGTACCGTAGATCATCTTCAACCTCTAGATTGGTCCGAACCAGCCAGTCCAATTCAGCCCTGTAAATCCGGTCTGCCTGGACCGGCATGACCGGTGCAAGGCTCTCCTCTCTTCATTTTTCATCCAATTCCTTCCAAATCAATCCTAAACTTCCTATTTCATCATTTCCTATCTATTACAATCATCAAATCTAAGGAAAACTATGTAAAACCTGACTAACCAAAACTCATTCTCACGGTTCAAACTCCTCGATTACCCCCTGGGCTTCCTCAGCCGTGAACCACCATCAAAACCATCATATTCTCTTCCTAACAACCCAATAATCATCTCCCAATCATCCAAAACTATCCATAACGTTAAAATCGAAATAAATGAGAATTTGGGTCTAACCGGGTAATTGGGTTATTACCTCTGCACAGGGCCCTCCGTCGTCGTGCATGGCGGTCCTCCCTTCACCAGCCACCTTCAATCTCCTTCATGGATTGAATCAGGCATGGATAGGATTTTGGGTGATGGTTTGATAGGGAATGGATGAGATCGGGTTTTGGTTTTGGACGAACAAAGAATGAAGATGATATGCATGAATGAAAGTGTGTGGGCAATGGATGGATGACAAGTGTCATTCATCCATTGGGCCTGCCGCAAAATATCTAGGCCCACATAATTCCAAAAAGGCATCCGTTTCGTAATTCATGCAATAGTTCCCTCGAACTTCCGTGAATCGTAACTTTTCCGTCCAGACGGGTCGTTACAATCTCCCCCCTTAAAGAATTTCGTCCTCGAAATTCAAATCGACCCGATTCCACAACCAAATTGCGGAATCCAACCATGTCCACACTACTCGGGTGGCCACACACACAGGAGAGTACCCGTGTAACAGTACACATCCGATACACATGTCGTACTTGTCGGTACTTACCATCACTAGAGCTTCCCAAGCTTCGACTTCACTCTCATCAACATTGTTCCGATCGTCGACTCGTGAGAGTAATCACGTCAAGTCGTAAGTCTCACTCGAGATAGAACGTCGACATTCGTCGATCTCGCATGTCACTCACTTTGACAGGTCAGCAATACCAGAGTGACATTCAAACGGCTTTTCAATCAAACACTCTGACACGTTCCATCCTATAGTCATCAGGCTGAATTACGCATCCCCACTAAGGGCTATCACATCCAAGATGACATCCTGCTCAGCATCTGATCAGACAACCTTTTAGAGATCCTGCCATCACAATGGCACGAATCCCACCTTGTAGACCATACTCAAACCTATGCCCATACTGACTCTCCTTAGAGTCCCATCAATCCATACCTATCTGAACTTGTAGGATACCGATTAACCCGTTACCACGATATGTCACGACTTCATGACCACCCGAAAACTCCAGGCTCCACTGCGCTTCGTTGCTCTACTCTAATATCGACTCGTTCTCGAGTCCCCATATCATATCTCGTGTCACTCAGTGACCTACGCTGACATCCTGACTCATCTTGAATCTCAACTATCGTCTCTCACACATCTTGTCGATACACAATCGACACCTCACACATCCTGGGTGTATCTGGACCCCATCGAATATGTACCTCAGCAGGAACAGTCATACATAATCACTAGGGTTCATCTGGCCCACATGGCCCTGAGCTCTCAACTCATATCATTGAACCCTCACAATCCACTCTGCTCCAGGCACAGTATTCAATGTCCAGTCAACACATCATCATGTCGGAACACATCCGACCATAGTTCTCATCGAATTGTCACTATCGGATCATAATACTCGTTGAACACCGGATCCAATCTGCTCCCGGTACACACTGCACACTCAACATCGGATCTCGTTTGATCATCATCACACGTCCATCTAGGATTTCACTGGAGGCTCCATAAGACAAAACACTCATCTCCTCGGGTGACTCCAAACTCAACTTACTAATGACGCGTGGTCAATCCCATCGTCCATCACGCGCAACTCATCGGTGCATCCCCATCAAGTCCAATATCTAGGCACCTCCTGCCTATACAAGGACTGCGCTCTGGCAATGTCCCATCACGTACTACTATCTGCACTCCAACCATGGTCCGGACCCCAACTGTCTGTCACCAGTCAAACATTAATCCATCACCTCAAACACTCACTCGTCACATCCTGTGACGTCCATCACCTCAAACACTCACTCGTCACATCCTGTGACGTTAAATACCATCTACTCGTCAAGTCAATCAAATTTGACCCACAGCCTAGGTGTTCGGTTCTTACACCCTCTTTGATCCCCTAGTTGTCATATCACTTCTCATCGTCTCACCTAGGGACGAATCCAGGAGAATCCAAGATAACGACATAAAATTTCCTCCTATGTCATCCTCTAACACCCAGCACTATCTACTAAAGAGTCACACTCAGTGATCTCGGAATATCCATCACCAACGCGGAACCAAGCACTCTTCTCATCGTCTCAATCACCACTTCTCTTGATTCCGAAGTTCCAATCACGTTGGAAACATGCTTCTTTTCCAATTACTGAGCTCACTCGTTACACGAGTATTCCCGCGTCCTATAGGCAACCGATTTCCAAGTCTCTAACTCAGGAGGCATAGTCAACCATAGTCAACCAAAACCAATCCGCAATAGACTCTCAAGTCCTCAGCTTAACGAGACACTATCCACGTGTCCGTGAATACCGTTTATGTAGGTACACTCATTCCGAGTGAAATTCACGCGACTCAAGGTTAAACCTTGTATACCATTTACGGATGTGCATAAACGGCCCCAACACTTGCATCTCGTACCTTTAATTAACCTGATCCAACTCTGACTCACAGTATTGGTCGGAATCCACTGACATCGGTGGGTGGGCTAAATAGATCACAACGTCTATCGTGATCTGAAGCTAAATCTCTGTGTACTACCATATCTGACCAACCGACCCATACGTCATGTGACGTCACTCATGTCATCCATTTATATCTTTTCATCCGAATGCCACTTAGGCATTTCAACCTTTAACGTTACTCCTCCTGGGCACACACTCGCTCCCCAAGTCTCGTATCATCAGGGAACTGATCACCAAACCAAGTACTCCTGGTACCTCGCACTGAGACACTCGAGATCCTCTCTGTCCCGCTCAGTGCCCACCGAACTCACATGCTCGCCACTCCGGGCACATCTACTACTTCGTCTGCATACTGGTTCGCACTTCCCAACTCTATGGGATCAACTCCAGTACTCACACTCGTATAATCCATCCAAGGATATCTAGGGCACCTGTCACTCATCCAGGTATATCCCACTCGTCACAGTCACCTCACAAAGGTAGCATGGCAAGTGTGCCAACACCCCAACGTCAGCGTCTCATTCTGCGATCGCACTCAACCGTAACCGAGTAGAATCCAGAATCTATACTCTTATTGTGCGTCACTCACGCACCTCGTATCATCTCACGACTGACGAATCCCATCGTCACAATCTTCACGGCAACCTGAGCCTATCCAACTCGATAAGACTCGATCACGTCCATCGATAGCAGCTTCTGCCACCACTTCGTGCAGACCAATCTTAGAAACACTCTGCTATCGAGGCTCCAAATTCATGCGGTCAACTCACCGCAGGTACCAATCGCTCAACGAAACATCCACCGATCGGTCCACCTCAGAATCCGATCCATTGTCACAACTCTCCTAGTCATTTGTCCAATCAATCACCTACTAGGGTTATCACAAACCCGGCTACCCACTGCAGCCCAACCATCTTGACCGATCCCCCGCTCTCGACTCCGAAGAGTCGTTGGACTCTGATACTGGTGTCCGAACAACCAGTAACTACACTGTGAGGATCTCATCCTCTCGTCACCTTACTGCGCCCAGCCGCTAGCCTCCACAAGAACTTGGTCCATACTCTGTGCCTAACACTACACAACAGCTACACGTCGCAATCGTATCCTATCACATCACACGACAGCTCCTCCGGGCATCTCCTGCTAGTCGACATCTCTCCGGGATTCAACACACTGAAACATGGCAACACATGCTAAATAGGGTCAAACGTTCCTATTCCCAACAATCTCACTCGGGTCAACCATGACCTCAGCTGCTCTCTGCAGCACACTCTCCAATCCGACATGAAACAACCGACTAATAGTCTCGACTTCGGAATTCGTCATACTGTGTCTACTGGTCCACTGGATGATCATACGATGGTAGAGCGCACCACCGCTGAAATCATACCAGCAGATGATCTTACGATGGTACGATAAAGTATGCACCACCACTAGATGACCTCATCACACCATAAAAATGAATTCTTTGAGACCCCATCAAAAGTATGCCTTCATGTGTCTTGAAATGATCGTCTCGGATAGTAGAGCACACCACCGCTGAAATCATTGCAATCGGACATCCACGGTTTTCAAAATCTACAAAAATTGAAAATGAACAAAAAAAAATATATTCATTTATACATATTAAAATATATAAAATATAATATATTTTATTATATATATATTACATTCATTCAAAAGTATTTCACGCTTTTTGTTTCTGACAACATGCAAAATGAAAAGCTGCGAATAGCAGCTGAAAAAAAAAAAACCTTCCGTAAAAAGTAGGAACTTTCTATTGTCCCCTGCAACCATTCACACGCCAATTCTCCCTCCACGCCCTACAGATGACCGCACGCGGTAAGGTGCAGACCAGGTGCAACCCACTTCAAAATTTCAAGGGATGCGCATGAAGCCCCACATGCCAGCCGCCATTGGCCACGCAAGCAGCTCATCTCCTACACAGCCCACGCGTCGCAAGCAGCCTGCAATTTTCCTCTGTTGTGCAATTTTCCTCAGCTGTGCAATTTTCTCCCTCGGCGGAACACACACTCTTGACCATGAAAAAAATGACATAGATAAAAAAATGAGGCTCTACCTTGACGAACGGCGGGGCAAAATTTCTTTCACCACAACAGATAATGACGTCAGCCAACCTCCCTCAACAATAAAACAGTATTAGGGTTTGTTTTTCTTTAAAAAAATAAGAGCCACATGCTATTATTTAAATAAAGAAAATTAAGCAAACCCTAGTGGTTAATTGGGCTCGTAAAGTCAACTCAAAACAGGATTACAAGCTCAAAAAATTCCTTTTGGGACAAGATCGAGGTCAATCTCCAACTACATTCGGGAAAGAGGAGTTGTCAGGGCCCACCCCTAATCCCCCATGATTAGGGACTAAACCCTGCTCCCGTCTGACCTACACATGACACGAAGGCTAAACGGACGTCCAACCTCCGTGTGACACGTAAATCGGACAAGAGATTTCCGAACCGAACGTCTCAAAATCTTCCAAACTTCCCAGAGTGCGCAAAGTCTAATGTGGATCGTACGTGTGATGTCTCCGTCTCTGTCGACCAACAGCCTGCGCCGCAACAATCTAGAGGGTATCGAAAACACGAAAAGACTATGAGTGGACAAAAATAAAGTTTAAGTTCAAAACAGTTATCAGAAAATAATAACATTTATACCCTCCACGTAAAAACCAATGCATGCATATCAATTTCATGTTATAAAACCATGTAAGAAAACCAAACACATTTTCCTTTTCTCAAATCCCGGGCCTCCGCCCAAAACCATCAAAAACCGTTTCATCAATTCTCAGTGAAATCCAAAACACATTTGCAATCACATTTTCATCCATCGAACCTGCTGGATCTATCCGAGTCTTTAAACTCTCGAATCTTTAAACTCAATCCAGGCCTCAATAATCCGAGTCTTTAAACTCCGAGTCTTTAAACTCAACAGGCCTACGGGAGAAATATCAATAGATCCGAGTCTTTAAACTTAATCCGGGTCTTTAAACCCAATCCGGGCCCGTCCCCCGTCAATCACAATATCCGGGTCTTTAAACCCAATAACCAGATCCAGCAAATCCAATCCAAACCGTTTGAAAACCACTTTCCATTTCAAAATCCACATCCAAACCATAATCCGAAACCACTGGTCTGAAGCCCTTCCGGCATCCAGAACCATCATTCCGAATCCATATCCAGAATCATATCCATCTCATTTCCAGATCCGAGTCCGCAACCATAATTCCGTAAGCCTGCATCCGAAATAACCATTCCGAACCCAAACCTGGAAATCCATTTCAAGTCCCGAATCGAATCCCGAATCGTCACCCGGAATTCCGATTCCAAAACCCGAAATCACATTTCCGAAAACCACTTTGAACTGGGCCTTAAGCCCGAAAACACTTTTCAAAATCCTTTTACTTTCCTTGAAATCAAACTGTATTTCAAATACCGAAATCAAACCGTTAAACCAGGTTCAAATCACGATATTTATCAAAACCTCGTAAAACGTGAAAACCGTCATTTCCTCGAAAAACGTGCAAAACCGTAAACCATCACAATCATAAATCAAATCATAGAATCAAGTATGGAAAACATATAAAAACATATATGCATGCATCAAGAGTTAGAAAGCAAGGTCCACTCACAGACCATTCCGACGTCGCCTCGATATGCGCGCACTTACGCCGTTCCCAGCCATTCCGCTATCCTCGGCTTTCCCGGATACTCATACTAAAGCCCCATAATTTTCTCGTATTTTTAACTATTTTTACCCGAGCTCTAAAACCTTCGGACAGCCCGAAACATATCGAGTCGATGTCCGATTAACTCAAAACCAGTGCCAAAATGTTCGTTACATCGATTAGGCTAAAAACCATGTTGGACTTTTCCCCGGATTCTGCCCCACGCGCCACCCAAAGGGGCTGCGCGTGGGAGCCACGCGCCCAGCACAGTGTCATCGTCTTCCCTGGGAAAACCCGGTCTGACCGGTTCGGTTCAGCTGGTTCAGCCGTGAACCGGCATTCACGGTTCTTACACATTTCGATCCATTTTTTAAATCTTTTACTTCCACTAGGTTCATCCCCCTTTAACCCACCTATTCCACTATCTAATTCGTGACAAACAACACCAAAACTTACTGTCCAAAGCTCAAAAGGAAACTCAGAAAATCGAATTTCTGTCTCCGGCCACCCATGGCCACCGTGGGGCTCTAAGTCAAAACCTAAGGTTCCTCACATCTTCCTAAAGCTACTAGGAGCACTAGAAGACTTCGACACCCCTCCAAACTCCCCGATTTTCAAATTAAATCAAATTGGAAAAACAGAGGACTGTAAAAGCTTACCCGTGTTCTAGCCTCTGCAGTACACGCCGTCGTGTTCCTCTAGGTTCACAAGGTTGTCCTCAACCTTCCTAGCAATCCCTCAAACTGGTTTGGATCGTTTTGGTCAGTTGTGGTTGCACCACGATCCTCAACACCGTCTCTGTTTTTCCTGAATTCCTGCTTCTTACCCACACACAATCACCGTCCAATCTTCACTACACCACAATTAGACACTCACCAGGCCGTCCTTGATCACTTACTCAAACCCAAGGTCATCAGATACTAGGAATCGATCACTAATTCTCACGATCCACTCTCCCTGTTTTTCCCTCTCTGTGAACGAAATGGACGATTAGCAGCCGTGTATTATGTAACCGTGCACACACACACACACACACACACTGCTAGAACCCTCTGGATGTCCCCCACGTGTCCATCATCCAACGAGCCAACCCAAAACATCTCCAATCTCTCAGGCCACATGTCCCCCCCTGATTACTCACAATTCCCAAGATGCCAAAAGACCAAAATGCCCCTAAGTATCCAAATTACCATTTTACCCCTCCAACTTTACAAAACCATATCTTATCCGTACGAAGTCTGATACAGGCGTGCCGCCTGTCATTGTACTCAGGACGTCGAGACCTATTTAACGGTCCTCGGTCTACGTGAAAGTCAAAAGTCCAGTAAAAAGTCAACATTTTCCTCTATTTAGCCAAAATTACGGTATTGCCCCCAAACTTCCGAACAGCATAACTTCCTCCTCGGATGTCGGAATCGGGCGTGCCACCTGTCTACGGACTCGTGACGTCCCAAACTACGTCACGGTCATCGGTCAATGCCCAATTGTCCGCCCGAACTAAAAGTCAACTTTTTGCCCATTCTAGGGGAAAAATCGTCATTCAACCCTAACCGACCAAAAGTAACCAACTAAACACCAATTAGGCTCACTAATCCTTTACTAATCACTTTGCTAATCCCGGCTCTCAGGACGGGTCGTTACAGGAGTCCTACTCCCACATAAAAATATTAAGGTGTAATTTACTGGAACCACAAAGAAAATACATCTCTTATGATTCCTCGAATTCCTAAGCTATGTGGGGGTATTTGTGGAACCATAAGTTACCGGAATATTCAGGAGTTACCGGAATATTCAGATACTCCGAAGAATCTTAAGGCTTCACTATAAATAGAAGACCTCATCTCACTTCTAAAGGTAATCAAAAACTTCTAAAAACAATTTGTCGGTTTATTCTCTCAGAAAACTAACTTAAGCATCGGAGCGTTTACAGTTGAACCACCCCTCCGAGATTCAACCTTAACCCCGTTTGATTTTCGTTATTGTGTGTAGGGATCTAGAAGGAATTTTACGAGATCGGACGATTTCTGCATCAACAGCAGTCATCTGTTGAGGGGAACCGAATTAAAGCCTTAGAAAGCCATTTGAAGCATGCCCTTATGGATGAGGAGGTTTATTGGAAGTTGAAGTCCAAAAATAAGTGGTTGAATGAGGGTGATAAAAATACAAAGTTCTTTCGTGCGAAAACTATTAAGCGCCAAAGTCAAAATCGGCTTCTAGGCATCCATAATAAGAAAGGACGTTGGACTGAGGAACTTGATGAGATTCGTGCAATCATTGTGGATTACTTTCAGTCCATGTTCACAGTGTCTTATCTCTCGTATGCGACTACAGTTAGTGATTGTATGCCCTCTTGTATTTCTTCCAATGAAAATAGTATGCTTACTTGCCAGGTTATAGAGGAGGTGATTTGACATGCAATGTTATCTTCACATCCCACGAAATCACCATGCACTGATGGTTTCACAACTACTTTCTATCACAAATATTGGGGTATCATTAGTATGGATGTAAAGCTTATTTTGCTATGGGCCAATTGAGAGGAAGCTACAATCACAAAAATATTACTCTGATCCCAAAGGTACCTAATCCTACCCATATGACTTAGTTGAGATCGATAACTTTATACAAGGTTGTATATAAGATCATTTCCAAGACTATCACCAATTGTTTGAAGAAGGTGCTAAAATGTGTTATTAGTCTAGTCCAGTGAAGGTTTACATACATTGAAGAAGAAACTGGGGGTGGAAGGGGAAAATGGTTTTGAAGCTTGACATGGCCAAAACTTATGATCGAGTTTAGTGGAGTTTCCTACAGGTTGTGAAGAAATTTGGTTTTGCTGAATTCTTTATTTAGTAGATTATGGGTTGGGTTACCTCTGCCACTTACAGTGTTTTGATCAATGGCAAACCAACTAAATTTTTTTAACCTTCGTGGGGTGTACAACAAGGTGGCCCACTTTCACCTTTCCAATTTGTGATGTGTGCTGATGAACTTACTACACTTATTCGGAGACATTAGGAGGACGGTCTTCTTAGGGCGATTCAATATGTCCCCAATGGTACTACTCTTATGTAACGACCCGTCACAAAATTTTGGGATTAATTAAGATTAAATGAGGATTAGCCTCGCTAATTGGGGATTAGTCGAGGATTATCGGACGTTCAAGGCGAAATTACGATTTTACCCTTGGACGAGGGTAAAAAGTTGACTTTTGACCCGGAAAGTCCGATGCACGAGAGTCGAGGACCGTTACGAAGATCGGGTCAATACGAGTTCATAGACATGCGGCACGTTGAAATCGAACGTTTCAAAGGAAAGTTACGGGTCATGGAAGTTTTGAGGCACTATTGCACGTTTTACGAGACAGATTGACATTTGTCCTCAGTGGGCCCTAGATATTTTCACCAGGCCCAATGGATGAGTGATAAGTGTCACTCATCCATTGCTCCCATTACACAGATACATGCATCTTTTCCCTTTTGCATTTTGATTCGAACAACTCGAAACCCATGAAACCCTTCCCCCATCCGATTCAATTTGAAGCCAAGTGAGTCTGGGATTGAGTGAGAGGACGAGATGATGATGGCTCGGGATGACAGAGCCATCGTGGATGGCAGTAGAGCCACGGGAGCAAGGTAAACCCGACAACCCCTCTTAAATTCAAATTTTGAATTTTGTGTTTTGGACGTTGAGGAGGTTATCTGATGATTGGGGTATGCTCAAAGGGTTAGTAGGATTGTTTAGGAGTGGTTTTGGGCGGTGGATGGTGGCTGAGCAGCCCAGGCACGGGCTGGAAAAACAGGGACGTGAAGGGTAAATCAAACCAATGAGTTCTAGGCCATGTTTTTAGGTTTTGATTACATAGAACAACCCCTAAGATAGATTAGAGAAGATTGGTAAGAAGGAAGAAAAAGGATGAAGAAATAGGGAAATATGGCATTGAATTGGTCACGTCGGTTTGGTTGGACCGGGCGAACTAGTGAACTGGTTCAGATCGGTTCACGCGAGGTTGAACATGAATAGTCCCCTGCTCGTGGGCTTCACGCGCAGGGCTTTTGGGCGGCGTGTGGGGGCGCATGGTGCACTGTTTGGGGATGAGGTCAACTTATGAAATCATCCTTTCGATATAACGAACATTTTGGGATAAATTTTGAGTCGATCAGACATCGTTTCGATATAGTTCGGAATGTCCGAAGGTTTAGGATCGAGTTTAAAATATGTTAAAAATCCGGGAAAATTAGGGGGCTTTAATGAAAGGTTATAGAAGTGGTTAGTAACCCTTTAGTATGATTTGGACAGATCCGGGAACCCAGGTGATGGTGATTGGCTTGGAGAGGCATATGGCGCGTATCGAGGCTTATCATGGACGGTTTATGAGTTGACCTTGTTTTATGAATTGATGCATGCATAAATGTTTTATATGTGTTTTATATCAATGATTTGAGATGCCTTGAGTGCATATGATTGTGGTAATTAGTATTTACGTATTTGCACGTATTTAGAGATTTCTGGTTTTATATCGTGCCTATACGTGCTGTGTTTTCAATCATGGTTTAATGGAATGGTTTGGATTTGAAATGAGGAACTAGGCATGAGAGCCATTTGGATTTGGAAACTTTCGGACTTTGAATCCATTTGATTTCATGAGATATCGGGCCGGAGGCCCATTTGGCTTATATGATCGGGCTTGAGGCCCAATTGAGTTATGATATCGGGCTTGAGTCTCAATTGATTTATGATATCGGGTTTGAAGCCCAGTTGATTTATGATATCGGGCTTGAGTCCCAGTTGATTGTGATATCGGGCTGGAGGCCCAGTTGATATGTGATATCGGGCTTGAGTCCTAGTTGTGGTTTATGAAATGAGAATTCGGGTTTAAGACCCTATTGAGATATAGATTTAGGCTGAGGCCTACGAGACTGAGAATTGAAACGGATTCGAAGAATCCTGGATTTTGATTCACGTATGAGACCCTGTTGAACTATGATTCGAAAAAGATGAATGTTTTCATGCTTATATTTATATACTGTAACGACCCGTCCCAAATTCCATGATTAGATTAGTGAATAATCACGATTAGTGAGGTTAATCGGTGATTAGTTAGGCTAAATCGGACGAACGATGCAAAATGACCGTTTTGCCCCTAGTCGTGGCAAAACGTTGACTTTTCATTCGGGATGTCAAACGGACTTTGACTGATGACCGTGACGTAGTTCGTGACGTCACGAGTTCATAGACAGGTGGCACGTTCAATTCCGACGTTCGAGGAGGAAGTTATGACGTTCGGAAGCTTAGGGGCATTTTGGTAATTTTAGTTAAAAGGAACGAAATAGTTGACTTTTTGACCGGGATGTCCGATGGCCGAGGGCCAAAGACCGTTACGTAGATAAGGAAGATACGAATCCGTAGACAAGCGGCACGCCGAATTTGGACGTTCAACGGCGAAGTTACGGTTCAAGGAAGTTCAAATGCACTATTGCATGAATTACGAAACGAGTTAACTTTTGGACTTAGTGGGGCCAAGGCTGAGTCTGTGGACCAATGGATGAGTGACACTTGTCACCCATCCACAGGCCACCCAAATAGTATTCATGCATCTCCCTTCACCGTGCATTTTCATTTTCTTCGTTCAAACACACACCCATTACCCGATCTCACCCAACCATTCAAACCAATCCAACCCAATCCCAGAGGAGCAGGCCTGAGTGACCAGAGAGGGTTGTGAGAGACTAAGGACGGCTGCTGGGCGGCGAGAACCGCCGTGAACGGCGGCGTGGAAGCAAAGAACCCGTGAGGTACACAGTTGAACCCTTTTGCATTTTATTTTGGTTTTACATGCTATGGTTGATTTTGGGTGATTAGAATGATCTTAGGGGGTTAATAGGAACCTAATAAGATGATTTTGAGGATGGTTTGCTGGCTGCAAAACCTGGGAACGAAAATGGAAGGTTGAACCGAAAAAGGGGGAAATTGGTTTAATGAGATTTTGATGTTTTTAGGTTGTTTTGATGATTGGAAATGATAGGGAATGAAAAGATATGAATTATAGGATTAATTAGGGTTGAAATCGGACCAAAATAGGGTATGAAAACCTCTGAAAAATTCTCGCCGGTTCGGAACAGTACTGCTATAGTAACCGGTCCAAAAACCAGAAAAAAACCGGTTTTCAGGGGTAGGTGATGATGAACAGTGTTTTCGACCTTCTAGGGGCTCGTGAGGACGCGTGATCCATAATTTGGGAAAGTGTTCAACACGGGAAATCTTCTATTCGATGTAACGAAGATTTTGGGACTGGTCTCGTGTCAATCGGACATCGTTTCGATAGTTTTCCGGGTGTCGGAAGGTTTAGGGTCGGTTTAAAAATAGTTAAAAGTTCGGGAAAATTACGGGGCTTTGGTAGGAGGTTAATTAAGTAGTTGTTAACCTTCTATTAAAATTTGGACAGGTTTGGGAGTCCCGGTAATGGTGATCGGCTCGGGGAGCCGAATGGCACGCAAATCGAGGCGGCAGCTCGGACGGTCTGTGAGTGGACCTTGTTTTCTAAATTGGTGCATGCATAAATGTTTATTATATGTTTTAAATACTTGTTTGTGATTCCATGAGTGCATTTGGATGTGTGGTTACGTATAGGCACGTATTTCGAGGTTTCGGCCTTATACGGTGCCTATACGGGGCTGTATGTCTTTATTGGTCTAAATGAAATGGTTTTGGATTTCCAAATGGATTATGAATATGATTTTATGATGTTGATTTGGATGCTTGTGAATTATATGGTTTCACGTATTTCGAGGCAATTTACGTGCTTGCACGTAAATCGAGATTTTTCGGTTTTACACTGATTTTCCATTCTTGTGGTTTTGGATATGATTTCATGAAATGATTTTGGATTTGAAAAGGTAATTCTCGGACTTGAGGTCCATTTGATTTACGGAATCGGGCCGGAGGCCCAATTGGTTTACGATTCGGACTGGGGGTCCAGTTTCTATGTGGATTCGGGCCTAGGGCCCAGTTATGTGGTACAAATGGTTTTTATGGTTCATGACGGTTTATAGGAACTAGCATGAACCCTTGAAATGGATTTACGGGTCATGACAGTTTATGGGAACCGGCATGAACCCATGAAAGGATTTTATGGTTCATGACGGCTTATGGGGGCCGGGCATGAATCCTGGAAAAGTTTAAAGAATGATTTCAAAAGGTTTTTCATATTCCATCCTTTATATTTTGATTGTCTCCTCCGGGGAGGGTCGTTCGCCTGGGTGGACCCCGGAGTAGTCACGGAGCACTGACTGAGTGGAGTCGCCCCCCAGTTGGGTTCCTTACTCTCAGGATGGGCATGGTTCGTTACCTCCAAGGAGGGTCATTGATCTACGGACATTGACCTGGGTGGACCCTGGAGAGACTTGGGTTTGAGACCCCGGTTAGCACACGTGTAGCTCTATTTTACCATGACAGGTTCTGGATATGAATATAAGGGATAAACATGATTTAAATTGGTTTGGGAAATTATGTTTTATGATGATAAATGGTTTTGGGCTGAGATCCCACATATGTTTACTATGTTATGGTTTTCTGTAAATGGTTTTGGGCAGGAGCCCGTAGAACTTGTATTTATAGAATTTGGGGCTGAGACCCTAATTATGGTTGTTTAAACTTATGTGTTTGGATAAATGGTTTTACTATGCATGCATGCTTTTTAGTGGAGGGTATAAAGGTCTTTGATGAATTTTTTTTATAAATTCTTTATTTTTGTCCACTCACAGTCTTTCTGTTTTTAATACCCTTCAGGTTAGATACGGTGTGGACTGTAGCAGAGATCGAGATATCACATACCTCCTTCGGATCCTGGCGTACTCTGATAGCCAGGGAGGGCAAAGGTTGGAAATATCCCTTGTCTGACACTTCGTGTCAGACGGGAGCAGGGTCATCCCGTACTAATCCCGGGGGGGAGTGGGATGGGTCCTGTCAGCGTGGTATCAGAGCGGGGTTGTCTCTATTCGTGCAACCGTGTAGCTCTCGGAGTAATGCACAGGTAGAGGATGTGATATCTTAATGGGCTACAGTTTGTTATCAACCTGATAGTTAGGGTATCGATACGATAGTTAGTAGGACCGTATCGTGGAATGTTTTGGTTCGGCACTGGATGCCGAGGTTGCCATAGTTCTGTCAGGGTTGACAGTGTGGAACCCTACGAATGGTGAACGTAGTATTACGTTAGAGTTTTGGATCGTGAGACGGTTAGTTGGGATCGTCTTCACGATGTCGTAGGATCGGTTCCGACGACTGGTTGGGAATTATGACCATCGATGTTCGGATTTTGTTGAGTTAAGTGGATTTACTTCTCCTGTCGGTTAGCAGCCGGATTTGGAGAATCCTAGTTGATTGACGGTAGGATTGGATTGACGTCTTTTTGATGTCAAGACCGCGGAGATGGTTAGATTGTGGATTATACTGCAGTTGATAGCTTGCAGTTGGGTTCAGAGTGACCCTAGGTGTGATTGTGGAACCCTACCTTAGGTGTATGGTTCAGGGATGTAAGTTGACGAGTGGTTTGACTTGGACGACTATTCGAATTTGGATTCGGTAGTCGGTCTAGTCATGTCAGCTTGTGTTGGGACTGTACTTCGCAGTCGGAGTTGTACTTATCGGTTAGACCTAGCAGGTTGTCGTGCTACCATAGTTGTGATGGATTGTTGGTACAGCTAAGGTCATGGACGACCTGGTAGACGACATTAGTTTAGTCAAATTACGACTGGTTAGAGATGGTTAGGACAAGTTATCAGGGTTGGTACTTGTCGATAGAATCCCTGAGTGGGATACGGAGTATTTGGTATGGGCGAGTGATTTCGTTGGATGTGGAGTCTCGATCGTGATGTTTGGTCTTTAGGTCTGCACGAGTCTGTGGCAGGCACTACTACCGAGGATGGTTGTAGTTACGGTTGTTGGGAATCGGGGACGTTCAAGGGACGTTTCATTTTCTCGTATGAGTTGTCAGGGTGACTGTACCCAGAGTTGTCGGGTACGAGGGAGACGGAGTTTCTCCTATTCGAGCAGAGGTACGGGGCGTCGCTCGGTATGAGCGGAGATCCAGGGTTGTCATTTTGCACACGGTGTGCTGATACTGATACTGATGTTAGTGTGCTGATACTAGTGGAGGTGATAATGGGCTGGTGCAGGTACTGGCGCTAGTGCTGGTGATTGTGATGACGGTGAGTTACGAATCGGGATGTGACTCCGTCGTAATGGGCATATGTTCGGTATCTGTGGTTCAGGAGTGGATCTCAAATAGAGTTAAACTGGTTAGGGGACACGTGGTTGGTGTCCGGGTATGTTGTTTCCAATCTTGTTGGAACTTCGAAATCGCAAGAGGTTGCGATTGAGGTGACAAGTGGAATGCAGGTTTTCCGCATTGGTATCGGGTATTTCGAAGTCGTTTGGGTGACTTCTCAGGTTCTACCATGATTGATGATGGGTTTGTCACCAGTACGCTGATCGTGTATTGGTTGAGGGAATTGTGATTTGTCTTGGGTCATCAGGTGGAGTGAGTATATCGAAGTTAGGTGACTGAGATTTCTCATTTTCTGCTTGGTGGCAGACGATGTTGGTTTACGTGGCGTTGTGAGTGCAATGAGTTTTGGTTGTATTCGCGTAGGATGCGTTTTGATGTCATCGTGTTGGATCATCCTTGATTTTCCTCGGTGGAATGACAAGGATTGATACGAGGTAATCAGTGAGAACCCACAGTCTCGACGTGTTTCGTCATTGACTAATCTATTTGGATGTGGGAATTGGTTTAGGACTATGGGTATCGTTATGGATCTGGATCGTGGTTTTGATGATCTAGATGGATGGAAAGTTTATCACTCTTACTTGGATGTTTGAGTTGAGAATGTTGGGACTGAACTTCTTTTCGAGGTAAATCCCATATGGCTTACTACTCGCCTGAGTAGTTGTCCGATGAGTAGTTTTCCGACGTGGTCGGATATCGTCAGCCTTAGATGTGTTGATGTTGGGATTGGCTTCCCTATGAAGTCAATCGATGGTAATGTGGTAATCGATTGAGCAGGTAACCGATAGGTTCGGTTATGGTACGTCTCGGTAGACGTGAACGATATTTCGAGTTTTGGAATCAGATTTCTGGATGACGATTCAGGATTTGATTTTGGAACTTGAAAGAGGATTTCTGGATTTGGGTTTTGGAATCGGATTCTGGGTGACGATTCAGGATTTGATTCTAAAGCTTGACTGTGGATTTTGTTTTATGGATTCGGGTTCGGAATGGTTATTCCAAATACTAGTCTACGGAATGATGATTTCGGATTCGAATTTGGAAATGGTTATGGATATGAATTCTGGGTTTGGATTCGGGATTTCTTACGAAATTGCGGATTCAGATTCGGATTTGGAAATAGATGATGGGTCGGAGTTTTTGATTTGTCTAGCCCGGGATTGGACAAATGGACTCCATTATAGAAGCGTGATTGGCTACAACCTAGATGGTTGTAGGCTGATTGATGGGTAGATGTACGTACCTTGTACGTTGTTCGAGGTACGATACCGGGTAGACTTGTCGTGCCTGGTGACGGTATATAGGTTATACCAGGGGTACATTGGTGAATGTGTTGGTAGTCGGCTTAGTTCCGATACCATCGGATTAGTTGAGGTCGTGGACTGGACATTGGATACTGTGCGTTGGGTCACGGTATTTCTGATGGGTCTAGTTACACACAGGTTGAGTGAGTTGGCGGTTAGTATAACCACAAGTGGGTATAGTGTCAGTTGTCGACTGACGGCTGTCAAGTGGTGACAGTTTGTCGAAGGTGTCAACGTAGATCGTTGAGTGCGGTTTGGTGACTCCCAGTGGGAGCAGACGTCATGTAACGACCCGTCCCTGAAACTAGGGTTAAGATAGTGATTAAGATGGGATTAGTGAGCTTAATCGGTGGTTAGTTGGTCTCGTTGGGGTCGTGAGGGTAGAATGACGATTTTGCCCCTGGTTCGGGTAAAAAAGTTGACTTTTCGTTCGGATGGTCCAATGGACTTTGACCAGTGATCAGGATGTAGTTTAGGACGTCATGAACCCGTAGGCAGGTGGCACGCCCGATTCCGACATCCGAGGAGGAAGTTATGATGTTCGGAAGGTTGAGGGCATAACCGTAATTTGGGTAAAATAGGGGGAAAAGTTGACTTTTTGTAGGAACGGGTTTTGGTATGTTGACCTAGGACCATTAGATAGATCTCATCGTCCTGAGTTCGACGACAGGCGGCACGTATTTATCGGAGTTACGATGTGTGAGTTACGGGTCTAGGAAGGTAGTGGCAAAGTTGTAATATTGGTTAAAACAGAAGGGTATTTTGGTCCTTTTGCACCTGGAGATTTGTGCAGCAGAGAAGGCAGATGGATGGCTGAGATTGGGCCATGTGTGAGAGAATAGAGAGGATGAGTGACATGTGGCAGGTGTGTAGTGGGTTCTGGGGGGTTCTCATGTGTGCACGGTCCAAATAATTGGGGTGCAACCGTGCAGTCGTGTGTGTGTTGGGAGAACAGAAACAGAGTGAGGCTGTGAGGAAAAATTTAAGGGTGATCGTGGTTGCTGATGAGTTGTGAGTGTGTGAAGGTGATCAGAGAGTGAGAGGGAGCTAGTGAGACGATCGGAAGGTGAGGAATCGTGGTGTGTGTGAGTTGAGAGCCACGGGAAAATCAGAGGAAACAGGGAGAAACTCAGGGAGTTTGTGAGAAATCGTGGCGGTGGTGGCCGTGTACGGTGCACTTGGGCATGTGGTGGTGTGGTGAAGGGTGAGAGGAGTCGACCAGCCCCAGCGGAGCTCACGACGGCGACGAGAGGCAGGTAATTCCTCAGCCTTGTTTCTGTGCACTGTTTTGTAGACTAAGTTCAAAATGGAAGTCGCGGCTTGAGAGGTGGAATCGAAGTTCATAGGGAGGTCTAGGGGACTCAGGTGAGGTCTGGGAGTCCTCTGGTTGTGCTGCCGTGATGGGGAGTGAACGGTAGGGGTAGCACGACGGAGGAGACTCTATGTGCTCTGTTTTGGCCGTGAGTTTCAGACGAGGAGTCGTGGACCTAGGGACTGAGTCGAAGGTTTAAGAGAGTTGAGTTAGGTTCAGAAGGGTCCTAGGAAGAGTTTGGTGTAGCCACCGTGATGGGAGGTGACCTGGGTGGCCGGGAAGGAAAACAGGGGCAGAGTACGGGTTTTCTTTCGAGCTTGAGTCGACGATGTAGGGGCCATGTCGAGGTCTGAGGAGTTGGGGAAAAGATAGGGTAGGTCTGGACGAAGCTGTGGATGAAGAAAGAAGGTGAAATGGTGGCCGGACGGCGGAGAACAGCTATCGCCGGTCCGATGTACAGCACTGGTGCGAACCGGGTTTGCTCGAGGAAGGAGGTGCACTGTAGCAGGTCCGTGAGGGCCACGCGCAGCCACTTTGGGCGGCGCGTGGGGGCGCGTGCGGCGGTTCTGGGGGAAATGGTCAACATGGTTTTTGGTCTAGGAGTGTGTTGAGTCCATTGGAATTGGTTTCGGGTTAATCGGACGTCGAATCGAAGTAGTTCCGCGAGAGTGAAGGTTTAGGGTCCCGGTTTCTTACGTTTAGGATTTGGGGGATTTTTGAGGGAAATTAGGTGGACCTTCGTAAGTGTGTTAGTGACGTCATTTGGTGGTTATTGACAGGATTAGGATTTCCCGAGGAAGCTGAGTAACGTGCAGGACGTTAGGGACAAGATTGAGGGCTCGGTACTGTGAGTGGACCCCTTCTCTAAACTCGAGTATGCATAACTGCTTTTAATTACTTGTTTTATGGTTTTTCCTTGTGATTTCATGGTTGTTTGAATATACTATAACTGTTTTACTTAATTGCACGTTTTCCGAGGAAATTACTTATTTGGCACGTTTTACGAGAAAGACGTGATTACTTATTATGATGCCATGATTTGGGGTTTTCAAACGATAAGTAATTTTAATGATAAGAAATGGATTTAAGACATGATTTGATAGTCGAGGTTTTCAGTTTTAGAATCGGATTTCAAAAAGCGGAAATTGGTTTTAAAGTTGAACGTGGAATTATGGATTTGGGTTCGGAATGACGGTTCTGGATGCCGGAAGGGCATCAGACCAATGATTTCGGATTCGGGTTTAGATGTGGATTTAGAAATGATTTTCAACTGGTTTTGGATTGGATTTGCTGGATCTGGTTTTGGGTTTAAAGACCCGGATATTGTGATTGACGGGGGACGGGCTCGGATTGGGTTTAAAGACCCGAATTGAGTTTAAAGACTCGGGAGTTTAAAGACTCGGATATGGTGTCAGTTCGAAGCGTACGACTTCTGCTATTCGACGTGGTCAAATGTAGACGAGGCGACGTGAGCGTTAGTGGTACGCCTGGTCGCAGACGAATACGTACTATTTTGTTTAATGGGTGTACTAGTGTACACGTGTTTTGCGGTCGATTCTACTTTCCACGAGGTGGATGTGGAATCAGGATAGTTGGAGTTTCAAGTACGAAACTAATTAAGGAGGGAAGAACGGTTAGATTAGATCGGTTGGAATTTCGAGGACGAAATTAATTAAGGAGGGAAGGTTGTAACGACCCGTCCCAAATTCCATGATTAGATTAGTGACTAATCACGATTAGTGAGGTTAATCGGTGATTAGTTAGGGTAAATCGGACGAACGATGCAAAATGACCATTTTGCCCCTAGTCGTGGCAAAACGTTGACTTTTCATTCGGGCGGTCAAACAGACTTTGACCGATGACCGTGACGTAGTTCGTGAAGTCACGAGTTCATAGACAGGTGGCACGTTCAATTCCGACGTTCGAGGAGGAAGTTATGACGTTCGGAAGTTTAGGGGCATTTTGGTAATTTTAGTTAAAAGGAGCGAAATAGTTGACTTTTTGACCGGGATGTCCGATGGCCGAGGGCCAAAGACCGTTACGTAGATAAGGACGATACGAATCCGTAGACAAGCGGCACGTCGAATTTGGACGTTCGACGGCGAAGTTACGGTTCAAGGAAGTTCAAGTGCACTATTGCACGAATTACGAAACGAGTTAACTTTTGGACTTAGTGGGGCCCAGGGCTGAGTCTGTGGACCAATGGATGAGTGACACTTGTCACCCATCCACAGGCCACCCAAATTGTATTCATGCATCTCCGTTCACCGTGCATTTTCATTTTCTTCGTTCAAACACACACCCATTACCCGATCTCACCCAACCATTCAAACCAATCCAACCCAATCCCAGAGGAGCAGGCCTGAGTGACCAGAGAGGGTTGTGAGAGACTAAGGACGGCTGTTGGGCGGCGAGAACCGCCGTGAACGGCGGCGTGGAAGCAAAGAACCCGTGAGGTACACGGTTGAACCCTTTTGCATTTTATTTTGGTTTTACATGCTATGGTTGATTTTGGGTGATTAGAATGATATTATGGGGTTAATAGGAACCTAATAAGATGATTTTGAGGATGGTTTGCTGGCTGCAAAACCTGGGAACGAAAATGGAAGGTTGAACCGAAAAAGGGGGAAATTGGTTTAATGAGATTTTGATGTTTTTAGGTTGTTTTGATGATTGGAAATGATAGGGAATGAAGAGATATGAATTATAGGATTAATTAGGGTTGAAATCGGACCAAAATAGGGTAGGAAAACCTCTGAAAAATTCTCGCCGGTTCGGAACAGTACTGCTACAGTACCGGTCCAAAAACCAGAAAAAAAAACGATTTTCAGGGGTAGGTGATGATGAAGAGTGTTTTCGACCTTCTAGGGGCTCGTGAGGACGTGTGGTCCATAATTTGGTAAAGTGTTCAACACGGGAAATCTTTTATTCAATGTGACGAAGATTTTAGGACTGGTCTCGCGTCAATCGGACATCGTTTCGATAGTTTTCGGGGTGTCAGAAGGTTTAGGGTCGGTTTAAAAAAAGTTAAAAGTTTGGGAAAATTACGGGGCTTTGGTAGGAGGTTAATTAAGTAGTTAGTAACCTTCTATTAAAATTTGGACAGTTTTGGGAGTGCCGGTAATGGTGATCGGCTCGGGGAGCCGAATGGCACGCAAATCGAGGCGGCAGCTCGGACGGTCTGGATTGGACCTTGTTTTCTAAATTGGTGCATGCATAAATGTTTATTATATGTTTTAAATACTTGTTTGTGATGTCATGAGTGCATTTGGATGTGTGGTTACGTATAGGCACGTATTTCGAGGTTTCGGCCCTATACGGTGCCTATACGGGGCTGTATTTTTTTATTGGTCTAAATGAAATGGTTTTGGATTTCCAAATGGATTATGAATATGATTTTATGATGTTGATTTGGATGCTTGTGAATTATATGGTTTCACGTATTTCGAGACGATTTACGTGCTTGCACGTAAATCGAGATTTTTCGATTTTACACTGATTTT
Organism: Prinsepia uniflora; assembly: GCA_032719365.1. Taxonomy (NCBI): domain Eukaryota; kingdom Viridiplantae; phylum Streptophyta; class Magnoliopsida; order Rosales; family Rosaceae; genus Prinsepia; species Prinsepia uniflora. The sequence goes on along the minus strand of CM064868.1, from coordinate 54,528,364 downwards.
CCATTCTTGTGGTTTTGGATATGATTTCATGAAATGATTTTGGATTTGAAAAGGTAATTCTCAGACTTGAGGTCCATTTGATTTACGAAATCGGGCCGGAGGCCCAATTGGTTTACGATTCGGACCGGGGGTCCAGTTTCTATGTGGATTCGGGCCTAGGGCCCAGTCAAGTGGTACAAATGGTTTTTATGGTTCATGACGGTTTATAGGAACCGGCATGAACCCTTGAAATGGATTTACGGGTCATGACGGTTTGTGGGAACCGGCATGAACCCATGAAAGGATTTTATGGTTCATGACGGCTTATGAGGGCCGGGCATGAATCCTGGAAAAGTTTAAAGAATGATTTCAAAAGGTTTTTCATATTCCATCCTTTATATATGATTGTCTCCTCCGGGGAGGGTCGTTGGCCTGGGTGGACCCCGGAGTAGTCACGGAGCACTGATTGAGTGGAGTCGCCCCCCAGTTGGGTTCCTTACTCTCAGGATGGGCATGGTTCGTTACCTCCAGGGAGGGTCATTGATCTACGGACATTGACCTGGGTGGACCCTGGAGAGACTTGGGTTTGAGACCCCGGTTAGCACACGTGTAGCTTTATTTTACCTTGACAGGTTCTGGATATGAATATAAGGGATAAACATGATTTAAATTGGTTTGGGAAATTATGTTTTATGATGATAAATGGTTTTGGGCTGAGATCCCACATATGTTTACTATGTTATGGTTTTCTGTAAATGGTTTTGGGCAGGAGCCCGTAGAACTTGTATTTATAGAATTTGGGGTTGAGACCCTAATTATGGTTGTTTAAACTTATGTGTTTGGACAAATGGTTTTACTATGCATGCATGCTTTTTAGTGGAGGGTATAAAGGTCTTTGATGAAATGTTTTTATAAATTCTTTATTTTTGTCCACTCACAGTCTTTCTGTTTTTAATACCCTTCAGGTTGGATACGGTGTGGACTGTAGCAGAGATCGAGATATCGCATACCTCCTCCGGATCCTAGCGTACTCTGATAGCCCGGGAGGGCAAAGGTTGGAAATATCCCTTGTCTGACACTTCGTGTCAGACGGGAGCAGGGTCATCCCGCACTAATCCCGGGGGGGAGTGGGATGGGTCCTGTTATATACCCTCCCGTATGAGTAGTCTCCTCCAGACGTCGATGATCCTAGAGTGTCACGATCCACTGCTTGGGATGAGTGACTCCAAGAGGGAGCACATGCCTAGGAGTGAGAGATATGATATAGTCTCGGACAGGGTTCGGAGATAGGTCCTCCTAGACGTCGTAGATCCTGGGGGTAGACTCGGAGATGAGACCCGAGTAGTATGCATACTGTAGATATATCGTGACGGGTTCTTGATTGGGCATATGAGATGCCGAGGATGGGTTATATATATATGGATATGATGTTTCACCGAGAAGGTTGTGGGGCTGAGACCCCGTGTTTTATGATTTCGGAGATTGGTTTTGGGTTGAGTTCCCATGCGATTGATTTTACAGTTTGGGCTAAGGCTCTAATGATGATTTGAGGAAGGAAATGGTTTTGGTTGTCGAACCGTTTTATTGAGTAATGATTTAATTAAAGTAAATGGTTTCATAACTGGTTTTATGATGCATGCATGCTTTTACGTGAAGGGTATAAATGTGATTTTCGATACAAATGGTTTTTATAAAACTGTTGTTTTTGTCCACTCACGAATTTCATGTTTTAATACCCTTTAGGTTGATTACGGATGCAAGCTGTAGTAGAGATACGAGACATCACATTCCACCACCGATCCTGGTGTACTCTGATGGACCCCGAGCGGGTGACGAGTTATCCCTGGTCTGACACGCGTTGTCAGACGGGAGCAAGCACGTCCCACGATAATCCAAGGGGATCGGGTCGGGTCCTGTCATCTTACTCATCTACTTTTTGCTGATGATTATATAATTATACGTAAGGCCACTCGTATTAAGGCTTATTGTATTAAGGAGATTCAGAATACCTATGCTGCTGAGTCTGGCCAACTCATCAATTTTAACAAGAGTGTTGTCCTATTTAGTGGTGATGTTAATTTGGAAACTAAACCTGATTTGTGTGTTATTCTTGGGATTCAGTGTAATCAAGGGATTGGGAAATATTTGGGTTTGATGGCAGATTTTGGGACCTCAAAGAAAAAGGTCTTTGAAAAGACCAGGAACTGTATTGAAGGTCGTATTCAAGGGTGTGCTGAACAATTTTTATCGCCTATGGGTAAGGAAGTTCTTTTGAACAATGTGGCAATGACCATGCCTATATTTTCTATGTCGTGTTTTTTGCTACATGTAGATGTGTGTCAAGATATTACTAGAATTATGGCAGACTTTTGGTGAGGGAGTATAGGCAACAAGATTAGGATTCACTGGGGCTCTTGGGACAAACTGTCTAAACTAAAATAGGCTGGAGGATTGGGTTTCAAGGACTTGAGATGTTTTAGTATATAAATGCTTTCTAAGATCAGTTGGAGAATCTTAACTGACCCTGATTCTCTGTTTTCTTAGACCTTGAGAGCTAAATACTTTCTAGATGGGAATCTCCTTAGAGCTGAAGATGCACGAGGGAGTTCTTAGGGTTGGAAGGGGATTCAACAAGGTTTCCAAGTATTAAAAATTAGGATTAGATGGAGGATAGTGGATGGTAAACATGTTCTATCAGACCCATGGCTAAACACACATAGGCCTTTCTTACCACTTTCCCAACAACCGCTTATGCCCCATCTAGTAGCTGATCTTATTCATGAAGAGAGTGGACGGTGGAATACTGGGCTGGTTACCACGGGTTTTAGTCAAGTGGAGGCCCAAAGTGTTCTAGCCTTGCCCTTCAACTTCTTGGGATGTTCGGATAGACATATTTGGCATCATTTCTAGAGTGGTAAGTACACTGTGAAATCAAGGTATCATTTGGCTCTTGATCTACTCAAGAGTGGGGAATTCAGATGAAGGTTTTAGCACGACATGCTATACTGAAAATCATGTATATCTAGGACCAGGCGCACACTTCACTCCTTATGAACTTTAGAAAGGAAATAAACCAATTGTGAAACACTTGAAGGTTTTTGGGAGTAAATGTTACATTTACAAAGACGGAGAATATCTTTAAAAACTTGATACTAGAAGTGACATTGGTATTTTTCTTGGTTTATCCTTAACTAGTAAGGCTTATCATGTTTACAATTTGCGTACTAAAATAGTTATGGAATCAAATAATGTGGTTGTTAATAAGTCTCTTGTGCAGATAGATCAGTAGGTCATTCAAGATGATGACACTTTTGAAGGTTTTGAACCTTCTATGGCAGTTGAAAACACAAGTCCAGATAGCTCAAAATCGGATTGTATTCATAGAACGGATGCTGGCCAGGTTCGTTGAGATCACTCCACCACATATATCATCAATAAATTACATGATAGGATACGCACCAGGAACCAAACTACTGACGAGCTCTCTTCCATTTTCTATGTATATTCTATTGAACTAAAAAACGTACAAGCTGCCTTAGAAGATGTTGATTGGATCATGGCAATGCAAGATGAACTTAATCAATTCACTCGTAATGATGTATGGTTTCTTGTGTCTCGTCAATCAAACCAAGTGAATATTTCGTAACAAGAATGATGAAAAGGGCACTATCACAAGGAACAAGGCTTGACTTGTAGCACAAGCATACACACAGGTTAAGGGCTTGGATTTTGATGAGACGTTTGCACATATGGCCAGACTTGAATCTGTTAGACTCATTTTCTCCATAGCTTGTCATCATTCAAGATGATGACACTTTTGAAGGTTTTGAACCTTCTATGGCAGTTGAAAACACAAGTCCAGATAGCTCAAAATCGGATTGTATTCATAGAACGGATGCTGGCCAGGTTCGTTGAGATCACTCCACCACATATATCATCAATAAATTACACGATAGGATACGCACCAGGAACCAAACTACTGACGAGCTCTCTTCCATTTTCTATTTATATTCTATTGAACTAAAAAACGTACAAGCTGCCTTAGAAGATGTTGATTGGATCATGGCAATGCAAGATGAACTTAATCAATTCACTCGTAATGATGTATGGTTTCTTGTGTCTCGTCAATCAAACCAAGTGAATATTTCGTAACAAGAATGATGAAAAGGGCACTATCACAAGGAACAAGGCTTGACTTGTAGCACAAGCATACACACAGGTTAAGGGCTTGGATTTTGATGAGACGTTTGCACATATGGCCAGACTTGAATCTGTTAGACTCATTTTCTCCATAGCTTGTCATCTAAAATTCAAGCTTCACCAAATGGATGTCAAGAGTGTGTTTCTCAATGGGGTCTTGCAAGAAGAAGTATATGTCGAACAACCAACTGGTTTTGTTGATCCACATCATTCAACTCATGTCTATCGTATTCGAAAGGCTCTTTATGGTCCTAAGCAAGCTCCAAGGACTTGGTATTCCAGACTATCCACCCACTTACTTGATATCCAAGGGAAACTCCCGAGGCGAAATTGACAAAACACTATTTGTCAAACGAATCAACACTGATTTAATTGTTGCACAAGTTTATGTTTATGACATTGTTTTTGGATCGACTTTTAATTCTCTTGTTCATGAATTCACTAATGTTATGAAGTCTGAATTTGAAATGAGCATGCATAGAGAACTAACTTACTTTCTTGGTATAGACTCCGGGATCTTTATTTCTCAAACCAAGTATGCCAAAAATCTTGTTGCCAAATTTGGCCATAACCAAGCCAAGCCTATCCCCCATCCAATCGTAAAAAATGATAAACCTCATAATGATCTCACAAGAAAGAAAGTTGATCAGTAGCTTTATAGAAGCGCGATTAGTAGTCTGTTGTACTTGACTTCCAGTCGTCCAGACATTTCCTTTAGTGTTGGAGTTTGTTCATGATTTCAAGTCGACTCAAAGGATTCCCATTTATTCTTTTTAAGCGCATTATTAGATACATAAATGGAACCCTAAATCATGGTATTCTGTACTCATATGATTCAAATTCTGAAATTTCGGGTAATGTGATGCAAATTGGGCAAGAAACGCTAATAATCGTAAAAGCACTATTGGCGATTACTTCTATGTTGGCAACAACCTTGTTGCTTGGCATAACAAAAAGAAAAATTGTGTCTCCTTGTCTAGTACAGGAGCTGAGTACATTGCACCTAGTAGCTGCTGCACATAGTTATTGTGGATGAAGCAAATGCTTCACGATTACAACATTAATAAAGGTACGATAACTATTTTCAGTGATAACACTAGTGCCATCTATATCTCTAAGATTCCCGTTGAACACTCAAGCAAAAAAGAAACTGACATTCGTCATCATTTCATTCGTGAGTTAGTTGAGAATAATGTTGTTACGTTTTAATACATATCTATTGATATGTAGTTGGCTGATACCTTTACCAAGCCATTGGAAACTTCCCAATTTGAACATCCTCAGAAATCAATTGGTGTGTGTACTCTTGCCTAGTTTCCTAGATTATGATAGCGTTTGCACATCTTCTGAGTGTTTTTAACCTAAAGGATTTATGTATGAATGGTAGTGTAGTCAATTCAAATTATCTTACTCACTCAAAGCTTTTTTGTATTGGTATCATTCCCTACATAGTGCTCAAATTTTTGGAAATCGAAATGTATGTCCCAGATTTTCATCCAAGCACTAGTTTTTTCATGAAATCCTTGTTTTTATTCACACACTCTTACACATTTGACAGGTGTGTGATGTGGTAGTAGATTATCATGGTATGAGCTTGATTGCCTAAGATCCTTGCACTTATCCAAGAATTGACAATTTCGTTAGTTCTCAGTCTCAATCTTCATTGTCTTTGCTTTTGTAGCCTTAACTTGGGTTAATCCATCCTTGTGGTTCCTCATCACCAAATATCTTGAAGTCAACTAATTCGAGCATATTGTTCAAACACCCGCTACATAAGTCAATTTGAAAGCTTAATAAAATCTTTGACAATGTTGATTCAAAATAAAATAAAATAAGGTGTTGTAAGTTATGTAGCCTTCTAGACTCAAGTTAGTACATCCCCAGGGTGCCTCATCACTTAATGTTGTGCAGTTAACTGACTCGGGCACATTGATCTAGCATCTGCTACACGAGCCTTTAAGCTTTCTTAAGAGAACTACAATAACAAAAAAAAAAAAAATAATTCAGAAAATATTTGTCCTCGTCATTACACTACTTGTTCTCGGTTGTCTTTGTATTATGTGTAATCTTAGATGCTGCACTCCTCTCCTGTTAACCTCTCTTGCACTACGAATTTATGATTCAAGGATTAGTCTTGGTGCTTGGTTGCTTATCTGTGGGTGTTATTACTATTCTCACATGTTTGCTCACTGCTATAATTTTTTCTACCACATGCTTTTGCTCGAGTGAGTTTGCTAATTTCTCCTTACTATCACCCTTGCTATACTCTTCTCCAGATTTTTTTTGTTCTTCACTTGTTGTTGTGTGTTCTTCTATTTTAATTCAGCTATATATCTTTTCATGTACAAAAGGGGGAGAATACATTTAGAGGGAGTAAGAGAATATCTTCAGGGGGACTAATGGTTATTACTAAGTGCCATACATTCATGGGGAGCTACCATGTGATCTTTAGATTTTGCGGCATTATATTTCACATCTTTTATGTGCTTCTTGGCCCTAGATAGATACTGCAACTTTATCTATTTAGTCTACTCACTTTCCATGCATGCTTAACAAGTTGTTTGTTTAGAGTTATGCAGGTTAAATCTAGTGATCATTGGCATCTGAAATTTATATTGCTATAAGGAATCTGAATGTAGTAGGTTTGTCCACGAAATGCCAAAGGGGAGATTGTAAATGCATATTTGTCATTGGCATTTATATTAACTATCTACTAAAACCCATGTGTCGGGGTACTGTTCCGTGAACAGTGCTATGAACAGTAAAATTACCATTATGCCCTCCTCTTAATGTTGAAATGAACAGTTTAGTGACCATAATGCCCTTAGGTTAATAATATGTATTCTGCCTCATTTCCAACAGCTATTCCATTCTGCGAAAGCCCCAGTATCCATCCGTTCAAGGCTTCCTCTTCTTGCTGTTTCTCATCTGTGTCTTTAGAAACCGATTCACCATCGAATCGTTGCCGGCGAACTGAGCAACCATTTAGGCCTTTGTTCATTTATCCTCTTTCTTCGTTGTTCTTCTTTCTTCATTGTTCTTCTATCTTCAGTGTGATTATCGGGTCCATCAGGTCTTCTTCATTTTGATCGATATTACATCTCCATCTTCTACGATCTTGCGATCTTCTCGGATCTTCATTACCATCGTTTGTCGATCTGTAGGTAACACCTTCAACCATCTAGCATTTTTCCCAATTTGATCTCTGTTTTTGTTTCTTTATATTCCATTTTTTCTTTAAGCTGTCTTTTGTTAATTTTTCCTTAACACTTTTGCTTCGTTTGGTTCTTCTAAGTGACCATAGATTCTTCATTGTAAATTTCATATGTAATGAGTCATGAGTGCAAAGAGGTCTGATGGATGTGGGGATGCTCTTCCACAAGATATGGAAAACGATAGTTTTGTTTTTTTTTGTTTAAGTTGGGTTAGAAGTTAAAAAATAAGAAATAAAAATATGGGTTAAAACATATTAATCTCAGACATTACAATCAGATTAATTTAATGGTTAAAAATTTGTGTTAAAAGTTACAAAGCATTCACAAATTTGTTGTTTGGACATTCTACGTGTAAAGTGTAAACCAATCAGGATCACAAACGTAACTTTTAGTATAATCATTATGTTAATTGATGTAAAACTGATTAGTAGTGAGATTATTTTTAGATAGTTTGCTACCAACTCATGGTGAATGGATTGTCCTACTAATCCCACAAGAACTCCTTTTTAGCAACATACGTTTTGCATTGCTTACTATATCAACCAAAAAATAATTATATGCATATTTATATAAAAACATTCAAGTGCTAAAATTCCAAAATTTCCCATTTTCGTGTAACAAAAAAAATATTCAAGCGCTAAATAATTAATTTTGTCATATGACATCAACTACTCATTTAGATGTACCCTATGAAATAATACCACAATCTAATTGTTTATTTTATAGCCCTTCATTTAAATATTATACTTGCAGAAATTCACTTAATAGTTAATATCTTAAATATTTGATGAAATAATAGATGTATCATTGATTGAAGGTTCACAGTATGAGATTCACTTCATAGTTGTATAATTGTTATTCTAATTAAATTTCAACATCTTCTTTGTTTCACAAACTGTTCTTAGCTGTTCAAATAGTTCATGTTTTAGTTGTGAACTTACTTTCATCTTAAATTTGTCCGCAGTGATAAAAGAGGGACAAGAAGGGGACTCAAAAGAGAGAAAGACCTAAATCAGCTTTGTCTTCTTTTGTTTAGGTAACTTTCATTTAATATTTGTTCAAAAAAGATTGGATACTTAGTTGATTTCTGTTTACTTAAAAATTGATTGTTGTGCACTACTAAAGATGAGTTTACAAGGATAATCACAATGATTAAGTTGTCACATTTTAATACGTTTACACTTTATATGTAAATATTATGCATATTAGATATCGAATTCAAATGAAAGAAGCTTTTAGAATCAAACCTATTTTGTGTGGGAAAGCTCTGCCTATGCCAGCTTGGATTTTTGGCACTTAGTTCTGGGTTTTGTATTGTCAAATAGAGAACAAAAGTCCACACTATTCACACTACATATGCGTTGATTACTGTTTACTACAAACAAAAACAACAATTTCATCTTACATAATAGATTATAGAAAGCAGCAAAAATCTGGATTTTGGGAGTTAAGATTGTGAACTAGATATAGAACAAGTAATAATATGGACATGAGGAACTATTAAACCATGTAAGATTTTTAAAACCTTACTTTGAATTATTTTAATTTGAATGTACTCTGTTTTTTGTAATTGAATATTGAATTCTTTCATAAATATATATATACATACTAACAATCAAGCATGTACATTGGTGCAATATAATTGAATGATTTGAAAACTTGAAAATATATCAAAAATAAGAATTGAGAATAATAAAATAGTTAATCAGCATAGTTTACGATCAATCAACGCATATATATATATATATATATATAGCTTAGAACTAAAGACTTTCAAAAATAAGACTTTCAAAAAGTTCTGAACTATTATTTTCTCCAAGTTTTATTTTCAGGCGAGTTGCATAGAACTTAAGATTTTTGTTATGCTGTAAAAATCTGTTCATTTGTATACACTGTTAACGTGTTTTCAAATTTTGTGAACATTTTCTTATGTTGTCTAACTTTTGTTCTAATTAACAGCTCAATTACAAACCATCAAGGCTTTCGATTATAATAACCATTGTTCACCATCTAATTTTTCCCTCAATCAAGGTCAGTTTTATCATTGCTTTTTACTTAATTAGTTTTAAAAAATAGTACTATTTAAGTATAATTTTTTCCCCAATGAAATGAACTATTATCAAATCAACCTTTTGTCGGATACATAATGTGTTATATATGAGTTCTATTTTTTGTCATATAAATGCTGTTTGTATCTTGATAAATTAGTTTTTTTCTCTTTTTTACCCTTCACAGATGAATTTTGTTTTTGTGTCCTACCCATTTGGATTGTCGATATGTCTAAGAGACAATTACATTCTCAACTAAGTGACGTTATAGAAAATAAAACAAATATTACTTCATCATCTACTTCAAACAACAATAATGAAATTGTTTACAATACTGGTTATGAATCTCCGATTCGATTTACTAGAAAAACTAGAATTACACGTATAAATAATTTAGAACTTTCTGATTATTCTATCTCTTCACATGCTATACAATTTGATAATCAAAATGTTAGTAATATTAATTATCAGTATCATAGTTGATATCTTAAATATTTCAGGTAATAACAGCGGTATGATTGATTGAAGTTTCACAATATGAGATTCACTTCGTAGTTGTATAGTTGTTATTCTAATTAAATTTGAGCTTCTTCTTTGTTTCACAAACTATTCTTACCTGTCTAAATAGTTCAGTTTTTAGCTGCCAACTTACTTTCATCTTAAATTTGTCTACAGTGATAAAAGAGGTACAAGAAGGGAACTCAAAAGAGAGAAAGACCTAAAGCATCTTCGTCCTCTTTTAGTTAGGTAACTTTCGTTTAATATTTGTTCAAAACGGATTGGATATTTTTTTCATTTCAGTTCACTTAAAAATTGATTGTTGTGCACTACTGAAGATGAGTTTACAAAGATAATCACAATGATTAAGTTGTCACATTTTAATACGTTTACACTTCAGACATAAATATTATGCATATTGGATATCAAATTCAAATGAAAGAAGCTTTTAGAATCAACCCTATTTTGTGTGGGAAAGATCTGTCTATGCTAGCTTGGATTTCTGACACTTAGTTCTGGGTTTTGTATTATCAAATAGAAAACAAAAGTCTACACTATTCACACTACATAGGTGTTGATTATTGTTTATCACAAACAAAAACAGCAATTTCATCTTACATAATAGATCATGGAAAACCGTAAAAATCTGGATTTTGGGAGTTAATATTGTGAATTACATATAGAACGAGTAATAATGTAGAAAGAGGAGCTATTAAACCATGTAACATTTTATAAATCTTACTCCAAATTATTTTAATTTGAATGTACTCTGTTTTTTGTAATTGAATATTGAATTCTTTCATATATATATATATATATACACACTAGCAATCAAGCCTGCGCATTGGTGCAATATAATTGAATGATTTGAAAACTTGAAAATATATTAGAAATAAGAATTAAGAATAATAAAATAGTTAATTAGTATAGTTGACGATTAGTCAGCATATATATATATATATAGATTAGTTTTTACAGAATGATCAAACATATAAAACCTGTTTTCAAAACATAAGTGGATATCAAATATATATATATATGAACAGAGTTCAATAAATACGTGTTGTTTTCTACTAGGCTTATGTTATTCAAAAATATCATATGTGGATATTTTCTAAAAGGATTCTATACCTCTTAACAAAAAAATGTAGATAATTATAAGCTTCAGTCCATGTAGTTATTTTATTTACTTAATTTTTTATTTTATTTTAGGAGATGTAAGTTGATAATGATTAGTGAGAATAAGATTTTCATCATACATTTTTTCAAATTTTGTGAACATTTTCTTATGTTGCCCAACTTTTTTTCTAATTGGCAGCTCAATTACGAACCATCAAGGCTTTCGATTATAATAACCATTGTTCAACATCTAATTTTTCCCTCAATCAAGGTCAGTTTTATCATCGCTTTTTAGTTAATTAGTTTTTTAAAAAATAGTACTATGTGAGTATAATTTTTTCCCTATCAAATGAACTATTGTCAAATCTACTGTTTGTCACATTCATTAATGTGTTATATATTAACTATATACTAAAACCCGTGTGTCGGCGGTACTGTTCCGGAAACAGTAAAATGAACAATTAATTTACCATAATGCCCTCTGCTTAACACATGTATGATATTTGACTACAATTTAGCTTTGGTTAAGAGAATAGCAATGGTGTTGATCTTTGCCGACCTGCATGTATTGGTAGATATTTATTTTTTTAATATGCATGTCATGTGATATGTTAGATTAAACGTTGTGTTGTTATTTTTGTACATATATTTTTCATTATATCTTGCTGTTAACAGAATGACATAAATGATGTAACATCAAAAGAAGAAGATGAAAATTTGAAATAAATAAATATGCAACATTTTGATCTTCAATTTTTTTGCAGGTTCATATTTTTCTATTTTAATGCATTTTTGGGTTCATTTTTGGTTCATTTCCTTAGCAGTTGAACAGTAACTATGCTTTGCTTGAAGGTCAGTTTTTTGCTTGCATTTTAATAATGATTTCGATTTGAGATTAGAAAGTGAGATAGTTGGAATACGATACTTATATTTTTTTCTTTGTATGACTTATCTTTGCTTTTTTGAAGCTATTATGATTGGCTTGCTGATATGAGTATGAAACACACAATGTTGAATTTATCTCTTTTCCTCAGGACATACGCGGAACAACTTATCACAAATGTTTACAAGGTATACAAGGATTAATCTTATTACCTATTCCTTTTGTATTTGGTTTTATGTTGAGAAAAATTTGAAAACCAAACCCTGTTCTACTAAGCAATTTGTTCCCTCAGTTTTTTTTAGCAATGATTATTGAGAGAAGTTCTTTGGAAATTCTTGGGTTTGTGTTCGGAAGCTCTCTCTACTCGATCTCTGCTTCTCCAGTTATGCATATTTTTAGGTGAGTTTTCCATTTCAATTTATTTAAAAATTTGACTTTATTGACTTTCCTTATTTAGATGGATTTTATGAAGTCTTTGTAATGTCTTGCATGTTGTTTATGTTGAAGGATTGGACAAAGTAGGGTTGAATTTTGGACAAATTCTGAGGTGAATTTTTTTTTTTTTAACATTTTAACATTCAATTTTATCTTTTATATTAGTCCCTTTTAGTTGATGGTTCTAAAATGAAATTTTTATTAGAGACAAGAATAATGGTCAGAGTTTTTTTATTTGCTGATTTTATTGCTGTTTGATAAAACGGGTTTCTACACCTTTAATTTTGATTCATGGGAATGTGATGCTTTTTGTTTGCTTTTTGGTTATCTTTGATGATTATTTACTTGATTATCCTTTTTGATGCACACTATGTGTTTGACATTTTTATTGAAAGAAGTTGCTCTTAAGAAAAATTGGATGTTTTTTTCGTTTGATTTTATGATTTGAGGGAGATTGTGATTAAATCTAAAAAAAATTGAATTTAGGTTTATTCCTGAGAAGAACATACTGAAATTAGGAGTGGTTCCTGAGACAACCGGCAAGAAAATTAACGATTGTCATGTTGGTTTTGGTGCTTATTCAATTTTACATATCTCATAAATTCAAATTTGATATGATTCATTTCGATTATAGCTAAAATTGCCTAAAATTTGTTTTGGTTATACTTAATGCTATTTCTCTTACAATATTTTGATAGATATTATGGTTTTATAAAGTATTTGACCCCACCATATTGTATATACAAATGCTATTATATGGTCTTGGCTTTCACTTTTTTTCATTGACGTTGCTAAATTACTGTTCTTTTTTGTTTTGCAGACATGCAATTTCTTTCTACACCTTAAATTCCAGTTCGATTCTGCTATTTTTTCATAGTGCTCCCAGGTTTGTCTATTTACTCAACCTTTGTTATTAACTTATTATTCGTTTGCAGGTTGCCAACTTTCTATAGCCTCATAATTTTGGCATGTATAATGTGATTTAATTTTTCCTTGCTCATTCCTTGAGTTGTAAGTCATTTCAATACTCTCAAAATCATAACTGATCATATATTAATGTGATTCGAATTATACAAGGCGTCCTCTTGATCAATTAGCTCTAGATTGTGATTTTTTCAAGTGTGATTTACTTAAAACTGCTTGAACATTTGTATTTATTTTGGAACAATTGTTAAGATCTGTACAAGTAAGAATAGCATAGTTACCAAAAGTTGCTTCATTATGTTCCCTAAACAACTTCATTAATATGTAAACAAACCATGAACATTCGTGTTACCATGATTTTCCTGTTCATGAAACATTTAAGAACACCGCAGCAACGTGCGGGTTAAATTGCTAGTCTATACTAAAGCCCAAGCACGATTTCCACTGTTCATGTACAGTATTTTTGTCCAACTTCTACCCTTATTTTTTTCTTTTTCTTTTTCTTCATTGTCAACAGAGAAATGTCTGTTATACCCCGCTAGATACTGTTCATTCACAGTAGATACTGTTCATTCACAGTAGATACTGTTCATTCACAGTAGATACTGTTCATTCACAGTATTTTTTCCCGCTTCTACCCCTATTTTTTTTCTTTTTCTTCATTGTCAGCAAAGAAATGTCTGTTATACCCCTCAAAAGAACTAATCTTCTCCTCTGTGCTTCGGCGATCGCCTTCCTCTTTTGTCTCGATTTACGTCGATGTTCATCTCTTCTCACAATGTAGGGCACCACTTCTGCATCCAATCGCGATGCAGCATACATCGCGTTTTCTTTCACGCCGCAGCTCCATCTAATCGCCACTAAACATGCTTCGTTGCAGCTCCTTCTCTTCTTCTTCAAGTATTCGACACCTCCTCGCCATTTCCTTCTCTTCTCGTCAGATAACCCTAGTCGCTTAACCATCGAATGGGAAGCCTCAACCAAGTTGAATGTATGTGACACCTCTTACTTCGAACGGTTGGCGCTTCATATTGTCCACACCTGTTCCTCGCGACTTTCCCACTTCTTTTCTCTTCGACACGTCGTTGCCGCCCTCGATCTCTGCGACAAAACCCACCAATGTGCCTTCTATTTATCTTTTCTCTCTGCTTTTTTTCTCTTTCAAATTTACAGGCAATTTCTCTTATGAGGAATTTGAAGCCTGTGATCCTCCACGATTTGAAGCTTCTGCTCCTCCACCATTTGAAGCTTCTTATGCCGATTAGGTATAATAATGTGCTTAATAATTGATTCAATAAAGCTTTTATAATTGTAATGCATATTTGATTGCTTGATCTATATTGAAATTCACCTAATTGTAGGTTCTCTTTGGTTGGGGAGAATAGGAGTGAACACAATGATAATCGTTATTTCAATTGGTTGTTATTGGAAGATTTAATCAATTAAACTGATTGTCGAACTAGGTATTGTTGACCTCTAGAATAGTTAAAATCCTGCAATTCTATGTTTTGTAATGTGCTCTTTGTACAATATATTTGTTTATTTTTCAATTTAGTGAACTAATTTCCTATTCGTATGCTAGCAATGATGTCACTAATGAGCAGTCTATCTTTGCTATTAAGTTATATCATTAAAAGAAAATGATAAGCACTTTTCTTTGACATATTTAGCATTCCTTCATGATTGTTTAGCTTTGGTTTTTGTTCTTATGCCTAGGTTGTTGGTTTTGGAACATTTATTTCATACTAATAAATCTGACTTTACCATGAATTGATTTGATTGAACTACTGTATTGTGTGTATTGATGCTCTAACATTCATATTAATACTGATTAATGATAGGATTAGAATCAAAATTTCTAAATCTGGCTTTTTACTAATACTAATTAGGATGCCACTGTCGTGAATGTATATCCTCAAATTCCCCTCAATGTTATTAATTTACACTCTAATTCGTATATATATGTTTTAAACTATACTTGGGTTCATGGATTGCATTAATAACATAGACATTTAGTTTGATAGTTTGTGTTGCTTTTTTGACATTCTAATGTATTGGTTAATTATTATCCGGTATTTTGGTTTTTATTAGTAGCAGAGTCATTTTGTTTGGCGAATTATTTTGCTTCTTCAAAATTCAAGTAATTTCCTTAATTGTGTTTCTTTCCTCATGAAATTCAAGTAGCTTACTGACAGGACCCATCCCAATCCCCCCGGGATTAGTGCGGGATGACCCTGCTCCCGTCTGACACGGAGTGTCAGACAAGGGATATTTTCGACCTTTGCCCTCCCGGGCTATCAGAGTACACCAGGATCCGGAGGAGGCATGTGATATCTCGGTCTCTGCTACAGTTCACATCCGCTGTCAACCTGAAGGGCAGTCAAAACATTAAAAACTGTGAGTGAATAAAGCAAAAGTTTATAAAAACATTTAATAAGGAAGACATTTGTACCCTCCACTAAAAAGCATGCATGCATTCGAAAACCATTTATCCAAAACAAACCATATGTGAGACTAAGCCCAAAGCAGATATAAACTAAGATCGAAAGGACCACAATAAAAACGACCATACGGGTCACTGCCCAAATCCTGTGCATACCTGTACACACCACATATCATATATCATATATCCATCACATACATATATATAAGTCACACAACCAATCCTGTCACGGTATCCAAAGCCACGCGCGCGCTACCCGGGTCTCAATCCGAGTCATCTCAAAATCAAGGTCAATGTCCGCAGACCACTGACCCTACCCGAGGTAATAGTAACCATAGCCTTCCTGAGAGTAAGGAACCCAACTGAGGGGTGACTCCACTCAGTCGGTGCTCCGTGACTACTCCGGGGTCCACCCAGGCCAACGACCCTCCCCGGAGGAGATAATAGAAGTAAAGGAAGGTAGACGAACATATATATACATAACATAAACATTCATGACCGGTTCCCCTGAACCGTCATGATCCATAATATCCATAATCAGGTAACATGCCGGTTCCCATAAACCGTCATGTACCGTAATAACATAACCGAGGTAACATGCCGGTTCCCATAAACCGTCAGGAACCTGGGAATCCATTTAAGGTTCCCTGACCTGAAATCAAAATCGTAAAGTGACTGGGTCTCGTACCCGAACATAGGACATCAGTTGGGCACCGTGCCCGATATCTGAGGTCATATGCCCGAGACAAAACCAAATGGGTCTCATACCCGAGTTTATCATTTTGAAATCCAAATCCAGTTCATTAAATCAATACAGAAATACATACCCGTATAAGTATCGTATAAGGCCGAAACCTCGAAATACGTGCTTATACGTAACCACATAGAATTGCACCCATGGCATCATCAAACAAGTAATAAAACATATAATAAACATTTATGCATGCACCAATTTAGAAAACAAAGTCCACTCACAGACCGTCCGAGCTACCGCCTCGATTTGCGTGCCATACGGCTCCCCGAGCTGATCACCGTCACCGGGACTCCCAAACCTATCCAAATCGTAATAGAAGGTTACTAACTACTTAATTAACCTCCCACTAAAGCCCCGTATTTTTCCCGTATTTTCAACTATTTTTAATCCCGAACCTAAACCTTCCGATGCCCCGAAACATATCGAGACGGTGTCCGATTGACATGAAACCAGTCCCAAAATGTTCGTTACATCGAATAGATGATTTCGTATGTTGGAACCTTCCCCAGATTCCCTGCCACGCGCCCTCACGCGCCGTCTGAAGTGGCTGCGCGTGGGCTTCACGCGCCTGCTACAGTACCTGCTGACGTCATCGCTGACGTCAGCATGACATCTTCTGACAGCTGTCAGGTCTGACATGTCAGACTCTGACAGGTGCCACGTGTCAAGCTCCCATTGGTCCACGTCACTGTACTGTCAGTGCCACGTGGCAATCTGACATGTGCCACATGTCATCACAGCACTGGTCCACGTCAGTGCCACGTGTCAGCCCCTGATTGGGCCACGTCACTGACATGTCAGTGCTGACTGTGCACTGACATGTGACACGTGTCGTACTCCTATTGGCCCATTTTCTGACATGTCAGCTGACATTGTCAGATCTGACAATGCTGACGTCATCGCTGACATGATGACGTCAGCATGATGACGTCACCTGTCATCTCTGTCCTCCCGCGGGTCGACCCGAATACCAGTAACCGGGTCGCTGTGACCCGCGGCTTGACCCGGCCGGTTCTCCCTGCTCCGGCCACCATTTTTCCTCCCGTTTGTCCCATTCTACTCGTCTCAACCTAACCTAAAGATCCATGGCCCTAACAACTAAGAACACCCTCAAAAACCATACCTTCCAAGTTCATCAATGGCGGCCGTGACTACCTCCGCCCTTCACGGCCGTTACAGGCCACCTAAGCCTTCGAAAACAATCCTAAAAGAACCCTAAGACCTCTAGGAACATTTCCCAATCCCTAGAGTCGATTAAAACACAACAAAAATCAATTTTCAATTTTTGAAAGAAAACTCACCCACGGGTTCTCTCTCCCCGCCGTGTCCTCCGCCGTGGCTGGCCGTGGCCTGCCCTCCTCAGCCTCTTTCCACCACCTCACGGTCATGTCCAGCTCGCACAAGCAATGAATGGTGATGGTGTGTGTGTGTTTTGGGTTTTTGAAGAAAAAGGAAGAAAATGGAGGATTATGGGTTATGGGGTTTCGGGTGGTAAGGAGCAAAGAAGAAGGGAATGGCTGATGAGAGAAGGAGAGATTGATGGTGAGGATTGATAGTTAGTTGGTAATGAATGGTTAGGATTAATAGTTGTTAGGTTTTATAATAAAATAATTAAAATAATAATATTTAATTATTTAGATCCACATTTTGGGGGATCAAAGCAATGGGATGAGTGACACTTGTCACTCATCCATGGGGCCCACCAAAATATCCACCCAATCAGATTTCGCCGAAACGTCCCCGTCTCGAAGTTCGTGTATAGTGAAATCGAACTTCCGTGACCCATAACTCTCCCGTTTGAAGTCCGATTTCAGTGTGCCGCATGCCTATGGATTCGTATCGTCCTTATCTACGTAACGGTCTTCGGCCCTCGGCCATCGGACCTCCCGGTCAAAAAGTCAACTTTTGACCTCCTATTCACCCAAATTACCAAAATGCCCCTAAACTTCCGAACGTCATAACTTCTTCCTCGAACGTCGGAATTGAACGTGCCACCTGTCTATGAACTCGTGACGTCACGAACTACGTCACGGTCATCGGTCAAAGTCCATTTGACCGCCCGATTAAAAGTCAACGTTTTGCCACCACTAGGGGCAAAACGGTCATTTCGCATCGTTCGTCCGATTTCGCTCTACTAATCACGGATTAGCCTCACTAATCGTGATTAGTCACTAATCTAATCTAGGAATTTGGGACGGGTCGTTACAACCTTCCCTCCTTAATTAATTTCGTCCTCGAAATTCCAACCGACCTAAACCCAACCGTTCTTCCCTCCTTAATTTAGTTCCGTTCTCGAAACTCCAACTATCCTGATTCCACAACCTCCACCTCGTGGAAATAATTCGATCTCACGACACGTGTACACCCGTACACCTACTAAACAGAATAATCCTTACTCGTCTACAGCCCGACGTGCCACTAACGCTCTCGTCGTATCGACTACACTCGACCACGTCGAAGAACAGTAGCCACACGGTCCGAATTGACACTACTTGTCAAATCTACCATCTTGTTGATACAACAACTAGACGGTTCCTTGCTCAACCACTAACTATCCTGACGTCTGCTCCCACTGGGAGTCATCAGACCTCACACCATGATCCACGCTGACACCTCCTACAAACTGTCAGTACTTGACAGTTGTCAGTCGCAAACTGATATGACACACACTCGTGGTTACACTAACCACAAGCATTTCACTCGACCTGTGTGTAACTAGACTCATCAGAACCACTATGACCCAATGCACAGTATCCAATGTCCAGTCCACGACCCCGACTAATCCAATGGTATCGGAACCAAGCCGACTACCAACACGCTCTCCAACGTACCACCGGTATCTCCTATATACCGTCGCCAGGCACGACAAGTCTGCCTAGTATCGTACCTTGAACAACGTACAAGGTACGTACATCTACCCATCAATCAGCCTACAACCACCTAGGTTGTAGCCAATCACGTTTCTACGATGGAGTCCATTTGTCCAATCCAGTATTAGACAATCGAAACTCCGACCCATTATTTATTTCCAAATCCGAATCCGAATCCGCAATTTCGTAAGAAATCCCAAATCCGAACCCAGAAGTCGTATCCATATCCATGTTCAAATCCGAATCCGAAATCCTTATTCCGTAAGCTAGCATTTGGAATAACTATTCCGAACCCAAATCCATAAAAGAAAATCTACAGTCAAGCTCTAGAATCAAATCCTGAATCGTCACTCAGAATCCGATTCCAAAACCCAAATCCAGAAATCCTCTTTCAAGTTCCAAAATCAAATCCTGAATCGTCATCCAGAAATCTGATTCCAAAACCTGAAATCTCTTTTACGTCTACCCAGACACACCAAAACCGAACCTATCGGTTACCCGTTTAAACAATTACCTCAATACCTTTGATTGACTTCATAGGGAAGCCAATCCTAACATCAACACATCTAGGTTGACCATATCCAACCACGTCGGAAAACTACTCATCGGACAACTACTCAGGCGAGTAATAAGCCATATGGGATTTACCTCGAAAAGAAGTTCAGTCCCATCATGCTCTACTCAACATCCAGGTAAGAGTAATAAACTCTCCACCTATCTGGATATCCAAATCATGATCCAGATCCAACACTACGTCAACCGACCATAGACGTCACGATCCCCGATCGTCACGACGTCCAAAGTCCTCAACCATTTCCCACATCTAAATAGATTAGTCGACGACGAGACACGCCGAGACTGTGGGTTCTCACTGATTACCTCGTATCGATCCTTGTCATTCCACCGAGGAAAAATCAAGAATGATCGAATAATCCATCCTACGTGAATGCAAACAACATCGTCTGCCACCAAGTAGAAAATGAGGAATCTCAGTCACCTAACTTCGATATACTCATCTCCTCCTGATGGTCCAGAACAAATTCCGGGTCCACCGACCAATACACGATCGGTGTACTAGTGGCAACCAACAACATCTATATCATCAACGTCATCTACCATCATCAATCATGGTAGAATCTGAGAAGTCACCCAAAATGACTTCGACATACCCATTACCAATGCGGAAAACCCGCATTCCACTCGTCACCTCAATCGCAACCTCTCGCGATTCCGAAGTTCCAACAAGATTGGAAACAACATACCCGGACATCAACCACGTGTCCCCTAACCAGTTTAACTCTATCTGAGATTCACTCCTGAACCACAGATACCGAACATATGCCCATTACGACGGATGTCACACCCCGATCCGTAACTCATCGTCATCACGATCACCGGCACTAGCACCAGCACTAGTACCAGTATCATCACCTATCAGCATCAGCACAATGTGTGCAAATCAGACACTCCTGGATCTCCGCTCTAACCGAGCGACGACCCCGTACCTCTTTTCGAAAAGGAGAACTCTGCCTCCCTCGTACCCAACAACTCTGGGTACGGTCACCCTGACAACTCATACGAGAAAAGGAAACGCTCCCCGAACGTCCCCAACTCATTCTGCGATCGCACTCAGCCGTAACCGAGTCGAATCCAAAATCACTGCTCGTACATATGGGTTACTCACGCACCCCGTATCATCGTCACGACTGACAATCCCATCGTCACAATCGTCACGGTAACCTGAGTCTACTCGACCTGATAAGACTCGACTACGTCCATCGATAGTAGCGTCTGCCCCAACCTCGTGCAGACCTAACTACCAGGAATCACGATATACAAACTCCGCATCCAACGGAATCAACCGCTCGTACCAACTACTCCGTATCCCCGCTCCGGGATTCCATCGACAAGTACCAACCTTGATAACTTGTCCAAATCAAACTCTACCAGTCGTAACCCGACTAAACCATTGTCGTCTACCAGGTCGCCCACGACCTTAGTTGCACCAACAATCCATCACAACTATGGTAGTACGACAACCTACTAACCGATAAGTACAACCCCGACTGTGAAGTACAATCCCATCACAAGCTGTCATGACTAGACCGACTAACGAACCCTAATTCGAATAGTCGTCCAAGTCAAACCACTCGTCAACTCACATTTCCGAACCATACACATCCTACCTTAGGATTCCTCGATCACGCCTAGGGTCACTCTGAACCCAACTGCGAAAATAGTAAAATCGACAATCTGACCGATCCCGCGGTCCGACATCGTAAAGACGTCAATCCAATCCTACCGTCGATCCAACTAGGATTCCCCGAATCCGGCTGCTAACTGACAACTGCAGTAAATCTATCTAACTCAACCAAATCTGATCATCCAACTCAACAATATTCGACGATCCGATGATCACAATTCCTAACCAGTCGTCGGAACCGATCCTACGACATCGTGAAAGACGATCCCAACTAACCGTCTCACGATCAAAACGTTAACGTACAGGTACGTCATCATAGCCTTCCTGAGAGTAAGGAACCCAACTGGGGGGTGACTCCACTCAGTCGGTGCTCCGTGACTACTCCAGGGTCCACCCAGGCCAACGACCCTCCCCGGAGGCGATAATAGAAGTAAAGGAAGGTAGACGAACATATATATACATAACATAAACATTCATGACCGGTTCCCCTGAACCGTCATGATCCATAATATCCATAATCAGGTAACATGCCGGTTCCCATAAACCGTCATGTACCGTAATAACATAACTGAGGTAACATGCCGGTTCCCATAAACCGTCATGTACCGTAATAACCAACAAGGGTTCATGCCGGTTCCCATAAACCGTCATGAACCACGATACCATAACAACGGTTCATGCCGGTTCCCATAAACCGTCATGAACCTGGGAATCCATTTAAGGTTCCCTGACCTGAAATCAAAACCGTAAAGTGACTGGGTCTCGTACCCGAACATAGGACATCAGTTGGGCACCGTGCCCGATATCTGAGGTCATATGCCCGAGACAAAACCAAATGGGTCTCATACCCGAGTTTATCATTTTGAAATCCAAATCCAGTTCATTAAATCAATACAGAAATACAGACCCGTATAAGCACCGTATAAGGCCGAAACCTCGATATACGTGCTTATACGTAACCACATAGAATTGCACCCATGGCATCATCAAACAAGTAATAAAACATATAATAAACATTTATGCATGCACCAATTTAGAAAACAAAGTCCACTCACAGACCGTCCGAGCTGCCGCCTCGATTTGCGTGCCATACGGCTCCCCGAGCTGATCACCGTCACCGGGACTCCCAAACCTATCCAAATCGTAATAGAAGGTTACTAACTACTTAATTAACCTCCCACTAAAGCCCCGTAATTTTCCCGTATTTTCAACTATTTTTAATCCCGAACCTAAACCTTCCGATGCCCCGAAACATATCGAGACGGTGTCCGATTGACATGAAACCAGTCCCAAAATGTTCGTTACATCGAATAGATGATTTCGTATGTTGGAACTTTCCCCAGATTCCCTGCCACGCTCCCTCACGCGCCGTCTGAAGTGGCTGTGGGTGGGCTTCACGCGCCTGCTACAGTACCTGCTGACGTCATCGCTGACGTCAGCATGACATCATCTGACAGCTGTCAGGTCTGACATGTCAGACTCTGACAGGTGCCACGTGTCAAGCTCTCATTGGTCCACGTCACTGTACTGTCAGTGCCACGTGGCAGTCTGACATGTGCCACGTGTCATCACGGCACTGGTCCACGTCAGTGCCACGTGTCAGCCCCTGATTGGGCCACGTCACTGACATGACAGTGCTGACTGTGCATTGACATGTGACACGTGTCGTACTCCTATTGGCCCATTTTCTGACATGTCAGCTGACATTGTCAGATCTGACAATGCTGACGTCATCGCTGACATGATGACGTCAGCATGATGACGTCACCTGTCATCTCTGTCCTCCCGCGGGTCGACCCGAATACCAGTAACTGGGTCGCCGTGACCCGCGGCTTGACCCGGCCGGTTCTCCCTGCTCCGGCCACCATTTTTCCTCCCGTTTGTCCCATTCTACTCCTCTCAACCTAACCTAAAGATCCATGGCCCTAACAACTAAGAACACCCTCAAAAACCATACCTTCCAAGTTCATCAATGGCGGCCGTGACTACCTCCGCCCTTCACGGCCGTTACAGGCCACCTAAGCCTTCAAAAACAATCCTAAAAGAACCCTAAGACCTCTAGGAACATTTCCCAATCCCTAGAGTCGATTAAAACACAACAAAAATCAATTTTCAATTTTTGAAAGAAAACTCACCCACGGGTTCTCTCTCCCCGCCGTGTCCTCCGCCGTTGCTGGCCGTGGCCTGCCCTCCTCAGCCTCTTTCCACCACCTCACGGTCATGTCCAGCTCGCACAAGCAATGAATGGTGATGGTGTGTGTGTGTTTTGGGTTTTTGAAGAAAAAGGAAGAAAATGGAGGATTATGGGTTATGGGGTTTCGGGTGGTAAGGAGCAAAGAAGAAGGGAATGGCTGATGAGAGAAGGAGAGATTGATGGTGAGGATTGATAATTAGTTGGTAATGAATGGTTAGGATTAATAGTTAGGTTTAATAATAAAATAATTAAAATAATAATATTTAATTATTTAGATCCACATTTTGGGGGATCAAAGCAATGGGATGAGTGACTTGTCACTCATCCATGGGGCCCACCAAAATATCCACCCAATCAGATTTCGTCGAAACGTCCCGTCTCGAAGTTCTCGCATAGTGAAATCGAACTTCCGTGACCCATAACTCTCCCGTTTGAAGTCCGATTTCAGTGTGCCGCCTGCTTATGGATTCGTATCGTCCTTATCTACGTAACGGTCTTCGGCCCTTGGCCATCGGACCTCCCGGTCAAAAAGTCAACTTTTGACCTCCTATTCACCCAAATTACCAAAATGCCCCTAAACTTCCGAACGTCATAACTTCTTCCTCGAACGTCGGAATTGAACGTGCCACCTGTCTATGAACTCGTGACGTCACGAACTACGTCACAGTCATCGGTCAAAGTCCATTTGACCGCCCGATTAAAAGTCAACGTTTTGCCACCATTAGGGGCAAAACGGTCATTTCGCATCGTTCGTCCGATTTCGCTCTACTAATCACGGATTAGCCTCACTAATCGTGATTAGTCACTAATCTAATCTAGGAATTTGGGACGGGTCGTTACACTTACTGAATGTAATGTGTTGTGCTGAATAGGCAGACCTTAGCAAGCCAAAGACCATACCTGCTACTTTGGTTGGGATTCATATTGTTATTCATTCTACCACACGCCATCTAGAGGAGCTGATTAAAAAGGTAAGCTTCTACATACATTTTCTGTTAATGAGGCTTCAAAATTAATTTCCAATTGTAGATCATCTTTGAAGCTACCACTGGTCATTGAATGAGCTGTTTTTGGTTCATGTAAGTGTGTTCCTGGTTCTGAGGCAACTAATATTTGGCATTCTTCTTAGAAAAATCAGATTTAGAAGCTTAACATCTATGGAGATACTAGGCGTAAAGTCTTAGCTTTTAGCTGGTGTGTACGTGAAAATTTGGAAGGTATGACCCTAAGGCCTCGTTTGGTATGCTGTACTGTACTGACTATTTCAATCGGATAGACTAATCTGTCCACCGGATAGACTGATTATTTAGTCGAGCATTTCGTACTTTTCCGGATTAGAATGCCGACTATATTATACTGACCGGATTATATTATAGTAATTGACGAAATCCTTAGCTCTTAAATATTAATTATGTATGTCATTATTTTTATTATTATTTATTTTAATAATAATAATTATTAGTATTTATTACATTTTTATTAATTAATTATTTTTAATTTTATCATTATTATTTATTAAAATATCATTAATTATTAATTATTAATTTATTATTATTTATTATTTTATTATTTTTTCTTATTAATATTTACTAAATTAATATTTTATTTTTATTATATTACTATTTATTATTATTATTATTATTATTATTATTATATTTTACAAGATTACTAGTTATCCGACTATTTAATACGGACAATTTCGAGCTTATTATTTTAGCGTGTCTGTACCGTATAAAAATGTATAAAAATATTCAACCGTATTAACTTATACGGTGACTAATTAATACGACTGATACCAACCATAGGTTTCAGATTATTTAGCCTATCCGGAGTGTAATACGACATACCAAACACACCCTAAAGGTATATATGTCCAGAAGGGTCAGCTCCCTTTAACCTATTTCTTATATTGTATTTTTGGGAATTTCAATTGATTGGGTTTGATTATGGGGTCTAATTTGATTGCTATGTTTTGATTCAAATTCGGCTCTTCATTTTCTTCTGAGCCTTCGTGAAGGGATTATTGAGCTTCTTTGATGGCTTTGGCTCACAAGTTCAACCAGGAGAAAATGATTTGTTGAAAATAATCGTCTTTTTCTTCTCCATCTGTTTATCTTATTTATACGTTAATTGAATGAGTATCAATATAATTCCATTAGAAAATCTAACTGATCTTTATTGTTCTAAATAGTTATAATGAATTTACGTATATATGTTAGATATGCTTGAAATAATTGATGGGATAACTACTTAGCCTCCTTTTCAGATTCAGTGCAATTGAGGTTATACTTATCCCAATATAAGTATTTATTCTCTTAACTTTGTCGGCTGTTAATGCATGTAGAATTTTGTAGGGAGAGATGTTTAGAATGACACTCTAAACCAAAGACAGGGAACGCACAACATCTGCGGGCAGCCCAAGTTATTCCATTGAGGTTGGTTTTCAGCCAGCTATTGTGAGCATGAAAAAAATTGTATGGAGTAAGAAGCTTTTGACTGTTCTTTTAATGATGCAAATGTAATTGATTAGAAAAAGCCATATACTTGCATATACAATTGCTTTGGTTTTTATTCACAATTGAATTGTGCAAAGATATGCAAAGCACTGTAAGTCATATCATCCCTTAATGCCCAAATAGCTATGATGGTGATTTGGTATGCATTTGTAATAGGACATTAAACCATAGGTGCCAAGTTTAGGCTTGTCTAACAATGATGCTGAAAATGTATGGCCTTTTACCTAGTGTACCAAAGACTCATCCTTCCTATTGTGCAGTTTATTGTTAATTTTCTAAAAGAATATGCTGTTTTTGCAAATACCGAATCAGTTTAACTTATGAAATACACTAAACATCGTTGAACATGTGAATTAATATTGTGAACTGTACACATAAGAAATGTATGATAGCAGTTTTCACTGAAATTACCTGAAATGTTAAGAGGAAATTTTTGAGTGCTTTAATTGATCCTTCACATACTATAAATGGAATCTGTTAGGTTGATTTAAAGCTGAAATTTTCAATTTCTTTCTATTTCTTTGGATGAACAATACTTGGCCAATTTTGACACGATAGAATAAAGTTACTCAAATGCCTTAGTTTAACTTACTCAAAATATTCTTAGTTGTAGAAATTTTTCAGGTTTTAATTATTTGAATGTCTTCTTAGTAAGATTTCACTCGTATTGACGTAATGACCGAAGGTAATCCTTGAATGTCTTCTTAGTAAGATTTCACTCATACTGAACCTAATGTCTTCTTAGGAAAAACATCTCTCCTCAATGTTATTGTTACAATAGCCAACCACCCAATGTCGACACCTCATCACCGTTAATTGTTCTCAATCGCATCCCCTATTCGACACCTCCTCCTCTCCTCAACGTAATGCATTTTATGGAGATGTAAGTTATTCTATTATGATTTTCCATGGCTTATCTTGATTGATGGTGATTGTTGTTTCAACTGTTCGTCAATTATATATGGCTATGGCTATGCTTAGTGTTTAACTATTTTATTAGTTAACTTACGTTTCATTCAATCCTTTGTCTTATTTTAATGCATGTTGTTGGTATTTTACAGATTTGATTTTGATTTTGCAAGCTTTGATTTTGTATCTATTGTTTAGGTTTTTTCTGCAACTAAATTTGCTATTAGAGAAAGAACCTTGATCCCAGCCACCACTAATCATCAATCTTAGCCACCGTCGATCATCGCCTTGACACATGAGTGAGTTATATTATGGAGATGGATTTGTGGGCTGATCTGTCTCTCTTTCGTTGTTTCTATGTCTTCTTTTGATCATGTTCTGGACTTTTGAGATATGAGTCTCATGCTTCAATTTTTTTTTCTTCTTACTATTAAGTTATGGAGATGTAAGTTATTCTACTATGATTTTCCATGGCTTATCTTCATTGACAGTGATTGTTATTTCAACTGTTCGTCAATTATATGGTTATGCCTATGCTCAGTGTTTAACTATTTTATTAGTTAACTTAAGTTTCATTCAATCCTTTGTCTTATTTTGCCTTTGGAAACAATTTTATTCTATCATTGATGTTTCGTGTTAAATTTGTAGGTGCTTAATGATTATAGTTTTCTTCGTAGAGGTAATTGTAAATAGGGGTAAGACATTTTAAATGTATTAAAAGCTCAAGATTCTTCATATTGGAACCACGAGGGCAATATAGTTTCAACCATAAACTTTAATAATGTGTATTATTGTTTGATAAAAGTTAATGGATTTTGTGAATTGCTTCTAAATTGTTTTTTGTTATTTTTTTTTTCTTGTAAGGATTCAAGAAGATATTGTGGTATTTTGGGATAATATTGGGGTGCGTTTTTGTTTGCGTGGAGAAAATTTAGTGTTATATGTTATAGTGGTACTTCTGAATTATAATGGTTTAGATTTATATGTTTGTAAAGTATTTATGATGGTTTTGTTTTCATTCCGATTTCGACTCCGTCCAAGGATTACCTTAAGTCATTACGTAAATAAAAAAAAAATTCATAAATCGTTTGACTTTAGATGCTTAGTCATGATTTTTTGTTCGACTTTTGTTGATGGCTTCGTTCGTGTTTGGCTGAACTTATTTCAAATAATCACTCAGTAGCTGTTTTTTGGTCTTACTATTAATTTGCTGCCGATTTCAAATTTGTTTTTTGGTCTCACACTACTTAATCGATTTATTCTCTATGATTTTGCTTACTTGAGAACTCATTTTATCATGTTCAACACCTCATTTTCCAAGACTATGGCTCATATCAATGTTTTACCCGTCTGATAAAATTGTTAGTTTCTTTCTTCAATTGAGGATATTGTATAATGTAGTTAAAGTGCACAAGAAAAGCTGCTTACTTATTGTTCTTCATATTCATTTACTCTATTCTTTTTGCAAAGAATCCCTGAATAGATATTTAATCATTAGTGGATATTTACGTCTCATCTAAGGTATGGTTCTTCTGATGTTGGAGATTGAGTATCTTCCACTTTGAATATTATTCTATCCCTAGAGTTTTTGGGTTATTATGGCTTGCTAATTATAACAATGTTAATACCCTTTATTTGTGATGTTCATTATTATTTCTACACATAGGAGTAGCAAATTTGATATGAGAATAAGTTTATTGTTCGTTCTATGCCACTGTTATTGGGATTGTTTTATGACACTTTATGACACTGGTCATGATGCTGGTTTGCTAATTTTTCGTTCGTTGGTATTGATCGTGTGTTCATGTTCATTTTGTTGGTTGGAGGTGGGATTTGCTTAAGTTTTTCGTCGTTGATTTTCTAATAGATTAATCTAGGCATTTTATGTTCTGTTCTTTTCCTTTTCTTGAATTTCACTGTTGTCATGTCGATTTTGAGATACAATTTTGCTTCGTCTTTCACAATCTGTTTTCATTCGACTGTTCATCATCTTGCTTTCAGTATTTTATTTTCGCATATTTTGATTCATTATTAACATTGATTTAGGGCTTTCTTTGTTTTTCTCCCGCAGGTTGTACGACCAAATTGACGTGCTTTTCTAAGCTAATTTTCTTCTCCCACTAGGTTTGTGAATTTTACATTTCTCTCTTTCAACTTTGTTTATCAATTTCTTAACTTCTTTATTTTGATTAGTTGTATTGTTTTTGAATTGGTTCATACTTTTTCCCATCTTTTCTTTTGTTAGATTTTTATTTCCATTTCATTCACTTTTTTTTTTTATCTCTGTTATTTGCACGGACCGTGGTGTGATCTCTATGATCTATGCGATATTCATTGGTCATATTTTCTTTGTTTTCAATCAAATCCCAATTCTTGATTTCTCAAATCAAATTGGCTACTAAAGCTGGTAAGCATAAGAAGAAATATAAATTGTCAATGATGCATATAGAACATTGGAAAAAGTCCGTACATTGGTGGAAGCTCCTATAGCGGCTATTTTTACAGACCCTAAAAGGTGCAAGTCATCTCTTGTTTATCTCTCTCCCCATATGTTTGCTATCTTTTTTGTCTTTCTTTCTAATTTTAAATTAAGAAACCCTTTATAATCCAGTTTGAATGTGGGGAGACCTTAGAGAATATTACACAAGATGTGAGGAAAGTACTTGAAGAACAGCGTGCTGATGAAAGCTTAAAAACTTTCGTAGAAGGCAGTAGACACATTGAGGAAAAAAGTAAACATGTCAAACTGAAGTAGAAAGGTCGGCATACTAGAGTTATCAATTGGATATATTGGTTTACCTCCTGTATATGCCGACTGTGAACAAATTTTTGTCCTCATGTTTCGAAGTTAGTTTGTTTTGGGTTGATTGTTTTAACTCATTTCCTCTTATTTTACAAGACAAGATTAAATATTCCTCAATATTATTGTTACGTTTTAAACGAGAGGATTCACTGAATTTTTTAAAATTACTTAATTGTTTTCTATTGAAGAAGATAAAAATATTGTTCCATGATCGGTTCAAGTAATGTGTAATTGTATGCAAAGATAAATGATATTAATATTGACTATAGATCTTATTCATACCAATTGTTTTTTGGGAGAAGACAATTGAAATATATCGCAGCATCGCGCGGGTTCAATAACTAGTTTCCATCTAAAGGAACGACATATGTGGACATAATGGTTTGTATTTGTCCAAAGTGATAATGGGCGGAGGTTAGAGTTAATAAGTTAGTCAAGCCCATCTTTGTCTTAGGTCTTATATGTGTCAATTGGTGCAGCCAACAAAGTGGCATCAGCGCAAGAAAAGAAGGTGGAGCGGTGGTCAAGGGGTTTGAGCAAATTGTAGATAAAAACGCAAGTTAGAATACAAAATTGGGTCGGCGAAAAGAAAGGGATCAGGAAGAATCGTGCAGTTGCTGCTTCCTTGGAGTTTAATACTATCATTGCGAGAATAAATCGCTTGGTCCAGATGTCTCGCATGGAGAGGATGAACACAACACAGAGCTGCTGATTCAGTGTGAATGAAAAAACAGCAAACACAAAAATAAAAGAATTGCAGAGGTCATCGTACTCCAAGGGTGATTAACGGCTACGTGATAGCAAAGTAAAGTATAGTCTGTAAGTTGAGTTTGTATCTGTCAAACATTTTAATTGCTTATTCTTAGTGGATTGAATTTTTGACTAGCAAAGTATCCGTGAAGGTTTCCCAGTGAAGGGTTTATCACGTTAAAATCTCTGTGTTATATTCTTGATCATGCTTAATGTCTATTGATTGTGTTGTTAGATTGATTGAACTATAGTCTTGCTGATTATTGAGTGTGAAGGAGTTTTTCTTATTTGATTAATTGCACTGGGTTGCCTTGTTTGATTAATTTAAATTGTAGATTGAAGTTTAAGTTTTGCTTCTTGGTATTTAGTCAATTTGACTTTAGCAAGTCAACCTATTCACCCCCTTCAATTATGAACAATATGAAATTAGCCTTGGGAATGGTATAATCTAGAGGCCGAGTCTTAGAAATCGTATTCAATTCTGTCCAGCTTGACCATCTGAGGATTTCAACCCAATCTGGCAAGTACCAAATGGGCCCAACTACGAGTAAAAAAAAACACAAATAGTTATGAACCCAACCCTGAAAGTTGGTCGAACGGTCAACAATCGCTGACCAAGTTGCAAGTTCCAATATTGCCCACAAGGCCACAACTCTAGAATTGAATCGACCAACCCTGAGAATCCATTCTTCTAAATGCTTCACCCAGTTATCAAAAGACCTCAGCATCTAATACCGAACTGCACATTTCCAGAACCTCCTCCTCTGAACACTCTAAACCAACACAGCTTTGAACAAAACTACAGGCACATCTGCGACATCCTCCTCTCTCTCACCCGCTCAAGGACCCTCCCTAAGGGTCTCCAGATCCATGCCCATGTCGTCAAATCAGGCCTCCAAACCATCCCTCTCATATCTCACTACCTCATCAACTTTTACTCCAAGAACCAACTCCCGCTTCATTCCGGCCAAATTTTTGAAGAAACCCAAAAAAAATCTTCCACTACTTGGAGCTCAGTCATCTCCTCATTTGCCCAGAATGAGCTTCCACTTTTCGCCATTGGGTACTTTCGTCGAATGCTTGGTACACGGTTGCGTCCTGATGATCATATATACCCGAGCGTGACCAAGTCATGTGCCATTTTGAACAGGCGTGATGTTGGGCAGTCTGTGCATTGTCTTGCGATGAAGACTGGGTTTGAATTTGATTTGTTTGTGGGGAGTTCTTTGGTTGATATGTATGCAAAATGTGGAGGGATAAGAGATGCTCGGAAGGTGTTTGATGAAATTCCACACAAGAATGTGGTTTCTTGGAGTGGGATGATATATGGGTATGCTCAAGTGGGTGAGAACGAGGAGGCTCTGCTACTATTTAAACAAGCTTTGATTCAAAATTTGGACGTCAATGAATTTACATTTTCGAGTGTTATACGGGTTTGTGGCAATTCAACGCTGCTCGAATTGGGGAGGCAAATACATGGCCTGTGCTTCAAAACAAATTTTGATTTGTCAACTTTTGTTGGTAGTTCTTTGGTTTCCTTGTACTCCAAGTGTGGATTGATTGAAGGAGCTTATCGAGTTTTTGATGTGATAACCGTCAAGAATCTGGGATTGTGGAATGCAATGATAATCGCATGCGCCCAGCACGTACACACGGATAAAGCTTTGGATCTGTTTAAAGCGATGGAAAGTGGTGGAATGAGACCGAATTTCATTACATTTTTGTGTGTGCTTTATGCTTGTAGCCATGCTGGGCTAGTCGAAAAGGGGAAATATTACTTTGGGCTTATGAAAGAATATGGGATTGAGCCAGGGGAGCAGCATTATGCTTCCCTAGTGGACTTGCTTGGCCGTGCCGGGAAATTGCAGGATGCAGTTAAGATCATTGAAGAAATGCCTATAGAACCAACAGAGTCTGTGTGGGGAGCATTATTAACAGGCTGTCGAATCCACGGGAACACTGAATTGGCAGCCTTTGTCGCTGACAGAGTCTTTGAGCTGGGTCCTGTGAGCTCTGGCCTGCATGTGCTTCTGTCTAATGCATATGCGGCTGCAGGAAGATTTAAGGAAGCCGCGAAAGCCAGGAAGATGCTCAGAGACCAGGGCATGAAAAAGGAAACGGGGTTGAGCTGGGTTGAGGAGGGGAGCAAGATCCACACATTTGCGGCCGGGGACAGGAGACACATGAAAAGTAAAGAGATATATGAGAAGTTGGAGGAGTTAGGGGAGGAAATGGACAGAGCTGGTTATGTTGCAGACACAAGTTTTGTTCTTAGAGAAGTAAATCGTGAAGAGAAAGATGAGACAATTAGGTATCACAGTGAGAGACTAGCAGTTGCATTTGGGCTTATTACCTTTGCAGCTGATAGACCTATAAGGATTATGAAGAACCTGAGGATTTGTGGCGATTGTCATAATGCTATCAAGTTTATGTCCAAGTGCTCAGGAAGGGTTATCATAGTGAGGGATAACAATAGGTTTCATAGGTTTGAGGACGGAAGATGTACCTGCGGCGATTATTGGTGATTATTAAAATCTCATTTACGCGGCTTTTGGTAATTTTCTTGATCAATGGAAGACGAAGAATTCAAGCTTGAAACCTTTTGGGAGGCCTTTGCCATATCTTTGTATGCTTTATCATTTTTTTCTCTAATAGAAGCTCAATGACAATGCTCATAGGGATCGTGCATGTGAAGCAGAGAAGCTTGAATTTGTTGATATAATGTCTGCAACTCATTTACATACAATCTAGACTTCCCTAATGAAAAATGAAAGGAAAGATTGCACCAATGGTCCCCTCAAGTTAACATTAATTATTGTTTTTGTCCCTAAAGTTGATTGTTTGCTTTTTTTCGTCCTTTAACTTTACCAAAATCGTTAATTTGGTCCCTCCGTTAAAAAAAATTCACGGATTCAGTTAAGGATTAAGGGCATATTCATTAATTCATGTCAAATTGATCCTTAATTATAAACCATCTCAAAAAAATGTGCATGCATAGTGTTTTACCGGTTTTGCTCTTATTTTCCCTTTCTTTCTCTTCTTTGTGAACAGAAAAATTACCCTCTGCCCTCGAGACTTTTTCCCTCCTTGCTTCTGCATTTTTTCTCCTTCGTTGTGCATAGACCACGCCTTCTTCCTCTCCTTTCTTCCTCTTAGTCATTGTTAACACGATATTGGACCAGACTCACTAGGCCGTATGTTGAAAACTTAAACACCAAACATGAGCCAAGATTACGTAAACAAATGGGTCAAACATGGGATGACATGTGGACGCATCTCCACCATCAATCTATATGCCACGTGTCAGCATTACAATCGAGTTGCATTTATCTCACATCGAAACTATAAAAAAACGACTACCTCACTCCACCCATATAAAAAGAGTGCACATTTCCCAATGAGGTGACTAATATTCAATATTCATCATTACTCTGTCAAAATTACTACTTACTGTTCCTCCTTTTAACAAACGTACTAACTTGACCGTTAGAGAGCCTTCGGGCGGTACCACACCAGCGCTCATCCCTAACGGAGGACCCACTACTCTTCTTAAGTCTACATGTTACCAGGAGGGACATATGACATACATCAATTGAACAAGGAGTAATCTCAAGTTGAAACATTATGTACTTCAATAGTTTGGCGCCATCTATGGTAAATTGACTAAGCCTGCCCACTCTCTACCGAGCTGAGCACATACTCGTTCGACACGGCAATCATGCTAGGCGACTAGGACCATGGTTCCGAGAGACAACTCTCCAAATTTCATACAAATCATTAAGAAACTAGAAAGGTGTCTTGTAGCGTCCTTTTCAATCTTTTCAGCATTTTAATGGGAAGACGTTGATAGAAGCCCCTCCGTCTGTGATCATTTTGTCGACCAGGATGCCTTCCAGATGAGTTGTAATAAAAATAGGGCGTAGATGGTCCGTCATACCCTTAGTCGGGATAACAAATAGTGATTTTCCTGAGCAGGGAATGGCTTTAGGGACAACATCGGGATCCCCATCATATGGGATTTCGATCGTTGCTCGAGAAGGTTTGTATATAGAAATGTCGTCAATCATCTGGTTGATTTGGTGATATGTGGCTTATAAGTGCTCTGGTAGCACTACCACCGTATCGATCTCCACTCGAGGCTCTTGATTCTTGTCAAACAAGGCAACCAATTCTATAACTTCCAGCATGTCTTTTCCGAATTCCTTTACATCCTCCTTGGTCATGTCCCGACCATAGTTGTATGGTTGTTATCTTCAGGTGATTCTTTGATGGGCCCTTCGTATTCTTAGTTTTCTTTCCCTCCAAGACTCCTTGGGGAAAGTCTTCGAATACGAGTTTCCTCTTAACTATAAAAGAAGCTTCTGAGGTGGTGCTAGGATGTGTATCTCCTTTTAGATCCTTCTCCTCCTCTTTATTTATCTTAGGAGGTGTTGTTGGCTCTTTGGGAGGCCTTGCCCCAAAGCCTTACTTAGTATGAAGGTATGTCCCGTATTACCTCTAAATCATTCTCTTGGCAGTTCTTCCTAACTCCTTGGTTGATTTTCCATCCTTGCTTGCCGCATACCACTTCCCATCCTGGATTGTGGCTTTGAAAGTTTCGGCCATTTTGGTGGCCTTACCCGAAAGAACTGACTTTTTATCTTGTGGTTTTTTTTTTCAATCCATCCCTTAGTCTGTTGACTAGATGTACATTCTTGTTTCCCTCCAGCGTCTCCTAATTTCTGAGACTTGGAGCCTTGTGGTATCTTAGTTTTGGGGATACGTAGATCATGGTTCCACTCAGATATGTCCAAAGGAACTTTTTCTCGACTTTGCTTTGAGCATTCGAACTTGCTTTAACATATGGGGATGAGGACATAGAAACTTATTTTGTTTGACACTCTCTACATAACACTTTTCATCCTTATATGTGGCAAACACCGTTCTGGTCTGGTCATTGTGAGATTTCTTTCCTTTTCATGACTTGGTCTCTTTCTAGGACCATCAGAGATTGACCATATTGACTGACGGTGCCGAGAATGGATTCGTATCCACTTCCATCAGGCCTTAGGTATTGATACTAACGCAATGTGCCCTTGGTTAATCAACCTCTGGATTATATCTCTGAATTGGACACAGATGGTCGTGCCACGATGTAATGATGCGTTCCATTTACAAAATTGTTTGCCCTTAAAATCTACGAGTTTGGGAAATTCTTGCTTGGAATCCAGTTTGATTACCTTAGCTCTTACCAGCTTATCATAGATTTCTTCTGCTTTTGTAAGGTCAAACAAATAGGAACCAAATATCGGTATTTTATTTTTGAATAGGCCACCGCTTGGCATGACCGGCTTCTGTTCCCGCGCAGGCTTGACTAGTGATCTGAGGATCACTGGTCCATTTCCTGGAGTTAGGATTTCGGTCGTTGCCACTACTAACTCATGTTCCTTTTCCGTTGTTTTTAATTCTTATTGGAGTTCCTGGTTCTCCAATTAGTGTACATGGATTTTATTTTTATAAAACAGTGAAACTTTAGAGTTGTGCCTCTTTCGTTGTTGAAGAATGTCATGAATCGTATGCTCTTGAATTACATCCAATGTGGCATATTTATACAAGTTTTTTTTTAAGGGATAAGACAAAACAGTTCTCATCTCTTTAAACTGCTTCTAACTATAATAGGACAAGTGCCCTATTTATCTAACTAGTGTTAACTATCTAACTGTTAACCAACTAATGTTAACTTATCCTTGGGACATAGTTACATGGTTCTATCCTATGAACTAGTGTACAATGTGTTACAGGGTTAGGTATACATAGTCTAACACCCCACCCTCCTCACGCCAAAACTAGGCACCTGATGGGTGACAAGTTTAAAGGCAAGGTTGATGACAAGACCCATCCCAATAGACTCCTAGGGTCCCCATAAAACATTCCTAATCTTTAGAAATCATCAAAAACCTCTAAAACTAGAAATCCAAATTTTGAGTAAAATGTACCTCACGGGTTTTCGGGTTCCCCTGCCGTGGTCCGCCGCCGTGAGTCCTCGCCGTCGCGTCCTCATCATCACGGTCCTTCCTCACGTCACACATAAGATGAACAATGATGAGATGTGGTGGTATGTGTATGGTGTGGTGTTTGAAAATGGAGAATGAAGAAAATGGTGGGGGGTTTCGGGTGTGAAGAAGAATGAAGGAGATGAGATCAGATGAGAGAATGAGAGATGGAGGGTGAGGATTTAAAGATAGAATTGAATTGGATGGCTAGGATTGAATTAGGTGGGGATTGGATTATAAAATTAATTAAATAATATTAATTAATTATGTAGATCCACAAATTGGGGGATCAAGTCAATGGGATGAGTGACACTTGTCACTCATCCATGGGGCCCACCAAAATATCCACCCAATCAGATTTCGCCGAAACGTCCCCGTCTCGAAGTTCGTGCATAGTGAAATCGAACTTCCGTGACCCATAACGCTCCCGTTCGAAGTCCGATTTCAGTGTGCCGCCTGCCTATGGATTCGTATCGTCCTTATCTACGTAACGGTCTTTGGCCCTCGGCCATCGGACCTCCCGGTCAAAAAGTCAACATTTGACCTCCTATTCACCCAAATTACCAAAATGCCCCTAAACTTCCGAACGTCATAACTTCTTCCTCGAACGTCGGAATTGAACGTGCCACCTGTCTATGAACTCGTGACGTCACGAACTACGTCACGGTCATCGGTCAAAGTCCATTTGACCGCCCGATTGAAAAGTCAACATTTTGCCACCACTAGGGGCAAAACGATCATTTCGCATCGTTCGTCCGATTTCGCCCAACTAATCACGTATTAGCCTCACTAATCGTGATTAGTCACTAATCTAATCCTGGAATTTGGGACGGGTTGTTACAACCTTCCCTCCTTAATTAATTTCGTCCTCGAAATTCCAACCGACCTAATTCTACCGTTCTTCCCTCCTTAATTAGTTTCGTTCTCGAAACTCCAACTATCTTGATTCCACATCCATCCCGTGGAAAGTAGAATCAACCTCAAAATACGTGTACACTAGTACACCAACTAACCAGAACAATCCTTACTCGTCTGCAGCCAGACGTACCGCTAACATCCATGTCGTATCGACTACGTTCGACCACGTCGAATGACAGTAGTCATACGTTCTGAATTGACACTACTTGTCAAATCTACCGTTTCGCTGACACAACCAACTAGACGGTTCCGTGCTCAACCACTAACTATCCTGACATCTACTCCCACTGGGAGTCACCAAAACTCACTAACCGATCCACGATGACACCTCCGACAAATTGTCACCACTTGACAGTCGTCAATCGAAAACTGTCACTATACTCACTCGTGGTTACACTAACCAACAATTCACCCGACCTGTGTGTAACTAGACCCATCAGAAATACCATGACCCAATGCACGGTATCCAATGTCCAGTTCACGACCTCAACTAATCCAATGGTATCGGAACTAAGCCGACTACCAACACGCTCACCAACGGACTACGAGTATAACCTATATACCGTCACTAGGCACCACAAGTCTGCCCAGTGTCGTACCTCGAACTACGTACAAGGTACAGACGTCTATCCATCAACCTAACTACAACCACCTAGGTCATAGCCAAACACGTTTCTACTATAAAGTCCATTTGTCCAATCCAATATTAGACAAATCGAAACTCCGACCCATTTTTTTATTTCCAAATCCGAATCCGAATCCGCAATTTCGTAAGAAATCCCAAATCCAAACCCAGAAGTCGTATCCATATCCATGTTCAAATCCGAATCCAAAATCATTATTCCGTAAGCTAGCATTTGGAATAACCATCCCGAACCCAAATCCATAAAAGAAAATCCATAGTCAAGCTCTAGAATCAAATCCTGAATCGTCACCCAGAATCCGATTCCAAACCCCAACTCCAGAAATCCTCTTTCAAGTTCCAAAATCAAATCCTAAATCGTCATCTAGAAATCTGATTTCGAAACCTGAAATATCATTCACGTCTACCGAGACATACCAAAACCAAACCTATCGGTTACCCGCTCAACCGATTACCACAATACGATCGATTGACTTCATAGGGAAGTCAATCCCAACATCAACACAACACTAGGTCAGACAAAATCCGACCTCGTCAAACACCTACTCATCGGACAACTACTCAGGCAAGTAATACGCCATATGGGATTTACCTCGAAAAGAAGTTCAGTCCCATCATGCTTCACTCAACATCCAAGTAAGAGTAATAAGCTCTCCCCCTATCTGGATCATCAAGATCACGATCCAGATCCATAGCAATACCCAAAGTCCTAAACCAATTCCCACATCTAACCAGATTAGTCAACGACGAGACACGCCGAGACTGTGGGTTCTCACTGATTACCTCGTATTGATCCTTATCATTCCACCGAGGAAAACCAAGAATGATACAAGATAATGACAACAAAATTCATCTTACGTGAATGCAAACAACACTCGCTGCACTCACCACGTCATGTAACCCAACATCGTCTGCCACCAAGCAGAAAATGAGTAATCTCAGTCACCTAACTTCGATATACTCACTCCACCTGATGACCCAAGACAATCACGGGTCCACCAACCAATACACGATCAGTGTACTAGTGGCAACCAACAACATCAATAACATCTACCTCATCTACCACCATCAATTATGGTAGAACCTGAGAAGTCACCCAAAATGACTTCGACATACCCAATAACAATGCGGAAAACCCGCATTCCACTCGTCACCTCAGTCGCAACCTCTCGCGATTCTGAAGTTCCAACCAGATTGGAAACAACGTACTTGGACATCATCTACGTGTCCCCTAACTAGTTTAACTCTATCTGAGATCCACTCCTGAACCACAGATACCGAACATATGCCCATTACGACGGAGTCACACCCCGATCCGTAACTCATCGTCATCACGATCACCAGCACCAGCACCAGCACTAGTATCAGTATCATCACCTGTCAGCATCAGCACAAAGTGTGCAAATCAGACAATCCTGGATCTCCGCTCATACCGAACGACGACCCCGTACCTCTGTTCGAAGAGGAGAACTCTGCCTCCCTCGTACCCAACACCTCTGGGTACAATCACCCTGACAACTCATACGAGAAAAGGAAACGTCCCCTGAACGTTCCCGATTCCCAACAACCACAGCTACAACCATGCTCGGTAGTAGTGCCTTCCACAGACTCGTGCAGACCTAACTACCAGACAAGGGATATTTCCAACCCTTGCCCTCCCGGGCTATCAGAGTACGCCAGGATCCGGAGGAGGCATGTGATATCTCGGTCTCTGCTACAGTCCACATCCGATGTCAACCTGAAGGGCAGTCAAAACATTAAAAACTGTGAGTGGACAAAACAAAGAGTTTATAAAAACATTTCATAAGACATTTGTACCCTCCACTAAAAAGCATGCATGCATTCGAAAACCATTTATCCAAAAACAAACCATATGTGGGACTAAGCCCAAAGCAGATATAAACCAAGGTCGAAAGGACCACAATAAAAACGAGCATACGGGCCACTGCCCAAATCCATAAGGGACTCGGCCCCAAACCATAAAGAAACCAAGTACACGAGCCACTGCTCAAATCCTGTGCACACCTGTACACACCACATATCATATATCATATATCCATCACATACATATATATAAGTTACACAACCAATCCTGTCACGGTATCCAAAGCTACGCGCGTGCTACCCGGGTCTCAATCCGAGTCATCTCAAAGTCAAGGTCAATGTCCGCAGACCACTGACCCTACCCGAGGTAATAGTAACCATAGCCTTCCTGAGAGTAAGGAACCCAACTGGGGGGTGACTCCACTCAGTCGGTGCTCCGTGACTACTCCGGGGTCCACCCAGGCCAACGACCCTCCCCGGAGGAGATAGTAGAACATGTAAAGGAAGGTAGATGAACATATATATACATAACATAAACATTCATGTCCGGTTCCCCTGAACCGTCATGATCCATAATATCCATAATCAGGTAACATGCCGGTTCCCATAAACCGTCATGTACCGTAATAACCAACAAGGGTTCATGCCGGTTCCCATAAACCGTCATGAACCACAATGACCTTTCCAGAGTTCATGCCGGTTCCCATAAACCGTCATGAACTTGGAAATCTATCTAGGGTCCCTGACCCGAAATCATAAACCGTAAAATAACTGGGTCTCGTGCCCGAACATATGACATCAGCTGGGCACCGTGCCTGAAATCTGGGGTCATATGCCCGAGACAAAACCAAATGGGTCTCATACCCGAGTTTATCCTTTTATAAATCCAAAACCATTTCATTAAAACCAATAAAGAAATACATACCCGTATAAGCACCGTATAAGGCTGAAACCTCGAAATACGTGCTTATACGTAACCACATACAAATGCACCCATGGCATCATCAAACAAGTAATAAAACATATAATAAACATTTATGCATGCACCAATTTAGAAAACAAGGTCCACTCACAGACCGTCCGAGCTGCCGCCTCGATTTGTGTGCCATACGGCTCCCTGAGCCGATCACCGTCACCGGGACTCCCAAACCTATCCAAATCGTAATAGAAGGTTACTAACTACTTAATTAACCTCCTACCAAAGCCCCGTAATTTTCCCGTATTTTTAACTATTTTTAAAACCAAACCTAAACCTTCCGATGCCCCGAAACATATCGAGACGGTGTCCGATTGACACGAAACCAGTCCCAAAATGTTCGTTACATCGAATAGATGATTTCACATGTTGAACACATCCCCAAATTCCCTGCCACGCGCCCTCACGCGCCGCCTGAAGTGGCTGCGCGTGGGCTTCACGCGCCGCTATGGTACCCGCTGACGTCATCGCTGACGTCAGCATGACGTCATCTGACAGCTGTCAGGTCTGACATGTCAGACTCTGACAGGTGCCACGTGTCACGCTCCCATTGGTCCATGTCACTGTACTGTCAGTGCCACGTGGTAGTCTGACATGTGCCACGTGTCATCACGACACTAGTCCACGTCTGTGCCAAGTGTCAGCCCCTGATTGGGCCACGTCACTGACATGTCAGTGCTGACTGTGCACTGACATGTGACTGTGCACTGACTGTGCACTGACATGTGACTCTGCACTGACATGTGACATCTGACAATGTTGACGTCATCCCTGACATGATGACGTCAGCAGGATGACGTCACCTGTCATCTCTGTCCTCCCGCGGGTCGACCCGAATACCAGTAACTAATCGTGATTAGTTACTAATCTAATCCTGGAATTTGGGACGGGTCGTTACAGTTGAAGTGGCGGGCAGTGAAGAGTACTTTTGTGAACAGGTCAGCAAGCTATTGGAAGAAAGGGACGAGTTTAAAGGCAAGATTGATTATGAACATGATGAGTTGAACATCAGCTAGGTCTAACGTCAGCATTGACCAAACTTTGACCACCGCGTGAGGGCGCGTGGGTACGAATTTCAAGATCAAACTCATCTTGTTCTAAAGTTTTAGAAGTTTTGAATCCAATGGTCATGGTTTCAGGTCGATTAGAGATCGTTTGGTTAGTGTTTTGGAGGTTTTTCTCCTCGAGAAACGTGTTTGGGACACGTTTACTATAACCGTGTTTAGGGGGTATCCGAGTGTGACTTTGACAAGTCAAGTTGTTCCGGAAGCTCCGGAAGCTTCGGATTGGCTTACGGCGCGGGTTTCAAGCGCACAACGTGGACCATGTGTGAGTGAACCTTGTTTTATAAATGTGATGCATGCATAGATATTTTAAATTTCCTATGATCATGGTTTTAAATGCAATGATTGCACAGTGATTTGAATGATGATTCCCAGATTTTATTTTCAGTTTCTGAAAGATTTTACGCATTTGCATGAAAATGGCATTTTGGGCTTGAGACCTAGTTGGATAATGCTTTTGACTTAGATTATAGTCTGAATTGGAGAAGTGATTTTAATAATGAAATGATTTTGGGTATTGTGAAATGAGTTTTGGACATTTTTTTTACGATGGTTTTGAGATAAATGCTTATGAAATGAATTTATTAGATTTGGTGGAAACTATGTTTTGGGCTGAGACCCTATCGTGGAACGATTGTTTTGATTTGAAATACAACTGTTTATGAAAATGTATTTCAACTGTTTCCACGTAGACCATCCTCCTTGATATTGGTATGACTCCGATTGAGAATGTGTTTCCCTGGAGAGGGCCTCCAGTTGTGAATATGTTTCCCTGGAGAGGATCCTATGGTATTGTATTGCTCGCCTCCGCAATGCCATGTGCCCCCCCCCCCCCCCCCCCCCCCAAGAGAGGTCACGATGCACTTCCTGTTGATGAGTAGTCATGGGAGGCTCGGTTCAGGAGTGCTTATGTATGGCATCGATCGTTGATTTGTTCATGACGATATGAACATCGATCGTTGATTTTTCCTGGAGCTTATTTACATGCGTTGCCTGGATGACGTGACTGATGATGTTATGAGATGAGAAAGATGTGGGATATGAGGATTGGTCACGTTTTTTTATTATTTCTTTATGTCTAGATGTTTTCACATATTTTGGTTTGAAAAGAAATATGATTTGATTTTAAGAAAGCATTTGAGATTAAATGTTTTCTGATGCATGCATGCTTTGATGGGAGGGTATAAATGTATTTTTCTGAAATGTATTTGAAAATGCTTATTGTTGTCCACTCATAATTTTAAATGGTTTTTGGTACCCTTCAGGTTGATTGCAGAGGCGGGTTGTAGTAGAGACTGAGGCATCACATGAAGTTGCGTACTCTAGAAAACCTATTTTGGTCAAGGTATTATCCCTTGTCGGACGGGAGTAGGCCATGCCACATTAATCCAGGGGGATTAGGGATGGGTCCTATCACCAAGGCCAGGTGTCCCTTTGATATAAAGGATAATCCATTTAACTGC
The DNA here is from genome assembly GCA_032719365.1 of Prinsepia uniflora. Classification (NCBI taxonomy): domain Eukaryota; kingdom Viridiplantae; phylum Streptophyta; class Magnoliopsida; order Rosales; family Rosaceae; genus Prinsepia; species Prinsepia uniflora. The sequence goes on along the minus strand of CM064868.1, from coordinate 54,484,701 downwards.
AGTAGGATGTAGGTGATAGAACCCATCCCAATCCCACTGGGACCACCCAGGGATGCATCCCGCTCCCGCCTGACAATGACTCTAAACATACCAAAAATACCATTAACCAAACTAAAGTCTTTCGTATTAAATAAATAAAGTTTAAAATCCTTTGGGTCTTCGGATCCGTTTGTCCGTCGCGGGTCTGGGGTGGTGTTTGGGCTGTAGTACAGAGACGAAGATACTGGTGGTGGTGGCTGATGATGAAGATGATGTCTGGTGAGGGTGGTGTGATCAATTAGGTGGCTGGAGATGAAGGAAACAGATGAGGAATGTGGTTGGTGGTGTTTGTTCGAGATGGGAGGGACTGGATGTTCTTCACAGGTGAGAGAATAGTGAGAATGAGAGGGATGAGTGATCTGAAATAAAAAGAAAAAGAAGATGGAATGAAGGGTGCAGATTGATGGATGAAAAGAAGATGGACGGCTGGGGTGAGTTGAGAGAAATAAAGGATTTTTAAAATCCCACCAATGAAACAAGATCCATGTTTTAGGGAAAAAGTAACCTTGGGATGAGTCATCCAAGGGTCCAGATTAAATCAAGGGTTAAATCAGATTTTAATATTTTAATATTATTTTAATTTCTTTCTTGGTTCGTAAATTTAATCGATTTCGCTCTCGTGACCATAACTTTTTCGTCGAACGTTTGTTTTTGACGTGTTGCCTGTCTACGGACTCGTGACGTCCCGATCTACATCACGGTCATGGGTCAAAGTCCTAAATATTTTCTAGGTCAAAAGTCAACTTTTTCCCCCTTAGGGGCAAAATGGTCATTTTGCAATAAAATATTATTTATGAAAGTTTGGGTCGTTATAGTAGGTCTGTGGTGTGACTCGTGAATTAAGCAGCGTGCTGGACTACAAATGACAGGACCCGTCCCAACTGGACGTCAAAAACCGTACCCGGTCCTGCTCCCGTCTGACAAGTCAACAGAATGTCCGAAACTACCCTTCAATACCTGCCAGACAAGGGAATTTTTTCGCCTGTGCCCGCACATACCTCCACCTCTAGAATAGCCTCGATCAACGCGCCACGACCTGAAGGGTTAACAAAACAGAAAAGGTGTGAGTGGACAAAAATGACCTCTTATAAAAACATTTACCAAAATACATTCTTACCCTCCAGTTTTCACAAACTTGCATGCATATCGTAAAACATGAGTAATAGTATGAAATCATTCAAGTATGAACAGTGGACCGAATAAATCAAAACATATTTTCCCATGGTCCACAAAAACTCATGTTCACCAAATCAGTTTAACATCTCAAAAGTTCACAATTTCTTTAAATCATTTTAACCGCTAAACCACGGTTTCCTCAAAATCATTTTCCATAAACCACGGGACTTATTTCCATATCCTGTTGCTTAGAGTCACGTTTATCCCTGCAACGCGTGCATATCAATAGGCTCAAGGACCGCTCAAAATCCGAGCATCCGCTGCTGTGAACACTTCATCAGTCAGCAATCCGTCGCTGGGAAAAACCTCACCAGCCGACGATCCGGATCTCGTGAACATATCACTTACCGATCCATATAATCCAGCACATCTGATCTGAGTCAAGCCTCCCCTGGGCTGCAAGACAAAGATCGTGCTACGTGACCTCTTCGGGGTAAACACTTCCATCCCGAAGGCGAGCGTTATCTCCAGGGTGCACTCCGGGGAAAAACATATTTTCTCCCGAAAGCCCTAAATATCCGCAACATATCACCATCACAAAAACCAGTGAAAAACAGTTGCATTAAAAATCAAATCATATATCAATACAGGGTCTCAGCCCCAAGTCCCGATTTACTTTATAAATCCAAAAATCATTAATATCATCATGTCATCACATGGAAATACAATTCCAACCAAAATCACAATTCCATTGGGTCTCAAGCCCAAAATATCAATATGACGTAAATCCGTGCAACTGTAAACCCGAGTTGCCACGATCACGTAAATCCATGAAATCAATCACTGACTCATAATCCGAGTCCAAATATCATTTTCAACTTCCTGACTCATAACCCGAGTCAAAACATCATTTTCAATCCGGGCTTTAGCCCAAAACATCATTTGCACGTTCCTCGTAAAACGTGCCCGAAAGACTGATTAAAATAATCACAAAATCACGAGGATACCAAAAATCATCAAATTCACATGTAACTCCAAATCCGAGTCAAAATCATTATTTACTTGGGTTCTCACGCCCACAATATCATGTTTAACCAATTTCATGATTTCTCGAAAATCGTGCCAGAATATAATAATATAATAATCACAAAACCGAGAAATCACCGAATTGAAATACCAATCATGCCAAAGTATATCAAATCATATAATAAAGCATTTTAAATCATATATGCATGCATCACGGTTAGAAAACAAAGTCCACTCACACACACCGTTCAAAACGGTTCGTTTCCGAGCTGCACGTTTTTCCGTAAAATCTGAAAATCACAACTCCTGCCCAAAATCATTATAGAGGGTTACTAACATCTCAAAATACATCATATAATTTTCCCCAATTTTTCCGGAATTTAAATACGTATTTAACTCGTAAAACAAAACTTCGGATACGCGGAACATTATCGAAACAATATCCGATTTCACCGAAATCAACGTCAAAATGTTCGTTACACTGAGAGGATCAAAAGTCATATTGACCTCACCTTGAGACTAGGCCGGACGCGCCCTCACGCGCCGCCGTGAGTGGCTGCGCGTGAAACCCACGCGCCAGCTACAGTGTCGTCGTTCAAGCCCGTTTGTCTGGTAAACGGGTCGTTCAACCCGCGATCAGACCCGGCTGGTTTTCAGTCAATTCCACACTGTTTTCATCAATTGAGCATCCAGTTAGTTTCGTTATAAGTTCAATTAGGGTTCTGTAACCTTAATTACTTGAAACATTACCTCAATCCTCACGATCAAGGATGAACAATCGAAGGACCTCCGGCCACTGTTCATCAGTCGAATTACCTCAATTCCACAAGATTTCCCCAAATTGATTCATCAGGAAGCTTCATTGATCACAGGTAAACCTTTCCCCCAACTCAATTGGATCAAATCATTGCTCAATCATCACGACTCAAACTCGAACATCCGAACAGTGTGCAACCATGGAGTTTCCACCTTGGCCACTGATTCCTCCCAATTGACGAACCCAGAAGCATCAATGGACCATGAGGAATTGTTTCCCCACCTTAATTTCGTCGTTTGATCACGCATTGATCACGACTCAAGCTCGATATCTCCCACTGTTACCAAACCCGCTCAGAGCCAATTGGGCATGAATTCCTCTCGTTTTTGATTTGAAACAACTCGTCTCAACCTCAGGAAGCTATTTCCAAAGTCCAATTCGATCATCACAGCTCAATTCGACCAATTTGATTTTTCCTCCAAATTTTCTAAAACCCGAAATCCCAGTCCTCAGCTCTCAATTAATCCCTCGTTTTTCCCAGTTCAATTCACTCTCAAATGCTCACACTTTGGTTCAGAAATGGAAGAGAATTGGAGGTTGGGAGAAAACTGATTTGTGGGTTGTACACGGTTGAAGAAAATATGGGAGATTAATGGAAATTAGGATTAATTAATTAATTTAAAATAATAAAACATAATAATTAGGTCTCCCCCAAAATCTTGGATCCATGTTTTGTGCCTGATTTTAAGGGATGAGTGACACTTGTCACTCATCCAAGTGTGCTCAGTCACCGGGTACTGTTCATTAATAAAATATTATTTTATTCCCGGTTCGTTCGGTTAATCGAGCCCGATTCCGTGACCATAACTTCGTCGTCGAATCTCCGATTTCGGCATGCCGCCTGTCGTTGGATTCGTATCGACGAGACCTACGTAACGGTCCTTGGCCCTCGTCCGTTGGACTTCCCGGCCAAAAAGTCAACATTTGGCCCCTACTATGCCAAATTACCAATATACCCCTCAATTTCCGAACATCATAACTTTCTCTACGAATGTCGGAATTGAACGTGCCACCTGTCTATGAACTCGTGACGTCCCGAACTACGTCACAGTCATCGGCCAAAGTCCATTTGACCGCCCGAACTAAAAGTCAACATTTTGCCCACGCTAGGGGCAAAACGGTCATTTTGCACGTTTCGTCCGATTTCACTCAACGAATCCCCGATTAGTCATTCTAATTCGTAATTAATTAATATTCAATCCCGATATTCGGGACGGGTCATTACAACCTTCCCTCCTTAAAGAATTTCGTCCCCGAAATTTCAACTACTCGTATTCCACAACTACCTCGTGGAGAACAAATGGCCACACAACACGTATACACCTGTACACCCACTAGCCAACACAGAACTCGTCTGCACTCAGACGTCACATCACAGATGCACGTCGTACTGACTACACTCGACTACCTCGAATGAAATTGATTACCAGAAATTGGCAATGTCACCATTAAGCTGACTCTTTCAGCTTGATGGCCCCACGTAATCACTAATGTGCCCTGACCTTCGCTCTCATAGAGAGTCACCAAAACTCACTAGTTAGTCCAAGCCGACACCACAAGCCAAACTGTCACTACCAAGCTTTACCACCCTAGTAAAGCGCCAATCAGTACTAAATCAGTGACAACACATCATACTACAACGTCCGTCAATGTAGCATATGATCATCAACATGATCTCCCCTCGCAGGGCAAACTCAATCCTGCGACAAATACCTACAGTAGTTACCACAATTGTCACCCCCTCAGCGATCCCAGATGCTGGTAAGGTCACGACAAGGTAACATCTCGCCGCAAAGCAACTTGCGGTCACACCAACCACCAACTCACTCAATCAGACGGTGCATCTGGAACACGTTGAACACAAGCCTAGCAGTAATCACACAACTCAACACTAGAGTTATACTAGCCAACCTTGGCTAAGAGCACCTGCTCAAACAATCACTGTAATCATCAGAATCATTCTGCCCAGTGCATCGTGTTCAATGTCCAGTTCACGTTTACAACCAAAACCAATGGTATTGGAACTAAGCCAAACACCAACACGTTTATCGACACAACACTGGTACATCCCATGTACCGTCACTAGGTATCAAGTACCCTCGTCCATACGATACCGTACATCGTACACCAAGCATGATCCTACAGCTGGACCCCAGTACTCGACCCATAGACCTATATGGTCGATCCCAAACCAGGTAAGGAAAAAGTAAAAAGCCTGAGGGTTTTTGCTAACATCGACAATCCTTGTCCTATGCTACCCAAAAACACCTCGCCAAATGACAACACTCAAAATGACACATCAACGTGTCCACAGGGAGGAACGCCTAGTTCTCCCGGGATTCACATCAACCCCGGCCACCACAAATCTGCAAAATATCGTACCCCAAACCACGTATAAGGTACGTACATCTATCCCTTGACCAGACTACAACCACCTAGGTCATAGCCAAACACATTCCAATAATGGAGTCCATTTGCCCAAACCAGCAAGAGACAAATCGAAACTCCACCAATCAGCTAGTTTCAATACCAAATCCGAATCCGCAATTTCGTAAGAAATCCCGAATCCAAATCCATACATCACAGTTTTTAATTCATGTCCAAATCCGAATCCGAAATCATTATTCCGTAAGCTAGCATTTGGAATAATCATTCCGCACCCAAATCCAGTATTCCACTTTCAAGTTCCTGAATCGAATCCTGAATCGTCACCCAGAAATTCGATTCCAAAACCCGAAATCTGGTTCACGTCCACTCGGACACACCAAAACCGATCCTATCGGTTATCAGTTCAAGCGAGTAACACATTACATCTGATGGACTTCATAAGGAAGCCAATCCCATCCGTCACAACTCTAAGGCTGACCAATTTCGACCCCGTCGAAAACCTACTCGCTCGAGTAACATACCATAAGGGGCTCCACTTCGAAAAGAAGTTCAGTCCCGTCATTTATGACTCACATACCGACGTAAGAGTGATAAACTCTCACCCAATCTGGACCATCGAAATCACGACCCAGATCCATTACGATGTCAGCCGACCGTGAACATCACGATCCTAGATCGTCACAATGCCCAACGTCCACGACATCACAAACCCGATCCACCTAGGATCCACACAGTCAACAACTAGGAACCACAGGGTCTTACACCCTTACTGATTACCTCGTATCTATCCTTGCCATCCCACCTAGGGAAAACCAAGGATGATCCAAAACAATGACACCAATATTCATCCTACGTGGATGCAAACAAAACTCACTGCACTCCCCACGCCAGGTAACCCAACATTGTCTGCCACCCAACAGAAAATAAGAAATCACCCCTGATGACTTCAGAATACCTAATCCCCATGCGGAAAACCCGCAATCCTCTTCAAACACAACTTCTCATGATTCCGTAGGTCCAACCATGTTGGAACCATCGGACTCGGACACCAACCACGTGTCCCCTTTGGACTGGTTACTGACACATACCCAACTCGACGAAGTCACAACCCGACTCGTGACCCATCGTCAGCACCACACCGGCACCCACACCAGTACAAAACAATGACACCAGTATCAGTATGAGCACACCGTGTGCAAAACTGACAACCCTGGATCTCCGCTCATAACAAGCGACGACCCCGTACCTCTGCTCGAATAGGAGAAACTCTGCCTCCTTCGCACCTAACAACTCTGGGTACAGTCACCCTGACAACTCATGTGAGAAAAAGAAACGGTCCCCTGACGTCCCCCCCGATTCTCAACAACCACTCTCGGTATGAGTGCCTGCCACAGACTTGTGCAGACCCAACCATCAGACATCACTATCGAGACTCCACATCCAATGGAATCAAGTACTCGTACGACTACCCTGTATCCCCACTCTGGGATTCCTTCGACAAGTACCAACCCCGACTGTGGATTGCAGTTCCACCACTAAAGCTGACATGACTAGACCTGACACAATCGTCACTCGGTCTCGACTTCGAAAAGTCATTAAGAGTCAAACCACCCGCCAGCACACATTTCCGAACCGAACATCCCACCTTAGGTTCCGCGATTACTACCTAGGGTCCCTCAAAACCCGACAGCTCCTGAGACTTAAGATATTACCATGACTCATCTCGAGTCCTAACTGAATTCTTGCCCCAATCATCCACGCCATCCCTGGCATACCCGGTCACCCAGCAAATTACCGCCGGTGAACCACATCAATACCACATTCCAAACCTAGGAATACCCCCAACACACTCTAAACGTTGGGAACTCACATTTCGCACAAGGAATTACTGAGAATAATCTCATCCTGGGTCCAACCTACCCAATTGTGCTACCTTCCAAGCCTCTGGATCCAGCAAATCCTAGGACCCACAAGAATACCGATTCGACAATTAGTAAGCCGTAGCTACACAAATTAATATCTGACTCACAAACCAAGGTCAATTACATTCCGAGATTCATCACAAGGTCTCAAATACCCTAATATACCCATCTCACTACCAGGTCGCGCACGAGGCTCACATTCCGGAGGTATGGCATGGCAACAGCATCAGCAACCTAGTGCTCTTATACCAATTTGACAGGACCCGTCCCAACTGGACGTCAAAAACCGTACCCGGTCCTGCTCCCGTCTGACAAGTCAACAGAAAGTCCGAAACTACCCTTCAATACCTGCCAGACAAGGGAATTTTTGCGCCTGTGCCCGCACATACCTCCACCTCTAGAATAGCCTCGATCAACGCGCCACGACCTGAAGGGTTAACAAAACAGAAAAGGTGTGAGTGGACAAAAATGACCTCTTATAAAAACATTTACCAAAATACATTCTTACCCTCCAGTTTTCACAAACTTGCATGCATATCGTAAAACATGAGTAATAGTATGAAATCATTCAAGTATGAACAGTGGACCGAATAAATCAAAACATATTTTCCCATGGTCCACAAAAACTCATGTTCACCAAATCAGTTTAACATCTCAAAAGTTCACAATTTCTTTAAATCATTTTAACCGCTAAACCACGGTTTCCTCAAAATCATTTTCCATAAACCACGGGACTTATTTCCATATCCTGTTGCTTAGAGTCACGTTTATCCCTGCAACGCGTGCATATCAATAGGCTCAAGGACCGCTCAAAATCCGAGCATCCGCTGCTGTGAACACTTCATCAGTCAGCAATCCGTCGCTGGGAAAAACCTCACCAGCCGACGATCCGGATCTCGTGAACATATCACTTACCGATCCATATAATCCAGCACATCTGATCTGAGTCAAGCCTCCCCTGGGCTGCAAGACAAAGATCGTGCTACGTGACCTCTTCGGGGTAAACACTTCCATCCCGAAGGCGAGCGTTATCTCCAGGGTGCACTCCGGGGAAAAACATATTTTCTCCCGAAAGCCCTAAATATCCGCAACATATCACCATCACAAAAACCAGTGAAAAACAGTTGCATTAAAAATCAAATCATATATCAATACAGGGTCTCAGCCCCAAGTCCCGATTTACTTTATAAATCCAAAAATCATTAATATCATCATGTCATCACATGGAAATACAATTCCAACCAAAATCACAATTCCATTGGGTCTCAAGCCCAAAATATCAATATGACGTAAATCCGTGCAACTGTAAACCCGAGTTGCCACGATCACGTAAATCCATGAAATCAATCACTGACTCATAATCCGAGTCCAAATATCATTTTCAACTTCCTGACTCATAACCCGAGTCAAAACATCATTTTCAATCCGGGCTTTAGCCCAAAACATCATTTGCACGTTCCTCGTAAAACGTGCCCGAAAGACTGATTAAAATAATCACAAAATCACGAGGATACCAAAAATCATCAAATTCACATGTAACTCCAAATCCGAGTCAAAATCATTATTTACTTGGGTTCTCACGCCCACAATATCATGTTTAACCAATTTCATGATTTCTCGAAAATCGTGCCAGAATATAATAATATAATAATCACAAAACCGAGAAATCACCGAATTGAAATACCAATCATGCCAAAGTATATCAAATCATATAATAAAGCATTTTAAATCATATATGCATGCATCACGGTTAGAAAACAAAGTCCACTCACACACACCGTTCAAAACGGTTCGTTTCCGAGCTGCACGTTTTTCCGTAAAATCTGAAAATCACAACTCCTGCCCAAAATCATTATAGAGGGTTACTAACATCTCAAAATACATCATATAATTTTCCCCAATTTTTCCGGAATTTAAATACGTATTTAACTCGTAAAACAAAACTTCGGATACGCGGAACATTATCGAAACAATATCCGATTTCACCGAAATCAACGTCAAAATGTTCGTTACACTGAGAGGATCAAAAGTCATATTGACCTCACCTTGAGACTAGGCCGGACGCGCCCTCACGCGCCGCCGTGAGTGGCTGCGCGTGAAACCCACGCGCCAGCTACAGTGTCGTCGTTCAAGCCCGTTTGTCTGGTAAACGGGTCGTTCAACCCGCGATCAGACCCGGCTGGTTTTCAGTCAATTCCACACTGTTTTCATCAATTGAGCATCCAGTTAGTTTCGTTATAAGTTCAATTAGGGTTCTGTAACCTTAATTACTTGAAACATTACCTCAATCCTCACGATCAAGGATGAACAATCGAAGGACCTCCGGCCACTGTTCATCAGTCGAATTACCTCAATTCCACAAGATTTCCCCAAATTGATTCATCAGGAAGCTTCATTGATCACAGGTAAACCTTTCCCCCAACTCAATTGGATCAAATCATTGCTCAATCATCACGACTCAAACTCGAACATCCGAACAGTGTGCAACCATGGAGTTTCCACCTTGGCCACTGATTCCTCCCAATTGACGAACCCAGAAGCATCAATGGACCATGAGGAATTGTTTCCCCACCTTAATTTCGTCGTTTGATCACGCATTGATCACGACTCAAGCTCGATATCTCCCACTGTTACCAAACCCGCTCAGAGCCAATTGGGCATGAATTCCTCTCGTTTTTGATTTGAAACAACTCGTCTCAACCTCAGGAAGCTATTTCCAAAGTCCAATTCGATCATCACAGCTCAATTCGACCAATTTGATTTTTCCTCCAAATTTTCTAAAACCCGAAATCCCAGTCCTCAGCTCTCAATTAATCCCTCGTTTTTCCCAGTTCAATTCACTCTCAAATGCTCACACTTTGGTTCAGAAATGGAAGAGAATTGGAGGTTGGGAGAAAACTGATTTGTGGGTTGTACACGGTTGAAGAAAATATGGGAGATTAATGGAAATTAGGATTAATTAATTAATTTAAAATAATAAAACATAATAATTAGGTCTCCCCCAAAATCTTGGATCCATGTTTTGTGCCTGATTTTAAGGGATGAGTGACACTTGTCACTCATCCAAGTGTGCTCAGTCACCGGGTACTGTTCATTAATAAAATATTATTTTATTCCCGGTTCGTTCGGTTAATCGAGCCCGATTCCGTGACCATAACTTCGTCGTCGAATCTCCGATTTCGGCATGCCGCCTGTCGTTGGATTCGTATCGACGAGACCTACGTAACGGTCCTTGGCCCTCGTCCGTTGGACTTCCCGGCCAAAAAGTCAACATTTGGCCCCTACTATGCCAAATTACCAATATACCCCTCAATTTCCTAACATCATAACTTTCTCTACGAATGTCGGAATTGAACGTGCCACCTGTCTATGAACTCGTGACGTCCCGAACTACGTCACAGTCATCGGCCAAAGTCCATTTGACCGCCCGAACTAAAAGTCAACATTTTGCCCACGCTAGGGGCAAAACGGTCATTTTGCACGTTTCGTCCGATTTCACTCAACGAATCCCCGATTAGTCATTCTAATTCGTAATTAATTAATATTCAATCCCGATATTCGGGACGGGTCATTACAACCTTCCCTCCTTAAAGAATTTCGTCCCCGAAATTCCAACTACTCGTATTCCACAACTACCTCGTGGAGAACAAATGGCCACACAACACGTATACACCTGTACACCCACTAGCCAACACAGAACTCGTCTGCACTCAGACGTCACATCACAGATGCACGTCGTACTGACTACACTCGACTACCTCGAATGAAATTGATTACCAGAAATTGGCAATGTCACCATTAAGCTGACTCTTTCAGCTTGATGGCCCCACGTAATCACTAATGTGCCCTGACCTTCGCTCTCATAGAGAGTCACCAAAACTCACTAGTTAGTCCAAGCCGACACCACAAGCCAAACTGTCACTACCAAGCTTTACCACCCTAGTAAAGCGCCAATCAGTACTAAATCAGTGACAACACATCATACTACAACGTCCGTCAATGTAGCATATGATCATCAACATGATCTCCCCTCGCAGGGCAAACTCAATCCTGCGACAAATACCTACAGTAGTTACCACAATTGTCACCCCCTCAGCGATCCCAGATGCTGGTAAGGTCACGACAAGGTAACATCTCGCCGCAAAGCAACTTGCGGTCACACCAACCACCAACTCACTCAATCAGACGGTGCATCTGGAACACGTTGAACACAAGCCTAGCAGTAATCACACAACTCAACACTAGAGTTATACTAGCCAACCTTGGCTAAGAGCACCTGCTCAAACAATCACTGTAATCATCAGAATCATTCTGCCCAGTGCATCGTGTTCAATGTCCAGTTCACGTTTACAACCAAAACCAATGGTATTGGAACTAAGCCAAACACCAACACGTTTATCGACACAACACTGGTACATCCCATGTACCGTCACTAGGTATCAAGTACCCTCGTCCATACGATACCGTACATCGTACACCAAGCATGATCCTACAGCTGGACCCCAGTACTCGACCCATAGACCTATATGGTCGATCCCAAACCAGGTAAGGAAAAAGTAAAAAGCCTGAGGGTTTTTGCTAACATCGACAATCCTTGTCCTATGCTACCCAAAAACACCTCGCCAAATGACAACACTCAAAATGACACATCAACGTGTCCACAGGGAGGAACGCCTAGTTCTCCCGGGATTCACATCAACCCCGGCCACCACAAATCTGCAAAATATCGTACCCCAAACCACGTATAAGGTACGTACATCTATCCCTTGACCAGACTACAACCACCTAGGTCATAGCCAAACACATTCCAATAATGGAGTCCATTTGCCCAAACCAGCAAGAGACAAATCGAAACTCCACCAATCAGCTAGTTTCAATACCAAATCCGAATCCGCAATTTCGTAAGAAATCCCGAATCCAAATCCATACATCACAGTTTTTAATTCATGTCCAAATCCGAATCCGAAATCATTATTCCGTAAGCTAGCATTTGGAATAATCATTCCGCACCCAAATCCAGTATTCCACTTTCAAGTTCCTGAATCGAATCCTGAATCGTCACCCAGAAATTCGATTCCAAAACCCGAAATCTGGTTCACGTCCACTCGGACACACCAAAACCGATCCTATCGGTTATCAGTTCAAGCGAGTAACACATTACATCTGATGGACTTCATAAGGAAGCCAATCCCATCCGTCACAACTCTAAGGCTGACCAATTTCGACCCCGTCGAAAACCTACTCGCTCGAGTAACATACCATAAGGGGCTCCACTTCGAAAAGAAGTTCAGTCCCGTCATTTATGACTCACATACCGACGTAAGAGTGATAAACTCTCACCCAATCTGGACCATCGAAATCACGACCCAGATCCATTACGATGTCAGCCGACCGTGAACATCACGATCCTAGATCGTCACAATGCCCAACGTCCACGACATCACAAACCCGATCCACCTAGGATCCACACAGTCAACAACTAGGAACCACAGGGTCTTACACCCTTACTGATTACCTCGTATCTATCCTTGCCATCCCACCTAGGGAAAACCAAGGATGATCCAAAACAATGACACCAATATTCATCCTACGTGGATGCAAACAAAACTCACTGCACTCCCCACGCCAGGTAACCCAACATTGTCTGCCACCCAACAGAAAATAAGAAATCACCCCTGATGACTTCAGAATACCTAATCCCCATGCGGAAAACCCGCAATCCTCTTCAAACACAACTTCTCATGATTCCGTAGGTCCAACCATGTTGGAACCATCGGACTCGGACACCAACCACGTGTCCCCTTTGGACTGGTTACTGACACATACCCAACTCGACGAAGTCACAACCCGACTCGTGACCCATCGTCAGCACCACACCGGCACCCACACCAGTACAAAACAATGACACCAGTATCAGTATGAGCACACCGTGTGCAAAACTGACAACCCTGGATCTCCGCTCATAACAAGCGACGACCCCGTACCTCTGCTCGAATAGGAGAAACTCTGCCTCCTTCGCACCTAACAACTCTGGGTACAGTCACCCTGACAACTCATGTGAGAAAAAGAAACGGTCCCCTGACGTCCCCCCCGATTCTCAACAACCACTCTCGGTATGAGTGCCTGCCACAGACTTGTGCAGACCCAACCATCAGACATCACTATCGAGACTCCACATCCAATGGAATCAAGTACTCGTACGACTACCCTGTATCCCCACTCTGGGATTCCTTCGACAAGTACCAACCCCGACTGTGGATTGCAGTTCCACCACTAAAGCTGACATGACTAGACCTGACACAATCGTCACTCGGTCTCGACTTCGAAAAGTCATTAAGAGTCAAACCACCCGCCAGCACACATTTCCGAACCGAACATCCCACCTTAGGTTCCGCGATTACTACCTAGGGTCCCTCAAAACCCGACAGCTCCTGAGACTTAAGATATTACCATGACTCATCTCGAGTCCTAACTGAATTCTTGCCCCAATCATCCACGCCATCCCTGGCATACCCGGTCACCCAGCAAATTACCGCCGGTGAACCACATCAATACCACATTCCAAACCTAGGAATACCCCCAACACACTCTAAACGTTGGGAACTCACATTTCGCACAAGGAATTACTGAGAATAATCTCATCCTGGGTCCAACCTACCCAATTGTGCTACCTTCCAAGCCTCTGGATCCAGCAAATCCTAGGACCCACAAGAATACCGATTCGACAATTAGTAAGCCGTAGCTACACAAATTAATATCTGACTCACAAACCAAGGTCAATTACATTCCGAGATTCATCACAAGGTCTCAAATACCCTAATATACCCATCTCACTACCAGGTCGCGCACGAGGCTCACATTCCGGAGGTATGGCATGGCAACAGCATCAGCAACCTAGTGCTCTTATACCAATTTGACAGGACCCGTCCCAACTGGACGTCAAAAACCGTACCCGGTCCTGCTCCCGTCTGACAAGTCAACAGAAAGTCCGAAACTACCCTTCAATACCTGCCAGACAAGGGAATTTTTGCGCCTGTGCCCGCACATACCTCCACCTCTAGAATAGCCTCGATCAACGCGCCACGACCTGAAGGGTTAACAAAACAGAAAAGGTGTGAGTGGACAAAAATGACCTCTTATAAAAACATTTACCAAAATACATTCTTACCCTCCAGTTTTCACAAACTTGCATGCATATCGTAAAACATGAGTAATAGTATGAAATCATTCAAGTATGAACAGTGGACCGAATAAATCAAAACATATTTTCCCATGGTCCACAAAAACTCATGTTCACCAAATCAGTTTAACATCTCAAAAGTTCACAATTTCTTTAAATCATTTTAACCGCTAAACCACGGTTTCCTCAAAATCATTTTCCATAAACCACGGGACTTATTTCCATATCCTGTTGCTTAGAGTCACGTTTATCCCTGCAACGCGTGCATATCAATAGGCTCAAGGACCGCTCAAAATCCGAGCATCCGCTGCTGTGAACACTTCATCAGTCAGCAATCCGTCGCTGGGAAAAACCTCACCAGCCGACGATCCGGATCTCGTGAACATATCACTTACCGATCCATATAATCCAGCACATCTGATCTGAGTCAAGCCTCCCCTGGGCTGCAAGACAAAGATCGTGCTACGTGACCTCTTCGGGGTAAACACTTCCATCCCGAAGGCGAGCGTTATCTCCAGGGTGCACTCCGGGGAAAAACATATTTTCTCCCGAAAGCCCTAAATATCCGCAACATATCACCATCACAAAAACCAGTGAAAAACAGTTGCATTAAAAATCAAATCATATATCAATACAGGGTCTCAGCCCCAAGTCCCGATTTACTTTATAAATCCAAAAATCATTAATATCATCATGTCATCACATGGAAATACAATTCCAACCAAAATCACAATTCCATTGGGTCTCAAGCCCAAAATATCAATATGACGTAAATCCGTGCAACTGTAAACCCGAGTTGCCACGATCACGTAAATCCATGAAATCAATCACTGACTCATAATCCGAGTCCAAATATCATTTTCAACTTCCTGACTCATAACCCGAGTCAAAACATCATTTTCAATCCGGGCTTTAGCCCAAAACATCATTTGCACGTTCCTCGTAAAACGTGCCCGAAAGACTGATTAAAATAATCACAAAATCACGAGGATACCAAAAATCATCAAATTCACATGTAACTCCAAATCCGAGTCAAAATCATTATTTACTTGGGTTCTCACGCCCACAATATCATGTTTAACCAATTTCATGATTTCTCGAAAATCGTGCCAGAATATAATAATATAATAATCACAAAACCGAGAAATCACCGAATTGAAATACCAATCATGCCAAAGTATATCAAATCATATAATAAAGCATTTTAAATCATATATGCATGCATCACGGTTAGAAAACAAAGTCCACTCACACACACCGTTCAAAACGGTTCGTTTCCGAGCTGCACGTTTTTCCGTAAAATCTGAAAATCACAACTCCTGCCCAAAATCATTATAGAGGGTTACTAACATCTCAAAATACATCATATAATTTTCCCCAATTTTTCCGGAATTTAAATACGTATTTAACTCGTAAAACAAAACTTCGGATACGCGGAACATTATCGAAACAATATCCGATTTCACCGAAATCAACGTCAAAATGTTCGTTACACTGAGAGGATCAAAAGTCATATTGACCTCACCTTGAGACTAGGCCGGACGCGCCCTCACGCGCCGCCGTGAGTGGCTGCGCGTGAAACCCACGCGCCAGCTACAGTGTCGTCGTTCAAGCCCGTTTGTCTGGTAAACGGGTCGTTCAACCCGCGATCAGACCCGGCTGGTTTTCAGTCAATTCCACACTGTTTTCATCAATTGAGCATCCAGTTAGTTTCGTTATAAGTTCAATTAGGGTTCTGTAACCTTAATTACTTGAAACATTACCTCAATCCTCACGATCAAGGATGAACAATCGAAGGACCTCCGGCCACTGTTCATCAGTCGAATTATCAGTCGAATTACCTCAATTCCACAAGATTTCCCCAAATTGATTCATCAGGAAGCTTCATTGATCACAGGTAAACCTTTCCCCCAACTCAATTGGATCAAATCATTGCTCAATCATCACGACTCAAACTCGAACATCCGAACAGTGTGCAACCATGGAGTTTCCACCTTGGCCACTGATTCCTCCCAATTGACGAACCCAGAAGCATCAATGGACCATGAGGAATTGTTTCCCCACCTTAATTTCGTCGTTTGATCACGCATTGATCACGACTCAAGCTCGATATCTCCCACTGTTACCAAACCCGCTCAGAGCCAATTGGGCATGAATTCCTCTCGTTTTTGATTTGAAACAACTCGTCTCAACCTCAGGAAGCTATTTCCAAAGTCCAATTCGATCATCACAGCTCAATTCGACCAATTTGATTTTTCCTCCAAATTTTCTAAAACCCGAAATCCCAGTCCTCAGCTCTCAATTAATCCCTCGTTTTTCCCAGTTCAATTCACTCTCAAATGCTCACACTTTGGTTCAGAAATGGAAGAGAATTGGAGGTTGGGAGAAAACTGATTTGTGGGTTGTACACGGTTGAAGAAAATATGGGAGATTAATGGAAATTAGGATTAATTAATTAATTTAAAATAATAAAACATAATAATTAGGTCTCCCCCAAAATCTTGGATCCATGTTTTGTGCCTGATTTTAAGGGATGAGTGACACTTGTCACTCATCCAAGTGTGCTAAGTCACCGGGTACTGTTCATTAATAAAATATTATTTTATTCCCGGTTCGTTCGGTTAATCGAGCCCGATTCCGTGACCATAACTTCGTCGTCGAATCTCCGATTTCGGTATGCCGCCTGTCGTTGGATTCGTATCGACGAGACCTACGTAACGGTCCTTGGCCCTCGTCCGTTGGACTTCCCGGCCAAAAAGTCAACATTTGGCCCCTACTATGCCAAATTACCAATATACCCCTCAATTTCCGAACATCATAACTTTCTCTACGAATGTCGGAATTGAACGTGCCACCTGTCTATGAACTCGTGACGTCCCGAACTACGTCACAGTCATCGGCCAAAGTCCATTTGACCGCCCGAACTAAAAGTCAACATTTTGCCCACGCCAGGGGCAAAACGGTCATTTTGCACGTTTCGTCCGATTTCACTCAACGAATCCCCGATTAGTCATTCTAATTCGTAATTAATTAATATTCAATCCCGATATTCGGGACGGGTCATTACAACAAAGGAAATATCTAGGTGGGTTAAAGTTAAGTACAACAGGGCACCCACTAGTTGGCGATAGACAGAAGCATTAGGGAGGGGAGTTCCAGTGTGTACTGATAGAAGTTGCTTGCAAGTTATGGGTGTGGGAGCAGGCTTGCATTCTAACAAGGCATTACGAGCAAGGATGTCTGTGGTGTATTTTTTTTGGGTTAGATGAAGGCCAGTGGTAGTGGTGGCTTCAACACCTAGGAAATAGTGGAGTGATCTCAAATCTTTGATGGCAACCTCACGGGCCAGGGTGTTCTAAAATGAGGTCAAGGAAAATTGAGAGCTTTTTGTTAACCCTATTCAATCAATGTATAGTAGAAGAAACATGAGAGTGTTTGGACTATTGAAGATAAATAGTGATGGATCTGCCCGGCTCTGAGTAAACCCATATTTAAACAAGAACGTGTAGAAGCGATCAAACCATGCTCTTGGAGCTTTTTTGAGGCCGTACAGGGCTTTGTGAATTTGACACATATGAGTGGGATGTTTGGGATCAGTAAAACCAGGGGATTGTTGCATATAAACTTCCTCTGTGAGATTTCCATGAAGGAAGGCATTGGTGATGTACATTTGATGAATGCACTACCCAAGGGAAACATCAATAGTAAGAACCACTTTGATGGTAGCAAAATTGACAACTGGACTAAAGGTCTTCTGATAATCGAGACCTTCTGTTTGGTGAAAGCCTTTGGCAATTAGACGGGCTTTATGCCTCTCCGTGGTGCCATCAACATGGTGTTTGATCTTGAAGACCCATTTGTAGCCAACTTCATTTGCATGAGGGGGAAGGGGAACTAGTGACCATGTGTTCTAGTTAATTACGGAAGAATACTCAGCGGTCATCGCTTAGATCCATTGGTGACATTTGGAGGCTTGTTTGTAAGTGGTTGGTTCAAAAGGATTGGCGGCTACAGTTTCATATACTTGAGGAAGAGAGCATTGGGAAACAAAGAGAAAATTTTGAGATTTGGAGTGACCTGATTTGCTTCGAGTGGTCATATGGTATATGTTGTAGATGGGACGAGGTAGGAGTGGATCAGGGGGATTGGATAGACACAAAGAGGAGGGAGGAGTCTTTTTTTGGTGAAGAGACTCAAGATGCTGGGTTGAAGGGGACATTGGTGGGGTAGTTTATTGAGGTAGAGAAGGATTGTAAGGGGTAGGTCTAGTAGATTGAGGGAGGGGCTCGTTGCATGGACTCTGGGGAGGCAAGTGAGTAATGGGGCTAAAAGAGCAGTTTTCAGAAGGCTTAGGGGTTAGGGGGAAAGGAAACTCACCCTCATTAAAGATGATATGGCAGCTGATATAAACACGCCCAGTGGGGACATGAAGGTAGCGGTAGCTAGAGTGTTGAACACTGTAGCCGAGAAAGACACAGTGAAGAGTCCTTGACTCGAGTTTGTGTTTGGCATAGTCACCAAGGCAGGGAAAACAGAAACATCCGAAAGTGTGAAGAAGGGAAGAGGGTAGAAATTTGTGATGAAGGAAGAAATAAGCAGAGGGCCAGTTGAGAACAAATGTGAGGAGGAGATTTATAAGGAAGACAACGGTGGTAATGGCATCAGCTCAGTAACATAAATGGAGACCAGTTGTGAGTAGAAGGGTATGACCTACTTCAGATAGATGACGATGTTTTTGCTTTACCAACCCATTTTTTTGCGGGGTATAAGGGAAGGAAAACCTTTGGTGGATACCATGGGTGGAACCGAAGGTTTGGAACGATTTTTTTGGGAAATTCCTTGCTACCATCACTATGAAACTACTTGATGGTGATAGAGAACTGAGTGTTGGAATATTTGAAGAAACGAGAAAAATGTTCAAAAACTTCATATTTTTGTGTCATCAGGAATGCCTAGGAGTAAGGGGTGTAGTCATCAGTGAAAAGTACGTAATAATGAAAAGGTTGACTGTTGAATCGGGACGTCAAATGCACGTGGACTGAGGTCCATCTCGTAGATCGAGGTGATACAAATCAGTAAACAGGTGGCACGTCAAAATCAGACATCGTATAAGAAAGTTACGGATCAAAGACAGATTTTTATACTATTCATAGTTGCACGTTTTATGAGAAGGTTGACTTTGGGATTTGAAATTAAGGGCCCAAAAGATCTGCCCTGGACCAATTGATGAGTGACAAGTGTCACTCATCCTTTGGTCCATAACCCACATTCATGCATCATCTTCATCTTCTTCCTTCTTTGTTGCCCGAAACATAAACCCAACCCACAAACATCAAACCTTAATCCATTTAAGTTGCTTGAGAGAGATTGAGAGTGAGGAGGGCTGATGGTGACGGTTTGGACGGCTGAGCACGACAGAACAGCTTGAAGAACCCACAGACCAAGTAAACCCGAAACCCTATTTGGGTCAAAATCTCGAATTTGAATTTGGACGATTTTTGGGAGGTTTTGAGGTTAAGGTTTTGATCCTTGAACCTGTACGAGGCTATAGGCACAAAAAGGGAGGATTTGGTGGATAGAACTGACCTGGAGAAGGAATCGAAAACTGTTCATGGAAGATCAAGATTGAACAAGTAATTTCAACCTTTGTTTTGTGTTTTTGAGTCCATAGATCCCTTCCTGGATTGATTATGATCATGTGGGTGAAAGAATGGAGTATAAATGTTAAGAAATGAGGGAGATATGACCGAGTCAAGTTCGCGGGTTAAACGACCCGTTATAGAGATTCGGGTCGACCCGTTTGAAGGTTGAAGGTGATGACATAGCAGTCCACGTCATTACTGTTAGTCCACGTGGAAAATCAGGTGATACCACGTGGCACGTTGTTAGGCCCAGCAAGCAGCTGACGTGTTAAGTCCACGTCAGCCATGTCAGACCACGTGGACCAATGGGGGGTGCCACGCGGCAACCGGCTAGAGTGTGTCAAATGACATGGTAGCTAACGTGGGAGGTCCACTGTAACGACCCGAATTTTCATAAATAATATTTTATTACAAATTGGCCATTTTGCCCCGAAGGGGGAAAAAGTTAACTTTTGACCCGGGAAACTTTTAGGACTTTAACCAATGATCGTGACGTAGATCGAGACGTCACGAGTCCATAGACAGGCTGCACGTCGAAGATGGACATTCGACGGAAAAGTTATGGTCATGAGAGCGAATCGATTAAACTTACGAACTGAGAACTTAATTAAAATAATATTAAATTAATGAAATCCGATTTATCCCTTGATTAAATCTGGACCCTTGGATGAGTGAAAAGTGACACTCATCCCACGATTGTTTTTTCCCGAAAACATGGATCTTGCCCCCATTGGTTGAATTTAATATATTTTATTTCCCCTTACCACTCCCCACCGTCCATCTTCCTCTCATCTTTCCATATGCACCCTCTATTTATCTCATCTGATTAATAACATCAGACCACACCCATTTCCTTCTCCCATTTCATTTTCCCGTGAAGCACAAACCCTTCCTTCACTTCATACAAACTCACCGTCCAACCACTTCATCTTCAGCAACCAGAGCGACATCATCTTCCCCAGCAGACATCATCTTCATCATCAGCCATCATCACCATTATCTTCTTCTCTGTGCTGTAACCCCGTGAACCACCCCAGACCCACGAAGAACAAACCTCACCCGAAACCCAAATCGTTCAACCCACACGACAACAGTTTGAACCAACATCAGGATAGGGCCGTTAGGACGTCTGGACATCTGCGGAACTGACGGGAGGACCCACGATGGCGATACGACGGAGGTAGGCTGGAAAACCAAAGAACCCCCTCTGTTTTCTCATTTTCAAAAACCTTAGTTTTGATGTGTATGGGCTGTTTCTTTGTTTTGAGTCGTGTTTTAGGGACAGTGGCGAGTTAGTGGAAGCCGGTTTCGAAGAAGGACGTGGTCGAAGGAGAAGGGGAAGACGACTGGAAACCTGGGCCGCGGATCTTCAAACTAAAGGTATAGATCTCAAACTTTTTAATAGTTTTTGAGTTCGGAAACTTGTAGAACGAACTTAGATGAACACATAGGAACGAATCCCGTCGAAAATGGTGGCCGAAAATGAAAGTTCTGGTCGGGTTAGGCCGTGGGTCACAGCGACCCGGTTGCAGGAATTCGGATAGACGAGGCTGAATGTCAACGATGATGATGTCATCATGATGACGTCTTGATGACGTCATCAAGTCAGGCATGTCAGACCAGCGACCAACCAGTGAGTGACACGTGTCATCTAACACATGTCAGTGATGACGTCAGTAGTGACGTCATGATGATGTCATGATCAATGTAGCAGCATTGACCAGAGGGTTGACTAGGTGCGTAATGGCACGTGTGAATAGTACTCAAGATGGGACCACCACCATCTTTTAGGTTTCAATGATACGGATCCAATGGCGGTGGTTTCGTGTCGATCGAAGATCGTTAGGTTGGTCAAAATAGGGTTTAATGCCTCGGAAAGTGTGTTTGGACACCTTTCCTAGGCCGGTTTCATTCTAGGGTTTCATGTTTGAGTTGTAGGGACATATAGTGACCTTTATGCGTACTTTGGACATGACAGGGATTGTACGTTAGCACCGGGACAAGTTTATAAGTTCGGATTAGCGGCAAGATCGAATTGTGAGTGGACCTTTTGATTTCGTTTAAACCCTTGGATGCATAACTGTTTAATTACTATATCTATATGATTGAATTAAAGTATCTGATTATCATGAGTTATTATTCTTACACGTATTACGAGGTTTTGGGCATGAGACCCGTCTAGTTAGCTATACACTGTTTTGAGTTATATGTATGGATTTTGATGATTCTCTTTAGTTCTGCAGTGTATAGACCTACCCTAGTGATACTGTCTCCTTCGGATGTTGGTACCCCTGAGTGATCACGGCGCGTTGCCTACGAGGGGTCATTCTACGGAGAGACTAGACCATAGAGTGACTTGGAGCAAGATTGCTATGATTGGACGTCTGGGACGTCAGGCATCTGGGTTGTCATACCCGGACTAGGTTCAGGATTTGGACTCGGGATTGAGACCCCAGGTGGCACACGTAGCCTTGGGACTGTGACCTTATTAGGCATTTGGGGCATCAGACATCTGGGATGTCCGGGTTGGGATGTATAGTGTAGCAGCTGATGTTATGATTAGGATTTGGACTCAGGATTGAGACCCCGGGTGGCACGCATAGCCTTGGGACTGTGACCTTATTAGGCATCTGGGATGTTTGGGTTGGGATGTATAGTGCAGCAGATGATGTTATGATTATGATTATATTATTCTGTTTATGCTTATATGATATATTATTATGGATTTCGATTCTGATGCATGCATGAATTGGAAATCGGAGGGGTAAAACCATATGTTTTCTTTATGTAAACTGTTTTATACACTTTATGTTTCTGGCCTACTCACTCTTATTGTTTTACTAACCCCTCCAGGCCGTGCTACTGAGGTGGACAAGGATCCTGAGCCTGAGGCATAGATTGACGTTGCGCACCTGAACCCGACTTCTGGGTAGGTTGGCACGTGGGAAATATTTAGAGTCATGCTCAACTATTAGTATTTAAAATTATCCCTTGTCTGACACTAATTGAATTCAGATTATTTGTATGAATTATTCATGGATATTTATGCATTTGAATCTTTTAAGGGTAAATTTGGTATTCTAAGTTGTGTGTCAGACAGGAGCAAGGCACGTCCCCAAGTGGTCCCAGGGGGATCGGGACGGGTCCTGTCAACATGGTATCAGAACACTAGGTTAATGGTCAGCATGCTAGGTTAGCAATATGCTTGGTACAATTGGCGTTTAAAGATGTTGTTTATCTAATCTATGCCTCTTAACAGTTGGTTATGCCTCCAAGATAAAACCCTCAAGCACGGACTGAAGAAGAAGTAGCGAGGGAGATGGAATGTGCAAGTATTGAACGAGCTCAACGACTGGGAGCCACACCATTTAGTGGGGGATCTAGCCTCGAGGAAGCTCATGAGTGGATAGCAAAATGGGAAAGGATTTTCACAGTGATGCATTGCCCGCCGTGTGAACGAGTGACTTTGGTTACCTTCCTACTAGAGGGGGCCTACCAGTGGTGGTATGGCCTGGAGATGTCTGGATGGTCTGCTCACACTACTACTTGGGAGGTCTTCCGAGCAATATTCCTAGATCAGTATTACCCGCGATCTTTTCACACTGCTCGTGAGGCTGAGTTCCTAGGGCTTGAGCAGGGGAGTATGTCAGTGACTGAGTATGAGCAGACATTTGTGAGGTTATCCCAGTTTACTGCAGCCTTTGTTAGCACAGAGGAGGATAAGTGTCAACTTTTTGAGCTGGGACTCAGAGGTGATATCCGGGTGATTGTGACAACTGGCAACTACGTCACTCTGAGGGACATGGTCGATGCAGCGGTACGTGTCGAGGCCAATCTGGCAGCACATCAACCACGATAGACTTCTGGTGAGGGGCGACACCTGGATCACACATATCTTGGACCCATGGGCCATCGAGGGTCGAAAGAAGGGCAATATAGGGGATCACAACCCATCTTCTTCAAGTGGTCGTGGCTGGTTTGGTCATTATAGGAGTCCCCAGAGATCTGGATCGAGGTCCTCTTTTGGGTAGCAGTCATCTTGGAGTGGAGCATCCAGTGGATCATCTGACAGACCGAGGACACTCACCTGCTTTTCCTGCGGAGGATCAGGACACTATGCCCGTGATTACCCATCTCTGTCCAGGGGCAACGATACAGGAGACACTAGTGTAGTTCAGAGTCCAGCTTCCAACACTGTCGGAGGCTGAGGACAGGGCGGAGATCGCACCGTTGAGCGTGGAGCGTGTGGGCACAGTCAGACTTCTAGACCTAGGGCTCGAGTGTTTTTAGTGACCCAGCAGTAGGCTAGGTCAGCTCCAGGTATTGTTACAGGTACTTTTAACATATCTAATCTTGTTGTACGTGTATTGATGGATGCTAGAGCTACTCATTCCTTTATTTCTAGGAGTTGTGCGGGTATGTTAGATTGTGAAATATCAGCGTTGGATAGTGAGATGGGTGTCGACACACCGATGGGAGTTGTGTACGTAGTGAACCAAGTGATACTGAGGTGTCCGGTGAGAGTAGAGGATGTGGATTTACCAACTGATTTGATCATTATGGACATACATTACTTCGATGTCATCTTGGGGATGGATTGGTTGTCGGAGCACTATTCGCTCATTGATTGTTGTAGTAGGCAAGTTTTTCTGCGGAGTCCGAGGTTGCCGGTGGTTAATTTTCAGGGAGAGCGGGACGGTTCGCTACCTGAAGTGATTTCTTCACTTGCCTCTACCAAACTATTACGGAAGGGTTGGCAGGGTTATCTGGTGCATGTTGTAGAGTCACGAGTTGATAATTCGAGGACCGAGGACATACCAGTGGTGCGAGAGTTTCCGGATGTGTTCCCAGAAGATTTGCATGGTTTACTGTCACATCGGGAGATCGAGTTTACGATTGAACTACTCCCCGGTACCCAAACTATTCACGATTGAACTACTCCCCAGTACCCGAACTATATCCCAGGCACCATACCGGATGGCATGGGCTGAGTTACAAGAGCTTAAGACTTAATTGCAAGAGTTGGTGGATCAGGGATTCATCCAACCGAGCACATCACTATGGGGAGCACCGGTGTTATTTATGAAAAA
The DNA here is from genome assembly GCA_032719365.1 of Prinsepia uniflora. Taxonomy (NCBI): domain Eukaryota; kingdom Viridiplantae; phylum Streptophyta; class Magnoliopsida; order Rosales; family Rosaceae; genus Prinsepia; species Prinsepia uniflora. Next base: position 54,459,481 of record CM064868.1, on the reverse strand, counting down.
GAATGAGGGGAGCCTCCGTATGTGCGTGGATTATCGACAGCTCAACAAGGAAATGGTAAGGAACCAGTACCCCTTACCCAGGATTGATGATCTATTCGACCAACTGCAGGGAGCACGGTACTTCTCTAAGATTGATCTAGGATCGGGGTATCAGCAGTTAAGGATCGCTGAGGAGGATGTTTCGAAGACAACGTTTCAGACGAGATATGGGCAGTATGTGTTCTTGGTGATGCCATTTGGTTTGACGAACGCACCAGCAGTATTCATAGATTTGATGAACAAGGTCTTTCGATCGTATATCGAAAAGTTTGTGATCATGTTCATCGATGATATCCTAGTGTATTCGAGGACTGCTAGGGCACATAAGAAGCATCTACGATTTGTTTTGGGGAAACTAAGGCAGAAGCAGTTGTATGCCAAACTGAGTTAGTGCCAGTTTTGGTTGAACAACATTGGTTTTCTGGGACATGTTATATCAGCTGACGGGATTAGTGTGGATCCCCAGAAGACAGAAGCTATGACTAATTGGGCTAGACCGATGACGGTGACCGAGGTACGAAGTTTTGTTGGATTGGAAGAGTATTATCGGAGATTCGTAGAGGGTTTCTCCAGCATTGCCGCACTTTTGACTCATTTAAACCCTTGCATGCATAACTGTTTAATTACTATATCTATATGATTGAATCAAAGTATCTGATTATCTTGAGTCATTATTCTTGTACGTATTACGAGGTTTTGGGCATAAGACTCGTCTGGTTAGCTATACACTATTTTGAGTTATATGTACGGATTTCAATGATTCCCTTTAGTTATGCAGTGTATAGACCTACCCTAGTGATACTGTCTCCTCCGGATGTTGGTACCCCGGAGTGGTCATGGCGAATTGCCTACAAGGGGTCATAATATGGAGGGATCGTACCTTAAAGTGACTCAGGAGCAGGATTGCTATGATTGGACATATGGGAAGTCAGGCATCTGGGATGTCATACCCAAACTGGGTTCGGAATTTGGACTCGGGATTGAGACCCCTGGTGGCACGCGTAGCTTTGGGACTGTGACCTTATTAGGCGTCTGGGATGTCAGACATCTAGGATGTCCGGGTTGGGATGTAGAGTGCAACAGCTGATGTTATGATTATGATTATATTATTCTATTTATGCTTGTATGATATATTATTATGGATTTTGATTATGATGCATGCATGATTTGGAAAACGAAGGGGTAAAACCGTATGTTTACTTTATGCTTAAACTATTTTATAAATTTTATGTTTCTGGCCCACTCACTCTTATTCTTTTACTAACCCCTCCAGGCCGTGCTACTGAGGTGGACGAGGATCCTGAGGCCGAGGCATAGATTGACGTTGCGCACCTGAACCCCACTTCTGTGTAGGTTGCCACATGGGAAGTCTTTAGAGCCATGCTCAACTATTAGTATTTAAAATTATCCCTTGTCTGACACTAATTGAATTCAGATTATTTGTATGACTTATTCATGGATATTTATGCATTTGAATCTTTTAAGGGTAAATTTGATATTCTAAGGTTGTGTGTCAGATGGGAGCAGGGCACATTCCCGGGTGGTCCTAAGGGGATCGGGACGGGTCCTATCAACCACGTTAGCATTGTCAGACCACATGGGCCAACGAGGTGGTGCCACGTGGCAAGGTGTCAGACAGGTGTCAGGTTGTCAGAGCTGACTTGTCACTATCACGTGGTAGTAATGACATCATTGAGTGACGTGGCAGTGGCAGGCTGTCAGACCTAACACGTGTTAAACCTGTCAGGCTAACATCAGTTGTTGATGTAAGTATGACCTTTGAGTATGATTTGGATAGGTCCGGACGTCCCAACGATTGTGGATTAGCCCCGAAGTGGCTTACGACGTGTATTGTGAGAGCGCAACATGGACGGTCTGTGAGTGGACTTTGATTTCTAAATGATGCATGCATATATATATATATATATATGTGTGTGTGTGTGTGTATGTGTGTATGTGTTTTAATGTTTTATACGTTTGTTGGATCATGGTTTGAATGATTTTTTGATTAACGGTTTTGAACGATTTCACAGGGATGCGAGAAATAGGTATTTCGGGTTTAGTACCCAATTGATTTAAGGTTTGACTTAGAGTATAGTCAAACGTGAAAATGAACAATGTTTTGATTTGGAAATGATATTTCGGGCTTGTGACTCTATTGGAAAGATGATAGCCTCCAGACGTTGACCTATCAAGATGATTTTTTAGATTGATTTTGGGTTGAGACCCTACGTGAATTGATATGTTTTCGATGAGACCATCCTCTTGAGAATGATAATAGCCTCTAGACATTGACCATCATGTGTGATGTTTGATCCTTGAGAGGATATAATGATAGCCTCCAGACGTCGACCATCATGTGTGATGTGTGATCCTGGAGAGGATATGATGATAGCCTCCGGACGTTGACCATCCTGTGTGATGTGTGATCTTGGAGAGGTCACGATGCACTGCCTGCTATCATGCAGTCGAAGGAGACTCGACTGAGGAGTGTTGATGTTATATGAGATCGATGGTTGATAAGTTCACGACGATGTGTGGAACGTCGGTCGGTGATACGTTCACGGTGACGTGCTTGGACGTGAGCAGTCTTGGAGCTTATGTGAACGCGTTGCTTGGATATCGTGACTCGTGATGACTGATGATGATTGAGATGAGACAGATGTTGAATACGAGGATTGTTCATGTTTTCGATGGGTTCTTTATACACGGATGGCTAATGATTGATGAGAAACGTAAATTGATTGATTTGTGTTCAGATGCTTTTAACATGTGATGGTTTTCCGATGACTACATCGGTTTTATTATTACTGTTTTGTGGAAAGAAATGATTTTAAATTTTTATGCATGCATCCTTTTAATTGAAGGGTATAAATGTCATTTTCGGAAATTATTTCCAACTATTTATTTTTGTCCACTCACAGCTTTTAATATTTTTCATACCCTTCAGGTTGATCGCAAATCCGGGCTGTAGCTGAGACTGAGGCATCACAAGCCATTACAGACTACACCATTCACTGCGCACTCTAGTAATCCCGAGCAGGTTACGGTTTTATCCCTGGTCTAGCACGTGGTGGTAGACAGGAGAACGGCACATCCCACGATAATCCAAGGGGATTGGGATGGGTCCTGTCAAATTGGTATCATAGCACTGGGTTGCTCTTGTGGTGTTGTGTGTACTTCGAAGGTGATGTCTTGACGACAGCAGCCCGTCATCAACCTGATAGTGAGGGTAAGAATAGGAATGTTTAAGTGGGAATGAACCTATCCGTTGTTCTATTTGGCATTGGATGCTGGGTGTTATCAGTGTTGGACTCGAGGAGGGCTGTGTTTCTTGTAGGCCCAGCAGTTCGAGGCCATAGAGTTACGAGTGGATGAGATTCTCGGATAGTAGTTACTAGTTGATTGGATACTAGTTAGCCCAGTATGACGACTTTTCAGAGTCGTGACAGATGATTGGTCAGGATGGAGGTGCTGCTAGGAGCAGCCGGGGTTAGTAACGACCCAAGTTTGAGATTGGTTGAAAACATTACCAGAAGAGTGGTACTTGTGGATCGAATCCTGGGGTGGACCGATCAGTGGATATCACACTTTGAACGAATTATACAGACGTTGAATTGTGCTCTTAAGGACTTGGTTCTGTTAGTCCGGAACATTTGCTACAGATAGCGGAGTGTTCTTGGATTGGTCTGCACGAGGTTTATGGCAGACATTGCTATCCATGCGTTGGATGAGACTATTGAGAGTTGGGCGACATACGAGGAATATTTCTATGGGTATCCCTCATATCTCGGGAAATGGATTTTATCTCAAGAGGCAGAGTTCCCCCAACATGAGCAGTAGATTTGATGGTTGCTCGGTGTGAGCAGAGATTTCTAGTTTTAGTTCAGTTTGTACCGAGTACAGCGGCGAATTAGACAATGAGGATTCGTCGGTTTGCGTTGGGACTTTGGAGTAACATTTGAAGGATGGTGGTAGTTTGATAATTTACCACACTCCAGACTGGAGGATGTGGCATCTCACGTGAAGATGAGCCAGTCGGAATTCCAACTACGTCTGAGTTGTAAGACCCGGTCTTGGAAGCAAGAACGGTGAGCAAGACCCATGAGCTTGAGAAGCAAGAACGGTGAGCAAAACCCGTGAGCTTGGGAAGGTAAGATCGGCGAACGATCCCACATCGCTCGGGGAGGGAAAGGTGAAGTACCTTATATGTGTGAGCACATATCTATCTAACACAAGGCCTTTTGGGACCTCAGGGGCTTTGGGGGGATTGGAACCCCAAAGTTAAGCGAGTTGAGGCTGGTGCAATCCCTTGATGGGTGACCTACTGGGAAGTTGCACGTGAGCTCCCGAAAACAAAACCGTGAGGGCTGGGCCCAAAGCGGACAATATTGTGTTAGATGGGCCGAGTCGTGACATGAGTGGTTCTGAAAGACGCAGAGGGCGTCATGAGGATTTGCGTACGCAAGGAGCTTGTTGAGAGGTGCTTCTAGCACCAATTTTTCGAGTGGTCGACTTGTGAGTCGCAATGATCGCCGAGTAGGACAAAGAGTATCCAAAGTGGGTCAGTAGCAGTAGTTCAGTTGGATTACTGGAGGCGGGGTATGCTTGGTGTCAGGACCCGTCCCAAATATCACCTCGATACCCGGGACAAACCCTGCTCCCGTCTGACAATCACACTTACAGTACCAAAAATAACCTTACTACTACTATAAGCATAACTATCAGACGAAGGAGTAAATATATACAACAGTTAGTCAGAGAATAGTTCTACAAAATGGGCACAAAAATCCTACAATGCTAGTCCCGCAACGGAAGAACGTCGTAAGCTCTATGCCTCGATATCTGCCTCAACGTTCACCCCAGCGCTATCACCACGACCTGGAGGGAAATTTAAAAACAGAAAGTGTGAGTGGACTGGAATGAATAAAAGGTTTTAAAAAAAAATCAGTTTATGATCCAAATACGATTGAGGAAAACTCAGGATATTTGTTCCCTCCGTTTTAAAAACATGCATGCCCAACTAAATATTAGAAAATCATAAAATGGAACATCATAAGAAACAGAAACACTATAAAACATCATAAGAAACAGAAACACTATAAAACATCATAAGAAACAGAAACACTATAAAACATCATAAGAAACAGAAACACTATAAAACATCATAAGAAACCATAACATGAGCATCAAACCATCATTTCCGATCAAACCTGCTGGACCTATCCGAGTCTTTAAACTCAACCAGGCCTCAAATATACGTCCGAGTCTTTAAACTCAATAGGCCTATGGGGGTAATATCGTAAATATCCGAGTCTTTAAACTCCCGAGTCTTTAAACTCAATCCGGGCCCGTCCCCCGTCAATCAATATCCGGGTCTTTAAACCCATATCCAGATCCAGCAAATCCAATCCATATTCAGTGTAAAACCAATCTGAAATCCATCGCCAAACTCGAAATCGAAATCCCCGGTTCGAAACCCTTCCGGCGTTCAGAACCGACATTCCGAACCCAAATCCGGAAATCCATTTTAATACCGAAAACCACAGGAAATCACAAATCATATTTCATAACCCATTTATCGTCATCAGAAAACATTCCTAGATTTAAATCCTCAAAGATGGCATCAAAGTCTGAAAACCAGCTTTTTCTCGAAAAACGTACAAAATCCCGAAAATGTCTCGAAAAACGTGCAAACACAACAACCACATATAATCATCATTAGAAAGCATAAAAAACATATTTAATACCATAAAACATCCATAGAACAGTTAGGCATGCTCGAGTTTAAAGAAAGAGTCCACTCACAAATCAGAACGAATCAATCGCGCCCCGTGCGCTCCTCGACCGTCTCGGGTGTCTCCCGTCCTGTCAATATGCACCAAAAGGGTCACAAACAAATTAGGGATACTAACCCTAATTTCCTCAATTTTTTGGGAATTTAATAATATTTTAATCTGAAACCCTAAACCGTCCGGATTCCCGAACAACCTCCTAACATCGTCCGATTCACCCGAAAACCATATCAATGGATTCCTTAGAACATTTAGAACCAAAACCATGTTGAAAACTTGGCCGGAATCTTCCTCACGCGACTCCACGCGCCGCCCAAAGTGGCTGCGCGTGGGCCTCACGCGCCTGCTACAGTGCATCCCCAACCTCGATCGAACCCGGTTCGCACCAGGGCTACAACCCGGACCGGCGAGAGCCATTCTCCGCCGTCCGGCCACCGTTTCACTTCCTTTCTTCACCCAAAGCTTCGTCCAGTCACAAAGAACTCATCCCCCTCACTCTCTTGGTTCGACTCGACCCACAGCTTCACGACTGAAGCTCGAAAGAAAACACAGACAAACCTCTGTTTTCCTTCCCGGCCGCCCAGTTCTTCCCCCTTCACGGTGGCTATCCCAACCTCTTCCTAAGACCTCACTAAGTCACACTCAACTCACAGAAACCTTCGATTCATCCCAGAAGTCCACGACTTCCCGTTTGAGCTCACGGCCAAAACAGAGTACAGAGTACTCGCCGTCGTCTGAACTCCGCCGTGTACTCCCCCATCACGACGACCATCCTAAACTACTCCTAGGGCCTCCCTAAACATCACTGCACTCGCCAATCCCTTCGATTCTCATCCTACCTTCACGACTTTCAAAATGAAATTTATGGGAAAAACAGAGGAATAGTACTCACCTTTCAATTCCGTCTCTGCCGTGCGCACTGCCGCGTGCCACGGTGTTCGTTGGGTCCCCTGCAACCTCCTACGGCTCCCACTGCCTTGGTTTGAGCCACCACACGGCGTAGCCACCACCACAGTCTCACGGCCTACCTGTTTTCCCAGAACTTCGCCGCACCACCACCGTGCCGCCGTGCACGATTTCTCCACCAAAACACGATCACCAACTCAAACACTTCTCTCTGTCACTCTCACAAACACTCTTCACTCCCCCTTGCACTGAGTCGATCAATCTCTCCCAATCTCTCACCCTCTGTTTTCTCTGTGTGTTCGAACAAGCACGGTTTGAAAACGTGCAAAGTGTGGCCATGCACACTTTAGTAGCCCCTGGAACCATCCAGCCCCTTGCACGTGTCTATCATCCATAGGTCAGCACAAAATATCCCTGCCACTTGCCCTTATCTGATTGGGCTGAGGGAAAAGACCAAAATGCCCCTCATGCACAAATTACCATTTTACCCTCACACTTTCCAGACCCGTAAATATTTCATCCGACGTCCGATGACAGCGTGCCGCCTGTCGTTGTACTCAGGATGTCGAGACCTATCTAACGGTCCTCGGTCTACGTGAAAATCACAAGTCCTCCAAAAAGTCAACATTTTCCTCATTTAATCAAATTTACGATAACGCCCCCAATCTTCCGAACGTCATAACTTTTCCTCCGATTGTCCGAATCGAACCTGCCACCTGTCTACGGACTCGTGACGTCCTAAACTACGTCACGTTCAAGGGTTAACACTCATCCAATCGGTAATTCAAAAAGTCAACTTTTGGCCTACTATTCACAAGGGCAAAATCGTCCTTTATATTCAAAAATCTTATAAAATTACATTTTTTCCCTTCCCGAAGGTACGGGTTGTTACACTTGGTCTGGTGACAAGTACCCTAGCTATCTTTGGACGGATGGCACGAGTGTGGAGTTCAGGAGCTAAATCCATAAAATAGGACATGCGACCTAGTACGAGTGTTGGTCTTTTGGGGAGACTAGAGGTTATCACTAAGGAAGAGTATCCGGCTTTTTATGAGTTGATTCCTAAATGATGCATGCATATATATGTGTTTTAATGTTTTATATGTTGGTTTGATCATGATTTTAATGATGTTTTGATTAGTGGTTTTGAAAGATTTCACGGGGATGCGTAAATTTGGTATTTCGGGTTTGAGACCCAATTGATTTAAGGTTTGACTTAGAGTATAGTCTAACGCGAAAATGAACAATGCTTTGATTTGGAAATGAGATTTCGGGCTTGTGACCTTATTGGAAAGACATTGGACTCCGGGAGTGAATCCATGTTATTTGAAAACCATGTTTCGGGCGAAGGCCCTATCGAGATGATTTTTAAGATTGATTTTGGGCTGTGACCCTACGTGAATTGAGATGTTTTCATTGAGACCATCCTCTTGAGAATGAGGATAACCTCCGGACATCGACCATCCTGTGTGATGTGTGATCCTGGAGAGGATATGATGATAGCCTCCATACGTCGGCTATCTGTGTGATGTGTAACCCTAGAGAGGATATGATGATAGCCTCCTGACATCGACCATCCTGTGTGATGTGTGATCCTGGAGAGGTCACGATGCACTGCCTATTGTCATGCAGTTGAAGTAGGCTCGACTCAGAAATGCTGATGTTATATGAGACGATCGTTGATACGTTCATGACGACGTATGGAACGTTGGTTGGTAATGTGTTCACGGTGACGTGCTCGGACGTGAGCAATCCTAGAGCTTATGTTCGCGCGTTGCTTGGAAATCATGACCGATGATGACTGATGATGATTGAGATGAGACAGATGTTGGATACGCGGATTGGTCATTTTTTTTTATGGGGGCTTTATACACAGATGATTTCACTATTGATTGATGAGAAACGAAATCGATTGATTTGCGTTCAGATGATTTTAACATGTGATGAGAAATGGTTTTAAATTGTTATGCATGCATGCTTTTAATTGAAGGGTATAAATGTCATTTTCAAAAAAAAAATTCCAACTGTGTATTTTTGTCCACTCGCAGCTTTTAATGTTTTTGATACCCTTTAGGTTGATCGCGGATGCGGGCTGTAGCTAAGACCAAGGCATCACATGCCGCTGTGGACTACACTAGTCACTGCGTACTCTGGTAACTCCGAGCGGGTTACGATTTTATCCATGGTCTGGCACGTGGTGCTAGACGGGAGCAAGGCACATCCCACCATAATCCATGGGGATTGGGATGGGTCCTGTCAAGGCACATGTGACATCCAAACATCCAAATGAATTAAATCAAAAGGTTTCATTGAAGTATGTAGTACAAATTAAAAGGTTCACGAGTACATTTACTTAAAGCACACTAAGTACAAAAAGGAACAAAATTAAAAACATTAGGAGGATTGATGTGATGCTGAGTGGCCAATTTGCATAAGACTTGTAGAGATGAATGTCCTAGCCGCTTGTGCCAAAGACTTGGAGATGTAGTGGTGAGGAGGGCTTGTGGGGGAGGACTAGGCCTGATGTGATACAAGTCATCGCTACAGGGGCCCTGAAACAGAACATTGTTTATAAGTAGGTCTTTGATAATAAAGTGTGTGGGAAAGAAAGTGATACTAATGTTATGATCATTGGTGTACTGTGCAACATACAAGATTTTCTTTTGTATGGTAAGAACGTGGAGGACATTAAGAGATGAAAAACAGAGGAACCAAAGGAGAATTGGATAGTACCCGTGTGTGTGATGTGGAGAGTGGTGTCATTTCCAACCATAACCTGGTCTTGAGGGGATGGTTTAGGTGAAGGACTGCTGAGGTCATGGTGACATGGTGGGTGGAACCACTGTTAGGGTACCAATTTGGGTCAGAAACTGCTGTCAAGTGAAGGTATGTGAAGGCCTGAGAGGGATCATGATCTACTAGTTCAGTAAGTTAGGGGCATGGGGCTCCAACATGACCAAACCGGTTGCAAGACCAACAGTGAAGAGCTTGGGATCTAGGTTGATATGTGGGAGAGGAACCAAGAACTCCAAGGGAGTTTTTGAATGATGGAAAACGCCTAGAACTACGGTGGAAGAAGGGCCGTGAGCCACGGTTAGAGCGATGGCCACTGTGGTAATTGGATCGGCCTCTAGTGATATAAAGTTTGAGTAGTTGAAGGAGGTACAGGGTTGGGAGAGTTGACATAGAGGCCAGTGGGATTAAGATCATGGACATAGGAAGGATTAGAAGCCTATTGGGAGTCAAAGGAGAGTAGGTGAGCCCTTAGGTCAGAGAATGGTGGACGAGGGGGGAAATTGAGCATGGTTGTTACTATCATCGTGTATTATGGTCCTGGACCACGAAGGACATTGGTGACAAGATCATTAGGGGAAAAGGGTTCATTAATGGTGAGAGTCAAGTAGAGTTTTGGCATGTGAAAGGTATTCGAAGATGGTCTTAGTACCATTGGTGAGGGACATTACCTGGAAACGTAGATTAGTGGCATTAGTGTCAGGACCCATCCCAATCCCCCTAGGATTAACGCGGGACGCGCCTGATTTTGTCTGACACTCCGTGTCAGACCGGATCCAGAGGAGGAGTGTGATGTCTCAGTCTCTGCTACAGCCCGCATCCACGATCAACCTGAAGGGCAATCAAAACATTTAAAAGTTGTGAGTGAACAACAAAACAAATAATTTATAAAAAAAATAATTCACAAAAGACATTAAACCCTTCACTAAAAAGCATGCATGCATTCAAAAACCATTTACCAAACTACTAGGGCCTTGGCCCAAAATCTGAAATGAAACCAATCATACGGGCCACTGCCCAAATCCATGTAGGACTCAGCCCAAAACCAATATATATCATATATATATCACATAACCAATCCTATCACGGTTTCTAAAGCTACGCGCGTGCTACCTGGGGTCTCAAATCCCAAGTCTCCCCAAGGTCCACCCAGGTCAATGTCCGTAGATCAATGACCCTCCCTGGGGGTTATAATCCAAAAGCCTTCCTGAGAGTAAGGTACCCAACAGGGGCGACTCCACTCAGTTAGTGCTCTGTGACTACTCCAGAGTCCACCTAGGCCAACGACCCTCCCCGGAGGAGACAATCCATAAAATAAGGATGGTATATGAAAATCTATATGAAATCATCCATTAAACTTTTCAAAGGATTCATGCCTGGTTCCCATAAAATGCCATGAACCAGGAAATCTATTTAGGGTCCTTGACCCGAAATCACCAATGTAAACTAACTGGGCCTTGAGCCAGAACTCATGACTCAACTGGGCATCGTGCCTGATATCTCAGAGTCAGTCACGATTCCGATCGTAGTGATGTGTGCAACCATCCATCCAGGATAGCCCTTAATCCTGGTATGTTACCTTGAATGAATCAACTGACGCGACCACCACTAGATCATGGTGTACTCATCACCGATCGATATCCTGAACCGTCAGCACGCCAAAGTCGAGCCTCCAGTGGCTGCTCGACAACGGGACGTGCATCGTGACCTCTCCAGAAGGAACATATCCTAGTCCGGAGGCGAGCGTCGTATCGTCCGTCGCCGTGCACACAGCACTCGCCGCGACCACGACTCAGACCCGTAGGTCATCAATAGGGCCACATGCCCGAGACAAAGCCAAATGGGTCTCATGCCCAATTCCTTGTTTCTAAATCCGAAATCATTTCATTTAAACCAATATAGAAAGCACAAACACGTATAAGCACCGTATAAGGCCAAAACCTTGAAATACGTGCAAATACGTAAACACACACAAATGCACTCATGGCATCACAAAACATGTTCATTAAAGCATATAAAACATTTATGCATGCATCAATTTAGAAAACCAAAGTCCACTCACAGACCGTCCGAGCTACCGCCTCGATACGCGCGCCAAAACGCCTTCCCGGGCCAAACACCATCTCCGGGATTCCCAAACCTGTCCAAATCGTAATAGAGGGTTACTAACTACTTAGATAATCCCTCGTTAAAGGCCCATAATTTTTTGGAATTTTTAACTATTTTTAAACCCAATCCTAAACCTTCGGACATCCCAAAACCTATCGAAACGATGTCCGATCGACACGAAACCAATCTCAAAATGTTCATTACATTGAATAGATGATTTCACATGTTGGATCCTTCCCCATAAAGTGAGCCACACACCCACACGCACCGGAAGAAGCCCCTGCACGTGGGAGCCACACGCCGCTACAGTGACCGTCCCTATCCTCTGCAGACCAGCCGGTTCAGACCGGTCCGGTCCAACTGAACCGGCGGTCACGATCCAACCCTATTTCTCACTCATTTTCAATCCTTTTCACATTAATATAGATTCCTAACATCAAACCCAATCGATCTAGTCATTAAAACATGAAAAACGGTTAAGAATCTCACCTTCCCGAACAAGGAAACTCACGGCCAACTTGCACCGTCCACCGCTGCCGTCTCCGGCCACCTCAGCCTCCCTTTCCAATCCAACTTGACTCCTTGCAACCTCAGAAGCAGTTTCCAATGAACCAAATAATTATCAAACCTCAAATCGAAAATTGTCATTAATGGATCAAAACTAACCATTTTCAGGAAAGTCGGCTTACCGTCGCCACCGTGGCCTCCCTTAGGTTTGTCTCAGCCCCCAGAACTCGTTGGGTCCAACCAACATGGCCAACAGCCTCCCAAACTTGAACTAGGACCTTTGGAACCATTTCGGTCCCTGGCCACCAAAACCAGCCACCGTCCACCGCCGTCCACGACGGCTCGACCCGTGGCCACCAGTCGACTCGCCTCGATCTCCCCTCTAAGTTTCCTTCAAGTTTCATACGTAAAAGGTGAAGTTTGAGGGTTGTGAGCATGGTTGTGCCGTGCGTTTGTTTGAGAGGGAAAAATGGGTGATCAGGTTTGGAAATTAGGAATGAAGGAAGGTGATAGCTAATGGTCAGATGAGGGGAAAAATGGAGGGTGGAGATGAAAGGGAAAGGTAGAGATGAATGGTGGAGATGAAAGGTGGGTGGGATTAAGTATAACGTAATTAGGATAATAGTATTTAATTAAATTAGATCCATTTTTTGGGGAAGCCACCAATGGGATGAGTGACACTTGTCACTCATCCATGGGTCCCACCTAATTAAGTCAACCAATCAGATTTAGCCAAGTGTCTCCACCTCGTAATGCATGCATAGTGAAATCGAACTTCCGTGAACAATAACTTTCTTGTCCGACGTCCGATTTCGGTGTGCCGCCTGTCTATGGATTCGTATCGATCTTATCTACGTAACGGTCCTCGGCCATCGGACCTCTTAGGTCAAAAGTCAAATTTCGCCCTCATTTAGGGGTAAAATCGAAATTTCACCATGAACGTTCGTTAATCCTCGGATAATTTTTTATTAGCCTTACTAATCCATAATTAGTCTTAATTAATCCTTTATATTAGGGACGGGTCGTTACAATTAGTGAGGGAAAATTGGGAAATTTTTTGTCGGAGACACTCCCAGATTTCTCTGGATGTGTTAAGTCCAACAACTTGCGACAGTATGGGCTCAGTGAGGGTGGCCTTTAACATGCTGATCAAGGTTTGATCAATTTGGTACCACTGGTGGAAGGCAGGGGTGGGGAGGGAAACACAAGGTAAATTCAGAGAAGAAATAGTGGTTTCAGATGTAGGAGAAGATGTTACAGGGATAGAGGGTGAGAGCATGGAGGGTGGGGTAGGATGCGTTCCTTCTATGAAACGCCAGTAGTTGTGGCGAACGAGGAACAGATTGATTTGGTTTTCCTAGAGAAGGTAATTAGATTCATTTAGTTTGACATAGACTAGACTAGAGACATGATTAGGGGAGATTGAAGGAAAATAGTCGGAATCAATGGCCATAATTGGAGGAGGAGGACAGGAGGAGGATCGGGTATGGTTATCAGACTTAGGGCTCTAATACCATGAATAATTCCATGAACTGTATGTTCTTGAATTACAACCAGCCAATTTGTAATATTTATACTGGTTTGTTTAAGGGATAAGCCAGAACAATTCTTATCTCCTTAAAATGCTTCTAACTATAATAGGACAGGTGTCATATTTTTCTAACTGTTGTTACTGTCTAACTATTAACCAACTAACGGTTAACTTATCCTAGGGAAATAGTTACACAGTTCTATCCTAGGAACTAGTGTAAAATGGGTTACAAGGTTAGATATACACAATCTAACATTTGTTTCCTCGAGAAGCCTTTCAAATCTAGTTTCTAACACCAATATCTCTTGGAGATTAGAGAAGGTAGTATCATCAAACTTCTTTCTGAGGGAAAATCTCAGGGCTCGTTGTGTGGTAGCCACCATCTGGGCATTGCCGATAGGAAACCTACACTTAATTTTCATTCCTTTGACCCTGATAATGAAGTCCTCTACGGTTTCATGGTCACCCTGCCAAAGAGTGGTCAGGTCGCTGATAGTGACCTTCGGCTCAAGCTTGTAGAATTCCTCATGAAACTTGGCTTCCATTTGTCCCCAAGTATGGATGGATGCCTCTGGAAATGAAGTGTACCAAGAGAAAGCATCCCCAGACAGGGAGCTACTGAACAATCTTCATTTGAGGTAAGGGTTATCTTCAATGACCCTGCATTAGGATGAGAACCTCCCAATCTGTTATAAGGACGACATGTTGCCATCTCTATTAAAGAGTGTGAACATTAGCAGCTTGAAATTCCTGGGGAAAAGTGTAACGACCCGGGCATGCAAAAAAAGGAAATTCGGAAATTTGAGGAAAATGACGATTTTGCCCTTGGAATTAGGCGAACAGTTGACTTTTTGATCGGGACATTGTTTGGACTTTCCGGGAATACTGTTGGGTAGGTATCGGGACGCTGAATCCATAGACAGACGGCATGCGTCAATCGGAGTCCGAACGAAAAAGTTACGGGGTTGTGAAGTGTAGGGGCATTTTGGTCATTTGTGCCTTAAAGGGTAAAATGGTAATTTTGTTGTAGCAGGGATAATTGTACTAATTGATTAGCTGATTCACTTTATTTGGGCGTGGATTGGCCATGGGGTGACACTTGTCACCATGTGTGAAAGATTGGTGGCTTGAATGCCTAACACAAACAAAATAACCCGCCCAATTCCTTTGTTTAATTCGATCAAATTGATCGATGAAAAAGGCAAGGAGATAACACCTGAGATGGGAAGAGAAAATCAGAGAGAAAAACGAGTAGAATGGAAGGGATAATTGAAGAAAGCCGAACTGTAAACCTAAGAACAAAACCCGAAAATCCATTTATGAACACCAATGTTGATTTTGATTTTGTAAACTGTTTCGAGTGAAATTGAGGTTGCAGTTAGCCTTCTGGGAGTGAGACGAGTCGAACTGGATCAAGAACGAAGGAAATTAAGGTTGTTTTGGCTTCGAACAGAGTCGTGGAATTAAAGCTATGGAACCATGAAATTGATCAAGGGAATATGTTTATAAGGACCCAACGATGCTTCTTGATGCATTAATTGAATGAAACAGGTGAGAATTTGGGACGATTGGTTGATGAACAGTGCTTCGGTGTTCTTCGCAAATCGAGTTTGAGTCGAAGAGATTGAGGTAAGTTAACACCTAATTGATTGTACAGAACTTCAATTGAGACTATAACGATGCAAATGGATGGTTGAATTGTAGAAATTGATGTCAAATTGATGGCAATCGAACCGGGTCACCTCGCGGGTCGTAGGCTCCATTTATCAGAGAAACGGGTTGGAACGATCACTGTTCACTGCACTGTAGCAGGCGCGTGGCAACCACGCGCAGCCACTCACGGCAGCGCGTGGGGGCGCGTGAGGGGGAATCCCGAGGTACGGTCAACATGAAACTTGTCCTATTTAATGTAACGAACATATTTGGTTTTGGTTGCGAGTCGCTCGGACGCCGTCTCGATAATGTTTCGAGGGTCCGAAGGTTTATGTTACGTATTAAAATAATATTAAATTCCCGGAAAATTATGATAAATTAATATGATGATAATTAGGTCCTTAGTGACCCTGAGTAATGATTTTGGACAGGATTCAGGATTCCTGGCAAGTGTCAGAAATTACGGAAACGCGTGCAGCTCGGGAAGCGAGCGGGTTGGACGGTGTGTGAGTGAACGTTTGTTTTATAAATTGATATGCATGCATAGTTAAATGTTTTACATGATTGATTGCATGAATTGGTTTGCACTGATGTCATGATTTGTTTGGATGATTATTTATGATTTAATGATTATTTTAATCGGTCTTTCGGGCTCGTTTTTCAAGGAAATGTGCAAATGATATTTTGGACTAGGCCCGGAGTCAAAATGATTCCAAAATGGATATTTTGATGAATTAATGAGTTAAGAATGATTTCTGGATTATTACAATGTTTTCTATATGATTTTACGGAATTACGTTTAAAGGATATTTGGGCTTGAGTCCCGGTTGGTAACGATTTTGACTTGGTTTGAATTCAAGGATTTGATTGAGATATTTTGGGATATAATCCCGGATGATTTTCATTGTGATTGTGAATACCCAGACGGTCGAAGATAGGGGTGTTCCCAGACGATCGGAGCTCGGGGATATGATTGTGATTGTTCCCAGGCAGCCGGAACCTGGGGTGTTCCCAGACGGCTAACGCTCGGGGTGATGCGTGCCGGGGCAGTTGGAGCTCGGGGTGACTTCCCAGACGACTGAGGCACGGGTTATGGCCTACGCGTAGTGCCGGTGTGATAGTGTGATGGTTTGTGCACTTGTGAATAGTGCAGATTGATTGATTGATTGAGTAATTGATTGTTGACCTTGTGCATGGTACTGTTTGATGTTGATTGTGATTACGTACTGGTATTGAGTACGAGTTCTGGTCTGTGTGGCCAGGTGATTATGTGTTCGTATGTTTTGGCCTGAGAGCCGGGATTTAACTGGTTATGTGGTTTGGCTGGAAAGCCAGTGTTGGTGTTTCATATGTTTTTTCCCTATGCATGCAGGTTTGATAAACTAGAGGGTAAATGATGTCTTTTAAAATGTGTTTTAACGAATATATTTTTGTCCACTCACACTTTTCTGTTTTGTTAACCCTCCAGGCCGTGGCACAATGTTCGGGGCTGATCTCGAGGCGGAGGCATGAGCGGCAGTTATCCCTTGTCTGATAGGTGCTGAAAGCTAGTTTCGGGACTTCAGTTGACTTATCAGACGGGAGCAGGACCGGGCACGGTTATCGAGGTCCAGTTGGGACAGGTCCTGTCAAAAAGGGTTGTTCTAGTCTAAATAAGACGGATAAGACTTTCAATAGGTCGGAACAATATTTCTCTGAGGAGGTACTCGTTGGCCTATTATCAGACGCATTAACTCGTTCATTTCATTCATGAGAGCTAGATGTTCCGTAGTGCGGGATGATCCTCTATCAAGGGGAGGTTTCTCATCTAATCCTGAATCATCGGGATCGAACTTTCTCCAAGAGTTCAGTATGCTTATGGTCTTCTGCAGGATAGCAGGTTTGATCTCTCCATGGCCATTAGGTTGCTGGTTTCTTGAAAACAAGCCAGAATTAAAGATTAGAAACTCCTGACAAACTCTGCTTACCTTTGTCATGTTTCGTATTCCCCGATGTTGAAACATTAGTGTTACTGTTTGAAGCTGTATCACGACTAGATAGGTCTTGAACTTGGCAATCTAGGGCCTCAATCTGAAAAACTAACGGGTGCTAAGATATCCTTGGTTATTTTAGCGAGCGCCTCCTTAACTATGACTTGGTCAGTGATATCCTGCACTGTTCCATCAAGTGGGGGTTCCATGTCAGCTTGCGTGGTTGGTAACTCAAGGGTCATCTCTGGAGAAATATCCTTTACAAATATCCTTTACAAATATCCATTTAGTGTCTCGGGGTCGTTGAGTATAACTTAACTTGGGCATGCACTAAGAAGAGTTCCAATGGGCGTTCTAGATTATGTTCCTTCGAAAAAAAAATTTCTCATTTTAGGAGCCGAATGTCCCAAGGCAACCCTTACTGGACCTCCACATGGAACCTGGTCTGCGGAGAGAGGGAGGCGGATGACTCGTGGGGATCTCTTTTCTTGTGAATGATGAAGTGTAGAGATGCTGGATAGGTTGAGTTTCATGGGCCTTGAGCCACGGTCGATCCCTAGATGGGCAGACTAGGAAGCAAATGGGTTTTTCAACTCAGGTGCATGCGTGCCACTAATAGAGAACTGCTACTAAATAGTGTAAATAGGTTCCTTTTTCAGCCTAAGTACATTTGTTCTAATCGAAGCAATTGTGAGGTAGGCGGACAAGAATTAGCATGCGCTATTCTTTTCTATGCCTTATTCAAGGATTTAAAATATTTTTTTCCAGCGTAGCCCAAATTCAGAAGTTATTTCGCCATAATATTCAAGTTTAAGACATTATTACTTTAGTAATTAAATGGCCAATGGTCCCATGTTTTCTCAATCAGAATCAAAGTATTCAGACCAATGCACAAAGATGGTATCCCGACTTAGTGAGTCGTAAATCATGCTTGAAAGGTGTACCCCGAGTACTAATTACTTACTTAAGACAATCTGATTTGTATTGAAATGGAAATGAAAGTACAAGTGCAAGAATGTAAAAGTACTGAAATTGAACTACAACTTAAATTACAAGTATAGAAAGGTAGATTATTTCCTTCGCATTCAAACCCATATCGAACAAGAAATTCCAGAAATCATCAACTGAAATGAATATCAGTCGGAAATCATATCATGAGGTTCTAGAGCTCAAAAGAAACAGTAAGACGCCGAAAAAGAGGTTTGAGTTCCTCAGTGACCGTCCATGAGTTGGCAGCCGAGATGACTTTCTTTTAATCGGCAGTCAATGACTTTTCGTGAGTCGGCAGTCAGAATGACTTTCGTGAGCTGGTAGTCAATATAATTAACCTTTATGATCTTGAATGGTCAGAAAGAAGGTTAATCTTCTACGTACCTCAATTTACAATCCAAGAACTAACAGTCAGAAAGACAGCAGCCCTTATGACACTGAGCAGTCCAAAAGAAAGTTAATACAAGGATAAGAAGCCAACCATTATGACATTGCTGCTATAGCAGTCAGAAAGACAGTTAGGAAATTTCATAAATTCCTCGAAGGAATGAGACGAAAAGTTGCATCTTGATTTTCTAGGTCAAAAGAAGCAGTTTTTGCCACAAGTGTCATCCCTTTTTAAACCATGAAACCTTGGTTAAAGGTATTCATAGGTTCAGAAATTGATGGAGATCAATTTGTTGAGTTTGATTCAATGATTTTTGGTCCTTTGAGAAGCTGGGTTGTTCTCTATTTATAGGCGGTGAAAAAACTTTCAACTTGTCGAGTCGGATCCCACGTGGGTCCCATGCTACCTTTTTTGCGTTGAAATGTTCTCCCTTGCCTCTTTTTTTTTTCATGTATTAGCACCGCCCATACTTTTCTTCTTCTCCACATTCGAAGTTGCTCGGACGGGCTTGTTTCTTTGTTTTGGGTCTTTAATTTTTGTGAGCCATTATCCTCGGCTCATAGGGGATTTCTTTGGGTGTAAACAATTGCCAGACGTCCTGCCTTGACTATGGCTATCTATCATGTTTGACAAGTGCGAAATAACTAGATTTATAGGAACTATAGAAAGTCTTCAGATCTGGGTTTAATTCCCTTTTATCAATAATTCGTAGTAAGCTTTGAACCAATAAATTTAGGAATTGTTCTTCCAATTTCCTTGCTGCTCAGAATTCGAATTTTTAAGTGATGTAAGTCTGGAATTCTCCTCCTAGGAGGTGCTGTTTTGGTGTCTTTGGCGCTTTCATATGTTTTCTATCAATAGTTATCTTTCTTTAAACTATAACTTTTTGTATTATCTTCAATATAAGAACAGACAATGTATTATTTTTTTTCAATAATTATTTTTCTTCAAGTTATAACTTTTGTGTATTATGATGTAAGTGGAGCATTTGTATTTTTTTGTTGTGTTATTTATTTTTCTATTTTTAGTTTTCTTTATGCAAGTAAGTCTAGTGACTCTTATTTTGGGTTGGTTGTGTTAGGTTTTCTCTTTTATGTGATTGCAAAGATTAGTTAGTTCGACAGTACTTGCCTTAATTATGTTTAGGGGATTTCAAGTTATATTATTTTGTACGTCATTCTATCTAGAACGGCTCGACATATATCGAGCACAGTTACATAGCCAAAATTTAATATTAGATGGCAAAAAAAAAAGGAGGGAAATATAAAATAAAAACATAACCTTGGAAATAAAGAGTAAATGAATTTTAGGAATATTTGTAGTTAGAAAAAAAATTAACAAAAGAAGAAAATAAGGAGTAAAAAGTTAAAATTTTAGAAATTTTAAATGTATATATGGTAAATTAGTGTAGTATCATATATTTTTTTAGAGTAAAATAATTTTTTTTAAATGCATAATAAATTTAGTACAAATTATAAGAGAAAGTAAGAAAATATGCATTTGTAGATAAAA
Organism: Prinsepia uniflora; assembly: GCA_032719365.1. Taxonomy (NCBI): domain Eukaryota; kingdom Viridiplantae; phylum Streptophyta; class Magnoliopsida; order Rosales; family Rosaceae; genus Prinsepia; species Prinsepia uniflora. The sequence continues at coordinate 54,439,288 of CM064868.1, read as the reverse complement.
AGATCTAAATATATATAGTATTCTATGACGGATATCTAAAATATAACCCAATTGTATATATTGTAACGACCCATCCCGGAATTCGGGATTAGATTACTACCTAATCTCGATTAGCGGGGCTAATCGGTGATTAGTTGGGCGAAATCGGACAAACGATGCCAAATGACCGTTTTGCCCCTGATCGTGGGGAAAACGTTGACTTTTAATTCGGGCGGTCAAATGGATTTTGACCGATGACCGTGACGTAGTTTGGGACGTCACGAGTTCATAGACAGGTGGCACGTTCAATTCCGACGATCGAGGTGAAAGTTATGACGTTCGGAAGCCCAAGGGCATTATCGTAATTTGGACGAAATGAGGGAAAATGTTGACTTTTTGATCGGGGGGTCTGATGGCCGAGGGCCCAGGACCGTTAGGTAGATGTCGATACCCTGAGTACAACGACAGGCGGCACGCGTCAAACGGACATCGAATGGCCAAGTTACGGGTCACGGATGGTGAGGGTCATTTTGGTAATTTGCCAAGTAAGGGCAAAATGGTAATTGTTGTTGCGGGACCTGTTTGAGCCGTGAATGGATGGTCTTTGAACAGAGTAAGGGAATTGTTTATGGATTTTGTGGTGTGGGGAGCACAGTGGCATGGGTTGTTGCAAGGATTGGAGCACGGGTGTTTAGGAATCGCACACTTGGGCTGAGTGTTAAGGGTTGTTTATGCAATTGGGGGTTTTGGGCAGGACGCAGGCGCACATTACTGTGCTGGTGGAAGAGACAGCGTGGGTGTTGTCTGGAGGACAGAGCACCGTGTGGCTTGAATTGAATTATTTAGTTGAGTGAGAGAACAGAGTGGGAAGTGGTAGTGCACGGTGTGAGGCGGCGTGCTTGGAACTGGTGCGCGGACGGAGAGTTGGAATTGAATACTGGTGGGTGTTTTGAAAAAGGAAAACAGAGACCAGCACACAGTGGGCGTGATCGATCTTCCCCATACGAAATTGGGAGACAATGCGAACTGAAAAGGATGTTAGGGAGGATTTGGAGTGGGAGAGAAAGAAGAATCGGGGAAGGGAAACCCAGGAACACTGAACCCGCCCGAAAACTTCATTTTTTAAAATTGAAATCAAACTTTGAAATGGGACGGCCAAATGATGGAATTAGGGGTGAGGTTGAGATTCCAGACATTCTGACGAGTCGAACGGGATTGGAAGTGATGAGAATGGTGCAGTGAGGAGCCCAGGAGACTTCGAGGTTCTGTGCTGAAAATCCCGGTTGAGTCAGTGGGGGTTGAGGGATTGGAGCTTGCAATTGAGGTCGAAGAATGGTTTCTGGTGATCCTGTAAAACTTCTGAGTGAGCCAATTTAAAGGAAATGCGGGGAATCGATAAAATCAAATGTTGATCATTAGTCGGTGTTCTTCGAATTGTCGAATTGAGTCGACCGATTTGAGGTAAGTTTAGAAGTAATCGATTCCACAGAACCTTAATCAGACCCATAGCGAGACTAATAGATAGTTGAATTACAGAAATCAAGCTGGAACGGAAGGAGATTTAACGGGTCTTGTCGCGGGTCGAACAACCCGGTTGGAGGCTAGTCCGGTTGGGACGACGACTGTAGCTACTACTGTAGCAGGCGCGTGGACTCACGCGCAGCCACTCACGGCGGCGCGTGACGGCGCGTGGGACCGATTTTCAAGGTGAGTTCAACACGACTTTTACCCTATACAATGTAACGAATATTTTAACGTTGGTTTCGAACTTATCGGACACCGTTTCGGTGTGGTTCCGAGGGTCCGAAGATTTCTATTACGTTTGTAATTAATGATTAATTCCCGGAAAATTATGGGAAATTAGTATGCTGTTATGTAAGCCCTTAGTGACACTAAAGAATGTTCTCGGACAGGATTTGGAATTTCTGGAAATTATCGGAAATTACGGAACCGCGTGCGGCGCGAAACCGAGCCCTAATTTACGGTGTGTGAGTGGACGTTTCTTTCAAAATTTAATGCATGCATAATTTATTTCTATGATTTTTATGATTATGATTATAAGTTGTGATTGATTTCGATTCCCGTATTTATCCGTATTCGATTTCCGTATTTATGCGTATTTTTACTATATATGTGGAATTACACGTATTTCGAGACTATGGTTACTTTTGTGCTTAATAATGGTTTAATAAAAGAGTTTATATGAAATGGGTGTATGATGATTTAAGAAAGTTGTTTATGATTGTGAGTGCGATTTACGGTGTGGACACAGTTTTTGAGGTTTTTGCGGTTTTGCACGTTTTACGAGATTTGAGTTTATTGTGATTTGATCACCGTTTGACGTTTGGATTTGGAATGTGAATTGAGGTTTGCGACTCCGAGGATTTTAAATTGGATTTTGAGTATGCTTGACTAGACCGGGATTTTAGTGATTATGGTCGTGGTTTTGATGCCCGGATAATGTGATTTGAGAAATGAAGTGATTTCAAGGAATTAAAAAGGCTTTTGAATAAGATGATTTCTGGTTTGGTGCTTGGGGCAGAAAAGCAACTTGGATTAACGAGTTTTCAGTTTTCGGAATTTAAAGTGGATTCTTGGTTTGGGTTCGGGATGATGCTTCCGGATGCCGGCTTACGGAATCATTATTGCGAATTCGAATTCGGGAATGAAAAAGGATTTAATAAAGTGATTTGGTCTGTTTTTGCATGCCCCGTGTTTCATGAGGATTTGATTATGTTTGTAAAGTATGATTTGGGGAAAATGAATGTGGAATTTCGGACCATAGGTCCTGTTGTGAAAAATGTGATTTTGGGATGGATCCCACATTTTCGTGATTGATGAACTGTTTTGGGGTTTAAAGACCCGCTGAACACTGCTTTGGGTTTGAAGACCCGTTTTCGTGTTTGAAAACTGTTTTGGGTTTAAAAACCCGGTGCTATTGCTGGAGCACGTTTTGAGTTTAAAGACTCGGTTAATTGATGACGGGGGAGGGCCCTTATTGAGTTTAAAGACTCGTGAGTTTAAAGACTCGGTTATTGTGATACCCCCGAGGCCTATTGATTCTGTTCTGAGTTTAAAGACTCGTTGAAATCCCGGGAAGGCCTGATGATGCGCATGGTTTTGAGTTTAAAGACTCGGGCGCACTTGATATCCAGCAAAATGATTGATTTGTGATTTATTGATGATTTCTGATGTTTCAGTTGAGTTGGGCAGTGGCCTGGTACATGGTTGTTGGTTTGGATCATGTGTGCATTTGGTTTGATTCATGGTTTTGGGCTGTGGCCCTGTGTTCATGATTGCGGGCCATGACCCGAAGGTTAAAAAAAGGAATATGTTTCTGATCTTTCATATATGGATTTCTTATGTTGAAAATGTAACGGAATGCGAAATGTTTTTTTTGTATGCATGCATTGGTTTTTACTTGGAGGGCAGAAACATCTTTCCGTAACTGTTTTGCAAACTGAATTCTTTTTGTCCACTCACACCTTTTGGTTTTTATTGACCCTCCAGGTCGTGGCGCGTTGTTCGAGGCTGTACGAGGGGCGGAGGCATGAGTAAGTACGTGTGGCTATCCCTGGTTTGGCAAGTACTGAGGGTAACTTGGGGTTTTCAGTCACCTTGCCAGACGGGAGCAGGATCGGGCACGGTTATCGATGCCCCTCTCGGGGGCGGTCCTGTCAATTTGGTATCAGAGCGCTAGGTTGCTGATTCTGTTACCACATCATGCCTCCAAAGCGTAAGCCTCGTGCTCGACCTGATAGTGAGACGAGTAGGCGAGGGCGTTTGGGACCTCGTGTCAAATCCCGGATGAGATTGACCCTGGTTTGAGGGTCAGATGTCGGGTAGTGTACCCTGTGAACTGTGGTTTGCGCGACTTGCTAGACATAGAATTGTGTGGGTTTCAGGAACGGACGTGACCGCCGGCTGGAACGCCGCATAATTGGGCTACTTGTACTATCTCTTAGGCCCTATTGGTCGTATAGAATGTGGTTGAGCATGGGGAATTGCTCGGGGACGGGATATGTCAGTGATGACATGGTTGGTTTGGTATGAGATTGGACTCACGAGGAGTCAGGATTTTGGGTTAGGAACGTGAGTTGAGTCATGGTAAGGTACCAAGACTCGAGATGAGCCGGAAAGGCTGATGGAACGATTGGCCCTTAGGATGCCAAGGACCGGTTATTGGTCAGGTATTGAGTGAGTTAGGAATTCGGGATGGATCTTGTGGAAATTGTTGAGTGTCGTGGATACTTGGTGTAGTGGTGGTAGTTGAGAATTCTGGGGCGTTCAGGGAACGTCCACTGGGTGGATTGCCATAATGGTGGTACCCCTAGTTGCGGAGTACGAGTAGTGATGCGGGATCGTCGCTCGTTATGAGCGGAGATCCAGGGCCATCAACCCTACACCTGGGGGTTGAGTGGATGTGGTAGGATGGTACTGGTACTAGCGCTGGTGCTGGTATCAGTGATGGAGAATGTGTTGGGTCACGAGTTGGGGGATGACTCAGTCTTGATCGACGTACGTTGGTACCTGAGATTCAGTAGGGGTTGAGTCATGGACTGGATGGAGTCCAGCGGAGATGGTAAGGCGTTGGGATAAGTCCCAACAGTGACGAGGTGACAAGAGTTGAGTAATTCCCTGTCGGAATCAATGTTTGTGCATAGTTAGTCATTAATTGACGTGAGGTCTGGGTATTGGGCTGATGGTGGACGCGTGGTCGTCCAAGTGAGTTACGGATGTAGGGAGTCCGGCGGTTGGACTTGACATCATTGTGGATCATCCTTGGTCTCTCCTAGGTGGAGTGGCAGGGATCGATATGAGGTAAATGGAGGGGATCCACAGAGTGGATGGGTTACGTTGTTGAGTGATTGATTGGGGGAGAAAATAGTTGAGGTGTTGGGTGATTGACAAGGAATCTAGGGGGTGTGAGACCTTATTATCGGGTTCCAGGTGGATTGCCAGCTGTGAGCATGGGTAGATCCTAGGTGGATCTGGATTATGAGGTTGTGGGCCTTGGGCGTGGTGACGACCCAGGATCGTAGTGTTACCAGTCGGGTGACGCGGTAACGGACTCGAATTGTGATCGCCTTGATCAGGCTAGGTGAAGAGCTTATCGCTCTGTCATAAAAGCTTAGATATGAGGATTATTGCATTGAACTTCTTTTCGAAGTTAATTCGTGCTCGAGCGAGTGGGGACGGTTATGAGTTGAACTCGAGGCTTGACTTGCGGATGAGTGGATACCCAACAGGGTCTAATTGGTCAGTTATAGATATGTGCGATTGGGATTGGCTTCTTTTCGAAGTCAATCGGAGGTAATGTGGTAACCGTTTGAGCGGGTATCCGATAGATTCTGAGTGGGTGTGCCTCGGTATTTGCGAATGTGATCATACGCCCATTCGGTATGACTGTACACGCCTTGGTGAACGTGCCTGGGTTGGTACATCTTGGATGTACGTATCTTGCACGGTGTACAAGGATCAGTTTTGGACTGGCCGTGTGGTGCATGGTGACCGCACATGTGAGGTACCAGTGGCGTATGGTTATACGTGTTGATGGTCGGCTTAGTTCCGACACCATTGGATTTGGTGGTGGGTGTGAACTGGACATTGAATACTATGCACTGTGCAGAGTTAATTTTGTTGGGTTCAGTGAATTCATGAGCATGCGCTCTTTGCCACGGATGGCTAGTGAACCCCAGTGTGGAGTTGGGCGAACACCGATGGGCTGGTATTCAATGTGTGTCAGTTACGCCACCTGATTGAGTATAATGACGGTATACGTACACTCAGGATGAGTGAGTTGGTGACTGCGTCACTACGTGTGGCCTTGCGTGATGTTATCACACCGAACTGATTCTAGCGTTGTGGTGCGCTGAGGGAATTGACAGTTATGGACTTGAGTTGAATATAGGTCGCAGGATTGGGTTGCCCTGTGAGATGAGATCACGTGGTTGATCTTACGCTACTTGAGCGGGTAGCAGGATGAGGTGTTATCACCGATTGGCTGATGGTTGGTGCCTTGGCAGGGAGGCGAAGCTTAGGGGTGACTGTTTGGCGGGCAGCGTCAGCACGGACTGACAAGTGAGATTTGGTGACTCCCAGTGGGAGCAGTCATTAAGTGATCATCTTCACTCGAGGTGGTCGAGTGTGGTCAGTACGACATAAGACTTTGATGGGGCCTCTGAGTACGGATGAGTTTAGCTGGTGTACGGGTGTACACGTGTTGTGGGGCCCAATGTTTTCCACGTGGTGGATGTGGAATGAGCGTAATCGGGATTTCGAGAACGAAACTGGTCTTAGAGGGATGATCGGTTGAGTCTTGGTCGGTTGGAATTTCGGGGGCGAAATTCATTAAGGGGGGAAGATTGTAACGACCCATCCCGGAATTCGGGATTAGATTACTACCTAATCTCGATTAGCGGGGCTAATCGGTGATTAGTTGGGCGAAATCGGACGAACGATGCCAAATGACCGTTTTGCCCCTGATCGTGGGGAAAACGTTGACTTTTAATTCGGGCAGTCAAATGGACTTTGACCGATGACCGTGACGTAGTTTGGGACGTCACGAGTTCATAGACAGGTGGCACGTTCGATTCCGACGATCGAGGTGAAAGTTATGACGTTCGGAAGCCCAAGGGCATTATCGTAATTTGGACGAAATGAGGGAAAATGTTGACTTTTTGATCGGGGGGTCCGATGGCCGAGGGCCCAGGACCGTTAGGTAGATGTCGATACCCTGAGTACAACGACAGGCGGCACGCGTCAAACGGACATCGAATGGCCAAGTTACGGGTCACGGATGGTGAGGGTCATTTTGGTAATTTGCCAAGTAAGGGCAAAATGGTAATTGTTGTTGCGGGACCTGTTTGAGCCGTGAATGGATGGTCTTTGAACAGAGTAAGGGAATTGTTTATGGATTTTGTGGTGTGGGGAACACGGTGGCATGGGTTGTTGCAAGGATTGGAGCACGGGTGTTTAGGAATCGCACACTTGGGCTGAGTGTTAAGGGTTGTTTATGCAATTGGGGGTTTTGGGCAGGACGCAGGCGCACATTACTGTGCTGGTGGGAGAGACAGCATGGGTGTTGTCTAGAGGACAGAGAACCGTGTGGCTTGAATTGAATTATTTAGTTGAGTGAGAGAACAGAGTGGGAAGTGGTAGTGCACGGTGTGAGGCGGCGTGCTTGGAACTGGTGCGCGGACAGAGAGTTGGAATTGAATACTGGTGGGTGTTTTGAAAAAGGAAAACAGAGACCAGCACACAGTGGGCGTGATCGATCTTCCCCATACGAAATTGGGAGACAATGCGAACTGAAAAGGATGTTAGGGAGGATTTGGAGTGGGAGAGAAAGAAGAATCGGGGAAGGGAAACCCAAGAACACTGAACCCGCCCGAAAACTTCATTTTTTAAAATTGAAATCAAACTTTGAAATGGGACGGCCAAATGATGGAATTAGGGGTGAGGTTGAGCTTCCAGACATTCTGACGAGTCGAACGGGATTGGAAGTGATGAGAATGGTGCAGTGAGGAGCCCAGGAGACTTCGAGGTTCTGTGTTGAAAATCCCGGTTGAGTCAGTGGGGGTTGAGGGATTGGAGCTTGCAATTGAGGTCGAAGAATGGTTTCTAGTGATCCTGTAAAACTTCTGAGTGAGCCAATTTAAAGGAAACGCGGGGAATCGATAAAATCAAGTGTTGATCATTAGTCGGTGTTCTTCGAATTGTCGAATTGAGTCGACCGATTTGAGGTAAGTTTAGAAGTAATCGATTCCACAGAACCTTAATCAGACCCATAGCAAGACTAATAGATAGTTGAATTACAGAAATCAAGCTGGAACGGAAGGAGATTTAACGGGTCTTGTCGCGGGTCGAACAACCCGGTTGGAGGCTAGTCGGGTTGGGACGACGACTGTAGCTACTACTGTAGCAGGCGCGTGGACTCACGCGCAGCCACTCACGGCGGCGCGTGACGGCTCGTGGGACCGATTTTCAAGGTGAGTTCAACACGACTTTTACCCTATACAATGTAACGAATATTTTAACGTTGGTTTCGAACTTATCGGACACCGTTTCGGTGTGGTTCCGAGGGTCCGAAGATTTCTATTACGTTTGTAATTAATGATTAATTCCCGGAAAATTATGGGAAATTAGTATGCTGTTATGTAAGCCCTTAGTGACACTAAATAATGTTCTCGGACAGGATTTGGAATTTCTGGAAATTATCGGAAATTACGGAACCGCGTGCGGCGCGAAACCGAGCCCTAATTTACGGTGTGTGAGTGGACGTTTCTTTCAAAATTTAATGCATGCATAATTTATTTCTATGATTTTTATGATTATGATTATAAGTTGTGATTGATTTCGATTCCCGTATTTATCCGTATTCGATTTCCGTATTTATGCGTATTTTTACTATATATGTGGAATTACACGTATTTCGAGACTATGGTTACTTTTGTGCTTAATAATGGTTTAATAAAAGAGTTTATATGAAATGGGTGTATGATGATTTAAGAAAGTTGTTTATGATTGTGAGTGCGATTTACGGTGTGGACACGGTTTTTGAGGTTTTTGCGGTTTTGCACGTTTTACGAGATTTGAGTTTATTGTGATTTGATCACCGTTTGACGTTTGGATTTGGAATGTGAATTGAGGTTTGCGACTCCGAGGATTTTAAATTGGATTTTGAGTATGCTTGACTAGACCGGGATTTTAGTGATTATGGTCGTGGTTTTGATGCCCGGATAATGTGATTTGAGAAATGAAGTGATTTCAAGGAATTAAAAAGGCTTTTGAATAAGATGATTTCTGGTTTGGTGCTTGGGGCAGAAAAGCAACTTGGATTAACGAGTTTTCAGTTTTCGGAATTTAAAGTGGATTCTTGGTTTGGGTTCGGGATGATGCTTCCGGATGCCAGCTTACGGAATCATTATTGCGAATTCGAATTCGGGAATGAAAAATGATTTAATAAAGTGATTTGGTCTGTTTTTGCATGCCCCGTGTTTCATGAGGATTTGATTATGTTTGTAAAGTATGATTTGGGGAAAATGAATGTGGAATTTCGGACCATGGGTCCTGTTGTGAAAAATGTGATTTTGGGATGGATCCCACATTTTCGTGATTGATGAACTGTTTTGGGGTTTAAAGACCCGCTGAACACTGCTTTGGGTTTGAAGACCCGTTTTCGTGTTTGAAAACTGTTTTGGGTTTAAAAACCCGGTGCTATTGCTAGAGCACGTTTTGAGTTTAAAGACTCGGTTAATTGATGACGGGGGAGGGCCCTTATTGAGTTTAAAGACTCGGTTAATTGATGACGGGGGAGGGCCCTTATTGAGTTTAAAGACTCGTGAGTTTAAAGACTCGGTTATTGTGATACCCCCGAGGCCTATTGATTCTGTTCTGAGTTTAAAGACTCGTTGAAATCCCGGGAAGGCCTGATGATGCGCATGGTTTTGAGTTTAAAGACTCGGGCGCACTTGATATCCAGCAAAATGATTGACTTGTGATTTATTGATGATTTCTGATGTTTCAGTTGAGTTGGGCAGTGGCCTGGTACATGGTTGTTGGTTTGGATCATGTGTGCATTTGGTTTGATTCATGGTTTTGGGCTGTGGCCCTGTGTTCATGATTGCGGGCCATGACCCGAAGGTTAAAAAAAGGAATATGTTTCTGATCTTTCATATATGGATTTCTTATGTTGAAAATGTAACGGAATGCGAAATGTTTTTTTTGTATGCATGCATTGGTTTTTACTTGGAGGGCAGAAACATCTTTCCGTAACTGTTTTGCAAACTGAATTCTTTTTGTCCACTCACACCTTTTGGTTTTTATTGACCCTCCAGGTCGTGGCGCGTTGTTCGAGGCTGTACGAGGGGCGGAGGCATGAGTAAGTACGTGTGGCTATCCCTGGTTTGGCAAGTACTGAGGGTAACTTGGGGTTTTCAGTCACCTTGCCAGACGGGAGCAGGACCGGGCACGGTTATCGATGCCCCTCTCGGGGGCGGTCCTGTCATATATTATAAAGGAAACAAAAAAATTATTGGAGTGGACTGGGGCCAGGCTCCCTCGAGCCCCTAGTAGCCCCACCGCTGATCAAGCATGATCACTAGAGGTATTTACTCTTATTTGTTATCAAGTTATTGCAGTTTAGTTTGTATTTACTCTATATATTTGTTCAATCAATGAAATTTCATATATTCTCAAAAAAAAAAAACATAATGAATCAAAAGTCTTAGAGGTAAACCATAGACCGTCGCACCATAATTCTCACCCTCATTACTCATCAGACCTTACTGCTCCACTCAAGGATTGAAATATCGTTATCGACGGATATATTGTTAAAAAAATTTACGGATATCTCGTTTGATATATTGATATTGATATCATTTACGATCAACAAAAATGACGGAAATTTAATCTAAAAGTTGGAAATTTTTAATAAAACTTTGGGAAAAACTTAAGTACCCAATAATGGATATATAGGACTAATAAAAACTATATAATTACTTTTATATAATAAATATATGATGAATAATATGATACAATATGCTTCTGACGATGACTAATAATATAAAATTTTAAACATAAACATAAATTGAAGTGAATTGCTATAATTGAATGTTAATATAATTAAAACAAAACAATAAACATAATAATTTAGTTTACATTTACATAATAATTTAGAAAATCGTGAAGTTTACATTTACATAAAAAATTTAGAAAATTAGATATTAATTAGTGAAAATTGGATGTAAAATTAATTCTTATTGACTATATACTCATCTCATATTTTCTAAAATCCATTAATATTCAAATTAACCATTCAACATAATTTGCTTCAATTCAACATAATTTGCTTCAAATTAACCTTATATTTATATTCCCATTTTTTTTTATATCAAATACTAGTTTAAATATAGAACATATTATATCGGATATTCAGAAATATACCCATATGATATCCAATTAACTTAAAAATTGTACCATTAAACTCAATTTAAAAAGAAAAATATTTCATATTGAACGGACGGCAAAAGGACGTCACACACGTCGGGAAGCTATCTGCGCGTGGTGGCCACACGCTTGTACAATGTCGCCTTCTTTGACACGACCCATCCCAATCCCCCCGGGATTACCATGGAATGTGACGTGCTCCCGTCTGACAAGAGGCGCCAGACAAGGGATAATCGATTGCCATTGCCCAAACGGGCTTCCAGAGTGCGTAAGGATCGATGGAGGAGGTGTGCGATGCTCAAGTCTCTGCTGCAGTCGTATCCGGAATCAACCTGAAGGGCATTGAAAACAAAAGCTGTGAGTGGACGAAAATAAACAAGTCTGTTAAAAACATTTATAAGACATTTATGCCCCTCAGTAAAATCATATGCATGCACCAAAAACCAATAATCCCATATTTATTTAGAAATAACCATTAGGGCCTTAGCCCGGAAACCAAAGCATAGTTTCAAATTCCAAAAGTCAATCCACGAGTTATTTCATCAATTTAGTAATATTCATTTATTATTTTTCCATCTCCGGCATCCCCGATGCCTAGCGTCCTAGACGCTTGACGTTCCAGACGTCATATCTCACGGTATTAAGCAACGCGTGCTGCCCGGGGTCTCACCGGGTCCATATCTCTGACATCCCCGATGTCTGACGTCCATGACGTCTAGCAATCCTGCTCCTGGATCACTATACGGTCCGGTAGCTCCGTATAATGAGCCCTCGCAGGCAATGCACCGTGACTTCTCCAGTGTCCCCGACACTTGGAGGAGACCAGGATATAAATATCCTCATATCGAGATGGTTTTATGGAACACATTCAATTATTCATTTCCAACATATCACAAGGGCCCTGCCCCGAATTTCCATAAAACCGTCGTAAGTCCAAATAGTTGAATCAAATCCGAAATAGTTTATTCAATTCCATTTTAGGGTCCCCGACCCGAAATCACATATACAAGTCAACTGGGCTTCTGGCCCGATTCATAAGTTAACTGGGCCCCTGGCCCGATTTCATAATTCAATTGGGCCCCTGGCCCGATTCAACAAATTAACTGGGCCCCTGGCCCGATTTCACTTTATCAAATCCGTAACCGTTTCATGAAATCATATCCATCCATATTTATGGAAATCAGTGCAAATCCAGAAAACCTCGATTCACGTGCAAACACGTAAATCGCCTCGAAAAGCGTGAAAACATATGAATTCACTGATATCCAAAATAAATCATATAATCCCAATTATAACAATCATGAAATAGTTATGCATGCATCGAATTTATAAAACCAATGTCCACTCACAGACCGTTTAACCGAGCGCCTCGATACGCGTGCCATAGGCCCTCCCGGGCCACCTCACTATCACCGGGACTCCCAATCCTGTTCAAATAAATTTAGAGGATCACTAACCTCATCATTAACATCCTATTCAAGTCCCGTAATTTTCCCGAATTTTTAAGTATTTTTAAACTGGATTTAAAACCTTCGGACATCCCGAACAATATCGAGACGGTGTCCGATCGACACGAAACCAATCCCAAAATGTTCGTTACAATGTATAGGATAAAAGTCATGTTGACCTCACCTCGAGATTCGTGCCCACGCGCCGTCACGCGCCGCCGTGAGTGGCTGCGCGTGAAAGCCACGCGCCTGCTACAGTGCTCCTTCCTCACCCGAATGACTGGTAAACGGGTCTGATTACCCGCGATAGGACCCGTTTCAAACACCCTCAATTCGATATCAATTCTATCCGTTCTTGATCCTACAACAAACATCAATCCACCAATTTCAGTTCTGTGTCCATGATTAGCATCAACCATCGATCAATCTTGTCGACAACCCGTGATCACCCAAAACGGGTCGATCACCAGAACTCCTCCAATCCTTAACCATAATCAAATTAACTTCACAGGAAGTTAATAAGGACTAATACGAACTAATTAGCATAATTAATTTAACTCGATAATACCTCAATCGTCACAACTCAAGCTCGAGTTTTCCGGCCGTCCACCATGTCCGTTCACGGCCCTAGGAGCTCCCAAGCTTGCCCCAAATGATCTGGATCGACTGGAAATGATCCCAGAGAGCTAAATGAGTCATCCAATTGCCCTGGGCTGGCCCAGAACCTCGAATTGGATTTTTGAATTTTGTTAACACAGTTTCGGGTTTCAGGACAAACCTCCACCATTTTCACCCCATTCCTTTCATTCTTAATCTCAGAATAAACCTCTCGACTCACTCTCCATTCTAACAATCCAAAACAGCCATTAAAAGCATCCAAAAGTGCCACACTGGCCACTGCGAAATGTCCCCTGCACTGACCCGAAAAACAAAAGAAAACCCAGGGTCCATGTTGTGCAATCGATTGCCAGCACCTCACATGTGCAATCACACAACAAAGCTGCCCCAACAACAGCCCATAATTGATAAACAATCAAGGGATCGATCGCACAAAGCATCCACTTATACGGCCAGTTCAATGGAACAGTGCCCCTGTGAAGAAAATTACAATTCTGCCCTTGTGCAGAAAATTACCAAAATGCCCCTCACGCATCCTGACCCGTAACTCGGTCATACGGACTCCGATTGATGCGTGCCGCCTGTCTACGAACTCAGGGCATCGAGACCTTCCTAACGGTCCTCGGTCCTCGGCCATTGGACCTCCCGGTCAAAAAGTCAACATTTGCCCCTACATCGTCCAAATTACGAAAATGCCCCTGGACTTCCGTACATCATAACTTTCACCACGAACGTCGGAATCGAACGTGCCACCTGTCTATGAACTCGTGACGTCCCGAACTACGTCACGGTCATCGGTCAAAGTCCATTTGACCATCCGAATTAAAAGTCAACGTTTTGCCCACACCCAGGGGCAAAACGGTCATTTTGCACAATTCGTCCGAAATCGCCCAACTAATCCCAGATTAGTAAATCACAATTAAATATTATTAAATCCCGATATTCGGGACGGGTCGTTACAACCTTCCCTCCTTAAAGAATTTCGTCCTCGAAATTACCAATAACCTTACTCCACAACCACCTTGTGGAAAACAATTCGACCACACATCTGTGTACACTTGTACACCCACATACTGGGACAACACCGGCCTCGTTTGTACCCAGACATCCCATCACAGTCATACGTCACAATCAACAACACTCGACCACCTCGAGTGGACATAATCACCAGATCCGCGATAAGATCGCTCAACCATTAAGCTGACTCCTTCAGCTAGATGGTTCCCTTCCATTGCCAATATATCCTTACATTTGCTCCCACTGGGAGTCACCAAATCTCATTTGTCAGTCCACGCTGACGCCCTTAGTCAAACTGTCATCACCAAGCTTCACCACCCTGTAAAGCCCAACCGATCGGTTAATCAATGACAACACCATGTACTTCATCGCCCTTGATGTAGCGTAAGATCAACCACATGATCTCAATTCGCAGGGCAAGCCCATTCCTGCGACACAAAATAATCTCCATGTCCATAATCGCCGACTCCCTCAGCAAACCAAAACGCTGGGAAATCACGGTGTGATCAAGTCACACAAGGCTACTCGTGGTTACTCAGACCACCAATTTACTCATCCTGAGTGTACGTATACCGTCAACTTACTCCATCAAGTGGTGTAACTGGAACACATTGAATACCAGCCCAGCAGTGAACACACATATCAATACCGGGGTTCCACTAGCCAACCATGGCTAAGAGCACCTGCTCACACAGTCACTGAACCCGACCAAATCACTCTGCACAGCGCACAGTATCCAATGTCCAGTCCGCAATACAGCCAAACAAATGATATCAGAACCAATCCGATTACCAACACCTTAGTTACACACCACTGGTACATCTCACGTACCGCCATTAGGCACCACTCAGCCTATCAATCCTCGTACAACGTACCCTGTACGTACCTCAATCCATCAATCTGACTATAGCCACCCAGGCCATAGCCAAACACGTCCTAGTAATGGAGCACATTTGCTCAAACCAACATGAGACAAAACGAACTCCACCCGTCATCTAGTTCCAATTCCGAATCCGAATCCGCAATTTCGTAAGAAATTCCGAATCCAAACCCAAACATCACATTTTTAATCCATTTCCAAATCCGAATCCGAAATCATTATTCCGTAAGCTAGCATTGGAATAACCATTCCGCACCCAAATCCAGTAATCCATTTTCGAGCTTCGCAATCGAATCCTGAATCGTCACCCAGAAATTCGATTCCAAAACCCAAAATCTCGTTTACGTCCACCAAGACGTAACAAAACCGAACATATCGGTTGCCTGTCCGAAACACTCGATTGACTTCATAGGGAGGCCAGTCCCAATATCCACACGTCAGAGGTTGACAAAATACGACCACTTCGGAAACCTACTCAACCGAGTAACAACCATATGGACTTCACTCCGAAAAGAAGTTCAGTTCCGTCATTTACGGCTCACATACCATGGTAAGAGTGATAAACTCTCCATCCATCTGGATCATCAAGATCACAAACCATATCCATCGCTACGTTACCCGACAAGTAATATCACGATCCTAGATCGTCACATCGACCAAAGTCGACAACATCGCAAATCAGATCCACCTAGGATCCACACATGTCCACATAGCTAACAATCCATCTGAAAGCTGATCGTAGGGTCTTACACCCTCAATTGAATCCTTCGCCAAATTTCCCTTGGTGGAAAGATGACCTCGCATTTCCCACCAAATCCACAACCATACACAACTTCTTGTGTCCAATGACCCCAAGCCAAACATGGGTCCACCAACCAATACACACTCAACGTACTGGTAGCAACAAACATCATCTGCCACGACAGGAAATGTGAAGTCACCCTAATGACTTCGGAATACCAATCACTGATGCGGAAACGAGCACTCCTCTCGTCTCCCAATCACAACTCTCCCCGAAACGGGAGTTCCAACCACGTTGGAAACAGACATGCTCCCAATGAGATGTCAAGTCCAACCACTGGACTGCCCACGTCCATACCTCACTTGGACCACCACGTGTCCAAAATCAATTCATTACTCGGACCTCACGTCCGTCAACAATCATGTATGCACACACCCCGATTCCGAACGGGAATCCACGACTCTGCCTGGATGTGCATACCAAACTGCCTTCGTCTCACATCACAACCTAAACAGGTTCAATCCTCAGGTTCCAAGTGATTCACAATCACCAAATCCCACATCAATACCACGAATGGTTTCCTCGACTTTTCCAATTTCAATAATTTCCTTGTACTCTCAGGGGATATAAGCAGTACACAAACTTACCAATCTCGGAGTTGATCACAACTCCCCAAATCCACCAACTCGCATGACATAGGGAACATCGTCCCTAGATTCCCCAAGTTTTCAATCATACCTTTTGATCCATTCATCACTTGTCATCATAAATCTGTTGGGACTTATCCCAACACATCACAACCTCCATTGGATTCCATCCAGTCCAAGAC
The DNA here is from genome assembly GCA_032719365.1 of Prinsepia uniflora. Classification (NCBI taxonomy): domain Eukaryota; kingdom Viridiplantae; phylum Streptophyta; class Magnoliopsida; order Rosales; family Rosaceae; genus Prinsepia; species Prinsepia uniflora. The sequence goes on along the minus strand of CM064868.1, from coordinate 54,422,825 downwards.
TCAACCACCACTGAGTCGCAGATACCAATCATCTGTTCATCATGACAGAGTCACGCCCCAACTGGTGGCTCAACGTCATCACAATCACTGTCACCTGCACCAGCGCTAGTACCAGCACCAACGCACCATCATCAATACCAGTATCAGCACACCGGCATCCATACTAGTATTGGCATATAGGTATCACCATAGCAACATTCATACATAGCACACGAACACCCATGCTAGCACACGAACATCCATGCTAGCACACTGTGTGCAAAGTTGTTACCCTGGATCTCCGTTCATTACGAACGACGATCCCGTAACAGCACTCGTACCCCACGACTATGGGTACCTCCAATTTGACCACTGGCACATCAGGATAATGGACGTTCCCTGAACATCCCCAAGTATTAAAACCACACTAACTACCCCCGATAGCCAGTTATCTCGACACAACTGTCGACCAACAGTCATCGTTGTCAAGATCCGTATCCACACATCACACTAATATTCGATCCAACACGGAATTCCATATTTTATCTCATAACCGCATCCGTGGATCGAATCCCATAATCCAGACTAGACTCACTAGAGTCATCCACATGGTCATCCATGACCTCAGCCGCTCGTCGCAGCACAAGTTCTCACTTAAGGTTCACCCTTCGGTCCATCGATTAAAAATTAGGGTTCCAAGGTCACACCCTAGGGTTCCACCGAATCCAACTGCCTTCTGCAGTAAAATCCACAACCTGACCGACCCCGCGGTCCTGACATCGTATAGACGTCCAATCCAATCCAATCATCAATTCAACGTGGGTTCCACCACGAAGGTCATCGGCTAACTCCGATGCACCAACCCCCAAACACTAGCCAACACTACCAGGGTCCAAAACTTAGACCAATACTCAACTGAGTTTCGCATTTCAAATCAAATGGGGTTCCCTGAACCTAGCTGTGCCCAGTGGCACAACAATCCATCATCACATGACCGAACCGACGGTCCCACATTACCAGTTAATCGTATACAACCCCGCCTGGGTTGAATCGCAACAATGCACGGCGTATCAGGTCAAACACACCCAATTCACCATACAAACCCAACACTATCTATCAGGTTGACAACGGAACTGCAGTCCAAAGAGACATCACACCCTCTTCCTTCGCGCACAAAAGAGCAAAACCTGCTCTGATACCACTTGACACGACCCATCCCAATCCCCCCGGGATTACCATGGAATGTGACGTGCTCCCGTCTGACAAGAGGCGCCAGACAAGGGATAATCGATTGCCATTGCCCAAACGGGCTTCCAGAGTGCGTAAGGATCGATGGAGGAGGTGTGCGATGCTCAAGTCTCTGCTGCAGTCGTATCCGGAATCAACCTGAAGGGCATTGAAAACAAAAGCTGTGAGTGGACGAAAATAAACAAGTCTGTTAAAAACATTTATAAGACATTTATGCCCCTCAGTAAAATCATATGCATGCACCAAAAACCAATAATCCCATATTTATTTAGAAATAACCATTAGGGCCTTAGCCCGGAAACCAAAGCATAGTTTCAAATTCCAAAAGTCAATCCACGAGTTATTTCATCAATTTAGTAATATTCATTTATTATTTTTCCATCTCCGGCATCCCCGATGCCTAGCGTCCTAGACGCTTGACGTTCCAGACGTCATATCTCACGGTATTAAGCAACGCGTGCTGCCCGGGGTCTCACCGGGTCCATATCTCTGACATCCCCGATGTCTGACGTCCATGACGTCTAGCAATCCTGCTCCTGGATCACTATACGGTCCGGTAGCTCCGTATAATGAGCCCTCGCAGGCAATGCACCGTGACTTCTCCAGTGTCCCCGACACTTGGAGGAGACCAGGATATAAATATCCTCATATCGAGATGGTTTTATGGAACATATTCAATTATTCATTTCCAACATATCACAAGGGCCCTGCCCCGAATTTCCATAAAACCGTCGTAAGTCCAAATAGTTGAATCAAATCCGAAATAGTTTATTCAATTCCATTTTAGGGTCCCCGACCCGAAATCACATATACAAGTTAACTGGGCTTCTGGCCCGATTCATAAGTTAACTGGGCCCCTGGCCCGATTTCATAATTCAATTGGGCCCCTGGCCCGATTCAACAAATTAACTGGGCCCCTGGCCCGATTTCACTTTATCAAATCCGTAACCGTTTCATGAAATCATATCCATCCATATTTATGGAAATCAGTGCAAATCCAGAAAACCTCGATTCACGTGCAAACACGTAAATCGCCTCGAAAAGCGTGAAAACATATGAATTCACTGATATCCAAAATAAATCATATAATCCCAATTATAACAATCATGAAACAGTTATGCATGCATCGAATTTATAAAACCAATGTCCACTCACAGACCGTTTAACCGAGCGCCTCGATACGCGTGCCATAAGCCCTCCCGGGCCACCTCACTATCACCGGGACTCCCAATCCTGTTCAAATAAATTTAGAGGATCACTAACCTCATCATTAACATCCTATTCAAGTCCCATAATTTTCCCGAATTTTTAAGTATTTTTAAACTGGATTTAAAACCTTCGGACATCCCGAACAATATCGAGACGGTGTCCGATCGACACGAAACCAATCCCAAAATGTTCGTTACAATGTATAGGATAAAAGTCATGTTGACCTCACCTCGAGATTCGTGCCCACGCGCCGTCACGCGCCGCCGTGAGTGGCTGCGCGTGAAAGCCACGCGCCTGCTACAGTGCTCCTTCCTCACCCGAATGACTGGTAAACGGGTCTGATTACCCGCGATAGGACCCGTTTCAAACACCCTCAATTCGATATCAATTCCATCCGTTCTTGATCCTACAACAAACATCAATCCACCAATTTCAGTTCTGTGTCCATGATTAGCATCAACCATCGATCAATCTTGTCGACAACCCGTGATCACCCAAAACGGGTCGATCACCAGAACTCCTCCAATCCTTAACCATAATCAAATTAACTTCACAGGAAGTTAATAAGGACTAATACGAACTAATTAGCATAATTAATTTAACTCGACAATACCTCAATCGTCACAACTCAAGCTCGAGTTTTCCGGCCGTCCACCATGTCCGTTCACGGCCCTAGGAGCTCCCAAGCTTGCCCCAAATGATCTGGATCGACTGGAAATGATCCCAGAGAGCTAAATGAGTCATCCAATTGCCCTGGGCTGGCCCAGAACCTCGAATTGGATTTTTGAATTTTGTTAACACAGTTTCGGGTTTCAGGACAAACCTCCACCATTTTCACCCCATTCCTTTCATTCTTAATCTCAGAATAAACCTCTCGACTCACTCTCCATTCTAACAATCCAAAACAGCCATTAAAAGCATCCAAAAGTGCCACACTGGCCACTGCGAAATGTCCCCTGCACTGACCCGAAAAACAAAAGAAAACCCAGGGTCCATGTTGTGCAATCGATTGCCAGCACCTCACATGTGCAATCACACAACAAAGCTGCCCCAACAACAGCCCATAATTGATAAACAATCAAGGGATCGATCGCACAAAGCATCCACTTATACGGCCAGTTCAATGGAACAGTGCCCCTGTGAAGAAAATTACAATTCTGCCCTTGTGCAGAAAATTACCAAAATGCCCCTCACGCATCCTGACCCGTAACTCGGTCATACGGACTCCGATTGATGCGTGCCGCCTGTCTACGAACTCAGGGCATCGAGACCTTCCTAACGGTCCTCGGTCCTCGGCCATCGGACCTCCCGGTCAAAAAGTCAACATTTGCCCCTACATCGTCCAAATTACGAAAATGCCCCTGGACTTCCGTACATCATAACTTTCACCACGAACGTCGGAATCGAACGTGCCACCTGTCTATGAACTCGTGACGTCCCGAACTACGTCACGGTCATCGGTCAAAGTCCATTTGACCATCCGAATTAAAAGTCAACGTTTTGCCCACACCCAGGGGCAAAACGGTCATTTTGCACAATTCGTCCGAAATCGCCCAACTAATCCCAGATTAGTAAATCACAATTAAATATTATTAAATCCCGATATTCGGGACGGGTCGTTACATTCTTCCTCCAGCAGGGTCTTCAATTCGGGTTTTCCGACTCGACGGTATGATCCGACTTAAACTCTTTCGTTTTACGTCAAATTTTCACTAATTAATAGTCTATCTTGATCGTTTTGATCCTAAAAAGATATCTGTGGGCTCAGAATAAGAAAAATCGGGGAAAAATCTTCTTTTACCCCGTTTAGGTCTCTCTCTCTCTCTCCCCCCCCCCCCCCCCCCCCCAAAAAAAAAAACCGATATTTTGGAGAAATATCAAACGAAATGCTCGATATTTTCGTCCGACTCCACCACTTTTGCTTCTCCTTTTTAAAAGAAATTTAAAAAAAATTTGACCTAAAAATTTGTTAATTAAAACAATATAAAATGATTTTAGTGGAATTTTTTGGTATCCCTAATATTACTGACAACTGAGATCTATTTTTAGATCATATAGATGGCCTACGGCGAACCCTAATTTTTGGTTGACTAGTATTGGTTGACTAGTTAAAGAAGTCCATAGTTGCTTCCTATCGATTAACCATAGCGATATTAAATTTAATATAAATATGTACCGTAATAATATGAATGAAATTTAAAAAATTTCACTATAAAACCGAATATTTTATATCATTATTTATTTATTTTTTAAATTATCAAAAACTGAAGTGTTACCAGCATTGACAATTTGGCAAAATTTGGCTAATAAAAACTCAAAAAGACATGCAAGTCCCAATCAATTGCAGTAGGCACCGAAAGCGGTAATTTTTTAACACAAATTTCTCCCCCAGTCTCTTTCAGCTTTTTCTTTTTCTTCTTGTTTTTTAGTTTATGGCTTTTCTTTGTGCTCGGAAGTCATTAACTTCACTTCCTTTTTTCTTTTTCTTTTTTTCTGGCTCCATTTATTTTTGGGGATTATTTTTATCTTCTGTATAATTATAATTATACATAATTATATATGCTTGGAACATATGTTCAAGTGATCTCTAGTTTTTATTTATGGCAGCACAGCCACTGGTCCGACCGCCGGATAGAAGATTTTCTCCGTAAATGAGTCGATGACCTATAATCAACAGAAAAACAAAAACCCTGATAAAAAGGAGGTAGGTAATGTATCGTATCGTCAACATCAAATTCCTATAAGACGAAAGATTCCAATATTGTGTGCATACTGTTTGCCTCGACAGAACAATAAAGAACTTTACTATCGTCAGTCATCAACACTACGAGCCTCAGAAGCATAATAGTTAAAGAAAGAATCATTCACGGACTAGTGGCAATCGGCCATAAAAAACCATTCAAAATAGAAAATTCCAGCTGGAAAAAAAGAGCAACACCGACTTCTATTACCATCCATAAACCCAGCATCTCATATCATTCCACATTCGACACAATCTTAAAACCCACAACCGATTTGGATTTGGAATCGACCAAAAAAATGTGGCAATGGGAATCCAGCAACGCGCATCATCTCTCATGTTAATGCTATTTTAAAAACGCACTAAAACCAACACCAATAGAAAGTAGGAGAGCCAAATTAGAAGATAAACATATAATTATATTGACAGAAGAAAAAAAATGCAATATAAGTGTATTTGAATGGCAATAGCAGTAACTTTGGGATGTTACATTATGGAAGGATCATAATGTTCACCATCTTCCTCTTTATCCCTAGCAACCGGTACTAGAAGTTACCATATCGTAAAATTACATTAGAAAACATAAGAAGCAACCTTTCCAATCCCCAAAACGGACCGGATCAAGTCCGGTCCCGTATTATGAAGAAATCTTTAAAAAGATAATAAAATGAGCCCCCCATAATTTGTACTCACCTTGACAATGAATCGAAGGAACAGGATGAGACAGACAGCCATAAAGATTGGGTTTTTGAGTTTCATATTCATGGAATAGAACATGTTGCTCATCGTAGAAGAAGAAAAAATGATCATATAAACCTAAAATTTAGAAAATATTTGGAAGCAAAATGAAACCTCGACTGGGTTTCATCTTTATGAGTATGAGCCGGTCCCAGAGGTATTCTTACTCTTCTTTCTAACTCCTGTAACAATAAATGGTGAACGAATCTTTTCTTCAACGTGGAGACTTTCTGCAATTGCTCCCATCCAAGTTTCTGCTACCTTCCACCAACAAAATCTGGAAAAAAAGGCATTATGTTATTTAACAAAACCTTGCTGTTAATACCTTGGGGCTAACTTCAGTTCTGCTGAGCCACAAGATCGAGATGTATTTGGTCAATCCATGCTCCCAAAACAGCATGATCGACCAGTTCCCTTTGGGAGTTTGTATTTGAACCCTCATTGGAGGATCCAGTGGCTGTAACACTTGAGATTGGTGTTAGCCTATCTTTGATTTCAGTAGGAGATTCTTTAACAAGTGACTGAACCCACGATAGATCTGGCTCCTCTCCATTGTTCCCAAGCTCAAAAGAAGAAGATCTGCGGAGTTTACCCAATTCATCGGTAGTAACTGCCCAATCTGGTTTTCCATTGGAGAATCCCCATTTTGACCAAGAATTTGCAGATGAACCAGCATTGGAAGCGGAATTGGAGCCAAGTTCCCGTGAACTAAGACTACGGAACTGCTGTTGCTTCTCTCGTTGAGCTAGCATTGAAACCCGAGACCCCATTGGTGAGATAGGTTCCACATTGCGCGGGGACATCCTCCCAGGGGACTGGACCCCATAAGAAGCCTGCAAGATATTGTGATCAACAGTTTTAGGGGAATAGTTTGTGTGGACCGGTGAAAGCATGCTCTGTGGCTGCTGAAACTGATTTAGAACAGCTGATTTGTGAGTTGGGGAGAAAATAGCTGATTGCAATGACTGATCACAGTACCGAGGTGACAAGCTCTCAGAAGAGAATACATCATCAAGATTTGAGGGGGTTAGGGTCTTCATTCGACCAGAATGGCTCAGTGAATTAGAACTCATTGATGGTTGCGAGAGGCAAGATAATTCATTTAGGAGCTGTTGTTGCTGCATATCAAACTCCGGGTGTAAATCAAAGTCATCTGCTGGCATATCTCTTGCACAAAGGGAAGCTCTCAAGCGACTAGATTGAAGATTGCTAGCTGGAAGATGCAAAGCAGGAACATTTGGTTGGGGCCAAGCCAGAGACGAGTGTGACATGCCATTGGCAGGAGACATGGGCGGAGTAAATGGTGACGGAGACATGACATTGACTGATGATGGGGAACCAGGCAAGAGGCTCATTGCAGCAGCAAAATCCATGGCTGAAGCACCAGAAGTGCTCGAGCGAGGAGAGGGAACAGCAGAACCAGTTGACACGTATAATGGCCGAAGCTCCTCTGCAGTGTGGGCAAAAAAGCAGACTCTCCTTGCACAACTTGTACCGTCCTTGCAAAGTCGGGTTCGGTACTGAGCAGGGTGTAACCAGCACTCAAAAACGCCATGAGCATATTCACACATATCTCCACGTCTACAAGCCCCCTTTCGGAAATCAGGACAAGGAACACAGCTATAATGAAACTTCCTTGGATCCCTTCTTCGTGCATTTTCACCTGGATGGACAAACGGGCACTCAGTCCAATCATGGGAGTATGCACGAGAACAAGGTCTCACCTTGAATGAATACATCCGAAACTCATCAGTTGAGTAAATGCTGTTCTTGATGTCTGGGAGAGAAGGGTCAACAGGATATTCCTTTTTTTCTGAAGAGACAGGTAGATTATAGAACTTTGATTTCGTTGGAGAACAAGTAAAATCTAAAGCAGATGGGGACCCATTTTCGGGGGAAGCTGAAAGAGGAGGGGAACTTGAATGTTGGGTTCTTGTTGAGATTGCCAGAAATTGTTCAGCAGCAGAACCATCAATCATAAGGAGTTCTTCCAGAGCTAATTTGACATTCTGTAGCCTAGGAGGAACAACAATAACATCAACTGGCCGCCCACCATTAGCATCAACCAAGTTAGCATCAGCACCAGCTTCTAAAAGCAGCTTTACAACGTCCATGGCATTCTCAGCCCCACCTGAGGCAGCACAGTGAAGAGAAGTGCTCCTATCAAGACCACAGGCCCTATTTACATCAGCGTCAGATAGCGAGAGAATCAGCTTCATGACATCAATGCTACCATATGTAGCAGCAACCATCAAAGGGGTTCTCTGCTCATTAACCATCTGCTTTGAGCCCTTCTGACGACAATACCATAAACCAATCTCATCAATTCCAGAAGGGTCATGCTCAATTGACCGTTTGAAGCTCTCAATGTCATTGTTTGCGGCAAGCTCAAGCAAGCTTGCAAAAGCATCTTCAGTTTCAACCGTCAAGTGATTCATGGCTTTGGGAGCCTACTTTTGTCAACAGGAATGTGAGAGGCTACTGGAGGGGAAATGGATTTTAGCCGCTCGGATCCATAGCACATGCTTTCATTTTTTGGGAAGCCAACTGAACGTGAAAATCCCAAGCAACGGTATTAAAATACAGGTAAAAATCAAAGTTATAACACATATGTACACAGATGCATACATTATCTAAACAATAACATGCTCCATATAAAGTCTACAGCCACTTCAAAATTTTGAATAGATGAAAAGGGACCATGCAAAGATGCTAACAATTTAGACAAACAAATAATATTGTAAGGAAGAAGAAATGCATGTTCAATGGATTTATCAGACAAAAGTGAATATATCAAAAGGGAACTAAATAATCTACAAATTAGTTTAGATTTCCATTCAATATTAGATTCCAAATACTATGTTTAATGAAAGCAAAGACCAACGGAAAAAGTGCACATACGCTCCCTCTCCCAAGGATGATCACTTCCCTTAATACTCTCCAACAAAGCAGGTATTGAACAAAAAGTGGTAAATCAGATAAATAAATAGTAAATTTGAAGAATAAAAATTATGGATCCAATGTTCAAGCTAGAAACATAACTTCGAATTACGGAGAAAATTCAAGAAATCAATCTCTGTTTGGGTACTGATAAAATATTGAAAAAACCAAGATACTAAGATTTAAGTGTTGATTATTTCATCAGAAATATTTTTACCAACACTATGCTGCGTACAACATCGTCTTCCAATTGAATGTTATTCTTTGATACCAAACCAAAATCCCGCTAAAAACTTTTAGGACTAAATTGGTTCATTTCTCAGCAATTAAAAGGGGGTTAAGGAAAACCCCTACAGATCTGTGAGAACAAAGACCTAAGTCAAACTCAAAAACACTCTGCTCTATCATTCACTATCGAAGAGAAACAAAACAAATTAAACATATTTTAATCTAACTTTTAATCAGACCCTGAGGATCGATCAAAACAAAGATCACCAATATAAGTAATGATCGTCTTGAAATCCATTCAAACCTAAATCTCCCCAAAATTTAACACTAAAAAAAAATTCCAGAAAAATGGTGGTTTCAATCAGTCAAAAATTGAAATGATACGTACGCAAAACCAAGGGAAACGGAGAGAGCCATCATTTCCAAGATCAAAAGCAAAAGTACAGTACACAGAGAGCAAGCCAATTCTTGAAAAAATGAATAGTCTCAAAGTGAGACTATATCACTAAACATGTATGCATATATGTAGTTATAGGCGCGTGTATGTATAAGTTAAGCTTTGTGATCAAAGCGAATCTTACCAAATCTTCCAGCTAAGAAAGCGAGGATAGCACCATTGAGGCACTGCGACAGTGACGCAGATCTAGAGCAGCTTCTTCAGGTTACTTCTCAAAAAACTGTTTGGACTCCGAGAAAATTTCCCCCTCTGTTTTCTGAGCTCAAGAGAGAGAATGAAAGAAAATTAAAAAGCGAGCTCTGTTGCTCTTCTTCCATCTCCAATTCCTGTGTCCCCTGGTTTCACATTCAAATAAAATAAATAAAATAAAATAGAAATAAACGAATTAAATATTGTTTTATTATTTTGGGGTTTGATAAAATCGCCTATCCAATACGGGCAAAAGGAAATCAAAGAAAACTCAAAGCGCACTGAGGGTCGCTGTTTCTATACCATTCTTTAATACCGTTCATTTCGCGCCACGTCACGCCTCACTGGACACGTACACCATTTTAGGAAAGGATGGGGATTTTCTTGGAAACTTGGGTTCCTTACTGAACACGCGTGTCGCTCCGTCATTGGCTGATGGTACGTAGGTAAAGTGGAATATAAATACAAGAGCCGAAACGCTGTTCTAATAATTTAACTTTTGTCTTTTGGTCAAATTTCATAGAAATTCAACCTAAATTCACCCGACATGAAGCCTTAATTTGTCTCTCCGGATCATCTCCTGCATCAAGTCATATGCGCTTACCCTAAATACGCAACGTGGCTTTAGGATAGTGGGTAGTGTCCAGTTTGTTGCCAATAAGTTTCTGACACGTCAAAAAGGATAGTGATCTCGGTAGCAGAGAACAGAGACTGTAATTAATTCTTACGCGGATTTTGTGACTCCTTGGAAACCGGTTTGGAAGGTGGAAAAGGTAGAACAAGTTACTGGTTAGGTGAGTAGAGTGGATTAAGGTGACCGGAGTAGACGGTGCGTAAGCAGGCGCGTGCGCGAAGTGGATTAAACTGGAATGAAATGAGGAGTGGCGTCCGCCAGTTAGGGAGGTAGGGGGCTCTGGCCGCAAGCGTACGGGAACGGACTCAAGGCACGAGTCAATTTTGGTTAATTGTGTAGTCAAATCACAATGGGAAAAAAAGCATGGAGCACCTTGGTGTCAAAAAAACATGGAGCACCAACGACCCATAACATAACATAAAAAAAAATTAAAGATGAAAATATTCCTATCGACAGATATATCGTTAATCAAATTTATCGATATTTAATTCTAAATATCGGTATTAATATCGATATCGTTTACAGTCAACAAAAATTACAAAAAATTCAGTTTAAAAGTTAAAAATTTGAAATAAATCAATGATAGTTATATATAACTAATAAAATTTTAAAATAACTTTGATATAATAAATATATAATGAATAATATGATGTAATATGATTCTGACGATAACTAATAATATAAAATCTTAAATATAAATATAAATTGAAGTGAGTTACTATAATTGAAAATTAAAATAATTAAAAATATAACAATAAATATACAAAAATTCATTATAAGAAAAATGATAAAATAAATTTAAAATATTTAAAATTGGGAAAAAAGATGAAAAAATAGGACTAAACTTTATTAAAAAAATTGGAAGTAATGGATATATTTAAAATTTGACATAAATGAAAAAAAAAAAACCAACATTTGTTGAAAAATTGGAAAAAAAATGAATAAAAAAGGAGAGGGAAAATGGAAAAAATGAATAAAAAGGGAGAGGGGAAAAAAAACTTCAATTGGGACAAGGGAGGGTCGAACCCGTGACCCCCCAAACTGAATCCAAATGAAAACAAAACTAATGACATCTCTGCTACCAATTAGCTTTGTTATTATACAACATTTAATATATAAGTATACATAATACCAGTCATCTCTAACCTTCAACCGAATCTGCAATCAGACCCGGCAGCATGACCCGACTCAATCACCTTCGTTTTACGTCCGATTTTCACGAATTAATAGTGCATCTTCATCGTTTTGATCATAAGAAATGATCTGTGAGCTCAAAACAAGACAATTGTTCGATATTTTGTCGAATTTCTTTCCCCCTTCCTACGTCCCGTCGGCTCAAAATACTGAAATTTCGGCGACATTTACCAATATTTTCATCTATGAAGGAAACCAATTAAAATATTTATTCAATTATTCCGATGCTCCTGCATATTTTTTTTATTGGTTGCAATTTGTACAAAAAAATTAAAATATTAATTCTTTCTCAAATTTATAAGAAAAAAAACTTAAATCTTTTATTTTTCTTCAAACCCAGTGATATATAGTAATTTAAGTTTTTTTTAATATGATAGATTATCAAACTATAAAATGCTTTCCTTCCGATGAATTTTGAAGTGACCCTAATTAGTGGTCTTTGACAACCTTTTTTTTTTTTAACTATTTAGAAATAAATGACACAAAGTGGAGATGATAAATACCAGACAATTCGTTTTTTTAATGTTTTAGGAAATTATTTTTAAAATACTATTTTGGCACTTTCCCACCCTTAGTTTCCAATGAATCGACCCTTCTCTCCTCCTCGTGCCTCAAGAAGTGCCGCTAGTGTATATCCAATTCTATATTCTTCAACCACCATCGTCGACAGCATTCAAGGTAGCTTGGACTTCATTCAGGGGGTCGAGGGGAGCAACCTCAACTTTTTCTCACCGCTTACCTCGTCGTCAAATGGTGAAGGAGTGATGGATTTATGGAGTTATAGTCCTTACCACGGAAAACTAGTAAGGCCTTCCTCCTTCCCCGTTTTTCGTCTTGGTTCTACAAATATATGAGGAAGGGAGGTGCTGACTCTCCACCCTGCCCTCTCAACATGACAGGACCCGCCCCGATCCCACAGGGACCACAAGGGGACGTGCCCTGCTCCCGTCTGACACCCAATAATTCATACCAATTTTAACCTCAAAACATTTAAAAGCATAAATAACCAAAATAAAGTCACACATAAAATCCGAATTAAACGAATGTCAGACAAGGGATATAATCCAAAATTACAAATTTGCGAGCACGACTCTAAAGAAATCCTGCAGGTACACCGCCCAGCAGGGGTTCAGGTACGCAGAAGTAGATCTATGCCTCAGCCTCTGGTTCCTCCTCTACCTCAGTTTCCCGACCTGGAGGGGTTATCAAAACAGTAAGGGTGAGTGGACCGAAACACAAGTTTATGAAATCGTTTGATAAGTAAAACATATAATTTACCCCTCCGTTTTCCAAACATGCGTGCAACATAATTCCAAAATCATAAACCATATAATATGAACCATAAGGCATATAATAAAACCATAACCATAATTTTAGTTGCTGCACTATACACTCCAATCCCGACATCCCTGATGTCTGACGTCCCTGACGTCCAATAAGGTCACAATCACAAGGCTACGCGTGCCACTCGGGTCTCAATTCCGAGTTCAATCCCCGAACCCCGTTCGGGTACAGCATCCCCGATGCTTAGCGTCATAGACGCTGGACGTACTAGACGTCCGTGACCTCTCCGGGGTACCTCATCCGGAGGAGACAATATAATATGGAAGGATCTATACAGTGCAGTAACAAATACATTTTATTGATATCCACATGCAAACATATATATACATAGGTAGAATCCGAACCAATCATTCAGTTTCATCGGACGGGTCTCAAGCCCAAATACCGTGAAACGTGCCATAACCATATTTTCCATATCATCAAAACCATCATTGTTTTAGCATGTGAATAAGTATAATAAAACCAGAAAACATTTATGCACACAAGGGTTTAAGAAAATGGCCCACTCACTGTATAATCCTGCTAGAAACCGAACGTATACCCTCGTCCTGGTACAAATGTACAATCCCTGTCAAGTCCAAGTATTCGCAAAGGTCAAATTAAACCCCCAACATTCAACCATGAAAGCCTAGGTCGAAACCGACCCGGGAAAGCCGCCCGAACGCGCTTTCCAAGGCAATAAACCTTATTTTGACCAACTTAAAGATCTCCGATCGACCCGAAACCAACGCCATTGGATCCGGATCGTCGAAACCTAAAGAATGGTGGTGGTCCCACTAGAAACACTGTTCACACGCGCCCCCACGCGCCGGTCAACGCGGCGGTCAACGGTGGAACAGTCCTGCTGACGTCATCGCTGACGTCACTGCTGACGTCAGCATGACGTCATGCTGACGTCATCTGACAGCTGTCAGGTCTGACATGTCAGACTCTGACAGGTGCCACGTGTCAACATCCTATTGGTCCACCCTGCTGATCTGTCAGACCACGTGTCAGATCTGACATGTGCCACGTGTCAGCACGGCACTGGTCCACGTCACTGACATGTCAGTGACACGTGGCAGTCCCTGACTGGTCCACGTCACTGACATGTCAGTGCTGACTGTGCACTGACATGTGACACGTGTCGGCTCACGGTTGGTCCACGTCATCTGACAGACTGACAGGGTGCCACGTCAGCACCACTGTCCTCAGACGGGTTGACCCGTTTTCCTGCAACTCGGGTCGATCAGACCCGCGATCATGACCCGGTTGCCATTCCTTCATTTCTGAATCATTTTCATTCCTTCCAATTCCTAATTACTCGTCTGAGTCCCTAGATTAGTTCTATGAAATCAAATTTGAGAGAAACGGATTGAATCGAGGGCCTACCTCGAAGAACAGCTCTGGCCTCCCGTCGCCGTTCAGCCACCGCCCTGAGCTCCACCGGCCACGAGTTCGATTCCAGAAGGTCCTGGGAGTTCCTAGGGTTGATTAGGAATCATAATGGACTAAATTGAACGTGGGAAAAGGATTTATCAAAAACCTGTTTTTGAAACCGTTTCGGGTTTCCCCTGGTTCCTTCCTCGCCGTCGTCCTCCGCCGTGGTCACTGCCGCCGTTCAGTCACACCAGGAAGTCCCCCACTATGCAGACACAGTGAGTGGAAGGTTGGCTGGGAGGTTTGATCGAAATGGGCAGAATGTGCACTGCGGGTATGAATTATAAAGAAATGGAGGGAAGGAAATGGACGGCTCAGATTGAATCTCCAGATTAGATCAAGGGCTGAGATCTGATCTGGGGTTTCCAATCCAAAGGCTGAAATTTAAAGCTGATTCAAATGTTAATTAATTCAATAGTGGATCTGATCCAATCTAGCCAATGGGTGAGTGACACTTGTCACTCCCCAGGTGTCCTTCAATCAGAATTTCTGAATATAATATTCGACACGAAAACCGAGACACGAACTTCCCGAATTCACGTTTCTGACCATAACTTCCTCGTACGAAGTCCGATTTCGGCGTGCCGCCTGTCTACGGACTCAGGACGTCGAGGCCTACCCAACGGTCCTTGAGTCAACTGAAAATTAGTTGCCAAAAGAAAAGTCAACATTTTCCCCCGGAAGTCCAAATTACGGTAATGCCCCTGAACTTCCGATAGTCGTAACTTCCACCCTGATCGTCCGAATCGAACGTGCCACCTGTCTATGAACTCGTGACGTCCCGAACTACGTCACGGTCATAGGTCAAAGTCCATTTAGTTCATCAATCAAAAAGTCAACATTTGACCATACCATTCACAGGGGTAAAATCGTCAAATCACACATTAAATTACAATATGGAAATCCTCGAATTTCCGGGGTGTTACAACCTTCCCCCCTTAAGAAATTTCATCCCGAAATTTCAAAGAAACAAATGAGGAAATTGTTCTCGCATCTGAGCCTCAGGCTCCCATGTGGCTTCTTCCACATCCTGGTTTCTCCAGAGAATTTTCACGAGAGGGATCGTCTTTCGACGTAGTACCTTGTCCTTCCGATCCAAGATCTGTACCGGTTGTTCTTCAAAGCTCAAATCCTCCCGTAGTTCGACAGGTTGTTCCCCAAGTACATGAGATGTAACGACCCGTCCCGAATATCGGGATTTAATATTATTTAATTGTGATTTACTAATCTGGGATTAGTTGGGCGATTTCGGACGAATTGTGCAAAATGACCGTTTTGCCCCTGGGCGTGGGCAAGACGTTGACTTTTAATTCGGATGGTCAAATGGACTTTGACCGATGACCGTGACGTAGTTCGGGACGTCACGAGTTCATAGACAGGTGGCACGTTCGATTCCGACGTTCGTGGTGAAAGTTATGATGTACGGAAGTCCAGGGGCGTTTTCGTAATTTGGACGATATAAGGGGGAAATGTTGACTTTTTGATCGGGATGCCCGATGGCCGAGGACCGAGGACCGTTAGGAAGGTCTCGATGCCCTGAGTTCGTAGACAGGCGGCACGCATCAATCGGAGTCCGTATGACCGAGTTACGGGTCAGGATGCGTGAGGGGCATTTTGGTAATTTTCTGCACAAGGGCAGAATTGTAATTTTCTTCACGGGACACTGTTCCATTGAAGTAGCCGTGAGGTGGATGCTTTGTGCGATCGATCCCTTGTTTTGTTTATGATTTAATTGAGTTAATTGGACCAGTATGAGGTGGAATTGCACATGTTTGGTGCTGGCAATCGATCAAAAGGACATGGGCACTGGTTGTTTAATGTTTTCGGGTCTGTGCAGGGGAACCTTGCACAGTCATTTGAGGACACTTTTGGACGCCTTTAACGGCTGAATTGAATTAAAAGAATGGTGAGTGAGTCGAGAGCGGTTCACTGAGATTGAGAGATGGAAGAATGGAGTGGAAATGGTGGAGGAATACTCAAAAACCCGAAACTGGGTTCTGGGGAATTCAAATTCGAATTTCCAGTTTCAGGCCAGCCCAAGCCTAATTGATGAGTGTTTGAGCTTCCTGGAACTTCAACGAGTCGAACCAGATCAAATGGGGCAAGCTTGGGAGCTCCTAGGGCCGTGAACGGACATGGTGGACGGCCGGAAAACTCGAGCTTGAGTTGTGACGATTGAGGTATTGTCGAGTTAAATTAATGATGCTAATTAGTTCGTTGTAGTCCTTATTAACTTCCTGTGAAGTTAATTTGATTTTGGTTAAGGATTGGAGGAGCTCTGGTGATCGACCCGTTTTGGGTGATCACGGGTTGTCGACAAGATTGATCGACGGTTGATGCTAATCATGGACACAGAACTGAAATTGGTGGATTGGTGATTGTTGTAGGATCAAGAACGGATGGAATTGATATCGAATTGAGGGTGTTTGAAACGGATCCTATCGCGGGTAATCTGACCCGTTTACCAGTCATTCGGGTGAAGAAGGAGCACTGTAGCAGGCGCGTGGCTTTCACGCGCAGCCACTCACGGCGGCGCGTGACGGCGCGTGGGCACGAATCTCGAGGTGAGGTCAACATGACTTTTATCCTATACATTGTAACGAACATTTTGGGATTGGTTTCGTGTCGATCGGACACCGTCTCGATATTGTTCGGGATGTCCGAAGGTTTTAAATCCAATTTAAAAATACTTAAAAATTCGGGAAAATTACGGGACTTGAATAGGATGTTAATGATGAGGTTAGTGATCCTCTAAATTGATTTGAACAGGATTGGGAGTCCCGGTGATAGTGAGGTGGCCCGGGAGGGCCTATGGCACGCGTATCGAGGCGCTCGGTTAAACGGTCTGTGAGTGGACATTGGTTTTATAAATTCGATGCATGCATAACTGTTTCATGATTGTTATAATTGGGATTATATGATTTATTTTGGATATCAGTGAATTTATATGTTTTCACGCTTTTCGAGGCGATTTACGTGTTTGCACGTGAATCGAGGTTTTCTGGATTTGCACTGATTTCCATAAATATGGATGGATATGATTTCATGAAACGGTCACGGATTTGATAATGTGAAATCGGGCCAGGGGCCCAGTTAATTTGTTGAATCGGGCCAGGGGCCCAATTGAATTATGAAATCGGGCCAGGGGCCCAGTTAACTTATGAATCGGGCCAGGAGCCCAGTTGACTTGTATATGTGATTTCGGGTCGGGGACCCTAAAATGGAATTGAATGAACTATTTCGGATTTGATTCAACTATTTGGACTTGTGACGGTTTTATGGAAATTCGGGGCAGGGCCCTTGTGATATTTTGGAAATGAATAATAAAATGTGTTCCATAAAACCATCTCGATATGAGGATATTTATATCCTGGTCTCCTCCAAGTGTCGGGGACACTGGAGAAGTCACGGTGCATTGCCTGCGAGGGCTCATTGTACGGAGCTACCGGACCGTATAGTGATCCAGGAGCAGGATTGCTGGACGTCATGGACGTCAGACATCGGGGATGTCAGAGATATGGACCCGGTGAGACCCCGGGCAGCACGCGTTGCTTAATACCGTGAGATATGACGTCTGGAACGTCAAGCGTCTAGGACGCTAGGCATCGGGGATGCCGGAGATGGAAAAATAACAAATGAATATTACTGGATTGATGAAATAACTCTTGGATTTACTTTTGGAAATTGAAAATATGCTTTGGTTTCCGGGCTAAGGCCCTAATGGTTATTTCTAAATAAATATGGGATTATTGGTTTTGGTGCATGCATATGATTTTACTGAGGGGCATAAATGTCTTATAAATGTTTTAAGCAGACTTGTTTATTTTCGTCCACTCACAGCTTTTGGATTTTAATGCCCTTCAGGTTGATTCCGGATACGACTGCAGCAGAGACTTGAGCATCGCGCACCTCCTCCATCGATCCTTACGCACTCTGGAAGCCCGTTTGGGCAATGGCAATCGGTTATCCCTTGTCTGGCGCCTCTTGTCAGACGGGAGCACGTCACATTCCATGGTAATCCCGGGGGGATTGGGATGGGTCGTGTCAAGTGGTATCAGAGCAGGTTTTGCTCTTTTGTGCGCAAAGGACGAGGGTGTGATGTCTCTTTGGGCTGCTGTTCCGTTGTCAACCTGATAGATAGTTTTGGGTTTGTATGGTGAATTGGGTGTGTTTGGCCCGATACGCCGTGCATGGTTGCGATTCAACCCAGGTGGGGTTGTATACGATTAACTGGTAATGTGGGACCGTCGGTTCGGTCATGTGATGATGGATTGTTGTGCCACTGGGCACAGCTAGGTTCAGGGAACCCCATTTGATTGGAAATGCGAAACTCAGTTGAGTATTGGTCTAAGTTTTGGACCCTAGTAGTGTTGGCTAGTGTACGGGGGTTGGTGCATCGGAGTTAGCCGATGACCTTCGTGGTGGAACCCACGATGGAACCCACGTTGAGTTGACGATTGGATTGGATTGGACGTCTATATGATGTCAGGACCGCGGGGTCGGTCAGGTTGTGGATTTTACTGCAAAAGGCAGTTGGGTTCGGTGGAACCCTAGGGTGTGACCTTGGAACCCTAATTTATAATTGATGGACCGAAAGGTGAACCTTAAGTGAGAACTGGTGCTGCGACGAGCGGCTGAGGTCATGGATGACCATGTGGATGACTCTAGTGAGTCTAGTCTGGATTATGGGATTCGATCCACGGATGCGGTTATGAGATAAAATTTGGGATCCTGTTTTGGATCGAATATTAGTATGATGTGTGGATACGGATCTTGACAACGATGACTGTTGGTCGACAGTTGTGTCGAGATGACTGGCTATCGAGGGTATTTTGTGTGGCTTTGATACTTGGGGATGTTCAGGGAACGTTCATTATCCTGATGTGCCAGTGGTCAAATTGGAGGTACCCATAGTCGTGGGGTACGAGTGGTGTTACGGGATCGTCGTTCGTAATGAATGGAGATCCAGGGTAACAACTTTGCACACAGTGTGCTAGCATGGATGTTCGTGTGCTAGCATGGGTGTTCGTGTGCTATGTTTGGATGTTGGTATGGTGATACCTATATGCCAATACTAGTATGGATGCCTGTGTGCTGATACTGGTATTGATGATGGTGCGTGGTGCTGGTACTAGCACTGGTGCTGGTACCGGTGTCGGTGATTGTGATGACGAGGAGCCACCATTTGGGGTGTGACTCTGTCATGATGAACAGATGATTGGTATCTGCGACTCAGTGGTGGTTGAGTCTTGGACTGGATGGGATCCAGTGGAGGTTGTGTCGTGTTGGGATAAGTCCTAACAGATATATGACGACAAGTGATGAACGGATAAAATGGTATGATTGAAACTTAGGGAATCTAGGGACGATGTTCCCTATGTCAGGCGAGTTGGTGGATTTGGGGAGTTGTGGTCAACTCCGAGATTGGTAAGTTTGTGTACTGCTTATATCCCCAGGAAGTACAAGGAAATTACTGAAATTGGAAAAGTCGGGGAAACCATTCGTAGTATTTTGTGATTGTGAATCACTTGGAACCTGAGGATTGAACCTGTTAAGGTCGAGATGTGAGACGAAGGCAGTATGGTATGCACATCCAGGCAGAGTTGAGGAAATTTCCGTCCGGAATCGGGGTGTGTGCATACATGACTATTGGCGGACGTGAGGTCCGAGTAATGAATTGATTTTGGACACGTGGTGGTCCAAGTGAGGTATGGACGTGGGAAGTCCCGTGGTTGGACTTGACATCTCATTGGGAGCATGTCTGTTTCCAACATGGTTGGAACTCTCTATCCGGGGAGAGTTGTGATTGGGAGACGAGGGAAGTGCTCGTTTCCACACCGGTGATTGGTATTCCGAAGTCTTTGGGGTTGACTTCTTATTTCCTGCCGTGGCAGGTGATGATTGTTGCTACCAGTACGTTGAGCGTGTATTGGTAGGTGGACCCATGTTTGGCTTGGGTTCATTGGACACAAGCAGTTGTGTATGATTTTGGATTTGGTGGTGAAATGCGTGGTCATCTTTCCACCAAGGGAAACTTGGCGAAGGATTCAATTGAGGGTGTAAGACCCCACGATCAGCTTTCGGATGGACTGTTAGCTATGTGAGCATGTATGGATCCTAGGTGGATCTGATTTGCGATGTTGTCGACTTTGGTCGATGTGACGATCTAGGATCGCGATATTACTTGTCGAGTGACGTAGCGATGGATCTGGGTTGTGGTCGTGATGATCCAGATTGGATGAGAGTTATCACTCTTACCTTGGTATGTGAATCGTAAATGACGGGACTGAACTTCTTCTCGGAGTGAAGTCCATATGGTTTGTGACTTGGTTGAGCAGGTTTCCGATGTGGTCGGATTTTGTCAACCTTTGACGTGTGGATATTGGGATGGGCTTCCCTATGAAGTAAATCGAGTGTTTTGGAGAGGCAACCGATAGGTTCGGTTTTGTTACGTCTTGGTGGACGTAAACGAGATTTTGGGTTTTGGAATCGAATTTCTGGGTGACGATTCAGGATTCGATTGCGAAGCTCGAAAATGGATTACTGGATTTGGGTACGGAATGGTTATTCCAATGCTAGCTTACGGAATAATGATTTCGGATTCGGATTTGGAAATGGATTAAATATGTGATGTTTGGGTTTGGATTCGGAATTTCTTACGAAATTGCGGATTCGGATTCGGAATTGGAACTAGATGACGGGTGGAGTTCGTTTTGTCTCATGTTGGTTTGAGCAAATGTGCTCCATTACTAGAACGTGTTTGGCTATAACCTGGGTGGCTATAGTCAGATTGATGGATTGAGGTACGTACAGGGTACGTTGTACGAGGATTGATACCGGTTAGGCTGAGTGGTTCCTAATGGCGGTACATGGGATGTACCAGTGGTGTGTAACTAATGTGTTGGTAATCGGATTGGTTCTGATATCATTGTTTGGCTATATTGTGGACTGGACATTGGATACTGTGCGCTGGGCAGAGTGATTTTGTCAGGGTTCAGTGATTGTATGAGCAGGTGCTCTTAGCCATGGTTGGCTTATGGAACCCTAGTACTGAGATGTGTGTCACTGCTGGGCTGGTATTCAATGTGTTCCAGTTACACCACTTGATTGAGTAAGTTGGCGGTATACGTACACTCAGGATGAGTGAGTTGGTGGTCAGAGTAACCACGAGTAGCCTTGCGTGATGCTACTACGCCGTCATATTTTCCAGCGTTTTGGTTCGCTGAGGGAGTCGGCGATTATGGACATTGAGATTTATTTATGTCGCAGGATGGGCTTGCCCTGTGAATTGAGATCATGTGGTTGATCTTGCGCTACATCGAGAGTGATGTAGTATGTGGTGTTGTCACGGATAGACAGATGGTTGGGGCTTTATCAGGGTGGTAAAGTTTTGTGATGACAGTTTGACTAGTGGTGTCAGCATGGACTGACAAATGAGATTTGGTGACTCCCGGCGGGAGCAAATGTAAGGATTTATTGGCAATGGAAAGGAACCATCTAGCTGAAGGAGTCAGCTAAATGGTTAGGCGATTTTATCGCGGATCAGGTGATCATTTCCACTCGAGGTGGTCGAGTGTTGTTGCTATTATGACGTATGACTGAGGTGGTATGTCTAGGTACAAACGAGACTGGTGTTGTCCCAGTATGTGGGTGTACAAGTGTACACAGATGTGTGGTCGAATTGTTTCCACAAGGTGGTTGTGGAATAAGGTTATTGGTAATTTCGAGGACGAAATTCTTTAAGGAGGGAAGGTTGTAACGACCCGTCCCGAATATCGGGATTTAATATTATTTAATTGTGATTTACTAATCTGGGATTAGTTGGGCGATTTCGGACGAATTGTGCAAAATGACCGTTTTGCCCCTGGGCGTGGGCAAGACGTTGACTTTTAATTCGGATGGTCAAATGGACTTTGACCGATGACCGTGACGTAGTTCGGGACGTCACGAGTTCATAGACAGGTGGCACGTTCGATTCCGACGTTCGTGGTGAAAGTTATGATGTACGGAAGTCCAGGGGCGTTTTCGTAATTTGGACGATATAAGGGGGAAATGTTGACTTTTTGATCGGGATGCCCGATGGCCGAGGACCGAGGACCGTTAGGAAGGTCTCGATGCCCTGAGTTCGTAGACAGGCGGCACGCATCAATCGGAGTCCGTATGACCGAGTTACGGGTCAGGATGCGTGAGGGGCATTTTGGTAATTTTCTGCACAAGGGCAGAATTGTAATTTTCTTCACGGGACACTGTTCCATTGAAGTAGCCGTGAGGTGGATGCTTTGTGCGATCGATCCCTTGTTTTGTTTATGATTTAATTGAGTTAATTGGACCAGTATGAGGTGGAATTGCACATGTTTGGTGCTGGCAATTGATCAAAAGGACATGGGCACTGGTTGTTTAATGTTTTCGGGTCTGTGCAGGGGAACCTTGCACAGTCATTTGAGGACACTTTTGGACGCCTTTAACGGCTGAATTGAATTAAAAGAATGGTGAGTGAGTCGAGAGCGGTTCACTGAGATTGAGAGATGGAAGAATGGAGTGGAAATGGTGGAGGAATACTCAAAAACCCGAAACTGGGTTCTGGGGAATTCAAATTCGAATTTCCAGTTTCAGGCCAGCCCAAGCCTAATTGATGAGTGTTTGAGCTTCCTGGAACTTCAACGAGTCGAACCAGATCAAATGGGGCAAGCTTGGGAGCTCCTAGGGCCGTGAACGGACATGGTGGACGGCCGGAAAACTCGAGCTTGAGTTGTGACGATTGAGGTATTGTCGAGTTAAATTAATGATGCTAATTAGTTCGTTGTAGTCCTTATTAACTTCCTGTGAAGTTAATTTGATTTTGGTTAAGGATTGGAGGAGCTCTGGTGATCGACCCGTTTTGGGTGATCACGGGTTGTCGACAAGATTGATCGACGGTTGATGCTAATCATGGACACAGAACTGAAATTGGTGGATTGGTGATTGTTGTAGGATCAAGAACGGATGGAATTGATATCGAATTGAGGGTGTTTGAAACGGATCCTATCGCGGGTAATCTGACCCGTTTACCAGTCATTCGGGTGAAGAAGGAGCACTGTAGCAGGCGCGTGGCTTTCACGCGCAGCCACTCACGGCGGCGCGTGACGGCGCGTGGGCACGAATCTCGAGGTGAGGTCAACATGACTTTTATCCTATACATTGTAACGAACATTTTGGGATTGGTTTCGTGTCGATCGGACACCGTCTCGATATTGTTCGGGATGTCCGAAGGTTTTAAATCCAATTTAAAAATACTTAAAAATTCGGGAAAATTACGGGACTTGAATAGGATGTTAATGATGAGGTTAGTGATCCTCTAAATTGATTTGAACAGGATTGGGAGTCCCGGTGATAGTGAGGTGGCCCGGGAGGGCCTATGGCACGCGTATCGAGGCGCTCGGTTAAACGGTCTGTGAGTGGACATTGGTTTTATAAATTCGATGCATGCATAACTGTTTCATGATTGTTATAATTGGGATTATATGATTTATTTTGGATATCAGTGAATTTATATGTTTTCACGCTTTTCGAGGCGATTTACGTGTTTGCACGTGAATCGAGGTTTTCTGGATTTGCACTGATTTCCATAAATATGGATGGATATGATTTCATGAAACGGTCACGGATTTGATAATGTGAAATCGGGCCAGGGGCCCAGTTAATTTGTTGAATCGGGCCAGGGGCCCAATTGAATTATGAAATCGGGCCAGGGGCCCAGTTAACTTATGAATCGGGCCAGGAGCCCAGTTGACTTGTATATGTGATTTCGGGTCGGGGACCCTAAAATGGAATTGAATGAACTATTTCGGATTTGATTCAACTATTTGGACTTGTGACGGTTTTATGGAAATTCGGGGCAGGGCCCTTGTGATATTTTGGAAATGAATAATAAAATGTGTTCCATAAAACCATCTCGATATGAGGATATTTATATCCTGGTCTCCTCCAAGTGTCGGGGACACTGGAGAAGTCACGGTGCATTGCCTGCGAGGGCTCATTGTACGGAGCTACCGGACCGTATAGTGATCCAGGAGCAGGATTGCTGGACGTCATGGACGTCAGACATCGGGGATGTCAGAGATATGGACCCGGTGAGACCCCGGGCAGCACGCGTTGCTTAATACCGTGAGATATGACGTCTGGAACGTCAAGCGTCTAGGACGCTAGGCATCGGGGATGCCGGAGATGGAAAAATAACAAATGAATATTACTGGATTGATGAAATAACTCTTGGATTTACTTTTGGAAATTGAAAATATGCTTTGGTTTCCGGGCTAAGGCCCTAATGGTTATTTCTAAATAAATATGGGATTATTGGTTTTGGTGCATGCATATGATTTTACTGAGGGGCATAAATGTCTTATAAATGTTTTAAGCAGACTTGTTTATTTTCGTCCACTCACAGCTTTTGGATTTTAATGCCCTTCAGGTTGATTCCGGATACGACTGCAGCAGAGACTTGAGCATCGCGCACCTCCTCCATCGATCCTTACGCACTCTGGAAGCCCGTTTGGGCAATGGCAATCGGTTATCCCTTGTCTGGCGCCTCTTGTCAGACGGGAGCACGTCACATTCCATGGTAATCCCGGGGGGATTGGGATGGGTCGTGTCATGAGAAGCATCACGTACGTACATCCGCAACATCGATACGTGGAAAACATCGTGAACTCTAGATAGTTCTGGAGGTAGCGCCAATCTGTATGCAACTCTGCCAATTCTCTCCACGATCTCATATGGTCCGATAAAATGCGGACTCAGTTTCCCCCGTCGGCCAAAACGGATAATCCCTTTCCACGGAGACAGTTTCAGGAAGACAAAATCTCCCACTTCAAATTCCAAGTCTCGAATCCGCCGGTCGGCATAACTCTTCTGGCGATCCTGTGCCACCTTCAATCTCTCCTTGATCACGCGAACAGTTTCCATGGTTAAGTCCATCATTTCCGGCCCTACAGCCGCTCGCTCTCCTACCTCCGTCCAGCAGATAGGTGTCCTGCACTGTCGGCCATACAGTGCCTCATATGGTGCCATCCCAATGCTCGCCTGGTAGCTGTTGTTGTAAGCGAATTCCATCAATGGCAAATGAGTATCCCAAGAGTCTTGAAACTGTAGTACACATGACCTCATCATGTCCTCCAGGGTTTGAATGGTTCTCTCAGACTGTCCATCGGTCTGTGGATGGAAAGCAGTACTGAAACGTAAGGTTGTTCCCAAAGTAGCTTGCAAACTTCGCCAGAACCTGGAAGTAAAACGCGGATCACGATCAGACACGATCGATTCCGGCGTACCATGAAGTCGTATGATTTCCTTCACAAACAACTGAGCCAGTCGGTTAGGTTTATAGGTTTCCTGAACTGGCAGAAAATGGGCTGATTTGGTTAACCGATCCACGATCACCCATACTCCGTCCACTCCACTCTGAGTCCTCGGTAACTTAAAGACGAAGTCCATGGTGATGTGATCCCACTTCCACTCGGGAATCGGAAGTGGCTGCATAGCCCCATACGGTCTTTGCCGTTCCGCCTTAACCTGCTGACAGGTTAAGCATTTGCTCACGAACTCAGCAATATCCTTCTTCATTCCTGGCCACCAGTAATGGTTCCGGAGGGTACGGTACATCTTTGTACCTTCCGGATGCATAGCATAGGCCGAACTGTGGGCCTCCTCAAGAATCTCGGCCCGTAACTCTGCCACTGCAGGTACGCACAAACGGCCCAATTTCACCAGTGCTCCATCGTCTCGGATGGTAAAATCCTGCCTGCCATCCGCATCGACTTCAATTCTGTAAATACAGAGTATCGGATCCTGAAGTTGTGCCTCAATGATCCGATCAATCAGTACTGGTCGTACATGGAAGCTGGCCAACAAAGCTCCATGCTCGTCAGTACCCAAGATAACTCCCGCCTTTCGGAGTTCTACCAGCAAGGGAAGATACACCATCCCCAGGTGTGCAATAGTTCCCGCTGATTTCCTGCTGAGTGCATCCGCCACCACATTGGCCTTACCCGGATGGTACTCGATCGTACAGTCATAGTCCTTCAGCAGCTCCAACCATCTCCGTTGCCTCATGTTAAGCTCCTTCTGAGTGAATAAATATTTAAGACTCTGGTGGTCGGTGTATATCCGACACGTTGCGCCGAATAGATAATGTCTCCAGATCTTGAGAGCATGAACCACCGCCGCCAACTCCAAATCATGAGTAGGGTAGTTCAACTCATGGGTCTTCAGCTGCCGGGATGCATAGGCGATAACCTTGCCAGTTTGCATCAACACGCAGCCCAACCCTTGCAGTGAAGCATCACTGAAAACTACAAACTCTCCACTGTCGTCCGGCAATGCAAGGACAGGTGCAGTGGTCAATCGATCCTTCAACTCTTGAAAGCTCCGATCGCACTGCTCGTCCCAGATAAACTTTACTCCTTTCCGAGTCAGACGAGTCAATGGTGCAGCAATTTTGGAGAAACCCTCCACGAATCTCCGGTAGTAACCTGCTAATCCGACGAAACTCCGCACCTCGGTCACCGTTGTTGGTCTAGCCCAGTTGGTCACCGCTTCTGTTTTCTGGGGATCCACGCAAATCCCATCCGTCGATATCACGTGTCCCAGAAAACCAATACTGCTCAGCCAAAACTGACACTTGCTCAGCTTGGCATACAATTGTTCTTGTCTCAGTTTCTCCAAGACCAACCGTAGATGTTCTTCATGTGCACGGGCACTCCTCGAGTATACCAAAATATCATCGATGAACACAATCACGAACTTATCCAGGTAGGGTCGGAAGACCCGGTTCATCAGATCCATGAATGCTGCTGGAGCATTCGTCAAACCAAATGGCATAACAAGGAACTCGTAGTGCCCGTAGCGGGTTCGAAAAGCAGTTTTCGGAATATCCTCCTCCGAAATCCTCAGTTGGTGATACCCAGATCGCAAATCAATTTTCGAGAAGCACTGAGCTCCCCGCAACTGGTCGAAAAGGTCATCGATCCTGGGTAGAGGATACTGGTTCCTCAATGTCACCTTGTTGAGTTGTCGATAGTCGATACATAAACGGAGACTTCCTTCCTTTTTCTTCACGAACAACACCGGTGCTCCCCACGGTGAAGTACTCGGTCGGACATATCCCAGATCTACCAACTCCTGCAATTGAGTCTTGAGTTCTCGTAACTCGGCTGGCGCCATCCGATATGGTGCCTGGGACATAGGTCGGGTACCCGGGAGTAGTTCAATAGTAAACTCAATCTCCCGCGATGGTGGCAATCCAGGTAAGTCTTCCGGGAATACATCCGGAAACTCACATACCACCGGTATTTCGTCGGTAACTGGAGTATCGACCCGTTCCGACACGACATGCGCCAGATAACTCTGGCATCCCTTCCGTAGAAGTCGGGTAGCAGTAAGTGACGAAATCAATTCAGGAGGCGAACCATCACGTTCCCCCTGAAAGACAACTTCCGGCAAACCCGGGCTCCGCAAAATCACTTGCTTGCTACAGCAGTCAATGAGCGATCCGTGCTCCGACAGCCAATCCATCCCTAGGATTATATCGAAGTCGTGGATATCCAGAATAATCAAGTCTGCTGGTAAATCCACATCCTCAATTCTTACCGGGCACCTCCGAATCACCTGATTCACAAGGTACACGGTGCCCATCGGGGTGCCAACACCCATTTCGCAATCTAAAGCTGATACCACACAATCAAGCATACCAGCACAACTCCTCGAAATAAAAGAATGTGTAGCCCCCGCATCCATTAATACACGTACAAGAAAATTAAAGATATGTAGTGTACCTGTGACCACGCCTGGAGCAGTCCTCGCCTGCTGCTGGGTCATTGCAAACACTTGGGCCCTCGGCCCTCCGTTCCGTCCGCGCCCGCGCGCGCCACGTCCAGCACCACGGTCGCCTCCCTGACCGCGACCTCCGTTAGTGTGGGACGCCGTGCTCTGCACCACACTCGAGCCCCCAGCGTCGTTGTTTTTGGACAACTGCGGACAATCGCAGGCATAGTGGCCTTCCTCTCCGCAAGCAAAACAAGTTACTGGCCTTGGCCTGCCCGAATGCCCACCAGATGCACCACTCCAAGATGAGTGCTGCCCAGAGTTGTGTCCAGATCCTCTGCCCTGAGAGCCTCCACGTCGACCCGACCAGCCACGACCCTTGAAGGATGAGGGTGCTCCCCTGTAGCTCCCTCCCCTGTTGTTCTTCCGGCCCGATGGCCCATGGTGTGGGCGATCCTGACGTCGCCCCTCCCCCGAAGGTTGTCGTGATTGGTGTGCCGCCAGACTGGCCTCGACACGCACCGCTGCGTCGACCATATCCCTCAGAGAAGCATGAGTGGTAGCAGTCACACTGGCCCGGATCTCCCCTCGGAGTCCAAGCTCAAACCGCTGGCATTTGTCCTCCTCCGTGCTTACGAATGAGGCAGCGAACCGGGAAAGTCTCCCGAATGTTTGCTCGTAGTCTGAAACAGACATGTCACCCTGCTCCAGCCGCAGGAATTCCGCCTCCCGCGCCGCGCGAAAGGATCGCGGGTAGTACTGATCCAGAAACCTGGAACGGAAAGCTTCCCAGGTAGTGGTATGGACAGACCACCCGGACATTTCGAGTCCATGCCACCACTGGTAGGCTCCTCCCTCCAGTAAGAAGGCCGCCAGAGTCACTCGTTCGCCCGGAGGGCAGTGCATCACCGAGAAGATCCTCTCCCACTTGGTGATCCAGTCGTGAGCATCCTCGGGGTTTGATCCCCCGCAGAAAGGAGTGGCTCCCAAACGTTGAGCCCTTTCGATGATCGCGCATTCCATCTCTCTTTCTAGATCCTCGTCCGTTCGAGTATGCGGAATTCTCCTAGGAGGCATAACCAACTGTCAAGAGGCATAGATCAGAAAACAATATTCTTAAAAGTCGAAAAGTAACTAGTACTAATCGCTAGTCTAGCATGCAGACCAATACCCTAGTACTGACCACAACCTAGTGCTCTGATACCAAGCTGACAGGACCCGCCCCGATCCCACAGGGACCACAAGGGGACGTGCCCTGCTCCCGTCTGACACCCAATAATTCATACCAATTTTAACCTCAAAACATTTAAAAGCATAAATAACCAAAATAAAGTCACACATAAAATCCGAATTAAACGAATGTCAGACAAGGGATATAATCCAAAATTACAAATTTGCGAGCACGACTCTAAAGAAATCCTGCAGGTACACCGCCCAGCAGGGGTTCAGGTACGCAGAAGTAGATCTATGCCTCAGCCTCTGGTTCCTCCTCTACCTCAGTTTCCCGACCTGGAGGGGTTATCAAAACAGTAAGGGTGAGTGGACCGAAACACAAGTTTATGAAATCGTTTGATAAGTAAAACATATAATTTACCCCTCCGTTTTCCAAACATGCGTGCAACATAATTCCAAAATCATAAACCATATAATATGAACCATAAGGCATATAATAAAACCATAACCATAATTTTAGTTGCTGCACTATACACTCCAATCCCGACATCCCTGATGTCTGACGTCCCTGACGTCCAATAAGGTCACAATCACAAGGCTACGCGTGCCACTCGGGTCTCAATTCCGAGTTCAATCCCCGAACCCCGTTCGGGTACAGCATCCCCGATGCTTAGCGTCATAGACGCTGGACGTACTAGACGTCTGTGACCTCTCCGGGGTACCTCATCCGGAGGAGACAATATAATATGGAAGGATCTATACAGTGCAGTAACAAATACATTTTATTGATATCCACATGCAAACATATATATACATAGGTAGAATCCGAACCAATCATTCAGTTTCATCGGACGGGTCTCAAGCCCAAATACCGTGAAACGTGCCATAACCATATTTTCCATATCATCAAAACCATCATTGTTTTAGCATGTGAATAAGTATAATAAAACCAGAAAACATTTATGCACACAAGGGTTTAAGAAAATGGCCCACTCACTGTACAATCCTACTAGAAACCGAACGTATACCCTCGTCCTGGTACAAATGTACAATCCCTGTCAAGTCCAAGTATTCGCAAAGGTCAAATTAAACCCCCAACATTCAACCATGAAAGCCTAGGTCGAAACCGACCCGGGAAAGCCGCCCGAACGCGCTTTCCAAGGCAATAAACCTTATTTTGACCAACTTAAAGATCTCCGATCGACCCGAAACCAACGCCATTGGATCCGGATCGTCGAAACCTAAAGAATGGTGGTGGTCCCACTAGAAACACTGTTCACACGCGCCCCCACGCGCTGGTCAACGCGGCGGTCAACGGTGGAACAGTCCTGCTGACGTCATCGCTGACGTCACTGCTGACGTCAGCATGACGTCATGCTGACGTCATCTGACAGCTGTCAGGTCTGACATGTCAGACTCTGACAGGTGCCACGTGTCAACATCCTATTGGTCCACCCTGCTGATCTGTCAGACCACGTGTCAGATCTGACATGTGCCACGTGTCAGCACGGCACTGGTCCACGTCACTGACATGTCAGTGACACGTGGCAGTCCCTGACTGGTCCACGTCACTGACATGTCAGTGCTGACTGTGCACTGACATGTGACACGTGTCGGCTCACGGTTGGTCCACGTCATCTGACAGACTGACAGGGTGCCACGTCAGCACCACTGTCCTCAGACGGGTTGACCCGTTTTCCTGCAACTCGGGTCGATCAGACCCGCGATCATGACCCGGTTGCCATTCCTTCATTTCTGAATCATTTTCATTCCTTCCAATTCCTAATTACTCGTCTGAGTCCCTAGATTAGTTCTATGAAATCAAATTTGAGAGAAACGGATTGAATCGAGGGCCTACCTCGAAGAACAGCTCTGGCCTCCCGTCGCCGTTCAGCCACCGCCCTGAGCTCCACCGGCCACGAGTTCGATTCCAGAAGGTCCTGGGAGTTCCTAGGGTTGATTAGGAATCATAATGGACTAAATTGAACGTGGGAAAAGGATTTATCAAAAACCTGTTTTTGAAACCGTTTCGGGTTTCCCCTGGTTCCTTCCTCGCCGCCGTCCTCCGCCGTGGTCACTGCCGCCGTTCAGTCACACCAGGAAGTCCCCCACTATGCAGACACAGTGAGTGGAAGGTTGGCTGGGAGGTTTGATCGAAATGGGCAGAATGTGCACTGCGGGTATGAATTATAAAGAAATGGAGGGAAGGAAATGGACGGCTCAGATTGAATCTCCAGATTAGATCAAGGGCTGAGATCTGATCTGGGGTTTCCAATCCAAAGGCTGAAATTTAAAGCTGATTCAAATGTTAATTAATTCAATAGTGGATCTGATCCAATCTAGCCAATGGGTGAGTGACACTTGTCACTCCCCAGGTGTCCTTCAATCAGAATTTCTGAATATAATATTCGACACGAAAACCGAGACACGAACTTCCCGAATTCACGTTTCTGACCATAACTTCCTCGTACGAAGTCCGATTTCGGCGTGCCGCCTATCTACGGACTCAGGACGTCGAGGCCTACCCAACGGTCCTTGAGTCAACTGAAAATTAGTTGCCAAAAGAAAAGTCAACATTTTCCCCCGGAAGTCCAAATTACGGTAATGCCCCTGAACTTCCGATAGTCGTAACTTCCACCCTGATCGTCCGAATCGAACGTGCCACCTGTCTATGAACTCGTGACGTCCCGAACTACGTCACGGTCATAGGTCAAAGTCCATTTAGTTCATCAATCAAAAAGTCAACATTTGACCATACCATTCACAGGGGTAAAATCGTCAAATCACACATTAAATTACAATATGGAAATCCTCGAATTTCCGGGGTGTTACACAACAGGTGACACTTGTCACTTAACAGACAAGCTGAATCAGAAGTCATTGCTCACTCATAAAAACAACATGATTGGAATGACTAAAATGCCCTTGTGTTGCCCAATTACCAAAGTGCTCTTAAACATTTAGACCCGATTTTTTTTCATACGAACTCCATGTTTCGCATCCCTTATGTCTATCCGAACTCATGAGTTCGAGACTCGCACAACGATTCCATTAGAATTTTCGAGAAATTTTTCGAGCTCGAATTGACTATATGGACCCTTTAATAAAGACATAGGTACTTACATCCATTTCCTATTTACTTTCCGAAATTACCATAAATTTTGAGACGGGTCGTTATTGTAATGACTAGAAAATTTGGGAAATATAATTTCAGGAAATTACATTATAAATAGACTAATTTACCCTTGCATGTAATTAAAGGTCAAAACATGACTTTTGGTTTTGAGAAATTTATGCACATTTATCGAGAATCATTACATTGGTCTCATAATTTTGAATCCGCAAACAGGCAGCATGTAACGACCCATCCCAAATTAGCGGGATTAATTAAGACTTAATGACGGATTAGCGAGACTAATCGGGGATTAGACGATGATCAACGGACGTTCAGGGTGAAATGACGATTTTGCACCTAGAATGAGAAAACGTTGACTTTTCGTTCGGACGGTCAAATGGATTTTGGCCGATGACTGTGACATAGTTCAGGACATCACGAGTTCATAGACAGGTGGTACGTTCGATTCCGACATTCGAGGAAGAGGTTATTACGTTCGGAAATTCGGGGGTATTTTGGTAATTTAGTTGAATATGGGCTAACAGTTGAATTTTGACCGGGAGGTCAGATGGCCGAGGGCCGAGGACCGTTATGTAGATCAGGACGATACGAATATGTAGACAGGCGGCAAGTCAAATTCGGACGTTCGAAGGAGAAGTTACTGTTCACGGAAGTTCGAACGTACTATTGCACGTTTTACGAGACATGAACTATTTGGCAACAAGTGGGGCCCAGATATTATTGGACAGGCCCAATGGATGAGTGACAAGTGTCACCCATCTATTGCCCATCCAAACCAAATCGTGCATATCCCTTTTTCCTTCATCGATCATTTTCCATCCACCAAACCCAAAACCCGATCACCTTGCACCCCAAATCCAAACCCTTGACCCCTATGATCATTTGTGAGACCCAAGAGAATGAGAGGAAGACTGAGGAAGGTGGTGGCCGGCCAAGGCAGTACCGCCGTGAACGGCGGAGGGCAACTCGAACCAATGGTATCGGTTTTAACCGATTTTTCTCCATTTTCGATTTCAATCATTATGGCCTGTTTTTAATGATTAGGATGGATTTATTGGGTTAGTAGGAGTGTAATAGGATGATTTTGAGGAAGTTTAGAGGTTCAGGAACCCCTGGGGAGGTGTTGGAAAAACCGAACCGTGAGAGCAAAGTTGGACCGGTTGGGTTTTGTAGGTTTTAGAGGATTTGGTTCATAGGTTTAAGTTCCTAGGATCAAAGTAGGAAGATTAGGATTGATTAGGAAGAAAAAAGACTAAAATTGGACCGAGTAGGAAGCTGTACCGATCACGCCAGTCCAAGTTGCAGAGAAAACCGAACCGGCCGGTCGGACCGATCGGCTGGAAGATAGGGATGACCCTGTGCAGTGGCGCATGAGGCCCACGCGTAAGGCCATTGACAGGACCCACCCCCAATCCCCCCAGATTAAGGGCTGAGTCCTGCTCCCATCTAACTTACGCATGACACAAAAGCTAAACCAACGTCCAACCTCCATGTGACACGTAAGTCGGACAAGGGATTCTCGATCCGACCGTCCAAAAAGCATCCGGACTTCCTAGAGTGCGCAGAATCTACTGTGGATCGTACGTGTGATGTCTTCGTCTCTCTCGACCAACAACCAACACCGCAACAACCTGGAGGGTATCAAAAACACAAAAAAGACTGTGAGTGAACAAAAACAAATAATAGTTTATAAAACAGTTTAACAGAAAAGTACATTTATACCCTCCATTTAAAAACCAATGCATGCATATCAGAAGTCATGTCATAAAACCATTATATTTTCAAGTCATTTAAACCATTTAAGAAAAGCCGAACTCATTTTCCCTTTTTTTTCCCGTTCTTGGGCCTCAGCCCAAAACCATCAAAATCCCTTCATCTGGGTCATTGCCCAAAACATCTGAAAACCATTATTGAAAAACCATCATCATCAAGTCTTAGTGAAAACCAAAACACATTTAAAACCACATTTCCATCCATCGAACCTGCTGGATGTATCAGAGTCTTTAAACTCCCGAGTCTTTAAACTCAATCCAGGCCTCAATATAATCCGAGTCTTTAAACTCAATAGGTCTACGGGGAAAATATAAATATCCGAGTCTTTAAACTCCCGAGTCTTTAAACTCAATCCGGGTCTTTAAACCCAATCTGGGCCCGCCCCCGTTATATCATATTCGGGTCTTTAAACCCAATAACCAGATCCAGCAAATCCAATCCGAAAACCACTTGAAAACCATTATTCATTTCAGAATCTGAATCCGCAATCTCATCAGGATCCCGAATCCAAAGCCAGAACTCATATCCATCATCCATTTCCAAATCCGAGTCTGAAACCATCATTCCGTAAGTCGGCATCCGGAATAACCATTCTGAACCCAAACCCGGAAATCCACTTTCAAGTTTCCAAAATCGATTCCAAAATCGTCATTCTGGAATCCGATTCCAAAACCCGAAATCACGTTTCTCAAAACTACTTTTTGAACTAGGCTTCAAGCCCGAAATTATTTTCCAAAATCCATTTCAAATCATTGAAATCAAATCATATTTCAATTCTCGAAATCAAATCATATTTCAATTCTCGAAATCAAATCATCTAAATCATAGTCAAATCACAAGATCAATCGAAATATCGTAAAACGTGAAATTCCGTAGATATCTCGAAAACCGTGCAAATCATAAATCATCAAGATCATAAATCAAATCATAGAAACACGTATTGAAAACAAATAAAAACATATATGCATGCATCAAGAGTTAGAAAACAAAGTCCACTCACAGACCATTAGCGTCATCGCCTCGATACTCGCGCATTTATGCCATTCCTGGCTAATCCATTATCCCCAGCTTTCCCAAACCTGTCCAAATCCCATAATAAGGTCACTAACTACTTAATAAAGCTTATACTAAAGCCCCGTAATTTTCCCGAATTTTTAACTATTTTTAACAGAGGCCTAAAACCTTCGGACATCTCGAAACATATTAAGGCGATGTCCAATCGACTCGAAACCAGTGCCAAAATGTTCGTTAAATCGAATACTTTAAAAGTCGTGTTGGAACCTTCCTCAAAAGGCGTGTCACGCGCCCACACACGCCACCCAAAGGGGCTGCGCATGGGCCTCACGCGCCATACACTGTTCATCTGCAACCTCTGTTAAGCCAGATTCAGACCAGTTCGAGCCGGCCCGGTTCGACCGAACTGGCACAAGCGGTTCTCGTCCATTTTTCCATCTTTTTAACTCGTTTTAATCCCAAAATCTTCATCCTACATTCTATAATTGATCTACCTATGAGAATATAAGAATTAAGTACAAAACCTTACCTTCCAAGTTCGAACCAAAACTCCAAGAATTTCAGTCTCTGTTCCTAGCCACCACCAGTCTTCTTAGGGCACGATTTCAAATCCTTAGCTCATTCGTGACTGCCTACAACTGCAAGGATCATTAGAATGACTCAACAGCTCCCCAAAACCAACAACTTTCAATCTGAACCAGTTTTGGAAAAACATGGGTCCCGAGAGAACTTACCGACTTCCAGTCCTCCGTCGTGACCTCCACCGCAGCCTCACTCTTCCAAGGGTCGATTCTAGCCTCCTGAACACCACCACAGACCAGGGTCAGGCTGGGTTTGATCAATCGAACTCACAGCCGTGCACGGTGGTCGTCTCTGTTTTTTCTGGGTTTTTCCCACTTCTTCTCAGTCTTCTCACTCAATCCATCACCAAAGTTCACTCACCAAGCTCACAACTCATGTCTGATCACTCACTCACTACCTCTGAGTTCTCACACAACTCACTCAAATGGAAAAATGATCGATCTGTTTCTCAGTCTCTATTTTCCTCTCAACTACTCGACTAAACCTATTTAAATTGTAACCGTGTGAGATTTTGGTAGAAATCACTAGAGGTTGGCCAGGTGTCCTCCAGCTAATGGTTCAGCCCAAAAATATCCAATTACTTAGGCGCAATTGTCCCTATCTGGTTGCTCTCAAATCCCAAGGTGCCAAAAAGACCATTGTGCCCCTAAATGTCCAAATTACCATTTTACCCTTCATTAATCTAGACCTGTAACTAAACCGTCTGACGTCCAATGACGGCGTGCCGCCTGTCATAGTACTCAGGACATCTAGGCCTTCCTAACGGTCCTCGGCTTACGTGAAAAGTAGTTGTCGTGTAAAAAGTCAACAAATTCCCTATTTTATCTTAATTATGAAAATGCCCTCGAACTTCCGAACGTCATAACTTCCTCCTCGGATGTCGGAATCGGACGTGCCACCTGTCTATGAACTCATGACGTCCCGAACTACGTCACAGTCCTCGGTCAAAGTCCATTTGACTGTCCGAACTAAAAGTTAACTGTTTGCCCAATTCTAGGGGCAAAATCATCATTTCGCGATGTCCGTCCGAACACATCTAACTAATCACCGATTAACTTCACTAATCCGTCATTAACCACTAAACTAATCCCGATTTATGGGATGGGTCATTACAATCTACCTCCCTTAAAGAATTTCATCCTCGAAATTCCGAATCTCGTACTTCAGTAACTATCTGGGGGAAATCTAACTGATCTCACACCTGGGTCTCATACCCGACGTCCAGCACCTGCCAATCCAAAGTATCCTGATAGTGCCCAAACTGTCACCACATCACTCCTAGTGAATCAATTCAACCAACTTTTAGTTCATCAGGAGATCGTCCCAATCGAACTAGGGTCATCATAAATCCATCTCGTTCCCGCGATATTTCCAACACCACACCAGAAGACACTCACGGCTCAACTATCACTAGGTACGCACCACTGCTATTAGGTTCAACACTCCCGACTCCCCTCGAGTTGAGCGTGCGTCGTAGCAACGTCCCAACACATCTTGTGAGTCCGTCGTCAACAAACACAAAACTCAAGTACACCCATTCACAAGACGGCATCTACCAGTCTCAGTACTTCTATGCATCAAGATTTGTACAATGTTCCAAATTACTTCCGTCAGCGATCCGCGCCGACCTCTGGAGTCACAACGTACTTGTCCAAACCCCTAATTCAGCCAATCATCTCACCAGTGGTTCCACTTAACCACTAACACAGACAACCGGTGAAAACACCATCCACATTCGATTTTATCTCTCTAAAACTGGACCCTAAAATAAACCGGTTTAACCGTGATCGACAACTCAAAGTTAGGGTCCCACCAGCCACTCATGGCTCGGAGCATCCGATTCATACTAATACTGAAGCCTGAAATAACCGATCAACCACTCGGGATCACCCTGATCCGGCCTACCTGTTCCATCAAACTCCATCAAATCGGAACTATGCCTATCATCCATCTATCCACAATATACCTCTGCACTCAGCCGATTACCAACACTTCTATCAGAACATCACGCTGCACGTCCAAGTACATCAGCATGACTCCGACTACTGCAGAACCAGTACGTACACATTTCAAGTACATGCACCAAGTACCACCAACCAGAACCACGGTGTGTCAGGACCCACCCCGGTTTCACCCCGAAAACCGAGGTAAACCCTGCTCCCGTTAGACACCCCGAACACAACACCAACGAAAACTACTAAAGTAACCCAGTCAGACACAGGAGAAACTATATAAAACATCCCGAAGTCAAAAGTTTACAGAGCATAGTACTAAATACAAAAGAAAGAAAACCGATAAACTAGATACACGCATAAATATCATATCATAAGTATCATAAAACCGTATCACAAAACATAAATATCAAGCCATCATTATCCGATCAAACATGTTGGATCTATCCGAGTTTTTAAACTCCCGAGTCTTTAAACTCAATCCAGGCCTCAATAATATCCGAGTCTTTAAACTCTCGAGTCTTTAAACTCAATCCGGGCCCGTACCCCGTTAATCATAATCCGGGTCTTTAAACCCAATAACCAGATCCAGCAAATCCAATCCAAACCATTTGAAAATAATTTCTAAATCCACACCCAAACTTGAATCCGAAATCACCGGTCCGAAGCCCTTCCGGCATCCAGAACCGTTATTCCGAACCCAAATCCGGAATTCCACTTGTCAACTTTAAAACCAAATCTCGCTTTCCGAAATCCGATTTTAAAACCGAAAACCTTTAATCATCGAAGTCATGTTCCAAAATCCCTTATAACCATTAGAAATCATTTATCATTTGGAATCCCGAAACTATAACATTATAATCAGAAATCAACATTTTATCGTAAAACGTACTGAAAACTGAACTTTCTCGAAAAACGTACAATTAGGTAAAACCAACATATAACCGTATGAGAAGCATAAAAACATACTTAATAGCATAAAACATAATTAAAAGCAGTTATGCATGCTCGAATTTAGAGAAAGGGTCCACTCACAGTACCAAGCCCTCAGTCGCGTCCCGAACGTCCCGCACGTTCCTCAGCTTCCTCGGGAAATCCCGATCCTGTCAACCATCACCAAAGTACGTCACTAACACGTCTACGAAGGTCCACCTAATTTTCCCCAAAAATCCTTGGGTCCTAAACGTAACGAACCGGAACCCTATCCATTAGACTCGTTACAACACCTAGACCAAAAACCATGTTGACCATTTTCCCAACCGCCGTCGCACGCGCCCCCACGCGCCACCCAAAGTGGCTGCGCGTGGGCCTCACGCGCCTGCACACAGGGTACTGTTCACCGTCGTCTACCTTGGGTGAACCGGTCTGAACCGACGTTCCCGGTTCTCCGCCGTTCGTCCACCAATTTGACTCCTTCCTTCAGCATCTTCATCGTCCCGTCCTAAGCAATCCAGTCCCCTTACTCAAACACCTCGACACAGCCCCTATATCATCGTCCCTAACTCGAAGGAAAACCCGATCATTCCAATGTTCTTCCTCCCGGCCAACCAGCCACTCCCCCGTCACGGCAACCACCGTAGACGGTTCCTAGGACCTCACTAAGTCTCACCCAACTCGCCAAAACTCTCGACTCGTCCTCTAAACCCACGACTTTCCCTTTGAAAATCATGGGAAAACAGAGTATAGGAACGAGATTAGGAAATTACCTGCAGCCGTCCACCACCGTGCTCGCCGCCGTGTTCCCTGAAGTCCACAGAGCTACCCTAGCCTCTTCTCGAACCCAAATCGACTAGCACACGGTCACACCACCACCAATTTCCACGACCCTCTCTGTTTTTTTTCTGGCTTTCCCCGTGAGCTCACTCTTCCTCCTCACTCACTCACGGTCACATAACCCACTCCTCAACTCCCCCTTAACCTCTGTTCAATCTCACCAGGTCACAACTCTCACACACTCACTGAATCGGTCACAAGCACCACCGCCTCACCTCTCTGTCTCTGTTTTTCTTCTCAAATACACGAGTACACCCCCAATTATTTGGACCGTGTAAAATCCTGGGATCCACTAGAACTTCCCCACGTGTCACCAACCCAAATTCCCTCTCACAGTATCTCAATCACAGCCGTCCACTTGTCCCACTCTGTTGAACATATCCCCATGCAGCCAAAAGACCAAACTGCCATTCATTTTAAATCAAAATTACCATTTTGCCACTACCTTTCTAGACCGGTAACTCCCTCATCTTAGGTCCGATGAACACGTGCCACCCGTCGTTGAATTCAGGACGACGAGATCTACCTAACGATCCTAGGTCAACGTGTCACAACCCGATCGTACGAAAAGTCAACTCTTTCCCCCCTAATTTAACCAAATTATGGCAATGCCCTCAACCTTTCGAACATCATAACTTCCTCCTCGGATGTCGGAATCGGGCGTGCCACCTATCTACGGATTCGTGACGTCCCGAACTACGTCACAATCACCAGTCAAAGCCCACTTGGCCTCCCGAACTAAAAGTCAACTTTTTGCCCAACCTAGGGGCAAAATCGTCATTCTACCTTAATGAACCTATCGTCACCAACTTTTCACCAATTAAGCTCACGAATCCCATCTTAAGCACTGTCTTAACCCTAATTTCCAGGACGGGTCGTTACAACCTACCCACCAAAAATGAATTTCGTCCCCAAAATTCCACAACTCATTCCCTACGGGATCTCCTACCCGGACCGTACTAACTCAACAACAACTACTCCTGGGTTTCTGATATATCATCTCCACCTTGGGTATTTCACTCCAACCCCAACTACCAGTTTACCACTAAAACTTTATGGTGTACGCAAGGGAAACTCTACGAACAAAAAACAAAGGTATTTTAAAATACCTCATATAGAGTACCCAACAGAATTCATAGAGTACATCCTCACGTACTACCACCGACACTTTCCGGAAACCCAACTCGAGTCCTAACCCAGAACAATCTAGTCCAAACAGGAACTTCTACCTACTGGCTCACTCCCTCGGCTGCTACCTCGACCACTTGTCGGGTAAATCTACAAAGTCCTAAAGGCAAACTCTAGATTTTGGGTTCTCTCCTTCAATAACCTCATATCGATCAGTTATAGTCACTCCTTTCCCGTTTCTTCCGTCATCCTTCAACGGAACTCACCATAAACTATAACCTCGTCACTCCAGGTCACCTAGGGACAATCCTAGACTCTACCCCGGGATCCAACAACAAAGTAGGTACAACACAACCAAGAATAGTAAAAGTACCTGTCCCCGCACCTGGTGCCGACTGAGCCTCCTGCTGAGTCATCGAAAACACTCGGGCCTGAGATCCTGAAGATCTACCACGTCCCCTCGAACTACTAGTGGCACCATCACCTCCTTTAGTGCCCGCTGTCCCTGGCGCTGTGCTCTGTCTGGGCTCCGCCGCTCCTCGGCCTACACCACCTTCCTGTGGCAACAGTGGACACTCACGTCGGAAGTGACCTCGCTCTCCGCAGTAGAAACAAACATCCCGACCGGAAGGACTCGGTCTCACTGTCGACGCAACAGACGTCGCACTAGCTTGCGGAGTCGGCTGTGCTCGGTAACCACAGAATCCCGAACTCTGGAAGCTACCAGGTCTACCGAAACGATCATCGTCTGATGACGATGCTCCATTGAAGTTACCTCTCTTCGGTGTCCTTTGACTAGAAGCTCCAACAAAAGGTGGTTCCTGGCGTCGTACCAGCAAGCTAGCCTCCACCCGCACCACAGCATCTGACAACTCTCGGAGGGTAGTAAACGATCCAGCCGTCACTATGGCTCGAATCTCACCTCGCAGGCCCAACTCAAACCTACGGCACTTCTCGGCTTCAGTAGCCACAAACGCAGGAGCAAACCGAGACAACATCTGAAACTTCTGTTCGTACTCAGCCACACTCAGACTCCCCTGTTGGAGCTGCAGAAACTCAGCCTCCTTGGCATCTCGGAAAGAACGAGGGTAATACTGATCTAAGAACCTCTCCCGAAACGTCTCCCAGATCACAATGTGGGCGTCCCAACCAGACAACTCGAGGGTATACCACCACTCGTACGCCGCACCGTCCAATAAGAAAGTAGCCAGTAACTCTCGATCCTCCGGTGGGCAATGCATCACTGCAAAGATCCGCTCAAGTCTCGTGATCCACCTCTAGGCTTCCTCAGGATCTGCCCCACCACTAAAAGTCGTAGCCCCGAGCCGCTGGGCTCGCTCAATCGTAGCACTCTTTGTCCATCTTGCTGCTTCGTCTTCAGGTCGTGGAGAGGGTCTACGTCTCGGAGGGATCGTCAATCGCACGGTGAAAGAGGCATAGAAATAATCAGACAACCTAAACATAACCTCACAAACTGACAAACCCAACAAACTCGACAAACCTATGCTCTGATACCAATTGTCAGGACCCACCCCGGTTTCACCCCGAAAACCGAGGTAAACCCTGCTCCCGTCTGACACCCCGAACACAACACCAACGAAAACTACTAAAGTAACAGAGTCAAACGCAGGAGAAACTAAATAAAACATCCCGAAGTCAAAGGTTTACAGAGCATAGTACTAAATACAAAAGAAAGAAAACCGATAAACTAGATACACGCACACGGAAAATTTAAAACACTCAGGGGTCGCTCTCGTACTTCTATGTCTCCGACGCTGCCTCGACGCCCAAACCTCGCTCTAGTTCCACGACCTGGAGGGCAATTTAAAACAGAAGGTGTGAGTGGACCATAAATAAGAAAAGAATTTCCAAAAACTATTTCATAATAAAACCAGGGTTTTAGCCCTCCGTTTCGAAAACACATGCATAACCCAGTTACTAAACAATTATAAATCACGTAAAGATCATCATAAAAATATTTGCAGAAACCATCACAAAAGCAGTTAATCATATCATATCATAAGTATCATAAAACCGTATCACAAAACATAAATATCAAGCCATCATTATCCGATCAAACCTGCTGGATCTATCCGAGTCTTTAAACTCGCGAGTCTTTAAACTCAATCCAGGCCTCAATAATATCCGAGTCTTTAAACTCTCGAGTCTTTAAACTCTCGAGTCTTTAAACTCAATCCGGGCCCGTCCCCCGTTAATCATAATCCGGGTCCTTAAACCCAATAACAAGATCCAGAAAATCCAATCCAAACCATTTGAAAACAATTTCTAAATCCACACCCAAACTTGAATCCGAAATCACCGGTCCGAAGCCCTTCCGGCATCCAGAACCGTCATTCCGAACACAAATCCGGAATTCCACTTGTCAAGTTTAAAACCAAATCTCGTTTTCCGAAATCCGATTTTAAAACCGAAAACCTTTAATCATCGAAATCATGTTCCAAAATCCCTTATAACCATTAGAAATCATTTATCATTTGGATTCCCGAAACTATAACATTATAATCAGAAATCAACATTTTATCGTAAAACGTACTGAAAACCGAACTTTCTCGAAAAACGTACAATTAGGTAAAACCAACATATAACCGTATGAGAAGCATAAAAACATACTTAATAGCATACAACATAATTAAAAGCAGTTATGCATGCTCGAGTTTAGAGAAAAGGTCCACTCACAGTACCAAGCCCTCAGTCACGTCCCGAACGTCCCGTACGTTCCTCAGCTTCCTCGGGAAATCCTGATCCTGTCAAGCATCACCAAAGTACGTCACTAACCCGTCTACGAAGGTCCACCTAATTTTCCCCAAAAATCCTTGGGTCCTAAAAGTAACGAACCGGAACCCTATCCATTAGACTCGTTACAACACCTAGACCAAAAATCATGTTGACCATTTTCCCAACCGCCATCGCACGCGCCCCCACGCGTCGCCCAAAGTGGATGCGCGTGGGCCTCACGCGCCTGCACACAGGGTACTGTTCACCGTCATCTACCTTGGGTGTACCGGTCTGAACCGGTGTTCCCGGTTCTCCACCGTCCGTCCACCAATTCGACTC
Source organism: Prinsepia uniflora (assembly GCA_032719365.1). Lineage (NCBI taxonomy): Eukaryota > Viridiplantae > Streptophyta > Magnoliopsida > Rosales > Rosaceae > Prinsepia > Prinsepia uniflora. The sequence continues at coordinate 54,379,106 of CM064868.1, read as the reverse complement.
CTTCCTTCATCATCTTCATCGTCCCGTCCTAAGCAATCCAGTCCCCTTACTCAAACACCTCGACACAGCCTCTATATCATCGTCCCTAACTCGAAGGAAAACCCGATCATTCCCCTGTTCTTCCTCCCGGCCAACCAGCCACTCCCTCGTCACGGCAACCACCGTAGACGGTTCCTAGGACCTCACTGAGTCTCACCCAACTCGCCAAAACTCTCGACTCGTCCTCTAAACCCACGACTTTCCCTTTGAAAATCACGACAAAACAGAGTATATGAACGGGATTAGGAAATTACCTGCAGCCGTCCACCACCGTGCTCGCTGCCGTGTTCCCTGAAGTCCACAGAGCTACCCTAGCCTCCTCTCGAACCCAAATTGACTAGCACACGGTCACACCACCACCAATTTCCACGGTCCTCTCTGTGTTTTTTTCTGGTTTTCGCCATGAGCTCACTCTTCCTCCTCACTCACTCACGGTCACATAACCCACTCCTCAACTCGCCCTTAACCTCTGTTCAATCTCACCAGGTCACAACTCTCACACACTCACTGAATCGGTCACAAGCACCACCGCCTCACCTCTCTGTCTCTGTTTTTCTTCTCAAATACACGAGTACACCCCCAATTATTTGGACCGTGTAAAATCCTGGGATCCACTAGAACTTCCCCACGTGTCACCAACCCAAAGTCCCTCTCACAGTATCTCAATCACAGCCATTCACTTGTCCCACTCTGTTGCACAAATCCCCATGCAGCCAAAAGACCAAAATGCCCTTCCTTTTAAATCAAAATTACCATTTTGCCACTACCTTTCTAGACCCGTAACTCCCTCATCTTAGGTCCGATGAACACGTGCCGCCCGTTGTTGAATTCAGGACGACGAGATCTACCTAACGGTCCTAGGTCAACGTGTCACAACCCGATCATACGAAAAGTCAACTCTTTCCCCCTAATTTAACCAAATTACGGCAATGCCCTCAACCTTCCGAACATCATAACTTCCTCCTCGGATGTCGGAATCGGGCGTGCCACCTATCTACGGATTCGTGAAGTCCCGAACTACTTCACAGTCACCGGTCAAAGCCCACTTGGCCCTCCGAACTAAAAGTCAACTTTTTGCCCAACCTAGGGGCAAAATCGTCATTCTACCTTAATGAACCTATCGTCACCAACTAACCACCAATTAAGCTCATGAATCCCATCTTAAACACTATCTTAACCCTAATTTCCAGGACGGGTCGTTACACGGTGCGTACGACCAACCACACGCAAGGAGAACCCTACGAACCTTGAATGAAACAAAGGTATTTTGGAATACCTCCAATGACATCTTACGGTACGTCCACTAATCAACCACAACGGCATCAGCCACGCACTACGACATCCAAAGTCCAACCAACAACACCATAGTTTATCCGTCACCCTCCAGTAAAGTCTCCAGGGCACACAAACTTCCTCGTACTTATACCGATTAACACCTGCCTACCAGCCAGTCACGTTTTATGACAGGACCCGTCCCGAAGGAAATAGATAACCGTGCCCGGTCCTGCTCCCGTCTGGCAAGTCAACTGAAGTTCCAAAATTACCGGCAGCACTTGCCAAACAAGGGATAACCGTACATGTGCTCACTCATGCCTCCACCTCTCGAATAGCCTCGATCATCGCGCCAAGACTTGGAATGTCAATAAAATAGAAAAGGTGTGAGTGGACAAAACAAATTTTTAGAAATACATTTATCAAAATACATTCCTACCCCCCAGTTTCACAAACATGCATGCATATCATAAATCATGAGTAAAATATATCTGGGCACAAATGTTTATAAATCACAAATCTCAATAAAACCACGGGACTCATTTCCATATCCAATCTCATATAGTCACGTGATCCCGTAATGCGTGCAAATCAATAGGCTCAAGGACCGCTCAAAATCCAAGCATCCGCCGTTGTGAACACATCACCAGCCGGCAATCTAGATCGTCGTGAACACATCACTGAACGATCTCTATATAATCCAGCACATCTGATATGAGTCTAGCCTCCCTCGGCTGCACGACAACAGACCGTGCTACATGACCTCTCCGGGGTACACACATCCATCCCGGAGGCGAGCGTTGTCTCCAGGGTTCATTCTGGGGAAACACATTCCCAACCAGAAGCCCTAATATCCAGGGTGCACTTTGAGGGAAACATATTCCACCCCAAAAGCCCTAATATCCACAACATATCATTATCATGAAAACCAGTGAGAAACAGTTGCCTTTGAAATCAAAACCATTTTCATCATAGGGTCTCAGGCCAAACATAATTTCCGTAAAATCCATAAAACCAGAGTCCCGATTATTTCACAAATCCAAAAATCATCAATATCATCATGTAATCACATGGAAATACCAATCCAATCAAAATCACATTTCCATTAGGTCTCACGCCCAAAATATCAATTTCACGCAAATCCGCGTAACCGCAACATCTGTTGCCATTTTCACATAAATCCACAAAACATATCCAGAAAGCATTAAAATTCCATCAAATCATTTCCTGACTCATAATCTGTGTCAAAACCAATCTCAAATCCCGGGCCTTCGCCCAAAACAACAATATCATGGTTTTCTCGAAAATCGTGCCCAAAATCTTATAAAATAATATAATATTCCAAAAATCCAGAAATCATCATATCGAAATATCAATCATACCAATTCATTTCCAATCATATCATAAAGCATTTAAAACATATATACATGCATTCAGGGTAGAAAACAAAAGTCCACTCACACACCGTTCATATCGCTCGCTTTCCGAGCTGCACGTTTTTTGGTAAATTCCGAAAGTCACCATTCCTATCCAAAATCATTATCGAAAGTCACTAACATCTCAATATACCTCATATAATTTTCCCCAATTTTTTCGGGATTTAAATACGTATTTTCAACGTAACATAAACCTTCGGACCCTCGAAACAATATCGAAACAGTGTCCGATTTCTTCGAAACTAGTGCCAAAATGTCCGTTGCATTAAATAGAATAAAAGTCATGTTGAACTAACCTTGGGATTCGAGCCCATACGCCCTCACGCACCGCCGTGAGTGGCTGCGCGTGAGTCCACGCGCCTGCTACAGTAAAGTGCATAGTAGTCGTCTTTGCCCGTTTATTTGTAAAACGGGTCCTTTTGCCCGTGTGTTGACCCTGTTGGAATCCTGTCCATTTCCAGTTAATTCCTTCAATTGATTAAGATAATTGCAACGTCGTAGACCTAATTTAAGTTCTGTAAACCTAATTACATCAACTCTTACCTTAATCCAGTCGAATCAATCTCGACTATGTGAAGAACATCAAATACTGTTCATCTTCGAACTTCGTCAATTTCAATCGAATTCGTGCAATTGATCCACTCATAAGCTTCGCATGATCCATAGAAACGTAATTCGAAGGTCAATTTCATCCTTCTAACCCTTCAACTGCACGACTCAATCCTCGAATTCCTTTTTTGTCACTAGGTTCGTTCAGAGTCAAAACAGCATGAATTCTCTTCAATTTCAATCCCAATCAACTCGTCTGAACCTCTAGATGCTTACCCTCATCTCTGTTTCCATAAATTAAGCCTCCAATTCAAAATTCGATCCTAAGTTATCAATTCAAGGTTTTCGGATTTTTTCTAGTTTCAGCTGGGTTCGGAGCCCATCACTCATCCTTCAATATCCTTTCGTTTTTCTCTTTGGATTTCACTTAATTCCTCACAAACCGAGCCCAAGAGTTCCATGTTTCACCTGAGATCCGTTATGGTTCTTGCTCTGTTTACTTCCTAAAACACACACACAGGCACGACTTGTTTATTTTTCAATTGTAAATCCACACCGCCCAAATCGATTTTGCACCGCCATCAATTTAAGCCACTGATCCACAATATGATTGTGACAGATGTCACTCAACAACCAAAGTGAGTCACAATTGCACTGACTCATCACAAAGCCAGTCAAATTACTATTTTACCCTTCTTTGAGAAATTACCAAATTGCCCTTCACTTTCTCAAGCCCATAACTTTTTCATCCGAACCCCGATTAACGCATGCCGCCTGTTTACGGATTCAGCGTCTCGAGACCTATCCAACGGTACTTACAGAAAGTCCAAACACAGTCCCGATCAAAAAGTCAACAAATGGCCCCTTTTTAACCAATTTACCAAATTACCCTTAAACTTCCGAACATCATAACTTTCTCCTCGAATGTCGGAATTGGGCGTGCCACTGTCTATGAACTCGTGACGTCCCAAACTACGTCACGGTCATCGGTCAAAGTTCGTTTTACCGCTCGAACCAAAAGTCAATCGTTCGCCCAATTCCAAGGGCAAAATCGTCATTTTCCTTCAAATTTTTCAAATTTTCCTTTTTCGAATTTCCAAGTCGTTACATTTTACTTGTGTAGTCTGTTAATCCAATCCTACCGCTAGGATGAACTACACGTTTTCCGGGAAATTCCAACTCAAGTCCCTTCCGCGTCTCCCGTTCTCCTGGTCTCTTGGTCTCCTGGTCTCCTAGTTAGTATGAATCTCAAACACATCTCAATTACATACACAGGGCAGCCCCAGTACTAGATCCAAGTCCAATACTCATACGTCTGCGAGACAGACCACACATGTCATGCACAACTCCAAGGTGGTCAAACTATCCAACTTATGTCTCACAGGCGATCCTCCTGCTCCACAACTACCCAAACCTGCCAGAAGCAATCCGAACCCGATCCACACACTCCTACGTGGATCCTACTGACTAGGTTTCAGACCACTGTATCAAATCCAATCGATTTTATATACCGCATTCCTAGAATGTGGGTTCTCGTCAATAACCTCATAGTGATCAGTTATAGTTACTCCTTCGCAGCTTCCTTTCGTCATCCTACAATGGAACTCATAATGGTCCACAACTATGACATCACACTTTATCCTATCTTAAGCCAGCTTAGCATAATCCCAAGATGTTCGCCTTACAGGCCACACTCGACGTCACCAAGTACTCTTCCTACTCATAACCACAATCACAAGTGTCCACAATCAAGGGGGGGTCACAAATCTTGACATCCCTACAGTGAGTCTCCCCACTCAACTCCAGAGTAGTTACCACACAACCTACTCACCACCTCGGAACCAAACACAGTACCTCATCGTCTCAAACTCAATACCTCTTGATTCTGAGATTCCAACCATGAAACTTAATCCGTATCACAAATACCACTATTGGACCACCCGTCTAAACATCAACTCCGGTATACTTAGGCGATCCACAACTTATACGGATCACAACCACGTGTCCGTAGCCACATCAACTCACCGACCAACTCGCCTATCAGTATTCACTGTTTCTACACATCCCAAAGGGTATCGATCATCACTCTTCTTGATGATTGCATCTCAACCCTTCCGAGGTTCAACTCCAAGCACTACTATCACACTCGTCCTGACTCTCGGGGATCAAAATCAACGGTTACTCACCTCGGTCTCCTATGTCACGATCCAAGCTCAGGAAATCACCCAGTACAGGCATCAACATCGCCCAAATACCAACCTATGCTTTTCTAACATCACAGGATGAGTCCGTGAAAGCCAACCTCACTCACGGTCAACCCGGCCACACCAACCTAGCCCGTTCCAACACGAAGCATAGGTCTATCTCGTTTCCACTGCGCTACTCTGATCGACTAACAGCATCCTGACCGTTCATCCCGAAACATGACCTACCCATGGTCACCACACTTCCCAGCTCCGTTAATGGTTCCTACTAGACACCAACACCTCACAACTGGCCACAACATCGACTCAATGTGCCCATCCGACCATTTACAAGCGTCCCAGCTCGTGGTACATCATTCCGATCTAGTGGTCAAAGCACACCAATCCCGAGCCTCTGCTCATACCGAGCCAAAACCCTCAGTCTATGCTCGGGTTGGTGGTACTAACATCCCTCGTAATCCACAACTCTGAGCAACCAAATGCTCAACCAACGTCGCACTCTCACTGGATTCGTTCAGAGTCATTCACTAATCATCCACTACCTCGGCTGCGCCTAGCAGCACTATCTCCAATCCGGCCGTAAGTCGGCCCAAACCACAATGACTACTATACCACTAACCACAACTCAGGATTTCCAAACTAAGCACTTACTCAAGGGTTTCTCACTTAGGTACTCAAAATCCAAACCAGTCACCCCACGGGGTTCCCCAAACCATCCTCGTTATACAGGTTCTCTAAACCTGCGACAGCCACTAGTTCACAACCTTATTACTCGAGTCGTCACACCCTACTAATACCATTCCTTATCGTAACTCTACTCACCAAAATAAATCAGTATCCATCGCAAGGGGGGAATCCTTTGAATCTCAAAGTAGTTCTTAAACTATGCCACTCAAGGCATTCGTTTACTCGTAGCTGTACAAGTCCAAGCTTAAACAATCAGACCAAAAAGTCACCAGTCCATATTGTCATCATCCAAACACCATCCGGCCGAAGATGCCACCGTCAATCGGCCTCTTTGGCCCACGTATCTCACTAGCTCAACGGGCTACACTCAGGCCCCCCAAGCCGACCAACCTACTCATAAACGTAGCCCACTAGCTACCATCCAAGTTAACCACAATGGAATATCTCTAACCCCGTGGTCCAATCATCAAGCATAACTAGTGCCAACGTACTAACCGTTCCGACCCTAAGCCGACGTACGTCATACCTTATACCGCGTATCGAGCAACTATCATTCTGACACTAACAATCGCTGCTAACTAACCACAACGAACGTACTATCACTATTGCATCCAGGTTGTTGACGGGCTGTTCCGCGTCGAGACATCATATCCACAGTAGCATCACACCACCCAAGTCGACGAACCAAAGACTCTGGGAACCAAACCTCGCGCAGAACATACGAAACCTTGCTCTGATACGAAATTGATAGGTGATGTGTGCACGGCGACGAACGACGTGACACTCACCTCCGGATTGGGATACGTTCCTTCCAGAGAGGTCACGATGCACGTCCCGTTATTGAGTAGCCATTGAAGGCTCGACTTCGGAGTGCTGACAGTTTAGAGGATCGATCGGTGATATGTGTGCCATGGTCTCGAGATGGTCGCGGCAATGATGTGTTCACAACGACATACCAAGATTGAGAGTGGTCCTGGATTGATGGTTGCACGCATCGCTATGATCGGGATAGTGACTGACCCTGAGATATCGAGCTCGATGCCCCGTTGATTTACGAGTTAGAGCTCGATGCCCAGTTATTGTGAATTCGGGCTAGAGGCCCTGTTGAGTCCTATGTTCGGGCTAGAGGCACAGTTGCTTTATGTTATTGAGTGTGAGTCCCGTTTTATGGTTTTGTATACTAGTATGTATATACCCTCCTTACGAGAATATTGATTGGTCTCCTCCAGACGTTGACCTGGAGAGTCACGATCCACAGACCAGAGTGGGTATCCCCATAGGGATCCCGTTCTAAGAGCGGGCATTATGATGTGGTCCCGGACCAGATTCTAGAGAGATGATCAGACTAAGTTCGAAGATAGAGCCTCCCAGATGGAGAATTCCTGGGAGAAGACTCGGAGTAAGACCCCGAGTAGTATGCATACTTATATATATAGAGACATCGTGACTATATCGGGGATGTGTTCCCTAGGGGCTGTGTGCCTCAAGTTGGCATCTTCTCCGAAAGTTTGTAGGTTGGGTTATATATGTATATATATATATATATGTGTACGAGTTTTCACTAAGACGACATTGGACTGAGACCCACGCGTATTGGTTTTGGGTTGAGACCCATATAAGATGGCTTTGGGACGAGCTCCCACGTGTTTTGGTTGGGCGGAGGTCCTATGTATTGATTTACGGATTGCAGGCCAAGGCCCAGATGGTTTTATAGTTCATGACGATTTATGGGGACCGGGCATGAACCCTAGAGATGGTTTTTGAATGCATGCATATGTTTTTAATGAAGGGCATAAAGGTCTTTTATGAAATGTTTTTATAAAATATTTGTTTTATCCACTCATAGATTTTGTATTTTGAATGCCTTTCAGGTTGATCGCGGATGCGGCTGTAGTAGAGACGAGACATCACATTCCTCCTTCGGATCCTGGCGCCCTCTTATAGCCCCAATTGGGCAAAAGACGAAAATATCCCTAGTTTGACACTTTGTGTCAGAAGGGAGCAGGCACGTCCCAAGCTAATCCCGAGGGATTTGGGACGGGTCCTCTCAAATTGGTATCAGAGCGTGGTTGGAGCATTGGATACCCATGGTACTCTGATACTGTTGGTATGAGAGCATGTTTTGCTCTCAGAGTGTGCGTAGATCTAGGATGTGATGTCTCTCCAGGCGTAACAGACCGACATCAACCTGATAGTTAGGATAAGAGTAGGAAACATCTCATGCTGAGCGAAACTCGTTGCGGTGGATTAGGATTCGTTCGGCATCCTTTGTCGCGTGTTTCGAGGAGGTTGAATCCCAAGTAGGATCGTTATTCGTACGAATCTGACGGCTTAGAGTCGCATAGTTACTGGGATAGGATCCAGCGGATCAGTAGACGCAGTAGGATGACCTGAGAATCGGGACTGACGAGGCGTCATGACTAACATGGAACAGAGCATAGTAAAATCCGTGGAGGTGGGACGTTCGGATCGTCCACGATAGAACCGCAAGGATCGAGATCGTGCTGCTCAGAGCAGTCAGACGCGCAAGGACTTTCATTGAGGCTGACTGGAATAGGATTGTCGATCCTATTTGTTAGGAGATGCCTGGAGTATTTGTTGTGCAACGTGGAAAAATACGATTACGACATGTAGCAGTGGTGCAATGTTAGGCACGTAGTATGACCAGTTCTTGTGGAGTCCAGCGGCTGGACGTCTTAGAGTTATGAAAGGACGAGGTCATCAGGTAGTGGTTACTGGTACGGCGATCCTTCGGAGTCGAGGTGAGGGATCGCTCGAGATGGACATGCTACAGGGAGCAGCCGGGTTGTAGTAACCCTAGTTGGCGATTGGTTGGACGAGTGACCAGGAGAACGGTACTTGTCGATTGGTGGATGTTGTGTTGAGCGGTTAGTACCGGCAGTGAGTTGACCGTGTAGTTTGGGAGTCTCGATAGCAGAGTGCTTTTGAGATCGATTTTCACGAGATTGTGGAAAACCCCGCTATCGATGGACGTGGTAGAGTCATATCGAGTTGGATAGGCTTAGGTTTCCGTGACGATTGTGGCGATGGGATTCGTCAGTCGTGACGAGGATACGAGGGTACGTGGGTAACACACAGTACAAGCAGTGGTTTGGGGAGTTAGCTCAGTCAAGACCGAGTGCGATTACAGAAGAAGATGAGCTTCGGGCGTTGGCCAGTATGCCACGCTACCTTGTGACGTAAAAGAAAGAAATGGTGATTGCTCAGTTTGAGCAAGGTCATAGGATTTGTTAATTCATACTCCGCATGGCGGTGATCCGATGACGTTAGCAAGAGGAGGCGACGAGCCACGAGCTGAGGATAACTCAGTCGTGATGTGCTCATGGTAAGGTTCTACCACTACGCGACGAGAAGGTTTCGTTGGAAAATATAGATTTGTCTTGGCAATTGTGTGGAGATGGTTGGCTGATTACAGTTGACCATACCTCTTGAGTGTCGTGCAAGATTGTTTGAGGAGAATTCTGATAGTGAGAAATAGAATGGGTCATTACAGTAGTTGTCGACAGTTGTAGTTGGTCAGAAAGAATGGTAAACGTAAGGATTGTCGTGAGGATTAGTGACTGGAGGATTGGGCAGTACACAGAGAGTTGTCTGCAGATCACAATAGGAGCATGTTGTGACTCTGTAGTCTGGTGTCATATAGGGTTAGGATGAATCGACATCTTTTTGGATGTGCATAAATGGGCATAAACGGATAGGCGAATTGGAGTGTGTGCGGACATGCGGATGATGCCCGAGTGAGTTGATGTGACCGAGTTGGTAGTCGTGTCATAGCGTGGTAGTCGTGCAAGTCCAGTGGGTACTGAGTGGGACAGGGAGGGTCCCGAGTGGCTCGGTGTGGGATATACGCTTTACCTGGAGAGGTGACAGGTACTCGAGATCGTTGTGAACGGACGGTACGAGTGTTAGGTGCTAGATTTGGATCCCATAAGGATTGGGACGTGCGAATTAGGCTACCAGCGTGAACCGCAAGAGGAGAATCCAAAGAGAATCATTGGAAGTGTTTAGTCCTGAAATGAAGGATTGAGCATTACAGTAATTATCATAGAATACTCTTATTCGGGAAGAAGGACTTCTAGCTCAGAAAAAGAAACGATTGGTAGCATGCTCTTTTCCAACATGCTTGCAACTACTCTCGACTTAGAGGCCGGTGAAGGAGACTTCTCGTTTTCTGCTCTTTGGCAGATCGTGCTGGATGCTGGAGGATGACATGGGATGAACTTTGATGTCATCATATTCAACTTTCCTTATGTGAATTGATGAGGAAGGAGACGACAGTGATGTCAAATTGGATTGACTTGGAGATCAGATGATTCCTAGTGTCACATCCAGTGATGTGGCAGGTGAGTACCCATGACGAGACAGATCGAGTAACGTAAGGATGATCGAGATGACAGAAGTGATTGTAACGACTGTGAGGTGTTCATACCAAGGTCTAGTCGTCATTAGAATGAATTGCCTTGCTGATTATGCTAAGCTAGGAGCAGACGAGAACTTTTAAGGATCCATTGTCATAGCTGGTGAGATGACAGAGTTTGGAAGTGGGAATAAAGGTGAGATGGGGACGATACATAGGTATCGATAAGGAAAAGATGAATAGCCGATGCCTCGAGATGGAATTGAGAATAGAGATTATGTTGGATTGAGGCTGGCTCGCGACGCAAAATTGAACATCAGACCGATGAGTACTATGATCGGATGCATTCCGACATATTGGTATAGTGATCAGACGTCGATTGTGGGTCGACAGGATGAGTAGTACGATGGTTGAGACTCGAGGTGAGTTTAGATGTCAGCGGAAATCGCTGAGTGATGTGAGATACGATACGGTACGAGGACTCAAGAGTGAGTCGAGATCAAAGTGTGCAGCGGGAGCACAGTGGAGCCGAGCGCTACCGATTAAACACGATCACACTAGCAGACTTAGTGACAGTAACAGAGGTTGAGTATCGCTCTGTGGGAGCAGTGAGGATAGTTGTCGGATCAGATGCTGATTAGGACATCAGTTCCAATTGTCAGATGAGAAGAACCATCAGACTGAAAAGTCGACGCGATGACTCTCGAGAGCCAACGATCCGAACACAGTTAATGAGAGTTGAGATGGAGCTTGGGAGCTTTGGTGACAAAATGGTATTAGACGAGTACGGCGTAGTGACGAACGTGTACTTGTACACGAGAGTGGCCGTGTGCGGAGACACGATTGAATTTCCACAGTTGGTTGTGGACATCGAGTCAATTTGAATTTCGAGTACGAAATTCTTGAAGGAGGGAAGATTGTAACGACCCATCCTGAATTAGCGGGATTAATTAAAACCTAATGACGGATTAGCGAGACTAATCGGGGATTAGACGAGGATCAACGGACGTTCAGGGTGAAATGACGATTTTGCCCCTAGAATGGGCGAAACGTTGACTTTTCATTCAGATGGTCAAATGGACTTTGGCCAATGATTGTGATGTAGCTTAGGACGTCACGAGTTCATAGACAGGTGGTACGTTTGATTCCGACATTCGCGGAAGTAGTTATCACGTTTAGAAGTTCGGGGGTATTTTGGTAATTTGGTTGAATAGGGGCCAACAAGTGACTTTTGACCCAGGAGGTCAGATGGCCGAGAGCCAAGGACCGTTACATAGATCAGGACGATACGAATCCGTAGACAGGCAACACTTTGAATTCGGACGTTCGACGGAGAAGTTACGGTTCACGGAAGTTCGAACGTACTATTGCACGTTTTACTAGACGAGGACTATTGGGCAGCAAGTGGGGCCTAAATATTACTGGACATGCCCAATGGATGAGTGACAAGTGTCACCCATCCATTTCCCGTCTAAACCAACTCATGCATATCTCTTTTTCCTTCATCGATAATCTTCCATCTACCAAACCCAAAACCCGATCACCTTGCACCCCAAATCCAAACCCTTGACCCCTATGATCATTTGTGAGACCCAAGAGAGTGAGAGTAAGACTGAGGAAGGTGGTGGCTGGCCAAGGCAGTGCCGCCGTGAACGGCGGAGGGCAACTCAAACCAAAGGTATCGATTTTAACCGATTTTTCTCCATTTTCGATTTCAATCATTATGGCCTGTTTTTAATGATTAGGATGGATTTATTGGGTTAGTAGGAGTATAATAGGATGTTTTTGAGGAATATTAGAGGTTGAGGAATCCCTGGGGAGGTGTTGGAAAAACCGAACCGTGAGAGCAAAGTTGGACCAGTTGGGTTTTGTAGGTTTTAAAGGATTTGGTTCATAGGTTTAAGTTCCTATGATCAAGTTAGGATGATTAGGATTGATTAGGAAGAAAAAGGACAAAAATTGGACCAGGTAGGAAGCTGGACTGGTCACGCCGATCCAAGTTGCAGAGAAAACTGAACCGGCTGGTCGGACTAGTCGGCTGGAAGACAGGGATGACCCTGTGCAATGGCGCGTGAGGCCCACGCGCAGGGCCATCTTGAGGCGCGTACAGGCGTGTGGTGAGGAATTTGAGGGTGGTTCCAACATGTGAAATCATCTATTCGATGTAACGAACGTTTTGGGACTGGTTTCGAGTCGATCAGACATCGTCTCGATATAGTTCGGGCTATCCGAAGATTTCGGAGCGCGTTTAAAAATTGTTAAAAATCCCAGAAAATTGAGGGGCTTTAGTGAGGGGTTAATTAAGTAGTAAGTAACCCTCTAAAGTGTTTTGGACAGGTTTGGAAGTCCCAGGGACAGTGTTTGGCCCGGGAGAGTCGTATTGCATGCATATTGCGGCGGCAGCGCGGACGTTCTATGAGTGAACTTTCTTTCTGAAATCGATGCATGCATAAATGTTATATATGTTTTAATGTATGTTTTGTGATGCCTTGAGTGCATTTTGGTGTATGTTTACGTATGGGCACGTACTTCGGGGTTTTTGGGTTTTATACTTGCTTATACGGGCTTTTGCTTTCGGTTTTAATGAAATGGTTTTGAAAAGGTAAAACCGGGCATGAGACCCATTTGGATTTGGTTTTGACTCAGACATGTAACGCCCCGGAAATTCGAAAAATGTAATATTGTAAAATAATGAATAAAATGACGTTTTTACCCTTGTGATTCGTATGGTCAATTTGTTGACTTTTTGATTGGAGGGTCGAACGGACGTTGAGTGATGACCGTGACGTAGTTCGGGCCGTCACGAGTTCATAGACAGGTGGCACGTCCGATTCGGACGAACAAGGTGAAAGTTATGATGTTCGGAAGTCCAGGGGCATTATTGTTATTTGGACGTTATATGGGAAAAAGTTGACTTTTTATTGGACAATTGGTTTTCACATGATTCGAAGACCGTTAGGTTCGTCTCGAGGTCCCGAGTACAACGACAGACGACACGCGTGAAACGGACGTCGGATGACCGAGTTACGGGTCACGGAAGTTGGAGGGCATTTTGGTAATTTTTGCACTGAGGGCATTTTGGTCTTTTTACACGGGGTACTGTTCACCGCCGTGGAAAACAGAGTGCACGGCCGTGGTGTCTTGTGCGTGCAATTGTTTATGGCCTAGTGGATTGATCAGATGCATTGTTTAAGTTGATTGAGGCAGTGAGGGACATTGGTGAACGGACTGAGGCCACACAGAGCACGGGCTGGGTTAAAGAAATGGCCATGGCTTCTGTGTGTGTGGGAGACATTTTCAGAGACCTCAGTTGGGTCTCCCACGGGCTGTTTGCCATTCTATCGATTAACCGTGTATGGGAATGAAGTGAGGATTCATTTGGGGGTCGTTTGTGCATCAGTGTGAAGGCTGAGATTGAGAGAAACAGTGAAGAACCATTTTCGGGTTTTTGGGGGGAAATCTCTGAGTTCAATTCCTACGGGTTTTGAGACCAATTCAGACACACAGAGAGCTTTCTGGGAGCAGCAGAAACATAACCGTGCACGAGATCAAGTGAATTGAGCAAGGATTGCTCAGGAGCTCAGGTACCTGTTCAGAGAAGAACCAGTTGGAGGGAAAAATCAAATTTATTTCCTGAGGCGTGTTGAACGAAACCAAGGGCCGTGTTAGACTTCTGGGGTCACTACGAGCACAACCGTGCAAAAATCGTAGGAGGAGGAGGACTGGTTGGCCGGGAACCTGAGTCTCAGTTTCAGAGGAAAACCAGTGTTGAGGACGACGACTTCCAGGTAACGGCGAGTTAAATTGTTTGTGCCATTGAGTTCGTCTAAGTCCCCTTAAGCTACTGGTGAAGTTAATTTGAAAATGGAGCTAGTTTGGGTGAGTTCCAGGCGTCGACTTGTTCGACTGTTCGAGCTTGAGTTGGGTCGATTTAGTGTTAATCGAGGTTAATCATCAATACAGACCTAAAATTAACGAATCAGAGAAGATAATAGGATTGAAAACAGGAAGAATCGATTGAGAATTGAGGGTGAACTAATCGGGTTGAGCCGCGAATATCAGACTTGTTTATCAGTCTATTCAGGTAAGGACGAAGGTACTGTAGCTTGGCGCATGGCCTTCATGCGCAGCCACTTTGGGCGGCGCGTGATGGCGCGTGTGATGTTAACTCCGATCACGGTCAACATGAGATTTAATCCTTTCAGTTTAATTAACATTTTATCTTTAGAGTTCGAGTGGATCGGGAGTCATTCGGGATAATTTCGGGAGTTCGGAAGTTTAGGTCCTTAAGGTTTATTTCGTCGAAAAATCCGGAAAAATTAGGGAAAATCATACGAGCTATTTGAGGATGTTTGTAACCCTTCTTGTACGTTTTTACAGGCCCAGACACTTCCGAAGCTACGGAGGAGCGCGCGGGACGCGATTGACGCGTCCTAAAACCGTGAGTGGACTTTTTGATTTCTAAACTGGGCATGCATGACTATTTTCCTTGTTTATCTTATGGTTTTGCATATGATTTTATGATGGTGAGATGATATTTCGGTTCTACGTGTTTTCACGCTTTTCGAGATATTTATCGTATTTCATGCATTTCGAGGTTACAGTTTTCGCTTATGCATGCGTGATGTTTTTGATGAAGTATCTGGATATGATTATGCATGTTACGGATTTATGATGATTTGATTATAATTGTGAAGTGATTTCGGAAATTGCATATTTTGGAAATTGCATGTGAATTCGGACATAAGTCCTATTATGACGAGATATGATCTCGGAATGATGTTGGAAAACGGTTTATGATGAATCCTGGTTTATGGTGTTTAAAAAAAATGGTTTTGGGTTTAAAGACCCGGTTGATTGTTGGATCTGGTTTTGGGTTTAAAGACCCGGTATATTGATGACGGGGCCGGGCCCGAAAATTGGGTTTAAAGACCCGGATTGAGTTTAAAGACTCGTGAGTTTAAAGACTCCATTATTGTGATACCCCCGATGCCTATTGATCATGTTTTGAGTTTAAAGACTCGTTGATATCCCGGGAAGGCCTGATATTGAGTTTAAAGACTCGGATGGATCCAACGGCATAATTGTGATTATTGATTCACTTTTTACTTGATTTGTGCAATTGATGTTTCAAAATGACGGTTTCTGGATTCTGGTAATATTAAGTGGTTTTACATGAGTTATGACGAATCTCTGTAACGTTTTTCATGTGTTTCGGAAAAAGAGTTTTCAAAGGTTTAATACGCGATTTTTGAATATTCGGTTATGCATGCGTGTTACAAAACTGGAGGGCGAACCCGATTTCGGAAAACTGTTTTCCTGTAAAACTTATGTTTCGGTCCACTCACACTTTGTTGTTTTAAATTCCCTCCAGGTCATGGTACAAGTGCGGGGCAAGCGCCGAGGCAGAGGCGGAGGCATAAAGTTTTCCGTTGCGGAGTAGTTAGTTCACAGAGTAGGATTTGTTCTTTAACCTGTTTTGTAATATTATGCTCTGTGAAACTGTGGACTTGACGTCCGGTCGGATGTATTTGTTTAATCTCCCTGGTCTGACAATAGGTGTGATGTAATATTATTTAGTTTTCCGGTCTTTTGGATTCGATTTTCAGACGGGAGCAGGATGCTTCCCGATTATCGAGGCGATAATCGGGGTGGGTCCTGTCAATTGGTATTAGAGCCTAGGTTTACGATTCGTGTCTGGCACTCGGGTGTGCCTTGATTATTGTACTAACTCATGCCTCTTTCAGAGAAGGACGATCTGTAACGACCCGTCCCGAATTCCGGGATTAGTTTAGTGACTAATCTTGATTAGCGAGGTTGAACGGTGGTTAGTAGGGCGGAATCGGACAAAATGTGCAAAATGACCGTTTTGCCCCTAGTCGTGGGCAAAACGTTGACTTTTTGTTCAGGCGGTCAAATGGACTTTGACCGATGACCGTGACGTAGTTCGAGACGTCACGAGTTCATAGACAGGTGGCACGTTCGATTCCGACATTCGTAGAGAAAGTTATGGTGTTCAGAAGTTGAGGGGCATTTTGGTAATTTGGCTTATTAGGGGCCAAATGTTGACTTTTTGACCGGGAGGTCCGATGGGCGAGGGCCAATGACCGTTACGTAGGTATCGTCGATACGAATCCAACGACAGGCGGCATGCCGAAATCGGAGATTCGACGACGAAGTTATGGTCACGGACGTAATTGCGATTAACCGAGACTCGGAATAAAATAATAATATAATAATGAATAGTAATTGATGAATCTGGACCCTTGATGAGTGACACATGTCATCATCCCCTTCAATCCCTAAAATCTGGATCCTTGTTGGCCATTGGATTATTTAATCCATTTCTTCTCCTTAAATCCTCACCATTCATTTTAAACCTCAGATTGAATCTGGGCCGTTGATTCATTCCCTCTCCCATTATTTGATCAGACTACACTCAATCTCACTTGCATTTTCTCTCAACCCGTGAGCACGACTTGCTCCCTTGAACAAACACACATCCAGGCGGCCACCTCCTTTGCCTAGCTCCACCTCTAGATGACCACCACCACCAGCCACCTCCAGACGGCCACCACCGCGCCACAGCCACCCTGCACGGCCAAAAATCTCCCCAGACCCGAGAGGAACCAAATCGGCCCAAAACATCCAAACGTCCAAACCACCTCACCAATCTCCTCTGTGTTGGTGTGTGTGAGAGTTTAGCTGCACGGTGAGGCTTGAGAGATGACGGGAGACGGCGAGGTTGGCGGCGGAGAGGAAAACAGGGGAGGTCCGAAACTCAGAAATTGGAAAATCAGTGTGGACTGGTTTTGATCGTGTTTGAGGGGTGAAAGGAGTTCCTGGAGTCGAACTGGGCATGCTGGTGGCCACGGCGGGAGCCACGGCGGCGAGGTAAGCCTCGAACCCGTGAGTCTGTTTTCGGGTAAAAATGGCAGCCTGAGTTTTACGGTGTGTTAATCAATCTAGTGGCCAGGATGTTGATCTTGGGGATGAAACGAGTTGGTAGGGACCGTTTTCGAGGAGAATGGTGGTCGGAACTGGGAGCAGTCGACGGTGGAGTTTTGGCCGTGAGCTTCTCGATCGAGGAGGTACAATCTAGACGTGTTTTCTAGTTTTTAATTCCACAGAACCCTTAGTTTAACTTGGACGATCTTGTAGGAACAAACAGAACTGGAAATGGTCGAGGAATGGCGGAGAACCAGTCGGGTTGGGCCGCGGGTCACGGTGACTCGTTTATCAGAGAAACGGGTTTGAACGGTGACACTGTTCACGGCGCGTGGGTTTCACGCGCAGCCACTCACGGTGGCGCGTGGCGGCGCGTGGGCACGAATCTCGAGGTGAGGTCAACATGACTTTTAATCCATTCGATGTAACGGACATTTTGGAATTGGTTTCGTGTCGATCGGACACCGTCTCGATAGTGTTCGGGATGTCCGAAGGTTTTAAATTAAGTTTAAAAATAAGTAAAAATTCGGGAAAATTACGGGACTTTGATAGGAGGTTAATGATGAGGTTAGTGACCCTCTAATGTGATTTGGACAGGATTGGGAGTCCCGGTGATAGTGGTGTGGCCCGGGAGGGCCGGTGGCACGCGTATCGAGGCACACGGTTAAAACGGTCTGTGAGTGGACTTTGGTTTTATAAATCCTATGCATGCTTAAATGTGTTATATGGTTTATATACATGATTTATATGATGGTATTTGTGAGCATTGATTTCGGGTATGTTGCACGTATTTCGAGGTGTTTTCCGTATTTCACGTATATCGGGATTAACGGTTTATTTGTGGTTTTGTGTGCTTGTGGTTAAATAAATAATATGATGAAATGGTTTTGAAATTGGAAATATGAAATCGGGCTGAGACCCATTTGAGTTATGTTATCGGGCCAGGGGCCCAGTTGATTTACGAATTCGGGCCGTGGCCCCAGTGGGTTTATAAAGTCGGGCTGCGGGCCCAGTTGGTTTACAAATCGGGCCGTGGGCCCAGTGGTTCATAAAATCGGGCATGAGACCCAGTTGGATTATAAATGTGATTTTGGGTCAGGGACCCTATATTTAATAATTGTGATTTTGGGTCAGGGACCTTAAATGGAATTATGTGGTTTTATGGAAATTTCGGGCAGGGCCCATTGTAATGATGTGATAAAAGGATTTAATAAAACTGTTTTCCATATACCATCTGGATACAAGGATATATGATGGTCTCCTCCAGATGTCTGGGACACTGGGGAAGTCACGGTGCATTGCCTGCGAGGGGTCATTATACGGAGCAGCCGGACCGTATGATGACTCAGGAGCAGGATTGCTATGATTGACGTCAGGGACGTCAGACATCAGGGATGTCAGATATATGGACCCGGAGAGACCCCGGGCAGCACGCGTAGCTTATGAAACCGTGAGATATGACGTCAGGGACGTCTAGCGTCTGGGACGCTAAGCAGCTGGGATGCTGGTGATGGTAATGGTAAAATATGGATTAATGAATAAAATGGCTTATTGGTTGGATATGTGTTATGTGGTAAAAATGGATTATTGGTTATGAAATGGTATGTCGGGTCAGGGACCCTAAATGGTTTTGGATTTATGGATTGATGTTCATTTATGGTCGTGGGTGGTGACCCACATGGTTTTAACATGTATGGTGGTGGTATTCCACAGTTTTGGGTTGAGTTCCCACACTTGGTTTTTGGTTAAGGGTTTTTGGGCTAAGGCCCTAAGGGCTCGGTTGAGCAAACGTTTTGGTTACTGGTTTTGGGTGGCATGCATATGTTTTTATTGGAGGGCATAAATGTCTTATAAATGTATTTGGTAAATTTATTGGTTTTTGTCCACTCACAGCTTTTGGTTTTAATGCCCTTCAGGTTGATTACGGATGCGATTGCAGCAGAGACTGGGACATTGCACACCTCCTCCATCGATCCTTGCGCACTCTGGATGCCCTGTTTGGGCAGTGGCTCATGGTCATCCTTTGTCTGACACCCCTTGTTGGACGGGAGCAGGGCACATTCCATGGTAATCCCGGGGGGATTGGGATGGGTCCTGTCACGATCGGCCATGCCTCCGCGACGCGAACCCCCTCCACGACCTGATGGTGATGCCGAGAGTGCTTCGATCGAGCGAGCCCAGCGTCTTGGGGCTACGGTGTTTAGTGGGGGAGCGGATCCCGAGGATGCTCACCGTTGGATTTCTCGGTTCGAGCGGATTTTTGCTGTGATGCACTGTCCTCCTGAGGAGCGAGTTGTATTGGCTACCTTTTTGCTTGATGGATCTGCTTATGAGTGGTGGTACACTCTGGAGTTGTCGGGTTGGGATGCCCGTACAGTGACTTGGGAGACCTTTCGTGAACGGTTTCTGGATCAGTATTATCCCCGTTCATTCCGTGATGCTAGTGAGACTGAGTTTCTGCAGCTCCAACAGGGGAGCATGTCGGTAGCTGAGTATGAGCAGAAGTTTCAGATGCTAGCCCGTTTTGCTCCTACCTTTGTGTCTACTGAGGCTGAGAAATGTCGTAGGTTTGAGCTTGGCCTACGGGGTGAGATACGGGTCATTGTGACGGCCGGAGCTTTTGCTACTCTCAGGGAGTTGTCTGATGCCGCAGTGCGGGTTGAGGCCAGTCTCCCGACACGTCCACAGTACTCTGGTGGTGGACAACGTCGAGAGCGTTCATATCCTGGATCGTATGGTTAGAGAGCCCTGAAGAAAGGACGTTATGGTGGAGCCTTATCTGCAGGCAATGATCGTTATGGCAGGCCTGGTAACTATCAGAGTCCCGGATTCCGAGCGCCTAGGGCGCAGACTGCTCCGCAGGCGAGCGCGACTTCGGTTGCTTCCACAGGACGGCAGAGTGGTGGTTTTGCTCGCGATGCTTCCAGTGTTATCTGTTTCTTCTGTGGCGAGCGGGGCCACTATCGGAGGGAGTGTCCATCTTTGCCACAGGGTGGTGGCGCAGGTCGGGGTGGAGCAGAGCAGGGACGAAGCACAGCTGCAGTTTCTGGGACTGGGAGTACTAGAGGAGGTGGTGCTGGAGCGGCTAATGGATAGAGGGGCCGGGGCCGTGGGCGAGCAGCTGGACCACATGCCCGAGTTTTTGCTGTTACGCAGCAGGAGGCCAGGGCAGCACCTGGTGTTGTGACAAGTACACTCACGATCTTTGGGCATGATGTCTGTGCTTTAATTGATCCCGGAGCTACTCATTCATTTATATCACGGGACTGTGAATTGTTGGCGGGTAGAGAGGTGTCCGCCTTGGACTGTGACTTGGGCGTGAGTACGCCCACCATAGATGTGTTTGTGGTAAATCAAGTGTTGCGGGAGTGTCCCGTAATGGTAGGTGATGTTGGTTTGGTAGCAGATTTGATACTCTTGGACTTGCACGACTTTGATGTCATTTTGGGAATGGATTGATTGACGCTCCATCATTCTTCTATCGAATGTGTCGATAAGAAGGTTACTTTTCGGAGCCTGGGGTTACCGGAAACCACCTTTCAGGGAATACAACGAGCAACTCCTGTCAGAGTGATTTCAGCCCTGAAGGCAAGTTGTTGAGGAAAGGGTGCCAGGGATACTTAGCTCAAGTGATGGACTCACGAGCTGCACCATTGAGGGTGGAGGATATACCGATAGTACGGGAGTTCCCGGATGTCTATCCGGAGGATCTACCGGGATTGCCACCGCATCGAGATGTCGAGTTCACTATTGATCTGGTTCCAAGTACGCAACCTATCTCTCAGACTCCGTATCGTATGGCGCCAGCTGAGTTGAAAGAACTGAAGGCGCAGTTACAAGAATTACTTGAGATGGGATTTATTCGACCGAGTGTATCCCCCTGAGGAGCCCCGGTGTTATTTGTGAAGAAAAAGGATGGGAGTTTGAGACTCTGCATCGATTACAGGCAACTGAATAAAGTAACAGTCAGGAACAAATACCCGTTGCCTCGGATCGATGATTTGTTCGATCAGCTGCGAGGAGGGCAGTACTTCTCCAAAATTGATCTTCGTTCTGGGTATCATCAGTTGCGGGTTAAGGATGAGGATGTACCCAAGATAGCCTTTAGGACCCGTTATGGTCATTATGAGTTCCTTGTGATGCCGTTTGGTTTGACCAACGCACCCGCAGCGTTTATGGATTTGATGAACCGAATGTTGCAGCCTTACTTGGATCGATTTGTCATCGTGTTCATTGACGATATCCTAGTCTACTCGAGGAGTGCGGAAGCGCACGAGGAGCACTTAAGGATGGTGCTGGGTACCTTGAGGGAAAACCAGTTGTATGCGAAGCTCAGTAAGTGTCAGTTTTGGTTGACGAGCGTGAGTTTCTTGGGGCATGTGATCTCAACAGACGAGATCAGTGTGGATTCTCAGAAAATTGAGGCAGTGGTGAAAAGTGGGAACAACCGAGGACCGTCACTGAAGTCAGAAGTTTCTTGGGTTTGGCTGGTTACTACAGGAGGTTTGTAGAGGGTTTCTCTACCATTGCTGCCCCGTTAACGCGACTGACGCGGAAGGGAGTCAAGTTTTACTGGGATGACGATTGTGAGCGTAGTTTTCGGGAGCTAAAGGAAAGGTTGACATCTGCTCCTATACTGACCCTTCCGGACGACAGTGGGGAATTCGAGGTGTACAGTGATGCATCCTTACAGGGTTTGGGATGTGTGCTAATGCAGCATGGGAAAGTGATTGCCTATGCTTCGCGCCAGTTGAAACCGCATGAGCGCAATTATCCTACGCACGACTTGGAGTTAGCTGCTGTTGTGCATGCGTTGAAAATTTGGAGACATCACCTGTATGGTGCGACTTGCAGAATGTTCACGGATCACAAGAGCCTGAAGTACTTGTTCACTCAGAAGGAGTTAAATGTGAGGTAGCGACGGTGGCTAGAGCTAATTAAGGACTATGATTGCACAATTGAGTACCACCCGGGAAAAGCTAACGTGGTGGCTGATGCTCTAAGCCGGAAGTCAACGCATTCTGTAGCACATCTACGGACGGTTCATTTACCACTTTTGGTTGAACTCCGTAAAACTAGCATTGATTTGGGATTGGATGGCCAAGGTGTCTTGCTGGCTAATTTTCACGTGAGACCACTCTTAATCGATCGGATCGTTGAGGCTCAATCTCAAGATCCTGTCTCGTGTGTACTTCAGATTGAAGTGGAAGCTGGTGAGCGGCTAGATTTCACAGTCAGGGAGGATGGAGCTTTGCTAAAAGAAGGACGGTTGTGTGTGCCCGACGTTGAGGCACTGAAGAAGGAGATCTTGGACGAGGCTCATAGTTCGGCCTACGCGATGCATCTTGGTGGGACCAAGATGTATGGTACCTTGCGAGAACACTATTGGTGGCCGGGTATGAAATGGGAGATTGCCGAGTTTGTCAGCAGGTGTCTGATTTGCCAGCAAGTGAAGGCTGAGAGACAACGACCTTATGGAGCCTTGCAACCACTACCTATCTCGGAATGGAAATGGGATCACTTAACGATGGATTTTGTGTTTGGAATTCCTAGGACACCCAGAGGTCACGATGGAGTTTGGGTGATTGTGGACAGGCTTACGAAATCAGCTCATTTCTTGCCGGTGCGAGAGAACTTCAGGATGTCACAGTTGGCTCAGTTGTTTATTGATGAAATCATCCGGTTGCACGGTACTCCAGAATCAATAGTTTCTGACAGAGACCCGAGGTTTACTTCTCGGTTTTGGCAGAGTCTACAGGAAGCCTTTGGGACGAAACTTCGTTTCAGTACGGCATTTCATCCTCAGACTGACGGCCAGTTTGAGCGGACCATCCAGACATTGGAGGATATGATGCGAGCCTGCGTTTTGCAATTTTAGGACACTTAGGAGTCACATCTAGCCTTGATGGAATTTGCCTACAATAACAGCTATCAGGCGAGCATTGGGATGGCTCCTTACGAAGCCTTGTACGGACGGCAGTGCAGAACCCCGTTGTGTTGGACGGATGTGGGTGAAAGGAAGCTGACTAAATCCGAATTGGTGGAACTGACAACCGAGAAGGTCAAACTCATCAGAGATCAGCTCAAGGCAGCCCAGGATAGACAAAAGAGCTATGTGGACCATCGGATTTGAGATCTTGAGTTTGCGGTCGGAGATCGGGTATTTCTGAAACTGTCCCCTTGGAAAGGTGTAGTGAGATTTGGCAGGTGAGGGAAGTTGAGCCCTCGTTACATCGGACCTTATGAGATCACTGAGAGGATTGGCCCGGTGGCCTACAGGTTGGCACCACCGCCAGAGTTTCGAAGGTCCACGATGTTTTCCACGTGTCGATGTTGCGGAAATACGTGTTCGACGCATCTCATGTACTAGAGGAACAACCCATTGAACTCCGAGAGGATTTGAGTTTCGAAGAACAGCCGGTGCAGATTTTGGACAGAAAGGATAAAGAACTACGTTGGAAGACCGTTCCTCCGGTAAAGGTTCTATGGAGGAACCAGAATGTGGAGGAAGCCACATGGGAACCCGAGGCACAGATGCGAGAACAGTTCCCCTACTTGTTTCCTTGGAATTTCGGGACGAAATTTCTTAAAGGGGGGAGATTATAACGCCCCGGAAATTCGAAAAATGTAATATTGTAAAATAATGAATAAAATGACGTTTTTACCCTTGTGATTCGTATGGTCAATTTGTTGACTTTTTGATTGGAGGGTCGAACGGGTGTTGAGTGATGACCGTGACATAGTTCGGGACGTCACGAGTTCATAAACAGGTGGCACGTCCGATTCGGACCAACAAGGTGAAAGTTATGATGTTCGGAAGTCCAGTGGCATTATCGTAATTTGGACGTTATATGGGAAAAAGTTAACTTTTTGTTGGATAATTGGTTTTCACATGATTCGAAGACCGTTAGGTTCGTCTCGAGGTCCCGAGTACAACGACAGGCGGCACGCGTGAAACGGACGTCGGATGACCGAGTTACGGGTCACGGAAGTTGGAGGGCATTTTGGTAATTTTTGCCCTGAGGGCATTTTAGTCTTTTTACATGGGGTACTGTTCACCACCGTGGAAAACAGAGTGCACGGCCATGGTGTCTTGTGCGTGCAATTGTTTATGGCCTAGTGGATTGATCAGATGCATTGTTTAAGTTGATTGAAGCAGTGGGGGACATTGGTGAACGGACTGAGGCCACACAGAGCACGGGCTGGGTTAAAGAAATGGCCATGGCTTCTGTGTGCGTGGGAGACATTTTCAGAGACCTCAGTTGGGTCTCCCTCGGGCTGTTTGCCATTCTATCGATTAACCGTGTATGGGAATGAAGTGAGGATTCATTTGGGGGTCGTTTGTGCATCAGTGTGAAGGCTGAGATTGAGAGAAACAGTGAAGAACCATTTTCGGGTTTTTGGGGGGAAATCTCCGAGTTCAATTCCTACGGGTTTTGGGACCAATTCAGACACACATAGAGCTTTCTGGGAGTAGCAGAAACATAACCGTGCATGAGATCAAGTGAATTGAGCAAGGATTGCTCAGGAGCTCAGGTACCTGTTCAGAGAAGAACCAGTTAGAGGGAAAAATCGAATTTAATTCTTGAGGCGTGTTGAACGAAACCAAGGGCCGTGTTAGACTTCTGGGGTCACTACTAGCACAACCGTGCAAAAATCGAAGGAGGAGGAGGACTGGTTAGCTGGGAACCTGAGTCTCAGTTTCAGAGGAAAACCAGTGTTGAGGACGAAGACTTCCAGGTAACGGCGAGTTAAATTGTTTGTGCCAATGAGTTCGTCTAAGTCCCCTTAAGCTACTGGTGAAGTTAATTTGAAAATGGAGCTAGTTTGGGTGAGTTCCAGGGGTCGACTTGTTCGACTGTTCGAGCTTGAGTTGGGTCGATTTAGTGTTAGTCGAGGTTAATCATCAATACAGACCTAAAATTAACGGATCAGTGAAGATAATAGGATTGAAAACGGGAAGAATCGATTGAGAATTGAGGGTGAACTAATCGGGTTGAGCCGCGGGTATCAAACCCGTTTATCAGTCTATTCGGGTAAGGACGAAGGTACTGTAGCTTGGCGCGTGGCCTTCACGCGCAGCCACTTTGGGCGGCGCGTGTGATGTTAACTCCGATCACGGTCAACATGAGATTTAATCCTTTCAGTTTAATTAACATTTTATCTTTAGAGTTCGAGTGGATCGGGAGTCATTCGGGATAATTTCGGGAGTTCGGAAGTTTAGGTCCTTAAGGTTTATTTCGTCGAAAAATCCGGAAAAATTAGGGGAAATCATACGAGCTATTTGTGGATGTTTGTAACCCTTCTTGTACGTTTTTACAGGCCAGACACTCCGAAGCTACGGAGGAGCGCGCGGGACGCGATTGACGCGTCCTAAAACCGTGAGTGGACTTTTTGATTTCTAAACTGGGCATGCATGACTATTATCTTTGTTTATCTTATGGTTTTGCATATGATTTTATGATGGTGAGATGATATTTCGGTTCTACGTGTTTTCACGCTTTTCGAGATATTTATCGTATTTCACGCATTTCGAGGTTATGGTTTTCGCTTATGCTTGCGTGATGTTTTTGATGAAGTATCTGGATATGATTATGCATGTTACGGATTTATGATGATTTGATTATAATTGTGAAGTGATTTCGGAAATTGCATGTTTTGGAAATTGCATGTGAATTCGGACATAAGTCCTATTATGACGAGATATGATCTCGGAATGATGTTGGAAAACGGTTTATGATGAATACTGGTTTATGGTGTTTAAAAAAAAAAACGGTTTTGGATTTAAAGACCCGGTTGATTGTTGGATCTGGTTTTGGGTTTAAAGACCCGGTATATTGATGACGGGGCCGGGCCTGAAAATTGGGTTTAAAGACCCGGATTGAGTTTAAAGACTCGTGAGTTTAAAGACTCCATTATTGTGATACCCCCGAGGCCTATTGATCATGTTTTGAGTTTAAAGACTCGTTGATATCCCGGGAAGGCGTGATATTGAGTTTAAAGACTCGGATGGATCCAACGACATAATTGTGATTATTGATTCACTTTTTACTTGATTTGTGCAATTGATGTTTCAAAATGACGGTTTCTGGATTCTGGTAATATTAAGTGGTTTTACACGAGTTATGACGAATCTCTGTAACGTTTTTCATGTGTTTCGGAAAAAGAGTTTTCAAAGGTTTAATACGCGATTTTTGAATATTCGGTTATGCATGCGTGTTACAAAACTGGAGGGCGAACCCGATTTCGGAAAACTGTTTTCCTGTAAAACTTATGTTTTGGTCCACTCACACTTTGTTGTTTTAAATTCCCTCCAGGTCGTGGTAGAAGTGCGGGGGCAAGCGTTGAGGCAGAGGCGGAGGCATAAAGTTTTTCGTTGCGGAGTAGTTAGTTCACAGAGTAGGATTTGTTCTTTAACCTGTTTTGTAATATTATGCCCTGTGAAACTGTGGACTTGACGTCCGGTCGGATGTATTTGTTTAATCTCCCTGGTCTGACAATGGGTGTGATGTAATATTATTTAGTTTTCCGGTCTTTTGGATTCGATTGTCAGACGGGAGCAGGATGCTTCCCGATTATCGAGGCGATAATCGGGGTGGGTCCTGTCAGGCATGAGACCCTATTGATGACCTACGAGTCTAAGTCGTGGTCGAGACGGTTGCTGTGTGCACGGCGAAGGACGATGTTACGCTCGCCTCTAGATTAAAATACGTTCCTTCCGGAGAGGTCACGATGCACGTCCCGTTGTTGAGTAGCCATTGGAGGCTCGACTTCAGAGTGCTGACAGTTTAGAGGATCGATCGGTGACGTGTGCGCCATGGTCTCAAGATGGTCGCGGTAGTGATGTGTTCACGACGACATACCAGGATTGAGAGTGGTCCTGGATTGATGGTTGCACGCATCGCTATGATTGGGATCGTGATTGACCCTAAGATATCGGCCTCGATGCCCCGTTGATTTACGTGTTCGGGCTCGATGCCCAGTTATTGTGAAATCGGGCTAGAGGCCCTATTGAGTCCTATGTTCGGGCTGGAGGCACAGTTGCTTTATGTTATTGAGCGTGAGTCCCGTTTTATGGTTTTGTATACTAGTATGTATATACCCTTCTTACGAGCCTATTGATTGGTCTCCTCTAGACGTCGACCAAGAGAGTCACGATCCATATACCAGAGTGGGTATCCCCATAGGGATCCCGTTTTAGGAGTGGGCGTTATGATGTGATCCCAGACCAAATTCCGGAGAGATAATCGGACTAGGTCCAAAGATAGAGCCTCCCAGATGGAGAATTCCTGGGAGAAGACTCGGAGTGAGACCCCGAGTAGTATGCCTACTTATATATATAGAGACATCATTACTATATCGGGGATGTGTTCCCTAGGGGCTGTGTGCCCCGAGTTGGCATCTTCTCCGGAAGTGCCTAGGATGGGTTATATATGTATATATGTATATGTGTACGAGTTTTCACTGAGACGGCGTTGGGCTGAGACCCACTCGTATTGGTTTTGGGCTGAGACCCATATGAGATGGCTTTGGGACGAGTTCCCGCGTGTTTTTGTTGGGAGGAGGTCCCATGTATTGATTTACTGATTTCGGGCCAAGGCCCAAATGGTTTTATGGTTCATGACGGTTTATGGGGACCGGGCATGAACCCTAGAGATGGTTTTTGAATGCAGACATATGTTTTTAATGAAGGGCATAAAGGTCTTTTAAGAAATGTTTTTATAAAATATTTGTTTTGTCCACTCACAGCTTTTGTATTTTGAATGCTCTTCAGGTTGATCGCGGATGCGGCTGTAGTAGAGACGAGACATCACATTTATAACGACCCGTCCCAGAAATCGGGATTAGATTAGTTGTTAATGACGGATTAGTGAAGTTAATTGGTGATTAGTTGGATGTGTTCGGACGGACAGTGCAAAATGACGATTTTGCCTTTGGAATGGGCAAAAATGTTGACTGTTCTTTCAGGCAGTCAAAGTTACTTTGACCCATGACCGTGACGTAGTTCGGGATGTCACAAGTTTATAGACAGGTGGCACGTCCGATTCCGACATTCGAGGGAAAAGTTATAATGTTCGAAAGTTGAAGGGTATTTTGGTAATTTTGTTGAAATAGGGGTAAACAGTTGACTTTTTGGAAGACAAATCACTTTCACGCATTTCGAGGACCGTTAGGTAGGTCTCAAGTCCCCGAGTCCAACGACAGGCGGCATGGGTGATTTGGAGTTCGGGAGATAGAGTTACGGGTCTAGAACTCCGAGGGACAAAATGGTAATATTTCCTTAAGGGTCAATCTGATCTTTTGGTAGCAGTGGGATCTATGCCACTAGGATGTGTACACTTGGCTGCTTTAGGGTTGGTGACCTCATCAGATTAGGACATGTGTCCCACTCTAGATGGCTGTGGAATTTTGGGTAACCGCCTCACTGCTTTCTTGTTAAAACAGAAGTGTTGCACGGCTTGCTTTGGGTTCAAAAGAGAAAACAAAGAACAGGGGAGACGAGTTGGTTGGCCGTACTCTATGTTTAGGTCGGTAAGAAGTAAGATGGTTGTGTGAGAGAAGAGACAAGGAGTCGTGTGTGTGTGTGTGTGTGTCTTTAAGGTGGAGTAAGTTTAGTGAGTGGTGTGAGTGAGGAAAACAGAGATTGAGGAGGAGGAAGAGTGAACCTATTACCTTCGATTCCTCATTTTTTTTTAGGCTACCTGGTGATTTAAAGGAAGGGAGTGGCAGCTGAGGACGTGGGTAGTGCCACCGTGACAAACCGCCGTGGACGGTGGCCACGGCTCCATGGAAACAAAACAGAGGACGGGGAAATTCCTGAAAAATCAAATCCCTCTAAAACGTGATCCTTTGATGATAAGTTTTTCATCAAAATTGATCAGGGAGATGAGGGAAATCCTGTGATGGTCACAATGGTGCACGGCGACGACAAAAGGGTAAGACTCGATTAAATTTCATTTTTTCATTCGAAAATGGTAGCATACGCTTTAGCTATTGTTGACTTGTTTGGTGCATTGGACGGTGTTTTGGACCTCAAAACAAACAAAAAGGACTAAGAACAAGGATTGGGGGTGGACAGAATCAATGGTGGGTTGAGGTTGCAGGCACGGGTTTGTTGCTTGATTTGGAAGGTAAGAAACAGGCTCAACCTTCACGATTTAATTAGCTAAATCAATAATATGTGGTTGGACGACTCTAATGGACTAAAAGGGATTGAAAACAAACCTAGAATAGCTAGAAAACCGTGAACGCTGGCTTGGTCGAACCGGGCCAACTCGAACCGGTTCAGACTGGCTGAACTGAGGTTGAAGATGAGCAGTGACAGGGCGCGTGGCTCCCACGCGCAGCCCCTTTGGGTGGTGCGTGAGGGCGCTTGGGGGCCCCTTTTAGGGAAGTTTCCAACACGAATTTTAAAGTATTCAATATAACGAACATTTTGGCGCTGGTTTCGAGTCGATCGGACATCGTCTCGATAGTTTTCGGGATGTCCGAAGGTTTTATGGCTTGGTTAAAAATAGTTAAAAATTTGGGAAAATTACGGGGCTTAAGTATGACCATTGTAAAGTATTTAGTGACCTTAATTTGGGTTTTGGACAGGTTTGGGAAAGCCAGTGATAGTGGATTGGCCGGAAACGGCATAAGTGCACACGTATCGAGGCGTCGATGCTATGGTCTGTGAGTGGACTTTGCCTTCAAACATATGATGCATGCATATATGTTTTAATATGTGATTCTATGATTTGATTATTGATCTTGATGGTTTACGGGTTTGCACGGTTTTCGAGATATTTACGAAATTGCACGTTTTACGGGATTTCGATTACTATTGTGATTTGATAATTGTTTTAATGATTTGATTTCGGGATTTGAAATATGATTTGATTTTAGGGATTTGATATGGATTTTGGAAAAGTGATTTCGGGCTTGGAGCCCTGTTCATGAGATTTTGATATCGAGTTTTTGGTTTTGAAACTGGATTTCGGAAATGAAATCTGGATTTGGGTTCGGGACAGTGGTTCCGGATGCCGGCTTACAGAATCATTGTTGCGAATTCGGATAAGGATTTTCTGTGGTTTTCACTGTCGATTGGAAAAATGATTTTGGGTTTAAAGACCGGGAAAAAGAGAAAGAAAACCGCTGGATCTGGTTTTGAGTTTAAAGACTCGGTTGATTGACAGGGGGAGGGCCCTGGATTGATATGTTTTGAGTTTAAAGACTCGGTATATGTTTTGAGTTTAAAGACTCGGTGATTATGATACCCCCCGAGGCCTATGATTGTGTTTTGAGTTTAAAAACTCGTTGATATCCCGGGAAGGCCTGACTTTTGCGCATGATTTTGAGTTTAAAGACTCGGGTGCATTTGAGATCCAGCAAACTCGCATGATTGATGTTTTTCACTAGTTTTCCGATATTTTGGGCAATGGCCCGGATGACTTGGATTTGATGAGTTTTGGGGACAGAGTTCCCATACTTTGAGATTGGTTTGTGATTTTGGGCTGAGGCCCTAAGTTTGATTAACGGATTTGATTCGGGTGTTCAAAAATGGTTTTCGTTAATGGTTTTGGATATTAAATGACTTCATGACATGAATGGTATATGCATGCATTGGTTTTTAAATGGAGGGTATAAGTGTAATTGTTTTATGATAACTGTTTTTGAACTATACTTTATTTTTGTCCACTCACAGTCTTTTTGTGTTTTCGATACCCTCCAGGTTGTTGCGGTACAGGCTGTTAGTCGAGAGAGATGGAGACATCACACGTACGATCCACAGTAGATTCTGTGTACTCTGGGAAGTCTGGATGCTGTTGGACGGTCGAATCGAGAATCCTTTGTCCGACTTACGTGTCACATGGAGGTTAGACGTTGGTTTAACCTTCGTGTCTTGCGTAAGTTAGACGGGAGCAGGATTTAGCCCTTAATCTCGGAGGATTAGGGGTGGGTCCTGTCAACATTCCTCCTTCGGATCCTGGCGCCCTCTGATAGCCCCAGTTGGGCAAAAGATGGAAATATCCCTGGCATGACACTTCGTGTTAGACGGGAGCAGGCACGTCCCACGCTAATCCCGAAGGATTTGGGACGGGTCCTGTCACAACATGTCAGGACCCGACCCTCCTCGGCCAGGACCCAACTCATCTAGCACCATATTGTCCGCTTTGGGCCTTTCCCTCATGGTTTTGTTTTCGGTAGCTCATGGTGCAACTTCCCAGGGGGTCACCCATCATGGAATTGCACCAGCCTCAACTCGCTTAACTTTGGGGTTCCAATCCCCCCCCAAAGCCACTTGAACTCCCAAAAGGCCTAGTGTAGATCAGAGATTGCGCAGCGGCCAACTCTATCTAGCACTATATTGTCCCCTCTGGGCCGCACTGGGATAACACCACACCATGCGCCCGTAGGGTTTTGTTCCCAAGACCTCACGCTTGGGATAAAACCTCAACCAGCTCGGCCAAGGGAGGCCTAGTGCTAGATAGGTGTGTGCCTATACCTTTAAGGCACACCACCATCCTTTCCCAGACCATTCACCCTCGCAGGAATGTGGGATTGTTCATCATTCCCTCCAGGACACGGGTCTTACAATCCACCCCCTTAAATGAGCCAACCTGCTCTGATACCACTTGTCAGGACCCGTCCTAAATCCCCCGGGATTACCATGGGACTCGCCTGATCCCGTCTGACGGGGGAAATTTCCGTTTCTAGCCCTCACTGGCCTTCCAGAATACGCCAGGATCGTAGGAGGAGGAGTGTGGTGTCTCGTCTTTGCTACAGCCCGCATCCTTGATCAACCTGAAGGGCATTTAAACATCAAAAGTCATGAGTGGACAAAATAATATTTTAATAAAAATATTTTCACATAAAGACATTTATGCCCTTCACTAAAAGCATATGCATGCATTCAAAAACCGTTTATCAAAACGTTCATAAAACCATTTGAAAACGTATTCTCAAAACCTTTCGAGGGTTCGTGCCCGGTCCCCATAAACCGTCATGACCCATAAAAACCTTTCAAGGGTTCATGTCGGTTCCCATAAACCATCATGAACCTTAAATCCATTTATGGGTCCCCGACCCGAAATCACTAAAACCCTTAAAACCATACATGTGGGAACTCAACCCAAATCAACATACGTGCGTCTCAGCCCGAAACCATTCCTAGTGAAATACCAAAACATCGAATACGGGGTCTCGCCCCAAATCACTCCCTAAATCATAAAATATGGAACATGGGGTCTCCGCCTCCAAATCACTTTCTATAGAACCTCATACGTACTCATACGTATACCCCATCCGCGACACTTCCGAGAAGATGCCAACTCGGGGCACACAGCCCCTAGGGAACACATCCCCGATATAAGTCACGATATCATCTCTATACTAGTGTGCACACAAGTCGGGGTCTCACTCCGAGTCTTCGCCCAGGAATTCTCCATCTAGGAGGCTCTATCTTCGGACCTAGTTTGATCATCTCTCCGGAATCTGGTCCGGGACCACAACATAAATCGTAACCCCCACTCCTAGAACGGGATCCCTATGGGGATACCCATTCTGATCTGTGGATCGTGACTCTTCAGGTCGACGTCTGGAGGAGACCATATAAATCATATGGAGGGTATAATTCATTTTCCAAATACTTTCTTTCTCAAAACATTTATCAACTGTGTCTCATACCCGATTCGTCTCAACATGATTCCTCGAATCCGATTCAAATCCATTTCACAGGCCTCGGCCTAAATCCACAGTTCAATAGGGTCTCATGCCCGAATTCCCATTTCGTAAACTGAACTAGGACTCAAGCCCGATGTTACATTCAATTGGGCCTCAAGCCCGATACTATCCATCAACGGGACTTCAAGTCTGATTCTATAAACCAACAGGACCTCAAGTCCGATTTCACAATCAACTGGGCTTCAAGCCCGATATCTCAACTAAATGGGTCTCAGGCCCGATATCATAATCAACGGGGCATCAAGCCCGATAGTACAATTAACTGGGCCTCAAACCCGAATCGTAAACCAACTCGGCCCCAAGCCCGATCATTAACTCAAATGAACCCTCGGTCTGATTCCTCGTCAAATCAAATGGACTCCAAGTCTGAGAATTTGTAAATCAAATGGGTCTCGTGCCCGATTTCATATTTCCAAATCCAAAATCCATTCATTAAACCGTCATTGAAAACACGGTACGCCATAAAGCAAAAAACCTCGAAAAACGTGCAATTATGTCGATCCTAGGCTACCACAAAAAAATGCACTCATGGTATCGCAAAATATATTGTAAAACAATTATAAAACATTTATGCATGCATCGAATTCATAAAACAAGTCCACTCACAGACCGTTCGAAGTCGCGATTCGATACGCGTGCCATAAGCGTCTCCCTGGCCAATCGTCGCCTCCGGGATTCCCGAACCTGTCCAAGTCGTAATAGGAGGTTACTAATAGCCTCATTAACCTCTCATTGAAGTCCCATAATTTTCTCGATTTTCTAACTATTTTTAAAGCCGATCCTAAACCTTCGGACAACCCGAACTTTATCGAAACGATGTCTGATTGACACGAAACCAGTCCCAAAATGTTCGTTACAACAAATAGAAGATTTCGTGTGTTGAAGACATCCTCAAAATTTGGGCCACGCGCCCACACGCGCCATAATGTAGCATCACCATCAAGCTTGGCTCAACCGGGTCTGGCTGGTTCGCTGGTTCGCCTGGACTGGCGTGACCAGTCCGGCCTGGTTCCTCCCTCATTTCTGGTCCGTTTTCTTCCATTTTAATTCCATTCTTCCTAGTTCTTCAATTCCTATCTATTCCTATGAAGAAAACTAAGAAAAACCTACAAAAACCCATCCAATCGATTTTCCCTTTTCGGTCCAAACTCCCATTTTTGTTCCCAGGCTTCACAGCCATCAAACCCCATCAAAAACCTTATCTATACCATCTAAGAAACCTAATAAACTCATTACAATCACTAAAAACTAAGTCTAACGTCACAAATCGAAAAATCAAAGAAAAAGGAGTAAACTGAGTACCTCGTCGGGTTTGCCTCCTCTACGCCGCCGTCCACGGCGGTTCCAGCCTCCTGCAGCCTCCACCAGTCCTCAGTCACACTCTGCCTCCATCTCAGGTTGACCTAAGTGAAGGGGAATGGTTTGGGTTGTACATAGGAGAAGAAATGGTGAGATCCGGTTCTTGGGTTTGAAAACAAAGAAGATGTCGATGCATGAATGTATAAGGGTGGCCTGTGGATGGGTGACACTTGTCACTCATCCATTGGGCATGGATTAAATATCTGGGGCCCACTAGGATCCAAAAGTTAAGTCATTTCGTAAAACGCGCAATAGTTCTTCCGAACTTCCGTGAACCGTAACTTTTTCTTCAAACGTCCGAATTCGACGTGCCGCCTGTCTACGGATTCGTATCGTCTTGATCTATGTAACGGTTCTCAGCCCTCGGCCATTGGACCTTCCGAGTCAAAAGTCAACTATTGGCCCCTATTCAACCAAATTACCAAAATGCCCTTGGACTTCCTATCGTCATAACTTTTTCCTCGAACGTCGGAATCGAGCGTGCCACCTGTCTATGAACTCGTGACGTCACGAACTACGTCACAGTCATCGGGCAAAGTCCATTTGACCGCCTGAACGAAAAGTCAACGATTCACCCATTCTAAGGGCAAAATCGTCATTTCACCCTGCTCGTTCGTTAATCCTCGATTAGCCTCGCTAATCCGTCATTAATCCTTAACTAATCCCGTTAATTCGGGACGGGTCATTACATAGTATGTCGACACTAGAGTTAAGATGGATTTGTTATGTGTCTAAAACAATTCATTTGTTTGCGTACTTAGGTAGGGGCATTTTAGGCTTTTTGATTAAAATGATGAGTCAACAGTTTTGGAGTCCATGATTTGGGTGGTGACATGTGTCATTCCAGTGTGTCTTAGGGATCATCTTCATTCATCCCCATCACATTGCACTCTCCAAATCAAAACCACCAAAAAACTATATCATTGATTGGACTTTTGGAATTAGACCCAAACTCAAGATTTTGAACATGTAATAATCTTCTCCTCCTTGTTACGACCAAAACCATCAAAAATTAAAGGAAGTACATGCACGAGAATGCCTTGAACTATGAGGAGGAAAATAATAGAAAGCTTTTGATCGAATTTCTAACCTGTACAAGTATTGTTCTCAATTTCGACTTCATAGTTGGATTTTTGGGATTGAATAGATGAATTTTGGCTATTAGAACATTCAATTTGGTTAAGAAATTAAGAAGTTATGAACCTTTGAATTTTCTCCTAGTTATGGAGTTTTTTGGAAAAGTTATCGGAGACGGTGACAATGGACGATGATGGATCACGGTGGCGTCGGTCACCATCTCTGGCGACCTGGTTCATGTCAAGCGATGACTTGGCGTTGACATGGTGTGACATGTGGTAGCTGACGCATGTGACAAATATAAGGCGTGTGGCGAGGTGTAAAAGACTAGCAAGAGTTCCGCCGACGCATGGAGAGGCTCCCTGTCGTAGGGTGGGGCATGTTCTTATGTTTTCAGTATTACGGGTCCAATGGCACCAATTTCATGCCAATCATACATTTGGTGGTAATTTTAAGTGTCTTAAGTGACTGTTTATGTTTAGGATGTGTATATTATCCCAAGGTTTAGGGAATTTGAATACGACCTTGATCTTGTGGTGGTCGCGTCGGTTGATTCGTTCACGGCGACATACCAGGATTGAAGGCAGTCCTGGATGGATGGTTGCACGCATCACTACGATCGGAGTCGTGACTGACCCTTATATATCGGGCACGATGCCCAGCTGATGTCATATGTTCGGGCACGAGACAAAGTTGTTTTACATTGATGATTTCAGGTCAGGGACCCTAGATGGATTTCCAAGTTCATGGAGGTTTATAGGAATCGGCATGAACCCTGGAAAGGTTATTGTGATATATGACGGTTTATGGGAACCGGGCATGAACCCTTAAATGGATGTTATAGATCATGACGGTTCAAGGGGACCGGGCATGAATGTTATGTTATGTATATATATATATATGTATTCATATACCTTCCTTTACTTCTATTATCTCCTCCGGGGAGGGTCATTGGCCTGGGTGGACCCTGGAGTAGTCACGGAGCACCGACTGAGTGGAGTCGCCCCCCAGTTAGGTTCCTTACTCTCAGGAAGGCATGGATCATAACCTCAGGACAGGACATTGGTCTACGGACATTGACCTTGGACTCTGAGAGACTTGGGTTTGAGACCCCGGGTAGCACGCGCGTAGCTTTAGAAACCGTGATAGGATTGGTTGTGTGAATTATATGTATATATTATATATATGATATGAGATATGAAATATGATATGTCATGGATACAGGTTTTGGGCAGTGGCTCGTGTACTTGGTTTCTTTATGATTTGGGCTGAGTCCCACATGGATTTGGGCAGTGGCCTGTACGATTGGTTCTTATTGGTTCTTTCATTTTGGTTTTGGGCTTAGTTCTCACATGTGGTTCATTTGGTTAAATGGTTTTCGAATGCATGCGGGCTTTTTAGTGAAGGGTACAAATGTCTTCGATTAAAATGTTTTTATACACTGGTTGTTTTTTCCACTCACAACTTTTAATGTTTTGACTGCCCTTCAGGTTGACAACGGATGTGAACTGTAGCAGAGACCGAGATATCACATACCTCATCCGGATCCTGGCGTACTTTGATAGCCCGGGAGAGCAAAGGTTGGAAATATCCCTTGTCTGACACTTCGTGTCAGAAGGGAGCAGAGTTTTCCCGCGTTAATCCCGGGGGGATTGGGATGGGTCCTGTCGAGTTTTTTGTATAGTCTGGCAATAAGCGAGATAAACAAGTCAAGACAAACTTGGGTCAAGACAGACCCAAGATTCTTGGGTCAGATATTGCATTGTGGGTATGTATAATGTGTGAGGCCCAAGGTAAGGGCGGTGCGTGTGCGTGGACTTTTCTTTTATAAATTGCTATGCATGCATACTTAAATATGTTCATTGCTTTATTATGTGATTTATGTTGTTTTAGATCAATTATGATTTTTACACGATTTTTAGTGATTTTACGGGAATTTATTGATTTGTTATAGGTGTACGTTTTACGAGACTTTATGAAAATTGTGTTCGGGCTCAAGCCTATGTTTCAAATGTGTTTTAGCTTGGTATTAAGGCAAAAATTTGTATTAAATAGTGACACGACCTGCCACGTGACAGGACCCGTCCCCGAAGGACATAGATAACTGTGCCCGGTCCTGCTCCCGTCTGACAAGTCAACTGAAGTCCCGAAATTACCCTCAGCACTTGCCAAACAAGGGATAACCACACCTGTGCCCATCCATGCCTCCACTTCCCGATTAGTCTCGATCGTCGCGCCACGACCTGGAGGGTCAATAAAACAGAAAAGGTGTGAGTGGACAAAACAATGTTTTAGAAATACATTTATCAAAATACATTCCTACCCTCCAGTTTCACAAACATGCATGCATATCACAAATCATGAGTAAAATATATCTGGGCACAAATGTTTATAAATCACAAATCTCAATAAAACCATGGGACTCATTTCCATATCCAATCTCATATAGTCACGTTATCCCTGCAACGCGTGAAAATCAATAGGCTCAAGGACCGCTCAAAATCCGAGCATCCGTCGCTGTGAACACATCACCAGCCGACAATCCAGATCGTCGTGAACACAACACCGACTGATCTCAATATAATCCAACACATCTGATCTGAGTCGAGCCTCTCTTGGCTGCACGACAACAGACCATGCTACGTGACCCCTCCGGGAGAACACATCCCATCCCGGAGGCGAGCGTTATCTCCAGGGTTCATTCCGGGGAAACACATTCCCAACCGGAAGCCCTAATATCCAGGGTGCACTTCGAGGGAAACATATTCCACCCCGAAAGCCCTAATATCCACAACATATCATCATCGTGAAAACTAGTGAAAAACAGTTGCATTTGAAATCAAAACTATTTTCAACAGAGGGACTCGGTCCAAAACATAGTTTCCTCAAAATCCGTAAAACCAGAGTCCCGATTATTTCATAAATCCGAAAACCATCAATATCATCATGTAATCACATGGAAATACCAATCCAATCAAAATCACATTTCCATTGGGTCTCAAGCCCAAAATATCAATTTCACGTAAATCCGTGCAACCGCAACCTCAATTGCCATTTTCACATAAATCCATTGAATATATCCAAAAAGCATTACAAATCCATCAAATCATTTCCCTGACTCATAATCCGAGTCAAAACCAATCTCAAATATCGGGCCTTCGCCCAAAACAGTAATTTCACAGTTTTCTCGAAAATCGTGTCCAAAACAATATAATAATCAAGAAAATTGATAAATCATTATATTGAAACATCAATCATGTCAAATCATATCATAAAGCATTTAAAACATATATGCATGCATTCTGGGTAGAAAACAAAAGTCCACTCACACACCGTCCATATCGCTCGCTTTCCGAGCTGCACGTTTTTTCGTACGTTCCGGAAGTCACCATTCCTGTCCAAAACCATTATCGAGGGTCACTAACACTTCAATATAACTTATATAATTTTCTCCAATTTTTCTGGGATTTAAATACATATTTTAAATGTATATTAAAACTTCGGATACACAGAACACTATTGAAACGATATCCGATTTCCTCGAAACCAGTACTGAAATGTTTGTTACATTAACTGGGACAAAAGTCATGTTGACCTCACCTCGAAATTCAGTCTCATGCGCCCCCACGTGCTGCCATGAGTGGCTGCGCATGGAAGCCACGCGCCCATGAACACTGCAGCTACAGTGTTCTTCCTCGCCCGATTCTTGCAATTCGAACCCGTTTAGCCCGCGTGTTGACCCGGTTCAATCCCTACCAATTTCAACTTAAATTCCTCAATTGATCAATCACATAGCATCGTAATGACCTTATTTATAGGTCTATTCCATTAATTTCGATCCTAATTGCTTCAATCGAAATCAACTTAATTCAAATTTTCGAAGGATGTTCATCGTCTTAGTTCATCAAATATTCATCGATTCTTTCAATTAATTAGTTAGGGAGTATCACAGACTCATTTTAACAATGATTCTGAAATCAATTTCATGAAACATACCCCCAATTATGCCAACTCAAGCTCGAAAATTTCCGAAGTCCGCCATGTCCGTTCATGGCTTCAAGATCGTCGAATCTTGAGTTTCTTGATTTGGATCGACTAATCAAGGTTCCAAAAGTCATAATCTGACCTTAACTCGACTTGGGTTGTCCTCAAACTCGAATTCCAATTCCAATATATCCAAGAATAGGTTTTGGGTTTCTCTGCATCTCTCATGTTTTCCTTCCTGTTTTAGTCTCGCCTCACTTTCCTTGTTCTCCCTCTTTGAATTCCATTTGATTTCTCCATCGGGTTCAGTCGTCACCTGAGATCAATTCCCCAGGGTGGGTAAGGTTTCTGCTCTTTTTTTCTTTCAAAAACACCCTTATACGATTTGTTGTTTTTCCTTTTTAACTTCACTCCACACACACATCTCTTCTTGCCACTAATCTTCATTTACAAGGTGACAGATGTCACCTTGTGGCAATCCCACGTCCAGTTCAATACATACAGATGTCCATTTTCTGGTTAAAAACAATATTCACATAGGTGAATCAGCCCTCATAGTCAAATTACCATTTTACCCTTTTTTGACAAATTACCAAAATACCCCTCGCCTTCGCAGACCCGCAACTTTCACATCCGAAGTCCGATTGAAGCATGCCGCCTGTCTACGAATTCAGCGTCTTGAGACCTATCCAACGGTACTTACGGAAAGTCCAAACACTGTCCTGGTCAAAAAGTTAACAAATGGCCTCTTTTTGACTAATTTACCAAATTACCCTTAAAGTTCTGAACATCATAACTTTCTCCTCGAATATCGGAATCGGACGTGCCACCTGTGTATGAACTTGTGACGCCCCGAACTACGTCACATTCATCAGTCCAAGTCCGTTTAATAGCTCTAACCAAAAGTCAACCGTTCGTACAATTCCAGGGGCAAAATCATAATTTCTTTCAAATTTTCCAAATTTTCCTTTTTCAAATTTCCGAGTCGTTACAACCTACCCTCCTTATGGAATTTCGTCCTCGAAATTCAAATCAATAAATACCATAATAGTTCTCCCGAGGAATATGTATGTGAACCAGAAACATAATCAACCGCATACCCTTCTGGTTCAACCAAACTGAATATCAGTCCAAATCAAACTTATGGAAACACGATAATCCAGTCCCCGTCACTGGGTCAACATCGGGACATATCTCTCTGTAAATCTCTGCCCCACGGGTAGTCATATCCAAGCTTACTCGGGATACTCTCGGGATACGGAGCCTAGCTCAACGTCCGAGTATACACAATTTAGAACTCTCAAGTATCAATATCATCATCCCAATCACATGTCATCTACTCATGACATGGTACAATGGCTTAAATCATCACGCATAGGCTATCTGGCCAATAACCTCATAAGGTCCAATAAATCGGGAACTCATTCCCCTCATTAAGTCAATCACTACATACCACTTTTCCCAGGGTCACTAAGCGTAATGAATTTAACTTTTCCTTCTGTTGTGTTTATCCTCACAGGCCTTACTAATGCCTACCTCCTGCCAATAACTGGCACTCAGTACAATCATTCATACGATATCGCAAATCATATTTATTCCTTGACCTCGACTCCATCCAACATCATACACCAAGTATGATCCTACAATTGGACTCCGGTAGTCCAAAAGATTAAAATCATGTACCACTCCAATCCTATGGAGTTCCATCAATAATTGGATTTCACCTATCCTTACATTATCAAACATGTCAATCCTCAGTCGGCTATCTTATTAGCCTCCCTGGGAATAATACATGACCCGACAATGTCGTGCAATCTCAATGTATCCTGACCATCACCTCATCACACATTAAGCCATTCTGTTTATCAATCATTACTAATCTTGATGGTCAATACAGTACTCGTACATTCCTTCCCAGAGGTATGACCTCTGCATACTCGACCCATGGATTACTAGGGTCGAGCCCAAATCATGCAAGGAAAGTAAAACTTCTGAGGGTTCAGCTAGCATCGGAAATCCCAGCCCCATGCTACCAAAGCATACCTCACCAAATTACAAATCTCATAGTGACATATCACTATGCACACAGAAAGG
This sequence comes from Prinsepia uniflora, assembly GCA_032719365.1. NCBI lineage: Eukaryota > Viridiplantae > Streptophyta > Magnoliopsida > Rosales > Rosaceae > Prinsepia > Prinsepia uniflora. The sequence goes on along the minus strand of CM064868.1, from coordinate 54,337,353 downwards.
TCACACCGAACATAAGTCACTGTTTCTCCACTTGTAATCATTCTATTTCAGTTCCCATTGCCAATAATTCTGACCTCCTTCCGGATCAAACACCATAAGTGGAAAAATAATGTAGAGAACCCCTCTACAATACTCCATAGTATGCATCCAATCTTAAAACAACTCATATTTTCCCGTGACAATCTTTAATTATCTTCCATTGACCAATACTTCTGTTTTTCCTGGGATTCACACCAATCCCGATAGTTTGTATATGTTCCATAAACCTACTCTGGCCGACCAGACCTAACACTTATTCAACCACATACTTTTCTCTTTGAGGGCATTCAATACATCTGTTCAGTATATCACATGCCCATCTGTACATGTGAGTACATCAACCAATCATCAATCATGGTACCATACACAATCCATATGCGGTCAGAATACCTGACTCATCACTTACAAACATAACCGGTTCATTTGCCCATCCAAAGACATCACCATTGGCTCACCATTAACGAACCTTTGCCACATCAAATTAGGACATCATATTTTTTTCTCTTTTACTCATAACCGATAGTCATATCACCATGTTAGCCTCTTCCAATAGGCTCAATAACCACAACTATCCAATAGAATCACAAATCATTAGCTCGTGATACGGGATGCTTATCCCATACCGTTATCGTATTAAGTTGTGCATAATCGACATATAAGCTCAGACCCTCACCCCTTTTTACTCTTTAACACCACTGGGTTCCCCACGGCGACACTCGGCCGAATGAACCCGTATCCACCAAGTCCTGTACGTGCACCCTCAGTCCTTAGGACTCCATAGGTGCCACATACCAGGGCGTCCGAGAAACAACTAGTATATTCGACATGATTTCCATCATAAGCATGATTTCCATCATAAGCTCGATCTCTCATCCTGGAAAAATCTTAGGAAACATTTTGATAAATCCATACATCTTCAGTCATCACTAGGCATCTCATACATTAATCACATATGCCACAGATCTGACCAGTGAACTTTGATTACCTCATACCAACAGTCCATTGATTGTGAGGTTCAATATCATTCTAGAGGGTAACGTCCTCGAGTCTCCCTGAAATAAAATCTTTGGTAATCCTGGCCTCCACATATCACTCTCTAATCGACATACAAGATAGAGGTATCATGAGTCATCAATCAATCTATCCCAAGGATTACATCCAAATCATCCAAGTTCAGGAACACCCCAAGTCAGCCACTAAGCGAATAACACCTGTCATTCTGGGTAGCCTCACATCAGTAGGTCTACCCCCCTTATGTCTCACCAATCTCACCATATATAATTACCAAGGTTGCCACATAAATATCATCAAATTTATCACACCTGTAACTTCGGTCGGCTCACCGACTTCCATACCATAACCAATCACAGACATCTCCATATCCATCCAATGTACAGTATCAAGACACGAAAGATTGGATAGCCCGGGACCTACCGAATACATACATCCTGGTTAAACTTACATCCGTGTCACCACTCCAGAGGCTACTCAGACCTCTTGCCAAGTAACTGCAATCCTCGGGCATGTGATCCCAACTGACCACGCCCCTACAATCCACCATAGGCCCCCCACCAACTCTTCCCTCGCCTATCACATCAACCATCCGTACAGGAGCTAATCCTTGCTCCATTATACCCCAACTGGTGCCTCTATCACTTTATCAATCGATATACCCTTTCTTTATGATGTGACTAGACGACTCACAATCATGAGCATTACTGAGCAATTAACCTTAGCACTTTATCCCTCAGTGGACCCAATTGGCATCCCACTGCACTAGACCATCTCCTAAGTCCAAATCTCTATATACTCCGGGTCTCTGCCCGAACATTCAATCACTAAGTGAAATTTACACGACCCATCCAAATCCAGAAGTTCAATAAATAGGGTTAAACAATGCCAATCCATAAATTCATAACCCATCAGTATCTGGCCTTACACTAGTCTTTGGCATCCCAGGTGCCCAACATTCCTCAATCAAGGGTCGGCCGGGTCAAAAACCATAGTTATATTTCAACCTTTATGTCTCATCCATGCCATCATTGGCATACCCGGTCACCGAGAAAATTCCGCTGGTGAACCACATCTTATACGACCTATATGGCCTAAGGGATATCCCATCATATTCTAAACTCATTAGACACACATTCCACTTAAGGAATTCATCGAAAATCATTTCATCCCGGGTCCAATCTGCCCAATTGTGCTAGTAATTCACACCTTTCTAGCCTCTGGGCTCACTCATTCTTGGGACCCACACAAATCCGTGTTTAACAGTTAGTATTTCGCAGTGTACATTGATCAAAATATGACCCCCAATCCAGGGTCAATCTCATCCGAGGTCTATCACGAGGTCTCATACACCCTCGTCTACCCGTTTCACTACCAAGTCGCGCACGAGGCTTACGTTTCGGAGCACGATATGGCAACAGAATCAGCAACCTAGTGCTCTGATACCAATTTGACAGGATCTGTCCCCGAAGGACATAGATAACCATGCCCGATCCTGCTCCCGTCTGACAAGTCAACTGAAGTTCCGAAATTACCAAACAAGGGATAACCACACCTATGCCCACTCATGCCTCCACCTCCCGATCAGCCTCAATCATCGCGCCACGACCTGGAGGGTCAATAAAACAAAAAAGGTGTGAGTGGAAAAAATAAAGTTTTAAAAATACATTTATCAAAATACATTCATACCCTCCATCCGACAATCCAGATCGTCCTGAACACATCACCAACCGATCTCCATATAATCCAGCACATCTGATCTGAGTCGAGCCTCCCTCGGCTACACGACAACAGACCATGCTACGTGACCTCTCTGGGAGAACACATCCCATCCCGGAGGCAAGCGTTATCTCCAAGGTTCATTCCGGGGAAACTCATTCCCAACCGGAAGCCCTAATATCTAGGGTGCACTTCGGGGGAAACATATTCCACCCCGAAAGCCCTAATATTCACAACATATCATCATCATGAAAACCAGTGAAAAACAGTTGCATTTGAAATCAAAACCATTTTCAACACAGGGTCTCGACCCAAAACATGGTTTCCTCAAAATCCGAAAAACCAGAGTCCCGATTATTTCATAAATCCGAAAACCATCAATATCATCATGTAATCACATGGAAATACCAATCCAATCAAAATCACATTTCCATTGGGTCTCAATCCCAAAATATCAATTTCCAGTAAATCCGTGCAACTACAACCTCAGTTGCCATTTTCACATAAATCCATCGAATATATCCAAAAAGCAATACAAATCCATCAAATCATTTCCGTGACTCATAATCCGAGTCAAAACCAATCTCAAATCCCGAGCCTTCGCCCAAAATAGCAATGTCACAATTTTCTCGAAAATCGTGCCTAAAATAATATAATAATCCAAAAAATAGATAATCATCATATCAAAACATCAATCATGTCAAATCATGTCAAATCATATCATAAAGCATTTCAAACATATATGCATGCATTCTGGGTAGAAAACAAAAGTCCACTCACACACCGTCCATATCGCTTGCTTTCCGAGCTGCATGTTTTTCCGTACGTTCTAGAAGTCAACATTCCTGTCCAAACACAATTGAAAAGGAAGGATGAACTTCCACAAGAAAGTCACCTTCCAAGAACTATGAATCCAAACTTGAAACAACAAACTAATAACTGCTGGAATTAAGGAACATAAATAAGTGCAATGAGCATTAAAGAGATAAATGCAAAAGAACAAGATAACACAATATGAAAGTAAAGGATTGGTGAACTTCCACAAGAAAGTCACCTTCCTAGTATAATGAACCCAAGATTCAAAAGAACTAGTCTAAGAATCTTGAGTCCAACATAAGAACCAGTGAAAAGAGAAGTGGAATTGTATAACTAAATTATGAGCATAAGAACATAAATGAATTGAGTGCATAAAAAAGGAAAACGTAAATAGAAAAAAATAATTGTATGGAAATAATGTAAAGAAAAAGTGCTTAATTAAGAGAACTGTAACGTAAAAGAAATAAAGTGTTGAATAAAAACCATAGGCAATAGGAGAACAATGTCAAACTTGAAGGGCGACATATGTAAAATGCGAAGGGACTTTTACGAGTGTTTGAGGCTTTGTTTCTACAGAGTTTCGACACTCTCAAGAGTTAAGGAAGCCATCCTTTTCAAAATAAAACGATGTTCCTATTATAGGAGATACAAGGCCCTAGCCCTAGCCCTAGCCCTAGCATCCTAGCCACACAAAAACTTCAAATCCAACATCTTAGAAATCATCTCCTACAAAATAGGACACGCCTCCTATCTTTTAAGAGCTGCATTGATTTGTTCCCTTCTTGAGTCCTTAATTGAATTGGAAGGTGGGGGAAAGTTAGCTGCTAGGCTTGGAACTGAAGCTAGGGCCTTAGCGCTGGAATAAGGCGCTGGAACACGGGCCTGCGCCTAGGCCTTCACTTGGACCTAAGGAACTCTTGAGGCCATCAACGGAACAAACTGGAACAGGGCATCAAATGGAGCATTATGACCATGTCTTGAATGTGGGTTAATGCAGGGCCTGGTTTAGAGGACTTGGAATTGGCCCTGAAAACTGGCACATGGGTTGGCACAAGGACCTGGTCCAAGTTCTCGGTTGGGGCCTATTTTGCACTTGTGGAACTTTTGAAGTCTTCAATGGAACAAGTTGGAACAAAACCTCAAAATGGAGCACTACGGATGTATCTTGGATTTCGGTTAGTGCAGAGCCTAGTTCTGGAATGAATAGCTGCTGGAACAAAAGTCGGTCTTTCTTTGGCACACGACCCTAGAACTGGCCCTCAAAATCCATAAAATCAAATGTCCACCAAAGTTGGCCCTGAATGAACCATTAGAAAAAGTACTGAAAGAAGGTCAATTTTTATAAAAATCATGGCCAGAGCTAAGAATTTGCCCATTGGAACAAGGAGGCCGAAATCTGGAATTTATGGCACAAAACCTTGAATATCAATGACACATGCCAGAAAACTAGCACACGGCCTAGCTCTGGGACTAGTCCTCAGCTAGGCCTAAAGCTGGAAATGAGGAACAAAGATATCTTTCGATGGAACAAGGTAGAACAAGACCTCAAGACATGATATTAGGGACATGTTAGCCTTTGGTTGGTACAGAGCCTGATTCTCAAGTGGGCATCCTCTAGAACACAAACAAGTTCTGGGATAGTCACACGGGCCAGGTCCTGGTTCTAGGGCCAGGTCCTGGTTCTTGGGCCAGGTCATGGGACAGGCACACAGACTGGCTGTAACGACCTGCCCTGAATTATTGAGATTAATTAAGAATTAATGACGGATTAGCGAAACTACTCGGGGATTAGACGAGGATTAACGGACGAGTAGGGCAAAATGACTATTTTGCCCCTAGAATGGGCGAATCTTTGATTTTTTGTACAGGCGGCCAAATAGACTTTGGCCAATGACTGTGACGTAGTTCGGGACATCACGAATTCATAGACAGGTGGCTCGTCCAATTCCGACATTCGAGGAAGAAGTTATGGTTTTCCGAAGTTCGGGGGCATTTTGGTAATTTGGTTGAATAAGAGCAAATAGTTGATTTTTGACCCAGGAGGTCTGATTGACAGGACCGCCCCCGAAAGGGGCATCGATTACCCTGCCCGGTCCTGCTCCCGTCTGGCAAGAGGACTGAAAATCCCAAGTTACCCTCAGTACTTGCCAAACCAGGGATAGCCACACGTACTTACTCATGCCTCCACTCCTCGTACAGCCTCGAACAACGCGCCACGATCTGGAGGGTCAATAAAAACCAAAAGGTGTGAGTGGACAAAAATAAATCAGTTTAGCAAAATAGTTACAACAAACGTTTTTACCCTCCGCGTAAAAACAAATGCATGCATACAAAAATCATTTCGCAATCGGTTAATATTTTTCCCATAAGAAAAACTGTGTATCAAATTTCAACATAAGGAGAAACTCGTATGAACCTCAAAATCATTTTTCCTTTCTCAACCATCGGGTCTTAGCCCGCAATCATCAACACCGGGCCTCAGCCCAAAACCACGAATCAAAACCAAATGCACAACATGATCCAAAACCATCAACCATATACCGGGCCACTGCCCAACTCAACCGAAACGTCAAAAATCATCAATAAACCACAAGTCAATCATTTTGCTGGATATCAAGTGCGCCCGAGTCTTTAAACTCAAAACCATGCGCATAAACAGGCCTTCCCGGGATATCAACGAGTCTTTAAACTCAGAACATAATCAATAGGCCTCGGGGGTATCACAGTAACCGAGTCTTTAAACTCACGAGTCTTTAAACTCATTAAGGGCCCTCCCCCGTCATCAATTAACCGAATCTTTAAACTCAAAATGTGCTCCAGCAATAGCACCCGGGTCTTTAAACCCAAAACAGTTTTCAACGGGTCTTTAAACCCCAAAACGTTTATCAATCACAACAACGCGGGATCCATCCCGAAATCACATTTTTCACAACAGGACCCATGGTCTGAATTTCCACATTCATTTTCCCAAATCATACTTTACAAACATAATCAAATTATCATGAAACACGGGGCATGCAAAATCAGACCAAATGACTTTATTAAATCCTTTTTCATTCCCGAATTCGAATTCGCAACAATGATTCCGTAAGCCGGCATCCGGAAGCATCATTCCGAACCCAAACCAAGAATCCGCTTTATTATTTTCGAAAACCGAAATCTCGTAAATCAAGTTACTTTTGTGCCCCGAGCATCAAGCCCGAAATCATCTTTTTCAAATCCATTTTAATTCTTAGAAATCACTTCTTTCTCAAATCTTATTTTCAACACTCCAAAACCACAATCATAATCACCAAAATCACGATCCAATCAAAACATACTCAATACCCATTTTTAAAATCCGCAAAATTACAAGTCTCATTTCAATTCCCAGATTCAAACATCAACAGTGATCAAATCACAATAACTCGAAATCTCGTAAAACGTGCAAATTCGGAACGTTCTCGAAAAACGTGTCAAAATCGTAAGTCACACTCGCAAATTATAAACAACCTTCTTAAATCATTTTACGCCCATTTCATATAACTTCTTTCATTAAACCATCATTAAGCACACGAGTGACCATAGTCTCGAAATACGTGTAATTTCACATGTATAGTAAAAATACGTATAAATACGGGAATCGAATACGAATAAATACGGAAATCAAAATCAATCACAACCTATAATCATAATCATAAAATCATAGAAATAATTTATGCATGCATTAAATTTTGAAAGCAACGTCCACTCACACACCGTCCAATAGGGCTCGGTTTCACGCCGCACGCGGTTACGTAATTTCCGATATTTTCCAGAAATTCCAAATCCTGTTTGAAAACATACTTTAGTGTCACTAAGGGCTTACATAACAATATACTAATTTCCCATAATTGTCCGGGAATTACTCATTAATGACAAACGTAACATAAATCTTCGGATCCTCGGAATAACATAGAAACGGTGTCCGATAAATTCGATATCAACGTTAAAATGCTTGTTACAATGTGTAGGAAAAAAGTCATTTTGAACTCACCTTGAAAATCGGACCCACGCGCCGTCACGCGCCGCCGCAAGCGGCTGCGCGTGACACCCACGCGCCTGCTACAGTGACGGTGAACAGTTCGCCTTCTTCGCCCGTTTCCTCTGCAAACGGGTCCTGCAACCCGCGTGACAACCCAGTTAGATAGCTATCAATTCTCAATCAATTTCTTTCCTTTTTGATCCTAACCTCTTCTATAGCCATTTAATTCCAGTTCTATGTCATCTATTAGCCTCGACACTGACTAAATCGATCCATCCAAACTCGTGCCTCAAATTGGGTCGACATTCCAAACTCACTCAACTCAATTCCATTTCCAAATTAACCTAAACAGGAGCTTAAGGGGACCTAATAGAACACTCTAACACGACCAATTGAACACGAACTCACCTGGAAGTCGTCGTCCGCAACACTACGATTTTCCAGAAACTGGAGCTTGAGTTCCTGGACAAACCGTGATCAACCTCCCTCAATTTTTGTACGGTTGGGTTCGTAATGAACCCAGAAAACTAATCCCAATCACTGTTTGGCTTAACACTCCTCACAAATTGAAAAAACCAATTTTCCCTCCAATTTCTGATTTTTCCTTCCCGACCCAGATCTCTCAACTCTCAGCTCTCTCTGTGATTCCAAAATGAAAACTAACACTTCCAACACTTTGTTAATCGATCAAAATGGACGGCAACTCGTGGGAATCCCTCTGATTCCACTGAGACTTTGTCCCCGCAACGGCTCCCAAAACCCAGAATTTTAAATTGTCCCCGTGGCCTGATCAAGGCACCAAACTATGCTCCATTGTCCCAATTTGCTTAATTAAATCCCCACTAACCATCCCACTAATGCGTTAAACAATAGCCCGATCAGAGCACCACCCAGCACGGCGTGCATGCTCTATTTCGGTTGAGCTACAGTAACCCGTGCAAATGACCAAAATGCCCTCAGGGCAATAATTACCAAAATGCCCTCCAACTTCCGTGACCCGTAACTTGGTCATCCGATGTCCGTTTCATGCGTGCCGCCTGTCGTTGTACTCGAGCCATCAAGACCTTCCTAACGGTCCTTGGCCCTCGGCCATCGGACCTCCCGATCAAAAAGTCAACATTTTCCCTTATTTCGTCTAAATTACGGAAATGCCCCAGGACTTCCGAACGTCATAACTTTCACCACGAATGTCGGAAACGAACGTGCCACCTGTCTATGAACTCGTGATGTCCCAAACTACGTCACGGTCATCGGGCAAGGTCCATTTGACAGCCCGAATAAAAAGTCAACGTTTCACCCACGACTAGGGGCAAAACGGTCATTTTGCCACGTTCGTCCGATTCCACCCAACTAATCACCGATTAACCCCCATTAATCATGGTTAGTTACCAATCTAATCCCGAATTCTGGGATGGGTCGTTACACTGATGGCCGAGGGCCAAGAACCATTACGTAGATCAGGATGATATGATTCCGCAGACAGGTTGCACGTGGAATTCGGACGTTCGACGGGGAAGTTACGGTTGACGGAAGTTCGAGGGTACTATTGTACGAAGTTCGAGATGGATTGACTTTTGTCTCAAGTGGCCCCAGATATTTTGGGGAAGGCCTACTGGATGAATGACACTTGTCATCCATCCATTGACCACCCAAATTGGTTCATGCAAATTAGTTCATCTTCTTTGTTTCTTCATCCAACCCGATCTCACCCAAAACCACCCATCGACCATTTTCATCTTTACTGCTGGATTGAGAGAGAGGATCAGAATGAGAGGCTGGATGTGGCTGGTGAAGGGAGGACCGCCGTGCACGGCGGCGAGGGCCCTGGAAACTAGGTAACCACCCGATTACCCGGTTAGACCCAAATTTTCCTTTAATTCGATTTTTACGTTATGGATAGTTTTGGATGATTAGAGGATGATTAGTAGGTTTCTAGGAAGGTTTTAAGATGATTTTGATGGTGGTTTGATGGCTGAGGAACCGTGGGAGGTAAATGGAAAAATGGGTCATGAAGGAGAGTTGTATGGATCAGATTTTGGGGCTTTTTTGTTAGTTCTTTTTATAGGAATAGATAGGAATTGAGGAACTAGGAAGAATAGAATGAAAATGGAAGCAAACGAACCGAAAAATGAGGGTGGAAAGTGGCTGAATCGGCCACGACGGTTCGACTAGACCGGCTGCACAGGACCGGTCGGTTCGGACCGGGCGAGAGGTTGAAGACGCTAGAATAGCGTAGGGCGCGTGAGCCACACGCGCAACCCCTTTTGGCGACGCGTAACCGCGCGTGGCAGGGAGTTTCGGGAAACTTCCAATATGTAATTTCATCTATTCGATGTAACGAACATTTTGGGACTGGTTACGAGTCGATCGAACATCGTCTCTATATAGTTCGGATTGTTCGATGGTTTAGGTTCACTTTAAAAAATATTTAAAAATTCCAAAAAAAATATGGGACTTTAGTGAGAGGTTAATTAAGTAGTTAGTAACCTCTAAATTAATTTGGACAGGTTCGGGAACCCCGGAGGCGACGGACAGTCTGTGAGTGGACTTGTTTTATGAATTTGATGCATGCATAAATGTTTTATAATTGTTTTAATACATGTTTTGTGATGCCATGAGTGCATTTGTTTGTGGTAGCCTAGGATTTACGTATTTGCACGTATTTCGAGATTTCCAATTTTATACGATGCTTATATGTGCTTGGTTTTCAATGAGGTTTTAATAAATTAGTTTTGGATTTGGAAATATGAAATCGGGCACGAGGCCCATTTGATTTACAAACTCTCGGACTTGGAGTCCATTTGATTTGACGAGGAATCAGACCGAGGGTCCATTTGAGTATACGATCAGACCGAGGGCCCCGTTGGTTTGCGAATCCGGGCTTAAGGCCCATTTGGTTGTAATATCGGGCTTGAGGCCCCGTTGACTGTGGTATCGGGCTTGAGGCCCCGTTGATTTGTGGTTTCGGGCTTAGGGCCCAGTTATTCGTGATATCAGGCGAGAGACCCAGTTGATTGTGAAATCGGGCTTGAGTCCCAGTTTGGTTTATGAAATGAGAATTTGGGCATGAGACCCTGTTGAACTGTGGATTTAGGTCGAGGCCTGTGAAAGTGGATTTGAATCAGATTCGAGAAATCCTATTGAGATGAATCGGGTATGAGACCTAGTTGAAATATGTTTTGAGAAAGAAATAAAGTATTTGAAAATGTATGAAACCCTCCATATGATTTATATGGTCTCCTCCAGCCGTCGACCTGGAGAGTCACGATCCACAGACCAGAATGGGTATCCCCATAGGGATCCCGTTCCAGGAGTGGAAGTTATGATGTGGTCCTGGACCAGATTCCGGAGAAATGTTTGGACTAGATCCTGGCGTACTCTGGAAGCCCGGTGAGGGCTAGAGACGACATTTTCCCTGTTCTGACACTTTGTATCAGACTCGATCAGGCGCGTCCCACGTTAATCCCGGGAGATTTGGGATGGGTCCTGACAAAGTGGTATCAGAGCAGGTTGGCCCATTTAATACTCATGGTACTCTGATACCAAGTGATATCAGAGAAGGTTGGCTCATTTGATACTCATGGTACTCTGATACCAAGTGGTATCAAAGTTTGTTTTGCTCCTAGAGTATACACAGGTCGAGGATGTGATGTATCTGCAGTCGTAACAGCCGGCATCAACCTGATAGTTAGGGTATTAGTATGAGGATTCGGTAGAATCGAACCTTAGTTAGATGGTGTTTGGCACGTCGTACGATAGTTTGAGGTTTGATTGGCATTGGATGTCGCGTATATCAAGGAAGTGGATCCCGAGTAGAATCAGTATTAGGGTGAATCTAATGGCTTAGAGTCGTAGTGTTACTGGTGAGTAGGATCAAGTGGATCTGTAGACACCGTATGACGACCCGAGAGTCGAGATCGTTAGTCGGTCGTGTCATGTCGGATTGGAGAGTGTTTTGCAGAGAGCAGCTGAGGTCATGGTTGACCCGAGTGAGATTGTTGGGAATTGGAACATTGGACCCAATTTGGCCTCTCATGCCATGTTTCAGTGTGTTGAATCCTGGAGGGATGTCAACTGGAAGTGGATGCCCGGAGTAGTTGTCGTGTGGCGTGATAGGATATGATTACGACGTGTAGGAGCTGTGTAGTGTTAGGCACGTAGTATGGCCAAGTTCTCGTGAAGGCCAGCGGCTGAGAGCCATAGAGTTACGAGAGGACGAGATCCTCAGAGTGTAGTTATTAACTGGTATGGTACCAGTATTGGAGTATGACGACTCTTCGGAGTCGAGAGCGAGGGATCGGTTAGGATGGTTGGGCTGCAGCGGGCAGCCGGGTTTGTGATAACCCTAGTTAGTGATTGATTGGACAAGTTACCAGGAGTGTAGTACTTGTCGACCGGATCCTGAGGTGGACCGATCGGTGGATGTTGCTTGCGGAGTGGTTGGTACCAGCGGTCGACTACCATATGAATTTGGAGTCTCGTTAGGAGAGGGTTTCTAAAATTGGTCTGCACGAGGTTGTGGCAGATGCTGCTATCGATGGACGTGATCGAGCCATATCAAGTTGGATAGGCTCAGGTTTCCGTGATGATTGTGACGATGGGATTCGTCAGTCGTGACAATGATACGGGGTGCATGAGTGATGCATAGTATGAGCAGTGGTTTTGGGAGTTGGCTCAGTTACGACCGAGTGCGATCACAGAATGAGACGCTGACGTGGGGTGTTGACACAATTTCCACACTACCTCTGTGAGGTGATTATGACTAGTAGGATATACCTAGATGAATGACAGGTGCCCTAAAAATCCTTGGATGGATTACACGAGTGTGAATACTGGAGTTGATCCCGTAGAGTTGGGACGTGCGAACTAGTATGCCGACAGGATGGTAGATGTGCCCGGAGTGGCGAGCATGTGAGTTTGGTGGGTACTGAGCGGGATAGAGAGGATCCCGAGTGGCTAAGTGTGAGGCACCATGAGTACTTGGTTTGGTGACCAGTTCCCTGATGATACGAGACTTGGGGCACGAGTGTGTACCCAGGAGTGGTGGCGTTAAAGGTTGAAATGCCTAAGTGGCATTCGGATGAAAAGGTATAAACGGATGACATGAGTGACGTTACATTACGTATGTGTCGGTTGGTCAGATATGCTGGTACGCAGAGATTTGGCTTCAGATCACGACAGACGTTGCGATCTGTTTAGCCTACCGACCGATGTCAGTGGATTCCGACCAATTCTGTGAGTCAGAGTTGGATTAGGAGGATTAAAGGTATGAGATGCGAGTGTTGGAGGCCGTTTGTGCACATCCATAAATAGTATACAAGGTTTAACCTTGAGTCGCATGAATTTCATTCGGAATGAGTGTACCTACATAAACGGTATTCACTTATGCGTGGTTGGTGTCAGGTTGAGCTGAGGACTTGAGAGTCCATTGTGGATTGGTGTTAGTTGACTACGATTGACCATACCTCCTAAATTTGGGACTTGGAAATCGGTTGTCTATAGGACGCGGAAATGCTTGTGTAATAAGTGAGCTCGGTAATTGGAAAAGAAGCATGTTTTCAACGTGATTGGAATTTCGGAATCAAGAGAGGTTGTGATTGAGACAATGAGAAGAGTGCTTGATTCCAAATTGGAGATGGATATTTCGAGGTCACTGGGTATGACTCTTTGGTAGATAGTGCTGGGTGCTGGAGGATGACATTAGATGAACTTTGATGTCATCATCTCGGATTCTACTGGATTACGTAACTAGGTTGGACGACGATGAGTGATATGACAGCAAAAGAGTTCCAAGAGGGTGTAAGAACCGAACACCTAGGATGTGAGTCAAATTTGTTTGACTTGACGAGTAGATGGTGCTTAGCGTCACAGGATGTGACGAGTGAGTGTCCGAGGTGATGGATTGATGTTCGCCTGATGATGAAAGGTTGGGGTCCGGACCATGGTTGGAATGCGGACAGTAGTATGTGGTTGGACGTTGCCAGAGTGCAGTCCGTGAGCAGGCCGAGTAGGGCCTTGATGATTGTTGTAATGGAGGTGCACCGGTGTGTTGTGTGCATTGGAAGATGGGATTGACCACGGTCAATCGATATGTCGGGTCGAGAGTGCTCGAGATTATGAGAATGTTGTAGATTGGATAGAGTCCTAGATGGACATGAGTGGCGATCGGATTAGATCCGATAGTGAGGGTTTGGGGACTCGAGTGAGTCAAGATTTCAGCATCGGTTGCTGAGTGACGCGGGGTATGATGTGAGGACTCCAGAGTGAGTCGAGATCAGAGTAGAGCAGCGAAGCGCAGTGGAGCCAGGAGTTTTCGGCTGGTCACAAAGTCGTGACATATCGTGGTAACAAATTGATCGGTATCCGAAGAGTTCGGATTGGTATGGACTGATGGGACTCTAAGCAGAGTCAGTATGGGCATAGGTCTAAGGATGACCTGTGAGATGGGATTCATGCCATTGTGATGGCAAGATCGAGAGGACATTGTCGGATCAGAGGCTGAGCAGGATGTCAGCTTAGATGTGATAACATTAGTGGGAATGCGTTTTTCAGCCTGATGGTTATCGGATGGAACATGTTAGAGTGGCAGATTGAAAAGCTGTTAGAATGTCAGTCTGGTATTGCTGACCTGTCAAAGTGAGTGACAGGCGTGATCGATGAATGTCGATGTTCTGTCTCGAATGAGACTTACGAGCCGACGTGTACTGTTACAAGGGTATTCTCGTGTGTGGGTGCAATACCCCTCTACTTGGGACATGGTTGGATTCCACAATTTGGTTGTGGAATTGGGTCGATTTGAGTTTTGAGAACTAAATTCTTTAAGGGGGGAAGATTGTAACGATCTGTCCTGAATTAGCAAGATTAATTAAGAATTAATGACAGATTAGCGAGACTAATCGGGGATTAGACGAGGATTAACGGATGAGCAGGGCGAAATGACTATTTTGCCCCTAAAATGGGCAAATCGTTGACCTTTCATATAGCGGTCAAATGGACTTTGGCCAATGATTGTGACGTAGTTTGGGATGTCACGAGTTCATAGACAGGTAGCTCGCCCGATTCCGACTTTCGAGGAAGAAGTTATGATTTTCGGAAGTTCGGGGGCATTTTCGTAATTTGGTTGAATAGGAGCAAATAGTTGACTTTTGACCCAGCAGGTCCGATAGCCGAGGGCCGAGGACCATTACGTCGATCAGGATGATACGAATCCTTAGATAGGCGGTACGTCGAATTCGGACGTTTAACGGGGAAGTTACGGTTCACGGAAGTTCAAGGGAACTATTGCACAAAGTTTGAGATGGATTGATTTTTGTCGCAAGTGGGCCCAGATAATTAGGGGCAAGCCCAATGGATGAATGACACTTGTCATCCATCCATTGCCCACCCAAATTAGTTCATGCATATTAGTTCGTCTTCTTTGTTTCTTCATCCAACCCGATCTCACCCAAAACAACCCATCGACCATTTTTATCTTTGCTGCTGGATTAAGAGAGAGGATCAGAATGAGAGGATGGAGGTGGCTAGTGAAGGGAGGACCGATGTGCACGGCGGCGAGGGCCCTGAAAACCAGGCAACCACCCGATTACCTGGTTATACCCAAATTTCCTTTTAATTCGATTTTTACATTATGGATAGTTTTTGTAACGACCCGTCCCAAATTCCAAGATTAGATTAGTGACTAATCACGATTAGTGAGGCTAATCCGTGATTAGTTGGGCGAAATCGGACGAACGATTCAAAATGACCGTTTTGCCCCTAGGCGTGGGCAAAACGTTGACTTTTCATTCGGGCGGTCAAATGGACTTTGACCGATGACCGTGATGTAGTTCGTGACGTCACGAGTTCATAGACAGGTGGCACATTCAATTCCGACGTTCGAGAAGGAAGTTATGACGTTCGGAAGTTTATGGGCATTTTAGTAATTTTGGTTAAAATGAGCAAAATGTTCACTTTTTGACCGAGACGTCCGATGGCCGAGGACCGTTACGTAGATCGGGACGATACGAATCCATAGACAGGCGGCACGCTGAAATCGAACTTCGAACTGGGAAGTTATAGGTCACGGAAGTTCAATTTCACTATGCACGTACTTCGAGACGGTGATGCTTTGTCAAATTAGGTTCGGACATCGGACATCGTTTCGATAGGTTTCAGACTGTCGGAAGGTTTAGGGTCGGTTTAAAAATAGTTAAAAGTTTGGGAAAATTACGGGGGCTTTAATGGGAGGTTAATTAAGTAGTTAGTAACCTTCTATTAAAATTTGGACAGGTTTGGGAGTCCGGGTGATGGTGATCGGCTCGGGAGAGCCTACGGCACGCAAATCGAGGCGGCAGCTCGGACGGTCTGTGAGTGGACCTTGTTTTCTAAATTGGTGCATGCATAAATGTTTATTATATGTTTTAAATACTTGTTTGTGATGCCATGAGTGCATTTGAATGTGTGGTTACGTATAGGCACGTATTTCGAGGTTTCGGCCCTATAAGGTGCCTATACGGATCTGTATGTCTTTATTGGTCTAAATGAAATCGTTTTGGATTTCCAAAAGGATAAACTCGGGTATGAGACCCATTTGGTTTTGTATCGGGAATATGACCTCAGATTTCGGGCACGGTGCCCAGCTGATGTCCTATGTTCGGGCACGAGACCCAGTTACTTTATGGTTATGATTTCGGGTCAGGGACCCTAGATGGATTTCCAAGTTCATGACGGTTTATGGGAACCAGCATGAACTCTGGAAAGGTCATTGTGGTTCATGACGGTTTATAGGAACCGACATGAACCTTTGTCAGGTCATTCTGGTTCATGACGGTTTATGGGAACCGGCATGAACCCTAGTTAATGGATGTTATGGATCATGACGGTTCAGGGGAACTATGCATGAATGTTTATGTTATGTATATATATGTTCATATACCTTCCTTTACTTGTTCTTCTATCTCCTCCGGGGAGGGTCATTGGCCTGGGTGGACCTCGGAGTAGTCACGGAGCACCGACTGAGTGGAGTCACCCCCTAGTTGGGTTCCTTACTCTCAGGAAGGCTATGGTTACTATTACCTCGGGTAGGGTCAGTGGTCTACGGACATTGATCTTGACTTTGAGAAGACTCAGATTGAGACCTGGATAGCACGCACGTAGCTTTGGAAACCGTGACAGGATTGGTTGTGTGAATTATATGTGTATGTGATATAAATATGATATGTGATATGTGGATACAAGATTTGAGCAGGGGCTCGTGTACTTGGTTTCTTATTGGTTTCTTATGATTTGGGCTGAGTCCCTTATGGATTTGGGCAGTGGCCCATATGGACGTTTTCATTATGGCCCTTTCAATCTTGGTTTTGGGCTTAGTTCCCACATATGGTTTCTTTCGGATAAATGGTTTTCGAATGCATGCATGCTTTTTAGTGAAGGGTACAAATGTCTTCTTATAAACTGTTTTTATAAACTCTTGTTTTGTCCACTCACAGCTTTTAATGTTTTGACTGCCCTTCAGGTTGACATCAGATGTGGACTGTAGCAGAGTCATCCCGCACTAATCCAGGGGGGATTGGGATGGGTCCTGTCAGTTTTGGATGATTAGAGGATGATTAGTAGGTTGCTAGAAAGGTTTTAAGATGATTTTGATGGTGGTTTAATGGCAGAGGAATCGTGGGAGGAAAATGGAAAAATGGGACGCGAAGGAGAGTTCTATGGATCGAGTTTTAGGGCATTTTTGTTAGTTCTTTTTATAGGAATAGATAGGAATTGAGGAACTAGGAGGAATATAATTAAAATGGAAGCAAACAGACCAAAAATGTGGGAGGAAAGTGGCTGAACCGGCCACGCTGGTTCGACTGGACCAGCGGCACAAGACCGGCCGGTTCGGACCGGGCGAGAGGTTGAAGAAGCTGGAACAGTGGAGGGCGCGTGATGGCTCATGGCAGGGAGTTTGGGGAAACTTCCAACATGTAATTTCATCTATTCGACCTAATGAACATTTTGGGACTGTTTTCAAATCGATCGGACATCGTCTCGATATAGTTCGGAATGTGCGAAGGTTTAGCTTCGCGTTAAAAAATAGTTAAAATTTTCTGAAACATACGGGACTTTAGTGAGAGGTTAATTAAGTAGTTAGTAACCCTCTAAATTAATTTGGATAGGTTAGGGAACCTCGGAGGCAACGATTGGCCCGGGAGAGGCGTATGGCACGCGTATCGA
Source organism: Prinsepia uniflora (assembly GCA_032719365.1). Classification (NCBI taxonomy): domain Eukaryota; kingdom Viridiplantae; phylum Streptophyta; class Magnoliopsida; order Rosales; family Rosaceae; genus Prinsepia; species Prinsepia uniflora. Next base: position 54,319,568 of record CM064868.1, on the reverse strand, counting down.
GTCGCGGCTTCGGACGGCCTGTGAATGGACTTGTTTTATGAATTCGATGCATGCATAAATGTTTTATAATTATTTTAATACATTTTTTGTGATTCCATGAGTGCATTTGTTTGTGGTAGCCTAGGATTTACGTATTTGCACGTATGTCGAGATTTCCAGTTTTATACGATGCTTATACGTGCTAGATTTTTAATTTGGGTTTAATAAATTGGTTTTGGATTTGGAAATATGAAATCGGGTACGAGGCCCATTTGGTTTATGAACTCTCGGACTTGGAGTCCATTTGATTTGACGAGGAATCGGACCGAGGGTCCATTTGAGTATACGATCGGGCTGAGGGCCCCGTTGGTTTGCGAATCCGAGCTTGAGGCCCATTTAGTTGTAATATCGGGCTTGAGGCCCCGTTGACTGTGGTATCGGGCTTGAGGCCCCTTTGATTTTGGTCTCGGGCTTTGGGCCCAGTTATTAGTGATATCGGGCGAGAGGCCCAGTTGATTGTGAAATCGGGCTTGAGTCCCAGTTTGGTTTATGAACTGAGAATTCGGGCATGAGACCCTGTTGAACTGTGGATTTAGGTCGAGGCCTGTGAAGGTGGATTTGAATCGGATTTGAGGAATCCTATTGAGATGAATCGGGTATGAGACCTAGTTGAAATATGTTTTGAGAAAGAAAGAAATTATTTGAAAATGTATGAAACCCTCCATATGATTTATATGGTCTCTTCCAGCCGTCGACCTGAGAGTCACGATCCACAGACCAGAATGGGTATCCCCATACGAATCCCATTTCAGGAGTGGAAGTTATGATGTGGTCCCGGACCAGATTCGGGAGAGATGTTTGGACTAGATCCGGAGATAGAGCTCGGACTAGATCCAGAGATAGAGCTTCTGAGATGGATAAATCCTGGGGGAAGACTCGGAGTGAGACCCCGAGTAGTGTGCACACTTGTATAGATATGATGAATCATGACATATATCGGGGATGTGTTCCCTAGGGGCTGTGTGCCCCGAGTTGGCATCTTCTCGGAAGTGTCGCGGATGGGTTATACGTATGAGTACATATGAGATTTATGGAAAGTGATTTGGGGGAAGAGACCCCGTGTTCCATGTTTTAGAAAGTGATTTGGGGCGGAGATCTCGTATTCGATGTTTTGGAAATGGTTTGGGGTGGAGACCCCGTACTGTATGTTTTGGTATTTCACTGAGAATGGTTTTGGGCTGAGACCCACGAATGTTGATTTGGACTGAGTTCCCACATGTATAGATTTACGGTTTTATTGTGATTTCGGGTCGGGGACCCATCAACGGATTTATGGTTCATGAAAGTTTATGGGGACCGGCATGAACCCTTGAAAGTTTTTTTGTGGGTCATGACGGTTTATGGGGACCGGGCATGAACCCTTGAAAGGTTTTGAGAATGTTTTCAAAGGGTTTTATGAATGTTTGATAAATGGTTTTTGAATGCATGCATATGCTTTTAGTGAAGGGCATAAATGTCTTATTATGAAAACGTTTTATTAAAATATTATTTTATCCACTCACAGTTTTCGTGATTTTAATGCCCTTCAGGTTGATTGCGGATGCGGGATGTAGCAGAGATCTAGACATCACACTTCTCCTCCTACGATCCTGGGGTACTCTGGAAGCCCGGTGAGGGCTAGAGATGGCATTTTCCCTGGTCTGACACTTCGTGTCAGACGAGATCAGGCGCGTCCCACATTAATCCCGGGGGATTTGGGCGGGTCCTGACACTGGCACAAGGGGTCAAGTTCTGGTTCTTGGACCCGATTCGAAACTTGGGACTCATTTTAGGTCTTGGGACCTCAATAAAGACTAGGACTAAGGAATTAGCCCTTTTTCTCCATTTTTTTCATAGAATTGATCCCACATCATTAATCTGCACATGGCTTACAAGAAGGGTCATTTTCTTCTATTTTATGACATAATTAAGCAAAAGATAAGTAAAAAGGGACATTGAATCATACTAAAACATGCATGATTAACAACCTAGCAAATACCCCCAAACCTAACTTTTGCTAGTCCCTTAGCAAATCACTAAAAATGAAGACTTGATCTAGTTAACCACTAACATGCTAGAGATATGCACTTTGAAGCTAATAAGAACCAAAAACAGCAAATAATCTTAACCAACTATAAGATGTAGAGGATGGTGAGTTCCAAGTGTTAAGTGTGAGTGCCATGCTTTAGAAATCAAGTTTAAAAACAAAAGTGATCAAGTATCGTAGAATCATTTCGCCTTAACTCTAATTGTCACAAGATGTTACTCAATTCACAAGAGTCCTAGGGTTTCACTCATACTAGCACATGTGAAGAGTTTATCTATAGGAAACAAAGTAATCACATATGAGTTGAATGAATAAAGGGAACTTTCTGAATTTTAAGATCTCAAGGAGAAAATTGATGTTTAATAAGGAAGATACTTACCTCAACCTTCAACCAGCATATTCACAACATCACTTAGGTCTTTATTCAGGTTGCAATGGGGCTAGGCTAGGGGGTTCTTGAAGATGAGGGTAGGATTTCAACGAGTCCATGGCATGTCAAGGCATGAGAGGCCGTGAACTAAGCTAGTGTCAAGATCCCACTTACTTGTAACCCACAAGAACTTGATAGAGAGGATTAGGGTTTCCTTGGTTCAAACATTTTATTTGTTTCTCTTTCTTTTTTTTCAATTGAATGAACACATTTTTTTCCCCTATTCTCTTTTTTTTTTTTCTCTTTTGAACTTAAAACAAGGCCATAAACAACATTTGATAAACCATACATTGCATACATCAACTTTGATTGCCAACACATATAAGCAATAACAACTCCTGACACTAACTCTCATCGCACCTCTCATTTGAGGCAACCTCACACACAACTATGGACTTAGGGTATGGCCATGATTTTGAACTGAATGTTTCAGGAAGGTTATAATGTAGGTGATGAAAGAAAAGTTGGTGTTTGGTTGAAAATGGGCTTAAGGGAGCATGCAAGATGGGTATGGAAAGGCCTTTAGGAACTAAACATGCATAGCCTAGATCATTTCATGTGACATACAAGCATTCAATCAAGAGCATCTTAAGATTAAGTTCATAAACACTAATGCAGAGAAATAATGAGATCCATCCAACAATTAATAATGATAATGACAAGCGAATTCAGCAGAGTAGAAATAATGAAATCACTCGCAAATAAGGCATATAGGCACAAGATCTCACATGGGTAGTCTCCACTAATGTTCCAAGATTACTCAATCACAAATGTTCAATCAACTCAATAACTTAAGCATATCAAAATGTGTAGCGCATAGAGGAACTCAAAAATCCATAACAGCAGATAGGCAGCATAGAAAGTTCACATGTTTCTAAGTTTTCATTATCCACAAAGTGAAAAGGACTAGCATGCAAATACTACAACACACAGTCTAACAAAAGATGCAAATACTATGACACAAAATAAACAAAATCATGGCAATAACAACAAACCACAAAAGCAAAAGTAGAAAAGTAGATCGATCCTGGATTGCTACCCCCCAAACCTAAATGTTTTCAATAGTACATGTTCAAAACACACCCCCAAACCTAAATAAAACATAGTCCTCAATGTGTGAAATTAAAGCATTCAAACATAGGTTTTTACTTTTTAGGATGACATATGTAATGGAAATAACAGAGTTTAAGAGAAGCAAACAAAGGCTAGGGTACCTCCTAGGAATCTGGATTTAACGTCAAGGCAAGATCGGACGAAGTGCTCTTAGCGTTGCACAGGCTGAACAGGGTCCACAGTAGTTGGTAGGAGGGAGGAATAGAAGTGATTGAGCCAGTGGCCATTCACCTTGAATGAAACTTGTCGCGTGGGATGCTGGATGTCTACTGCACCATGGGCTACACATGGCTTACCTCATAAGGGACTATTTACTGAGACTGTAGTTTCCCAGGGAAGTGTTTGAGCCGGGAATCGAATAGAAGGACCTGCTGGCCCACACAGAAGGTCTTAGGCTGGATGTGCTAGTCATGGTACGGCTTGGTTTTTTCCTTGTACAATCGGGTACTCTTGTAGGCCTCATTCCTTATCTCATCCATTTCACTTAACTGAAGCTTCCGATGAAGGCCGGCTTCATCAATGTCCATGGACAATTGCTTGATTTCCCAAAATTCCTTATGTTCCAACTCCACGGGAAAGTGAAAGCCCATGCAAAAAATAGGCAGGAACAGGTACATGTCAATAGGAGTTTTGAATGTCGTCTGGTAGGTTCACAGAGCATCGTTCAAATGAGAAGACCAGTTCTTCCAGTTAGGATTAACCATCTTCTAGAGGATGGATTTGATCTCACGGTTGGAAATCTCAGCTTTCCACTTAGTCTGGGGATGATGAAGGGTGAAAACCTGATGCGTCACCCGTACTTTTTAAGTAACGAATCGAACGGTCAGTTGCAGAAGTGGGTCCCTCCATCACTTATGATTGCTTGAGGGGCGCCAAAGCGCGTGAAAATGTTGGATTGAAGGAAGTTCAATACCACTTTGGCATCATTGGTCTTAGTGGCCACTCCCTTGACCCACTTGGACACATAGTCCACTGCCACCAGAATATAGAGATTCCCAAATGAGTTAGGGAAGGGTCCCATGAAATCAATGCCCCACACATCGAAAATCTCAACAGTCAGAATAGGATTGAGGGGTATTTGGTTTCTAGGTCCTAGATTTCCTTGCCTCTAGCACTTGTCACACGTGAGAACATACTCGTGGGAGTCCTTAAACAAAGTGGGGAAGAAGAACCCACATTGCAACACTTTCAGTGCTGTCTTCTTAGCCCTGAAGTTCCCACCACATGCTTGGCTATGTCATGCTTCTAGAATTGGTTGTAACTTATGCTCAGGGATGTACCTACGAATAATCTGATCCAAGCAGTGTTTCCACATATAGGGATCATCCCAAACATAATACTTGGCTTGCTTTGCAAGCTTGTCCTTTTGGTACCCACTTAGATGAGGGGGAAACTCCCTAGCCACAAGGAAGTTGATAAGATCAGCATACTGGGGGTCATAATCTTGGATCAGTAGAAATTGCTCATTGGGGAAGCTCTCAAAAATGGGAAGATGATCTATTTCCTCATTTGAGCCATCAATGAGACGGCTCATATGACCACTTATTACATTCTCATTACCTTTCTTATCTCTTATTTCCAAATCGAACTCTTGTAAGAGGAGCATCCATCTCAACAATCGGGGTTTGGCATCCTTCTTACTAAGCAAATACTTGAGGGAAGCATGATCTTTGTAGATGATGACCTTAGTCTGAATCAAATACGTTCTAAACTTCTCCAAAGCAAATATCACAGCGAGCAACTCTTTCTCCATGGTGGAGTAGTTTAGTTGAGCATCGTTTAATGTGAGGATCTCATAGTAGATCGCGTGGGGGAGTTTATCTACTCTCTATCCCAGCATGGTCCTGATTACAAAGTCTAAGGCATCACAAATCAACTCAAAAGGCAGGTCCTATTAGGGAGGCATGATTATCTAGGAGGATGTGAGTTTGGCTTTGAGGGAGTCGAATGCCTCACATAATTCCTTTGTGAAATTGAAACTCACATCCCTGGCTAAGAGATCACACATGGAAAGTGCAATCTTCGAGAAGTTCTTAATGAACCTTCGGTAAAAACCCGCATGCCCAAAAAATGAGCGTACTTCGTTGACAGTGGTAGGGTAAGGGAGCATCTCCACAACTCCAAGCTTCACTTTATCCAATTCTATCCTTTCCTCGGATATTACATGGCCCAAAACTATCCCGTGTTGGACCATGAAGTGGAACTTCTCATAGTTCAAGACCAGGTTACTCTCCTAACATCGAGTTAGCACGCGAGCCAAGTTGGTGAGGCACAACTTGAATGAGTGGCCAAACACAGAGAAGTCATCCATGAAGACTTCAATGATATCCTCCGTCATATAGGAGAAGATACTCATCATACACCTTTGGAAGGTAGCAGGTGCATTGAAGAGGCCAAACGGAATCCTCCTATAGGAAAAAGTACCATAGGGGCAAATGAAGGTCATCTTCTCTTGGTCCTCAGGTGCAATGGGGATCTGATTGTATCCCGAATAACCATCCGAAAATCAATAATGAGAATGGCCAGCAAAATGTTCCAACATCTAGTTAATGAAGAGGAGCGGGAAATGGTCTTTTCTAGGGGTGGCATTTAATCTTCGATTGTGACAACCCAGAATTGGAAAAAGGGAAAAGTCAGAAATTTTGAAGGAAAGGACAATTTTGCCCTTAGTTATAGGGAAAAAATTGACTTTTTGTTCGGGGTACTTATTGGACTTACCATAAAGACCGTTGGGTAGGTCCCGAGATACTATGTTCGTAGGCAGGTGGCATGCATAAATCGGAGTTCGGACGGACAAGTTAGGAGTCTAAAATAGTGAAGGGCATTTCGATCATTTTCCGAACGGGGGTAAAATGGTAATTTGGGGTAGGATTTTGCTGAGTTAGTGGAATGGTGACTCATCTGTTTCACCTATAATTGAAGGCTTAGTGGCCTTGTGTCGCCTCGTGGGTTGGGTAATGAATATTTGAAGGATGTGTAAACATGGAACAAATAGAGAGCACAGTTTGATCAACTAATACCCAGACCATCATTCGACTGGATTTGGTTCGATCAATTGATAGGATTAACTATAGTGAGAAACGAGGGAGAATAAGAGAAGAAAGGAGATAATTAACGCATAAACCGGAAAACCCAAACCGTGGAAGTTCAAGCCTTCAAAAATTCGAAATTTAATTTGTAGGTTATTGAACCTCGATTAAATCTTCTGGGACTCAGGCGAGTTGAACCACTTCAAAAACGAAGGGAATTGATGCTGTTTTTCCTTCGAACAAAGGAAGTGGAACTTTCGGATTTTCGAATCCAATTCGTGTAATTGAAGAATTGGTGGAGTTCTGGACGGATTGCGTCGCGGGTAGTAGAACCCGTTTAACAGACAACCGGGTCAAAGAGATGATGAACAGTTATCACTGTAGCAGGCACATGGCTCCCAAGCGCAACCACTTGTGGCAACGCGTGAGGGCATGTGGAGGTTCATCTTCAGGATTCAGGATTCCCAAAAATTACAGAAAAGAGTGCAACTCAGAACCGAGCGATTAGGACGATGCGACGTGGCATGAGGATCGGGGCTAATCGAGAGGTAGATGCATGAGTGGAAATCAGTACAGTTATCCCTTGTCCGACAGGTGCTGAGGGTGGTTTCGGAACTTCTATTGATTTGTCATCGATAGTCTATGCACACTCGCCACCCCGTTTGGATCCTCTGAGGGACCAGCTCATCGTGTTCATTCTTAACAACTGTGATTCCACTCTTCTTTGAAACCACCTACACTAGACTCACCCACTTTGAGTTACTGATCAGGTAGCTGATCCCAACATCTAACAATTTGAGGATCTCCTTCTTAACCACTTCCTTCATCTGAGGGTGTAGCCTCCTTTGACTCTCTCTTGAAGGTTTGGCATCCGGTTCCAAAACGATTCGATGCATACACTTTGCTGGGTTGATTCCCTTGATATCAGTGATTGACCAACCGATGGTAGTGTGATGAGAGTGAAGGACATGGACCAGCTAATCTTCCTCTTTGACACTCAGGCTAGAGGAGATGATGATGGGTAAGGTTTGGTTGGCTCCTAGAAAGGCATACTTAAGGTGCTCGGGAAGAGGCTTAAGTTGGCTTAAGTTCTAGAGTGGGTGGCTCTACCATGAAAGGTTGGCTCTTAGTGGTGGGCAGTGCTAAGGGCTCAAATGGTGCTCGAAATTGAGGCACAGGAATAGAAGCATTGAGATAATTGAGCTCTTCTATGACCCTTTGTCCTAAAGGGTCATCACATGCAGGAGTTGCGGTTAGTGCACACTCCATTGTGTCCTTGGTGTATGTCTCAGTCAAAGTTGTTTGCAACAATGTCTCCAACGATTTAAAGGAGAAAATATCAATAGGCTCATAAAGGAATTGGATGGCATCATGAATGGAATAGGTGTGCACTTTGTTCATTAACCTAATGGAAACTTTCCCAAGCTTGACATCAATCAAGCATTCAGCTGTGGCTAGAAAAGGGCAGCCAAAAATGAGAGGAGGTCCCCCAACTCTGTCTGAGTTTTCCAGCCTCATGACGTAGAAGTCAACTGGAATACATGTGTCCCCAATCTGCACATGGACGTCCTCAATTACCCCGACAAGCTGTGTTACACAGGAATTCGCCAATCTAACACACAAATGTGTGGGCTTCAACTCCCCCAACTCCAAGGACTAGTAGATGTGGAAAGGCATGGCATTGATTGATGACCTGGTGTCACACAAGCAGTGATCAAATAGCGTGGATTGAATGACACACGGCAATAAGAGGGCTCCAGGGTCCTTTAACTTGGTAGGCAGCTGTTGAAGAGTAGTAACACACGTGTGGGGGAGGTCCACTACATGAGTAGAACTGAGGCCACACCTTCCTACCACAATATCTTTGATGAGTTTGGCAAACACGGGCATGTTCTGGAGGATCTGGGAGAAGGGAAGTGTCATTTGCATCTTTTTCAACAAAGTGATTATTTCCTCTTCAAAATCTTCCTTCTGTTTATCTTTATGTCAGGACCGGTCCCAAATCCCCCGGGATTAACGTGGGACCCGCCTGATCCCGTCTAACACGAAGTGTCAGACCAGGGAGAATTCCATCTCTAGCCCTCGTCGGGGCTATCAGAGTGCGTCAGGATCGTAGGAGGAGGGAAGTGATGTCTCGTCTCTGCTACAGCCCGCATCCACGATCCACCTGAAGGGATTAAAACACGAAAATTGTGAGTGGACAAAATAATATTTTAATTAAAAACATTTTTGCATAAAAGACATTTATGCCCTTCATAAAACCATATGCATGCATTCAAAACCATTTATCAATTATTCATAAAAACTATTTATCAAACATTTACAAAACCTTTCAAGGGTTCATGCCCGGCCCCATAAACCGTCATGACCCATAAATCTAATTGGGTCCTCGACCCGAAATCACAACTCCAAAACCAACAACCATAACATGTGGGAACTCAGCCCAAATCCGTTCTCAGTGAAATACTAAAACATCAAGTGCGGGGTCTCCGCCCCCAAATCATTTCTAAGACATCGAATACGGGGTCTCCGCCCCAAATCACTTTCTAAATCATAACACATAGGGCCTCCGCCCTCAAATCATTTTTCTTAAAAAACCACATACGTATCAACATACGTATAACCCATCCTAGGCACTTCCGAGAAGATTCCAACTCGGGGCACACAGCCCCTAGGGAACACATCCCCGATATAGTCACGATATCAATCCTCTCTATCTAGTGTGGACACTACTCGGGGTCTCACTCCGAGTCTTCTCCCAGGAATCTCCATCTGGGAGGCTCAATCACTGGATCTAGTCCGAGCTCTCTCTCTGCAACTATTCCACACATCTCACCGGGACCACAACAGAATAAGTAACCACCACTCCTGGAACGGGATGCCTATAGGGATGCCCACTCTGGTCTGTGGATCGTGAATCTCCAGGTCGACGCTGGAGGAGACCATATAATCAATATGGAGGGTTCAATCACATTTTCAAATACTCTTTTCTTTCTTTCTCAAATCGCTTTTCAATTGGGTCTCAAACCCGATTCATCTCAATAGGGTTCCTCGAATCCGATTCAAAACCATTTCACAGGCCTCGGCCTAAATCCACAGTTCAACTGGGTCTCATGTCTGAATTCTCATTACATAAATCGAACTGCAACTCAAGCCCGATTTCACAATCAACAGGGCCCTAAGCCCGATACCACAACTAACTGGGCCCTAAGCCCGAAACCATAACCCAACAGGACCTCAAGTCCAATTTCACGACTAACGGGGCCTTAAGCCCAATATCTCAACTAAATGGGTCTCAGGCCCGATATCATAAATCAACGGGGCATCAAGCCCGATAGTACTACTAACTGGGCCTCAAACCCGAATCGTAAACCAACTGGACCCTCGGTCCGATCGTATAGCTCAAATGGACCCTAGGTCCGATCCCTCGTCGAATCAAATGGACTCCAAGTCCGAAAGCTTGTAAACCAATTGGGTCTCGTGCCCGATTTCATATTTCCAAATCAAAAACCAAATCATTAAACCCTCATTGAAAACCTAGCACATATAAGAATCTTATAAAACCGGAAATCTCGAAATACTTGCAAATACGTAAATCCTAGGCTACCACAAACAATTTGCACTCATGGAAACACAAAACCTGTATTAAAAGCATTTATAAACATTTATGCATGCATCAATTTCGAAAGAAGGGTCCACTCACAGACCATCCGAAGTTGCGCCTCGATACGCGTGCCATAATCGTCTCCCGGGTCAACCGTCGGCTCCGGGATTCCCGAACCTGTCCAAATTCATTTAGAGGGTTACTAACTGCTTATTTAACCCCTCACTAAAGCCCCGTAATTTTCCGGAATTCCTAACTATTTTTAAACGCGAACCTAAACCTTCGGACAGCCCGAAACCTATCGAAACGATGTCCGATTGACACGAGACCAGTCCCAAAATGTTCGTTACATCGAATAGATGAAATAACATGTTGGACACTTCCCCAAAAGATTGGACACGCACCCTCATGAGGCCAAGATTGGTCATGCGCGTGGGCCTCACGCGCCAAGACTATTCATCTTCTTCCTCACGCAATCGACCGGTCCGACCGGTTTTCTGTACAGGCCGGTCCAGCTGGACCGGCGTGACCGGTCCGGCCCTCCTACTCCCTCATTTTTCATCCAATCTTCTCCTTTTCGATCCTAAACTTCCTATTTTAAAGTTTCCTATCTAAACCAATCCCTAAAACTAATTAAAAATCATTAAAACCCAAGGTTCCAAAACTTGGTTCACGGTCCAAGTTTTCCAAAACCTCCCCCATGGTGTCTCGACCTCCAATCTTCCTTAAAATCATTCTAATTCTCTCCTACTAACCCATTTAACTCAAAACAATCCATAAAAATGTTCCATAATACAAAGAATGGAAAAATGGATTAAATCGGTTAAAACCGATTACCTTTCGGGTTTTGGGCCTCCGTCGTGCATGGTGGCTCCATCCTGGCCGGCCACCATCATCCACCGTCCTCTCCTCACTCTCTAGTCCTCTCAGTCATGATCAAATAGGGTTGGGTTGGATTTAGGTGAAGGTTGGGTGAGATTGGGTTTGGACGGGTTTGGTTGCGCGAACAAGGAAAGGGAGATGATATGCATGATTGTAAAGGAAGGGCCAGTGGATGGGTGACACTTTTCACTCATCCATTAGTCCCTGACAATTTTACTGGGCCCCACATAGGACAAAACTCATGGCGTCTCGAAAAACATGCAATAGTACTTTCGTACTTCCGTGAACCGTAACTTCTCCCTCGAACGTCTGAATTCGACGTGCCGCCTGTCTACGGATTGGTATCGTTCCGATCTACGTAATGGTCTTTGGCCCTCGACCATCGGACCTGTCTAGTCAAAAGTAACCTTTTTTCCCAAATTACCAAAATGCCCTTGAACTTCCGAACGTCATAGCTTCCTCCTCGAACGTCGGAATCGAGCGTGCCACCTGTCTATGAACTCGTGACGTCACAAACTACGTCAAATTCATCGGGCAAAGCACATTTGACCGCCTGAATGAAAGTCAAAGATTTTCCCATTCCAAGGGCAAAATCGTCATTTCGCCCGAACGTCCGCTAATCCTCGTCTAATCTCCGATTAGTCTCGCTAATCCGTCATTAATTCTTAATTAATCCCGTTAATTCGGGACGGGTCATCACACTTTAGGCTGGAACCTACGAGGAAAATGGACAAGGATCTTTGGAGGCACGTCAGAAGTCATGTGCTTGGGTTGCTTCTCTCGAGGGGAATTGGGGCTCGAAATTCAGGTGCTAGAGAGGTGAGGGAAAACTTGGTTGGGCACCTGGCCTAGAAGACGTGGAAACACATGTCTGGGAATGGATGGTGATGGTAGGTTAGCTCTAGAATGGGAAGATTCGGGTATGTCTTGGCTTCTCGGTCCTTGTCCAAAAACCGATTCCCTAAAAATTGGCTCAAGTGGAAGCTTTTGGTGATCAGCAGGCACTTGAGCGATCACATCCTTATGGGATAGTGGGAAAAGTTCGGGGAGTTCAGTACCACTCCTTAGAGTGATGGCATTGGCCAAGGGACCATGTGGTTCGTGCGGTCCTTGGGATCCATGAGGCCCGTGAGGTCCTTTAGGTTTGACGAATGGTTGGCTAGGGAACATCCCTTGTTCCCGCGGATTCAGTTGGTTGGCCATTTTTCCTAATTTCCTCTCCAAATTGGCAATGGCATTGTCAGTCTTGTCCTAGCTTCCTCTTAGCTCCTGTGCTAAGGTTCCCACATTCTAGGTCAACTGAGAACTCTGCTGGACCAGGGCTGCTATGGCATCTTGCCACAATCCTCCCGAAGTTCCATGGCTCGAGGAGGGGTCTTGTAGTTGGCTAGGGGCTGCTTGCATGGAAGGGCCTTGGTGGTTAAATCCTGGTGGGGGCAATGGGTTGGTAGTGTTCTGGTTACTCCACCAAAAGTTGGGGTGATTCTTCCACCCGGGATTATAAGAGTTTGAGTACGGGTCATTTCTGGGTCTCGAGGCATTGTTGTACCCACCAACGTAGTTAATGTCCTCAGACACAATGCACTCCTGGGCAGTGTGTCCCTGCATTGAACACAACTCACACACATTAACCTCGTACTCTTTTCATTGCATAACTTCTTAACCATGGCAGTCATCAGGGCTATGGTACTATCTGTATCATCTCTCTTTCCCTCCGATAGGGGTTTGGAAGAGTGTCCCCAATAGCTAAACCTCTTCTCTCTTTGAGCTATGCGCTCGAAAGCCATACAGGCTTGCTCAGCAGTACCCTTCGTTATACCCTAAGTCTGGGAGTCCAATAAGTTCCTATCCACCATACTGAGCCCCCCGTAGAAATACATCATGAGGTGCTCATCAGCAATGATGTGGTAGGGGCAAGCTCTCCACATTTCGTTGAACCTTTCCAGTATTCATAAAATGCCTCATCAAAGAATTTTCGAGGGTTCATGATCTTGGCCTTCCACTCATTAGTTTTCTCCATTGGATAAAAATGAGTGAGAAATTTGAAGGTCAAGTCTCTCCAATTGTGGATAGATGCTGGGGCTAGGGAATGAAACCAAGCCTTCGCTTTATCCTTAAGGGAAAAATGGAACAATCTGAGCCTGATCTCATTCTCAGTCATTTCGTTTATCGTAAGTGTGGAACATACTTGAATAAACTCCTTAATATGTAGGTGAGGATCCTCACCTTCTAAACCCTTAAAAGTATGGAGCATATGAATTGTACCTGACTTTAGCTTAAAGTTTGCTACCGTGCTCTCGGGGAACACGATAGGGAACAGATCCTCTGAAGTGTGAGGTGTTGCATAATCCCTCAAAAGCCGAGGAGCTAGTGGCCCCACAATTGGCCTCTTAGGTGGTGGCTCGGCCATGTATCCTGGTACACGGGTTGGGCTCCCGTGAACCGATCAACTACGTGATGAAGGGGTGGATGTGATCTTGGTTGGTGAAATGGAGCTTGAACTTGACCTAGGTGGTAGCCTAGAGTTGAGCTCATGCACGATACCTAAAAAGAAAAGAAAAAAAAAACTAAGTCAAAAGTTTTAAACGAATGGACACCATTGAGGGACAAGTCCCCAGCAACGGCGCTAAAAACATTATGGACGTTAAGTCAAATACAATGATGATTATGCAAGACTAGGTATCCACGTGTAATGACTTTGCAAGTGTACAAGTCATTTTTAGATTATAGTGATATGCAAAGGTCTAATTCCACATAAACTTGTTCAAAAGTGTCCAATTCAGTTAGTTTTTCTTGACTTAGGTGAGATGTAAATGCAATTGGGGGTTATCGTTTAATTACTCAATTTGCAAGTGAAATGATAATCGAAATTATTAAGTTGCTTTTAATGATAGATAAAGGTTATTATCCACCCTACCACTTGTTATTATCTTTAGTCCTAATTAGCCATCTTTATTAAATGCTCAAATTAGGTGCTCGTGCTTAAGGCAGGGCATATGCTCATTAAACACATTGATCCTTTCTAGTTGCATTCCTGAGGCAGGGCATATGCTCTCAAGAACCTACCACACATTTTAGTGATGCAATGCATACAAAAAGGATTTCATGACGCTACATTAGCCTAAGAATATAAATACACTTAGGTTTCATGGATTCAATCTACAACTAAAAGTCCACCTTTTAGTCTTGATGCTTACATTTACTATATAGATATCCCGGTCTAACCTTGATCATGTCATCTACATTTTCATGCATATAAGTTAATTAATCTTACATACAATCCAGTGAGTTCATTAAGAATGGTAGATTGATTCAATTTCAACAAACATAATGAAGATTAACTAACCAAGACAATTAACAATAATTCTTGAAGGGAAACATATGTAAAACGTGAAGGGACTTTTAGGAGTGTTTGAGGCTTTGTTTCTGCAAAGTTTTGACACTCTCAAGAGTCAAGGAAGCCGTCCTTTTAAGAATAAAATGTTGATCCTTTATAGGAGAGGCAAGGCCTTAGCCCTAGCATCGTAGCCACACAAAGCCTTCAAATCCAACGGCTTAGAAATCATCTCCTACAAAATAGGACACGCCTCCTATCTTTTAGTAACTGCACTGATTGGTTCCCTTCTTGAGTCCTTAATCGAATAGAAAGGTGGGGGAAAGTCAGCTACTGGGCTTGGAACTGAAGTTGGGCCTTGGCGCTGGAATAAGATGTTGGAACATGGACCTGCGCCTGGGCATTCACTTGGACCTAAGGAACTTTTGAGGCCATCGATGGAAAAAACTAGAACAAGGCCTCAAAATGGAGCATTATGACCTTTCTTGAACGTTGGTTGATGCAGGGCCTAGTTCAGAGGACTTAGAATTAGCCCTGAAATTTGGCACAAAGACCTGGTCCTAGTTCTCGATTGGGGCCTATTTTGCACTTGCGAAACTTTTGAAGTCTTCAATGAAACAAGTTGGAACAAAACCCCAAAATGGAGCACTAGGGACATATCTTAGACTTTGGTTGTTGTAGGGCCTAGTTTTGTATCAGAATCTTGTCCATAGCTAAACCTTTACCCATTGGAATAAAAAGGCCAAAATCGAAAATTTATGGCGCAAGACCCTGAAAATCAGGCACACGAGCCAGAAAACCGGCACACGGCCTCGTCCTGGGACTAGTCCTCGGCTAGGCCTAAAGCTGAAAAATGAGGAACAATGATGTCTTTTGATTGAACAAGGTGGAACAGGACCTCAAGACACGATATTAGGGACATGTTTTGGCCTTTGGTTGGCACAGGGTCTGATTCTCAAGTGGGCATCCTCTAGAACACAAGCAGGTCCTAGGATAGGCACACGGACTAGCACAAGGGGCCAGGTCATGGTTCTTGCACCTGATTCGGAACTTGGGACTCAAGTTGGGTCTTGGGACCCATGTTGGGTCTTGGGACCTTAATAGAGACTACTTAGGAATTAGCCCTTTTCTTCATTATGGATTAGAATTGATCCCACATCGTTAATCTGCACATGGCTTACAAGAAGGGTCATTTTCTCCTATTTTATTACATAATTAGGCAAAGGATGAGTAAAAAGAGGCATTGAATCATACTAAAACATGTACGATTAACAAGCTATCACAAGTATCCAACATAGCCACCCCATAATCACTCTCCGGCTTCCAAGTCGTAACGTCTGAAGTAAGTATCTTCTGGTCCCCATAGAAGACAAACTGTGGCAAGTCAGGACTACCAAAGTTAGTGGTTCCTCAAAACACCCAACAATGGCACGATGGGCGTCCACCAATCCATCCTTAGATTCGCCTTCAAATTATCGATATCTAGGGGATCCAATTCGTCTTACAATTAAAATCTTTTATCCAATTCAAATCTTCCTTGAATCACTTAAATAGCCACGAGCATATCTTCGGTCAGAGTAATGATATTCACATCCCAACCTAGTGGGATCACTTTTAAACAGGAAACGTAACTCCTCTTGAAACCTAAAAGATGACATGGATCGGTAATCCATCAACACTTCTTCATCAGAGCCGAGGTAAGACAAAACACATGTCACTATTCACAGTGTGCTACGAGCTCTAGAAATCTTTCTAGACTGGGAGGATGACTAAACTCTCAACCGACACCCTCGGGACACTCTTTGTCTCACTCGTCAACCACTGCGACCCGTACAACTGCCACGTAAAGAATCAGAGCTAGAAGTGTCCCTCTTCAAAACTCTCTGGGCAAATGCATCATTCTAACACCCTCGGCGTCGCCTAGAATGATCCAGTCGCTGTTGGAAATCCGACACACTCATCTCGTCCTTAGATGCCACATCTGATAGAGTTCAGAATATGGTGAGTCCTGCAACCAATAACAACGCTCGAATCTCAGTCTGAAGATTTGACCCTAATCGATGAACACTCATTGTCTCGATCGTTACCGCACCCTGTGATGACTGGTGAAATCCCAAAATCCTTGCTCAAACTGAGCCGCAGTAAGATACCTCTGCACTAAATGCAGGAACTCTGCCTATCAAGATTCTCAATGAAATTGGGGGCCCATATTATGTAAGAAGCGTTCCTTGAACATTGCCCAAGTCTTGGCAGTCATATCCAAACGTATAGCCAGCGAAATCTGCCACCAACCTTGTGTAAACTAATCCAAGAATGATACTGTTATCAAAATCATACTCGTACTATCCGCTTAAAGCGTGAGATCCACAAATCAGTCCCTAGGATCTACTCCACGGCTTCAAGCCATTGGGCCCACATGATAAATGACCCATTTCGGGGTCCAACCCCACTGAAACACGACGTCCAATGCCTCAGAGAAGGGATACACTACGTCTTACCTAGGAAAGTTAAAGTGCGCAAAACTCGTGATTCCTCGGCCATTCTGCAACCCGCGTCCACAACCAACCTGGAGGGTGACAAAACCAAAAATAATGTGTGAGTGGAAAGAAAATAAAATGTTGGAAAACCATTTTATGAAATATACATTTACACCCTTCGTTTTATAAAACATGCATGCATAGCCAAGAAATCATTGCTTTAAAATTAAACAGCAATATATATATATAAGCAATGGGTCCAACGCATAATCACATAACACATAAAGGTAAAAGGGCCTCTGGCCCACTTTTAAATGAAATCACCAGTTCTAATCCATTTGAAAACCTTTACACATATCATGAGTATTGAAAGCCAAACCTAATCACGCTGGTAAGTCAAACCTCGTCTCGTTGGTCCAACCAGCTCACTAGTCCACTAGCATCCCATCTGTACTACCAGTAGACAACTATGGATCCACGAAGTCCAACTCTGTCGGTACGTGTCGAGCCTAGCTCTAACCACGTCCGAGTCCGTCTCTAGGTATACACGGAGTCCAACTCCGAAATGGCGATCCAAACGCCTGAGGCTGACTAATCCAGAACATATAATATAGTCAAGTCAAAATACAATTTGAACCCGGGCACCAGCCCAAAAAATTTCCCATAGTGGTAGCAGCCCAAAATAGTTTCAATAGGGGCACCAGCCCAAAACACGATTTCCAAAACCACTATAACTCGTTATTCAGAAATAACGAGTATAATTACGTTTCAAATCTAAACATATATTCACAATCATAATCATGCTAAACCATGGTATTAAACTAGTGAAAACATATAACAATGCATGCATGAAGGTTATAAAAGAAACTGTCCACTCATAGTACCTCCGGTCACTAAAAATTTGAGCTATAAGCAAATCCAAAGCCTCCGGAACATCTGGGCCTATCCAAATCGCACCCGAGGGTCACTAAAAATCTATATAAGTCCGTACAATAAACCCTAAAAAAACCCCATAAATTGAAAATGTATCACGAAGATAAAAACTTCTAAGACACTGACCAAACGATCTCTAATTGGATTCAAAATGTCGAAACCTTTCGAAAAAAATTTGATTGGCCTCAAAATTCATGCCCACACGAGTCGATCAAAGCTTGGACAGCACTGACATCAGCGCTGTCTTATCTGCTGACATCACATGCTAACATCAGTTGCTAACGTCATCCCTAGCTGACGTCTTCTTGACATCTCTTCATGAGTGTAACTTGCCCAAATGTGAAACCTTTCTAGACACTGGGCTCATTTGTCCCAAGGACCCACACAAAGCTATGTTTAACAGACAGTAGTTCACAGTGTACATTGATTAACATCTGACCCTCAATTCAGGGTCAATCTCATCCGAGATCTATCACGAGGTCTCATACACCCTCGTCTACCCGTCTCACTACCAGGTCGCGCACGAGGCTTACGTTTCAGAGGCATGATGTGGCAACAGAATCAGTAACCTAGTGCTCTGATACCAAGTTGACAGGACCGTCCCCAGAGGAGCATTGATAACCGTGCCCGATCCTGCTCCCATCTGACAAGTCAACTGAAGTTCCCAAAAATTACCCTCAGCACTTGTCAAACAAGGGATACTCATACATATGCTCACGCATGCCTCCACCTCCTGAATAGCCTGGATCATCGCGCCACGACCTAGAGGGTCAATAAAAATACAAAAGGTGTGAGTGGAAAAAAATAATCAGTTTATAAAACATGATTACAGAAAGAACATTCTACCCTCCACGTAAAACCAATGCATGCATTCAAAAACCATTTCACAATCCATTCCATTTCTAGTATAAGAAACATTGTGTATGAAAAATCAAAATCATTTTCCTTTCCTCAAACCTCGGGCCTTAGCCCGAAACCATGAACACGGGTCTCAACCCAAAATCATGAATCAAAATCCAAGTACAGAACATAACCCAAAAATCCATCAAGCCATATAAACCGGGCCACTGCCCAACACATCCGAAAACATTGGAAATCCACAGTAAAGCACAAGTCAATCAATCTGCTGGATCTCAAGTGCGCCCGAGTCTTTTAACTCAAAACCATGCGCATAATTAGGCCTTCCCGGGATATCAACGAGTCTTTAAATTCGAAACACAATTAATAGGCCTCGGGGGATATCACAATAACTGAGTCTTTAAACTCAAAACATTTTAATCAAGGGCCCTTCCCCATCATCAATATGATCTAGCAATAGTACCAGGTCTTTAAACCCAAAATCATGTGTAATTCATAACAAATCCAGAATCCATCGTAAACCACATTCCAAAACCAAATCTGAAATCACATTTTATCGAAATGGAACTCATGTCCGAATTTCACATTCAAATCTCAAATCATATTCGTCATCCATTTCCAAATCCGAATTCGGAACCATCATTCCGTAAGCCGACATCCTGAATAACCATTCCGAACCCAAATCCGGAAATCCACTTTCAAGTTTCCGAAATCTGAAATCTCGTTCAGCTAACCACTTTTATGAACTGGGTGTCAAGCCCGAAATCGCTTTTTCCAAAATCCATTTTAAATCTTTGAAATCAAATCGTATTCCAAATCCCAAATTCAAATCATCAAAATCATGGTCAAATTACAACATACTCGAAATCTCATAAAACGTGCAAATCCGTAATAATCTC
Source organism: Prinsepia uniflora (assembly GCA_032719365.1). NCBI lineage: Eukaryota > Viridiplantae > Streptophyta > Magnoliopsida > Rosales > Rosaceae > Prinsepia > Prinsepia uniflora. The sequence continues at coordinate 54,299,944 of CM064868.1, read as the reverse complement.
GAAATACGTGCCAAAACCATAAATCATACTCACAATCATAATCAAAACATCATCAAAACAAGATACACACAAATCATATAAAATCATCCATTAAACCATCATCAAAGCATAGGAGAAACCATAGTCTCGAAATACGTGCAATTACGTATTGCATATCGAAATACGTATAAATACGAAAATCGTAATTACCATAAGCATAAGCATAGAAATCGTAAATATAAAGCATAGAAAACGATTATGCATGCATTGAAGTTTAGAAAACAACGTCCACTCACACACCATCCAAACGGCTAGCTTCCGAGGTGCACGTTTTTCTGTAAATTCCAGAAATCATAATCCCTGTCCAAAATCAATATCGAGGGTCACCAACAGTTCAATCTACTTCATATAATTTTCCCCAATTTTTTCGGGATTTAAATACGTATTTTAAACGTATACGAAAACTTCGGATACACTAAACACTATCGAAACGATATCCGATTTCCTCGAAACTAGTGCCAAAATGTTCGTAATATTAAAAGGAGCAAGTTTCATGTTGAAATCACCTTGAGACTTGAGCCCACGCGCCTCCACGGGCTGGCCTGAGTGGCTGCGCGTGAAACTCACATGCCAGCTACAGTGCTCATCCCTGTCACCCGTTTCCTGCAAATTCGACCCGTTAGCCCGCGTGTTGACTCGGTTCAATTCTTCCAAATTCAACTTGTTTTCTTCAATTGATCCATCACACAGCATCGCAACCAACTTAATTAAGGGTCTGTAACAATAATTGCAATCGTCACGACCTAAAATCAATTCAATTGAAACCAAGTTCTAATGATTGTTCATCATCCCAGTTCATCGAACTGTCACTCGTTTCTTCAATTAATTAGTTTGGGAGCATCGTAGGTTCATTCTAAAGACTATTTTGAATTGAATTTATAATTCCCTTACCTCCAATTACCTAAACTCCACCTCGAATTTTTAAGGGGTCGAGGTCTCCCGTTCACGGCCAAGACATCACCAAATTCCTTCGTTCTTGATTGGGCTTGACTACTTAAGGTCCCAGAAATCCTAATCTGACCTTAATTTAACTTGGGCTAGCTTACAACTCAAAATTTAATTCTCACTCTCTCAAGGACCAGTTTCGGGTTTTTGATTTTCCTTTTACAATTTCCATAACTTTTCTTCCTCTCTCAATCTCGATTATCTGTTCTCCCTCCCTTAATTCTATTTCAGTTCTTCTTTTCTCTCAGTTGGGTGTTAGGGAGATCGATCAAGCAAGGTGGGTCTCTCCTCTGGTCTCTTTTTTTCGAATACACCCACACATGGTTCAATTCTTTGAATTGATTCAACCGCCATAATACACACCACACAACTATTGATTTGCCACTAATCTGAATTTTAAGGTGACAGATGTCACCAATTGCACTAATGAATCACCAAGTAATTGAATCATCAATATTAGCAAAAGGTTTGAGTCATCACTATTAGCAAAAGGACAAATTTTCCCCCTTAAAGTACAATTGACCAAAATGCCCTTCCATGGCTAATTACCAAAATACCCTTAGCATTCCGAGGCTCGTAACTTGGTTGTCTGAACTCCGATTGATGCATGCCGCCTGTCTACGGATTCAGCGTCTTGGGACCTACCCAACGATCCTTGAATTATTTGAAAAGTTCATGTCGTTTGAAAAGTCAACAAATTACCCCTTTAACCAAATTACCGAATTACCCTTGAACTTCCGAACATCATAACTTTCTCCTCGAATTTCGGAATCAGACATGCCACCTGTCTATGAACTCGTGACGTCCCGAACTACGTCATAGTCATCGGCCAAAGTTCGTTTGACCGTTCGAACCAAAAGTCAACCGTTCGCTTAATTCTAGGGGCAAAATCGTCATTTTCATCAAATTTTCCAGATTTTCTTTTTTTTGACTTTCCGGGTCATTACAACCTACCCCTCTTAAATAATTTCGTCCTCGAAATTCCAATCAGTATGGGCCATGATATTTTTTCCAAGGATACATGTCTCAGATGAACTCGAAACATAATCAACCTCAATCGGATATATGTCATACCCAACTTATAGAAATCATACAACCAGTCTCAATCTCTCTGTAAACCCCTGCCCCAAGGGCAGTCATACCACATACTTGTTTAGAATACGTAGCCTACCTCACGCTCGAGTCCACACAATCCAGAAAACATAAGAATCAGTCATATCTTCACAATCACATGTCATCCACTCACGACATGGTACATGGTACAATGGCACCCTCACGCATGTGTCATCTGGCCACCAGGCCAATAAGCTCATAAGGTTCAATAGCTTGGGAACTCATTCCCCCTCGCTAGGTCAATCACACCATATCCCTTTCCCAGTGTCACTATGTATAATGAATTTAACCTTTCATCCTGATGCTTTCCTATTGCCGATAAGCACTCAATACAATCATTCATACTATACCGCAAATCATATCCCTTTCTTAACCTCGACTCCATCATACACCAAGTATGATCCTGCAATTGGACCCCAATAATCCAAATGATCGGATATCATGTATTACTCCAACCCCAGGGAGTTCTATCAATAACAGGATTTCACCTATCCTTAAGTGATCAAACATAACAATTCTCTCCCAAATAATACCTGATCCGATGATGTGGTCGTAATCTCAATGTATCCCGACCATCGCCGCATCACCCATTAAGTCTTTTCTAGTTATCAATTATTACCGATCTTGATGGTCAATACAGTGCTCGTACATTCCTTCCCAAAGGTATATGACCTCTGCATACTCGACTACTTGGGTCGATCTCAAAGCATGCAAAGAAAGTAGAACTTCTGGGGATTCAACTAGCATCGATACACACCTCACCAAATCCCAAGTCTCATAGTGACATTTCATTATACACACAGAAAGGATCAACATCAAACATAAGTCACTGTTTCTCCATTTGTAACCATTCTATGTCAGTTCTCATTTCCAATAACTCTGACCTCCTTCCGGGTCAATCACCATAACCGGCAAAACATGGTAGAGAATCCGTCTACAATCCTCTGTGGTATCTATCCGATCTCACAACAACTCATGTTCCCTGTCACAGTCTTTAATTAGTTTCATCGACTTAATACATCTGTTCACACGCTTATCCATACATAGGAGTACACTAACCAATCATCAATCATAGTACCACACCTCGTCCTAAGGTGGTTAGAATACTTGACTCATCAGCTCACAAGTATAATTAGTCCATATGGTCATCCAAGGGTATCAACTAACCTTATCCACATCAAATTCGGACATCATTCTTTTTTTTCCTCTTTAACTCATAACTGACAATAGTCATCATGTTGGCCTCTCTCAACAAGGTCAATAATCACAACCTTCCCATAGAACCACAAATCATTAACCTGTGATACAGGATACTTATCCCATGTCGTTACCTTATTAAGTTGTCCATAATCACATATACACTCAAACCATCATAAACTCAATCTCTCATTGGCAAGACCTCAAGAAATATGTTGAGAAATCTATGCATCCTCAGCCCTCATTCGGCATCTCATACACTAATCACATATGCTACACATATGGCCAGCAAACTTTGAATACCTCATATTAACAGTCCATCGGTTGTGAGGATCAAAATCATTCTAGAGGATAACACTCTCAAGTCTCTCTGAAACATAACCTCTGGTATTCCTGAACTCCATATATCACTCTCTAATCGACATACTCGATAGAGGTATCGTGAGTCGTCAACCAATCCATCCCAAGGATTACATCCAAGTCATTCAAATCTAGAAATACCCCAAGTCAGCCACTAGGCGAATAACATTTGTCATCCTGAGTGGCCTCACATCGATAAGTCTACCCCCCTTATGTATCACCAATTTCACCATAGATAATTACCAAGGTCACCACATAAATATTGTCAACTTTATCACATCTGTAACTCCAGTCAGTTCACCGACTTCCATACCATAATCAATCACAAGCATCACCATATCCGTCCAATGTACAATCTCAAGACATGAAAGAGTGGATAGCCCGGGACCTACCAAATACATATTCATGGCCACAACTAATAGGTTTCCAAGTCATCATTCCAGGGGCTACTCATGCTTTCTGCTAGTAACTACAATCCTCATGCAAGTGGTCCCAATCCGACCACGCCCTTACGGTCCATCACGGGCCCTACCAACTCTTTCCTCGCTTACCATATCAACAATCCATACAGTAACCACTCCATGCTCCATTGCACCCCAACAGTGCCATATCACTTGAGCAATTTATATAACCATTTCCTTATGATATGACCAGACGAGCCGCAGTCACAACTATTACTGCATAAGTATCCTTATCACTTTGCCTCCCAGTGGACCCAACTAGCATCCCACTGAACTAGATTATCTTTTAATGCCAAATCCCTGTATATCTCGGGTCTCCGCCTGAACCTCAGTCACTAAGGAAACTGACGCGTCCCATATGTCCAATAAACAAAATTAAACAAGACCAATCCATAATTTTCCTAACTCATCAGTATCTGACTTTATACCAGTCCTTGGCATCCTAAGTGCCAAACATTCCTCAATCGACCTTTCTGGCTCCTCTCGAGCCCTGATACATTACCATGACACATCTCAAGTCCTAACCAATATCCGTATCTCAACTCCTCTTGAGTCCAATCTCATACCAATCAACCATGTCATCATTGACATACCCAGTTACCGAGCAAATACCGATGGTAAATCACATCTTATACGACTTATGAGGCCTAAGACACACATTCCACTTAAGGAATCTACTATGTTTAACAGACAGTAGTTTACAGTGTACATTGATTAACATCTGACCCTCAATTCAGGGTCAATCTCATCCGAGATCTATCACGAGGTCTCATACACCATCGTCTACCTATCTCATTACCAGGTCGCGCACGAGGCTTAAGTTTCGCAGGCATGATGTGGCAATCGAATTAGCAACCTAGTTCTCTAATACCAAGTTGATAGGACCGCCCCCAGAGGAACATTGATAACCGTGCCCCATCCTGCTCCCGTCTGACAAGTCAACTGAAGTTCCCAAAAATTTCCCTCAGCACTTGTCAAACAAGGGATACTCGTACCTCCCGAATAGCCTCGATAATTGGGCCACGACCTGGAGGGTCAATAAAAACACAAAAGGTGTGAGTGGACAAAAATAATCAGTTCAAACATGTTTACAAAAAGAACATTCTACCCTCCACGTAAAACTAATGCATGCATTCAAAAACCATTTCACTATCCATTCCATTTCTAGTATAAGAAAAATCGTGTATGAAAAATAAAAATCATTTTCCTTTCCTCAAACCTCGGGCCTTAGCCCGAAACCATGAACACAGGCCTCAGCCCAAAATCATGAATCAAAATCCAAGTACATAACATAACCCAAAAATACATCATGCCATATAAAACAGGCCACTGCCCAACACATCCAAAAACATTGGAAATCCACAGTAAATCACAAGTCAATCAATCTGTTGGATCTCAAGTGCGCCCGAGTCTTTAAACTCAAAACCATGCGCATAATCAGGCCTTCCCGGGATATAAACGAGTCTTTAAACTCAAAACACAATTAATAGGCATGGGGGATATCACAATAACCGAGTCTTTAAACAAAAAACATTTTAATCAAGGGCCCGCCCCCCCCCCCCCCCCCCCCCCCCGGGGGTCATCAACATGATCCAGCAATAGTACGGGGTCTTTAAACCCAAAACCATGTGTAATTCATAACAAATCCAGAATCCATCGTAAACCACATCCCAAAACCAAATCTGAAATCACATTGCATCCGGAATAACCATTCCGAACCCAAATCCGAAAATCCACTTTCAACTTTTCGAAATCTGAAATGTCGTTCAGCTAACCACTTTTATGAACTGGGTGTCAAGCCCAAAATCACTTTTCCCAAAATCCGTTTTAAATCTTTGAAATCAAATCGTATTCCAAATCCCAAATTCAAATCATCAAAATCATGGTCAAATTACAACATACTCGAAATCTCGTAAAACGTGCAAATCCGTTATAATCTCGAAATACGTGCCAAAATCGTAAATCATACTCACAATCATAATCAAAACATCATCAAAACAAGATACACACAAATCGTATAAAATCATCCATTAAACCATCATCAAAGCATAGGAGAAATCATAGTCTCGAAATACGTGCAATTATGTATTGCATATCGAAATACGTATAAATACGGAAATCGTAATTACCATAAGCATAAGCATAGAAATCGTAAATATAAAGCAAAGAAAACGATTATGCATGCATCGAAGTTTAGAAAACAAAGTCCACTCACACACCATCCAAACGGCTCGCTTCCGAGCTGCACGTTTTTCTGTAAATTCCAGAAATCATAATCCCTGTCCAAAATCAATATCGAGGGTCACTAACACTTAAATCTACTTCATATAAATTTCCCCAATTTTTTCGGGATTTAAATACATATTTTAAACGTATACGAAAACTTCGGATACACTGAACACTATCGAAACGATATCAAATTTCCTCAAAACTAGTGCCAAAATGTTCGTTACATTAAAAGGAGCAAGTTTCATGTTGAAATCACCTTGAGACTTGAGCCCACGCGCCTCCATGCGCCGCCGTGTCTGGCTGCGCGTGAAGCTCACGCGCCAGCTACAGTGCTCATCCCTGTCACCCGTTTCCTGCAAATTCGACCCGTTAGCCCGCGTGTTGACCCGGTTCAATTCTTCCAAATTCAACTTGTTTTCTTTAATTGATCCATCACACAGCATCGCAACCAACTTAATTAAGGGTCTGTAACAATAATTGCAATCGTCACGACCTAAAATCAATTCAATTGAAACCAAGTTCTAATGATTGTTCATCATCCCAGTTCATCGAACTGTCACTCGTTTCTTCAATTAATTAGTTTGGGAGCATCGTAGGTTCATTCTAAAGAATATTTTGAATTGAATTTATAATTCCCTTACCTCCAATTACCTAAACTCCACCTCGAATTTTTAAGGGGTCGAGGACTCCCGTTCACGGCCAAGACATCACTGAATTCCTTCTTTCTTGATTGGGTTCGACTACTCAAGGTCCCAGAAATCCTAATCTGACCTTAATTTAACTTGGGCAAGCTTACAACTCAAAATTGAATTCTCAATCTCTCAAGGACCAGTTTCGGGTTTTTGATTTTCATTTTACAATTTCCATAACTTTTCTTCCTCTCTCAATCTCAATTCTTTGTTCTCCCTCCCTTAATTCTGTTTCACATCTTCTTTTCTCTCAGTTAGGTGTTAGGGAGATCGATCAAGCAAGGTAGGTCTCTCCTCTAGTCTCTGTTTTTCGAGTACACCCACACATGGTTCAATTCTTTGTATTGATTCCACCGCCACAATACACACCGCACAACTATTGATTTGCCACTAATCTGAATTTTAAGGTGACAGATGTCACCAATTGCACGAATGAATCACCAAGTAATTGAATCATCAATATTAGCAAAAGGTTTGAGTCATCACTATTAGCAAAAGGACAAATTTTCCCCCTTAAAGCACAATTGACCAAAATGCCCTTCCATGGCTAATTACCAAAATACCCTTAGCATTCCGAGACTTGTAACTTGGTCGTCCGAACTCCGATTGACGCATGCCGCCTGTCTATGTATTCAACGTCTCTGGACCTACCCAAAGGTCCTCGAATTATGTGAAAAGTCCATGTTGTTTGAAAAGTCAACATATTGCCCCTTTAACCAAATTACCGAATTACCCTTGAACTTCCGAACATCATAACTTTCTCATCGAATTTCAAAATCGGACGTGCCATCTGTCTATGAACTCGTGACATCCCGAACTACGTCACAGTGATCGGTCAAAGTTTGTTTGACCTCTTGAACCAAAATTCAACCATTCGCCCAATTCCAAGGGCAAAATCGTCATTTTCATTAAATTTTCTAGATTTTCCTTTTTTCGACTTTCCGGGTCGTTACATGTCACTTGCTGACGTCATCACTGACAACCTCTGAAAGATGCCACATGACACCACCTAGCCTTAGGCACTTGACCTGATAGGATAGTCGTCTTCCTCTTGCAAGGTCGACTAGCAACCCTATAACAGGTTGTTCGACCTGAATCATGACCTATTTCTAATTTCACCATTTCTCATCCATTTATCTCTATTTTTTCACCCTTCGACTCATCTCTCACCCAGAAATGGATCTATAAGCTCATAACTGAGAAACGTACATGAAAATGTCTAGACAAGCTTGAATCCTCACGGCTAGAGTTTCAGCTTCCACCCAGGTCCATTCCAACATCCATTTTTCTTGTTTTTTAGCCCTACGCACTCACAACGACTCACAAAAGATGAATATGATAAGAATTCAGAGTCCCATCTTCTCAAAACCAAAACCCAACCATCCAAGTTCACGAGTCACATGTTTTTACCTGTTTTCGATGTTCCCAGTCAGCTTCCAGGGCTATTTTGCCTTCCCTCATCCCTTGTATTCCCTCAGCCTCACTCTAGGCTCCTCACAGTAGAAGAGAAGGAAGAGGAAGATGATGGAATGAAATGAGGTGTAGGTTTTCTAGTGGATGAACAAGTGGCACTCATCCATTGAACCTGGAGACAAATATCGAAGCCCACAAAAGAACAAAAGTCAACCAGCCTCGTAAATCTTGTAATCGTAAAATTGGCTAAATCAGCCCCTGACTGGTAAAAACATCATACGACGTCCAAATTTGACGTGCCGCCTGTCTACGTAATCGCAATCCTGCGATCTAAGCAACGGACCTCGGTCAACATGCAAAAAGTCTCTCAGGTCAAAAGTCAACATCCTCCCCTCCAAAGGCAAAATTGTCATTTCACCTTAACTAATCCTAAAATTTCCCGATTAATCCTTGATTAATTCTCTTTAATCACAAATTCCAATTCAGATTGTTACAAATAAGTTTTTGTGGTTCTAGACACGAATGTTCATGATACCTTGTTGAAATGGTACTTAGGTTCAATCCCAACTTGGTAATGTCTTGACTGGAAATATAAGTCAAGGATTAGTGTTTGATTGTAATGTTTGTGTACTTGTAGTTCGTGGACAGTGTCCATTGCTTTCTAGACGACTGATGCTCGAGGTATGTGTTATGATTGTTCCCCGAAAATCGAAGCTAGGGGTGTTCCCAAACGGCTAATTCTTGGGGTACTAACATACGCGTAGTGCTATTGTTCATCGTACCTAGTTCTTGAAGTTGACATTCATTATCCCTGGTTAGAGGCTCTCTACGTAGTAGTAAAATTAGCTAGCAGAGGCCAGGTTCCAAGGAATTAGCTGGGAATGAGTTGGACATGGTTTGGATGATGCTAAGTACACTTTTCATATTTGATTCATAAAGTTCTTAGGTTGTTGATATAATTGAGGTAGCTTACATGGGATCCTCGAAGTCATTGATGATTGAACACAGTTGTTTCCTGACACAAGGTGAAGTCTGAAAGAAATATTCAAATATTTAAAGATATGATTACGGCTTGCGTATGACAATCTTATCAAAATAAGATATTTATCTTACATTTGATCATTTAAATTTCAAAGAAGGCATATTTTTAAAAGAAGTTAGATTATAACGGCCCAAAAAATCGAGAAAAATAAATTTGGAAAGATGGCGATTTTGCCCTTATAAGGTCAAAGGTTGAATTTTTCACTTGGGATATTTTTTGGCTGTGTTGCAAGGACAATCTTGAGCTCCTGATTCCATGGAGATGTGGTATGCTGAAATCGGAGATCAAATGGATTCAATATGGGACAAAAGAGAATGGGGGCATTTTGGTAGTTTTAGCATGAAATTTTTGGTGGGTGGTGGCCGAAAAAGAACGAAAATGAGAAACAAAAAGAGAAATGAAAGGGAGGAGGGAGAGAAAGAAAAACATAGCAGGAAAGAAGAAGGAAAGAGATAGGTGATGAACAAAAGAAGAGAATGAGAAGAGAATATAGGTCTGGATGAATCCATAACCCAAACCCGTGAAGCCCAAAGTTGGTCGTGGACCATCAAATTGTTCAGAAGCTTCCTAGAATCTAACTAAGGATGCTAGACTGTTAATTGAGTCTCTAGGATCGTTTTGGGACAAGAAGGAGCAAGTTTGGATGCTAGAGAGGCTATCAAAATGGTTGAGGAACCATGGTCGAAAGTCGAAGGAGATGAACCATGTTAACTAGGTATGTGTTCTTGATTTTGATACTGCGGGTCTTCTCTTAGGATTATGTAGATGTAGTTAGGCTATTAGAACATGAAAATCGGATTGTAGAATCAGGTCAAAATTACGGGTCGGGAGACCTGGAATTAGGACCCACTGGAGGTTGAAGACGACACCCTGCACATGCTCGTGAGGCCCACATGCCGAGAGTCATGGTGACGCGTGGGGGCGCGCCCAGCTGCTCTTCGCCATCCAACCAACATGGAACTTTATGTTTTCGATATTGCGAGTCCAACGGGTATAGTTTTCAAGGCGAACGTATAACGTCTTGGAACAATTTTTGCTATCTTAAGTGTTATGCTCAATTTAAAATTAGAATTTTAATTCTAATGATTAGAGAACTTAAATATAAGATTAATTTGGATATTTAAGAACTTTAATAGTGGATTATGACGAAAAGAAAATTTACGCAAAGTATAAATTTGAGTATATACGTTATTATGTAGATTTATTATTTAAATAACCTTATTATTTGATTGGTATTAAAAACAATGTTAACTCTAATATTTTATTGCAACAAGTTTACATATAATATTCAATAACTATTTAATGAGATTAAGGCACAGACGAAATCGAATTATTATATTTCACTACTGGATGGGGTTAGTGGGCTGGATGTGGGTGATACCCCGCATGGATTGAGCTCTGTTTGATTATCCTATCAAGATATGAATATGAATAAAATCAGGAATATCCCTTGGCCGACAAGAGATTAAGAGTAATCTTAGTAATTTCGAAATTATTGTTAAACAGGTGCAGGATCGGGCATGATTTTCAAAGTAAAGTAAAGACATGTCCGGTCAATTGTTGACTTGGGGCCAAGTGTGGCCTTATTGGGATTGGTTGGCCTCTTTATGGGATACGAACATATGAGATTGTTTCTAATCTAGTAAGCTTAGCCTTTTTTTCGTACTTATGACAGGTGAGGAGTGGAAACGCTCAAAGAAAAGTCTTCAGCAATAAAAAGGAAATAGACCATTGTACTGTAATGAGGCTAGCCCATTGGATCCACCTTTGAACAGGTTTAGGGGAAATTGGAACCTCTTTTGGATAGGGATAGGGACAATTAGCACCATTTTGCTGATTTTGACACAGGAATGGTGATCGATGAAACTGTGCTTTTGAATAGCTTGTAATGCTATCGTGCCATAATGGTGGTTATGAGGTAGACTGTAATGATACATTCGGAATCTTGGACAATTGAATCCTTTTTAGATGTCCTATTTTCTATGTGTAAATGAATGAATTAAATGAAAATATGTTATTCTCCTAAGCTTGTTTATATTAAGCGATGCCAAGTTTTTATTAAGCCAAGCCTTAAATTCAAAATCATAAAAACCATTTCTATTGATGTTCCGTTGTACTTTGACATGACCACCTCTTTTTTGAGATCCCTAATTGCGGTCTTGGCGCATGCTTGGCATGGCAAGCCTCTTGATATGGTGGTCCGCAAGATTTTTTTTGTTCTTTGGCTTTTTCCTTTTTCCTTTAATATACTGACTTATTTAAAAAAATAATAATAAGAAATATGGATGAAGACTAAGAAACCATTTCAGCTTCATTAAATCCAAATCGTGCATTCATTTACCAACTAATCAGAAAAATATACGGCCAGCTGAATTTCATCTTCAAACTAATTAAAGCTCATCATCAACCCATGACCCTCACATCCTAAGTAATCCCCATAATCATCCAAGAAAAAACTAGAGCTATCCATAGTCTGACTCTCTTCCTCCGTTCATTGACCGCCTGGCCTACCACTTCTACCCTCGCATCCTAACTCCAGAACTCGCCCTCTACTACAGTGCTATTTGTGTGGAGCACTGAGCAGCATGGGTTTATTATATCAGAGATGTCATGCTACTTTTCCATCCAAGGGATCTTCACTGAGCTTTTGGGGATTTGAAACTAAGCCCAAACATTCCCTTCAGAGTCTGACCCTGCTCTTCGAACATCACCAGCTTTGCAAAAATGGCCGTGCTATCTGCTAGCTGGTTCATGTCCTTTGTGTTATTCCCCATAAGAGATTCGCCAGCTGCAGCCTCCTGCGCTTTGAATCCAGTGCAATCCCCCACTTATGGAACATCCTATTTCTCTCTTCTGATGAAAACCGTGTCTGCATCAGCTTGCTTAGCATCTCTCTGTGACGGTCATTAGCTTTCATGATGTGTCCAAATAAATATGTTAGGAGTTATCAGAATAGGGTTCATTTACAGCAATAACTCATTATCACAACTTTAGTTCATTTGTGCATGGCTTTAACATGTACATTGCGACTCACATTGAAACAAAACATGTCCACATTTTCATGTACATTTTTATGATGGTAGTTTGACTTGAAAACAAACTAGGAAATAAGATAACTATTGAAGAGTTGCTAACAATAACTATTCAAAAACTTCAGGTTAGTAGCTCATGATGCAGAGTTTAACGAAAATGACATATGTTGAACAGTGAGAGAGATGGAACCTTGAAGCTACTGTGAGTGCCTCGCCATCTTGCAATGCCTGATCTTCACGGGAAAAAGTTTCCTTAAGGAAAGATAGTCTCCTAAGCTCTACCTCCAAGTAAATGGAATCCGTTGGATCACCTTTAAAGAGCAAGAAAAAGTAGGTTCTGTGAACTACTGATATAAGGAAAGTTTTCCAAAGTTCATGTATTTCCCTCCGCTGTCTCCCAAGTTCCACAGGCAAATCAGGAGTTTCTGATTCTTCGAGCATTGGATCTATTCCGACATCTTTCACAATCTTTCAGATGTTAGCTCAGGCTCTTGTTCCTCGCATGCACATAACAATTCATGTCAAATGAGGCAAAAAATTGATGAGAAGCCGAATATGCAGTTTACTATCTAAGAATATACATATTAATAAGGAGACAAAATGAACTAAAGATGAATGTGAGTTTTCATAATTCCATATCCACCAAGCCACTTAAACCTGTAAAGATGTATAAACATCTTAAAAAATTTTGGAAAAGCAAAATGTTGCAATATGCAACAGATATTCTCCCCCTTTATATAACTTTACGTTTGAGCATCATGAATTCATCACTGTTAAGGATATAATCTAATTGTCTAACAAGCGCATTCAAAATGATAGTCATCAGTCATAAAAGGAATGAACTCTACGCAATAGAAAACAAACAAATAAAAGTTACAATTTTTTTTACCACTTTTTGAGAAATTTTGGTTGTCGGGTTCATTCTCACCTGACCATTGACAAGTTGTTTTCTTGGCCATTTTCTTTAGTCCTGTGACAAGAGTGTGGACGCTGGTAATATTCTTTTCCGCAGTCTCTGCACCTAGCTCATCCACAGCACCCCCAAGGGAAGATTTAGAATCATTTTTTGACAACCTTATTGAATCATAACGTAATAGTGGAACCTTCCGCCCACCAAAAATTTCTGGTCTCCCAGGAAAGCTTTTCTCAAACCAATAGGTGGGTTCTCTCGGAATTATCCAGATAATTTGAGAGTCATGAGATCTTCTCTACAGATAAAGCTCCTAGTCAACTTTAGGCTTCTAGAACTGACGTTTTTCATGAAATAGCATGTGGAAATGATTCATCCGGGTAAGGACTACCAAAAGAATCAATGGTCATTTGTACATCATGCAGTCTCTGCTCCAATGCACCATATCCAAAGCCCTTTCGCATCTGAAGCCCTTTTCTATCCACATTCATTGGGGTTGATATCATTTCTTCACCTGCTACACTTGTTCCTTCATTTCTAACAGTAGATGAGGCAAGGGATTCAGAGTTCCTTGTCCCAGCATGATTCTTGCATCTCAACACGGTGGACTTCTTTGCAGTACTCATCAGCATCTTCTGCAGTTCCACCTGCAGTATCCTCAAGACTCTGGCGTGGATCAGACCTAAATTTTTTTTCCAATCAACTACATATTAGAGGTACTTTCAGTCACATTATGATTTCAGATTTCTCCTGATGCCCATACGCTTCATAAGGAATGCTCCCATTATCTGTCATCAAAATGAGGATTGTTGAACTTTCTGACACCATTCTGATAATGAGTATCATCCACACCTGATGATAATGAATAATCATCATCTGATACACCCCCTGCTTTCCATTTAGGATGTTGATTATCTGAAGCCTGCAAAAAAAGAAATAAGTTATAAACTACCAAATAAAAGCATACACAACTTGTCCGAAAACTCCATAGAACATAGCAAAATAAGAGATAGTACTTGTGCATTATTGTTTCCAGCCATCTGAAGTAAATCCTCCACCCGTGATTGAGCAAGATCATGTTCCTTTCACAGCTCTCTAATTTCATTTTTCAGCTCTCTAATTTCCTTTCCATCTGAGGAAAATGTGAATGCCATTAAATACATTTAATTATACAGTTTTACATAAACATGTTTATTGATTCCAATTATGGCATAGATAAATCTAAAGCCTGGAGCTCTCTTACACCTAAGTTGGATACACGAGTCAAAGCACCCCAGTTAATGATCTTTATAAGAACCAGAGAATTAATCCGGACAAAAGAGTAGATACTAGGTAAATGGAGATTTTCTTAAGATACCAATTTGGTTTGGAATTCATCACTTCCACTGCCTCAACGAGACGACATATCCACTTTGGATTTCGTTTTACCAAGTATGATCAGAATTTTTTTTGCAGATTAAGGATGTGCAGTATCTTCACTTGAAAGGCAACTTAGAGAAACACATTCGTACCTCAACCTATCTCAAGTGCCGTCTTCCTGGCCTATCATTTGACAGGAAACTCAACACATCTCAAGTGCTGTCTTCCTGCCCTAACATTTGACAAAATTTTCATACAATTCCCATCTTATTAACACTTATTTACACTCGTCTCACGTGTTATATTGAGTAATGACTTCCTATCTATCACGGGTATTAACCAATGTCTTCATAGCCGTGTACATATGCTCAATTCTCATTTATAGTTATTATCTATTAATTGTATAAAGTAGTTATAGAAAAGGAATCATTACCTTTCCGATCTGAAAATCAATCTTTCTAAGTAACGCAGAGTAATCACTAGTCGAGGTAACAGAGCCGGATGTGCTAAACTCACTCTCCAATCTAGCCAGCTCTTGCTGCAAATGGTTAACTAGAGCCTTGTCCGACATGACTACATTGACCGTAGCTTTTGTAGTCACTTCTTTTGCACAACAAGTAAACAAAAGGGTATTTCTAGTCTGTTCCACAATGAAAAGCTGGAGGACATTGTACCATCCATTCAAGTGTGGTTGAATTCTGTTCAAGAACCCTCAAGGACCTGGGACACATCTTTGTTATGTCCACTGCTTGAAGTGATTGTTATGACCACGAAGAAACGGAAAATCCCACCTACGGATATATAAGAGCAGGCTTCGTGCCAGGCTCTAAGTGCAAATGATGGATGTTCTGGCATTACCGCCCAAGCAAGGCTGCAAGATGCGAGTCAGCTTAGAATTTCTGTAATTGATGTGTCCATGTCTTCCTTTACTGCACTGAACAAAATAACAAGATTCATATCTCATATAACAGGAGAACGTAAGGATAGGGAGGAAACATCAATTTTTTAAAAGAAAGCTCCTCATTCTAAGTCAACGAAGTACGTCAAACACTCTAATTGTTGCAAAGTCAGACCAAGGATTGTATGAGGTAAGTATATATCTTATTTTTTGTCAAGGAAGTAAACAGAACAATATTAATTTATTATTTTTTATCAACAGTGAGGGGGGAACAAAACAACATTAATAAATTATTTCTACTTACCACCTTCATTTACACTAGGAAATAATTTACTTAAATCTGTACATTTCATGATAACTCAAACAGAGGCATCACTATACGGATAAAGGTGGCAAGTGAAAAGAAAAGATGGCTTAAGGTAAGGCATGTAATTCTAATCCAAACTGTCTGTACAGTATTAGTGCCTAGTCATTATTCCCATCAAGGAATCTAATTTCACTTCTACTGACTTGCGAATTTAAAAAGGTGATATTGAAAAGATCCCTCAGATTTGAAACCAAAGCACTTTATTACACATGGTGAATGATAGATTACATAAGGAAGAGGAGGATATCCAACCTTAGCTAGCGAATAACAGTCCCAAGAGTGTTAGTAAACTGATAACATGGCAGCCATCTTTCAATCTCGTCCCAGCTGATAATGCCTGAGCTGCATGCTCAATCCCGGCTAAGTCCACAAAATTCTGCAGCAAACCAACTTCTTCTAAATCAACATGATTTGTTTAAAAAAACCACCAAATTAAATTGAAAGACAGTTGTTATATATTGGACCAAATATCCAATCTACAAAATATAAAATCACGCTTGCTGCAAGTGTGGTAAAATTTCCTTTGCCTAAGGACTCGGGAGCAGAACTTTCAATTTCCAACAAATTAAAGTAGGGTTTAAGTAGAAAATTCTATAGCCTAGAAAAGTAACATTCTTGTCGAACAAAATTCTTGTCAAAGAAAAGCCAGAGCGAGAGGCGCACCAATCTAATAATTTGATGTGATCTAGAGCTTTTTTCGTTCGATGCCATTTCCCCTATCTGTCTTTGAGCTGGAAAAAAACAACAAATATTTAATATACAAAAGTTCATGGTAAAAGAAGTTTATTCTCTGAAAATGCTTTACCTTCGCAAATAGAAAGGAGCTCCTTTATATGGCTCCAGTCCGTCAAAGTAGATGTAGTAATGCAAGACAAATTTAATGAAATGGTTGAAGCGAAGCAAAGATAAGTGACAGGTTTTAGTCTTCATAATGCCAACTTCATAGAGATCATAGAGAGATTAGACAGAAAAAGAATCAAATAATGACAAAAATAATGAGACTCAAAATCAACTTTGCTATTTGATTCAGTAATCAACTCACCCTGCCGTAACTTTTCTTGCTCCAATTTAAATTTTAAACAGGTCAAAAAAGTATAAAATATCTTGGAGCTTTGTGTATGAATGAAACATCATTACCATCAAAACCATTAGTCAAACGAACAATTAAATCAAACCAAAAAATATGTGCACACGAAAGTGGTAAATAGCAGGAAAAAAAAATAAACTAGAAGGATGCTAACAAGAAACCAGTAAAGTTAGAGCTGAATTTGGAACATTTAAGATTGTATAACAACTTAAACAACTATGTAATATTAAAGAAAGGAGAACTCCAAGTAATTATCAGATGCAAAATTGAAGAGGAACCAACAAGACTACACAACACAAGTCTTGGATCATGGAACCCAAAATTCAAGGAAGCACTTCACCATTGTCATTG
Source organism: Prinsepia uniflora (assembly GCA_032719365.1). NCBI lineage: Eukaryota > Viridiplantae > Streptophyta > Magnoliopsida > Rosales > Rosaceae > Prinsepia > Prinsepia uniflora. Next base: position 54,282,452 of record CM064868.1, on the reverse strand, counting down.
TCACTCACTGCAAGGAATCCTCTGTTCAGCTCCTTTGATCATACAAAGCATCTATACCACACACTAGAGGCTCACAAGCAATGATGTGTCGGACCACCGCCCGCTATTTAACAGCACTACCCTCAAATTCCTTATCAGTCTCCTCTTCCTGACTCTGATTTGCTTGAACCCAACCACCCCCAATGTTCTCAAAACTACCACTCAACCCATCATCCAAAAAGTCGCCAACCCGTTTAACTTTGATCTCTCTAGGCTCCACGGGGTACTTTCCAGAGAAGCAAGCATAACAAAAAGTAGGAGATTCACTGCCCAACATTTTCTCCAATTTACCAATTGGCAGAAAAGCAAGTGAATCCGATCCAATATACTCCCTAATTTCCTCAACACTCATCCTATTTGAAATCAGCTCCTCAGAGCTTGGTGTGTCCACTCCATAATAACAAGAACCAATGATTGGGGGGCTAGCAATTCTCATATGAACTTCCTTAGCACCTGCCTCCTTCAACAACCTAACAATTTTGGAAGAAGTAGTGCCTCTCACAATTGAGTCATCCACAACCACAACCCTCTTCCCCTCCAACACAGCCCGGACGGGGGACAGCTTGAGCTTCACACCAAAGTCCCTAATCTTCTGTGATGGCTCAATGAAGGTCCTCCCAACATAGTGAGACCTAATCAAACCCTGCTGAAAAGCCACACCGGCTTTAGCAGCATAACCAAGGGCAGCCACCACCCCAGAATCCGGCACTGCTATTACCACATCACAATCAACCGGTGCCTCAGTAGCAAGTATCTCACCAAATGCACGCCTAGATTCATACACTGATCGGCCAAAAATCACAGAATTCGGCAGAGCAAAGTAAATGTGCTCAAAGATACATTGTTTTGGCTGAGGATGAGACATAAGGCAAAGTGATTGAACCCCTTCTTTATCTACCACCACAACCTCTCCAGGAAACACCTCTCTCTCATATGTGGCTTCAATCAAATCAAGCGCACAAGTCTCAGAGGCAAACACAACAGAGCCATTGCTCCTCCTCCCCATAACCAAGGGCCGGAACCCGTGTGGGTCCCTCACCGCAACAAGCTTATCTTTGGTGACAAAGACCATAGAGTAAGCCCCCTCAAGCTGTTCACAAGCATCAACAATTCTCAAAAGAAAAGGTCTATGCTTTGAAATTGCAATAAGGTGAAGAACAACCTCAGTGTCAGAGGTGGTGTTGAAAATGGAACCATTGTCTTCAAGCTTGGCTCTGAGGGAGCCGTAATTGACCAAATTGCCATTGTGGGCAACCCCAACAGACCCAAACCTGTACCCTGCAACAAAGGGCTGGACATTTTTAAGCATAGAGGACCCTGCAGTCGAGTACCGTACATGTCCAATTGCCAAGTCTCCGGGCAATTGGTCGAGCTTAGTCTGATTGAAGACCTCAGAGACGAGGCCTACGCCAGTGATTGACTGAAGCACGTCGTCCTGCACACAGACAATCCCAGCCCCTTCCTGTCCACGATGTTGAAGCGCGTGTAGGGCCAAATAGCAGAGGCGGGAGGCTTCTGGGTCGCCGTATATGCCTACCACACCGCACTCCTCCCGGGGCTTATCGTCGTCATCATCATCGTAATCCATAGAAAGGCCATCGAGTTGTGTTTGTTTTCCGAGAAAATGTCGGAAATTGGGTTTTTGGAGTGAAGGGTGAAGAAGGCCTTGTGGGTATGTGCGAGGGAGGTGGTTTTGAGAGGGAGAGAGGGTTTAGCGAGGGTTTTGGGGGTGAAAGAGGGAGGGATTTTGTGGGCTCGAGATAGACGAGTGGGATTGGAGGGAGAGGAAGAGAAAGGGGAGGGCTTTGTGGTGGTGGTGGTGGCGGTGACAGCCATGGGAGGGGAGTTGCAGAGAAGGGGTGTGGGAGTTGCAGAGAAGGGGTGTGGGAGTTGCAGAGAAGGCGTGTGGCGTTCTAAGTGCCCAAGTAAAGCGACAGTGCAGATGGTAGACGGGGAAGGAGTTCCGTTTTAGGTTTTTACTTCAATTGTCCTTCTTTTTTATATCTTAGGGAGTTTTGTATCTTCTGGAGTCTGATGGAATCTAGTTAAGGGTATTTTTTTTTGTCAAATAAGTTAAGGGTATTTTTTTTTTTGTCAAATAAGTTAAGGGTAAATTGAATCACCGTAAGTGAGATAGGTGCCGTGCCTCACAAACAAAGATTCGTATTGGATTTTTGTCGGTTTAGTGTAGTTGTAGTTGTAGTCGTAATCGTAGTTGTAGTCATAGTTGTAGTCGTAGTCATAGTCGTCTAGGAGAGAAAGACCAATTAATACACAAAATAGTGGAGAGGTTTGGTTTTTCCACGTCAATTTGAGAAAATTAGAATTACCTCCGATGTTTTGATTAAAAATTTATAGTTTTTTAGTTTAAATGCACATTAAACTTGCAAATTTACCATATTTTACATCGTGTATTTGTTATTACTTCACTTAACAGTATCAAACGGTCGAGTTGCGTCACTCGACTCTATTTTCATCCAAAATGTTAAGTAACTATGAAAAGTAAGGGTAAAATAGAAATTTTTGACACGCTTGCACACTTTTGCCATGTAAGTCTCGACGTGGAATGAGATTCGGACTCGTAAATGCCAAATCATGCTCCACCTCTCTAGTTCCCGTTCGAAATCGAAATTGGGGAAAAATATTTAAGGTTTGAGTGCGATCGAAATTGGTCGAATCGCTGGGCAATAAATCGACGCCTGAAAATGAGTTTAATCGACACGTAGGTACAAATGAGTAGGTGTAGATGATAGAGAATATGATCCTGCGCGAGCTTGCAGCGGAACAGCCTGTCTACGGTCAGTTTTCCTTTCCTTCATGCTTCAATATGTTATCTGGGTTTATATTTCTTTGATTATCCATGGAATCTGCTTACTGGGTTTACAAAATTGGATTATTGAGAGAATAGCATGTGATCTTGATGTGTCGTGATTTTCTGCTTAGGTTGTATAGTGATTTTCTCCTTAGTCTGAATAGTATGTTCAAATTGATGTGTTTGTTGAAATATGATATCTAGGCTTAATTTGTCTCGTTTTTTTGGCATATCCATTGAAAGATGAGGATATCTGGATTAGTTTGTAGCGTGCAATTGGTTTGTTATTGTTGTTGTTGAAAGAGATAGGCCATTTAGTGAATATGCACCATGAACTCGATATCTTGGTTTCACTTTATACTCGATACTGAATATATTTCTTACATTGTGCACCGTGTGCTTGGACTATTGGTTACACTTTGGATTATGTACTAAATATTTTGTTACACTTGGCACCTTAAGCTCACTACTCAGTCACAGTTTGTAGTTAGTTGGTTAGTTTCTTAGTTGCTATTTGGTATATGCATACAGATGATAAAGATATATTTAGTATGAAAGTTCACTATGGAGGTGAACTACTAATAGAAGATGATGACTATTGGAATTACATAGGGGAGCAAGTCATGCTCTATAACTTTGTTATAGTTGATTGGATTTCTCTTTTGGAATTGAAGTTCATATGGAATAATCTAAGCTATCTACCTTCTAAATTTTTTGTATACTCTAATGATATAGATAGTGAAACCTTGGTCAAAGTAACCTCTGATGGCCAATTATTCAAATGACATAGATAGTGAAACCTTGGTCAAAGTAACCTCTGATGGCCAATTATTCAAACTACGTGCTAACTATGCAAAGAGTAGTGCTTGTATCCCTATGTATATGCAAAAGAGAGGGGGTGATGGGATCAAATTTCCAGGGCATATGGAGATTGAAGGTGAGGTTATAGATATGAGGATGATGAGCGTACAAAGAAGTTGTGACAGGACCCATCCCAATCCCCCCCCCCCCCTCCCCCTCGGGATTAGTGCGGGATGACCCTGCTCCCGTCTGACACGAAGTGTCATACAAGGGATATTTCCGACCTTTGCCCTCCCGGGCTATCAGAGTACGCCAGGATCCGGAGGAGGCATGTGATATCTCGGTCTCTGCTACAGTCCACATCCGATGTCAACCTGAAGGGCAGTCAAAACATTAAAAACTGTGAGTGGACAAAACAAGAGTTTATAAAACATTTCATAAGGAAGACATTTGTACCCTCCACTAAAAAGCATGCATGCATTCGAAAACCATTTATCCAAAACAAACCATATGTGGGACTAAGCCCAAAACAGATATAAACCAAGGTCGAAAGGACCACAATGAAAACGACCATACGGGCCACTGCCCAAATCCATGAGGGACTCGGCCCCAAACCATAAAGAAACCAAGTACACGAGCCACTGCTCAAATCCTGTGCACACCTGTGCACACCACATATCATATATCATATCTACATCACATACATATATATAAGTCACACAACCAATCCTGTCACGGTATCCAAAGCTACGCGCGTGCTACCCGGGTCTCAATCCGAGTCTTCTCAAAGTCAAGGTCAATGTCCACAGACCACTGACCCTACCCGAGGTAATAGTAACCATAGCCTTCCTGAGAGTAAGGAACCCAACTAGGGGGTGACTCCACTCAGTCGGTGCTCCGTGACTACTCCGGGGTCCACCCAGGCCAACGACCCTCCCCGGAGGAGATAATAGAAGTAAAGGAAGGTAGATGAACATATATATACATAACATAATATCCATGCCCGGTTCCCCTAAACCGTCATGATCCATAATATTCATAACCAAGGTAACATGTTGGTTCTCATACACCGTCATGTACCATAATGACATAACCAGGTAACATGCCGGTTCCCATAAACCGTCATGTACCGTAATAACCAACAAGGGTTCATGCCGGTTCCCATAAACCGTCATGAACCATGATACCATATTAAGAGTTCATGCCGGTTCCCATAAACCGTCATGAACCGGGAAATCCATTTAAGGTTCCCTGACCTGAAATCAAAACCGTAAAGTAGATTGGGTCTCGTACCCGAACATAGGACATCAGTTGGGCACCGTGCCCGATATCTGAGTGTTGAATCAAAGATTGAACCCGTCGCGAAAAGTCCTCACAATTCCTGCAAACAGCAAACAATTAGCTATCGTTGCCTCGATCGATTTACCCGGGGGGTTGTTCGACCAAGAACACTCCGATGCCTAAGTTAGCTTCGAGAGAGGAAAGGGATATACTTCGAAACGAAGAATCAACGTACCTTGGAAATGAAATGTGCCTTCCTATTTATAGGAAAATCTTGGGAGCCTTGGAGCGTTCTGATTGGTCGGTTGAATATTTAATTAGTAAATAATATATTATTATTAAATATATTTTTTAATAATTGTAATGATGGCTCATTATGATAGTAATGATATTAGTTGTATTTTAATATTAATATTAATTATCCATTATTAAGAATAACGATAATTAACCCTCGGGGAGAATATCAATATTACGGAGGTTTTAACCCGATCAAATAACGTATTTAACTGGTAAAATAGATTATTTAATGTGTGGGTGTTTTTCAAATGATCAGCGTTATTTGCCAAGGGCAATTTGGTCATTTTTGGGAATTACGGGACACGTGGCGGCTCCATAATTTTCGGATGATTTTGGGTTCCACAAATGCCCCCACATCGATTCGGTATTCAGGGAATTCGGATGGATGTACATTGTTTGGAGTCTTATATTACCGGGCTACCGGTTACTGTTGGGTCCAAGAATCGAGTCAGTGTTTATTTGACGGTTTTGCCCCTGGTTATAAGGGTAAAAGTCAATTTTTAGTTTTAGAATGACTATTCTGGGTTTAGTGGTGTGAACCAGACATAATGTGCAAAATGACCATTTTGCCCCCAAGCATGGGCAAAATGTTGACTTTTGAACCGGGGGGTCCAAAGGACGAGGGCCAGAGACTGTTACGTAGGTCGAGTTGATACGAATCCATAGACAGGCGGCATGCCGAAATCGGAGATCGGATGCGAAAGTTATGGGTCTACGAAGGCGAGGGGCATTTTCGTAATTTTGGAAGCGAAGGGCAAAATGTTGACTTTTGAACCGGGGGTCCAAAGGACGAGGGCCAGAGACCGTTACGTAGGTCGAGTTGATACGAATCCATAGACAGGCGGCATGCCGAAATCGGAGATCGGATGCGAAAGTTATGGGTCTACGAAGGCGAGGGGCATTTTCGTAATTTTGGAAGCGAAGGGCAAAATGGTCCTTTTGAGACGGGCGAACGGTGGACGCTGACTCATGCTACCTGCCAATGATATTTGCTGCTTTGTCCAGACAAAGTGGAGGAAATCATGGATTTAGGGACCCTAAAACCCTTAATTAGGGAAAACTTAATCATTTTGTCCAAATCTTGACATTGTTAAATAGAAGAGCAATTCGGTTGTGAGAATGAGAGATTGGAGAGTCTGAATTGGAGCAAAACAATCGCGAAGGACAGAGGGGTCGCTGGTTTTGCAGATTTTCAAAAATTCGAAAATTGTGGGGAGAATTCGAATTCGGATTGGCGAGCTCTAAGGATCAAAATTGAGACTCGATTGAGTCTTCTGAGGTCATTTCGAATCGATTCACAACAAAAACGAAGAGAATTGGGGCTTCCCTGAGCAAGAACAGAAGCTCTGATTTTTGCTCGAAATCGAGCTTGAGTTCGAGCAGCTGGAGGTATAATTTTATGAAATTGATTATGTAAAAACTTTTGTTTTATTCTCACAATACTCTCTGTGTGATTTAATTTGAAAAACAGGGATGAATTGGACGAACCTGATCACGAAACCCGTTTGAGAGTTCATCGGGGATTTATCGGATTTTGGTTATAATTGAAGTTTTAAACGTTACAGAACCTAAATTTAAATGGTTTAGATGAAATCAGTTTAAATAACGGAAGAAAACAATGCCCAATTGAAGGAGAACAAATCGGGTCTCAACGCGGGTCTCCAACCCGTTTACCAGTCATTCGGGTAGAGGAGACGCATTGTAGCAGTTACTGTGCTACGCGCGTGGCTTCCACGCGCAGCCGCTTGCGGCGGCGCGTGAGGGCGCGTGGAGGCGTTTCCGGGGAGATTTTCAACAGGTGTTTTATTATATTTGATGTAATGAACATTTTTGGTGTTGGGTCCGAGACAAACTGACATTGTATCAATACTGTTTCGAGGGTCCGATGGTTTAGGTTATACCTTTAAATTTTTATTAAATTCCCAAAAAATTGTGGAAAATTGATATGATGTTTTTAGAGTCATTAATGACCTTTTATGTTGTTTTTTGGACAGGATTCGAGATTCCTAGAAAGCGTGGGAAATTACGGAAGTGCGTCCGGCTTGGAAAATGAGCGGTTTGGACGGTGCGTGCGAGCATTGGTAGGCTGGCTCACATTTAACGTGACCCTTGCTAGTACCGCAAATATGCTTGCTACGCATCAAGAGTCCGTCGAAGGTGTTTAGAAACGTTGTTGGAGCGGGTGTACTACCGGTGCCACGTGGTGCACGGAGTTTGGCTGAACAGTCGACGGGGACTTGGCGGTGACTGAGTGCACTTGCGGACGTGACTAGTGAGCATCGGTAGGCAGGATCACACTTACTGTGACTCTTGCTAGTACCACATACATGCTCGCTATGCGTCAAGGTGCTGAGAGACCCAGCAAACTTGCCCTGTGGGAGCGTGGCGGTTTTCGTGGCCTGAGTCCATTCCGAGGGAAAGATATGGAATCTGAGAAACCCGAAGACTTCATGGAGTGGAAGGCTCGCAATCAAATTTCCTTTTCAAGCGACGTTCTCGTGGAGCTTGGCGACAGATGTTCTTCTAGAGTTTCGGGACATGAGCCGACTACTCTCTCCATGAATGGCGAGAAGCTTTCAAACATCCCAAACAAGGGGTGGTTGTGCGTTCCACTGTGCTTGAAGGAGACCGTTGTTCAGAAGAAGGACAATAAACAAGGACTTACCGGTTCTTGGGAGAAAAAACCATGCCGAGCAACTTCTTTCCTAACCCATAAGCATACCGAGCAACTTCTTTCCTAACCTTTCTGTTCTGGCCCTACGAATGTGCCATCTTGATGCGAAGGGCAGGCAGAAATGGAAAGTTATGTTGATGATGTGAGATTGCGATAACTTAAGAAAACTTGAGGTCTTAATTTCACATCGGAAGCCAAAATGGGCGAGTTGGAGATGAGTCGTGCAGAGAGGATGCTGATAGAAAATGAGCGAGATACCACTCGAGATGATCTCTCCCTGCTGCACAGAAATTTGCAGGACTCAGAAGGCTTTGATGCTTCGATGACGAAGGCTTGAATGCTTCGCAGGGCGAAGGCTTGGATGCTTTGATGACAAAGGCTTAGGTGCTTCGCATGGCGAAGGCTTAGATGCTTCGCAAGGCGAAGGCTTGTATGCTTTGATGACGAAGGTTTGGATGCTTCGACGATGAAGGCCTAGGTGCTTCGCATGGCGAAGGCTTAGATGTTTCGCAAGGCGAAAACTCAGATGCTTCGATGACGAAGGCTTGGATGCTTCGATCATGAAGGCTTTCTACACTAGAGAGAATAAGCTTTGAAAATTGTACATGGTGAACAAATCAATTTGTTAATCTCATTTCATTGATACTTGAATTCAGAAGGCAAATTGAAAAGCAAAATTGAAAAGCTCCATAGAGTTTTATGTCTTTCTAATGTTGACTTGCGTCTAGTTGATGCGGATCACCTTTGACGCTGGCTTGTTTGACTTTTTGTTCTCCATGTGATTTACAGTCTTGTTTTTGATGTAGTCTGTACAATGCCCCTCACTCAGGAGATTTCGGAGATATCTTTCGAAAGATATACATGTGCTGATATTGTGCCCATAACATTCATGATAGGCGCACCATTTGGTTTTATCAGCATTCTCTTGATTGCCTTTGACTGGCTCTGGCTTCTTAAACCATGGCTTGTTCTTAATTTCATTGTGGATCTGATGGGCTAGTAAAGATAGCTGCAAGTTAGGCTTCCCCATAACTGGCGTTTGGGAGTGTTGCCCTGCCTTTCGCTTGTTGAGCTTTCCAGTTGCAGACTTTCCATGGGGTTCATCCTCATAGGAGGCCTTTTCGCTAGTCCCAGCATGGCCATGAGTATGAGCAGCGCGCTTCTCGTCCTCCCAACTTGCATGTCGCTCTGCTAGCGAAAGTATTTTGGAAAGACTTCGCGCATTGCTCATGACGATGTCCCCGTAAAGCTGGCTGTCTCGAGGGAGTCCTTGCTTGAATGCCATTGCCGCAACAAAGTCATTACAGCCGATAATGTGAGATTTCTCCTCACAAAATCTCCGTATGTATTGTCGCAGAGTGTCTTTTGCTCTCTTTCGGACAGAGAAAAGATGGTCGTCTTTCACCTCGATTGGCCGAAATTGTGCGTATTCCTTCACAAATGTCAAAGCCAACTCTTCGAAGGACTCAATCGACCTCGGGGGGAGATGATTGAACCAAGTCATGGCTTGGCCTTGAAGGGAAGCTTGAAAAACTTTGCACATGAGCGCATCGTTAGACCTGTGGGGGATCATGACTCCTCGATAATGATCTATGTGTTTTACCGGGTCGGAGGCTCCTTTGAATGAAGTGAAGTTTGGCGTTGCGAACCTCTGGGGGAATGGCTCCTCCTCAATATCCCTTATAAAGGGCGTAGAGAGCCGTATCTGGCGACGTAGATCGTCTTCTAGATCGCCACCTTGTTGAGCACGAAGGTGCATGTCCAGCATTTTTTGAACATCATTAGCCTGCAACGCTCCTTGCTGAGGCGATGAGTCCCTTTTTGCTAATCGTTGAGAACCTCTTTGAGCTTCTCCCCCTGTTCTCTGGGATCGTGCAGGGGAGTAGGCTTCATTTTCCCCTTTACTACCGTGGGCAGATCGTTTTGGGTTTTTGTATAGAGCTCGAAGTTGCCCTCTGCTCCTATGTGAGTGTTGTGGGCTTTTCGCTCGATGAGCGTGACTTTCTTCTCCAGAGTCGCCTAGCGAAGTATCTCGTGACATTGTTTGGCAGCGAACCTGCTCTTTCCAAGGACGTCTTTGGGCATTCTCTTGTCTTCCACGTGACGTGGATCGTCTGTCATGCTCCTGGATTGGTCTCTCTGCTAGGAGTTGCTGCAAGAGCTTTGACTGGAGTTGAACTTGTTTGCTTAACCCTTCAACTTGCTGCGCCAAGTTGTCTTGGGGAGGTTGGTGATGACTTCTCCCTGAGATGTCATGACACCCGTCCAGAAACTCCCTTTGGACCATGTTTGTTGTGAGTTGATCATGTCGTGATGCATTTCCTATCAAACTCTCGTTTTCCTGTTGCAAAGTCGAAGTTCCATCCCCTAGCGCGGGTACTTGGTTAGCTGGAGAGGGGAATGCTTCAAAACTGAAGGTTGGCCTCCCTTCGAGTGTCTCAAAGGGCGCTTCTATGGACACACGCCCGAGTCGAGCTGGGCGCTTCTCCGGAGTTTCTATGTGAGCTTCATTCCTCGTCTGGGTCGTTGAGGCAGAAACACCTTCCCTGGCTGACTGAACGGATCGACCAACTTTAGCCATGCCGATTCGAAGAATGTTGAGTTGGAAAGCTGTTTGATGGATAATTTGAACAACGTTCAGAATCTTCGAACAATGTCGATGAACGACGAACGAAGGGAGATGAACGATGAACAAACGTTCAAAATCTTCGAACAATGTCGATGAATGACGAATGAAGAAAGATGAACGATGAAAGAATTCCTGATGAGTGATGAAACAACGTTCAAAATCTTCGAACAATGTCGATGAACGACGAACGAAGAAAGATGAACGATGAACAAGTTCCTGATGAGTGATGAACAACGTTCAAAATCTTCGAACAATGTCGATGAACGACGAACGAAGAAAGATGAACGATGAACAAATGAGAGAGCTTCTTCTGAGTATAACTCAATAACTCTCAATGAAAGCACCAATTGTTGAATCAAAGATTGAACCCGTCGCGAAAAGTCCTCACAATTCCTGCAAACAGCAAACAATTAGCTATCGTTGCCTCGATCGATTTACCCGGGGGGTTGTTCGACCAAGAACACTCCGATGCCTAAGTTAGCTTCGAGAGAGGAAAGGGATATACTTCGAAACGAAGAATCAACGTACCTTGGAAATGAAATGTGTCTTCCTATTTATAGGAAAATCTTGGGAGCCTTGGAGCGTTTTGATTGGTCGGTTGAATATTTAATTAGTAAATAATATATTATTATTAAATATATTTTTTAATAATTGTAATGATGGCTCATTATGATAGTAATGATATTAGTTGTATTTTAATATTAATATTAATTATCCATTATTAAGAATAACGATAATTAACCCTCGGGGAGAATATCAATATTACGGAGGTTTTAACCCGATCAAATAACGTATTTAACTGGTAAAATAGATTATTTAATGTGTGGGTGTTTTTTAAATGATCAGCGTTACTTGCCAAGGGCAATTTGGTCATTTTTGGGAATTACGGGACACGTGGCGGCTCCATAATTTTCGGATGATTTTGGGTTCCACACTGAGGTTATATGCCCGAGACAAAACCAAATGTGTCTCATACCCGAGTTTATCCTTTTGAAATCCAAATCCAGTTCATTTAAATCAATAAAGAAATACAGACCCGTATAAGCACCGTATAAGGCCGAAACCTCGAAATACGTGCTTATACGTAACCACATAGAAATGCACCCATGGCATCATCAAACAAGTAATAAAACATACAATAAACATTTATGCATGCACCAATTTAGAAAACAAGGTCCACTCACAGACCGTCCGAGCTGCCGCCTCGATTTACGTGCCATACGGTTCCCCGAGCCGATCACCGTCACCGGGACTCCCAAACCTGTCCAAATCGTAATAGAAGGTTACTAACTACTTAATTAACCTCCTACCAAAGCCCCGTAATTTTCCCGTATTTTTAACTATTTTTAATCCAGAACCTAAACCTTCCGATGCCCCGAAACATATCGAGACGGTGTCCGATTGATATGTGATCCACGTCTGTGCCACGTGTCACCCCTGATTGGGCCACGTCACTGACATGTCAGTGCTGACTGTGCACTGACATGTGACACGTGTCGCACTCCTATTGGCCCATTTTCTGACATGTCAGCTGACATTGTCAGATCTGACAATGCTAACGTCATCCCTGACATGATGACGTCAGCAGGATGACGTCACCTGTCATCCCCTACATCGGTCAGACCGGTCCGAACCGGTCCGGTTCGGTTTTTCCTGCAACTTGGACCGGCGTAACCGGTCCAGGTCTCCTTCTCCCTCATTTTCGGTCCGTTTGCTTTCATTCCAACTCCTAAATTCCTATTTCTTCATTTCCTATCAATCCTAATTAACTAAACAACCTAAAACCTACGAAATCCGACCGGTCCAATTTGAACCTCACGGTTCGATTTTTCCCGATCAGCCTACACGGCTTCTCGGCCGTCAACCACCACCAAAACCTTCCTAAAATGTCCCTAGCAACCTAATGGACTCATTAAAACCATTAAAAACTAACCATAACAACGAAAATGGAAAAATGGATTAAAATGGGCTAACCGGGTACCCGTTCGGGTTTCTCCTCCTCTCGCCGTGGGCGGCGGTTCAGGCCTCCAGGCCGGCCACCTCAGCTCCCTCGATCTCCCTGGTCCTCTGCCTGGTCATGGGTGATGGTTGGCTGGGTTTGGGTTGCACGGGAATGAGAGAAAATGGTGAGATCGGGTGGGTTGTGTTTGAACGAAGAAAATGAAAATGCATGGTGAAGTGCATGTATGTAATATGTTGTCCAGTGGATGAGTGACACTGGTCACTCATCCATTGGTTGCTAAAAAGCAACTGGGCCCACTAAAGACAAACTGCACTTTTTGTCTCGTAAAACGTGCCGTCGTGAATAGTAACCAGGAACTTCCGTGAACCGTAACTTCGCCGTCGAACGTCCGAATTCGACGTGCCGCCTGTCTACGGATTCGTATCGTCCTTATCTACGTAACGGTCTTCAGCCCTCGGCCATCGGACCTCCCGGTCAAAAAGTCAACATTTGACCCCTTTTATCCAAAATTACCAAAAGGCCCTTAAACTTCCGAACGTCATAACTTCTTCCTCGAATGTCGGAATTGAACGTGCCACCTGTCTATGAACTCGTGACGTCACGAACTACGTCACGGTCATCGGTCAAAGTCCATTTGACCGCTCGAACGAAAAGTCAACGTTTTACCCACGCTAGGGGCAAAACGGTCATTTCGCATCGTTCGTCCGATTTAGCCTAAGTAATCACCAATTAACCTCACTAATCGTGATTAGTCACTAATCTAATCATGGAATTTGGGACGGGTCGTTACAACCTTCCCTCCTTAATTAATTTCGTCCTCGAAATTCCAACCGACCTAATCTAACCGTTCTTCCCTCCTTAATTAGTTTCATTCTCGAAACTCCAACTATCCTGATTCCACATCCATCTCGTGGAAAGTAGAATCGACCTCAAAACACGTGCACGCTCGTACACCAACTAACCAGAACAATCCTTACTCGTCTGCAACTAGACATACCACTAACGCTCACGTCGTATCGACTACACTCGACCACGTCGAATGACAGTAGCCATATGCTCTGAATTGACACCACTTGTCAAATCTACCCTTTCGCTGATTTAAACAACTAGACGGTTCCCTTCTCAATCACTAATCTATTCTGACGTTTGCTCCCACTAGGAGTCATCAGACCTCACTAACCGATTCACGTTGACACTTCCGACAAACTGTCAGCACTTGACAGTCGTCAGTCAAAAACTAACACTATACTCACTCGTGATTACAATAACCACCAACTCACTCAACCTGAGTTTACGTATACCCATAATCACTCGACCTGTGTGTAACTGGACCCATCAGAAAACCATGACCTAGTGCACAGTATCCAATGTCCAGTTCACGACCTTAACAAATCCAATGGTATCGGAACTAAGCCGACTACCAACACGCTCACCAACGGACTACGAGTATAACCTATATACCGTCACTAGGCACCACAAGTCTACCCAGTGTCGTACCTCGAACTACGTACAAGGTACAGACGTCTATCCATCACCCTAACTACAACCACCTAGGTCATAGCCAAACACGTTTATATTTTGGAGTCTATCTGTCCAATCCAGCATTAGACAAATCGAAACTCCAACCCATCATCTATTTCCAAATCCGAATCCGAATCCGCAATTTTGTAAGAAATCCCGAATTCAAACCCAGAACTCATATCCATAACCATGTCCAAATCCGAATCTGAAATCATCATTCCGTAAGCTAGCATTTGGAATAACCATTCCGAACCCAAATCCATAAAATAAAATCTACAGTTAAGCTCTAGAATCAAATCCCGAATCGTCACCCAGAATCCGATTCCAAAACCCAAATCTAGAAATCCTTTTTCAAGTTCTAAAATCAAATCCTGAATCGTCATCCAGAAATCTGATTCCAAAACCTGAAATATCGTTCTCGTTCTACCGAGAGGTATCAATCATGAACCTATCGGTTGTCTGCTCAACCGATTACTCCAATACCATCGATTGACTTCATAGGGAAGCCAATCACAATATCCGCACATCCCTAAGGCTGACCATATCCGACCACGTCGGAAAACTACTCATCGGACCAACTACTCAGGCGAGTAGTAAGCCATATGGGATTTACCTCGAAAAGAAGTTCAGTCCCATCATCCTCAACTCAAACATCCCAGTAAGAGTAATAAACTCTCCACCTATCTGGATCATCAAGATCACGATCCAGATCCATAGCGATACCCAAAGTCCCTAAACCAATTCCCACATCTAAACAGATTAGTCAACGACGAGACACGCCGAGACTGTGGGTACTCACTGATTACCTCGTATCGATCCTTGTCATTCCACCGAGGAAAAATCAAGAATGATACAAGATAATGACAACAAAATTCATCTTACGTGAATGCAAACAACACTCGCTGCACTCACCACGTCATGTAACCCAACATCGTCTGCCACCAAGCAGAAAATGAGAAATTTCAGTCACCCGACTTCGATATACTCAATACCAATGCGGAAAACCCCGCGTTCCATTCGTCACCTCAATCGTAACCTCTCGCGATTTCGAAGTTCCAACAAGATTGGAAACAACGTACTTGGGAACATCATCTACGTGTCCATTACCAGGTTAACTTTATCCGTGATCCACTCTCGAACCACAGATGCCGAACATATGCCCATCACGACGGATTTCACATCCCGATACGTAATTCATCGTCATCACGATCACCGGCACCAGCGCTAGTATCAGCGCCGGCCCACAATACTATCGGTACACGCAACCAGCATCAGTATCGGCACACCATGTGCAAAACTGACAACCCTGGATCTCCGCTCATACCGAGCGACGATCCCGTACCTCTGCTCGAATAGGAGGAACTCTGCCTCCCTCGTACCCAACACCTCTGGGTACAATCACCCTGACAACTCATACGAGAAAAGGAAACGTCCCCTGAACGTCCCCGATTCCCAACAATCGTAACTACGACCATTCTCGGTAGTAGTGCCTTCCACAGACTCGTGCAGACCTAACTACCAGACCTCGCTATATACAGACTCCGTATCCAACGGAATCAATCGCCCGTACCAACTACTCTGTATCCCACTCAGGGATTCCATCGACAAGTACCAACCCTGGTAACCTGTCCAACCAAACTCTAACCAGTCGCAACTCGACTAACCCAATGTCCTCTACCAGGTCACCAATGACCTTAGTTGCACCAAACGACAACTAAAGTACCATGACAACCAACTATGTTTAAACGATAAATATAACCTCGACTGCGAAGTGCAGGTCCCAACACAAGCTGACATGACTAGACCTACTAACGAATCCAAATCCGAATAGTCGTCCAAGTCAAACCACTCGTCAACTCCCATTTCCAAACCATACACATACGGTAGGGTTCCCACGATCACACCTAGAGTTCCCCAGAACCCAACTGCATAAGGCAGTAAAATCCACGATCTGACCGACCCCGCGGTCTGGACATCATAAAGACGTCAATCCAATCCTACCGTCAATCCAACTCGGATTCCTCGAATCCGGTTGCTAACTGCCAACTGCAGTAAATCTATCTAACTCAACCAAATCCGATCATCCAACTCAACAATATTCGACCATCCGATGATCACAATTCCCAACTAGTCGTCGGAACCAACTCCTACGACATCGTGAAAGACGATCCCAACTAACCGTCTCACGATCAAAACGTTAACGTACAGGTTACGTCATCCCTTCCGTAGGGTCTCACACTGTCAACCTTGACAGAACTATGGCAACCCCGGCCTCAAATGCCGAACCAAGGCATGCCAATCCTACTAACTATCGTACCGGCACCCCCGACAATCAGGTTGACCACGAACTGCAGCCCCTTGAGATATCACATCCTCGACCTGCGTACATACTCCAAGAGCTACACGGTTACTCGAATAGAGACAACCCCGCTCTGATACCACGTTGACATGACCCATCCCAATCCCCCCCTCCCCCCCCGGGATTAGTGCGGGATGACCCTGCTCCCGTCTGACACGAAGTGTCAGACAAGGGATATTTCCGACCTTTGCCCTCCCGGGCTATCAGAGTACGCCAGGATCCGGAGGAGGCATGTGATATCTCGGTCTCTGCTACAGTCCACATCCGATGTCAACCCGATAGGGCAGTCAAAACATTAAAAACTGTGAGTGGACAAAACAAGAGTTTATAAAACATTTCATAAGGAAGACATTTGTACCCTCCACTAAAAAGCATGCATGCATTCGAAAACCATTTATCCAAAACAAACCATATGTGGGACTAAGCCCAAAGCAGATATAAACTAAGGTCGAAAGGACCACAATGAAAACGACCATAAGGGCCACTGCCCAAATCCATGAGGGACTCGACCCCAAACCATAAAGAAACCAAGTACACGAGCACACTACTCAAATCCTGTGCACACCTGTGCACACCACATATCATATATCATATATACATCACATACATATATATAAGTCACACAACCAATCCTGTCACGGTATCCAAAGCTACGCGCGTGCTACCCAGGTCTCAATCCGAGTCTTCTCAAAGTCAAGGTCAATGTCCGCAGACCACTGACCCTACCCGAGGTAATAGTAACCATAGCCTTCCTGAGAGTAAGGAACCCAACTGGGGGGGTGACTCCACTCAGTCGGTGCTCCGTGACTACTCCGGGGTCCACCCAGGCCAACTACCTTCCCCGGAGGAGATAATAGAAGTAAAGGAAGGTAGATGAACATATATATATATACATAACATAATATCCATGCCCGGTTCCCCTGAACCGTCATGATCCATAATATTCATAACCAAGGTAACATGCTGGTTCCCATACACCGTCATGTACCATAATGACATAACCAGGTAACATGCCGGTTCCCCAAAACCGTCATGTACCGTAATAACCAACAAGGGTTCATGCCGGTTCCCATAAACCGTCATGAACCATGATACATGCCGGTTCCCATAAACCGTCATGAACCGGGAAATCCATTTAAGGTTCCCTGACCTGAAATCAAAACCGTAAAGTAGCTTGGGTCTCGTACCCGAACATAGGACATCAGTTGGGCACCGTGCCCGATATCTGAGGTCATATGCCCAAGACAAAACCAAATGGGTCTCATACCCGAGTTTATCCTTTTGAAATCCAAATCCAGTTCATTTAAATCAATAAAGAAATACAGACCCGTATAAGCACCGTATAAGGCCGAAACCTCGAAATACGTGCTTATACGTAACCACATAGAAATGCACCCATGGCATCATCAAACAAGTAATAAAACATACAATAAACATTTATGCATGCACCAATTTAGAAAACAAGGTCCACTCACAGACCGTCCGAGCTGCCGCCTCGATTTGCGTGCCATACGGCTCCCCGAGCCGATCACCATCACCGGGACTCCCAAACCTGTCCAAATAGTAATAGAAGGTTACTAACTACTTAATTAACCTCCTACCAAAGCCCCGTAATTTTCCTGTATTTTTAACTATTTTTAATCCCGAACCTAAACATTCCGATGCCCCGAAACATATCGAGACGGTGTCTGATTGACACGAAACCAGTCCCAAAATGTTCGTTATATCGAATAGATGATTTCGTATGTTCGAACCTTCCCCAGATTCCTTACCAAGCGCCCTCACGCGCCGCCTGAAGTGGCTGCGCGTGGGCTTCACGCGCCTCTACAGTACCTGATGACGTCATCGCTGACGTCAGCATGACGTCATCTGACAGCTGTCAGGTCTGACATGTCAGACTCTGACAGGTGCCACGTGTCATGCTCCCATTGGTCCACGTCACTGTGCTGTCAGTGCCATGTGGCAGTCTGACATGTGCCACGTGTCATCACGGCACTGGTCCACGTCTGTGCCACGTGTCAGTCCCTGATTGGGCCACGTCACTGACATGTCAGTGCTGACTGTGCACAGACATGTGACACGTGTCGCACTCCTATTGGCCCATTTTCTGACATGTCAGCTGACATTGTCAGATCTGACAATGCTAACGTCATCCCTGACATGATGACGTCAGCAGGATGACGTCACCTGTCATCCCCTACATCGGTTAGACCGGTCCGAACCGGGTTTTTCCTGCAACTTGGACCGGCGTAACCGGTCCAGGTCTCCTTCTCCCTCATTTTCGGTCCGTTTGCTTCCATTCCAACTCCTAAATTCCTATTTCTTCATTTCCTATCAATCCTAATTAACTAAACAACCTAAAACCTACGAAATCCGACCGGTCCAATTTGAACCTCACGGTTCGATTTTTCCCGATCAGCCTACACGGCTTCTCGGACGTCAACCACCACCAAAACCTTCCTAAAATGTCCCTAGCAACCTAATGGACTCATTAAAACCATTGAAAACTAACCATAACAACGAAAATGGAAAAATGGATTAAAATGGGCTAACCGGGTACCCGTTCGGGTTTCTCCCTCCTCTCACCGCCGTGGGCGGCGGTTCAGGCCTCCAGGCCGGCCACCTCAGCTCCCTCGATCTCCCTGGTCCTCTGCCTGGTCATGGGTGATGGTTGGCTGGGTTGGGTTGCACGGGAATGAGAGAAAATGGTGAGATCGGGTGGGTTGTGTTTGAACGAAGAAAATGAAAATGCACGGTGAAGTGCATGTATGTAATATGTTGTCCAGTGGATGAGTGACACTTGTCACTCATCCATTGGTTGCTAAAAAGCAACTGGGCCCACTAAAGACAAACTGCACTTTTTGTCTCGTAAAACGTGCCGTCGTGAATAGTAACCAGGAACTTCCGTGAACCGTAACTTCACCGTCGAACGTCCGAATTCGACGTGCCTCTTGTCTACGGATTCGTATCGTCCTTATCTACGTAACGATCTTCGGCCCTCGGCCATCGGACCTCCCGGTCAAAAAGTCAACATTTGACCCCTTTTATCCAAAATTACCAAAATGCCCCTAAACTTCTGAACACCATAACTTCTTCCTCGAATGTCGGAATTGAACGTGCCACCTGTCTATGAACTCGTGACGTCACGCACTACGTCACGGTCATCGGTCAAAGTCCATTTGACCGCCCGAACGAAAAGTCAACGTTTTACCCACGCTAGGGGCAAAACGGTCATTTCGCATCGTTCGTCCGATTTAGCCTAACTAATCACCGATTAACCTCACTAATCGTGATCAGTCACTAATCTAATCATGGAATTTGGGACGGGTCGTTACAAGTTGGCTAGAGAAACAGATTCAATCTTCTTCTACTGCATATTATTCAAAGACTACGGATAAGGAAAATGATGAAGATGATCAAGATATTGAAGATCCTGAGTGGGTTGTTGATGACTTTAAGAAAGAGGTTGAGGTAAACATGGATAAGTATGATGAGAACTTATTCATCATATGTGGATGTTGAAGATATTGAAGATAGTGGTGAGGCAGCCCAAGAAGAAGTTGAATCACATAATTTCCCAAGGCTCAATGTATTTTAGTCAGAACCAACTAGTAGTGAGGACGATAAGCCTCCTCCTCCTGCTGAAAAATTGTTAAAGAGGAGGAAATCTGTGTGGGCCATTTAGGGAGTTTAATAATGAGGTGGATATGAAAAATACAAAATTGGCTCTTGGGATGAAGTTCTCAAGTGCTGCAGTTTTCTGTCAATTCTCGAAGAAGGATTGTGTTCAAGGTGAATAAAGAAGACCAGATTAGGGTCAATTGTGTAGAGTAGAAAGATGTCCCTTTGTGATATATGTTTCTAAGGTAAACATGAGGGAGTACCTGCAAGCCAAAACTTACAATGACTTACATTGGTGAATTTCAGCAGTTTGTAGTTCAAGAAACTGGATATAGGTCTAGTAGGACTCAATGTTATAGGGCAAGAAGAATGGCCTTTCAGATTCTTAAAGGGGCCTACTTGTCTCAATATGAGAGACTCATGGACTATTATGAGGAGCTTGTTAAAGTTAACAGGGGGAGCACAATGACAGTCAAGGTAGAAATGGAAGGTGATGGACAATTTAGATTCAAAAGGGTATATGTTTGCCTGAGTGCTTCCAAAAAAGGTTGGCTGAATAGTTGTAGGTCTTTCATTGGGCTAGATGGTACTCACATAAAACGTCCTCACAGTGGGAAAATATTGAGTGATATCTTAGTTGATACAAATAATGACATGTTCCCTGTGGCTTATGCCATTATAGAGGTTGAGTCATACTCTTCCTGGAAGTGGTTCCTTGAACTGTTGCCAGTGGACTTAAGGATTTAAAATAGTGAAGGATGCCTTTTCATCACTGATAAGCAGAAGGGTTTATTTGAGGTCGTGGGGTAGTTATTTCCAAGAGCAGAACATATGCATTGTACCAAACACATGTATGCAAACTTTAATGCTCTTCACAAGGGGTTAGCTCTGAAGGACCAGTTCGAAAAGATCTCAAGATGCACCACTATGACCTGGTTCCACACTGAGATGAAGAAAATGGCCGCTTTAAGTCTTGGTGCCCATGATTGATTAAGCAAGATGGATCCAAGACAATGGACAAGGTCCTATTTCAACACATCTTTCAAGTGTGCTCAACAACCTCAATGAGGCATTCAACAAGTCGATACTGCCAGTTAAGGGCAAACCTATAATATTTGATGATGTTGTACTCTATAAGGAAGCATGCAGTTGTGAATTAGAGGGGTCACCAAACAAGTCCAAGGATAAGGCATATTTTGGAGAAGAAACAGAAAAAAGAACATCAGTATGTTATAAGGCATGTAGGGAATGAAGTATTTGAAGTCACTCATCAAAGTGGGAAGTAATTTATAGTGGAGTTGAAATTGAAGAAATGTTCATGTAGAGAATGGGACCTATTAGGTATCCCATGCCCTCATGCTTATGCAGCAATAGTTTTTCTGCATGGGAAACCAAAAGCTTATCTCCGTGAATGCTATAACAAGGAGGTTCTTATCTCCATGAATTCTACAACAAGGAGGCTTACATGAGATGCTATGACAAGATCATTTAGCTAATGACAAGTGAAGATCAATGGCAGTCGTGGGGTTTTCCTGTCACGACCAGACCTTCTCTAATAGGATATTATCCACTTTGGGCCCAGCCCTCACGATTTTATTCTCGGGAGCTCACGTGCAACTTCCCAATGGGTGACACGACCCGCCCCGATCCTCTCTGGGACCATATGGGGACGTGCCCTGCTCCCGTCTGACACCCAATAATTCATACCAATTTTAACCTCAAAACCTCAAATGCATAAATAATCAAATTAAAGTCATACATCAAATCCGAATTAAACAGATGTCAGACAAGGGATGAAATCCAAAATTACAAGATGCGAGCACGACTCTAACATAAACCTGCGGGTACACCACCCAGCAGGGGTTCAGGTACGCAGAAGTAGATCTATGCCTCAGCCTCAGGTTCCTCATCTACCTCAGTATCACGACCTGGAGGGGTTACCAAAAACATTAAGGGCGAGTGGACCGAAACTCAAGTTTATAAAATCATTTGATAAGTAAAACATATAATTTACCCCTCCGTTTTCCAAACATGCATGCAACCGTATTTAAAACCATCAATCATATAATATGAATCATAAGGCATATAATAAAACCATAATATCATTTTAGTCACTGCACTATACACTCCAATCCGACATCCATGATGTCTGACGTCCCTGACGTCCAATAAGGTCACAATCACAAGGCTACGCGTGCCACTCGGGTCTCAATTCCGAGTTCAATCCCCGAACCCTGTTCGGTTACAGCATCCCCGATGCTTAGCGTCATAGACGCTGGACGTTCTAGACGTCCGTGACCTCTCCGGGGTATGACAGGACCCATCCCAATCCCCCCGGGATTAGTGCGGGATGACCCTGCTCCCGTCTGACACGAAGTGTCAGACAAGGGATATTTTCGTCCTTTGCCCTCCCGGGCTATCAGAGTACGCCAGGATCCGGAGGAGGCATGTGATATCTCGGTCTCTGCTACAGTCCACATCCGATGTCAACCTGAAGGGCAGTCAAAACATTAAAAACTGTGAGTGGACAAAACAAGAGTTTATAAAAACATTTTAACGAGAAGACATTAGTACCCTCCACTAAAAAGCATGCATGCATTCGAAAACCATTTATCTAAAACAACCATATGTGGGACTAAGCCCAAAGCAGATATAAACTAAGGTCGAAATGACCACAATAAAAACGACCATACGGGCCACTGCCCAAATCCTGTGCACACCTATACACACCACATATCATATATCATATATCCATCACATACATATATATAAGTCACACAACCAATCCTGTCACGGTATCCAAAGCCACGCGCATGCTACCCAGGTCTCAATCCGAGTCTTCTCAAAGTCAAGATCAATGTCCGTAGACCACTGACCCTACCCGAGGTAATAGTAATCATAGCCTTCCTGAGAGTAAGGAACCCAACTGGGGGGTGACTCCACTCAGTCGGTGCTCCGTGACTACTCCGGGGTCCACCCAGGCCAACGACCCTCCCCGGAGGAGATAATAGAAGTAAAGGAAGGTAGACGAACATATATATACATAACATAAATATTCATGACCGGTTCCCCTGAACCGTCATGATCCATCATATCCATAATCAGGTAACATGCCGGTTCCCATAAACCGTCATGTACCGTAATAACATAACAAGGGTTCATGCCGGTTCCCATAAACCGTCATGAACCACGATACCACAACAAGGGTTCATGCCGGTTCCCATAAACCGTCATGAACCTGGGAATCCATTTAAGGTTCCCTGACCTGAAATCAAAACCGTAAAGTGACTGGGTCTCGTACCCGAACATAGGACACCAACTGGGCACCGTGCCCGGAATCTGAGGTCATATGCCCGAGACAAAACCAAATGGGTTTCATACCCGAGTTTAGCCTTTTAGAAATCCAACACCATTTCATTTAAATCAATAAAGAAATACAGACCCGTATAAGCACCGTATAAGGCCGAAACCTCGAAATAGTGCTTATACGTAACCACATAGAAATGCACCCATGGCATCATCAAACAAGTAATAAAACATATAATAAACATTTATGCATGCACCAATTTAGAAAAAAAGGTCCACTCACAGACCGTCCGAGCTGCCGCCTCGATTTGTGTGTCATACGGCTCCCCGAGCCGACCACCGTCACCGGGACTCCCAAACCTGTCCAAATCGTAATAGAAGGTTACTAACTACTTAATTAACCTCCCACTAAAGCCCCGTAATTTTCCCGTATTTTTAACTATTTTTAATCCCGAACCTAAACTTTCCGATGCCCCGAAACATCTCGAGACGGTGTCCGATCGACACGAAACCAGTCCCAAAATGTTCGTTACATCGAATAGATGATTTCGTATGTTGGAACCTTCCCCAGATTCCCTGCCACGCGCCCTCACGCGCCGCCTGAAGTGGCTGCGTGTGGGCTTCACGCGCCTGCTACAGTACCTGCTGACGTCATCGCTGACGTCAGCATGACGTCATCACTGACAGCCCCTGACAGTGACACGTGTCACGCTCCCATTGGACCACTGTCTGACATGTCAGTCTGACATTGTCAGATCTGACAATGCTAACGTCATCCCTGACATGATGACGTCATCAGTCATCCCCTACATCGGTCAGACCGGTCCGAACCGGTCCGGTCCGGTTTTTCCTGCAACTTGGACCGGCGTAACCGGTCCAGGTCTCCTTCTCCCTCATTTTCGGTCCGTTTGCTTCCATTCCAACTCCTAAATTCCTATTTCTTCATTTCCTATCAATCCTAATTAACTAAACAACCTAAAACCTACGAAATCCGACCGGTCCAATTTGAACCTCACGGTTCAATTTTTCCCGATCAGTCTACACGGCTTCTCGGCCGCCAACCACCACCAAAACCTTCTAAAATTTCCCTAGCAACCTAATGGACTCATTAAAACCATTAAAAACTAACCATAACAACGAAAATGGAAAAATGGATCAAAATGGGCTAACCGGGTACCCGTTCGGGTTTTGGGCTCCCGCCACCGCCCATGGCGGTTCCAGCCACCAGCTGCCGTCCTAGTCCTCCTCTATCACTCTCCTGGTTCCTCAGATCATAAGGGATGAAGGTTTTGGGATTTTGGGTGAAATGGGATCGGGTGAAAATGGTTTGAAATGGAGAGGAATGATCGATGAAGAGGCAGGTGAGATGCATGAAGGAAAAATGATGTCCATTGGATGGGTGACACTTGTCACTCATCCATTGGGCCTCCAGCAAATATCTGGGCCCACTAGAGACAAATGGTCCTCGTAAAACGTGTCGTCGAGAATAGTATCCCGAAACTTTCTTGAACCGTAACTTCGCCGTCGAACGTCCGAATTCCACGTGCCGCCTGTCTACGGATTCGTATCGTCCTTATCTACGTAACGGTCTTTGGCCCTCGGCCATCGGACCTCCCGATCAAAAAGTCAACATTTGACCCCATTTAACCAAAATTACCAAAATGCCCCTAAACTTCCGAACGTCATAACTTCCTCCTCGAACGTCGGAATTGAACGTGCCACCTGTCTATGAACTCGTGACGTCACGAACTACGTCACGGTCATCAGTCAAAGTCCATTTGACCACCCGATTGAAAAGTCAACGTTTTGCCATCACCAGGGGCAAAACGGTCATTTCCCATCGTTCGTCCGATTTCGCTCTACTAATCACCGATTAACCTCATTAATCGTGATTAGTCACTAATCTAATCTAGGAATTTGGGACGGGTCGTTACAGGGTACCTCATCCGGAGGAGACAATATAATATGGAAGGATCTATACAGTGCAGTACGAAATACATTTTAGTGATATCCACATGCAAAACATATATGTATACATAGGTAAAATCCGAACCGATCGTTACGTTTCATCAAACGGGTCTCATGCCCAAATACCGTGAAACGTGCCACAACCGAAATTTTAACATTATCAAAACCATATCATGATTCCAGCATGTGAACATATAAGTAAAACAGAAAACATTTAAGCATACAAGGGTTTAATGAAATCGGGCCCACTCACAGTACGATCCCGTGGTGAACCTGCGCGTACGAACTTGTACCGGGATTATCGTACAATTCCTGTCAGTCCAATTCACATGTAAGGGTCACTACAAGTCTTAAACGTTTAACCACAAAGTCCGAAATAGAAACCGGCTCGGGGAAAGCCGTCCAACACGTTTCCCGAGGCAACCGGCCCTAAACTGACCCATCAAAACTATCTCAGATCAACATGGTTCATTCACCAAAAATGTTCAGAATAATGAGAGGAATAAAAGTCATGTTGATCGTGATCGAAGATAAGCCCCAACGCGCCCTCACGCGCCGCCCAAAGTGGCTGCGCGTGAAAGTCACGCGCCTGACACTGTAGCTACAGTGTCAGCACCTTCACCCGTTTGTCTGTAATTCGGGCCTGCCACCCGCGGCTTGACCCGGTTAATTACCCATCAAATCCTACTCGATTTCAATCCAATTTGATCCTAACATGTTATTTAAACATCTAATTTAAGTTCTGAGTTATTAATTAGCCAAATCAAATCCTTAAATGGCCTTTCGACCCGTGATCAACCAAACGGGTCAATCACCAGTACTCACTGGTTTCAAACCCATTGTCCAATTAACTTCACAGGAAGTATAATAGGATCAAAACGAACCAAAATGAACAATCAATTGTGTCTGAAAGTACCTGAAGGTCGTCGTCCCAAGCTCTGCGATTTCCCTGAAAACAGCAGTCACCGGCCCAGCTCAGCCGTGGCTGATGGCCTTCGATTTCGATGCGGTTGAGTTCCAAACACTCCCAGAAGACTAAACCAGGCCTTGGTTTGGTCCAACCGTCACCAGAAATCAAAACCCGATTTTCCCTCCAATTTTTCCAGAAATGGCTTCTCTGGTTTCCTTCACCCGTTCTCAGTTATCTCTGCATCAGAGTGATGCTCACACACTATATAATCAGTTTTAATTAATTTCAAGCCGTCCCAGAGGCTCGTGGGTGTCCAATTGTCCACTGAAAAATGTCCCCCGAAAAGCTTCAAACTTGAATTAATAATGGGGTTGTGCACGGTGGATGCAACAGACCACGATCTAAAGCATCAGACATTCCCAACTTTCCAGCACACAATTGCACAACCAATTGCACGATTGAACCACCGCACATGGTGGTGCCGCCCATGTCCCCCGCGGTCTGCTACAGTAACAGGGCAAAAAGACCAAAATGCCCCTGGTTCACTAATTACCAAAATACCCCTCACTTCCTAGACCCGTAACTCAGCCATACGAAGTCCGATTTCGGCGTGCTGCCTGTCTACGGACTCAGGACGTCGAGACCTACCTATCGGTCCTTGAGTCGCGTGAAAATTAATTGTCAAACGAAAAGTCAACATTCTCGCCCCAACCGTCAAAATTACGGTAATGCCCCTGAACTTTCGATAGTCATAACTTTTTCCCCGATCGTCCGAATTGGACTTGCCACCTGTCTATGAACTCGTGACGTCCCGAACTACGTCATGGTCATAGGTCAAAGTCCATTTTATTCATCAATCAAAAAGTCAACAATTTGGCCATACCAATCACAAGGGTAAAAGCGTCAATTCACACATTAAATCACAATATTAAAATCCACGAATTTCCGGGGTGTTACAACCTTCCCCCCTTAAGAAATTTCGTCCCAAAATTTCAAAGAAACAAATGAGGAAATTGATCTCGCATCTGAGCCTCAGGCTCCCATGTGGCTTCTTCCACATTCTGGTTTCTCCAGAGAATCTTCACGAGAGGGATCGTCTTCCGATGTAGTACTTTGTCCTTCCGATCCAAGATCTGCACTAGTTGTTCATCAAAGCTCAAATCCTCCCGTAGTTCGACAGGTTGTTCCCCAAGTACATGCGAAGCATCATGTACGTACTTCCGCATCATCGATATGTGGAAAACATCGTGAACTCTAGATAGTTCTGGAGGTAATGCCAATCTGTATGCAACTCTGCCAATCCTCTCCACGATCTCATATGGTCCGATAAAACGCGGACTCAGTTTCCCCCGTCGACCAAATCGGATAATCCCTTTCCACGGAGATAACTTCAGGAAGACAAAATCTCCCACTTCAAATTCCAAGTCTCGAATCCGTCGATCGGCATAACTCTTCTGGCGATCCTGTGTCGCCTTCAATCTCTCCTTGATAACAAGAACAGTTTCCATGGTTAAGTCCATCAATTCCGGCCCTACAGATAGGTGTCCTGCACTGTCGACCATACAATGCCTCATATGGTGCCATCCCGATACTTGCCTGATAGCTGTTGTTGTAAGCGAATTCCATTAATGGCAAAAGAGTATCCCAAGAGTCCTGAAACTGTAGTACACATGACCTCATCATGTCCTCCAGGGTCTGAATGGTTCTTTCAGACTGTCCATCAGTCTGCGGATGGAACGCAGTACTGAAACGTAGGGTTGTTCCCAAAGTAGCTTGCAAACTCCGCCAGAACCTGGAAGTGAAACGCGGATCACGATCGGACACGATCGATTCCGGCGTACCATGCAATCGTATGATTTCCTTCACAAACAACTGAGCCAGTCGGTTAGGTTTATAAGTCTCCTGAACTGGCAGAAAATGAGCTGATTTGGTTAACCGATCCACGATCACCCACACTCCGTCCACTCCACTCTTGAGTCCTTGGTAACTTAAAGACAAAGTCCATGGTGATGTGATCCCACTTCTACTCGGGAATCGGAAGTGGCTGCATAGCCCCATAAGGTCTTTGCCGTTTCGCCTTAACCTGCTGACAGGTTAAGCATTTTCTCATGAATTCAGCAATATCCTTCTTCATTCCTGGCCACCAATAATGGTTCCGGAGGGTACGGTACATCTTTGTACCTCCCGGATGCATAGCATAAGCCGAACTATGGGCCTCCTCAAGAATCTCGGCTCGTAACTCTGCCACTGCAGGTACACACAAACGGCCCAATTTCACAAGTGCTCCATCGTCCGGATGGTAAAATCCTGTCTCCCATCCGCATCGACCTCAATTCTGTAAATACAGAGTATCGGATCCTGAAGTTGTGCTTCGATGATCCGATCAATCAGTACTGGTCGTACATGGAAGCTGGCCAACAAAGCTCCATGTTCATCCGTACCCAAGATAACTCCCGCCTTCCGGAGTTCCACCAGCAAGGGAAGATACACCATCCCCAGTTGTGCAATAGATCCCACTGACTTCCTGCTGAGTGCATCTGCCACCACATTGGCCTTACCCGGATGGTACTCAATCGTACAGTCATAATCCTTCAGCAGCTCCAACCATCTCTGTTGTCTCATGTTAAGTTCCTTCTGAGTGAATAGGTATTTAAGACTCTGGTGGTCGGTGTATATCCGACACGTTGCGCCGAACAGATAATGTCTCCAGATTTTCAGAGCATGAACCACCGCCACCAACTCCAAATCATGGGTAGGGTAGTTCAACTCATGAGTCTTCAGCTGCCGGGATGCATAGGCAATAACCTTGCCAGTTTGCATCAACACGCAGCCCAGAACTTGCAGCGATGCATCATTGAAGACCACAAACTCTCCACTGTCATCCGGCAATGCAAGGACAGGTGCAGTGGTCAATCGATCTTTCAACTCTTGAAAACTCCGATCGCACTGCTCGTCCCAGATAAACTTCACTCCCTTCCGAGTCAAACGAGTCAATGGTGCAGCAATTTTGGAGAAACCCTCCACGAATCTCCGGTAGTAACCTGCTAATCCGACGAAACTCCGCACCTCGGTCACCGTTGTCAGTCTAGCCCAGTTGGTCACCGCTTCTGTTTTCTGGGGATCCACGTAAATCCCATCCGCCGATATCACGTGTCCTAGAAAACCAATACTGCTCAGCCAAAACTGACACTTGCTCAGCTTGGCGTACAATTGTTCTTGTCTCAGCCTCTCCAAGACCAACCGTAGATGTTCCTCATGTGCACGGGCACTCCTCGAGTACAGCAAAATATCATCGATGAACACAATCACGAACTTATCCAAATAGGGTCGGAAGACCCGGTTCATCAGATCCATGAATGCTGCTGGAGCATTCGTCAAGCCAAAAGGCATAACCAGGAACTCGTAGTGTCCGTAACGGGTTCGAAAAGCAGTTTTCGAAATATCCTCCTCCGAAATCCTCAGTTGGTGATACCCAGACCGCAAATCAATTTTCGAGAAGAACTGAGCTCCTCGCAACTGGTCAAAAAGGTCATCGATCCTGGGTAGAGGATACTGGTTCCTCAGTGTCACCTTGTTGAGTTGTGGATAGTCAATACACAAACGGAAACTTCCCTCCTTCTTCTTGTAACTCGGCCGGCGCCATCCGGTATGGTGCCTGGGATATAGGTCGGGTACCAGGGAGTAGTTCAATTGTAAACTCGATTTCCCGTGATGGTGGCAATCCAGGTAAGTCTTCCGGGAATACATCCGGAAACTCACATACCACCGGTATCTCGTCGATACCCAGAGTATCAACCCGATCCGACACGACATGCGCCATATAACACTGGCATCCTTTCCGTAGAAGTTTGGTAGCAGTAAGTGAAGAAATCACTTCAGGAGGCGAACCGTAACGTTCCCCCTGAAAGACAACCTCCGGCGAACCCGGGCTCCGCAGAAACACTTGCTTGCTACAGCAATCGATGAGCGATCCGTGCTCCGATAGCCAATCCATCCCTATGATTATATCGAAGTCGTGGATATCCAGAATAATTAAGTCTGCTGGTAAATCCACATCCTCAATTCTTACCGGGCACCTCCGAATCACCTGATTCACAAGGTACACGATGCCCATCGGGGTGCCAACACCCATCTCACAATCTAAGGCGGATACCACACAATCAAGCATACCAGCACAACTCTTCGAAATAAAAGAATGTGTAGCCCTCGCATCCATCAATGCACGTACAAGGAGGTTTAAGATATGTAGTGTACCTGTGACCACGCCTGGGGCAGTCCTCGCCTGCTGTTGGGTCATTGCAAACACTTGGGCCCTTGGCCCTCCGCTCCGTCCGCGCTCGCGCGCGCCACACCCAGCACCACGGTCACCTCCCTGACCGCGACCTCCATTAGTGTGGGAAGCCGTGCTCTGCACCACACTAGAGCCCCCAGCGTCGTTGTTCTTGGACAACTACGGGCAATCACAGGCATAGTGGCCCTCCTCTCCGCAAGCAAAACAAGTTACTGGCCTCAACCTGTCCGAATGCCCACCAGAAGCACCGCTCCAAGATGGGCGCTGCCCAGAGTTGTATCCAGATCCTCTGCCCTGAGAGCCTCCATGTCGACCTGACCAGCCACGACCCTTGAAGGATGAGGGTGCTCCCCTGTAGCCCCCTCCCTTGTTGTTCTTCTGGCCTGATGGCCCACGATGTGGGCGATCCTGACGTCGCCCCTCGCCCGAAGGCTGTCGTGTCTGGTGTGCCGCCAGACTGGCCTCGACACGCACCGCAGCTTCGACCAAATCTCTCAGTGAAGCATGAGTAGCAGCAGTCACACTTGCCCGGATCTCCCTTCGGAGTCCAAGCTCAAACCTTTGGCATTTGTCCTCCTCCGTGCTCACGAATGATGCAGCGAACCGGGATAGTTTTCCGAAAGTTTGCTCGTAGTCCGTAACGGACATATCACCCTGCTCTAGCCTCAGGAACTCAGCCTCCCGCGCCGCGCGAAATGATCGCGGGTAGTACTGGTCCAGAAATCTGGAACGGAAAGCTTCCCAAGTAGTGGTATGGACAGACCACCCAGACATTTCGAGTCCGTGCCACCACTGGTAGGCTCCTCCTTCCAGCAAGAAGGCCGCCAAGGTCACTCGTTCGCCCGGAGGGCAGTGCATCACCGAGAAGATCCTCTCCCACTTGGTGAACCAATCATGAGCATCCTCGGGGTTTGATCCCCCGCAGAATGGAGTGGCTCCCAAACGTTGAGCCCTTTCAATGCTCGCGCATTCCATCTCCCTTTCCAGATCCTCGTCAGTTCGTGTATGAGGAATTCTCCTAGGAGGCATAACCAACTGTCAAGAGGCATAGATCAGATAATGATATTCTTAAAAGTCGAAAAGTAACTAGTACTAATCGCTAGTCTAGCATGCTGACCATAACCTAGTACTGACCACAACCTAGTGCTCTGATGCCAAGCTGACAGGACCCGCCTCGATCCTCTCTGGGACCATATGGGGACGTGCCCTGCTCCCGTCTGACACCCAATAATTCATACCAATTTTAACCTCAAAACCTCAAATGCATAAATAATCAAATTAAAGTCATACATCAAATCCGAATTAAACAGATGTCAGACAAGGGATGAAATCCAAAATTACAAGATGCGAGCACGACTCTAACATAAACCTGCGGGTACACCACCCAGCAGGGGTTCAGGTACGCAGAAGTAGATCTATGCCTCAGCCTCAGGTTCCTCATCTACCTCAGTATCACGACCTGGAGGGGTTACCAAAAACATTAAGGGCGAGTGGACCGAAACTCAAGTTTATAAAATCATTTGATAAGTAAAACATATAATTTACCCCTCCGTTTTCCAAACATGCATGCAACCGTATTTAAAACCATCAATCATATAATATGAATCATAAGGCATATAATAAAACCATAATATCATTTTAGTCACTGCACTATACACTTCAATCTGACATCCATGATGTCTGACGTCCCTGACGTCCAATAAGGTCACAATCAGAAGGCTACGCGTGCCACTCGGGTCTCAATTCCGAGTTCAATCCCCGAACCCTGTTCGGTTACAGCATCCCCGATGCTTAGCGTCATAGACGCTGATGGCCTTCGATTTCGATGCGGTTGAGTTCCAAACACTCCCAGAAGACTAAACCAGGCCTTGGTTTGGTCCAACCGTCACCAGAAATCAAAACCCAATTTTCCGTCCAATTTTTCCAGAAATGGCTTCTCTGGTTTCCTTCACCCGTTCTCAGTTATCTCTGCATCAGAGTGATGCTCACACACTATATAATCAGTTTTAATTAATTTCATGCCGTCCCAGAGGTGGGTGTCCAATTGTCCACTGAAAAATGTCCCCCGAAAAGCTTCAAACTTGAATTAATAATGGGGTTGTGCACGGTGGATGCAACAGACCACGATCTAAAGCATCAGACATTCCCAACTTTCCAGCACACAATTGCACAACCAATTGCACGATTGAACCACCGCACATGGTGGTGCCGCCCATGTCCCCCGCGGTCTGCTACAGTAACAGGGCAAAAAGACCAAAATGCCCCTGGTTCACTAATTACCAAAATACCCCTCACTTCCTAGACCAGTAACTCAGCCATACGAAGTCCGATTTCGGCATGCCGCCTGTCTACGGACTCAGGACGTCGAGACCTACCTATCGGTCCTTGAGTCGCGTGAAAATTAATTGTCAAACGAAAAGTCAACATTCTCGCCCCAACCGTCAAAATTACGGTAATGCCCCTAAACTTCCGCTAGTCATAACTTTTTCCCCGATCGTCCGAATTGGACGTGCCACCTGTCTATGAACTCGTGACATCCCGAACTACGTCACGGTCATAGGTCAAAGTCCATTTTATTCATCAATCAAAAAGTCAACAATTTGGCCATACCAATCACAAGGGTAAAAGCGTCAATTCACACATTCAATCACAATATTAAAATCCACGAATTTCCGAGGTGTTACAATGGGTCACCCATCCTGGGATTGCACCAGCTCATACTCGCTTAACTTTGGAGTTCCCCATGAATCCAAAACCAATGAGCTTCCAAAAGGCCTCATCTTGAATAGATGTGTGCCTACACATATAAGGCGTATCCTCTAGATCCTCCGAGCGATATGGGATTACTAACCATGCCCCCAAGGTATAGGTCCTCATAATCCATCACCCTTAGGGCCCAGCGTCCTCGCTGGCACACTCAATTCTGACCGAGGTTGGGCTCTGATACCAAATTGTCACGACCCGACCTTTTCTAACAGGATATTGTCCACTTTGGGCCCAGCCCTCACATTTTTGTTCTCAGGAGATCATGTGCAACTTCTTGGTGGGTTATCCATCTTGGGATTGCACTAGATCCTACTCGCTTAACTTTAGAGTTCCTCATGAATCCAAAGCTAATGAGCTTCCAAAATGTCTCATGTTGGATAGATGCGCGCCCACACATATAAGGCGCATCCCCTAGATCTTCCGGGCGATGTGGGATTGCTAACCATGACCCCAAGGCACGGGTCCTCACATTGCCTCTTTTGAAGCCCCCAGCACACCATAGACAACCAGGCAGACCAAGGAAAAGCAGGACGAAGTCTACTGGTGAGGCAAACCTCCCTTAAAAACCAACAAAAATTGGACAAGAAGGATTCGTACTTTGGCATATTGCAATCTATAGGGTGCCATGACAGGACCCATTCCAATCGCCCTGTATTATTGTGGGATGTGCCTGCTACCGTCTGGTAGCACGTGCCAGACAAGGGATAAAACCGTAACTCGCTCGGGGTTATCCAGAGTACGCCAAGATCTATGGTGTGTGCTGCGGAATATGATGTCTCTGTCTCTACTAGAGCCCGCATCCGTGATTAACTTGAAGGGTATCTAAAACAATAAAAGTTGTGAGTGGACAAAAATAATTAGTTTAGAAAAACAGTTTCCGATAATGATAGTTATACCCTTCACGTAAAAGCATGCATGCATCAGAACACAAGTATTTCAAATACTTTTCTCAAAAGTAAATAATATTGTTTTCCAAATCAAAACACGGAGAAAAATGCTTATCAATCAAAGCCATCTCCTCAGTAGAGTCTTAGCCCAAAATCAAATCACATAGGGTCTCAGCCCAAATCAAATCACGTGGGACCTCCGCACAAATATAAAACCATGTAGGATCTCAACCAATCATCATCAGTGAAAACCTCCGTGCACACAGCACCCATCGAAAACAAACATAACCAATCCTCGTATCTAACATCAGTCACGATATCCCAGCAACGCGTGCCCAATAGCTCTAAGATTCCTCTAATCTGAGCACGTCACCGTGAACACATCACCGGTCGACGTTCCAGATCGTCTTGAACACATCACCGATTGATCTCAATATAATACCAGTACTATTGGGTCAAGCCTCCCTCGACTACACGACAATAGGCAACGCTTCGTGACCTCTCCGGGTGAACACATCCCATCCCAGAGGTGAGCATTATCACCAGGACTTCTCCGGGAAAACACATTCCTACCGGGGGCCCTGAACCATATCAATCTCAAAAGGATGGTCTCTGTGAAAACAATAATCAAAACTCATAAAGACTCAGCCCAAAATCATCTCAATAAGGCCCGAAACCCGAAACATAACTTTCAAACCACATGGACTCACTCCTAGAGTCCAAAATCTTTCCAAAAAGGTCTCAAGCCCGATTCCCCTTTCATAAATCCATAACAAGGTCACAAGCCCGAAATCTCATTTCCCAAAAAAACATCGTTCATTTTCCCGTTTGACTATACTCTAAGTCAAACCATAAATCAACCGGGACACAAACTCGAATATTATTTCCAAATCTGAAAACCATTTCACTATCCAAATCACTGTTCAAAACCACCTTTAACTATAATCCAAGTCAAAGTCAATAATCAACTAGATCTGATGCCCAAAATAGCATTTTATGCATCTCCGTGAAACCATCAAAATCATATAAAACACATACATATCGAGTACTCGACCTAATCTCAAATATCATATAAAACATAAATCTCGAACTACGTGCAATATCGCATGTTCTACAAAAATGCCAAATAAACAACATAAACCATATTTAAATCATGTGCACTCAAGGTATCTCAAATCATGTTCATAAAACATATAAAATAGTTATGCATGCATCATATTTCATAAAACAAGGTCTAATCACAGACCGTCCAAGCTGTGCACTTGCAACCCGCGTCATAAGCCACTCCAGGGCTAATCCATACTCTCTAAGACGTTTAGAAATGTCCAAATCATATCCAAAGGTCACTATCAACCTATACAAGTCCAAACTATAAATCATCAAAACTCCTAGAACGGTCAATGTGTCCAGAAGAAGCTTCCCTAGCCTAAAAACCTCCAAATGACCTATCAAACGATCTCCGATCAACCTAAAATTACCACCATTGGATTCAGAACGTCGAAAACTTTTGAAAAAGTTTGGTTTGACCTTGAAATTTATGCCCACACACCCACATGCGCTGGTCAAACTTTCGGTCAATGATGTCGTCATCTGCTAACGTCAGCCTGACAAGTCTGATGCCTATCAGGTTTGACAACCTGCTAGGTGGCACACCCCAACTGGTACCACGTGTCACTAACACATCAGCTCTGACAACCTGACACACTGCCACGTGGCACCAGCTCATTGGTCCACGTGATCTGACAATGCTGACGTGAACCTGCCACATCATCTGACACCTTCTGACATGTTACCACATGGAACCACCCCATTAGTCCACGTGGTCTAACATGGCTGACGTGGACCTGCCACGTCAGCTACATACTGGACTTGACAACTTCTGAAAACTCGCCACGTGGTACACATGATTGGCCACGTGACCTGACAGGTCTGACATATGATGACGTGAACTACCACATCATCATCGTCTTTCTTTAGAAGGGTCGACCTGTTTGACTGTCCGGCCATCATTTTCTTCCATTTTTCTTCCTATCGACTCGTCTCTAACCCATGAAGGATTCTATGACCACAAAACTAGGAAATAAGGCCTAGAAATTACCTGTCCAAGCTCGATCCTCACGGTCCATTTTCAAACCTCCACCAGAGCTCCTCCCTGCATCCTTCATCCTCGATTTTCAATCCTAATAGCTTGTAGGAGCTCAGTGAACATACCCAGGGCTTTAGAGCGGGTTCCAAACATCCAGAAAATAAAAACCAATTTCAAATCAAAAATGGGTTTCGGGTTTACCTTTTCTTCCATGTTTTCTAGCCACCTCGCGGCGGCTCTACCTTCCCTGCCACCGTCTCTCATCCTCCCTCACTCTGTTTCTCTCTCCTTGGTCTAGAAAATGAAGAAGGGAACTGTGTGGATGGTGGGTACAGTTTGGGAAAAAATGAAGGAAGAATGAAGATGAAAGATGATGAATGATGCATGTATGTGTATGGGAATCAATGGATGAGTGACACTTGTCACTTGTCACTCATCTCTTGGTCCCCACAAGATATTTTGGGCCCTACTGTTCAAACACAAAAAGTCAACTTCTCGTAATTCGTTCAATCATAAATAGTTCCTAGAACCTTCCTTGACCCGTAATTTTCCTATAGAGATGAAAGATGATGAATGATGCATGTATGTGTATGGGAATCAATGGATGAGTGACACTTGTCACTCATCTCTTGGTCCCCACAAGATATTTTGGGCCCTACTGTTCAAACACAAAAAGTCAACTTCTCGTAATTCGTTCAATCATAAATAGTTCCGAGAACCTTCCTTGACCCGTAATTTTCCTATACGATGTCTGAATTTGACATGCCGCCTGTCTACGGACTCGTATCGTCTTGATCTACGTAATGAACCTCGGTTCATGTACCATTGACCTCCCAGGTCAAAATTCAAAATTGTCACCCTCTCTAGGGGTAAAATCGTCATTTTACCCCAATAGTACGATAATCCTCAGTTAATCCCGATTAATCCTTACTTAATCCTTAATCTATCATTAACCTTAATTAATTCGTAAGTTCGGGATGGGTCCTTACAATCTTCCCCCCTTACCCAATCCACTTGGGAAATACAATCCTGCCTCCATCTCTAGGTACACATCTAACATCCGTCCACAATACTCAACCATAACCAATGTCACTTGACGTCAACCATAATCCAACGGTCAATGTTGAAACTCAGCCCATCCTCCGTGACCGCGTCCAAGAGTGACCAACTACCACTAGAACCTCCAATGCTCAATCTCAAGTCTCAACGAGACGTCGACACTCGTCGTTCTCACCTGCCACCTACGTAGGTGTGCTCCGAATCCAAACTGAAAATTTAATCTTACTGTCCTGCTTGGTTGACAATTCACGCCGGCAATCTTGCTATACCAAGCTCACATCCTATTCGGCATTCAGTCTGACAATCCTTCCCAGGTGACAATCCAAGCTGACATCTTGCTCAGTCCAGTTCAGTCCGGCTCCTCATCCTACTCAACAGGAGCATCAAAAATCTCCGTCTCACTAGACAACTCCCAACGTCCAACACACTCACGACACCTAACACATTCACGATGGTACGTAGTGTCAAGCTGGTAACTCATCTGCTCCACTACCCTTCCGTTGTCCAACTCTAATCTTGACTAGCTCTAGATTCCCATCAGGATACCTCATACAATACCTCTTGTGACTCAGCGACCAACGCTGTGATCCTGACTCCTCACATGTCTTAACTGTTATCTCACTCATCCTGAATATCACTGGACCCCATCAAATACTTGCTCGAGCAGAGATAATCACAATCTGAAAACACCAGGGTTCCTCTGGCCCATCATGGCCCTGAGCTCCATGCTTGCACAATCACGGAACCTTCTAAGGCCACTCTGCACTAGCGTACCGTATTTGATGTCCGATCCTCGTACTCAACGTATAATCAACATCGGACCCTGTCCGATTATCATATCATGTACATCCCGAACTCAATTTGATGATCATACCACATCAATCAGATGATCAATACTCAGCAATCTCGTTGTCCAACATGCACTACTCATAGGTACATACACATCACAATAATCACAAGGCACTACTCAAGCCTACTCAAGGATTGCACTCACGCAACGTCCATCTACGTACCAATATTCACAAGCGAATCCTCACACCACCACAATCTCAGACCTGGTTTGTCTAACATATGGCTGACATACCAATCATAATCAACACGAAAACCCGTCTGTCTGATCTCTACTCTGGGCAGACCACACTATACCCAACATCCTCTTTGAGCCATCATGGTCGCCCGACTAACTCTAGCCTGTGTCTCATTGGAACACTGTCCTACAACACATCATGGTCATCTACCACCAACACAATCTCTCCATCTGGAGCCATAACACGCCTGCAAACATCCTACTCGAGGCATCGGCTATTCATCTTTTCCTGCCCACACGCCACCGTGGTGAAACTCCCACTAATGTCTAAAATTTCCAACCTAGAGCAGTGGTCACAATTATGCTCACCCAATCATCATCTTCCACCAGATTGACTCCCTTCCGAGTTAATTTCTTCAACAAGTTGTAATCACGGGGATAATCCCCACTCGACAATCAATAACACTCATCCAATCTGAGTGAATCTTATCTCAGTCGTCATCATTAGGTGGCACCAATCTGACACATTCTCTATCCTCAACCAATTCATTCCATAGCCCAAATGGATCCAAAATATTTTGATGCATAAGCTAGCAATCATACGATAGGATGGTCTTGGCCTCAAGCCGTATTTTACCCGAACATCAGCCACGTGTCCTAGAAACCAATCTGTCTTTTGTCATACTTTATATGCAAATCCAATCGGTGATGAAACCACCGTACCAGTCGGAGTACTATCTCGCATGTTGCAACTCCATAAGGTCAACTTCTATTGTACATCTCAGTCAGAGTACTATCGCGCATGTCCCAACTCCATTGGGTCACCAATCCAGGCATACCCCGTGTCTCCAGTAACCTAAGCATACTCCCTATTCAGTTGGATTACTGGAATCTTACTAAGCCACTCAGGATCTTTTGTACCGCTCGGTGATCACGGCAATTGTAATCATAACCTCTCGACGCAATTGGCGTCTTCTGGAATCATTTGATCGATGTTGAGATTCCATCAACTCGTATCACTCATCTCTGTTGGGTTTCCACCCATCACATCTTAGTGGAGATGATGTGGCATCTCGGTACAATCGCCATCAACCAAAGCTCATCGTTTCCTATTATCGTCGTATATAGTGCGAACTGAGCTAAAACCCCAAATCTCTACTCATACCGAGCAATAATCACATACCTCTGCACCAAATAAAGGAATCTCACCTCTCCGCGACCCGGCACGACTGAAAAATCCTCACCGTCTCGATGTCACTAGAACATGATCATACCCTAATAAGGTCATAACCCTCTGTTTGTATCGAACATCTGTCACATCTCCTACTCATAACTGGGCAAAAATAATGTAAGAACGTTCCTCAAATCTTACCCAACTCTCGATAGTCTCATCCATGTCTGTTAGTAACACTGATTGCCGCGAACCTCGTGCGGATTGGTCTGCACCATCTCACATTATCATTGTTATCTATACCCAATGTTCAAGACTCACAAAACCATGTCCTCGAGAGCGCAACTCAACATCTATACAATCCACTCATAAGTGTAAAATCAATTGATTGGTCCATCCCGGGATCCGATCTACAAGTACCACTCTCATGGTAACTTGTCCAATCAAACTTAGGGTCCTCAACGACCATATCCATCCTAACCAATCGTTAGTCATGACACTCAAAGGTCGTCTTACTCAGCCCTCCTCAGGGTCAAACCTCATTGAATGGTGGCATCTAGTGCCTAACCGAATCTATTTGGGGCTCATCCCCACTTAACTTTCTATCCTTACCCTCACTATCAAGTTGATGACAGGCTTTCTTCACCGTAGAGACATCACATCCGACACAAGTGCAACACCACTAGAGCAACCTAGCGCTCCGATACCACCCTGACATGACCCATCCCAATCCCCCTGAATTATCGTGGGATGTGCCTGCTCCCGTCTAGTACCACTTGCCAGACAAGGAATAAAACTGTAACGCGCCCGAGGTTATCGAGAGTATGCCAAAATCTGTGGTGTGCGCTATGGAATATGATGTCTCTGTCTCTCTTACAGCCCGCATCCGCAATCAACCTGAAGGGTATAAAAAATAATAAAAGCTATAAGTAGACAAAAATAATCAGTTTAGAAAAATAGTTTTCGAAAAATGACATTTATACCCTTCACGTAAAAGCATGCAAGGATCTGAAAATAAGTATTTGAAATAATTTTCTCAAAAGCAATCAAAACACAGTGAAAAACGCTTATCAATCAAAGCCATTTCCTCAGTAGGGTCTCAGCCCAAAACTAAATCATACAGGGTCTCGACCCCAAATCAAATCACATGGGACCTCAGCCCAAATATAAAACCATGAGAGATCTCAGCACATCATCATCAGTGAACACCTCCGTGCACACAACACCCATAGAAAACAAACATAACCACTCCTCGTATCCAACATCAGTCACGATATCCCAGTAACACGTGCCCAATAGGTCTAGGATTGCTCCAATCAGAGCATGTCACTGTGAACACATCACCAGCTGACATTCCAGATCATCGTGAACACATCACTGATCGATCTCCATATAATAGCAATACTCCTAAGTCGAGCCTCCCTCACTTGCACGACGACAGGCAGCGCTTCGTGACCTCTTCGGGTGAACACATCCCATCCTAGAGGCGAGCATTATCACCAGGACTTCTCTTGGGAAACACATTCCTACAGGAGGCCCTCAACCATATCTATCTCAAGAGGATGGTCTCAGTGAAAACAATAATCAAATCGCGTAAGGACTTAGCCCAAAATCATCTCAATCGGGCCCGTAGCCCGAAACATAACTTTCAAAACACATGGACTCACTCTTGAGTCCAAAATCTTTCCAAAAAGGTCTCAAGCCCGATTCCCATTTCATAAATACATAATAGGGTCACAAGCCCGAAATCTCATTTCCAAAATAAAACATCGTTCAGTTTCCCGTTTGACTATACTTTAAGTCAAACCATAAATCAACCGAGATACAAGCCCGAATATTATTTTCAAATCTGAAAACCATTTCATTATCCAAATCACTGTTCAAAACCACATTTGACTGTAGTCCAAGTCAAAGTCAGTAATCAACTAAATCTCATGCAAAAAATAGAATTTCACGCATCTCCGTGAAACCATCAAAATCACATAAAACACATACACGTAGAGTACTCGGCCTAAGCCCAAATAACATATAAAACATAAATCTCGAACTACGCGCAATATCGCATTTTCTAAGAAAATGCCAAATCAACAACATAAACCATATGCATGCATCATATTTCATAAAATAAGGTCCACTCACAGACCTTCTAAACTGCGTGCCTGCAACCCGCGTTGTAAATCACTTCAGGGATAATCCATACTCTTTGGGACGTTTGGACCGATCCATATCATATCCAAAGGTCACTATCAACCTATACAAGTCCAAACCATAAATCCTTAAAACTCCCGGAACTATCAACGTGTCTCGAACACGTTTCTCGAGGCTGAAAACCTCCAAATGACCTATCAAACGATCTTTGATCGACTTGAAACCTCCACCATTGTATTAAGAACATCGAAACCTTTTGAACAAGACTAGTTTGACCTCGAAATTTATTCCCACACACGCACACGCGCCGGTCAAACCTTCGGTCAACACTGACGTCATCTGCTAACGCCAGCCTGACAAGTCTAATACCTGTCAGGTCTGACAACCTACCACATGGCACACCTTAACTGGTGCCACGTGTCACTGACACGTCAGCTCTGACAACCTGACACACTACCACGTGGCACCACTTCATTGGTCCACTTGGTTTGACAATGTTGACATGGACTTGCCACATCAGCTGCCACGTCATGTGACAACCTCTGACATGTTTCCACGTGGCACCACAAGATATTTTGGGCCCCGCTGTTCAAACACAAAAAGTCAACTTCTTGTAATTCGTGCAATCGTGAATATTTCCCAGAATCTTTTGTGACCCGTAACTTTCTCATACGATGGCTAATTTTGACATGCCGTCTGTCTACGAACTCGTATCGTCTCGATCTACGTGTTGGACCTTGGTCCATGTGCCATTGACCTCCCATGTCAAAAGTCAACTTTTTTACCCTTTTCTAGGGCAAAATCGTCATTTTACCCCGATCGTCCGATCATCATCAGTTAATCTCGATTAATCCTTACTTAAATCCTTAATAATCCGTCATTAACCTTAATTAATACATAAGTTCAGGACGGGTCCTTACATGCCATATCCAGTGTTAATAAAAAGAGTACTGCCATTTGTCATGCAAGTCACTTGTGCTGTGAGAAGCTCACATTCATCTTCTTTGTACAGAGAGTGAGTCACAGGGTTGAAAACTCAGCCGCCATTAAACAAGTAACAATCTTTAGTGGCAATTCAATTTCTTCTTCTTCCTCCTCTCGTCTTCATGTAGAGGGCCCAATAGTTCAATCTTTTGCTCCTCTTCGTTCTTTTTCTGATGATGGATTTCAAATCAACTGCCTCTTATGTCTCCTTTGAGCTGCTCTCCAACTGGGTTTCTTCCAATTTGGCCCTTGAACTAAGTGATATTCTGTTTTAATTTTCCGAAATAGAGTCTCCCTCACTCTGTTTCGTGTCTTCAAGAACAGAGTCACTGCCACCACCGCTTTGTTCTTTGGCTTCGAAAACAAAGTTGATTTTCTAGGTCGATTCTTCAACTGGGTTGCTCTGTTTCGACCCATCTTCTTGCAGTTCTTGACCTTTGGAGGTCAATGAGGGGAATTCAGTGATGGATTTTTCATTCTCATTGTACATGAAAATTCCAAAGAGGAAGATGGAGAAGATGATAATAAAGATGGATAGGTTGTTGTTCTTACGTACCCAACTAGTTTGAACTCTGTTCTTGTGTACCCAATATGGAAGCTCAATCAAATTGGAGCTGAGAGTGAATTGAGAAGGTGGGGTGAACGGCATGGTGGGTGACGGTTTTTGTGGGGGTGGGTCGAGAGTGAGAAGGCAATTACGACGACTTGGAGATGAATGAGGGAAAATATGCACTGGTCAATATGAAAGAAGAATATGCAGCTATGACCAAAATGACCAAAATATCCTGCTATATAATTATCCTAAACAACATCAAGCATGACATCAGTTAAATGG
This sequence comes from Prinsepia uniflora, assembly GCA_032719365.1. NCBI lineage: Eukaryota > Viridiplantae > Streptophyta > Magnoliopsida > Rosales > Rosaceae > Prinsepia > Prinsepia uniflora. The sequence continues at coordinate 54,239,017 of CM064868.1, read as the reverse complement.
TGCAACGTTTTTTGCGTTGCAACTGTCCTTGTGCAAAGTGAGGTAAATTGTCGTTTCTGAAGCATTTTGAGACTAAATGACTTGTTCCTGGTGTATTTAGCTTAATAAGCTTTTTTATTTCGACAAAGTAGTATTGTACCTTATTGATGAAGATGTGAAACACCTCGACTCAAGAAGTAAATGTAGACCTCAAAAATTGAGGTATGGCGGCCAACATTTGGACTATGAGTTAAAGTGACGAAAACCAAAAATAAAAATGATGCATTAGAATTAGTAAAGTAAAGCAAATAACTAGTAAAAATGAGACAACAATCATCTAGTAAAAGTAAAAACACTCTGAGAATCGGTACTATACTCCGAACTTCGGTTGTCGCATTTTTACACATTAACTTTACTAATTACTTGTTTTGTATGCTTCCTAAAATGTATCGTTTTTATTTTTGGTTTTCGTCAGTTTGACTCAACATGCCTCGTCTTTGCTGTCCGGCCAAATGAAATTTCGGGATTGGAGTGTTTCAACTGTCAAGATTGGCATATTAAAATGTGGTTAACTTATGAAAATATGGATGTAGTTTTTTGAATAATTAAAAAATTAAATATTTTTAGATCAATTTTTATTATTTGAATTCTCTAAATTGAAGGAATTTAAATTGTGAGATTTCATTATCTTAATTAATAGTAAAAGATAACTACGGTGACATGGCAGAGTATTTTAAAATAAAAATTCCTTCAATGAAAGTTAAAAACTTATTGATATAAAAGAGGAAAATCAAAATATTCGGGTGATTAGAAGAAGGGTAGAGATTACGCCCATGCTCTAAACTCACGTACTAATACTATATTGACTGAATTACTGAAGTAAAGGGAGGGGGAACTGGAGCCTGAAGCCTGACTTTGTCCATGTCTTTGTTTGGCAAATGATATTCTCCATTTCAATAGTGCCCTGGAATTTAAATTTATAGTTTTAAGTCCTACCGCATCCACGTTCCACATAGAGGAAGCAAAGACAACAAAAATCTTGGTCTATATGTTGTGCCGTTGTGGACCTAAAATCTTAAATGAAACGCTCCGATTATGTATTCGTTATAAGTATTATTACATTTTCATCAATAAATGGATTTTCTATGAAGGTGGTCATTGATGTTGTTAATCGGAGTATCGAGGTCCCTTGGGGGATTCGGAGAATTGGTTGGTAATATTCAAATTGGCTGGCAAGACGATTCCAATTTGTCTCCTTTGCTCATGTCTTTAGAAAGTGAATTTTGTTACAAATGCACTAGTCAATTGAAGCACATTGTTCTTGATCACATCTGCTTGTGCAAGACTCTTCCCCCTGAGACGGTTCAGGCATGGAGGCTTGATCTTCTGTGTCAATTCCTCGCAAGTGCGCAAATCAATATGATAGTATAGGAAGAAAATACGAGTATTGTACCCTCAAAGGACTTGTAAAGTATATTACATAAATCCAGTTATGCAAAGCCCTAAAAAAAACTAAAAAGAAAACAAAGTTGCTAAAACGGAAAAATAAAAGATGCAAAGAATTTTGGCTTTTGTAAACAAGTAATTTAAGTTGCAAATAAAGGAAAGAGAGTTTTTTATGATTGATTTTTATAGGCAGTGAATGACTCAGTGAAAAAGAATCAATTTAATTTCTAGGAATCGTTCCATCGTATTATGATTATCCCTTAGGCATCTCCAAGTATTCTTACTCACCAAGTTAACCATGCAGTCTAGTCTATATCAAAAATAAAATATCCACTAAGTTCAAAAAGAACATACATAATCAAAAAGCGTCTTAGCGTGGTGTCTGCATCGACAAAATCATTCAATAGTTCTTTCTCAAGGCTAAGCATATAGTGTCTACTATAACCTTGTTTCGAGAAATCAATAAATTCAGTTTAAAGATGGTCAATCCATAACATAAAGATATAGATAGAATTAGGCATAAAGAATGAAACTAGAAATATTGAATTGATAAAATAAAGTTAACTAAGGCATAGAATTATGTTAGGTTATATCAGATTCCTAGTAAGGAATTTAGCTACTCATAATCACCATATTAACAAATATCATAGTTAGGAAAATTCATAATTACAAAACTTTAACAAAAGATAGAAAAACCGTTGGAGATTCACCTTGGTAGCAAGCTTCGTCCTAAGGTTGATCACCAATGTGAAAACTCAAATCACCAACTTAACAAGAAGACGTAACATAAAACCTAGTAAAAAAGAGCAGTAAATACGTTTAAATATGCCGTTATCAGTTGCCTACTTGCCTCTATGGCTTCTCCTTTTAATTTTCTTATTTAAAAAAAAAATTCATCACCAATAAAGTCATGTATTGAGAACATAAATATTTCATGTGTTCACTAACTTTTGTATCAAATTTAGTCTTCTTATGAAAAGAAAATAAAAATTTTGGCAAGAGCCTTCTTATCAAATTAAAATCCCTTTTAAAATAAACAGGGCATAAAACTAATCTTAATCGTTAATAAATTAATTATCAAAGCAAAATGGATAGTCTAATAGCATTATATGTATGTGCACTGAAACAAATAATTATGCGGCAACAAATAGCAAGTGTAAACTGATGATTTTGAATGGAGAGTGGACACTATGAGCCCAAACTGAAGGATCCCGTTTGGATTGGATCGATGCCTCCATAATCTGTATTGCAAGTTGTGTCTGATGAAATTTGAAAGTTGGAAACTCGAAAGTGAGCGTTGAAGTCTTCCAAATCAAGAGAAGTGGGTAAGGATTATGAGGATCACAAAGACACAAAGCAGTGGCCACGGCTTCAAGACAAGAAGGGATATACCACAACCACAATCCTTACTCACTACCCACTCCATATATTCATCTTCATGTCCCACATAATAATTAACAAACTCATATTCTCCAATGACCTTACGAAACAAAGTGATAATCAACTTCAGTATGATGTGTTTGAGCTTGGAAGACGGCGTGGATGCAAAGGATACACAACAAATGTGGAATAGGATTGGGAATCCCCAGATCAGAGAAAAGGGCACGAAACTAAGTGATAGTTACGATAGTGTAAGCCACCTGATGATATTCAGCCTCAGTGTTGAGTGGGAGACACCGCCTTACTTCTTAATACTATAAAATACTAAATTGGACATGATGTAAAGACGATACCTACTAGTGGATCAACGATCATCAGGATCACAGATGTTGATGCAAAAATCGTCTGGAATTGTAGAATTTCTTCTTGATCCCTACACACAATAACGAGAAGTAAAACAGGGTTAAGGTTGACGCCTGCCGGGGGGGCGGGAGGGGGGGGGGGGGGGGGGGGGAGGAGAGAGAGAGTTGTTCAACCGTGAATGCTCTGATGTCTAAGTCAGTTTCTAAGAGAAAATAAACTGACAGAGTGTTTGTAAGAGTTTTTTAATTACCCCTTGAAATGATGAGTGGCCTTGTATTTATAATAGAACCATAAGGGTCACCAGAGCGTCTGATTGATTGAAGGAGAAAACGTTAAATAAGTAATTCTATTTAGTGAAACCACTTATTATTAATTGTATAAAGAACAATAAATAACTCACAAGGAAGTTATTTATTATCTACATTGATATGATGATTTAATATACTTAACTGATAAATATATTAAATTAATGTGGATATCGTAAGATGCCGTTGTCATCTATACTAAGGATAATATCGACATTACAAGAATTATTAGCCACGTGACAACTCCACAATGTTTAGATAATTTATGGTTCCACAAATGTCTCGCATCGCTTTGGAATTTTAGGAATCGTAAGGGATGTAATTTTAATGTGTTCCCGATAAACCATGTATTGTTATTTTTTATGAGGAAGTAGGTGACACGACCCATCCCAATCCCCCCGGAATTACCATGGAATGTGACGTGCTCCCGCCTGACAAGAGGCGCCAGACAAGGGATAACCGATTGCCATTGCCCAAACGGGCTTCCAGAGTGCGTAAGGATCGATGGAGGAGGTGTGCGATGCTCAAGTCTCTGCTGCAGTCGTATCCGGAATCAACCTGAAGGGCATTTAAAACAAAAGCTGTGAGTGGACGAAAATAAACAAGTCTGCTTAAAACATTTATAAGACATTTATGCCCCTCAGTAAAATCATATGCATGCACCAAAAACCAATAATCCCATATTTATTTAGAAATAACCATTAGGGCCTTAGCCCGGAAACCAAAGCATAGTTTCAAATTCCAAAAGTCAATCCAAGAGTTATTTCATCAATTTAGTAATATTCATTTATTATTTTTCCATCTCCGGCATCCCCGATGCCTAGCGTCCTAGACGCTTGACGTTCCTGACGTCATATCTCACGGTATTAAGCAACGCGTGCTGCCCGGGGTCTCACCGGGTCCATATCTCTGACATCCCCGATGTCTGACGTCCATGACGTCCAGCAATCCTGCTCCTGGATCACTATACGGTCCGGTAGCTCCGTACAATGAGCCCTCGCAGGCAATGCACCGTGACTTCTCCAGTGTCCCCGACACTTGGAGGAGACCAGGATATAAATATCCTCATATCGAGATGGTTTTATGGAACACATTTTATTATTCATTTCCAAAATGTCACAAGGGCCCTGCCCCGAATTTCCATAAAACCGTCATAAGTCCAAATAGTTGAATCAAATCCGAAATAGTTCATTCAATTCCATTTTAGGGTCCCCGACCCGAAATCACATACATAAGTCAACTGAGCCCTTGGCCCGATTCATAAGTTAACTGGGCCCCTGGCCCGATTTCATAATTCAATTGGGCCCCTGGCCCGATTCAACAAATTAACTGGGCCCCTGGCCCGATTTCACATTATCAAATCCGTGACCGTTTCATGAAATCATATCCATCCATATTTATGGAAATCAGTGCAAATCCAGAAAACCTCGATTCACGTGCAAACACGTAAATCGCCTCGAAAAGCGTGAAAACATATAAATTCACTGATATCCAAAATAAATCATATAATCCCAATTATAACAATCATGAAACAGTTATGCATGCATCGAATTTATAAAACCAATGTCCACTCACAGACCGTTTAACCGAGCGCGTCGATACACGTGCCATAGGCCCTCCCGGGCCACCTCACTATCACCGGGACTCCCAATCCTGTTCAAATCAATTTAGAGGATCACTAACCTCATCATTAACATCCTATTCAAGTCCCGTAATTTTCCCGAATTTTTAAGTATTTTTAAATTGGATTTAAAACCTTCGGACATCCCGAACAATATCGAGACGGTGTCCGATCGACACGAAACCAATCCCAAAATGTTCGTTACAATGTATAGGATAAAAGTCATGTTGACCTCACCTCGAGATTCGTGCCCACGCGCCGTCACGCGCCGCCGTGAGTGGCTGCGCGTGAAAGCCACGCGCCTGCTACAGTGCTCCTTCTTCACCCGAATGACTGGTAAACGGGTCAGATTACCCGCGATAGGATCCGTTTCAAACACCCTCAATTCGATATCAATTCCATCCGTTCTTGATCCTACAACAATCACCAATCCACCAATTTCAGTTCTGTATCCATGATTAGCATCAACCGTCGATCAATCTTGTCGACAACCCGTGATCACCCAAAACGGGTCGATCACCAGAGCTCCTCCAATCCTTAACCAAAATCAAATTAACTTCACAGGAAGTTAATAAGGACTACAACGAACTAATTAGCATCATTAATTTAACTCGACAATACCTCAATCGTCACAACTCAAGCTCGAGTTTTCCGGCCGTCCACCATGTCCGTTCACGGCCCTAGGAGCTCCCAAGCTTGCCCCATTTGATCTGGTTCGACTCGTTGAAGTTCCAGGAAGCTCAAACACTCATCAATTAGGCTTGGGCTGGCCTGAAACTGGAAATTCGAATTTGAATTCCCCAGAACCCAGTTTCGGGTTTTCAGAGAATTTCAGCCCCAAACTCACTCATTCCTCTCATTCTCAATCTCAGTGAACCGCTCTCGACTCACTCGCCATTCTTTTAATTCAATTCAGCCGTTAAAGGCGTCCAAAAGTGTCCTCAAATGACTGTGCAAGGTTCCCCTGCACAGACCCGAAAACATTAAACAACCAGTGCCCATGTCCTTTTGATCGATTGCCAGCACCAAACATGTGCAATTCCACCTCATACTGGTCCAATTAACTCAATTAAATCATAAACAAAACAAGGGATCGATCGCACAAAGCATCCACCTCACGGCTACTTCAATGGAACAGTGTCCCGTGAAGAAAATTACAATTCTGCCCTTGTGCAGAAAATTACCAAAATGCCCCTCACGCATCCTGACCCGTAACTCGGTCATACGGACTCCGATTGATGCGTGCCGCCTGTCTACGAACTCAGGGCATCGAGACCTTCCTAACGGTCCTCGGTCCTCGGCCATCGGGCATCCCGATCAAAAAGTCAACATTTCCCCCTTATATCGTCCAAATTACGAAAACGCCCCTGGACTTCCGTACATCATAACTTTCACCACGAACGTCGGAATCGAACGTGCCACCTGTCTATGAACTCGTGACGTCCCGAACTACGTCACGGTCATCGGTCAAAGTCCATTTGACCATCCGAATTAAAAGTCAACGTCTTGCCCACGCCCAGGGGCAAAACGGTCATTTTGCACAATTCGTCCGAAATCGCCCAACTAATCCCAGATTAGTAAATCACAATTAAATAATATTAAATCCCGATATTCGGGACGGGTCGTTACAACCTTCCCTCCTTAAAGAATTTCGTCCTCGAAATTACCAATAACCTTATTCCACAACCACCTTGTGGAAACAATTCGACCACACATCTGTGTACACTTGTACACCCACATACTGGGACAACACCAGTCTCGTTTGTACCCAGACATACCACCTCAGTCATACGTCATAATAGCAACAACACTCGACCACCTCGAGTGGAAATGATCACCTGATCCGCGATAAAATCGCCTAACCATTTAGCTGACTCCTTCAGCTAGATGGTTCCTTTCCATTGCCAATAAATCCTTACATTTGCTCCCGTCGGGAGTCACCAAATCTCATTTGCAGTCCATGCTGACACCACTAGTCAAACTGTCATCACAAAACTTTACCACCCTGATAAAGCCCCAACCATCTGTCTATCCGTGACAACACCACATACTACATCACTCTCGATGTAGCGCAAGATCAACCACATGATCTCAATTCGCAGGGCAAGCCCATCCTGCGACATAAATAAATCTCAATGTCCATAATCGCCGACTCCCTCAGCGAACCAAAACGCTGGAAAATATGACGGCGTAGTAGCATCACGCAAGGCTACTCGTGGTTACTCTGACCACCAACTCACTCATCCTGAGTGTACGTATACCGCCAACTTACTCAATCAAGTGGTGTAACTGGAACACATTGAATACCAGCCCAGCAGTGACACACATCTCAGTACTAGGGTTCCATAAGCCAACCATGGCTAAGAGCACCTGCTCATACAATCACTGAACCCTGACAAAATCACTCTGCCCAGCGCACAGTATCCAATGTCCAGTCCACAATATAGCCAAACAAATGATATCAGAACCAATCCGATTACCAACACATTAGTTACACACCACTGGTACATCCCATGTACCGCCATTAGGCACCACTCAGCCTAACCAGTATCAATCCTCGTACAACGTACCCTGTACGTACCTCAATCCATCAATCTGACTATAGCCACCCAGGTTATAGCCAAACACGTTCTAGTAATGGAGCACATTTGCTCAAACCAACATGAGACAAAACGAACTCCACCCGTCATCTAGTTCCAATTCCGAATCCGAATCCGCAATTTCGTAAGAAATTCCGAATCCAAACCCAAACATCACATATTTAATCCATTTCCAAATCCGAATCCGAAATCATTATTCCGTAAGCTAGCATTGGAATAACCATTCCGTACCCAAATCCAGTAATCCATTTTCGAGCTTCGCAATCGAATCCTGAATCGTCACCCAGAAATTCGATTCCAAAACCCAAAATCTCGTTTACGTCCACCAAGACGTAACAAAACCGAACCTATCGGTTGCCTCTCCAAAACACTCGATTTACTTCATAGGGAAGCCCATCCCAATATCCACACGTCAAAGGTTGACAAAATCCGACCACATCGGAAACCTACTCAACCAAGTCACAAACCATATGGACTTCACTCCGAGAAGAAGTTCAGTCTCGTCATTTACGATTCACATACCAAGGTAAGAGTGATAACTCTCATCCAATCTGGATCATCACGACCACAACCCAGATCCATCGCTACGTCACTCGACAAGTAATATCGCGATCCTAGATCGTCACATCGACCAAAGTCGACAACATCGCAAATCAGATCCACCTAGGATCCATACATGCTCACATAGCTAACAGTCCATCCGAAAGCTGATCGTGGGGTCTTACACCCTCAATTGAATCCTTCGCCAAGTTTCCCTTGGTGGAAAGATGACCACGCATTTCACCACCAAATCCAAAATCATACACAACTGCTTGTGTCCAATGAACCCAAGCCAAACATGGGTCCACCTACCAATACACGCTCAACGTACTGGTAGCAACAATCATCACCTGCCACGGCAGGAAATAAGAAGTCAACCACAAAGACTTCGGAATACCAATCACCGGTGTGGAAACGAGCACTTCCCTCGTCTCCCAATCACAACTCTCCCCGGATAGAGAGTTCCAACCATGTTGGAAACAGACATGCTCCCAATGAGATGTCAAGTCCAACCACGGGACTTCCCACGTCCATACCTCACTTGGACCACCACGTGTCCAAAATCAATTCATTACTCGGACCTCACGTCCGCCAATAGTCATGTATGCACACACCCCGATTCCGAACGGAAATTTCCTCAACTCTGCCTGGATGTGCATACCATACTGCCTTCGTCTCACATCACAACCTAAACAGGTTCAATTCTCAGGTTTCAAGTGATTCACAATCACAAAATCCCACATCAATACCACGAATGGTTTCCCCGAATTTTCCAATTCCAATAATTTCCTTGTACTCTCAGGGGATATAAGCAGTACACAAACTTACCAATCTCGGAGTTGACCACAACTCCCCAAATCCACCAACTCGCCTGACATAGGGAACATCGTCCCTAGATTCCCTAAGTTTCAATCATACCATTTTATCCGTTCATCACTTGTCGTCATATATCTGTTAGGACTTATCCCAACACGACACAACCTCCACTGGATCCCATCCAGTCCAAGACTCAACCACCACTGAGTCGCAGATACCAATCATCTGTTCATCATGACAGAGTCACACCCCAAATGGTGGCTCCTCGTCATCACAATCACCGACACCGGTACCAGCACCAGTGCTAGTACCAGCACCACGCACCATCATCAATACCAGTATCAGCACACAGGCATCCATACTAGTATTGGCATATAGGTATCACCATACCAACATCCAAACATAGCACACGAACACCCATGCTAGCACACGAACATCCATGCTAGCACACTGTGTGCAAAGTTGTTACCCTGGATCTCCATTCATTACGAACGACGATCCCGTAACACCACTCGTACCCCACGACTATGGGTACCTCCAATTTGACCACTGGCACATCAGGATAATGAACGTTCCCTGAACGTCCCCAAGTATCAAAGCCACACAAAATACCCTCGATAGCCAGTCATCTCGACACAACTGTCGACCAACAGTCATCGTTGTCAAGATCCGTAACCACACCTCACACTCATATTCGATCCAACACGGGATTCCATATTTTATCTCGTAACCGCATCCGTGGATCAAATCCCATAATCCAGACTAGACTCACTAGAGTCATCCACATGGTCATCCATGACCTCAGCCGCGCGTCGCAGCACAAGTTCTCACTTAAGGTTCACCTTTCGGTCCATCAATTATAAATCAGGGTTCCAAGGTCACACCCTAGGGTTCCACCGAACCCAACTGCCTTTTGCAGTAAAATCCACAACCTGACCGACCCCGCGGTCCTGACATCATATAGACGTCCAATCCAATCCAATCGTCAACTCAACGTGGGTTCCATCGTGGGTTCCACCACGAAGGTCATCGGCTAACTCCGATGCACCAACCCCCGTACACTAGCCAACACTACTAGGGTCCAAAACTTAGACCAATACTCAACTGAGTTTCGCATTTCCAATCAAATGGGGTTCCCTGAACCTAGCTGTGCCCAGTGGCACAACAATCCATCATCACATGACCGAACCGACGGTCCCACATTACCAGTTAATCGTATACAACCCCACCTGGGTTGAATCGCAACCATGCACGGCGTATCGGGCCAAACACACCCAATTCACCATACAAACCCAAAACTATCTATCAGGTTGACAACGGAACAGCAGCCCAAAGAGACATCACACCCTCGTCCTTTGCGCACAAAAGAGCAAAACCTGCTCTGATACCACTTGACACGACCCATCCCAATCCCCCCGGAATTACCATGGAATGTGACGTGCTCCCGCCTGACAAGAGGCGCCAGACAAGGGATAACCGATTGCCATTGCCCAAACGGGCTTCCAGAGTGCGTAAGGATCGATGGAGGAGGTGTGCGATGATCAAGTCTCTGCTGCAGTCGTATCCGGAATCAACCTGAAGGGCATTTAAAACAAAAGCTGTGAGTGGACGAAAATAAACAAGTCTGCTTAAAACATTTATAAGACATTTATGCCCCTCAGTAAAATCATATGCATGCACCAAAAACCAATAATCCCATATTTATTTAGAAATAACCATTAGGGCCTTAGCCCGGAAACCAAAGCATAGTTTCAAATTCCAAAAGTCAATCCAAGAGTTATTTCATCAATTTAGTAATATTCATTTATTATTTTTCCATCTCCGGCATCCCCGATGCCTAGCGTCCTAGACGCTTGACGTTCCTGACGTCATATCTCACGGTATTAAGCAACGCGTGCTGCCCGGGGTCTCACCGGGTCCATATCTCTGACATCCCCGATGTCTGACGTCCATGACGTCCAGCAATCCTGCTCCTGGATCACTATACGGTCCGGTAGCTCCGTACAATGAGCCCTCGCAGGCAATGCACCGTGACTTCTCCAGTGTCCCCGACACTTGGAGGAGACCAGGATATAAATATCCTCATATCGAGATGGTTTTATGGAACACATTTTATTATTCATTTCCAAAATGTCACAAGGGCCCTGCCCCGAATTTCCATAAAACCGTCATAAGTCCAAATAGTTGAATCAAATCCGAAATAGTTCATTCAATTCCATTTTAGGGTCCCCGACCCGAAATCACATACATAAGTCAACTGAGCCCTTGGCCCGATTCATAAGTTAACTGGGCCCCTGGCCCGATTTCATAATTCAATTGGGCCCCTGACCCGATTCAACAAATTAACTGGGCCCCTGGCCCGATTTCACATTATCAAATCCGTGACCGTTTCATGAAATCATATCCATCCATATTTATGGAAATCAGTGCAAATCCAGAAAACCTCGATTCACGTGCAAACACGTAAATCGCCTCGAAAAGCGTGAAAACATATAAATTCACTGATATCCAAAATAAATCATATAATCCCAATTATAACAATCATGAAACAGTTATGCATGCATCGAATTTATAAAACCAATGTCCACTCACAGACCGTTTAACCGAGCGCCTCGATACGCGTGCCATAGGCCCTCCCGGGCCACCTCACTATCACCGGGACTCCCAATCCTGTTCAAATCAATTTAGAGGATCACTAACCTCATCATTAACATCCTATTCAAGTCCCGTAATTTTCCCGAATTTTTAAGTATTTTTAAATTGGATTTAAAACCTTCGGACATCCCGAACAATATCGAGACGGTGTCCGATCGACACGAAACCAATCCCAAAATGTTCGTTACAATGTATAGGATAAAAGTCATGTTGACCTCACCTCGAGATTCGTGCCCACGCGCCGTCACGCGCCGCCGTGAGTGGCTGCGCGTGAAAGCCACGCGCCTGCTACAGTGCTCCTTCTTCACCCGAATGACTGGTAAACGGGTCAGATTACCCGCGATAGGATCCGTTTCAAACACCCTCAATTCGATATCAATTCCATCCGTTCTTGATCCTACAACAATCACCAATCCACCAATTTCAGTTCTGTGTCCATGATTAGCATCAACCGTCGATCAATCTTGTCGACAACCCGTGATCACCCAAAACGGGTCGATCACCAGAGCTCCTCCAATCCTTAACCAAAATCAAATTAACTTCACAGGAAGTTAATAAGGACTACAACGAACTAATTAGCATCATTAATTTAACTCGACAATACCTCAATCGTCACAACTCAAGCTCGAGTTTTCCGGCCGTCCACCATGTCCGTTCACGGCCCTAGGAGCTCCCAAGCTTGCCCCATTTGATCTGGTTCGACTCGTTGAAGTTCCAGGAAGCTCAAACACTCATCAATTAGGCTTGGGCTGGCCTGAAACTGGAAATTCGAATTTGAATTCCCCAGAACCCAGTTTCGGGTTTTCAGAGAATTTCAGCCCCAAACTCACTCATTCCTCTCATTCTCAATCTCAGTGAACCGCTCTCGACTCACTCACCATTCTTTTAATTCAATTCAGCCGTTAAAGGCGTCCAAAAGTGTCCTCAAATGACTGTGCAAGGTTCCCCTGCACAGACCCGAAAACATTAAACAACCAGTGCCCATGTCCTTTTGATCGATTGCCAGCACCAAACATGTGCAATTCCACCTCATACTGGTCCAATTAACTCAATTAAATCATAAACAAAACAAGGGATCGATCGCACAAAGCATCCACCTCACGGCTACTTCAATGGAACAGTGTCCCGTGAAGAAAATTACAATTCTGCCCTTGTGCAGAAAATTACCAAAATGCCCCTCACGCATCCTGACCCGTAACTCGGTCATACGGACTCCGATTGATGCGTGCCGCCTGTCTACGAACTCAGGGCATCGAGACCTTCCTAACGGTCCTCGGTCCTTGGCCATCGGGCATCCCGATCAAAAAGTCAACATTTCCCCCTTATATCGTCCAAATTACGAAAACGCCCCTGGACTTCCGTACATCATAACTTTCACCACGAACGTCGGAATCGAACGTGCCACCTGTCTATGAACTCGTGACGTCCCGAACTACGTCACGGTCATCGGTCAAAGTCCATTTGACCATCCGAATTAAAAGTCAACGTCTTGCCCACGCCCAGGGGCAAAACGGTCATTTTGCACAATTCGTCCGAAATCGCCCAACTAATCCCAGATTAGTAAATCACAATTAAATAATATTAAATCCCGATATTCGGGACGGGTCGTTACAGTAGGACTCCACTTCGCTTCAAACAGTTGAAATTCTGGTTGACTTTGATCTTGTCCTATAAGAAACCTTTGGGCATATGGACTTACTTTGAGTTTACCCTTAGAGCTTGATTAGTAGCGAGAGTTCAATCATTTTTTCAGGGCATGTGGCCTTTATCTTTGACAAAGAAAATCAAACCCTAGCTGAGGTTGACTGCTGGTGAAGGTAGGTTGTCATCATCAAGTTTTGTTGTCAGGACCCATCCCAAATCCCCCGGGGATTAATGCGGGACACGCCTGATCCCATTTGACACGGAGTGTCAGACAAGCGAAATTCTGACTTTAGCCTACTCGGGTCTTTAGAGTACGTCAGGATCCGGAGGAAGAGTGTGGTGTCTCGGTCTCTACTACAACCTGCATCCGCGATCAACCTGAAGGGCAGTCAAAACATTTAAAAGCTGTGAGTGGACAAAACAAATAATTTATAAAAACGTTTCCACAAAAACATTTATATCCTTCACTAAAAAGCATGCATGCATTCGAAAACCATTTACCAAACCACTAGGGCCTTGGCCCAAAATCTTAAATGAAACCAATCATACCAGCCACTGCCTAAATCCATGTAGGACTCAGCCCAAAACTAGAAATCCGATCATATAACATATAACCAATCTTGTCACGGTTTCTAAAGCTACGCGCATGCTACCTGGGGTCTCAAATCCCAAGTCTCCCCAGGGTCCACTCACTTCACTGTTCGCAGATCAATGACCCTCCCTGGGGGTTACAATCCATAACCCTTCCTGAGAGTAAGGTACCTAACGGGGGCGACTCTACTCAGTTAGTGCTCCGTGACTACTCTAGGGTCCACTCAGGCCAACGACCCTCCCCGGAGGAGACAATCCATAATAAATGATGGTATATGAAAATCTATATCGAAAACATTCTTAAAACCTTTCAAAGGATTCATGCCCGGTCCTCATAAACCGTCATGAAACTAGAAATCCATTTAAGGTCCCCGACCCGAAATCATAAACGTACACTAACTAGTCCTCAAGCCCGAACTCATGACTCAACTGGGCATCGAGCCCGATATCCCAGGGTCAGTCATGATTCCAATCGTAGTGATGGGTGCAACCATCCGTCCAGGACTGGTCTGAATCCTGGTATGTCGCCGTGAACACATCAACCGACGTGACCACCTCTAGATTATAGTGCACCCATCACCGATCGATATCCTGAACCGTCAGCACTCCGAAGTCGAACCTCCAGTGGCTGCTCGACAACGGTACGTGCATCGTGACCTCTCTGGAAGGAACACATCCTAGTCCGAAGGCTAGCGTCGTATCGTCCGTCGCCGTGCACACAACACTCGTCGCGACCACGACTCAGACCCGTAGGTCATCAATAGGGTCATATGCCCGAGACAAAACCAAATGGGTCTCATTCCCGAGTTTACCTTTTTCAAATCCAAAACCATTTCATTTAAACTGACACAAAAAACATGTATAAGCACTGTATAAGGCCGAAACCTCGAAATACGTATAATTACGTAAACACACACAAATGCACTCATGGCATCACAAAACATGTATTAAAACACTTAATAAACATTTATGCATGCATCAAGTTAGAAAACAAGGTTCACTCATAGACCATCCGACCTGCCGCCTCGATAGGCGTGCCAAACTCCTCTCCCGGGCCAATCACCGTCACTGGGACTTCCAAACCTGTCCAAATTGCAATAGAGGGTTATTAACTACTTAAATAACCCCTCAATATAGCCCCGTAATTTTTCAGAATTTTTAAATATTTTTAAATTTGATCTTAAACCTTCGGACACCCCGAAACATATCGAAGTGATGTCTGATCGACACGAAACCAATCCCAAAATGTTTGTTACATCAAATAGATGATTTCACATGTTGGAATCTTGCTTAAAAAGTGGGCCATGCGCCTACACGCACCGACAACAGCCCCTGCGTGTGGGAGCCATGCGCCATGCACAGGGTCATCTTCTTCCTTCGGCTAGGCCGGTCCGAATCGGTTGGACTGGTTCAGTCTGCATAGCCGGTCCACCTTGACCGACATGATCGGTCCAACCTTATATCTTCTTCATTTTTCATCTTTTTTCATCCATTCCAACTCCTATGGCTTCCTAACAACATTTCTAACCTAACCATGTCCTCAAAACCTAGAAACCAAGCCTAAAATCCATTGGTTCTAAAACCCATTTTGAACCAAAACTTCCATTCGATGTTCAGGGAACTTCTAGGGGTCTAACCTTCAACCTAAGGGTTCTAAAAGGTTCATGAGATCCCTAAAAACAGACTAGGAGGATCAGTTTGGATTAACTTGTCCGGAATTGGAATTCGGTGGGTAGCCACCAAAAATTATCCTGCTGCCGTTCCGCGCTTTCTCAGCCGTATTTAGCCTCCAAAACCTTCTCCTAAGCTTCCTACCAACCTCTTAAACCTATCCTAATCAAAATCTAACCTCCATAACGTCTAAAACCCGAAATTGAAATTTCAAAATATAAAGGGTCACAGTTTTTACCTTTTCCCTGGGCCAACGTCGTCGTCCACGACGGTCCTATCTTCACCCAACCACCATCACGTCCTCACGGCTCTCAGTCACTCTCTGTTTCACTCTCAAATCAAACCAGGTGGGGGAATGGATTTGGGGTCGTGTTCGATGGGCTTTCAGGTTTGGTGGGATATGGAACAGGAAAAGGGGAAACAGATGCATGAAGGAAATGAAGGGGTAGTGGATGGGTGACACTTGTCACTCATCCATTAGGCCATGTCAAAAGATATGGGCCCCACTTAGGACAAAAGTCCACTTTTATCTCGTAAAACGTACCATCGTGAATAGTTTTTTGAAACTTCCGTAAACCGTAACTTTTTCGTCAAACGACTGAATTCGACGTGCCACCTGTCTACGAAATCATATCAACCCGATCTGTGTAACGGTCCTCGGTCCTTGGCCATCAGACCTCCCGGTCAAAAGTCAACTTTTCTCCCTCGTTTAGGGGTAAAATCACAATTTCACCCTCGTTCGGTTCTTACACCCTCTTTGAACCCTTAGCTGTCATATCAATCCTCGTCATCCCACCTAGGGAAGAATCAACGAGAATCCAGGATGATGACATCAAGGTTCATCCTATGTCATCCTCCGGCACTCAGCACTATCTGCTAAAGAGCAGAAAATGAGAAGTCTCCTTCACTGACTTCGGAATGCCCATTTCCAATGCGGAATCAAGAACTCTCCTCATCGCCTCAAACACAACCTCTCTCGATTCTGAAGTTCCACCCAAGTTGGGACCATGTTGGAAGTATACTTAACTTTTCCAATTACTGAGCTAGTGGAAAAAGCGAAGTCCTCATTCTCCGACTAAGAGTATTCTCTAATAATTACTGTACTGTTTAGTCCATTCATTCCGAACTAAACACTTCCATTGATAGGACCCGTCCCCAAAGGACTTTCATAAATGTGCTCGATCCTGCTCCCGTCTGACAAGTCAGCTGAAGTTACGAATTTACCCTCAGCACTTGCCAAACAAGGGATAACCGCACTTGTGCCTTCTCATGCCTCCACCTCCCGATCAGCCTCGATTATTGCGCCACGACCTGGAGGGACAATAAAACAGAAAGGTGTGAGTGGACAAAACAAACTTTTAGAAATACATTTATCAAAATACATTCTTACCCTCCAGTTTCACAAACATGCATGCATATCATAAACCATGAGTAAAATATATATAGGCACAAATGTTTATAAATCACAAATCTCAAGGATTCATTTCCATATCCAATCTCATAGTCACGTTATCCTTGCAACGCGTGCAAATTAATAGGCTCAATGACCGCTCAAAATCCGAGCATGTCGCTGTGAACACATCACCAGCTGACAATCCAGATCGTCGTGAACACATCACTGACTGATCTCCACATAATCCAGCACATCTGATCTGAGTCGAGCCTCCCTCAGCTGCACGACAACAAACTGTGCTACGTGACCTCTCCGGGCGAACACAACCCATCTCGGAGGCGAGCGTTATCTCCAGGGCTCATTCTGGGGAAACACATTTCCAATCAGAAGCCCTAATATCCACAACACAGGGTGCACTCCGGGGGAAAAATATTCCCACCCGAAAGCCCTAAATATCCGCAACATATCACCACCATGAAAACCAGTGAAAAACAATTGCATTTGAAATCAAAACCATTTTCAACACAAGGTCTCGGCCCAAAACATAGTTTCCTTAAAATCCGTAAAACCAGAGTCCTGATTATTTCATAAATCCGAAAACCATCCATATCATCATGTAATCACATGGAAACACCAAAATCACATTTCTATTTGGGTCTCAAGCCCAAAATATCATTTTCACGCAAATCCGTGCGATCGCAACCTCAGTTGCCATTTTCACGTAAATCGATAAAATATATCCAAAGAGTATCACAAATCCATCAAATCAATCTCTGACTCATAATTCGAGTCAAAACCAATCTCAAATCCCGGGCCTTCGCCCAAAACAACTGTTTCACAATTTCCTCGAAAATTGTGCCCAAAACAATATAATAATCCAGAAAATCGATAAATCATCATATTGAAATATCAATCATGTCAAATCATGTCAAATCACATAATAAAGCATTTAAAACATATATGCATGCATTTTGGGTAGAAAACAAAAGTCCACTCACACACTGTCCATATCGCTCGCTTTCCGAGCCGCACGTTTTTCTGTAAATTTTGGAAATCATCATTCATGTCCAAAATCATTATCAAGGGTCACTAACACTTCAATATACCCTATATAATATTCCCCAATTTTCTGAGATTTAAATACGTATTTTAAAACAAAACATAGCACATCGGACCCTCGAAACTTATCGAAACGGTGTTCGATCGACTCGAAACTAATGCTAAAATGTTTGTTACATTAAAAGGAACAAGTTTCATGTTGAACTCACCTCAAGATAAGCTACCACGCGCCCTCACGCGCCGCTGTGAGTGGGTGCCACGCGCCTGCTACAGTAACTGCTACAGTACCGTCCTCGCCCGTTTCTCTGTTAGACAGGTCCTGCATCCCGTGAGATGACCCGATTGAATCTCCCTCAGTCCTACCTTAATTCCTTCAATTGAACTATCCATTAGATTCGAAACTAGGTTAATTCCAGGTCTGTAGCATTAATTTCAACAATAACATCTGATATTAATCCAAATCAAAACTCGAAATTCCCATTGAAAGTTCATCTTACAATTCCTTCAATTCCCATTGATTTCTTAAAGGTAATCATTCAGAGACCTTCACAGGACCCTTCTAAACATTTTCCCAATCTCAATTTCATTATTTCTTACCTCAAATTGAACGACTCAACCTTCAATTTCCCGTTTGTTCATCTGGTCTGTTCTAGGCCAAAACGACAACAATTGTCTTCGTTCTTGATTGGGTTCGACTCGCCTTGAGCACAGGAGGCTTAATTCAAGGCCAATTTCAGAGTTTATGGCTCAAAGTTTCAAATTCTATTTTTGATCCAGTCGAAAGTTCGAAGGGTTTGACCTCGGGTTCTGGGTTTTCTTTCACAATTTCCCTTCCTTTTCCTCTCAATCTTTCTCGTTTTTCTTCCTTCAATCCTCTTATCTTTCTATCCCTCTCAGAACTCGATTAGAAAGGAAGATTGGATGGGTGGTTTTGCTGCTCTGTTCTTCCTTCGCAATTTCACACATACATGTACATATACGTACTCAAATCCAGCATCATCATATACTTGCCACCAATCTCTCTTACCAAGTGACAGATGTCACTCAAGTACCTCACTGAGTCACCCACACGGCTCAATCAGCCATTCATCCGCCCAATTCCCATTTTGCCCCTGCCATAAAAATTACCAAAATGCCCTTCATGTATTTAGACCCGTAACTTTGTCATCCGAACTCTGATTGACGCATGCCGCTTGTCTATGGATTCAGCGTCTTGAGGCCTATCCAATGGTCCTTACAGCCAGTCCAAATAGTGTCCCAATCAAAAAGTTAACTTTCGGCCCTTAGGGGCAAAATCGTTATTTCCTTCAATTTTTCCAAATTTTCTTTTTTTCGAATTTTCGGGTCTTTTCATCCATAGATTCTCTTATATCGTTTTGGATAACTACTGTAATGACCCATTCTATTTCTCACCATCAGATTTCTCCTCAAACAATCGTACATGAAACTCAGGAGGTAAGGTCAACCGCAGCCAACCAAAACCATCTCCATCACGATTCCCAAGAATCTACACTAGTTGTCAAATCCTCCTTGTCGCATAGTGGTAGAAACCAACCGTGTGCACATCGCGACTGAGATAGCCTCAGCTCGTGGCTCGTCGTCTTTCCTCGTTATCGTCATCGTATCACCACCCCACGGAGTGCGAACCACACTAGTCCTAAGCCTTCCTCAAACCGAACAATCGCCACTTACCTCTGCTCGGGTTGGAGGGCTCTGCCTCCCTCGTACTCCTTTTAGGACCATTCCGACAATCCATGCCAAAAGATGAACGTTCCCCGAACGTCCCTCGATTCTCACAACCATCAACAAAGTCACCCTCGATGGTGGTACCTACCACGAGCTCGTATAGACACAACTCATGTACAACACCACCGAGACTCCGAACCTAAGCGGTCAACTCACCGCCGGCACTAACTGCTCAACACGCAACTTCCACCGATCAGTCCACCTCAGGATCCAGTCGACAAGTACCACTCTCCTGGTAACTTGTCCAATCTCTCAAATACTCAGGTTATTGCGAACCCAGCTGCTCCCTGCAGCACATCCATCTCGAGTGATCCCTCGTGCTCGACTTCGAAGAGTCGTCATACCTCGATACTGGTGTCCAAACAACTGGTAACCATAATCTGAGGGTCTCGTCCCCGCCTAACTCTACGTCTCTCAACCGCTGGCCTCCACAAGAACTTGGCCATACTCCGTGCCTAAGCCTGCAGAAGCGCTACATGCGCAAACGCATCCTACCATGCCGTTCAACTGTCCCGACTCTCAAGGTGTCATCCTGAGTCCATTAGTTCACTGAATCCTATCCCCAATAACTATGCGGCTCTAAGCCGTTGGACTCGCACAAATACCGATCCTACTCGGGATCTACTTCCTCGAAACACGCGACATCCTATGCTAAAACAAACTCTAAACCACCGCACCTCGTTTCGTTTGGCACGAGGTTCCTCCTACTCTTATCCTAACTAGCAGGTTGATGATGAGCTGTTACCATTGCAGAGACATCACATCCTCGACTTGTGCACCACTCTGAAAGCAAAACCTGCTCTAATACCACTTGTAAGGACCCGTCCCAAATCCCCCGAGGATTAACGCGGGACACACCTGATCCAGTCTGACACGAAGTGTCAAACAAGGGAAATTTTGACTTTAGCCCGCTCGGGGCTTCAGAGTACGCAAGGATCCGAGGAGGAGTATGATGTCTCGATCTCTGCTACAGCCAGCATCCGCGATCAACCTGAAGGGCAGTCAAAACATTTAAAAGCTGTGAGTGGATAAAACAAATAATTTATAAAATGTTTTCACAAAAATATTATAACGACCCGTCCCGGAATTTGGGATTAGATTAGCAACTAACCATGATTCTTGGAGGTTAATCGGAGATTAGTTGGGTGGAATCGGACGAACGTGGCAAAATGACCGTTTTGCCCCTAGTCGTGGGGGAAACGTTGACTTTTTATTCGGGCGGTCAAATGGACTTTGCCCGATGACCGTGACGTAGTTTGGGTCGTCACGAGTCCATGGACGGGTGGCACGTTCGATTCCGACGTTCGTGGTGGAAGTTATGACGTTCGGAAGTCCAGGGGCATTTCCGTAATTTGGACAAATTAAGGGAAAATGTTGACTTTTTGATCGGGGGGTCCGATGGCCGAGGGCCAAGGACCGTTAGGATGGTCTCGATACCCTGAGTACAACGACAGGCGGCACGCGAGGAACGGACATCCGTTGACCGAGTTACGGGTCACGGAAGTTGGAGGGCATTTTGGTAATTATTGCCCTGAGGGCATTTTGGTCCTTTCACCACGGGTTACTGTAGCCGCCGTGGGAGACCGTTGCTGCCCCACCGTGTGTGGCGGTTCTGCACACTCCAATTGATTAATCAGTAGTGGACTGTCTCAGGGGTTTGTTTAATTGGTTTGAGGATAATGGGGACACGGTTGTATGGCTTGGGCAGTTTCAGAGCACGGGAAAACTTAAAAATTAGTTGGGCTCCGTTTGCGGGAAGCAACTCTCAGTGAGTCTGAGAGTGTCTCCCACGGGTTGCCGTCTGCTTGATCATTTAGCTGAGTAGTGGAGGGTGTGAGGTTCATTTTCGAACCTGTGAGAGAGGTGAGAGTGAGAGAAATGGAGTTCGAAGGAAAAATCGAAATTCGGGGGAAAAATCGAAATTCTGGGACCCTTTGGAGATCAACCGTAGCTATTGGCAGGGGATTCGATAACTGTTTGGCCATGATCACTGGTTCCTGTTTCAGAGTTGTGCAGGGACTGTGGACGACGACTTCCAGGTGAGTTCGTGTGCAATTGGTCGTGTTAGAGTGTTCTATTGGGTCCCCTTAAGCTCATGTTTAGGTTAATTTGGAAATGGAAGTGAGTTGAGTGAGTTTGGAATGTCGACCCGATTTGAGGTCCGAGTTTGGATGGATCGATTTAGTCAGTGTCGAGGCTAATAGATGACATAGAACTGGAATTAAATGGTTATAGAAGTGGTTAGGATCAAAAAGGGAAGGAATTGATTGAGAATTGATAGTTATCTAACCGGGTTGTCACGCGGGTTGCAGGACTCGTTTGCAGAGGAAACGGGCGAAGAAGGCGACTGTTCACCGTCACTGTAGCAGGCGCGTGGGTGTCACGCGCAGCCGCTTGCGGCGGCGCGTGACGGCGCGTGGGTCCGATTTTCAAGGTGAATTCAAAACGACTTTTTCCCTACACAATGTAACGAACATTTTAGCGTTGGTTTCGAAATTTTCGGACACTGTCTCGATGTTATTCCGAGGGTCCGAAGGTTTAGGTTACATTTTTAATTAACGTTTAATTCCCGAAAAATTATGGGAAATTAGTATGAGGTTATTTGAGACCTTAATGACCCGGTAATGTGTTTTCGGACAGGATTCGAGTTTCTGGAAAATGCCGGAAATTAAGGGAGCGCGTATGGCGCGAAATCGAGCCTTAAAATTGGTGTGTGAGTGGACGTTGCTTCCAAATTTAATGCATGCATAAATTATTTCTATGATTTTATGATTATGAGTATAAGTTGTGATTGAGTTTGATTTCCGTATTTATACGTCTCCGATTTCCGTGATTACACACATTTTTACTATACATGTGAAATTACACGTATTTCGAGACTATGGTCACTCGTGTGCTTAATGATGGGTTAATGAAAGAAGTTATATGAAATGGGTGAAAAATGATTTAAGAAGGTTTTTTATGATTTGCGAGTGTGACTTACGATTTTGACACGTTTTTCGAGAAAGTTCCGAATTTGCACGTTTTACGAGATTTTGTGTTATTGTGATTTGATCACTGTTGATGTTTGAGGATTTTAAATGTGGGTTTTGAGTATGTTTTCTTGGATTGTGATTTTGGGTAATTACGGTTGGGGTCTTGATGTTTTGATAATGAGAATTGAGAAATGAAGTGATTTCAAGGAATAAAAATGGATTTGAAAAAGGTGATTTCGGGCTTGATGCTCGGGGCATAAAAGAAATTTTAACGGACGAGGTTTCGGTTTTCGGAAATTTAAAGTGGATTCTTGGTTTGGGTTCGGAATGATGCTTCCGGATGCCGGCTTACGGAATCATTATTGCGAAGTCGAATTCGGGAATGAAAAAGGATTTAATAAAGTGATTTGGTCTGATTTTGCATGCCCCGTGTTTCATGATAATTGGATTATGGTTGTAAAGTCTGATTTGGGAAAAATGAATGTGGAAATTCGGACCATGGGTCCTGTTGTGAAAAATGTGATTTTGGGATGGATCCCACGTTGTCGTGATTGATAAACTGTTTTGAGGTTTAAAGACCCATTGGGAACTGCTTGGGGTTTAAAGACCCGTTGTTTTATTTGAAAACTGTTTTGGGTTTAAAACCCCGGTGCTATTGCTGGAGCACGTTTTGAGTTTAAAGACTCGGTTAATTGATGACAGGGGAGGGCCCTTAATGAGTTTAAAGACTCGTGAGTTTAAAGACTCGGTTACTGAGATACCCCGAGGCCTATTGATTATGTTTTGAGTTTAAAGACTCGTTGATATCCCGGGAAGGCCTGTCTATGCGCATGGTTTTGAGTTTAAAGACTCGGGCGCACTTGTTATCCAGCAAAATGATTGACTTGTGATTTATTGATGATTTCTGATGTTCAGTTGAGTTGGGCAGTGGCCCGGTATATGGTTGTTGGTTTTGGGATCATGTTGTGCATTTGGTTTTGATTCGTGGTTTTGGGGCTGAGTCCCCGTGATTATGGTTACGGGCTAAGACCCGATGGTTGAGTAAGGAAAAATGATTTTGAGGTTCATACGAGTTTTTCTTTATGTTGAAATTTGATACACTGTAACAACCCGTACCTTCGGGAAGGGTAAAAAGGTAATTTTGTAAAATTTTGTGTAAATGGACGATTTTGCCCTTGTGAGTAGTAGACGAAAAGTTGACTTTTTGTACTATCGATTGGATGAGTGTTAGTCCTTGACTGTGACGTAGTTTAGGACGTCACGAGTCCGTAGACAGGTGGCAGGTTCGATTCGGACAACCGGAGGAAAAGTTATGATGTTCGGAAGGTTGAGGGCATAACCGTAATTTGACTAAATTAGGGGGGAAAGAGTTGACTTTTCCTACGACCGAGTTTTGACATGTTGACCTTGGACCGTTGGGTAGATCTCGTCGTCCTGAATTCAACGACAGGCGGCACGTGTTTATCGGAGTTAGGACGGGCAAGTTACGGGTCTAAAACGGTAAGGGTAAAATGGTAATTTTGAAGTTAAGAAGGGTATTTTGGTCTTTTGGCTCGGGGGGGCATGGTGCAATCGGATTGGGACACTTGTCCAAGGCAGAGAGGAGATTTTGTGTGAGAAGGGAGAAGATTGTGACATGTGGCAGGGCTCTAGTGGGTTCTAGGCCGTGCATGAGGGTGTTTAAAATTGTGTCGTGTGTGTGTGTTGAGTTTAGTCGAAGGGGGGAAAAAAACAGAGGTGAGTTGAGGGAGGAATTGATTGAACCGGGTGAGTGTTGTGAGGCTCTGTGATGTTCAAAGGAGAGCTAGGAGAGGGAGTGATTGTATCTGTGAGGATTTGGGCGTGACGATGAGTATGTGAAGTGTGTGAGAAGTGAGGAAAAACCAGAGAACAGGGCAGGGGTTTTGTGCACGGTTGTGCACCCCGATCGATCAATCTCCAAAATTGGACGGGTGGAAGTGTTCAGGGACCTGAGCGGAGCTTTGTGAACCGAGAGGAGCACAGCGGCGTGCACGGCGCAGGTCAGAACACAGGTAATTGTCCACGGTCCTCTGTTTTCCCAGTTTGGTTCAATTCAATAGTTGTGGGTTTCGGGTACGAGTCGGGGCTTTTGGTGGGTGTTATGAGACTCAGGAGGTCCCTAGGAGTCGAATAAGTTGTTGCCGCGATGGGGGGAATGTTGGATTAGCTGGGAACCGAAACAGGGGTTTCGGGTAAATGTTTTCAAATTCGAAGTCGACGAGCTAAGGACTTCGATGTTGGGTTTTCTGGTGGGGAATGGATTAAGGAGGTTAGGACGAAACTAAGGGATTCAACGGGATTAAAAATGGATGAAAATGGGATGAAAACCGTGAACGCCGGTTCATGGCTGGACCGGACCGGTTCAAACCAGGTGAACCGGGTTCACCTGAGGTTGCTGGTGACACTGTTCACGCGCGTGGATTTCACGCGCAGAACCTTCTGGACGCGCGTGGGGGCGCGTGAGGGGTAATTTGGGAAATTAGTCAACATGACTTTTAAAGTATTTGATGTAACGAACATTTTGGCGTTGGTTTCGAGTCGATCGGACATCGTCTCGATATGTTTCGGACTGTCCGAAGGTTTTAGGGCTGGGTTAAAAATAGTTAAAAATCCGGGAAAATTATGGGGCTTTAGTATGACCTTTATGAAGTAAGTAGTGATCTCTTTATGGGATTTGGACAGGTTTGGGAAAGCTGAGGATAATGGTTTGGCAGGGAATGACATAGGTGCGCGGGTACGAGGCGACGTCGAAATGGTCTGTGAGTGGACTTTGCTTTCTAACTCTTGATGCATGCATATATGTTTTTATATGATTTCTATACTAGCTTCTATGATTTGATTTATCGTTGTGATGGTTTGTGGTTTGTGCACGTTTTTCGAGGAGACTGACAGTTTTTACGTTTTACGAGGTTTTGATAACTATTGTAATTTGAACCTGGTTTTAATGGTTGATTTCGGGATTTGAAATACGGTTGGATTTCAAGGAAAGTAAAAGGATTTTGAAAAGTATTTACGGGCCTGAGGCCCAGTTCAAAGGTGTTTTCAGAAATGAGATCTCGGGTTTCGGAATCGAAATCCCGGGTGACGATTCGGGATTCGATTCGGGACTTGAAGTGGATTTCAGGTTTGGGTTCGGAATGGTTATTCCGGATGCCGGCTTACGGAATGATAGTTGCGGACTCGGACCAGGAAATGAGAAGGAAATGAGTTCTGGGTCTGGATTCGGAATGACGGTTATGGATGCCGGAAGGGCATCAGACCAGTGGTCTCGGATTCGGGTTTGGATATGGAAATGGAAAATGATTTCAAATGGTTTTGGGATTGGATTTGCTGGATTTGGATATTGGGTTTAAAGACCCGGATATATGTGACGGGGGACCGGCCGGATTGGGTTTAAAGACCCGGATTGAGTTTAAAGACTCGGGAGTTCAAAGACTCGGATATATTGATTTTCCCCCGTAGGCCTTGAGTTTAAAGACTCGGGAGTTTAAAGACTCGGATATGATTAAGGCCTGGATTGAGTTTAAAGACTCGGGAGTTTAAAGACTCGGATAGATCCAGCAAGTTCGATGGATGAAAACGTGGCTTTAAATGTGTTTTGGGTTCCACTAGCTTTGATGATGATGTTTTGGGCAGTGGCTCGGATTTGATGGTTTTCGGTGATTTTGGGCTGAGGCCCGGGATTGGAAAAAGGAAAATGTGTTTGGTTTTCGTATATTGTTTTATGACGTAATTGATATGCATGCATTGGTTTTTAATACGGAGGGTATAACTGTTTGTGTTTTCTGATCACTGTTTTGAATTTAAACTTTATTTTTGTCCACTCACAGTCTTTTCGTGTTTTCGATACCCTCCAGGTTGCTGCAGTGCGGGCTGTCGGTTGAGAGAGATGGAGACATCACATGCACCATCCACAGTAGACTCTGCGCACTCTGAGAAGTTTGAGGTTGTTGAGGTGGTTGGTCTGGAACTCCCTTGTCCGACTTACGTGTCACACGGAGGTTAGGCGGTTATTTAGCCCTCGTGTCATGCGTACGTTAGACGGGAGCGGGGTCTAGCCCTTAATCCCGGGGGATTAGGGGTGGGCCCTGACAATTGGTATCAGAGCGAGGTTTTGAGTGGTCTACGTAAGGGTTAGTTCCCAGAGTCGTTGGTATGTCGACTGGGGTGGTGTGGAACTACTGTGGATGTGATGTCTCGATGTGGAACAGCCCGTCAGCAACCTGGATACCATAGCGATAGTAGCGTAGAAGTAACCTGGAACGTAGCCGGTGAGCTATGGATGAGTAGGCTGGTCGGCCCGAGGGGCCTGAGAGTAGCTCGTGGAGTTAGTAAGATACGGGACCAAGGAGGCCGATTGTGGGTGGCCGGTTGGGCCAGGTGGTTTTGGCTCGGTGACCTTTGATCAGTAAGGTTGAGTAGTCATTGCGGGTTTGGGTAACCCGAACGACAAGGATGGTTTGAGGTACCCTATGGACTTACTGGATCGTAGTCCTTGTGGTTTGGGCCGATTTACGGCCAGATTGGAGATGGTGCTGCTAGGTGCAGCCGAGGTGGTGGTTGTTTGGGTAGGATGTCGTTGAGTGATTAGAGTAGAGCAGCTAACGCTCGGTGAACCTAGGCTTCGTAACGGTATGGACAGGTTGACCATCGGTGGGATTAAGGTCGCAGGGATGGTCAGGGACCCTCGTGAGTTCCGTGGAAGGAATTGGAAAGGAGTGACTATAACTGAACGATATGAGGTTATTGAAGGAGAGAACCCACAAGCTAGAGTTTGCCTTTAGGACTTTGTAGATTTATTCCGTTAGTGGCCGACGTAGCAGCCGAGGGAGGTGCGGTGGTTGTACGCGCAGATGTGCTCTGTGAATTTTATCGGGTACTCCATATGAGGTATTGTAAAATACCTTTGTTTTCTGTTCATAGAGTTTCCCTTGCGTACACCAGACAGTTGTCACTAAGAGAGGGTTGGCCATGGTAACAGTAGTTGGGGATGGTGTGAAATACCCAAGGTGGAGATGATAGACAGGGAACCCAGGAGAAGTTGTTGTTGACCTAGTGTTGATTACCAGGTAGGAGACCCTAGGTGTCGGGAACTAGCTGTGGAATTTCGGGGACGAAATTCTTTTTAGGGGGGTAGATTGTAACAACACGTACCTTCGGGAAGGGTAAAAAGGTAATTTTGTAAAATTTTGTGTAAATGGACGATTTTGCCCTTATGAATAGTAGACGAAAAGTTGACTTTTTGTACTATCGATTGGATGAGTGTTAGTCCTTGACTGTGACGTAGTTTAGGACGTCACGAGTCCGTAGACAGGTGGCAGGTTCGATTCGGACAACCGGAGGAAAAGTTATGATGTTCGGAAGGTTGAGGGCATAACCGTAATTTGACTAAATTAGGGGGGAAAGAGTTGACTTTTCCTACGACCGAGTTTTGACATGTTGACCTTGGACCGTTGGGTAGATCTCGTCGTCCTGAATTCAACGACAGGCGGCACGTGTTTATCGGAGCTAGGACGGGCAAGTTACGGGTCTAAAACGGTAAGGGTAAAATGGTAATTTTGAAGTTAAGAAGGGTATTTTGGTCTTTTGGCTCGGGGGGGCATGGTGCAATCGGATTGGGACACTTGTCCAAGGCAGAGAGGAGATTTTGTGTGAGAAGGGAGAAGATTGTGACATGTGGCAGGGCTCTAGTGGGTTCTAGGCCGTGCATGAGGGTGTTTAAAATTGTGTCGTGTGTGTGTGTTGAGTTTAGTCGAAGGGGGGAAAAAACAGAGGTGAGTTGAGGGAGGAATTGATTGAACCGGGTGAGTGTTGTGAGGCTCTGTGATGTTCAAAGGAAAGCTAGGAGAGGGAGTGATTGTATCTGTGAGGATTTGGGCGTGACGATGAGTATGTGAAGTGTGTGAGAAGTGAGGAAAAACCAGAGAACAGGGCAGGGGTTTTGTGCACGGTTGTGCACCCCGATCGATCAATCTCCAAAATTGGACTGGTGGAAGTGTTCAGGGACCTGAGCGGAGCTTTGTGAACCGAGAGGAGCACAGCGGCATGCACGGCGCAGGTCAGAACACAGGTAATTGTCCACGGTCCTCTGTTTTCCCAGTTTGGTTCAATTCAATAGTTGTGGGTTTCGGGTACGAGTCGAGGCTTTTGGTGGGTGTTATGAGACTCAGGAGGTCCCTAGGAGTCGAATAAGTTGTTGCTGCGATGGGGGGAATGTTGGATTAGCTGGGAACCGAAACAGGGGTTTCGGGTAAATGTTTTCAAATTCGAAGTCGACGAGCTAAGGACTTCGATGTTGGGTTTTCTGGTGGGGAATGGATTAAGGAGGTTAGGACGAAACTAAGGGATTCAACGGGATTAAAAATGGATGAAAATGGGATGAAAACCGTGAACGCCGGTTCATGGCTGGACCGGACCGGTTCAAACCAGGTGAACCGGGTTCACCTGAGGTTGCTGGTGACACTGTTCACGCGCGTGGATTTCACGCGCAGAACCTTCTGGACGCGCGTGGGGGCGCGTGAGGGGTAATTTGGGAAATTAGTCAACATGACTTTTAAAGTATTTGATGTAACGAACATTTTGGCGTTGGTTTCGAGTCGATCGGACATCGTCTCGATATGTTTCGGACTGTCCGAAGGTTTTAGGGCTGGGTTAAAAATAGTTAAAAATCCGGGAAAATTATGGGGCTTTAGTATGACCTTTATGAAGTAAGTAGTGATCTCTTTATGTGATTTGGACAGGTTTGGGAAAGCTGAGGATAATGGTTTGGCAGGGAATGACATAGGTGCGCGCGTATCGAGGCGACGTCGAAATGGTCTGTGAGTGGACTTTGCTTTCTAACTCTTGATGCATGCATATATGTTTTTATATGATTTCTATACTAGCTTCTATGATTTGATTTATCGTTGTGATGGTTTGTGGTTTGTGCACGTTTTTCGAGGAGAATGACGGTTTTTACGTTTTACGAGGTTTTGATAACTATTGTAATTTGAACCTGGTTTTAATGGTTGATTTCGGGATTTGAAATACGGTTGGATTTCAAGGAAAGTAAAAGGATTTTGAAAAGTATTTTCGGGCCTGAGGCCCAGTTCAAAGGTGTTTTCAGAAATGAGATCTCGGGTTTCGGAATCGAAATCCCGGGTGACGATTCGGGATTCGATTCGGGACTTGAAGTGGATTTCGGGTTTGGGTTCGGAATGGTTATTCCGGATGCCGGCTTACGGAATGATAGTTGCGGACTCGGACCAGGAAATGAGAAGGAAATGAGTTCTGGGTCTGGATTCGGAATGACGGTTATGGATGCCGGAAGGGCATCAGACCAGTGGTTTCGGATTCGGGTTTGGATATGGAAATGGAAAATGATTTCAAATGGTTTTGGGATTGGATTTGCTGGATCTGGATATTGGGTTTAAAGACCCGGATATATGTGACGGGGGACCGGCCGGATTGGGTTTAAAGACCCGGATTGAGTTTAAAGACTCGGTTGTTTAAAGACTCGGATATATTGATTTTCCCCCGTAGGCCTTGAGTTTAAAGACTCGGGAGTTTAAAGACTCGGATATGATTAAGGCCTGGATTGAGTTTAAAGACTCGGGAGTTTAAAGACTCGGATAGATCCAGCAGGTTCGATGGATGAAAACGTGGCTTTAAATGTGTTTTGGGTTCCACTAGCTTTGATGATGATGTTTTGGGCAGTGGCTCGGATTTGATGGTTTTCGGTGATTTTGGGCTGAGGCCCGGGATTGGAAAAAGGAAAATGTGTTTGGTTTTCGTATATTGTTTTATGACGTAATTGATATGCATGCATTGGTTTTTAATACGGAGGGTATAACTGTTTGTGTTTTCTGATCACTGTTTTGAATTTAAACTTTATTTTTGTCCACTCACAGTCTTTTCGTGTTTTCGATACCCTCCAGGTTGCTGCAGTGCGGGCTGTCGGTTGAGAGAGATGGAGACATCACATGCACCATCCACAGTAGACTCTGCGCACTCTGAGAAGTTTGAGGTTGTTGAGGTGGTTGGTCTGGAACTCCCTTGTCCGACTTACGTGTCACACGGAGGTTAGGCGGTTATTTAGCCCTCGTGTCATGCGTACGTTAGACGGGAGCGGGGTCTAGCCCTTAATCCCGGGGGATTAGGGGTGGGCCCTGACAATTGGTATCAGAGCGAGGTTTTGAGTGGTCTACGTAAGGGTTAGTTCCCAGAGTCGTTGGTATGTCAACTGGGGTGGTGTGGAACTACTGTGGATGTGATGTCTCGATGTGGAACAGCCCGTCAGCAACCTGGATACCATAGCGATAGTAGCGTAGAAGTAACCTGGAACGTAGCCGGTGAGCTATGGATGAGTAGGCTGGTCGGCCCGAGGGGCCTGAGAGTAGCTCGTGGAGTTAGTAAGATACGGGACCAAGGAGGCCGATTGTGGGTGGCCGGTTGGGCCAGGTGGTTTTGGCTCGGTGACCTTTGATCAGTAAGGTTGAGTAGTCATTGCGGGTTTGGGTAACCCGAACCACAAGGATGGTTTGAGGTACCCTATGGACTTACTGGATCGTAGTCCTTGTGGTTTGGGCCGATTTACGGCCAGATTGGAGATGGTGCTGCTAGGTGCAGCCGAGGTGGTGGTTGTTTGGGTAGGATGTCGTTGAGTGATTAGAGTAGAGCAGCTAACGCTCGGTGAACCTAGGCTTCGTAACGGTATGGACAGGTTGACCATCGGTGGGATTAAGGTCGCAGGGATGGTCAGGGACCCTCGTGAGTTCCGTGGAAGGAATTGGAAAGGAGTGACTATAACTGAACGATATGAGGTTATTGAAGGAGAGAACCCACAAGCTAGAGTTTGCCTTTAGGACTTTGTAGATTTATTCCGTTAGTGGCCGACGTAGCAGCCGAGGGAGGTGCGGTGGTTGTACGCGCGGATGTGCTCTGTGAATTTTATCGGGTACTCCATATGAGGTATTGTAAAATACCTTTGTTTTCTGTTCATAGAGTTTCCCTTGCGTACACCAGACAGTTGTCACTAAGAGAGGGTTGGCCATGGTAACAGTAGTTGGGGATGGTGTGAAATACCCAAGGTGGAGATGATAGACAGGGAACCCAGGAGAAGTTGTTGTTGACCTAGTGTTGATTACCAGGTAGGAGACCCTAGGTGTCGGGAACTAGCTGTGGAATTTCGGGGACG
Source organism: Prinsepia uniflora (assembly GCA_032719365.1). NCBI lineage: Eukaryota > Viridiplantae > Streptophyta > Magnoliopsida > Rosales > Rosaceae > Prinsepia > Prinsepia uniflora. The sequence goes on along the minus strand of CM064868.1, from coordinate 54,207,037 downwards.
AAATTATTTTTAGGGGGGTAGATTGTAACAACCCGTACCTTCGGGAAGGGTAAAAAGGTAATTTTGTAAAATTTTGTGTAAATGGACGATTTTGCCCTTATGAATAGTAGACGAAAAGTTGACTTTTTGTACTATCGATTGGATGAGTGTTAGTCCTTGACTGTGACGTAGTTTAGGACGTCACGAGTCCGTAGACAGGTGGCAGGTTCGATTCGGACAACCGGAGGAAAAGTTATGATGTTCGGAAGGTTGAGGGCATAACCGTAATTTGACTAAATTAGGGGGGAAAGAGTTGACTTTTCCTACGACCGAGTTTTGACATGTTGACCTTGGACCGTTGGGTAGATCTCGTCGTCCTGAATTCAACGACAGGCGGCACATGTTTATCGGAGCTAGGACGGGCAAGTTACGGGTCTAAAACGGTAAGGGTAAAATGGTAATTTTGAAGTTAAGAAGGGTATTTTGGTCTTTTGGCTCGGGGGGGCATGGTGCAATCGGATTGGGACACTTGTCCAAGGCAGAGAGGAGATTTTGTGTGAGAATGGAGAAGATTGTGACATGTGGCAGGGCTCTAGTGGGTTCTAGGCCGTGCATGAGGGTGTTTAAAATTGTGTCGTGTGTGTGTGTTGAGTTTAGTCGAAGGGGGGAAAAAACAGAGGTGAGTTGAGGGAGGAATTGATTGAACCGGGTGAGTGTTGTGAGGCTCTGTGATGTTCAAAGGAAAGCTAGGAGAGGGAGTGATTGTATCTGTGAGGATTTGGGCGTGACGATGAGTATGTGAAGTGTGTGAGAAGTGAGGAAAAACCAGAGAACGGGGCAGGGGTTTTGTGCACGGTTGTGCACCCCGATCGATCAATCTCCAAAATTGGACTGGTGGAAGTGTTCAGGGACCTGAGCGGAGCTTTGTGAACCGAGAGGAGCACAGCGGCATGCACGGCGGAGGTCAGAACACAGGTAATTGTCCACGGTCCTCTGTTTTCCCAGTTTGGTTCAATTCAATAGTTGTGGGTTTCGGGTACGAGTCGAGGCTTTTGGTGGGTGTTATGAGACTCAGGAGGTCCCTAGGAGTCGAATAAGTTGTTGCTGCGATGGGGGGAATGTTGGATTAGCTGGGAACCGAAACAGGGGTTTCGGGTAAATGTTTTCAAATTCGAAGTCGACGAGCTAAGGACTTCGATGTTGGGTTTTCTGGTGGGGAATGGATTAAGGAGGTTAGGACGAAACTAAGGGATTCAACGGGATTAAAAATGGATGAAAATGGGATGAAAACCGTGAACGCCGGTTCATGGCTGGACCGGACCGGTTCAAACCAGGTGAACCGGGTTCACCTGAGGTTGCTGGTGACACTGTTCACGCGCGTGGATTTCACGCGCAGAACCTTCTGGACGCGCGTGGGGGCGCGTGAGGGGTAATTTGGGAAATTAGTCAACATGACTTTTAAAGTATTTGATGTAACGAACATTTTGGCGTTGGTTTCGAGTCGATCGGACATCGTCTCGATATGTTTCGGACTGTCCGAAGGTTTTAGGGCTGGGTTAAAAATAGTTAAAAATCCGGGAAAATTATGGGGCTTTAGTATGACCTTTATGAAGTAAGTAGTGATCTCTTTATGGGATTTGGACAGGTTTGGGAAAGCTGAGGATAATGGTTTGGCAGGGAATGACATAGGTGCGCGCGTATCGAGGCGACGTCGAAATGGTCTGTGAGTGGACTTTGCTTTCTAACTCTTGATGCATGCATATATGTTTTTATATGATTTCTATACTAGCTTCTATGATTTGATTTATCGTTGTGATGGTTTGTGGTTTGTGCACGTTTTTCGAGGAGAATGACGGTTTTTACGTTTTACGAGGTTTTGATAACTATTGTAATTTGAACCTGGTTTTAATGGTTGATTTCGGGATTTGAAATACGGTTGGATTTCAAGGAAAGTAAAAGGATTTTGAAAAGTATTTTCGGGCCTGAGGCCCAGTTCAAAGGTGTTTTCAGAAATGAGATCTCGGGTTTCGGAATCGAAATCCCGGGTGACGATTCGGGATTCGATTCGGGACTTGAAGTGGATTTCGGGTTTGGGTTCGGAATGGTTATTCCGGATGCCGGCTTACGGAATGATAGTTGCGGACTCGGACCAGGAAATGAGAAGGAAATGAGTTCTGGGTCTGGATTCGGAATGACGGTTATGGATGCCGGAAGGGCATCAGACCAGTGGTTTCGGATTCGGGTTTGGATATGGAAATGGAAAATGATTTCAAATGGTTTTGGGATTGGATTTGCTGGATCTGGATATTGGGTTTAAAGACCCGGATATATGTGACGGGGGACCGGCCGGATTGGGTTTAAAGACCCGGATTGAGTTTAAAGACTCGGGAGTTTAAAGACTCGGATATATTGATTTTCCCCCGTAGGCCTTGAGTTTAAAGACTCGGGAGTTTAAAGACTCGGATATGATTAAGGCCTGGATTGAGTTTAAAGACTCGGGAGTTTAAAGACTCGGATAGATCCAGCAGGTTCGATGGATGAAAACGTGGCTTTAAATGTGTTTTGGGTTCCACTAGCTTTGATGATGATGTTTTGGGCAGTGGCTCGGATTTGATGGTTTTCGGTGATTTTGGGCTGAGGCCCGGGATTGGAAAAAGGAAAATGTGTTTGGTTTTCGTATATTGTTTTATGACGTAATTGATATGCATGCATTGGTTTTTAATACGGAGGGTATAACTGTTTGTGTTTTCTGATCACTGTTTTGAATTTAAACTTTATTTTTGTCCACTCACAGTCTTTTCGAGTTTTCGATACCCTCCAGGTTGCTGCAGTGCGGGCTGTCGGTTGAGAGAGATAGAGACATCACATGCACCATCCACAGTAGACTCTGCGCACTCTGAGAAGTTTGAGGTTGTTGAGGTGGTTGGTCTGGAACTCCCTTGTCCGACTTACGTGTCACACGGAGGTTAGGCGGTTATTTAGCCCTCGTGTTATGCGTACGTTAGACGGGAGCGGGGTCTAGCCCTTAATCCCGGGGGATTAGGGGTGGGCCCTGACAATTGGTATCAGAGCGAGGTTTTGAGTGGTCTACGTAAGGGTTAGTTCCCAGAGTCGTTGGTATGTCGACTGGGGTGGTGTGGAACTACTGTGGATGTGATGTCTCGATGTGGAACAGCCCGTCAGCAACCTGGATACCATAGCGATAGTAGCGTAGAAGTAACCTGGAACGTAGCCGGTGAGCTATGGATGAGTAGGCTGGTCGGCCCGAGGGGCCTGAGAGTAGCTCGTGGAGTTAGTAAGATACGGGACCAAGGAGGCCGATTGTGGGTGGCCGGTTGGGCCAGGTGGTTTTGGCTCGGTGACCTTTGATCAGTAAGGTTGAGTAGTCATTGCGGGTTTGGGTAACCCGAACGACAAGGATGGTTTGAGGTACCCTATGGACTTACTGGATCGTAGTCCTTGTGGTTTGGGCCGATTTACGGCCAGATTGGAGATGGTGCTGCTAGGTGCAGCCGAGGTGGTGGTTGTTTGGGTAGGATGTCGTTGAGTGATTAGAGTAGAGCAGCTAACGCTCGGTGAACCTAGGCTTCGTAACGGTATGGACAGGTTGACCATCGGTGGGATTAAGGTCGCAGGGATGGTCAGGGACCCTCGTGAGTTCCGTGGAAGGAATTGGAAAGGAGTGACTATAACTGAACGATATGAGGTTATTGAAGGAGAGAACCCACAAGCTAGAGTTTGCCTTTAGGACTTTGTAGATTTATTCCGTTAGTGGCCGACGTAGTAGCCGAGGGAGGTGCGGTGGTTGTACGCGCGGATGTGCTCTGTGAATTTTATCGGGTACTCCATATGAGGTATTGTAAAATACCTTTGTTTTCTGTTCATAGAGTTTCCCTTGCGTACACCAGACAGTTGTCACTAAGAGAGGGTTGGCCATGGTAACAGTAGTTGGGGATGGTGTGAAATACCCAAGGTGGAGATGATAGACAGGGAACCCAGGAGAAGTTGTTGTTGACCTAGTGTTGATTACCAGGTAGGAGACCCTAGGTGTCGGGAACTAGCTGTGGAATTTCGGGGACGAAATTCTTTTTAGGGGGGTAGATTGTAACAACCCGTACCTTCGGGAAAGGTAAAAAGGTAATTTTGTAAAATTTTGTGTAAATGGACGATTTTGCCCTTATGAATAGTAGACGAAAAGTTGACTTTTTGTACTATCGATTGGATGAGTGTTAGTCCTTGACTGTGACGTAGTTTAGGACGTCACGAGTCCGTAGACAGGTGGCAGGTTCGATTCGGACAACCGGAGGAAAAGTTATGATGTTCGGAAGGTTGAGGGCATAACCGTAATTTGACTAAATTAGGGGGGAAAGAGTTGACTTTTCCTATGACCGAGTTTTGACATGTTGACCTTGGACCGTTGGGTAGATCTCGTCGTCCTGAATTCAACGACAGGCGGCACGTGTTTATCGGAGCTAGGACGGGCAAGTTACGGGTCTAAAACGGTAAGGGTAATGTCAGGACCCACCCCGGTTTCACCCCGAAACCCGAGGTAAATCCCGCTCCCGTCTGACTCCCCGACACAACACCTAAGGAACACTCACGCAACCCAGTCAGACGCAGGAGTAATTAAACAAAATATCCCAACCCTATCGTTTACAGAGCATAGCACTAAATTACAAGGAAAATAAAAACCGATAAATTACATGCACATAGAAGCCTTTAAACACTTCTAGGATCCCTCACGTCGCTTCTATGCCTCAGACTCTGCCTCGACGTCAAGACCCCGCGCTAGCTCCACAACCTGGAGGGCAATTAAAACAGAAAATGTGAGTGGACCAAAAAGTACCAAAGTTCAAAAACCATTTTATAAGAAAACCGAGTTAAACCCTCCGTTTTGAAACCACATGCATAACCAACAGTTATAAACACATTTATAAAATAATCATTATAAACATCATAAGAAACAGAAACACTATAAAATACCATAAGAAACCACACACGAGTATCAGAAAACTGTTTCATAAACCATAACCACCAAATCATCATTTTCTCGATCAAACCTGCTGGACCTATCCGAGTCTTTAAACTCCCGAGTCTTTAAACTCAATCCAGGCCTTATCATATCCGAGTCTTTAAACTCCCGAGTCTTTAAACTCAATCCAGGCCTTAATCATATCCGAGTCTTTAAACTCCCGAGTCTTTAAACTCAATCCGGGTCTTTAAACCCAATCCGGCCGGTCCCCCGTCACATATATCCGGGTCTTTAAACCCAATATCCAGATCCAACAAATCCAATCCCAAATCATTTGAAAACCATGTACCAGTCCATATCCAAACCCGAATCCGGAATCACCGGTCCGACACCCTTCCGGCATCCAGAACCGTCATTCCGAACCCAAATCCGGAAGCCACTTTCCCCTTGAAAACCAACTTCCATTTCCGAAATTCGTTTCTAGAACCAAAAACCTTGATCATTGAAATCATGTTCCAAAGTCCACTTATAACCATTGAAAACCACTTATCTTTTCAAATCCCAAAACCATAACATCAATTTCCAGAAACCAACCATTCCTCGTAAAACGTGTAATAATGTAAAACCAACCAAAACATATTCGATAAACATAGAATCATAATCAAAACCATAAAACAATTATAGAAAACAGTTATGCATGTTCGAGTTTAGAGAAGGGGTCCACTCACAGTACTGAGCCCTACTCGCGTCCCGAACGTCCAGCCCGTTCCTCGGCTTCCTCGGGAAATCCCGATCCTGTCAATCACCGTCAAATTACGTCACTAACACGTCTACGAAGGTTTACCTAAATTCCCTCAAAAATCCCCGAAGCCTAAACATAAGAACCCGGGACCCTAAACTTTCACCCTCGCGGAACTCAACTCAAACGACTTCCGATTGACCCGAAACCAACTCCATTGAACTCACAACAACTCCTAGACCAAAAACTATGTTGACCGTTTCTCCCAGAACCGCCGCACGCGCCCCCACGCGCCGCCCAAAGTGGCTGCGCGTGGCCCTCACGCGCCTGCTACAGTGCATCCCCTACCTCGAACAAACCCGGTTCGATACAGTGTCTGTAATTCGAACCGGCGAGAGCGGTTCACCGCCGTACCTGCACCATTTTCCTCCCTCTCTTCACCGTCCTCTTCGTCTAGGCCTACCCTATCGATTCCCCAACACTCCTAACCTCGACTCTGTCCCTAGCCCGTCGACTAAAGCTCAAACCAGACAACTCAAAACCCCTGTTTTCCTTTCCGGCCACCCACGACTTCCCCCTTCATGGTGGCTTCACCAACCTCTTCCTAGGACCCTTCTAAGCCTAACCCGACTCACCTTGACCGTCGATTCTTACCCAAACATCACGACTAGCCGTTTGAACATCACGGTAAAACAGAGCATACAGGTACCCCCGTCGTGCTAACCTCCGCCGTGTACACCCCCGTCACGGCGACCATCCTAGTCGACGCCTAGGACCCTCCTGAACCTCACCCTGACCTCCATTCCTCTCGACTCTAAGCCCAACCTCACGACTTTCAAATTGAGCAGCACGGGAAAAACAGAGCAAAAGATCTCACCTTTCGATCGCGTCTCCGCCGTGCGCACCGTCGCGTGCCACGGTGCTCGTTGGACTCCCTGCAGCCTCCTGCAGCTCCCCCTGTCTTGGTTGGAGCCACTCCACGGCGTAGCCACCACCTCGAACTCACCGTCTCCCTGTTTCCCCAAAACCTTTGCCGCACCACCGTCGTGCCGCCGTGCACGATTGCACCACCAGAACACTACCACCTACTCAAACTCTCCTCCCTGTCACTCTCACAAGCACTCTTCACTCCCCCCTTGCACTGAGTCGATCAATTGCTCCCCATTCCTCACCCTCTGTTTCTGTCTATGTCGAAGAACCACACACGGGCACGCACAAGTGCACCCAAATAATTGGGACCGCGCACATACAGGATTCCACCAGAATCCTCTACACACATGCCACATGTCACAATCCACTCCACACACTCCCACATGGCCTAATCCCAGCCGTCCATTCCTTTCCTCTGTGCACAAATCCCAATGTGCCACAATGACCAAAATACCCTTCTTTTTAACTCATATTTACGATTTAACCAAAACTTCCTAGACCCGTAACTCTCGCCCCGTAAGTCCGATGAAGACGTGCCGCCTGTCATCGAACTCAGGACGACGGAATCTATCTAACCATCCTAGGTCAACCTACCAACTCTCGATTATTCAAAAAGTCAACTTTTCCCCTTAATTCCTCGACCTTCCGAACATCACAACTTCCTCCTCGGATGTCGGAATCAGGCGTGCCACTTGCCTATGGATTCGTAACGTCCTCAACTACGTCCTGGTCACTGGTCAACTCCCATTTGACCACCCGAAATAAAAGTCAACATTTCTGCCGGACTCAGGGGCAAAATCGTCATTCTAAGTTCCCGGACCCCTCGGGACCACCTAACCCTTGATTAACCTTACTAATCACACCTTAATCACTCTACTTATCCCAATTCTCGGGACGGGTTGTTACAGGTAAAATGGTAATTTTGAAGTTAAGAAGGGTATTTTGGTCTTTTGGCTCGGGGGGGCATGGTGCAATCGGATTGGGACACTTGTCCAAGGCAGAGAGGAGATTTTGTGTGAGAAGGGAGAAGATTGTGACATGTGGCAGGGCTCTAGTGGGTTCTAGGCCGTGCATGAGGGTGTTTAAAATTGTGTCGTGTGTGTGTGTTGAGTTTAGTCGAAGGGGGGAAAAAACAGAGGTGAGTTGAGGGAGGAATTGATTGAACCGGGTGAGTGTTTTGAGGCTCTGTGATGTTCAAAGGAAAGCTAGGAGAGGGAGTGATTGTATCTGTGAGGATTTGGGCGTGACGATGAGTATGTGAAGTGTGTGAGAAGTGAGGAAAAACCAGAGAACAGGGCAGGGGTTTTGTGCACGGTTGTGCACCCCGATCGATCAATCTCCAAAATTGGACTGGTGGAAGTGTTCAGGGACCTGAGCGGAGCTTTGTGAACCGAGAGGAGCACAGCGGCATGCACGGCGGAGGTCAGAACACAGGTAATTGTCCACGGTCCTCTGTTTTCCCAGTTTGGTTCAATTCAATAGTTGTGGGTTTCGGGTACGAGTCGAGGCTTTTGGTGGGTGTTATGAGACTCAGGAGGTCCCTAGGAGTCGAATAAGTTGTTGCTGCGATGGGGGGAATGTTGGATTAGCTGGGAACCGAAACAGGGGTTTCGGGTAAATGTTTTCAAATTCGAAGTCGACGAGCTAAGGACTTCGATGTTGGGTTTTCTGGTGGGGAATGGATTAAGGAGGTTAGGACGAAACTAAGGGATTCAACGGGAATAAAAATGGATGAAAATGGGATGAAAACCGTGAACGCCGGTTCATGGCTGGACCGGACCGGTTCAAACCAGGTGAACCGGGTTCACCTGAGGTTGCTGGTGACACTGTTCACGCGCGTGGATTTCACGCGCAGAACCTTCTGGACGCGCGTGGGGGCGCGTGAGGGGTAATTTGGGAAATTAGTCAACATGACTTTTAAAGTATTTGATGTAACGAACATTTTGGCGTTGGTTTCGAGTCGATCGGACATCGTCTCGATATGTTTCGGACTGTCCGAAGGTTTTAGGGCTGGGTTAAAAATAGTTAAAAATCCGGGAAAATTATGGGGCTTTAGTATGACCTTTATGAAGTAAGTAGTGATCTCTTTATGGGATTTGGACAGGTTTGGGAAAGCTGAGGATAATGGTTTGGCAGGGAATGACATAGGTGCGCGCGTATCGAGGCGACGTCGAAATGGTCTGTGAGTGGACTTTGCTTTCTAACTCTTGATGCATGCATATATGTTTTTATATGATTTCTATACTAGATTCTATGATTTGATTTATCGTTGTGATGGTTTGTGGTTTGTGCACGTTTTTCGAGGAGAATGACGGTTTTTACGTTTTACGAGGTTTTGATAACTATTGTAATTTGAACCTGGTTTTAATGGTTGATTTCGGGATTTGAAATACGGTTGGATTTCAAGGAAAGTAAAAGGATTTTGAAAAGCATTTTCGGGCCTGAGGCCCAGTTCAAAGGTGTTTTCAGAAATGAGATCTCGGGTTTCGGAATCGAAATCCCGGGTGACGATTCGGGATTCGATTCGGGACTTGAAGTGGATTTCGGGTTTGGGTTCGGAATGGTTATTCCGGATGCCGGCTTACGGAATGATAGTTGCGGACTCGGACCGGGAAATGAGAAGGAAATGAGTTCTGGGTCTGGATTCGGAATGACGGTTATGGATGCCAGAAGGGCATCAGACCAGTGGTTTCGGATTCGGGTTTGGATATGGAAATGGAAAATGATTTCAAATGGTTTTGGGATTGGATTTGCTGGATCTGGATATTGGGTTTAAAGACCCGGATATATGTGACGGGGGACCGGCCGGATTGGGTTTAAAGACCCGGATTGAGTTTAAAGACTCGGGAGTTTAAAGACTCGAATATATTGATTTTCCCCCGTAGGCCTTGAGTTTAAAGACTCGGGAGTTTAAAGACTCGGATATGATTAAGGCCTGGATTGAGTTTAAAGACTCGGGAGTTTAAAGACTCGGATAGATCCAGCAGGTTCGATGGATGAAAACGTGGCTTTAAATGTGTTTTGGGTTCCACTAGCTTTGATGATGATGTTTTGGGCAGTGGCTCGGATTTGATGGTTTTTGGTGATTTTGGGCTGAGGCCCGGGATTGGAAAAAGGAAAATGTGTTTGGTTTTCGTATATTGTTTTATGACGTAATTGATATGCATGCATTGGTTTTTAATACGGAGGGTATAACTGTTTGTGTTTTCTGATCACTGTTTTGAATTTAAACTTTATTTTTGTCCACTCACAGTCTTTTCGTGTTTTCGATACCCTCCAGGTTGCTGCAGTGCGGGCTGTCGGTTGAGAGAGATGGAGACATCACATGCACCATCCACAGTAGACTCTGCGCACTCTGAGAAGTTTGAGGTTGTTGAGGTGGTTGGTCTGGAACTCCCTTGTCCGACTTACGTGTCACACGGAGGTTAGGCGGTTGTTTAGCCCTCGTGTCATGCGTACGTTAGACGGGAGCGGGGTCTAGCCCTTAATCCCGGGGGATTAGGGGTGGGCCCTGACATACACAGTTCTTCTTATGGGGAAAATCTTGACCGATTGCGAAATGATTTTGGTATGCATGCATTCGTTTTTACGTGGAGGGTAAAAATGTTTGTTGTAACTATTTTGCTAAACTGATTTATTTTTGTCCACTCACACCTTTTGGTTTTTATTGACTCTCCAGGTCGTGGCGCGTTGTTCGAGGCTGTACGAGGGGCGGAGGCATGAGTAAGTACGTGTGGCTATCCCTGGTTTGGCAAGTACTGAGGGTAACTTGGGATTTTCAGTCATCTTGCCAGACGGGAGCAGGACCGGGCACGGTTATCGATGCCCTTTTTGGGGGCGTTCCTGTCAAATACATTTATACCCTTCACTAAAAAGCATGAATGCATTTGAAAACCATTTACCAAACCACTAGGACCTTGGCCCAAAATCTTAAATGAAACCAACCATACAGGCCACTGTCCAAATCCATGTAGGACTTAGCCCAAAGCTACGCGCGTAGCTTTGGAAACTGTGACATGATTGGTTATGTGATATATATGTTATATGATCAGATTTCTAGTTTTGGGCTGAGTCCCACATGGATTTGGGCTGTGGCCCGTATGGTTGGTTTCATTTAAGATTTTGGGCCAAGGCCCTAGTAGTTTGGTAAATGGTTTTCGAATGCATGCATACTTTTAGTGAAGGGTATAAATGTATTTTTGTGAAAATATTTTTATAAATTATTTGTTTTGTCCACTCACAGCTTTTAAATGTTCCCTTTAGGTTGATCGAGGATGCGGGCTGTAGCAGAAACGGAGACATCACACTCCTTCTCTGGATCCTGGCGTACTCTGAAGCCCCGAGTGGGCTAAAGTCGGAATTTTCCCTTGTCTGACACTCCGTGTCAGACGGGATCAGGCGTGTCTCGCATTAATCCCGGGGGATTGGGACGGGTCCTGACATTTGCGGTGGAGAACTTGAGCCATTGTTTGTGGAGGTAATTAATTTATTTTTCCTTTTTTCTTGTCTCTGCTTCTCCTGATTTTTGCAGATTGAAGGTCTATGTGGGAGAGAGACCGGTATGTTTGATATTGATGGAGAGGAAGAAAATATGAGGCAAGTCGCAGAGGTTGACGTTGGGAGGATGGGTACTATCAGGCAGGGGGCAGCAACAGCAGCGCTGACATCAAAATTGTAAGCATGGCAGTGAAAAGCAATGGATGGTTGATGCCGGGTTCGTGCACGCCACTCGCTTGCTGAAGAAAACTTTGCTGTAGAGGCAAGACAAGGAGGTCCCACGTGATAGTGAATGTCGGCAGTGGCATGAGTTTGTCGATGTGCGTAGGGGGTTGTCGAGGTGCACAGGGGGCTGTCCGTAACAACAATTGTCGACTGCAGCGATTTTTGGCACCTGTTTTTTAGCTCGGTGGCTGCGGCTTCGGTCGATTTTTGTCATTTTCTATCGAGGCTTGACCCTTTGTCTTTTTTCATTTTTTTCTGCTCTTTTTTTAGGCAATAAAATATATGTATATATGCAAGTAAATATATACTAAATGTAAAATATATATTTACCTTTTTCTTAATATATGAGTATATATGTAAGTAAATACATACTAAGTATAAAGTATGTATTTACATTTTTTGTTATAGGTGGTAGATATTTATTACCTAAATAGTCATAGTATGACTTATTTATTTTTCGTAATATAAGTATATATATGTATTTTATTTTGGAAGTTGTGAATTTTGTTTCCCTTTTAGCCTTATTACTTTTGAACATTTCAGAGGTTAGAAGTTCTCGATCACCGTGATTTAAGAGACACGCATCATCCTTGCGGTGGTTTTCTCAGGATGTCAAGCGGGAAGCAAGCGAAGTCGGGAAAGTACACTTGTCAGGGAGGGGAGGCTCACACAATAGGCATCCGTTCATGGGGATTCAGACTAAATTACTCGGGCTTGACGAGTTTGAGAGATGGAAGAGTCATCGCGAAGATGCCTTTCCTGAAAGTGTGGTCGTCGCACTTGGAAAAGCATGTGTTGTTGTGAAGATTCTGAGAGGTGCTATCGTAGAGGAAAAATGTGAGTCTTCTTCGTTTGAACCAATTTCATCCTCTGATCATAAATTGGGGCTTCAAGTTCCTGTTTTCAAAGCTCTTCACCCTTCTCAACTGCATGTTAATGCCTACTACCACATCATGTGCTTCAAGAGGCTAAATGAGATCTTTGACTTGGGGGCTCTTTGAAGACGAGGTTTGGCATTGCTACTCAGTTCCTCTGATCATAAATTGGGGCTTCAAGTTCCTGTTTTCAAAGCTCTTCACCCTTCTCAACTGCATGTTGATGCCTACTACCACATCATGTGCTTCAAGAGGCTAAATGAGCTCTTCGACTTGGGGGCTCTTTGAAGACGAGTTTTGGCATTGCTAATCAGTGGAGCACAAGCAAATCCCTAGCACGCGGAGTTCTCATGTCCTCCTGAAAGTTGAGCTTAGAGCCCAGCTCGACGTCTGAGTAACCATCACACACTAGTCTCAGGATACAGAGCCCTACTTGATGTTTGGGTCGCCATCACACACTAGTCTCGGGATACAGAGCCCTACTTAATATCTGAGACAACTCATTACAACACCAGGACAAATCCACATGTAACCCTATCACAAGTCCATAGTCACAACCACACATAATACCCGTCTCAGGATTTAGAGCTCCCGGCTCGACGTTTGAGACTTACATCCAATCAACACAATCACAGTCATCACACCACATTTTACATAATCAATACCAATAATACATTCATCTCATCTCATATCACAAACCAAACCACAATCAGAGTCTTGGGCCTAAGCTCCAAACACAGCTTAAACACCAATTCCTGTAAAACGTGTCATTAGTGCTACTTTTGTAAAAACCATTATGAAATCATATGAAAATCATAATTATTCCAAAATCACATTATTTCACTCCACAAACCATATTCAATTTGAAATCCCAATCAGAATGGTATTCGAAACAATTTACAAAAATTCTCGAAAAACGTACAATAAAATAATACAACATATATATAATTGAACAAGCCCAAGGTTCGTGGGTAGTGGCCGAAAAGATAAAGGAGAGGAAGAATCAAGATACATGTCACTTTCAAAAAAATATCTTATGGTGAAATTACCAAAATACCCTTGGGGGAAAAATTACCAAAATGCCCTTGAACGCTTTTGAACCGAATCATCCTGATACGATCTCTGATTTTGGCATGCCGCCTGTCGACGTACTTACGAGATCGAGACCTTCCTAATGGCATTTTTTAAATTTCTAAAAACGGTCTTGGTAAAAAACAAATAAGCATTTTGACCTTGGTCAAAAAGTCAAAATTTTAACCTTGGTAAAAAAAGGCAACCATTTGACTTTAGGAGTAAAATGGTCAATTGAGCTTTTCTTTTTCGATTTTACTCTCTTTGAAAGTCTGGGCCATTTTACCATAGCTGTAAGGGTGATAGCTTTGGAGGTTCGTGCTGATTAGCGTGTTTTTGCCATGGGAAGAATGGTGAGTATTGGAAGTAGAATGGAATTTTTCGAGGAAAAAGTGGGGAGCACGCTTTGAGCATTTCTCAAATTAGCTCTCAAAAAAGCACCAGTTGTTGATGCAGAAATTATCCGGACTTGTAGAATTCCTTCTTGATCCCCACACATAATAACAAGAAATAAAATGGGGTTAAGGTTAAAGCCCGGGGAGAAGGTTCAACCGTAAAACCTCTTATGCTTAAGTTAGTTCTTGAGAGAAAATAAACTGACAAAGTATTTGTAAGATTTTTTTATTACCCCTTGAAGTGAAGAGTGGCCTTGTATTTATAGTGAAACTATGAGGGTCACTAGATTGTCTGATGGTTGAAGGAGAAAGCGTTAAATATGTGATTCTACCGAGTGAAATCACTTATTATTAATTGTATAAATAAAAATAAGTAACTACAGGGATGTTATTTATCGTATGCATTGATTTGATTATTTAATATACTTTACTGATAAATATATTAAATTAATACGAAGATCGTAAGATTCTGTTATCGTCATTACGACATTACGAGAATTATTGACCACGTGACAACTCCACAATATTTGGAAAATTTATGTTTCCATAACCGATATTGTTAGGGTCAAAATATGAAACAATTTTGACAGAGCTTGGATGGGACAACAAGCCAGAATACGAGGTCCTTTGAAGGTAGCTCGGTTGACAACCATCCAATGGGTGGAGGTGGGGACAGTACAAAAATTGAAACAGTTGATTGACAACCAAGGTGACATCGAGGAGAGTGAGAACAAGCCCCAAAATCACCTTATGGAGCCACGTAGCCCATAATTCATATAATATTCAAATTACTCATACTGATGACATTAATGGCTTACAAATACTCATACATTAAATAATATATTTACTAGCCAAATATCTTATTTAATTGGGTTAAGGCCTTAATAATAATAATGTTCTCCATAGAATTAATTATTATTATTCATTTAATAATAAACATTTATTATTAATATTAAATTAATAAATATTAAGTATTATTATTAAGATATATTTTATTAATTACAAATTTTATCAACCAATCAAAATGCTCCTAGGCCTATGAGCTTTCCTTATGAATAGAGGTTCCTTACCTCACTTTCAAGGTACTTCGTTCGTCGCTTTTAAAGTTAATTCTTATTACTCTCTCAAAACTTACTTAAGCATTGGAGTTTTTTTGGTTGAACAACCCCTAAGGCTTCAACCTTGACTTCGATCGTCTCTTGTTTTCTATTTGTAGGGATCCTGAAAACATTTCTAGCGTGTACGATTTTTTGCTTCAACAAAAAATGAAGGATCAAAGTTAAGATTGAAGTCCTGAGGGTTGTTCAACAAACAATAAGATATCCTCGATGTCATCTCAGTTGTCCATCCACCACTAGTAACAGTTATTGTTTCCAAGTAGCAAACACGAATCACCAATTCTTTCTTCCCATGTACCATTTGAGAAATTAGACCCAAAAAAAAAAACTCAAAGCCAAAAGTAGAAGGGAGGATTTATTTCTTACCACAAAATTGGAGCTGATGGATCCACATATTTTCTTCCTTCTTCACCTTTGGAGACAATTTGAATGAATTTGGAAATAAGATTACTAATTTGAAGATGAAGACTTCCATGTACCTCTTCTCTTAAAATAATTATTTTCACCCTAATTTATTAGAAGGTGAGTTAATTGTTGGAAGACCAAACCCCAATTTTCCTCTTCACCAGCAGCAAGGAAGAAGGTTTTGTTTTATTGGGAATGGAGGTTACACACAATGATACCTTCCATCATCAATGAATGAATGAATTTCAATATAAAAATCTTCCATCATTAGTGAGAAAATTAATTTCAGAATAATGAAAATTAAACATCATTAATGAGAGGATTAATTACATTTGGACAACAAGCTAAACCTAATCACACAACGTTAAACTCAATGCCCACTTGAATCATTTTGATGTTACAATCGTAGCTCAATAGAATTTTTTCGACGGACGAAAAATATAAGACAAGATGGAGTCCATACTCCAAAAAGGTTTATTGGGACTATGAAAAAAAATCCTACGTCCCTTAGGATTCCTGTATTTCCAAGTGATGTGGGGGCATTTGTGGAATCCAAAATCACCAGAACGTTGTGAAACTACCATGTGGCCCAAAATTCATATAATGCCCAAATTTCCTATGATAATGACATTAATGGATCACAGATACCCAAACATTAAATAATATATTTACCAGATAAAAGTATTACTTAATCAGGTTAAGGTCTTAATAATAATTTTCTCCATTATAATTAAGTAATACTATTCATTTAATAGTAAACTTTTATTATACATATTCGATTAATAAATAATATTTTTTATTATTAAGATATTAGTTGTTAATTACAAATTTTATTGATTGATCAGCATGCTCCGAGACCTACGAGCTTTCCCTATAAATAGAGTGTCCTTACCTCACTTTCAAAATACTTCATTCCTTGCTTCTAAATTTTTTTTTATTCCTCTCCAACAGCTTATTTAAGCGTCAGAGCGTTCTTAGTTGAACAATTCCTCAGGGCTTCATACTTAGCTTTGATCGTCTCTTATTTGTTATTTGTAAGGAACATGAAGACTTTTCTGGTGTATACGATTCTGCTACATGAAAGGTAATCAAGTGCAACAATGACACTTACGTATTTGCTGCCATCGTGAAGAGGGTCATCGTCGAAAAAAACTAAGACGCTTCCCACTAATAGAGGGAGTAGGGATAGGCCTAGCAGCATGCATGTTGGCCCATTTAAGCAAGTCACATACATATTTGTGACGAACGACCAATATTATCAAGACCTTGCTTGCAAGGAGGAGAATCTACGGCCGAGTTTCATTCCTTCCTCGATAGCAATCCTTTGAAGAAGAAGTTGAAACGCACATTAGTTTCATGACATACCGAAGACATTCATTGCTCATGGTTGTAGCTGGCATGCATATGCACACATTCAATTCGAAAAATAAATTTAAATAGTCTTGGTTTGTATGGTATCTTTTTAAACCAAAACTATTGTAACAATATTAATATCGACTATACTATGTGAAGTTCCTAACAATTCAATTAATGGTGGGACCTACTCAGAGCGTCCTTACCTCACTTCCAAAGAAAATGTAACAATATTAATATCGACTATCAACTATAAATTTCAGATATGCGTATCTGGTGAGTAGGTCCCATGTTGAACTTCTCTGGTACATTTTCTTCGCTTTGAGATATTTTCAGCGATGGTTAGGAGGGCATGTCCTCGTGTTGGATGATACGCTAAAATTATGAATTAAAGTTAACATAAAGTCACACTCAATACTTAATGAAAATATATGCAAATTGAAAACCCTTTTTTGTAGATTGTAGCATTGATAAATAGAGATTGTTCTTAACCGGGGATGGAGGGTACCTAAGCATGATTTTTTTTTAATTAATTAAATAGGGGGTAGTTGATTGTTTCTAATGTCCTACATGATTAACTATCCTAAACTAATATAATCTCCTAATTTATTATTTACATGTTTAACTCATCTTTAAACCTAACTCATTCATAAATTACTCCAATTCCAAAATCTACGAAATTTCATAACCTTAGTTCTACGAAATACAAGCATATTATCTCAAGTATGTGCCGGGAATTGCCCTAGACACTTTTAATGATCTAGACTCGGGAATTGCCCTAGAGATCCAATCAAGCATTAAGCACAAATATAACAAAAACCAAGATATCGAAACACATGGAAGATTATTGAAATTCATATAAGATATAAAACTATAATTATATTAAAGATCAATCCAACAAAACGATATTCAATAGAATACGACAATCACAGGGTAAGGGGATTGTGTTACACTTTTTATCTCATGATTTACCCTAGGGATGCAAAGTGGCTCGACACTCCTTGGTGAAACAACCTGGAATTTCCCTAGATTGTCGTGGATGAAGGTGTTTGTGGTGGAGTATGGTGTAATTGGCTATTGTAAAGGAAATCTCGAATTATTGAAGCAGGAAATTGGTTAAGTAGAGTTTTGGTGTAAATAATGAGTGATCCATCTAACTAATGAATAAAACCAAGTATTTATAGGCATAGGACATAACCATAGCTCAATCCTAATTAACAAGGAAAACAAATCCTAAACTAGAAGGAATCCTTGTTAGCCGTAATTTGCATCCTTGTGCCGCAAGGAATTGTCTTTAGGAATTACACACAAGACCCTTACTATTTCCAAACAACTTCCCTTTAGTTCATACAGTAAACATCTCTTAGAAGCATGAGAACTTAATCTTGAATAGCTGGAAAATGCGCAAGGCTTCAATTCCTAGTAGAACAAGTAATCCAACCCTGGCACCTGACTATGCCTCACCAAAACCGGAATTCATGTGGCTGCAGGACTCGGATTTTAGTTATTCTTGAACCATTGGAAAATAGACTCCTAGATCTTTCCAACCATAGCTTAATCGCATTCTAATTCTATATGTGCTATTCACAATGGTCTGTGGAAGTGGGCTGATTTTCACAGGAAGATTTCTGCTTTGTAACTTTTAATCCACTTCTTCTTTTGGGCTTCTCCAAGAACGAATATTGGCATAATCTGAGACATCTTGTACATATGGACATAGTCTTGACCCATCTTGATGAATCTTGATCCAATCATTATAAATCTTGGCCTATTCTTGATAGCTTATGCAGTTTTGCTCCAATTTAACCATTTTACTCCACATTATTGGGTTAGTACCTAAAAACATTAAAACAAGTTAGAAATGGTAAGATTAGGGATATAACAAAGTAAAATGCAAAAGAAATTGAGATAAAAAGGTGATAAAATATGTGTTTATCAAATTCCCCCATACTTAAACTTTGCTAGCCCCTACTAAATATCACAAGAAGCTAAGGATTTGAAACTCATTTTCTTTTTCCTTTGAAAACAATAAACAAAAAAAATTAAGCCCTTGACCATTTGTCTGGCATCAAAGATTTACACTAAAGAGCTATATAGCATATAGAATTCAAAAGTTAATACATCATAACAAAATACTTTGACAAGTAAGACAATGAGTAAACTTGGTTAAATGTATCTCAACGTGAATAAAACAAGTAGGAATCAACTCATTGGGATAAGCACTCAAGATTTACACTCAATTTGTATAGCGATTTATGTTTGCACTCAAAGTATGTGTGAAAGATGTTCGCATAATAGAAAGTAAGTACTTCATAAAAAATTCAAACATAAACCATAAGAAAGTAACTTACTTGCACAAATGAACCAAAATCATAAGTTTACTCAAGTGACAACCTCAACTAATCAAAATTTACTCATCTCAAGGATTATAAGATCTTTAGTGAAGGTTGTAACGGGGTTAGGTGGAGAGGCAATGAATATTTAGGATAAGTAATGTTCAAATTAGTTCCAAGACTCGCCAAAAGCTTAATCACATTGGCATAAGTGCTTCTAATACCCCCACACTTAGCTGTTGCTAGTCCCTAGCAAATACTTTAAACGTGATTAAGCATTGTAATTAGGACAAAGGCCAAAATCTTCAATGGTACCAAATTCACAAGTATAAGGGACTTAACTCAAACTCAAAACTTATTTACCTTTCGAGTTCTTTTCTATTTCTTTTTTTTTCTTTTTTTTTTGTTTCTTTTTTTCATCACATTTTTTTCTCTCATTTTTTTCTGCTTTATTTCCTTGTTTTCATGGTAATTCTATGTATTACAACGTAGTTTGAGCAAGTCATTCCCTACACGCACATAAAAGTCTTCAAACATCAAATCTTCTTTTTTCACGCCATCTTGAAGTCTTCAACCAAGTCTTTAGAACAAGGGTGAAATATGTCTATACTAAGCTCACGTGAGTAGATGTTTAGGGTGATGAAAGAAAGGATTAATGTAGGCTCAAAGTGGTTAAACTAAGGGGCTCGTACTTGTGCGAATAATTAGGGACAAGGATATTTAGATATGTGGTGTTAACCTAATGCCTTAATCATGTGAAATATCAGAGAGTTTATTGACTTAAAAGCTTTGAAAATCACATAGAATAAGTTCTAGTACACTCGAGTTCATTAAAAGCTATGACAAGCAATTATGAGGCATATGCATATCAATTTAAACAAATAACTCCTATCAATCATTCAACAAAAAAGTATATAAGGCTCTAAAACTCACATAGGGTTCATATGATTCATACGTATCTTAACATGCTTATTATGTATCAGTTTAACATGCATCATCTGCTACAAGTCATAAACATTCAAGCACAAACCATTAACAAATGAATTCAAGTTGTAGTGGTCAACTTTTAGCCATGTTGTATCTTTTTTTTTCTTCATTATTATCATCGACATGTTAATGGCATCCTAAGACTCTTAAAAACAATAAAGTAAAACACACAAAATTTTTTGTATAGTTTTATTTTTATTGAGGTTGCTGGAATGAGGGGGAAATGAGGAAATACTCCAAAAAATTGGGAATATGACTAAAACAGTAAATATAATGAATGGTAGATTGAAGGCTATGACATAGCAATCGACATTAATGATGGCATCAATGTTGGGACGGAAGGACCATCCACAAAGTGTGAGAGTTCCCGCCTAAGTCGTACGACAACTAATAATGAGATAGTTGACAAGTCATTTGGTGATGTTAATTGGAATCTTTTAGATTTTGTCTTCCAACCAGGAGAGCATCAAAGGTAAATCCAATAATGTTAATTTTTAAATTCATTTAAGTTGTCCCTTCTAATAAAAATTTTAAAATTTTACTATGACTAACTACATTTTTGGATTTTTTAGCAAAGTGATATTCCAAACAAATGCGGTATACCTTAACCAGAATAACTTAGAATGACTGTTGATGCAGAAATCGTTTGGACTTGTAGAGTTCTTGATCTCTACACGCATTAACAAGAAACAAACAGGGTTAAGGTTGAAGCCCGGGTGGGGGTGGTTCAACCAAGAACACTCTGATGCCAAAGTCAGTTTAATAGAGAGAAATAAACCGGCAGAGTTTCAGTATGAATTTTAAATTACCTTTAGAGGGGAGTGGGGCCCTTTATTTATAGTGAAGGCTTAAGAGTCACCGGAGCGTCTGATTGGTTGAAGGAGATAGTGTTTAATAGGTGATTTTACCGAGAGAAATCATTATTATTAACTAAATAAATAATAATAAATAACTCAGGGGAGATTATTTATTATTGGCATTGATCTGATTAATTAATATATGATAAATATATTGAATTAATGTAGAGATCGTGTGATGGCGTCATCGTATTTACCAGGTTAATAACGGCATCATGAGTGTCATGAGCCACGTAATAGTTGCATAATTTTCTGGTGATTTATGGTTCCACAAATAACCCCACATCACTTAGGAATTCAAGGAATCCTAAGGGATGTAATTTTTATTGTGGTCTCGATAAACCCTTTTCTTACGGGAGTAGGACTCCGTTTTGATCATTCTTCGTGTTGGGCACTCTCAGCATTGACGTTGAAATCTCGCTGAGTAGCAGATGTCATCCTAATTTAAAATTGGAGGTTTGAGCTTGTTGTCTTGCGAATCAAGAGGCTTTGGGCTGAAAGTTTGTTCTAAGTTGATCTATAGAGCCCAATTAGTAGCTAGGGTTTGTTTATTTGTCTTTATTTACATGAGGGTATGTGGCCCTTTTTTTAATAAAGAAAACCAAACCCTAAACGGGGTTTATTGCTGAGAGGGAGGTCGTTTGACATCATCTTTCGTTATGGTGAAGAAATTTGGTGCCGCCATTTGTACAAGTAGAAATCACTTTTCCTTGTCTTTCTGGTATCTGTTGCTCTTGATTTTTGAAGGTTGATGGTCCATGTGGGAGAAAGAATTAGGTAATTGGCAGGGTGATGCTGATTGGAAGGAAGAGAGCGACAATAAGCAAAGGTTGGAGCTGCTTGCAATGCTGGCGTCGTGAGGCAACAGCGTGGGCTGCCATAGGCGTTTCGTTTGTGCGTTGGAGCAATTTCAGCGGGTCATGTGCATATGAGCTAGTCGGCATGGAGGCTTGCGTCAAAACCTTAAGCCTTTTGCAACTTCTTGCTTTTTTTCTTCCTTTCTTTATTGATGTCGTTGGCAACTTTTGTCTTCTTCTTTTTCTTGTCGTCAGTCCATGTAACCCAATATATATATATATATATATATATATATATTATTTTAATATTTATTTATATATTATTTTTCTTTTGTTTAGTTTCGATCTTTTGCAGATTCTGAGAGCTCTAGATATCCGATTGCAATGATTCAAGTATTGGTACACTCTATTCTCCGAGACGATGATTTTAAGATGCGTGAAGGCATGCTTTCAGATAAGTCTTGAAGAAATCAATTTGTGGAGCAACATGTCGCAAGTAAGGATGAAAATATCAATATCGACGGATATATCGCTAATCAAATTTACAGATATCTCGCCCTAAATATCGTTATCGATATCGATATCGTTTACGGTCAACAAAAATGACGTAAATTCGGTCTAAAGTTGGAAATTTGGAATGAAACTTTGGGAAAAACTTAAGTACCCAATGATAGTTATATATGACTAATAAAATTATAAAATGACTTGGACATAATAAATATATGGTGAATAATATAATGTAATATGATTCTGACGATAACTAATAATATAAAATCTTAAATATAAACATAAATTGAAGTGAGTTACTATAATTGAATGATAAAATAGTTAAAAACATAACAATAAACATACAAAAATTCATTGTAAGAAAAATGATCAAATAACTTTAAATATATTTAAAATTGGAAAAGAAAAATAAAAAATACGGCCAAGCTTCGTTAAAAAATTGGAAGTAATAAATATATTTAAATTTGGACAAAAAATGGAAAAAAAAAGGGCCAACCTTTGTTGAAAAATTGGAAAAAATGGATAAAAAAATGAGAAAAAAAAACAGCAGTGTAGACAAGGGGGGTCGAACTCTGCTAGCTAGCAGTATTGTAATTATACAACATCCAATATATAAGTATACAAAATAACAATCATCTCCTACCTCCAGCCGGGTCTGCAACTCGGGTTTTCCGAATCCGACGGCATGACCCGACTCAATCTCCTTCGTTTTACGTCCGATTTTCATGAAATAATAGTGTATCTTCATCATTTTGATCCCAAGAAAGGATCTGTGGGCTCAAAACAAGACAATTGTTCGATATTTCAGCGAATTTCCTTCCCCCTTCTTATGTTCCGCCGGCCCAAAATACCGAAATTTCGGTGATATTTACCAATATTTTCATCCATGGTTGCAAGACCATCTGGTGGCATGTCCCATACTTACTAGAGCTTCCGACTTCAAGAGATTATGGACTCATTAAGATTCTCCTCCAGTTGACATGATCGTAGTGCTTTGTGGATAGAAGCGCTTGGCGCATCGACAGACTTGTCATCTTCAAGTGCGGGTGGAGCCAACATCGAGGCCTTCAATGAGGGAGGCGCGAAGTTCCATTACTTAAAATGAGGCGTGTCACAAGGCGAGGCATGTTCAAGCTTTGGGGCAAGGTGCGCTACACTGCAATGAGGGTCATACTATGGTGCAAGGCGAGGCACAGCAAGGCAAGGCATGGTTGGAGCGTGAGGTGATGCATCAAATGACGTGAGGTGTTCTTTCTAATGACCATGCAAGTGGCACTTGGTGGATAGAAGAGTTCGACACATGGGGAGCAATGTGCACCATGACCTGTCTAGGCCTTCATCAGCAAGAGGCAAGGAGTCAAATCACTTGAAGTGAGGCGTGTCACAACCCAAGGTGGGGCATGCTATAGTTCCGAGGCAAGGCAAGGAGCAGTAGAATGCCAAGCGAGCTGCAGCAGAATGCAAATTGAGGCGCGTCACAATTGCGAGGCGAGGCATGGTGCAACTACTAACTGAGGCATGCTGTAAGTGTGAGGCAAGGTATTCTACATCTAAGGCTTGGTGTGCCACAACTCAAGGCAAGGCAATGTTAGAGCAAGAAGTGATGCGAGGCAAGGTACCGTACAACTGCATGGCGAGGCATACTAAAACTTGTTGTCGCAGAGTGATTGAAGCTTTGCAAGGAGTTGCTTTGGCTGATGGATGACCTTCCAGAAAATTGATCTTCAAGGCCTTGTTGAGCTCAAAATGGGGTGCAGCGAAGTTGAACATAAAATGGGGGATCGATCATGCCCCCTATGGTGCCCCAGATGTGTACGTCGCTGCATATTTGAAGGAAGAAATCTTGGAGGTGTCGCCATCTCACCGCTAAAGGAATGTGACATGAAGACACGTACTGCAAAGATTGTTGAGGCATGCATGATGCTACCACCATTACTTCCATGAAGTCAAGCGATGCTGAAATGGATTGTAGAGCTAAAATTGCCATTTTGGATACTTCTGGCGTAACGACCCGTCCCCAATTTCAGGATTAAATTAGTGACTAATCACGATTAGTGAGGTTAACCCGTGATTAGTTAGGTGAAATCGGACGAACGATGCAAAATGATCGTTTTGCCCCTAGAATGGGTAAAACATTGACTTTTCATTCTGGTGGCCAAATGGACTTTGACCGATGACCGTGACGTAGTTCGTGACGTCACGAGTTCATAGACAGGTGGTACGTTCAATTCCGACATTCGAGGAAGAAGTTATGACATTCGGAAGTTAAGGGGTATTTTGATAATTTTGGTTAAAAGGGGCAAAATGTTGACTTTTTGACCGGGGGTCCAATGGCCTAGGGCCGAAGACCGTTACGTAGATAGGGACGATACTAATCCATAGACAGGCGGCACGCTGAAATCGGACTTCGAACAGGGAAGTTATAGGTCACGAAAGTTCGATTTCATTATGCACGTACTTCGAGGTGATGATGAGGTGGCCTATTCTGATTAGCCTGATATTTTGAGTGGGACCTATGGATGAGTGACAAGTGTCACTCATCCCATTGGCTAAATCCCCCAATTTGTGGATCTAACATAATTAAATAATATTAGATTTATTATTTTATAATTAACTTTTCTAAGCACTAAATCCTAGCCATTCATTCCATCCCTCAATCAATCTACACCATCCATTTAATCCTCACTTCTCTCATTAGATATCAAACTTCATTTTCTTCTTTGTTCTTCCTCACAAACCCGAAACCCCATTTTTCTTTCCGTCCATACAAACACAAAGCACCACCTTGTTTCATCACCACCATAATCATCATGGGAGCTCGTGTATGACCGTGAGGAAGTGATGGGAGACTGAGGACGGTGAGCCATGGCTGGGGACGGCGGTGGCCACGTCGGGGGGATTGGGATGGGTCCTGTCAGCGTGGTATTAGAGCGAGGTTGGCTTATTAGAGCGAGGCTGGCTTATCAGAGCGAGATTGTCTCTATTCGAGCAACCGCAGAGCTCTTGGAGTAGTACACAGGTCGAGGATGTGATATCTCAATGGGCTACAATTCGTTATCAACCTAATAGTTAGGGTGCCGGTACGATAGTTAGTAGGATGGAATCATGATATGTCTTGGTTCGGCACTAGATGCAGGGGTTGCCATATTTCTGTCATGGTTGACAGTGTGGGACTCTACGGAAGGATTAACGTAACAGTACTTTCGAGTTTTGGATCGTGAGACGGTTAGTTGGGATCGTCTTCACGATGTCGTAGGATCGTTTTGACGATAATTAGGAGTTCTGGCCATTCGATGATCAGATATTGTTGAGTTAAATGGAGTGTACTGCAGTTAGCAATCAGATTCGAGGAATCCTAGTTGGATTCACGTCTTTTCAATGTCAAGACAGCAGAGTCGGTCAGATTGTGGAGTGTACTGCGGTTGGTAGTTAGCAGTTGGGTTCAGAGGAACTCTAGAGTGTGATTGTGGCACCCTACCTTATGGTGTATGGTTCGGAAAGGTGAGTTGGCGAGTGATCTCGACTTTGATGAGATCGTCGGTCGAGTCATGTCAGCTTTAGTGTTGGGACTGCACTCTGTAGTAGAGGTTGTACTTATCGGTTAAACCTAGATTGTTGTCGTGCTACCATAGTTGTGATGGATTGTTGGTGCAACTAAGGTCATAGACGACCTGGTAGACGACGTTGGTTTAGTCGAGTGCGACTGGTTAGTCATTGGTTGGACAGGTTATTAGGGTTGGTACTTGTCGATGGAATCCCTAAGTGGGATACAGAGTAGTTAATACGGGTGGTTGATTCCGTTGGATGTGAATCTCGATAGTGATACCTGGTAGTTAGGTCTGCACGAGTGTGTGGCAGACGCTACTACCGAGAGTGGTCGTAGTTACGATTGTTGGGAATCGGGGACGTTCAGGGGACGTTTCCTTTTCTCGTATGAGATGTCAGGGTGACTGTACCCAGAGTTTTTGGGTACGACGGAGGCAGAGTTTCTCCAATTTGAGCAAAGGTACGGGATCGTCGCTCAGTATGAGCGGAGATCCAGGGATTGTCTGATTCGCACACTTTGTGCTGATGCTGACAGGTGGTGATACTGCTACTGGTGCTGGTGCCGGTGTTGTGATGACGGTGAGTCACTAGTCAGGATGTGACTCCATCGAAATAGGCATAGGTTCGATATCTGTTGTTCAGGAGTGGATCACGGATAGAGTTAAATTGGTGATGGACATGTGGTTGATGTCTGAGTATGTTGTTTCCAATCTAGATGGAAATTCGGAATCGCGAGAGGTTGCGATTGAGGTGATGAGTGGAATGCGGGTTTTCTACATTGGTAATGGGTATTTCAAAGTCATTTTGGGTGACTTCTCAGATTCTACCATGATTGATGATGGTAGATGATGTTGATGATGTAGGTGTTGTTGGTTGCCACTAGTACACTGTTCGTGTATTGGTTGGTGGACCCGGGATTTGTCTTGGGTCATCAGGTGGAGTTGAGTATATCGAAGTTAGGTTACTGAGATTTCTCATATTCTGCTTGGTGGCAGATGATATTGGTTTACATGGCGCGGTGAATGCAGCGAGTTTTGTTTGTATTCACGTAGGATAAATTTTGATGTCATCGTGTTGGATCATCCTTGATTTTCCTCGGTGGAATGACAAGTATCGATACGAGATGACTGGAGAGAACCCACAGTCTTGGCGTGTCTCGTCGTTGACTGATCTGTTTAGATGTGGGAAATGGTTGAGGACTTTGGGCGTCGTGACGATCCTCAATTGTGACGTTTATGGTCGGGTGACTCAGTGATGAATCTCGATCGTGACGTTCATGGTCGGGTGACGTAGTGATGGATCTAAATCATGATCTTGATGATCCAGATAGGTGGAGAGTTTATCACTCTTACTTGAGTGTTGAGTTAAGGATGTTAGGACTGAACTTCTTTTCGAAGTGAATCTCGTAAGATGTATTAAGCCCGAGTAAGTGTCCGATGAGGCCGGATTTTGTCAGCCTTAGAGTTGTGTTGATGTTGGGGTTGGCTTCCCTAGGAAGTCAATCGATTGTATTGTGTAATTGTCTGAGCAGGTATCCGATAGGTTCGGATATAGTGCGTCTCGGTAGAAGAGAACGAGATTTTGAGTTTTGGAATCGGATTTCTAGGTGACGATTCAGGATTCGATTTTGGAACTTGAAAGTGGATTTCCGAATTTGGGTTCGGAATGGTTATTCCAAATGTTGGCTTACGGAATGATGGTTTTGGACTCAGATTTGGACATGGTTATGGATATGAATTCTGGGTTTGGATTCGGGATTTCTTACGAAATTACGGATTCGGATTTGGATTTGGAAATGGATGATGGGTTGGAGTTGTAATTTGTCTAATACTGGATTGGGCAGATGGACTCCAAAATTTAAACGTGATTGGCTACGACTTAGGTTGTAGTTGTAGTCTAGTTGGTAATGAATGTACGTACCTTGTACGTTGTTCGAGGTACGATATAGGGCAGACTTTTGGTGCCTGGTGACGGTATATAGGTTATACCGGTAGTACGTTCTTGAGCGTATTGGTAGTCGGCTTAGTTCTGATACCATTGGATGAGTCATGTACGTGAACTAGACATTGGATACTGTGCATTGGGTCATAGTATTTCTGATGGGTCTAGTTACACACAGGTCGAGTGAATTGTTGGTTAGTGTATACTCAGGTTGAGTAAGTTAGTGGTTATTGTAACCACAGGTGTGTATCGTGTCAGTTTTCGACTGACGACTGTCAAGTGGTGACGTTTGTCGGATGTGTCAACGTGGATCGTTGTGTGAGGTTTGATGACTCCTAGTGGGAGCAGACGTCAGGATAGATTGAGATTGAGCAAGGAGACCTTTGAGTTGCTTGTGTCAGTGAAAGGGTAGGTCTGACAAGTAGTTAGCTCATAGGATACTTGGGCTACTCTGATACTGACAAGTGGTGTCAGTTCGGAACGTGTAATTACTGTCATTCGACGTGGTCGAATGTAGTCGATGCGACGTGAGCGTTAGTGGTACGTCTGGTTGCAGACGAGTTTTGTTCTGGTTATTTGGTGTACGGGTGTACACATGTCGTGAGATCGAATTATTTTCACGAGGTGGATGTGGAATCAGAATAGTTGGAGTTTCGAGAACGAAACAAATTAAGGAGGGAAGAACGGTTAGAATTTAGGTCGGTTGGAATTTCGTGGACGAAATTAATTAAGGAGGGAAGGTTGTAACGACCCGTCCCGAATTCCAGGATTAGATTAGTGACTAATCACGATTAGTGAGGTTAATCTGTGATTAGTTAGACGAAATCGGACGAACGATGCAAAATGACCGTTTTTCCCTTGGAATGGGTAAAATGTTGACTTTTCATTCTGGCGGTCAAATGGACTTTGACCAATGACCGTGACGTAGTTCGTGACGTCACAAGTTCATAGACAGGTGGCACGTTCAATTTCGACATTCGAGGAAGAAGTTATGACATTCGGAAGTTAAGGAGCATTTTGGTTAAAACGGGCAAAATGTTGACTTTTAGGTCGGGAGGTCCGATGGCCGAGGGCCGAAGACCTTTACGTAGATCGAGATGATACTAATCCATAGACAGGTGGCACGCTGAAATCGGACTTCGAACAGGGAAGTTATAGGTCACGAAAGTTTGATTTCACTATACACGTACTTCGAGGCGATGATGAGGTGGCCTATTCTGATTGGCCAGATATTTTGAGTGGGACCTATGGATGAGTGACAAGTGTCACTCATCCCATTGGCTAAATCCCCTAATTTGTGGATCTAACATAATTAAATAATATTAGATTTATTATTTTATAATTAACTTTTCTAAGCACTAAATCCTAGCCATTCATTCCATCCCTCAATCAATCTACACCATCCATTTAATCCTCAATTCTCTCATCAGATATCAAACTTCATTTTCTTATTTTTTTTCTTCCACACAAACCCGAAACCCCATTTTTCTTTCCCTCCATACAAACACAAACCACCACCTTGTTTCATCACCACCATAATCATCATGGGAGCTCGTGTATGACCATGAGGAAGTGATGGGAGATTGAGGACGACGAGCCACCGCTGGGGACGGCGGTGGCCACGGCGGGGGGATTGGGATGGGTCCTGTCATCTGGAGTTATCCTTTTGAAGCTTCACTCGATGAAAGTGGTTATTGATCTCGAGGCAAGTGGCATGAAGGCACAAAGTGCATCATGGAAAGTGGCGTGAAGGCAAATGGCGTCAAGCTGCACTAAAATCTCTTTAGTAGAGTTATTCATCGTTGAGATTGTTCTTGAGGAGAGGTGCATTTCTAAAGTTATTTCTACAAAGTCAATCAGCTTTGTAATTGCTTCAGCATCGTCGGATAGTCAAGCAGTGGTGAAGTTGTTGTTGCGGAGTCAAGAAACACTATCTTTCTTTTGTGAAGCCAACTATGCCAAGTAAGCGATACTGATGAGGTTTCCCCAATTGAATGAAGAAGGCCATAGACGATGCACCACTGGAAGTCCATGATGGAATGATCGAAGGCCTCCAAGGCTTGTTCACAGGCTGACGGAGAGACTCTGAGATCGTGACGGTCTTGATGATGAGCTTCCTAATTCTTCTCGACTCGTAGCTTGATCTTAGCGTTGAATATATGCTTGAGCATTCAACTTGTGAATTGCCAACCTCTTTAATTTTCATTAATAGAAGCCTTCCATTTCTTGAGTGCTTTGTGATTCTCGACAGATTTGACCTTTTTGTATTGATTTTGGTCTTCTGACTTCGTTTTAGCTTCAAATTGATTGTCATTAGTGGCGTTGGAAAGCTGACTTCCGTATCTTCTTGGCACTATCAAGCTCTCTTCAAGGAAGTAAAATTTGAGATTGGTACGTTTGAATGAATCTCGAAGTTGTGTACTGGAACTTGTAGTCACTCGCACTAAGACATTTGCTGAAGATTTGCCATGATATGACTCCGTTGTTGCTTCCCTTGGTAGGGTTGGGAAGCTATATTTAGTGGGATTTCCAATTCCAACAAGTCCATATGTTGGGTATGAGTGATAGATCCTTGGGAATATGTTTGAATAGTATGTACCCCATTGTTGGTCAATCGCATTGAACTTAGTTGTCAAGTTGCTTGAGGAGATGACTTAGCTCTTTGAGGCGGAGGTTGTACTGTTCCCTTTGGAGAGGTGCTTCGAGTCCTTCGTAGATGAAGTTATTGAGTGTTCCTCCAATGGAAGGCTTTGGTGTTTCACAGGGCACAAATGTTGATAGGTTGTGAGCTGAAGGCATTATGGCTTTTCCGAACAAGGATGTTGATGTGTCGCGGAGCGATTGCCTTAATGCATCACTGGGCAGTTGCTTTGCTGCGTTACGGGGTGATTGCCTTCATGCGTCGCGGGGCGATTTCCTTGATGCATCACAGGACGATTGCCTTGATGCTTTGAGAGCGATATGTTGCTTCATGTGTGAAGGCTTGGCTACTTCACGAGCTGAAGGCATTGATACTTTATGAGCAAAACACTTGACGCTTCATGTATCAAGGGTGCTAACACTTTATGGGACGAAGTCTTGGCTGCTTCGCTGGGTGAAAACTTCGACACTTCAAGAGTTAAGGCTTTGATGCTTCAATGCTTGAAGACGTTGACACTTCGTTGGGCAAAAACTTGATACTTCAACAAGCGGCTGCATTGATGCTTCAGTAGGGGAAGGCTTAGAGTGCTTCTCTTGACAAAGACTTGAAGTGCTTTACTTGGCAAAGGCTTGGAGTGCTTCACATGACGAAGTCTTGGAGTGCTCAGCGTGGCGAAGGCTTGGAGTGCTTCACATGGCGAAGGCTTCGAGTGCTTCGCATGGTGAAGACTTCCAGTGCTTCGCGTGACAGAGGCTTGAAGTACTCTGCATGGTGAAGGCTTGGAATACTAGCGAAGGCTTCGAGTGCTTTGTGTGGCGAAGACTTAGGGTGTTTCACGTGGCAAAGTCTTGGAGTGCTTTGCGGGGCGAAGGCTTAGAGTGCTTCGCGGGGCGAAGGCTTAGAGTGCTTCGCGGGGCGAAGGCTTAAAGTACTACGCAGGGCGAATGCTTAGAGTGCTTCGTGGGGCGAAGGCTTAGAGTGCTTCGCGTGACGAAGGCATAAAGTGCTTCACATGACGAAGGCTTAGAGTGCTGCTTTTGAGAAGGCTTAGTGTGCTTCTTATAAAAAGGCTTATTGTGCTTCGCATGGCGAATGCTTGGAGTGTTTCACAAGGTAAAGGTTTGGAGTGCTTCGCAGGGCGAAGGCGTAGAGTACTTCGCGAGGCGAAGGCTTAGGGTGCTTCGTGTGGTGAAGGCTTGAAGTGCTTCGCATGGCGAAGGCTTAGAGTGCTTCTTATGAGAAGGCTTAGTGTGCTTCTTATGAGAAGGCTTAGTGTGCTTCGCATGGCGAAGGCTTGGAGTGCTTCGCAGGGCGAAGGCTTAGAGTGCTTTGCAAGGCGAAGGCTTGGAGTACTTCGCATGGTGAAGGTTTAGAGTGCTTCACGTGACAAAGTTTTAGAGTACTTTGCATAGCGAAGGTTTGGTGTGTTTTGCGTGGCAAAGGCTTTTGTGTGCTTTGTAGGGTAAATTTTTGGTGTGCTTCGTGTGGCGAAGGCTTGGGGTGCTTCGCATGGCGAAGGCTTGGGGTGCTTCGCATGGCGAAGACTTGGTATTTCCAATGCCATGAAAAATTGTCTAAGTAAAATCTCAATTGTTTTGATAATTTTGTTGAAGATAGTTTTGCAACGGAAACAAAAACTGATATGGATTGCACCGATGCTATTCACCTTTGAAGTGAGATCCTTGTAGTCATCTGAGATGATACGCTCTGTAGCTTTATGGGCAAGGTATCTAGTGTAATACTTCTCCTTGGTTGCCTTTCATGGGTGCTGAACTTTTGAATCAGGATTTGTACTTGATTTCATTGTAGGTCCGGTGTAGGTGTACAGAACCGTTTGCTAAACTTCCTTCAAGTCAGGACGTCGAAAATTGGGGTTGTAAGTTAGTGTACAATGCATCATGTGGAGGAAGAGAGTTGCTATGACTATTTTCCTCGCGTCTCTATCTCCTAAGCATGTGAGTCCGGTGGTGAATATGTCTCACCTTCTTCAATGCAGTAGTTGGTCCAACTTGAACTCTCATCTACTTGTCCACTGGGGCGAGTGCATATTCTTTGGGAAGATGCTTGATCAATTCGACTTTCTTGCATGTACGTGACATGTGATGGGGTTCCGATATACCCTCCAACCTGTCAATACGCCGAACGTTGTTGTCGAAGCTGCACTTTTACTCCATGTGTATAGCTATCTTTTTCGGAGTCGCTTGGAGATGTGTCATGGGACATGGTCAAACACTTGAAATTGATGATGCATGGTTGAATCTGGTATCGAAGGTCGCCTTCCAGATCGCCGTCACATTGGATTCCTTGGAGGCGCTGATCATGCATCCTTTCGACATGTTCAACATGTAGTATACCTCCAAAAGAGGGAGAGTAGCGTCAGTTAGGTAGTGTCGACTTCCCAGGGTCTCCATTGTCAAAATGTGTGAGCGTGCCGATAGGTTTGTCTCATCATCCTCGCTACGATAACAAGAACATCTTGAGCCTTCGTCAACTTGTCCACCTAACTTGAGGAGGTGTGTAACGACCCGTCCCCGAATTCGAGATTAAATTTGTAACTAATCACCATCCCGGAATTCGGGATTAGGTTAGTAACTAATCATGATTAATGAGGGTTGATCGGTGGTTAGTTGGGTGGAGTCGGACGAACGATGCAAAATGACCTTTTTGCCCCTAGTCGTGGGTAAAACGTTGACTTTTTATTCGGACGGTCAAATGGACTTTGACCAGTGACCGTGACGTAGTTTGGGACGTCACGAGATCATAGACAGGTGGCACGTTCGATTCCAACGTTCGAGGTAATAGTTATGACGTTCGGAAGCCCAAGGGCATTATCGTAATTTGGACGAAATAGGGGAAAATGTTGACCTTTTGATCGGGGGGTCCGATGGTCGAGGGGCCAAGGACCGTTAGGAAGGTCTCGAAGTCCCGAGTACAATGACAGGCGGCACGTCGAAATCGGACTTCGGACGGGGAAGTTACGGGTCACGGAAGGTGAGGGGCAATTTGGTAATTTGCCAACTGAGGGCATTTTGGCCATTTTCACGGTGGTTACTGTTCACCACCGTGAAAAACAGGGACTGTGCAACCGTACTAAGAGTGCTGTTTTTAGAGAGGATTTGTTTAGCAAATCTGTGACATTTGTCACTAAGAAATGGGGGATTAATGGCTCGAGATCGTGCACTGGGATGGGGATAACTAAACAATTGTGTAGGTGTGTTTGAAACTGGTGCACTGGTGGGTTTTTAGCACGGGTTGTTGGCTACAGGCGTGAGGCAGAGAAATGGGGGAGCATTTCGATTCTAGTCAGGTGTGGGAGTGAGTGTTTTGCGTTGTTTTGCTACCTAGTGGCGTGATCTGAGCACGGGAGGACTGGGTTTTGCCCTGCGTGGGAGGCAGGCAGTGCACAGGGCTGAGTTTGTCCATACGGAAGAACAGGGACAGTGAGCAGGGACAGAGAGAGGAAGAGTCGAATTGTTCAGTGGGTGATCAAGTAGTGCTTGTGCTTGAGCTCAGAGGGTGTGAGGGCACTGATATTGGGTCTGAGAGTACACAAATGCGGGCTGGTGAACTCATAGCGGTGTGGGCGTCTCTGAGGGGAAAAACAGAGTGTGAGAGCAGGTTAGTTATCCTTCCATTAGAACAAGCCAGGGGTGAGTCGAGACGGTGGTGAGTGAGTGTTCAGAATCCAATAGTGAGGTGCAGCGGAGTCGCCGAGTGAGAATACACCCAGAACCCGGGAACCGT
Source organism: Prinsepia uniflora (assembly GCA_032719365.1). Classification (NCBI taxonomy): domain Eukaryota; kingdom Viridiplantae; phylum Streptophyta; class Magnoliopsida; order Rosales; family Rosaceae; genus Prinsepia; species Prinsepia uniflora. The sequence goes on along the minus strand of CM064868.1, from coordinate 54,173,125 downwards.
CCCTGGGAAATTTCAAATTCGAAGACCAGTTTTAGGCCAGCCCAAAGTTCAACGAGGTTCGAATGAGCTTTATGGGACCTTCTTTAGTCGATCGAAGTCAAGGAAGTTGACGTTCGACAGCTCGCAGAGCCATGTTCAGACTCGATGAATTTCAGGAAAACTGGAGCTTGTGTTCGTGCAATTGGAGGCAAGCCCTTGCAAAATTGATTTCAACATCATTCTCAAGGTAAGTCTGCGATGCTCCCTAACCAATTAATTGAGGGAAACAGTGACGGTCTGTTGAACTGGGACGACGAACTCCGAGTTCGACTCGAGTTCAATTATGTTGGTTTTAAGCCGTGTCGAGTGGATTAATTGATACAGACCTTTAATGGAGTGTATTTCGAGTCTACTTGTGGGATCAATTGAAGAAGTTAGATGGTTTAACGCAGGGATCGAATCGGGTTGAGGCGCGGGTGAAATGGCCCGTTTACCTGCTAGCCGGGTAGGGACGGCGACTGTGCAGCACTGTAGCAGGCGCGTGGTCTCACGCGCAGCCACTCACGGTGGCGCGTGAGGGCGCGTGGACCCGAATTTCAAGGTGAGTTCAACACGACTTTTGTCCTATACAATGTAACGAACATTTTAGCGTCGGTTTCAAAATTATCGGACACCGTTTCGATGTGGTTCCGAGGGTCCGAAGATTCCTTTTACGTTTGTAATTAATGTTTAATTCCCAGAAAATTATGGGAAATTAGTATGCCGTTATGTAAGCCCTTAGTGACACTAAAGTGTGTTTTCGAGCAGGAGTGGGAATTTCTGGAAAATATCAGAAATTACGGAACCGCGTGCGGCGTAAAACCGAGCCCTATTGGACGGTGTGTGAGTGGACTTGCTTTCAAAATTTAATGCATGCATAAATTATTTCTATGATTTTATGATCATGATTATAAGTTGTGATTGACTTTGATTTCCGTATTTATACGTATTCGATTCCCGTATTTATACGAATTTTTACTATACATGTGAAATTACTCGTATTTCGAGACTGTGGTCACTCGTGTGCTTAATGAGGGTTTAATGAAAGAAATTACATGAAATGGGTGTAAAATGATTTAAGAAGGTTGTTTATGATTTGCGAGTGTGACTTACGGTTTGACACGTTTTTCGAGAATGTTCCGGATTTGCACGTTTTACGAGATTTCAAGTTATTGTGACTTGATCACTGTTGATGTTTGAATTGGGGAATTAAAATGAGACTTGTGATTTTGAGGATTTTAAATGAGGGTTTTGAGTATGTTTTGCTTGGATCGTGATTTTGGTAATTATGATTATGGTTCGGATGTTTTGATAATGAGATTTGAGAAATGAAGTGATTTCAAGGAATTTAAATGGATTTTGGAAAATACGATTACGGGCTTGATGCTCGGGGCATAAAAGTAACTTTCATTTGCGCGATTTCGTTTTTCGGAAATAATAAAGCGGATTCTTGGTTTGGGTTCGGGATGATGCTTCCGGATGCCGGCTTACGAATTCATTATCGCGAATTCGAATTCGGGAATGAAAAAAGATTTAATAAAGTGATTTGGTCTGATTTTGCATGCCCCGTGTTTCATGATAATTTGATTATGTTTGTAAAGTCTGATTTGGGGAAAATGAATGTGGAAATTCGGACCATGCGTCCTGTTGTGAAAAATGCGATTTTGGGATGGATCCCGCGTTGTCGTGATTGATAAACTGTTTTGGGGTTTAAAGACCCGTTGGAAACTGCTTGGGGTTTTAAAGACCCGTTTTTGTGTTTGGAAACTGTTTTGGGTTTAAAAACCCGGTGCTATTGCTGGAGCACGTTTTGAGTTTAAAGACTCGGTTAATGGATGACGGGGGAGGGCCCTTATTGAGTTTAAAGACTCGTGAGTTTAAAGACTCGGCTATTGTGATACCCCCGAGGCCTATTGATTATGTTTTGAGTTTAAAGACTCGTTGAAATCCCGGGAAGGCCTGATAATGCGCATGGTTTTGAGTTTTAAGACTCGGGCGCACTCGATATCCAGCAAACTGATTGATTGTGATTCATTGATGTTCTTGGATGATTGGATGTGTTGGGCAGTGGCCCGGTTTATATGGTTGATGGATTGGTTGATGTCGTATACTTGGAATTGGACTTTATGGTTTTGGGCTGTGGCCCTTTGTCTATAATGTGCGGGCTATGTCCCGAAGGTTAAGAAAGGAAAATGATTTTGATTTTTCATCTACGGATTTCTTATGTTGAAATGTTAACTGTTTGCGAAATGATTTTTTGGTATGCATGCATTGGTTTTTACTTGGAGGGTAAAAACGTCTTTCCGTAACCGTTTTATGAACTGAATTCTTTTGTCCACTCACACCTTTAGTTTTTATTGACCCTCCAGGTCGTGGCGCGTTGTTCGAGGCTGTACGAGGGGCGGAGGCATGAGTTTGTACGTGTGGCTATCCCTGGTTTGGCAAGTACTGAGGGTAACTTGGGGATTTCTGTCATCTTGCCAGACGGGAGCAGGACCGGGCACGGTTATCGATGCCCCTTCCAGGGGGCGGTCCTGACAATTGGTATCAGAGCACTAGGTTGCTGATTCTGTGGCCACATCATGCCTCCAAAGCGTAAGCCTCGTGCGCGACCTGATAGTGAGTCGAGTAGGCGAGGGTATTTGGGACCTCGTGTTAGACCTCGGGTGAGATTGACCCTGGTATGAGGGTCAGATGTCAGGTAGTGTACGCTGTGAGCTGTGATTTGCGCGACTTGCTGGACCTAGAATTGCGTGGGTCGCAAGGACGAACGAGACCGGTGGCTAGAATAGGAGGTGGTTGAGCATTGGATATTGCTCGGGGATTGGGTATGTCAGTAATGACACGATTGGTTTGGTATGAGATTGGACTCAGGAGGAGTCGAGATGTGGATGTGGGACTCACGATGAGTCAGTAATTTGGGTTAGGAACGTGAGATGAGTCATGATATGGTGTCAAGGCTCGAGATGAGCCAGAAGGGCGGAATGAGGATCGTTTGGCACTTAGGATGCCAAGGACCGATTTATGGTCATTTATTGGATGAGTTAGGATTTATGGCTCGATTTTGTGGAACGGTGGTCTTGGGAAGATGGCTGATTGTCGTGAGTACTTGGTGTAGTGGTATTAATTGGGGATTATGGGGCGTTCAGGGAACGTCCGTCTATCCTGATGTGGATTTTCGGGATGGTGGTACCCATGGTTGCGGGGTACGAGTGGTGATGCGGGATCGTCGCTCGGCATGAGCGGAGATCCAGGGCTACCCGCTTTGCACACGGTGTGCTAGTGTGGATGATTGTACGATGGTGCTGGTCCTAGTGCTGGTGCTAGTGTCGGCGAGTGAGATTGTGTTGAGCCACGAGTTGGGGTGTGACTCTGTCATGATGAGAGTGCGTCGGTATTGGAGATTCAGTAGTGGACGACTCATGGACTGGATAGGATCCAGCGGAGATTATGAGGTATTGGAGTAAGTCCCAACAGTGACGAGGTGACAAGAGTTGAGTAATACCCTGTCGGAATCAGTGTATGTGCGTAGTTAGTCATTAATTGACGGGAGGTCTGAGTATTGGGCTGATGGTGGACGCGTGGTTGTCCAAGTGAGTTACGGATGTAGGGAGTCCGGCGGTTGGACTCGACATCATTGTGGATCATCCTTGGCCTCTCCTAGGTGGAGTGGCAGGGATCGATATGAGGTAAATGGAGGGGATCCACAGAGTGGATGTGTTACGTGGTTGGGTGATTGACAAGAAATCTAGTGGGTGTGAGACACTATTATCGGGTTCCAGGTGGATTGCTAGCTGTGAGCATGTGTGGATCCTAGGTGGATCTGGTTGATGAGGTTGTGGGCCTTGAACGTGGTGACGATCTAGGATCGTGGCGTTACCAGTCGGGTGACCATGGGATCCAGAATGGATAATGAGTGGAATGATCGATTTGTCTAGTATGAGATTGGACCGGAGGACCCCAGTATCGAATCATGATTGACTGCGGGCCATGCAGTGGACTTACTAGGGAATGGATGTACGTATCTTGCACGGTGTACAAGGATCGGTTTTGGACTGGCCGTGTGGTGCATGGTGACAGCACATGTGAGGTACCAGTGGCGTGTGGTTATACGTGTTGATGGTCGGCTTAGTTCCGACACCATTGGATTTGGTGGTGGGTGTGAACTGGACATTGAATACTATGCACTGGGCAGAGTTAATTTTGTTGGGTTCAGTGAATTCATGAGCATGCGCTCTTAGCCACGGATGGCTAGTGAACCCCAGTGTGGAGTTGGGCGAACACTGATGGGCTAGTATTCAATGCGTGTCAGTTACACCACCTGATTGAGTATGATGATGGTATACGTACACTCAGGATGAGTGAGTTGGTGACGACGTCACTACGTGTGGCCTTGCATGATGTTATCACACCGAAATGATTCCAGCGTTGTGGTTCGCTGAGGGAATTGACAGTTATGGACTTGAGATGGATATGTCGCGGGATTAGGTTGCCCTACGAGATGAGATCACGCGGTTGGTCTTACGCTACTTGAGCGAGTAGCAGGATCAGGTGTTATTACCGATTGGCTGATGGTTGGTGCTTGTCAGGGTGGTGAAGCCTAGTGGTGACAGTTTGGCTGGTAGCGTCAGCACGGACTGACAAGTGAGATTTGGTGACTCCCAGTGGGAGCAGTCATTAAGTGATCATTTTCACTCGAGGTGGTCGAGTGTGGTCGGCACGACATAGGACTATGATGGGGCCTCTGAGTACGGATGAGTTTAGCTGGTGTACGGGTGTACACGTGTTGTGGGGCCAAATGTTTTCCAGTGGAATGAGCGTAATTGGAATTTCGGGGACGAAATTATTTAAGGGGGGAAGATTGTAACGACCCGTCCCCGAATTCGAGATTAAATTTGTAACTAATCACCATCCCGGAATTCGGGATTAGGTTAGTAACTAATCATGATTAATGAGGGTTGATCGGTGGTTAGTTGGGTGGAGTCGGACGAACGATGCAAAATGACCGTTTTGCCCCTAGTCGTGGGTAAAACGTTGACTTTTTATTCGGACGGTCAAATGGACTTTGACCAGTGACCGTGACGTAGTTTGGGACGTCACGAGATCATAGACAGGTGGCACGTTCGATTCCGACGTTCGAGGTAATAGTTATGACGTTCCGAAGCCCAAGGGCATTATCGTAATTTGGACGAAATAGGGGAAAATGTTGACCTTTTGATCGGGGGGTCCGATGGTCGAGGGCCAAGGACCGTTAGGAAGGTCTCGAAGTCCCGAGTACAATGACAAGCGGCACGTCGAAATCGGACTTCGGACGGGGAAGTTACGGGTCACGGAAGGTGAGGGGCAATTTGGTAATTTGCCAACTGAGGGCATTTTGGTCATTTTCACGGTGGTTACTGTTCACCACCGTGAAAAACAGGGACTGTGCAACCGTGCTAAGAGTGCTGTTTTTAGAGAGGATTGTTTAGCAAATCTGTGACATTTGTCACTAAGAAATGGGGGATTAATGGCTCGAGATCGTGCACTGGGATGGGGATAACTAAACAATTGTGTAGGTGTGTTTGAAACTGGTGCACTGGTGGGTTTTTAGCACGGGTTGTTGGCTACAGGCGTGAGGCAGAGAAATGGGGGAGCATTTTGATTCTAGTCAGGTGTGGGAGTGAGTGTTTTGCGTTGTTTTGCTACCTAGTGGCGTGATCAGAGCACGGGAGGACTGGGTTTTGCCCTGCGTGGGAGGCAGGCAGTGCACGGGCTGAGTTTGTCCATACGGAAGAACAGGGACAGTGAGCAGGGACAGAGAGAGGAAGAGTCGAATTGTTCAGTGGGTGATCAAGTAGTGCTTGTGCTTGAGCTCAGAGGGTGTGAGGGCACTGATATTGGGTCTGAGAGTACACAAATGCGGGCTGGTGAACTCATAGCAGTGTGGGCGTCTCTGAGGGGAAAAACAGAGTGTGAGAGCAGGTTAGTTATCCTTCCATTAGAACAAGCCAGGGGTGAGTCGAGACGGTGTGAGTGAGTGTTCAGAATCCAATAGTGAGGTGCAGCGGAGTCGCCGAGTGAGAATACACCCAGAACCCGGGAACCGTCCCTGGGAAATTTCAAATTCGAAGACCAGTTTTAGGCCAGCCCAAAGTTCAACGAGGTTCGAATGAGCTTTATGGGACCTTCTTTAGTCGATCGAAGTCAAGGAAGTTGACGTTCGAGAGCTCGCAGAGCCATGTTCAGACTCGACGAATTTCAGGAAAACTGGAGCTTGTGTTCGTGCAATTGGAGGCAAGCCCTTGCAAAATTGATTTCAACATCATTCTCAAGGTAAGTCTGCGATGCTCCCTAACCAATTAATTGAGGGAAACAGTGACGGTCTGTTGAACTGGGACGACGAACTCTGAGTTCGACTCGAGTTCAATTATGTTGGTTTTAAGCCGTGTCGAGTGGATTAATTGATACAGACCTTTAATGGAGTGTATTTCGAGTCTACTTGTGGGATCAATTGAAGAAGTTAGATGGTTTAACGCAGGGATCGAATCGGGTCGAGGCGCGGGTGAAATGGCCCGTTTATCTGCTAGCCGGGTAGGGACGGCGACTGTGCAGCACTGTAGCAGGCGCGTGGTCTCACGCGCAGCCACTCACGGTGGCGCGTGAGGGCGCGTGGACCCGAATTTCAAGGTGAGTTCAACACGACTTTTGTCCTATACAATGTAACAAACATTTTAGCGTCGGTTTCAAAATTATCGGACACCGTTTCGATGTGGTTCCGAGGGTCCGAAGATTCCTTTTACGTTTGTAATTAATGTTTAATTCCCGGAAAATTATGGGAAATTAGTATGCCGTTATGTAAGCCCTTAGTGACACTAAAGTGTGTTTTCGAGCAGGAGTGGGAATTTCTGGAAAATATCAGAAATTACGGAACCGCGTGCGGCGTAAAACCGAGCCCTATTGGACGGTGTGTGAGTGGACTTGCTTTCAAAATTTAATGCATGCATAAATTATTTCTATGATTTTATGATCATGATTATAAGTTGTGATTGACTTTGATTTCCGTATTTATACGTATTCGATTCCCGTATTTATACGTATTTTTACTATACATGTGAAATTACTCGTATTTCGAGACTATGGTCACTCGTGTGCTTAATGAGGGTTTAATGAAAGAAATTACATGAAATGGGTGTAAAATGATTTAAGAAGGTTGTTTATGATTTGCGAGTGTGACTTACGGTTTGACACGTTTTTCGAGAATGTTCCGGATTTGCATGTTTTACGAGATTTCAAGTTATTGTGACTTGATCACTGTTGATGTTTGAATTGGGGAATTAAAATGAGACTTGTGATTTTGAGGATTTTAAATGAGGGTTTTGAGTATGTTTTGCTTGGATCGTGATTTTGGTAATTATGATTGTGGTTCGGATGTTTTGATAATGAGATTTGAGAAATGAAGTGATTTCAAGGAATTTAAATGGATTTTGGAAAATACGATTTCGGGCTTGATGCTCGGGGCATAAAAGTAACTTTCATTTGCGCGATTTCGTTTTTCGGAAATAATAAAGCGGATTCTTGGTTTGGGTTCGGGATGATGCTTCCGGATGCCGGCTTACGGATTCATTATCGCGAATTCGAATTCGGGAATGAAAAAAGATTTAATAAAGTGATTTGGTCTGATTTTGCATGCCCCGTGTTTCATGATAATTTGATTATGTTTGTAAAGTCTGATTTGGGGAAAATGAATGTGGAAATTCGGACCATGCGTCCTGTTGTGAAAAATGCGATTTTGGGATGGATCCCGCGTTGTCGTGATTGATAAACTGTTTTGGGGTTTAAAGACCCGTTGGAAACTGCTTGGGGTTTTAAAGACCCGTTTTTGTGTTTGGAAACTGTTTTGGGTTTAAAAACCCGGTGCTATTGCTGGAGCACGTTTTGAGTTTAAAGACTCGGTTAATGGATGACGGGGGAGGGCCCTTATTGAGTTTAAAGACTCGTGAGTTTAAAGACTCGGCTATTGTGATACCCCCGAGGCCTATTGATTATGTTTTGAGTTTAAAGACTCGTTGAAATCCCGGGAAGGCCTGATAATGCGCATGGTTTTGAGTTTTAAGACTCGGGCGCACTCGATATCCAGCAAACTGATTGATTGTGATTCATTGATGTTCTTGGATGATTGGATGTGTTGGGCAGTGGCCCGGTTTATATGGTTGATGGATTGGTTGATGTCGTATACTTGGAATTGGACTTTATGGTTTTGGGTTGTGGCCCTTTGTCTATAATGTGCGGGCTATGACCCGAAGGTTAAGAAAGGAAAATGATTTTGATTTTTCATCTACGGATTTCTTATGTTGAAATGTTAACTGTTTGCGAAATGATTTTTGGTATGCATGCATTGGTTTTTACTTGGAGGGTAAAAACGTCTTTCCGTAACCGTTTTATGAACTGAATTCTTTTGTCCACTCACACCTTTAGTTTTTATTGACCCTCCAGGTCGTGGCGCGTTGTTCGAGGCTGTACGAGAGGCGGAGGCATGAGTTTGTACATGTGGCTATCCCTGGTTTGGCAAGTACTGAGGGTAACTTGGGGATTTCTGTCATCTTGCCAGACGGGAGCAGGACCGGGCACGGTTATCGATGCCCCTTCCAGGGGCGGTCCTGACAAGGTGTGTGCAATCTGGGAGGTTGCATGATGTCGTTGGCTTTTACCTGGTACTCAACGTGTGACAGTGCTCCAACGTGCCTCTCGAGTCATTCATGAGCTGATGGCCTTGAGTGGTGCTAGTTTCTTATTCTGCGAGTGCAATTTTTTCTCCAAAATCACTCGGTGACGGGTCTTGAGAAATTGTCTGGCGACGGACGTGCTCCTAGCTGGTGCGCCTTGGGATGTTCCCCTATCCTTCGTGAGGTGTGTACCGTCTCCTAGTAACATCAGATGTTCCATGGTCTCCCAGAAGTCATCGTAGGGGCTCCGATTGGACTTGGTCCTGGTTGCTTAGCTATCCAACTTTCTCATGCTCCGGTGGCAAGATGTCGCATCGTGTTCTTCACGGACTTGAGTGTGTCCTTTTCATGCCAGCTAGAGCGTTGGGACTTATGCCACGAGCTCTGGTGGCAAGGTTTCACACCTCGCTCTTCACAGACTTGAGTGCATCCTCTTGCATGTCATAGGTCATTCAAAAGCCTTTGAAGTTCTACGTCAGTGTGGAGCCAATTTGGGGCTTGCTGTGACACCTTTCCAGCTAGCCGCCTATTCGCATGTGGGAAGTGGATTGATGTCGGGAGTACGACGGTGCTGAGTTTCTTTGAGATGACATGGACATCGTAACCGCGGCTGGAGACCTTTCTTGCTCCATGGAAAATTCCGGTTGCAAAGTAGGTTGCAGTTCCCATTTAGAGTGTTCAATTGAACCTGTGGATTCCTGTGGAACATGTTACTCATATCGTGAGTCGTTGCGACGAAGGCGGTGAGCCTGTCAGATTGTTTTGTTCTTCATGTTCTTACCATGGATAAAGAACGATGAACTATGATGAAGTTTTTTGAGAAAACTAGAAAGCATGCATTGAGTATTTCTCAATTCGGCTCTTAATGAAAGCACCAATTGTTGATGCAGAAACCGTGTGAACTTGTAGAATTCCTTCTTGATCCCTACACACAGTAACAAGAAACAAACGGGGTTAAAGTTGAAGCCCTTGGGGGTGGTTCAACCAAGAACACTCTGATGTCAAAATCAATTTAATCGAGAGAAATAAATCGGCAGTGTTTCAGTATGAGTTTTGAATTTCCTTTAGAGGTGAGTGAGACCCTTTATTTATAGTGAAGCATTGAGAGTCACTGGAGCGTCTGATTGGTTGAAGTATTTAATAGGTGATTCTATCGAGAGAAATCACTATATTAACTATATAAATAATAATGAATAACTCGGGGGAGATTATTTATTATTGACATTGATCTGATTAATTAATATATGATAAATATATTGAAATGCGGAGTTCGTGTGATGCCGTCATCATATTTACCGAGGTAATATTGACATCTTGAGCCATGTGGTAACTGCATAATTTTCTGGTGATTTATGGTTCCCCAATGTTTATTACAAGTAAATTTCTATCAAATGAGGTTTGTAACTGTTGTGGTTTTATAGTGGTTGTATGGGGAGAATCATTGGATTTACAACATGCCGTACGTCAATTATGTGTTAGTTTATTTGTTTTTGGATGTCAGGTAATGGAAGTGACCGTTAATCTGATAGAAGTTGGAAGTAGGGGGAGTGTTAAATGAATATTACGTCCAAGTTTTATTGTAAGTTACGTACTAATGAGTGAATGTGTTGCACCTCTGTGCGTAACAAAATGATCATTTTTTTTTTCAGAGTCGTAACAAAATGATCATTACAATACTAAGTTAAATTTTAGGCTCAGAACGTTGAAGTATGGGGAACATAACAGACTTGAAAAAAATTATATACATTCGATCACTGAGCATTACCCCCGTGTACGAGGCATTTAGGCAGCAAGATCCGAATGTGTGAGAAGGTTAGTTAAATTTCATGTTAGTCCATTCTTTATTATCAAAATTATGATGTTCGGAGCTAATAGAAAGGACGATATTGAATTAATGAAATAAAGATCGGAATTAGTCATCTTGATTGTGTTTGGTAAATAAAAAAATATGTTATGTATTACAGCTTGATGCTTGAAGGATATATGTGATTGCAGCCCCTCCACCAACATTGGTTCCTTATAATAGTCCATGTCGGCAAAAGGAATGCTGAGATATGGGATCCCAACCGAATAGCTCGGGACCAGGGAAAGCGCATTGGTATTTGCTGGAACCTTATAAATGGTATGTGATATGCAATATGACATGAAATTTACAACATCGTGTGTCTCTAATTTCAAATTATAGTTTGTTTTGTACCTTTCCTGGTAATTGAGAAGATCCAAAAACGTTGTCCCCTTATGCTTCTTAGCCTGAAATTGCACACCTACACAGCCAAAATGATCTTCCTTAATATATCATTGTACATTCCAATATTATTGCAACAGATTATTATAAACAAATCTCTTACTTTCTCTAGTAGTAAGATATCCTTATATGGTATAATCAGTTTCACCGCATCCTCCACAACGCCTCTTCTTTTTAACCATGGATTTTTCTTTGCCACCGAAAATTGTTTCCCTCTACCTTTCACCTTTGCTTTTGGAGGATCCTTGAGAAATTCATGCCTATTCAAACCACTGCTATGATATATCATTGTTTATCCCTTCATCCTTTTCGGACGCTCGTTCCTTAGCTAAACCCTCTTCTCTACATTTCATTGATGTGTCCAAGCAGTCGAAATTAATCTCTAAATTCACACATGCCTATTCCGACATTAGTAGTCGATCAATTAATGTAGATGCCTTAGTAGAGAGCACAGTATTCCACACGAGAATTGTATAATCACCCCAATCTTTAGTCACCTTCCCATTCTTTTTAAACACTATCTGTGATAGTGCACCCTTACACCACCTCTTTATTATGCATATATTGATTAGGAAAAACCATAAATTGTTTGATTTTCCAAAGGATCAACATGTACCTACAAGGAATCCCTTCAAATTCAAACTTCTGACAACTACAGCATACATACCTCAACCGCTTCTTATTCATTACCTCATGGAACACAATTTTTTTAATTTTTTTTTTTACTTATCAACTGCCCCATAAACATCAAATGTGTTATCCTCATTTAAAAGATCAAGTACACCGCACAATGATGCCCAAAGTTCATCCTCAAACTTGTAGAACATTTTCCTCGTATATATCTTAGACTTTTCTTCCCCAAGGTCAGTGGCATTTTCAATGCTGCTTCTTCATTACTATCAACGTGATGAGCCATCAAACGCTCATGTTGCTGCCTTATCAAAGCTCTCGCATACCATGTCACAAAATCAAAAGGAGAATTGTGTTTTGCAACATACATCATGAAAAAGGAATGTTGAGCTTTCTGCCCATTGGCTAGCAGTCATTCCGGATGCAGAAACATGATTTACATATGCCGAACCCATTTTGTCCACATTCTGAATATTTTTCCAACCATGTATTCTTGTGTAAACCCCTACTCAGAATAATACAATCCCATATGGAATCAAAGTCTTCCTAATTAATACTATCCCATATATAGCTTTCTAGATCTTTTATGTTATCTTCATCATTAACATTGTTGTACAACTTGTTCAATACTTCAATATATGCCAAATGCATAATCTGTGAAATGTATTCAGAAAGCTTTCTCTAATGGCTTTAAAAATTGCTTCATCTTCATTAGTTTTAATAATAATAGGTGGAACCCAACCATGGATTTCTTCACATCCTCAAACATGCAAACGAAAGTATTTGTTGTCTTATTTCCTAATAAAGCTGAACCAAGTACTGTCATTTAACCATGATTATTAACACCAATAATAGGTGCAAATATCTCACAGACGACACCAAACTGTTGATGCACAAAATTTGCCAATTTAGAGGTGGAATCCTACTCAGCCACATGTACTTGGGATGACCTGTCAAAAGAGGATAATTGGTTATCGGCCAGATGTAAAGCATTAGTGTGGTGCCGACCTAAGAGTACTTTGACGCCCAAGTTAGTGGAGGTCAGTGTATATAATAAGTAATAGGCGAACAATAATCCGTAAGTGGTTGTGAATAGTAAATATTTAGTTATCTTTATTGGAAAAAGAACCTCTTTTGTATGGGTGTGACGGAGTAAACAAATGAGTTATTCTTATGTCGGAAAATGTGCATCTGTTGTGGGGTTGACACGTGTCCTTCTGATGGGTGGGGGAGATTTATCCACATGTCAGCTGGTTATTAGCCTTTACTAGGGTTTTCTTGCTAGTGTGGCTTGTAAGTGTGTATTAGATTTTGGAGATATTAGGCCCACCGAATCTGGTCTAATATAGTAACAACGGTATCAATCCAAGCCAAACTATAGAATAGTGAAATACAAATATAGATCTTTGCCGCAGAAGGAAGCCAAATCTCTTAAAGAATTCTTTTTATATAATTTATGATCAAAATTACTGCATCAATACTGGAAGAAAATGAAATCATTACCAAAAATTCATTCGAGCAAAAAATTAGGTTGAGAGCGTGGTAATTTGGATTTCAATCCAATCTCCAAATCGCATTATGGAAAAAGTGAAGAAAGATGATCTTCTCCCATCATGTCCACCATTCAATTGTCCTCCTCAAACCCACCACCTCCTCAATCCAATCTCTTCAATTTATTGCAGATTTTAATTGTTTCAAATAATAAAAAAGAAAGTATTTAGGATTTTTTTTTTTATCAAGCAAATAAGAACTTCAATAATAAGTAAACATTACAGAGTAATGAAAACTTATAAACAAAAGAAGTTAAATGGGACATAAGCATACACATAAATAACACCAAATTCATATGCATACAAGTCCAATAACATAAATTTAACACTGTCCAAAACTAACCCTAGATTAAAAAAATGGAAACTTGCCATCACGCAACCTGCTACCTTCACCCGCCACCCGAGCCACTGCGAACCAACAAACATAGAACCACCAAAAGTAAGAAAATTGAAGGTGAAATCGACGAAATCAGTGGAAAATAGGGGTGAGCAAGCCACAAGCGCAAGAAGCGCTCCCATAATCCATTCGACGAGTGTAAAACGCACTTTGTAGACAACCTAGTGCCAAAACAGCCATTGGGTTAAGAGATGGACTTCAGTGGCAGCATGTTCAAGGTCCAGCATCGCCAAGGGCATTGGATCTGGGAAGAGGAATGGATTAACGCATGGTGGAAGAAAGCTAAAATGGAGATGGGAAGATATATCTAGGAGGACTTCGGAAATCTCCAAATGATGAGAAGGAAGAGCCTCCACAGCGGAAGGGGCCAGAAAAGAGCCACAGATGGCTCGGGGCAGCCAAAAATAAAGAGGAGCTGCTAAACACAACTAGCAGTAAGACTAAAAAAAAAACCAATGAAACTAGGATGCAATAAACAAACTAGCATAAAAGTCAAACTGAAACCAAACAAAATGCAAAAAAGGAAAACCATAAACAAGAAAGGAAGACAAGAAGAAAAAGGCTTGTGGATTTCAGATTCTACCCAACCACCCAACCACCCAAGGGCGAGACAACCAACCCCCCAAGCTGTCCACTCGTAAGTTCTACCACCCAAATCGCACCAGGAGAAACGGAGGAGGGCTGAGAAAGGAGGAGAAAGCTTAGGTTCAGGCAGAAAACAAAGAAAAACATGGGTTCAGAAAGAAGAAAAAGGAAGGGGGTGTGGGGATAGAGAAGAGTCAATGGGGAAGGGGAAGACAAAGATTAAGGGGCAGAGGACTTGCATAGATCAACCCTCAAAGAGGTGAAGATCAAGAAGAACCCCACCCCCAAGCTAGGCTTGGAAAGGAGGGTTTTTTTCTTTTTAGAGGGAGGAGAGAGCTTTTCTTTTTAGAAAGAGGAGAGGGCTTCTCTAGGGAAAGTATTTAGGATGTGATGATAAAATAAGAACATATTCCCAATTGAAAGCTGCAATCACGTAAACAATAAAATATAAGTGATATAAGACAAAGAAAAAAAATATAAAGATAATTGAATCAAAGTCATGGTAGGGCCTCAAATTGCAACACTGGGTGTGTAATTTTTTTTTTTGTTTTTCATAGCCCTCGTCATTGGACTGGGTCGGGCAAGCCCGTCCCAAATTTTTTGGGCTTGGACCAAGCCGGGCCGGGCCTATTTGATCATTTCAAAAGTACCGGGTCGAGGGCAGGCAGGTTTAGTCATAAATATAAAATCCCAAGCACTTTATCAGGCCTGATTTTTATTGAACTTTATAGGCCAAGCCTAATAAGCCTATTCAGGTCGGGCTCAATTGAACTTTTAGAAATAACTAGTTCATCCTTTCCAAAAAAAAAAAAGTTGTTCAACAAATTTTGGAGTTAGAAGAAAAAAAGTATGAAAGAAAAAGTAATATTACAACTTTATCATCAAATTAACTCATTTTCACTCTCAACCACCTCAATCTCATCATCACTACATCTATCTAGTGTTTATATGTTAGGTTAGTTAAGGTTGAAATAGAAAGAGTCACAGTTGTGCGGATATAACTGACAGGACCCATCCCAATTCCCCCGGGATTAGTGCGGGATGACCCTGCTCCCGTCTGACACGAAGTGTAAGACAAGAGATAATTACGACCTTTGCCCTCTCGGGCTATCAGAGTACGCTAGGATCTGGAGGAGGTATGTGATATCTCGGTCTCTACTACAGTCCACATCCGATGTCAACCTGAAGGGCAGTCAAAACATTAAAAGTTGTGAGTGGACAAAACAAAAGTTTATAAAAACAGTTTATCGAAGACATTTGTACCCTTCACTAAAAAGCATGCATGCATTCGAAAACCGTTTAACCAAAGAAACCATATATGGGAACTAAGCCCAAAACCAAGATTGAAAAAACCATAATGAAAATGACCATACGGGCCACTACCCAAATCCATAAGGGACTCAGCCCAAATCACAAGAAACCAACCATAAGGGCCACTGCCCAAAACCTGTGTAAACACACATCATATATCATATCATATAGCATACATCATATATCATATAGCATACATCATATATCATATAGCATACATCATATATACATAAAATTCACACAACCAATCCTGTCACGGTTTCCAAAGCTACGCGCGTGCTACCCGGGTCTCAATCCGAGTCTTCTCAAAGACAAGGTCAATGTCTGTAGACCACCGACCCTACCCGAGGTTATAGTACCAGCCTCCTTGAGAGTAAGGTACCCAACGGCGGCAACTCCCACTCAGTCAGTGCTCCGTGACTACTTCGGGGTCCACCCAGGCCAACGACCCTCTCCGGAGGAGATAATAGAAGTAAAGGAAGGTATATGAACATATATATACATAAAATAAACATTCATGCCCGGTTCCCCTGAACCGTCATGATTCATAACATCAATTATATTCATATACATATAGATAACATCCTCTATGACCGGTTCCCATAAACCGCCATGTACCACCACGACCTGACAAAGGTTCATGCCGGTTCCCATAAACCGTCAAGAACCATAATGACCTTTCCAGAGTTCATGCCGGTTCCCATAAACCGTCATGAACTTGGAAATCCATCCAGGGTCCCTGACCCGAAATCATCAGTGTAAAACAACTGGGTCTCGTGCCCGAACATATGACATCAGCTGGGAATCCTGCCCGATATCTAAGGGTCAGTCACGACTCCGATCGCAGTGATGCGTGCAACCATCCATCCAGGACCGCCCTCAATCCTGGTATGTCGCCGTGAACGTATCAACCGACGCGACCACCACAAGATCATGGTGCACTCATCACCGATCGATATCCTGAACCGTCAGCACTCCGAAGTCGAGCCTCCCCAGGCTGCCCGACCACGAATCGTGCATCGTGACCTCTCCGGAAGGAACACATCCCAAACCGCAGGCGAGCGTCGTATCGTCGATCGCCGCGCACATAGCACCCGTCGCGACCGCGATTTAGATCCGAATGTCGTAACTAGAGTCATATGCCCGAGACCAAACCAAATGGGTCTCATACCCGAGTTTATCCTTTTAGAAATCCAAAACCAAATCATTTAAACCAATAAAGAAATACAGACCCGTATAGGCACCGTATAGGGCCGAAACCTCGAAATATGTGCCTATACATAACCACACATCCAAATGCACTCATGGCATCACAAACAAGTATTTAAAACATATAATAAACATTTATGCATGCACCAATTTAGAAAACAAGGTCCACTCACAGACCGTCCGAGCTGCCGCCTCGATTTGCATGCCATAGGCTCTCCCGAGCCGATCACTATCACCGGGACTCCCAAACCTGTCCAAATTTTAATAGAAGGTTACTAACTACTTAATTAACCTCCCATTCAAGTCCCATAATTTTCCCGAACTTTTAACTATTTTTAAACTGATCCTAAACCTTCCGATGCGCCGAAACATATCGAGAAGGTGTCCGATTGACACGAAACTAGTCCCAAAATCTTCGTTACATCGAATAGAAGATTTCACTTGTTGAACACTTTCCCAAATTATGGCCCACACACCCTCACGCGCTCCAAGAAGGGTCAGATCACTGTTCATCGTCCTAACCTTGGACTGAACCAGTTTTTACTGTTTACGGTACTGTTCACCCGTCTTCAACCTCGGTTTTCTCTGGTTTTCGGACCGATTTTAGGTCCATTTCATCTTCTTTTAATCCTAATATGTTCCTAATCTCATTTCTAACCATTTTGAATGTTGAAAACGAAGTAAAAACCGTAAAACCCATACCTTAATCCGTCGTTCATGGCGGCCGAACTTTCCCCCGCCGTTCACGGCTGCTCCAGGCCGTCCAACGTCTCGAAACCAATCCCATTCATCTCCTAAAGTCCTCAGAAGCCGTTTCTAATCAAAACTATCGATTAAAACGTACCAAAAACCAATATCCAAAATTTGAATATTTTTACCTCACGGGTTCCCTCTCCCCGCCGTGGCCACCGCCGTCCCCCGCCGTGGCTTGCCATCCTCAGCCTCTCACCACTTCCTCACGGTCATATTCATTGTTTCACAGTCACACGATGAGTGATGGAGGTGGGGAATATGTGTGTTTGTGTTTTGAAGAAAAATGGAGGAATATGGGTTATGGGGTTTTCGGGTGTGAAGAAGAAATGAGAAGATAGTGATGGCTGATGAGAGAAGAGAGAATAGATGATTAGATGAGTGGTGAGGATTGAGTGTTTGATTGAAATGAATGGCTAGGATTTAATTTTAGAAAGTTTAATTATAAAATAATTAATATAATAGTATTTAATTATGTAGATCCACAATTTAGGGGATTTAGCTAATGGGATGAGTGACCATGGGACCCACTGAAAATATCTGCCCAATCAGATATTGCCAAATCATCCCCGTCTCGAAGTACGTGCATAGTGAAATTGAACTTCCATGACCTATTGACAGGACCCATCCCAATCCCCCCGGGATTAGTGCGGGATGACCCTGCTCCCGTCTGACACGAAGTGTCAGACAAGGGATATTTCCGACCTTTGCCCTCCCGGGCTATCAGAGTACGCCAGGATCCGGAGGAGGCATGTGATATCTCGGTCTCTGCTACAGTCCACAACCGATGTCAACCTGAAGGGCAGTCAAAACATTAAAAACTGTGAGTGGACAAAACAAAAGTTTATAAAACATTTTAACGAAGACATTTGTACCCTCCACTAAAAGCATGCATGCATTCGAAAACCATTTATCCAAAACAACCATATGTGGGACTAAGCCCAAAGCAGATATAAACCAAAGTCGAAAGGACCACTATGAAAACGACCATACGGGCCACTGCCCAAATCCATAAAGGGACTCGGCCCCAAACCATAAAGAAACCAAGTACTCGAGCCACTGCTCAACTCCTGTGCACACCTGTACACACCACATATCATATATCATATATCCATCACATACATATATATAAGTCACACAACCAATCCTGTCACGGTATCCAAAGCTACGCGCGTGCTACCCGGGTCTCAATCTGAGTCATCTCAAAATCAAGGTCAATGTCCGCAGACCACTGACCCTACCCGAGGTAATAGTAACCATAGCCTTCCTGAGAGTAAGGAACCCAACTGGGGGGTGACTCCACTCAGTCGATGCTCCGTGACTACTCCGGGGTCCACCCAGGCCAACGACCCTCCCCGGAGGAGATAATAGAAGTAAAGGAAGGTAGACGAACATATATATACATAACATAAACATTCAGGACCGGTTCCCCTGAACCGTCATGATCCATAATATCCATAATCAGGTAACATGCCGGTTCCCATAAACCGTCATGTACCGTAATAACATAACCGAGGTAACATGCCGGTTCCCATAAACCGTCATGTACCGTAATAACCAACAAGGGTTCATGCCGGTTCCCATAAACCTTCATGAACCACGATACCATAACGAGGGTTCATGCCGGTTCCCATAAACCGTCATAAACCTGGGAATCCATTTAAGGTTCCCTGACCTGACCTGAAATCAAAGCCGTAAAGTGACTGGGTCTCGTACCCGAACATAGGACATCAACTGGGCACCGTGCCCGGAATCTGAGGTCATATGCCCGAGACAGAACCAAATGGGTCTCATACCCGAGTTTATCCTTTTGAAATTCAAATCCAGTTCATTTAAATCAATACAGAAATACAGACCCGTATAAGCTCCGTATAAGGCCGAAACCTCGAAATACGTGCTTATACGTAACCACATATACAAATGCACCCATGGAATCATCAAACAAGTAATAAAACATATAATAAACATTTATGCATGCACCAATTTAGAAAACAAGGTCCACTCACAGACCGTCCGAGCTGCCGCCTTGATTTGCGTGCCATACGGCTCCCCGAGCCGATCACCGTCACCGGGACTCCCAAACCTGTCCAAATCGTAATAGAAGGTTACTAACTACTTAATTAACCTCCTACCAAAGCCCCGTAATTTTCCCGTATTTTAACTATTTTTAATCCCGAACCTAAACCTTCCGATGCCCCGAACATTATCGAGACGGTGTCCGATCGACACGAAACCAGTCCCAAAATGTTCGTTACATCGAATAGATGATTTCGTATGTTGGAACCTTCCCCAGATTCCCTGCCACGCGCCCTCACGCGCCGCCTGAAGTGGCTGCGCGTGGGCTTCATGCGCCGCTACAGTACCTGCTGACGTCATCGCTGACGTCAGCATGACGTCATCTGACAACTGTCAGGTCTGACATGTCAGACTCTGACAGGTGCCACGTGTCAATCTCCCATTGGTCCACATCACTGTGTTGTCAGTGCCACGTGGCAGCCTGACATGTGCCACATGTCATCACGGCACTGGTCCACGTCAGTGCCACGTGTCAGCCCCTGATTGGGCCACGTCACTGACATGTCAGTGCTGACTGTGCACTGACATGTGACACGTGTCGCACTCCTATTGGCCCATTTTCTGACATGTCAGCTGACATTGTCAGATCTGACAATGCTGACGTCATCCCTGACATGATGACGTCAGTAGGATGACGTCACCTATCATCCTTGCCCTCCCGCGGGTCGACCCGAACGTCTGCAACCGGGTCGTCGTGACCCGCGGCTTGACCCGGCCGGTTCTCCGCCGTCCGGCCACCAAAACCGTTCCCGTTTGTCCCATTTTACTCCTCTCAACCTAACCTAAAGATCCATGGGCTTAAAAACTATGAAACGGGTCGCGATAATTACCTACGGTGCCAAGAATAGTCGCCCAGTTTCCGGCCGTCCGTCTGGGCTGCACCGTCGGCCCCCACCACTTCATTCGATCCTGTTAGCCTCCTCAAGTCCCCAGAATCACAACCTAATTATTAGTTTCGATTCAAACCCAATAAAACTCAAGTTTCAAATTCAACCCCAAAACCTACCTTTTCGGGTTTCCTCCCGCCGTGTCCTCCGTCATCCTCAGCCGTCGTGTCCTTTAGTCCTTCATCGTCACATCCTCACATTATCTCTCTGGTCTCAGTCGCAGATGATGAGGGAGTGTGGGTGTGTTTTGAAGAAAATAAAGAATGGAGGGTTATGGGGTTTTTCGGGTTTGTGAGGAAAATGAAGAAAATGAAATGAAAATGGTGATGGTGCCGTGGAAGAGAAGAGAGAAGGAGATGATGTGATCAGATGAGAGAAGAGAGGATTGATGTTGAGGATTGATAGTTAGTTGGTAATGGATGGTTAGGATTAATGGTTGTTAGGTTTAATTATATAATAATTAAAATAATAATATTTAATTATTTAGATCCACATTTTGGGGGATCAAGTCAATGGGATGAGTGACACTTGTCACTCATCCATGGGCCCACCAAAAATATCCACCCAATCAGATTTCGCCAAAACGTCCTCGTCTCGAAGTTCGTGCATAGTGAAATCGAACTTCCGTGACCCATAACTCTCCCGTTCGAAGTCCGATTTCAGTGTTCCGCCTGCCTATGGATTCGTATCATCCTTATCTACGTAACGGTCTTCGGCCCTCGACCATCGGACCTCCCGGTCAAAAAGTCAACTTTTGACCTCCTATTCACCCAAATTATCAAAATGCCCCTAAACTTCCGAACGTCATAACTTCTTCCTCGAATGTCGGAATTGAACGTGCCACCTGTCTATGAACTCGTGACGTCACGAACTACGTCACGATCATCGGTCAAAGTCTATTTGACCACCCGATTGAAAAGTCAATGTTTTGCCACCATTAGGGGCAAAACGGTCATTTCGCATCGTTCGTCCGATTTCGCTCTACTAATCACGAATTAGCCTCACTAATCGTGATTAGTCACTAATCTAATCATGGAATTTGGGACGGGTCGTTAAACCTATAACTTCCCCGTTCGAAGTCCGATTTCAGCATGCCACCTGTCTATGGATTCGTATCGTCTCGATCTACGTAACGGTCATCGACCATCGGACCTCCCAGTCCAAAAGTCAACATTTGACCCCTTTTAACCAAAATTACCAAAATGCCCCTAAACTTCCGAACGTCATAACTTCTTCCTCGAACGTCGGAATTGAACGTGTCACCTGTCTATGAACTCGTGACGTCCTAAACTACGTTACGGTCATCGGTCAATATCCATTTGACCGCCCAAATGAAAAGTCAACATTTTACCCACGCTAGGGGCAAAACGGTCATTTTGCATCGTTCGTCCGATTTCGCCTAACTAATCACCGATTAGCCTCACTAATCGTGATTAGTCACTAATATAATCATGGATTTCGGGACGGGTCGTTACAATAATCATGAAATCCTAAATAATAGAAAGGGCAAAATTTTACTTCACTTCACTTCATTATTCAAGGAACAGCCTTATTACAAGCAAGATTAGTTTCACATAGAAGACATAGATTCAGCAATAGCACACATAAGAAAAAAACAAACATTAAGAAAGAATCATATATAAAGGAAGCACAATAATTCTTAATTAATAATTATTTTAAATATTCGGGTTTATACGAGCGAGTCGGGATGGGCTTACCAAGCCTTATTGGGCTTGGGCTTGTTGAGTTTGAATACACCAAGCCCATGTTCAGCCCTCTAACTTTCGGGCCAAATCGGCCCACAGCCCATAGCTGGTCGAGTCGGGCTTTGTAAACAGGTCTAGTGGGTACCCATAAGCCCATAAGCTTCTGGGCCAAATGATTAGGGCTAGTTTTTCAATAGAAATGTAAGGGTATTTTTAACAGCCCAAACAAAATATAGGAGGTGTATCCAGTGATGAAAATATCGACAATATCGCCGATATATCGATCGATATGTCGGAAAATTTGGCCGGTGGCATCTAAGAGGGGGGAGGGGAAGAAATTGAGCGAAATATCAATATTTTTCCTTGTTTTAAGCACATTGATTTCCTTATTTCATTAAAACGATCAAGATAGGGACAAATTTCATGAAAATCAGACGAAAAATCATAAAGTTCTAGTAGGGTCATGTCGCGCGGGTCAAAAAATCTGAATCGCAGACCCGCGAGAAGTAGGAGATGACTGTTTTAAGTTAGTTACTATACTTTAAATATTAGTGGGTTGCCTACATTTTCAATTGAGGTTGTTTAGCTCAGTTGGTTGTGGGCTGTGCTTTCCCCTTATTAATTTGTAGGCAACCTGAGTTCGACTCCAAGTGCACGCATGGTGTTAAAGTTTTTTTGGTTTGTTTTTTTTTCCTTATTTTCTTTCATCTATATTTGTCATTTTTTCCAATTTTAAATATATCAATCCTTTATAATATTTGAACAAAGACTGACTCTATGTTTTCATCATTTTTTCCAATTTTACATATATTTACTCATTTTATAATTTTTATTCCATTCAATTTTTTTTAATACTTATTGTTATGTTTTTAATTATATTAACATTCAATTATAGTAATTCACTTCAATTTATATTTATGTTTAAATTTTTATATTATTAGTCATCGGCAGAACCCTATTGTATCATATTATTCATCAGATGTTTATTATATCATAGTCATTTTATAGTTTTTATTAGTACTATATAACTATCATTGGATACTTAAGTTTTTCCCAAAATTTCATTCCAAATTTTCAACTTTTAGACTGAATTTCCATCATTTTTGTTGACCATAAACGATATTGATATCGATATTTAGGGTAAGATATCTATAAATTTGATTAGCGATATATCTGTCGATATTGATATTTCAATCCTTGAGTGTATTTAATATGTTCTCTTTCCATAGACATGGACCGGTATATGGTGTAATTTTGCATTCCAAGTGTAGTCTGAAAGTAAAATACCACCTTTTTTTTATTTAATCCTAATCCACCTCTTAAAGGCAATTGATTCCAATCAATCCCTTCCTTTTTTTCCCTTTCCAAGTTAAGCTTTTCCCTTTCCAAGTGAAGCTAAACATGACATCTCATTGGAATGTGAATTTATTCTGGCCTCGATTCCAAGCACACAAATGGGACCTTAGGGGTTAGATTTAGCTTATCTAAAAATTCAATTTAAAAGCTCTTATGCAGATACAAATCAATCTCAAAGTTTTATATTGTTTACAAGTTAACTATAGTGACCTCTTTCAATTAATATATAAAATAGAAAATATAATCTTTCCATATTTTTATTAGCTAAATCCTTTCATAATTTCATTCAATATTGCATTTAATTTCATACCAAATTAATTCCTTATCAAATCAAAATTACCTTGTTTAAGAAGAAGAAAAAAAGGCTTTCGGTTTTTTATAAGATGAACAATTTTCTACTACTGTAATTTTTTTTGTACATGATAAATATAATACGTTGATTAAACGAATAGAAATTAAATACTCATCCAGATACCAAAGAAAAAAATTAATAAATTGATGCTGCGTAAATATAACAAGTTTTCTCGATTCATTTCTTTTCTATTTTTTCCCAAATTGATCACATCAAAATGAAAAGAAAATCTTTGTTATTGTCCTCACGTTTTGATTAAAAAAAAAAATGAAAGTTGAAAAAACCAGCGATTTATATAATATTTACTTTGCTCTTAATTGAACAAATTTGGGGAAAATCACGGGTGCTTAAAATAAAATATTCTTTAGACGAATGAAGCCAAGCAGGAGCAGATATTTGCCTTTACTTTTTTCGGCCATGTGTAAATAATTTACTTTGCAAGAAAGGAAAAAATAAAAATAAAAACTTGAGATTTCAAAAACCCCTTTACTCGCCAAAATCTTTGATTTCGTTCACTGCCATTGAATTCTGTTGAGACTTCACTAAATAGTAAATATGGTCACACGCTGTTCTCCGGTGCCCATCTTTGTCCACCTCCGGCCACATTGACGCCGCTCGAAGTCGAGCACCACTTTCAACCATCTCACAATTCTTCTTTACAAAAAGCTTTTCCCAATCCTTCCTCCATTTCAACCCATTGCCCACTCTCTGAGTTCTCTAACTTGTTCTCTCTTTATCCACAGAGCTCTTGCCCCCTAGTTTTCATTTCTTCAACTATTCAAGCTTTACCCATTATCTCAGGAAAAAGCAGCTTTTGGATAGCTTTTCAGGAAAACAAGAAGAGAAAAAGGGAGTAAATTCTTTTCTTCAAGCCTTAGAATCTGAGATTTGAAATTTTGGTTAGTAGTGGAATACTCACTGTCTATGCTTAAAGTTCCAATTTTTTTTTTCTTTTCCACATCTCACTCGATCATAGTGTAAATGAGCATCAAAACCCCTGTTATTTTATGTGTTCAATTACTGCCCAACTTAGGGGTTTAATCCATTGCAGAAGCTTGTTCTTGAATGGGGTTTTGTAGGTTTTTTTTTTTACCAGGTTTTAATCTTCAAAGATGAAATGGCAACAATATGATCGTGTAGTCTTTACTTTGAACTTTTAAGCCATGAAAGTGATTGCCTTGCCTACATAATGCATCCAATTGGCCTAATTTTGGGTCCCATTTGTGCCCAAGAATCATTTGAACATCCACTTTGTAATCCTTTAAAATTTTAAATTTTAATCCTTTACAGCTCATTTTTGTCATTTGCTTTCACCTGCCTTGGTCACTTAGTCAATCTCTCTTTGATTCTTCAACATTTTGAATGCTGACATGTGAATTTTTTTATGGGTCTTGATAACAATATTGGGATATTTCGATATGGTGGTGTTATTATTCCACACTTGTTGAATTTCTGGAGTTTTGACTGTCCTTTCAGGTACTAAATTCTGAACCTTTCATTCCTTCTTGGATTAAATGAAGTTTTTCTGATTGTTATTTTTTTGGGCTTATCATGATATCCTGGGACTTCAATCTTCTTTTGTCATAAAAACAATGCAATCTTCCTGAATATTTGTTTAATTGTTTTCCCTTTTATGCTTCTGAGTTGTGTGGTTCTTGCCATTTCTACTTGGCAATGGCCTTGTTCTTGAAAATGTGGGAACTAGAACACCTTTTTCACTTGCTTCTGCTTTCTATGGTAAAATTTCTTAGTGATTCGGAACTTTAAGGCAGTCAAAGTACTAACTTCTTGTTATTGTAGGATCCATAAAGCATATTCAGATATGCCTGAACAGGGCGGACTTGTCCTTAAATCGGCTTTGCTGCTATGTATATTTCTTGGGTTCTTTCTACATTGTCTTGCCGCTACAGAGATTCTCTTGGGTTCAAAACTTTCTGTAGTTGATAAAAACATGTGGGTCTCTCCTAGTGGTGATTTTGCATTTGGATTTTTTGGCAGTCCAGATCAACCAAACTACAGTGTTGGGATCCGTTTCAATTCGAAGTCTATTCCGCTTGATAAACAAACTGTGGTGTGGATGATTCCTGGAGCTGATCCTATTCTCGATAACAGTTCTTATGTCCAGCTGACCTCAGAGGGTGAACTAATTGTATTTGATTCCTTGAAGGGTGTTTCTATATGGAGAAGTAAAACTAGGCAATTATCCGTAGCTTCAGCAGCTTTAAACGACAATGGAAATCTTGTCCTGTTGAATTTAGAGAAACACATTGTTTGGCAAACTTTTGATACTCCATGTGACACACTACTTCCCGGACAGAAATTCTCTATGTTTCAAACACTTCGTGCTGCAAGCAAGAATTCTATGTCCAGTTATTACACCCTTTTCATGAATGCCTCTGGTCGCTTGCAACTCCGATGGGAAAGTAATGTCATCTATTGGACAAGTGGAGGCCCTTAAGAGCCTTCTAGTTCAAACCTCAGTGCTGCCCTCACCTCCGATGGAGCCCTACAACTCCGTGACCAAAACTTGAAACCTGTTTGGTCGCTGTTTGGGGAAGATTACAACGACTCCATTAGTTACAGATTTCTTAGGCTAGATGTTGATGGTAATCTTCGGTTATACTCATGGATAGAAGCTTCAGAATCATGGAGATCAGTTTGGCAGGCTGTTGAGAACCAGTGCAACGTCTTTGCAACATGTGGCCAACAAGGTATCTGTTTCTTTGCTGAATCTGGATCCCCTGAATGCAAATGTCCGTTTAAGCATACAAATGAGTCCATTTCTGAATGTTTGATTCCTAATTTTTCATGTCCTTCTGATTTGGTCATGCGCGGTTATCGTCACACTTTCCTCTATGCAATGTACCCACCTATTGATTATTTGGCTGCCAAAGTTGGTTTACAAGAATGTAAACGCTTGTGCCTGAATGACGCTAATTGTACAGCTGCTACCTTCTCAAATGATGGAACTGCACGATGCTTAATGAAGAGAACACAATATGTTACTGGCTATTCAGACCCATCACTAAGTTCAACATCTTTTGTAAAAACGTGTTCAGAATCTTCCGATCCATTGGCTGTAAATCCTAATATCCTGATGTCCGCCCCTCCACTCAAATCTGACAAGTTTTACTTCCCTTGTCTAATTGGAGCAGCCTCAGGAATGTTTTTAGCATTTTTTTTACTCCAATTGGCACTTGGTTTCTGGTTCTACAGGAGAAGAATTCTGGTTAGGAAGAAAGCTGCTTTTGCTTATACCAGCCGCAACACAAATGGTTTGATTGTTTTATCGTTCCCTGAAATTGAGGAGCTTACAGAGAACTTCAAGCATCAGATTGGGCCAAAGATGTTCAAAGGCGTTCTTCCAAATAAAAAACCAGTTGCAATCAAAGATCTCTATGTAACCATAGCAGAAAGAAAATACCGGAGTGCAATTTCAAGGATAGGAAGCATCCATCACAAAAACCTTGTGAAGCTGCAGGGCTACTGTTGTGAGTCAGATCACAGATTTGTAGTCTATGAATATGTCAAGAATGGTTCGGTGGAGAAGTATATAGAAGATCTCAAACTGTCTAAGAAGCTGACTTGGGGAAAGAGATTTGATATATGTGCAAGTGTTGCAAGGGCCATTTGTTATCTACACACCAGCTGTAGGGAATTTATGAGCCATGGGAACTTGAAATGGGAGAATGTGATCTTGGAAGAAAATTTAGAGGCTAAGGTGACTGAATTTGGACTCGGGAAAGTAATCAGTGAGGCATCGTACTTATCTGCGGAGAGGGATATAGAGGACTTTGGAAAGATGGTGTTAGTATTGGTTAGTGGGTGTAGAGGAGTTGAGGACCTCTGCGAGTGGACATACAAAGAGTGGATGGAAGGGCATCCGGAGAACGTAGTTGATAGAAGAATAAGTGGGGGGTTTATTCTGCACGAGCTGGAACGTACTTTAAGAATTGCATTTTGGTGTCTTCAAGTTGATGAACGGCAAAGACCTTCAATGAGAGAGGTGGTTAAGGTGTTGGAGGGCACATTGAGCGTCGATCCACCACCTCCCCCGTTTACAGGTCGGGGGCCAGATGAAGGAGAGGAGCCATTCAATATGGAAAGTCATCCTTGTTCACCAAGACAGATGCCTAAGTAAATTTTCTTTACTGTAGGCAGAATCAATTGTTTTGGAAAGACATGGGATATATGCTTATATAGTATTTAGGTTGTTGTCAACTGCGGCTCGCCCATTGGAGACAGATAAGGTAATATCATTGCTATAGGTTCCAGCACTGACAACTCAGAAGATTTACTAGATATCATATCAGTATAATAATTGTTAATATTTCGGTTTTTTTCTTTCTTCTTTTTCTTTAATAATTGAGCATACTGGAAAGGAACTGAATGGAACCCAGCTATCCCTTCTATATTTCCTCGCAGAGATTCTACATAGCAGGAGCTGGACAGGTACATTGTATAGACACATGTTTTAGATGAGATGTTCCACGCTCCCTTGATTTTGAGTCTTTGACAGGTCATGAGAAGGAACAAAATAAGGAGGTTCGTAAATGTGGACATATAATCTGGATTTTGTTTTGGGTGTGGACTCTGGAGAATGGTCAAGTATCTTTAACAATGCCTTTTCCTTGGAATTTTGTGGCATATATGTTGACCTTGTTCAGTCATTGTCAAATTCCTTCTAAAACGGAACCTTTTCGATAGTGACTTCATACTTGGTACGCAGCCACACTTTCTGTAGTGTTAACATTTGTTGGATTCATATGCTCTTGGGAAACGGTTTGGGTTCCTATCTGGAAAACCCCAAGTTAGAAATCTTCCAGCAGACAAACGTATTTGGGATGTCAGGAAACAATTTGAACGACTTAAGAACACCCATTTTGTTTCTGCAGTCATCGAAAAAGAAAGAGGGTTTCAGATATAAATGGCGTACAGGAATCTTCCGTTCTTTCTAATTTCCACTTGTATAGAAAGGTGGTCTAAGGGAGCCACCAATAGAACCCAACACCAAACGTTCTGTTCTCCCTCCTCAATACAAAACACCCTAGCCGCCGACCTCTTGTGTGGGGTTGTTGTAGCCCCAAAAACCCTTCTTCTCCTTTCCTTTTCTCTTCTTCCCCCTTCATCGTTTCTGCGATTTTTCATCTCAGCCATGCTCTTGACTTGCGGCACCGTCACCGGTGGCTATCTTTTGGCCCCTCCATTTGTGGTGGATTTTGCTTCACCTCTTATGGTGAACATTGTAGCTTCTCCGAATCTGGGCTGCCACCTACATCTCAATCTATATCCACCAACCCTCAATCTTCTCATCGTCCCTCATCAGATGCTCAATGTTGTCCTTTACTATGTGGTATCTTTGCTGTTGACTTCCACTCCTCTACTCAACTATTTTTGCCTCTGGTCGTCTTCGGTAGGTTGCGATTGTGAGTCACTTTTAAAGTACATGATGCACCCTTGAATGAATTACGAAAGCGCTCTGCGCTCGAGTGGCTTGCTCACTCCCGTTTTCCGAATGGTCCTTCGGTTTCACTTTCATTATTATCGATGACGGTGGATTTTTTAGTGTTGTAGTGCCTATGGCAGCTTGATGGGCGGCTATTGAAGATGTGGAACTTCTCTTGTTTTCAAATTCAGAGTTTCCATTTGGTTTTTAAAATTTATTATTTAGATTTTTGTTTGCTTTTAGACCTTTTTGATTTTACTGTCTACATTTCATCCTAATGTCTAGGCTATTTCTGTTGTTAGGCCGAAGAAAGGTGGTCCAAGGACTTAAGGGTAATCCGAAGCATTGTTGAAAATGCATGAATTTTGGAATTTATGAAGTCAATAGTCAATGTTTATATTCCATCCCCATTTCCTTCAATATCCTCGGGTGAAAAAAAAAAATACAAACACAAAATTTTTCAAACAAGTGAATAAAATCATTTGCCGCACTGAATAGTTGGGAAGATGCTTAAGCTTTTGGCTATGAGGTTATAGCTTTTGGCTATGAGGTTATACGCCCAATCTATAGCAACCAAATCTCATCGTACACGTCCACCTTGGAGCCTCAATGAGCTTCGTAGGTTGGTATTATTTTGTCCATCAAATTTATTCATCATCCACGTTGCAAATGAGAGCTTCTCTCCTAGTGAGAGTCCCCCTCTCCCAGTGAGAATCCCTCACCTTACAAATATCTCCATTACGATAACTCCTCCCTATCTCGAGCACCTACCAATCTGAATCCATCTTCAATTCGACTTGATTCTCAACAACTCATCTCACATCTATTTACCTCCACAGCTACCCAAACCCCTAGCTGACACTTATTTCACCAGACCCACCATTCTACTCCCTGCCCTCAGGCATAGTGTAACGGCCTGAATTTCGGAAAAAATGTAATACGGAGAATATAAAGGTAAAAAGACGATTTTACCTTTGGTAAAGTCAAAATGTTGACTTTTTAATTGGAACATATTTTGGGAATTTTGAAAAGACCGTTACGAAAGTCTTGGTCTCTTGAGTTTGTAGAAAGGTGGCACGCCAAACTTGGAGGTCAGGTGAATTCCGTATGAGTCAGAGAAAACCACGGGTATTTTGGTAATTTTGGTTTTAGGGGTAAATTGGTAATTTTTTCATGTGATATTATTAAATTTTGACAAGCGTCAAGATGTAGGGAGGCCTGGAATTTTCTCCGTCCACCGATTCACCACTATATATATGTGTGTGTGTGTGTGTGTGTGTGTGTGTGTGTGTGTGTGTGTGTGTGTGTGTGTGTGTGTGTGTGTGTGTGTGTGTGTGTGTGTGTGTGTGTGTGTGTGTGTGTGTGTGTGTTGTGTGTGAGGTAGCCAAGAACCGAAAAACATAAAAGCCACCCCAAACCATTAACCCGTGAAGAAACCAGGGAGCTGGGAAGAGAGAATCAGTCTGGAGATGGGGAAAAGCATGAGAGGAAAGAAAAAGGATGAAAGGAGATGAGGAGTGTTAGTTGGTGAACTTGGAACCAAAACCCGCAAACCAAGTTTTTGTCGATTGATCAAAAAGTTGTCTGCAGATGTTCTAGTTTGTAATCAGGGAAGAAAAGGTGATCTTTCAGTCCCTAAGAGTAGTCTAAGATAGATAGAGCGAAGGTTTGAAGGCAAGAGGCGTCAAAGGAGTTGCTACAAATTTGGCCATGAAGTCGAGATTGATCACCATGATATCAAGGTAAGTTTTTACTGTTTCGAGATTATGAATCCCTTCCTGGCATTATTTAAAGTAGATGGAACAAAACAGGATTAAAAAAGAATGCGAAATGTGGGTTTTCTATCCAGGTCATAGGCATCGGGCCGACCAACCTAGTTTGCAAGAAACCGAGTATGCTCAAGGTTGATGACAGTGAATAGTAAAGCACATGGCTTTCACGCGTAGAGGTGATTCAAGGCGCGTGAGGGCACATGGTGGTCCTCCTTGAATTGTGGTCAACACGAAAGTTCTAGTTCTTGATCCTACGAGTCTAACAGTACAACTTTTGAGGCGATCAAATATCGTCTCGGGGCAGTTTGGGATATCCGACGGTTTGGGGGTCATTTTAGTTCATTTGAAAATTCCGAAAAATTATAGGGTTAGTAACCCATAGAAGTAATTTTTGACAGGAAGTGACATTCTAGAATTCTACGGAAAAACATGCAATTCGATTCAGTTGCAGATAAGGTACGTTTGAGTAGATGTTTTGTTTTATAAAAATATTGTGCATGCATATCTATGAGTTTTAAATTTTTTACTAAGTGTTTCAATGCTAATCGAGAGGTCAAATGGACTTTGACCGATGACCGTGACATAGGTCAGGACGTCACGAATTCATAGATAGGTGGCACGTCCGATTCCGACATCCGTGGAAAAAGTTATGACATTCCGAAGATTGAGGGCATTTTCGTAATTAAGGTAAAAGAGGGAATTTGTTGACTTTTTACACGACAACTACTTTTCACGTAATTCGAGGACCGTTAGGAAGGTCTCGATCCCCTGAGTACAACGACAGACGACACACGGTCATCGGAGTTCGGACGGTTTAGTTACGGGTCTAAATAATGAAGGGCAAAATGGTAATTTTGCAAGGCAGGGGTAAAATGGTCTTTTGGCATCTTGGTTTTTGTGACCAATCAGGTGAGGACACCTGGAGCTGATGGATTGGATATTTGTGAGTTGAACAACCAAATTAAGGACACATGGCCACTTCCTAGAGGCTTCTAGCCAATTCAATCTCACCTGTTTATGTTTTTAAAATATGAGTTTATCGATTAAGGGAGAACAGGGGCAGAGAGCAGAGTGTGTGTGTGTGTAATTGTGAGAAACCAAACCTTTTCCTTTGTCTTTGTTGTCTGAAATGAAGGGGAAGAGAGAGGTCAGACGAAGAATGTGGTGATGGTTTGGAGGATGGCCGCCTTGCACGGTGGTTGCAGTAAGGGTGTCACTGTGAAACACCCTATGAGGAAAACAGAGGAGGCTTGTGTTTTCAAAGCCAGACAACCCTCAACTCTCAATATTTGATGGTAGTGTTTGAAGGAAAAAAGGAAGGAGGTGTTGAGGCGGTTCTAGTGATGCCACCGTGGAGAGCCGTCGTGGACAGTGGCTGGCAAACCCAACACGGTAAGAATTGGTTCAAATTTAGGTACTTGTTTTTAGTATCTATTGATGGTTTCTAATGCTTGGAATACGATTAGGGAGGTCTTATAGGATGATCAGGACCGAATGCGAGGTTTGGACGGGACAATAAGTGACTGTAACCATTAACTATCTCAGTTTAGCCAAAAATGGCAACTTACGAGTTGATGTCCAATAACCTCATTAGATTATCACATAAGGTTTGGGACGTTAAGACAAGGTTATTGAGCTTGAAAAGAAGAGGAATGGTGGTCTGGAAGCAGGAAAACAGGGGAGCAGGAATTCGAAAATTTTTACTCGATCAAGGAGGTACATCTCTGGTTTTTAAATTTATGTTTTGCTTATAGGAAACAATTAAAAATGGAAGGAAAAAATGATTGGAAGAAAAAGGATTAAAATCGGACTTGAATTGAACCCTGAACCCTGAGCGCTGGTTCGGTCGAACCGGGCCGGTTCGGACCGGTTCAAACCCGGTTTGTCTCAAGGAAGAGGATGATGAACAGTAGGCTCGTGGCTCCCGCGCAGCCCCTTTGGGTGGCCCGTGAGGGCGCGTGGTGCCCCTTTTGGGGAAGTTTCTAACCCGACTTTTAAAGTATTCGATGTAACGAACATTTTGGCACTGGTTTCGAGTCGATCGGACATCGTCTCGATATGTTTCGGGCTGTCCGAAGGTTTTAGGGCTCGTTTAAAAATAGTTAAAAATTCGGAAAAATTACGGGGACTTAGTAGAAGCTTAATGAAATAGTTAGTGACCTATTTATGAGATTTGGACAGGTTCGGAAAAGCCGGTGATAGTGGATTGGCCGGGAAGGGGGTAAGTCTGCGCGTATCGAGGCGACGGCAAAATGGTCTGTGAGTGGACTTTACTTTCAAACTTATGATGCATGCATATATGTTTTTATATGTTTTCTATATGTGATTCTGTGATTTGATTTATGATCCTGATGGTTTACAGTTTTTCACGTTTTTCGAGGTAATTATGAAATTTCACGTTTTATGAGATTTCGATGGATGTTGTGATTTGAACCTGTTTTTAATGATTTGAAGTCGGGAGTTGAAATATGATTTAATATCAATGATTTAAAAATGGATTTCGGAAAAATAACTTCGGGCATAGAGGCCCAGTTCAAAAAGTGGTTTTAAGAAACGTGTTTTCTGGTTTTGGAATCTGATTCCAGGATGACGATTCTGGATTCAGTTTGGAACTTGAAAATGGATTTTCGAGTTGGGTTCGGAATGGTTATTCTGGATGCTAGCTTACAGAATGATGGTTTCGGACTCAGATTTGGAAATAGATATGGATATGAGTTCTGGGTTTGGATTCGGGATCCTGATGAGATTGCGGATTCGGATTCGGATTCGGAAATGGATAATGATTTTCAAATGGTTTAGATTCGATTTGCTGGATCTGGTTATTGGGTTTAAAGACCCGGATATGATATGACAGGGGTGGGCCCAGATTGGGTTTAAAGGCCCGTATTGAGTTTAAAGACTCGGGAGTTTAAAGACTCGGATATTATGATTTTCCCTCGTAGGCCTATTGTGTAACGACCCGAACCGAGAATAATAATATTTTAATGTAAAAAGACTATTTTGCCCCTGAAGGGGGGGGGGGAACTTTGACTTTTGACCCGGGCAACAATTTGGACTTTGACCCATGACTATGACGTAGGTCGGGATGTCACGAATCCGTAGACAGGCGGCACGCCGAAATCGGAGTTCGTATGAAGAAGTTATGGTCAAGGAAGCGTTTTAGCGGAATTTACGAACCGAGAACAACGGAATAAAATATTAATTTATTACGAGAATCCGTGCCAACCTAATATTTAAATCAAACCGGTGGATTGGTGACAAGTGTCACCCATCCAAGCCTACACTATTCCCATAAAGCAACTAACACTATTTAAGCTATTTTTATATTATTTCTTTTTCCCTCCAATTAACCCCAGCCCTTGGATTTTCTGTTCAAATGAATCCCAGCCCTCCATTTTCATCTGCTTTCCTTGTTCATGCACGATCTCTGTCTCTG
The DNA here is from genome assembly GCA_032719365.1 of Prinsepia uniflora. Lineage (NCBI taxonomy): Eukaryota > Viridiplantae > Streptophyta > Magnoliopsida > Rosales > Rosaceae > Prinsepia > Prinsepia uniflora. The sequence goes on along the minus strand of CM064868.1, from coordinate 54,138,697 downwards.
CCTTTTCTTACAAACACACACAAACACACATACAGCCCCCCCCCCCACAACCCGTGCATTTCTTCCATTTTCTCTCGACCAAGGCGATCAAACCAGCCATCCTTATCACACCAAACGATCACCCACATCACCACCATTATCTGGTCTTCATCACCGTGCACCACCAGCAACCACCAGCCCGTTTTTCCCGTCCGAAATCCCGTCCAAAAACTCAGACCCGAAACACGACGGAAACGGGTCCAAGAAGCAAACCTCGACAACCACACCACCTCGACGCGGGGGAAGCTCCAGTCTGCACTGTGAGGACCCCAGGAGCTTAACTGGACGACGGCACGGCCTGCGGCGGCGACACGGCGGCGGTAAGGTCGAAAACCCGAAAACCCGTTTTGATCCTCTGTTTCGAACCAACGTGTTTTAGTGCTAGGAAATTGATTGTGTGATGTTAGAAATGTTCTAGGGTGAGAGACGAGTCGATCAGGACCGGTTTGGACGACGGAGACGGCGTGGATCACCGGAGAAGACGATCGGACTTTGGCCGTGAGTTTCAGAGACGAACTGGTGAGTTTTCTCCCGTTTTCTTTCTAGTTTGAGGTTGTAGAACCATAGAGCAGACCTAGACGACCCTATAGGGATGAACCCCGTCGAAAATGGTGGCCGGAATTGTACGGTTGAATCGGGTCAAGCCGTGGGTCGACGGCGACCCGGTTCCAGTCAAACGGGTCTGACCCGGTACCGTAGCATGATGACGTCATCGTGTCAGATATTGTCAGACCAGGGACCAATCAGAACATGCCACGTGTCACCTGACAAGTGTCAGTGATGACGTCATGCTGATGTCAGCATGACGTCACCGCTGACGTCAGCAGTACTGTAGCAGCGTTGACCAGGCGCGTGGGGGCGCGTGTGAACAGTGATTTTGGTGGGGCCAGTACCATTTTCAAGGTTTCGACGATACGGATCCAATGGAGGTGGTTTCGTGTCGATCGGAGATCGTTATGTTAGTCAAAATGGGGTTTGAAGCACCGGGAATAGTGCCCGGGATGCGATTTTGAGGCGGATCTGTTCTAGGGTCTTGGTATTGATATTATAGGGTCCTTAAGTAACCCTCAGGAATAATAATACAGGTTTATAGAGATCGTTGAGCAGCAAGGACCGAGTGTGAGTGGGCTGTTTGATTTATAAAAGGCTTGCATGCATAAACTGTTTTACTATTTCCACTGATGAGTCTTATGAACTGTTTATATTTGCTATGTTTTGGGCATGAGACCCGTCTGGATTATTTGTGGATTTTGTTTGGGATGTCCGGGGGACATAGGGTAAACTATACTGTTATTGTACTGTACTTTCCTACCTGTGTATATTGTCTCCTCCAGGGAGGGTCGTTGGCCTGGGTGGACCCTGGAGTAGTCACGGGGCTCTGACTGAGTGGAGTTGTCCCCCGTTGGGCTGCTTACTCTCAGGAAGGCATGTTCATATACCTCGGGCAGTGACCGGGATACCGGGAACTGATGTACCTAGAGAGTCTCGGGTGTGAGACCCTGAGTGGCAACGCGTAGCCTTAGAACCGTGACATCATTTGGGTTGGGTTTTACAGTGCACTGATATGTTAGTTTCACCTTACGATTATTATTGTGGTTCATTTGTTATGATTTCATTATAATATTATATTTTCACTGCATGCAAGATTCAGAAAACGGAGGGGTAAAACCTTATGATTATTCTATTATTAAATTGATTTCTAAACTATTATTTTTGGCCCACTCACCCTTGTTTTACTGACCCCTCCAGACCCTGACACGGAAATAGAGGAGGAGGACCCGGAGGAGGAGGCAGAGGTTTAGTTTGCCTAGCTGTGCACCTGTACACCCACTTGTGGGTAGGTTGAGCACCGAATAAATGTACTCTGACTAGTGTGCTCACATGTTGTATTTTACTTTCCCTTGTCTGACAGTATCACTTTAAACACTATGTTTGTACGTTATCTATCTATGTGAGTCTTCGGTTTTTATTTAAGGGCAATTTTGGTATGTTTAGAGTCATTGTCAGACGGGAGCGGGGCACGTCCCCTGGTGGTCCCAGTGGGATTGGGACGGGTCCTGTCATATTGAGTTTAAAGACTTGGGAGTTTAAAGACTCAGATTATATTGAGGCCTGGATTGAGTTTAAAGACTCGGGAGTTTAAAGACTCGGATAGATCCAGCAGGTTTGATGTATGGAAATGTGTTTTGGTTTTCACTGAGACTTGATGATGATGGTTTTTAATAATGATACGGTTTCAATGGTTTTGGGATAAGACCCGGGATTTCAGAAAAGGAAATTAATTCGGATTTTCTTAATGGTTTGAATGACTTGCGTATAAAATGGTTTTAAGGAATAGTCTGATATGCATGTATTTGTTTTTCTTAAAACGGAGGGTATAAATGTAATTGTGGTTTTTGATAACTGTTTTTGAACTTATGCTTTATTTTTGTCCACTCACAGTCTTTCCATGTTTTCGATACCCTCCAGGTTGTTGCGTTGTGAGCTGTCAGTTGAGAGAGGCGGAGACATTATACGTGAAGTCCACAGTAGTTTTGACACACTCTGGGAAGTCCGGAAGCTTTTGGACGGTCGGATCGAGAATCCCTTGTCCGACTTATGTGTCACATGGAGGTTGGACGTCGGTTTAGCCTTTGTGTCAGGCGTAAGTCAAACGGGAGCAGGATTTAGCCCTTAATCCCGGGGCATTGGGGGTTGGTCCTGTCAAATTGGTATCAGAGCAGGTTTTTGGCGCTCTGCGCGATGTTTTGTTCCCAAAGTCGTTGGTTTGTCGCTATGGGTGATGTGATACTACTGTGGATGTGATGTCTCGACGCGGAACAACCCGTCAGTAAGCTGGATACGATAGTGATAGTGCGTTCGTTGTGGTTAGTTAGCAATAATTGTTAGTGCTAGGGTGATAGTCGCTCGATACGCGGTGCGCAATTTGACGTATGTCGGCTTAGGGCCGGAACCGTTAGTGCGTTGGCGCTGGTTATGCTTGATGGCTGGACCTTAGAGTCGAGATATGCCAGCGAGTTTAGCCTGGATGGTAGCCGGTGAGCTACATATGAATGTAGGTTGGTCGGCCTGTAGGGCCCGATTGTAGCTGGTTTAACTGGTGGTATACGTGTGCCGAAGAGGCCGGTTGGTGGTGGCCTGTTGGGTCGGATGGCAGTTGGATGACGATAGTTTGGATTTGTGACCATTTGATAAGCTTGTTCAAGGTTGGACTTGTACAACTACAAGTAGCTGAATGCCTTGAGTGGCAGGGTTTAGGAACTACTTTGAACTTCGAGGGATTCCCCCCCAAGCGACGGATACTGGTTGATGTTGGTGAGGAGAGTTACGATAAGGAATGGTCTTAGTCGGGTGTGATGACCCGAATAGTAAGGTTATAGTGAACCAGTGGCAGTTGCGAGTTTGGATAACCCGTAAGACGGGGATGATTAAAGGAACCCCGTGGGATGACTAGTTTGGATTGTGAGTACCTGAGTAAGGAACCCCGGAGTAAGTGTTTAGTTTGGAAACCGTGTGTTGGGGTTGTGATAAAATACTCGTTGTGGCTTCGGCCGACTTACGGCCAGACTGGAGACTGTGCTGCTAGGTGTAGCCGAGGTAGTAGATGGTTGGTGGATGACTCTGGACGAGTCCAGTAAGATTGCGGGATTGGTTGAGCATTTGGTTGCTCAGAGTTGTGGCTGAGGAGGGATGTTAGTTTCCCCGACCCGAGCGTAGATAGAGGGTTTTGGCTCAGTGTGATCAGAGGTTCGAGCTTAGAATATTGTGAACCATGGAGTAGAGATGATGTCCCACAAGTTAGAATGCTTGTAAACAAACATATGGGCACATTGAGTTGATATTGTGGCCGGTAGTGATGACCATTGGTAGGTCATGGTTGGGACGAACGGTCAAGATACTGTGAGTCTGATCAGAGTAGCGCAGTGGACGCGCGGTGGACCTATACCTCGTGATTGGATCGAGCTGGGTTTGTATGGTCACGTTTGACCGTTCCAAAGGTTTGTTCTAGTTGTCTCCCCCTGATGTGTTGGTATATTTCGGCGGATACCGAGGTTTACACTTGTGGATTGAGGATTCTGAGAGTTGGTGACTTATATTTTAGTAGAAGGACGAAGTTGAACTTCGGAAAGGTTGAGATGTGATCAGTAGATGGAGTGTTGACTGGTGTGAACCGACAAGCGAGTTGGTCAGTGAGTTGGTGTGGCTACGGACATGTGGTTGTGATCTGTAGAAGGCTTGGATAGCTTAAGTGTAGCAGAGTTGACGTTTAGACGGTTGGTTTAGTGGTGGTATTCATGTTTAGGATTGAGTTCCATGGTTGGAAGAGGTGGATATAATTCCAACATGGTTAGAATCTCGAAATCAGGAGCTGTTGTAGTTTAGATGTTTAGGTGTGTGTTGATTCCGAGACGGTGTTAGATGTTTTAGAGTTGATTTGGGGATTAATTAAAGGAACTATTGGACACGGGTGGATGTGTTCGGAAGTAGAAAGAGTACTTGGTGACGCCGGGAGTAGCCGGTGTGGCGAGTGCCGTAGGATTGTGCTAAGCTGGGTTAAGGCAGGATGACTTGTGATGTCCTAGTTGTGGACCATTAAGAGTTCCGTTGGAGGATGATGGAAGGAAATGGAAAAAAGGGTGACTATAACTGATCGATTTAAGGTTTGCAGTAGTCTGAAACCTAGTCAGTAGGATCCACTTAGGAGTGTGTGGATCGGGATTGGATTGTTTCTGACAAGTTTGAGCAGTTGTGGGGCAGGAGGATCGCCTGCGAGACACAAGTTGGAAAGCTTGACCACCTTGGAATTTTGCCGGACATGTGTGGTCCGTCTTGCAAATGTATGAGTTGGGACTTAGATCTATTGTTGGGTCTGAGTTGGACTTTCAGGAAAAGGTGTAGTCCAGCCTAGTGATAGGATTGGATTGATGGATTACACAAGTAAAACGTGACTGGCGGGTAGGCAGGTGTTAATCAGTATGGTTTGAGAATGTTTGTGTGCCTTGGAGATTTCACAATGAGGGTGACGGGTACACTAGGTTGTTGTTGGTTGGACTTTGGATGTCGTAGAGTGTGGTTGATGCTGTTGTGGTTGATTAGTAGAAGTACCGTAAGATGACGTTGGAAGTATGCGAGGATATACTCTACGAGCCGTGTTTGAGGTATTCTAAAATACCTTTGTTTCTCTTCAGGATTCGTAGGGTTGTCCTTACGTGTGGTTAAAAGTATGCACCATGGTTCTAGTTGGTGGCGACGGGTGCATGTACTTGGAACGTGTACGTACTGGGTCTGTAGTGGTCGGAACCATTCTGATGTAATTGGATGTGCAGTGTGATGTTCTGGTAGAAGTGTTGGTGAACAACGTAGTACTGATGTATGTTGTGAATGGATGGATAATCGGTGTAGTTCCGATAATGGTTATTGACGAAGTATGTGAGCCGGATCAGGGAGATCCTGAGTGATTACTTAGTTGTTACAGGCTTCAGATTTAAGATGAATGCTTATGGTTAAACAGGTATGTGTTATGGTCCAGTTGCAAAGAGGTAATGTCAGACGTAGATGGTGTTCCCCAGAATGATAGTGTTAGTGGTTAACAGTACCACTGATGAGAGGATTGGTAGAATTAGGGGTATAGACGAGTACGTTGTGACTCTGGTGAGGTCGACGTGGATTACTGACGGAATTTGTTTGGAACATTGTACAGATAGCGATGCACAGGAGTACCGTGACTGGTAGATGCCGTCTTGTGAATGGGTGTACTTGAGTTCTGTGTTTGTTGACGGCGGACTCGTAAGATGTGCTGGGACGTTGGTACGAGGTACGCTCAACTCGAAGGGAGTCGGGAGTGTTGAACCTGATAGTAGTGGTGCGTACCTAGTGATAATTGAGCCGTGAGTGTCGGCTGGTATGGTGTTGAAAATATCGTGGGAACGAGATGGATTTCTGATGACCCTAGTACGATTGGGATGACCTCTGGAGTTGATTCACTGGGAGAGATGCGGTGACAGTTGGGCACTGTCAGGACACTTTGGAGTGGTAGGTGTTGGACATCGGGTAGGAGACCCAAGTGTGAGACCAGTTAGATTTCCCCCAATTAGTTACGAAAGTACGAGATTCGGAATTTCGGGGGCGAAATTCTTTAAGGGGGGTAGATTGTAACAACCCGTCCTGGAAATCGGGATTAGATTAGTTGTTAATAATGGATTAGTGAAGTTAATCGGTGATTAGTTGGAGGCATTCGGACGGACAGTGCAAAATGACGATTTTGGCCTTAGAATGGGCAAAAATGTTGACTTTTAGTTCGGGCGGTCAAATGGACTTTGACCGATGATTGTGACGTAGGTCAGGATGTCACAAATTCATAGACAGGTGGCACGTCCGATTCCGACAACCGAGGAAAAATTTATGATGTTCGGAAGATTGAGGGCATTTTCGTAATTAAGGTAAAATAGGGAATTTGTTGACTTTTTACACGACAACTACTTTTCACGTAATTCGAGGACCGTTAGAAAGGTCTTGATCCCCTGAGTACAACGACAGAAGGCACGCGGTCATCGGAGTTCGAACGGTTTAGTTACGGGTCTAGATAATGAAAGGCAAAATGGTAATTTTGCAAGGCAGGGGTAAAATGGTCTTTTGGCGTCTTGGTTTCTGTGACCAATCAGGTGAGGAAACCTGGGGCTGATGGATTGGATATTTGTGAGTTGAACCACCAAATTAAGGACACATGGCCACTTCCTAGAGGCTTCTAGCCAATTCAATCTCACCTGTTTAAGTTTTTAAAATCTGAGTTTATCGATTAAGGGAGAACAGGGTCAGAGAGCAGAGTGTGTGTGTGTGTGTGTGTGTGTGTGTGTAATTGTGAGAAACCAAACCTTTTCCTTTGTCTTTGTTGTTTGAAATGAAGAGGAAGAGAGAGGTCAAACGAAGAATGTGGTGGTGGTTTGGAGGATGACTGCCTTGCACGGTGGTTGCAGTAAGGGTGTCACTGTGAAACACCCTGTGAGGAAAAAAGAGGAGGCTTGTGTTTTCAAAGCCAGACAACCCTCAACTCTCAATATTTGACGGTCGTGTTTGAAGGAAAAAGGAAGGAGGTGTTGAGGCGTTTCTAGTGATGTCACCGTGGAGAGCCGCCGTGGACGGTGGCTGGAAAACCCGACACGGTAAGAATTGGTTCAAATTTAGGTACTTGTTTTTAGTATCTATTGATGGTTTCTAATGCGTGGAATACGATTAGGGAGGTCTTATAGGATGATCAGGACTGAATGCGAGGTTTGGAAGGGACGGTAAGTGACTGTAACCATTAACTATCTCAATTTAGCCAAAAATGGCAACTTACGGGTTGATGGCTAATAACCTCATTAGATTATCAGGTAATGTTTGGGACATTAAGACAAGGTTGTTGAGCTTGAAAAGAAGAGGAATGGTGGTCTGGAAGCACGAAAACAGGGAGCATGAATTCGACAATTTTTACTCGATCAAGGAGGTACATCTCTGGTTTTTAAATTTATGTTTTGCTTATAGGAATCAATTAGAAATGGAAGGACGAAATGATTGGAAGAAAAAGGATTAAAATGGGACTGGAATTGAACCCTGAACCCTGACCGCCAGTTCGGTCGAACTAGGCCGGTTCGGACCGGTTCAAACCCGGTCTGTCTCAAGGAAGGGGATGATGAACAGTAGGCTCGTGGCTCCCACGCGCAGCCCCTTTGGGCGGCCCGTGAGGACGCATGGGGGCCCTTTTTGGGGAATTTTCCAACACGAATTTTAAAATATTTGATGTAACGAACATTTTGGCACTGGTTTCGAGTCGATCGGACATCGTCTCGATATGTTTCGGGTTGTCCGAAGGTTTTAGGGCTCGTTTAAAAATAGTTAAAAATTCTGGAAAATTACAGGGACTTAGTTGAAGCTTAATGAAGTAGTTAGTGACTTATTTATGGGATTTGGACAGGTTCGGAAAAGCTGGTGATAGTGGATTGACCGGGAATGGCGTAAGTGCGCGCGTATCGAGGCGACAACGAAATGGTCTGTGAGTGGGCTTTGCTTTCAAACTTATGATGCATGCATATATGTTTTTATATGTTTCCTATACGTGATTCTATGATTTGATTTATGATCCTGATGGTTTACGGTTTTGCACGTTTTTCGAGGTAATTACGAAATTTCACGTTTTATGAGATTTCGATGGATGTTGTGATTTGAACCTGGTTTTAATGATTTGATGTCGGGAGTTGAAATATGATTTAATATCAATGATTTAAAAATGGATTTCGGAAAAATAACTTCGGGCTTAGAGGCCCAGTTCAAAAAGTGGTTTTAAGAAACGTGTTTTCGGGTTTTGGAATCGGATTCCGGGATGACGATTCTGGATTCGGTTTGGAACTTGAAAATGGATTTTAGGGTTGGGTTCGGAATGGTTATTTTGGATGTTAGCTTACGGAATGATGGTTTCAGACTTGGATTTGGAAATAGATATGGATATAAGTTCTGGGTTTGGATTCGGGATCCTGATGAGATTGCGGATTCAGATTCGGAAATGGATAATTATTTTCAAATGGTTTGGATTGGATTTACTGGATCTGGTTATTGGGTTTAAAGACCCGGATATGATATGACGGGGGCGGGCCCGTATTTGATTTATAGACCCAGATTTAGTTTAAAGACTCGAGAGTTTAAAGACTCGGATATTATGATTTTCCCCCGTAGGCCTATTGAGTTTAAAGACTGGGATTATATTGAGGCGTAGATTGAGTTTAAAGATTTGGGAGTTTAAAGTCTCGGATAGATCCAGCAGGTTCGATGGATGGAAATGTGTTTTGGTTTTCACTGAGACTTGATGATGATGGTTTTTAATAATGATACGGTTTCAATGGTTTTAGGCTAAGGCTCGGGATTTCAGAAAAGGAAATTAATTCGGATATTCTTAATGGTTTGAATGACTTGCGTATAAAATGGTTTTATGGAATGGTCTGATATGCATGCATTTGTTTTTCTTAAAACGGAGGGTATAAATGTAATTGTGTTTTCTGATAACTGTTTTTGAACTTATACTTTATTTTTTTCCACTCACAGTCTTTCCATATTTTCAATACCCTCCAGGTTGTTGCGGTGCGGGCTGTCAGTTGAGAGAGGCGGAGACATCATACGTGAAATCCGCAGTAGTTTCAACATACTCTAGGAAGTCCGGAAGCTTTTGGACGGTCGGATCGAGAATCCCTTGTTCGACTTACGTGTCACATGGAGGTTGGACGTCGGTTTAGCCTTCGTGTCAGGCGTAAGTCAGACTGGAGCAGGACTTAGCCCATAATCCTGGGGGATTGGGGGTGGGTCCTGTCACATTTTGACTATGGTTTTGAATTGGATATGACTTATAATGGCTTGAAACATTATAAGGTTGGATTTTGTTGGTTTCTGGTATGATTTCTAGTTGATTTTATGGAAGTTACTCGATCACTCATTTTAGGAGGTTTCGTCGAGTATACGTTCCTGGGATTTGTTCTAACTATGGATTTGGATAAAGAATAATTGAGTAATGATTTCTTGATAATTTTCATGAAAATGTTTGTGACGTGGGATTGTTTTGGTTATTGAATGCTTTCATGGAAAATACTATTTATGCACGTTTTACGATGTATGGTATAAAAATTGGTTTTGGGCTTCGGCCCGGGTTTCTGAAACAAGATATTGAGTATGGAATTGATGTGTGATAGAAATAGGTGATTCCTTGGGTTTGGTGCATTGTGATGTGATTTGTGATTGTATGTGTATAACCCTCCTCGTAATCCGTGTTCACTAGTTTGGTAGTCTCTGATGTCGAGCGAGGCTCCGGTTCCTGGGACTATGTTGTGATGACTCGGACATCGAGTCTGGGGGCCCGGTTCCCTAGGGAGTATGTGGTATGCCTACTAGTAGTGCAGTTGATTTTGTTGATTTCTATTATGCATCGAGGATGGGTTGATTGCGATATGTGTGGATTTAAGTGACTGTGGATATGGTTTATTATGTGATATTGATGTGATGGACTATTATGTCTGTGACGTGTTAGTATTTCTTGTTTGAGTTGGTTTGATGATTAACAGTTGATTTTTGGTTAACTACCTTACAGATGTTTTCACATTTTTCGAGGTCGTAGTTATATTGTGTTCCACTGAGTTTCTACAACTTGTATGCATGCACAGGTTTCTAAAACGGAGGGTAAAATGTTATGTTTCGAACTAAAATTTTAAACTATTTATTTTTGTCCACTCACAATGTTTCGTGGTTTTTGTAACCCTCCAGGGCCGTTACACAAAGTTCAGGGCTGAAGGAGAGGGGGAGGCATGATTGATAAGGTGAATATCCCTCATCTGATAAGCTGAGGATAATTTTACTATTCTGCATTGCTTGTTAGACGGGAGCAAGGCCCGAACGTAGTTTATGAGATGCGTTTTCGAGATGGGTCCTGTCACATAGCTTAGATAACTAACCCCCAACTGGAACTTCTGCAGAATCCTCCCAAAAAAATTAATGATTCTCACTCTTAATTCAATCTAGTCAGAAATTCCAATTATCGTGCACAATCAGGATCGCAAACCTCTTACCTCAGTTGCCACTCCCTCACCTCCCATTTTACCTAGGCCAACTACCCATCTGCCCTTAGTATTACTTTATGCCGCCACTGCCTGAAAATCAAGCTAACCGTCTCTTTGCTCCCATCCCCCCTATGATCTATCCTGCCTTGGGAATCATGACCATGACTTTCATGACACAAAACCAACTTTCTTGAGCCTAACAGTAAACCAAAACATACCCTATACAAATACCATAACCCTCACAAGCACAAACCACCACTTCTCCCTCAAATTACCCTGCAAAGGTTTCACAATTTTCAAATCAAACCACCGTCAGGAACACTACATCAAGAAAAACTCAAACACCATCTCTCACCCAAAAATAAAATTCCACAAGATCCACCGAAAGATAATGACAATGACAGGACCCATCCCTAATTTCCTTGAAAATCGGACTAATCCTACTTATGTCTGACAACTCTTATAATATTAGGGATTTTCTTAATTATTTCCCAATTTTACATCATATTGAATTAACTAAATAATATCCACTCTTACGGGGTGGATAAAATGACTTCATTTTACATGTTTAAGTGATGTTTTTTACTTAATAAAATGACGTCGTTAATTAAAAAAAAGATGTAGAGTGACTTGTAAACTGCAGCCCGCACTCTCTGTGCATCTCCCTCTCCTCGCCTCCCAATCTCCTTTAGCAAAATTGCAAGTTGCGACATCTCCCAGCAACAAGGCAGCAAGGAGGAAGTCGTCTCTAGTTCTTCTCCATCTCCTCACTCCTTATTTATGCAGATTCTTTTTTGTAGAAGTATTGTTGATGTATCATATGAATTATGATGTTTTCTCTGTATCTTTTTCATCTACCCCAATGCTTCATCAATCTAATCATTTTTGTTTTTAATTATTGTTTCATCTGATTATTAGTTACTTGTGGAACCCAAAATCACCGGAAAAATGTGGAGCTGCCACGTGGCCCATAATTCTCAAAATGACCAAATTGCCCTTGGCAATAATACTTGTAAGCACAAGCACCGGACATGGCCCAAACCAGAATGACATGTGGAAGCCTCTCCACCCTCGATTTGTATAACACGTGTTAGCATGCAAATTGATGAGCATTTGTCCCACATCGAAACTATGGAAATTGAACATCTCACTCACCCCTATATAAGAGGTAAATTGATGAGCATTGATGAGCATTTGTCCCACATCGAAACTATGGAAATTGAACATCTCACTCACCCCTATATAAGAGGTAAATTGATGAGCATTTGTCCCACATCGAAACTATGGAAATCGAACATTTCATTCACCCCTATAAATAGCAAGGCACATTTCATTTCCAAGTTAAGTTGATTCTTCGCTTCGAAGTATATCCTTTTCCTCTCTCAAAGCTAACTTAGGCATCGGAGTGTTCTTGGTCGAACAACCCCCTGGGTAAATCGATCGAGACAACGATAGCTAATTGTTTGCTGTTTGCAGGAATTGTGAGAACTTTTCGCGGCGGGTTCGATTTCTTCTTCAACAATTGGTGCTTTCATTGAGAGCTATTGAGTTATACTCAGAAGAAGCTCTCTCATTTGTTCATCGTTCATCTTTCTTCGTTCGTCGTTCATCGACATTGTTCGAAGATTTTGAACGTTGTTCATCACTCATCAGGAATTTGTTCATCGTTCATCTTTCTTCGTTCGTCGTTTATCGACATTGTTCGAAGATTTTGAACGTTGTTCATCACTCATCAAGAATTCGTTCATCGTTCATCGTTCATCTTTCTTCGTTCGTCGTTCATCGACATTGTTCGAAGATTTTGAACATTGTTCATCGTTCATCTCTCTTCGTTCGTCGTTCATCGACATTGTTCGAAGATTCTGAACGTTGTTCAAATTACCCATCAACAGCTTTCCAAATTCAAAATTCTTTGAATCGGCATGGCTAAGGCTCGTCGATCCGCTCAGTCAGCCGGAGAAGGTATTTCTGCCTCAACAGCTCAGACGAGGAATGAAGCTCACATAGAAACTCCGGAGAAGCGCCCAGCTCAACTCAGGCGCGTGTCTATGGAAGCGCCCCTTGAGACACTCGAAGGGAGGCCAACCTTCAGTTTTGGAGCATTCCCCTCTCCAGCTAACCAAGTACCCGCGCTAGGGGAAGGAACTTCGACTTTACAACAAGCGAATGAGTGGTTGATGGGAAATGCATCACGACATGATCGACCCATAACAAACATGGTCCTAAAGGATTTTCTGGACGGATGTCATGACATCTCAGGGAGAAGTCGTCACCAACCTCCCCAAGACAATTTGGCGCAGCAAGTTGAAGGGTTAAGCAAACAAATTCAACTTCAGTCAGAACTCTTGCAGCAACTCCTAGCAGGGAGACCAATCCAGGAGCGGGACGGACGATCCACGTCACGTGGCCGACAAGAGAATGCCCAGGGACGACCTAGGAAAGAGCAGGCCCGCTGCCAAACAATGTCACAAGATACTTCGCTGGGAAACTCTGGAGAAGAAAGTCACGCTCATCAAGCAAAAATCCCACAATGCCTAAAGCCGTTAGTACGTGAACGGCTAGGAGGTAGGACTGGGGCAACTTCATGGGCAGAGCATTCACAGCACTCACGTGGGGGCAGGGGGCAACTTCGAGCTCAAAACAAAAACCCAAAACGATCTGCCCACGACAGTAAAAGGGGAGAAGCTCAAAGAGTTTCTCAACAATTAGCAAAAGAGGACTCATCGGCTCAGCAAGGAGCATTGCGGGCTAATGATGTTCAAAAAATGCTGGACATGCACCTTCGTGCTCAACAGGGTGGCGATCTAGAAGACGATCTACGTCGCCAAATACAGCTCTCTACGCCCTTCATAAGGGATATTGAGGAGGAGCCATTCCCCCAGAGGTTCGCAACACCAAATTTCACTCCATTCAAAGGATCCTCCGACCCAGTAAAACACATAGATCATTTTCGAGGAGTCATGATCCCCCACAGGTCTAACGATGCACTCATGTGCAAAGTTTTTCAAGCTTCCCTTCAAGGCCAAGCCATGACTTGGTTCAATCATCTCCCCCCGAGGTCGATTGAGTCCTTCGAAGAGTTGGCTTTGACATTTGTGAAGGAATACGCACAACTTCGGACAATCGAGGTGAAAGACGACCATCTTTTCTCTGTCCGAAAGAGAGCAAAAGACACTCTGCGACAATACATTCGGAGATTTTGTGAGGAGAAATCTCGCATTATCAGCTGTAATGACTTTGTTGCGGCAATGGCATTCAAGCAAGGACTCCCTCGAGACAGCCAGCTTTACGGGGACATCGTCATGAGCAATGCGCGAAGTCTTTCCGAAATACTTTCGCTAGCAGAGCGACATGCAAGTTGGGAGGACGAGAAGCGCGCCGCTCATACTCATGGCCATGCTGGGACTAGCGAAAAGGCCTCCGATGAGGATGAACCCCATGGAAAGTCTGCAACTGGAAAGCTCAACAAGCGAAAGGCAGGGCAACACTCCCAAACGCCAGTTATGGGGAAGCCTAACTTGCAGCTATCTTTACCAGCCCATCAGATCCACAATGAAATTAAGAACAAGCCATGGTTTAAGAAGCCAGAGCCAGTCAAAGGCAATCAAGAGAATGCTGATAAAACCAAATGGTGCGCCTATCATGAATGTTATGGGCACAATATCAGCACATGTATATCTTTCGAAAGATATCTCCGAAATCTCCTGAGGGAGGGGCATTGTACAGACTACATCAAAAACAAGACTGTAAATCACATGGAGAACAAAGAGTCAAACGAGCCAGCGTCAAAGGTGATCCGCATCAACTAGACGCAAGTCAACATTAGAAAGACATAAAACTCTATGGAGCTTTTCAATTTTGCTTTTCAAGTTGCCTTCTGAATTCAAGTATCAATGAAATGAGATTAACAAATTGATTTGTTCACCATGTACAATTTTCAAAGCTTATTCTCTCTAGTGTAAAAAGCCTTCATGATCGAAGCATCCAAGCCTTCGTCATCGAAGCATCTGAGTTTTCGCCTTGCGAAGCATCTAAGCCTTCGCCATGCGAAGCATCCAAGCCTTCGTCATCGAAGCATTCAAGCCTTCGCCCTGCGAAGCATCTAAGCCTTCGCCATGCGAAGCACCTAAGCCTTCGTTATTGAAGCATCCAAGCCTTCGCCCTGCGAAGCATTCAAGCCTTCGCCATCGAAGCATCAAAGCCTTCTGAGTCCTGCAAATTTCTGTGCAGCAGGGAGAGCTCATCTCGAGTGGTATCTCGCTCATTTTCTATCAGCATCCTCTCTGCACGGCTCATCTCCAACTCGCCCATTTTGGCTTCCGATGTGAAATTGAGACCTCAAGTTATCTTAGTTATCGCAATCTCACATCAACAACATAACTTTCCATTTCTGCCTGCCCTTCGCATCAAGATGGCACATTCGTAGGGCCAGAACGGAAAGGTTAGGAAAGAAGTTGCTCGGTATGCTTATGGGTTAGGAAAGAAGTTGCTCGGCATGGTTTTTTCTCCCAAGAACCAGTAAGTCCTTGTTTATTGTCCTTCTTCTGAACAACGGTCTCCTTCAAGCACAGTGGAACGCACAACCACTCCTTGATCGGGATGTCTGATAGCCTCGCGCCATTCATGGAGAAAGCAGCCGGCTCATGTCCCGGAACTCTGGAAGAACATCTGTCGCCAAGCTCCACGAGAACGTCGTTTGGAAAGGAATTTTGATTGCAAGCCTTCCACTCCATGAGGTCTTCAGGCTTCTCAAAATCCATATCTTTCCCTCGGAATGGACTTAGGCCACGAAAACCGCCACGCTCCCACAGGACAAATTTGCTAGGTCTCTCGGCATCTTGACGCATGGCGAGCATGTATGTGGTACTAGCAAGAGTCACAGTAGGTGTGATCCTGCCTACTGATGCTCACTAGTCACGTCCGCAAGTGCACTCAGTCACCACCAAGTCCCCGTCGACTGTTCGGCCAAACTCCGTCCACGACGTGACATCGTGAGAGTATAAGGAACGATTTTACAAGATCAATTTGATAAATCCTTACCTCCAGCTAGTAGAACTCAAGCTCGATTTTTCGAGGATTTTGAAGCTTCTGTTCTTGCTCGATACGGCCTCAATCCTCCCCGTTTTTGATTTGGATCGGTTCGAATTAGTCCCAGGAGACTTAATCCAGCCTCAATTTTGATCCTCAAGACTCACGAATTCGAATTCGAATTTTTACCACAAATTTCCAAAATTTCGAAAATCTGCAAAACCAGCGACCCTCTGTCCTTTGTGTTTGTTTTGCTCCAATTCAGACTCTCTAATCTCTCATTCTCACAATCGAATTGCTCTACTATTTAACAAAATCAAGGTTTGGACAAAATGATTGAGTTTTCCCTAATTAACGGTTTAGGGTCCCTAAAATCCTTGATTTCCTCCATGTTGTCTAGACAAAGCAGCAAGAATCATTGGTAGGTAGCATGAGTCAGCGTCCACCGTTCGCTTGTCTCAAAAAGACCGTTTTGCCCTTCGCTTCCAAAATTACAAAAATGCCCCTCGCCTTCGTAGACACATAACCTTCGCATCCGATCTCCGATTTCGGCATGCCACCTGTCTATGGATTCGTATCAACTCGACCTACGTAATGGTCTCTGGCCCTCGTCCTTTGGACCCCCCGGTTCAAAAGACAACATTTTGCCCATGCTTGGGGGTAAAATGGTCATTTTGCACATTATGTCTGATTCACACCACTAAACCCAGAATAGTCATTCTAAAACTAAAAATGGACTTTTTACCTTTATAACCAGGGGCAAAATCGTCAAATAAACACTGAATCGATTCTTGAACCCAACGGTAACTGGTAACCCGGTAATATAAGACTCCAAACAATGTACATCCCTCCGGATTCCCTGAATACCGAATCGATGTGGGGGCATTTGTGGAACCCAAAATCACCGGAAAAATGTGGAGCTGCCACGTGGCCCATAATTCTCAAAATGACCAAATTGCCCTTGGCAATAATACTTGTAAGCACAAGCACCGGACATGGCCCAAACCAGAATGACATGTGGAAGCCTCTCCACCCTCGATTTGTATAACACGTGTTAGCATGCAAATTGATGAGCATTTGTCCCACATCGAAACTATGGAAATTGAACATCTCACTCACCCCTATATAAGAGGTAAATTGATGAGCATTGATGAGCATTTGTCCCACATCGAAACTATGGAAATTGAACATCTCACTCACCCCTATATAAGAGGTAAATTGATGAGCATTTGTCCCACATCGAAACTATGGAAATCGAACATTTCATTCACCCCTATAAATAGCAAGGCACATTTCATTTCCAAGTTAAGTTGATTCTTCGCTTCGAAGTATATCCTTTTCCTCTCTCAAAGCTAACTTAGGCATCGGAGTGTTTTTGGTCGAACAACCCCCCGGGTAAATCGATCGAGACAACGATAGCTAATTGTTTGCTGTTTGCAGGAATTGTGAGAACTTTTCGCGGCGGGTTCGATTTCTTCTTCAACATTACTAATGTCGAAAATTATGAAAGATCGAAAGGCACCCAATTTTTCTCTGTTTACTTGCAATATAGATTAGGTTGAGTGGTTTCTTGAATCAAAATCCAACCCGAGTAGACTTAGTCAATTTTTTTGTTTGAATACATATTTTGGTTCGGTTGGTTTTCAAAGGAGACTATGTTGTTCAAAGACGCAATGTAGTTTTCATTGCTTGGCTATGAGTCTATTATCCATGACCCACCACTTGCCAAAATGTCATGTTTGCTAACTACTACAAAATGCTTTCTGAACTGTTTGTGCTTTTAATCTGTTAAAAGGGAGAATCTAATGTAGATAGGTCATAATGGCTATAATCTACGGGATAATGGCTAGTATTTTGGTTACCTAGTTAGCTACACTTATGATGGTGACTTAGCCGCTCCTTTCTATTTTTAATGTGATGGTTCTGGGCTGTAAAGCCCACAAAGAGAAATCCTCAGATGACTATGATGATGATTTTAGGGAAAAAGATACCAGATAAGAAGGTAATATCATCCTAGGTAGATAGCAGTAGTAGAAGAAACTCAAGTAAATGATAGATATTCCAAGAAATTGAGGTAAAGAAAACATTGCATAGATGGAAACCTGACACCAAAAGCCTTAATACTCAAATTGAGATAAATAAAAACAGTATTCTGTTAATTGAAGATAGTAGCATTAAGGTAATTATAACTTCTGATGTTTCACTTGTTTGTAATTAAGCACATAAGTTCCATAACATATAATTAAGCACACAATTTTAGTAATATAACATACAAGCACACAACTTTATTTTTTTATTTATATATATAAAAAGTAAACATACATGAAAATTTATTTGTGATATCATAGCCTCTTAATTTTATGTATTAATGGAGGCCGGAGTCGAATTGGTGCAAGCTACTAGGCTGTTATTCTAATTGAAAATAGAACTTTTAGTTGTGACTATCATTGTTAATAGGTTGAAGCAGGTCGAATGAAAATTATTTTTCCCATGAACCCAACAAGCATTTTTGGGTATTTGTGTTTGTTTCTCTGTTGGTGTTGATGCTAATTTTTATTTTGTTGAATTAGACATTTTTATGTTTATTTAGGATTTTTAGTAACTTTAGTTAGCCCTACTTCCTGCTTAGTGGCTTTAGTGGTTTATTTAAATTTATTTTAGTCTATTAGAATATATTTTGTTATCTAAAAGGTTTTATATGTTCTTATTTATTATACAGTTAATGGAACGATATTTTAAGAGACAATGTCACAATCCTATAACCAATGTTCCAAAGAGTTCAACATAAAAAGAAAGTGAGTTGGATGCAATTTTAACTAACCTTC
The DNA here is from genome assembly GCA_032719365.1 of Prinsepia uniflora. Lineage (NCBI taxonomy): Eukaryota > Viridiplantae > Streptophyta > Magnoliopsida > Rosales > Rosaceae > Prinsepia > Prinsepia uniflora. Next base: position 54,120,234 of record CM064868.1, on the reverse strand, counting down.
CTGGAGATCCTGGGTTTCGTCCTCGAATGTTGGATTATGATTATAACATTCTCAATGAAATTCAAAGAGGCCCTTGTCAACTAAAAATGAATGTTGAAGATTTCCCACAAACAAGAGTTTCGGGGTATAATCGACGCTTCAATCGTGATTGGTTTGATGAGTTTATTTGGTTGGAGAATAGTAAGGATAAAGATGCGGGATTTTGCTTTCCTTTCTATTTATTTAAAACTAATTTTGAGCAAGTCTGTAAAGGATGCCTTCACAGAGATAGGTTTTAGAAATTGGAAGAAGAAAGAGAAGTTTAGGGAGCATATTAGAGGGGTTGGTAGTGTTCATAATCAAGCTAGATAAACTTGTGAGGATCTTATGAACCAAAATCAACATATCGAAATATCTATATCATACAAGTTGATAATCAAGTAGTTAGTGTTAATAGATTTTGTACCCTTTTTATTAGAATGACTACTTTTGAAATGATTGAACTTCCTTCTTATCAAAAGTTCATCCTTTTCCGCTATTGTCACTAATTATCTATCATACAAGTATACTTACACTATCCCTTTCCATGTTTTCCTTTTCCACATTTTCCTGCTCATCAATGATTGTTGTACATTTATTTAAGGGTCAGAATTATACTTCTCTTAACCTCCACAAATTTCAGAACTAGATTCAATTTCAAAATAGAACATAATACCTTACACATCCAAAACTATAGTAAATTAGGTTCCAAATAACTTGATGATTATACTGTTAAACTCATAATGTAATAACGAACAAATTTTGTGTTTACCAGAATTCCATCCACCTCCGTATGCTCCACCATGCGCGGGAGAAGCTCTCTGCATGTGATGATCACGTGCCAGTCACAGGGGTCATCATCCAAACCCGAATGCCTGGTTTCCGAGTCGTCCAACCCGCGATGGTGACCCGACTATTTCTCGACCATTTCACGTCCGTTTTCATCGTTCCAAATATCAAACTTCACGTAAACTAGCTAAGGAGAAGATCTATGAGGTTAAGGAGGAAAACTACTTACAGAATCTTCTCGTTCGACCTTCACCACCTTTCGGCCATGGCTTCCCAGCCGTAACTTCGACTTTTCCCGCATCCATGCACTACTCCTTTTGTCCTAAAATGATCCTAGAATCTTCAGAAGGATGTTATCACCTCTAGTTTCTAACTTTCCCAACCTAGAACTAGGAACCCGTGATAAGAGCCTTATAGGTTCCCCAATCTCCTCCTCGCTTTTCTGTGTTTTCTCCCTTCGTCTTTCTCAATTTTTTCTTTGTTCATCCTTATCTTCTCTCTTCTTTTACTTCTTCTCTTTTCTCCCTGACTTATCCCCTTCCTCTTGATTTCTTCATGCTTTCTCACTTTTTCCTTCACGTTCGGTTCATCCTCTCCGAATGTCCATACCAACACCATCCAAACATATATATATATAATACACACATATATATATATAACTAAGTCAGTGAAGGAGAGTGCAAAGGAGATATGAAGCTTATTCTAGAATCTCCTAGACTTTTCTTGTAAAATGACTAAATTGCTGCCCCTATGTGCTTAATTACCAAAATGCCCCTACTTCTCTTTAGCCCATAACATACTTATCTTAACTCTATTTTTGACATGCCGCCTGTCTATGTACTCAAGAGGTCGAGACCTTCATAATGGCCTTTTCAAAGTTCCTAAGAGATGTCCCGGTCAAAATTAAACACTTTGAATTTTAGGTAAAAGTCAACTCTTTAAATTTCAGGGGTAAAATGGTCATTTTCCTTCTCTCGAATATCCGAGGCATTATAGATAACACCTATGAAACACTACCTTGATACATTCTCCTCAAGCTCTAATGTTGAGAAACTCAGTGATCAACTAGAAGAAGCGTTGGACATCACCCACATTGAAGAAGGCCCCCTGCTCGTGGGTGCTATGTTGTCCCTAAAACAACCAAATAAAGTGGCAGTCAGAAACATACTACGAGCTGCCCGGAAGGAGTTTTGAGAGGAAAAAATTACTTGGGTCTGAGAAAACCTATACTCCATCACTATGGCAGATGAACACATGGCCACCCAAATCCTTAAGAACTGCCCCTTGTTAGTGAACAAATGTTGCCTCATCGTCAGGTGCTAGCCACCGACCCAATCAATTTAGGAGATCGACATGTCAAAAAGCCCCTTCTGGATCTAGATTAAAGGCATCCCCCTAAATCTGAGCCACAAATCGAACCTGAGAAAGTTTGCTAGGAAAGGAGAAAAGGTTATGTAGGTTGACCACCCAGTAAACAAAAAGGCTTCCTTAGAGTCAAAGTCCTGGTCGACCTAGGAAATCCTCTATTTCCGGACTTCTACCACCCACAGATGGATGGCACGGAGAAATAGGTCGAGTATTAATACGAAAAACTACCTGATTTCTGCCACAGATGTTGCAGGCTTGGGCATACAAAGAAGGATTATGGAGAAACCCCAACCATAGACTCCATCTAGAGTGAGTGTACTCGCGCAAAGTTTTTTAATGAAATACCCAAAATAAGACCCGAACCTTGTCGTGTGCTCCCAGGATCCACGAAACTCATCAGAATGGAGACTCTTATGGACGAGGCGCTTGAGTAGGGACTTGTGGTCCCCTACCCCACCACTGATTCCCCCTCTGAGAAATCACTTATATCCCCTAGCTCCTAACACAACAACAACAACAAACATATGATAATACCTGAAACGACCACTTCCCATATGAGGCATGATTGTAGAGAAGGCCTCAAAACCATGGACCTACACAACCTCTGAGTGCATGCCGCACGGGTACTTTAACTCTCGAACCCTAGAGCCTGCTACCTAGCTCGCATGAACACAAGAATACAGCTCGAGGGGCCACCTTTTCAGTACGGAGTGGAAAAAACATTTCAGCATCCTGGGCCCCCTCTCCCCAGATACCAAAATATCTCTGGGCCCGGGCCTCCATCATGAGGAACCTATCTACTCGGGTCGAGACCGATGTAAACTCATCCCTCATTAACCTAGGCATAGGCCTGAAACATGGGCTTACCCAAGTACTTTTAATGGACTCCCTATCCCCCTCCCCCCCTCCTTCCCCCCTTAAAGAAAATAGATGTGGGCTCGGGTGGATGCAAGCTCACTCTTCTTGAGGAGCACTCACACGGCAACAAAGACAAGTTCCAAGAAAAAGAAAGCTCGAGAAAACATTCAAAAGAATAAACAGAGAACCAATAACCATTGCTGACTCACTCACCTCTAGGTACCATGGTAACCCTACGAATTCCCCTGCTCAGGACTCTGACGAGAACATGGGCGATGACGGCGGGCCCCAAATAGCCACAGAAGGGCCATGATCTACCTACTCTGAAATTGTGAAGATCTAGGTCATACCTTGACAATTCACACCCTAAAAGGACTCCTTCAGAAGCTCCGCGCTTCTATTATTTTCTTAATGGAGACAAAGTCAAATGTCAACAAGGTAGAGGCTATTCGGACAGCTGTGGGTATCCTTTGGTTTATTCCCCCTATAAGAATGGCTAGGCAATTGTGTCTCAAGTGGGATAACACCATGGATGACATGACCCATCCCAATCCCCCCGGGATTACGTGGGATGTGTCATGCTCCCGTCTAACCCACGTGTGACACAAAGGCCAGACACCCGTCTAACCCCCATGTAACGCGAAGGCCTTACAAAGGATAACCCAAGTCATCAGCCCCGATGGGCTTCCAGAGCACGCCAAAATCAATAGAGGAGTGTGATGTCTTGGCCTTTACTACAGTCCGCACCACGATCAACCTGAAGGGCATTAAAAACCATAAAAGCTGTGAGTGGACAAAAATAAACAAATTAATAAAGCTCATTTCAGAAAATATGACATTTATACCCTTCACTTAAAACTATGCATGCATTCGAAACTAGTTAATTTAAATATAATAAAAACCATTGAGAAAACCAAAGTCATTTCTTTCCTCAAATCATTAGGGCCTTAGCCCAAAAAACCATGAAATTAACCGAGTGTGGGAACTCAGCCCAAAATCGTAAAACACCACAATCCGTAAATCCAAACCAAAGTAGGTCATTACCCAAATCCATTTAGTAAACACAGAAACACCAATTCATAAATCCGATAAAACATGTTTACCAAATACCAATCCTCGACATCCCATATGCCTAGCGTCCTAGACGCATGACGTTCCTGACGTCATATCTCACGGTCTAAACAATGCGTGCTTCCCGGGGTCTCTCTGAGTCAATCTATGACATCCCAGATGTCTGACGTCCCAGACGTCTAACAATAGCAATCATGTTCCTGAGTCACTGTACGGTCCGGTCGCTTCATGCAATGACCCCTTGCAGGCAATGCACCTTGACTTCCCCAGTGTCGTAAACATCTGGAGGAGACCATCCACATATCCTCATCTAAGGATGGTACATGGGAAACATCTTTATAAAATCATTTCAAAACATCTTAAAGGGGCCATGACCGAAATCTCCATAAAACCATCAAATCCATAAAATCTGTTTCCTCAAATCCAAATCCGTTTTAGGGTCTTCGAACCCGAAATCACATTTATAAACCTCAAATGGGTCTCATGCACGATATCATAACCAACTAGGTCTCAAGCTTGATCACATAAACCAAATGGGCCTCCAGCTCGATATCTTATTAAATCAAATAGACTTCAAGTCTGATAATTTCCAAATCAAAGGGGTCTCATGCCCGATCCCATATTTCCAAATCCAAAACCATTCTATCAAGCATTATTCAAAACAGAAACACATATAAATCCAACTTAAAACCAAACGCCTCGAAATATGTGTAAATACGTAAATACCAAATACCACAAATATATGTATTCAAGGAATTCAAAACATAGATATAAACATATAAAACAGTTATGCATGCATCACATTTAGAAAATAAAAGTCCATTCACAGACCGTCCTAGCTGTTACCTCGATACGCGTGCCATAAGCCTTCCCGAGGCTAATCCATCATCTCCTGGACTTTCGATCCTATCCAAATCACACCCCGAAGGTCACTAACCATCTATAAAAGTCTAGGATAAATCCCCAAAACTCTCGGAACATTCAACGCGTCCCAGACACGTTTCCTGAGGTGCAAATATCAATTTTACCTACCTAATGATTTCCGATCGACCCGAAACCACCACCATTGGATTTGGATCGTCGAAACCTTCGAATGACATTGGTCCCATCTCGAAATGTGTACCCACTTGCCCCCACACACGGGTCAATGGAAAACCCAACGGATGACATCATCAAAGTTAACGCTAACGTCAGCACTCAACGGTAAACGCTGAAGTCACTAATGAGGTCATGCTGATGTCACCTCTGACAGGTGTCAGCCTGACATGTCAGACCTGACTGCTGACGTCATGTTGATGTCATCTTGTCCCTGTCCTTGGGCGAATCCTGCAACCGGATCTCACAGTACCCGCGACCTGACCCGGCCAGTTCTCCAACATTTCTAATCCAAACTCGATGGGATTTCTTCCTATGGCTTTGTCTAGACGATCCTAATCGACCTATGACCTTAAAAACGTGAAACCAGGCCAAGATCATACCTCTTCCACGAGGTCGTCTCAGTCCCAAGAACCTCATCCAATCAATAGAAAGGATCAACAACCAACCAAACTCAATTTTCCATTTTCGAACTAAAAACAGGATTTTCCGGGTTTTGCCTTACCTCGTCGGAATTGCACCGCCGTGGCCACCACCACAATCGTCTGGGCATCCTCTCTCTTTTTCATTCATGGGTCACAAGCAACTGAGGGGATTTCAAGGTTGATTGTGTGGGATTTGGGTTCACGGGTTCGAGACGGTTCTTGGGGTGTGGGAGAAACAGAGAAGATGATCGATTGAAGGGGATAAGAACCCATTTAATTGTGGTCTGGGCCTCACAGATGGGTGAAACTTGTCACTCATCTAGTGGGTCCTTCCAGAACCTTCCCTAATCAAATCAGGTCAGGTGTCGGTTTCCCTCGGTTTGCATGAATAGCGCTGTAAAACTTCCTAGACCCGTAACTTTCCTGTCGAATGTCTGATTTCGATGTGCTACCCGTCTACGAACTCGTAACGTCCCGATCTACATCATGGTCATCGGTCAAAGTTCATTCGACCACTTGGTTTAAAAATAAACTTTTTCGCCCATTCCTAGAGGCAAAATCGTCATTTCAAACCACCCGTTCGCGATTCTCGACTAATCCCCGATCAATCACACTAATCCTCAAATTACTCACTAATCTAACCTCAAAATTTGGGACGGGTCGTTACAAGCTTCCCCTCTTAAATAATTTCATCCTAGAAATTCCAAATACCCAAAGTCCATATTTAACTTTGGATATCCACGTCCCACGTAGGATTATACAAACGACGACACTTCCTAAGCTGATACCACCTAACAGATGCTACTCAATGACATTTGTAACGCAAACTGACCTTCCTCGTCTTTTAGTCTACACTTCCGACACTTTCCAAAACTGTCACCATCCGACAATACCACCTTGGTATCAGAGCTCCAGCCGTTATCTCCAATTGTCATTTATTCGCTGACGCCACCTTGACAATCCACTACTCGACTCACGACACCAACCTCGCCCCATACTAGGGTCATACTAAGGTTACCTTGCATCACAACTCCTTCAATGTAGTGTAAAATTCTACCGTGACAATGGAACGAATCTCACCTAACCGAGCCAAGTTCAAAATGGCGGCATTTATTGATCTCGGTACTCACTTCAATCATTCCGTCAGTGCTCCACGATGACTCTACCCGAGTCACAGAGTAGTCGCTTCATGCACGTAACCCAACGTCTTGAAGCAACTGTGGTCACTCTAACTACCAACTGAATCAGAACTAAGACAATCTCCAGCATGTCCACCATCACCACTGATGCATCCCATGCACCCACAACATCCTCGCATCCACCACCCACTACATGGCTCGTAGCCAATAACGGTTCAATTCTAAAGTCCATCTGTCCAATCCAGTACTAGACAGATCACCAATCTAGGCCCAAACCTATCCTCCTGAGTGAACCAACTCCAAATCATATCCACCACGACGTACCCATTCATGCCCAATGGGTATCTGACACCACACTCACTGAGTACCCAACAGCATGCACGCCCCCCAAGATGTACCAACACGAACCTGTCCGATACCATATTGACATCTTGTCCATTCAATTACCATATTGTACCAGATTGACTCCGAAAGGAAGCCAATTCCAGTAATACACCTCAATCGCGGAGATAGCCTCCACCCGACAATCATTGACACTTCCAGTCGGAATGAATGAATCCAAGATCCAAACTCATCCACATATCCAAGACAGACCAATTCTGACACCCACATCTCCAACACATGCTCAAGACAGGTCATATACTCCCCTCACATATCCAATACAAGCACAAGATAGAGGTTGGATAACCATTTCTTCTTACAATATGATTCTCCTCTACTCCTAGCTTAGCATAATCAGTAAGGCAATTCTTCCCTATGATTCTCCCATGTCGTCACATCCCTCTTTAACACCCTCTCCACAACTAAACAGTTCAGTCAAAGAAGAAACACGTCTAGACTATGGGTTTTGTTCAATTACCTCATATCGATCAGTTATAGTCACTCATTGTCCTCCTTACCTATCGGAACTCCCTCGTCATCATGCCCAATGTCAGATCAACCCTGACGTCGCGCATAGGGAAAATCAAGGATGATCCAAGACGATGACATCAAAATTCATCCTACGTGAGCACAACACAATCCCCGCTACCTCACCACTCATTCCCGAGTCAGAACCACATTCACCACTTCTCTTGATCAATTACTCAAAGCCACTCATGGGTCCACCGACCAATACATAATCACGGTACTGGTGACACCCAACGTCATTGGTTACAGGGTAGAAAATGAGAAGTCTCCTTCACCAACTTCAGAATCACACTCACAACTTCTCAGCGTCTAAATCACAACTTCACTTGACGCTCATCCCCAATTCGGAATCACATTCACAACTTCTCTTGATTCCTAAGTTCCAACCATGTTGGAAGCATATCCATCATTTCTAACCATTGGACTTAATCCCCAACGGTATCCTACCAGTGGACTGGGAACTCCACGATTCACTCAGACTACATCCACGTGTCCGTACACAATCCAATACCCAAGTCTTTGGTGCATTTACGACTATTTATGCACATCCAAAAGGATGTCAATTCAACCTAACCTGATGTACCGCTCGACTGAAGAATCACAACAGACTCCTGTTGTGATCTGAAGCCAAATCTATGCATAGCACCATATCTGACCAATCGACCACTAAACCCCAAGACCATACCTGCATCATCCATTCATACTGTTTCGTCCAATCACCACTTAATCATCCCCATCACAACTGTCCTCTCAATCATGGTTGGGAAGAGTCCTAACACAACTCATCCACTACTGGGTTCCATCCAGTCCATCTTTATCCAAGATCCCGTCGTACAATCTCAAGTCTCACAATCCTATTAATAGCCAAGCCCGAAGCTCTAGCCAAGCATTAATTACCCAAAACCAGGCCTGGGTCCACCAAGCTTCCCATGCGCTACTCTCATATGACCATACTAAGAGAAGACGTTCCATCTCGATATCTCTCAGGTAGACCACCACTCGGTCTCCCAAGTCACTGCCCGAACGTCCCATCTAATTCTTAACAATCTCAACTAGACTCAACCAAAGTCGCCTACTAAGGGTATCCACTAACCCACCGCACTCTGCAGCGCAATCGCCAATCTAACCGACCCTCATGTCACAACTCCCATCCAACCGTCCAACACGCATTCTCGACCAATCACTCAAACTAGGGTTACCCACTAAGGGCATCTACTAACTCCGTTGTGTTCTTATTCTCCAAACCATCCATCACAACTAGGGTTCCTCGAACCCGGCTACCTCAACAACCCCACTGGCCTAACATGACCGACCACTGGTCCCACACTGAAATTTCGTCACATACCACTCTAGTATCCGACCAGTCGTCTAGCATAACCAACCCAAACACTCTATCCTCTCTGATCCTAAGAAGGGTTGATTACCCTAACGTTCCGGTTGATGACAGACTGATCCTCATAGAGACATCACATCCACAGCACCTGCGCACCAATGCTCTGGTTACAAAGTGAAAACCTCATTCTGACACCACTGTGGTATCTGGGTACCACACGTAAACCTTGCTCTGGGAGCAATAACCTCGCTATGGGAGAAATAACCTCGCTCTAGGAGCAATAACCTTGCTCTGATACCACCTTGACACGACCCGTCCCAATTCTCCCGGGATTACGTGGGATATACCATGCTCCGGTCTAACCCACATGTCACGCGAAGGACATACAAAGGATAACCCAAGTCATCAGCCCCGACAAGCTTCTAGAGCGCGCTAGAATCAATCAGCCATATCTAACTCGCGCCACGATCAACCTGAAGGGCATTAAAAATCATAAAAGCTGTGAGTGGACGAAAATAAATAATATAATAAAACTCATTTAAGAAAAGAAGACCTTTATGCCCTTCACTTAAAACTATGCATGCATTCAAAACTAGTTAATTCAAATATAATAAAAATCATTTAGAAAACTAAAGCCATTTCTTTCCTCAAATCATTAGGGCCTTAGCCCAAAAACCATGAAATCAACCAAGTGTGGGAACTCAGCCCAAAACCGTAAAACACCAAAATCCATAAATACAAAGCCATGAAATTCACACATCCTCATCTACGGATGGTACATGGTAAACATCTTTATAAAATCATTTCAAAACATCTCAAAGGGGCCATGCTCGGAATCTCCATAAAACCATCAAATCCAGAAAATCCGTTTCCTCAAATCCAAATCCGTTTTAGGGTCTCCGAACCTGAAATCACATTTATAAACCTTAAATGGGTCTCATGCCCGATATCATAACCAACTGAGCCTCATGCTCGATCATATAAACCAAATGGGCCTTCAGCCCGATATCTTATTAAATCAAATGGACTTCAAGTCCGATCATTTCCAAATCAAATGGGTCTCATACCTGATCCCATATTTCCAAATTCAAAACCATTATATCAAGCATTATTGAAAACAGAAGCACATATAAATCCAACATAAAATCATACGCCTCGAAATACATGTAAATACGTAAATACCAAATACCACAAATATATGTATTCAAGGAATTCAAAACATAGATATAAAACATATAAAATAGTTATGCATGCATCACATTTAGAAAACAAAAGTCCATTCACAGACCGTCTTGGCTACTGCCTCGATACACGTTCCATAAGCCTTCCCGAGGCTAATCCATCTTCTCCGGGACATATGATCCTGTCTAAATCACACCCAAAGGGCACTAACCATCTATACAAGTCTATATGATAAATCCCCAAAACTCCCGGAATAGTCAACGCATCTCAGACAAGTTTCCCAAGGTGAAAACCTCAATTTGACCAACTGATAGAGATTTTATCAAGCAAAAAAGATGTACTAGGCAAAAACACTACGTGTAATAAACTTTGCAAGTGCACAAGACATGTAGATAGTATAGATGCAAGCAAAGGTCGATCCCACGAAGACTTGCTCAATGATATCCAATTTTGTTTAACTCAATTGACTTAAGTGGAGTAATTAAAATGCAAATATGGGGGAGGGGGTTGTCACATTGAATGAATATAAGTAAATTAACTAAGATTAACTAACTAAGTCGAGCTAGGGTTTCTATCCACCTTTACCAAGATAACTAAGATTAACTAACAAGATAATAAGAATCAAGAATAGAAAGAAAACTCACACAAACCAAGAAACATGCCATAACCCGTGAACTCAAGTTTCAAGTGTTTATATCAATATCTCAAATGATCAAACTAGAAAACAACGTCATCTAAACACCTTAGAAAGATTTCGCCTCAACTCTAATCCTCACTAGGCATCACTCAATACGCTCAAGAATCCTACGGCATTCACTCAACAAGCATATGTGATGATTTTATGTAAAGACAATCAAGTTAATCACATATGAATTTCAATGAAGAACAGCACTTTAACTGAAAATATGATCTCACGAAGGAATTGAAGTTTAAGAACAAAGATACGTACCTTAATCCTTTACATAACCATTCGCAAGATCAATAGGTCTCCATTCATGGGTTGTAATGGGGCTAGGTTCTTGGGTTAAAAAAGAAAAGTTGGAATTCAAAGAACCTAAACCGCATCAAGGCATGAGAAGTCATGACTCGGACCTTGAGTATAGATGAAACCGTGTGTAAGCTCATAGAAATGCTCAAATTGAGGTACTTTGCTCACTTGACTCCACTCTAAGTTCATTGCTTTCTCTCTTCTTTTTTTTCTAATCACAAATTTTAATTTTTTTCTTTTTTTTTTCTTTTCACTAATGAACTTGATACATTTTTTGTTATATAGATGAGCTGAGCCAAGATCATGCAATAACTTCCTCACTTTACAAATAAACGAACAATCTTTTCCATTCAAACATACTTCCATCACACGAGTATGAGTAGCACAAAACATCAACATAATTCCTCCTCACCATGAATATCATTTGATGCAACCTTGACACAAGTTAAGATTATAGGGTGTAGCCATTATGAACGGTTCAAAACTTGGTTAAGTTATATTGTAGGTGAAGAACAAAATGGCTAAGTGTTTTTCTTCAAAGGGGCTTAGGGAGCATGCAATGTGGACGGGGAAAATAAAGGCCTTTAGGAGCTAAAACACACATAGCCTATATCACATCTCATAAACAATTACACACTAAATCAAGAGCATCAAATAGATATGGTTCTTTAAACATCAATGCAAATAGAACGAGATCATGCAATTAAGAACAAAATGATGAGTATTTGAGAGTAGAAACAAGTAGATCACTCAGAAAGAAAGGAAATCAAGCTCAAAGCTCTCCCAATGGTAGTCTCCACTAATTTTCTAAGTATGCACAAATTCAATTGCTTTGGTTGCTTAATCACTTGATTATGGTATCGTGAAGTGCAAGTGTGAATTCAATGGCAATGGCAATGATTCTTAGTAAGTACAAGAAAATCTCATGTTCTATACATTCATATTAACTTGTTTAGGCATAAAAACTATCATCACAAAACAAAAAACAGCAAAGAAAACAGGACAAAAAATAAAAAACAGCAAGCTAATAAAAGCAGAAACTGAAAAAAACAGCAAGCATTTCAAAACAGAAACTGAGTTGTGTACCCCTAAACTTAAGTCCAATACCCCCAAACCTAAATGAAACATTGTTCTCAATGTTTTGAGCATAAAAGGAAGACAAAATCATGAGTTAGAAGGTAAAAAACGTCCATATGAAAGAGGGAACAAACCAGGGCAAGGTTGAGCACCTAGGATGCTTGCGGTCCAAGAGGCACTTGAGAGGCTCTAAACCTAGCCCTCTTTTAGTCTTATCTTGCCTTCAACATAAATGAATTGATTAGTTCTACAAGTAGAAATCCACTTCCTAGACTTTAACATTTCAGGGAACAAGTACAATAAATATTCGAATGTAAGTAAAAATTGCTTGATCCCAATAGACAAGTAAGCATAATGAACGAAGTGTGGGGGCCATGGAGGGTCCTTGGGTTGCTTGGGCCATGGCCTTGAGCCTTGGGTGGAGCTGAATGTCTCAAAGGTGCATACCACCATCTTGATACTTCCTTCGTCTTGCCTCCTACAAGGACCATTAAAACTGCACAAACCATTAGGCACAACATCAAATTTCTCACCAAAACACCTAAGTTGAGTAAGGAACTTAAATGGTGAAAATAAGGATAAGGAAGGCCCTAGAAAAGGATAAGAGGTGCTTGAAGAGTTGAGGCAACAAGGATAGGTGCTGGAATTTCAGGGACCTCAAGGATAGGTGCTGGAATTTCAGGCACCTCTGCCAAAACTTGGTGCAACGCTTACGGGTTTGGTTCTATTTCATGAACATCAAGAGCATGACCCGAGGTGCATTCATTAGTGTTGTCTGTGGGTGGAAAAGGGACATACACATCATTATCCTCATCATCCCAATCGGGTTCCCAGAGAAGTTTAAGTGGAAGGTGCTCTAGTTCCTTGTCCTCTAAGAGGGCTTCCCGTAATGTTCTTTGACATCGGGCCTCGTTTAGTGCATCTCGAAGTGTTTTTTGAGGTCGGGCAGGGCTAGGATCCAAAGGAGGAGGAGTCCAAGTGTAGGGTGATGGTTCACTCCATCGTTGTGGTATGACTCCATATAGGGCTGATTGTAAGACTCATGCATGTACATGCAATATTGGGGGTATGCCCATTCCCCTTGATTACTTGGAACCGAAGGAACGTTTGCATGTAGACCCATCCTTGGTGAGAATAATAGTTAGTCCACGGCTCCATGTCCTAAACATGTAATAAAAAAAAATGAAAAGGTTATATACAAAACAAATAGAAAAACCACTAAGTCAAAGGAATCAAATAAAATGGACACCGTTGAGGAACAAGTCCCCGGCAACGGCGGCAAAAACTTGATAGAGATTTTATCAAGCACAAAAGATGTACTAGAATAAAAATCTACGTGTAATAAACTTACAAGCGCACAAGGCGTGTAGATAGTATAGATACAAGAAAAGGTAGATCTCACGAAGACTTGCTCAATGATATCCAACTCCGTTTAACTCAATCGACTTAAGTGGAGTAATTATAATGCAAATATTTGGGGGGGGGGGGGGGGGGGGGGGGGGGGGGGGGGGGGGGGGATGGGGGTTGTCGCGTTGAATGAATGTAAGTAAATTAACTAAGATTAACTAACTAAGTCGAGCAAGGGTTTCTATCCACCTTTAACCAATTATAGTTCCGTTCGATTCTCCTTGATTAGATTACTATGCATGTATCTGAATTAAGTGCCCGTGCAGGGGTCCGGCTAAGGTTCACCCCACACATATTATCTTTTCTTAGATTGCATGTTTAAGCATGATGTGCCCGCCCTTAAACAACTATTACCGATGGTGCGTGATAATGCATGAAACATGAAGAAGATTTAATGACACTACACTGTCCCTAGAAAAGCGATGCGCAGACCTAGAAGACATGAGTTTAGATTACGAATAAGATTCTCCCTCTTAAACGTGATGCTACAAATTCCAGAGTGAACACAAAGATCGAGGTGATCCTTCAAGCAATTACATCGACAATTATACACAAATAAGGTAGCTAAGCTTATAAGCATAAATTGAGTTCATGAAGCGTACTAATCCAACAAATCCAGGCATACATAACAATCATAATCAAGAGCCAAAAATCAAACACGAACTAACATGGCTAGGATTCAAGTACCCCTAGCCCTAATTACATTACTCAACATTATTGAATTAATGAATAACATAATCAAATACTAAAGAATAGCTCATGTCCTCCTTAGCACAAGCTTGAATCCAAAACATAAAACAATTATAAAATGCGGCTAACTATGTATATAAACTCAGTACGAATTTTGACAGAGTTTTGGGACCTAGGAAGGTAAATTCGCCGCCGCCGCCGCCGCCCGCCCCCCCCCCCCCCCCCCCCCCCCCCTCCAATAAACCCTAATGCCCCTATTTATAAGAGAATAAGTAATCCTCTTAATTAAATTCTATAAGGAAAAGGCTTCTTAATTAATTACGAAATCTAATTAAAACCTTTCCTACAAGTAAAGGAATTAAAAATAAGAATACAAAAGGAAATAGGACTAAAATCCCTATACAATATGGAGAATAAATGTGGAAGGAACTTGAATTAACCTAAAAAAAGTGGAAAATCCAGAATTAAACCATCAGTACCAATTTCGGTGGGTAGTCCACCGAACCGGAAGGGCGAGCTTCAGAGGGCGCACGCTGAGGAGCTGTGCAGGTGTTCGGCAGCAGTCCACCGAACCATAAGGCGGAGCTTCATGACAGGCGCGCCGAGAGGGATTAAGGTGCTTCGGTAGGTGCGCACCAAAGATAGAGGCACTGCTTCAGTAGGCGCGCGCAGGACTCTGATGCTAAATTCAGTAGGTGTCCACCGAATTACTATGTCATTTTTTTTCCCCTTCATAACTTCTTCGTTTCAACTCCGATTTAGGTGATTTTTACGTCCAAATTCTCGTAATTCAAGCTCTATTTGATCTACACATTTCTCACAAAATATATTATTTTCTCCAATTGTATAGAATGAATTATTAACAAAACGTAAGTAAAAGGGTATTAAATCATGGATAAAACATGCACAAATTATGATTTATCACCAACCTAACGATTTCTGATTGACCCGAAACCACCACCATTAGATCTGGATCGTCAAAACCCTTCAGATGACATTGTTCCCACCTTGAAATGTGTGCCCACGTGCCCCCACACGGGGGTCAAAGGAAAAGTCAAAGGGTGACGTCAGAAAAGTCAATGTTGACGTCAGTAATTAACGGTCAACGCTAACATCACTGCTGACATCATCGCTGATGTCACCTCTGACAGGTGTCAGACGACATGTCAGACCTGACCACTGACGTCACCTCGTCCCTGTACTTGGGCGGATCTTAAAATCGGGTTGCACAGTACCTGCGACCCGACCTGGCCAGTACTCCATCATTTCTGATCCAAACTAGATGGGATTTCTTCCTATGGCTTTGTCTAGACGATCCTAATCGACCTATGACCTTAAAAACGTGAACCCAGGCCATGATCATACTTTCTCGAAGAGCAACAGTAACCGGCCACTTGCAAATCCTACTTGCAGTCGACTTCCACCACCCTAGACTTCGATTCCAAGCTCCACGAGGTCGTCTCACCCAGAACCTCATCCAATCAATAGGAAGGATCAACAACCAACCAAACTCAATTTTCCATTTTTGAACTAAAAACAGGATTTTTCGGGTTTTACCTTACCTTGCCGGCGTTGTACTGCCTCGCCACCACCACAATCGTTTGGGCATCCTCTCTCTTTTTCATTCACTGGTCATAAGCATCAGAGGGGGTTTGAGGGTGATGGTGGGGGATTTGGGTTCACAGGTTCGAGAGGGTTCAAGAGGTGTGGGAAAAACAGAGAAGATGATCGGTTGGAGGGGATAAGAACCCATTTAATTAGGGTCTGGGCCTCACAGATGTGTGACACTTATCACTCTTCTGGTGGGTCCTTCCAGAACCTTCCCTAATCAAGTCATGTCACGTGTCGGTTTCCCTTGGTTTACGTTAATAGGGCCATAAAACTTCCTAGACCCGTAACTTTCCCGTCGAATGTCCGATTTCGATGTGTCACCCGTTACGGACATGTAGCGTCCCGATCTACGTCATGATCATCGGTCAAAGTCCATTCGACCACTCGGTTTAAAAATCAACTATTTTGCTAATTCCTAGTGGCAAAATCGTGATTTCACACCATCGTCCGCGATTCTCGACTTATCCCTGATCAATCACGCTAATCTTCAAATTACTCACTAATCTAACCCCGAAATTCGGGACGGGTCGTTACAGTGGAGGTTTGTAGCACTTGCTTTTCAAATAAATTCATTGACTCTATTGTTAAATGTGTGAGCACAAAGACCATCAGTCGAGCATTGTGGATTTATGGCACCTCATATTGGGAACAAAATGAGGCATTCTAGAAGAAAATCATTTATGGAAGCTGCTGAGCTGTGGGACTTGAGCAATATCTCCATAATTTCATGGAAGCTGCTGAGCTGCTGGGCATCCAAGTCTAAATCAGAAACAATATCTCCATAATTTCATGGAAGTTGCTGGGCGGTGGGACTTGACCTACAACAGGCCTGCCTTTACTTGTGGAAGACGATCCAATGGAGTGCTAGTTGAGGAGCGGTTAGAACAAGGCCTTAAGACCCTTGAGTGGTAGCTTCTATGGCCAAATTTTGAGGTTTCTATCTCTACCACTATTAGGTCTGACCATAATCCAATCTTAGTGAATCTCATGGGGCGATAAGAAAGAAAGGTATGGAGTTTCAAGTTTGAGGCACTAGGTAGAGGATGAGGAATGCAGAAGGGTAGTTGAACATGGTGGAACTCTACACGTCATTAATCCCCACTCAAAAGTTGGCTCTCGAAATCTAAGACATGTAGGACAAGACTCATCTCATGGGGAAAACAATTTTTTAAAAAACCGTAGAAGGATTGATACGCATCTTAACGAGGTGCTGATTATGCAGGAGGAGTAGGAATCAAATGAAACTTGTGTTGACCATGATCGTTATGAACTAAATACCCCTTGGCCACATGAAGAGAAGTTTTTTGTATCAACGGTCCAGAATCAAATGGCTAAAGGTAGGAGATGCCAACACCGTTTTCTTCCATCATTCCACCATTCAACAAAAGAGGAACAACCGTATCATCCAAATTTAAGACCCATCTAGTTCATAGATCTCCAATGGGGAGGATGTATGAAAGACTTTTGAGAACCACTTCAAAGATGTCTTTATCACTGTTGGAACTAGGAATTACGATGATGTCTTATGTTTTCTAGACACGGTCGTAACCCCCGGTATGAATCATGAGCTATCTAGATGTATTACAGACTTAGAAACAAAAGAATCTGCATTTCAGATGGGTCCATTAAAAACCCCTGGCCCTGACGGATACTAAGGCTATCTTCCTTCAAACCTACTAGGAAATAATTGCCCCTAATGTGGTAAGATACGTTCCAAATATCTTCAATGAGCATGGAAACCCTGGTGTGTTGAATGAGAAAAATATTGTTCTTATTCCCAAGATTCCCAACCCAGAGCTAGTTTCCCATTACCTTATTGTTGATAGAATATCGAAAAATCATGCCCCACACAAGCAGCACAACCACCAATCGGCAGGCAGATGTCAGTCGGCAGGCAGTGCAAGAAGCCATTCGGTAGGCAATGCCAGACCTTAGTTAGTAGGACCACCAGTACATCCCACTTGGCAGGCATGAATCCTACGTCACTCAGCAGACGTGATCAGCACCCCTTGGTCTGATCACTCCAACTATCAACACAAACTCCCAAGCACACCAACCCTCTGACACTAAGAGGTTGATTGCCACCTAGTGCTTAGCCTGGGTCTGTAGGGCACGTGGTTGCATCCCTAGTCACAACTTGGAACTTGTTCCCAAAAAGTGCTCAACCACCACATTCATGGCTACTATAAATACCCCCAGACCCTTTCATAGAAGTAACACTCTCTCATCACTTCTCTCTCTAGAAGCACACACAAGCTCCACTCGGCATCCCTTGTGTACTGCCTATTGGGTGTTCCATACGCTTACTAACTTAAGCATTGGAGCCTCTTAGGCCAGCACCCCACTAGTGTCTAGTTTTTCCTCTCTGCCTTGCAAGTCACTCGGCGAGCAGAAGTAGGAGATCGACCAGCACCCCTAGTAGGTCCGAACACCCCCCAGTGGGTCCTAGATCCCTCAATTGGTATAATCCTGTTAGGTCTATTTTGGGATCAAACATTTGGTGTCGTATGTGGCAGTTCAAACTATGTTCCTCCAACCAGCTCACATACCTCCACTCCATCCCCTTCCCGATTGAAATTTCTATCGAACGGGATCATGGTGAGCTCAACAACACTCATCAGGGAGACCACAGCCGAACGAGAACCGACTTACCTTCCGATGACATGCTCGAGATGTTGAGGACCCTCCGCTCGGATGTGGCAGAACTCAGGAAAAGCAATGCCGCTATTGAAAGCATGAACCATATGTATGGAGATAAACATGGAAGCACCCTTGCCATCCTCAAATCCACGCGTGAAGAACTGAAGGATCAGCTAGTGATGACTTCACGGGCCCTCGCTGCCACTACCAATCGTCAAGCGGCCAACCCCCTACTTACTAGAAGCCACCGATCAGAAGCCTTCAGACGCATGCACTTCCACCAGACAGTCTTGGCTAGCCCTCTAAGAATGTAGATCTTCCTCAACGCCCGCAAACTGCTTGATCCAACAGCAACCACTTATGCCTAGTATCCAAGAGCAACCACTTGTGCCCCTCCTGACACAGGGCGCCCCACTCCCAATCTAAATCAATCCCTACAAGGGTAAAGCGTCAGAAGGCACCAGCCCAGCACTAGGAAAACCAACCTCTACCGATCAATCCACACCACTCGGAGGATGATACCGATTCAACAACTTCCATATCTGGCAGAAGATCAAAACAATCAGAATATCCTGGAAAGAGCACCAACAATGTGAGTCGCTAACCCATCACCAACAAACTCGGACTCTCATCCCAAACCTCCCCAGTCAGATATCGTAGTCTAGGAGCTTCTCTAGCATGATCGTGAACTGGAGAATGGCAAAATCGGGACTAAGACCCCCACAAAGATCAGGGCCAACATTGGCCCTTTCACGGATCAAATTCTGCAATACAGGCATAAGACAGAGGTTAAACCCTTCAAGATTGCTCTGTATAATGGGAGAGGAGACCCCACACTCACATCAACAACTACAACTCCATCATGGCTTTCAAAGCCTCTCCGACGAGGCCCAATGTTTAATCTTCAGCCCCACTCTAACTGAAGGTGCACTCAATTGGTTCTACTGGTTAGAACCACAGTCAATCAACTCCTTCAACTGGTTGCATGCGGTCTTCATAACCTAGTTCATGATCCAAACGGATTGGCTCCTAGCCACAGAAAACTTTGGACTAGCTCGGTGATAGATAAAACGCTGATGTTTAGCTCGCAGCGTGGACCGAGTATGAGTGGACTGTTTGTTTTAGAACTGCAATGCATGCATAACTGTTTTAAATGCTTTATAACATGATTTGAGTTGAATTTTTTTGATATTGCTATTAATGATGATGTGGATTGAAATCATCGTTTTCTGACATGTTTTACGAATTTTCCTGAAAACAAAGTTTTGGGTTTGAGACCCGGGGGAAATGATGATTTGACTAGATTTAGAGCCAATGGGAAATGGGAAAGAAAGAATATATTTCAACTAGATTTAAATAACGACATCGATTTTATAAACAAATTTTGAACACAGTTTTTGGTTGAATTTTGTGGAACAAATTTGTGAGATTTATGTCTCGGGTGGAGGCCCAATTGTATAGTATTTAATTTGGTTTGAGCAATAAATGATTTTAATATGATTTTTCACCAGATTTGGTTACGGTTCCACATATACCAACCTTTTTGAGTTGATTAGTCTCTTCCAGACGTCATGGATCCTGTAGTAGTCACTGTGCACTACCTAAGATAAGTGACTCTAAGGAGAGGCTCAGGGTTAGGAGTGCTTGATTATGATATCATCCCAGACACGGAAGATCCGAGCAGGCACCCATGTTGATATCACCCCCGACAACGTTAAGTTAGATCCTGAAGAAGTACTTGGAGATGAGACCCCGAGTTGCACGCGTAGCATTGGAAATCGTGACTGGTTTTGATTTAGACATTGCGGATGTCGAGGCAACACGGATGCCCGAGGATTGGTTATATTTTGTGTGTTTTATTGATGTGTGTATCCAGATGTGTATGTTTATATGTATATGTATAATTTGACCTACTTTTATACGATTTATCTTAAATGCATGCATGTTTATAAAACGGAGGGTTAAACTTTATATGTTTTCAACATGAGTTTATAACTTTTGAATTTTGGTCCACTCACATTTTGAACTGTTTTATTGACCCTCTAGGCCGTGATACAGAGACGAGGGAGGATATTGAGGCTAAGACATAGACTGTACAGCTGCGTACCCGACACCTTACGGGGTAGATCTTGATCCCTTGTCTGAGAATGTGATAATATACTCTGCATGTTTATATTTGAACCCATAAAGGGTATTTTGGTATTTTGTGTATAATTGTCAGACGGGAGCAAGGCACGTCCCACTGTAGTCCAAGGGGACTGGGACAAGTCCTGTCACATTAAGCATCAATATTCAAACATAACCAAAACTAAAATATTATTGAAATCAATACAAAACATAAGACCAAGATAGGATTAATAATCAATTCATAAGCAATAATCAAGACAAGAGATAACTACATGTTAAAGAGGTCATGGTATACTTTTTCTCCGGGTAAGCCCAAGGGATGCTAAGTGAATGAACTCTCTTTGGTGAGACACTAGGGAACGCCGAACTATGTCATGGATGAATGTGTAGAAGATGAGGTATGGTGTAATTAACCTTGAACAAGAATTATAAACTTTACAAAAAGGGAAATTTGGTAAAGCAGAGCTTCGGTACTAAGAATGAGCGACCCTGGAATAATAGCCTAAGCCTCCCTATTTATAGGAGAAAATTAATCCTCAAATAAATAGAAGTTCACAATTTAAATCTTAACAGAAAAATGACTAAACTAATTAAATTTAAGTCCTAAAGTAATAAGGTTTCCTTTGGGAAAAAGGAATAAATCCTAACTTGAATTAGACAATTATTCCACTAGAAATAAGGAAAATGTTGCTGGAATTTGAACAAGATTCGATTTGGTGGACGCCGGCCGAAATTTGAGAGGATTTTTGGTGGTCAAACAGAAGTGAACGCACAAGGAAGGCTGGAAGGGAGTTCAGTGGACGCGCACTGAGGGCTTGGAGCTGTTTTGGTGCTAGCTCACTGAAGCTGCCTTTGTGGGTTCAAGAGGCATGCTTCGAGACTTGTTCTTCGGCTGTCTTTGCGGATTCGGTAGGCCCTTATCGAATTCCTTCAATCTTTTTGGTGGCCTCTTTTCATTTGATCATAACTTCTTTGTTACAACGCTGATTGATGTGATTCTTTTGCCTAAATTCTCCAAATTGCGAGATCTATCTAATTCTGCACATTTCTCATAAAATATGTTATTTTCTCCTATTTTTTGACATTTACACATTCAAATATAAGTATAAAGGGTATAAAATGATGCTTAATTCAAGACTTATTAGCCAAGCACGTTCAACGCTAGTCCGCCCGATACACAATCGTCCACGACAGGTTGTACAAATGAGGATTCGACATCCCACTCCTGAAATGTCTCCCAACGGATCGCGGGGTAGCTGTCCTCAAGGAAATCAACCAGGGCATCTACATCAGCCACTCCGGACCCAAGTCCCTAGCCTACAAGCCTTTCTAGCAAGGTTACTACTAACCGACCATACATACAGATTCAATTGCACTAATGTAGAAATGCGGCCAATGCCAGAAGTATGCACCAATCCCTCACCTACCTGCAGAGCGCCTCACTATCATGCTTAGTCCATGGCCATTCTCGCACTAGGGACTTGACCTCATTGGCGCCATGCCATGGGGTAAAAAAGTAGTGGAATACACGGTCGTCACCGTCGACTATTTCACCAAATGGGCAGAGGCAAAGTCACTCAAGACCATCACCGTCGCACAGATAGAAAGCTTTGTCTACCAAAATGTCATCTGACGCTTTGGCATACCTCACACAACTATAATAGACAACGGGAAGCAATTCGACTGCGTCCACTTACACAACTTTTGCAATGTCTACGGCATCAAACTCTCGTTCGCCTCTATTGTGCATCAACAAGACAACGGCCAGGTGGAAGCAGTCAACAAACTCATCAAGTACAACCTAAAGACTCACCTCGACGAGAACTCAAAGGTCAAATAGTCTGACATCCTTTCGGACGTCTTGTGGTCCTATCGAACTTCTACTAAGGAAACACCATCTTCCTTGGCATTTGGTACAGAGGTCGTTGTACCAGTAGAAATCGGGGAAACTTTTTGCCGGGTACTCTCTTATGACCCCGAAGAAAACAATGAACTACTGAACCTATGTGTAACGACCCGTCCTTAATTTTAGGGATTAATTAAGAAGTAATTATGGATTAGTAAGGCTAATCGGGGATTAGTCGAGGATTATCGGACGTTCAGGGCAATGGACCTAGAAGTGGGCTCAGATATTTTCCCCAGGGCCAATGGATGAGTGAAAAGTGTCACTCATCCATTGCTCACCTAAACAGATACATGCACCCACTCCCTCTCTGTTTCATTCGATCAACCCAGCCCGAAAACCCCAAAAAACATTATCCTTCCCACTTTGATTCTGCGTGAGGCCAAGAGAGTGACTGAAGGGAGTGAGGGACTGAGAGAGGCGGTGGAAAGCGACAGGACCACCGTGGACAGCGGAGGAAGCCCAAAACCCAGGTAAACCTGAGAACCCATTCTGATTCAAAAACTGGATTTTTAGTTTTGTGCGTTTTTGGTGGTTTCTAATGATTAGATGGTGTTCTGAGGGTCTGTACGAGCCTGAGGAGATTGAAGACAAGCGTTGAGGATGGCTGGGCAACTCAGGCAGGGCGGTTGAAGTTTGGTCGTCACTATTCAATCGAGCCTAGGTGAGTTTTAGCCCGTTTTTCTTCATTATAAAATCATAGATTAGTTCTAGGGAAGTATAAAAAGGAGTAGGAATTGGAACGGATTGAAAAAGATGAAAAAAAATGTGGGTGAACTAGTCATGCCAGTTCGGTTAGAACAGCGTTGCAATGAACCGGGATCAGACTGGTCTGCTGAAGGTTGAAGATGAACAGTCCCTAGGAGCGTGAGCTCCACGCGCAGCGCTTTTGGGAGGCGTGTGGGACACTTTTTGGGGAAGTGTTCAACATATGAAATCATCTATTTGATGTAACAAACATTTTGGGACAAGTTTTGAGTCAATCGGGCGTCGTTTCGATATAGTTCAGGATGTCCGAAGGTTTAGGATCGAGTTTAAAATATGTTTAAAATTCTAGAAAATTAGAGGGCTTTAATGAGAGGTTATTAAGGTAGTTGGTAACCCTCTGGTATGATTTGGACAGGTTTGGGAATCCCGAAGTTGGTGATTGGCCCGGAGAGGCTGAAGGTGCGCGTATCGAGGCGCAACAAGGACGGTCTATGAGTGGACCTTGATTTCTAAATTGATGCATGCATAAATGTTTTATATGTATTTACGAACATGTTTTGAGATTCCATGAGTGCATATGATTTAATTATGATTATTGGGCATTTTCGAAGGAAAATGCATCATTACACGTAGTTCGAGGTTTCTGATTTATATGATGTTTAGGCTTCGACCAAGCGTACTACGTGCATATGTTTTACACGATTTATATGTGATTTCGAAGGTTTCAAGGAGAGGCGTGAAATTGAGGAAAAGATTTACGGTTTTGGAAGATTTCACGAAGTGCGTGAAATCGAGATTCGAGCATGAGTCCCAATTGAAAGACGATTTGAAAGGGGTTTTCGAAATATCTTTCGGGCATGAGACCCATTTGAGTTAGAAACCATCAGACTTGGAGTCCATTTGATTGGATGAGAAATCGGGATGAAGGCCCATTTGAGTTCTATGATCGGGCCAGGGACCCGTTGGTTTACGAATTCGGGCATGAGGCCCAGTTATGATTTACAAATGTGATTTCGGGTCGGGGACCCCAAATGAATTTGGATTTATGATGGTTTTATGGAAAACCCAGGCATAGCCCGTTGAACGATTTAAGATGATTTGTAAAATGATTTTCCATATACCATCCTCACGAACGGTTGCCCTCTAGAAGTACCGTAGTATCTTGGAGTGACGGGTTGTCTCCTCCAGACGTCTCGTAGTATCTTGGAGTGGCCGGTTGTCTCCTCCATCCTCACAAATGGTTTTCCACGAAAATCGGAATTAGATTAGTGGTTAATGATGGATTAGTGGAAGTAATCGGTGATTAGTTGGGTGATTACGGACGGATGGTACGAAATGACGATTTTGCCCTTAGGTATGGTACATCATTGAATTTTTATTCGGGTGGTTAAACGGACGTTGTTCAATGACTGTGACATAGTTCGTGATGTCACGAGTCCGTAGACAGGTGGCACGTCCAATTTTGACAATCGAAGAACAAGTTATGATGTTCGGAAGTTCGGGAGTATTTTGGTAATTTGGTTGAAAAAGGGAATTTTTTTGACTTTCTTGACGACATGTCTTTTGCATGTATTTTGAGGACCGTTAGGTAGGTACCGATTCCCTGAGTACAACGACAGGCGGCACACGTAAATCGGAGTCCGGATGAAAAAGTTATGGATTAAGGAATGTTAGGGGCAATTTGGTAAATTGTGCAAACAAGGGCAAAATTGCCTTTTTGCTAGAGTTGCTGAGTCAATTACATTAGTGACTCACTTTGTTCCTTAAGTGACACATGTCACCTGGTAAAGAATCATTAGTGTCAAATAGGTGTGAACGGTGGGAGGTAAGTGGTGGAAGAACAAACAAAAGGAAAATGTGTGTTTAACAAAGAAACAAAGGAAGGATGTCGATCCAAGGAAACCATTAAACTCCTAACTGTACTTGTGATATTATACTCGAATTAAGAGTGCAATTTTGAGGAAATAGAGAAGAAAAAAGAAAGGGAAAACCCAGAAAAAACTGAAACCCACCCGAAAACCTTGAATTGATGACTTAGGATCGAATTTTGAATTGGACGATCAATTGATGGAAACAGAGAAGATGATGAGCTTCTCGAGGTCTAAACTAGTCGAATGGGATTGAAAGTGAAGAAAATGGTGAAGAAATGAGCCCAGACGACATTGTATTTAGTTTTGGAAATCCCAACTGAGTTGGAATGGTTAGAGGGAATGAAGGTTGAAATTAAGAATGGAAACATCTTTAAATGAACCCTGCGAAGCTTCTGAGTGAGTCAATTTGAAGGAATCGCTGAGAATTGATAGGATCAAACGATGAACACCCTTCGAATTGTCATGGTTAGTCGACTACCTTCGAGGTAAGGAATTGTGTAATTGATCTTACAGACCTTTAATTAAGGTTAAACCGATACGATTAGATAAATCAATTGAAGCAATCGAGTGGAAATTAACAGGGATTGAATCGGGTTAGCACGTGGGTTGCAGAATCCGTTTACCAGAGAAATAGGCGAGGAAGGCGCACAGTAGCAGGCACGTGGCTCCCACGGGTAGCCGCTTACGAAGGCGCATGGTGCTTCCTCCCAAGGTGAGGACAACATGAAACTTACTTATTTTGATATAACGAACATTTTGGCACATATTTCGAGACAATTGGACATCATTTCGATATAGGTCGGGATGTCCGAAGATTTAAGGGATAGTTTAAAAATAGTTAAATATTCAAAAAAATTACGGGGAATTAGTAGAAGCTTTATGAAGTAGTTAGTGGCCTTAGTATGTGATATGGATAGGTTTGGGAAGTCTGGTGAAAGCGGATTGGCCGGGACCGTGTTATTGCATGTGTATTAAGGCGGCATCGGGAATGGTCTGTGAGTGGACTTTGTTTTCGAACCTATGATGCATGCATACATGTTTTTTATATGTTTTCATGATATGATTTTTATGATTATAGTTGTGATCTCGATAATTTACATTTTGCACGTTTTTCGAGATATGTGACATATTGCACGTTTTATGATATGTTGTTTTATGCGGAAATTTGATATTGGTCTCGATGCGTTGATTTTGAGAGTTTGTTTATGATTTGATTTCAAGGATGTGAAATGGATTTTGGGAAAGTGTTTTCGGGCTTGAGGCCCCAGTGATTTTGGATTTTGGTTTTCATATGATTTCGAGATTTAACGCGAGATTTCACATGAGGATTTCATATTTGGTTTTGGCATGGATTTCTTATGATTTTCACCTAGTTTTGGGTTTAAAGACCCGTTATTGTTGCTGGATCTGGTTTTGGGTTTAAAGACCCGTCGATTGATGTGTGGGGGAGGGCCCTTGATTGATATGTTTTGAGTTTAAAGACTCGTGAGTTTAAAGACTCGTTATTGTGATATCCCCCGAGGTCTGTTGATTGTGTTTTGAGTTTAAAGACTCGATGATATACCGAGAAGGCCTGATATGTGTTTTGAGTTTAAAGACTCGTTGATATGGGATCCAGCATGTTGATTGATTTATATTTGGCTGAGGATTTCGGATATATTGGGCAGTGACCCAGTTGATTGAAATTACGATTTGGATCTTGGATTTGGGCCTGAGTTCCCAGACTTGGTTTTGATTTATGATTCCGGGCTAAGGCCCGAGGTTTGAGAAAAATAAATGATTTTGGGTTTCCATACAAGATTTTCTTATTTTAGTACTGAAATGGGTTTATGAATGGTTTTCGAATGCATGCATTGATTTTACATGGAGGGTATAAATATCTTTTCCGATAAAATGTCTTTTATAAACTTATTAATTTTTGTCCACTCATAGACTTTTCTGTTTTTGATACCCTCCAAGTTGATGCGGTGCAGGCTGACGTTAGTGAGACGGAGACATCACGCACGCGATCGACAGTGGTTCTGCATACTCTGGAAAGTATGAAGTTTATTTTGGTGTGTTGACCTGGGTATCCCTTGTCTAGCTTACGTGTTCCACGATGGTTAGACATGTGTTTAGCCTTCGTGTAGCACGTGGGTTGGGTGGGAGCATAACTTATCCCTTAATCCTTGGGGATTGGGGGTGGGTCGTGTCAATTTGGTATCAGAGCGTGGTTTGTGCGCTTTGCACGAAATTGTGGCTTCCATAGTAGTTGGTTTGTCGATTAGAGTGTTATGATGTTACTGTGGATGTGATGTCTCTACCCGAAACAGCCCGTCATCAACCTGGACGTGCGAGTGATAGCTGTGTTAGTACGATAGGTAACGACTTAGTGAGTGACGAGATCACTAGTGTTTGGGTGCTGGTCGTCCGTTACGCGGTGTGAGGTATGATGTCTGTTGGCCTTAAGCCGAAAAGGATAATGTGTTTAGCACGGGATACGAGTGTTAGTTCTTATGGGGTAGAGCCGAGA
Organism: Prinsepia uniflora; assembly: GCA_032719365.1. NCBI lineage: Eukaryota > Viridiplantae > Streptophyta > Magnoliopsida > Rosales > Rosaceae > Prinsepia > Prinsepia uniflora. The sequence goes on along the minus strand of CM064868.1, from coordinate 54,092,513 downwards.
GATGGTCGGCTCTGTGCTAGGGTGTTTCCCCTAGATAGTGATTTGATGATTTGATGATGGTTGGTCAGTCCATGGGTCCTGATGACAGCCTATTGAGCCAGATGGTACTCGTAGGCCAGTTGGGCCAGATGACGGCGGCCTGTTGGGCCGGATGGTGATTGGCTAATGATAGTATAGACTGTTGCCCACTTGGTCAGATTAGTTGAGGGGTACATGCATCCGATATGGTATGCGTTGAGAAAATTCCCCCCTAACGCTGAAGTGGATGCGTTTGGCCGAGTGTGCCTAGCTGAATTAGTCAGATTTGGTGACCCTCGTAGGGTTGTTGACTTGAAAAATCCTGATTCAGGTGATTAGTTTGGAATATTTGAGTTAGTAAGCTATTGTGACTTGGGCCGACTTTTGAGCCAGATATGAGATTGGGCTGCTGGATGCAGCTAAGGTTGTGGGTGACCTTGAGTAGGGTATTGGGTGTAGGGTACTGTAAGCACTACATCAGAGATGATGTACCACGAGCTAAGATGCTTGTGCATGGTAGGATGGGCACAACGTGAGTTGAAGTTGCGACCAGTTGTGGAGTCCATACCAGTACCACTAACCGATAATTGATGACCAATAGCAGGTCATGTTTCGGTTTGATTGGTTATGTTGGTGTTAGGTTGATCGATCAGAGTAGTGCAGCAGAAGCGCGGTGGGCCTATGCTTTGATTTTGATCAGGCTAGGTTGGTAGGGTCGGGTTCGACCATTAGTGAGATTAGTTTCATGGACTCACCCTGATGGGTAGGTATGTGACGAATGAGTTGGCAGATGTTGGAGGTGTCAGATGTGTTGGAATGTGTCGGCATATACACAGAATAGCCCTGAGTAGTGTCAGGACCCGTCCCAAATCCCCCGGGATTAACGTGGGACGTGCCTGATCCCGTCTGACATGAAGTGTCAGACTAGGAAAAATTCCGTCTCTAGTCCTCATTGGGGTTTCTAGAGTATGCCAGGATCGTAGGAGGAGGAGTGTGATGTCTCGTCTCTGCTACAGCCACATCCGCTATCAACCTGAAGGGTATTAAAACATCAAACATCGTGAGTGGACAAAATAAACATTTCATTAAAAACATTTTCACAATAAGACATTTATGCCCTTCATTAAAAGCATATGCATGCATTCAAAAACTGTTTACCAAAACGTTCACAAAACCATTTGTCAAACATTCTCAAAACCTTTCAAGGGTTCATGCCTGGTCCCCATAAACCGTCATGACTCATAAAGACCTTTCAAGGGTTCATGCCGGTCCCCATAAACCGTCATGACCATAAATCCATTTGGGTCCCCGACCCGAAACCACAATCTTAAAACCGTAAATCAATACATGTGGGGACTCAGCCCAAATCCATTCTCAATGAAATACTAAAGCATCGAATACGGGGTCTCTGCCCCCAAACCATTTCCAAAATATCAAATACGGGGTCTCCACCCCAAATCACTTTCTAAAAAAATCACATACGTACGCATACGTATAACCCATCCGCGGCACTTTCGAGAAGATGCCAACTCGGGGAAAACAACCCCTAGGGAACACATCCCTGATATATGTCACGATATCATCTCTATACTAGTGTGCACACCACTCGGGGTCTCACTCAGAGTCTTCCCCCAGGAACTCTCCATTTGGGAGGCTCAATCTTTGGATCTAGTCCGAGCTCTCTCTTTGGATCTAGTCCGATCATCTCTCCGGAATCTGGTCCGGGACCACATCATATCTCGTAACTCTCACTCCTGGAACGAGATCCCTATGGGGATACCCATTCTGGTCTGTGGATCGTGACTCTCCAGGTCGATGTCTGGAGGAGACCATATAATCATATGGAGGGTTTCATACATTTTCAAATACTTTCTTTCATTCTTTCTCAAAGCATATTTCAACTGGGTCTCATACCAGATTCATCTCAACAGGATTCCTCAAATCCGATTCAAATCCATTTCACAGGCCTCGGCCTACATCCACAGTTCAATAGGGCCTAATGCCCGAATTCTCATTTCACAAACCGAACTGAGACTCAAGCCCGATGTTACAATCAACAATGACTCAAGCCTGATGTCACGACTAACTAGGCCCTAAGCCCGAAACCATAATCAACGAAGCCTCAAGTTCAATTTCACAACCAATAGGGCCTCAAGCCCGATACTACAGTCAATTGGGCCTCCAGCCCGATATTACAACCAAATGGGCCTCAAGCCCGGATCATAAATCAACGGTACCCTCGGTCTGATTCCTCGTCAAATCAAATGGACTCCAAGTCCGAGAGTTTGTAAATCAAATGGGTCTCGTGCCCGATTTCATATTTCTAAATCCAAAATTCATTTATTAAACCCTCATTGAAAACCTAACACGTACAAGCATCGTATAAAATTGGAAATCTCGAAATACGTGCAAATTTGTAAATCCTAGGCTACCACAAATAAATGCACTCATGGCATCACAAAACATGTATTAAAACAATTATAAAACATTTATGCATGCATCAATTTCGAAAGAAAGGTCCACTCACAGACCGTACGAAGCTGCGTGCTATAAGCCTTTCCCGGGACAATCGTCTCCTCCGGGATTCCTGAACCTGTCCAAATTAATTTAGAGGGTTACTAACTACTTATATAACCCCTCACTAAAGCCCCGTAATTTTTTGGAATTTCTAACTATTTTTAAACGCGAACCTAAACCTTCGGACAGCCCGAACTATACCGAAACGATGTCTGATTGACACGAAACCAGTCTCAAAATGTCTGTTACATCCAATAGATGATTTCATATGTTGAACACATCCCCAAAAACCCTACCACGTGCTACCACGCGCCCAAAGATTGCACTGCGCGTGGGCTCACGCGCCAGTGTTCCTGCACCATCAACCTAGGCTGAACCGGGTCTGACCGGTTCGCTGGTTCGCATGGACTGCGTGATCTGTCCGGCCTGGTTTCTCACCCAATTTCGGTTCGTTTGCTTCCAATCCTATCCCAAAATTCCTATTTTCTCATTTCCTATGACAGGACCCATCCCAATCCCCCCGGGATTAACGCGGGATGACCCTGCTCCCGTCTTACATGAAGTGTCAGACAATGGATATTTCCGACCTTTGCCCTCCCAGGCTATCAGAGTACGCCAGGATCCGGAGGAGGTATGTGATATCTCGGTCTCTGCTACAGTCTACATCTGATGTCAACCTGAAGGGCAGTCAAAACATTAAAAGCTATGAGTGGACAAAACAACCAGTTTATAAAACATTTTAAGGAAGACATTTGTACCCTACACTAAAAAGCATGCATGCATTCGAAAACCATTTATCCAGAAAAACCATAGGTGGGAACTAAGCCCAAAACCAAGATTGAAAGAACCATAATGAAAACGACCATACGGGCCACTGCCCAAATCCATAAGGGACTCAGCCCAAATCATAAGAAACCAACCATACGGACAACTACCCAAAACCTGTGTAAAAACACATCATATATCATATCATAAAGTATACATCATGTATACATATAATTCACACAACCAATCCTGCCACGATTTCCAAAGCTAAGCGCATGCTACCTGGGGTCTCAAACCCAAGTCTTCTCAAAGTCAAAGTCAATGTCCGCAGACCACTGACCCTACCCGAGGTTATAGTAACTAGCCTTCTTGAGAGTAAGGAATCCAACTGGGGCGACTCTCACTCAGTCAGTGCTCCGTGACTACTCCGGGGTCCACCCAGGCCAACGACCCTCCCTAGAGGAGATAATCGAACAAGTAAAGGAATGTATATGAACATATATATACATAACATAAACATTCATGCCCGGTTCCCCTGAACCGTCATGATCCATAACATCCATTCCATGCCTGGTTCCCATAAATCGTCATGTACCATAATGACCTGACAAAGGTTCATGCCGGTTCCCATAAACTGTCATGTACCATAATAACCTAACAAAGGTTCATGCCGGTTCCCATAAACCGTTATGAACCACAATGACCTTTCCAGAGTTCATGCCGGTTCCCATAAACCGTCATGAACTTGGAAATCCATCTAGGGTCCCTGACCCGAAATCATAAACCGTAAAGTAACTGGGTCTCGTGCCCGAAAAAATGACTCAACTGGGCACCGTGCCCGATATCTACGGGTCAGTCACAACTCCGATCATAGTGATGCCTGCAACCATCCATCCAGGACTGCCCTCAATCCTGGTATGTTGCCGTGAACGTATCAACCGACGCGAGCACCATAAGATCATGGTGCACTCATCACCGATCGATATCCTAAACTGTCAGCACTCCGAAGTCGAGCCTCCCATGCTGCCCGACCACGAATCGTGCATCGTGACCTCTCCGGAAGGAACACATCCCAATCTGGAAGCGAGCGTCATATCGTCTGTCGCCGTGCACATAGCACCCGCCGCGACCACGATTTCGACCCGAAGGTCGTAAATAGCATCATATGCCCCGAGACAAAACCAAATGGGTCTCATACCCGAGTTTATCCTTTTAGAAATCCAAAAACCTTTTAATTTAGACCAAGAAAGACATACAGACCCGTATAGGTACCGTATAGGGCTGAAACCTCGAAATATGTGCCTATACGTAACCACACATCCAAATGCACTCATGGCATCACAAAAAAGTATTTAAAACATATAATAAACATTTATGCATACACCAATTTAGAAAACAAGGTCCACTCACAGACCGTCCGAGCTGCCGCCTCGATTTGCGTGACATATGCTCTCCTGAGCCGATCACTGTCATCGGGACTCCCAAACCTGTCCAAATTGTAATAGAAGGTTACTAACTACCTTATTAACCTCCTACCAAAGCCCCGTAATTTTCCCAAACTTTTAACTATTTTTAAACCGATCCTAAACCTTTCGACACCCCGAAACCTATCGAAACGATGTCCGATTGATACGAGACTAGTCCCAAAATATTCGTTACATCGAATAGAAGATTACATATGTTGAACACTTCCCCAAATTACTGTTCACACGCCCTCACGCGCCCCTAGAAGGTTCATAACACTATTCATCATCACTAACCTCCAGCTGAACCGGTTCACTGTTCACGACACTGTGCTGAACCGGCGTGACCGGTTCAGTGCTTTTCCTCCCCTATTTCGGTCCGATTTCAACCCTAATCAATCCTATAATTCCTATTTCTTCATTCCCTATCATTTCTACTCATTAAAACAACCTAAAAACGCCTAAAACTCATGGTTTAATTATGAACCATACGGTCCATATTTCCTAAACTGCACCCACGGCTTCACAACTGTCCCAATCTTCCTAAAATCATCCTAACACAATCCTAATGACTCATTTAAGTCATTGGAACCATCAAAAACCATCCATAATGCATAAAATAAAAAGAAATGGAATTCAGGCCTTACCGAGCACCCTCTCGGGTTTCTCATCCCTGTCGCCGTCCACGGCCGTTCTGGCCTTCTAGGCCGGCCACCTCAGCTCCCTCAGTCTCTCTGGTCCTCCCAGCTGATCATGGGTTGATGGTTGGATGGGTTTGGGTTGCACAGATGAGAGAAATGAGATCGGGGAAAATGTTTTGTGTTTGAATGAAGAAAATGAAGGTGTTCGATGCATGAAGGAAAAGGGATGTCCTGTGGATGGGTGAAAAGTGTCACTCATCCATTGGGCCTCCATAAAATATCTAGGCCCCACTAAATTCCAAAATGCAACCGTTTCGTAATTCATGCAATAGTTCACATGAACTTCCGTGAACCGTAACTTCGTCGTCGAACGTCCGAATTTGACGTGCTGCCTGCCTATGGATTTGTATCGTCTCGATCTACATAACGGTTCTTGGACTACGGACATCGGACATCTCGGTCAAAAAGTCAACATTTGACCCCCTTTAACCAAAATTACCGAAATGCCCCTAAACTTCTGAACGTCATAACTTCCTCCTCGAACGTCAGAATTGAACGTACCACCTGTCTATGAACTCGTGACGTCCTAAACTACGTCACGGTCATCGGTCAAAGTCCGTTTGACTGCCCGAATGAAATGTCAACGTTTTACCACGGCCAGGGGCAAAACAGTCATTTTGCATCGTACATCCTATCTGTTCCAATCAAGAAACCTAAGAAAAAACCACCTAAAATCCTATGGTTCGATTTGAACCCTACGACCTAACTTTCCATTTTACTCCCACGGCTCCTCAGCCGTCAAACCACCACCAAAACCTCCTTATTACCTTCCTAATAACCCAATAAGCCCATTCTAATCACTAAAAACAGCCCATAATGTCACAAATTGAAAATAGAAGGAAAATGGGTTTTATCGAGCTTACCGTGCACAAGTCCTCCGCCGTCCACGGCGGCACTGCCCCTGGCCAGCCACCATCATTCCAGCATCCTCACTTCACTCCCTAGGCCTCACAAGCATGATCAGATGGGGAAGGATTGGATTGGTTTGGAATGGTGAGATCGGGTTCGTGTTTGGGTTTGGTATGCACGAACAAAGAAGAAAGATAATTTGCATGAATGAAAGTGGGTGGGAAATGGATGGATGACAAGTGTCATTCATCCATTGATCTGCCCCTAAATATCTAGCCCCACACTAAAGAAAAAACTTAAGTCGTCTCGTAAAACGCGCAATAGTACTTTCGAACTTCCGTGAATCATAACTTCTCCGTCAAACGTCTGAATTCGACGTGCCACCTGTCTATGGATTTGCACCGTCCTGATCTATGTAACGGTCCTCGGTCCTCAGCCATCGGACTTCTCGGGTCAAAAGTCAACTCTTTGCTCCTTTTCAACTAAATTACCAAATTGCCCCCGAACTTCTGAAAATCATAACTTCTTCCTCGAACGTCGGAATCGAGCGTGTCACCTGTCTATGAACTCATGATGTTCTGAACTAGGTCATAGTCATCGACCAAAGTCCATTTGACCACCGAACGAAAATTCAACGATTCACCCATTCTAGGGACAAAATCGTCATTTCGTCCGAACGTCCGCTAATCCTCATCTAATCCCCAATTAGTCTCGCTAATTCGTCATTAATTCTTAATTAATCCCGTTAATTCAGGACGGGTCATTACAATCTTCCCCCCTTAAAGAATTTCTTCCTCGAAATTCAAATCGACCCGATTCCACAACCAAATTGTGGAATCCAACCTTGTTCCTCGACTCGGATATTGCACCCACACGAGAATACACGAGTAACAGTACATGTCCGACACAATCGCCGCAATTGTCGGTACGTACCGTCACCGGAGCCTCCAAAGCTCCAATTCATTTTCGGGAACTACAAGTCAGCTCGCACGTCTCACTCGAGACAAAACGTCGACACTCGTCGATCTCGCCTGCCACTCACTTTGACAGGTCAGCAATATCAAGCTAAAACTCAAATGGATTTTCGGTCTGCCACTCTGACACTGTCCATCCTACAGTCGTCAGGGTGAAATACGCATCCGTACTAAAGGCTGACACAACCAAGATGGCATCCTGCTCAGCATCCGATCAGACAACATTCTATAGATCCTGCCATCACAATGGCACGAATCCCATCTCATAGGTCATCCTCGAACCTATGCCCATACTAACTCTAAGGAGAGTCTCATCAATCATACCAATCCGAACTCGTCGGATACCGGTCAATCCATTACCACTATGTGTCACGACTTCGCGACCAGCCGACAACTCTCAGCTCCACTGCGCTTCGCTGCTCTACTCTGATCTCGACTCGCTCACGAGTCCTCGTATCGTATCTCGTGTCACTCAGCAACCGATCCTGAAATCTAGACTCACCTCGAGTCTCCAAACTGTCACTATCGGATCAAATCCGATCGCCACTCATGTCCATCTAGGACTCTATTCAACCTACAACATTCCCATATTCTTGGGACACTCTCAACCCGACATACTGATTGACCATGGTCAATCCCATCGTCAACACACCGGTGCACCTCCATCACAACAATTATCAAGGCCCTACTCGGTCTGCTCACGGACTGCACTCAGGCAACGTCAAACCACATACTATTGTTGGCGTTCCAACCCTGGTCTGGACCACAACCGTCCGTCACCAGGCGAACATCAATCCATCACCTCGGACACTCACTCGTCATATCTTGTGACACTAAGCACCATCTTCTCGTCAAGTTAATCAAATTTGACCCACGACCTAGGTGTTCGGTCCTTACAGCCTTTTTGAACCCTTAGTTGTCATATCACTCCTCGTCGTCCCACCTAGGGAAGAGTCGAGGAGAATCCAAGATAATGACACCAAAGTTCATCCTATGTCATCCACCGACACCCAGCACTATCTGCTGAAGAGTCATACTCAGTGACCTCGGAATATCAATCACCAATGCAGAATCAAGCACTCCTTTCAATGTCTCCGTCACAACTTTTCTCTATTCTGAAGTTCCAATCACGTTGGAAACATATTTCTTTTCCAAATACTGAGCTCACTCATTACACGAACATTTCCTGCGTCCTATAGGCAAACGATTTCCAAATCCCAAACTCAGGGGGTATGGTCAACTTTAGTCAACCAAAACCAATCCGCAATGGACTCTCAAGTCCTAAGCTCAACGGGACACCATCCACGCGTCCGTGAATATCGTTTATGTAGGTACACTCGTTCCGAGTGGAATTCACGTGACTCAAGGTTAAACCTTGTATACTGTTTACAGATGTGCATAAATGGCCTCCAACACTCACATCTCGTACCTTTAATTAACCTGATCCAACTCTGACTCACAGAATTGGTCGGAAACCACTGACATCGGTCGATAGGCTAAACGGATCACAACGTCTGTCATGATCTGAAGCTAAATCTTTGCATACTACCATATCTGACCAACCGACCCACACGTCATGTGATGTCACTCATGTCATCCATTTATACCTTTTCATCTGAATGCCACTTAGGCATTTCAACCTTTTAACGTCACCACTCCTGAGCACACACTCATGCCTTGAGTCTCGTATCATTAGAGAACTGGTCACCAAACCAAGTACTCATGCTACCTCTCACTGAGCCACTTGGGATCCTCTCTGTCCCGCTTAGTACCCACCGAACTCACCTGATCGCCACACTGGGCACATCTACTAGCTCATCGGCATACCGGTTCGCACGTCCCAACTCTATGGGATCAACTCCAGCACTCACACTCATGTAATCCATCCAAGGATATCTAGGGAACCTGTCACTCATCCAGGTATATCCTACTCGTCACAGTCACCTCACAGAGGTAACGTGGCCAGTGTGCCAACACCCAACGTCAGCGTTTCATTCTGCGATCGTACTCAGCTGTAACCTAGTCGAATCCAGAATCTATGCTCGTACTATGCGTCACTCACGCACCTCGTATCATCGTCACGATTGACGAATCCCATCGTCACAATCGTCACGGAAACCTGAGCCAATCCAACTCGATAAGACTCGACTACGTCCATCGATAGCAGCGTTTGCCACAATCTCGTGCAGACCAATCTCATAAACACTCTGCTACCAAGACTCCAAATCCATGCGGTAGTCGACCGCCAGTACCAACCACTCCGCACGCAACATCCACTGATAGGTCCACCTCAGGATCCAAATCTCATCTCACAATGGTACTCGTGAACCGGATCTCCTCACTTTACTTAGTTTCGGGCCAATCAGTCTCGGACTGGGGTTTTCATGAACCCGTCTGCTCACTGCAGCACAACCATCCAGCCAATCCCTCGCTCTCGACTCCGAAGAGTCGTCATACTCCAATACTAGTGTCCGAACAACCAGTAACCACACTGTGAGAATCTCATCCTCTCGGCTCTCAGCCGCTGGCCTCCACAAGAACTTGGCCAAACTCCATACCTCGCACTACACAAGCGCTACGTGCGCAATCACACCCTATAGTACCACACGATAGCCACACTAGGGCATCTCCTGCCAGTCGACATCCCTCTGAGATTTGACACACTGAAACATGGCAACACATGCCAAATAGGTCAAACGTTCCTATTCCCAAAAATCTCACTCGGGTCAACCATGACCTCAGCTACTCACTGCAGCACACTCTCCAATCCGATATGACACATCCGACTAGGGTCTCGACTTCGGAAGTCACCATACGGTATCTACCAGTCCACTGGATACTACTCACCAGTAACACTACGGCTCTAAGCCGTTAGATTCACACGAATATTGATCCTACTTGGAATCCACTTCCTCGATATACGTGGCATGTACGCCATTGGATGCCAATCGAACCTCCAACTATCGCACTACTTGCCAAACACCATTTAACTAAAGTTTGATTCCACTGAATCCTCATACTAATACCCAACTATCAGGTTGATGACGCGCTGTTACGACTTCAGAGACATCAGATCCTCGACATGCGCTCTCTCCAAGAGCAAAACACGCTCTGATACCACTCGGTCAGGACCCTTCCCAAATTCCCCGCGATTAACATGGGACGCGCCTAATCCCATCTGACACGAAATGTTAGACCAGGGATAATTTTGTCTCTAGCCCTCACCGGGGCTTTCAGAGTACTCCAGGATCGTAGTAGGAGGAGTGTGATGTCTCATCTCTGCTATAGCCGCATCCGCTATCAACCTGAAGGGCATTAAAACATCAAAAGTCGTGAGTAGACAAAATAAACATTTCATTAAAAACATTTTCACAATAAGACATTTATGCCCTTCATTAAAAGGATATGCATGCATTCAAAAACTATTTACCAAAACGTTCATAAAACCATTTGTCAAACATTCTCAAAACCTTTCAAGGGTTCATGCCCGGTCCCCATAAACTGTCATGACACATAAAAACCTTTCTAGGGTTCATGCCGGTCCCCATAAACCGTCATGAACCAAAAATCCATTTAGGTCCCCGGCCCAAAACTACAATCTTAAAACCATAAATCAACACATGTGGGGACTCAGCCCAAATCCATTCTCAGTGAAATACTAAAACATCGAATACGAGGTCTCTGCCCCCAAACCATTTCCAAAATATCAAATACGGGGTCTCCGCCCCAAATCACTTTCTAAAAGAATCACATACGTACGCATACGTATAACCCATCCGCGGTACTTCTGAGGAGATGCCAACTCGGGGCACACAGCCCCTAGGGAACACATCCCCGATATATGTCACGATATCATCTCTATACTAGTGTACACACCACTCGGGGTCTCACTTCGAGTCTTCCCCCAGGAATTCTCCATCTGGGAGGATCAATCTCTGGATCTAATCCGAGCTCTCTCTCTGGATCTAGTCTGATCATCTCTCTGGAATTTGGTCCGGGACCACATCATATCTCGTAACTCCCACTCCTGGAACGGGATCCCTATGGGGATACCCATTCTGGTCTGTGGATCGTGACTCTCCAGGTTGATGTCTGGAGGAGACCATATAATCATATGGAGGGTTTCATACATTTTCAAATACTTTCTTTCTTTATCAAAACATATTTCTACTGGGTCTCATACCTGATTCATCTCAATAGGATTCCTCGAATCCGATTCAAATCCATTTCACAGGCCTCGGCCTAAATCAACAGTTCAATAGGGTCTCATGCCTGAATTCTCATTTCACAAACCGAACTGGGACTCAAGCCCGATGTTACAATCAACAGGGCTTCAAGCCTGATGTCACGACTAAGTGGGCCCTAAGCCCGAAACCATAATCAACGAAGCCTTAAATTCGATTTCACAACCAACAGGGCCTCAAGCCCGATACTACAGTCAACTGGGCCTCTAGCCAGATATTTCAACCAAATGGCCTCAAGCCCGGATCATAAATCAACGGAACCCTCGGTCCGATTCCTCGTCAAATCAAATGGACTCCAAGTCCGAGAGTTTGTAAATCAAATGGGTCTCGTGCCCGATTTCATATTTCTAAATCCAAAATCCATTTATTAAACCCTCGTTGAAAACCTAGCACGTACAAGCATCGTATAATACCGAAAATCTCGAAATACGTGCAAATACGTAAATCCTAGGCTACCACAAACAAATGCACTCATTGCATAACAAAACATGTATTAAAAAAAATTATAAAACATTTATGCATGCATCAATTTCGAAAGAAGGGTCCACTCACAGACCGTCTGAAGCTGTGTCTCGATAAGCGTGCCATAAGCCTCTCCCAGGCTAATCGTCCCCTCCGGGATTCCCGAACCTGTCCAAATTAATTTATAGGGTTACTAACTACTTATATAACCCCTCACTAAAGCCCCGTAATTTTCTGGAATTTCTAACTATTTTTAAACGCGAGCCTATACCTTCGGACAGCCCGAACTATACCGAAACGATGTCCGATTGACACGAAACCAATCCCAAAATGTTCGTTACATCCAATAGATAATTTCATGTGTTGAACACATCCCCAAAAACCCTACCACGCGCTGCCACGCGCCCAAGGATTGTACTGCACGTGGGCTCACGCGTCATTGATCCTGCACCATCAACCTCGGCTGAACCGGGTCTGGCCAGTTTGCTGGTTCTCCTGGACCGGCGTGACCGGTCCAGCCTGGGTTTTCACCCAATTTCGGTCCGTTTTCTTCCAATCCAATCCCAAAATTGCTATTTTCTCATTTCCTATCTGTTCCAATCAAGAAACCTAAGAAAAAACCACCTAAAATTCTATGGTTCGATTTGAACCCCACGGCCTAACTTACTTTCCATTTTCCTCCCACGGCTCCTCAGCCATCAAACCACCACCAAAATCTCCTTATTACCTTCCTAATAATGCAATAAGCCCATTCTAATCACTAAAAACAGCCCATAATGTCACAAATTGAAAATAGAAGGAAAATGGTTTTTATTGAGCTTACCGTGCACAAGTCCTCCGCTGTCCACGGCGGCGCTGCCCCTGGCCAGCCACCATCATTCCAGCATCCTCACTTCACTCCCTAGGCCTCACAAGCATGATCAGATGGGGAAGGGTTGGATTGGTTTGGAATGGTGAGATCTGGTTCGTGTGTTGGGTTTGGTATGCACGAACAAAGAAGAAAGATGATATGCATGAATGAAAGTGGGTGGGCAATGGATGGATGACAAGTTTCGTTCATCCATTGGTCTGCCCCAAAATATCTGGACCCCACACTAAAGACAAAACTTAAGTCGTCTCGTAAAATGCGCAATAGTACTTTCGAACTTCCGTGAATCGTAACTTCTCCGTCGAACGTCTGAATTCGACGTGCCACCTGTCTATGGATTCGTATCGTCCTGATCTACATAAAAATCCTTGGCCCTAGGCCATCGGACTTTCCCAGTCAAAAGTCAGCTCTTTGCTCCTTTCCAACTAAATTACCAAATTGCCCCTGAACTTCCAAAAAACATAACTTTTTCCTCGAACGTCGGAATCGACCGTGCCACTTGTCTATGAACTCGTGATGTCCCGAACTACGTCACAGTCATCGTCCAAAGTCCATTTGACCGCCTGAACGAAATGTCAACGATTTGCCCATTCTTGGGGCAAAATCGTCATTTCGCCCGAACGTCCGCTAATCCTCATCTAATCCCCGATTAGTCTCACTAATCTGTCATTAATTTTTAATTAATCCCTCTAATTCGGGACGGGTCGTTACAAGTAGTGCAGAGGCTAGTACTTGGTGATTCCTCAAAATTGGTGATTGATGACTCCGAGAATAGTGACGATGGAGTCCGAAAACAGCGATTGGTGATTGATGACTGAGGATCCCGGGAGTTGGTATTCGGTAGTTTCATATGGTGCTCGGGAGTTAAACCTCGAAAAGGTTGGAAGTGAAAATCGGATTGGTGTCCCGACATAAAACGAGTTGATTAGTGAGTACGGACACATGGTTGTGATCCGTAGGAGTTGTGGATTCCTACGTAAGTGTAGTAGAGGAGTTGATGTTTGGTTGATCCGTTCAGTAGTGGTATATATGTCAAGGATGGAGTTCCATGGTTGGAAAAGGTGGAGACACTCCCAAGATGGTAGGAATCGCGGGATTATGAGGCAATGAGATTGAGACAATGAGAAGTTGTGATTCTGAAACTCTAGAGTCAGTATGGTGATAGACTCATAGTTGTGTAAAAGGGGACTTGAGGGAGTTATGACCCCATCGATCGTGGATACATAGATTGTGTTTACTTTGGTTTGTCTCTAGGTGTGTAGGTGTGTAGTATTCATGAGCAATCTTATCATATGTGGTGACCGGACCATTTGTGAGATTTGCATGAGAAGTGATGTGATCGTAATAGGTTCGAAGATCGTCTTACACCTACAGATGAGAAAGTGGAGTCCGCTTAGGAGCAAGTGGATCGAGATCGAGTTGTTGTGCTCTTGGATCAAGATTGGGTTACCATTGTGGTGAATCAGGCGAATTGAGATTGGATATGTTAATGGGATGGCAAGACAAAGGTTGGATATGTTGGACATGAGACTGATGAGATTGTGCCGTCTTGAGCGAGTGTGACTGGATATCGGAAGCGAGATGATGTGGACATAGTGATGGGTATATGGGTACATATATTGGGATATATCGTGAAGAGATGCGTGGCTGAGTGATCGACTAATGTCGATGTGATTGAGGATATATTGTACGATAGATGTGAGTGCTATATACATCATTGTGAAGTTTGTGAAATTTTTTGGTATGCACCGTGGTTATTGTTGGATGTGATTGACTAGTGGGACCCTGATGCAGAGATGTGTGATCATGGTATGTAGTCGATAGGGTTCAGTTACCGACAGGTGAAGTGGGACGTGGATGGTGTTCCCACGACTTGACAAATTGTTTGGTGTGAGCGCTTGAGTTGTGACTCCGGTGAGGTCGGCACGGATTGTTGACGGAGTCTGTATGGATGGTTGACTAGATGTTGATCGATAAGAGTACCAAGGCAGATTGAGGTGAGCTTTGTGCCGGATGACAACATGATCTTATAGTTGGTACGAATTGATCCGCATGGTAGAGATGTACTGGAAGATGTGGTGATAGTGTCAGTAACAGGGGACAAGATTGACAAGTGATATACACCGAGTGGGAGTCCCAGGTATGAGAGAAGTTGGATATCCCCAATGGTTGAGGACGTACGAGATTTGGAATTTCGACGACGAAATTCTGTAAGGGGGGAAGATTGTAACGGCTCGTCCCGAAAATCGGAATTAGATTAGTGGTTAATGATGGATTAGTGGACATAATCGGTGATTAGTTGGGTGATTTCGGACGGACGGTGCGAAATGACGATTTTACCCCTAGGTAGGGCAAATCATTGACTATTTATTAGGGTGGTCAAACGGATGTTGGTTAATGACTGTGACGTAGTTCATGACGTCACGAGTCCATAGACAGGTGGCACATCCGATTTCGACAATCAAAAAAGAAGTTATGATGTTCAGAAGTTCGGGGGTATTTTGGTAATTTGGTTGAAAATGGGTAATTTGTTGACTTTCTTGGCAACATGTCTTTTGCACGTATTTCGATGACAGTTAGATAGGTCTCGATTCCCTGAGTACAACGACAGGCGGCACACGTAAATCGAAGTCCAGATGAAAAAGTTATGGATTAAGGAATGTTATGGGCAATTTGGTAAATTGTGCAAGCAAAGGCAAAACTGTCTTTTTGCTAGAGTTGCTGAGTCAATTACATTAGTGACTCACTTCATTCCTTAAGTGACACATGTCACCTGGCAAAGAATCATTAGTGTCAAATAGGTGTGAACGGTGGGAGGTAAGCGGTGGAAGAACAAACAAAAGGAAAATGTGTGTTTAACAAAGAAACAGAGGAAAGATGTCGATCCAAGGAAACCATTAAACTGCTAACTGTACTTGTGAGATTAGACTCGAATTGAGAGTGCAATTGTGAGGAAATAGAGAAGAAAAAGGGAAGGAAAAAACCCAGAAAAAACCGAAACCCACCTGAAAACCCTGAATTGATGACTTGGGATCGGATTTTGAATTAGACGATCAATTGATGGAAACAGAGACGAGGATGAGCTTCTAGAGGTCTAAACGAGTCGAGTGGGATTGAAAGTGAAGGAAATGGTGAAGAAATGAGCCCAGACGACACTTGTATTTAGTTTTGGAAATCCCAGTTGAGTTGGAATGGTTAGAGGAAATGAAGGCTGAAATTCAGATTGGAAACATATTTAAATGAACCCTGTGAAGCTTTTGAGTGAGTCAATTTGAAGAAACCGCTGAGAATTGACAGGATCAAACGATGAACACCCTTCGAATTGTCATGGTTAGTCGACTGCCTTCGAGGTAAGGAATGGTGTAATTGATCTTATAGACCTTTAATTAAGGTTAAACTGATACGATTAGATAAATCAATTGAAGAAATTGAGTGGAAATTAATAGGGATTGAATCAGGTTAGCATGCGGGTGCAAGATCCGTTTACCAGAGAAACGGGCGAGGAAGGCGCACAGTAGCAGGCGCGTGGCTTCCACGCGCAGTCGCTTGCGGCAGCGCGCGAGGGCGCGTGGTTCTTCCTCCCAAGGTGAGGGCAACATGAAACTAACTTATTTTGATGTAACGAACATTTTGGCACAGATTTCGAGACGATCGAACATCATTTTGATATTGTTCGGGATGTCCGAAGATTTAAGGGATAGTTTAAAATAGTTAAAAATTCGAGAAAATTATGGGGAATTAGTAGAAGCTTTTTGAAGCAGTTAGTGACCTTAGTATGTGATATGGATAGGTTCGGGAAGTCCGATGATACCGGATTAGCCGGGACCGGGTTATTGCACGTGTATCGAGGCGGCATCGGGAATGGTCTGTGAGTGGACTTTGCTTTCGAACATATCATGCATGCATACATGTTTTTTATATGTTTTCATGATATGATTTTTATGATTATGGTTGTGATCTTGATAATTTACATTTTGCACGTTTTTCGAGATATGTGACATATTGCACATTTTATGATATGCTATTTTATGCGGAAATTTGATATTGGTCTCGATGCGTTGATTTTGAGAGTTTATTTATGATTTGATTTCAAGGATGTGAAATGGCTTTAAGGAAAGTGCTTTCGGGCTTGAGGCCCCAGTGATTTCGGATTTCGGTTTCATATGATTTCGGGATTTAACGCGAGATTTCACATGAGGATTTCATATTTGGTTTTGGCATGGATTTCTTATGATTTTTACCTGGTTTTGGGTTTAAAGACCCATTATTGGTTATGGATCTGGTTTTGGGTTTAAAGACCCGTTGATTGATGTGCGGGGGAGGGCCCTTGATTGATATGTTTTGAGTTTAAAGACTCGTTATTGTGATATCCCCGAGGCCTGTTGATTGTGTTTTGAGTTTAAAGACTCGTTGATATCCCGGGAAGGCCTGATATGTGTTTTGAGTTTAAAGACTCGTTGATATGGGATCTAGCATGTTGATTGATTTATATTTGACTTAGGATTTCGGATGTTTTGGGCAGTGACCTAGTTGATTGAAATTACGATTTGGATCTTGGATTTGGGGCTGAGTTCCCAGACTTGGTTTTGATTTATGATTCCAGACTAAGGCCCGAGGTTTGAGAAAAAGAAATGTTTTTGGGTTTCCATACACGATTTTCTTATTTTAGTACTGAAATGGGTTTATGAATGGTTTTCGAATGCATGCATTGATTTTACATGGAAGCTATAAATATCTTTTCTGATAAAATGTCTTTTATAAACTTATTAATTTTTGTCCACTCATAGACTTTTCTGTTTTCGATACCCTCTAGGTTGATGAGGTGCGGACTGACGTTAGTGAGACGGAGACATCACGCACGCGATCCACAGTAGTTCTACGCACTCTGGAAAGTATGAAGTTGATTTTGGTGTGTTGACCTGGGTATCCCTTGTCTAGCTTACGTGTTCCACGATGGTTAGACATGTGTTTAGCCTTCGTGTCGCACGTGGGTTGGGTGGGAGCATGACTTATCCCTTAATTCCGGGGGATTGAGGGTGGGTCGTGTCATCATTGCACGGAGCGACCGGTCCGTATAGTGACTTAGAAGCTGGATTGCCAGAGGTTAAAACCTCCCCCTAGGAAGGGTCATTGATCTGCGGGTCATTAACCTGGGAGGACCCTGGGGAGACTTGGGATTTGAGACCTCGGTTAGTACGCGTAGCTTGGAACCGTGACGGTGTTGATTGTGACATCTGGGATGTCAGGTATCAGGGATGCCGAGGATTGGTTTTGGGCTGAGATCCACATGTATCGGATTTGGGCTGAGACCCACGTGATTTGATTTGGGCGAAGTCCCTACGGATTTGGTTTTGGGCTGAGACCCACGTGTATTGGTTTTGGGCTGAGTTCCCACATGACTAGTTTTGGGCTGAATTCCCACATGATTGGTTTTGGGCTGAGTTCCCACATACTTTGATTTGATGATTTGAGGAATGATTGAATTAACTGGTTTTCGAATGCATGCATGCTTTTTAGTGAATGGCATAAATGTCTGTCTTTCGTGAAACGTGGTTTTATTAAATTATTGGTTTCGTCCACTCACCGCTTTTAAATGGTTTTAATTCCCTTTAGGTTGATCGCGGATGCGAGCTGTAGTAGAGACAGAGACATCACACTCCTCCGATCCTGGCGCACTCTGGAAGCCCCGTTTGGGTTAAGGTTGGAATTATCCCTTGTCTGACACTTCGTGTCAGACGGGAGCAGGCACGTCCCACGATAATCCAAGAGATTTGGGACGGGTCGTGTCACTAAGCCTAAACTTCCTCGAAGAAAATTGCGAGCAGGCCAACCTCCGCAACATGGCTTACAAACAACGGATCACCCTCATCGCCGGCTAATGCTAGACACTTATCACAGAGCCCGCTTTGACTTGGGTCACCCTTCTCAAGGCCAGATACTTCCCCAATTGCCACTTCCTCCAAGCTAGGAAAGGGGGTCGTGCTTCTTGGGCCTGGAGCAACATCCTGGCTACTTGGAGATCATCATATGCTGGCAGGTCCTCAACGATAGTAAGGCTTGTCTCTGGTCTGATAAATGGCTTCGAAATTCTGAGCTTGGCTTCCCAAGGCCCCGCCCCGATACTATGATGCACGCCCAACAAAAGGTTGATTCCATGATTGACTGTGAAGTTGGCGGCGGGAATGTGGAGGCGGTGAAAAATCTAATTACCCCTGAGGATATCCCTTCGGTCCTGCGAACCCCAATTGGAAGGAAAGTTGATGATGATCGCCTTATTTGGCCAGAATATAAGAATAGTAGATACTCTGTAAAATCTGACTACCATGTTATCCACCAATCCTCATTTCGACTCAACGTATCTAGGCCATCCCCCTCTTTCTCCACCCCACTGCCCTGTGGAATGCTATTTGGCAATCCCCCATCCCCACCAAAATCCGCAATTTCACATGGCGAGTCCTGCGTAATGGGTTACAACTGCTGCCAACCTGACCAAGAGGAGAATCAGTAACAACGCTACAATGGGGGTGAGGAATCAATGGAACACATGTTGCTCCTCTGCCCCTGGGTTGACCCCCTATGGTTTAGAAGCGATCTTCACTATATCATCGATAAGAACTCCATAACCTCCAACAACGCCTGGATGCTGGGAACAATCACTGGGGATTCCATTTCAAAAGCCCAAAGAAAACAAATAATGGGAGTCATAATGTCCACCTTCTGGAAAATTGGGAAAGCTCGAAATAACATTGTCTTCAGTACTGCACGCCAACTTCTCCTGGAAGTGAGAAACCTTTAGCGGGCAAAAATTCTCGCAGGAAAATTCGAATTGGCATCCAACCCCCTCTTACTCGTCCAACCCTGCACTCCCCAAGCACCCATCTATGGAGGGCCTCTCCCCCTATTAACCTAACATAAACATTTTTCTTCTCGAGCTGGAATTGGCATCGTGGTTAGGAACTCTGAGGGCCAATTCGTGAAAGCTAAATCAATCTCTGGCACTGCAAATTCGACCCTTCTTGCTGAAGCTACTGCTGTTCTTAAAGCCTGCCAATTCGCGAAGGACCTACACCTCCAAAACATCATCGAGTTGGACTCCCAAACTATCATTGATTGTCTGCGATGCCAAATCACAAGAAAAAATTGGGAGCTCTTCCTAATCCTCTCGAGAATCAAGGACGAATCCTCCATCTTCATCTCTGGTCCTAGACGAGTCGTGATGGGAACACTGCAGTGGACCATTTCGTATCGCTAGCTACCTAAGGATGAGCCTAGGCACCTGGATCTCTAGGTCCCCATCCTCGTTGGTCTTCATTCTGAGCAAGGACGGACTACCTAGCCCCTCTGCCACTAGCTATCCCTTGGTACTAGGCTCCTTGGACCTCCTCCCTCGCTAGTGGTCTCTAAAGCTTGCCTTCTTATCGTTGTTGTAGCTCCTATGCTATGCCTTTAGTTTTTGTTCTTTTGGTTCATGTTGTTAGTCGTATTTGTAGCCTTATTGTTTCCTGTTCTTTTTTAATACATTTCTCTTCCCACCAAAAAAAAATGAAAGGATCATTATTATGATGATCACTGTAACTATACTGCCTAAAACTAAGCAATGAGAATAACATTAAGTGCACGATGAACACAATGAATTGGATCATATAAGCTTATGGAGCCAGTAAATGATGTGGATCATATAAGCTTACGGAGTCGGTAGAACTATGGAGACAATTTTACAGTAGGTTGGTTGGCAAGGCTGGGAATTCAAGATCACAAAACTCTTTACTTGAAAGAGAATTAAAGAAGCTGACAGTGTCGTTGAGCGCCAGGATGAAGTCATCAATATCCTCCACGGTGTTGTGAAAGTGAAGACTCGCGCGTGCAGTTGCATTGATTCCCAGCTCTCGATGGAGGGGCTGCGTGCAATGGTGACCTGATCGGATAGCCACTCCGTGCTGGAATTACACAGGTTGGCAGTTAGCATCTGCTAGCCTTTGATTATACCTGGCTCACTTGTATATCACTAAGTTTGGAAATAAAGCCCTTTCTGTTTTCATACCTGTTGGTCAAGAAACATGGCCAAGTCTGTAGGGTGTATATTCTCAATATTGAAAGAACAAAGAGCAGCGCGGAAGACATGCTCCGAGGGGGCTGGACCATAAATGCGAATATTGGGGACTGTGCGAAGGCTATAGTATGGATAGTTAGCAAGAAATTTCTGTCAAAAAATAAAGAGAACAAGAGCAATTTAGTGTAATAAGGACGAGGAAGTTTGACTTTTCCCCGTTGGCAATAAAGGGTGAAAATGGGTTGTTTAAGCTACGATTTCTATTTAATGTTTGTTACTTCATACTTTGGTTATTGACATTTTCATTCACAATCGATGTATAAGCAATACTCTTTCCTTTTCCATCCATAAGTGGACAAATGTTTTCCAAACTGGTCGTAGGTCTATTGTCAATTTTGCCTTCCTCACACATTTTCATAACAGACTTCAATAGGAAATGAAGAGCTGCAACTGTATTGTTGTTTTGGTAATGGATTACGAGCAGAAGAATCAGACACAGATGGACTTTGGATGCCACAATTGTGCATATAAAACAGCCGACGCACTTTTTTTTTGGGAGATAATTTTTAGAGTTAGAATCTAATACTCCCGAGTCAGTCACTTCAATGACAGCAGAACTATTTCAAATAAGTTCCTCATTTGTAAGTTCTTTAATGTCCGAATATTTGGTTTTTTAGGCATAACTCTGATACCTAAGTTGATGACAATGAAACCCGATTTAGATTAGAGGAAAGGAAAGAGAGTAAAAATCTTCACCTAAGACATGGCATTCGTATGAAGATATGAACTGGAACATGTTTATAAAGAAAACTGAAGACTATAAAATCAAGCATTATTGGATCATTCAAAATATGAAGAAGGAATGGAAGCAGTGGTGGCTCATTCAAAATATGAAAAAGGAATCGAAAAAGTTGGAGAAAAAATCAGTTTTGCACAATGCTCTGCTGAATTTTGAAAACCTACATTTCAGTATACATATGAGTAATAACAATACAGTGATCGAAAACTACTGTTTAGATTGTTGGTGAAAAAAAATTAAGACGGTAAAGAAGACTATAAAAACCAATAAATATTTTTCAAAAACTCGCCTTAGTGTCCTCCATGTTGAAGATGAGTAGAAGTAAGCTAACAGATCATAATTTTGACAGTCTGCAGTTCTTGATTCTGTGTTTAACCTATTTCACCTAGCTAAAAAAAACAGATACAGAAGAATGAAGAAAGTTAGTTATTGGAACTCACAAATATACCCAACAAGCAGCTACAAGGTTTTAAACTTATCAACAGATTATCAATGATTTTCAATCAAGAATCAAAGATTTGCTGCTATCAAAATAAACCAACTGTCTTTTAGGAAAACAGTATTTAGTAAGACTTGTCTGCTTACTAATCTCATGAAATAAGAATCGGTCCTTTCATAAAATGTATACCTTATACAATTGTAGATCCCACCGAATAAAACTTCGATCTCATCTAATGAGAACAGCCCGCTGAATATTATGATCAAATGGTGGGTGTAAGTTACAAAGTAGGAAAAAATCAGAAGCCTAGCAAGCAGCCAAATGAGAATAACCAATTATGAAATTTCTTTTGTTTACGTAGTAACCAAAACCAACGCTTATAGAGAGTAAGAATTCAAACTTAACAAAACCATCAGCAAGATATTAATTCCTAATTAATGAACATCATAGAAAAATTATGAAAATGCAAACTGTGTGAAGGAATAGACGAAGAAGAAAATGAAAGAAAATCTATTAGATAAACAAGAAGAATGGGACCAATTGGAAAAACACTTCAAAAGAGCAAGCGAACACAGTAAATCAGCAGAAATGGGTAATACAAAAGTTCTAACAGGAATATGACTGCAATGCGTAACAGCAAAGACCACGGCTAAAAAACCTATATATATGCCATGGATATATATATATATATAGCTGCCTCATACATTTAGGATCATAATCAAAATAGATATGATGGAACTAATCTAGTAAGTAGATTAACTCAGCAGACTATGTAAAATTGTAGAAGGCAGATAATAAAATATTAATCTCACCTAAAGAGGACAGCCCGCTGAATATAATGACCAAAGGATAGACGTAAGTTACAAAAGAGGAAAAAAGATCAGAAGCCTAGCAAGCAGCCAAAAGACAATAACCAATTATGAAATTCCTTTTGTTTGGGTAATAACCAAAACCAATGCTCATAGAGATAAAAGCATCCAAATTTAAACAAAATCATCAACATGATATTAATACCTATATAAAACATGACAAAAAAATTATAAAAACGCAAACTGTGTGAATGAATCAGATGAAGAAAATGACAGAAAATCTTTAGATAAACGGGAAGAACGACTAATTGGAAGAACACTTGAAAAGAGCAAGCAAACACAGTAAATGCCCAGAAAATGGGTAATAGAGAAGCTATAATGAATGAAGCAATTATGTTAAAATCATGCCATCTTACAGTGCGTATGTTATATGAAATAATGTCATCTTACAATCAGTAACAATTGAATCAGTAGACCTAATTCCTTTTGGTTAGGTAATGACCGAAACAAAGCGTCGTAAACACCTCAAATCCAAATCAAAACAAAACCATCACCAACATTGTAACGGGTTAGTAATCAACATTATACACAAATTGTAAACAGCCAAACAGTGAGCGAATCAGATGTAGAAGAAAATGAGAGAAAATCTATTACATGAGCACGAAAAAACAACGAATTGAAAGAACATCTCCAAAAGGGAAGCGATGACAATAGAACAGCAGAAAATAAGTGGTACAAAACCTTTAACAGGAATACGGGTAAAAAACCTGTTCGGATTGAATTCAACAGAGATTGGAAAACAAATCAATCATATGAAAATAAGGCATTTTACAATGAGTCTAAATTCAAACAATTTGGGAGACGGAAAACAGAACCTAAAAGTCAGGAATGAAAAACATTCAAAATCATAAAAAGAAAAAACTCATACTTGAAAAAAGCGGTGGATGTAATCAACAGTACAGTGGTTTCTGTACAAATCGAAATTAAAACCAAAGTATGAGCACAATTTTAACAGCTCTGTAATCAAAATCATGGAAACATTGGTGACAAATTCTCCACTAATTTTTCTCTGCTTTATTCACACTTCAGAGGCATATATATATACAAAACAATTGCTGAGAACTTGTTCTCCACGGCTGTGTGATCTCCTAAAAATCCTCCTAATCACCAAAGTCTATCTTGCCTAAAATACAAAGATTAAATGAAGAAGAAAGATTTCTCAAAAGATATACGCAATACATTCCTATTTTAATCATAATAATATTAGTATCGTAATACCCCCCTTCAAGTTGGAGCGTGAAGATCTCGAACGCCCAACTTGCAAAGTAGAAACTCAAATTTTGCTTTCCCCAATGCTTTTGTAAAGATGTCTGCCAATTGAACACTAGTGGAAACATATGACGGATAAATCATCCCTTCAGTGACTGCATCTCGAACAAAATGGCAGTCAGCTTCTATATGCTTCGTTCTTTCATGAAAAACTGGATTTTGAGCAATGTACAACGCTGACTGACTATCACAATACAACTTCATACCCTTCGGATGTTGCACACCCAAGTCACCTAGAAGTTGTTTAAGCCACTTTAACTCACACACTGTTGCCACCATTGATCTATACTCAGCCTCAGCAGACGATCTAGACACTGTTGGTTGCTTCTTGGTCTTCCACGACACAGGAGAACAACCAAGTAACACAAACCATCCTGTCAAGGAACGCCGCGTAAGCGGACAACTAGCCCAATCTGAGTCACACCACCCTTCTAGACTTAGGCCACTATTAGCACGAAGCAAAATCCCTTGCCCCGGACTCTTCTTCAAATACCTCACGACCCTAAGAGCCGCCTCCCAATGATCCTCATGAGGTTGTTGCATGAATTGGGACAAAATATGAACCGAATATGCAAGATCAGGTCTCGTCACAGACAAGTAAATCAATCTCCCGATAAGTCGCCTATACGGCGCCGGATCCGCAAGGAATTCGCCCTTAGCAAGGGCCAAATGGTGATTTTGCTCCATAGGAAAGGCTGCAGGCTTGGCTCCCAATAATCCCGTTTCAGAAATTATCTCGAGTGTGTATTTTCGCTGGCAAAGAAAAAGTCCTTCTGGATTACGTGCTACCTCTAGCCCTAAGAAATATTTCAAAACGCCCAAATCCTTCATATGAAAGCACCTGCCAAGGTAGTCTTTAAAAGTTGTCAATGCAACCTTATCATTCCCTGCAATAATCAAGTCATCAACATAAACTAACACGCTGATCTGAGTTTGTCCCTTGCATAACCCAAATAATGAATAATCTGAGTAGGATTGCACAAATCCATAATTCTTCAACGCTGTTGACAATTTTGCAAACCAACATCGGGGAGCTTGTTTCAGACCATACAATGACTTTTTCAACCTGCAAACCATGTTAGGATTTGCATTCGTGAAACCCGGAGGAACCTTCATATAAACCTCCTCACTTAAGTCGCCGTGAAGGAAAGCATTATGCACATCCATCTGATGTACCTCCCAATTTTTAACAGCAGCAATTGCGAGAAAAATACGAACCGTCACCATTTTTGCCACAGGAGCAAATGTCTCGGTATAATCAATTCCTTCCACCTGATGATTGCCATAGATCACAAGTTTTGCTTTGAGTCGCTCTATGCTACCATCCGATTTATGCTTAATTTTATATATCCATCGGCTCCCTAGGGCTTTCTTTCCCGGTGGAAGAGTCTCCATTACCCAAGTCTCATTGTCTTCAAGGGCTCGTATCTCCTTACCCATCGCTTCTCGCCATCCTGAATCTTTCATTGCTTCTTTAAAATGCTTGGGCTCATGTCCCATTGTCACTGCTGCAAGGAAATTCCTATGTTTCACAGAAAAACGTTCACAATTCACAAAATATGTTATAGGATAGGGCGTACCTGAGGAAGATGAAGTAGCTGATGAATTCTCAGATGGACTTATTTTCTGTATAGTATGAGTAACAAAATCACGATATCGTGTTGAAGGAGTTTTGACTCGTTTTCCTCGCCCTAGCTCACCATCAACTTGCACACCTTGCTCCTCCACCGTATTTTCCAGCCCTTCATCAAGCACATTCTCATGTGCGGGCTGCTGCATGGGCTGCACTGCAGCACCAGACCCCCCCTCAAGGGTAGACGCTGCCTCCAACAACCCCCCCCCCCCCCCCCCCCCCCCCCCCCCCCCCCCCCCTTCAATGCACACAGCACACTCACCAGCAGCCTCATCCTCACTCCATGCCTGATCATCACTGTTTGTTGGCATAGGAGTCACCACATTCCGTGGTTTGTTGGTCGCAAAAGTAAATTCTTTCTCAAAGAACTGCACATCCCTTGATACAAAGTACTCATGTGTTTCTAAATCATACAATTTCCAACCTTTCTTCCCAAATGGATAGCCAACAAAAATACACTTATGGCTCCTACTTGCAAATTTATCCCCTTTGTGTCGTTGATTGTGAGCATAGCAAAGACAACCAAACACTCGAATAGCATCACAAGAAAGAACTTTCCCAAACAACATTTCATATGGCGATTTAGTCTCAAGTAAAGTAGAGGGTGTTCTATTAATCAAGTGACATGCTGCTAACACACATTCTCCCCAAAATTTGATTGGTAAGTTCCCTTGAAATCTTAATGCTCTAGCCACATTTAAAATATGTTGGTGTTTTCTCTCAACCCTCCCATTTTGTTGTGGAGTCCCAACACAAGAAGTCTCAAAGATAATGCCATTAGTTTGAAAATAGGCATGCAAACAATTAAATTCGGTCCCATTGTCACTTCTCACACGTTTGATCACTTGTTCAAATTGGCGCTCAACCATAGCAACAAAATTAAGAAACATAGATGCAACTTCCATTTTATTGCATAGTAAATAGACTCAAACGCCTCTTGAAAAATCATCTACTATTGTCAAAAAATAGGTAGCCCCACATGAAGAACGAGTCTTGTAAGGTCCCCACAAATCCAAATGAACAAGTTCAAAAATCCTACCAGCTTTATTCGTACTAACAGGAAGCTAGATCTATGTTGCTTTGCACGCGGACACACATCACAAGCTTTATTAGTTTTTCGACAAGAATGACTCACAGCCGGAATCATCTTCAATATGTTTTCCGACGGATGTCCCATTCGTTGATGCCATAACTCGAACGACGAATCACCATCCACTATCAGGACCGTCACTTGAGGAACACCACGGAAAAAATACAGTCCATCCAATCTTTCACCCGCTCCAATCACCTTCCTCGTCGGTTGGTCCTGTATAACACAAATATTTTTAGTGAATTGTACAACGCAATTTGATTCATCGATTAATTGAGTCACAGAAATTAAATTGCATGTTAATCGTGGGACATAAAGCACATGGTCAAGCTGCAATCCGCCTGGCAACACAACACTTCCCTCTTGGTTTGCTTCTGCCGTATTTCCGTCCGGAAATCCTACCGGGCAATGTTCCACTGTTCTCACATTTCTCAAAATAGATAGGTCACATGTCACATGATTCGACGCTCCTGTATCGATAATCCAACTAAAAGTATGTTTCTTACCATACATTCGATCTTTGGTTTTCAACAAATCAAGAAGTTGTTGCAGTTGCGTTGCTGATACACCCGCAAGACCAGCAACATCGGTCGCACCCGCCAGCCCCTGCGAGTTCTCTCCCTGCTGCCCAGATGAAGTTCCAGTCCCGCCGGTTTTATTTGCACGGACAGGCGGTGCACCATACCCTCTGCCACGACCAGAATTTGCAGGCCCACCTCCTATTCCTGTCTTTCCGCCACCACGACCCGGTCCCCTACCTCCACGAGGTCGATCCCCCCACCATTCGGGGAACCCATGTAATTGAAAACAAGAGGATGCGTTGTGGCCTCCTCTATTGCAATGAGTGCAAAACTGGTCAGTATTATCCGCAAAACGAGATTTACCACGCGTATCAGGCTGAATTGCGAAAGCCATGATACTATCTCGGTCTTCCTTGGAGGAGAACAACTCTCCTCCACGCAGTTGCTCCGCTTGAATCACTTGTTGATATGCTCTATCAAGTGTCGGCAAAGGCTCTTGTCCAAGCAAATGTGTTCTAATTGAAGCATATGCGCCATCGAGACCGATAAGAAAGTGATGGAGATAGTCATCTTCTCTCAATTTTTCTACCTGTGTGACGATGCGACACGTGCATCCTCCACACTTACAAACCGGCACCTTCACATATGTGGTCAGTTCGTCCCAGATTTTTGACAAACGGCCAAATCACATTCTCGGTTTTTCCTTGCTTGCACTCCCCCAAGGATGTTTTCAATTGACATATACGAGTGCCGCTTACCACAAAAAATCGGTGTTTGAGATTGTTCCACAGGAGTTGTGCATCATCATATTCTCCAAGTGTCGACCGCACGGACGGCGCAATGGTGTTGGTCAGCCAGGACACCAACATCGAATGCACAGCTATCCAATCCTCAAGTTTCTCCTCTGTCGTTGGCTTCGGAACCGTCCCTTCCACAAAGCCAAATTTCCTATTCGCCTTGAGCGAGGTTCGAATTGCCCTCGCCCATTCATCATAGTTCTCACCACGTAATTGAATCGGGGTAATGATGTTGCCTGGACCATCACTCGAGCCAAGATGATACGTCAGATCCACCTTCTTGTCACCATCTCCTTTCTTGTCTCCGTCTTTGCCAACCATGATCTCTCGTGGAGGCGATAGTAGTGGAAGGAAGAAAGTGTGTTTGTCCTAGGATCTCTCTTGCTCTGATACCATGACAAATTCTCCACTAATTTTTCTCTGCTTTATTCACACTTCAGAGGCATATATATATACAAAACAATTGCTGAGAACTTGTTCTCCACGGCTGTGTGATCTCCTAAAAATCCTCCTAATCACCAAAGTCTATCTTGCCTAAAATACAAAGATTAAATGAAGAAAGATTTCTCAAAAGATATACGCAATACATTCCTATTTTAATCATAATAATATTAGTATCGTAATAATTGGGTTTCCCTGGGTACGAAAATGAACAAAAATTAAAACCAAACTATCATGAGCACAATTAACAGCTCTGTAATCAAAACCAAATTAACAGCTCTGAGCACAATTTTAACAGCTCTCTAATCAAAACCGAACTATCATCAAAATTATTGGATGGAAAAGAAAATAACAAAAATTACCGTTGAAATGCGAGAGAGAAAGGAAGACAGATCGAAAGCCCTGGGTTTTATCGCAGATATGAAAAGCAGGGAAACGTGTCACAAACTTGAGAAGCAGCGAAGATCGAAGAAGCAAGTTCGCTCGAGGAACGGCACGGAAGCAAAAAGGAGGATGAAGTGCAAGAGAGGTGGCAGGAAATTGGGAGACGACGACAAAGCATGAATCGAGGTGTATCACGATTGGAGGCCATGAATAGCGCAGACAGGAGGAGGAACCGTTGACAGGGGGCAGATGCGGCGAGGAACAAGTACATGCAAAGCAGAGAGGTGAATAGCGCAGACAGGAGGAGTAACCGTTGATAGGGGGCAGATGCGGCGAGGAACAAGTACATGCAAAGCAGGAGGAGAATGGATAAGGCGAGGAATTAAAAACGCGATTGGATGGAGCGACGGTCGCAAGTGAGCATTCGATGCAACGAACGGCAACGAAAAATCGAGCGAGGACTCGAGGCAAGGAACGGTGATGAGAAATCAGCACACTAGTAGTGAACAGCACCATCGCGACTTCTCCTTAATCAGTGTAGAAGGAGTTTGGCTTGGTGTTTTTTTTTTTTTAAATTGAAGGGATGTTTTATTTAACCTCATAAAGATAGGTACATAATAAGAGAATATATAATGTGAATAGTTGAAATAATAGTAAATTTTTGAAAAAAGATTTGCGGCCTGATTTAATTCACTGAGATCAAGAATAATATCTACAAATACAAATAAAACATTAAACCAAGGAATGGGCAACGATAATGTTTTAGACAATAAGCTTAATTAATTGGACTGCAGCTAACAAAGTGAGGAAGTTCTTTGTGCTGCCTTGTTAAAAAATCTAGCCAGGAAAAAACCCCGGTATGGGAAAAAGAGTATAGTGCATTGTAGATAATTGTATGGGAGACCTTCCGAGAGCGGTTTCTCAACCAGTTCTATCCACGGTCGTTCCGCAACGCCCGTGAGGCGGAGTTTCTGCAACTCCGGCAGGGGGATCAGACTGTAGCAGAGTACGAGGAGACCTTCCTGATGTTGTCTCGCTTTGCTGAGAACTTCGTGATCACCGAGGCAGACCGATGTCGCAGATTTGAGTGGGGCTTGCGACCTGAGATTCAGGCGATGGTGACTGCAACACCCTTTGCTTCCATGAGGAATCTGACTGATGCGGCGACCAGGGTTGAGAACAGTATCCTGGCTCGTCAGCGAGCTGAGGGGGAGACTCGGCGACGTGATCGCCCACACTTGGGATTTTCGGGCCGTCGTGGCTCGAAGGGAGGACATTCTGGTGGATCTTCGTCTTCTGGCAGCCGAGGACGTTCTGGTCAGTTCAGGAGTCCTCAGAGGTCTGGACAGCGTTCTGGAGCTTGGCAGCGGTCTTACTCACCGATGAGCATCTCACCGGGAGGATACTCGGGTCGACCTAGGGAGGTCACATGCTTCGCTTGTGGGGAGCCGGGGCATTATGCTTCTGAGTGTCCACTGATTCGCGGCAGTACTGCGCCAGCGCAGAGCACAGCATCCCAGACTGACAGCAGCCGGACACGCGGTGTTGTGCGTGGCTGTGATCGAGGGGCTAGAGGACGGGGACGACCTGCAGAGTCTATGGCTCGTGTTTATGCTGTTACCCAGCAGCAGGCCAGATCCATTCCGGGAGTGTTGACATGTACTGTACATATTTATGGCATGGTTGTTCGTGCATTGATGGATTCGGGGGCAACTCATTCTTTTATTTCACCGCGTTGTGCGAGTCTGTTGGGCCGTGAGGTGACCGCACTTGAGCACGAGATGGGAGTGGGGACACCGATGGGTGTGACCTACCGGGTGAACCAGGAGATACGAGCTTGTCCTGTGGAGATTGAGGGAGTCGAATTTCCGGCAGACTTAATCCTGATGAATGTTCACGATTTCGATGTGATACTTGGAGTTGATTGGTTGTCGGAGTACAATTCACTCATCGACTGTGGTAACATGCGGTTGACTTTGAGAGGTCCAGGATTTCCGGAAGTGATATTTCAGGGAGAGTGTGAAGATGCATCACCCAAGGTAATATCTGCACTCACAGCTACTAAACTCTTACAGAAGGGGTGTCAGGGTTATCTTGCTTATGTGGTAGAGTCTACGGATGAATCTTTGCGTATTGAGGATATTCCGATTGTGCGGGAATTTCCTGATGTCTTTCCAGGAGATTTACCTGGATTACCACCACCCAGGGAGATCGACTTTACGATCGAGTTACTCCCCGGGACTCGACCGATTTCACAAGCACCGTATCGTATGGCACCGGCAGAGCTACGGGAATTGAAAATCCAATTACAGGAACTGGTGGATCTAGGGTTTATCCGACCCAGTACATCACCATGGGGAGCGCCGGTCTTATTCGTGAAAAAGAAGGAGGGTAGTTTACGGTTGTGTGTGGATTATCGGCAGTTGAACAAGGCTACGGTAAGGAACCAGTATCCCTTACCCAGGATCGATGATTTGTTTGATCAGTTACGAGGAGCGCGGTATTTCTCCAAGATAGATCTGAGGTCAGGGTACCATCAACTGAGAATAGCCGAGGGGGATGTTCAGAAAACAGCTTTTCGAACGAGGTATGGGCATTATGAGTTCTTGGTGATGCCCTTTGGATTGACGAATGCACCAGCTGCATTCATGGACTTGATGAATCGAGTCTTTCGAGCATACTTGGATAAATTTGTGATCGTGTTTATCGACGACATCTTGGTGTATTCCAGGAGTGTCAGGGCTCATGAGGAGCACTTACGAATGGTATTGGGTAAACTACGACAGGAGCAGCTGTATGCTAAGTTAAGCAAGTGTCAGTTTTGGCTAAATAGTATTGGATTCTTGGGTCACATTATATCACCCGAGGGGATAAGTGTGGATCCTCAGAAAATGGAGGCTATGACAAATTGGCCAAGACCGACCACGGTGACGGAAGTGCGAAGTTTTGTTGGGTTAGCAGGCTACTATCGGAGATTCGTAGAGGGTTTCTCCCAGATTGCCGCACCATTGACTCGGTTAACCCGGAAAGGGGTGAAGTTTGTATGGGACGACCAGTGTGAACAGAGTTTTCAGGAATTAAAGTGCCGATTAACCACTGCACCTGTCCTTGCATTACCAGACAGCAGTGGAGAGTTCGTGGTATATAGTGATGCATCGCTGCAGGGTTTGGGTTGTGTATTGATGCAGAATGGAAAAGTGATTGCTTACGCATCCCGGCAGCTGAAGACGCACGAGTTGAACTACCCTACTCATGATTTGGAATTGGCAGCGGTGGTTCATGCTCTAAAGATCTGGAGACATCATTTGTTCGGTGTGACATGCCGAATATTCACCGATCACCAGAGTCTTAAACATTTGTTCACTCAGAAGGAACTCAACATGAGACAGCGGAGATGGTTGGAATTGTTGAAGGATTATGACTGTACGATCGAGTACCATCCTGGCAAGGCAAATGTTGTAGCTGATGCACTTAGCAGGAAGTCAGCGGGATCAGTTGCGTATTTGAGATTTGTGTATCTTCCTTTGCTAGTGGAACTTCGGAAGAGCGGAGTTATGTTAGGGATGGACGATCAGGGAACCTTGTTGGCTAGCTTTCATGTGCGACCCGTGTTGGTCGACAGGATCATCGAGGCTCAACTACAGGACCAGATACTTTGTGATTACAGGAACGAGGTTGAATCCGGACAGAGACAAGATTTCTCCGTCAGGGGCGATGGAGCATTAGTAAAGTTTGGGAGATTGTGTGTACCTGCGGTACCAGAGTTGAAGAGAGAGATTTTAGACGAGGCCCACAGTTCGGCCTATGCTATGCATCCAGGAGGGACAAAGATGTACCGTACCCTCCGGGACTATTATTGGTGGCCAGGGATGAAGAGGGAGATAGCTG
The DNA here is from genome assembly GCA_032719365.1 of Prinsepia uniflora. Classification (NCBI taxonomy): domain Eukaryota; kingdom Viridiplantae; phylum Streptophyta; class Magnoliopsida; order Rosales; family Rosaceae; genus Prinsepia; species Prinsepia uniflora. The sequence goes on along the minus strand of CM064868.1, from coordinate 54,059,472 downwards.
AGTTTGTCAGCAAATGTTTGATCTGTCAGCAGGTCAAAGCAGAACGGCAGCGTCCGTATGGGGCTATGCATCCACTTCCAATTCCACAATGGAAGTGGGACCATATTACAATGGACTTTGTCTTCAAGTTACCAAAGACAAGGAGTGGAGTTGATGGAGTCTGGGTAATAGTGGACCGGTTGACTAAATCAGCGCATTTTCTGCCTGTACGTGAGACGTACAAGCTAAACCGTTTGGCCCAGCTATTCAATAATGAGATCATCCGGCTACACGGTACCCCAGAGTCGATCGTGTCGGATCGGGATCCGCGTTTCACATCCAGGTTTTGGAGGAGTCTACAGACTACTTTGGGTACGAAATTGCACTTCAGTACGGCATTCCACCCACAGACCGACGGACAGTCTGAAAGGACAATACAAACTCTCGAAGACATGATGAGAGCCTGTGTGTTGCAATTCCAGGATTCGTGGGCTGATCGATTACCATTGATGGAGTTTGCCTACAATAACAGCTACCATGCGAGTATAGGGATGGCACCCTATGAGGCACTGTATGGTCGACAGTACAGAACACTGGTATGCTGGATGGAGATTGGAGAAAGAACCGCAGTGGGGCCGGATCTGATGGATATGACCCAGGAGACAGTTCGGGTTATTCGGGAGAGATTGAAGGCGGCCCAGGATCGTCAGAAAAGCTATGCGGATCGACGGATCCGAGATTTAGAGTTCGAGGTTGGTGACTTTGTCTTTTTAAAGTTATCGCCGTGGAAAGGGATTCTTCGATTTGGACGACGTGGGAGATTGAGTCCTCGTTATATCGGACCATATGAGATTGTCGAGAGGATTGGTCCAGTGGCTTACCGTTTAGCACTACCTTCGGAGCTTTCCCGAGTACATGACGTATTTCATGTATCGATGCTACGGAAGTATCTTCGGGATGACTCTCATGCACTACCAGAGCAACCACTAGAACTGATGACCGATTTGAGTTTCGAGGAACGGCCAGTGCAGATTCTGGATAGGAAGGAAAAGGTCTTAAGGACCAAGACGATTTCTTTGGTTAAAGTACTATGGCGGAACCACGAGGTGGAGGAAGCGACATGGGAACCCGAGGAATTGATGAGAGGGCAGTACCCATACTTATTTGAGTAAATTTCGAGGACGAAATTTCTGTAAGGAGGGTAGGTTGTAACGACCCGAACCGAGAATAATAATATTTTAATGTAAAAAGACTATTTTGCCCCTGAAGGGGGGGAACTTTGACTTTTGACCCGGGAAACAATTTGGACTTTGATCCATGACTATGACGTAGGTCGGGATGTCACGAATCCGTAGACAGGCGGCACGCCGAAATCGGAGTTCGTATGAAGAAGTTATGGTCAAGGAAGCGTTTTAGCGGAATTTACGAACCGAGAACAACGGAATAAAATATTAATTTATTACGGGAATCCGTGCCAACCTAATATTTAAATCAAACCGATGGATTGGTGACAAGTGTCACCCATCCAAGCCTACATTATTCCCATAAAGCAACTAATACTATTTAATCCATTTTAATATTAATTATTTTTCCCTCCATTTGATTTCCACCCTTGGATTTCTGGCCAGATTGAATCCTGGCCCTTCATTTCTTCTGATTTCCCTTGTTCATGCACGATCTCTGTCTGCCTTTGCTTACAAACACACACATTCATTCCCTCACAAACCCGTGCATTTCTTCCATTTTCTCTCCATCCAAACACACGAACCAGCCATCCTCTTCGCACCAAACGACCACCCACAGCACCACCATCATCTGGTCTTCACAACCCATGCAACCACCAGCCACCACCAGCCCATTTTCCCGTCCGAAATCCCGTCCAAAAACTCAGACCCGAAACACGACGGAAACGAGTCCAAGAAGCAAACCTCGACAACCACACCATCTCGACGTAGGGGAAGCTCCAGTCTACACCGTGAGGACCCCAGGAGCTTAACTGGACGACGGCACGGCCTGCGGCGGCGACACGGCGGCGGTAAGGTCGAAAACCCGAAAACCCGTTTTACTCCCCTGTTTCGGACCAACGTGTTTTAGTGCTAGGAAATTGATTGTTTGGGGTTAGACAGGTTCTAGGGCGAGAGACGAGTCGATCAGGACCGGTTTGGACGACGAACACGGCGTGGATCACCGGAGAAGGCGATTGGACTTTGGCCGTGAGTTTCAGAGGAGAACTGGTGAGTTTTCTCCCATTTTCTTTCCATTTTGAGGTTGTAGAACCATAGAACAGACCTAGACGACCCTATAGGGATGAACCCCGTCGAAAATGGTGGCCGGAATCGTACGGTTGAATCGGGTCAAGCCGTGGGTAGACGGCGACCCGGTTCCAGTCAAACGGGTCTGACCCGATACTGTAGCATGATGACGTCATCATGCTGACGTCACTTCTGACGTCATGATGACGTCATCCTGTCAGATATTGTCAGACCAGGTACCAATCAGAACATGCCACGTGTCACCTGACAAGTGTCAGTGATGACGTCATGCTGACGTCAGCATGACGTCACTGCTGACGTCAGTGGTACTGTAGCAGCGTTGACCCACGCGTTGACCAGGCGCGTGGGGGCGCGTGTGAACAGTGATTTTGGTGGGGCCGGTACCATTTTCAAGGTTTCGACGATACGGATCCAATGGAGGTGGTTTCGTGTCGATCGGAGATCGTTATGTTGGTCAAAATGGGGTTTGAAGCACCGGGAATAGTGCCCGGGATGCGTTTTTGAGGCGGATCTGTTCTAGGGTCTTGGTATTGATATTATAGGGTCCTTAAGTAACCCTCAGGAATAATAATACAGGTTTATAGAGATCGTTGAGCAGCAAGGACCGAGTGTGAGTGGGCTGTTTGATTTATAAAAGGCTTGCATGCATAAACTGTTTTACTATTTCCACTGATGAGTCTTATACACTGTTTATATATGTTATTACAATGTTTTGGGCATGAGACCCGTCTGGATTATATGTGGATTTTGTTTGGGATGTCCGGGGGACATAGGGTAAACTATACTGTTATTGTACTGTACTTTCCTACCTGTGTATATTGTCTCCTCCAGGGAGGGTCGTTGGCCTGGGTGGACCCTAGAGTAGTCACGGGGCTCTGACTGAGTGGAGTTGACCCCCGTTGGGCTGCTTACTCTCAGGAAGGCATGTTCATATACCTCGGGCAGTGACCGGGATACCGGGAGCTGATGTACCTAGAGAGTCTCGGGTGTGAGACCCTGAGTGGCAACGCGTAGCCTTAGAACCGTGACATCATTTGGGTTGGGTTTTACAGTGCACTGATATGTTAGTTTCACCTTACGATTATTATTGTGGTTCATTTGTCATGCTTTCATTATAATATTATATTTTCACTGCATGCAAGGTTTGGAAAACGGAGGGGTAAAACCTTATGATTATTTTATTATTAAAATGATTTCTAAACTGTTATTTTTGGCCCACTCACCCTTGTTTTACTGACCCCTCCAGACCCTGACACGTCAATAGAGGAGGAGGATCCGGAGGAGGAGGCAGAGGTTTAGTTTGCCTAACTGTGCACCTGTACACCCACTTGTGGGTAGGTTGAGCACCGAATAAATGTACTCTGACTAGTGTGCTCACATGTTGTAGTTTACTTTCCCTTGTCTGACAGTATCACTTTAAACACTGTGTTTGTACGTTATCTATCTATTTAAGTCTTCGGTTTTTAATTAAGGGTAATTTTGGTATGTTTAGAATCATTGTCAGACGGGAGCGGGTCACGTCCCCGGGTGGTCCCAGTGGGATTGGGACGGGTCCTGTCATTGACCCCTGCCCCCTCGCTCAGTTTTATCCATAATTGTTCAAAACTCATCACTCAAATCACTTAAATCACTCAAATCACCCAAATGAATGACCCACGAGCCACACCAAATGAACGACTGCAAAGCCCTAAAATAGAGGGTGGTTCTAAGCAGCGCCCAATTGACAAAAGGCACTATGAAAATAAGAAGAAAGAAGACAACTTGAGTTTCATCAAAACGTTACCGTTTTATTTGTTTTTATAGCATTGTGTTTCCTTTATTAAAACGATGCGGTCTAACATATGGAGATATTGCCCTTCCAATTAAGTCTTGGACAGAAACGTTTTAATTTCATCATTTTCTAAAATAAAGCGAGCCCCATAACATTCTCTAATCTTCTCTCCCTTGAAGCCAAGCCCAATCCGAACCATTTGAGAATGATAGAAACTAATATATTTCAAGGAATTTGTCTCTAATATTTTTTCAAGAAGTTGGAGAAGAAAAAAAATTGAGTATTAATTATTGTGTTTGAATAACTATTAATATATTATTTTAATTATTTTAAGAGCATTTTTAACAATGTTAGCTAAAGTTAGGCTAAGGAAACTTTTTTGTAGCAAGCCGTATTTAATTTAGCTATGAATAATATGTTGTATATTAAAAAATCAAGCACTTCCTTAAAAGTTCAAAATTTTATGTATTTTGAACAACGACGTTTTATCCATTATTAATAAAATATAGTTCCTTCATAATAAAAAATAAAAAATGGTTCATTTATATCTTGACCCTCCTCGAAAAAAATTCTGGGTCCGCCACTAACTATATGGACAGACTAAACTGTAGTCAAGGTCTTTTCTTGAAATATATATATACTATGACCTCTTTTTATATATAATTCATCTTAATCAAATTAGCTTTAGGGTTATTAGTTTTTGTTGGGAACCAGGGGAATTGATTATATGTATAACAAAAAACCGATTTTCTTTCATTTTCTTCAAGTTTTAAATAAAACTTGATGAATATAGTTTATGCAATTTTGAGGTCATGAATCTGTCCTTGCTTGGAAGGTGGGCTTAATATCCGTTTAAAATGGTCATTGACAATAGATAAAATATACGTCATTTCGAAGTGAAAATTTGATAAGTGAACCACGAACCTACATTATTAGGATATAAGGCATATATCATGTGAAATTGTGTGCTCGAATGTGTCTTCAATCAAGAATCAAGGTCCCCTCCTCCCACACAAGGAAGCAGCAACTGAAGAAAATTTGATGCTGCTTCTCTCACAACTCACATTCAAAATCACACATCATAATATCATATCAGGCTATTAGGCTACGGTACCCTAATATTGCACTGCATGTACGTGGATTAGCCTGCCCCTACCCCTACCATTAGCTAATTTAGCTGTACCCCTAAAGTTAAGTAAATTGGCATATTAGTGTAAAAGAGCATGCGGCCAGCCAAACTTGGGCCTCACAACATTACATCCTAATTTTGGACTTGGACTTGGTTTGTTTGCTCGGCTAGACCAAATTTGCCTCTAATTTAAAGCTTAATGCAAAATAGGAGTGTGTATAAATCCGTTAAAACCACTAATCAATCTGCTTCAAATCGTTATTTATCCAACAATTTAGATTTGACCGGATAAAAGTCAAACGGTGTTAGTAACGGTTTGAATTTGGATTTTCATTTTGGAAATCCGTTAAATCCAAACCAAACCGTTAAAGAATATATTATTTTTTATTAATTTTTAAATCTATTATTAATACAAAGTAAAAATAATTAAAATAAAAAGATACCTAGATATATTCATATAAATATATGTATACACATATAAGAGTATAATAGAAGATTATTAAATAGTAATGTTTGTTTGATAAATCTTAATATAATGATAGTATTTGCAATCCAATTTTCAACAAGCTTAATATATAAAATTTTGAGTATTGATGATTTTGTTTTTTTTATTCCTTTTTTTTTACTTGTGATTTTTTTTATTCCTAAACAATTTCAAATCGTTTCGCTCTAAACCAAACTATTAGTAACAGTTTGGATCAAAACGGTTTTATTTCTAATTTTGGAAAATCCAAAACATATCAAACCGTTAAAATTTTAATAATTTAAATTTTAATATTATTAATATTTATATCCGTTAAAATTTTAATAATTTAAATTTTAATATTATTAATATTTATATCGAATCACTGTATGTCCACTCCTAGTTCGAAGCACCGTTGCCAACTTCTACTATGTTATTGCTGCGACTGTCACAACCCACATGAGAGGCCTCCAACTTGGAAAAGATTTTTGTGTGCCAGGTACTATCATGTCTTTGTTCTCCTTCCACGTGAATGTAATGTCAGGTACTATCACAACCCACTCATGGTTACCACTGAATAATCGGTATAAAATTTATTTTAATATCAAAAAGAAAAATAACAGGCACAACTTTAGCCGTATTGTGGATGCAGCTGGTGTATAGTTGGGAACTCAAGGCAACATAGCCATTGTTTCCACCAAAATCACAGCTAACTGATTTGACGGATTCTCAAACCAGAAGAAAAATTAAAACAACATTTGACCACTTCTTCTTCCTTACTTTTCTGACTAAAACGTCCCACGTTTTTTAGCTCTATGGACGTTGTCATTGTATCTAGACAGCCTCCAAGTCCCTACTGACCAAGTCCAACCGTTATTAATCTATATCTCATTATTTGTTCTAATACAAATCAAATACTTAAAGAGTATGACTGACTACTGGACAGGATCCAGAATTTGTATTGGTTTGATAAGGATTGATCGGTATAATGTCCGGTTGGACCGGCCCTCGAAGAACTCCCAGTTCCGAAGAGTTTAATACAGGAAATAGCACTATTCTTACTTCTTAGTCCAAGCTTCAAATTGGCGCACAAAATCATAAATCAGCTCTCATTGCTCAAGTGGGGTCATTGTAATTGTTCAATACTGCTTCATATTCGGAAGGCATTTCTATTCTAAACAGCAAAGAATGGGTTAAATTAATTCAATGCGACCATCCAATGAAACAAATCATATATTAAGCTTCAACACTTCTCTTTTAGATTAGAACTGAAAGATTAGAAAAAGCCGGTAACGAAATCAAAGTCGGTGTCCCTCTGTGTTCTTTAGCTCGGTAATTGATCCCAGCACCAAACCATCTATAAATGAATCCATGGTGTAAATGTCCAGCCCTCTAGTCCGTCCAGGAGCCCCTCCTTTGAGGGATGACACATCCATTACAATCCTGATCACACCGGGTATCCGTGTTAACCGGCTAAATCTCTTATGTATATGAGTTGACAAAACCCGCAATGGAAAAAAAACTTACAAGTTTGAAGACGCTTTTTCCAGTTCCGGAGTTCTGGATTTAATCATGATTTTGTGATCAACTTTGGCTATCAAATGGTCCATTGGCAGATCAACCACTTTAGATGCTGAAGAGGAAATTTAAACACATTATATTTCAATTTAAGAGCACATAAAACAAATAACAGTAGCCTAAATTGGAATTTAAACAGATCAGTCTCCAAGTGAATAGTAACCCAATTGAATCGCTTCTTACATGGTTTAGGAGCAGCAATGACGGTTCCATCTAGCCCGAGGAGTTCCTAATCCAACAGAAGTTTCAAAAATATGTAAAAACTACCATGTATTAATAAAAGATCACTAAAAGCATCTCGGTAATGCAATGATAGAGGGAACATCTACCTTAAGACTCTTATAACAGTCTTCCAGGTTATCATTATACAACATATGATCAAAGATGCCCGACGACTGCCCTTGCTCAATCTCTGCCTTGGCATTTCGGAGTCGCTTTAGGACCTGTTCCTCTGTCTCAGTTCCCCTGTTTACCATATTCAAACATACTCAGAGCTGGAACCTAGAAAGAAGAATTTGGGAATGACAAATAATCAAAAGATATCTCAAACTACCTTGCGCGAAGACGCTTCTCAAGCTCCACCATTGAGGGTGGACATACAAAGATGAAGATAGCTTCAAGTGAACTTGCCCTCACAGATCTTGCCCCTTGAACATCAATGTCAAGAATGCATCTCTACATTGCAAGCAAAAATTAACAACAGAACCATGAAAATTTCAGTAAAGAAAGCAGTGCTTGCGAGAGAGAGAGAGGGCCTGTCATGATTCAGTATGAAGACATCAACTATCCTAACTGTCTTTCCACATTTTTGTCACTATATGTATCAACCTCTGCAATGTTCTTCCATGAAAGAAACTAGCACCAGCAATTAACAACCTCTGTATTATCATTTTCCTAGAATTCAAGAAAGTCTTTGTAATGATGTCATATATTATAATGTTAAAACTACTAGAGAGTAACCAAAAGACCATAGAAGATGTCAGTTTGATGGTTACTCTTCCCACTAGTTACAGATGTAAGGCTTTGGTTAGGAAACTCCCTTCTGTCTGGGATCTCTCTTTGCCATGCAGGTAGCTAGGATCTAGAGTGAATTTTCCAAATACAACAAAGTAACATTCAAGATGATGTGACTAACCAAAGGGAAAATTCATATAGTAGCTTAACATACTAAGAAAATGGACCAAGGTACAACATTCGAAAATCATGATTAAAACCGAAAAAAATATGTCAACATAACAACACAAACATTTACCTTCCCATCATCAGCGACCACTTCTACTGCTTCAAGACTAGTTCCATAGAGGTTTCCATGCACAGAAGCAAACTCAAGGAATTTGCCATCTTCTATCTCTTTCTCCATAAGATTTCGCTCAATGAAATGGTAATGGACCCCATCCTTCTCCATGGCTCTTGGAGCACGGGTTGTGTGGCTCACAGAGAAGCCAAACATGGATGGATATTCTTTCATGAGCATGGATATTAGTGTCCCCTTACCTACCCCGGAAGGACCACTGATAACAACTGGCTTCTCAGCATAGCCCCTCATGCCCTTACTCCAGGCAACAACCTCGGTGCCCAAAATTTTCTTCTGCTGCCTAACATATTGGGTGTCCACCTAGTACAGCAAAACAATTTTACAAATTGGAATAATCAGGTGATCATCTACCAGCAATACATGATGAAAGGGTGTTAACTGAACAATTCCACTTCAATTAACATCCAAAACTGTAGGACTTATTTTGTTATCCACATCAAGTGAATAATTCGATATGCCTTTTTCTAATTGAGACCAAAAAGTGACATCTTTGATTTTATTCTCTATCATGTGTGAATAGTTTCACGGGTACCAACCTCAAGAAACCAAGCAAAATCATCTGGGGTGGAACCATTCTTAGAAATCAATATTTGGTCTTCACTTAAAAGAACAGCTGAATGGCCTTTACATGGTTTGGGTTTTGTTCCCAACACGGTTGGATTTATCCTGAAATTTAAACCAAAATTTTAAACAGAAAATTAACCAAAAGCAAATTGATACTAACAGTGGACACTTACCATTCACCACTAGATTGGTCATAAATTCGAACTCCAATTGACAATGCTGATTCCTCACAGGCTCCACCAATTACATACTGTCAAAAAATATTGGCAATATGATTGACCTGGTGGTAAATCATTGAAGAACAAACAGGGGCATTGATGAGAAAATCATATTGATATGTTAAATATCATACAGTTCTGTTGCCTATGACAATGGCAGTTTCATCGCTTTTGGATTTTCTATCAAATCCATTAGTATATCCCTTCTGCAGCTCATCAACAAAAAATGCTGGGGCTTCTCCCTGATGACAACTCCAATGTCAAATCACAGCAAAGCAAAGCAACCATCTTGGTTCTTTCTTTTTAACCAAAACTAGGCATAAAATAAAGATTGAGGTGCTTACCATTGCAAGAGCTACTCCTGCAATTCAAGATTTCCCCTGATCAGTTGAAATGGAGAAATATGAGAATAGTTTAATATTTTCTGGATCTACAAAACATATGAAAAGTTCAAGCCGCACGAGGCACGAAAGGCAGAGATTGCAGCTAAACGGATCTCTATTGCATTTGAAAAATCATACAAGAAAACCGAAAAGAAAATAATAAGCATTTGAGCTGGAACCAGATAAACGTCATAAACAAGTTCAAAATCAAAACACAGATAGCCATTAATGTTCCTAATCAATATAGAAATATACATATTGAAAAATACAAAAATCGACGAAAGGCGACGCCACAAACATACAATTGTTTACTGTTTCTTGTAAAAATCTATTTAAGCTCGTTGGAGGAAAACAAAACAAAAACCAATTCGAGGAGGCAAAGAACATGAAAATGCAAAGAAGTACGAAAACGCACCTCAATATTGCTAAAACATATGGATCAAACCCCGGAGAAACGCTTCCGCAACAATATTTTGAAAAGGGAAAAAAATTTAGAGATAACAAACAGATTAAGACCCAGGTACCTTTTTGGAAGCAGCGATTGCTGTAAAAGGAAAAGCAAAAGCTTGTTCTGACTTATTGGAAGGGGATGTATTCTTTAGAGGGAGGGCCAAAGAAGGATTTAAAGGACCAGGCCAGGCCAGGTCAGGTGTGGTGTAAAACTTTTTGAAGCGGACGTTTTGTGGGGAGGCTTGAAATCAAATCAACACAAACTTAGGGTGGAAAAAATCACAAGGGTGGTAGCATAAGTTGCAAGAAATCCCAAGGAGCAGTCTCATATTTGTAGCAAGAAGAGGGAATCTTGAGTCTTAGTCCAAGAGTCCTGGTGGAGGAAGTGGATGGAGGCAGAGGAAGGGGACGATGAATAAAGAGAAGAAGAAAGAAAGCGAAAAGAGGCGGCCTTGTGGTCGCATTCAATTCACGACACGGAGAAGACCCGCTTTCGTTTTCTTGTAAGGTGCTTATGAAGTTTCTTCCCTTTCCCACCGCTACTCGTCCTTTTTTCTTATGGCATATTTTAGGTCTTCTAAATTTTAAATATATAAAGATACAGTAAATGCTTTTTTAAAAAAAAATTGGGAGACAAAAGAAAAAGAAAAACCCTACTTATTTTTGTTTCACGAAAACCCTTTTAAGATAGAATTATAGAAAACCCTCTTAAGATAAACTCACACTAGATTTTGATAAAATTTCGAAAATACTAGTGCGATTCTAGTTTTAATTATTTCCATTCAAAACTCTTCTCTTTTTATTCAACAATTTTAGAAATGCAAGAAATTATACAAATACGTATAGATCTCTTGTATTAGAAACGAACTCAAAATTTATATTACTACTAAAGCCCAAACATTCAATTCACTATTCATGTACAATTTCATCGTCTCAAACACTGTTCATGACAATTTTGATCCTAATATTTTGTAACGACCCGTCCCGGAAGTCGGGATTAGCAAAGTGATTAGTGACGGATTAGTACATTAATCGGTGATTAGTTGGTTACTTTTGGACAGTTAGCGTAGAATGACGATTTTGCCCTTGAAATGGGCAAAAAGTTGACTTTCAGTTCGGGCGGTCAATTGGGCATTGACCGATGACCGTGACGTAATTCGGGACGTCACGAGTCCGTAGACAGGTGTCACATCTGATTTAGACAATTGGAGAAAAAATTATGGTGTTCGGAAGGTTAAGGGCATTACCGTAATTTGGTTAAATATGGGAAAATGTTGACTTTTTGCTGGAGTCTTAATTTTCACGTAGACCGAGGACCGTTAGCTAGGTCTCGACGTCCTGAGTACAACGACAGGCGGCACGCTGTCATCGGACGTCGGACGGTTAAGTTGTGACTCTAGGAAGTTGAGGGGTAAAATGGTAAATTGGACTTCTAGGGGCATTTTAGTCTTTTGCACTTTGGCCAATCAGATAAGGCCATTTGGGGATGTGTGATTGGATATTTATCACTCTGTCCATGGGATGATGGACACGTGGGGGACTCCTAGAGGTTTCTAGTGGTGTGTGTGTGTGTGTGTGTGCACGGCTACAAATTGCACGGTTGTTACTCGTGCAATTGTTCACAGAGAAGGAAACAGAGAGTTAGAGGTCGTGAGAGAAAATCGATCAATTCCAGAAAGTGTGTGAGAGTTGATGTTGATGGGCTTGAGTAAGTGAGTGCAGGTGTGTTTGAGTAAGATTGAGAGAGTTAGAAAGGACGAAGGACGGTGCTAAGGGAGGAGGAAACCAGGAAACAGAGCAGGGACACCGTGCACGGTTGTGCACCCCAGTTGATCAAACCATCAAAATTGGAGGAGTGGTGGTGTTTAGTGACCTGAGAGGAGTCGTGTGGACTCAGTGGAGCACGGCGGCGAGCACGGCAGAGGCTAGAGCAAGGGTAAGCGTTCACTGTCCCCTGTTTTTCCAGTTTGCTTCAATTTGAAAGTCGTGGGTTTTGAGGTTGAGTCGAGCCGTTCTTTTAGTCCTATTAGCTCTAGGAAGTTGTTAGGAACCTTAGGTATCGACCTAGAGCCCTAGGGTGGCCATGGGTGGCCGAAGACAGAAACTCGAATTCCTGGGTTTTCTTTCGAGCTTTGGACGATAAGATTTGGTATTATTTGTCACGAGTTAGATAGTGGAATAGGTGGGTTAGAGTGGGACGAACCTATTGGGATAAAAATGGTTCGGAAATAGGCTGAAAATGGAAGGAACCGTGGATGCCGGTTCAATTGAGCCAGCTGAGCAGTAGACCAAACCGAACCTGGTTCACCTAAGGACATGGATGAACAGTGCAGGCGCGTGAGACCCATGCGCAGTCCCTTTGAGCGGCGCGTGACACTGTTCATAGGGAAGTTGTCAACACAAATTTTTATCGTATCGATGTAACGAACATTTTGGCACTGATTTCGAGTCAATCGGACATCGTCTCGATATGTTTCGGGATGTCCGAAGGGTTTAGAGCTCGGTTAAAAATAGCTAAAAATATGGAAAAATTATGGGGCTTAAGTATGATCTTTGTGAAGTAGTTAGTGACCTTGATATGGGATTTGGATAGGTTCGGGAAAGCCGAGGATAGCGGAATGGCCGGGAACGGCGTAAGTGCGCGCGTATCGAGGCGACGTCGGAATGGTCTGTGAGTGGACTTTGTTTTCTAACTCTTGATGCATTGAGGGTAAAAATGTACCTGTTTTATGAACTGTTTTCAAACTTATACTTTATTTTTGTCCACTCACAGTCTTTTCGTGTTTTTGATACCCTCCAGGTTGTTGCGGCACGGGCTGTTGGTCGAGAGAGAGAGAGACGGAGACATCACACCTGCGATCCACAGTAGTTCGGTATACTCTGGGAGAACCAGTACCTTTTCGGATGGTTGGTTCGAGAATCCCTTGTCCGACTTACGTGTCACATGCAGGTTGGACGTCAGTTTAACCTTCGTGTCATGCGTAATTTAGACTGCATCAGGATTTAGCCCTTAATCCCGGGGGATTAGTGGTGGGTCCTGACATTTTTTCTTCCATTGCATTGTCAACAACAACAAAAAAAGACTACCATGCCCTTTAGACTTCATCTTCCTGCTCCTTGTTTTCGCGAGAGCCGCGTTCGATGACCCTCTCCCTCATCTATTGATAAATCACGCCGACATTGCTCCCAATCATAATTGCCCTTCTCACAGCTTTGATACCTCCAACTTTAACGTTGTAATATCACGCATTCGACTTCTCTTTCTCGCCGTTGCTGGGCCCAATGGCTGTTGTACATGGTTTGTAACGACCCGTCCCGAATTTCGGGATTAGATTAGTGATAATCGAAGATTAGTGAGGTTAATCGGTGATTAGTTGAGCGAAATCGGACGAACGATGCAAAATGACCGTTTACCCCTAATGGTGGGTAAAATGTTGACTTTTGACCCGGGAGGTCCGATGGTCGAGGTCGAGGACTGTTATGTAGATCGGGTCGATACGAATCCGTAGACAGGCAACACGCCGAAATCAGACGTCGAACAGAGAAGTTATGGGTAACGGGATGTAGATTGCACTATACACGCATTACGAGACAGGGATGCTGTGGCGATATCTAATTGGGTAGATATTTAAGTGGGACCCATGGATGAGTGACAAGTGTCACTCATCCCATTGGTCACTTCCCCAAAAAGTGGATCTAAACCATTAAAATATTACTATTTTATTATTTTATTATTTTATAATTATACCCACTTCTCATCTCCACCCTTCATCTATATTTCTTCCTTCCATCCTGGCCGTCCATTTTCCCATCTCTGTACCATCATCATCCTCTCTGTTTCTCTCACAAACCCGACCCCTCTCCATTCTCCATTTTCTTTTGGAACAAACAAACACACACAGCATACCACCCCACTTGCATCTATACAATTTTGTGAGGGATAATGGGAGACTGAGAGAGACTAGGACGGCGTAGGAATGGACGACGGGCCACGACGGTGGCTGATAGGTCTTTAATTAAGCATTATTTTATATTATTTTATACCCTTTATACTTGACTTTTAATATTAAAATAATAAATAATTAGATAAAATAATTTATTTTGTGATATTTTTGTAGAAATAAATAAAGCTTGGAATTTGGAGCATTTTGGTGAAAGAATTGTCCCGATCGGAATTATAACGAAGAAATTATGGATGAAATATGAGAAGTCGCCGAAAATTGCAAAGAAATTCGGTGGGAATGACAGGACCCATCCCAATCCCCCCGGGATTAGTGCGGGATGACCCTGCTCCCGTCTGACACGAAGTGTCAGACAAGGGATATTTTCGTCCTTTGCCCTCCCGGCTATCAGAGTACGCCAAGATCCAGAGGAGGCATGTGATATCTCGGTCTCTGCTACAACCCACATCCGATGTCAACCTGAAGGGCAGTCAAAACATTAAAAACTGTGAGCGGACAAAACAAAAGTTTATAAAAACATTTAATAAGGAAGACATTTGTACCCTCCACTAAAAAGCATGCATGCATTCGAAAACCATTTATCCAAAACAAACCATATGTGGGACTAAGCCCAAAGCAGATATAAACTAAGGTCGAAAGGACCACAATAAAAACGACCATACGGGCCACTGCCCAAATCCTGTGCACACCTGTACACACCACATATCATATATCATATATCCATCACATACATATATATAAGTCACACAACCAATCCTGTCACGGTATCCAAAGCCACGCACGCGCTACCCGGGTCTCAATCCGAGTCATCTCAAAGTCAAGGTCAATGTCCGCAGACCACTGACCCTACTCGAGGTAATAGTAACCATAGCCTTCCTGAGAGTAAGGAACCCAACTGGGGGTGACTCCACTCAGTCGGTGCTCCGTGACTACTCCGGGGTCCACCCAGGCCAACGACCCTCCCCGGAGGAGATAGTAGAACATGTAAAGGAAGGTAGATGACACGAAACCAGTCCCAAAATGTTCGTTACATCGAATAGAAGATTTCACATGTTGGAACCTTCCCCAGATTCCCTGCCACGCGCCCTCACGCGCCGCCTGAAGTGGCTGCGCGTGGGAGCCACGCGCCTGTGAACAGTGCTTCTCCTACCTCGATCAGACCGGTCCGAACCGACCGGTCCGGTCCGACCCCTGCAACTGGACCGGCGTAACCGGTCCAGGCCTCCTTCTCCCTCATTTTCGGTCCGATTTCTTCCATTCCAATTTCTAAATTTCTATTTTCAAGTTTCCTATCTAACCCAATTAACAAAACAACCTAAAACCCCCTAAATCGATCCCTAAAAATTAACCCCCCACGGCCCTGTTTTCCGATTTCGTCCCCAGGCTTCACAGCCGTCAACCCCCGTTCAAAACTCTCTCTATACACCCTAAACAATCTAACAAACATTCCCTAATCAACCAAAATTATCCATAATGTAAAAATCGACAAAATGGGAGATTTGGGCCTAACCGGGTAACCGTTCGGGTTTGGGTCTCCACCACGCACGGTGGCTTCGTCCTGGCCGGCCACCACACTTCACCGGTCCTCCTCTCCCCCTCTGGTCTCTCTGTCATGATCATAGGGTGAGGGTTGGATGTTTGGGTCGCACAGATGAGAGGAATGTGATCGGGAAAATGGTTTGAAAATGAAGAATGATCGATGAAGAGGCAGGTGAGATGCATGAAGGAGAAATGATGTCCATTGGATGGGTGACACTTGTCACTCATCCATTGGGCATCAGGACAAATATCTGGGCCCACTAGAGACAAAACTGCACTTTGTCTCGTAAAACGTGCCATCGTGAATAGTAACCAGAAACTTCCGTGAACCGTAACTTCGCCGTCGAACGTCCGAATTCGACGTGCCGCCTGTCTACGGATTCGTATCGTCCTTATCTACGTAACGGTCTTCGGCCCTCGGCCATCGGACCTCCCGGTCAAAAAGTCAACATTTGACCCCTTTTATCCAAAATTACCAAAATGCCCTTAACCTTCCGAACGTCATAACTTCTTCCTCGAACGTCGGAATTGAACGTGCCACCTGTCTATGAACTCGTGACGTCACGAACTACGTCACGGTCATCGGTCAAAGTTTATTTGACCGCCCGATTGAAAATGCCACCACTAGGGGCAAAACGGTCATTCCGCATCGTTCGTTCGATTTCGCCCTACTAATCACCGATTAACCACACTAATCGTGATTAGTCACTAATCTAATCTAGGAATTTGGGACGGGTCGTTACAACCTTCCCTCCTTAATTAATTTCGTCCTCGAAATTCCAACTGACCTAATTCCAACCGTTCTTCCCTCCTTAATTAGTTTCGCTCTCGAAACTCCAACTATTCTGATTCCACAACCACCTAGTGGAGATAATTCGATCTAACTCGCAACACGTGTACGCTAGTACGCCAACTAACTAGAATAATACTTACTCGTCTGCACCCAGACGTGCCACTAACACTCTCTTCGTATCGACTACGCTCGACCACGTCAAATGACAGTAGTCATACGCTCCTAATCGACACCACTTTTCAAATCTACCGTTTTCGTTGACACAACCAACTCAACGGTTCCCTTTCTCACTCACCAATCTATCCTGACGTCTGCTCCCACTGGGAGTCACCAGACCTCACTCAACGATCCACGCTGACACCTTCGACAAACTGTCACCACTTGACAGTCGTCAGTCAAGACTAACACGATACACTTGTGGTTACACTAACCACCAACTTACTCAACCATGAGTGAACACTAACCAACCATGCACTCGACCTGTATGTAACTAGACCCATCGAAATACCATGACCCACTGCACAGTATCCAATGTCCAGTCCACGACCTCAACTAATCCGATGGTATCAGAACCAATCTGACTACCAATACGCTCACCAACATACCACTGGTATAACCTATATACTATCACCAGGCACGACAAGTCTGCCTAGTATCGTACCTCGAACAACGTACAAGATACGTACATCAATACCAACTTGACTACAACCACAACAATAACAAAAACACGACCACCTAGGTCGTAGCCAACACGTTCCTATTATGGAGTCCATTTGTCCAATCCCGGATTAGACAAATCGAAACTCCAATCCATCATCTATTTCCAAATCCGAATCCGCAATTTCGTAAGAAAGCCCGGATCCAAACCCAGAAATCATATCTATAATCATGTCCAAATTCGAATCCGAAATCATCATTCCGTAAACTAGTATTTGGAATAACCATTCCGAACCCAAATCCATAAAAGAAAATCTACCGTCAAGCTCTAGACTCAAATCCTGAATTGTCACCCAGAATCCGATTCCAAAACCCAAACCTAGAAATCCTTTTTCAAGTTCCAAAATCAAATCCTGAATCGTCATCCAGAAATCTGATTCCAAAACTTGAAATCTCTTTTACGTCTACCCAGACACACCAAAACCGAACCTATCGGTTTCCCGTTTAAACAATTACCTCAATACCTTTGATTGACTTCATAGGGAAGCCAATCCCAACATCAACACATCTAGGTTGACCATATCCAACCACGTCGGAAAACTACTCATCGGACAACTACTCAGGCGAGTAATAAGCCATATGGGATTTACCTCGAAAAGAAGTTCAGTCCCATCATGCTCCACTCAACATCCAGGTAAGAGTAATAAACTCTCCACCTATCTGGATATCCAAATCATGATCCAGATCCAACACTACGTCAACCGACCATAGACGTCACGATCCCCGATCGTCACGACCTCCAAAGTCCTCAACCATTTCCCACATCTAAATAGATTAGTCGACGACGAGACACGCCGAGACTGTGAGTTCTCCCCAACCACCTCGTATCGATCCTTGGCATTCCACCGTGGAAAATCAAGTATGATACAAGACTATGACATCAAAATTCATCCTACGTGAATGCAACCAAAACCCCGTTGCACTCACCACGCCACGTAATCCAACATTGTCTGCCACCAAGCAGAAAATGAGAAATCTGAGTCACCTAATACACGATCAGTGTACTAGTGACAACCAACAACATCTACATCATCAACATCATCTACCATCATCAATCATGGTAGAATCTGAGAATTCACCCAAAATGACTTCGACATACCCAATACCAATGCGGAAAACCCGCATTCCATTCGTCACCGCAATCGCAACCTCTTGCGATTTCGAAGTTCCAACAAGATTGGAAACAACATACCCGGACATCAACCACGTGTCCCCTAACCAGTTTAACTCTATCTGAGATCCACTCCTGAACCACAGATACCGAACATATGCCCATTACGACGGATGTCACACCTCGATCCGTAACTCATCGTCATCACGATCACCGGCACGAGCACCGGCACTAGTACCAGTATCATCACCTATCAGCATCAGCACAAAGTGTGCAAATCAGACACTCCTGGATCTCCGCTCATACCGAGCGACGACCCCGTACCTCTGTTCGAAAAGGAGAACTCTGCCTCCCTCGTACCCAACAACTCTGGGTACGGTCACTCTGACAACTCATACGAGAAAAGGAAACGCTCCCTGAACGTCCCCAACTCATTCTGCGATTGCACTCAGCCGTAACCGAGTCGAATCCAGAATCACTGCTCGTACATATGGGTTACTCACGCACCCCGTATCATCGTCACGACTGACAATCCCATCGTCACAATCGTCACGGTAACCTGAGTCTACTCGACCTGATAAGACTCGACTACGTCCATCGATAGTAGCGTCTGCCCCAACCTCGTGCAGACCTAACTACCAGGAATCACGATATCGAGATTCGCATCCAACGGAATCAACCGCTCGTACCAACTACCCTGTATCCCACTCAGGGATTCCATCGACAAGTACCAACCCTGATAACTTGTCCAAATCAAACTCTAACCAGTCGTAACTCAACTAAGCCAACGTCGTCTACCAGGTCACCCGCGACCTTAGTTGCACCAAACGACAACTAAAGTACCACGACAACCAACTATGTCTAACCGATAAATATAACCTCGACTGCGAAGTGCAGTCCCAACACAAGCTGACATGACCAAGCCGACTAACGAACCCCAAATCCGAATAGTCATCCAAGTCAAACCACTCGTCAACTCGCCTTTCCGAACCATACCTACCAAGGTAGGGTTCCACAATCAAGCCCTAGGGTCACTCTGAACCCAACTGCATAAGGCAGTAAAATCCACGATCTGACCGACTCCGCGGTCTTGACATCGTAAGGACGTCAATCCAATCATACCGTCAATCCAACTAGGATTCCACAAATCCGACCGCTAACTACCAGGAGCAGTAAATCCATTTAACTCAACAATATCCAAACATCGATGGTCATAATTCCCAACCAGTCGTCGGAACCGATCCTACGACATCGTGAAGACGATCCCAACTAACCATCTCACGACCAAAATCTATAAGAATATGTTTATCCCTTTGTAGGGTCCCACACTGTCATCCACGACAGAACTATGGCAACCCCGGCATCGAATGCCGAACCAAGACGTTCCACGATTCAATCCTACTAACTATCGTATCGGCACCCCAACTATCAGGTTGATCACGAACTGTAGCCACTTGAGATATCACATCCTCGACCTGCGTACATTCCAAGAGCTCCGCGGTTGCTCGAATAGAGACAACCCCGCTCTGATACCACGTTGACAGGACCCATCCCAATCCCCCCGGGATTAGTGCGGGATGACCCTGCTCCCGTCTGACATGAAGTGTCAGACAAGGGATATTTTCGTCCTTTGCCCTCCCGGCTATCAGAGTACGCCAGGATCCGGAGGAGGCATGTGATATCTCGGTCTCTGCTACAGCCCACATCCGATGTCAACCTGAAGGGCAGTCAAAACATTAAAAACTGTGAGCGGACAAAACAAAAGTTTATAAAAACATGTAATAAGGAAGACATTTGTACCCTCCACTAAAAAGCATGCATGCATTCGAAAACCATTTATCCAAAACAAACCATATGTGGGACTAAGCCCAAAGCAGATATAAACTAAGGTCGAAAGGACCACAATAAAAACGACCATACGGGCCACTGCCCAAATCCTGTGCACACCTGTACACACCACATATCATATATCATATATCCATCACATACATATATATAAGTCACACAACCAATCCTATCACGGTATCCAAAGCCACGCGCGCGCTACCCGGGTCTCAATCCGAGTCATCTCAAAGTCAAGGTCAATGTCCGCAGACCACTGACCCTACTCAAGGTAATAGTAACCATAGCCTTCCTGAGAGTAAGGAACCCAACTGGGGGGTGACTCCACTCAGTCGGTGCTCCGTGACTACTCCGGGGTCCACCCAGGCCAACGACCCTCCCCGGAGGAGATAATAGAAGTAAAGGAAGGTAGACGAACATATATTTATACATAACATAAACATTCATGACCGGTTCCCCTGAACCGTCATGATCCATAATATCCATAATCAGGTAACATGCCGGTTCCCATAAACCGTCATGTACCGTAATAACATAACCAGGGTTCATGCCGGTCCCCATAAACCGTCATGAACCAGAATGACCTGACAAAGGTTCATGCCGGTTCCCATAAACCGTCATGAACCACAATGACCTTTCCAGAGTTCATGCCGGTTCCCATAAACCGTCATGAACCTGGAAATCCACGTAAGGTCCCTGACCCGAAATCATAAACCATAAAGTAACTGGGTCTCGTGCCCGAACATATGACTCAACTGGGCACCGTGCCCGATATCTAAGGGTCAGTCACGACTCCGATCATAGTGATGCATGCAACCATCCATCCAGGACCGCCCTCAATCCTGGTATGTCGTCGTGAACGAATCAACCGACGCGACCATCGCAAGACCATGGTGCACTCATCACCGATCGCTATCCTGAACCGTCAGCACTCCGAAGTCGAGCCTCTCCAGGCTGCCCGACCACGAATCGTGCATCGTGACCTCTCCGGAAGGAACACATCCCAATCCGGAGGCGAGCGTCGTATCGTCGATCGCCGTGCACCTAGCACCCGTCGCGACCACGATTTAGACCCGAAGGTCGTAAATAGCGTCATATGCCCGAGACAAAACCAAATGGGTCTCATACCCGAGTTGATCCTTTTAGAAATCCAAAACCAAATCATTTAAGTCAATAACGAAATACAGACCCGTATAAGCACCGTATAAGGCCGAAACCTCGAAATACGTGCTTATACGTAACCACATACAAATGCACCCATGACATCCTCAAACAAGTAATAAAACATATAATAAACATTTATGCATGCACCAATTTAGAAAACAAAGTCCACTCACAGACCGTCCGAGCTGCCGCCTCGATTTGCGTGCCATACGGCTTCCCGAGCCGATCACCGTCACCGGGACTTCCAAACATGTCCAAATCGTAATAGAAGGTTACTAACTACTTAATTAACCTCCTACCAAAGTCCCGTAATTTTCCCGTATTTTTAACTATTTTTAATCCCGAACCTAAACCTTCCGATGCCCCGAAACATATCGAGACGGTGTCCGATCGACACGAAACCAGTTCCAAAATGTTCGTTACATCGAATAGAAGATTTCACATGTTGGAACCTTCCCCAGATTCCCTGCCACGCGCCCTCACGCGCCGCCTGAAGTGGCTGCGCGTGGGAGCCACGCGCCTGTGAACAGTGCTTCTCCTACCTCGATCAGACCGGTCCGGTCCGACCCCTGCAACTGGACCGGCGTAACCGATCCAGGCCTCCTTCTCCCTCATTTTCGGTCCGATTTCTTCCATTCCAATTTCTAAATTTCTATTTTCATGTTTCCTATCTAACCCAATTAACAAAACAACCTAAAACCCCCTAAATCGATCCCTAAAAATTAACCCCCCACGGCCCTGTTTTCCGATTTCATCCCCAGGCTTCACAGCCGTCAACCCCCATTCAAAACCATCTCTATACACCCTAAACAATCTAACAAACATTCCCTAATCAACCAAAACTATCCATAATGTAAAAATCGACAAAATGGGAGATTTGGGCCTAACCGGGTAACCGTTCGGGTTTGGGTCTCCACCGCGCACGGTGGCTTCGTCCTGGCCGGCCACCATGCTTCACCGGTCCTCCTCTCCCCCTCTGGTCTCTCTGTCATGATCATAGGGTGAGGGTTGGATGTTTGGGTCGCACAGATGAGAGGAATGGGATCGGGAAAATGGTTTGAAAATGAAGAATGATCGATGAAGAGGCAGGTGAGATGCATGAAGGAGAAATGATGTCCATTGGATGTGTAACGACCCGTCCCAAATTCCATGATTAGATTAGTGACTAATCACGATTAGTGAGGTTAATCGGTGATTAGTTAGGTTAAATCGGACGAACGAAGCGGAATGACCGTTTTGCCCCTGGTGGTGGCAAAACGTTGACTTTTCGATCGGGCGGTCAAAGGGACTTTGACCGATGACCGTGACGTAGTTCGTGACGTCACGAGTTCATAGACAGGTGGCACGTTCAATTCCGACGTTCGAGGAGGAAGTTATGACGTTCGGAAGTTTAGGGGCATTTTGGTAATTTTGGATAAAAGGGCTCAAAAGTTGACTTTTTGACCGGGAGGTCCGATGGCCGAGGGCCAAAGACCGTTACGTAGATAAGCACGATACGAATCCGTAGACAGGCGGCACGTCGAATTCGGACGTTCGACGGCGAAATTACGGTTCACGGAAGTTCCCGGTTACTATTCACGATGGCACGTTTTTCGAGACAAAAAGTGCTGTTTTGTCTCTAGTGGGCCCAGATATTTAATGGAGGCCCAATGGATGAGTGACACTTGTCACCCATCCACTGGGCACCATTTCACATACATGCATCCAACCATAACCGTGCATCCCATTTCCATGTTTTCCCAATCCAAACCGATCTCCCTACCACCCCAAATCCAAACCTTCAACCATTTGGAGGCCCAGAGAGTGAGAGGAGTGAAGATTGATGATGGTGGCCGGTCTGGACGGCGCCACCGTGCGCGGTGGAGGCCCAACCCGAACGGGTACCCGGTAAGCCCCAAAATTCCTCTTCCTTTGATTTGGTTATTATGGTCGATTTTGGTTGATTAGGTTAGGCTTATT
This sequence comes from Prinsepia uniflora, assembly GCA_032719365.1. Taxonomy (NCBI): domain Eukaryota; kingdom Viridiplantae; phylum Streptophyta; class Magnoliopsida; order Rosales; family Rosaceae; genus Prinsepia; species Prinsepia uniflora. The sequence continues at coordinate 54,036,262 of CM064868.1, read as the reverse complement.
AGATGGTTAGGAGGGTTTTAGGATGTTTTTGGACGGCTGTGGACGGCCACGAAGCCCGGGGGGGCAAACGGACATTTTGAGCCGTGAGGGAGGAATCGAAGGAGGTGGATTTTGGGTGTTTTAGCTAGGTTGGTTAATTGGAATGGGTAGGAAATGAGAAAATAGGAATTTAGGAATTAAAATGGAAGAAAACGGACGAAAAACGAAGAGTGTAGGGCCTTGGACCGGTCACGCCGGTCCAGTTAGACCGGAATTGCAGAGAAAACCGGACCAGCCCGGTCGGACCGGTTCGATCGAAGGAAGAAGACGGTACTGTAGCGGCGCGTGAGGCCCACGCGCAGGCAACTTCCAGTGGCGCGTGTGGGCGCGTGCTAGGGTTTTTGGGGATGTGTTCAACATACGAAATCATCTATTCGATGTAACGAACATTTTGGGACTGGTTTCGAGTCGATCGGACACCGTCTCGATATGTTTCGGGGCATCGGAAGGTTTAGGTTCGGGATTAAAAATAGTTAAAAATACGGGAAAATTACGGGGCTTTAGTGAGGGGTTATATAAGTAGTTAGTAACCCTCTAAATTAATTTGGACAGGTTTGGAAGTCCCGGTGATGGTGATCGGCTCGGGGAGCCGTATGGCACGCGTATCGAGACGCGGCTTCGGACGGTCTGTGAGTGGACCTTGTTTTCTAAATTGGTGCATGCATAAATTTTTATTATATGTTTTAAATACTTGTTTGTGATGCCATGAGTGCATTTGGATGTGCGGTTACGTATAGGCACGTATTTCGAGGTTTTAGCCCTATACGGTGCCTATACGGGGCTGTAGGTCTTTATTGGTCTAAATGAAATGGTTTTAGATTTCCAAAAGGATAATGAATTTGATTTGATAATGTTGATTTGGATATTTGTGAATTATATGGTTTCACGCATTTCGAGGCGATTTACGTGCTTGCACGTAAATCGAGGTTTTTCGGTTTTACTCCGATTTTCCATTCTTATGGTCTTGGAAATAATTTAATGAAATGATTTTGGATTTGAAAAGGTAATTCTCGGACTTGAGGTCCATTTGATTTACGGAATCGGGCCAGAGGCCCAATTGGTTTACGATTCGGACCGGGGGTCCAGTTTCTATGTGAATTCGGGCCTAGTGCCCAGCTATGTGTTACAAATGGTTTTTACGGGTCATGACGGTTTATGGGAACCGGCATGAACCCCTGAAATGGATTTACGGGTCATGACGGTTTATGGGAACCGGCATGAACCCATGAAAGGATTTTATGGTTCATGACGGCTTATGGGGGCCGGGCATGAATCCTTGAAAGGTTTCAAGAATGGTTTCAAAAGGTTTTTCATATTCCATCCTATATATATGATTGTCTCCTCCGGGGAGGGTCGTTGGCCTGGGTGGACCCCGAAGTAGTCACGGAGCACTGACTGAGTGGAGTCGCCCCCCAGTTGGGTTCCTTACTCTCAGGATGGGCATGGTTCGTTACCTCCAGGGAGGGTCCTTGATCTACGGACATTGACCTGGGTGGACCCTGGAGAGACTTGGGTTTGAGACCCCGGTTAGCACACGTGTAGCTTTATTTTACCGTGACAGGTTCTGGATATGAATATATTGGACAAACATGGTTTCAATTGGTTTGGGAAAACTGTGTTTTATGATGATAAATGGATTTGGGCTGAGATTCCACATATGCTTACTATGTTCTGGTTTTCTGTAAATTGGTTTTGGGCAGGAGGCCGTGAGACTTGTATTTACGGAACTTGGGGTTGTGACCCTATTTATGGATGTTTTAACATATATTATTGGATAAACGGTTTTACTATGCATGCATGCTTTTTAGTGGAGGGTATAAATGTCTTCTCGTTAAAATGTTTTTATAAACTCTTATTTTGTCCACTCACAACCTTTCTGTTTTTAATACCCTTCAGGTTGACAGCGGATGTGGACTGTAGCAGAGATCGAGATATCACATGCCTCCTCCGGATCCTGGCGTACTCTGATAGCCCGGGAGGGCAAAGGTCGGAAATATCCCTTGTCTAACACTTCGTGTCAGACGGGAGCAGGGTTATCCCGCACTAATCCCGGGGGGATTGGGATGGGTCCTGTCAGGATGGGTGACACTTGTCACTCATCCATTGGGCATCAGGACAAATATCTGGGCCCACTAGAGACAAAACTCCACTTTGTCTCGTAAAACGTGCCATCGTGAATAGTAACCGGAAACTTCCGTGAACCGTAACTTCGCCGTCGAACGTCCGAATTCGACGTGCCGCCTGTCTACGGATTCGTATCGTCCTTATCTACGTAACGGTCTTCGGCCCTCGGCCATCGGACCTCCCGGTCAAAAAGTCAACATTTGACCCCTTTTATCCAAAATTACCAAAATGCCCTTAACCTTCCGAACGTCATAACTTCTTCCTCGAACGTCGGAATTGAACGTGCCACCTGTCTATGAACTCGTGACGTCACGGTCATCGGTCAAAGTCCATTTGACCGCCCGATTGAAAAGTCAACGTTTTGCCACCACTAGGGGCAAAACGGTCATTTCGCATCGTTCGTCCGATTTCGCCCTACTAATCACCGATTAACCACACTAATCGTGATTAGTCACTAATCTAATCTAGGAATTTGGGACGGGTCGTTACAGGGAAGCTGCTGAAATCTAGAAGCCCAAGCCAAAAATCAGCATATTTTCCCAAAATCAACATCTTTTTCCCAAAATCCACCCAATCTCATCATTTCCATCACTTCTTCATGTACTATTTTATTGTTATTTTTATATTTTAATTTTGCACTTTTAATTAAACAATTGTGGCACTCCCTCTATAAATAGGGAGGCCATTTCATGTATTTGGAGAGTCCCCATAGTCCCCATCTCTCCCATTTTGTTTCTCCTTTTAGTTTAGGTTCTTATATTTTCTCTATAGTTGTTCTCTTCTTTTAGTTCATCTTCTTTATTTTGTTCTTTATTTTTGGGGACCATTTCAACTTCTTGTAGATTTTCTTATTAATTAGTTTCCTTTTAATTCTTATTCTTAATTTATGTTACTTTTATTTTTCTTAATTTCATTTCTTCTTTACTTTGTTCTTGTGATATTTCTTTGAGATCTCTTAAACACATTTTATGCTTTCCTTAAGAAATACTTAGCCCAAGTAATTCTAGGCAATTCAAGAGTTTTAAGACCGAATTCCTCGTATTTCTTCTTCCATCTTCACAAGTTTTCTGCCGCTGTTCGGTGATTCTTATGAAAATCCATACTTTTCTACTTAAATTCTTGTTATTGTTATTGGTTTTACTTATAATTCAATATATTTGTTGGTATTTTCTTTATAACATTTGTAAGTAAGAATGCAATCTCCATGTGTTTTACTTTTTGAATTTCTTTTACTTCATATGTTTTAGTGCTTAAACTTCAATTCGAAGCTAAATGTTGATCCGCTGTTCGGGGCATTTAGAATAGAGTTGAAGAGATTTAATGTTTGATCGCTATTCGGCGCATTAAATCATTAACTTAAGGTGAATCATATTGTAAGTAATAATCCGCTGTTCGGTGCATTTATAATATGAAAAATGTATGCATGTATTTGAGATGATTAAGGTAAGATTTCGTGATTGGTTCAATATAAGCATGATGTTAGAGTGTTGGTAAAAATATGTGTTTGAAGAAAGTTCACTAGTACAAAGGTTAAAGTAGAAGTAGAATTAAGTATTTAGTTATTTTTACTTGTTTTCTTTATTTTATATTTACAACTCTTTTCAAAACCCCTTTTTTTAATTCTTTATCCTTTATTCTTTTATTCTTTTAATTCTTTATTCTTTTATTATTTTATTATTTTATCCTTTTAATTCTTAATTCTTAATTCTTTTATTCTTTTAATTCTTTATTCTTTTATTATTTTATTATTTATCCTTTTAATCCTTTTATTCTTTAATTCATTAATTTATTAATTCTTTATTCTCTTATTCCTCTATTCTTTAATTTATTGATTCTTTGATTATTTAATTCTTTTATTTTATTCTTTAATTCATTAATTTATTCATTATTCTTTCCCACTAACACATTATTAATGTTCCCTAATTTCCCCGGTTAAGATTGATCTTTATTTACCAATACTACATCTACACAAAAAGGGTTTAAATTGCATAACACTCAAATTACGTGTTTAATTTAATGCGTAGTTTGGGCGTAGTCAATTTTTGGTGCCGTTGCCGGGGAAATTGAAAATCATTTTTAATTTGTTAGTGTATGTATATAAATTGTGCATATTATACTTGTTTATAAATTTTACTTTTTTAAATATTATTTTTGTTTATAATGATCATACTTTACTTATTCATAATCTCTAATATATACTTGATCATAAATGTTTATAATTTAATTTCATTTGAACTTGTCATAAATGCATATCATACATATTCACTTTTCCTTACTTTTTATTTTTTTATTTTTTTTTCTTTCACTTTATTTCTTTACACTTTAATCCATTAACTTTAATTTTATTCCATTAACTTTAATTTTATTTCATAACTTTAACTTTATTTCATAACTTTAAATTTATTCCATTACTTTAAATTTATTCCATTAACTTTTTCTTTATTCCATAACTTTAAATTTATTCCATAACTTTAAATTTATTCCATTACTTTAAATTTATTCCATTAACTTTTTTTTATTCCATTAACTTTAACTTTATTTCATTAACTTTTTATTCCATTAACTTTTTATTCCATTAACTTTTTTATTACACTTATTTTATTCTTATGTAATTATTTATTTGGTTATGTCTTGATAAAATTTAAATTTAAATTTTAACAAAAATTCGAAATAAAAAAACAAAAAAAATTAAAAAAAATATTATTATCTTAGCTTTATGTTAGTGTTAATTCATACTTGTAAATAAATGTTGTATATATGTTACTTGTTACTTTTTATACTTGTTCATAAATTGTTCATAAATTGTTCATAACTTTTATATTTCATAGTATACATACATACTTGTTCATAATAGATTTTCATTTATGTTTGTTTATAATTCTCTTACTTATCCTATTATTCTTGTTCATACTTGTACATAATGTTCATTATTTTTAATTGTTCATAAATGCTTATGGTACATGTTCACTTTTCCTTATTTTTACTTTTATTTATTTTTATTTGTTTTTGTAATTTAAAAAAAAACATAAAATTCGAAAAAAAATTATATTTCCTTTTCTTCATTTATTTAATTTTTAAATTTCGAAAAAATTAATTAATTAATAATAATAAAAAAAATTCTTATCTTCACTTTGTGTTAGTGTAAATCTAAATTGTTAAATAAATCTTATACATATATTAGTTTGTTAATGTGAAATTGTTTTGTAAATATCATTACTTGTGAATGAAACCATACTTGTAAATAAATTGTTCATACTTGTATACATTGTTCATACGTAAATTGTCATGTTATATTTGTAAATTGTGCATAAAAACATACTTGTAAATAGATCTTGCATTCATGCATTAGTCTCGGCTATATGTAGATCACTTGTGCTTCAAAATTTAGATTTTGGTCTTTAATCGGCGAAGACTCTTTTGTTAACTCTCACCCACGGTGATTGTTAACACTTGAGTCATCTTAATTCCTCTGGAGTAAGAAATTTTCGAGGGTGATGTGTAAGACCCGTGTCTTGAAAGGAACGGTGAACAATCTCACATTCCTGCGAGGGGGAATGGTCTAGGAGAGGATGGTGGTGTGCCTTAAAGGTGTAGGCACACACCTATCTAGCACTAGGCCTCCCTTGGCCGCGTTGGTTAAGGTGTGCCCTGCCAAGCGTGAGGTCTTGGGAACAAAACCCTGCGGGTGTGATGGTGCGCCCTGCCCAGAGGGGACAATATAGTATTAGATAGAGTGGGCAAGGGCACATCTCTTATCTAAACTAGGCCTTCTGGGAGCTCACTAGCTTTGGATTTCGGGGGAACTCCAAAGTTAAGTGAGTGGAGGTTAGTGCAATCTCATTATGGGTGACCCACTGGGAAGTTGCACTGTGAGCTCGCAGGAACAAAACCTTGTGGGCGCAGGTGTGCCCAAAGAGGACAATATAGGGTTAGATAGAGGGTGCCGCTGCGCAACTCTGATCTAAAGTAGGCCTTCTGGGAGCTCACTGGCTTTGGATTCCGGGGGAACTCCAAAGTTAAGCGAGTGGAGGCTGGTGCAATCCCATGATGGGTGACCCACTGGGAAGTTGCACCGTGAGCTCCCAGGAACAAAACCTTGCGGGCGCAGGTGTGCCTAAAGAGGACAATATAGGGTTAGATAGAGGGTGCCTAAACTAGACCTTTTGGGAGCTCAAGTGGCTTTGGGGGGGATTGGAACCCCAAAGTTAAGCGAGTTGAGGCTGGTGCAATTCCATGATGGGTGACCCCCTGGGAAGTTGCACCATGAGCTCCCGAAAACAAAACCGTGAGGGCGAGGCCCAAAGCGGACAATATGGTGCTAGATGAGTCGGGTCCTGACCGAGGAGGGTCGGGTCCTAACATGATGTCTAGGACAAGAGACGGTACTCATAACAGGTTTGAGTCTAAGAAAGGGACATCAATGGAGTTTAAGCATCGGGATATCTTGAAATTAGCCCTGTCTCTTGTGTGTATTCTTTCTAACCTGGTGACCTCTGAACTTGCCCAAATAGTTGAATTAATCCAAGATATTTACTTGGGCCGCACGGACGTATAAGTCTCCATCTAAACTTTGAAACTATGTGAATCATATATATCTTTGACTTCCCCCGACATGTAAATATTGTTTATATCTTAATTTACATTATTTGTCATGACAAAGTTAAATTGCATCTTTAGTTTAACTAACTTGTATCTTTCATTCTAACTTGCATTTCATCTTTCATTTAACTTGCATTTTTAACTTCACTTGCATATTTAGTTTAACTTGCATTGCACTCTTCCTCTAACTTACGTCTTTAACTCAAATTGCATCCTTAACTTCAATTTGCATATCTAACTTGCATTCTTGACTAACGTACACCTCTAACTAACTAACTTGCATTTTTGTCTAGGCTGGATGAACGTTAAACTTCAAGCGCTTGTTGGGAGGCAACCCAATGTGTTCCTGGTATGTGAAGGAGTCATCAATACAGATTTTCTATCCTTCTACCCTTCACTCTCTTTTATTTTGTTTATTTAATGTTTACCTATTATTTTCGTAAATCATCTTCCTTACTTTGATTCTATGTTTAATTACTTCGTATTTTCCTACATTGAGGACAATGTAGAATTTAAGTGTGGGGGAATGGTTTACAATTTTAATTGTTCAAAAAAAAAAATTTAAAAAAAAAAGAAAAAAAAAAAGAACAAGGTGAAAAAAAAATTATTATTGTTTTCTTGAATCTTTTTTTTTACTTAGTGTTTTTATGAGTCTTAAGTTGCCATTTAACTTGTCAATGACATAAATGAACAAAAATGAATATGTTATGGCCATAAAGATAATCACTACAACTTGAATTTGTTTGTTAATATTTTATGATTAAGTGTTATAACTTGAAGATAATGCATGTAAATTGGTACATAAACAAGCATAATAAGATAAGTATGAATCATATGAATCTTATGTGAGCTTTAGAACTTTATATACATCTTTGATGAGTGATTTATAAGTTCTTTGTTTAAATTGATATACATATGCCTCATAACTACTTGTCATAGCTTTTAATGAACTCTAAAGTACTAGAACTTATTCTATGTGATTTTCAAAGCTTTTAAGTCAATAAACTCTCTAATTTTGGATATGATTAAGGCATTAGGGTTAACACCACAAATTCAAATATTCATGTTCCCTATTCTGTGCGCACAAGTTGCGACCCCCTTAGTTTTAACCCCTTTGAGCCCACATTAAGCCTTTCTTGCATCACCATAATTATCTAAACACTTAAGCTTAGTATAGACATCCTTTACCCTTGTTCCAAGGACTCGGTTGAAGATATAAAGATTGTGTAAGGAGAAAATAATGATGTTGAAAAGACTTTTATGTGAATTCTTTGGATTTACCGACTCAAGCTTTGTTGTATTGTTGACACATGTTATTACCTTGATATATATATATATATAAAAAAGTTGAGTCTCGATCAAGGTAATAAGGTTTGGTTATGTAATGTTTGAGTTAAGTCCCTTACATTTGTAAATCCGACACAAAGAATGATTGTGAGGTCCAACATGATGGAATTAGGCCTATGTACGAAGGGATGGATTACTGACATCATTGCTCTAAGGTTGGGAAGTTATGATACGTTTTGGGAGTCTATTGAGTCTTGGAACGAATTGAGCACCACTTGTCCTATATTTTCCTTGCCTCTAAACATAGCCCCATTACAACCTTCGTAAAGATCTTATGATCCTTAAGATGGTAAATTTTGATTAGTGGAGTCAATCACTTGAGTAAGCTTATGGTTTTTGTTCATTTGTGCAAGTATGTTTTGTTTTTATCTTGAGGTGTTTGTTTGAAATTTTGCAAAAGTACATCATTTCGATTATGTGAGTATTTCTCACATACTTTGAGTGCAAACACAAACCCTCACAAATTGAGTGAACTTATGAGTGCATATCCTTGTGAGTTGATTCATACTTGTCTTATTCACGCGGAGATCCATTTCACCATATTTACTCATTATCTTACTTGTTAAAACATTTTGTTACCATGTATTAAGTCTTGAATTCCATATGCTTAAATAATTTAAGTGAAAATCTTTTATGCCATGATAATAATGAAATATTGAGACAAATGGTTAAGGGTTTACTTATTTTGAATTCGTAGTTTAGTTTTAGCATTTGCTAGAGACTAGCAAAGTTTAAGTATGGGGGTATTTGATAGGTCATTAATTAAGCATTATTTTATATTATTTTATACCTTTTATACTTGACTTTTAATATTAAAATAATAAATAATTAGATAAAATAATTTATTTTGTGATATTTTTGTAGAAATAAATAAATCTTGGAATTTGGAGCATTTTGGTGAAAGAATCGTCCCGATCAGAATTATAACGAAAAAATTATTGACGAAATATGAAAAACCACCGAAAATTGCAAAGAAATTCGGTGGGAAGCTGCTGAAATCTAGAAGCCCAAGCCAAAAATCAGCATTTTTTCCCAAAATCAGCATCTTTTCCCCAAAATCCACCCAATCTCATCATTTCTATCACTTCTTCATGTACTATTTTATTGTTATTTTTATATTTTAATTTTGCACTTTTAATTAAACAATTGTGGCACTCCTTCTATAAATAGGGAGACCATTTCATGTATTTGGAGACTCCCCATAGTCCCCATCTCTCCCATTTTGTTTCTCCTTTTAGTTTAGGTTCTTATATTTTCTCTCTAGTTCTTCTCTTCTTTTAGTTCATCTTCTTTATTTTGTTCTTTATTTTTTGGGACCATTTCAACTTCTTGTAGATTTTCTTATTAATTAGTTTCCTTTTAATTCTTATTATTAATTTATGTTACTTTTATTTTTCTTAATTTCATTTCTTCTTTACTTTGTTCTTGTGATATTTCTTTGAGATCTCTTAAACATATTTTATGTTTTCCTTAAGAAATACCTAGGCCAAGTAATTCTAAGGAAATTCAAGAGTTTTAAGACCGAATTCCTCGTATTTCTTCTTCCATCTTCACAAGTTTTCTGCCGCTGTTCGGTGATTCTTGTGAAAATCCATACTTTTTCTACTTAAATTCTTGTTATTGTTATTGGTTTTACTTATAATTCAATATATGTGTTGGTATTTTCTTTATAACATTTGTAAGTAAGAATGCAATCTCCATGTGTTTTACTTTTTGAATTTCTTTTACTTCATATGTTTTAATGCTTAAACTTCAATTCGAAGCTAAATGTTGATCCGCTGTTCGGGGCATTTAGAATAGAGTTGAAGAGATTTAATGTTTGATCGTTGTTCGGCTCATTAAATCATTAACTTAAGGTGAATCATATTGTAAGTAATAATCCATTGTTCGGTGTATTTATAATATGAAAAATGTATGCATGTATTTGAGATGATTAAGGTAAGATTTCGTGATTTGTTCAATATAAGCATGATGTTAGAGTGTTGGTAAAAATATGTGTTTGAAGAAAGTTCACTAGTACAAAGGTTAAAGTAGAAGTAGAATTAAGTATTTAGTTATTTTTACTTGTTTTCTTTATTTTATATTTACAACTCTTTTCAAAACCCCCCTTTTTAATTATTTATTCTTTGTTCTTTTATTCTTTTAATTCTTTATTCTTTTATTATTTTATTATTTTATCCTTTTAATTCTTAATTCTTTATTCTTTTTAATTCTTTATTCTTTTATTCTTTTAATTCTTTATTCTTTTATTGTTTTATTAGTTTATCCTTTTAATTCTTTATTCTTTTATTCTTTAATTCATTAATTTATTAATTCTTTATTCTCTTATTCCTCTATTCTTTAATTTATTGATTCTTTGATTATTTACCAATACTACATCTACACAAAAAGGGTTTAAATTGCATAACACTCAAATTACGTGTTTAATTTAATGTGTAGTTTGGGCGTAGTCAGTGGCTACGGAGGAGGGAAACCCGAAACCGCGGGTAAGGTAAGTTTGAAAATTTGAATACACGTTTTAAGGGTTTTCGGTTGATTCTAAAGGTTGGGTCATGTTTCTGGGAACCTTAGGGGAAGTTTTGGATCGGTTTCGAGAGCTAGGACGGCCGGAAGCCAAGGCGGCGATCGATTGAAGATGGCCGGTTCAACCATGGATCTTCAAGGTACGATTTTAGCCCGTTTTCCCTATTTTTAATGAATGGATTAATTAGGTTGGTTGTTAGGAACATTTAGGAATAAAAATGGGAAGAAATGAAGTGAAAATGAGTGAGAATGGTTCATGAACCGTGACCGCCAGTTCAGTTGGACCGAACCGGTTCAAATCGGTCTGAACCGGGTCTGTCGCGAAGTAGGGGATGATAGTGTAGGAAGCGCGTGTCTTTCATGCGCAGCCCATTTGGACGGCGCGTGAGGGCACGTGGTGGATCTTTTGGGGATGACTTTAACATATGAAATACTCTATTCGATGTAACAAACATTTTGGGGACTGCTTTCGTGTCAATCGGACACTATCTCGATATTGTTCGGAACGTTCGAAGGTTTAGGATCAGGTTTAAAAATAGTTAAAAATTTGGAAAAATTACGGGGTTTTATTGAGAGGTTAATAAGGTAGTTAGTAACCCTCTAAAGTGATTTGGACAGGTTTGGGAGTCTCGGTGATGGTGTTTAGCCCAGGAGAGCCGTATGACACGCGTATCGAGGCGACAGCTCGGACGGTCTGTGAGTGGACCTTGTTTTCTAAATTGATGCATGCATAAATATTTATTATGTGTTTTAATACTTGTTTTGTGATGCCATAAGTGCTTTTGTGTGTGGTTACGTATTGGCACGTATTTCGAGGTTTCTACCTTATACAGTGCCTATACGGGTTTGTATTTTTACGGTGGTTTTTAAAAAGGATAAACTTGGGAATGAGAACCATTTGGTTTTGTCTCAGGCATGTGACCCTATTGATGACCTACGGGTCTGAGTCGTGGTCGCGGTGAGTGCTTTGTGCACGGCGACAGATGATACGACGCTCGCCTCCGGACTGGAATGTGTTCCTTCCGGAGAGGTCACGATGCACGATTCGTTGTCGGGCAGCCCATGGAGGCTCGACTTCGGAGTGCTGACGGTTCAGGATATCGATCGGTGATGAGTGCACCATGATCTAGTGGTGGTCGCGTCGGTTAATTTGTTCACGGCGACATACCAGGATTGAGGGCGGTTCTGGACGGATGGTTGCACGCATCACTACGATCGGAATCGTGACTGACCTTAAGATATCGGGCGCGATGCCCATTTGAGTCATGAGTTTGGGCACGAGGCCCCATTACTTTACGTTTGTGATTTCGGGTCGGGGACCCTAAATGGATTTTTGGATTCATGACGGTTTTATGGGGACCGGGCATGAATCCCTTGAATTTTTTTAAGAATGTTTTCGATATATATATATATATATATATATATTCATATACCTTCCTTTATTTGGATTGCCTCCTCCGGGAAGGGTCATTGGCTTGGGTGGACCCCGAAGTAGTCACGAAGTAATAACTGAGTGGAGTCACCATCGTTGGGTACCTTACTCTTAGGAAGACTTGGATTGTAACCCTTAGGGAGGGTCATCGATCTACGGACATTGACCTGGGTGGACCCTGGGGAGACTTGGACTTTGAGACCCCGGGTAGCACGCGCGTAGCTTTAGAAACCGTGACATGATTGGTAACATGATTTATATGTATATGATATATGATATGTGATGTATACAGGTTTTGGGCTGAGTCCCATATGGATTTGGGCAGTGGCCCGTGTATTTGGTTTTATTTACGATTTTGGGCTAAGGCCCTAATGAACGGTTTGATAAATGGTTCGAATACATGCATGCTTTTTAGTGAAGGGTACAAATATCTTTATGAAAATGTTTTTATTGAATGATTTGTTTGGTCCACTCACAACTTTTAAATGTTTTGACTGCCCTTCAAGTTGACCGCGGATGAGGGCTGTAGCAGAGACCGAGACATCACATACCTTCTCCGGATCCTGGCATACTCTAAAGCCCCGAGCGGGCTAAGGTCAGAATTTCCCTTGTCTGACACTCCGTGTTAGACGGGATCAGGAACGTCCCGCGTTAATCCTGGGGGGATTGGGACGGGTCCTGACATGGTTGCATCGACTCTTCAATCGTGACCGTGGCTGCATCCAATCCTGCTTCACCACAGTCTCATTCAATCCCCTAATAGCAACAGGCCTCGTCATTGCTCAATCGATTGACACTCGTTGCCTTTAATAGTTAGGGAAAGCATTCCCCTCTTCAACCCCAACCCGAAACTCTTTTTTTACTCTTTTAATTTCTAGTCAATTTAGTTTATCATCTACTTTTTTTCTTCCATTCCTGGATTTCAATTTTTTTATTCAGCATCTCAATAAATTGTTTTTGGATTTGTTGTTTTTCGCTGGATCTCTGAGTACGGATGAAATCATTCGTCCTCCATGTGAGATATTTTTCTCCACTTCTTTCATTTCGTTGCTTTCACATGTACTTGGATGAATTGTTTTTAGGTTTTTTGTTTTTCTTTTCATACTTTTGCATTCTTTATTGATCATTACTCATTAGATCAAATGAAAAATCCAACATTTATTTTCTACATAGTGGACCACAACGACCCACTTGCATAAATTGTTCGATTTCTGCTCTTCATACCATAGATTAACTTTGTTGCCTCTAATAATAGGAGGTGCGGATGAAGGAAATGCCCTAAAAAACGGTTGCTAAACGGTTGCCACGTTGGCAGCTTCGAATTTGGAAAAAGAGTAGGGGCGGATTGGCTGAGTATTAAGGGCGAATATGGCTTATTTTTAGGGGCAGTTGTTAATGATATTTAGTGGCCTAATATGTTGATAACTAATGAAGCACATAAATTACCTTTTTTCTTTTTATATTTTTCAGTTAGTTCTTTTCGGGTAAATTAATATCGTATTAAAAAATTTAATTAGTTAATTTTTTTGATGAATTAAAATTATTTTAAAATTTTTAATTAGATATTTTTTGGTAAATTAAAATTTTATTAAAATTATTAATTAGTTTTGAGTAGCCAAAGAAGGGGAAAATTTCAGATTTTGTATAGGTTACATGCTCATATAGCTACAATTATGTGTATCAGGTTATAATTCCTTGTAGGGGTTTTTGTTGTGAGGCTCTGCAACTCTAGTATAAAGTATACGAAGCTATGCAATCAAAAGTTGCCGCATCCTTGAGGCAGCATAACTTGTCCACTTTTATACGTGTATAAGTATAATAATAAAACACATGAAGTCCACCCCTTTAGAGCTTCATCAAAACCTGTAAAAAAAAATTAAAAGGAAAAAGAAAAACTTTAACCACATATATTTCATATCAAATTAAAAATAATAAAATAAGAATGAACCGATATCAAATGAAAAACAATAAAACGAGAATGAATCGATATAAGCTTTGTCTATATCTAAAACCACCTTCAATTGTTAATAACACATAACATTCCATACAATAAATACTTTAAACCCATGTTAGCCAAAGCTTTGATCCATAAGATTACCAACCAAATATTGTAACCATTAAAAAAAAAAAAAAACTTAAACCCAGCCCAGCTATATGAGATGAAATGGTAGAAACTGAGTGTGGATCGAAAAGATGAGGGGATGGAGGATAGAAAAGAAACTGATGTGCGGCTAGAGAGGTTAAAAAGAGTGAGAGTAGATCTAGGTTTAGATTATTGGGGGCGGATGATAAAAAATTATCAAACAATTTAATCATTAGGGGCGGATGTTAAAAAAATTATTGAAGTAGAATCATGCTTATTTATTTATTAGGGGCGGATGGTAATAAAATTTAACCATTATTAAGGGCGGATGTAAAAAAGTATTAACAAAAAATATGTATTTTTACTAGTAACCTTTTTATTCGCCCCAAATAATATTATTAGGGACAAATAAATTTTTCGTCTCTAATAAATTACTAATAGGGGCGTATATCATATTTTTTGCCCCTAAGTGAGCGCCGCAAATTATCATTTTTTTTTTCTAGTGTTAGTTGATATATACAAATAACTAAATGACCACCAATTATGTTGATTTTTTACTGATACGATTATTTAGAGAATAAACAGTTTTGATTATATATGTATAAAGATAATTTGATAAATCAAAAAACTGATATAAGAAAATATCATCAAAGTGAGATACAAGTATTTTACATTATAATTATGCTTTTTACTCAATATGCTCGTTCAGCATCAAGCTAAGTCTCAAAATGCCTCTTGAATACTATTTGCACTCAAGAGGTCTCCTGAACATGATTTTTATCTCAAAAAGCCCCTAGACGCCTAATTTAACATATTTTCGGTTAAGATGAAAGGCCAAAATTGTCCAAAATTTGAGTTTGAAGGCATACGGATTAAAGTTAAATTTGTGGAGCCTAATTCATTAAATTATATGGGATTTGATTTTTTTTTAGCTTTCTTCAAATGTTTTCATGTCTTTTAATACTCATACAGCCCACTGTTGATTGATCCTTTAGTTTTACGATCAATTAAGTTCAGTATGTATGATATTGTCTTGTTATTCAATTGGTGAAATACTTTCATAGACATCTTCAACAGCATGAAGTGTCCCACTTTTGTCTTTGTAAGACATGCTGTTATAATCATAGACCTCTTCCAATTCTGCTTCTTCCTCATCATCACCATCACCATAATGTACCTTGCAATGGTTCTTTGCAATCATATGCTTCCTAACTTCTTCGAAATTGTTAAATAGTTGGCACCTATCGCAGTACAGACACATGAAATCCAGTTTAACCTAAAAAAGTGAGAAGTGAAAAGCCAACCAATTTCAGATGGAGAAAACTAAAACGGGAACAAATTCCCCCAAAGAAAGAACACATGTGGTACGTGTTTGGTTGCCTTAAGACCAAGATAAGTAAGGAGGCCTTTTGGATCGTTTAAATAGTTAATATCGGGAATGAAGAATCCATGATGCTTGTGTATGTGAACCATGCAACTCTATAGGATATCGTGTTCTACATCGCACAAAAAGCAACATGACGGATCCAACTCCTCAAAGTCATCTTCGTCCATATCCTTGTCAGAGGCGTCCTCATCTACATGCATATCAGTCAAAAAGCAAGATTGTAGCGTGATTCAGAAGTGGCCTAATTATTGCCATATCTTCTTGATCCCTATCAAACACCCCCCCCCCCCCCCCCCCC
Source organism: Prinsepia uniflora (assembly GCA_032719365.1). Classification (NCBI taxonomy): domain Eukaryota; kingdom Viridiplantae; phylum Streptophyta; class Magnoliopsida; order Rosales; family Rosaceae; genus Prinsepia; species Prinsepia uniflora. Next base: position 54,020,430 of record CM064868.1, on the reverse strand, counting down.
CCCCCCCCCCCGCCGGCGCCGATGCATGCAGAATATGACTTCGTGATTTAGGATGCTCATCATCATGAGCCTTGGAACATCTGTACCCTTTAATGCAAAGACCACGACTGTAGAGCATCGCGGGGTCAGTTAAACCATTTTTCTCCTGAGAAAGTGCAGCTTGTCTAGCTATAAATAAAGTTTTTATCACTCCCGGAACCCCACTCATCTGATTGTTTTGAAAGTACATTACAAAATTTATTAAAACTCATGAAAACATGCATGTCTCTACAAAGAAAACACAGCATAACATAAAATATTAAATGCAAGTATTTTGATTAATTGAGTAGTGACGACCCGGAAATTCGAAAACGGTAATTTGGAAAGTTTAGAAGGGAAATGACGATTTTACCCTTAGTTTATGGGGTCAAATGTTTCCTTTTTATTTGGAATACTTTTTGGAAGTTTCGTAAGGACCGTTGCGTAGGTCTCGGAGTTCCGAGTCTGTAAAAAGGCAGCACGTCGAAATCGGAGTTTGGACGTGCTTGTTACGGGGTCTAAATGGCCAAGGGTATTTTGGCAATTATGCAAGGAAGGGCAAAATGGTCATTTGGTTGATTTTAGCTAAGTCATTATGTTTTGTAGGATTTTGACACTTGTCATCACAATCAACGGATTGCTTGCACAACGTGTCTGTGTTTAATGTTGCTGGGTGTTTTATTTCAAATGTGTTCTTAACAAACTAAAAACGAAACTCAAATTATATTTGATTAATCTGTCCTAACTATTGAGGGACATTGAGAAGCTGACAGATTGAAAGGGATTAAAAGAGAGAAAAATGAGAAGAAAAAGAAAGAGAAAATCGGGCCAGAAAACCGAAACAGACCCAAAAGCCAAACCCAAGAATTTGAAAAATTTAGAAATCTGAATTCAAAATTTGGGACTGTGAAATCAACCAAATATAAAAACATCCAACTCGGTCTCAAGCCTGAAATAGCATTTCAGGCATGTCCGTTAAAACATTAAAACCCGAATATCAAAACATCATGAAATTTCTCATTCAAAGCGATAAAATAAATCGGGCATTTCAAATCATATCCATAAATCATTAAAACATATATATATATATATATATATGCATGCATAATTTAGAAATCAAAGTTCACTCACAGACTGTCCATGCTCCGCGCTCACAATCCGCGCCGTAAGCCACTTTGAGGCTAATCCAATGTCTCTAAACGTTCGGACTTGTCAAAATCATACCCAAGGGTCACTAACCATCTATACAAGTCTATAACAGAAACCCTCAAAACTCCCTGAACAGTAAACGTGTCCCAAACACGTCAAATGACCTATCAAACGATCTACGATCAACCTGAAACCACCACCATTGGATCCAGATCGTCGAAATATTTCGAATAAGATCAATTTGACATCGAAATTCATGCCTATGCGCTCTCATGCGCTGATCAAAGTCCGGTCAACAGCGGTCAACGCTGATAACTCTGACACATGTCAACTCTAACAACCTGCAACGTATCACACCCTGATTGGTGCCATGTGTCCTGCCACTTGTCACTGACAAGTCTGACATCTCTCTAACACACTACCACGTGGCACCACCCCATTAGTCCACGTGGTCTGGCAATGTTGATGTGGACTAGCCACGTCAGCTGCCATGTTACCTAACAGATCCTGATACCCTGCCACATGGCACCATCTCATTGGACCACGTGGTCTGACATGGTTGACATGGACCTGCAACGTCAGCTGCTGACTAGACTGACACTTGGCCACGTGTCACGCTTTGGTTGGCCACGTGGCCTGACCTGATGACGTGACATGCCATATCATCGTCTTCAACCCTCAGACGGGTAGACCCGTTTAATTGTAATAGGTCGTTTGACCGGTGACCCTGATCAGGCTAGAACTCAGCCATCCAGCCACCGTTTTCCTTCATTTTTCTCCTAATCTACTTGTCTTGACCCCCAAAAAAACCTATCTATGAACTCGAAAACACGAAAAAGTTACTTGGAAACTTTGGGCCAAGACCGAATCTTCACGACTGTTCTTTGAAACACCACCCAAAGCCGTCCCGCGGTCCATTTCATTCCATCCTAATCCCAAAATGCTTGCACAACAACCAAGAACACACACAAAGCTTCAGAAAGGGTTCCAAACGTTTGAAAACCAAAACCTAAATTCAAATCAAAATGGGTTTCAGGTTTTTACCTGAGTTCACGGCTAGCAACCCTGCAGTGGCTCCGTCGTTTCCTCAACCATCCTCTTAGTCTCTCACTCACCCTCTCAGTCTCTCCGTGGCCTCAAACAAGAAGGTGGAAGAAATGGTTTTGGGTAGGTACGAGTTTGGATGAATGAAGAAGATGATGCATGATGTGGGGTAATGGGCCAATGGGATGAGTGACACTTGTCACTTATCCATTGGTCTATGTGAGGTATTTTGGGTCCCACTAAAGACAAACCAAAATCCACTTATTTCGAAAATTGTGCAATTGTAAAACGCAATTGAAACTTCCGTGATCCGTAACTTCCCCGTATGATGTCCAATTTCGACGTGCCACCTGTCTACGAACTCATATCGTCTCGATCTATATAAAGGATCTCAGTCCACGTGCATTTATTTTTTGGGTCAAAAGTAAACATTTTATCCTTCTAGGGCCAAAATCGTAATTTCACCTTGATCGTCCAATAATCCTCGATTAATCCTGATTAATCCTTGATTAATTCTCGATAATCATGTAAGTTCGGGACGGGTCATTACATTGATGACTCTACAGACCGTGGCATGCAGATCGGGGCTGGTCAAGAGGCGGAGGCATGAGTGGGAATCAGTACAGTCATCCCTTGTCTATTAAGTGCTGATGGTGTTTTCAGAACTTTAGTTGACTTGTTAGACGGGAGCAGGACCAGACACGGTTATGAAAGTTGTAATGATCCGTCCCGAATATCGGGATTGAATATTAATTAATTATGGTTTAGAATGACTAATCGGGGATTAGTTGAGTGAAATCGGATGAAACGTGCAAAATGACAGTTTTGCCCCTAGCGTGGGCAAAATGTTGACTTTTAGTTTGGGCGGTCAAACGGACTTTGATCGATGACTGTGACGTAGTTCGAGACGTCACGAGTTCATAGACAGGTAGCACGTTCGATTCCGACATTCGAGGAAAAAGTTATGACGTTCGGAAGTTCGAGGGCATTTTTGTAATTTGGCTAAAAAGGGGCCAAATGTTGACTTTTGACCCGGGAAGTCCAATGGACAAGGGCCAAGAACCGTTACGTAGGTCGAGTCGATACGAATTCATAGACAGGCGGCACGCTGAAATCGGAGATTCGACGACGAAGTTGTGGTCACGGGAGCGAAATCGATTAACCGAACGAACCGGGATTTCGATTAAAATATTATTAAATAGTGAATAGTGATCAGAGTTTGTGAACACTTGGATGAGTGACAAGTGTCACCCATCCCTTGTTTTGAGGCCCTAAATTGTGGAACATGTTTCCCATTAATCCATTTTTTTTAATCATTCCTTATCATGCATTCTTATCATCCGTCATCTTCATTTCTTCATTTATTTTCTTCAAAACCATATACCTCAATCCGACAAAAACACCTCTCAATCATCATCCATTGCTTATGACCCGTGAACGAAAGTTGGAGAGGATGTTGAGACGAACCCAATGGTGGCCACGGTAAGGACGTTGTGCACGGTGGCCGGAATTTTAGAAGGTAAAACCGTAGGATTCAAATTTTGGGTTTTTGATTTTGATGGTGTTGATCAATTCTAAGCTTAGGATGATGTTCTTTGAGCTCTCACGAGCTTGTAGGTGCAATTTGGGACGAATTTGGACGTTGGAGGTGAACGGAATGATGATTGGAAATCTGGCCGAAACTTTGATTGGCCATAACTTAAAATTCAGGTACTTTCTGAATTTTCTGGGTTGATATTTGGAATCCTTGGCTCGAGTAGATGGATTTACATAGGTAGAACGTCGAATTTGGTTGAGAAACGAGTGAGATATCGAAGTTTGAAGTTTTGGGCATCAATGGAGTTTTCCGGCGAGAAATTCCGGCAAGTTGCCGTCGAGTTGACTCGGTCTCCGGCGAGTTGACTCGTTGACTCTGACCCGTTGAATTTTGACCGTTGACTTACTGTTCATGGTGATGTCAGCGTTGACTTTGATGACATCAGCGTTGACTTTTTGGTCACCATTTGACTAAAACTTTGACCCGCTTGTGGGGGCTCGTGGGAGCATATTTTTAGGTGGGACCAGGACTATTTTAAGGGTTTCGACGATCCAGATCCAATGGCGGTGGTTTCGGGTCGATCGGAGATCGTTAAGTTGGTCAAATCGAGGGTTTTCACCTCGGGAAATGTGTACGGGACACGTTGACCTTTCCAGAAAAATTTAGGGTTCTTAATATGGACTTGTATAGGTTAGTAGTAACCTTTGGATATGATTTGGACAGGTCAGGATGACCCGAAGAGGTCGGATTAGCCCGAGGAGGCTTATGGCACGCATATCGAGGCGGCAGCTAGGACGGATTGTGAGTGGACTTTTGGTTTTCTAACTGTGATGCATGCATATATGGTTTAAAATGCTTATTTATATGATTTTCTATGATTTGACATGCTTGATGCTTTGATTCGGTGATTTCTCGATTTTCTCGGTTTTATGATTATTATATTATTATATTTTGGCACGATTTTCGAGAAATCATGAAATTGGTTAAAAATGATATTGTGGGCGTGAGAACCCAAGTAAATAATGATTTTGACTCGGATTTGGGAGATACATGTGAATTTGATGAATTTGATGATTTTTGGTATTCTGTTGATTTTGTGATTATTTTAATCAGTCTTTCGGGCACGTTTTTACGAGGAACGTGCAAATGATGTTTTGGGCTAGGCCCGGATTGAAAATGATGTTTTGACTCGGGTTATGAGTCAGGGAATTAAAAATGATATTTGGACTCGGATTATGAGTCAGTGATTGATTTTATGGATTTACGTGATCGTGGCAACTCGGGTTTACGGTTGCACGAATTTGCGTGAAAATGATATTTTGGGCTTGGGACCCAATGGAATTGTGATTCTGATTGGATTTGTATTTCCATGTGATTACATGATGATATTGATAATTTCGGATTTATAAAGTAAATCGGGACTTTGGTTATTTTGGGGCTGAGACCCTGTGTTGATATATGATTGATTTGGTTTTCAATGCAACTGTTTTCACTGGTTTTTGTGATGATGATATGTTGCGGATATTTAGGGCTTTCGGGAGAAAATATGTTTTTTTCCCCGGAGTGCACCCTGGAGATAACGCTCGCCTTCGGGATGGAAGTGTTTACCCCGAAGAGGTCACGTAGCACGATCTTTGTCGAGCAGCCGAGGGAGGCTTGACTTAAATCAGATGTGCTGGATTATATATGGATTGGTAAGTGATGTGTTCACGAGATCCGGATTGCCGGCTGGTGATGTGTTCACAGTGGCGGATGCTCGGATTTTGAGCGGTCCTTGAGCCTATTGATTTGCACGCGTTGCAGGGATAAACGCGACTCTAAGCAACTGGATATGGAAATAAGTCCCGTGGATTATGGAAAATGATTTTGAGGAAACCGTGGTTTAGCGGTTAAAATGATTTAAAGAAATTGTGAACTTTTTGAGATATTAAACTGATTTGGTGAACATGAGTTTTTGTGGACCATGGGAAAGTATGTTTTGATTTTATCGGTCCACTGTTCATACTTGAATGATTTCATACTATTACTCATGTTTTACGATATGCATGCAAGTTTGTGAAAACTGGAGGGTAAGAATATATTTTGATAAATGTTTTTATAAGAGGTCATTTTTGTCCACTCACACCTTTTCTGTTTTATTAACCCTTCAGGTCGTGGCGCGTTAATCGAGGCTATTCCAGAGGTGGAGGTATGTGTGGGCACAGGCGCAAAATTCCCTTGTCTGGCAGGTGCTGAAGGGTGATTTCGGACTTTCAGTTGACTTTTCAGACGGGAGCAGGACCGGTCACGGTTATCTATGTCCTTCGGGGACGGGTCCTGTCAAATTGGTATCAGAGCACTAGGTTGCTGATGCTGTTGCCATGCCATACCTCTAGAACGCGATCCTCGTGCGCGACCTGGTGGTGAGATGGGTATATTAGGGTATTTGAGACCTTGTGATAGATTTCGGAATGTAATTGACCTTGGTTCGAGGGTCAGATGTTAATTTGTGTAATTGCGACTTACTAATTGTCGAATCAGTATTCTTGTGGGTCCCAGGATTTGTTGGATCCAGAGGCTTGGAAAGTAGCACAATTGGGTAGGTTGGACCCAGGATGAGAATATTCTTAGTAAATTCCTTGTGCGGAATGTGAGTTCCCAACGTCTAGAGTGTGTTGGGGTATCCTTAGGCTTTGTAAGTGGTATATGATGTGGTTCACCTGCAGTAATTTTCTAGGTGACCGGGTATGCCAAGGATGGCGTGGATGAATGAGTCAAGAATTCGGTTAGGACTCGAGATGAGTCATGGTAATATCTTAAGTCTCAGGAGCTGTCGGGTTTTGAGGAACCCTAGGTAGTAATCGCGGAACCCTAAGGTGGGATGTTTGGTTCAGAAATGTGTGCTGGCGAGTGGTTTGACTCTTAATGACTTTTCGAAGTCGAGACCGAGTGACGATTGTGTCAGGTCTAGTCATGTCAGCTTTAGTGCTGGAACTGCAATCCACAGTCGGGGTTGGTACATGTCAATGGAATCCCAGAGTGGGGATACAGAGTAGTGTACGGGTACATGATTCCATTAGATGTGGAGTCTCGATACCAGTGTCTGGTAGTTAGGTCTGCACAAGTCTGTGGCAGGCACTACTACTGAGAGTGGTTATGGAGAATCGGGGGACGTTCAGGGGACGTTTCATTTTCTCACATGAGTTGTCAGGGTGATTGTACCCAGAGTTGTTAGGTATGAGGGAGGCAGAGTTTCTCCTATTCGAGCAGAGGTACGGGGTCGTCGCTTGTTATGAGCGGAGATCCAGAGTTGTCAGTTTTGCACACGGCGTGCTCATACTGATACTGTTGTCTGTATGCTGGTGTTGGTGCCGGTGTTTTGCTGACGATGGGTCACGAGTCGGGTTGTGACTTCGTCGAGTTGGGTATGTGTCAGTAACCAGTCCAAAGGGGACATGTGGTTGGTGTCCGAGTCCGATGGTTCCAACATGGTTGGACCTACGGAATCGTGAGAGGTTGTGTTTAAGGTGATAAGAAAATTGCTGGTTTTCCGCATTGGGATTAGGTATTCTGAAGTCATTAGGGGTGACTTCTTATTTTCTGCTTGGTGGCAGACGATGATGGGTTACATGGCGTGGGGAGTGCAGTGAGTTTTGTTTGCATCCACGTAGGATGAGTACTGGTGTCATTGTTTTGGATCATCCTTGGTTTTTCCCTAGGTGGGATGACAAGGATAGATATGAGGTAATCAGTGAGAACCCACAGTCACGGTGTGTCTCTTCGTTGACTGAACTTTTTAATTGTGGGCGTCGGTTGTCAGCCGTTGTGACAGTACGCAAACTAGATGAGGGTGTAAGACCCTATGGTTCCTAGTAGTTAACTGTGTGGATCCTAGGTGGATCGGGTTTGTGATGTCGTGGACATTGGGCATTGTGACGATCTAGGATCGTGATGTTCAAGGTCAGCTGACGTCGTGATGGATCTGGACCGTAATCCTGATGATCTAGTTGGGTAGAGAGTTTATCACTCTTACTCCGGTATGTGAGTCGTAAATGGCGGGACTGAACTTCTTTTCGAAGTGGAGCCCCTTATGGTATGCTACTCGAGCGAGTAGGTTTCCGACAGGGTCGAATTTGGTCAGCCTTAGAGTTGTGACTGATGGGATTGGCTTCCTTATGAAGCCAATCGGATGTAATGTGTTGCTCGTTTGAACTGGTAACCGATAGGTTCGGTTTTGGGTGTGTCCGAGTGGACGTGAACGAGATTTCGGGTTTTGGAACCGAATTTCTGGGTGACGATTCAGGATTCGATTTTGGAACTTGAAAGTGGAATACTGGATTTGGGTGCGGAATGATTATTCCAAATGCTAGCTCACGGAATAATGATTTCGGATTCGGATTTGGACATGAATAAAAAAAAATGTGATGTCTGGGTTCGGATTCGGGATTTCTTACGAAATTGCGGATTCGGATTTGGAATTGGAACTAGAGGATGGGTGGAGTTTCGATTTGTCTACTGCTGGTTTGGGCAAATGGACTCCATTATTGGAACGTGTTTGGCTATGACCTAAGTGGTTGTAGTCTGGTCAAGGGATAGATGTATGTACCTTGTACATGGTTTGGGGTACGATACTTTGCAGACTTGTGGTGGCCGGGGTTGATGTGAATCCCGGGAGAACTAGGCGTTCTTCCCTGTGGACACGTAGATGTGTCATTTTGAGTGCTGTCATTTGGTGAGGTGTTTTTGGGTAGCATAGGACAAGGATTGTCGATGTTAGCTAAACCCTCAGGATTTTTACTTTTTACTTACCTGGTTTGGGATCGACCATATTGGTCTATGGGTCGAGTACTGGGGTCCAACTGTAGGATCTTGCTGGGTGTATGATGTGATGTATCGTATGGACGAGGGTACTTGATACCTAGTGACGGTACATGGGATGTACCAGTGATGTGTCGATAAACGTGTTGGTGCTTGGCTTAGTTCCAATACCATTGGTTTTGGTTGTGAACGTGAACTGGACATTGAACACGATGCACTGGGCAGAGTGGTTCTGATGCATTCAGTGATTGTTTGAGCAGGTGCTCTTAGCCATGGTTGCCTAGAGTAACTCTAGTATTGAGTTGTGTGATTATTGCTAGGCTTGTGTTCAACGTGTTCCAGTTACACTGTCTGATTGAGTGTGATGACGGTATGCGTATACTCAGGATGAGTGAGTTGGTGGTTAGTGTGACCGCAAGTTGCTTTGCGGCGAGATATTGTCATGTCGTGACCTTTCCAGCATCTGGGATTGCTGAGGGGGTGACGGTTGTGGTTACTGCTGTTGGTATTTGTCGCAGGATTGAGTTTTCCCTGCGAGGGGAGATCATGTTGTTGATCTTGTGCTACATTGTCGAACGTTGTTATACGTTGTGTTGTCACTGATTTGTCGATGATTGGAGCTTTACAAGGGCGGTAAAGCTTAGTGGTGACATATTGTCTAGTAGTGTCGGCATGGACTGACTAGTGAGTTTTGGTGACTCTCTATGAGAGCGGAAGTCTGGGCACAATAGTGATTACGGGGAGCCGTCAAGCTGAAAGAGTCAGCTTAATGGTGACATTGAAAATTTCGGTGATCAATTTCACTCGAGGTGGTCGAGTGTAGTTAGTACGACGTGCATCTGTGATGTGACGTCTGAGTGCAGACGAGTTCTGTGTTGGCTAGTGGGTGTACAGGTGTACACATATTGTGAGGCCCATCTATTTTCCACGAGGTAGTTGTGGAATACGGATAGTTGGAATTTCGGGGACGAAATTCTATAAGGAGGGAAGGTTGTAATGACCCGTCCCGAATATCGGGATTGAATATTAATTAATTATGGTTTAGAATGACTAATCGGGGATTAGTTGAGTGAAATCGGACGAAACGTGCAAAATGACAGTTTTGCCCCTAACGTGGGCAAAATGTTGACTTTTAGTTTGGGCTGTCAAACGGACTTTAATCGATGACTGTGACGTAGTTCGAGACGTCACGAGTTCATAGACAGGTAGCACGTTCGATTCCGACATTCGAGGAAAAAGTTATGACGTTCGGAAGTTCGAGGGCATTTTTCGTAATTTGGCTAAAAAGGGGCCAAATATTGACTTTTGACCCGGGAAGTACAATGGACGAGGGCCAAGAACCGTTACGTAGGTCGAGTCGATACAAATTCATAGACAGACGGCACGCCGAAATCGGAGATTCGACGACGAAGTTGTGGTCACGGGAGCGAAATCGATTAACCGAACGAACCGGGATTTCGATTAAAATATTATTAAATAGTGAATAGTGATTAGAGTTTGTGAACACTTGGATGAGTGACAAGTGTCACCCATCCCTTGTTTTGAGGCCCTAAATTGTGGAACATGTTTCCCATTAATCCATTTTTTTTAATCATTCCTTATCATGCATTCTTCATCATCCGTCATCTTCATTTCTTCATTTATTTTCTTCAAAACCATATACCTCAATCCTACACAAACACCTCTCAATCATCATCCATGCTTATGACCCGTGAACGAAAGTTGGAGAGGATGTTGAGACGAACCCAATGGTGGCCACGGTAAGGACCGTTGTGCATGGTGGCCGGAATTTTGGAAGGTAAAACCGTAGGATTCAAATTTTGGGTTTTTGATTTTGATGGTGTTGATCAATTCTAAGCTTAGGATGATGTTCTTTGAGCTTTCACGAGCTTGTAGGTGCAATTTGGGACGAATTTGGACGTTGGAGGTGAACGGAATGATGATTGGAAATCTGGCCGAAACTTTGATTGGCCATAACTTAAAATCCAGGTACTTTCTGAATTTTCTGGGTTGATATTTGGAATCCTTGGCTCGAGTAGATGGATTTACATAGGTAGAACGTCGAATTTGGTTGAGAAACGAGTGAGATATCGAAGTTTGAAGTTTTGGGCATCAATGGAGTTTTCCGGCGAGAAATTCCGGCGAGTTGCCGTCGAGTTGACTCGGTCTCCGGCGAGTTGACTCGTTGACTCTGACCCGTTGACTTTTGACCGTTGACTTACTGTTCATGATGATGTCAGCGTTGACTTTGATGACATCAGCGTTGACTTTTTGGTCACCATTTGACTAAAACTTTGACCCGCTTGTGGGGGCTCGTGGGAGCATATTTTTAGGTGGGACCAGGACTATTTTAAGGGTTTCGACGATCCGGATCCAATGGCGGTGGTTTCGGGTCGATCGGAGATCGTTAAGTTGGTCAAATCGAGGGTTTTCACCTCGGGAAATGTGTACGGGACACGTTGACCTTTCCAGAAAAATTTAGGGTTCTTAATATGGACTTGTATAGGTTAGTAGTAACCTTTGGATATGATTTGGACAGGTCAGGATGACCCGAAGAGGTCGGATTAGCCCGAGGAGGCTTATGGCACGCATATCGAGGCGGCAGCTAGGACGGATTGTGAGTGGACTTTTGGTTTTCTAACTGTGATGCATGCATATATGGTTTAAAATGCTTATTTATATGATTTTCTATGATTTGACATGCTTGATGCTTTGATTCGGTGATTTCTCGATTTTCTCGGTTTTATGATTATTATATTATTATATTTTGGCACGATTTTCGAGAAATCATGAAATTGGTTAAAAATGATATTGTGGGCGTGAGAACCCAAGTAAATAATGATTTTGACTCGGATTTGGGAGATACATGTGAATTTGATGAATTTGATGATTTTTGGTATTCTGTTGATTTTGTGATTATTTTAATCAGTCTTTCGGGCACGTTTTTACGAGGAACGTGCAAATGATGTTTTGGGCTAGGCCCGGATTGAAAATGATGTTTTGACTCGGGTTATGAGTCAGGGAATTAAAAATGATATTTGGACTCGGATTATGAGTCAGTGATTGATTTTATGGATTTACGTGATCGTGGCAACTCGGGTTTACGGTTGCACGGATTTGCGTGAAAATGATATTTTGGGCTTGGGACCCAATGGAATTGTGATTCTGATTGGATTTGTATTTCCATGTGATTACATGATGATATTGATAATTTCGGATTTATAAAGTAAATCGGGACTTTGGTTATTTTGGGGCTGAGACCCTGTGTTGATATATGATTGATTTGGTTTTCAATGCAACTGTTTTCACTGGTTTTTGTGATGATGATATGTTGCGGATATTTAGGGCTTTCGGGAGAAAATATGTTTTTTTCCCCGGAGTGCACCCTGGAGATAACGCTCGCCTTCGGGATGGAAGTGTTTACCCCGAAGAGGTCACGTAGCACGATCTTTGTCGAGCAGCCGAGGGAGGCTTGACTTAAATCAGATGTGCTGGATTATATATGGATTGGTAAGTGATGTGTTCACGAGATCCGGATTGCCGGCTGGTGATGTGTTCACAGCGGCGGATGCTCGGATTTTGAGCGGTCCTTGAGCCTATTGATTTGCACGCGTTGCAGGGATAAACGTGACTCTAAGCAACTGGATATGGAAATAAGTCCCGTGGATTATGGAAAATGATTTTGAGGAAACCGTGGTTTAGCGGTTAAAATGATTTAAAGAAATTGTGAACTTTTTGAGATATTAAACTGATTTGGTGAACATGAGTTTTTGTGGACCATGGGAAAGTATGTTTTGATTTTATCGGTCCACTGTTCATACTTGAATGATTTCATACTATTACTCATGTTTTACGATATGCATGCAAGTTTGTGAAAACCGGAGGGTAAGAATATATTTTGATAAATGTTTTTATAAGAGGTCATTTTTGTCCACTCACACCTTTTCTGTTTTATTAACCCTTCAGGTCGTGGCGCGTTAATCGAGGCTATTCCAGAGGTGGAGGTATGTGTGGGCACAGGCGCAAAATTCCCTTGTCTGGCAGGTGCTGAAGGGTGATTTTGGACTTTCAGTTGACTTGTCAGACGGGAGCAGGACCGGACACGGTTATCTATGTCCTTCGGGGACGGGTCCTGTTAAAAGTCCTTTTAGGGACGGATCATGTCAAGTACCAAGACAATATCATACATAGCGAACTTAATTGATAGTAAAACTAAGGAATCAATTAACAATGGGCTGTATGAAGATTAAAAGACATGCAGAAATTTGAAGAGAGCTAAAAAAATAAATTAAATCCCAAATAGTTCAATAAATTAAGCTCTAAAAATTTAACTCAAATCCTTACATCTACACTCGAATTTTGAATAATTTTGTCTCTTTATCTTAACATAAATATGTTAAATTAGAAGTTTGAGACATTTTCACATGAAAATCGTGTTCATAAAACCTAATAGGTCAAAATAATATTTATAGGATATTTTAAGACTTAATTTTATATTTAGAGACATAATGAAAAAAGTCTTATAATTAGTATTTATAGGATATCGAATAAAAAGCCTTAGAATATTAATTATATGAGCTTGGGGCAAAATTTTCTAAGGCTTTTTTACAAAAAAAAAATATTTGGTATATAACTACTCATTATCAAATAAAAAGCCTTAAAATATTCAGGAACCAAACTTTCATTTTTTTACACCAACTCTCCCAAAAAAAAAGTGCGCCATTCTATCCAGGGAAGTAAATATCGCCGGAATCGTCGATATATCGACCGATATATCGCGATTTTCAGCTGGCGGCACCTAAGAAGGGGGGAAGAAATTGGCCGAAATTTCAACATGATTTCTTATTTTGAACCCACAAATCCTTTTCTGGGATCAAAACGATGAAGATGCACTATTAAATCGTGAAAATCGGACGTAAAACATGGAAGATTGAGTCGGGCTATGCCGCCGTGTCAAAAAACCCGAATAGCAGACCCGCTCAAGGTAGAAGATGAGTGTTTTAAGTCAGTAAGTACACTTTATATATTACTTTGTTGCCTAATATTTCAATTAGGTAAGTTAGTAGAGTTGGTTGTGGGTTGTTTTTATTTAAACAAAGTTGCCCACCACCCAAGTTCGACCCCCCAAGGCGCATATGCTTCTTTTTATTTATTTTGCTGCCTTTTTTTTTCTTTCATTTATTTCTTATTTTGAACTATATTTTTCATTTATTTCTTATTTTGAATAATATTTGTCATTTTTTCCTTATTTTGAACTATATTTGTCATTTTTTCCAATTTTAAATATATCAATCATTTTCAATTTTAAAAATATCAATCCTTTCCAATTTTAAATATATCAATCCTTTCCAATTTTTGAATAAAAATGGACTCTATTTTTTAACATTTTTTTCCAATTTTAAATATATTTACTCATTTTATAATTTTTCTTCCATTCAAAATTTTTTTAGGCTTATTGTTATATTTTTAATTATATTAACACTCAATTATAATAATTCACTTCAATTTATGTTTATGTTTAGATTTTTATATTACTAGTAATCGGCAAAACCCTATTGTGTCATATTATTCGTCATATATTTATTATATCAAAGTCATTTTATAGTTTTTATTAGTCCTATATAACTATAATTGGGTATTTAAGTTTTTCCCAAAGTTTCATTCCAAATTTCCAACTTTTAGACCGAATTTCCGTCATTTTTGTTGACCGTAAACGATATCGTAATATTACAAATTTTATATTCACTAATTTGTATTTTAAAATTTAATAATAATTTTATTAAATAATTATATTATAAAATTCAATCGAGTCATAAAGACGGTAAAAACTTAATTTATATTTATTTCGATATAACTAATTTAGTGAATCCACCTCATCCGTGACATAAGGATATTGTAAATATAATATTTCAAGCAATACAAAAAGCCAAAGGACATGCTAGTTGCTTTATTAAGAAGTGGCTAAGTCAAAAGAATTGATTTTTTTTTTTCGGCAGCATGAGACTTGGCTCTAGCTTTGTGGACGATGCTTTTGAGATTCATTCAGTTTGAATTTTTTATTTAAAAAATAATAATCATAAGATTATGATATCTTTAATTCTACCGACCAAAATAAGATAAATGTAGTACTTATTCAGTTATTCCTACTCGCATTTTGTAGTCAATAGGTAGGAGTGTTTTTGGCTTCTTTTGGTTCTAGTTTTGATAACAATTGATTTTTTAAATTTTTTTTATATAAAGATATTTGGGAATAGGAATTATGTTATTTTCTATTATTGCTCTTGAATGGAATTGGCCTTTTCATTATTTTTTTTAGCATTTGGAACAATTTAATAATTTAGAACAAAAAAATAAATTACATTCTTATTATGCTTTTATTTTAAATAGTCTAAGAACTTTTTATGTACTTTTACATTCTATCTGTAATTGAAATATTACGATTCAAGTCGTAAATCTAATCTCCTTTGATGGAGTTGATTCCAACTAACTCGTCCTTCGTTTTCCTTTCTAATAATACTAAGGGTCAGTTTGAAATTGCTGTATTTTAAAAAAAAACTGTTTCAATTATATTTTTTTTAAAAGTGATTTTTGTTTTAATTTCATAATAAGTAACTATACACATTTTCTTTTTTGTAAAAATAGTTTTCAAAAACAACGTACAGACACTTTCATAATAAGTAGCTATACTTTTCCTTCATCTTCTTTTTCGTCCGTTACTTTTCAAAAAAAAAGAAGATTTTTTTATTTTTACCAAATGCTTTTATACTGCTTCATTTTCAAATAAAGTAGTTTTTTTAGGGAAAAAAAAAACCAAACGGGGCCTAAATTAACTAACTAAGCTCAGTACGACCAGTAACACCACAGACACACGATTCATCGCCAAGCGATCAAAACTCACTAATCGTTAGGCCCCGAGTCACTTGGAAGGAAATGCCGACAACCAACGTCAGACAATACCCAAGTCATGCACACTCGGTGATAGGTCTTCAATTATGTATTATTTTATATTATTTTACACCCTTTACAATTGACTTTTAATATTAAAATAATAAACAATTGGAGAAAATAATTTATTTTGTGGGATTTTTGTAGAATTAAATAAAGTTTGGAATTTGGAGCATTTTGTCTAAAGAATCGTCCCGATCGGAGTTCTAACGAAGAAATTATGTACGAAATTCGGTGCAATTATATTAATTAATTTTTAAAATTGAAAATTCATTTGCAGGCCCAAAATTACAGCCCAAAAGCCCAGAAAAATCAGCCCAATGAGCCCAGCCCGCTGCAAATTCCTTCAGACCCAAATCATCGGCCCAAACCCACACCCAGACCCGCTTTGCAGCACCTGACAGGCCCTAGGATTCGTCGACAAGCACTGGCCGAAGCTACCCGTCCGTGTAACTACCTGTCCCGAAATTCGGGATTAAATATTAATTAATTATGGATTTAGAATGACTAATCAGGGATTAGTTGAGAGAATTCAGACGGACGGTGTGAAATGACCGTTTTGCCCCTAGAATTGGGCAAAATATTGACTTTTGATCTGGGGAGTTGAACGTACGAGGACCGAGGACCGTTACATAGATTGGAACGTTACGAGTACGTAGACAAGCGGCACGTCGAACGAAGAAGTTATGGTCACGTGATCGAATCAGGAATTTAACGTCTCGAAATTCGCGTTAATTAATAATTAATCTAATTGGGTAATTAAATAATATGGGGCCCTTGGATGAGTGACAAGTGTCACTCATCCCATGGCTTGAAACCCCCAAAATGTGGATCTTGCCTCCCATTGGTCCCTTTTATATATTTTATTCACTCAATGCTCTCATCCTCACCCTTCATCTTCTTTATCAACAATATCACCATTTCTCTATTATCCCTCCAAGTCCGAGCACCCCATGTTGCACAAACACCATGACCATTACCTTCATCTTCATTTGTCACCATGACTAACTGAAGGAGACTGTGAGTGTGGGAAACTGGTGTTCGGTGAGGGTCAACCGAGAGAGTGAAAAACAGAGTGTGTGTCTTCGGTGAGTGTGGGTCGAGAAGGAAGAAAACAGGGGGTTTGTGAGTGATCGTGAATTAAACCCTCTCAAACCTTATCAAACGACTGTGATGTGTGAATGAAAGTTGAAAGGGAGGTTGAGCTGAGGCTAGTGGTAGCCACAGTGGTGCACAATAGCGACGGTAAGACGGTTTCCCGTGAAAATGTCCTATTTGAATTCAATTATGGACAACTTGGTTTTAGAAATTATTGATCGATTTGGTGCATTAGGTAATGTTTTGAAGATTGAAAGGAAACTATTGGGACTGGAAGCAAGGCTGGAGGTGGCCGGAATCATAAGAACTAGACGACGAAAGTTTGGTGTATGAAGGTTGATCAGGAAGGTATGATCTCGATTTTAATTTCATGTTTTGGTCATGTAGATCGATAGAAAACAACTAGACGAAGCTATAGGACTTGAAAGGGTCGAAAACGGGTCGAAATTGAGTGGGTTATGGTGTTGAATCGGTCACGCTGGTCCAGTTGGACCGAATTTGCAGGGACCGAACTGGACCGAGTTCGACCAAGGTTGAAGATGAACAGTTCCCGCAGATGGGCTTCACGCGCAGCGCCTTTGGGCGGCGCGTGGGGCAATTCTAGGAGATGTGTTCAACATGTGATTTTAAGTATTCGATGTAACGAACATTTTGAGATTGGTTTCGAGTCGATTGGACATCGTTTCAATATAGTTCGGGGTGTCCGAAGGTTTACGGGCTAGTTTAAACACGTTTAAAATTTTTGGAAAATTGCGGGGATTTAATAAAGAGGTTAATGAGGTAGTTAGTAACCTTCTAGTATGGTTTGGACAGGTTTGGAAGTCCCGGTGATAATGATGTGACTCAGAAGGGCGTATGACACACGTATCAAGGCGGCAGCGTAGGACGGTCTGTGAGTTGACAATATTTTCTAAACTGTGATGCATGCATAACTGTTTTATATATGCGATTTCTATAGTGATGATTGTGGTATTGGTGATTTACATGGTTGCACGTATTTTGAGGTAATCCCGTATTTGCACATATTTCGATGTTACGATTTTATACTAGTGTTATACGTGATTGTGGTTTTAATAATGGTTCAATGAAATGGTTTTGGTTTTGGAAAGATGAACTCGGGCATGAGACCCATTTGAATTATGTGATAGGGTCGGGGGCCCAGTTGGTTTACGAAATCGGGCTGAGACCCATTTGAATTATGTGATCGGGCCGGGGGCCCAGTTGGTTTATGAAATCGGGCATGAGACCCAATTGTGATTTATAAATGTGATTTCGGGTCGGGGACCCTAAATGGTTTTGGAATGATGGTTTGTGATGGTTTTATGGAAATTTCGGGCAGGACCCTTTGAGATGTTTTGAAATGACTTTAGAAAACTGTTTTCTATATACCATCTTGATACGAGGATCTATGGATGGTCTCCTTCAGGTGTCTGGGACACTGGGGAGGTCACGGTGCATTGCATGCGATGGGTCATTATATGGAGCGACCAGACCGTATAGTGACTCCGGAGTAGGATTGCTATGATTAGAAGTTTGTGACGTCAGACATTTGGGATGTCAGAGATATGGACTCGAAGAGACCCCGGGCAGCACGCGTTTCTTTTACCGTGAGATATGACGTCTGGGACGTCAAACGTTTGGGACGCTAGGCATCTGAGATGCCGATGATGGTTATTTGGTAAATATGGATTATTAGATTTATGAAATGGTATTTTGTGTTTATAGATTTGGGCAGTGGCCCAGTTCTGAATTTACGGATTTTGGTATTCTATGGTTTTGGGCTGAGTTCCCACACTTGGTTGATTTTGTGGTTTTTGGGCTAAGGCCCTAATGGTTTATTTAAGTAAATGATTTGATTACTGGTTTTCGAATGCATGCATACTTTTAGTGAAGGGCATAAATGTCTTTTTATGATTTTTTTTTATGAACTTATTGATTTTTGTCCACTCACAGTTTTAAATGGTTTTAATGCCCTTCAGGTTGATCACGGATGCGAGCTGTAGTAGAGACTGAGACATCACACTCTTCCACCGATCCTAGCGCGCTCTGGAAGCCCTGGTTAGACTGTGATTTTTAGTTATCCCTTATTTGACACTTCGTGTCAGACGGTAGTATGACACATCCCATGTTAATTCCGGAGGGATTGGGATGGGTCATGTCAGTCCGCGTCGAAGCGCGCCTATCGAATGGACCTTGCTCCAATCAGCGCGCGTGCACCGATTTTACCTGCCCTGTTAGTGGCAGGCTACCAAACACCAATGTTCCTGTCAGCGCGCACGCACCGACTCCCAACTGCCTCTGTCAACCTCTGCTCACCAATTCAGCCACTCATTTGCAACAGCTGGCTACTAAATCCCACCAGCCCCAGCAGCTCCCACCTGCCGAGTCACACAACAACACCTTCTTCTGATTTTCCAGCAATTATTTCCCCAAAAAATCAGCACTAAGTCATCATTTTTTCGATTTTAATTATTTTTATTGTAAATTTTATTTTCTTTGTTTTATTTTAAGGTATAAGGAGCTTTTCACCCGTATAAATAGGAGTTTATTTTCCTTGTTAGGGGACTTTTTCTTCCTAGAGAGCTCTTAAACACAATTGTATTTTTCCTTAAGAAATCGCAATGCTAAGTATTTCCATAGCAATTCTAGAGTTTAAGTTCACATTTTCGTGTTTATTCCTCCATCTTCATAAGGTTTCTTCTGCTGTCAGAAAATCTTGTGAATAACATTTCATTGTTTCCATCCATTTTGGGAATCACAAGCTGTTCTTGGGTTCCGAAAGTAACTTTTTCTCCCTTGCTTAAACTCTCGTTTTTGTTTCGGTTTTATTTTTAATTCAATATTTATGTTGGTATTTTCTTTTTAACTTTTGTAGACATGAATATAATTGTCATGTGTTTTACTTTTTGAACTTCATTTATTTCATATATTTGAGTACTTGAGCTTCAAGTCTATGCTAAGTGTTTATGACCGCTACTCGGTGCATTTAGTAGTGAATTGAAGAGATTTAAATGTTTGACACACATTCAAATCATAAACATTAGGTTAATCGTTTTATAAGTGTTTATGACCGCTATTCGATGAAGTTAGAATATTGAAAAATGTATGCATGTGATTAAGGTAGTGAAAGTAGAATTTTGTGATAGATTCAAATAATGTAAATGTTAGATTGTTGGTAGAATTTGTGTTTGAAGAAAGTCCACTTGTACAAATGTTAAAGTAGGAGTAGAATTAATTTCATATTTATTTTACTTGTTTTTTTTCTTTCTATATTATGATTACAATCCCTCAAAACCCCCATTCTATTATTTTAATCTCTTATTCTTTTATTCCTTTATTCATTTAGTTCATCAATTGATTTATTCTTTAATTCATAAACTCATATATTAATTTACTCTTTGATTATTTTTTATCCTTCTTCACTAACCATTATTAATATTCCCTAATTTCCTCGGATAAGAACGATCCCTATTTACCAATACTAAAATGACACAAAAAGGGTTTTAAAATATGTATATACTTGAATTACGAGTTTAATTAAATATATAGTTTGAGCGTATCAATTTTTTGCGCCGTTTCCAGGGAAGTTAAAAATTTTTCTTAATGTGTTAGTATGTATAAAATTGTTCATACTTGTGAATAAAATGTACATATTGTAAATGTTTTTAACTTTTATTTTTACACTTGATTCCATTATACTTATTCATACTTTTCTAATTGTTCATATTATAGTTGTTCATATTTTATTTGTTTACTTTCATTTTTATACATGTATATTACTTGTTCACAATTATTTTATCTTATTCTTATTTATTTGTTTGTTTATGATTTGAATAACTCTAAATTTAAATAAATAAATAAATAAAAATTCTGAATTAAAAAAAAGGAAAAAAAAACAGAAAAGAAAAAAAAGTAGAAAGAAAAAAATTAGTCTTGATTTAATTTGTTTATATATATATATATATTAAATGTTCATATTTACTATGTTTATAAATGTTCATACTTGTTTATAATTACCTATACTTGTTTATTTTTGTACTTGTTCATATTTTACTTGTGCATACTTAACTCATATTGTATCGCCCAAAAAAAAAAACTTAATTCATATTGTTCAAACTTGTTTATACATTTTTTTTTCATAACTTTTATCTTTATGCTTGTCATATTATTTTAGTTCACAATGTTCATAATATACTTGTTCATAAATTGTACGTAAATGCCCATATTGTATTAGTTTCTGAATTGTATATTTTGCTTGTTCATTTTATTTTATTCTATTGTTATTTTCTATTTAATTGTTTTTGTAAACTAAAAAAAAAGAGAAAAAAATGAACTTTATATATCTTTGACTTTCCCAACATGTAAATATTGTTTCCTATTAAATGTTTTAGAGTTGCATGAATCTCAAGACCCCTTTTTCTTCTAAATCTTACTTTCGGGAACAGGTAGTGCCCCTCTTATTTACTTTCTCCTTAACCCTTCATAATATGTGGATTTCATCACCACACACCGTAGACTCGAATCTATGGACATGAGGTTGAGGGCAGAGTTCGTAGACACTTGGGTTTGGTAATTCACTAAAACTTCCATCGGTTGATCATGGTGTCTAGGAGGGTTATGACTAGTCATAAGTTTTGGATTAAGAAAGGGAACACCAATAGAGTATATGCCCTACCTAAGCTAGCCTCGGGGTGTTCTCAAAATTATCCTTGCTTCTCGCGTTACATCTATCCCACCTAGCCATGATTAACGTTGAATGGTCGAAGTGTGGTTATCAGTACGCGCATGCCGTACGCCCAAGAAAGTATTATGAGAAGCAAAGGGGAAAGTTATTCATGCCACTCTAAAGCTTTACTTATTGCATTATTAGATTGCATACCCTCCCTGAGATTTTATGATGCTCGAATTTCATCACTGGGCCCCCTAGACTAAGTGAATCTAGGGAAGTGAGATCGAAGGTGCAAGCCATTCTTTCATGAATTGTCACGTAACTCTTCTGTCTTGTGCATGTTCTAACAATTGATCTCTTCTGCATTCACACCATTCTTCATGTAGATACTTTTGTGTTACATTAGTTTAGATCCATTTGGAACTTGTGCACTTTCTTACCATTACTGTATTTTTTTTGTTAATTCTTGTTTCCAGTTAAGTCATACTTTCTGTTATTTGGGACTTGTTTTTTCTTTTTCTGACTTCAAATTATGTCATACTTTGTGCAATCTATACTTTCTCATACTCTTATTATCTCTTACTTGTCTATATGTTAATTCCGGCTTAAATTTATGTCACTATTACTTGTTTATACCGCACATTTTCTTGCTAGTTGTGATTTCCTTAACTTTCAAATTCCTAACACTAACCCTATCTTGTTTTAATTAACTTTCACTACCTACTTACTTGTGTATACTTGCCTTCTAACTTAGTTATTTTTAACAATTTAGGTACGTGCTTATGAATGCGCACTCAGCAATCTAAGCTTGATCGGTTGAGAAAGTAACTTGACATCTCACCAAGCAACGCAATATTCAGAGACGCACTTAAGCAAACCGGCTCATCCAGACCTCTATCCCCAATACTCGGTGAGTCTATAAGTGAAAAGAGTGATTCAGAAGAGGAACAGACTCTTGGAACACCATTAGCCATGGCACGAAGTCTGAGTATCTGTGAGCAGACCTGTGCAAACACAAATGTCACTACAAACTTCTGCATCCAGTATCCCAACCCTAGAACCAACAAGAAAGATATTAAGCTTAAACCCAAGTTCCATGGAATCAGAAACGAAGATCTACACAAACATTTAACGGAGTTCGAATTCATTATTGGTAGTATGTGTCCCGATGATGCAGACTTGGAAATCATGAAGCTGAAAGCTTTCCCGTTGTCCATGGAAGATAGGGCATGGGTATGTCTTTTGGGTCTCCCACCCAATCATATTGACTCTTGGGAAAAGTTGGTTCAAGAATTTCTTACCAAGTACTTCCCTGCCTCAAAGATTACGGTCTTAAGAAAGGAGATCACTGGAATCAAGCAAAAAATCATGATGTGAATTTCAGCTAGTACTGTGAGAGGTTTAAGGAACTTTTTGCTTCATGCCCGAATCACGGGATCACGGAAGGCTATCTTTTAACTTACTTCTATGAGGGACTCAAGGGTTGGGATAAAGGACTACTTGATGCTGCAGCTAATGGAAGTTTCTTAGTTCGGAGTTTAGTAGACGGTCCTGCACTACATGAAAGCCGTGCACTTAATGACACACAATATGAAGGTGTCGAGCCGATTCCAAAAAAGATACATGAGGTAAGTTCCCATGTTATAAATGATTCTAAATTAGATAAGACCACCTATATGCTTTCAAATGTGTTAGAACTCAAGAAGCAGGTAGCCCCGATTTGTTCCATATGCTCTCAAGGCCATCTTGAGGACTAATGCCCCTACACTACAAGGGAGGAAAACCTCGGAACTGAAATGGCACACGTCATTGGAGGCTTTCAAGGAGGGCGAAGGACCCAATGTTACAGTTGGAGAGACCCGAATAATGTCCTAAACCCTCAGTACATGTCGAGAGGCCCAAGCTGTGCCCCGAACCATTTCCAAAGACCCAAATGGCAACCAAAGCCCCCGGTTCCATTTTCTAACTTTTCTCATAATAATTCAAATAATCATATCTCTTCATCTTCTAATCATGATTATGATAAAATGCTGGCTGCTTTTTCCCAAGGGCAGCAAACACTAATGGCTTCGACTCAGGCTCTTGTCATAGGTCAGCAAATCAACAAAAAGACGTCGCCGATCTCAAGGTCCAAATGGGCAAGGTTGTGGACTTCATGGGTAAGATCCAAGCTAGCGGGGTGCTTGCACCTCAACCTACGCCCTACCCGAATGACGTGATTATCACTCGAAGTGGTAAAGTTCTAGGTGAAATAGAGCCAGATCCAGCCGTTTCTGAGGCTGAGAAACACAAGGTGGCAACTTAGACCACCACGACACAAGCACCAACCTACCCACACACAAGGTAATGCCATATCCCTTCAATTTTGGTTGTTACTAATTCCTCGTTTGTGCATGCACCATTTCCAAGCAGGCTTGCAAAATCTAAGAAGGATGAATCCGATGAGGAAATCTTGGAAATGTTCAAGAGGGTGCAAATCAACATGCCCTTGACCGAGTGCATCAAGCAAGTGCCAAAATACACAAAGTTTCTGAAAGAGTTATGCACTCCAAGGAGCTAAATGAGGGAGAAGGAGGTTGTGATGGTGAGTGAAACAGTTTCTACTGTAATCCAACGTCGGCTACCCCCAAAGTTGAAGGATCCATGGAGTTTTTCTATTCCCTGTGTGCTTGGTAACAAGTCTTTTGATAAAGTCATGCTAGACTTAGATGCATCCATTAATGTTATGCCTTATTCGTTATATTTTTCCCTAGGTTTAGGTGAACTAAAACATGACGATGTTATCATTCAATTAGCTGATCGTTCTAATATGTATCCTAAGGGATACGTTGAAGATGTTCTTCTACAGGTTAACCAGCTCATCTTCCCTACGGATTTTTATGTCCTAGACATGGAGGATTCCCTTATGAATCAAGCTCCATTGATGTTGTTGGGACGACCATTCATGAGAACTGCCAAAACGAAGATTGATGTATTCAATGGCACACTAACTATGGAAGTTGATGGAGAGGAAATAGGCTTCAACATTTTCGATGCCATGAGGTACCCTAGTTCCACAACTCAAACTACTTTTTCTATTGATGTGTGCACTTCTTTTGTAGAGAAACATCTTGAGTCAATTCGAGAAGACACACTCAATATGGTAATTCAGGAAGGAGTTGGCCTAACTCAATCAGGGGACACCTTAGTTGAAGACACAGATTATGAACTAGAGCCTCGGATTTGGGAAGAAGTCATGGCCCTTAATGAGGCCCCCAGAATGGTAAATCCTCCTATAACCTTGTCACTTTCAGTTAGTACTAATGCCATTCTTCCTTCAGTGGTTCAGGCCCCTATTCTCGAGCTCAAGGTTTTACCTGACCACCTGAAGTATGCCTTTCTCGGCCCTAACAACACCTTGCTCATCATAATGTCTTCTACACTGAACAAATCACAGGAAGATAGATTGGTACGTGTCTTGACAAAGTATAAGACAACTATGAATCAGCCCTACAACCTGTGTGCATCGCATCTTGTTGGAAGATGATGCAAAACCATTTCATGAGGCTCAGCGTCACCTCCATCCTCCCATGATGGATGTCGTTAAACAAGAAGTAATCAAACTCTTGGACTATGGTGTCATCTACCCAATTTTAGATAGTAAATGGGTCTCATCAGTTCAATTAGTTCCAAAGAAAAGTAGAGTCATAGCTGTTGAGAACAACGAAGGTGAGCTCGTGCCCCAGAGAACAGTAACCAGATAGAGAGTCTGCATAGATTATCGACGCCTTAACAAAGCAACCAGAAAGGACCACTTCCCTTTGCTCTTCATTGATCAAATGCTTAAAAGGTTAGCTGGTCATTCTTATTACTGTTTTCTTGATGGTTATTCCAGGTACAATCAAATCTGTATCACTCAAAATGATCAAGACAAAACGACTTTCACTTTTCTTTTTGGAACTTTTTCCTACCGAAGAATGTCCTTCGGTTTATGCAACGCCCTAGGTACGTTCCAAAGATGCATGCTTTCTATTTTCTCTAAATATGTCGAAAACGTAATTGAAGTATTTATGGACTATTTCAGTGTCTTTGGGGATAGTTTTGATACATTCTTAGAACACTTAGAACTTATCTTACAAAGGTGTGTCGAAACTAATCTAGTACTTAATTAGGGAAAATGTAATTTCATGGTTAGACAAGGGATAGTCTTAGGCCATATTGTCTCTGAAAGAGGAATTGAAGTCGATAAATCTAAAGTTGATATTGTGCGCTACTTACCCTCTCCCACTTCTGTGAGAAAGATCCGTTCATTTCTTGGTCACGCAGGTTTCTACAGAAGATTTATCAAGGACATCTCCCACATTGTAAGGCCTTTGTGCCGATTGCTTCTGAGACGACTAGAAAATTTGAAAAAAGAAGAAATCAGAAAAATTGGAAGGAAAGGACGATTTTGCCCTTGGTTATGGGGGGGTAAAAGTTGACTTTTTGTTTAAGACCTTATTTGAACCTTCCGTAAGGACTGTTGGATAGGTCTCGAGACGTTGAATCCGTAGACAGGTGGCATGCGTCAATTCGAGTTCGGACTTGAAAGTTATGAGTCTAGGACTATGAGGGGCAATTTGGTACTTTTGCAAGGAAGGGCAAAATGGTAATTTGAAACAGTCTTGTGCTGAATCTGTGACGACCCGGAAATTCGAGAAAGGAAAAATTGGAAAAGTTGGATGTAAAATGACGATTTTGCCCCTAGTTATAAGGGCCGAAAGTTGACTTTTTGTTCGAGATGCCTTTTGGACTTTTGGCCATGACCATTAGATAGGCCTCGGGACGCTGACTCCATAGACAGGCGGCATGCGTCAATTGGAGGTCGGACGAGAAAGTTATGGGTCTAGAATTGTGAGGGGCATTTTGGTAATTAGCCAATAAAGGGCAAAATGGTTAAATGGATGAAATTGGCTGAGTCATTTCAGTTGCTGACTCAGGCAACCCACCAGTGACATTTGTCACTTTAATTTGGTGATGAGTGGCTGGAGTTGCCACGGTTTCCACTTCAATTACTCATCTTCAATTAACACCTCAATTCTTAAACAAATAAAACTGAAAACAACGAAACAAAAACAGAGGACCCAAACCTTGATCCTTCATTCGATTCAACTGTAACCAGTCAACATACTTTGAGGAAACTTGTGTATTTGTGAGACTTAGAACAACAAAATCGAAGGGCAATAACGAGGGACTGAGAGGAGACTTGAAAACCCAAATTCGAAAAGTTTGAAAATCAAGGGAGAATTCGATTTCCAAGTTTTGAGCAGCAAGGATCCAAATTGAGGCTTTAGTAAGCTCTCTGAGACCATTTCGAACCAGTACAAACCAAAACGAAGGAAATTGATGTCGTTTTGAGCAAGAACGGAAGTCCCAATTTCGAAGAAAAATCGAGCTTGAGTTTGTGTGCTTGGAGGTAAGGGAAGTTGAAATTGATTTCGAAATAGTTCTTATAATAGTTCTACTATACTTCTAGTTTGATTAATTTGAAGAATAAGCTTGAATATCGACCGATTGGAAATTTTGAGTATCGTGACTAAGATTGGGAATCGATTAGTTTGAGTTAGAATTGGCTTAATCTAAGGATACAAAACCGTAATTAGAATTGATTAAATGAAGTAGGATGAAGGAATGGAAGAAATTGAGGTCGAATTGATGAAGGTTGTACTGGGTCTGATCGCGGGTTCACGACTCGTTTAACAGAAAATCGGGCTGAAGGGATAACAATGTAGCACCACTGTTCATCGGCGTGTGAGTTCACGTGCAGCCCATGTAATCGCGCATGAGGGTGCGTGGTTGATCTTCTGTGGAAGTGTTCAACATACTTTTTCATGTAATCGATGTAACCAACATTTTGGCGTTGGTTTCGAGTTGATCGAACACCGTCTCGATAGTGTTTCGAGGGTCCGAAGGATTATGTTTCGTTTTAAATTTGTATTTAATTCCCGAAAACTTTGGGGGATTTTAATATGCTATTCTTGGATTCATTAGTGACCCCTAATGATGTTGTTTGACAGGATTCAGGATTTCTGGAAATTACGGAAACGGGTGCAGCTCGGAAAACGAGCGGTTTGGATGGTGTGTGAGTGGACGTTTTTTTTTATAAATTGATATGCATGCATAGTTAAATGTTTTACAGGATTGATTGCATGATTTGGCTTGCAATGATGTCATGGTGATTTGGAATGATTATTTGTGATTTAATGATTATTTTAATCGGTCTTTTGGGCACGTTTTACGAGGAATATGCAAATGATATTTTGGGTTAGGGCCGGAGTAAAAAAGGTTTCAAAAAGGATAAGTTGACTTAATTGGTGAGTCAAGGATGATTTATGGATTATTTTAATGTTTTCAATGTGATTTTACGGATTTACGTGTAATTGGCATTTGGGCTTGAGACCTTGTCGGGAATGCTTTTGACTTGGTTGAAAGTCATGGATATGATTGATATGTGTTTCCGGAATGGATTGTGTTTGTGATTGTGGATACTGGATCATGTTCTGGATGGTGCGAGTGCAGTTCCTAGACATGACTCGGATGTTGCGTGAGTGTAGTCCCCGAGTATAGGGTACGTCTAGATGGTGCGTGTGCATTCCCTAGACATGACTGATATGACTCGGATGGTGCTTGAGTGCAGTTCCCGAGGTTGGCCTACGCGTAGTGCGGATGTGATTATGTGATAGTTTGTGCACTTGTGAATAGTGCAGATTGATTGATTGATTGATTGTGCACTTGTGAGTAGTGCTGTTTGATGTTGATTGTGATTGCGTACTGGTATTGAGCACGGGTTCTGGTCTTTGTGGCCAGGTGATTATGTTTTCATATGTTTGGCTTGAGAGCCGGAATTTGATACCGCTCATGTGCTTTGGCTGGAAAGCCGGTGATTGTTATTCATATGTTTTTCCCTATGCATGCATGGTTTGATAAACTGGAGGGTAAATGATATATTTTGAAATGTGTTTTAAATGATATTATTTTTGTCCACTCACACTTTTTCTGTTTTGATGACCCTCCAGGTCGTGGCACGACGTTCGGGGCTGATCGAGAGGCGGAGGTATGAGAGGAAATCTGTGCAGTTATCCCTTGTCTGACAAGTGCTGAGGGGTAGTTTCGGGACTTCAGTTGACTTGTCAGACGGGAGCAGGACTGGGCATAATTATCAAAGTCCAGTTGGAACGGGTTCTGTCAAATGTAAATTGTCAAGACCCGACTCTCCTCGGTTAGGACCCGACTCATCTAGCACCATATTATCCGCTTAAGGCCTCGTCCTCACGGTTTTGTTTTTGGGAGCTCATGGTGCAACTTCCCAGGGGGCCACCCATCATGGAATTGCACTAGCCTCAACTCGCTTAACTTTGGGGTTCCAATCCCCCCCAAAGCCACTTGAGCTCCCAAAAGGCCTAGTGCTAGATAGGTGTGTGCCTACACCTTTAAGGCACACAACCATCCTCTCCCAGACTATTCCCCCTCGTAGGAATGTGGGATTGTTCACCATTCCTTCTAGGACAAGGGTCTTACAATCCACCCCCCTTAGGGCCCAGCGTCCTCGCTGGCACACTTCCCAGTCGGGGTCTGGCTCTGATACCAAATTGTCAGGACCCGACCCTCCTCGGTCAAGACCCGACTCATCTAGCACCATATTGTTCGCTTTGGGCCTCGCCTTCACGGTTTTGTTTTCGGGACCTCATGGTGCAACTTCCCAGGGGGTCACCCATCATGGAATTGCACCAGCCTCAACTCGCTTAACTTTGGGGTTCCAATCGCCCCCAAAGCCACTTGAGCTCCCAAAAAGCCTAGTACTAGATAGCTGTGTGCCTACACCTTTAAGGCACACCACCATCCTCTCCCATACCATTCCCCCTCGCAGGAATGTGTGATTGTTCACCGTTCCCTCCAGGACACGGGTCTTACAGAGTCGGCCAAATGGTGACTCATCAGTTGATAAGTGACACATGTCACTGAAGAGTGAGGGCTGGGTGGCTGGTTATTTGTGTATGGATTATAAGGATAAAATGATATTCATTCATCAAAAACTAAGAACAGAGTACTGTGGGTTTGATCACCCTAAAGCCACCCTGAATGCCACAGAGAGATTGAACGTACCCAGAGAGAAAAACAAGAGGAAATTTAAGGATGAATGATGGGCTTCGAACCCAGCTAGACCCACACTCAAAACCGCCCGTCGTTCTTGTTTTTCCAAAATTTGAAATTGGAATTGTGGGCAGTAAGGAAGGAAGTTGAACATCAATTGAGTCTTCTGGGATTGATTGGGGTGTAATCATCTCAAATTTGAAGAGGATTGACACAGAAATGGGCAAGAACACACCTGGCGACTGTTCTGAAATCCCATGGTTGAGTTCGAATAATTACGGGTAAGATGGACTCAAATTGAACTAGAATTCTTGATTAGAATGAAGATATGATACTTCCTATGTGATTAATTTAAGGAAATGGCTTGAAATTGGGTGGAACCCGATTAAGAACCCATCGGGTATTCACTTCGAGTCTAGTGATTTGGGGCCCAATTTTATGAAATCAATGATACAGATCTTGAATTAAGCTTACTTCGATGCATATTAACGTTTGAATTGTCGAAAATGAAGTCGGATTGACTGAGAACTAACCAGGTTGTATCGCGGGTTTTAAACCCGTTTACAGGGAAGTCGGGCAGGAGAAGATAGTGAACAGTGATCACTGTAGCATGCGCGTGGGCTTCACGCGCAGCCACTTGCGGTGGCACGTGGGACTGATTCCCAAGGTGAGGTCAACATGGCTTTTGTTCTATGCAATGTAACGTGCATTTTGGCGTTGGTTTCGAGTCGATCGGACACCGTCTCGATATTGTTTTGAGGGTCCGAATGATTATGTTATGTTTTAATTCGTATTTAATTCCCAAAAAATTGAGGGAGTTTAATATGCTATTATTAGATTCATTAGTGACCCATAATGATGTTTTTTTGATAGGATTCGCGATTTCCAGAAATTACGGAAAGGCGTGTAGCTCAGAATCGAGCGGTTTGGACGGTGTGTGAGTGAACGTTTGTTTTATAAACTGTTATTTATGCATAGTTAAATTTTTTACATGATTGATTGCATGATTTGGTTTACAATGATGGCATGGTGCTTTGGCATGATTAATTGTGATTAATGATTATTTTAATCGGTATTTCGGGCACATTTTACGAGGAATATGCAAATGATAGTTTGGGTTAGGCCTGGAGTACAAAAGGTTTCTAAAAGGATATTTTGACTTAGTTAGTGAGTCCAGGATGATTTCTGGATTATTTTAATGTTTTCAAATGAGATTTTACGGATTTACGTGTAAATGGCATTTGGGCTTGAGACCATGTGGAATGATTTTGACTTGGTTTGAAGTCAAGGATATGCTTGATATGTGTTTGTGGTATGGATTGTGTTTGTGATTATGGATACTGGTACACGTCTGGATGATGGGAGTGCAGTTCCTAGACGTGACTCGGATGTTGCGTGAGTGCAGTCCCCGAGTATGTGGTACGTCTAGATGGTGCGTGTGCAGTTCCCAGACGTGACTGACATGACTCAGATGGTGCCTGAGTGCAGTTCCCGAGGTTGGCCAACGCATAGTGCGGATGTGACTGTGTGATTGTTTGTGCACTTGTGAGTAGTGCGAATTGATTGATTGACTGTGCACTTGTGAGTAGTGCTGTTTGATGTTGATTATGATTTCGTACTGGTATTGAGTACGAGTTTTGGTCATTCTTTGTGTACTGGTAATGAGTACAGGTTTTGGTCTTTGTGGCCAAGTTAATGTTTTCATATGTTTGGCTTGAGAGCCGGGATTGATACTTTTCATGTGCTTTAGCTGGAAAACCGGTAATTGTTATTCATATGTTTTACCCTATGCATGCATGGTTTGATAAACTGGAGGGGAAAATGGTCTATTTGAAATGTATTTTCAAAGACTATTATTTTTGTCCACTCACACATTTTCTGTTTTTATGACCCTCTAAGCCGTGGCACGACGTTCGGGGCTGATCGAGAGGCGGAGGCATGAGCGAAAATCAGTGCAGTTATCACTTGTCTGACAGGTGCTGAGGGTAGTTTCAGGATTTCAGTTGACTTATCAGATGGAAGCAGGACCAGGCACGGTTATCAAAGTCCAGTTGGGACGGGTTTTGTCAGCTTCAGAAGGAGACACCCTTCGTCTTTTGATGCAGATTGTCAGGAAGCTTTTGAGAAGCTTAAAAATCTTTTAACCACTACACCCATTCTTTGTGCCCCGGATTGGGTCCCTACCCTTTTAACTAATGTGATACCTTTGATTACGCAGTTGGTGCCATACTCAGACAAAGGCGGGACAAGAAGCCCTGCGCTATATACTATGCATTCAGAACTTTGAATGATGCCCAAATGAACTACACCACTATTGAGAAGGAGTTGCTTGCTGTTGTGCTTGCTTTAGATAAGTTTCACTCTTATTTACTTTAAACTAAAGTTATTATTTACACTGATCATGCAGCACTGAAGTATCTCTTGGCCAAGAAGGAAGCTAAACCAAGGCTACCACTCTCACTCGTGCACATAAAGATAAACTCAAGAAGCATGCTAGGTACTATGTTTGGGATGAACCTTATTTATGGAAACACTGTGCAGATTTACTAATTAGGTCTCCCTGATATTGAACATAAGTCTGTTTGAAAATTCTGCCATATCTAATCTTGTGGAGGCCACTTTGGATCTAGAAAAACTGCACTTAAAATTTTAGAATCTAGATTATATTGGCCCACACTGTTTAAAGATGCACATTCATTCTGTTTAGCCTGTGATAAATGTCAAATATTAGGAAACTTAGGACGAAGGGATGAAATGCCACAACATTATGTTCTAACTGTAGAAATATTTGATGTTTGGGGTTTCAATTTTATGGGTCCATTTCCTCAATCTAATGGCTATCTCTATATCTTACTTGCTGTTGATTATGTCTCAAAATGGGTGGAAGATAAGGCCACCACGACTAATGACTCTAAAACTGTTGCAGATTTCCTCAGAACTAACATTCTTTCCAGGTATGGGATCCCAAAGGTCCTGATAAGTAATGGTGGAAGTCACTTCTGCAACAAGACCATTGAAGCCTTAATGAAACAGCACGATGTCACTCATAGAGTCTCTACACCTTATCATCCTCAAACGAGTGGAATGGCCGAAGTTAGTAATAGAGAGATTAAGAAGATTTTAGAGAGAACTGTGGGCCCTAATTGTAAGGATTGGAGCCAACGGTTGGATGATGCACTTTGGGCATATAGGACGGCCTACAAAACCCCGATAGGAATGTCACCCTATAGGTTGGTCTATGGAAAAGCATGTCACCTTCCGGTGGAACTGGAGCACAAAACATGGTGGACTGTCAAGACTTTCAATTTAAAACTGGATGAAGCCGGATTGCATCGGAAGCTCCAGCTGAGTGAGCTTGAGGAGATCATGAATGATGCATTCGAGAACACTCACATATCCAAGGAGAAGACTAAGGCATTTCGTGACAAACAAATCAAGAGTAAAACATTTGACATTAGCCAAAAGGTTTTATTGTTCAATTCACGACTTAAACTTTTTCCCGGTAAGTTATTTTCCAAATGGGTGGGTCCTTTTGTTATTACTAATATGTTTGCCCATGGAGCCTGATAGGACCCGTCCCACACTGGACTTTGGTAACCGCGCCTGGTCCTGCTCTCTTCTGACAAGTCAAGTGAAGTCCTGAAACTTATCAGACAAGGGATGACTGTATTAATTTTTGCTCATGCCTCCGCCTCTCGATCAACCCCGATTCTCGTGCCATGGCCTGGAGGGTCATCAAAACAGAAAAGGTGTGAGTGGAAAAAATAAATAAAAGTGCTAAAACATTTTATAAGGAAAGACATTTATACCCTCCAGTTTATCAAACCATGCATGCATATGATCAAACACATGAATCAGCGGCTTCCAAGCCAAATCACATGAAAATCATTTCATCAAAACATTTTATCATAAAAAAAAAATCATATAACTCGAGAATTACACATCCGAGGTTCCTCTGAGAATTACACATCCAGAGTCTCTGGGAATTACACATCCATATCTGCTGGGAATTACACATCCAGCCTCATCGGGAATTACACATCCGGTCCCTCCGAGAATTACATATCCGGAGTCACTCCGGGAATTACCCATCCAGAGTCTACATAGGAATTACACATCAGGGGGCACTGAACAAAAATCCAATCAAAATCTTTATTTCAAAATTATCTTTAAAACCAAGTCAAAACCATTTACAACAAGGTCTCAAGCCCAAAATCTAATTTCACGTAAATTCGTAAAATCATATCCATAAATCATTAAATATTCCATAAATCATCATTAACTCACAATCCAAGTCAAAACATCATTTTAAAAATCCCGGGCCTAGCCCAAAACATCAATTGCACTTTCCTCGTAAAACGTGCCAAAAAACCGATTAAATAATCCATAAGTCCAATCATCAAGCAATCATTGCAAATCAATTCATGCAATAAATCATGTGAAACATTTAACTATGCATGCATCATAATTTAGAAAACAAACGTCCACTCACACACCGTCCAAACTGCTAGTTTTCCAAGCTGCACGCTTTTCCGTAATTTTTGGTACTTTTTAGGAATCCCAAGTCCTGCCCAAAATCATCATTAAGGGTCACCAATGACTCAATTAATATCATAATAATTTCTCATAATTTTGCGGGAATTAAATACGAATTTAAAATGGAACATAATCCTTCGGGCCCTCGAAACAATATCGAAACGGTATCCGATCGACTCGAAACCAACGTCAAAATGTTCGTTACATTGCATAGTGTAAAAGTCATGTTGACAATACCTCCCAACTCAACCTCACGCGCCGCCACAAGTGGCTGCGCGTGGGAGCCATGCGTTTGCTATAGTACAACTGTTCATCTCCTCCTTCGCCCGTTTTGTTCTGCAAATGGGTCCTTCGACCCGCGGTATGACCCGGTTAGAGACCCAGTAATTCAACATCATTTGCAACAATTGAAACGTTCATTTGCACCGTTTAAACCTCAATTAGAGATATGTGATTTCAGTTACACAAATCCTTACCTCAATCCATTCGATTTGAACTCGACTTTTTGAAGAACACCCGAGCACTGTTCATGTAACACCCCGGACATTCGAGGACTTTAATATTGTAATTTAATGTATCAATTGACGTTTTTTACCCTTGTTAATGGTATGGCTAAATTGTTGACTTTTTGATTGGTGGGTCAAATGGACCTTGACCAATGACCGTGACGTAGTTCGGGACGTCACGAGTTCATAGACAGGTGGCACGTCCATTTCGGACGATCAGGGAAAAAGTTATGACTATCGGAAGTTCAGGGGCATTACCGTAATTGTGACGGTTAGGGCAAAAATGTTGACTTTTCGTTTAACAATTAATTTTCACACGACTCCAGGACCGATAGGTAGGTCTCGACGTCCTGAGTCCGTAGACAGGCGGCACGCCGAAATCGGACTTCGTATGGCTGAGTTACGGGTCTAGGAAGTGAAGGGCAGTTTGGTAATTATTTGAACCAGGGGCATTTTGGTCTTTTTGCCCTGGTTACTGTAGCAAACCGCGGGGGTCATGGGCGGCACCACCATGTGCGGTGGCTCTGAGTGCGATTTGTTTACAGGTGAGTGTGGGTTGGAAAGTATTGATTGTTTAAACCTTTTTGAAGCATCAAACGTGGTCTGATTCCTCCAGCTACACGATCAAATTGATTAATCAAAATTCGAAGCTTTCGGGGGACAAATTTCAGGGGACAAATTGGACACCCACGAGCCTCTGGGACGGCTTGAATTTGTTTAAAACTAATTTGGACATGAGTGAGCATCACTCTAATGCAGAGATAACTGAGAACGGGTGAGGAAAACCAGAGAAGCCATTTTTGGAAAAATTGGAGGGAAAATCGGGTTTTGATTTCTGGTGACTGTTGGACCAAACCAAGGCCTGGTTTAGTCTTCTGGGAGTGTTTGGAACTCAACCGCATCGAAATCGAAGGCCATCAGCCACGGCTGAGCTGGGACGGTGACTGCTGTTTTCAGGGAATCGCAGAGCTTGGGACGACGACCTTCAGGTACTTTCAGACACAATTGATTGTTCATTTTGGTTCGTTTTGATCCTTATATACTTCCTGTGAAGTTAAATGGACAATGGGTTTGAAACCAGTGAGTTCTGGTGATTGACCCGTTTGGATGATCACGGGTCGAGGGGCCGTTTAAGGATTGATTTTGGATAATTAATAACTCAGAACTTAAATTAGATGTTTAAATAACATGTTAGGATCAAACTAGATTGAAATCAGGTAGGAATTGACGGGTAATTAACCGGGTCAAGCCGCGGGTGGCAGGCCCGAATTACAGACAAACGGGTGAAGGTGCTGACACTGTAGCTACAGTGTCAGGCGCGTGACTTTCACGCGCAGCCACTTTGGGAGGCGCGTGAGGGCGCGTTGGGGCTTATCCCCGATCACGATCAACATGACTTTTATTCCTCTCATCATTCTGAACATTTGTGGTGAATTAACCATGTTGATCTGAGATAGTTTGAAGGGTCAGGTTACCTGTTGACGGTTTCCCCGAATCGGCTTCTGTTTTGAACTTTCTTTTGAATAAATATTAAGGACTTGTAGTGACCCTTACGTGTGAATTGAACTGACAGGAATTGTACGATAATCTCAGTACAGGTCCGTACGCGCAGATTCGCAGCGGAATCGTACAGTGAGTGGGCCCGTTTTCATTAAACCCTTGCATGCTTAAATGTTTTCTGATTTACTTATATGTTCACATGCTGGAATCTATAAATGGTTTTGATGATATTGAGATTTCGGTTATGGCACGTTTCACGGTATTTGGGCATGAGACCCGTTTGATGAAACGTAACGATCGGTTCAGATTTTACCTATGTATACATATATGCTTGCATGTGGATATCAACAAAATGTATTTGGTACTGCACTGTATAGATCCTTCCATATTATATTGTTTCCTCCGGATGAGGTACCCCGGAGAGGTCACGGACGTCTAGAACGTCCAGCGTCTACGACGCTAAGCATCGGGGATGCTGTAACCGAACAGGGTTCGGGGATTGAACTCGGAATTGAGACCCGAGTGGCACGCGTAGCCTTGTGATTGTGACCTTATTGGACGTCAGGGACGTCAGACATCAGGGATGTCGGATTGGAGTGTATAGTGCAGTGGCTAAAATTATGGTTATGGTTTTATTACATGCCTTATGATTCATATTATATTATTTATGATTTTAAATGATGCTGCATGCATGTTTGGAAAAAGGAGGGGTAAATTATATGTTTTACTTATCAAACGATTTTATAAACTTGAGTTTTGGTCCACTCACCCTTAATGTTTTTGGTAACCCCTCCAGGTCGTGATACTGAGGTAGAGGAGGAACCTGAGGCTGAGGCATAGATCTACTTCTGCGTACCTGAACCCCTGTTGGGTGGTGTACCCGCAGGTTTACTTTAGAGTCGTGCTCGCAAACTTGTAATTTTGGATTTCATCCCTTGTCTGACATCTGTTTAATTCGGATTTGTTGTATGACTTTAATTTGATTATTTATGCATTTGAGGTTTTGAGGTCAAAATTGGTATGAATTATTGGGTGTCAGACGGGAGCAGGGCACGTCCCCATATGGTTCCAGAGAGGATCGGGGCGGGTCCTGTCAGCTTGGTATCAGAGCACTAGGGTATGGTCAGCATGCTAGACTAGCGATTAGTACTAGTTACTTTTCGACTTTTAAGAATATCGTTATCTGATCTATGCCTCTTGACAGTTGGTTATGCCTCCTAGGAGAATTCCTCATACACGAACTGACGAGGATCTGGAAAGGGAGATGGAATGCGCGAGCATTGAAAGGGCTCAACGTTTGGGAGCCACTCCTTTCTGCGGGGGATCAAACCCCGAGGATGCTCATGATTGGATCACCAAGTGGGAGAGGATCTTCTCGGTGATGCACTGCCCTCCAGGCGAACGAGTGACCTTGGCGGCCTTCTTGCTGGAAGGAGGAGCCTACCAGTGGTGGCACGGACTCGAAATGTCTGGGTGGTCTGTCCATACCACTACTTGGGAAGCTTTCCGTTCCAGATTTCTGGACCAGTACTACCCGCGATCGTTCTGCGCGGCAAGGGAGGCTGAGTTCCTGCGGCTGGAGCAGGGTTATATGTCCGTTGCAGACTACGAGCAAACCTTCGGGAAACTTTCCCGGTTCGCTGCATCATTCGTGAGCACGGAGGAGGACAAATGCCAAAGGTTCGAGCTTGGACTCCGGGGGGAGATCCGGGCAAGTGTGACTGCTGCTACTCATGCTTCACTGAGAGATTTGGTCGATGCTGCGGTGCGTGTCGAGGCCAGTCTGGCGGCACACCAGACACGACAACCTTCGGGCGAGGGGCGACGTTAGGATCGCCCACATCGTGGGCCATCGGGCCATAAGAACAACAAGGGAGGGGGCTACAGGGGAGCACCCTCATCCTTCAAGGGTCGTGGCTGGTCAGGTCGACGTGGAGGCTCTCAGGACAGAGGATCTGGATACAACTATGGGCAGCGCTCATCTTGGAGCGGTGCTTCTGGCGGGCATTCGGACAGGCCGAGGCCAGTAACTTGTTTTGCTTGCTGGGAGGAGGGCCACTATGCCAGTGATTGCCCGCAGTTGTCCAAGAACAACGACGCTGGGGGCTCTAGTGTGGTGCAGAGCACGGCTTCCCACACTAATGGAGGTCGCGGTCAGGGAGGTGACCGTGGTGCTGGGCGTGGCAAGCGCGGGCGCGGACGGAACGGAGGGCCGAGGGCCCAAGTGTTTGCAATGACCCAGCAGCAGGCGAGGACTGCCCCAGGCGTGGTCACAGGTACACTACATATCTTAAACCTTCTTGTACGTGTATTGATGGATGCGGGGGCTACACATTCTTTTATTTCGAAGAGTTGTGCTGGTATGCTTGATTGTGTGGTATCAGCTTTAGATTGCGAAATGGGTGTTGGCACCCCGATGGGCATCGTGTACCTTGTGAATCAGGTGATTCGGAGGTGCCTGGTAAGAATTGAGGATGTGGATTTACCAGCAGGCTTAATTATTCTGGATATCCACGACTTCGATATAATCCTAGGGATGGATTGGCTATCGGAGCACGGATCGCTCATCGATTGCTGTAGCAAGCAAGTGATTCTGCGAAGCCCGGGTTTGCCGGAGGTTATCTTTCAGGGGGAACGTGATGGTTCGCCTCCTGAAATGATTTCGTCACTTACTGCTACCAAACTTCTACGGAAGGGATGCCAGGCTTATCTGGCGCATGTCGTGTCGGAACGGGTTGATACTCCGGGTATCGACGAAATACCGGTGGTATGCGAGTTTCCGGATGTATTCCCGGAAGACTTACCTGGATTGCCACCCTCACGGGAGATCGAGTTTACTATTGAACTACTCCCTGGTACCCGACCTATATCCGAGGCACCATACCGGATGGCGCCGGCCGAGTTACGAGAACTCAAGACTCAATTGCAGGAGTTGGTGGATTTGGGATATGTCCGACCGAGTACTTCACCGTGGGGAGCACTGGTGTTGTTCGTAAAGAAGAAGGAGGGAAGTCTCCGTTTGTGTATTGATTATCGACAACTCAACAAGGTGACGCTGAGGAACCAGTATCCTCTACCCAGGATCGATGACCTTTTTGACCAGTTGCGGGGAGCTCAGTGCTTCTCGAAAATTGATTTGCAGTCTGGGTATCACCAACTGAGGATTTCGGAGGAGGATATTCCGAAAACTGCTTTTCGAACCCGTTACGGACACTACGAGTTCCTTGTTATGCCATTTGGTTTGACGAATGCTCCAGCAGCATTCATGGATCTGATGAACCGGGTCTTCCGACCCTACCTGGATAAGTTCGTGATTGTGTTCATCGATGATATTTTGGTGTACTCGAGGAGTGCCCGTGCACATGAGGAACATCTAGGGTTGGTCCTGGAGAGGCTGAGACAAGAACAATTGTACGCCAAGCTGAGCAAGTGTCAGTTTTGGCTGAGCAGTATTGGTTTTCTGGGACACGTGATATCGACGGATGGGATTTGCGTGGATCCTCAGAAAACAGAAGCGGTGACCAACTGGGCTAGACCGACAACGCTGACCGAGGTGCGAAGTTTCGTCGGATTAGCAGGTTACTACCGGAGATTCGTGGAGGGCTTCTCCAAAATTGCTGCACCATTGACTCGTTTGACTCGGAAGGGAGTGAAGTTTATCTGGGACGAGCAGTGCGATCGGAGTTTTCAAGAGTTGAAGGATCGATTGACCACTGCACCTGTCCTTGCATTGCCGGATGACAGTGGAGAATTCGTGGTCTTTAGTGACGCTTCACTGCAAGGTTTGGGTTGCGTGTTGATGCAGACTGGCAAGGTTATCGCCTACGCATCCCGGCAGCTGAAGACTCATGAGTTGAACTACCCTACCCATGATTTGGAGTTGGCAGCGGTGGTTCATGCCCTGAAAATCTGGAGACATTATCTATTCGGCGCAACGTGTCGGATATACACCGACCACCAGAGTCTTAAATATTTATTCACTCAGAAGGAGCTTAACATGAGACAACGGAGATGGTTGGAGCTGCTGAAGGACTATGACTGTACGATCGAGTACTATCCGGGTAAGGCCAATGTGGTGGCTGATGCACTCAGCAGGAAGTCAGCAGGATCCGTTGCACATGAGAAACAGAGACAGAGTCTGATTGTGAGAACCAATTCCATTAACTCCCTCAACATATGTGATGACTACTTGTGAATGATGAAGGGAAGTGGGAGAAGCAGAGTGAGCGTTGTGGTGGCGTGCCCGTGACGGCTGCTGTGGGACGGTGGCCCGAGAACATGGAAAACAGAGGAGGAGTGGAACCGTGACCCAACCCAGCCAAACTCCTTCGATCCTGATCCCTATACTTTGGTGTGTGAAGGACAGATGATGAGAGAGATGAGATGACCATGGTGGTGCCACCGTGGAGGACAATCGTGGGCGGTGGCTGGCGATACCATAAATGGTGAGCTTGAATTTTAACTTTGGAACTTCGGTTTTAGAGTTTGTTGACTGCTTTTTAATCATTGAATATACTTAGGGACGTTGTACAAAAATTTTGAGGCTAAAAGGACAGATGTGGGTGGCCTAAATTGTGGAAACCAGATGGAGGGAAGGACGACCGGTTCAACCCTCGATTTTTAAGGTGAGGTTTTAGCTTGATTTTCATGTTTTAAGGTCCTAAATCAATAGATGATGAAAGGACGAACTTAAGGGATGAATTAGGACTAGAAACAGATCAAACAATGGACTGAAAACTAGGAGAACAGCCCACGCCAGTTCGGGTCTGGATCGGGTCAGCCTGGACCGATTCGAACTCGGTTCACCTGAGGACAGGGATAGTGAACAGTGCCACACGTGAGGCCCACGCGCAGCCCGTTTAGAAGGCACTTGAGGGCGCGTGGTGCCTCTAATGGGGAAGTGTTCAACATGTGAAATGATGTAATCGATGTAAGAAACATTTTGGCACTGGTTTCGAGTCGATCGGACATCGTCTCGATAGGTTTCTGGATGTCCGAAGGTTTTATGGCTCGTTTAAAAATAGTTAAAAATTCGAGAAAATTATGGGGTTTTAGTAGAAGCATTATGAAGTGGTTAGTGACCTTATTATGGGATTTGGACAGGTTCGGGAAAGCTGGTGATAGTGGACTAGCTGGGAAAGCGAAATTGCACGCATATCGAGGCGGCGACGCGAATGGTCTATGAGTGGACTTTGCTTTCGAACTTATGATTCATGCATAAATGTTTTATATGTTTTCTACATGTGATTTCTATATTTCTGATATGATCTTGATGATTTACGAATTTACACGTATTTCGATATATTTACATTTTGCACGTTTTACGAGATTATGGTTTTATGCTACGATTTGATTGTTACGCCCCGAAAAACAGGAGGCCCGAGCAACTCCGGGAGTGGTGACAGGTATGCTTCCTATTTTTGATCATCATGCACGTACTTTAATAGACCTGGGAGCTACCCATTCTTTTGTTTCTCGAGATTATGCATCATTGGCAGATAGAGAGATCTCCGCGATTGGTTGTGATATGGGAGTCAGTACGCCGACTGATGATATATATGTGGTCAACCAGGTGATACGCGATTATCCTGTGTTGATAGGGGGTGTGACCTTAGGGGCTGACCTAACATTGATAGATTTGTATGATTTTGATGTTATCCTTGGGATGGATAGGTTGACAACTCATCATGCCTCTATCGAGTGTTTCGATAAGAGGGTGATACTCTGGAGTCCAGGATTACCGGAAGTGATATTCCAGGGCGATCTGCGAGTGTTACCCGCCAAAGTATATCAGCCCTCACGGCAGAGAGATTGCTGCGGAAAGGTTGCCAGGGTTATTTGGCACATGTGATTGATGTACGGGATACCCCAGTTAGGGTCGAGGACATCCCTATTGTATGTGAGTTCCCAGATGTGTTTCCTGAGGATTTACCAGGGTTACCACCACATAAAGAGATGGAGTTTACTATTGATTTGATCCTTGGTACACGACCTATTTCCTTGCCTCCTTATCGTATGGCACCAACTGAGTTGAGGGGATTGAAGGTGCAGTTACAAGATCTAGTTGACATGGGATTCATCCGACCGAGTGTGTCACCGTGGGGAGCCCCCGTACTATTTGTGAAAAAGAAAGAAGGAAGCTTGCGATTGTGCATGGATTATAGACAACTGAACAAAGTGACAATAAAGAATAAGTATCCTTTGCCCCGAATTGATGATTTGTTTGACCAACTAAGGGGAGCTAAGTCTTTTTCGAAGAATGATCTTCGTTCGGGTTACCATCAGTTGAGGATTCGAGAGGAGGATATTCCAAAAACAGCCTTCCGGACTCGGTATGGTCATTATGAGTTTCTAGTAATGGCGTTTGGATTAACCAATGCACCAGCGACATTTATGGACTTGATGAACCTAGTGTTCTGGAAATATCTTGATCAGTTTGTCATTGTGTTTATTGACGCCCCGAAAATCCAAAAAAATGTAAAATATTAAGAGAATGTGTAAAATGACGTTTTTACCCTTTGGGGATTGTGGCTAAAAGTTTACTTTTTGTTTGGAATACTTTTTGTACATTTTTCGAGGACCGTTGTGTAGGTCCCGAGACGCTGAATCCGTAGACAGGTGGCACGTCGAAAACGGAGCTCGGATGAAAAAGTTATAGGTCTGGGATGTTCAGGGGTAAAATGGTAAATTGCGACGAAAAGGGTAAAATGGTACATTTAAGCAAGGGAATTAAACGGTGCAAGTGATTGATCTTAAATGGTTTAATTTGCTGATTCAACCCACTTTAACTCAGCAGGTGACACCTGCCATTTTAAGAAGCTCATTAGTGGCACTTGGTTGCTTTGTTGTACACTTAATGACATTCGTTGCACATTATCATATAGAATTAAGTCTTATATGAATATCAGTATTCGACTAAGACAAAAACAGAGAACAACACTAAACCTCCTAAAACCTTGATCGATTCATCATCCCAGAGAGTAAGAGAGATTGAATAGAGAACAAAAGGGAGGAATTAAGTGAACAATTGAGTGAAAATTGAGAGGAATTGGACCGGGAACCATCTGAGAACAAAACCCAAAAAATCACCAAAAAACATAAAGATCGAATTTGATCCCTTCGACGATTTTGATTGAAATTGTTGTGATATTTAGCTTTCTGGGAGCTAGGCGACTCGAACCAAATCGATTGGGAAGTCAATTGATGGTGAATTGACGAAGAACAGACCCTGCGATCCCTTTGAATTTTGGAGATTTAGTTTGATTACTTGGAGGTAAGGAGCCTTGAAATTACTTTTACATTTGTATTTAGAATGGACGTGGGATGCTTCTGGTGTAATTAATTGAATGAAACAGGTCGATTTTGGGTAGAACCCGAATTAGGACTCGTCGGGTATCTATGTTGAGTCGAGGGCTTTTGGGAATGTTTTCATCAAATTGAAGTTACAGATCCTTAACCTATATAGAATTGATGATAACGAGTGAAAGAATGAACGAAATCGAGGTCAAATCGAGGGAGATAGCACCGGGTCTGATCGCGGGTTCACAACCCGTTTAACAGAGAAACGGGAGAGAGAGACGAACTGTAGCTGCACTGTTCACGATGCATGGCTGAGATTTGGATCGTGGGTCCACCATACTTTTTGATGTTCTCGATGATACAGACCTATTGGCGTTGGTTTTGGGTCAATCAGATATGAATTTAGAGTAGTTTTGCGTACCCGAAGCGTTTTGGTTACGTTTAAATAATATTATTTTATTCCGACGATTAAGGAATTCGTACATGGGGTCATGTGATAACCTAGTAACCTGCTATTACTTT
The DNA here is from genome assembly GCA_032719365.1 of Prinsepia uniflora. Lineage (NCBI taxonomy): Eukaryota > Viridiplantae > Streptophyta > Magnoliopsida > Rosales > Rosaceae > Prinsepia > Prinsepia uniflora. The sequence continues at coordinate 53,976,701 of CM064868.1, read as the reverse complement.
GTTTGACAGGCCCGAATATTTCCAGGACGTCGGAAGAGAACGAACAGGTCGAAACTGAACAATCTGGACGGTGTGTGAGTGGACTTTTGTTTTCTACCCTGAATGCATGCATATATGTTTTAAATGCTTTATGATATGATTTGAAATGATTTGACATGATTGATGTTTCGATATGATGATTTCAATTTTTGGAATATTATATTGTTTTATATGCTTTTGGGCACGAGTTTCGAGAAACTCTTGATATTGTTGTTTTGGGCAAAGACCCGGGATTTGAGCTTGATTTTGACTCGGATTATGAGTCTGGTACTAGATTTGATGGATTTGTATTATGATTGAGTTTGTGATTGCACAGATTTGCGTGAAACTGGTTTACGAATTTTGAAAAATGGTTTTGATATTAAATGCAACTGTTTTTCACTGATTTTCATGATGATGATATATTGTGGTTATTAGGGATTTCGGTGTGGAATATGTTTCCCTCGAAGTGCACCCTGGAGATAACGCTCGCCTCCGGGATATATTGTATCAGACCAGATGTGCTGGATGATATGGAGGTCAGTCGGTGATATGTTCACGACGACCTGGATTGCCAGCTGGTGATGTGTTCACAACGGCAGATGCTCGGATTTTGAGCGGTCCTTGAGCCTATTGATTTGCACGCGTTGCAGGGATAACGTGACTATATATTGGACCTGGATTCTGTGGTTTTATTTATATTTGAGATTTAAATTTGTGTCTTGATTATTTAACTTATACCTTATGATATGCATGCATGTCTGCGAAATTGGAGGGTAAGACTATATTTTGATAAATGCATTTCTAAAACGTTTCTTTTTGTCCACTCACACTTTTGATGTTTTATGTACCCACCAGGCCAGTGCACAGGTACTGAGGCTAGTATCGAGGCAGAGGAATAAACAGACTGTTGCGTACTCAGACACTTTGCAGCTTAGGATTTTGATCCCTACTTGTAAATATTACCTATGCTCTGTAAACCTGTTGACTAGGTCAACAGTCCTGAACCACTAAACTATCCCTTGTCTGACGATGTTTGTCATTTATTATGTTCTATGTATATATGTTAAACTACTTTTAGTACTTTCGGGTTATTGTCAGACGGGAGCAGGATCTTTCACGATTATCGAGAGATAATCGGGATGGGTCTTGTCAAATTGGTTTCAGAGCATTAGGTTGCGGTCTGAGTTTTGCACTTTGGGTGTCTGTGTTGTTACTGATCTGTTTTACTTACAGAATACCTCAACATGCCTCCGCGACGTGAGCCTCGTGTACCTGGCGATGAGATGGAGGGTCCAGATGTAGAAAGAGCTCAACGTTTGGGGGCCACGAGTTTTACTGGCCAGATCAACCCAGACGAGGCCTATGAGTGGATTACGCAGTTGGAGAGGATTTTCGAGATCATGCGATGCCCACCAGGAGACATGGTTCCATTAGCCACGTTCATGCAGAGCAGTCAGGCGTATAGATGGTGGCGCGGATTACAGCTGACGGGAATGGATACTCGTACCCTGAGTTGGGAGGATTTCAGGCACCGTTTCCTAGATCAGTTTTATCCTCGTTCTTTTTGTAATGCCAAGGAAGTGGAGTTCCTTCAGCTGCAACAAGGAAACTTATCAGTGGCTGACTACGAGCAGAAATTCTTGAACCTAGCTAATTTTGCCCCTCTGTATGTGGCGAACGAAGAGGATAAGTGCAGGAGATTTGAGCAAGGGTTAAGAAATGAGATCCGTGGTGCTGTGACAGTCGGATCGTATGCTTCCCTGAGGGAGTTGTCCGATGCAGCCGCCAGAGTGGAGGTGACCTTGCCAGTATGACAACAGTTTTCAGGCTTCGATCGGCGCCGAGAGCGACAGTATCAGGGAGCGCCGAGTCATAGATGGCCGAAGAGGGGTGGTTCTAGTTCTGGATCGTCTTGTGGCACTCGTCCGAGTTATGGTAGAGGCAGTACACCGAGATTTGGGTCTCAACCTTCAGCGAGTGTGCAGTCTAGTGAAGCGTCAGTGGGATCAGCAAATCAACAGAACAGTGGGCCCAATCGGGGTAATGTGCTTGTTTGCTTTTATTGTCGGGAGCCGGGGCATTTCAAGAGGGACGACCCACGTTTGGTTGGTAGTGGTACCGGTTGGGGCCCTGCAGAGCAGAGTTTGAGTACAACATCGACCTTAGATGCGACAGGTGGTAGAGGAGTTGGCAGAGGACGTGGTGGAGCATGAGGACATGGTCAGACTTCGGGAGCACAGGCCCGGGTATTTGCAGTTACTCAACAGGAGGCCCGAGCAACTCCGGGAGTGGTGACATGTATGCTTCCTATTTTTGATCATCATGCACGTACTTTAATAGACCCTGGTGCTACCCATTCTTTTGTTTCTCGAGATTATGCATCATTAGCAGATAGAGAGATCTCCGCGATTGGTTGTGATATGGGAGTCGGTACGCCGACTGGTGATATATATGTGGTCAACCAGGAGATACGCGATTATCCTGTGTTGATAGGGGGTGTGACCTTAGTGGCTGACCTAATATTGTTAGATTTGTATGATTTTGATGTTATCCTTGGGATGGATTGGTTGACAACTCATCATGCCTCTATCGAGTGTTTCGATAAGAGGGTGATACTCCAGAGTCCAGGATTACCGGAAGTGATATTCCAGGGCGATCGGCGAATGTTACCCGCCAAAGTCATATCAGCCCTCACGGCAGAGAGATTGCTGCCGAAAGGTTGCCAGGGTTATTTGGCACATGTGATTGATGTACGGGATACCCCAGTTAGGGTCGAGGACATCTCTATTGTATGTGTGTTCCCAGATGTGTTTCCTGAGGATTTACCAGGGTTACCACCACATAGAGAGATGGAGTTTACTATTGATTTGATCCCTGGTACACGACCTATTTCCTTGCCTCCTTATCGTATGGCACCAGATGAGTTGAGGGAATTGAAGGTGCAGTTACAAGATCTAGTTGACATGGGATTCATCCGACCGAGTGTGTCACCGTGGGGAGCCCCCGTACTATTTGTGAAAAAGAAAGAAGGCAGCTTGCGATTGTGCATGGATTATAGACAACTGAACAAAGTGACAATAAAGAATAAGTATCCTTTGCCCCGAATTGATGATTTGTTTGACCAACTAAGGGGAGCTAAGTATTTTTCGAAGAATGATCTTCGTTCGGGTTACCATCAGTTGAGGATTCGAGAGGAGGATATTCCAAAAACAGCCTTCCGGACTCGGTATAGTCATTATGAGTTTCTAGTAATGCCGTTTGGATTAAAGCGCATGAGAAGCACCTGAGACTTGTGCTTGAGACTCTAAGGGAGAATCAGCTTTTTGCCAAATTGAGTAAGTGTCAATTTTGGTTAACCAGTGTGGGATTTCTGGGACATGTGATTTCTGTGGAAGGAATTTGTGTTGATCGCCAGAAGATTGAGGCAGTGGCCAACTGGAAGCGGCCGACAACAGTAACCGAAGTAAGGAGTTTTTTGGGTTTGGCCGATTACTACAGACGTTTTGTGGAAGGATTTTCTACGATTGCTGCTCATTTGACTCAATTGACCAGAAAGGGAGTTAAGTTCACTTGGGATGAGACTTGTGAGCGGTGTTTTCAGGAATTGAAGAAACGATTGACATCCGCTCTTGTATTGGCCTTTCCAGATGATAGTGGAGAATTCGAAGTATATACTGATAGATCCTTACACGGATTGGGGTGTGTGTTAATTCAACATGGAAAGGTGATTGCTTATGCCTCTCGAAAGTTAAAACCACATGAACACAACTATCCTACCAATGATTTAGAACTGGCTGCAATGGTACATGCGCTGAAGATCTGGCGACACTATTTATATGGTGAAACCTGCAGACTGTTTACGGATCATAAGAGTTTGAAGTAGTTTTTTGCCTAGAAGGAGCTGAATGTGAGGCAGAGAAGATGGTTGGAATTGCTTAAGGATTATGACTGTACAATTGAATATCATCCGGGAAAAGCAAACGTAGTAGATGATGCATTGAGCCGGAAATCAGCACATTCTATAGCCCATTGACGGACGATACATTTGCCCTTATTAGTTGAGCTTCGCAGGACTAGAGTTATATTGGAACTTGATGGCCAAGGTGGTGTAGTAGCTAGTTTCCAGGTTTGACCAATCCTGATTGATCAGATCATTGATGCTCAATTTCAAGACCCTATCTTGTGTATTCTTCGAATTGAAGTAGAAGCAGGGGAACGACAGGATTATACAGTTAGCGAGGATGGAGCCCTAATGACGAGAGGAAGATTATGTGTACCTGCAGATGTAGCATTGAAAAAGGAGATTCTGGACGAAACCCATAGTTCTGCGTACGCTATGCATCCAGGAGGAACCAAAATGTACCGTACACTTCGAGACCACTATTGGTGGCCGGGTATGAAAAGAGAAATTGCTGAATATGTGAGTAAGTGTTTGATATGTCAGCATGTGAAAGCTGAGAGACAAAGACCTTATGGAGCACTGCAACCAGTTCCTATCCCAGAATGGAAATGGGATCACATAACCATGGACTTTGTGTTTAAACTTCCGAGGACTCCCAGAGGCCACGATGGAGTTTGGGTGATTGTGGACAGACTTACCAAGTCAGCGCATTTCCTTCCTGTGAAGGAAGACTTTCAGATGACCCAATACGCCAACTTATTCATTAATGAGATCATCCGGTTACATGGTACACCCGCCTCCATTGTCTCGGATCGAGATCCACGATTTACATCTAGATTTTGGCAGAGTTTACAGGAAGCTTTTGGGACGAGATTGCATTTTAGTACGGCGTTCCACCATCAGACAGATGGACAGTCGGAACGGACCATCCAGACCTTGGAAGATATGATGAGAGCATGTGTTCTGCAATTCCAGGTACATGGGAGTCACATTTTCCATTGATGGAATTCGTCTACAATAACAGTTACCAAGAAAGTATTGGAATGGCACCTTATGAAGCCTTATATGGACGACAGTGCAGGACCCCTTTGTGTTGGACAGAGGTGGGCGAAAGAAGATTGTCTAAGTCCGAATTGATTGATCTGACGACGGAAAAAGTTAAGCTCATCCGGGATAGACTCAAGGCAGCCCAAGGGAATTAAACGGTGCAAGTGATTGATCTTAAATGGTTTAATTTGCTGATTCAACCCACTTTAACTCATCAGGTGACACCTGCCATTTTAAGAAGCTCATTAGTGGCACTTGGTTGCTTTGTTGTACACTTAATGACATTCGTTGCACATTATCATATAGAATTAAGTCTTATATGAATATTAGTATTCGACTAAGACAAAAACAGAGAACAACTCTAAACCTCCTAAAACCTTGATCGATCCATCATCCCAGAGAGTAAGAGAGATTGAATAAAGAACAAAAGGGAGGAATTAAGTGAACAATTGAGTGAAAATTGAGAGGAATTGGACTGGGAACCATCTGAGAAAAAAACCCGAAAAATCACCAAAAAACATAAAGATCGAATTTGATCCCTTCGACGATTTTGATTGAAATTGTCGTGATATTTAGCTTTCTGGGAGTTAGGCGACTCGAACCAAATCGATTGGGAAGTCAATTGATGGTAAATTGACGAAGAACAGACCCTGTGATCCCTTTGAATTTTGGCGATTTAGTTCGATTACTTGGAGGTAAGGAACCTTGAAATTACTTTTACATTTGTATTTAGAATGGACATGGGATGCTTCTGGTGTAATTAATTGAATGAAACAGGTCGATTTTGGGTAGAACCCGAATTAGGACCCGTCGGGTATCTATGTTGAGTCGAGGGCTTTTGGGAATGTTTTCATCAAATTGAAGTTACAGATCCTTAACCTATATAGAATTGATGATAACGAGTGAAAGAATGAACGTAATCGAGGTCAAATCGAGGGAGATTGCACCGGGTCTGATCGCGGGTTCACAACCCGCAAAACCAATGCATGCATTCGAAAATCACTTGGTCATATGAACTTAGTTATATGAACTTGGTTTTACGTGGAGGGTATAAATGTCTTTTCTTATGAAATATTTTATGAACTTATTATTTATTTTTGTCCACTCACAGTCTTTTATGTTTTCGATACCCTCCAGGTTGTGTATGAGGTGCGGGCTGTTGTGAAAGAGACGGAGACATCACACACGCGATCCAAAATGATGCTGCGAACTCTGGTTAACTCAAGTTGGTTTTTGGTACGTTGACCTGAATATCCCTTGTCTAGCTTACGTGTTCCATGAAGATTAGACAGGTGTTTAGTCGTCGTGTCACACGTGGGTCAGACCGGAGCATGCATTATCCTTTAATCCAGGGGGATTGGGGGTGTGTCATGTAAAATTGGTATCAGAGCGCGGTTTTTGCGCTCGGTGCAAGGTTATGGCTTCTAGAGCAGTTGGTTCATCGATGAGTGTGTTGTGATGTTACTGTGGGTGTGATGTCTTGACGCGGAACAACCCGTCATCAACTTGGACGCTAGACTGATTATACGTTAGTTAGTGGTATAGTTAGTGGCGAGATAACTAGTGACTGGGCGCTGGTTGCCTGATACGCGGGGTGTGGTATGTTATATGCCAGCTTTGGGCCGGAAAGGATAACATGTTTGGAACTGGATATGCTCGATAGTTGGTTGGACCGGATGGTCGGATGGGTGCCAGGTGGTTAACCCGGATGGTAACTAGTGAGTTAGATGTGAGAGATATGATCGAGGGTTGGCAAGTTGGCCTATTGGGTTGGGTGGCGATCAGATGACGATAGTATGGAAATTATGACCACTTGGTCAGATTATTCGAGATTGTACTTGTGCGGCTATGGGTAGCTGGATGCCTCGAGTTACAGGGGTAAAGGAACTTGCTTTTATGAGTTGAGGGATTCCCCCTAGCGATGGTTATTTCTTAACGTTGGTGTAGATAGTATGTTAAGGGATGTTCTTAGCCGGGTGTGACGACCCGAGTGGTGAGGTTGTTGTGAGCTAGTAGATGCCGTGGGTTTTGATAACTCGAGTAATGATGATGATTTGAGGAACCCTAATGTGAGAGCTAGTTTGGTAAATGCGAGTACCTTTATGAGAAACCCCAGTATATGTGCTTAGTCTGGAAACCATGAGTTGGGGTTTGTAGTTATCGTGACTTGGATCGATAATTCAGCTCAATTGAAGTTTTTGCTGGTGGGTGCAGCTGAGGTTATGGGTCACCTGGTGGATGCCCCTGATCAGATCAGTGTGACTATGATGCTTGGTTGAGCATGGGTTGCACAGAGTTATCTCGAGCGTAGATTTAGGGTTTTGGCTAGGTATGAGTGAAGAATCGGACTTAGTGTGCTGTGAGCACTAGATAGAAGATAATGTGTCACGAGCTGGGATACTTATGACGGGTATATTGGATACATCGGGATGAGTCAGTAGATGTTGTTGTGTTGGAAATATCGAATGTGTTGGAATGGGCCGGTATATGCCGAGGTTGGCATTTGGTACTGCGATTGGTGATGTCAAGGATAGTAACAGAGGGGTCTGAGGTTATTAATTGCTAATTGAGGATCCCGAGAGTTGGTAACTCGTACTTTAGTGATGCTCAGGAGTTGACCCTCAGAAAGGTTGGGAGTGAGAGTCGGAATGAATGTCCCTACATAAACGGAAGTCACCGATAGGCGACTTGGTTGGTGAGTTGAATTGTGTATGGATAGACGATTGTGGTCCGGAAGAGTCAAGGCTGGTAGAGAAGTTTTCGTTCGATTGGTTAGTCCACTAATAGCATACTTGTTAGGGATAAAGTCCCATGGTTGGAAAAGATGGATATACCTCCAACATGGTTGGACTCTTAGAATCATGAGATGTTGTGGTTTAGACGATGCGATGTTGTGTTGATTCCAAGTTGGTGCTTGATGTTGAGTGATGAATACTCTGGAGTCGGTGAAGGAGACTCATGGTGGTGTATGATGGGACTTCAGGAGTTGTGAACCCCCCTTAATCGTGGACACATGTGGATGTGTTCAGGAGTAGAAAGAGTACTTGGTGACACTATATTAGGCCTGTGTGGTGAGTGTCATAGGATTGTGTTAAGTTGGATTAAGGTAGGATGACTTGTGATGTCATGGTTGTGGACCATTGTGAGTTATGTGGTATGGTGAAGAAAGAAAGAGAATAAGTAAGAATGAGAATGAGTGACTATAACTGATCAATATGAGGTAATTAACGAGAACCCACAATCTAGACGTGTCTCGAGATGTGTGGTATTCTTAATCGATTTGATCTGATGTGCTGGTCTGATCATTTGTGGGAATTGAAGACGAAGTAGTGAGATAGTAAGTGGGATCCACTTAGGAGTGAGTGGATCAGAATTGGATAGCTTTTGGCTCAAGATTGAGTTATTGTGGATCAGGAGCATCGTATGCAAGACTAAGCTTATGTAACATCCCATCCCGAATTCCGAGATTAGATTAGTGACTAATCAAGGATTAGTGAGGTTATTCAGTGATTAGTTGAGCGAAATCGCACGGACGGTGCAAAATGACTATTTTGCCCCTGGTCGTGGGTAAAATGTTGAATTTTGACCCGGGAGGTCCGATGGCAGAGGGTCGAGGACCGTTATGTAGATCGAGTCGATACGAATCCGTAGATAGACGACACGTAGAAATCGGGCGTCGAACGGGAAAGTTATGGGTCACGGAAGTTCAATTTCACTATGCATGCATTTCGAGAAGGGGATGATGTGGCTATATCTGATTGGGCAGATATTTTAGTGAGACCTATGGATAAGTGACAAGTGTTACTCATCCCATTGGTCATTAACCCTAAATTGTGGATCTCACATTGATTGGTGAGATTTTGGTTTAAAATAATATTATTTATATTATTTTATAATTCCCACTCATCTCATCTTTTAATCCCAACCATCCATCCTTATCCTTCCTCTCATCTCCACTGTCCATCTCTCTTTCTTTCTCTCTCTCTCTCTTTTCTGATCATCATCATCATCATCATCTAACTCAATCTCTCATTCCTCTCTCCTTTCCCGCGACCACCATTTCCATTTCTTCTTCTTTCCTTTCAAAACCGAACACACATATCACCACCACCACCCCATCTCATCTTCATCGGCTTTTATGAAATGGCTGACCGAGAGAGTGACCTGAGGGACTGAGGGCACGACGGGGAGATGACGGTCCACGGCGGAGGAAACTCGAAACCGTGAGGTAAGGATTCGAATTTTGGGCTTTGGGTTTTAAGGGGCCTTGGTCGGTTTTAATGTTCGGGTTGTGTTCCTAGGACCTAAGGGAGTCGAATGGGGCTGGTTTTATGGACTGGGGTGGTCGGAAAAGTGAGAACACGGCAGTTACAGGTGGCCAGTTCAAGCTTCAAACATGGAGGTAATCGTTTCGACCCGTTTTTCCTATTTTAATGACTAGATTAATTAGGTTCATTGTTAGGAACATTTAGGAATTAAAATGGGAAGAAATGGATTGAAAACCGGTGAGAAATAGGGCTGCATCGTGACCGCCGATTCGGTTGGACCGAACCGGTTCGAATCGGTCTGAACCCGGCCGGCTAGAGGTTAGGGATGATAAAGAGTGCCCAGCGCGTAGGCTTCACGCGCAGGGACTTCAGGCTGCTCGTGAGGGCACGTTGGCCACCTTTTGGGGATGCTTGCAACACACGAAATCATCCTTTCGATGTAATGAACATTTTGGGACTGGTTTCGTGTCGATCGGACATCGTTTCGATAGGTTTCGGGGTGTTCGAAGGTTGAGTATCGGCTTTAAAAATAGTTAAAAAATTGGGAAAATTATGGGGCTTTAGTGAGAGGTTAATAAGGTAGTTAGTAACCTTCTAAAGTGATTTAGACAAGTTTAGGAGTCCCGGTGACGGTGTTTGACCCGAGAGAGCCGTATGGCACGCGTATCGAGGCGGCAGCTCGGACGGTCTCTGAGTGGACCTTGTTTTTTAAATTGATGCATGCATGAATGTTTATTATATGTTTTAATACTTTTTTTTTGTGATGCCATAAGTGCATTTGTGTGTGGTTGCGTATGGGCATGTATTTCGAGGTTACAGCCTTATACGGTGCCTATACAGGTTTGTACTTCTACGATGATTCAAATGAAATGATTTTGGATTTAAAAAGGATAAACTCGGGCATGAGACCCATTTGGTTTTGTCTCAAGCATGTAGCCCTATATATGACCTACGGGTCTGAGTCGTGGTCGCGGCGGGTGCTATGTGCACGGCGATGGACGATACGACGCTCGCCTTCGGACTGGGATATGTTCCTTCCGGAGAGGTCATGATGCACAATCTATTGTCGAGCAGCCGATGGAGGCTCGACTTTGGAGTGCTGACGGTTCAGGATATCGATCGGTGATGAGTGCACCATGATCTAGTGGTGGTCGCGTCGGTTGATTTGTTCACGGGGACATACCAGGATTGAGGGCGGTCCTGGATGCATGGTTGTACGCATCACTACGATTGGGATCATGTGAACCTGAGATATCGGGCACGATACCCAGTTGAGTCATGAGTTCGGGCTTGAGGTCCAGTTGGTTTACATTTGTGATTTCGGGTAGGGGACCCTAAATGGATTTACGGATTCATGACGGTTTATGGGAACCGGGCATGAATCCCTTGAAAGGTTTTGAGAATTATATATATATATATATATATTCATATACCTTCCTTTATTGTGAGTTTCTCCTCCGGGGAGGGTCGTTGGCCTGGATGGACCTCGGAGTAGTTACGGAGCACTAACTAAGTGGAGTCACCCCCGTTGGGTACCTTACTCTCAAAAGAGCTTGGATTGTAACCCTCAGGGAGGGTCATTGATCTGCAGACATTGACCTGGGTGGACCCTGAGGAGACTTGGGCTTTGAGACCCCGGGTAGCATGCGCGTAGCTTTAGAAACCGTTACAAGATTGGTTATGTAATTTATATGTATATGTTGTATGATATGTGATGTGTATAGGTTTTGGTCTGAGTCCCACATGGATTTGGCCTGTGGCCTGTATGATTAGTTTCATTTACGATTTTGGGCCAAGCCCCTATTAGTTTGATACCTGGTTTTCGAATGCATGCATACTTTTTAGTGAAAGGTATAAATGTCTTTATGAAAATGTTTCTATAAATTATTGTTTTGTACACTCATAGATTTTAAATGTTTTCACTGTCCTTCAGGTTGATATCGGATATGGGCTGTAGCAGAGACCGAGACATCACATACCTCCTCCGGATCCCAGCGTACTCTGAAGCCCCGAGCGGGCTAAAGTCAGAAATTCCCTTGTCTGACACTCTGTGTCAGACGGGATCAGGCGCGTCCTGCGTTAATCCCGGGGGGGGATTGGGACGGGTCTTGACAGCTTGGACATGGTAGGTGGATAACAAGACAAAGTTGGAGATGAGGATGAAGAGTGTGGTATGTTTTTGCATACGTATGGGTATTGGACTTGGATATTTGGCCGATACACTTTTGAGTTTAAAGACTTGAGAGTTTAAAGACTCGGATTTTATTAGAGGGCCTCTGATTGTGAATATGTTTTCCCAGAGAGCACTCTAGAGATGATGCTCGCCTCCGAGGTACAAAGAGATCACGATGCGCCTGCTATCTAGTAGCCGAGAAAGGCGGCAGCCGAGGGAGGCTTGACATAGGATTGTGGCATATGAGATCGGTCGATGATATGTTCACGATGATCTGGTGATTGTCAGTCTGTGATGTTTTCATAGCGATACGCACAGGATTAGAGCATTCCTTGAGCTTATGGGCGTGCGTTGCTAGGATTAGAATCGTGACTGATGATACTGATGGTGATGATGGGCTGAGATCCCACATGGTTTATATTTGGGTTGAGACCTTGTATGATTTGGTGTAACGACCCGTCCCGAATTCCGAGATTAGATTAGTCACTAATCTTGATTAGCGAGGTTGAACGGTGGTTAGTAGGGCGGAATCGGACAAATTGTGCGAAATGACCGTTTTGCCCCTAGTCGTGGGCAAAATGTTGACTTTTTGATCGGGCGGTCAAACGGACTTTGACCGATGACCGTGACGTAGTTCGGGACGTCACGAGTTCATAGACAGGTGGCACGTTCGATTCCGATATTCGTAGAGAAAGTTATGGTGTTCGGAAGTTGAGGGGTATTTTGGTAATTTGGCATGTTTGGGGTCAAATGTTGACTTTTTGACCGGGAGGTCCGATGGACGAGGGCCAAGGACCGTTACGTAGGTATCGTCGATACGAATCCAACGACAGGCGGCATGCCGAAATCGGAGATTCGACGACAACGTTATGGTCAAGGAAACGAACTAACGAACCGAGGCCCCGATTAAAATAATATTATAATAGTGAATAGTGACCGTTGACTGTGCACCTCCGGATGAGTGACAAGTGTCACCCATCCCCTAATCTAAGCCCTAAAACCTGATCCATGTCTCCCTACATCATCATTACAACCTCATTATCACCATTAATCTAAACTAATTAATCCCCCTAATTCTCCTTCTGTCTCTTTGAACCCGTGAGCAACTGAGTGTGAGGGATGGGGGAATTGGCTGATTTCTTGCAGCAAAATTGGGAGAATTGAGTGAGTTTGAAGACTGTGTTAACTGAGTGAATCACGGGAGACAGAGTGTGGGGGGGGGGGGGGGGGGGGGGGGGGGAGGGGGCTGAAGCAAAAACCGAAAATTGAGTTTGGGAGGGAAATTCGAAATCAAATCATAGGGCCGTGAGGATTGAATTGGGGATTACCTTCAGCTTCCTGGGAGTGCCACGATCATAATTGTCGAAGAAACGAGAAGAATTGGTGCCGTTTTGGCTCTGAACGGGCTTGGTGACAGAGGAGGAATTTCGAGGTTGAGTCGTGATCGTGGAGTGTTTAGACGACGGAATTGAGGTGGGGAAATTGCTTATCAAGATCCCACGATGCTTCTGGGTTCGTCAATTGAAAGGAAACGGTCGTGGTTGACGAAACTCCATGCTTGAACAGTGACTGTGTTCGAGCTTGAGTTCATTGGGTTAGAGGTGAGATTGTATGAAATTAATCTTGTAGAAATGATCCTTACACTCTCACGATACTCACTGTGTTAATAAATTTGAAAAACAGGGTCGAAATCTATGAACCCGAATCGGAGACCCGTCGAGGATCGATCGAGAGTCGTGAGGATTTAGACCACGATTCGAGAAATTGAACTTGCAGAACTTAATTAGAGTTGGATTGGAAGGGATCAGTTGAAAGAACGGATGGAATTGAGGTTAAATTGAATGAGATTGAATCGGGTCTGTTCGCGGGTTTTTCAACCCGTTTACCAGACAAACGGGCGAAGGGGATGACTGTGCTGGTACTGTAGCTGGCGCGTGGCTTCCACGCGCAGCCGCTTGCGGCGGCGCGTGGTGGCGCGTGATTGGGAATCTTGAGGTGAGGTCAACATGACTTCTGTCCTATTTAATGTAACGGACATTTTGGAATTGGTTTCGTGTCGATCGGACACCGTCTCGATAGTGTTCGGGATGTCCGAAGGTTTTGAATTAAGTTTAAAAATAAGTAAAAATTCGGGAAAATTACGGAACTTTGTTAGGATGTTAATGATGAGGTTAGTGACCCTCTAATGTGATTTGGACAGGATTGGGAGTCCCGGTGATAGTGGTGTGGCCCGGGAGGGCCAGTGGCACGCGTATCGAGGCTTACCGTTAAAACGGTCTGTGAGTGGACTTTGGTTTTATAAATTCTATGCATGCTTAAATGTTTTATATGGATTATGGTTGTGATTGTGTGATGTTGATTTGGTTGTTGGTAAATTGTACGGTTTCATGTAATTCGAGGCGATTTACGTGCTTGCACGTAAATCGAGGTTTTCCAGTTTTACATGGATTTTCCATATTTAGGACTTGGATATAATGTGATGAAATGGTTTTGAAATTGGAAATATGAACTCGGGCTGGAGGCCCAATTATGTTGGAAATTTCGGACTTGGAATCCATTTGAATATCGGGCCGGGGGCCCAGTTGGTTAATGAAATCGGGCTGAGACCCATTTGAGTTATGTTATCGGGCCAGGGGCCCAGTTGATTTACGAATTCGGGCCGTGGGCCCAGTGGGTTTATAAGTCGGGCTGCGGGCCCAGTTGGTTTACAAATCGGGCCGTGGGCCCAGTGGTTCATAAAATCGGGCATGAGGCCCAGTTGGATAATAAATGTGATTTCGGGTCAGGGACCCTATATTTTATAATGGTGATTTTGGGTCAAGGACCCTAAATGGAATTATATGGTTTTATGGAAATTTCGGGCAGGGCCCAATGGTAATGATGTGATAAAAGGATTTAATAAAACTGTTTTTCCATATACCATCTGGATACAAGGATATATGATGGTCTCCTCCAGATGTCTGGGACACTGGGGAAGTCACGGTGCATTGCCTGCGAGGGGTCATTATACGGAGCAGCCGGACCGTATGATGACTCAGGAGCAGGATTGCTATGATTGACGTCAGGGACGTCAGACATCAGGGATGTCAGATATATGGACCCGGAGAGACCCCGGGCAGCACGTGTAGCTTATGAAACCGTGAGATATGACGTCAGGGACGTCTAGCGTCTGGGACGCTAAGCATCTGGGATGCTGGTGATGGTAATGGTAAAATATGGATTAATGAATAAAATGGCTTATTGGTTGGATATGTGTTATGTGGTAAAAATGGATTATTGGTTATGAAATGGTATGTCGGGTCAGGGACCCTAAATGGTTTTGGATTTATGGAATGATGTTCATTTATGGTCGTGGGTGGTGACCCACATGGTTTTAATATGTATGGTGGTGGTATTCCACAGTTTTGGGCTGAGTTCCCACACTTGGGTTTTGGTTAACGGTTTTTGGGCTAAGGCCCTAATGGCTCGGTTGAGCAAACGTTTTGGTTACTGGTTTTTGTGGCATGCATACGTTTTTATTGGAGGGCATAAATGTATTATAAATGTATTTGGGTAAACTTATTGGTTTTTGTCCACTCACAGCTTTTGGTTTTAATGCCCTTCAGGTTGATTACGGATGCGATTGCAGCAGGGACTGGGACATTGCACACCTCCTCCATCGATCCTTGCGCACTCTGGATGCCCCGTTGGGCAGTGGCTTTGGTTATCCCTTGTCTGACACCCCTTGTTGGATGGGAGCAGGGCACATTCCACGGTAATCCCGGGGGGATTGGGATGGGTCCTGTCAACTTGGTATCAGAGCACGGTTACTCTTTTGTGTGCGCAGGTCGAGGGTGTGATGTCTCTTTGGGCTGCAATTCGTTATCAACCTGATAGATAGTTTTTGGGTTTGGATAGTGGATGGAGTGTGATTGGCCCGATACGCCGTGCATTAATGTGATTCGACCCAAGTGGGGTTGATTGTGATGAACTGGTATTGTGGGACCGACGGTTCGGTCATGTAATATTAAATTGTTGTGCTGCTAGGTGCAGCCAGGTTCGGGGAACCTCATTTGAGTAATGGTCTAAAATGTGAACCCTAGTGGTGGTTGTTGGTGTGAGAGATGTTGGTTCATCGGAGTTGGCCGGTGACCTTAGTGGTGGAACCCACATTGAGTGGATGGTAGGATTGGTTTTGACGTCTATACGATGTCTAGACCGCGGGGTCGGTCAGGTTGTGGATTTTATATTACGGAAAGCTGTTTGGTTCGGTTGAACCATAGGGTGTGATTGTGGAACCCTAGTATTAAAGAGGTAAACCTTAATAATGATTAGCGGGTGAGAACTTGTGCTGCGACGAGCGGCTGAGGTCATGGATGACCATGCGGATGGCTCTGGTGAGTCTAGTCAGAACTATGGGATTCGATTTACGGATACGGTTCTGAGATAAATTATGGGATCCCGTGTTGGATCGGGTATTGGTGTGATGTGTGGATGCGGATCTCGATAGCAATGACAGTTAGTCGGTAGTCATATGGAGATGACTGGCTATCAAGGGTAATTGGTGTGGTTATAATACTTGGGGATCAGGGGACGTTCGGGGAACGTTCATTTTCCTGATGTGGATTGTCAGAATAGTGGTACCCATAGTCGTGAGGTACGGGATCGTCGTTCGGTATGAACGGAGATCCAGGGTTGTCGTATTTGCACATGGTGTGCAAGTATGAATGTTTGTGGGTTGGTACTTTTGTGCTGATGCTAGTATGGATGCCTGTGTGCTGATACTAGTGTTGTTGATAGTGTGTTGGTGCTAGTGTCGGTGATGGTGTTGACGATGAGCCACCAGTCGGGGTGTGACTCCGTCATGATGAACATATGTTCGGTCTTTGAGATTCGGTAGTGGTTGAGTGATGGACTGGATGGGATCCAGTTAAGATTGTAATGTGTTGGGATAAGTCCCAATGGTGGTGAGATAACCAGTGATGAGTGGATTAAAAGGGTATAATTGAGACTTGAGTAATCTTGGGATGACGTCCCCTACGTCATGATAATTGGTGGATTTGGGGGAGTTGTTGGCAACTCCAAAATTTGTGTGATTTTATGTTTTTAAATATCCCTAAAATGTACACGGAAATGATTAAAACTGGAAAAGACAAGGAAAACTATTAGTGGTATAGATGTGGAAATTTGTAAGTGAGAACTTAGAAAACCGAGTGTTGAACCTGTAAAGGTCAGGATGTGCGAACGGGACAATAACGGATTGATTGTGGACACGGGGTTGTCCAAGTGAGTTGAGGAGGTAGGAAGTCTAGTGGTTAGACTTGACGTCTTGTTGGGAGCATGTCTGTTTCCAACATGGTTGGAACCTTAGATTCGAGAAGCGTTGTGATTGGGGAACGAGAGGGTGTTCGTTTTTGGTGATTGGTATTCCGAAGTCATTAGGGTTGACTTCTTGCCTTCTGCCCTGGCAGACATTGACTGTAGTTACCAGTACGTTGAGCGTGTATTGGTTGGTGGGCCCATGTGTGTTTGTGGGCCATTAGGAGGAGCTACGTATTCGAAATTAGGCAAACGAGATTTCTCATTTTCTGCTTGGTGGCAGAGGATGTTGTGAGTGCAGCGAGTTTTGTTTGCATCCACGTAGGATGTGTTTTGGCGTCATTGTATTGGATCATCCTTGGTTTTTCCTAGGTGGAATGACAAGGATCGATACGAACTTGGGTGTGTGAGTCGTAAACGGCGGGATTGAACTTCTTTTCGAAATGGAGCCCGTATGGTATCTTACTCGAGTGAGTAGGTTTCCGACTGGTCGGATTTTGTCAACCTTAGACGTGTGGAGGTTGGATTGGCTTCCCTATGAAGTCAATCAAGTGTATTGAACAGGTGACCGATAGGTTCGGTTTTGGGTGTGTCTTGGTAAATGTGAACGAGATTTCGGGATTTGGAATCGAATTTCTGGGTGACGATTCAGGATTCGATTTTGGAACTTGAAAGTATATTTCTGGATTTGGGTACGGAATGATTATTCCAAATGCTAGCTTACGGAATAATGATTTCGGATTCGGATTTGGATATGAATTAAAATTTGATGTCTGGGCTTGGATCCGGGATTTCTTACGAAATTGCGGATTCAGATTCGGAATTGGAACTAGATGTTGGGTGGAGTTTCGATTTGTCTCATGCTGGATTGGGCAAACGTACTCCATTATTGGAACGTGTTCGGCTATGACCTAGGTGGTTGTAGTCTGGTTATTAGGTAGATGTGTGTACTTCGTACATGGTTCGAGGTACAATACCTTGTAGACTTGTGATGTCTAGTTACGGTATACGGGATATACCCAAGGTGTGTCGGTGAACGTGTTGGTAGTCGGATTGGTTCCGATACCATGGGATTGGTTGTGGACCGGACATTACTATGCAATGGGTCATGGTAATTCCGATGTGTTTAATTACACACAGGTCGTGTGAAATGTCGGTAAGGGTATTGGTGAGTCGAGTACGTTGGTGGCATGTGTAGCCACGAGTGAGTCTAGTGTCAGTTTTCGACTGACAACAACTGTGTGGTGACAGATTATCAGGATGTGTCAACATAGATCGTTGAATGGGGTCAGCTGAATCCTAGTGGGAGTGGTAAAGGAACCGTCGAGTTGTTGTGTCAACGAGAGGGTTGATTTGACAAGTGGTGTCAAATTCGAAACAAGTAGTTTCAGTCATTCGACGGGGTCGAATGTAGTCATTGCATTATGAGTATTAGTGGTACGTTTGGGCGTAGACAAGTTTTGTCTAAGTAGTTGGTGTACGGGTGTACACGTGTTGTGTGGTCGATTCCACTTTCCACGGGGTGTTTGTGGAATCAGGGTAATCGAGTTTCGAGAGCGAAATTTATTAAGGAGGGAAGTACGTTGAGATTAGAGCGGTTGGAATTTCGAGGACGAAATTTATTAAGAAGGGAAGATTGTAACGATCCGTCCCGAATTCAGAGATTAGATTAGTCACTAATCTTGATTAGCGAGGTTGAACGGTGGTTAGTAGGGCGGAATCGGACAAATTGTGCGAAATGACCGTTTTGCCCCTGGTCGTGGGCAAAATGTTGACTTTTTGATTGGGCGGTCAAACGGACTTTGACCGATGACCGTGACGTAGTTCGGGACGTCACGAGTTCATAGACAGGTGACACGTTCGATTCCGATATTCGTAGAGAAAGTTATGGTGTTCGGAAGTTGAGGGGTATTTTGGTAATTTGGCATGTTTGGGGTCAAATGTTGGCTTTTTGACCGAGAGGTCCGATGGACGAGGGCCAAGGACCGTTACGTAGGTATCGTCGATACGAATCCAACGACAGGCGGCATGTCGAAATCGGAGATTCGACGACAACGTTATGGTCAAGGAAACGAACTAACGAACCGAGGCCCCGATTAAAATAATATTATAATAGTGAATAGTGACCGTTGACTGTGCACCTCCGGATGAGTGACAAGTGTCACCCATCCCCTAATCTAAGCCCTAAAACCTGATCCATGTCTCCCTACATCATCATTACAACCTCATTATCACCATTAATCTAAACTAATTAATCCCCCTAATTCTCCTTCTGTGTCTTTGAACCCGTGAGCAACTGAGTGTGAGGGATGGGGGAATTGGCTGATTTCTTGCAGCAAAATTGGGAGAATTGAGTGAGTTTGAAGACTGTGTTAACTGAGTGAATCACGGGAGACAGAGTGTGGGGGGGGGGGCTGAAGCAAAAACCGAAAATTGAGTTTGGGAAGGAAATTCGAAATCAAATCATAGGGCCGTGAGGATTGAATTGGGGATTACCTTCAGCTTCCTGGGAGTGCCACGATCATAATTGTCGAAGAAACGAGAAGAATTGGTGCCGTTTTGGCTCTGAACGGGCTTGGTGACAGAGGAGGAATTTCGAGGCTGAGTCGTGATCGTGGAGTGTTTAGACGACGGAATTGAGGTGGGGAAATTGCTTATCATGATCCCACGATGCTTCTGGGTTCGTCAATTGAAAGGAAACGGTCGTGGTTGACGAAACTCCATGCTTGAACAGTGACTGTGTTCGAGCTTGAGTTCATTGGGTTAGAGGTGAGATTGTATGAAATTAATCTTGTAGAAATGATCCTTACACTCTCACGATACTCACTGTGTTAATTAATTTGAAAAACAGGGTCGAAATCTATGAACCCGAATCGGAGACCCGTCGAGGATCGATCGAGAGTCGTGAGGATTTAGACCACGATTCGAGAAATTGAACTTGCAGAACTTAATTAGAGTTGGATTGGAAGGGATCAGTTGAAAAAACGGATGGAATTGAGGTTAAATTGAATGAGATTGAATCGGGTCTGTTCGCGGGTTTTTCAACCCGTTTACCAGACAAACGGGCGAAGGGGATGACTGTGCTGGTACTGTAGCTGGCGCGTGGTGGCGCGTGATTGGGAATCTTGAGGTGAGGTCAACATGACTTCTGTCCTATTTAATGTAACGGACATTTTGGAATTGGTTTCGTGTCGATCGGACACCGTCTCGATAGTGTTCGGGATGTCCGAAGGTTTTGAATTAAGTTTAAAAATAAGTAAAAATTCGGGAAAATTACGGAACTTTGTTAGGATGTTAATGATGAGGTTAGTGACCCTCTAATGTGATTTGGACAGGATTGGGAGTCCCGGTGATAGTGGTGTGGCCCGGGAGGGCCGGTGGCACGCGTATCGAGGCTTACCGTTAAAACGGTCTGTGAGTGGACTTTGGTTTTATAAATTCTATGCATGCTTAAATGTTTTATATGGATTATGGTTGTGATTGTGTGATGTTGATTTGGTTGTTGGTAAATTGTACGGTTTCATGTATTTCGAGGCGATTTACGTGCTTGCACGTAAATCGAGGTTTCCGGTTTTACATGGATTTTCCATATTTATGACTTGGATATAATGTGATGAAATGGTTTTGAAATTGGAAATATGAACTCGGGCTGGAGGCCCAATTATGTTGGAAATTTCGGACTTGGAGTCCATTTGAATATCGGGCCGGGGGCCCAGTTGGTTAATGAAATCGGGTCAGGGGCCCAGTTGGTATGAAATCGGGCTGAGACCCATTTGAGTTATGTTATCGGGCCAGGGGCCCAGTTGATTTACGAATTCGGGCCGTGGGCCCAGTGGGTTTATAAGTCGGGCTGCGGGCCCAGTTGGTTTACAAATCGGGCCGTGGGCCCAGTGGTTCATAAAATCGGGCATGAGGCCCAGTTGGATAATAAATGTGATTTCGGGTCAGGGACCCTATATTTTATAATGGTGATTTTGGGTCAAGGACCCTAAATGGAATTATATGGTTTTATGGAAATTTCGGGCAGGGCCCACTGGTAATGATGTGATAAAAGGATTTAATAAAACTGTTTTTCCATATACCATCTGGATACAAGGATATATGATGGTCTCCTCCAGATGTCTGGGACACTGGGGAAGTCACGGTGCATTGCCTGCGAGGGGTCATTATACGGAGCAGCCGGACCGTATGATGACTCAGGAGCAGGATTGCTATGATTGACGTCAGGGACGTCATACATCAGGGATGTCAGATATATGGACCCGGAGAGACCCCGGGCAGCACGCGTAGCTTATGAAACCGTGAGATATGAAGTCAGGGACGTCTAGCGTCTGGGACGCTAAGCATCTGGGATGCTGGTGATGGTAATGGTAAAATATGGATTAATGAATAAAATGGCTTATTGGTTGGATATGTGTTATGTGGTAAAAATGGATTATTGGTTATGAAATGGTATGTCGGGTCAGGGACCCTAAATGGTTTTGGATTTATGGAATGATGTTCATTTATGGTCGTGGGTGGTGACCCACATGGTTTTAATATGTATGGTGGTGGTATTCCACAGTTTTGGGCTGAGTTCCCACACTTGGTTTTTGGTTAACGGTTTTTGGGCTAAGGCCCTAATGGCTCGGTTGAGCAAACGTTTTGGTTACTGGTTTTTGTGGCATGCATACGTTTTTATTGGAGGGCATAAATGTCTTATAAATGTATTTGGGTAAACTTATTGGTTTTTGTCCACTCACAGCTTTTGGTTTTAATGCCCTTCAGGTTGATTACGGATGCGATTGCAGCAGGGACTGGGACATTGCACACCTCCTCCATCGATCCTTGCGCACTCTGGATGCCCCGTTGGGCAGTGGCTTTGGTTATCCCTTGTCTGACACCCCTTGTTGGATGGGAGCAGGGCACATTCCACGGTAATCCCGGGGGGATTGGGATGGGTCCTGTCATTTGGTTTTGGGCTGAGACCCTACTGAGGAAATGGCTTTGATTGAGCCATGTTTTATTGGATTTCATTTGAAAAACAATACGTCTTGCTTTTGGAAAAGTATTTGAAATACTGTTTTATGATGTATGCATGCTTTTACGTGATGGGTATAAATGTCATTTTCGATAAACTGTTTTTAAAACTGATTATTTTGTCCACTCACAGCTTTTATGGTTTTTGATACCCTTCAGGTTGATCGCGGATGCGGGCCGTAGCAGAGATTGAGACATCACATACCGCCACAGATCCTTGCGTACTTTGGCTAACCTTGAGCGAGTTACAGTTTTATCCCTTGTCTGGCACGTGGTGTCAGATGGGAGCAAACACATCCCACGATAATCCAGAGGGATTGTGATGGGTCCTATCACAAAGTGTGAATAAACAAGTGAGGTATTGTAGCAACAATAAAAATTTCTGAAATTTCAAACCAGCAGCCTTCACAGACATAATCGAGAATAAATCGAAGGGGACTAAGCTCTGCTAATGACAGGACCCGCCCCGATCCCACAGGGACCACAAGGGGACGTGCCCTGCTCCCGTCTGACACCCAATAATTCATACCAATTTTAACCTCCAAACATTTAAAAGCATAAATAACCAAATAAACGTTATACATCAATTCCGAATTAAACGAATGTCAGACAAGGGATGAAAATCCGAAATACAAGTTGCGAGCACGACTCTATTAAAAACTTGCGGGTACACCACCCAACAGGGGTTCAGGTACGCAGAAAGTGGATCTATGCCTCAGCCTCTGGTTCCTCCTCTACCTCAGTTTCCCGACCTGGAGGGGTTATCAAAACAGTAAGGGTGAGTGGACCGAAACTCAAGTTTATAAAATCATTTGATAAGTAACACATATAATTTACCCCTCTGTTTTCCAAACATGCATGCATCATTATTTAAAATCATAAACCATATAATATAAACCATAAGGCATGTAATAAAAACATAAGTATAATTTTAGTTGCTGCACTATACACTCCAATCCCGACATCCCTGATGTCTGACGTCCCTGACGTCAATAAGGTCACAATCACAAGGCTACGCGTGCCACTCGGGTCTCAATTTCCGAGTTCAATCCCCGAACCCCGTTCGGGTACAGCATCCCCGATGCTTAGCGTCATAGACGCTGGACGTTCTAGACGTCCGTGACCTCTCCGGGGTACCTCATCCGGAGGAGACAATATAACATGGAAGGATCTATACAGTGCAGTACCAAATACATTTTATCGATATCCACATGCAAGGTATATATATACCTAGATAAAATCTGAATCAATCATTAAGTTTCACCAAACGGGTCTCAAGCCCAAATACCGTGAAACGTGCCATAACCATATTTTCCATATCATCAAAAACATCATTGTTTTAGCATATGAATAAGTATAATAAAACCAGAAAACGTTTATGCACGCAAGGGTTTAAGAAAATGGCCCACTCACAGTACAGTCCTGCTGAAAACCGAGCGTTTACCCTCGATCTGGTACAATTACAAAATTCCTGTCACATCCAAAGTATACGTAAGGGTAAAAGCGTCAATTCAAACATTAATTTACAATATTAAAATCCTCGAATTTCCGGGGTGTTACAACCTTCCCCCCTTAAGAAATTTCGTCCCGAAATTTCAAAGAAACAAGTAAGGAAATTGTTCTCGCATCTGAGCCTCAGGCTCCCATGTGGCTTCTTCCACATTCTGGTTTCTCCAGAGAATCTTCACGAGAGGGATCGTCTTCCGTCGTAGTACCTTGTCCTTCCGATCCAAGATCTGTACTGGTTGTTCTTCGAAGCTCAAATCCTCCCGTAGTTCGACAGGTTGTTCCCCAAGTACATGCGAAGCATCATGTACGTACTTCCGCAGCATCGATATGTGGAAAACATCGTGAACTCTAGAAAGTTCTGGAGGTAGCGCCAATCTGTAAGCAACCCTGCCAATTCTCTCCACGATCTCGTATGGTCCGATAAAACGCGGACTCAGTTTCCCTCGTCGGCCAAAACGGATAATCCCTTTCCACGGAGACAACTTTAGGAAGACAAAATCTCCCACTTCAAACTCCAAGTCTCGAATCCGTCGGTCGGCATAACTCTTCTGGCGATCCTGTGCCACCTTCAATCTTTCCTTGATCACGCGAACAGTTTCCATGGTTAAGTCCATTATCTCCGGCCCTACAGCCGCTCGCTCTCCTACCTCCGTCCAGCAGATAGGTGTCCTGCACTGTCGGCCATACAGTGCCTCATACGGTGCCATTCCGATGCTTGCCTGATAGCTGTTGTTATAAGCGAATTCCATCAATGGCAAATGCGTATCCCAAGAGTCTTGAAACTGTAGTACACATGACCTCATCATGTCCTCCAGGGTCTGAATAGTTCTTTCAGACTGTCCATCGGTCTGTGGATGGAACGCAGTACTGAAACGTAGGGTTGTTCCCAAAGTAGCTTGCAAACTCCGCCAGAACCTGGAAGTGAAACGCGGATCACGATCGGACACGATCGATTCCGGCGTACCATGCAATCGTATGATTTCCTTCACAAACAACTGAGCCAGTCGGTTAGGTTTATAGGTTTCCTGAACTGGCAGAAAATGGGCTGATTTGGTTAACCGATCCACGATCACCCATACTCCGTCCACTCCACTCTGAGTCCTCGGTAACTTAAAGACGAAGTCCATGGTGATGTGATCCCACTTCCACTCAGGAATCGGAAGTGGCTGCATAGCCCCATACGGTCTCTGCCGTTCCGCCTTAACCTGCTGACAGGTTAAGCATTTGCTCACGAACTCAGCAATATCCTTCTTCATTCCTGGCCACCAATAATGGTTCCGGAGGGTACGGTACATCTTTGTACCTCCCGGATGCATAGCATAAGCCGAACTATGGGCCTCCTCAAGAATCTCGGCCCGCAACTCTGCCACTGCAGGTACACACAAACGGCCCAACTTCACAAGTGCTCCATCGTCCCGGATGGTAAAATCCTGCCTGCCATCCGCATCGACTTCAATTCTGTAAATACAGAGTATCGGATCCTGAAGTTGTGCCTCAATGATCCGATCAATCAGTACTGGTCGTACATGGAAGCTGGCCAACAAAGCTCCATGCTCGTCAGTACCCAAAATAACTCCCGCCTTCCGGAGTTCCACCAGCAAGGGAAGATACACCATCCCCAGGTGTGCAACTGATCCCGCTGATTTTCTGCTGAGTGCATCCGCCACCACATTAGCCTTACCCGGATGGTACTCGATCGTACAGTCATAGTCCTTCAGCAGCTCCAACCATCTCCGTTGTCTCATGTTGAGCTCCTTCTGAGTGAATAAGTACTTAAGACTCTGGTGGTCGGTGTAAATCCGACACGTTGCGCCGAATAGATAATGTCTCCAGATTTTGAGAGCATGAACCACCGCCGCCAACTCCAAATCATGGGTAGGGTAGTTCAACTCATGAGTCTTCAGCTGCCGGGATGCATAGGCGATAACCTTGCCAGTTTGCATCAACACGCAGCCCAACCCTTGCAGTGAAGCATCACTGAAAACTAAAAACTCTCCACTGTCGTCCGGCAATGCAAGGACAGGTGCAGTGGTCAATCGATCCTTCAACTCTTGAAAGCTCCGATCGCACTGCTCGTCCCAGATAAACTTTACTCCTTTCCGAGTCAGACGAGTCAATGGTGCAGCAATTTTGGAGAAACCCTCCACGAATCTCCGGTAGTAGCCTGCTAATCCGACGAAACTCCGCACCTCGGTCACTGTTGTCGGTCTAGCCCAGTTGGTCACCGCTTCTGTTTTCTGGGGATCCACGCAAATCCCATCCGTCGATATCACGTGTCCCAGAAAACCAATACTGCTCAGCCAAAACTGACACTTGCTCAGCTTGGCATACAATTGTTCTTGTCTCAGTCTCTCCAAGACCAACCGGAGATGTTCCTCATGTGCACGGGCACTCCCCGAGTATACCAAAATATCATCGATGAACACAATCACGAACTTATCCAGGTAGGGTCGGAAGACCCGGTTCATCAGATCCATGAATGCTGCCGGAGCATTCGTCAAACCAAATGGCATAACAAGGAACTCGTAGTGCCCGTAGCGGGTTCGAAAAGCAGTTTTCGGAATATCCTCCTCCGAAATCCTCAGTTGGTGATACCCAGACCGCAAATCAATTTTCGAGAAGCACTGAGCTCCCCGCAACTGGTCAAAAAGGTCATCGATCCTGGGTAGAGGATACTGGTTCCTCAGTGTCACCTTGTTGAGTTGTCGATAGTCAATGCACAAACGAAGACTTCCTTCCTTCTTTTTCACGAACAACACCGGTGCTCCCCACGGTGAAGTACTCGGTCGAACATATCCCAAATCCACCAGCTCCTGCAATTGAGTCTTGAGTTCTCGTAACTCGGCCGGCGCCATCCGGTATGGTGCCTGGGATATAGGTCGGGTACCCGGGAGTAGTTCAATTGTAAATTCGATCTCCCGCGATGGTGGCAATCCAGGTAAGTCTTCCGGGAACACATCCGGGAACTCACATACCACCGGTATCTCGTCGATACCCGGAGTACCAACCTGCTCCGACATGACATGCGCCAGATAACCCTGACATCCCTTCCGTAGAAGTTTGGTAGCAGTAAGTGAAGATATCACTTCAGGAGGCGAACCGTCACGTTCCCCCTGAAAGATAACCTCCGGCAAACCCGGGCTCCGCAGAATCACTTGTTTGCTACAGCAATCGATGAGCGACCCATGCTCCGATAGCCAATCCATCCCTAGGATTATATCGAAGTCGTGGATATCCAGAATAATTAAGTCTGCTGGTAAATCCACATCCTCAATTCTTACCGGGCACCTCCGAATCACCTGATTCACAAGGTACACGATACCCATCGGGGTTCCAACACCCATTTCGCAATCTAAAGCTGATACTACACAATCAAGCATACCAGCACAACTTTTCGAAATAAAAGAATGTGTAGCCCCCGCATCCATCAATACACGTACAAGAAGGTTAAAGATATGTAATGTACCTGTGACTACGCCTGGGGCAGTCCTCGCCTGCTGCTGGGTCATTGCAAACACTTGGGCCCTCGGCCCTCCGTTCCGTCCGCGCCCGCGCGCGCCACGCCCAGCACCACGGTCACCTCCCTGACCGCGACCTCCACTAGTGTGGGAAGCCGTGCTCTGCACCACACTAGAGCCCCCAGCGTCGTTGTTCTTGGACAACTGCGGGCAATCACTGGCATAGTGGCCCTCCTCCCCGCAAGCAAAACAGGTTACAAACCTCGGCCAGTTTGAATGCCCACCAGAAGCACCGCTCCCAGATGAACGCTGCCCAGAGTTATAACCAGATCCTCTGCCCTGAGAGCCTCCACGTCGACCTGACCAGCCACGACCCTTGAAGGATGAGGGTGCTCCCCTGTAGCTCCCTCCCTTGTTGTTCTTACGGCCCGATGGCCCATGATGTGGGCGATCCTGACGTCGCCCCTCCCCCGAAGGTTGTCGTGATTGGTGTGCCGCCAGACTGGCCTCGACACGCACCGCTGCGTCGACCATATCCCTCAGAGAAGCATGAGTGGTAGCAGTCACACTAGCCCGGATCTCCCCTCTGAGTCCAAGCTCAAACCGCTGGCATTTGTCCTCCTCCGTGCTTACGAATGAGGCAGCGAACCGGGAAAGTTTCCCGAAAGTTTGCTCGTAGTCTGCAACAGACATGTCGCCCTGCTCCAGCCGCAGGAATTCCGCCTCCCGCGCTGCGCGAAAGGATCGCGGGTAGTACTGATCCAGAAACTTGGAACGGAAAGCTTCCCAGGTAGTGGTATGGACTGACCACCCAGACATTTCGAGTCCGTGCCACCACTGGTAGGCTCCTCCTTCCAGCAAGAAGGCCGCCAGAGTCACTCGTTCGCCCGGAGGGCAGTGCATCACCGAGAAGATCCTCTCCCACTTGGTGATCCAGTCGTGAGCATCCTCGGGGTTTGATCCCCCGCAGAAAGGAGTGGCTCCCAAACGTTGAGCCCTTTCGATGCTCGCGCATTCCATCTCTCTTTCTAGATCCTCGTCCGTTCGAGTATGCGGAATTCTCCTAGGAGGCATAACCAACTGTCAAGAGGCATAGATCAGAAAACAATATTCTTAAAAGTCGAAAAGTAACTAGTACTAATCGCTAGTCTAGCATGCTGACCAAAACCTAGTACTGACCACAACCTAGTGCTCTGATACCAAGCTGACAGGACCCGCCCCGATCCCACAGGGACCACAAGGGGACGTGCCCTGCTCCCGTCTGACACCCAATAATTCATACCAATTTTAACCTCCAAACATTTAAAAGCATAAATAACCAAATAAACGTTATACATCAATTCCGAATTAAACGAATGTCAGACAAGGGATGAAAATCCGAAATACAAGTTGCGAGCACGACTCTATTAAAAACCTGCGGGTACACCACCCAACAGGGGTTCAGGTACGCAGAAAGTGGATCTATGCCTCAGCCTCTGGTTCCTCCTCTACCTCAGTTTCCCGACCTGGAGGGGTTATCAAAACAGTAAGGGTGAGTGGACCGAAACTCAAGTTTATAAAATCATTTGATAAGTAACACATATAATTTACCCCTCTGTTTTCCAAACATGCATGCATCATTATTTAAAATCATAAACCATATAATATAAACCATAAGGCATGTAATAAAAACATAAGTATAATTTTAGTTGCTGCACTATACACTCCAATCCCGACATCCCTGATGTCTGACGTCCCTGACGTCAATAAGGTCACAATCACAAGGCTACGCGTGCCACTCGGGTCTCAATTTCCGAGTTCAATCCCCGAACCCCGTTCGGGTACAGCATCCCCGATGCTTAGCGTCATAGACGCTGGACGTTCTAGACGTCCGTGACCTCTCCGGGGTACCTCATCCGGAGGAGACAATATAACATGGAAGGATCTATACAGTGCAGTACCAAATACATTTTATCGATATCCACATGCAAGGTATATATATACCTAGATAAAATCTGAATCAATCATTAAGTTTCACCAAACGGGTCTCAAGCCCAAATACCGTGAAACGTGCCATAACCATATTTTCCATATCATCAAAAACATCATTGTTTTAGCATATGAATAAGTATAATAAAACCAGAAAACGTTTATGCACGCAAGGGTTTAAGAAAATGGCCCACTCACAGTACAGTCCTGCTGAAAACCGAGCGTTTACCCTCGATCTGGTACAATTACAAAATTCCTGTCACATCCAAAGTATACGTAAGGGTAAAAGCGTCAATTCAAACATTAATTTACAATATTAAAATCCTCGAATTTCCGGGGTGTTACAGCTAAGGTTTTGATTGAGATGGAAATGGGCCAATAACTTTGAAGGGGACCAAGAATCGATTGGATCCGAACACCAACGAGCACTTCGTTGCCTATTTTTCCCACTTGGGATAGCGCGAGACCTCCATCGAGACCGTGCTTGAATCTTCACGGTACTTCGCGTTTAGAATCTCGACGCCATTAACATACATCCATCAGTTACAAAAAGCCTGACTTAGAGGAGTTGAGAGAATTAGAGAGATGATTTAAACCCTATGTTTTGGCTTATGGATTCAATCAGAGAGATGATTTCAGGAATAAAGCCATCAAGCTAGCAAACTTGCACCACCCCAAAGTAGTAGCTTTCCATGGTGTTGAGCTCGATGGGCCTGGAGGATCTATGGCAATAGTGACAAAGTATATGGTTAATGGCTCTCTTAGGAATGCCTTGCAGAAGAATTAGAAGTATTGTGTTTTTTAGGGATTTTTATTCTTTGCCGTGATTTGATGAGATCAAAATAGGTGTAGCAGTAGACTAGTTGGCATATTTTATTCAATTTGAGATGGAGTATCTTCATGAAAAGAATATAGTACACTTTCATCTGAATGTACGAATTTGAAATGGGTGCAGCAGTAGACTAGTTGATATGGTTTGATGCACTTAGCTATATAGCTAATTCTTGTATTTTTTAGATTGCAATGTACACATATTTTTTTCTACTTTTAGTTGATTTAATAAAAGACTCACATTTGATGGTTTTGTTATTATTAATTTAATTTTTTTTTTACATTTGAACTGACGGCAGGTGCCCGAGGATTTGACACATAAATGTAATTTTCTAATAAGATTAAAAGTTTCATACAATAGTGAATTTTTCTTTCTTGTATAAAATCGTTGTCTATTTTTATAATAGACGACAGTTAATAAGTGTCGTCTGATATTACTCAAATAGACGAAACTCACATAGACAACACTTTTTTTTACAACCCGACAATAGTTTTGCACTATCGTCTAAGGGCAAAAATGGCGAAGGAATCCACCTTCAAATATCATGCCTTCACACAGGGATGAGATGATTACAATGAGCCGATGAGGCAAGTGACAATACATGCAAGCTCAGAATACTTCAATGCTCTACACGCAGAACCGAAGTAGACCACCGCCCCCATCTACTTTTCTCCTATGGGCAATCAACAATCCAAGCCCCACTACGACTTTAGCAGTCATAACCAAGGTTATGAGAACAACTCTTACTAAGGTAAGATAAAAGGTTCATATGACAATAACTACAAGGGGAAGAAGGAGAAACATTATAATCAAAACCAGGGGCACAAGAACACCAATCATTGCCAGCATGATAAGCCCTAAGAGGGGTCAATCTCCAATTTCGAAAATACTCCATCCTCAATAATTCACTAGAGAACATTCTCATGAATCTTGAAGGGATGATTGACAAACCACGTGCAAGACCAGCAGGCTCCCAACCAAAAGTCCTTTCAAACTTATATTGTCCATATCACAAGTTCAATAGCCATACCATTGATGAGTGTATAGCCTTCCATGAAATTGTGGAAACCCTTTTCAGAGAAGAGAAGATCAACCAATACCTATAGAATGCATCACTAGTGTAGAACAATCCGTAGATCAATACCATCAGTGGTGGCATGATGATGTTCTCGACCTACACTTCCAATCGATCGAAAAAGATCTTCATTCGAGCGACTTAGTCCAACCACATAGATTTTCAACATCAAATCTGGCAGGGTAAAAAAGGTTGGGATAGAAGGATGGGCGCCTATCAATTTTTTGGAGGAGGAAAAGAGAGGAGTAATCTTCCCCCGTGACAATCCCCTGATCATCCGAGCGACAATCGCTAACTTTGATGTAGGTCGGATACTTATAGTCTCTAGAAGCTCAGTCAACATCGTGTTCATAGAAGCTTTCACCAAGCTAAGGGATCGATCTGAAGGAACTCAATTAGATCGTCTCTCTGTTACTGAGTTTCTTAGGGGACTCAGTAATGCCATTTGACAGTGTCTCTCTGCCGATCTCACTCGGTAGCATACCCTACATAGCAACTACAATCATCACCTTCCTGGTGATCGACTGCCCCACTGCCTAAAATGTCATACTCGAAAGAGGGCTTCTCAACGAGATCAATGCAATGACTTCCTCTACCTATTTCAGATCAAATTCCCCACTGTCATGGGAACTAGCTAGGTCAGGGGAGATAAACTCTCAGTACGAACATGCTACCAATCTACCTTGACCAAGGTCAACCCATGTACCAGTAGGAAGACCATGGTAGTTGCTGAATCAGGATATGAGCCTGATCTCGTCGACTTAGAGATTGCTCGGCAGATCTAGTCCAACCCTTTAGAGGATCCCAATGACCTATCTGCAATAGAAAAATCTCAACCAATCGAGGAAGATTGGTACCATGATCATGCAAGAGACCAGGAATGCCCTCATCCAATTCCTCAAGGAAAATAGCGAAGTCTTCACATGGTTTTATGTTGACATGCCCGAAATATCCACTGATATAATCTGCCATCGACTCACTATCGACCATTCTTTCAAACCTGTCACACAGAAGCAAAGAACATACAACGCCAAGAGTCTACTTGCCATGCAAGAATAAATCATCAAGCTCAACACAATCCACTTTGTATGCAAGGAAATCTATGTCGCTTAGGTAGCCAATGTTGTCCTAGTGAAGAAGCACTCAGGGTCCTTGAGAATGTGCATCGATTTCACTAATCTCAACAAGGCATGCTCGAAGAATAGCTTTTTACTTCCAAAAATTGACCTCCTAGTGGGCGAAACTGAATGTTACAAGCTCCTCAGCTCTATTCAGGCTACAACGAGATAAATTTGCACTCGGATGATAAAATCCATACCAGTTTCTGCACCAACCTTGGTGTTTACTGGTACAACCTCATGCCTTTTCAAACTTACCGACACTTGGTGAACTTCATATTTTCTCATCATATCAGGATGACTGGTTTTGAACTTAGAACTCTTAAATTGATTTAAATATACCCTGCTAGGGTTTTCCTTTAGGAAGGCTCAAGTTTTTGTCAAAGAAGAAGTCCTTTTACAATGAAAATAACCTCCTCTTTTATAGTGATAATACCTCCTAAAAAACTAGGAAATAAAATCCTAATTAAATAAAAATAATAAAAACTTGCTAGAACCTAGCCTAAAAATCATCCTTTTTTATTTGGCATGGAACCCTAGGTGGCTAGGGTCTTCTTGGTGGCTGGAAATTCCATTTTCACACTGAAAATAGAGCAAGAGAATTCATAAAACGTGCGTTGAAAAAAAGGGAAGAATTCAGTGGAACTCGGTGACTAAGCTCAAACTACGCATTAAATTGAACATGTAATTCGAGTGTTATGCAATTTAAACCCTTTTTGTGTAGATGTAGTATTGATAAATAGGGATCGTTCTTAACCGGGGAAATTAGGGAACATTAATAATATGTTAGTGGATTATGAATAAAAGAATAATGAATTAGAGAATTAAATAATAAAAGAATTAAACAATCAAAGAATTAATAAATTAAAGAATAGATGAACAAGATAATAATAAATTAATGAATTACAAAGAATTAATAAATTAACGAATTAAAGAATGAAATAATAGAAGAATAAAGGACTTAGTTAATCAAAGAATAAAGGAATTAATTAATCAAAGAATCAATAAATTAAATAATAAAGGAATGAAAGAATAAAAGCATCAAAGAATAAAAGAATAAAGAATAAAAGAATAAAGAATAAACAAGGGGGGTTTCGAAGAGGTTTGTAATTATGTAAATAAGTAAAAGCATAGATAAACTCATTCTATTTCTATTTTAACTTATGCACAAAGTAGACTTCCCGTAAACACAAACTTCAACAACATACTACAATTGCAAATATTTGAATTAATCACGAAATTATACCTTCACAAACTCATATTTCTTCATACATTATTCATATTATAAATGCACCGAACAGCGGATTTTTACTTATAATATAATTACCTTAAGTTTGTGATTTAATGCGCCGAACAGCGGCCATACATTAAATCTCTCCAAATCTACTCTAAATGCCCCGAACAGCGGATCAACATTTAGTTTCGAAATAAAGTTTAAGCTCTAAAATGTAAGAAGTAAATGATTTTTAGAAAGTAAAACACATGGAGATTATACTCAATTTTCACAAAAGATAGGAAGGAGAAACCAATACATATATTGCATTATAATTAGAACCAATAACAAATAAGAGAGTTTAAGAGAATGGAGAGCAAATGTTACACTTTTCAGATTGGATGAGAACAATGGATTGTTTTTCACAAGGAACACCGAACAGCGGCTGGAACCTTATGAAGATGGAAGAAGATTAAACAAGGAAATTCGGACTTGAACTCTCAAAATTGTATTGGAACTATTTTGCCAAAATTTCTCCTAAAAGAAGCTCAATTTTGTGCTACTTGGAAGTGATTTCAACAAGTGAAATCAACTCCTACTTATAGGTGGAGAAAGCTACCAAAAATAATATAAAAATACAATAAAAAAAATGGAATAATGGAATGATGAGTAATAAAGATTTGTGATGATGTTTAGAGGTGGTTTGAGTTGTAAAGTTGTAAAATTGGGTTGGAAAGTTGTTGGAAGGTGGCTGGAAATTGAGTGGGATCTGCTGGAAAATAGGGCAGGAATTTTCGGTGGCTGGCTGCTGAAATGGGAAGCTGGCGCTCGGCAGGTGACCGCTGAAGAGAGGACATGCGATTCGGCAGGCGCGCGCCGAATTGAATCTGGGCTGGAGGAAGCTGAGCTGACACGCGGGCTTCGCCTGGGCTGGAGGAATTGGGCTGACACGCGACGCGGGCCTGGGCTGGAGGAAGCTGGGCTGACACGCGGGCTGAGACTTGGGCTTGCGACGCCTGGGCTGCTGGCTGTGCGGGCTTGGATTCTTTTAGAAATGGGTTGGGCTGCACAGGAACAATTAATTAATTTAAAACTAAATTAATTATTCCACCGAATTTCGTCCATATTTTATTCGTTATAATTCTGATCGAAACGATTCTTTCGCCAAAATGCTCCAAATTACAACCTTTATTTTTCTAAACATAAAAATCACAAAATAATTTATTTTATCAATTTATTTAATATTTTAATATT
Organism: Prinsepia uniflora; assembly: GCA_032719365.1. Classification (NCBI taxonomy): domain Eukaryota; kingdom Viridiplantae; phylum Streptophyta; class Magnoliopsida; order Rosales; family Rosaceae; genus Prinsepia; species Prinsepia uniflora. The sequence goes on along the minus strand of CM064868.1, from coordinate 53,942,547 downwards.
AAAAGTCAAGTATAAAGGGTATAAAATAATATAAAATAATGCTTATTTAACGTCCTATCACTAGGCTGAAACAGAGGGGAATTTTCGGCAGTCAAAAACTGGTAAACGACGCAAGCGGCTGCTAGAACAGCTTTTGGTTAGCGCTGGTCGAAGTGGAGTCTTCTATTTCAAGACACGCTGGCTAAAGTGAAGGGGACTTGTTCAGCATGCGTGTACCGACGCTGAAGGTTCAGGATCGATAGACGCTGGCTGAATGAGGACTTGGGACTGCTGAGATTGGTTCGGTAGGACGCTTCTGAAATCCCTTGCTCTTTTTGGTGGCCTCCCTTATTTCGATCATAACTTCTCTAATATAACTCCGATCGAGATGATTATGTTGCTCAAATTCTCATAATTCCGAGATCTATCAATTTCTGCACATTTCTCACAATATATATTATTTTCTCCTATTTTTTGGTATTTTTACATCAAAAGATAAGTATGCATGATATAAAATAATATAAAATAATGCGCAAATAAAGGTTTATCACCATACTTAGGCAAAAATAAAAACAAAACAATCTTAGTCCTATAGTGATAAAACGTGACCAATAGTCTCCATTAAATCCATGAATCGATGCACCTCATGGAACTTAGAAAGATAAAATTTTGTGGCTGTACAAAGTTTTTGGATTTTTTTTATAGCTCCAAATAGCATGAAGAACATCACATCTCTTTCCACAAGAGCAAAAGCCTGGATGGGATAATCTTCTGGTGAAATAAATTAATTGATATCTGGAGAATTTTTGAACTAGCTCGCTACCTAAAAATCATCAATTTGGTTAGGACCCCTAAGTCCCATAACTTCTTCTAGTATTTGTCAGTAATAAAGGCTTCACTAGCCTCCCTATCCCCTAAAGTAATATGGGACAAAGTTACATGATACCCCGACTTAACTCTGTACATGTCATCCTTTGTAGAAATCCAATACCTCCCATATGAAAATAGACCGTAGAACTAAGAGGGATACTATTAATTGCAACAACATCCTCCTAGCAGAACACTTGGTGTAGCAAGTTCATATTTCAGTGCCCACCCAGCTCAATTATACTAGCCACCTTGGCATTTAGAGGGAGGCCTATATTAAGGATAAGTTTGAACATCATCAGTTTCAAGATCCATTGATTAAGAATAAGGAAATCGCCTCCCTCGTGCCAAACATACAAACCAGTCCATTCTGAATCACCTTTCTACCCCATAAATTAGCCCTCCATATAAGTGAAGGAGATGGACCAAGTTCAGCCCCCATCAAATTTCCATCATGGAAGTACCTGGTTCTTAAAATTTGAGCCATAAGATAGTCAAGATACTCCAGAATATGCCAAGCCTGCTTAGCAACCTTATCTTAATTAAAAGCCTCAAAGTTTTTAAATCCAAGACCTCCCTTACTCTTGAGTCTACATAATTTATGCCAGCTCAACTAGTGAATGCTTCGACGACCTGACTTTCCCCACCAGAAACAAGAAAGTTGACTTGAGAGCTCATGGCACAATGATCAAGGTAGCCGAAAGACACTCATGAAAATGCACTACTTGAGTCCCCAACCTATTAAAGATTAAAAGAATTAAAATTGGGTCAGTGTGAGGACTAACTGCAGCTGTTGATGTATCAAAACTAACAATTTCACCCAAGGCCCATTTCTAGTCCTTTAACAGCAAAAGCAGATGCATACATTCTGGTAATTGTGTACTAAAAAAAGGACTATAATTTGCCAAAAATAAATAGGAAAGAGAGGGTGGACCTGATGCCACAAAGATTCCATATGGCAATTTCCTTTGCTAATCTTGGAATAAAAGTGTCGAAAAGCCTTCAACACATGTAAAAAACAAATAAGGAGAAAGGGGCTCGCCTTGCATGAGCCCTCTACATGTTTTAATATGGCCATTTGGCAGCCCTTGGACTTGGACAAAATAAGTAACCGCGGTGACACTATCCATCACCAATTTAATAAAACTTGCTGCAAATCCCAATTTTGTCAAAATGGACTTAAAAAAATCCATCCAGCCCGATCGAATGCATTTGACATATCAAGCTTGAGAACCATCTTATTTAAGTTACTAGATCCCATCCTCTGGTTGGCATGGATAATTTCAAATGCAGTAATGATGTTATCAGTAATGAGACTGGAAGGAATAAATGCACTCTGATACTCGCAAATATTTTTGGCATAATCAATTCATTCTATTCATGATGGTCTTTGAGATGATTTTATGGAGAACCCTACAAAGAGAAGTAGGTTGATATTCAGTTACCTTGGTTAGATGTTCCACCATGGGAATTGAGAAGATTAAAGTATGGTTAATGTCCTTCACACTTAACCCATCATTGAGTATGCCTTGACAATAAGCAACCACATGATCGCCCACCATGTCCCAATACTTCAAAAACAACATGGATAACATGCTATCCACCCCCGAAGCCTTGATAAGGAACATCTGAAACAAGGCTGCTTCAATTTTCTCCCTACAACAAGCCTTCTCCAACTCCAAGTTCTAGGCTAGTGGCACAACCACCTTCATTGCCACTAAAACTGTCTCCAAAGAAACATGTCATGTGCCACCAAAAAGTTCATTAAGATAAACCCCAAAACCATTACCAATACCTTCCTCGGAATATTGCTAGCAATTGGAAGAATCATAAACTCTAAGTTGATGGAAGGAAAATTTTTACATTTTAACCCCTTAAGAAGCCAATTAACTCGGAATCGGAGTCTCCAAATAAGTTCTTCTTGAGCCTGCAAAGAGTCAATTTCTAGGTCAAGGTTGCATTGCCATTGGGATTCCCTATCAAACTTAATCGAAGCACCAAGATCATCTAAACGTTGCTGTAATTCTCTACTTTTATGAGGGACACTCCAATAGCATGGTGACTTCAATGCTTCAATGCATTCATACAATTTTCAAGCTTCTTAGGCACATAATTTGTTCATGTTGATAAGACGGCTAAAGGAGACCGCACACGCCGCAACGCACAACCAAAAGGCATCTGTGCCTGGGCCTCAAGCGCATTATAGCTACAGTCGCGTACATACTCGCCCATGACCTCCAACTGGGTCAGCGATTTGGGTTGCCTGACCTACGATCGTGGCCCAGTTTCAAAACCATGTTTTCGTGTCCATTTTACCTACTTTAATCATCTAACCTCGCATATACCAGGAGAAGATCTGTGTAGTTAAAAAGAGAAAAAATCACCTCGATAGCTTAGTCTAAATTCGCAACCTTCCAAGAACCGTGGATCATTGCAAGGCAGCTCTTGCAACATCCTGCTCACTCACGGCCAAACTGTGGCTTCCACAAGTTCTTTCTCAGGTCTCAGAGTCCCAAATTCTCCAAAACTCTGTTCTGATCCTCTCATTTCCTTCCTATTCTTCCTTCCTTTCCCTTCTCTCCCTAACCTTTCTTTTCTTCCTCACGGTGGTATTTGTCATGGTTGTCTTCCATTCGGCCCACCACCATCGAACTACTCTTCTCTCCCATTCTTCACACATTTGTATCACTATATTAGTCGATGGGAGAGAAAAATAAAGATAAGTTTAGAACTTTCTAGGTCCACCATGTAAGATTACAAAAATGCCCCTAAGACCAAAATGACCAAAATGCCCTTAGTCTTTTTTGACCTATATCGAGTCCATCCGACCTCCAAATTTGACATACCACCTGTTAATGGACTTAAAATTCCGAGACTTTTTTAATGGTCTTCACAGACCATCCAAAAAAAATATTCCGAATCAAAAGTCAACATTTTGACCTTCAAGGGTAAAACGGCATTTTCCACTTTCTCGGATTTCTGAGGTGTTACAATCTGCCATCCTTAAAAAAATTTAGCCCCGAAATTTCAATACAATCTCATCTTATATTTACACTCAAATTGGACAACTGAGTTTCTTTACACAAGTAACTTACCGTTTCCTTTTTTTTTTTGTCACCATTTCACTTAAAACATAGATAATGCTAGGATCCCAAGTATTCTCAATTCATTCACATGAACAACCGAACTGAACTTTATTCGAGTCATATCCAAATACCAAACATATTCCACCCCCAAGCTCAACCATTTTGTATCTCAAAGATCGTCCACTTCACACAAGATCTCACAAAACAACGATGAACAAAAGTCAATGAAGTTTTGATTCACATAAGCCACTAGTCATTACTAATACGCTCAAAAATCACACAAGCCACTGCTATATGTATCGAATCCGACATAAGATCCTTTAATTTTTTTATGCCTCATTTATTCATTCAACCAAAGGTTCATTATCACTAACTCAATTTCTAACCATAATTCGTACTAGCACTATGCATAGGCCATTACCATGATCATCATCCAGGTCAAAACCAAAACATAGTATCAATAGATTTTCTAAACAAGTATCTTTCCCAGGGTTATATCTATACTACCGGTAGCTACACAGGAATTGGAGCCCTGCTCGATGTCCGAGTGTGTCCTCACTAATGAACTAGACTCCAATTCGACGTTTGAGTGAGTACTAACTCAGGAACTAGAGTCATACTTGACGTCTGAGTCGCCACAACACTAGTCTCAGAAACTAGATCCCAGCTCGACATCTGAGACTAACCATCTCAATACCTGTCTAGGGAACTGGAGCCCAGCTCGACGTCCGAGACTAATCAATCAATACCAACTCAGGAACTAGATCCTAACTCGACGTTCGAGTCATCACTTCCACATACTAGTCTCAGGAATTGGAGCCTCGCTCGACGTCTGAGATCAACCACCAACAACATCTGTCCACAACACAATAATACCATATCGAGCAACACACAGTTCACATTTACAACATAGCACTGCATATCACGAATATCAAGAAAATATACTTATAAAACACATATCGATTTCCATAAATCAAATCCATATATCAAATTCCAAGCCTAGTCCCAACATAGTTTTTTCCTCGTAAGACACGTATGCAAGTTAAAATTAGTTCAAATTATTCCTACATATAACTATTTAAATTTCAAAAATCTTCATTAATCATTTAAGAACTAAATTCAAATCGTTATTACAAAAGTTATACAACTTCCATAAGATCTCGTAAAATGTGCATAACTAACACATTAACCTTACAAAATCACATGAGAACCACGATCATCCAAATTTTACCCACATCAATTTCTAGCCCTTATCTTAAGAACCTAGCCTATGCCCTCAAACACATTTTGTACAAATCTCATATAACATGCATTAGATATTTACAGTAAATTACCAAAAATTTAAAGCAATAGTAACACTTAGATCGTTACATCATCATATCTTCCTCACATATGGCATCACGTTTCATACATCATCCATTATTCTTAACATCAATAGTTAAATGAATTATATATATATATATATGTAGTTCATATCTTTGAAACAAATATTCATTAACCCTGCTCTGATACCAAGTTGACGAGACCCAAATTTTATGAAAAATCAGTCTGGTCCTACTCCCGTCTGACAACTCTTATCACACAAGGGATATTTTCAATGTTAACCATGACTATATGTCAGGACCCGTCCCAAATCTCCTAGGATTAACGTGGGACGCGCCTGATCCCGTCTGACACGAAGTGTCAGACCAGGGAAAATTCCTTCTCTAGCCCTCAACGGCTTATCAGAGTATGCTAGGATCGTAGGAGGAGGAGTGTGATGTCTCGTCTCTGCCACAGCCCGCATCCGCGATCAATCTGAAGGGCATTAAAACACGAAAAACTATGAGTGGACAAAATAAACATTTTCATTAAAAACATTTTCACATAAGAACATTTACGCCCTTCACTAAAAGCATATGCATGCATTCAAAAACCATTTATCAAACATTCATAAAACCATTTGAAAACGTATTCTCAAAACCATTCGAGGGTTCATGCCTGGTCCCCATAAACCTTTATGACCCATAAATCCATTTGGGTCCCCGACCCGAAATCACAACTCAAAAACCATAAACCATTACATGTGGGAACTCAGCCCAAATCAACACAAGTGGGTCTCAGCCCAAAACCATTCTCTGTGAAATACCAAAACATACAATACGGGGTCTCTGCCCCCAAATCACTTTCTAAAACATAAAACATGGAATACGGGGCCTCCCGCCCCCAAATCACTTTCATAGTACCACATAAGTACGCATACGTATAACCCATTCGCGGCACTTCCGAGAAGATGCCAACTCGAGGCACACATCCCCGATAAATGTTACGATATCAATCTCTCTACTAGTGTGCACACTACCCGAGGTCTCACTCCGAGTCTTCTCCTAGGAATCTCCATCTGGGAGTCTCAATCTCTGGATCTAGTCCGAGCTCTCTCTCTGGATCTAGTCTGATCACATCATAAATCGTAACCCCCACTCCTGGAACGGGATCCCTATGGGGATACCCATTCTGGTTTGTGGATCGTGACTCTCTAGGTCGACGTCTGGAGGAGACCATATAAACATATGGAGGGTTCATAATCATTCTCAAAACTCTTTCTTTCTTTCTTAAAACATTTCTTAACTGGGTCTCATACCCGATTCATTTCAACAGGATTCCTCGAATCCGATTCAAATCCATTTCACAGCCCTCAGCCTAAATCCACAGTTTAACAGGGTCTCAAGCCCGAATACTCTTATCGTAAACCGAACTGGGACTCAAGCCCGATGTCAGGACCCACCCCGGTTTCACCCCGAAACCCGAGGTAAATCCCGCTCCCGTCTGACTCCCCGACACAACACCCAAGTAACACTCACGCAACCCAGTCAGACGCAGGAGTAATTAAACAAAATATTCCGGCGTTAACGTTTACAGAGCATAGTACGAAAATACAAGGAACTAAAAACCGATAAATTACACGCACACGGAAGATTTTAAGTTATTCTGGGATCCCTCACGTCGCTTCTATGCCTCTGACACTGCCTCGACGTCAAGACCCCGCGCTATCTCCACCTCCTGGAGGGCAATTTAAAACAGAAGGTGTGAGTGGACCAAACAGTACAAGAGTTCACATCATCATTTTCCCGATCAAACCTGCTGGACCTATCCGAGTCTTTAAACTCCCGAGTCTTTAAACTCAATCCAGGCCTTAATCATATCCGAGTCTTTAAACTCAAGGCCTACGGGGGAAAATCAATATATCCGAGTCTTTAAACTCAATCCGGGTCTTTAAACCCAATCCGGCCGGTCCCCCGTCACATATATCCGGGTCTTTAAACCCAATAACCAGATCCAGCAAATCCAATCCCAAAACCATTTGAAAACCTTTTCCAAATCCACATCCAAACCTGAATCCGAAATCACTGGTCCGATGCCCTTCCGGCATCCAGAACCGTCATTTCGAACCCAAATCCGGAAGCCACTTTTCAACTTTAAAACCAAATCTCGTTTTCCGAAATCCGATTCTAAAATCGAAAACCTTGATTATCAAAATCATAGTCCAAAATCCATTTATAATCATTAGAAATCACTTATCAATTGAAATCCCGAAACTAGAGCATCAATTTCAGAAGTCAACCACTTCCTCGTAAAACGTGCTAAAAACTGGACTTCCTCGAAAACCGTACACATGTAAAATCATAATTAAAACCATAAAACAATTATAGAAAACAGTTATGCATGTTCGAATTTAAAGAAAGGGTCCACTCACAGTACTGAGCCCTACTCGCGTCCCGAACGTCCAACCCGTTCCTCGGCTTCCTCGGGAAATCCCGATCCTGTTCACAATCACCAAAGTACGTTACTAACACGTTCACGAAAGTTCACCTAAATTCCCTCAAAAATCCCCGAACCGAAAACCTAGAACCCGGGACCCTAAACCTTCACCCTCGCAGAACTACACTCAAACGACTTCCGATTGACCTGAAACCAACTCCATTGAACTCACCCTAACTCCTAGACCAAAAACCTTGTTGACCGTTTTCCCCATCGCCGCCGCACGCGCCCCCACGCGCCGCCCAAAGTGGCTGCGCGTGGCCCTCACGCGCCAGCTACAGTGTATCAGCTACCTCGAGCCAACCCGGTTCGCCACATTCACCTGCAACTCAGACCGGCGTTAGCGGTTCACCGCCGTGCCTGCCCTATTTCCTTCCCTTTCTTCACCAATCTCATCGTCCAGTTCCAAGCTATCCATTCCCCAACTCGTCAGACCTCGACACCGTCCCTAGCCCGTCGACTAAAGCTCGAACCAAACAACCCAAAAACCCCTGTTTTCCTTCCCGGCCACCCACGACTTCCCCCTTCACGGTGGCTACACCAACCTCTTCCTAGGACTCTACCAAACTTCAACCAACCCTCCTGGACTGTCGACTCAGGCCTAAGCTCGACGACTCGCCGTTTGAAACCCACGGCCAAAACAGAGGACATAGAGCACCTCCGTCATGCCATCCTCCGCCGTGCTCCCCCCGTCACGGCTACACAACCACTAGACTCCCAGACCTCCACTGAGTCCCCTAGACCTGCCCATGACCTTCGATTCCACCCTTAGACTCACAACTCGCAGTTCAAAACTCGACGGGAAAACAGGGCACAAACACGAAGAATTGGACTTACCTGCAACCGTCCACAACCGTGCTCGCCGCCGTGTTCCGTGGAGTCCACAGAGCCGCCTCAGCTTCCTTTTGAGGTCGCACACACCCGCACACGACCACAGCACCCCCCACAAGCCGTCAACCTTCTCTGTTTCCTCCCAGATTCCCGTGACTCATCCCCCTCACACACACGACCACCGTGCCTCTTAACAACCTCACCAGCTCCCTTTCAGTTTCCCGTTCCTCCCTCACTCACCAGAACTCGTCAATTACCACGATCAATCCTCAACTTCTCTCAATTTCCTCCCTCTGTTTCTCTCTGTGTGTCGAAGAACAAGAATGCACAGCACGGGTGCACCCCAATTAATTGGGCCGTGAATGCACAGGATTCCACCAGAATCCTCTACACACAAGCCACCTGTCACAATCCACTCCACACACTTCCACATGGCCCAATCCCAGCCGTCCATTCCTTTCCTCTGTGCACAAATCCCTAGAAACCAAAAAGACCAAAATACCCTCATGTTTTACTCATTTTACGGTTTTACCAAAACTTCCTAGACCCGTAACTCTCGCCTCGTAAGTCCGATGAGTACGTGCCGCCTGTCATCGAACTCAGGACGACAAGAACTATCTAACCATCCTAGGTCAACCTACCAAAACTCGATTATTCAAAAAGTCAACTATTCCCCCTACTTTACTCAAATTACGGTCATGCCCTCAACCTTCCGAACATCACAATTCCCTCCTCGGATGTCGGAATCAGGCGTGCCACCTGCCTATGGATTCGTGACGTCCTAAACTACGTACTGGTCACTGGTCAACCCCCATTTGACCACCCGAACTAAAAGTCAACTATTTTGTCCAAACTAGGGGCAACATCGTCATTCTAAACTTACGGACCTATCGGGACCACCTAACCACGGATTAACCTCACTAATCACACCTTAATCACTATCTTAATCCCGGCTCTCGGGACAGGTTGTTACACCCGATGTTACAATCACCAGGGTCTTAAGCCCGATACTACAGCTAACTGGGCCCCAAGCCTGAAACCATAAAGCAACGGGGCCTTAAGCCTGATTTCACAACCAATAGGGCCTCAAGCCCGATACTATAGTCAAATGGGCCTCTAGCCTGAGATTACAACCAATTGGGCCTCAAGCCCGAATCATAAACCAACGGGACCCCGGGTCCGATTGTATAACGCAAATGGACCCTCGGTCCGATTTCTTGTCAAATCAAATGGACTTCAAGTATGAGAGTTCGTAAATCAAATGGGTCTCATTTTCGAGATCATATTTCCAAATCCAAAATCCATTTATCAAACCCTCGTTGAAAACCTAGCATGTATAAGCATCGTATAAAACCGTAAATCTCGAAATACGTGTAAATACGTAAATCCTAGGCTACCAAAAACAAATTCACTCATGGCATCACAAAATATATTCTAAAACAATTATAAAACATTTATGCATGCATCAATTTTGAAAGAAGGGTCCACTCACAGACCGTCCGAAGTCACGCATCGATACGCGTACCATAAGCGTCTCCTGGGCCAATCGTCACCTCCGGGATTCCCGAACCTGTCCAAATCGTAATAGAAGGTTACTAATATCCTCATTAACCTCTCATTGAAGTCCCATATTTTTCCCGATTTTCTAACTATTTTTAAACGCGAACCGAAGCCTTCGGACGTCTCGAACTATATCGAAACGATGTCCCATTGACACGAAACCAGTCCCAAAATGTTTGTTACATCGAATAGATGATTTGACATGTTGGAAACTTCCCCAAATTCCTTACCACGCGCCGTCACGTTCCCAGGGAATGGTCCTGCGTGTGGGCCTCACGCGCCAGGACTGTTCATCTTCTTCCCCAGCACTTGAACCGGTCCGAACCGATTTTCCTGTGCAGTCCGGTCCAGCCAGTTTCCTCCTCTATTTTTCATCCAATCTTTTCCTTTTCAATTCCAATCTTCCTATTTTCAAGTTTTCCATCAATTCCAATCAACAAACCTAAGAAAAACTACCTAAAACCCTATGGTTCAATTTGAACCCCACGGTCCAAGTTTCCCATTTTCCTCCCACGGCTCCCCTGCCATCCAAACACCACCAAAACCTTCTTAAAACCTTCCTAGAAGCCTAATAAACACCCTCTAACCATCCAAAACTAACCATAACGTCACAAATCGAAAATAAGAAAAAATGGCCAAAACCAATACCTTCACGGTTCCATGGCCGCCGTGCACGGTGGCCTGCGATCCTACCACCAACATCATCATTTCAATCTCCTCTCCCTGCTTCCTTCATGGTTCATGCTCATCAAAGAAGGTTGATGGGTGTTTTTTAGGGATGGGTTGCACGGGTTATGAGTTTTGGGTTGGTTTGGATGAATGGAACATATAAGGAAGGGGGGGGGGGGGGTGCATGAATGTAAAAAGGTTGGCCAGTGGATGGGTGACACTTGTCACTCATCCATTGGGCAGAACAGAAATATCTGGGCCCCACTTAAGTCCAAAAGTCCCTCGTCTCGTAAATCGCGCAATAGTACTTTCGAACATCCGTGAACTGTAATTTTTCCGTCGAACGTCCGAATTCGACGTGCTGCCTGTCTATGGATTCGTAATGTCCTGATCTACGTAACTATCCTTGGTCCTCGTCCATCGGACCTCCCGGGTCAAAAGTCAACTATTTACTCCTGTTCGCCCAAATTACCAAAATGCCCTTGGACTTCCGATCGTCATAACTCTTCCACGAACGTCGGAATCGTGTATGGCACCTGTCTATGAACTCGTGACGCCCTGAAATACGTCACATTCATTGGCCCAAGTCCATTTGACCACCTGAACGAAAAGTCAACGATTCGCCCATTCTAAGGGCAAAATTGTCATTTCGCCCTGCTCGTCCGTTAGGCCTCGTCTAATCCCCGATTAGCCTCGCTAATCAATCATTAATTCTTAATTAATCTCGCTAATTCGGGATGGGTCGTCACACTATAACTTATTCAATTAGCCAAACTTAATCTGTCCGTTCAAGGTTACCGCCCACATCCAGCTCACTAACCCCGTCAAGTGGTGGAACCTACTTACTTAGCCTCGTTCGAGTCTCACTTAACATTTAGTTAACGAGTTTGATAGGAAGTCCTAGTTTATCAAATAATACAAATAACGACGAAAGATAAGGTTCACAAGTAACATCACTTGTACCCAAACATATAACTAGGTTTGTGACGATAAATCATCCTACCAAAGGTCCAAATACACACTTATCCTTAATCAAAACAATCAATTATTTATTATGCCATATGTATCGTTATAACACCAATTCACCATAAGCATCATGTTTTAAATAAAAAAGGGAAGTCATCAAGCTTTTCATAACTCCACTAACCTTTTTTATTTACGTAAATGAACCATTAGGGCTTACTAACCTCCACAAAAAACTTAGGTTTAATTCTATTGGTAAAAATATTGGTAATTGTTATATTCACAAAAATATGGAAAAAAGAAAAAATTTACAATCAAATAAATAAATTACATAGAAAATGAGTAAGAGACACTTTATATGTATGATCGAGTCTAGAACTTGGTTCTATTTTTTTAAGACAAAATTGCTTCTTCACCATTGCTCAAGGATTTTGCTTGGCAAACGTCTCTCAGGATACAACGATCGGCTTCTTGCGGAAGCAGCACTTCAATCCACAAGAATAACAAACAAAAACTATGTTTAAACTCTCTCTTGGAATATTCTAAACTTATATGCTTTCTAGATGGAATATTCAATCTCCACAAATTTATTAAATGGTTGAATATTTGTTTTTTGAATGAATGAAATGAATTGTGTGCAACTCTATTTATAGATATGTTAACACCTCTTCATAAGAGACACATCTCTTAATAAGAGATGCATGTATTAAATAAAGTATACATCTTTTAATAAGGAACACATATCTTAATAAGAGACACATCTCTTAATAAAAGACACATCTCTTACTAAAAGACATATCTCTTAACAAAAGATACATCTTTTAATAAAAGACACATCTTTTCATAAGATACATTGTATGTAAACATTGGACTTTTAATATATACCTCTTCATGAAATTTCATATGCCTCTTCCACCAAAGGTTGCCAAACCAAATGGCACATTAATTCAATATATATATATATACACACACACACACACACACACACACACACACACACACACACATATATATATATATATATTCTTCAATTTTCTAACATAAATATTAATTTTATACAGATTAACATTCATCCTAGAAATTATGAATTAATTATTAGGGTCAAACCCTAATTTTAAAGGTATAATGGTCCAATAATTATGTCCTTTTAATTTCCATTCAGATTATTAGGAATTAACTCTTTAATTTCCTAACAAATTCTCGTAGCTTTTTCATAGCTAATTCAGGTATAGAAAATGAAAAATTACTTTACAAGATTTCAATTTTGCTGATATAGTAATTCAAGTGTACGCATGAATCCAATTACCAATATAAATTACAAATTATACACAAAAAGAATTTCATTACTCCAATAGGTATGTTAATGTATACAAGTCCTTAATTACACCATATTCTCATGTCATATAATCCTTTTTATTTCTTATAAAAAGGAATAGAAAACTATTCCTAATTTATCATAGAAAACTATTTCCTTTTAATAATCTCTCAATTTTATAATAATTCCCCATAACAAATAGTATTTCACAAATTCACACAATACCTAATCAATCTTTTATTAACGCATAGACCTTATCATGGTAGTGATGCCATTAACACATATATATGTATTATCATAAACTCAAAGAATTTGAAATTTACATAGTATGGCCATAGCATAAATTCTTTTCGTTAATTAACTCTTAATTTTGATACTCAAACTTCCTTCTAATAATTATGAATGTAAGTATAATCATATATAAACCACAATAAATATGACCATAGCTCATAAGCATATTAAATGTGACATCTTAAAAATCAACATATTATCTCCAAATTCGTCAATATATTCTCACCTAACATTCATACTTAAACCTTGCTAGTCCCTGGCAAATATCAAAATCAACTACGGCTTTGAAACTCTTTTTTTTTTTTCTTTCTTAAAAACAAAAACTACTAAACCCTTAACTATTTGTCTCAAATTGTATCAACATAAGTATGGCATCAAAGATTTACACTAATACGCTATGACACGACCCATCCCAATCCCCCCGGGATTACCATGGAATGCGACGTGCTCCCGTCAGACAAGAGGCGTCAGACAAGGGATAACCGATTTCCTTTGCCCAAACGGGCTTCCAGAGTGCGTAAGGATCGATGGAGGAGGTGTGCGATGCTCAAGTCTCTGCTGCAGTCGTATCCGGAATCAACCTGAAGGGCATTGAAAACAAAAGCTGTGAGTGGACAAAAATAAACAAGTCTGTTTAAAACATTTATAAGACATTTATGCCCCTCAGTAAAATCATATGCATGCGCCAAAAACCAATGATCACACATTTATTTAGAAATAACCATTAGGGCCTTAGCCCGGAAACCAAAGCATAGTTTCAATTTCCAAAAGTCAATCCAAGAGTTATTTCATAAATCCAGTAATATGATCCATAAGGCATATAATACAAACCAACCATAATTTTAGCCACTGCACTATACACTCCAATACGACATCCCTGATGTCTGACGTCCCTGATGTCTGACGTCCCTGATGTCAATAAGGTCACAATCACAAGGCTACGCGTGCCACTCGGGTCTCAATTTCCGAGTTCAATCCCCGAACCCCGTTCGGGTACAGCATCCCCGATGCTTAGCGTCATAGACGCTGGACGTTCTAGACGTCCGTGACCTCTCCGGGGTACCTCATCCGGAGGAGACAATATAATATGGAAGGATTTATACAGTGCAGTACTAAATACATTTTATTGATATCCACATGCAAAACATATAGGTATACATAGGTAAAATCCGAACCGATCGTTACGTTTCATCAAACGGGTCTCATGCCCAAATACCGTGAAACGTGCCATAACCGAAATATCGTCAAAACCATTTATTGATTCCAGCATGTGAACATATATAAAATGTAAACCAGAAAACATTTATTCAATTCCATTTTAGGGTCCCCGACCCGCAATCACATGTAGAACTCAACTGGGCCCCTGCCCGATTCCACAAGTTAACTGGGCCCCTAGCCCGATTTCATAGTTCAACTGGGCCCTTGGCCCGATTTTACTTTATTCAAGTTCGTAACCGTTTCATGAAATCATATTCAACCACATTTATGGAAATCGGTGAAAATCCAGAAAATCTCGGTTTACGTGCAAATACGTAATTCACCTCGAAATACGTGAAATCATTTTAAATTCACCGATATCCAAAGTAAATCATTTAATCATAATTATAACAATCATAAAACAGTTAAGCATGCATTGAATTTATGAAACCAATGTCCACTCACAGACCGTTTAACCGAGTGCCTCGATACGCGTGCCATAGGCCTTCCCGGGCCACACCACTATCACCGGGACTCCCAATCCTGTCCAAATCACATTAGAGGATTACTAACCCCTTCATTAACATTCTATCAAAGTCCCGTAATTTTCCCGAATTTTTAAGTATTTTTAAACTGGATTTAAAACCTTCGGACATCCCGAGCAATAACGAAACGGGATCCGATCGACACGAAACCAATGCTAAAATGTTCGTTACATTGAATAGGACAAAAGTCATGTTGGAAGTTTCCCAAAATTACCTCACACGCGCCCCCACGCGCCGGTTGAACTCCCTGCGCGTGAAACCCACGCGCCGGGTACTGTTCATCGTCGTTCAACCCGATCGACTGTAAAACGGGCCGCCGTGACCCACGGGCCAACCCGACCGGTTCTCCGTCGATACAGGATCATTTTGGACGGGGTTTTCACCTACATGATCGTCTGGGTTAAATTATGAGTTCTGTGGAAACAAAAACAATGAACAACGTCAAGATCCTCGCCTCCCCGATCGAGAAGTTCACGGCCAACCTCCACCGTCGACTGCTCTCAGCTCCGACCACCATTCTCAATGAAAACGGTCCCTATAGACTCGTCTCATCCTCTGAGTCATCCTCCTGGTTACTAGATCGACCGAAAGACAGTAAGGCCCATCCTGCCATTTTGGACCCGAGAATCGGACTCACGGGTTTAGGGCCACATCGCCGTCGTGGTCACCACCGTGGCCACCCAAAATGCCTGGACTGATCACAGGAACCTCCACAACCCATCCGCACGATCATAAACAGTCAACAACGACCTCCCCAAATTTTGAGTTTCGGACTTCCCCTGTTTTTCCCCTCCGTCGCCAACCCAGCCGTTTCCCGTCGTCTCCCACCGTGCCCAGCTCCCAACAGTCCTCACACAGTCCCCTGCACGGCCCAAGGATATAGATATGGTGGTGGTGTGCAGTGTGAGTCGTGAGCGTGTTCACGGGCTAGAGAGAAAATGAGATTGGGAGGTGTAGGCTGATCCAATTAAAGAGAGAGGGAAAAAGAATGAACGGCCCAGATTAAATCTCACCAATGAGATTAAGGGTCCAGATCAAAAGATGCACTAAGTGGGATTTCTTTATATTTTTTTATTCCAATAATTTAATCCAATCCCACCAATCCAGATCTGAGTTCAATAATTAAAGGTTAGTGGTCCACGTGTCCCACTCAGAAATTCAGACCAATCAGAGAACGCCACGTGTCCACGCCTCGTAATGCGTGCATAACGAAACCAAACTTCCGTGACCCATAACTTCGTCGTCGAATCTCTGATTTCGGCGTGCCGCCTGTCGTTGGATTCGCATCGACGAAACCTACGTAACGGTCCTCGGCCCTCGGCCATCGGACATCCTGGTCAAAAAGTCAACATTTGCCCATATATCGTCCAAATTACGAAAATGCCCCTGGACTTCCGTACATCATAACTTTCACCACGAACGTTGGAATCGAACGTGCCACCTGTCTATGAACTCGTGACGTCCCGAACTACGTCACAGTCATCGGTCAAAGTCCATTTGACCATCCGAAATAAAAGTCAACGTTTTGCCCACGCCTAGGGGCAAAACGGTCATTTTGCACAATTCGTCCGAAATCGCCCAACTAATCCCAGATTAGTAAATCACAATTAAATATTATTAAATCCCGATATTCGGGATGGGTCGTTACACGCTATATAGCATATGGAATTCAAAAACTAATACAACATAACAAAATGCCTTGACAAGTAAGACAATAAGTAAACTTGGTGAAATGTTTCTCAACATGAATAAAACAAGTATGAATCAAATCACAAGGATATACACTCATGATTTCCACTCAATGTGTATAGGGGTTTGTGTTTGCACTCAATGTATATGAGAAAGATGCTCACATAATAGAAAGTAAGTTACTTCATAAAAATTTCAAACATAAACCATAATAATCATACTTGCATAAATGAACCAAAACCATAAACTTACTCAAGTGATAGACTCAACTAATCAATGTTTACTCATCTCAAGGATCAAGAGATATTTATTGAAGGTTGTAATGGGGGTAGGTGTAGAAAAAATGAATTTTAAGATAATGGTGTTAAATTTTGTTCCAGGACTCAACCAAAGACTTCATTATGAAGGCATATGTGTTTTACCATAATCATAGGCCAAGCACCAACTTGTTGGGCCTTGATCTCCATTATCAACATCTTTTGAACTTGCAATTGAGGAAAGGGGCCGAAATTCTTCAGGTAGGCCTCCAATCTTCATTGTTCCAAATCACATGTAGAGGGGACTTAGTTCAAAACTCAAATTTAGTACCTCATAGAACTTTTTTTCTTGAATGTATATGCTTTTCATCAATTTTTTTAGGGGGTAAGGCAATGAATAATGACATAGTTGAGAAAGTCATTCCCTAAACGGACATATAAGTCTTTATTCATCAAATCACTTTCTTGTGTCGCACGCCATCTTTATGTTCTTCAACCAAGTCTGTGAAACAAGAGTAAAGGATATCGTATACTTGGCTTACGTGAATGGATGTTTAGGGTTATGAAAGAAAAACTTATTGTAGGCTCAAAGGGTTTAGACTCGGGGGATCATAATTGTGTGATCAAATAGGGCTTAGATATTTAGATAAGTGGTGCTAACTCTATTACCTTAATCATGTCCAAGATCAGAGAGTTTATTAACTTAAAAGCTTTGAGAATCACAAAGAATAAGTTCTAGTACACTAGAGTTTATTAAAAGCTATAGCAAGATGTTACGAGGCATATGTATATCAATTTAAACAAAGAAATCCTATAAGTCACTCAATCAAGAAGTATATAAGGCTCTAAAGCTCACATAGGGTTCATATGATTCATATATATCTTAACATGTTCATTCTGTACCAGTTTAGCATGCATCATCCACTACAAGTCATAAACATTCAATCACAAAGCATTAGCAAATGAATTCAAGTTGTAGTGTTCATCTTTTAGCCATGTTATCTTTGTTTATTCGTCATTTGTATCATCGACAGGTTAAAAGGCATCCTAAGACTTGTTAAAATACTAAGTTGAACAAGAAGACTCAAGACTAAAGACTAAAACACATGTAAATATTGCTAGGTTTTTATTGTTTGTCGAATTTTTCTTTGATTTTTAAAATAAGATTCATTTTTGTTTCTATTTTTAGAATAAGACTCAACAAAGTTGTAAACCCTGGCCTCACACTTAAATTTAACATTGTCCTCAATGTATGAAATTGAAAGCATAGAATCGAAGTAAGGAGGAATGATTCACGAAAAGAAAGCAATAAAGACATAAAGTAACTAAAGTAAAGAGAGCAAAGGGTTAAAGAAAGAAAATCTACATTTGATGGCTCCTTTACTTCTCCATCATTGGGTTGCCTCTCAAGAAGCGCTTGAAGTTTAATGTCCATTCAAGCTACACCTAATGCTTTTAGTCAGTCTGAACATCCGGATCTTGGAGGCGCATCTCCTCCGCATTGTACCCCTTGAAGCCCTCGAAATAAGGTTTCAAACGGTGACCATTCACCTTTAATTCCTTGCTTGTGTCAAGTGATCGAATCTTTACAACACTATAAAAGAAAAAAATGAGTGACAATATAAAGGCCGACCCATCTGGAACAATGCTTACTTGGAAAAAGTTTTAAGTGATGAACAAAACAGTAGGACTTTCTAACCATTTTGAAAGGTATTTCCACGAATCATCTTGTCATGTAAGGCTTTAGTCCTCTCTTTGTAGATCCATGCACTATCGAATGCATCATTCTGAATTTCTTTAAATTCAAAAATTTGTAACTTTCTATGAATTCCCGCATCATCAGGTTCCATGTTAAACTTCTTGAATGCCCACCATGCAAGGTAGATCACAACAAGAAGTATAAATAAGAATATGTAAGGTAGATCGCGAAAATGACATGCGAAGACACAAGTTCAAAAATGTCTAAATTGATGCAACACATAAAAGTCTACATGAAGAATGGTGTGAATGCATAAGAGGGAAATCATTAGAACCTACATAAGACATAAGATTTATGTGATAGTGCATGAAAATAATGGCCTGCACCTTTGATCTCACTTCCCTAGATTCATTTAGTCATAGGGGGCCTAGTGATGAAATCCGCGCATCATGAAACCACAAAGAGGGTATGGAATCTACCAATGCAATAAATAGAGTCTTAAAGAGAAATGAATAAATTTCCCACTTCGCTTATCATAGTACTTTCTTGGGCTTACGACTTGCACGTACTCATAAACATACTTTAATCCCTTCCACCATTTAATGTTAATCATGGCCAGTTGGGATAGATGTCATGCGAGAAGCCAGGAATAATTTCGAGAAGATCTCGAGGCTAACCTTGCTAGGGTATATAGTCTATTGGAATCCCCATTCTTAGTCCCCACTTATCACCAGTCATAACCCTCCTAGACACCATAACCAACCGATTGGAAGTTTTCAAAATAGAGGTTTACTAAACCTGAGTGTTTACAATCTCCGCCCACAACCTCGTGTTCATAGATTCGAGTTTATTGTGTGTGGGGATGAAATCCACACATCATGAAGGGTTAAGGAGAAAATATCCAAAAGGGGCATTACATGTTCCCAAAAGTAAGATTTTGGAGAAAAAGGTCTTGGGATTCATCCAACTCTAAAACATTTAATAGGAAAAACTTTACACGTTGGGAAGTCAAAACTATATATGGACCACAAAGCTTCAAAGTTCAGATGGAGACTTCTACGTCCGTACGTCCCAAGTTATTATCTTGGATTTCAAACCATTCTCCCCATTTGGGCAAGCCAAAGTGAACAGGTAGAAAAAATACATGCAAGGGGAGGATGATTTTGGAACTCGGAAGTCGTACTTCTTAAATTCGAAGATGGTTTTGGGACTTCGAAATCTCATTTCTCAAAGCTGACCTATAACATGCATTATCTCATGTCCTAGACATCACCATTGAAAATTTATTACTAAGGGAAGACTTGTATTCGTTCCAAGATAACTCATGTGTTAACAAATTCTGCCCTCAACCTTATGACTTTAAGGGCCATGAAGGGTTTAGGAGTAAATTAACGAATGAAACCTCACCTATTCCATTAAAGATGAAGATCTCAAAACATGCAGAGAAGTGTATATAGAAAAGTGCCAATGAAGTACTGAAGGCTGACCATATGAGGACTTAGATCCCAGTTGGGAGTGAATCAACACTAGATCTTGGTGGGACAACTCCTCGAAGAAGATTGGCTTCAAGATAGAAGCAAAAAGAGGCACCAAAGGTGACTGGGTCATCAATCGGGCCGAAGATGAGGATTGAGGGTCTCACTCTAAGGGCTCAGCAAAGAATAACGTCTTTGGCTAATGGAGAAGTGGAAGGCCAAGATGGGTACAGTTAGTGCAAAATACTATCTTGGTCAGTGTAGCACTTGAATTGACCCGCTTAACAATTATATCGGTCATGTATCTAGATTCGAAGGAGAAGGTGGAGCCTTTTGTGAGGCTGATAAGAAAAGTCTTGGTTCCCCCAAAGACGACCGTTGGGTAGGATATCCACTCTAATGAGCAGATTATTAACTCAGATGAGATTCAATTTGAGGATACAAGTCAGAGGGTTGCTAATGCCAACTTGTAGTTGAAGTTTGTGAAGGATACGACAAGGAACGTGCGCCAAGTGTAGTATCTCTAGATTGTAGAGCCTGAGTCTATGTTCCCCAAGAGGAGCTTGATGGCTCATTGTCTCTCTCTTGTTTTTCCTCCTTTCCATTTTGACATCATCCTAGTCAATGTGAAGAGGAACTAACTAACCATGTTGGAGTTAACCTTGGTGCATTTACCAGGAGTGGGATGTCTTAGGACCACACTTGAGTTAACATGATTTCCGATCATCAATGGCATTTCCATTAGGTCGTTCATGGAGATGTCAGAGCTGGAAGGCATGCCCTAGTTGAAAATTTCTAGATGGATGAAAGGTCCTTCCTTATTACCTCCCACTTAAGTTCTCTTAATCTATTTTTCACTTGGTGTTTATTTTGGTGGTTTTTTTTGTGCTAATGCGTCTGATGCTTGGTCTGTGTAATCTCGCAGCGAGATGTTCAAAAATTATAATCATGCCCTGAAACGTGTGGCTACTGTTGATTGGAGAAATCCATGCTCAAGGAATAGTAGTTAGGCTTATGCCCTTAGTCTTAGGAGGCTGAGCTAGCTATGAAGTATAATGGTTGTGCTAGAGAGGAAGCTTTAGCAGCAACAAATGAAAATGGATAAGCTGGGTTCATAAATATTGCTATATCAGGATAAGGTTGAGGTATCTCCGATAACCGAGGTGAAGGTAGACCAATTGAAGGGTGGAAGAGGAGAAGGGTGACTAGGAGGCTAGGCTGGAGCGAATGAGAGCCGAGAGGATGGCATGCCAGGATAAAATGAAGAGGTTGATGACCCAGGTTGATTTTCCAAGTCGGAGGTGTAGCTGAGTTCTTGAAGTCTGTCAAGAACCATAAGTTATTGGATGTCTTTTCTTCTGTCTACAATGTGAAAATTTATAGAAATATTACAAGTACAATGATGAGGCTTAACGTTTGACACCACTCCTTGGCTTGGTATCTAGGTGGCTGCTTCATTAGTCAAGGAGAAAGAGGTGCAAGATGAGGACAACAAGCAAGAAGAGGTGTCAGTAGTACCTGGTGTAGTGGCACGGGTTGGGCAGACTAATTCTTCACCGACAAACACAGACTAGGCCCAACAGGCCGATCCTTTGCCTGTTATTGGAGAGACGAATCAAGCAAAGCCTTGCATTGAAGACGTTGGATGAGCCTATCCTCTTGCAGCTAAGGTTATAGTTTTTTTTTTTTGTATAATCGACCTAATTGTTGGTCTATAAAGTTTTTGGTATTTTGGTATTTGTTATTTGAACAAGTTTGGTAGACCAAGAGATCTTTGATGATTTAATATATAAGTATTTTTTTGAAAATTTTCTAACTGTTGAATTGATTATAGATCCTTCTTGGCTCCTATTTGTTTTCATGTATTTTAATAAATGCGTGCTTAAGTAGACCTTTGTAAGGAATATGTTCAGTGTAATGTGTAAGGTTCAGCTTGGTATGTTTCGAGTATGCCAATTGAGTTTGTTTAACTCTGTATATGTCCCTTAGTTTCCCTAGTGATCGGTAGGTATGATGCCAAGGGTAGAACTTAGGTGCAAAGTATCAATGTTGAGCATGTAAGCTTGCATGACATGCTTTGAGGTAGGCAAGGCTTAGTGTGAGCTGATGTGTGCTCGACATACTTTAGTCTGAATGTGGCCAATCGATCTATTGGGTTGTCAGTTTGAGGATTGTTAGGATATTTTTTTCTTTTACTCTGTGTGTTGTACATAAGTGTTTTGAAGCAAATGGGTGGTCGGTCAGTGTTGGATAGTAAACTAGTCATTTTGGAGACTTGTTCTTGTCAAAAGTTCCAGTGTTGTGTGTGGGACATACTACTATTTTTTATTTATAGTATTCGTTGTCTACCCCATGTACCTTTTTCGGTTTGGTTCCATGTTGTAACTCATCTGGTATTTTGTTTAAAGAATGTATCCTTGTTACATATTGTGTGAGTGAGAGCCAACGATAAGCCTGGTGTGTGTTGAGCAGAAATAAAAACATAAGTATGTAAAAAACATTTCTTATCATTGATAGATATTCAATCAAGTAGGACCTTTTACAATGGGAGCCCAAGTTTGGCTATATGTGTGTAGTGGAGGTCTATCACTTAACTTATATCCATCGGTCTAAATGCAGAATCATTTTAGGTGGTCAACATTCCATGAATGACCGAGGCAGTGAGCTTCAGTGTCTGATAGATCGTATTTTCCTAGTTTGCATACTAGTGTGATTTTCTAGGGACCTTCCTAATTTGGTCCAAGTGTTCCGATTGACTGATCCTTAGTTGTTAGACTAAACTTCCTTATTATCCATGAAAGTTACATGGTCTGAACATGGTGTCATGGTACTGGCACGACTTTTTCTTATAAGAATGTTGCGTTGGTTGGCTTGTTCTCGATGTTCTTCGATGAGATCTAGGCTAAGGGCCAACTAATCATTATTCTGGTAGGCGTCTTATTTAGTATTCGGTATGAGGTTTCATGGACCGCTGTTGGAATGAATGCTTCAATCCCAAATGCTATGGAAAATAGTGTTTCATTAGTGGTTGTTTGGTATGATGTTCGGTGTGACTAGAATACATTGAGTAGGATGTTTGCCCATTTACCCTTGGTCTCCCCAAGCTGTGTTTTCAAGGTATGCTTGATTATCTTTTGGTGTCTTCTATCTAGCCATTGGATTTATGGTGTCCAAAAAAGACAAAACATAAGTGTATCTTGTGTCATTCATAAGATTCCCAAAATCGATGGTTGTCAAACTGTTTTTTATTTCTCATGACTATGGTGTGTGGAAGGCTAAAAATTGGCATATGATGTTCTAGAACCTGAAGGTCTCGATCGGAGCCATTGTGATGGTAGCCAGAGCCTTAGCTTTGACCCATGTTGTGAAATAATCTACTACGACTATAGTGTACTTGGTTTATCATTTCTTGGTTGGCGTCTTGCGAATCTTGCATTGGTTGGCTTTCACTCGATGTTCTTCGATGAGATCTAGGCTAAGGGCTAACTAATCAATGTTCTGATAGGCATCTTATTTACTATTCTGTATGAGGTTTCATGGATCGCTGCTGGAATGAATGCTTCAGTCCCAAATGCCATGGAAATTTCATTAGTGGCAGTTAAGGAAGATAAATTGGTCGTTGGTTAGGGGTAAGTACTGGTGTGGTGCCGACCTATGAATATTTCAATGCCTAGGTCAGTATTATAGATTTGTATATATATAGGGTATGTGGTAAATGGTAAATTTTTAGGGTAATTCTAAATAGTGAATATTAGTTATATTTTTCAGGAAATGTGCCTAATTTGTATTTATTTCTAAATGAGCCTTGATGCATGGTTTCGATGTGGGATAAATGTAATTTTGCTATAAAGTTGACATGTGGCATTTAGATGGATGGTGGAGATCTGCCCATATGTTTGTTAGTATGTGGTCATTTTTTAGAATTGTTTGATAATGTGGGCTTGAACCTATGTGTTATTTTGAGTTTGTAGGTAGACTTTGAGTTTGCTCATTACGTTTTGGCTTGTGGTATTTGGTCCATAGAGTGGTCCAACATAATTTTAACAATTACCACTTAATTTTTGTTGATCTCAGAAAAATTCTGATACCTCCAAACTTTCATGAAATTTTTAGAACTCAGTAAAAATTTGAATTAAATGTCTTTCAACCTTTATTGAGTTTTAAAAAGTTTTAAAAAGTCTGAATTGGATACCCGGCGAGTTATAATTTATACAAACTTTTTAAAACTCTAAATTATATATACTTAAAATTAGAAATGAACCAAAACTCTATAAAAATTGACCAAATTCTATATTTAATGCACCACATAAGAAGCCAAATCCCACCCAAACACCCAATGCTAATTATTAACCCCTACGAACTGCAAGGACTGCATGTTTGTATATAAGCCCGGACACATATAAATTAAGGTACTTAATTAAATCATTAATTGACATATTGTATGTCCCTGTAATAAAAAAAATTAAATCATTGATTTTAATTAGTTTAATTGAGTAATTGTAAATTTTACTATGGAGCAGAAAGCAGGAGGCCGCAATATTTTATCAAAGTTGTTGTGGTGAAGGTGGCAGCAGCATGACGTCGACGTCAGCATTAGCATATGAACAAAGTGCTTCTCTTCGTTTGGTTTGCATCACCTCATCCTTGGAACAGGAGCATTTGGCGCGTGGGAATAATATTATTTCGTATCAATTATTATAATATAATTCAGTTAGTATAATATAATTAACATTTTAATTCGGTAACTTTTGGTAGCTTTTGATACACTAGAGTGTACTTTATGCTATGAGTCACCATCTAATTTATCCTTAATTTAAACTTGAGATGTTTATTAACTTAGTGATTGCCTACATGTCTGCTCTTAATTCTAATGAATTTATCTATTAACCTGATTGTGTACAAATATTATCTAATCTTGTTTCGAAAGTACTAAGATTTGTGTGCTTTTAGTCATGAGATGTAATGAACTCAACTTGTGTTGACTTGATTGTGTTTTGGCATTATGTGTTTCATGAGTTCCAAAATGCATTTTTAACCTTATGCTATTCTGCTTGGCTGCGATGAGATCTAACGACAAACAACATTTTAAATAGTCTATTTTTCCATGTTCGATATAATTTGAATAGTAACTTCTCCGGAGGAAAGATTATATTCAATTTTAGTCGTCGAGATGCATTATGACACCTTTTGCTCGTTAAGATTTTGATGAATTTTAAATAAATTATTTATTCTCCATGTTATGTCAATGTTCTTGCTAATTGAGTTAATAAATCTAATAAGCACAATTAGGCACGAACCCACATGGAGAATTCGTAATTTATATTCTTACTAATTGAGTTAATAAATCTAATAAATACAATTAGGCACGAACCCACATGGAGAATACGTAATTTATATTCTTACTAATTGAGTTAATAAATCTAATAAACACAATTAGGCACGAACCCAGGATTCGAAGAAATGGAAAAATAGAAAAAATAATCCACTAACTCAATTAATAAGAATATTGACATAACATGGAGAATACGTAATTTATTTAAAGTTCATCAAAATCTTAACAAGCAATCCACTAAATCTAAATCCCTAAATAGCACATATATAGAAGCAAGATAAAAAAGAATTAACAATGAAATGGAAAAATAAAAAAAGGAAAAATATACTTACGAATTCGAAATTCCGAAGAAGATGATTGGATGAAAGATTTTTGACACTTTCCCACCCTCCCAAAAACTCGGCAGTTCTCTTGCTTTTCCTTTCCCAGCAAATTCTCTCTGTTTGGAGATAAGAATAGTGAATTTGAGGAGACAACAAATATATTTGTTTTACCCTCAGTTTTTTACTGTAGCGCATGACATCAGAATTTGGTTAGAGATTTGGGTTGTAAAGTAGCTCTCGGTATTGGGCCGGGCCGGGCCTAGTTTATTAAATAATTTTTAAATTTGCGGGCAGGGCCGGACGGACTTAATAACATAAAAAAGAGCCCACGGGCTTTATCGGGCCGGGTTTATATCGGGCTTTTCGGGTCGGGCCTATTAAGCCCACTTGGATCGGGCTTACGTGGACTTTTGCAATAAATTATGTCTCAAATTTTAAAATTACAAAAAAAAAATATGCATGAAAAAAAATATTAATAATGAAAAAAAATACTCAAGGGTGCAAAAATGTGGCCTCGTTAAAATAAAATACTCAAGGGTCCAAAAACGTTGGGCCTATTAAGTAGGTGAAGGAGTGGTTATGGTTTGTATTGGGTATTGGGCTTTTTAAAATAAATTAGATGGGCTTGGGCTGAGATTTGGGTTTAGGTTGAAATATTAGTATTAAGAATGGGTTGAGTATTAATTTTTAAATAATAAATATTTTATATTTTCGGACTTATGGGTCTGGTTTATTACGGGCGGGTCGGGCTGGGCTTATCGGGCTTTATCGGGCTCGGGGCTATCGAGTTTGAACACCATAAGCCCAAGCCCAGCCCGCTAACTCTCGGGCCGGGCCAGCCCACGACCCATAGCGGGCCGGGCCAGCCCACGACCCATAGCGGGTCGAGCCGGGCTTTTGTCCATCGGGTTTATCGGGCTCCCATAAGCCCATGGGCTGTTGGGCCAAATGGTGAGGGCTATTGTAAAGGGCTTATGAGTGGGTTTTTATTTTTTGTTTATTTGTTGTCTTTTGTTTTATCTAAATGGGTTGATGTAATTGGTTGAGTTGAATTAAATTTTGGATGGACCACAAAATTGATTGATGTAATTAGTTGGGCTAAATTAAATTTCAGATGGACTTAATATATTTCGGATGGGCTGTACTAAATACTTTTTGATTGGGTAAAGTTTTCGGATGGACTAAAGCCCACCACAACACTTACTGTCAAGACCCGTCCCAATCCCCCCTGGATTAACGAGGGACGCTCCTGATCCCGTCTGACACGGAGTGTCAGACCAGGGAAAATTAAAACTGTTTGCCCGACCGGCTTCCAGAGTACGCCAGGATCCGGTGGAAGAGTGTATTGTCTCGGTCTCGGCCACAGTCCGCACCAGTAATCAACCTAAAGGGCAATGAAGAACATAAAAGAATGTGAGTGGATGAAAAGTAATAGTTTGATAAAATACATTTCATAAAAGACCGTTATGCCCTTCACTAAAAAGCATGCATGCATAGTAAAACCATTTATCAAACCATGAAGGTTTAAACAACCATATTTAGGGTCTCAGTGTCAGGACCCGTCCCAAATATCGCCACGATACCCGGGACGAACCCTGCTCCCGTCTGACAATCACACCTAAAGTACCAAAATAACCTCCATACAGCAATAAGCATAACTATCAGACGAAGGAGTAAATATATACAACTGTAAGTCAGAGCACAGTTCTACAAAATGGGCACAAAAGCCTACTATGCTAGTCTCGCAACGGAAGAACGTTGTAAGCTCTATGCCTCAATATCTGCCTCAACGTTCACCCCAGCGCTATCACCACGACCTGGAGGGAAAATTTAAAACCAAAAGTGTGAGTGGACTAGAATAACTAAAAGTTTTCAAATCTGTTTATCATCAAATCAAAGATAAGAAAAACCCATAATATTTGTTCCCTCCGTTTTGAAAAACATGCATGCCCAACTAAGAATTAGGAAATCATAACATGAAACATCATAAGAAACAGAAACACTATAAAAACAGTTATAGAAAGCATACGGAACCATAGCATAAACCAAGAACGTCAAACCATCATTTTCCGATCGAACCTGCTGGACCCATCCGAGTCTTTAAACTCAACCAGGCCTTCAATATAATTCCGACTCTATAAACTCCCGAGTCTTTAAACTCAATAGGCCTACGGGGGTTAATATCGTAAATATCCGAGTCTTTAAACTCCCGAGTCTTTAAACTCAATCCGGGCCCGTCCCCCGTCAAATCAGTATCCGGGTCTTTAAACCCATATCCAGATCCAGCAAATCCAATCCCAATTCAGTGTAAAACCAATTCGAAATCCCTCGCCAAACTCGAATTCGAAATTCCCGGTTCGAAGCCCTTCCGGCGTTCAGAACCAACATTCCGAACCCAAATCCGAGAATCCATTATTATACCAAAAACCACAGGAAATCACAAATCATATTTCATAACCCATTTATCGTCATCAGAAAACATTCATAGATTTACAATCACAAATCTGGCATCAAAACCCGAAAATCAGCTTTTCTCGTAAAACGTGTAAAATCCCGGAATATCTCGTAAAACGTGCAACCATATCAACCATATAAAAGCATCATTAAGAAGCATAAAAACACATTTAATAACATACAACATCAATGAAACAGTTAGGCATGCTCGAAAGAAAAGAAAGAGTCCACTCACAACTAAGAACGAGTCAATCGCGCTCCGTGCGCTCCTCAACCGTCTCGGGTGCCTCCCGTCCTGTCAATATGCACCAAATAGGGTCACAAACACATCAAGGATACTAACCCTAATTTTCCCAATTTTCGGGAATTTATTAATATTTTAATCCTAGACCCTAAACCGTCCGGATTCCCGAACAACCTCCTAACATCGTCCGATTCACCCGAAAACCATACCAATGAACTCCTTAGGACATTTAGAACCAAAACCATGTTGGAAGCTTGGCCAGAATCCTCCCCACGCGCCTCCACGCGCCGCCCAAAGTGGCTGCGCGTGGGCCTCACGCGCCTGCTACAGTGCTCCTCCTACCTCGAGCCACCCGGTTCAACACGGCGTGACTGGTTCTCCTCCGTTCAGCCACCAATTCCATTTAAACCAATCCCAATAGCTTCGTCCCGTCCTAAACAAGCTAACCATGTCCTAATATCGAAGAATCACGGCCCAAAACCTACCGTTCACGGCTTCGAAACAGACGGCCCGTAGCCCCTGTTTTGGCCGCCGGCCGCCCAGGTCCTCCCCCGGCACGGCACCACAACCACACGACTCCTGGGACCTCCAGGAGTCTCACCCTGGCTTCCAAATCCCTCGACTCTAAGCCCAACTCCACGACTTTCGATTTGAAGTTCACGGGAAAAACAGGGGAAAAATTCTTACCCTTCGATTCCGTCTCCGCCGTGTGCACCGCCGTGTACCACAGTGTTCGTTGGACTCCCTGCAGCCACCTGAGCCTCCCACAGTCTTGGTTTGAGCCACCACACGCCACAGCCACCGCCACAGTCTCACGGCTTCCCTGTTTTCTCAAACTTCCGCCGTACCACCGTCGTCTCTTCGTGCACGGTTTCACCCCCAAATCCCGATCAACACCTCACCCTCGTCTCGCTATCACTCTCTCAATTCACTCTTCACTCACCCTTGCACTGAATCGATCAATCTCTCCCAGTTTCTTCTCCTCTGTTTCTCTGTGTGTTCGAACAAATGCACGGTTTGAAAACGTGCAAAGTGTGGCCGTGCACACTTTAGTAGCCCCTGGAACCATCCAGCCCCTTGCACGTGTCCATCATTCCTTGGTCAGCACAAAATATCCCTGCCACTTGCCCTTATCTGATTGGGCTGAGGGAAAAGACCAAAATGCCCCTCCTACACAAATTACCATTTTACCCTCACACTTTCCAGACTCGTAAATATTCCGTCCGACGTCCGATGACATCGTGCCGCCTGTCGTTGTACTCAGGACGTCGAGACCTATCTAACGGTCTTCGGTCTATATGAAAATCACAAGTCCTCCAAAAAGTCAACATTTTCCTCAATTAGTCAAAATTACGGTAACGCCCTCAATCTTCCGAACGTCATAACTTCCTCTCCGATTGTCCGAATCGAACCTGCCACCTGTCTACGAACTCGTGACGTCCTAAACTACGTCACGGTCAAGGGTCAACAGTCATCCAATTGGTAAATCAAAAAGTCAACTTTTGGCCTACTATTCACAAGGGAAAAATCGTCCGTTATATAAAAAACTTTTACAACATTACATTTATACCCTTCCCGAAGGTACGGGTTGTTACAATCTACCCCCCTAAAAAGAATTTCGTCCCCGAAATTCAATGAAACAAATAAGGGTACTGTTCACGCATCAAGGCCTCAGGTTCCCAAGTAGCTTCTTCCACCTGATGATTTCGCAACAATACCTTCACTAAGGGAACCGTCTTCCGTCGTAAGACTTTATCCTTTCGATCCAAAATTGCTACAGGCTGCTCTTCAAAACTCAAGTCTTCCCTCAGTTCAACAGGTTGTGCTTCCAGAACATGTGAATCATCCCGTATATACTTCCGAAGCATAGATACATGAAAGACATTATGTACCTTTTCCAAGTCTGCTGGTAAGGCCAACCGATAAGCAACAGGACCAATCCGCTCTAAAATCTCATAAGGTCCAATGTAACGAGGACTCAACTTCCCTCGTCTGCCAAACCGTACGATCCCCTTCCAAGGAGATAACTTCAAGAAAACCCAGTCTCCTACTGCAAACTCCAAATCTCTGATCCTACGGTCGGCGTAGCTCTTCTGTCGGTCCTGAGCTGTCTTCAATCGATCCCTGATCAACGCCACTTTTTCCTGTGTAAGGTCCACCAGTTCAGAAGTAGTCAATCGCCTCTCACCAACCTCAGTCCAACACAATGGAGTCCGACACTGTCACCCGTATAACGCCTCATAAGGAGCCATCCCAATGCTCTCCTGATAACTGTTATTATAGGCGAACTCCATCAAAGGCAAATTTGATTCCCAAGTACCCTGAAACTGTAAAACACAAGCTCGCATCATGTCCTCGAGAATCTGAATAGTCCGTTCAGACTGTCCATCGGTCTGAGGATGGAATACAGTACTAAAATGAAACTTTGTCCCAAAAGCTTCCTGTAAGCTCTGCCAAAATCGGGAAGTAAATCTTGGATCTCTGTCAGATACTATCGACTCTAGAGTCCCATGCAGCCGAATAATATCATTTATAAACAACTGTGCAAACTGCGTCAACCTGAAGTTCTCCCGTACTGGCAAGAAATGAGCAGACTTCGTAAGTCTATCCACAATCACCCACACACCATCGTGCCCCTTGGGTGTTCTGGGAAGCTTGAATACAAAATCCATCGTCAGGTGATCCCATTTCCACTCGGGAATCGGCAAAGGTTGCATTGCTCCATAGGGTCTCTGTCGCTCAACTTTCACCTGTTGACAAATCAAGCATCTACTGACATACTCTGCAATCTCATGTTTCATCCCCGACCACCAGTAATTCTCTCGAAGTGTACAATACATCTTGGTCCCACCAGGATACATCGCATAAGCTGAACAGTGAGCCTCATCCAAGATCACCTTCTTCAAGGTTTCATCTTCGGGTACACACAAGCGTCCATCCTTAACCAAAGCTTCATCCTCGCGAACCTCAAAGTCCTGTCTCTCGCCAGCCTCGACCTCAATACGTATGATGCCCAAAATGGGGTCCTCAAACTGAGCATCAATAACCTGATCAATCAAAACAAGTCGCACATGGAAACTCGCTAGGAGTGCTCCCTGATTATCCCCAGTTAACTCTACTCCCAGCCCGCAGAGCTCAACCAACAACGGTAATCGTACTGTCCTCAAATGCGACAAGGTACTAGCTGACTTCCTGCTCAAGGCATCGGCCACTACATTAGCCTTCCCTGGGTGATACTCAATAGTACAGTCGTAGTCCTTGAGTAATTCCAACCATCGGCGCTGTCTCAGATTCAGTTCCTTCTGAGTGAACAAATACTTTAAACTCTTATGGTCCGTGAAAATCCTGCACCTCTCATTGTACAAATAATGTCGCCAAATCTTCAGTGCATAAACCACCGCTGCCAGTTCCAAGTCATGTGTAGGATAGTTCATCTCATGGGGTTTCAACTGCCGGGAAGCATAAGCAATCACTTTCCCGTGCTGCATCAAGACGCAACCCAAACCTTGTAGAGAAGCGTCACTATACACCTCGAACTCCCCACTGTCGTCTAGAAGGGCCAACACAGGAGCAGATGTCAACCGCCTTTTAAGCTCTTGGAAACTTTGTTCACATTCCTCATCCCACTCAAATCGAACTCCTTTCCGAGTCAACCTCGTCAACGGTGCTGCAAGAATAGAAAAGCCTTCAATAAAACGCCGATAATAACCTGCCAAACCCAGAAAACTCCTGATCTCTGTCACCGTCTTGGGCTGTTCCCAATTTGCTACCGCCTCAACCTTCTGAGGATCCACTCTGATGCCCTCGGTCGAAATCACGTGGCCTAAGAATCCAACACTGGTCAACCAGAACTGGCACTTACTCAATTTCGCGTACAACTGATGCTCTCTCAAGGTCTTAAGCACTATCCGCAGATGTTTCTCGTGCGCCTTTGCACTCTTTGAATACACCAGAATGTCGTCAATGAAAACAATCACAAAACGATCCAGATACGACCGGAACACTCGGTTCATAAGATCCATAAAAGCTGCTGGGGCATTAGTCAATCCGAAAGGCATCACAACAAACTCGTAATGACCGTACCTGGTCCGAAAAGCTGTCTTCGGTACATCCTCCTCTTTAACCCTTAACTGATGGTAGCCGGAGCGAAGATCGATCTTCAAAAAGTACTGTGCTCCTTTTAACTGGTCAAACAAATCATCAATCTAGGGTAAAGGATACTTATTCCGAATGGTTACCTTATTCAACTGTCTATAGTCCACACACAATCTCAAACCTCCATCCTTTTTCTTCACAAACAATACAGGCGCTCCCCAAGGTGACATGCTCGGTTGAATGAATCCTATATCGACCAACTCTTGCAACTGGGCCTTAAGTTCCCTCAATTCTGTAGGTGCCATACGATAAGGAGTCTGTGAGATAGGCTGTGTACCTGGTGAAAGATCAATCGTGAACTCGATCTCTCGCTGAGGTGGTAATCCTGGCAACTCCTCGGGGAAAACATCGGGAAACTCCCGTACCACTGGTATATCCTCCGCCCTCACTGGCGAAGCACGAGTATCCACCATATGGGCTATGTAACCCTGACACCCCTTGCGCAACAGCTTACTAGTCTCAAGTGCCGAAATAACTCCAGTAGGAAGTGCACGCTGATCCCCCTGAAACGTAATCTCTGGTAATCCTGGACTCCGAAAAGTCACTCTCCTATCGAAACATTCGATAGAAGCATGATGTCTCGTCAACCAGTCCATACCCAATATAACATCAAAATCCCGTAGATCCAACAGTAGTAAATCCGTCATTAACTCAACCTCACCTACCATCACCGGACACTCTCTCAACACCTGAGTCACTACCAACACCTCCCCAGTAGGTGTACTCACCCCTAAGGCACACTCAAACGTAGACACCTCGCTCTCCGTCACCAAAATACAACTCCGAGCTATAAATGAATGGGTCGCCCCGGGATCTATCAAAGCAAAAACAGTGTGACCAAGTATGGTGAGTGTACCTGTCACCACTCCCGGTGCTGATCTGGCCTCTTGCTGGGTCATAGCAAAAACTCGCGCCTGAGGTCCCGATGACCTACCGCGCCCTCTAAAGCTGCTCGTGGCACCACCGCCACTCCTAGGGCCTACTGCCCCTGATACTGAAGCAGTACTCCGTCCAGGTTTTGCTGCACCTCTGCCTGCTCCACCCTCCTGAGCTAACAACGGGCACTCCCTCCGAAAGTGTCCTCGCTCTCCACAGTAGTAGCAAGCATCCTTACTGGGTCTACTAGTCTGCCTCCCAGTAGAAGCTACTGAAGTAGCACTTGCCTGAGGAGTCAGCTGTGCCCTAGCTCCTCGAAATCCAGAGCCCTGAAAACTTCCTGGTCTGCCAAACCGGCCTCCACCAGCCGATGATGAACCACCAAAATTACCCCGCTTCGGGGTCCTCTGACTCGATGCTCCAGGAAATGAATGCTGTCGGCGCCGTACACTGCCCGAGTACTATGGCCTAGTAGGCAAACTAGCCTCCACTCTAACAGCAGCATCAGACAACTCCCGGAATGTAGCAAATGAGCCGGCTGTCACAATGGCTCTAATCTCTCCTCAAAGACCCAACTCGAACCGACGGCACTTCTCAGCCTCGGTTGCCACAAATGAAGGAGCGAATTGGGATAGCATCTGGAATCTCTGCTCATACTCGGCGATTGTCATGTTCCCTTTCTTCAACGGAAGAAATTCTGCTTCTTTAGCATCCCGGAAAGAGCGGGGATAATACTGATCTAGAAACCGCTCCCGGAAAGTCTCCCACGTCACCGTATGTGCATCCCAGCCGGACAACTCCAGCGTATACCACCACTCATACGCTGCTCCATCCAACAGAAATGTAGCCAACAAGACCCGGTCCTCTGGAGGACAATGCATCACCCCGAAAATACGCTCAAGCCGGGTGATCCATCGGTGAGCTTCCTCTGGATCGGCCCCACCGCTGAACGTAGTAGCCCCAAGCCGCTGGGCTTTCTCAATCGAAGCGCTCTCAGTTCCTCTCGCCGCTTCATCTTCAGGTCGTGGAGGGCGTTCACGTCTCGGACCCATGATCTAACGTACGCTGAAAGAGGCATAGAGTCAGTAAAACAACCTAATTACGACACAAACCCACAAACCTATGCTCTGATACCAATTGTCAGGACCCGTCCCAAATATCGCCACGATACCCGGGACGAACCCTGCTCCCGTCTGACAATCACACCTAAAGTACCAAAATAACCTCCATACAGCAATAACCATAACTATCAGACGAAGGAGTAAATATATACAACTGTAAGTCAAAGCACATTTCTACAAAATGGGCACAAAAGCCTACTATGCTAGTCTCGCAACGGAAGAACGTCGTAAGCTCTATGCCTCATTATCTGCCTCAACGTTCACCCCAGCACTATCACCACGACCTGGAGGGAAAATTTAAAACCAAAAGTGTGAGTGGACTAGAATAACTAAAAGTTTTCAAATCAGTTTATCATCAAATCAAAGATAAGAAAAACCCATAATATTTGTTCCCTCCATTTTGAAAAACATGCATGCCCAACTAAGAATTAGGAAATCATAACATGAAACATCATAAGAAACAGAAACACTATAAAAACAGTTATAGAAAGCATACAGAACCATAGCATAAACCAAGAACGTCAAACCATCATTTTCCGATCAAACCTGCTGGACCCATCCGAGTTTTTAAACTCAACCAGGCCTCCAATATAATTCCGAGTCTTTAAACTCCCGAGTCTTTAAACTCAATAGGCCTACGGGGGTAATATCGTAAATATCTGAGTCTTTAAACTCCCGAGTCTTTAAACTCAATCCGGGCCCGTCCCCCGTCAAATCAGTATCCGGGTCTTTAAACCCATATCCAGATCCAGGAAATCCAATCCCAATTCAGTGTAAAACCAATTCGAAATCCCTCGCCAAACTCAAACTCGAAATTCCCGGTTTGAAGCCCTTCCGGCGTTCAGAACCGACATTCCGAACCCAAATCCGGGAATCCATTATTATACCAAAAACCACAGGAAATCACAAATCATATTTCATAACCCATTTATCATCATCAGAAAACATTCATAGATTTACAATCACAAATCTGGCATCAAAACCTGAAAATCATCTTTTCTCGTGAAACGTGTAAAATCCCAGAATATCTCGTAAAACGTGCAACCATATCAACCATATAAAAGCATCATTAAGAAGCATAAAAACACATTTAATAACATACAACATCAATGAAACAGTTAGGCATGCTCGAAAGAAAAGAAAGAGTCCACTCACAGCTCAGAACGAGTCAATTGCGCTCCGTGCGCTTCTCAACTGTCTCGGGTGCCTCCCGTCTTGTCAATATGCACCAAATAGGGTCAAAAACACATCAAGGATACTAACCCTAATTTTCCCAATTTTTCGGGAATTTATTAATATTTTAATCCTAGACCCTAAACCGTCTGGATTCCCGAACAACCTCCTAACATCGTCCGATTCACCCGAAAACCATACCAATGAACTCCTTAGGACATTTAGAACCAAAACCATGTTGGAAGCTTGGCCGGAATCCTCCCCACACGCCTCCACGTGCCACCCAAAGTGGCTGCGCGTGGGCCTCACGCGCCTGCTACAGTGCTCCTCCTACCTCGAGCCACCCGGTTTAACACAGTTGAACCGGCGTGACCGGTTCTCCTCCGTTCAGCCACCAATTCCGTCCAAACCAATCCCAATAGCTTCGTCCCGTCTTAAACAAGCTAACCATGTCCTAATATCGAAGAATCACGGCCCAAAACCTACCGTTCACGGCTTCGAAACAGACGACCCGTAGCCCCTGTTTTGGCCGCCGGCCGCCCAGGTCCTCCCCCGGCACGACACCACAACCACACGACTCCTGGGACCTCCAGGAGTCTCACCCTGGCCTCCAAATCCCTCGACTCTAAGCCCAACTCCACGACTTTCGATTTTAAGTTCACGGGAAAAACAGGGGAAAAAGTCTTACCCTTCGATTCCGTCTCCGCCGTGTGCACCGCCGTGTACCACAGTGTTCGTTGGACTCCCTGCAGCCACCTGAGCCTCCCACAGTCTTGGTTTGAGCCACCACACGCCACAGCCACCGCCACAGTCTCACGGCTTCCCTGTTTTCTCAGACTTCCGCCGTACCACCGTCGTCTCTTCGTGCACGGTTTCACCCCCAAATCACGATCAACACCTCACCCTCGTTTCACTATCACTCTCTCAATTCACTCTTCACTCACCCTTGCACTGAATCGATCAATCTCTCCCAGTTTCTTCTCCTCTGTTTCTCTGTGTGTTCGAACAAATGCACGGTTTGAAAACGTGCAAAGTGTGGCCGTGCACACTTTAGTAGCCCTTAGAACCATCCAGCCCCTTGCACGTGTCCATCATTCCTTGGTCAGCACAAAATATCCCTGCCACTTGCCCTTATCTGATTGGGCTGAGGGAAAAGACCAAAATGCCCCTCCTACACAAATTACCATTTTACCCTCACACTTTCCAGACCCATAAATATTCGGTCCGACGTCCGATGACATCGTGCCGCCTGTCATTGTACTCAGGACGTCGAGACCTATCTAACGGTCCTCGGTCTACGTGAAAATCACAAGTCCTCCAAAAGTCACATTTTCCTCAATTAGTCAAAATTACGGTAACGCCCTCAATCTTCCGAACGTCATAACTTCCTCTCCGATTGTCCGGATCGAACCTACCACCTGTCTACGGACTCGTGACGTCCTTAACTACGTCACGGTCAAGGGTCAACAGTCATCCAATTGGTAAATCGAAAAGTCAACTTTTGGCCTACTATTCACAAGGGCAAATTCGTCCGTTATATAAAAAACTTTTACAACATTACATTTATACCCTTCCCGAAGGTACGGGTTGTTACACTCAGCCGCAAGTTCCGTAAATTCAAGTCACGCGGGCCCCTACCCAAAACCATTTACAGAAATCCATAA
This sequence comes from Prinsepia uniflora, assembly GCA_032719365.1. Lineage (NCBI taxonomy): Eukaryota > Viridiplantae > Streptophyta > Magnoliopsida > Rosales > Rosaceae > Prinsepia > Prinsepia uniflora. The sequence continues at coordinate 53,904,984 of CM064868.1, read as the reverse complement.
CATAGTAAACATATGTGGGAACTCAGCCCAAATCCATTTATTATCCATAAAACACAATTTAGCAAAACCAAGAAATCATGTTTATCATAAATCATATAACCAATCCTATCACGGTATCTAGAGCTATGCGCGTGCTACCCGGGGTCTCAAATCCCAAGTCTCCTCAGGGTCCACCCAGGTCAATATCCGCAAATCAATGACCCTCCCTGGGGGTTATAATCCATAATAGCCTTCTTGAGAGTAATGAACCTAACGAGGACGACTCCACTCAGTTAGTGCTCCGTGACTACTCCGGGGTCCACTCAGGCTAACGACCCTCTCTGGAGGAGACAATCCATAATATATAAGGATGGTATATGTAAAACTATTTGAAATCATTCTCAAAACCTTTCAAGGGTTCATGCTTGGTCCCCATAAACCGTCATGAACCGGAAATCCATTTATGGATCCCTGACCCGAAATCGCAACATAAACCATAATTGGGCCTCAAGCTCGATTTTGTAAACCAACAGGGCCTCGTGCCCGATTTTGTAAACCAAATGGGCCTCGTGCCCGTTACGTAAGTCAACTGGGCCCCGAGCCCGATTTGTAAACCAACTGGGCCTCGAGCCCGATACGTAAATCAACTGGGCCTTTAGCCCGATGCCTCCTTAAATTAAATGGACTTCAAGTCCGAGAGTTCATAAATTTAATGGGTCTCGTGCCGGATTCCATATTTTCAAATCTGAAATTGATTCATGAACCAATTAGGCCTTTGGCCCGAAAACGTAACTAAATTGACTTCAAGTCCGAGGGTTTCCAAAACAAATCGGTCTCGAACTCGAGTTTACCTTTTCAAATCCAAAACCATTTCATTAAACCATTTCCAAAACTACAAGTACGTAAAATCAGTGCAAAATCGTAAACCTCGATTTACGTTCAAACACGTAAATCGCCTCGAAATATGTGAAATCATATAAATCACTAACATCCAAATCATCATCATAGAGTCACATCTATAAACCATATAAAACATTTATGCATGCACCACAGTTTAGAAAATCAAGGTCCACTCACAGACCGTCCTAAGCTGCCTTCTCGATTTGCGTGCTGTAAGCCTCCTCGGGCTAATCCGACCACTCCGGGTCATCCGGACCTGTCCAAATCACTTGAGAGGGTTACTAACTACCTTATTAACCTCTCATTGAAGCCCCGTAATTTTCTCGAATTTTTAACTATTTTTAAACTTGATCCTAAACCTTCGGAAGTCCCGAACAATATCGATACGGTGTCCGATCGACATGAAACCAGTCCCAAAAAGTTCGTTACATCGAATAGATTAAAAGTCATGTTAACAACATCCCCAAATTACCTTCCATGTACCCTCATGCGGCTCCAAAAGGGGTTGTGCAAGAAACCCAAGCGCCTACTGTTCATCGTCCCTAGCCTCGTGACAGACGGGGTTCAGAACGGTTCGGTCTAATCGAACCGGCGGTCACGGTTCACCCTTATAAACCCTCCCTTTTTGGTCCATTCTTGCTCCTTTCAATCCTAAACTCTTAGTCACAACCCTAGGAATCTATTACCGTGATTAAATCTATGAAAAACACACAAAACAGTACCTTGATGAACCATGGACGAACCGGCCGCCTGCAACTCTCTGTTGCCGTCGTCTCCGGCAGTCCCAGCTTCCATGTTCAATCCCAAACGATCCCTACGACCTCCAGAAGGCCAAACCAATCATTAAAATCGACCAAGGCCCCTTAAAACCCAAAGTCCAAAATTCAAATCCATTTACTTACGGTTTCGGGTTTTCCTTTGACGTGGCCCACCGTCCACCACGTTATCCTCATCATTCTCAATCTCTCATTATCCTTTGACACGAACGATTGAGTGCAAGTATGGTGGTGGGGTTGTTCATGTGTGTGTTTGTTTGTTTTTGAGAGAAAATGGAGAATGGGTGCTCGGGTTTTAGAATGGAATAGAGAGGATGATGCTAGTGATCAGGTGAGAGAGAAAGGAGATGGACAGTGAGGATAAGAGGGAAGGGTGAAGATGAAGGGCTAGGATGAGTGGTGGGTGGAAAAAATATATATTAAATTACAAGTGGACCAATCACCATTTAGATCCACATTTTGGGGTCAAGGGCCAATGGGATGAGTGACACTTGTCACTCATCCATGGGTCCCACCTAAATATCTGCCTAATCAGATATTGCCATATCATCCTTGCCTCGTAATGCGTGCATAGTGCATTCGAACTTCCCCCGAACCATAACTTTCCCGTTCAACGTCCGATTTCGGCGTGCCGACTGTCTACGGATTCGTATCAATCCGATCTACGTAATAGTCCTTGGCCCTAGGCCATCAGACCTTTTGGGTTAAAAGTTGACATTTTTCCCAAGACTAGGGGCAAAACAGTCATTTTGCATCATCAGTTCAATTTGGCTCAACTAATCACCGATTAACCTCACTAATCCTTGATTAGTCTCTAATCTAATTCTGGAATTCGGGACGGGTCGTTACAACCTTCCTTCCCTAAATAATTTCGTCCTCGAAATTCCAACTATCCCTATTACACAACCACCTCGTGGAAAGCAAAATCGACCTCACAACAAAAGTACACTTGTACACCGAATAACTAGCAGAATACTTGTCTGCGACGTTCCACTAACACTCACGTCCTATCGACTACACTCGACCACGCCGAGTGAAAGTAATCACACGTTCTGAGTTGATACTACCCGACAAATCTACCATTTCGCTAACACAATCCAATTGACGGTTCCTTTCTCAAACACCAATTGATCCTGACATCTGCTCCCACTGGGAGTCACCAAATCTCACTCATCGATCGCTGTTGACACATCCCGACAAACTGTCACCACTTGACAGTCGCCAGTCAAAAACTGACATTATACTTACTGGTGGCTACACTAACCACCAACTCACTCAACCTTACTATACACTTATCAACATCTCACTCGACCTACATGTAACTGGACCCATCAGAAACACTATGACCCAGTGCACAGTATCTAATGTCTAGTCCACGTCCTCGACTAATCTAATGGTATCAGAACTAAGCCGACTGCCAACACGTTCACCAACGTACCCCAGGTATATCCTATATACCGTCACCAGGCACCATAAGCATGCCTAGTATCGTACCTCGAACAACGTATAGGGTACGTACATCCATCCATTAACCAGCCTACAACCTAGGTCGTAGGCAAACCACGTTTCAATTCCGGAGTTCATCTGTCCAATCCAGTACTAGGTAGATCAAAAACTACAACGCATCATCCATTTTGAGTCCCATGGTCACCCGACCAGTATCACCACGTCTACTCCTAATCACGTAATCCCACACGTACCAATCTAACTCACGCCTACTAAGGCGTACCCATTCACGCCAACTTGGCATCCAATCTTACCGACGTCTACCGAGACGTACCAATTCCGATCCTATCGGTTACCTGCTCATTACATTCGATTGACTTCATAAGGAAGCCAATCCCACCATTTGCACATCTAAGGTTGACCAAATTCGACCTCGTTAGAAACCTACTCGCTCGAGTAATACACCATACATGATCAACCTCGAAAAGAAGTTCGGTCCCATAATTTATATAGCCAAAAAGCCAAGACACATCGTAGACACCTCGATTCACTCAACTACCATCTCATACCAGATGAACTTCGAAAGGAAGTCATCCCAACATTCTCGTACCCAAGTATTCTAGACAGGGCAATAAACTCTCCACCTACCCTGATCATCGAGATCACGATTCAGATCTGACTACGCTCAAACTACGCATTCAATTAAACATGTAATTCGAGTGTTATGCAATTTAAACCCTTTTTGTGTAGATGTAGTATTGATAAATAGGGATCGTTCTTAACCGGGGAAATTAGGGAACATTAATAATGTGTTAGTGGGAAAGAGTAATGAATAAATGAATAATGAATAAATTAATGAATTAAATAATTAAAGAATTAAACAATCAAAGAATTAATAAATTAAAGAATAGATGAACAAGATAATAATAAATTAATGAATTACAAAGAATTAATAAATTAACGAATTAAAGAATGAAATAATAGAAGAATAAAGGACTTAGTTAATCAAAGAATAAAGGAATTAATTAATCAAAGAATCAATAAATTAAATAATAAAGGAATGAAAGAATAAAAGCATCAAAGAATAAAAGAATAAAGAATAAAAGAATAAAGAATAAACAAGGGGGGTTTTGAAGAGGTTTGTAATTATGTGAATAAGTAAAAGCATAGATAAACTCATTCTATTTCTATTCTAACTTATGCACAAAGTAGACTTCCCGTAAACACAAACTTCAACAACATACTACAATTGCAAATATTTGAATTAATCACGAAATTATACCTTCACAAACTCATATTTCTTCATACATTTTTCATATTATAAATGCACCGAACAGCGGATTTTTACTTATAATATAATTACCTTAAGTTTGTGATTTAATGCGCCGAACAGCGGTCATACATTAAATCTCTCCAAATCTACTCTAAATGCCCCGAACAGCGGATCAACATTTAGTTTCGAAATGAAGTTTAAGCTCTAAAATGTAAGAAGTGAATGATTTTTAGAAAGTAAAACACATGGAGATTATACTCAATTTTTCACAAAAGATAGGAAGGAGAAACCAATACATATATTGCATTATAATTAGAACCAATAACAAATAAAAGAGTTTAAGAGAATGGAGAGCAAATGTTACACTTTTCAGATTGGATGAGAACAATGGATTGTTTTTCACAAGGAACACCGAACAGCGGCTGGAACCTTATGAAGATGGAAGAAGATTAAACAAGGAAATTCGGACTTGAACTCTCAAAATTGTATTGGAACTATTTTGCCAAGATTTCTCCTAAAAGAGGCTCAATTTTGTGCTACTTGGAAGTGATTTCAACAAGTGAAATCAACTCCTATTTATAGGTGGAGAAAGCTACCAAAAATAATATAAAAATACAATAAAAAAAATGGAATAATGGAATGATGAGTAATAAAGATTTGTGATGATGTTTAGAGGTGGTTTGAGTTGTAAAGTTGTAAAATTGGGTTGGAAAGTTGTTGGAAGGTGGCTGGAAATTGAGTAGAATCTGCTGGAAAGAATTCAGCAGAGAGCAGCTGAAAATAACTACCCGAATTCGGTAGGCTGCTGCTGAAGGGGCGGCTGGGAGTTCGGCTGGGATGCGCTGAAGCTGCTTTGAGGAATTCGGCGCGCGCGCGCCGAAGAAGAGTCTTGGCGCTCGGCGGCACGCTGTAGTGGACTGCGATGAAGCTGCTGTTGCGGAATTGGGCCTGGAGCGAGCTGGGCCGCACGGGCCTGGGCTGCGACGCCTGTGGGCTGGACAGCTGGGCTGCATGCGGGCTGGATCTTCTTAGAAATGGGTTGGGCTGCAGAAATTGTTTTTGGGCTGCAAAGAACATTAAGTAATTAATTAATAACTTAATTAATTATTCCACCGAATTTCGTCCATAATTTAATCGTTATAATTCCGATCGAGACGATTCTTTCGCCAAAATGCTCCAAATTACAAACTTTAGTTATCTAAACATAAAAATCACAAAATAATTTATTTTATCAATTTATTTAATATTTTAATATTAAAAGTCAAGTATAAAGGGTATAAAATAATATAAAATAATGCTTATTTAACGTCCTATCAAATACCCCCACACTTAAACTTTGCTAGTCCCTAGCAAATACTAAAATCAAACTACGAATTCAAAACAAGTAGACCCTTAACCATTTGTCTCAAATTTCATTGTTATAATCATGACATAAATGATTTTCACTTAAAACATTTAAGCAAATGGAATTCAAAAGTTAATATATGGTAACAAAATGTTCAACAAGTAAGATAATGAGTAAATATGGTGAAATGGAGTTCTGCACGAATAAGACAAGTATGAATCAACTCACAAGGATATGCACTCATAAATTCACTCAATTTGTGAGGGTTTGTGTTTGCACTCAAAGTATGTGAGAAATACTCACATAATCGAAACGAAGTACTTTTGCAAAATTTCAAACAAACACCTCAAGATAAAAACAAAACATACTTGCACAAATGAACCAAAACCATAAGCTTACTCAAGTGATTGACTCAACTAATCAAAATTTACCATCTTAAGGATCATAAGGTCTTTACGAAGGTTGTAATGGGGCTAAGTTTAGAGGCAAGGAATATATAGGACAAATGGTGCTCAAATTCGTTCTAAGACTCAATAGACTCCCAAAACGTATCATAACTTCCCAACCTTAGTGCAATGATGTCAGTAATCCATCCCTTCGAACATAGGCCTAATTTCATCTTGTTGGGCCTCGAATTCATTCTTTGTGCCGGATTTACAAATGTAAAGGACTTAACTCAAACATTCATAATTAAACCTTATTACCTTGATAAAAACTTCAATATATCTTTCTTTCTTTTTTTTTTTTTCATATATCAAGGTAATAACATGTGTCAAAAATACAACAATGTTTGAGTAAGTAAATCCACAAAATACACATAAAAGTCTTTCAATATCATCATTTTCTCTTTACATAATCATTATGTCTTCAACCGAGTCCTTGGAACAAAGGTAAAAGATGTCTATACTAAGCTCAAGTGTTTAGATAATCATGGTGAGGAAAGAAAGGCTTAATGTGGGCTCAAAAGGGGTAAAACTAAGGGGGTCGCAACTTGTGCGCACAAAAATAGGGAACATGGATGTTTGAATTTGTGGTGTTAACCCTAATGCCTTAATCATTTCCAAAATCAGAGAATTTATTGACTTAAAAGCTTTGAAAATCACATAGAATAAGTTCTAGTGCTCTAGAGTTCATTAAAAGCTATGGCAGCAGTTATGAGGCATATGTATATCAATTTAAACAAAGAACTTATGAATCACTCATCAAAGATGTATATAAGTTCTAAAGCTCACATAAGGTTCAAATGATTCATACTTATCATATCATGCTTATTTATGTACCAATTTACATGCATTATCTTCAAGTAGTAACACTTAATCACAAAATATTAACAAACAAATTCAAGTTGTAGTGATCATCTTTATAGCCATAACATATTCATTTCCGTTCATTTATATCATTGACAAGTTAAAGGGCAACTTGATGATTCGTAAAAACACTACGTTAAAACAAAAAGACTCAAGAAAGCAATAATAATTTTTTTTTTTTTATTTATTTTTTTATATTATATATATATATATATTTTTTTTTTGAGAAAGAAATAAAACAATTGAAAATTAAGAAAGACTTAATAAAACAATTTCAAATGCACAAATAAATTTGTAAACCATTCCCCCACACTTAAATTCTACATTGTCCTCAATGTAGGAAAATACGAAGTAATTTAAACATAGAATCAAAGTAAGGAAGATGATTTAAGAAAATGAAATAAGAAAGAAAAACATAAAAGAGAGTGAAGGGTTGAAAGAAAGCGAATCTGTGTTGATGACTCCTTCACACTCGCGAACACATTGGGTTGCCTCCCAACAAGCGCTTGAAGTTTAACGTCCATCCAGCCTAGACCAAATTTAGTTCATCTGATGGGACGTCGTAGCACTCTTTCTGACTCCACATCGTGTTCGCTAATTGCCTCGATATAAGGCTTCAATCTATGGCCATTGACCTTGAACTCTTTTCCAGTTCCAACGTGTTTTATCTGTATGGCTCCATGGGCAAAAATATTAGTGATAACAAAAGGTCCTACCCATCTAGAACATAACTTACCAGGAAAGAGTCTAAGCCGAGAGTTGAAAAGCAAAACTTTCTGGCCAATGTCAAATGCTTTACTCCTGATCTGTTTGTCATGAAATGCCTTTGCCTTTTCCTTGTAGATCAGAGTGCTTTCAAATGCATCATTTCTGATTTCCTCAAGCTCACTCAGCTGGAGCTTCCGATGCAGACCGGCGTCATCTAGCTTGATGTTGAACGTTTTGACGGCCCACCATGCTTTATGCTCTAGTTCCACCGGAAGGTGACATGCTTTACCGTACACCAACCTATAGGGAGACATTCCTATAGGTGTTTTGTAGGCCGTCCTGTATGCCCAAAGTGCATCATCCAACCGTTGGCTCCAATCCTTTCGATTAGGACCCACAGTTCGCTCTAGTATCTTCTTGATCTCTCTATTACTGACTTCCGCCATTCCACTCGTTTGAGGATGGTAAGGTGTAGATACTCGATGAGTGACACCATACCGTTTCAGTAAAGCTTCAATGGTCTTGTTGCAGAAATGACTTCCTCCATCACTTATTAGGACCCGCGGGATCCCAAACCTGGAAAGAATGTTAGTTCTGAGGAAATCTGCAACAGTTTTAGAGTCATTAGTCCTGGTGGCCTTAGCTTCCACCCATTTTGATACATAATCAACGGCAAGTAAGATATAGAGATAGCCATTAGATTGAGGAAACGGACCCATAAAATCGATACCCCAAACATCAAATATTTCAACAGTAAGAACATAATGTTGTGGCATTTCATCCCTGCGTCCTAAGTTTCCTGATCTCTGACATTTATCACAGGCTAAGCAAAATGAATGTGCATCTTTAAAAAGTGTGGGCCAATATAGTCCAGATTCTAAGATTTTGAGTGCAGTTTTTCTAGATCCAAAGTGGCCTCCACAAGCATGGCTATGGCAGAACTCTAGGACTGACCTATGTTCAATATCAGGGACACATCTCCTAATCAATAAATCTGCACAGTGTTTCCACAAATAAGGTTCATCCCAAATATAGTGCCTAGCATGCTTCTTAAGTTTATCTTTTTGTGCACGGGAGAGGGTGGTGGGTAACTGTTTGGTGACTAAATAATTGACAATATCAGCATACCAAGGAGTACCTCCCTCGATTCTGAAGAGTTGTTCGTCTGGAAACATCTCTTGAATCTCCACAGGATCTCGCTCATGTGCAATGCGACTCAAATGATCCGCCACCACGTTCTCTACGCCTTTCTTATCTTTAATCTCGATGGCAAACTCTTGAAGAAGAAGAATCCATCGGATCAGTCTTGGTTTCGCTTCTTTTTTGGCTAGGAGATACTTCAGTGCTGCATGATCAGTGTAAATAATGACTTTAGTTCGAAGTAAATAAGAGCGAAATTTATCTAAAGCAAATACAACAGCAAGCAACTCCTTTTCTGTAGTGGTGTAGTTCATCTGGGAATCATTTAAGGTTCTGGATGCATAGTAGATGGCGTAGGGCTTCTTATCCCGCCTTTGTCCGAGTACGGCTCCAACTGCATAATCAGAGGCATCGCACATTAGTTCAAAGGGTAAGGACCAATCAGGGGCACAAAGAATGGGGGCAGTGGTTAAGAGATTTTTAAGCTTCTCAAAAGCTTCCTGACAGTCTGCATCAAAGACGAAGGGTGTCTCATTCTTAAGCAGTCGGCACAAGGGCCTTGCAATGTGGGAGAAGTCTTGGATAAATCTTCTGTAAAATCCTGCGTGACCAAGAAATGAACGGATTCCTCTCACCGAAGTGGGAGAGGGTAAGTGGCGCACAGTATCAACTTTAGATTTATCGACTTCAATTCCTCTTTCAGAGACAATATGGCCCAAGACTATCCCTTGTCTAACCATGAAATGACATTTCTCCCAGTTAAGTACCAGATTAGTTTCGACACACCTTTGTAAGATAAGTGCTAAGTGTTCTAAGCATGCATCAAAACTATCCCCAAAGACACTGAAATCGTCCATAAATACTTCAATTATTTTTTCGACGTATTCAGAGAAAATAGAAAGCATGCATCTTTGGAAAGTACCTGGGGCGTTACATAAAACGAAAGGCATTTTTCGGTAGGCAAAAGTGCCAAAAGGACAAGTGAAAGTCGTTTTATCTTGGTCATTTTGAGCGATACAGATTTGATTGTACCCGGAATAACCATCAAGAAAGCAATAATAGGAGTGACCTGCTAACCTTTCAAGCATTTGATCAATGAAGGGCAAAGGGAAGTGATCCTTCCTAGTTGCTTTGTTCAGGCGCCGATAGTCGATGCAGACTCTGTATCCGGTCACTGTTCGTTGGGGCACTAGCTCTCCTTCACTGTTCGCAACAACTGTGACTCCACTTTTCTTTGGGACTACTTGGACTGGTGAGACCCATTTGCTATCTGAAATTGGGTAGATGACACCACAGTCCAAGAGTGTGATGACCTCTTGTTTCACGACTTCCATCATTGGAGGATGGAGGCGACGTTGGGCTTCGCGAGAGGGCTTTGCATCATCTTCTAGTAAGATTCGATGCACACAGGTTGTAGGGCTGATTCCCTTGATATCTGACAGAGTCCATCCAATGGCTGTCTTGTACTTTGTCAAGACCTGTACCAGTCTATCTTCCTGTGACTCGGTTAGTGCAGAAGACACTATGACGGGTAGAGTGTCGTCCGAGCCAAGATAGGCATACTTCAGGTGGTCAGGCAAAACTTTGAGCTCGAGAACTGGGGCCTGAATCACTGAAGGAGGAGTGGCATTAGTACTAATTGGAAATGACGAGGGTACCTGATGATTCACCATTCTGGGGGTCTCATTTAGGGTCATGAATTCATCCCAAATTCGAGGTTCTAGTTCGTAATCCGTATCCTCAACCAAGGCGTCCCCTGATTGCGTTAGGCCAACTCCTTTCTGGATTATCATGTTGAGTGTGTCTTCTAGAATTGAATCAAAATGTTTCTCTGCGAGAGAAGTGCACACGTCAACAGAAAAAGTAGTATGAGTTGCGGAACTAGGGTACCTCATGGCATCAAAAATGTTGAAGCCAATCTCCTCTCCGTCTACTTCCATAGTTAATGTTCCATTGAACACATCAATCTTTGTCTTGGCAGTTCTCATGAATGGTCTTCCCAACAGCATTAGTGGAGCTTGATTCGTAGGGGAATCCTCCATGTCTAGGACATAAAAGTCAGCTGGGAAGATGAGCTGGTTAACCTGCACAAGAACATCTTCTACGTATCCCTTAGGATACACATTAGAGCGATCGGCTAACTGAATGATAATATCGTCATGTTGTAATTTACCTAGACCTAGGGCAACATATAGTGAATATGGCATAACATTAATGGATGCTCCTAAGTCTAGCATGACTTTATCAAATGACTTGTTACCAATCACGCAGGGAACAGAAAAACTCCCTGGATCCTTCAACTTTGGGGGTAGCCGACGCTGGATTATAGCAGAAACTATTTCACTCACCATCACAACCTCCTTCTCCCTCGTCTGGCGCCTTGGAGTGCATAACTCTTTCAGAAATTTTGCGTATTTCGGCACTTGTTTGATGCACTCGATCAAGGGCATGTTGATTTGCACCCTTTTGAAGATCTCCAAGATTTCCTCATCGGATTCATTCTTCTTAGATTTGGCAAGCCTACTTGGAAATGGTGCATGCACAAACGGGGAATTAGTAACAACCGAACTTGAAGGGATTGGGTTATTACCTTGTGTGTGGGTAGGTTTAACTGGCGGTTGTGTCATGGTGGTCTTAGTTGCCACCTTGTGCTTTTCAGCCTCAGAAACGGCTGGATCTGGTTCTATTTCTCCGAGCACTTTACCACTTCGAGTGGTGATTGCATTGGCTTCAGGTCTTACATTTGGGTTGGGTGTAGGTTGAGGTGGAAGCACCCCGCTAGCTTGGATCTTACCCATGAAGTCCACGACCTTGCCCATTTGGTCCTTGAGATCAGCGATGTCTTTTTGTTGATTTTGCTGACCTGTGACAAGAGCCTGAGTTGACGCCATTAGTGTTTGCTGCCCTTGGGAAAGAGCAGCCAGCATTTTATCATAATCAGGATTAGAAGATGAAGAAGTATGATTATTTGCATGATTATGAGAAAAGTTAGAAAATGGGACCGGGGGCCTTGGTTGCCATGTGGGCCTTGGTTGCCATGTGGGCCTTGGGAACTGGTCTGGGACACGGTTTGGCCCGGTCGACATGTGCTGAGGGTTTAGGACATTGTTCGGATCTCTCCAACTGTAACCTTGGGTCCTTGGCCCTCCTTGAAAGCCTCCAATGGCGTGTGCCATTTCAGTTCCGGAGTCTTCCTCCCTTGCAGTGTAGGGACATTGTTCCTCAAGATGGCCTTGAGAGCATATGGAACAAACTGGAGCTACCTGTTTCTTTAGCTCAAGCATATTTGAAAGCATAGAGGTGATCTTATCTAACTTTGAATCATTTATAGCATGGGAACTTACCTCATGTACCTTTCTAGAAATAGGATCGGCACCTTCGTATTGTGCATCATTGAGTGCACGGCTTTCAAGTAGTGCACGACCATCTACTAGGCTCCGAGCTAAGAAACTTCCATTAGCTGCAGCATCGAGCAGTCCTCTATCCCAACCTTTAAGTCCTTCATAAAAGTAGGTTAAAAGATAGCCTTCTGTGATCCCGTGAGTAGGGCATGAAGCACAAAGTTCCTTAAACCTCTCATAGTACTGGCTGAAATTCTCATCATGTTCTTTCTGCTTGATTCCAGTGATCTCTTTTCTTAAGACCGTAATCTTTGAGGCAGGGAAGTACTTGGTAAGAAACTCCTGAACCAACTTCTCCCAAGAGTCAATATGATTGGGTGGGAGACTTAAAAGCCATACCCGTGCTCTTTCTTCCAAGGACAATGGGAAAGCTTTCAGCTTCATGATTTCCTAGTCCGCATCATCCGGACACATACTACTAATGATGAATTGGAACTCCGTTAAGTGTTTGTGTGGATCTTCATTTCCGATTCCACGGAACTTGGGTAGTTGATGAAGAACTCCACTCTTAAGCTCAATATCTTTCTTGTTGGTTCGAGGCTCGGGATACTGGATGCAGAAGTCTGTAGTGCCATTTGTGTTTGCACATGTCTGCTCCCGGATACTCAGGTTTCGTGCCATGGTTATCGGTGTTCCGAAAATCTGTTCTTCTTCTGAATTACTCTTCTCGCTTTTGGACTCACCAAATATTGGGGATGGAGGTTCGAACGAACTGGTTTGCTTAAGTGCGTCTCTGAATGTGGCGTTGCTTGGTGAGATGTCAAGTTGTCTTCTCAGCCGATCAAGCTTAGATTGATGAGCACGCATTCATAAGTTCGTACCTCTATGATAACAAAACTCTAAGTTAGAAGGCAAGTATACACAAGAAGAGATAATAAGAGTAAGATAGTAGAGATTTGCATAAAGTATCACATAAATGGAAACCAGGATTAACAAAAAGTTACGTTAATGGAAAGAAAATGCACAAGTTCCAAATTCAAACTAATAATGCAATAAATAGAGTTTTAGAGTGTCATGAATAACTTTCTCCTTCCGCTTCTCATAGTACTTTCCTGGGCGTACGGCCTGCGCGTACTGATAACCACCATTCCACCATTCAACATTAATCATGGCCAGTTGAGATAGATGTAACGCGAGAAGCAAGGATAAATTTAAGAGCACCCCGAGGCTAGCTTGGCATATACTCCATTGGTGTTCCCTTTCTTAATCCAAAACTTGTCACCAGTCATAATTCTCCTAGACACCATAATTAATCCAAATGATGACGTAGAGAATTACCAAACCCTAGTGTTTACAAACTCCGCCCCAACCTCATGTCCATAGATTCGAGTCTATGGTATGTGGTGATGAAATCCACACATCATGAAGGGTTAAGGAGAAAGTAAATAAGAGGGGCACTACCTGTTCCCGAAAGTAAGATTTTGAAGAAAAAGGGACTAAGAGATTCATGCAACTCTAAAACAATTAATAGGAAACAATACTTACACTTTAGGAAATTCAAAGATGAATAAAGTTTCAAAAAAAAAAAAAATTAAATTTTTTTTTTAATTTTAATTTTTAATTTTTTTTTAATTTTTTTTTATTTATTCCGAATTTTCTTTTTTTTTTCATTTAAAATTTAAAGTTTAACAAGACATAAACAAATAATTGATTACATAAAAATAAAATAAGTGTAAACATAAAGTTAGTGAACATAAAGGTTATGGAATAAAATTAAAAGAAAGTTAATGGAATAAAGTTAATGTAATATAATTAAAGTTAAGGGAATAAAGAGAAAAAGTGTGAATATTAAGTTAATGGAATAAAGTATAATGGAATAAATAAAAGTAAAAGTAAAGAAAAGTGAACATATAAAATATGCATTTATGAACAAGTATCAAATTTAATATGAACAAATATATATATAAAAAAAAATTATGAACATTTATGAACAAGTATACATTAGAAATTAAGAAAAAGTAAAGTATGAGCATTATAAACAAACATAATAAGAACAATAATAAGATGGATAAATAAAATTTAAACAAGTAAGTAAATGTTATAAACAAATATAATATTAACAAAAATAAAATTGATAAACAAGTATAATATGCACAATTTATATACATACACTAACAAATTAAAAATGATTTTCAATCTCCCCGGCAACGGCGCCAAAAATTGACTACGCTCAAACTACGCATTCAATTAAACATGTAATTCGAGTGTTATGCAATTTAAACCCTTTTTGTGTAGATGTAGTATTGATAAATAGGGATCGTTCTTAACCGGGGAAATTAGGGAACATTAATAATGTGTTAGTGGGAAAGAGTAATGAATAAATGAATAATGAATAAATTAATGAATTAAATAATTAAAGAATTAAACAATCAAAGAATTAATAAATTAAAGAATAGATGAACAAGATAATAATAAATTAATGAATTACAAAGAATTAATAAATTAACGAATTAAAGAATGAAATAATAGAAGAATAAAGGACTTAGTTAATCAAAGAATAAAGGAATTAATTAATCAAAGAATCAATAAATTAAATAATAAAGGAATGAAAGAATAAAAGCATCAAAGAATAAAAGAATAAAGAATAAAAGAATAAAGAATAAACAAGGGGGGTTTTGAAGAGGTTTGTAATTATGTGAATAAGTAAAAGCATAGATAAACTCATTCTATTTCTATTCTAACTTATGCACAAAGTAGACTTCCCGTAAACACAAACTTCAACAACATACTACAATTGCAAATATTTGAATTAATCACGAAATTATACCTTCACAAACTCATATTTCTTCATACATTTTTCATATTATAAATGCACCGAACAGCGGATTTTTACTTATAATATAATTACCTTAAGTTTGTGATTTAATGCGCCGAACAGCGGTCATACATTAAATCTCTCCAAATCTACTCTAAATGCCCCGAACAGCGGATCAACATTTAGTTTCGAAATGAAGTTTAAGCTCTAAAATGTAAGAAGTGAATGATTTTTAGAAAGTAAAACACATGGAGATTATACTCAATTTTTCACAAAAGATAGGAAGGAGAAACCAATACATATATTGCATTATAATTAGAACCAATAACAAATAAAAGAGTTTAAGAGAATGGACAGCAAATGTTACACTTTTCAGATTGGATGAGAACAATGGATTGTTTTTCACAAGGAACACCGAACAGCGGCTGGAACCTTATGAAGATGGAAGAAGATTAAACAAGGAAATTCGGACTTGAACTCTCAAAATTGTATTGGAACTATTTTGCCAAGATTTCTCCTAAAAGAGGCTCAATTTTGTGCTACTTGGAAGTGATTTCAACAAGTGAAATCAACTCCTATTTATAGGTGGAGAAAGCTACCAAAAATAATATAAAAATACAATAAAAAAAATGGAATAATGGAATGATGAGTAATAAAGATTTGTGATGATGTTTAGAGGTGGTTTGAGTTGTAAAGTTGTAAAATTGGGTTGGAAAGTTGTTGGAAGGTGGCTGGAAATTGAGTAGAATCTGCTGGAAAGAATTCAGCAGAGAGCAGCTGAAAATAACTACCCGAATTCGGTAGGCTGCTGCTGAAGGGGCGGCTGGGAGTTCGGCTGGGATGCGCTGAAGCTGCTTTGAGGAATTCGGCGCGCGCGCGCCGAAGAAGAGTCTTGGCGCTCGGCGGCACGCTGTAGTGGACTGCGATGAAGCTGCTGTTGCGGAATTGGGCCTGGAGCGAGCTGGGCCGCACGGGCCTGGGCTGCGACGCCTGTGGGCTGGACAGCTGGGCTGCATGCGGGCTGGATCTTCTTAGAAATGGGTTGGGCTGCAGAAATTGTTTTTGGGCTGCAAAGAACATTAAGTAATTAATTAATAACTTAATTAATTATTCCACCGAATTTCGTCCATAATTTAATCGTTATAATTCCGATCGAGACGATTCTTTCGCCAAAATGCTCCAAATTACAAACTTTAGTTATCTAAACATAAAAATCACAAAATAATTTATTTTATCAATTTATTTAATATTTTAATATTAAAAGTCAAGCCTCGAAAAGAAGTTCGGTCCCATAATTTATATAGCCAAAAAGCCAAGACACATCGTAGACACCTCGATTCACTCAACTACCATCTCATACCAGATGAACTTCGAAAGGAAGTCATCCCAACATTCTCGTACCCAAGTATTCTAGACAGGGCAATAAACTCTCCACCTACCCTGATCATCGAGATCACGATTCAGATCCCCGACGACGTCACTTGATCGTTAACAACACGATCCTAGATCGTCACCATGCCCAAAGTCCTGAACATTACAATCCTAATCCACCTAGGATCCGCACATGCTTACCCAGCTAACAATCTACCTGAAATATAATCCTAGGGTCTTACACCCTCTTTGAATCTTTCGTCAATCACAACAATCCTCAACCATTTCCACATCTAAGCAGATGAGTCAACGACGAGACACATCGAGGCTGTGGGTCCTCTCCAATTACCTCGTATCGATCCTTGCCATTCCACCTAGGAAAATCAAGGATGATCCAAGACGATGACACCAAAATTCATCCTACGTGAATGCAAACAAAACTCGTTGCGCTCACCATGCCATGTAACCCAACATCGTTCGCCACCAAGCAGAAAATGAGAAATCTCGTTCACCTAACTTCAAAATACCCTACTCTTCCTGATGACCCAAACAAACGTGGGTCCATCCACCAATACACGATCAACGTACTGGTGACAACAACCATCATCTGCCATGGCAGAACATGAGTTGTCACCGCAAAGGACTTCGAAATACCCATTACCAATGCAGACACAAACATTCCCCTTGTCGCCTCAAACACAACCTCTCTCGATTCCGAAGTTCCAACCAGATTGGAACAAACTCACTCGGACATCGACCAAGTGTCCGTAACCAGTCTAACTTACTACCAAGTTCGTTTATCGGTTTATACCGTTTATATACATACAAAAGGATGTGGACCATTACTACTCAATCCTCACGTCTCAATCCCTGCTGGATCGACTCTCGGTTTCTCATGTTTCTAACAATCACACAGTCATCACACTCCTGTTGGGACTTAACCCAACATATCACAACCCCTGCTGAACGGGATCCAGTCCATCACTCACGCACTACCGACTCGCAGATACCGAACGTTTGCCCATCTCGACGGAGTCACATCCCGACTCGTGACTCATCGTCATCACAATCACCAGCACCAGCACCAGCACTAGCACTAGTACCACTACCATCACTAACACCAGCACACTGTGTGCAAATCAGACAACCCTGAAGCTTTTCTCATACCAAGCAACGACCCCATACTTCTGTTCAAATTGGAGGAACTCTGCCTCCCTCGTACCCAACAACTCTTGGTATAGTCCTTCTGACAACTCATATTAGAAAAGGAAACATTCCTTGAACGTTCCTCGATTCACAACAACTACTCTCGATAATAGTTCCTGCCACCACTAGTACAGACCCAACCACCAGACCTCGCTATCGAGACTCCACATCCAACGGAATCAATCAGCCCTACTAACTATTTCGTATCCCTACTCTGGGATTCCATCGACAAGTATCAACCCTGGTAACCTGTCCAACCAATCTCTAACCAATTGTAACTCGACTCAACCAATGTCGTCTACCAGGTCGTCCATGACCTTAGTTGTACCACCCATCCATCACAACTAAATTAGCACGACAACCAACTAGGTCTAACCGATTCATACAACCTCGACTGCAGAGTGTAGTCCCCTTACTGAAGCTGACATGACTAGACCAAACAATTGTCTCGACTCCAAAAAGTCGTCAAAGTCAAACCACTCGCCAACTCCCCTTTCCGACCCATATAACTTACCTTAGGATTCCACGATCACACCCTAGGGTCCCTCTGAACTCAATTGCAGAAGGTAGTATAATCCACAGTGTGATCGACCCCGCGGTCCTGACATCGTAAGGTCGTCAATCCAATCCTACGGTCAAGTCAACTAGGGTTCGCAATTCCTAACCATGACGCAAATGGAGTTCTAACGCTCAATTGGGGTTCGGGGAAAACTCGGCTGCTCCCTGCAGCATAGCCATCTAACTCAACAAAATCCGACCATCTAACGGTCACAACTCCTATCTATCGTCAAAACTGATCCTACAGCATCGTGAAAGATGAACCCAACCTAACCGCCCCACGATAAAAAATCTAAAGTACTATTACGTTTATCCCTCTGTAGGGTCCCATACTGCCAACCACGACAAAACTATGGCAACCCCTACATCATGTGCCGAACCAAGACGATCCACGATTTAATCCTACTAACTATCGTACCGGTATCCTAACTATCAGGTTGACAACGAACTGCAACCCATTTAGACATCACATCCTCGACCTACGCGCTGCTCTTATTGTAACGACCTGTCCCAAATATCAGGATTTAATATTATTTAATTATGATTTAGAATGACTAATCTGGGGTTGGTTGAGTGATTTCGGATGAATTGTGCAAAATGACCGTTTTGCCATTGGGCGTGGGCAAAACGTTGGCTTTTAATTCGGACGGTCAAATGGATTTTGACTAATGACCGTGACGTAGTTTGGGACGTCACGATTTCATAGACAAGTGGCACGTTCGATTCCGACGTTCGTGGTGAAAGTTATGATGTTCGGAAGCCCAAGGGAATTTTCGTAATTTGGACGAAATAAGGGAGAATGTTGACTTTTTGGAGGTCCGATGGCCGAGGGCCAAGGATCGTTAGGATGGTCTCGATGCCCTGAGTTCGTAGACAGGCGGCACGCATCCATCGGAGTCCGAATGACCGAGTTACGGGTCTGGATGCGTGAGGGGCATTTTGGTAATTTTCTGCACAAGGGCAGAATGGTAATTTCATAGGGGCACTGTTTGATCGAACAGCCGTGAAATGGGATGTTTTGTGCGATCTGTTCCATGGATTGTTATAATTGTTATTATATGATTTGTTTTGGATATCGGCGAATTTATATGATTTCACGCATTTCGAGGTGATTTACGTGTTTGCACGTAAATCAAGATTTTCTGGATTTGCACTGATTTCCATAATCGTGGTTTGGATATGATTTTATGAAACAGTTACGGAATTGATAAAGTAAATCGGGCCAGGGGCCCAGTTGATTTATATATGTGATTTCGGGTCAGGGACCCTAAAATGGAATTGAATAAATGATTTCGGATTTAATAATCAACTATTTGGACTTATGACGGTTTTATGGAAATTCGGGGCAGGGCCCATGTGATATTTTGGAAATGAATAATAAAATGTGTTCCATAAAACCATCTCGATATGAGGATATATATATATATATATATATATATTGGTCTTCTCCAAGTGTCGGGGACACTGGAGAAGTCACGGTGCATTGCCTGCGAGGGGTCATTGTACGGAGCTACCAGACCGTATAGTGATCCAGGAGCAGGATTGCTATGATTAGACGTCAAGGACGTCAGACATCGGGGATGTCAAAGATATGGACCCGGTGAGACCCCGGGCAGCACGCGTTGCTTAATACCGTGAGATATGACATCGGGGACGTCAAGCGTCTGGGACGCTAGGCATCTGTGATGCCAGAGATGGAAAAATAATAAATGTATATCACTGGATTTATGAAATAACTCTTGGATTGACTTTTGGGATTTGAAACTATGCTTTGGTTTCCGGGCTAAGGCCATAATGGTTATTTCTAAATAAATATGTGATTATTAGTTTTTGGTGCATGCATATGTTTTTACTGAGGGGCATAAATGTCTTTATAAATGTTTTAATCAGACTTGTTTATTTTCGTCCACTCACAGCTTTTGTTTTTAATGCCCTTCAGGTTGATTCCGGATGCGACTGCAGCAGAGACTGGGACATCGTACACCTCCTCCATCGATCCTTGCGCACTCTGGAAGCCCGGTTGGGCAGTGGTAACAGGTTATCCCTTGTCTGACACCTCTTGTCAGACGGGAGCATGACACATTCCATGGAAATCCTGGGGGGATTGGGATGGGTCGTGTCAAGTGGTATCAGAGCAGGTTTGCTCTTTTGTGCGCTAAGGTCGAGGGTGTGATGTCTTTTTGGGCTGCAGTTCCGTTGTCAACCTGATAGATAGTTTTGGGTTTGAGTGGTGGATAAAGTGTGTTTGGCCCGATACGCCGTCCGTTAACGTGATTCGACCCAAGTGGGGTTGTTTGTGATTAACTGGCAATGTGGGGCCGTCGGTTCGGTCATGTGATGATGGATTGTTGTGCTACTGGGCACAGCTGGGTTCAGGGAACCCAATTTGGATAATGAAACGGAAATGCGAAACTCAATTGAGTAATGGTCTAAATTATGGACCCTGGTTGTGTTGGCTAGTGTACGGGGTGTTGGTGCATCGGAGTTAGTCGATGACCTTCGTGGTGGAACCGACGATGGAACCCACGTTGAGTTGACGATTGGATTGGATTGGACGTCTATACGATGTCAGGACTGCGGGGTCGGTCAGGTTGTGGATATTACTGCAGAAGGCAGTTGGGTTCGGCGGAACCCTAGGGTGAGATTTTGGAACCCTAATTTATAATTGATGGACAGGAAAAGTGAACTTTAAATGGGAACTTGTGCTGCGACGAGCGGCTGAGGTCGTGGATGACCATGTGGATGACTCTAGTGAGTCTAGTCAGGATTATGGGATTCGATCCATGGGTACGGTTATGGGATAAGATGTGGAATTCCGTGTTGGATCGAATAGTAGTGTGAGGTGTGGATACGGATCTTAATAACGATGACTGGCTATCGAGGGTATTTAGTGTGGTTATAACACTTGTGGATCAGGGGACGTTCAGGGAACGTTCATTATCCTGATGTGCGGATGGTCAAATTGGAGGTACCCATAGTCGTGGGGTACGAGTGGTGATACTGGATCGTCGTTCTGTATGAACGGAGATCTAGGGTATCTACTTTGCACACAGTGTCCTGGCGTCGATGTTCGTGTGCTAGCGTGGATTTTCGTGTGCTAGTGTGGATGTATGGATGCCTGTGTGTTGAGGCAAGTGTCGGTGATACTAGCGCTGGTGCTGGTGTCAGTGATTGTGATGACGATGAGCCACGAGTTGGGATGTGACTCTGTCCTGATGGACATATGATTGGTATCTGCGACTCAGTGGTGGTTGAGTCTTTGATTGGATGGGATCCGGTGGAGGTTGTGACGTGTTGGGATAAGTCCCAACAGTTATGAGATGACAAGTGATGAATGGATAAAAAGGTATGTTTGAGACTTGCGGAATCTAGGGACGATGTTCCCTACGTCATGAGAATCAGTGGATTTGGGGAGTTGTTGTCAACTCCGAGATTGGTAAGATTGTTTATCTCTAATATCCTCAGAACGTACAAGGAAATTATTGAAATTGGAAAAGACGAGGAAAACCATATGTGGTATTGATGTGGGATTTTGTAATTGTGAATAACTTGGAAAACCGCGTGTTGAACCTGTAAAGGTGTGGATTTGGGCAGTTCAGTGGTTGGACTTGACATCTCATTGGGAGCATGTCTGTTTCCAACATGGTTGGAACTCCCGATTCGGGGAGAGTTGTGATTGGGAGACGAGAAGGGTGCTCGTTCCGGCATTGGTGAAAGGTATCCTGAAGTCATTGGGTTTGACTTCTTGTTTTCTGCCCTGGCGGACGATGATTATTGCTACCAGTACGTTGAGCGTGTATTGGTGGGTGGAACCATGATTGGCCTTGGGGTCATTGGACATAAGAAGTTGTGTATGATTCTGGAATTGGTGGTGAAAATCGAGGTCACCATTCCACCTAAGGAAATTTGACAAAGGATTCAATGAGGGTGTAAGACCCTACGATCAGTTTTCTGATGGATTGTTAGCTACAGGAGCATGTGTGGATCCTAGGTGGATCTGAATTGTGATGTTGTGGACTTTGGGCATGGTGACGATCTAGGATCGTGATGTTACTTGTCGGATGACATAGTGATGGATCTGGATTGTGACTCTGATGATCAAGATAGGTGGAGAGCTTATCACTCTTACTTTGGTATGTGAGTTGTAAATGACGGGACTGAACTTCTTTTCGAAGTGGAGTCCATATGGGTTGTTACTCGGTTAAGTAGGTGTCCGTAATGGTCGGATTTTGTCAACCTTGGACGTGTGGAGATTGGGATTGGCTTCCCTATGAAGTCAATCGAGTGTTTTGAGCAGGTAACCGATAGGTTCGGCTTTTGTACGTCTCGGTGGACGTAAAGGAGATTTTGGGTTTTGGAATCGAATTTCTGGGTGACGATTCAGGATTCGATTTCGAAGCTCGAAAGTGGATAACCGGATTTGGGTGCGGAATGATTATTCCAATGCTAGCTTACGGAAAAATTATTTCGGATTCGGATTTGGAAATGGATATTGGGTCGGAGTTTTGATCTGTCTGGTACAGTATCTGACAGATGGACTCTAGAGTAATCATAACGTGTTTGGCCACAACCTAGGTGGTTGTAGGCGGATTGATGGATAGATGTACATACAGGGTACGTTGTATGAGGAATGATACTGGATAGGCTGAGTGGTGTGTGATTAGTGTGTTGGTAATCGGCTTGGTTCTGATATCATTTGTTTGGTTGTGATTGTGGACTGGACATTGGATACTATGCGCTGAGCAGAGTGATTTTTTCGGGTTCAGTGATTGTTTGGGCAGGTGCTCTTAGCCATGAATGGCTAGTGGAACCCTAATATTGGGATGTGTGATCACTGCTAGGCTGGTATTCAATGTGTTCCAGTTACACCACTTGTTTGAGTCACTTGACGGTATTCGTGCACTCTGGATGAGTGAATTAGTGGTCAGAGTAACTACGAGTAGCCTTGTGTGATTTTATCACACCGTGATTTTTTCCAGCGTCATGGTTCGCTGACAAAGACGGCGGTTATGGACATTGAGGTTAATATATGTTGCAGGATTGGGCTTGCCCTGCGAATTGAGATCATGTGGTTGATCTTACGCTACTTTGATCGAGTGGCAGTATGGGGTGTTGTCACTGAATAGCTGATGGTTGGAGCTTTACTAGTGTGGTAAAGCTTGGTGGTGAAGGTGTGGCTGATGGTGTCAGCATGGACTGACAGGTGTGTCTTGGTGACTCCCAGGGGGGGGGGAGCAGACGTCGTTTATATTGATGATTGAAAGGAACCAACACGCTGAAGGAGTCAGCTAAATGGTAAAATTGACAAGGATCAAGTGATCAATTTAAATCGCGGTGTTCGAGTGTGGTCGGTACGGTGAGAGACCGTGATGGGACGTCTGAGTACAGACAAGTATGGTGGGTGTACAAGTGTACACAGATGTGAGATCAAAATGTTTTCCACGAGGTGGTTGTGGAGTAAGGATATTTGGTAATTTCGAGGACGAAATTATTTAAGGAGGTAAGGATGTAACGACCCGTCCTGAATATCGGGATTTAATATTATTTAATTATGATTTAGAATGAATAATCTGGGGTTGGTTGAGTGATTTCGGATGAATTGTGCAAAATGACCGTTTTGCCCCTGGGCGTGGGCAAAACGTTGACTTTTAATTCGGACAGTCAAATGGACTTTGACCAATGACCGTGACGTGGTTTGGGATGTCACGAGTTCATAGACAGGTGGCACGTTCGATTCCGACGCTCGTGGTGAAAGTTATGATGTTCGGAAGCCCAAGGGCATTTTCGTAATTTGGTCGAAATAAGGGAGAATGTTGACTTTTTGATCGGGAGGTCCGATGGCCGAGGGCCAAGGACCGTTAGGATGGTCTCGATGCCCTGAGTTCGTAGACAGGCGGCACGCATCCATCGGAGTCCGAATGACCGAGTTACGGGTCTGGATGCGTGAGGGGCATTTTGGTAATTTTTTGCACAAGGGCAGAATGGTAATTTCACAGGGGAACTGTTTGATCGAACAGCCGTGAAATGGGATGTTTTGTGCGATCTGTTCCATGGATTGTTATAATTGTTATTATATGTTTTTTTTGGATATCGATGAATTTATATGATTTCACGCATTTCGAGGTGATTTACGTGTTTGCACGTAAATCGAGATTTTCTGGATTTGCACTGATTTCCATAATTGTGGTTTGGATATGATTTTATGAAACAGTTACGGAATTGATAAAGTAAATCGGGCCAGGGGCCCAGTTGACTTATGAAATTTGGCTAGGGGCCCAGTTGATTTATATATGTGATTTCGGGTCGGGGACCCTAAAATAGAATTGAATAAATGATTTCAGATTTAATAATCAACTATTTGGACTTATGACGGTTTTATGGAAATTCGGGGCAGGGCCCTTGTGATATTTTGGAAATGAATAATAAAATGTGTTCCATAAAACCATCTTGATATGAGGATATATATATATATATATATATATATATTGGTCTCCTCCAAGTGTCGGGGACACTGGAGAAGTCACGGTGCATTGCCTGCGAGGGGTCATTGTACGGAGCTACCGGACCGTATAGTGATCCAGGAGCAGGATTGCTCTAATTAGACGCCAAGGACGTCAGACATCGGGGATGTCAGAGATATGGACCCGGTGAGACCCCGGGCAGCACGCGTTGCTTAATACCGTGAGATATGACGTCGGGGATGCCGGAGATGGAAAAATAATAAATGTATATCACTGGATTTATGAAATAACTCTTGGATTGACTTTTGGGATTTGAAACTATGCTTTGGTTTCCGGGCCAAGGCCCTAATGGTTATTTCTAAATAAATATGTGATTATTGGTTTTTGGTGCAGGCATATGTTTTTACTGAGGGGCATAAATGTCTTTATAAATGTTTTAATCAGACTTGTTTATTTTCGTCCACTCACAGCTTTTGTTTTTAATGCCCTTCAATTTGATTCCGGATGCGACTGCAGCAGAGACTGGGACATCGCACACCTCCTCCATCGATCCTTGCGCACTCTGGAAGCCCGGTTAGGCAGTGGCAACAGGTTATCCCTTGTCTGACACCTCTTGTCAGATGGGAGCATGACACATTCCATGGAAATCCCGGGGGGATTGGGATGGGTCGTGTCACTTATGATGCACATCGACAACCCCGCTCTGGAACTTAAAGTAACATGAGCAAACCTGGCACTGATACCACTTGTCAGGACCTGTCCCAATCCCCCCGCGATTAACGAGGGACGCTACTGATCCCATCTGACACAGAGTGTCAGACCAGGGAAAATTAAAATCGTTAGCCCGATCGGCTTCTAGTGTACGCTAGGATCCGGTGGATGAGTGCGATGTCTCAGTCTCTGCTACAGTCCGCACCAGTAATCAACCTGAAGGGCAGTGAAAAACAGAAAAGACTGTGAGTGGATGAAAAGGAATAGTTTGATAAAATACATTTCATAAAAGACCTTTATGCCCTTCACTAAAAAGCATGCATGCATAGTAAAACCATTTATCAAACCACGTATGTTTAAACAACCATATTTAGGATCTCAGCCCCAAGTTCCGTAAATTGAAGTCTCGCGGGCCCCTGCCCAAAACCATTTACAGAAATCCATAACATAGTAAACATATGTGGGAACTCAACCCAAATCTATTTATTATCCATAAAACACAATTTTACAAAACCAAGAAATCATGTTTATCATAAATCATATAACCAATCCTGTCACGGTAGCTAGAGCTACGCTCGTGCTACCCGGGGTTTCAAATTCCAAGTCTCCCAAGGGTCCACCCAGGTCAATGCTCGCAGATCAATGACCCTCCCTCGGGGTTATAATCCATAATAGCCTTCGTGAGAGTAAGGAACCAAACGGGGGCGACTCCACTCAATTAGTGCTCCGTGACTACTCCGGGGTCCACCCAGGCCAACGACCCTCCCTAGAGGAGATAATCCATAATATATAAGGATGGTATATGTAAAACCATTTGAAATCATTCTCAAAACCTTTCAAGGGTTAATGCCCTGTCCCCATAAACCGTCATGAACCGAAAATCCATTTATGGGTCCCTGACACGAAATCGCAACATAAACCATAATTGGGCTCAAGCCCAATCAACTGGGCCTCGTGCCCGATTTCGTAAACCAAATGGGCCTCGTACCCAATTTTTTAAACCAAATGGGCCTCGTTCCCGTTCGGTAAGTCAACTGGGCTTTGAGCCCGATTTGTAAATCAACTGGGCCTCGAGCCCGATACGTAAATCAACTGGGCATTCGACCCGATTCCTCGTTAAATCAAATGGACTTCAATTCCGAGAGTTCGTAATTTAAATGGGTCTCGTGCCCGTTTCCATATTTCCAAATCAGAAATTAATTCAAGAACCAATTGGGTCTCTGCCCCGAAAACGTAACTAAATGGATTTTGAGTCCGAGGGTTTCCAAAACAAATGGGTCTCGAACCTACGTATACGTTTTCAAATCCAAAACCATAGGCACGTAAAATTCAGTGCAAAATCTTAAACATCAATTTACGTGCAAACACGTAAATCACCTCGAAATGCGTGAAATCATATAAATCACTAATAGTTTAGAAAATCAAGGTCCACTCACAGAACGTCCTAAGTTGCCGCCTCTATTTTGCGTGCTGTAAGCCTCCCTGGGCTAATCCGACCTCTCCGGGTCATCCGGACCTAGCCAAATCACTTTGGAGGGTTACTAACTACCTTGTTAACCTCTCATTAAAGCCCCGTAATTTTCTCAAATTTTTAACTATTTTTGAACTTGATCCTAAACCTTCGGACGTCTCGAATAATATCGAGACGGTGTCCGATCGACACGAAACCAGTCCCAAAATGTTCGTTACATCGAATAGATTAAAAGTCATGTTGCTAACATCCCCAAATTACCCTCCACGCGCCCTCACGTTCCGCCCAAAGGGGCTGCACGTGAAACCCACGAGCCTACTGTTCGTCGTCCCTAACCTCGCGACAGACCGGGTTCAGACCGATTCGGTCTAACCAAATCGGCTTTCACGTTTCAGCCTTATAAACCCTCCATTTTGGTCCATTCATGTTCCTTTCAATCCTAAACTCCTAGTCACAACCCTAGGAATCTATTATCGTGATTAAATCCATGAAAAACACACGAAATCGTACCTTGATGAACCATGGACGAACCGGCCGCCTGCAACTCTCTGCTGTTGTCGTCTCCGGCCGTCCCAGCTTCCATTTTCAATCCCAAATGATCCCTACGACCTTTAGAAGGCCAACCGAATCATTAAAATCGACCAAGACCCCTTAAAACATAAAGTCCAAAAAATTCAAATCTATTTACTTACGGTTTCGGGTTTTCCTCCGCCGTGGCCCGCCGTCCACCACGTCGTCCTCATTATTCTCAGTCTCTCATTATCCTTTCACACGAACGATTGGGTGCAAGTATGGTGGTGGGGTTGTTCATGTGTGTGTTTGTTTGTTTTTGAGAGAAAATGGAGAATAGGTGCTCGGGTTTTAGAATGGAACAGAGAGGATGATGCTGGTGATCAGGTGAGAGAGAAATGAGATGGATGATGAGGATGAGGGTGAAAGGTGAAGATGAAGGGCTAGGATGAGTGGTGGGTGGAAAATATATATATATTAAATTACAAGTGGACCAATCACCATTTAGATCCACATTTTGGGGTTAAGGGCCAATGGGAAGAGTGACACTTGTCACTCATCCATGGGTCCCACTTAAATATCTGCCCAATCAGATATTGCCACATCATCCTCGCCTCGTAATGCATGCATAGTGCAATCGAACTTCCCGTGAACCATAAGTTTCCCGTTCGACATTTGATTTCGGCGTTCTGCCTGTCTATGAATTCGTATCGACCCGATCTACGTAACGGTCCTCGGCCATCGGACCTCCCGGGTCAAAAGTCAACATTTTTCCCATGATTAGGGACAAAATGGTCGTCCGATTTCACTCAACTAATCACCGATTAACCTCACTAATCCTTGATTAGTCTCTAATCTAATCCCGGAATTCGGGACGGGTACCTACACTTACATTGGGCCTATATTTGAGCAAAATGGGGATTTGATTATGTTATGGGTTTCTTATTGTTGTATGTGCAATTTTCTTTTTTTTGTTTTTTTCCTTTTCTTTAATAGATGATGATGGATTGGTATGTGAGACATGGGGACAACTTCTTATTGTTCTTTTAGTTTTTAAATTTTGAGATATATATTTATAAGTTTGTTAAACACAAGTTAATTGCATTTTCATACTAATTAAATATGTTTATCTCACATATTTCATATAGGTTATCACTTAGACTTCGTCATGTCTAAACAATCAAAAAAATCCAAGTAAAAAAGTAGCATTCTTGCATATTTTTCAAAAAAGAATGAGGAATAATCAAATCCATTTCCTTCTCCAACTTAGCATGATGATGATGACGATGAGCAACAATCTTCCTAGTCCCAAAGAGTTCAGTCAAATAGAGTCAATCACCAAGTTGAAAGTGTTGACACCAATTATCTTGAAAGAGATCCTGGAAAGCGTCATTCAATATCGTCTTATCTCGTTAATGAACGGGATAATGTTAGAAGAAAATATATACTAAATGAGCCATATCAACCCGAGTTTGTTGAGTACCCATGCACTTTTGATGGGAGGCAATTCCGTCAATTTCAAAGAGGTTGGTTCTCAAAATTTCCTTGGCCCTAGTACTCAATTGAGAATGATAAAGCATATTGTTTTTCATGCTTTGTTTTTTATAGTAATCCATCAAGTCATTCTCTATTCACTTCTCAAGGTTTTAATACTTGGAAAAGGGTTGGAGATGGCAAAAGTGAATGTTTCTTTTGTAAAGCATGTGGGTCTTTCTACTTCATCTCATAATGGTGCTATGTAAAAATGGTATAAGTTACCAAGAACTAGTGGGCATATCGAGAGAGCTATGAATCCACAATCATCACAACATGTGAAAAATAACCAGTTGAGGCTTAAGTCCATAATAGTTGTTGTGAAGTTACTAGCAAAACAAGCATTGGGTTTTAGAGGTGATGATGAATCTATAAACTCCTCCAATCGTGGAAATTTTATTGAGATAGTAAAGTCTTATGAAGGAATAAATGATGAACTTGTTAAACTTGCATTAGAAGCTTCTCAAAATGCTAGTTATCGTTCCCCAAGGATTCAAAAAGAGATTTTGAATATTCTTGCTAATAGAGTTAGAAAGAAGATTCGTGAGGAAATTGGTTATGGTTTTTATTTTCTTCTTGTTGATGAAGTACTTCATGAATCTAGTAAGGAAAATTTGGCTATTATATTAAGATTATAGATTGTCATGGTGTTGTTCGTGAAAGAAACTTTGAAGTGGTAAGTGTTGAAGAAACTTGTGCTTTAACTCTCAAGGTAAAGATAGATAATGTATTTTCTCAAAATGAACTTTTAGTGAGCAATATGCGTGGTCAAGGATATGATGGTGCTAGTAATATGTGGGGTCAATGGAATGGACTTAAAGCATTATTTCTTCAAGATTGTCCATATGCATATTATGTACTTTGTTTTGCTCATTACCTCTAACTTTATTTGATAGTGGCAGCTAAAGTTGTTTCATATATCTATTAATGTTTCTCACAATTGACTAATATTATGAATATTGTTATATCTTCTGTAAAACGTGTTTCTGAGTTAAAATGTGCTAGTGAAACTCAACTTGTAGAAGAACTTGAATATGGAGAAGTTGAAACTAGTTTGGGGGATAATCAAATATGTACTTTGCAACGAGCTGGAGCTACTCGTTGGAGCTCCCATTTTGAGTCTATTAGGATGTTGATTGCCTTGTTTAACCCTACAAGTGCAGTTCTTCGAAACATGGAAAAAAATGGACTTAACAACAAAGTGTGTGGAGAAGCTAAAGGTGCGTATAAAGGTTTGAGATCTTTTGAGTTTGTGTTTAACTTGCATTTTTTGGATAATGTTATGGGCATCAATAATGTTTTTTGTAAACAACTGCAATCGAAATCTCATGATATAGTAAATGCAATGAACTTGGTTTCAAGTACAAAGTCTCTTCTTCTAAAGTTGAGCCAAAATGGTTGGGATGCTTTCATTGCAAGAGTGGTATGTTTTTGTGTAAAAGAAGATATAAGCATTCCTGATTTCAATTCTCCATATATGTAAGGTACATGTCGATCTTGTCAACAAAAAGACTTTATTACAGTTGAGCATTACTTTTGTATTAACATATTTAATGGTGTGCTCGATTATCAATTGAGTGAGTTGGAAAGTATATTTAGTGAGCAAGCAATAGAGCTCCTTTGATATAACCCATCCCAATCCCCCTAGATTATCGAGGGATGTGTCTGCTCCTGTCTGACACCACATGCCAAACAATGGATAAAACTGTAACCCGCTCGTGGTTATGCAGAGTGTGCCAATGTAACGACCCGTCCCGAATTAGTGGGATTAATTAAGAATTAATGACGGATTATCGAGTCTAATCGGAGATTAGACGAGGATTAGCGGACGTTCGGTGCAAAATGACAATTTTGCCCTTGGAATGGGCAAAACGATGACTTTTTGTTTGGACGGTCAAATGGACTTTGAACGATGATCGTGATGTAGTTCGGGTCGTCACGAGTTCATAGACAGGTGGCACGCTCGCTTCCGACATTTGAGGAAGAAGTTGTGACGTTCGGAAGTTCAAGGGCGTTTTGGTAATTTAGTTGAATATGGGCCAAAAGTTGACTTTTGACCCAGGAGGTCCGATGATCGAGGGCTGAGTACCGTGATGTAGATAACGGTTCACGGAAGTTCGAGTGCACTATTGCACGTTTTACGAAACAGGGACTATTTGGCAGCAAGTGGGGCCCAGATATTTTGGACATGCCCAATGGATGAGTGACAAGTGTCACCCATCCATTGTCCAGCCCATTTCACTCATGCATATCCACCTTCCCCGTTCATCCATTTTTTCTATTTTTCCCATCCAAAACCGATCGACCATTTTCATCCAAACCCAAACCCTTGACCCTTGAACATTTGGGAGAGGCCAGAGAGACGAGGAGGACCGGCTGGACGTGGTGGCTGGCCAGGCAGAGCCTCCCTGGGCGGCGGAGGAGAAAAACCCAAACAAGGTATTGGTTAATCCATTTTTAATCCATTTTTCGATTTCGGTTGTTAGGGGCTTGTTTGGACGTTTGGGTTGAACTAATTAGGTTGCTACTGAGTTATTAGGAACGTTTGGAGAAGGTTTGGACGTCGGGGAAGCCCTGGGGAGGAGATTGGATATTTGAACCGTGAGGGGTTTATTGGACAGATCGGGTTTCGTGGGTTTTATAGGTTTTAATCAATTGGGTTAGGTTCCTAGGACAAAAATAGGAAGAATAGGATCGATTAGAGGAAGAAACGGTGAATCCTGGACCGTGAATGGACCTGGACCGGTCACGCCGGTCCAAGTTGCAGGAAAGACCGAACCAGACCGGTCGGACCGGGCGGCTGAAGGTAGGCGATGACATTGTGCATGGGCTCGTGGCATGGAAATTGAGGATGGTTCCAACATGTCAAATCATCTCTTTGATGTAACGAACATTTTGGGACTGGTTTCGAGTCGATCGGACATCGTCTCGATATAGTTCGGGTTGTCCGAAGGTTTCGGTGCACGTTTAAAAATAATTAAAAATCCTGGAAACTTAGGGGGCTTTAGTGAGGGGTTAATTAACTAGTTAGTAACCCTCTAAAGTGATTTGGACAGGTTTGGGTACCCCGAAGGCGACGGTTGACCCGGGAAGGCGTACAGCGCGGATATCTAGGCAGCAGCACGGACGGTCCTTGAGTGGACTTTATTTCTGAAATCGATGCATGCATAAATGTTTTCTATATGTTTTAATATGTGTTTTGGGATGCCTTGAGTGCATTTTGGTGTGTGTTTACGTATGGGCACGTACTTCGAGGTTTTCTGGTTTTATACGTGCTTAAACACGCTTACGCTTTAGGTTTTCATGAAATGGTTTGAAAAAGTAAAACGACCCATTTGGTCTTTATTTTAACTCGAGTATGAGACCCATTTGGATTTGGTTTTGACTCGGGCATGAGACCCTGTTGATAACCCGTAGGTCTGAGTCGTGGTCGCGACGGGTGCTATGTGCACGGCGACGAACGACATGACGCTCGCCTCTGGATTGAGATACGTTCCATCCGGAGAGGTCACGATGCACGTCCCGTTGTCGAGCAGCCAATAGAGGTTCGACTTCGGAGTGCTGACAGTTTAGAGAATCGATTGGCGACGTGTACACCATGGTCTCAAGATGGCCGCGATAGTGATCTGTTCACATCGACATACCAGGATTGAGAGCGGTTCTGGATTGATGGTTGCACACATCGCTATGATCGGGATTGTGACTGACCCTGAGATATCGCGCTCGATGCCCAGTTGATATACGAGTTCGGGTACGATACCCAGTTATTGTGAAATCGGGCTAGAAGCCCTGTTGAGTCCTGTGTTCGGGCTGGAGGCCCATTTTCTTTGTGTTATCGGGCGTGAGTTCCGCTTTTATGGTTTTATATACTGGTATGTATATACCCTCCTTATGAGAATATTGATTGGTCTCCTCCAGCGTCGACCTAGAGAGTCACGATCCACAGACCATAGTGGGTATCTCCATAGGGATCCCGTTCCAAGAGTGGGCGTTATGTTGTGGTCCTGGACCAGATTCCGGAGAGATGATGGGACTAGATCCAGAGAGAGAGCTCGGACTAGATCCAGTGATTGAGCCTCCCAGATGGAGATTCCTTGGAGAAGACTCGGAGTGAGACCCCGAGTAGTGTGCACACTAGTATAGAGATGACATCGTGACTATATAGGGGATGTGTTCCCTAGGGGTTGTGTGCCCCGAGATGGCATCTTCTCCGAAAGTGTCTAGGATGGGTTATATATGTATATATGTATATGTGTACGAGTTTTCACTGAGATGGTGTTGGGCTGAGACCCAACGTATTGGTTTTGGGCTGAGACCCATATGAGATAGTTTTGGGACGCGTTCCCACGTGTTTTGGTTTGGGTGGAGGTCCCACGTATTGTTTGACTGATTTCGGGCTAAGGCCCAAATGGTTTGATGGTTCATGACGGTTTATGGGAACCGGGCATGAACCCTATAAATGGTTTTTGAATGCATGCATATGTTTTTAATGAAGGGCATAAAGGTATTTTGTGAACTGTTTTTGTAAAATATTTGTTTTGTCCACTCACAACCTTGTGTTTGAATGCCCTTCAGGTTGATCGCGGATGTGGATGTAGTAGAGACGAGACATCACATTCCTCCTTCGGATCCTGACGCACTCTGACCGCCTCGACTGGGCAAAAGACGGAAGTATCCCTGGTCTGATACTTCGTGTTAGACGGGAGCAGGTACGTCCCACGCTAATCCCGAGGGATTTGGGACGGGTCCTGTCAGCCAAGGTGTGTGGTGTGCGCTGCGGCATGTGATGTCTTCATCTCTGCTACAGACTGCATCCGCGATCAACCCGAAGGGTATCAAAAACAATAAAAGCTGTGAGTGGATAATAACAATCAATTATAATTTTTTTTTATCAAAATGACATTTATAACCTTCACGTAAAAGCATGCATGCATCAGAAAACCAGTATTTAAAATACTTTTCTCGAAAGAAAATCATTCTGCTTTTCCAAACAAAACACATTGAAAAATGCTTCTCAATCAAAGCCATTTCCTCAATAGAGACTCAACCCAAAACTAAATCATATAGGGTCTCAGCCCAAAACAAATCACGAGGGACCTCAGCCTAAATATCAAACCATGTGGGATCTCAGCCAATCATCATCAGTCACGATTCGAATCCCAGCAACGCGTGTCCATAAGCTCAAGGATTACTCTGATCTTATGCATGTAGTTGTGAACACATCACCGACCGACAATCTTCAGATCGTCGTGAACATATCATCGGTCGATCTCATATACCTCACTCCTGAGTCGAGCCTCCCTCGGTTGCTAGACAGCGGGGGCATCACGACCTCTCTTTACCTCGGAGGCGAGCATCATCTCCATGGTGTTTTTCGGGGAAACATATTCATAACTAGACCCTCTAATAGTCTGTGCTTTAAACTCCCGAGTCTTTAAACTCAAAATCATAATCATCATTTTGAAAACAGTAGAAACATTTTCATAACTGTGGTAACTCAAATAAAAATAGTAATTTCTCATAAATCATCTCAACAGGGTTCACACCCCGAATATAGTTCCAAAAAATCCTTTTCCACAAAACCATCATTGAAAATAGTGTTTTTCAACACTTCATAAACCCAGGATTCCTTGAATCCTATCAAATCCACAACTAGGTATTATGCCCAAAATATCTATCATAAATCTCATAACTTGGTCATAGCCGATATATCTTACGTTTGACTATACTCTAAGGCAAACCATAAAACAACTGGGTCATACGCCCGAAAGATATTTCTAAATTCGAAAACCATTTCATTGTTCAAATCATTTTCCAAATCCCAATAATCAAAGGGGAATTACCAACTAGGACTCATGCCCGAATCTCGATTTCACGCATCTCCTTGTATTCCTGAAAAATTGTAAATCAAATCCTCGGTTTCACGCTTCTCCATGAAACTGTCAAATCATATAATCACATGCACATAGTATACCTGGCATAAGCCCAAATATCATATAAAACATAAATCTCGAACTACGTGTAATATCGTAGAAAATGTGATATAAAACATATTTAAATCATACGCACTCAAGGCATCTCAAATCATGTTCATAAGACATATAAAACAGTTATGCATCATCATATTTCAAAAAATAAGGTCCACTCATAGACCGTTCGTGCTACGCTCTCTGAATCCCTCGTTGTAAGCCACTCCAAGGCTAATCCATACTCTTTGGGACGTCCGGACCTGTCCAAATCACGTACAAAGGTTACTACCAACCTATACAAGTCCTAATCATAAACCCTGACAACTTCCAGAAGGTTCAACGTGTCCAGAACAAGCTTCCTGAGGCTAAAAACCTCCAAATGACCTAATAAACGATATCTGATTGACCTGAAACCACCACAAGTTAATTCAGATCATCAAAAACTTTCGAATGAGACCGGTTTAACCTTGAAATTCGTGTCCACACGCCTTCAAGGGCTGGTCAAATTCCACATGCGTTGGTCAATGCCAGTCAACACTGACGGGTCTAACACCTGTTAGGTCTGAAAACCTGCCACATGGCACACCTTGATTGGTGCCATGTGTCACCCTCTGACACTTCCACGTCACGTGATGATGTCATCTGTTGACATCATCATAGACAAGTGTCACCGACACATCAGCTCTAACAGCCTAACACCCTACCACGTCAGGTACCACATCATCTGACACACTCTGAACACTCACCCCGTGGTCTTACATGTCTGACATGGCACTTCCACGTCATTGTTGGCTAGACCTGATACCTAACCATGTGTCACCCTCTGGTTGGCCACGTGGCCTGACAGGTTTGACAGATGATGAGATAGACTACTATGTCATCATCGTTAACCTCTGGCTGGGTCAACCTGTTTAACTGTAACAGGTCGATTTGACCCGTAACCTCGACCCGGTTCCGTATCTCAGCCATCTGGCCACCATTTTCCTCTATTTTTCTTCGTACGTACTCATCTCTAACCTAGAAATCGATATATGGCCTCAAAATCAAGAGAAAATCCCAAGAAATTACTTGTCCAAGCTCGATCCGTACGGCTAGTTTTCCAGCCTCCTTCTTGGATGGTTTCGTCGTCCTTCCTCGTCCATTTCGATCCCTACAGGTTCGTAAGAGCTCAGAGAACATAGCCCTAGCATTAAAAGCAATCTCAAACACCCAAAATTGAAAACCCAAATCCAAGACCCACGGCTTACCTTTTCCCGTGGCTTCCTTCGCCGTCCACGGCGGCCCAGCCGTCCAACCGCCTTCCCTCAGTCTCTCTCTCCTGCCCTTCCTGTCTCTCTGTAGTCAAGCAAGAAGATGGAGTGATGAAGATGATGTTTGAAGGGTGGATAAGGGTTTGAGAAGGAAAATGAAGAAATGAAAAATGAAAATGAAATGGTGAGATGCTTGAATGTATGTGTGTGGATCAATGGATGAGTGACACTTGTCACTCATTTATTAGTCACCACAAGATATTTTGGGTCCCCCTTAAGACAAACCATTTAAAAATCATGCAACCATAAATAGTTCCTGGAATCTTCCTTGACCCGTAACTTTCTCGTATCATCTCGATCTACGTAACAGTCCTTGGTCCATGGGCATTGGACCTCCCGGGTCAAAAGTCAACTTTTTGCCCTTTCTAGGGGCAAAATCGTTATTTTACCTAAATCGTCCGATAATCCTTGACTAATCTCAATTAGTCCTTAATTAATTCCTGATAATCTATCATTAATACTTAATTGAATCCGTAAGTTTGGGACGGGTCCTTCAACTTTTCCCCCTTAAAGATTTTCGTCCTCGAAATTCAAATCGGCTCCAATCTGGACCAAACCTGCTGAAATCCAATCCTGCGTTAGTCGCCGTTAACTACAATCCAACGGCCAACGCTGAAACTCAGCTCATCCTCCATGGCCGTATCCAATTGTGGCCAATTGCCACTGGAACCTCCAATGCTCAATCTCAAGTCTCAAAGACCGTATCCAATTGTGGCCAATTGCCACCTACGTAGGTGTGCTCAGAATCCAAACTGAAAAGTCAATCTTACCCTCATGTTCGGCTGACAATCCAGGCTACCAATCCTGCTATACCAAGCTAACATTCTGCTCAGTCCGGTTCAGTCCTGCTCCTGATCCTACTCAACATCCAATCTGTCAATAATGCTCAATAATCATTCTCTGATACTAAACTGACAATCTCGCTTAGCAGGAGCACCGCAAGTCCTCTATCGCACTCGATAGTTTCCAACGCCCAAAACACTCACGATACTCAACACATCGATGAAACATTGTTGTACCTAGCCGATAACTCACAGCTCCACTACGCTCCCACTGCGTAAGTCTGAACTTGACTCACTCTAGAGTCCCAACATCGTATCTTGTGTCACTTAGCGACCAACACTGTGATCCTAGCTCATCACGAGCCTCAACTATCATCTCACTCATCCTGAGTGGATCTGGACCCTATCGAATACTTTCTCTAGCAGAGATAATAACACACATAATCGCTAGGGTTCCCCTGGCCCACATGGCCCTAAGCTCCATGCTCACACCATCACTGAACCCTTTCAAGCCACTGTACACTAGTGCACAGTATTCGATGTCCGGTCCTCGTACTCAACGTACAATCAACATCAGACCCTGTCCGATTACAATACCATGGCCATCTCAGACTCAATCTGACGATTATACCACATTAATTAGACTGCTCAATACTCAGCAATCTCGCTGTTAATCATCACTACTTGCAGGTGTATATACATCACAACAATCACAAGGCAAAACTCAAGCCTGCTCACAGACTGCACTCACGCAACGTCCATCTACATACCAATATCCATACTTCCCATCTTTGTGTATTATATGGATAATATGCCAATCACGCTTCAACATTACATTTGTCCGATCTCTGCTTGGACATATCACATACCAACATGTCGGGTCCTCTTAGAGTTGTCGTGGTCACTTGACCAACTCCAGAGATAGCCAATCAATTCACTAACCAATCGCATTCCCTGATTCCCTCTAAAGGTCAACAGTCTCACGCCACCAAGATGTACCAATCCTGAACCTATCGGTGGCCCACCTCGACCACCATCCTGATTATGCGAAGGTTCAGATCCTAAAAATGTGTTGTAAACCACAAACCCAGCCTATGTGTCTCATTGCAACACTGTCTAACAACACCCCAATGGTCATCTACCACTAGTACAAACTCTCCATCTGGAGCAATAATGACCCTGCAAACATCCTACTCGATGCATCAACTATTCATCTTTTCCTAAATGATGCTCAACATATCGTCATCCTACACATATCTCTAGGAGATCATAAATCCAACCTTCCAGCCCACACGCTACCGTGGAAAAACTCCCACTAACGTCCAAACTAGCCAACCTAGAGCAGTTGTCACGATTCTGCTCACTCAATCATTTTCTCCTATTAGATTGACTTCTAAAGGGATTCAATGACACTCATATAGTCTAGGTGAATCCAATCTCAGTCTTCATGGTTGGCCATCATCAATCCAACACTATCTCTATCATCTCGATCATCTCGATCCATAACCCAAAGTGGTCATCAACCCTTGATTCTCGACCTTTCTCAATTCACACTCATCTCGATTCTCTTAATCCACGACCAACATGATCCACACTAGCTCTCTCAACCAACGTACCCTGACCCATAACACCAACATGTGTCCACCGAATCTGATACCTACTCATCACGTTAGGTGATGGTGTCACCTTCCATTCTTCAACTCATTCAAATCAATAATATCTGTTGACAAACATAGAAGCATAAAATGAGAAGTCTCCTTTACCAACCAATAATATTTGTTGATAGCTACTATTGTGATCCTCCCACGATCGCATCACTCCTCATATCAGCATGACCTTACAAGCTTATACACCCCTAAATGTTGAGAAGTTCACTAAGAACTTTCAGGAGGAGGATGTCTATTTACATTGACCAGTTGTCTTATCATATCAAACTTTGAAAGTTCCATGGAATTTCGACAAGGGACCTTGGTTTTCCTTAACAGTGACATTCCAAGTCAAATGCATCCCAATTTCACTTAGTCCTATGACTGGACTCTCAACTATCTTAACTATGTCGATATCATCCGACATTATGGTTACAAACTAGGTTACGTACTCGGAAAACTCTCTCTAGCTGTGGCAATCATGTAAACCTTCTGATGATGAATCGCAAAACTCGGCGCAACCGAAATCACTCCAAGCTCACTAGATAACTAGGGACATCATAACACATGTACGATGTCCCTAGCAACCGTACGACATGATGGTCCCGGCCTCCAAGCCGTAACTTACTCGGACCTCAATCCTCGTGTCCTGAAAACCACTCTGTCTTTAGGTCAAAACCTTCTACTCAAATCTAATCGGTGGTCCCACCACCGTACCAGTCAGAGTATTATCTCGCACATCCCACTCTATGGGACCAACTCATGTTGCACACAACACTAGTGCACACTTTCCAAGGCATGACAAGACACATGTTTCCAGTCTAGGCATACCTCGTGCATCCAGTCATCCAATCCAACTCAACAAGGAGGATACTGTGATCTCTCTAGACCACTCAGGACTCTTCTTTTCCTCGCTCAACGTATAGTGAACCTCACACGTCTGCCACTCAAGGGCTCGAATCTTGAGGAAAACCTCGTCTAAGCTCCCTAAGTACACGAATCCCCACTGAGATAACGCGACTTCTTAACACAATTACCACCGTGCTCATCGTCACCCGTCTTCGTGTCCATCATCGTCTCTATCATTATCTCATGTGTGGGATGACGATCTCACATACCTCTGCATCAAATGCAAGAACCCCACTTCTTGGCGCCCAACACAACTGACGAATCCTCATAGTCTTAGTCGTCACTAGACATGAGCATACTAAGATCGATAAGACTCGCCCACGTCCAATGATAGCCATGTCTGCCACAACCCTCATGTAGACACAACCAAGAAACTCTTCGCTATTGGGACTACGCATGAGTGTGGACAACTCACCGCATGTACAACTGCTCATAACGGCGACATCACTCACTTGGGCATCGAGATCAAGCATTAGGGTCACCGATCAGGGATGGACCGATCCACAAGTACCACTCTCCCGGTAACTTGTCCAACTAATCTCAACTCGAGGCGTCGGTTGCTTACTACAGCACCTCTTTCCTGACCAATCATCGGTCACGACTCTTAAAGTCGTCATACTCAGCTATCCTCGAGGACTACTCGACCTTACTCGGGCTACTCGGCTTTACTCGACGTCTCATCCCACTGAAACATGGTATAGGATACGAAACAAAATCTCATCGGGGTTCATTCCCACTTAAATTTCCTATCCTTACCTTCACTATCAGGTTGATGACAGGCTATTCTTATAGTAGAGACTTCACATCCAGCATATGCTCACTCATCACAAGAGCAGCCTAGTGCTATGATACCAAACTGATAAGATCCATTCCAATCCCCCTGAATTATCGAAGGATGTGCCTGCTCCCATCTGACACCACGTGCTAGACAACGGATAAAATCGTAACCAGCTCGGGGTTATGCAGAGTGCGCCAAGGTCTATGGTATGCGTTGCGGCATATGATGTCTCCGTCTCTATTAAAGTCCACATCCGTGATCAACCTGAAGGGTATCCAAAACCATAAAAGTTGTGAGTGGACAAAAACAATCAGTTATAAAACTAATTTATCAAAATGACATTTATACCATTCACATAAAAGCATGCATGCATCAAAAAACTGGACACGTCACCTAGCCACGTGTCACCCTCTGGTTGGCCACGTGGCCTGATAGGTCTGACAGATGATGACGTGGACTACCATGCCATCATCATCAACCTCTGGTTGGGTCGACCCGTTTGACAGTAATAGGTCGATTTGACCCGAGACCTCGACTTGGTCATATTTTAGCCTTATGGCAACCATTTTTCTTCATTTTTCATCCTACGTACTTGCCTCAAAACCAAAAATCGGTCTATGGCCTCGAAAACAAAGAGAAAAGCCCTAAAAATTACTCGTTAAGATCGATTTGTACGACCAGTTTTCCAGCCTCTTTCTAGGGCGGTTTCGTCGTCCTTCCTCGTACATTTCGATCCCTATAGGCTCGTAAGAGCTCAGAGAACATAACTCCAGCATTAAAAGCTACCTCAAACGTACAAAACTGAAAACCCAAATCCAAGACCCACGACTTACCTTTTCCCGTGGCTTCCTCTGCCAACCCTCAGTCTCTTTCTCATGTCCTCCCTGTCTCTCTATTGTCAAGCAAGAAGATGGAGTGATAAAGATAATGTTTGAGGGGTGGGTACGAGTTTGAGAAGGAAAATGAAGAAATGAAAATGAAATGGTGAGATGCATGAATGTATGTGTGTGAATCAATGGATGAGTGACACTTGTCACTCATCTGTTGGTCCCCATAAGATATTTTGGGTCCCATTTATGACAAACCACTTAAAAACCTTGCAATCATAAATAGTTCCTGGAATCTTCCATGACCTATAACTTTCTCGTACGATGTCCAATTTTGATGTGTTGTTTGTCTACGGACTCATATCATCTCGATCTACATAACGGTCCTAATTCCATGTGCATTAGACCTCACAGGTTCAAAGTCAAATTTTTTCCCTTTCCAAGGGTAAAATTTTCATTTTACCCAAATCGTCCAATAATCCTTGACTAATCTCGATTAGTCCTTAATTAATTTCCGATAATCCATCATTAATCCTTAAGAGAACAGTTAAATCATTTGACATTGGGAAGATATGTAATTTGGAAGAGAAGTTCTATCTTGAAGATTACAAAGAAAATTACATCCGCTTATTAAGAGAACAGTTACAACATTACGAATATGAGATATTTGATCTTTCACATTTTCAAAATATGTTTTCACTTTCTAGTTTATGTGAAGAACTTATTCCATCACGGAAGATATATTTTTTGATTAAGAGATTAATTCGGCTAGTATTGTGTAACACCCCGAACTTTCACGATTTGGTAAAGTTGAGCTTGTAATGTAAAATGACCATTTTGCCTCTAGTTGGGAGGATTTGTTGACTTTTGACTCGGACTGTATTTTGGAATTTGACCTATGGCCGTGACGTAGATCTGGACGTCACGAGTCAGTAAACAGGCGGCACGCTGGAATCAGAGTCCAGACGGGAAAGTTCTGGTCAAGAACGTGGAAATGGCACTATTCATAGAACCCCGGGAATGTCACACTTGGCTAGTTCTAATTGGATAAGAACAATCTGGTGGGACCCTTGGATGAGTGACAAGTGACAAGTGTCACTCATCCCATTGGTGGGTTTCCCCATGCACTTGGATCAGTTTAGGGTTCTAGACTCACCCATTTTATTCATTCTTCACCATCATTTTCTCTCTAACCCGTGAAGGACTAAAACACACAAACACCATACCACCCTAACTTCCATTTCTCCATCATCTCCTAACTCATCAGTAAGGTTGAGTGTGTGAGGGTGTGGAGGACAACTAAGGGAGGTGCTACACGGCGGCGAATCACAGAAGAAAGTGAGGAAACCTGAAAACCCGAAACACCCGTGTTGACCCAATTTTGGAAATCCATTTTAAGACGTGTGTTGAAGGATTTGATGGACTCTAACCTGTTATAGGGTTTAAGGCGACCTCAGGGAAGTGGTTTTTGAGGCAGGAAGTGACCAGAGTTGGGCGGAAAACCAGTTCGAAGGTATGATCCTAGATTGTCTTTCTTGGTTTTGTTCACACAGATTGATTATTTAGGCTGAGACGAACAAGTAGGAGGAAACGAGAACAAAAACGGTTGAGAAATTCGGATTTTGGAACCAAGTCAGGTTGCGGGTCTGTAAGACCCGGTTTGTAGACCCGTCAAGAGTACAGGGACGATGATGTCATCCGCTAACGACATCACCCTGTCAAATGTCAGGTGACACGGCCCAGTGAGGGAAGGACATATGTCACGTGTCAGTGCACATTCAGCACTAACATGTTAGTGACGTGGCCTAATCAATAGCTGCCACGTGTCACTACCATGTTAGTGACGTCGACCAACCAGTAGTTTATAGCCTCAAGAAGCGTGTTTGGTACGCGTTTTTGGGCCGACACTGTTCCTAGGTTTTAGATATGGGTTTATAGAGACCACTAGTGATCCTTGGATATGCTTTGACAGGTTAGGGACTGTGATATAGCTTCAGGACAGGTTTTAGACGTTGATTAAACAATATGACAGTACTGTGAATGGGTCTTTTGGTTTCTAACTGAATGCATGGATAACTATTTTCAGTATGCGATAATATGATTATGTGTATGAGAGTGTGTTGAATATTATTTATGAACTGTGTACCTATATATTATACTATGTGGGCATGTGACCCATCTGGTTATTATGCGAGTTGTGGAATCATATCGGGATGTCACAGGTTCATACTATTGCACCTGATATATTGACCATATGGATTACTATCTCCTCCAGTTATTGGTACCTTGGAGCGGTCACGGCTCATTGCCTGCGAGGAGTCATGCTACGGAGCGACCAGATCGTAGGGTGGCTCAGGAGCAGGACTTCTATGATTAGACATTTGGGAAGTCAGACATCTGGGATGTCATACCCGGATAGGGTTCGGGGATAGGACTCGGTATTGAGACCCCGGGCAGCACGCGTAGCCTTAGGACCATGACATTATTAGACGTTTGGGTCGTCCGACATCTGGGATGTCAGGATTGTGATATACGATGCATTTTTATTATATTATTGTGTGTGATGATTTGATATATGATTGATGATGTGTGAAATGTTTCAATTTTATTATATATATATATACGTTTTGATTCAAATGCATGCATGAATTGAAAACGGAAGGGTAAAATAGTATTTTTTTACTATGTATTATGAACGGTTTTGAAATACCCTTTATTTTCGGCCCACTCACACTTTCAATGTTTTCTTGACCCCTCCACGTCTTGACCTAGAGGTAGAGGAAGGTCCTGAGGTGGAGACATAGTCACATTACTACTGCATACCTGATACCCTGGTTGGGTAGCTCGAGCACCATTTTGTAAAACTGTTATTCGGGCTCATAATTTTGTAGTGCTCTTTATCCCTTGTCTAGCACTGTTGGACCCATTCTCGGATGTATTTGATGTTTAAGACTTTTTATTGTGCATTATTTAACCTGTTATGGGTATTTTGGTCATTTTTTGGGTTTGTGTTAGACGGGAGCAAGGCGCATCCCACGTGATCCCTGGGGGATCGTGATGGGTCCTGTCATATTGACTCTCCATGTTTCTACTGATACAGCAGAGTGAGCATTTT
Source organism: Prinsepia uniflora (assembly GCA_032719365.1). Lineage (NCBI taxonomy): Eukaryota > Viridiplantae > Streptophyta > Magnoliopsida > Rosales > Rosaceae > Prinsepia > Prinsepia uniflora. The sequence goes on along the minus strand of CM064868.1, from coordinate 53,860,797 downwards.
CAGCTATGAAAATCATTAAAAATTGACTTCCAAACAAGATGGGCGATGACTTTCTTGGAGATTGTATGATTCTCAATAAATAAAAGGAACTTGCTGAAGACATCGACATATATTCGATAATTGATGAATTTAGTGCCTTAAAGACATGTAGGGTACAATTTAAGTAGTTTTTCATTGTAATGCATTGCATATTTATTTTAGAGTATGTTGTTTTTTCGTTGAACTTTTTATGTATAATCGGCATTATGTTTTACTAAATTGTACCTTACAACTTAGTTGTTCGGTAAAATATGACAACCTAAATAAACTATCAAATTTACACAAATCTTATCCTTGCAAGTGTACAAATCATGGAAGATAGTATAGTGAGAAGCAAGGGTCGAACCACAGGGACTAGTAACAACTTAGTAAAACAAATGAATAGATAAAGAATTAGATAAAACACAAACACAAATTTTAGGGGGGTTGGAGTTTGGGTTGTAAGATGGAGATTAAAACAGAAAATAAAAACAGAATCAAAAGAACTTAATGGTTGTAGACAAATGCAATATGATTCCCATATTAACCTATGAATTAGAATGAGTTAAGGAAAGAAATCCATTCTAAACAATCATGAATCAACGCTATGAATGTCTAATTTGTCAACTTCAATCTACAATTAAGATGTTCACAGATTTAGTATGGCATATAACTAGACTGTATGAACTCTCTCTTACTTAGCATGTTAGATGCATGACATATACATCAAACTTGTATTTCTAGGTGCAACCTAGCATGGCATATACTCAGATTTAGTACCTAGGAACCCATTAAGAATAAAGAGAATTATGAACATCACATGAATCCTAGAACATGGAATATATCCTAGATCATCATGAAATCAGTTTACATGATTAGTTCTTAATCTAACCACATGTTGCTAATGAATGAAAGAAGATATGCCAGTCATCCTAACATTCCTAATGACAAGCAAACATAAACAAGGTAGCTAATCTTGTAAACACAAGCTTGAAAACAATTAGAACAAAAAACTGATTCTAGTTGAAAAAAGAAATTGAAACCAAACTTAACCATAACATTGATTTAATCATGTCTAGAGCTTCAAAGCAGCCCTAACTACTATAAGAATACTCCATGAATGAATTCAAAAAACTTAAACAAATACACAGAAAGTTGAAAGGCTAAACCTAGAAGTATGCACGAATCCAAAGCTCTTGCTCTCTCTCCAACCCATTATGTAAAGTACCTTTAGATATCAGTATTTACTACAAACCATTATGTAAAGTACCTTTAGATATCAGTATATAATACAAATTTTTGGGTAAAGTATCTTTAGGCAACAGTTTATAAAGGTACTTTACTGAACGGTTTGTAATAAATATCAATGTCTAAAGGTAGTTTACACAAGAGCTTGTATTAAATATTGATATCTAAAAACCATAGTCTAAAGTAGTTTTAGATAACGAAGAAAAATCTGTTGTCTAAAGAACCCCCAATAGATATCACTAAGCAATACTACGGAATTTTGGGGGAATAGACAAAGGATTTTCTCCGTTGTCTAAAGCAAAATTTGTAGTAGTGAGGTATGAGCTCAAGCCATGTAACGACCCGTCCCAAATTCTTGGGATTAATTAAGAATAAATTATGGAGGAGTGAGCCTAATCGGGAATTAGTCAAGGATTATCGGACGTTTAGGGAGAAATTAGGATTTTGCCCCTAACACAGATACATGCACCCACCCCATTCTCTATCTCATTTTCTTCTCACCCGAAAACCCAACACCATAACCCATCCCCATCTTCACAAACCTTCATTTTCTGTGGTTACTATGAACGGGGAAGTGTGAGAGCAGACTAAGATAGGCAGGTTGGTGGCCACGACGAAGGCCACCGTGAACGGTGGCCAGAAAACCGCAAAGGTACATTTTTAATTCAAAATTTTGAAATCGAGTTTGAGTGTGCATGGGATACTTTCATGGATTGAGTTATATTTTTGGTGGTGGTATGAGCCTTTTGGGACCGGAATCGAAGGCGGAGGACGGTTGTGTGGTGCAGGCAGGGAGCTTGAAGATGGTCGTGCGGGTTCTTGATCGAACAGGTCTTTTCTAGCCAATTTTACACATTTTTTAGTCCATAAATCTGCTGCATTGGATTGAAGGATGATGTAGGGAAAAACAACATCGAAAATGGTTGAGATTCGAGGGAGAATTGGTCTCGACGGTTCGCCGGTTCTATCAAACCGGAAATACCATTGAACCTGGTTCACTCGAGGTAGACGATGACACTGTTCATCGACGCGTGAGGTTCACGCGTAGCACCTTTAGGCGGTGCGTGGGCCTAATTCACGAGACAAAGTCAACATGTAATTTCATCCTTTCGAGGTAACGATTATTCTGGCACAAGTTTCGAGTCGATCGGACACCGTTTCAGGGTAGTTTTGAGTGTCTGACGGTTTAAGGTTTATTTTATATACGTTTAAAAATCCCAAAAAATTGGGGCATTAATTGTTAGCCTATTTGAGGTAGTTAGTGACCCTCGGGTGTGGTTTGAACAGGTCAGGGAGTTTCAGAGATGGTGATTTAGCCCGGGGAGGCTTATGGCACGCGTATCAAGGCGGTAGTTTGGACGGTCTTTGAGTGAACTTTGTTTTATGAATATGATGCATGTATAAATGTTTATATGCACATATAAACATGTTTTGAGATTCCATTAGTGCATGTGATTTAAATATGATTTGTTGGGCATTTTTGGAGGAAAATGCATTATTGCACGTAGTTCGAGATTTTTGTTTTATCTGTTGTTTGGGCTTCGGCCGAGTATACTACGTGCATGAGTTATATATGGTTCCGAAGGTTTCACGGAGAGGCGTGGAACTGAGGAACTGGGTTACGATTTTTGTGAATTTCACAGGGATGAGTGAAATCGAGATTCGGGCTTGAATCCCAGTTGAACTATGAGTCGAAAGTGTTTTGGAAATGAGAAATGGTTTTTTTACTTGGAAATATTTTTCAAGCGTATGACCCAGTTGATTTGAGGTTTGACTTATAGTATAGTCAAATGTGAGATAAGTCGGGCGGTGACCCAGTTATGAGTTTTATGAAAAATATTTGGGCATGAGACCTAGTTGTGGATTTGATAGGTCGTAGGACATTGGATTTTTGGGCTGTGACCCATTTGAGGCCCTACGTATGATGATAACATTTGGGTTCATCCCGGGTGTTACGGTGCTCGCCTCCGGATTGGGATGTGTTCCTTCTAGAGAGGTCACGATGCACTGCCTGTTGTCGAGCAGCCGCGAGAAGCAACGACCAAGGGAGGCTCGACTTAGGAGTGCTGATGAGATATTATGAGATCGATGCACTGCCTGTTTGGGCTGTGACCCGTCCTTGTTTTCTATGATCAGGTTTTGGGGCTGAGATCCTACAGAGATGGTGGCTTCAGTTGAGAAGAATTTTTCACTGTGTTTTATTTTGGGAAACAATACGTCTTGCTTCCGAGAAAGTAATTGGAATAACTATTTTACGATGCACGCATGCTTTTACGTGAAGGGTATAAATATATTTTCGATATAAATGTGTTTTATAAACTGTTGTTTTGTCCACTCACAGCTTTTATGGTTTTAATACCTTTCAGGTTGATAGTGGATGCATGCTGTAGCAAAGATCGAGACATCACATGCCACCGCCGATCCTGGTGCACTTTGATGGACCCCGAGCCGGTGGCAAGTTATCCCTGGTGTGACACGCGGTGTCAGATGGGAGCAGGCACGTCCCACGATAATCCAGGGGATTTGGGACGGGTTCTATCAAGTGGTATCGGAGCATGAGTTGCTCTTAGAGTGATGTACAGGTGCTGGATGTGATTTCTTTGCAGTGGAAACTATTCGTCATCAACCTAATAGTTAGGGTGAGAGTATGAGGATTCAATGGAATCGAACCCTAGTTAAGATACTTTTGGCACGTGGTGCAGTGTTTCGGGGTTCGATTGGCATAGGATGCCGTGTTTTAATGGGATTGGATCCCGAGTAGGATCGTTTTTCATGTGAATCCAACGGCTTGGAGCTGTATTGTTACTGATGGATGGGACTTAGTTAGCTGGTTATCCCGGTATGCCGACTTTTGAGAGTCGGGACCGTAAAACGGTCATGTCGGATTGAGGAGTGTGTCAAAGTGATATTAGTGAAGGTCATGGACGATCCTAGTTGAGACTGTTGAGAATGAGAATGTTTGATCCTATTTGGCATAAGACCCCATGTTCCGTGTGTCGAATCCTAGAGGGATGTCGACTGGTGGGGGATGCCACGGTACAAGTGTTGTGTGATTTAGTATGACATGTCGTGGTCGAGCAGTGCTAGACCCGAGCTGGGCCTAGTTCTTGTAGGCCCAGCAGCTAGAAGTCGTAGAGTTATGAGAGGACGAGGTCTTCGGATTGTGGTTACTAGCTGGTAAGATACTAGTACCAGAGTGTGACAACTTTTCGGAGTTGAGAGCGATGGATCAGTCAGGATGGTTGTGCTACAGTGAGTAGCCGAGTTTGTGATAACCCTAGTTTGAGATTGATTGGACAAGTTACCAGGAGTTTGGTACTTGTGGACCGGATCCTGAGGTGGCCCGATCAGTGGATTTTACGTGTTGAGCAGTTGGTATCTGCGGTGAGTTGGCTGAATAGATATGGAGTCTCGTTAACGGAGTGTTTCTAGGATTGGTCTGCACGCGGTTGTGGAAGGCGCTGTTATCGACGGATGTATTCAAGTCTTATCGAATGGATAGGTTCGTGTTACCATGACGACTAAGACGATGGAGATTCGTCAGTCTTGACGAGGATCTAGAGGTGCATGAGTGACGCACAGTACGAGTGGTGATGTTTGGATTCAACTCGGTTACGAATGTGTGCGATCATAGAAGGAGATAAGCTCTGGGCTTTTGTGAGTATGCCGCAATACCTCTGGGGAGGTGAGTGAGATGAGTGGAAGATGCTAGAGATGAGTTGAATGGAATCCAATAATGATTGGATGGTTCCGAATGACACTGTGTGTGTCTAAGTGATGTGATGCCTGTAAGAGCTTAGATTGCGACTAGTGTACCCTAGAGTGGCAAACATGTGAGTTCATTGGGTACTGAGCGGGACAGAGAGGATCCCGAGTGGCTCAGTGCGAGACATGGAATATACCAAGATAAGTGGTGATTGGAAGGAATCTCAATAGAGAATGAGTAGTGATGGATGATCACGAGTGGGATGCCATTTATGTACATCCATAAGCGGTGTGAATAGACAAGTGAGTTGGATATTAAGGTTGGTAGTTACGGACACGTGGTTGATGTCCACATGAGTGACGGCTTGGAGGCCAGGAGATTATGACTGAACAGTCGTGAGGGATGCGGGGCACGTGTGTGATGTCCCCAGTTAGCTCAGCGATCTTGGAGTGAGTTTCAGGTGGTGCTGGAGTGACACGACCCATCCCAAACCCCCCGGGATTTACGTGGGATGTGTCATGCTCCTGTCTGAAAAGAAGTGTCAGACAAGGGATAATACGTACCTCAGCCCATATGGGGCTCCCAGAGAGCGCCAAGATCGGTGGAGGAGTTCGATGTCTTAGTCTCTGCTACAGTCCGCATCTGTGGTCAACCTGAAAGACATTAAAACCATTCAGAACTGTGAGTGGACGAAAATCAATAAATTCATAAAAACACATTTCATAAAGATAAATTATGCCCTTCACTAGAAATTATGCATGCATCGTAAGATCAGTAATCAAAACATTTACTCATTAAACCATTAGGGCCTTAGCCCAAACACCGTAAATCCAAAACCAAGTGGGCCACTGCCCAAATCCATGAACACAAATCCAACCGAAAACAATTTCATAGATCTCATAGTCCATATTTACCACATAACCATCCTCGGCATCCTAGATGCCTAGCATCCCAGACGTCATATCTCACGGTAATAAGTAACGCGTGTTACCAGGGGTCTCTCCGGGTCAATATCTCTTACATCTCAGATGTCCGACGTCCTAGATGTCTAATCATAGCATTCCTGCTCCTGAGTCACTATACGATCTGGTAGCTCCGTATAATGACCCCTCGCAGGCTGCACCGTGACTTGCCCAGTGTCCCAGACACTTGGAGGAGACCATCACCTATCCTCGTATCAAGATGTTGGAAAACAGTGTTACAAAGCCATTTCAAAACATCTCAAAGGGCCCTGCCCGAAATCTCCATAGAACATCACAAATCCATTTAGGGTCCCCGACCCGAAATCGCATTTATAAAACTCAACTGGGCCTCATGCCCGATTTTGTAGACCACTGGGCCCCCGACCCGATCACATGACTCAAAAGGGTCTCAGCCCGATTTCGTAAACCAAAAGGGCCCCTAACCCCGCTCACATAATTCAAATGGGTCTCATGCCCGAGTTCGTCTTTCCAAAACCAAAATCGTATCATAGAACCATTATTAATCTCACAATCACAAAGCAATAGTATAAGCTCGTAACTACGAAATACGTATAAATAAGGGATTACCTCGAAAAACATGCCATCATGTAAACCTCCAGTACCACAATCATCATCATAGAAATCACGTATGTAAAACATATAAAATAGTTATGCATGCATCAAAGTTTAGAAACCGAAGTCCACTCACAGATCGTCCTACGCTGCCACCTCGATAAGCGTGCCATAAGCCCTCCCAGGCCCCATCACTATCACCGGGACTTCCAAACCTGTCCAGACCATAATAGAGTGTTACTAACCTCTTCATTAACCTCCTATTAAAGTCTTGTAATTTTCCCGAATTTTTAATTATTTTTAAACTCGATCCTAAACCTTTGGACACTTCGAAACGTATCGAAACGATGTCTGATCGACACGAAACCAGTCCCAAAATGTTTGTTACATCGAATAGATTATTTCACATGTTGAAAGTTTCCCCAAAAATCCCTTCACGCGCCCCCACGCGTAGCTTGAACTCCCTACGCGTGAAACCCACACGCTAGGCACTGTTCATCGTCTTCCTCAGGCAGACCCGTTTCAGACCGATCCGGTCCAACCGAACCAGCTATCCCGGTTCACCAACCTAACTCATCCAATTTCAGTCCGTTTTTGCCCATTTTCAATCCTACAGCCTTGTCTAATTGTGTTCCATCCATTTAAGACTTCAAAAACCTAAAAATTATCAAAAATCATACCTTCCCAAATGATGATTGAACCGAACACCTTCCTCCGCCGCGTTATCCCAGCCACCATTGTCCTCTGTTCCAAGTCGTAATGGCTCCTTTCCACCTCAGAAACATCATCAGCTGAACCAAAACAATCAACAACCCTCAATTCACAAGTTGCCATTTCTGAATAATAACAAAACACACTCGGGTTTCTCACTCACCTCGCCGTCGTGGGCCACCTCCATGGCCACCACCATGTTTATCTTGACCTCAGGAACTTCGTCCACCCCTCAAACACGATCAACAACCAACCAAACTTGATTTCTCAACTTTGAACGTAAACACTATGTTCTCCTCCGTCGTGGCCGCCGCCATGGGGTAGGCGGTCTCTCAGCCTCACAGTCTGAGTCTCATAGTCCGACACTCATGGCTCCCTCAGTTGGCTAGTGTCATAAGGTGTTGATGATGAAGGGTTGCTGGTTGGGGGTGTGGATTGGGTCACGGTTTGAAGACGAAAGAATGGAGAGGGTCCAAATACCGTGCACGGGGCAGAGAAGAAAAACTGAGGTTTGTATTTGTGATGATGATTAAATGGACGGTGGGGATGGGGAAATCAGATGAAATGAAAAGGATGGATGGTGGGGATTATGAGATGAAAGATAAGTGTGTTAATTTATTAATTAAAAATGACCAATGAGAACAAGATCGCCTTTTTCGGGAAAACCCCCAATGGGATGAGTGACACTTGTCACTCATCCAAGGACCCCACACAAATATCTACCCAATTAGCTTTAAATAATATTTTATTCGATTCCCAAGACGTTAAATCCCTGATTTCGCTCCTGTGACCATAACTTCTCCGTCCGACGTCTGATTTCAGCATGCTGCCTATCTATGGATTCGTATCAACCAGATCTACGTAACCGTCCTTGGCCCTTGGCCATCGGACCTCCCGTGTCAAAAGTCAATATTTTACCCACGCCTAGGGGCAAAACGATCATTTTACACCGTCTGGTCAATTTGCTCAACTAATCACCTTTTAAACTCACTAATCCTTGATTAGTCTGTAACGCCCCGAAAAATCCAAAAATTGTAAAATATTAAAATAATGTGAAAATGACGATTTTACCCCTAGAAGGATATGGCTAAAAGTTGACTTTTTGTTTGGTATACTTTTTGCATATTTTTCTTGTGCCATTGTGTAGGTCTCGGAACGCTGAATCCGTGGACAGGTGGCACGTCAAAAACGGAGTTCGGATGAAGAAGTTACGGGGTTGTGAAGTGTAGGGGTAAAATGGTAATTGTGTTTAAGAAGGGTAAAATGGTAATTGTGCATAAAGTGACTAACGGTGCAAATGCTGACTACTCAATTAATATGCTGATTCAATTCCCTTGAACCCAACTAATGCCACCTGCCCTCTTAAGAAACTCATTAGTGGCACATGAGTGCTTAGTTGTCTAACTTAACTTAACTTCCATTAATTAACTATTGCTAACTACACAAAACAGAGAACAACACCCCATCTCCTACCAATTTGATCGATCCAACAACACAGAGAATAAGAGTGAGTATTAGAGAACAAAGGGGGAGGAATTTAGTGAACGTTTGAGTGGCAATTGAGAGGAATTTGGACCGGGATCAATACTGAGCTTACCCGAAAATTCATTAAAATTCTCCATTTTCAAATTTGAGATTGTAGACGGTTTCGTTCCAATTGGACATGAGATTAAGCTTCCTGGGAGCTAAACAACTCGAACCCAATCAACTGGAACGAGAATTGGTGGAGAAATCGTGACAAACAAGCCCTGAAACTGGTTGGAGAAATCGAGCTTGAGTCGAGTTACTTAGAGGTAAAATTTCATAAAATTGATCTTGATTTCGTGTTCCTTATAGTCCTATGATGCTTCTAGTGTGAATAATTGAAGAAAACAGGTCGATTTGAGGTCAAACCCGAATTAGGACCCGATGAGTGTTCTTCGTGAGTCGAAGCCTTTTATGGTTGAATTGATTCAATTGAAGGCACATAACTATCAGTTAGATTGAATAGATATGAATGAGTGAAAGAACGAGAGGAATTGAGTTAGAATCAAGGGAAATTGAGTTGGGTCTGATCGCGGGTCTACAACCCGAATACCAGAGAAACGGGCGAGAGAGAGAACTGTAGCAGCCACTGTTCACGGCGCGTGGCTGTCACGCGCAGCCGCTTGCGGCGGCGCGTGAGGGCGCGTGACCGGGAATCTGAAGGAGGGTCCAACGTACTTTTTAATGTTCTCGATGATACGGACCTATTGGCGTTAGTTTCGGGTCAATCGGATATAAATTAAGGCTAGTTTTACGTATCCGAAGCGTATAGGTTACGTTTAAATAATATTATTTTATTCCGATGATTCGGAACTTCGTACCTAAGATTATATGATACTTTAGTAACCCTATATTACATGTTTGACAGGCCAAAATATTCTCGGGACATCGGACGAAAACGAACAGCTCGAATCCGAGCAATCTGGACGGTGTGTGAGTGGGCTTTTGTTTTCTACCCTAAATGCATGCATATATGTTTTAACTGCTTTTAAATGCTTATAATATGATTTAAGTTGATTTTCCATGATTAATGATGTGATATGATAATTTCCGGATTTTGGGAATATTATATTATTATTATATTGTTTTGAGCTCGAATTTCGAGAAAATCATAAAAGTGTGATTTTGGGCGATGACTTGTGATTTGAAATGGTTTTTAACTTTGAAATTAAATTACATGATTTAATTGAAGAAATTGAATTATAAACGATCTGTTAGACATGAAATTATGGAATTTACTTGTGCTGTGGAAATGCTATATTTCGGGCAGAGACCCTGTTGAACTATTGATTTGATTTTGAGATTTAAATAGTTTTGAAATGAGATTCTAGATTAGTGGTATCATCCTCGGTGATTTAATGGTCTCCTCCAGACGTCGTAGATCCTGGAGTAGTCACGATCCACTGCCTGGAGATGAGTAGCTCCGAGGGGAGGCTCAATCTCAGGAGTGTGAGTTTATATTGATATCCTCCAGACGTCGTTGATCCTGGAGATGATATCACCCCAGACGTCGTTGATCCTGGGGAGGTACTCGGACGTGAGACACCCGAGTTGCACGCGTTGCATTGATATCATGACGGGTTATTGAATATTAAGATTGGATGTTGAGGATGGTGGTATCATGATTGATTTTGAATTATATTAACTGTTTTCTTTTACTTGGATTTATATAACTCATGTTTCCTATGATGTGCATGCATGTTTGTGAAAACTGGAGGGTAAAACTATTTTAATAAATGTATTTCTAAACCTTTATTTTTGTCCACTCACACCTTTACTATTTTTGTACCCTCCAGGCCCGTGCACAGGTACCGAGGCTCGTATTGAGGCAGAAGAATAAGCAAACCGCTGCATACTCGAGTTCTGACCGCGTAGGACTTTAATCCTTGTTTGTACATATTTCTTATGCTCTGTAAACCGGTTGATGACTGAGATAGTCAACGGTCCTAAAGATATACCTATCCCTGGTCTGACCATGTGGGTTGTTGGTTATGTTATATTATGTACTTATATATATTTGGACTACTTTTGGTATTTTAAAATCATAGTCAGACGGGAGCAGGATCATTCACGATTATCGAGGAATAATCGGGATGGGTCCTGTCATAGTCACTAATCTAATCCTGGAATTCGGGACGAGTCGTTACAACCTTCCCCCCTTAAATAATTTCGTTCTCGAAATTCCAACTATCCCGATTCCACATCCACCTCGTAGAAAACGATTCAATCTCACACCATATGTACACTTGTACACCCGCTAATCATAACCATACTTGTATGCACCCAGACGTTCCATCACGAACTTTTTCCTCGTATCAACAAAACTCGACCAGCTCGAGTGAAATTGATCACGCGATCCGAGTTAATACCGCTTGATAATTATACCATTACTCTGACATATTCAGCCAAACTGCCACCACTTGGCCAGTCGTAAATCAATCCGATATCTCTCCCACATCGAGAGTTACCAAATCTCTCAATTTCTCTGCCTTTCCTGAATTTTACCATATAAACATCACACGTCCCATAACGTCGCATTCAGCCAGCACTCACGGCTCCATGGTCATAGTTCGAATCACCAGCGCAATTCTGAATTACTATAGAGTCGTAACAAGGTATTTCGTATCAAAATTTCCTCATAAATCCATGTTGCCGTTAATGAGAGTCACAGGGAAGTCGATCCACACAATGCAACCCGTGGTTACACTAACCACCAACTCATTTCACTTGTGACAACACAATCCATGTCTCACTTACGTGGGAACTTGTAGTAAATATTCCTTACCTTTAATTTTACTATACATTAAAATAAGCTCGATAGGATCCCAATGACGGTAACATGAAACTTACTCGATTAGTGTGCAACTGGATCCCATCGAATACCTGGTCAACAGTGATAACACCTTCCAACTCTAGAGTTTCACTATCCATCCACGGCTCTGAGCACTTTCTCATACTGTCACTGAACTATCAAAATTACTCTAGCCTAGCGCACAATATTCAATGTCCAATTCACATTCTCAACCACTCCAAAGATATCGAAACTAAGCAGACTGCCAGCGCGTTCATCCACATACCCCTAGTACATCCTATATACCGTGGCCAGGCACCACTCAGGCCTGTCCAGTATCGACCCTCGCACAACGTACCTTATACGTACATCTATTCACGGACCAACCTACAACATAGCTCGTAGCTAAACATTCCTCAATTTTGGAGCTCATCTGTGCAATCCAGTACTAGACAGATCAAATACTCCAACTCATCATCTATCACGAGTCCCATGGTCACCCGACCAGCATCACAACGTCTACTCCCAATCACTTAAACCAACACGTACAAATCCGACTCACGCCTACCAAGGTGTACCGATTCATGCCAATTGAGCATTCCAATCTCACCCACGTCTACTGAGACGCACTAACACTAAACCTATCGGTTACCTGCTCAAACGATTTCTGTGCCACATTCGATTGACTTCGAAAGGAAGCCAATCCCATTGTCCACAACATCACAATCTCGATCCACCTAGGATCCACACATGCTCACTTAGCTACCAATCCACCTGAAATCTGATCGTAGGGTCTCACACCCTCTTTGGATCCTTAGTCAGTCACATCATTCATCAACTATTTTCACATCTAATCACTTAGTCAAAACGAAACACGTCTAAACCGTGGGTCCTCTCCAATTACCTCATATCGATCCTTGTCATCCCATGTCATCATTCTGCTCATCCTGTCCTATCCGGACTCCCTCGTCATATTTCCCTAGATGAGATGATAGTCCCGACATCCACCACTAATCCAGAATCAAACACAACTACTCTTGATCCTGAAGTTCCAACCATGTTAGGAAATTGATATGTTTCCAACTAAGTGTCAAGTCCAACCACTAGACTTCCCAATTCTTCAACTCACTCGGACAACCCCGTGCCTATAACCCATCTATTACCCAGACCTCCTGTCCGTTTATCACACATACAAAAGAATGTAATTCATTACAATCTAGTTCTCATAACTCAACCTTTATAGGCTTAACTCTCGGGTCTCCATGTTATTCGCAATCACAAACTCTCCCATCAATACTACCAATGATTCTCTTCGACTTCTACCAATTTCCATGAATTCTTTACACTTCCCCGTGATACTAGAAACACACAACCACTCAAGTTTTGGAGTTGACGACAACTCCCCGAATCCACTAATTTTCATGACGTCCCCTGCGTCAGACAACACTTCTCATGTCTCAATCGTACTCTTCATCCATTCATCACTTATCATCTCATAATTGTTGGGACTTATCCCAACACATCACAACCCTTGTTGGATCCCGTCCAGAGCAACACATCCACTACCGAACGTCAGATACTGAACGTATGGCCATCATGACGGAGTCACATCCCAACTTGTGGCTCATCGTCATCACAACCACTAGCACCTTGTGCAAGAATCAAATAACCCTCAGTCGTTACTCATACCGAGCAACAACCCCATATCTCCGCTCAGGTGAAAATAACTATGCCTCTCTCATACCCCACAACTATGGGTACCACCATTCTGACAATCCATAGCAAGATAATGAACGTTCCCTGAACATCCCCCGATTCTCAACTACCCCAACTACACCAATTACCCTTGATAGCCAACCATCTCCACATGAATATTGACCAACAGTCATCGCTATCGAGATCTGCATCCACGCATCACACTATTATCTGGTTCAACTTGGGATTCCATATTTTATCTCATAACCGTACCCGTGGATCGAATCCCGTCATTTCATTTCGTGCCGGGCCAACCAAACTCCATAGTTCCGGCTAAACTCACTAGAGCTATCCACATGGTCATCCATGACCTCAGGCGCTCTTTGCAGCACAAGTTCCAATCCATCAGTCACAATATGGAGTTTGACCCGACAAACCACCTTGACTTCGGAGAATCGTCCAATCCACTACAACTATGGACTCACTATTCCAATTCATCAATCACCACTAAGGTTCAACTTTCCAGTCCATCCAACATATATTAGGTTCCGCAATCACACCCTAGGGTTCCCATGAGCCCATTTACTCTATGCAATAAAATTCATAATCTGACCGACCCCGCGGTCCTAATATTGTATAGACGTCAATCCAATCCTACCATCAACTCAATTGGGGTTCCACAATTAAGGTCATCAGTAAACTCCTATACTAGCATCCCTCACACTAGCAATCGCCACTAGGGTTCACATTCTCAGACCATTACCCAAATGGGGTTCCCCAAACCCAGCTGCTCCCAGTAGCACCACAACATAACATCACAAGACCAAACTAAAGGTCCCACATTACCAGTTCTTCATATACAACCCCACTTGGGTCGAATCGCACTAACGTACGGCGTAACAGTCCAACACACACTATCCACTATTCAATTCCAAAAACTACTAAACCAGCATCCTACGATCAGGTTGATGCCGGGCCGACCACGTAGAGACATCACATCCACGACCTGCATGTACCACGAGAACTACTGAATAGTGACAACCTCGCTTTGGAACTCAGAGTAACATGAGCAAACTTACTCTGATACCACTTGACACGACCCATTCTAAACCCCCCAGGATTTACGTGGGATGTCTCATGCTCCCGTCCGACACAAAGTGTCAAACAAGGAATAATACGCAACTCAGCCCATACAGGGCGCGCCAGGATCGGTGGAGGAGTGCAATGTCTCGGTCTCTGCTACAGCCCTCATCCGTGATCAACCTGAAAGGCATTAAAACCATTCAGAACTGTGAGTGGATGAAAATCAATAAATTCATAAGATAAGCAATAAAAATATTTACTCAATAAACCATTAGGACCTTAGCCCAAAAACCGTAAATCCAAAACTAAGTGCACCATTGCCCAAATCCATGAACACAAATCCAACCGAAAATTATTTCATAGATCCCATAGTCCATATTTACCACATAACCATCCTAGGCATCCCAGATGCCTAGAGTCCTGGACGCTTGACATCCCAAACGTCATATCTCACGGTAATAAGCAACGCGTGCTACCCGGGGTCTCTCCGGGTCAATATCTCTGACATCCCAGATGTCGGACGTCCCGGACGTCTAATCATAGCATTCCTGCTCCTGAGTCACTTTACGGTCCGGTAGCTCCGTATAATGACCCCTCGAAGGCAATGTACCATGACTTCCCCAGTGTCCCAGACACCTGGAGGAGACCATCATATATCCTCATACCAAGATGGTATACGGAAAACAGTTTTATAAAGCCATTTCAAAACATCTCAAAGGGCTCTGCCTGAAATCACCATAAAACATCACAAATCCATTTAGGGTGCCCAACCCGAAATCACGTTTATGAATTATAGGGTCCCAGACCTGAAATCACATTTATAAAACTCAACTGGACCTCATGCCCGATTTTGTAGACCACTGGGCCCCCGGACCGATCACATGACTCAAAAGGGTCTCAGCTCGATTTCGTAAACCAACTGGGCCCCTAGCACGATCACATAATTCAAATGGGTCTCATGCCCGAGTTCATCTTTCCAAAACCAAAATCGTATCATAGAACCATTATTAATTTCATAATCAAAAAGCAATAGCATAAGCTCGTAACCTCAAAATAAATATAAATACAGGATTACCTCGAAATACGTGCCATCATGTAAACCACTAGTACCACAATCATCATCATAGAAATCATGTATGTAAAACATATAAAATAGTTATGCATGCATCACAGTTTAGAAAACGAAGTCCACTCACTGACCGTCCTACGCTGCCACCACGATACGCGTGCCATAAGCCCTCCCGGACCCCATCACTGTCACCATGACTGCCAAACCTGTCCAAACCACAATATAGGGTTACTAACCTCTTAATTAACCTCCTATTAAAGTCCCGTAATTTTCGCGAATTTTCAACTATTTTTAAACTCGATCCTAAACCTTCTGACACCCCGAAACATATCGAAACGATGTCTGATCGACACGAAACTAGTCCCAAAATGTTCATTATATCGAATAGATTATTTCACATGTTGAAAGTTTCCCCAAAAAGCCCCTCATGCGCCCCCACAGGCGGCTTGAACTCCCTGCACGTGAAACCCACGCGCGAGGCACTGTTCATCGTTTTCCTCAAGCAGACTTAGTTCAGACCGGTCTGGTCCAACCGAACCGGCGGTCCCTGTTCAACGACCTAAATCATCCAATTTCAGTTCGTTTTGCCCATTTTCAATCCTACAGCCTTGTCTAATCGTGTTCCATCCGTTTAAGACTTCAAAAACCTTAAAACTATCCAAAATCATACCTTCCCGAATGATGATTGAACCGAACACATTCCTCCGCTGCGTTATCCCATCCACCATTGTCCTCCGTTCCAAGTCCTAAGGGCTCCTTTCCACCTCAGAAACATCATCAACTGAACCAAAGCAATCAACAACCCTCAATTCACATGTTGCCATTTCTGAATAATAACAAAACACTCTCGGGTTTCTCACTCACCTCGCCGTCGTGGGCCACCACCAGGTTTATCTTGACCTCAGGAACCTCATCCACCCCTCCAACACGATCAACAACCAGCCAAAGTTGATTTCTCAACTTTGAACGTAAACACTCTGTTCTCCTCCGCCGTTGCCGCCGCCGTGGCTTAGGCCGTCTCTCAGCCTCACAGTCTGAGTCTCACAGTCCTACACTCATGGCTCTCTAAGTTGGCCAATGTCATAAGGTGGTGATGATGTGAGGTTGTTGGTTTGAGGGTGCGGATTGGGTCACGGTTTGAAAAAGAAAGAATGGAGAAGGTCCAAATATCGTGCAGAGGCAGAGAAGAAAAACTGAGGTTTGTATATGTGATGATAATTAAATGGTCGATGGGGATGGGGAAATCAGAAGAAATGAAAAAGTAGGATGGTGGGGATTGTGAGATGAGAGATAACTGTGTTAATTTATTAATTAGAAATGACCAATGAGAACAAAATCCCCTTTTTAGGGAAAGCCTCGAATGGGATGAGTGACACTTGTCTCTCATCCAAGGGCCCCACATAAATATCTACCCAATTACCTTTAAATAATATTTTATTCGATTCCCGAGACGTTAAATTCCCGATTTTGCTCCTGTGATTATAACTTCTTTGTCCAACATCCGATTTGGGTAGGCCGCATGTCTATGGATTCGTATCGACCCGATCTACGTAACGGTCCTTGGCCCTTGGCTATCGGACCTCCCGGATCAAAAGTCAACATTTTGCCCACGCCTAGGGGGAAAACGGTCATTTTACACCATCCGGTCGATTTTCTCAACTAATCACCGTTTAACCCGCTAATCCTTGATTAGTCACTAATCTAATCCCAGAATTCAGGACGGGTTGTTACATGGAGTTTCCCGATATATTGTTGGGGCGAGTGGTGGTTACCGCATTCAGAGAGTTAGTTTGGAACCAACGGTTAATAAATGCACTTTCTTTTCTTGGGAGTTCTCACTCCAGTATGGGTGAGCCGTGAGATTTAAGTGGAGGACTTAAGAGTCCATTGGAGTTTCCCGTGGGGTTGGTTTTGGTTGACTGTAGTTGACCATACCTCCTAAGGTTCATATAAGCTTGTTTGAGGAGAAATCTGATTGTGAGAAATAGAATGGGTCACTACAGTAGTTATCAATAGTTTTTGTTGGTCTGAAAAGATAGGTATGCTTCCAACATGGTTGCAACTCCTCTTGATTCCGAATTCGATGAGGGAGACTTTCGTTTCCTGCTGTTTAGTAGATGGTGCTTGGTGTCGCGGGATGACATAGGATGAATTTTGATGTCATCATCTTGGATCATCCTCTATTATTCTGTACGTGGGATGACGAGGAATGATATGACAGTTAAGGGGTTAAAAGAAGGTGTAAGAACTGAACACCTAGGCTGTGAGTCAAATTTGAATAACTTGAACAGCCGATAGTACTTAGCGTCACCGGATGTGACGAGGGAGTGTCCGAGGTAGTGGACCCATGTTGGTATTATGGGTCATGTTATATTAGCTGAAAAAGGGCTAATATGGACCCACTGTGGATCAAGCTGATTGTGGCGACTAGGGGTCGAGTAAATCGAAGCGATTTTAGATTACAAGAATGATGAGGTTGGGGTGATGACAAGACAGAGGTTGGATATGTGCAGGTGCATTGATATGTCTTAGATTTGGATAGGTGGATGAGTATGTGTTGGATATAGGGATGTGTGTATGATCTGTATTGATACACGAGTGAGTATGTTCCTGGATATGTGAATAAGTATGAGACGGGGACGATGCGTGGGTATTGATCAGGAAGAGGTGAATAGCTGACACCTCAAGTTCAAAATGAGGATAGAGATGGAGATGGAGCGATTGTATGGAGGGTTGTTGGACTGTGATAGGTTACCGACAGATTTAAGTTGGTGCGTCTTAGCAACATGAGTAGGTTAACCTTTGGAACGAACCCAAAAACGAGATTGGGTAATAAACAGGTTGAATATAAAAATAGAGATTGTGAGGGATTGAGGTTCGCATTGTGACAGCCGGTTGAGTACTGAGTCATGTTAGGAATGAGGATTGGTACGTGTTTGGACGTTGCCAGAGTATAGTCCTTGAGCAGGCGAAGTAATGCCTTGACGATTGATATGATGGAGGTGCACCAGTGCGTAGTGCACGTTGGATAATGGGATTGACCACGGTCAATCAGTATGTTGGGTTGAGAGTTACCAGAGATGATGAATAAGTGGTTAGTGGATAAAGTCCTAGATGGACATGAGATGGAGATAGTTCGATGAGTACTGTGATAAGATGTGTTCAGACATATTGAGATGCTGACTGGACGTCGAATACTGTGCTAGTGTAGAGTATATTATGAGGGTTCATTGATTATGTGAGCCGAGAGCTCAAGGCCATGTGGGCCAGAGGAACCCTAGTGTTCTTGTATGTGATTATCTCAGCTGAGGCAAGTATTCGATGGGCTCCAGATACACCCAGGATGGGTGAGATGTCAATTGCGTATCGACAGGGCACGTGAGAGATGGTTTGGGACTCGAGAGCAAGTCGATATCAGAGTAGCACAGCGGAAATACAGTGGAGCCTAGAGTTGCTGGCTAGCCACGATAGTTGTTGTGGACTTTGAGGCTTTTAGAAGAGAGTTGTAGCTCTATGGACAGTAAGAGTCCGCCCGAGTATGGAAAAATGAGTGAGTTGACTGATTTGAGTACCGAGGCCTCTCTTGGTCACGTTGGTTGGAGACGTGTTCTTCTAGTGTGAAGTCTTGGGGTCAAACCTTACGGGTACACCGGAGTTGTGTACTCGCGGCCCAAAGGGGAAAATATCGAGTTAGATAGAGGGGCGCCACCGCAGTTTTGAGTATGACGTGCGAGGTGAGATTCATGCCATTACAATGGCAGGATCTAGCAAATGTTGCCTAATCAGACGCTGACTACGATGTCAACTTAGATTGTTAACTGAGAAGAACCATCAGGCTGAAAAGCTGACATTGATGTCAGCTTAGTATGGCAGACTTGTCAGAGTGAGTGACAGGGGAGATTGACGAGTATCGGTGTCTCGAGCGAGACTTACGAACCGACGTGTGGCTTCTCGAGAGTTGAGTTGGAACTTGGAAGCTCCGGTGACAGTGAGTACCGACAGGTACTATGGTTGTCTCGGACGTGTACATTAACAAGAGAGTGCCCGAGTTGGAGGCATGATTGGAATTTCAGATATTCATTGTGGAAATTGGGTCAGGTTGAACTTTGAGGACAAATTATTTAAGGAGGGAAGTTTGTAACGACTCGTCCCAAATTCTTGGGATTAATTAAGAATTAATTATGGATTAGCGAGGCTAATCGAGAATTAGTCGAGGATTATCGAACGTTCAGGGAAAAATTACGATTTTGCCCCGAGATGGGGGAAAAAGCTAACTATTGACTTAGGAGGTCCAATGCACAAGGATCAAGGACCGTTGCGTAGATCGAGTCGATACGTGTCCGTAGACAGGCGACACGTTAAAATCAGACATTTGATGGGAAAGATATGGGTCACAGAAGGTTTTGGGGACTATTGCATGTTTTACGAGATGAGTGCCTTTTGTCTTGAATGTGGGCCCAGAATTTTTGAACCAGACCAATGGATGAGTGACAAGTGTCACTCATCCATTGCTCACCTAACACAGGTACATGCACCCATCCCTCTTCTCTGTTTCATTTTCTTCTCACCCGAAAACCCAACACCATAACCCATCCTCATCGTCGCAAACCTTCATCTTCTGTGGTTACCCTGAACGGGGAAGTGTGAGAGCAAACTGAGACGGGCAGGTTGGTGGCCACGGCGATGGCCACCGCTAACGGTGGCTGGAAACCTGCAAGGTACAGTTTTAATTCAAAATTTTGAAATCGAGTTTGAGTGTGTATGGGACGTTTTCATGGATTGAGTTATGTTTTTGGTGGAGGTATGAGCCTTTTGGGACCATAATCGAAGGTGGAGGACAGCTGAGTGGTGCAGGCCGGGAGCTTGAAGATGGTAGTGCGGGTTCTTGATCGAACAGGTATTTTCTAGCCCGTTTTACACGTTTTTTAGTCCATAGATCTGTTGCATAGGATTGGACGATAATTTAGGGACAAACAACATCGAAAATGGTTGAGATTTGAGGGAGAACCGGTCGTGATGGTTTGTCAGTTCCGTCAAACTGGAAATACCAGTGAACTCGGTTCACTCGAGGTAGACGATGACACTGTTCATCGACTCGTGAGGGCGCGTCGGACCGATTCTCGAGACAAGGTCAACATGTAATTTCATCCTTTTGATGTAACAAACATTTTGGCACAAGGTTCGAGTCGATCAGACACCGTTTTGGGCTAGTTTTGAGTGTCCGAAGGATTAGGGTTTATTTTAAATACGTTTAAAAATCCCAAAAAATTGAGGGATTCAATGTTAACCTATTTGAGGTAGTTAGTGACCCTTGGGTGTGGTTTGGACAAGCCCGAGAGTTCCGAAGATGGTGATTTAGCCTGGGGAGGCTTATGGCACGCATATCGAGGCGGCAGCTTGGACGATCTGTGAGTAGACTTTGTTTTATGAATAGGATGAATGCATAAATGTTTTATATGTGTTTATGAACATGTTATGAGATGCCATGAATGCATGTTATTTAAATATGATTTGTTGGACATTTTCGGATGAATGTGTTTTTGATATAAATGAGTTTTATAAATTTTTGTTTTGTCCACTCACAGCTTTTATGGTTTTAATACCATTCAGGTTGATAGTGGATGCAGGCTGTAGCAGAGATCGAAACATCACATGCTACCGCCGATCCTAGTGTACTATGATGGACCCATAGCGGGTGACGAGTTATCCCTGCTCTGACACAATGTGTCAGACAGGAGCAGGCACGCCCCATGATAATCCAGCGGGATTTGGGACGGGTCTTGTCAAGCCACTTAGTGTTATAACCAATGATTGAAATATCGATATCAACGGATATATCGCTAGCCAACTTTATAGTGATCTCGCTCTAAATATTGATATGGATATCATTTACAATTAACAAAAACGACGAAAATTTAGTCTAAAAGTTAGAAATTTTTTCATGAAACTTTGGGAAAAATTTAAGTACCCAATAATGGTTATATATGACTAATACGTTTGATATAATAAATATAAAATGTATAATTTGATGCAATATGATTCTGACGATGACTAATAATATAAAATCTTAAATATAAACATAAATTGGAGTGTATTACTATAATTGAATGTTAATATAGTTAAAAACATAACAATAAGCATAAAAAAATTTCAATGGAAGAAAAATGATAAAAAAAGTTCAAATATATTTAAATTGGAAAAAAGCTGAAAAAAAAAAATAGGGCCAAATTTTATTCAAAAATTGGAAGAAAAGGATATATTTAAAGTTGGGAAAAAAAATGGAAAAAAGGCCAATTTTGTTTGGAAAATTGGAAGGAATAGTTAAAAAAACAAACAAAAACTGCTTCACTTTGAACCCTAGTGACTAGGAAAGAAAGGTAGCCACAATACCAACTCAACTAAACCAAGGTTGTTGCAATTTTAAAGCACATATAATATATAACTCATAAATAGCGACAGTCATTTTCTTCCTCCAGCGGGTCTGCAACTCGGGTTTCCCGACCTGGCGACTCGACTCGACTCAAACTTCTTCATTTTATGGTTAATTTTCACTAATTAATATCCTATCTAGATTGTTTTGATCCCATAAAGAGATATGTGAGCTCAGAACAAGAAGAATTTGCGAAATATCGGTCAATTTCCTTCACCCCCTTTAGGTGCGCTGTAACAACCCGTCCCGAATTATCGGGATTAATTAAAACTTAATGATGGATTAGTGAGGATAATCGGGGATTAGACGAGGATTAACGAACGTTCAAGGCGAAATGGCGATTTTGCCCCTAGAACGGGCGAAACGCTGACTCTTCGTTCAGGTTGTAAAATGGACTTTGGCCGATGACTGTGACGTAGTTCGGGATGTCACGAGTTCATAGACAGGTGGAACGTCTGATTCTAACGTTCGAGGAAGAAATTATGATATTTGGAAGTTCGGGGGTATTTTGGTAATTTGGTTGAAAAGGGGAAAACATTTGACTTTTGACCCGAGAGGTCCGATGGCCAAGGGCCAAGGACCGTTACGTAGATCGGGACGGTACAAATCCGTAGACAGGCGACACGTCAAATTCGAACGTTCAACAGAAAAGTTATGATTCACGGAAGTTCGAACGTACTATTGCACGTTTTACGAGACAGGAGACTTTTTGGCAGCAAGTGGGCCCCAGATATTTGTCCCTGGCCCAATGGATGAGTGACAAGTGTCACTCATCCATTGCACACTCAAACATCCTCATGCATATCCACCCTTACCCGTGTTCGATCATTTTCCCCATTTCCAACCAAAACGATCCATCCTTCAACCCCAATCCAAAACCCTTTCCCCTCCGACCATGATTGAGACCAAGAGGACGAAGTGAGGACTGGAGGATGTTGGTGGCTGGCTAGAGGCAGCGCCGTCGTGGACGGCGGAGGCATAACCCGAGCAAGGTATCGGTTTGGCCCTTTTCTTGTTATTTTTTATTCTTGACGTTGGGGATGGTTTTAATCGATTGTAATGAGTTAATTAGGTTGCTAGGGAAGTTTTAAGAAGGTTTTGGGAATGGTTCATGGCTGAGGAAGCCTTGGGGAGTTTTTGTAATTTTTGAACAGTGAGGGACATATCGGGTTCATGGATTTTAGTAGGTTTTAGGTGTTTTAATTCATATATTTAGGTTCCTAGAATCAAAATAGGAAGAATAGGATTGATTAGGGAGAGAAAGGATGAAGAATGAATGCTCTAGAGGCCACGCCGGTTCAGCTGGACCGCAGTTGCAGGAAAAATTGGGCCGGCCGGTTCGGACCAGCCTGACCGAGGAAGAAGACGATCTAGAGTACTGGCGCGTGGCTCCCCCATGCGCAACCACTTCAGGCACCTCTTGTGGGTGTGTGGCCCATCTTTTGGGCATAGTTCCAACATGTGAAATCATCTATTCGATGTAACGAACGTTTTGGGACTGGTTTCGTGTCCATTGGACATCGTCTCGATATAGTTTGGACTGTCCGAAGGTTTCGGAGAGCGTTTAAAAATAGTTAAAAATCCCAGAAAATTAGAGGGCTTTAGTGAGGGGTTAATTAAGTAGTTAGTAACCCTCTAAAGTGATTTGGAAAGGTTTGGGAATCCCGTAGATGACGATTGACCTGGGAAGGCGTACGTCGAGCGTATCGAGGCAACAGCGCGGACGGTCTATGAGTGGATTTTCTTTTATGAATCGATGCATGCATAAATGTTTTATAAATGTTTTAATATATGTTTAGGGATGAATTGAGTGCATTTTGTGTGTGTGTGTGTGTGTGTGTGTGTTTACGTATGGTCACGTATTTCGAGGTTTTCAGTTTTATACGTACTTATATGCGCTTATGCTTTCGGTTTCAATGAAATGATTTTGAAAAGGTTAAACCGGGCATGGGACCCATTTAAATTTGGTTTTGACTCGGGCATGTGGCCCTATTGATGACCTACGGGTCTGAGTCGTGGTCGCAACGGGTGCTGTGTGCACGACGATGGACGACGTGACGCTCGCCTCCAGTTTGGGATGTGTTCCCTCCGGAGAGGTCACGATGCACGTTTCGTTGTCGAGGATCCACTAGAGGCTCAACTTCGGAGTGCTGACGATATAGGAGATCGATCGGTGGCGTTTGCACCATGTCCTAGAGTTGGTCGCGGCAATGATCTGTTCACAATGACATACCAAGATTGAGAGTGTTCCTGGATTGGTGGTTGCACGCATCACTCCGATCGGAAATCGTGAATGACCCTGAGGTTTCGGGCTCGATGCCCCATTGATTTACTAGTTCGGGCTCGATGCCCAGTTCATTATAAAATCGGGCTAGAGACCATGTTGATTCCTATGTTCGGGCTGGAGGTCCAGTTCACGTGTGTTATTGGGCGTGAGTCCCGAGTATGATTTTCTTATACTAGTATGTATATACCCTCCTTATGAGCATATTGATTAGTCTCCTCCAGTCGTCGACCTGGAGAGTCACGATCCACAGAGCAGAATGGGTATCCCCATTGGGATCCCGTTCTAGGAGTGGAAGTTATGATGTGGTCCCGGACCAGATTCCGGATAGTTGATCAGACTAGGTCCGAAGATAGAACCTCCCAGATGGAGAATTCCTAGGGGTAGACTTGGAGTGAGATCCCGAGTAGTATGTATACTTATACATAGAGAAATCGTGACATATATCGGGGATTTGTTCCCTAGGGGCTGTGTGCCTCGAGTTGACATCAGAGGATGTCTAGGATGGGTTATATATATATATATATGTATATGTGGATGAGTTTTCACTGAGACGGTGTTAGGCTGAGACCCACGCGTGTTGGTTTTGGGCTGAGACCTACATTTGTTGGACTGGGCTGAGTTCCCAGGTACTTCGATTGGATTTTGGGCTAAGGCCCCGTGTTCTATGTTCAGAAATAGTTTTCAAATGCATGCATATGTTTTTAATGAAGGGCATAAAGGTTTTTTATGAAAACATTTTATGAAGTATTTGTTTTGTCCACTCACAGTTTTCGTGTTTTGAATGCCCTTTAGGTTGATCGCGGATGCGGGCTGTAGCAGAGACGAGACATCACATTCCTCCGCTGGACCCTGGAATACTCTGATAGTCCCGGATGGGCTAAGTACGAAAGTATCCGCGGTCTGACACTTCATGTCAGATAGGAGAAGGCACGTCCCATGCTAATCCTGAGGGATTTGGGACGGGTCATGTCAAGTTGGTATCATAGCAGGTTGGCTCATGGGATACTCATGGTACTCTGATACCAGTTGGTATCTGGGTAGGTTGGCTCATATGATGCTCTCAGAGTGTGCGCAGATCGAGGATGTGATGTCTCTACAGTCGTAGTAGCCCGTTATTAACCTGATACCAGTTGAATCCTAGTTAGACTACGTTTTGCACAAGATCCGATGGATTAGGGTACGATTGGCATCCTATGCCGTGCAAGCCGCGTTTTCCGAGAGGTTGGATCCTGAGCGGGATTAACTAGCGTGTGAATCCAACGGCTTAGAGCTGCATAGTTATTGGAGAGAGGATCCAGTAGACCAGTAGATACCGTACGACGACCCGAGAGTTGGTACCGTTGAGTAGCCATGACGGACATGGAACAAAGCATAGTAGAATCCGTGGAGGTTGGACGTTGGGATCGTCCACTATAGAACTGCAAGGATCGAGATTATGCTGCTCGGAGCAGTCAGACGCGCGAGGACTGTCGTTGAGGCTGGTTGGAATAAGGACGTCAACCCTATTTGGCATGAGGTGCCACGTTTAAAGGTGTTAAATCCTGGAGGGATGTCGACTGGCAGGAGTTTCTCGGAGTAGTTATTGTGCAGCGTGGCAGGATACAATTATGACATGTAGTAGTGGTGTAGGGTTAGGCACAGACTTGGGCCAAGTTCTTGTGGAGGCCAGCGGCTAGACGTCGTAGAGTTACGAGAGGATGAGGTCCTCAAGTTGTGGTTACTGGTTGTTGGGTTACCAGTATCGGAGTACGACGATCCTTCAGAGTCGAGGAGAGGGATCACTCGAGATAGATGTAACGACCTGGACATTGGAAAAAGGGAATTTTGGAAAAAAAAATTGAAGAAAATGACGATTTTGCCCCTAGAATCGGGCAAACGGTTGACTTTTGGCACGAACGGTCAAACAGACTTTGACCGATGACTGTGACGTAGCTCGGTACTTCAGGAGTTCATAGACAGGTGGCATGTCTGATTCCGACATTCGAGGAGGAAGTTATGATGTTCGGAGGTTCAGGGGTAATTTGGTTAGTTGGTTAAAAAGGGGCAATTTGTTGACTTTTCAAACGACATGCATTGTTCATGTAATTCGAAGGCCTTTGGGAAGGTCTCGAGATGCTGAGTCCGTAGACACGCGGCATGCCTCAATCGGAGTTCGGATGACCAAGTTACGGGTCTAGAAGTGTGAAGGGCATTTTGGTAAATTTTCAAGTAGGGGCAAAGCGGTAATTGAGCACTTTTATGAGAAATGGGACAGTGATGGGCTGATACAGCCATGGTGATGCCATCAAATGACATCTGTCATTCTCTAAAATCATATTAGTGGCACAAGGAAGGGTTTGTGGTCGTGGGAAACATAAACTAAGAGTGTTAGTGTGTTTGGAAAATGTGCACAGTTAGGGGAATTGGAAATTGTTACTGAGTGGGTGTTTTTGAAATGAAAAACAGAGATCGATGACCATGGCCTGATCGAACTTCCCAAGAATGAATTGAGAGAAAAAAAGAGCTGAAACAGAATGAAGAGAGGGAAAACAGAGAGTTGGGGTTGAGAGAGGAAGAAAAGTGATGGAAATGGTGAGAGGAGAGCTCAAAATCCGAAACGGGTTCTGGAGAGAGTGAGAGTTCGATTTCGAATTTGTAGGCCAACCCAAGGCAAATTAAGGCTTCATTGAGTTCTCTGGGATCAATTCAAGTTGATCTAGTGCAAGAAAGAAGAGAATTGATGCTGTTTTGGCTTCGAATGGACTTGGTGACAGAGAAGAAAAATCGAGCTTTGAGTCGTGTAATTGGGGGTAAGTTTTTATGAAATTGATTACAAAATCATTCTTAGAGTAATCCTACGATGCTCCCTAACCAATTAATTAAGGAAATAAGTGACTGTTTGATGAACTCGGACGATAAACTTTCATTAGAGCTTGAATTCAATTGAGTTTGTTTGAGGTAGTGACCACTGAAATTAATGTTACAGACCCTTAATTAAGTTGATTGTGACGTTATGTGACGGTTCAAATGAAGAAAACAAGTTGATTTTGGCAGGAATTGAATCGGGTCGAACACGCGGGTCGCAGACCTGTTTTACAGAGGAGTCGGACGAGGAAGAAGCACTATGCAGATTACTGTAGTAGGCGAGTGGCAGCCACGCGCAGCCACTAGCGACTGCGCGTGAGGGCGCGTGGGCTCGATTCTCGAGGTGAGTTCAACATGACTTTTGTTCTATACAATGTAACGAACATTTTGGCGTTGGTTTTGAGTTAATCGGACACCGTTTCGATATTGTTTCGAGGGTCCGAAGATTTATGTTGTGTTTTTAATTAATATTTAATTCCCAGAATATTATGGGAAATTAGTATGATGTTATTTGAGTCTTTAGTGACCCTAGAGAATGATTTCGGACAGGATTCAAGATTCCTGAAAAATGTCAGAAATTACGGGAACGCGTGCAGCTGGAAAAGCGAGCGATATGGACGGTGTGTGAGTGGACTTTGCTTTCTAAAATTTAATGCATGCATAACTGTTTCTATGATTTCTAGGATTATGATTATGACTTATGGTAATTGCGATTTCCGTATTTATACATATTTCGATATGCAATACGTAATTGCACTTGTTTCGAGACTATGGTTTCTCCTATGTTTTCATGATGGTTTAATGATTGATTTTATATGATTTGTGTGTATCATGTTTGATGATATTTTGACTATGATTGTGAGTATGATTTATGGTTTTGACACGTATTTCGAGAGTGTTACGGATTTGCACGTTTTACGAGATTTCGAGTATGTTGTGGTTTGAAAGTGATTCGGGTGATTTGAATTTGGTATTTGAAATACGATTTGATTTCAAAGATTTAAAACGAATTTTGGAAAAAGCGATTTTGGGCTTGATGCCCAGTTCATAAAAGTAGCTTTGATGAACTAGACTTCGAGTTTCGGAAACTTGAAGGTGGATTTCCGGATTTGGGTTCGGGATGATGGTTCCGAATGCCAGCTTACGGAATCATTATTGCGAATTCGGATTCGGGAATGGATGACGGATATGATTGGGGATTTGAATGTGAAATTTGGGCATGAGTTCCATTTCGATTAAGTGTGATCTCGGATTTGACTTGGGAAATTGGTTTACGATGGATTCTGGATTTGTTGTGATTTACTAATGGTTTTGGGTTTAAAGACCTGGTACTATCGCTGGATGATGTTTTGGGTTTAAAGACCCGGTACTATCGCTGGACGATGTTTTGGGTTTAAAGACCTGGTTGATTGATGACGAAGGAGGGCCCTTGATTGACATGTTTTGAGTTTAAAGACTCAGTTATTGTGATATCCCCCGAGGCCTATTGATTATGCTTGAGTTTAAAGACTCGTTGATATCCCGGGAAGGCCTGATTATGCACATGGTTTTGAGTTTAAAGACTCGGGCGCACTTGAGATCCAGCAGATTGATTGACTTGTGAATTGCTGTTGATTTCTGATGTTTTTCATATATGTTGGGCAGTGGCCCGGTTTATATGACTTGATGGATTTTTGGGTTATGTCCTCTACTTGGATTTGATTTATGATTTTTGGGCTGAGGCCCCGTGTTATGATTTTCGGGCTAAGGCCCGGGATTTGAGAAAAATAAAAAGGTGTTGGTTGTCATACACGGTTTTCTTATTTGGAAATGAAATGGATTATGAAATGATTTCCGAATGCATGCATTGGTTTTACGTGGAATGTGAAAATGTCTTTCTGTAACCTGTTTTATGAACTGATTCATTTTCGTCCACTCACACCTTTTGTGTTTTTATTGACCCTCCAGGTCGTGGCACGATGATCGAGGCTATTCGAGAGGTGGAGGCATGAGTGGGCACACGTATGATTATCCCTTGTTTGGCAAGTGCTGAGGGTAATTTGGGAACTTCATTCGACTTGCCAGACGGGAGCAGGACCGGGCACAGTTATCAATGTCCCTTCGGGGACGGTCTTGTCAAATTGGTATCAGAGCACTAGGTTGCTGATTCTGTTGCCACATCATGCCTCCGAAACATAAGCCTCGTGCGCGACCTGGTAGTGAGACGGGTAGACGAGGGAGTACGAGACCTTGTGATAGATCTCGGATGAGATTGACCCTGGATTGAGGGTTAGATGTAAATCGGTGTATACTGTTTGTTAGACATGGAATTGTGTGGGCCACAGGAACGAATGAGCCCAGTGGCTAGAAAGGTTGCACAATTGAGCAAGTTGTACTCAAGATGAGATTAGTCTCAGGAATTCCTTAAGTGGAATGTGTGTCTAAAGAGTCTAGACTGTAATTAGACATCCCTTAGGCCTTATAGGTCGTATAAGATATGGTTGACCATTGGTATTTGCTCGGTGGCTGGGTATGCGAATGATGGCATGGTTGATTGGTATGAGATTGGACTCAAGAGGAGTCAAGATATTGATGTGGGACTCAAATGAGTTAGGATAATTGTTAGGACTTGAGGTGGGTTATAGGCATGTATCGGGGCTCGGGAGGAGCCGAAAAAGTTGAATAAACCTATGGTTGCTGTTATGGCAGACTCTTGATTAAGGAATATTTGGCACCTAGGATGGCAAGGACTAGTATAAGGTCAGATACTGATGACTATGAAATTATGGATTGATCTTGTTTACCTTTATTTATTGGACTTATGGGTCAGTTTCATTTAGTGACTGAGGTTAAGGCGGAGACCCGAGATAGACAGAGATTTGGCCTTAGGAGATAGGCCAGAGGGAGGTGAAGTGATAATGGTAATGCAATCATAGATATGACTGTGAGTCGTCTTGTCACATCATAAAGAAATGGTTATATAGATTGATAGTGAGATGGCACTGTTGGGGTGTGGTCGAGTGAGGATTGGCTCCGATATTGACTATTGATATAGCAGGCAAGGGCAGAGTTGGTGGGGCCCGTAATGGACCATAGAGGCGTGGTCAGTTGGGACCACATGCCCGGGGATTTGCAATTCCTTCGTAGGAAGTCTGAGTAGCCCCAGAGTGATGACCTGGATACCTATTATTGGTGGTCATGAATATGTATTTGGTAGGACTCGGGCTATCCAATCTTCCATGTCTTGAGATTGGCTATTGGACGGATATGGTGTTGTTTGTGATTGGTTATGGTATGGAAGTCGTTGAATAGACTAGAGTTACCGATGTGATACTTTGATAATAGTTATGTGGTAATCTTGGTAATTATATATGGTAAATTTGGTGAGACGTAAAGGGGGTAGACCTCTTGATGTGAGGTTACCCAGGATGACTGGTGTTATTGGCCTAGTGGCTGACTTAGATTTGGATGAATTGGATGTAATCCTTAGAATGGATTGGTTGATGACTCATGAGACCTCTATCGAGTATGTTGATTAGGAAGTGATATGTGGAATCTAGGATTCCAGAGGTTATGTTTCAGGGAGACTCGAGGGTGTTCCCCTCTGGGATGATTTTGATCCTCACAACCAGTAGATGGTTGGTATGAGGTATTCAAGTTTGCTGGTCACATGTGTGGTGTATGTGCTTCGTGTATGAGATGCCTAGTGAGAGCTGAGGATGCACAGGTTTCTCAACATATTCCTGAGGTTTTGTCAGGATGAGAAATTGAGTTTACGATGATCTGAGCTTATATGTTGATTATGGACATCTTAATAAGGTAACAGTATGGAATAAGTATCCTGTATCACGAGTTAAGGATTTGTGGTTTCGTGGGAAGGTTGCGATTAGTGACCTTATTAAGAGAGGCCAACATGGTGGTGATTGTCGATTTTGAGTAAAAGAGAGAAAAGGATAATGTCTGGACTTGATATGGCTAAGGTTAATTGATGGTGATACCCTTGGATGGCCAAATGGACTAGATATAGTTGGGAGATGAGGAGTCGGGTAGTCTGACCACATTTAGATGATGTATGGTACCATGAGTGATGATTGGTTGGTGTCCTCCTATGTACGGATGAGTGTGTGAGATACTGGACAGATGTAGCGAATGCCTCAGGGCAAAATATATGGTTAAATAAGTGTTAGGTTTGGTTGAACAAATAACGGTCGGGATTAGTGTGAATCCTAGTAAAAACAGACGTGTTAGTCAATGGAAATAAGAACTGATATAGAATGGTTACAAGTGGAGAAACGGTGACTTATGTCGATCACTCACTATGAGATTTGGGATTCGGTGAGTCGTGTGTTGATGCTAGTTAAACCCTCAGAAGTTGACCTTCCTGGTATGAGTTGAGATCGACCCACGGGGTTGTGGATACAGAGGTCATATACCTTTGGGAAGAAATGTACGAGTACTGTATTGACCACTAGGATTAGTAAAGATGAATAAAAAGAAAGGCTTAATGTGTGATAGGGTGATGGTCGGAATACATTGAGATTACGACCACATTGGCGGATCAGGTACTCTTTGGGGAGTGGATTTTCATGTTTGATAATTTAAGGAAAAGTGAAATCATGTTAGTTATGGAACTCCATAAGCTTAGAGTAATACATGACTTCTGATAACTTGGACAGTTGGCGTCCAACTGCAGGACCATACTTGGTGTATGGTGGAGTCGAAGTTAAGAAAGGGATGTGATTTGCGATATAGTATGAATGGTTGTACTAAGTGCTTATTGGCAATAGGAAGGAATCAGGAGGAAAGGTTAAAATCATTATACATAGTGACCCTGGGAAAGGGATATGGTGTGATTGACCTAGTGAGGGGAACGAGTTCTCGAGTTATTGAACCTTATGATTTTATCGGCCTGGTGACATATGCATAAGGATGTATCGTGTCACGAGCGGATGACATTTGATTGAGAAGATATGACAGATTTTTGTGTTTCCTGGATTGTGTGGACTCAAACGTGAGCTAGGCTACGTATTTCGAGTAAGTATATGGTATGACTGCCCATGGGGCAGGGGTTTACAGAAGGATTGAGACCGGTTGTGTGATTTCTATAAATTGAGTATGACTTATAACTAGTTGAGGTTGCCTTTGTTTTAGGTTTATCTTAGACATGTTCCCTCGAGAAAAATATCACGGCACCTACTAATTGGAATTTCGAGGACGAAATTCTTTAAGGGGGGTAGGTTGTAACGACCCGGATATTCGAAAAGGAAATTTTGGAAAGAAATTGAAGAAAATGAAAATTTTTCCCCTGGAACCGGGTAAACAGTTGACTTTTGGCTCGAACGGTCAAACGGACTTTGATCGATGACTGTGACCTAGTTCGGGACATCACTAGTTCATAGACAGGTGGCACGTCCGATTCCGACATTCGAGGAGGAAGTTATGATGTTCGGAGGTTCAAGGGTAATTTGGTAAATTGGTTAAAAAGGGGCAATTTGTTGACTTTTCAAACGACATGGAATGTTCACGTAATTCGAAGACCTTTGGGAAGGTCTCGAGATGCTGAGTCCGTAGACACGCGACACGCGTCAATCGAACTTCGGATGATCAAGTTACGGGTCTAGAAGTGTGAAGGGCATTTTGGTAAATTGTCAAGTAGGGGCAAAATGGTAATTGAGCACTTATATGAGAAATGGGACAGTGATGGGCTGATACAGCCATCGTGATGCCATCAAATGACATCTGTCATTCTCTAAAATCAGATTAGTGGCACAAGGAAGGGTTTGAGGCGGTGGGAAACTTAAACTAAGAGTGTTAGTGTGTTTGGAACAGGTGCACAGTCAGGGGAATTGGAAATTGTTACTGAATGGGTGTTTTCGAAATGAAAAACAGAGACTGATGACCACGGCCTGATCGACCTTCCCAAGAATGAATTGAGAGAAAAGAAGAGCTGAAACAGCATGAAGAGAGGGAGAACAGAGAGTTGGGGTTGAGAGAGGAAGAAAAGTGATGAAAATGGTGAGAGGAGAGTTCAAAATCCGAAACGGGTTCTTGAGAGAGTGAGAATTTGATTTCGAATTTGTAGGCCAGCCCAAGGCAAATTAAGGCTTCATTGAGTTCTCTGGGATCAATTCAAGTCGATCCAGTGCAAGACCCGGTACTATCGCTGGATGATGTTTTGGGTTTATAGACCTGGTACTATCGCTGGATGATGTTTTGGGTTTAAAGACATGGTTGATTGATGATGGGGGAGGGCCCTTGATTGACATGTTTTGAGTTTAAAGACTCAGTTATTGTGATATCCCCCGAGGCCTATTGATTATGCTTGAGTTTAAAGACTCGTTGATATCCCGGGAAGGCCTGATTATGCGCATGGTTTTGAGTTTAAAGACTCGGGCGCACTTGAGATCCAGCAGATTGATTGACTTGTGAATTGCTGTTGATTTCTGATGTTTTTCAAATGTGTTGGGCAGTGGCCCGGTTTATATGACTTGATGGATTTTTGGGTTATGTCCTGTACTTGAATTTGATTTATGATTTTGGGCTGAGGCCCCGTGTTATGATTTTCGGGCTAAGGCCCGGGATTTGAGAAAAATAAAATGATTTTGATTGTCATACGCGGTTTTCTTATTTGGAAATGAAATGGATTATGAAATGATTTCCGAGTGCATGCATTGGTTTTAGCTGGAGGGTGAAAATGTCTTTTTGTAACCTTTTTTATGAACTGATTCATTTTCGTCCACTCACACCTTTTGTGTTTTATTGACCCTCCAGGTCGTGGCGCGATGATCAAGGCTATTCGAGAGGTGGAGGCATGAGTGGGCAGACGTATGATTATCCCTTGTTTGGCAAGTGCTGAGGGTAATTTGGGAATTCAGTCGACTTGCCAGACGGGAGCAGGACCGGGCACGGTTATCAATGTCCCTTCAGGGACGGTCCCGTCATAGACATGCTGTAGGGAGTAGCTGGGTTGTGGTAACCCTAGTTGGCTATTGGCTGGACGAGTGACCAGGAGAGCGGTGCTTGTCGATTGGATTCCGAGGTGGATCGATCGGTGGATGTTGTGTTGAGCGGTTGGTACTGGCGGTGAGTTGATCGTGTAGTTTTGGTGTCTCGATATTAGAGTGTTTCGGAGATCGGTCTGCACGAGGTTGTGGCAGACGCCGCTATCGATGGACATAGTCAAGTCATATCGAGTTGGATAGACTCAGGTTGTAGTGACGAGGATACTAGGGTGCGTGGGTGACGCAGGGTACGAGATGTGGTTTGGGAGTTGGCTCGGTCACGATCGAGTGCGATTATAGAAGAAGATGAGCTTCGGGCGTTGGCCAGTGTGCCACGCTACTTTCGTGAGGTAACTGAGATGAGTGGCGATCGCTTGGTATGGACAGAGTCTTCAGATTGGTTTGATTTGCACTCCGCATGGTGGCGAGGCGATGACGCTAACGTGAAGAAATGACGAGCCACGAGCTGAGGGTTGCTCAGCCGTGATGTGCTTATGGTAAGGTTCTACCACTACGCGACGAGAAGAATTCGTCGGATAATATAGATTCATCTTTGGAATCATGTGGGAGATGGTTGGTTGACATACCAACTGAGATTCGGGTACGCTGGTTTGAGGAGAAACCTGATAGTGAGAAATAGAATGGGTCACTACAGTAGTTATCAACAGTTGTCGTTGGTCGGAAGAATGGACGCCGCAAGTACTGTCGTGAGGATTAGTGACTGGAGGGTCGGATTAAATATTACACAGAGAGTTGTCTGCAGATCACAGCAGGAGCCTGTTGTGCCTCTTCAGTCGAGCGGCACATCGGATTGGGATGAATTGACAGCCTTTTGGATGTGCATAAACAATCATAAATGGATAGGCGAATTGGATTGTTTGCGGACATGAGGATGATGTCCGAGTGAGTTGATGTGACTGAGTTGGTAGACGTGCCCTAGAGTAATAGCCGTACGAGTTCAGTAGGCACTGAGCGAGACAGAGAGGATCCCGAGTGACTCATTGCGAAGTATGAACCATGCCTGCATTGGCGAGGTCTGGCCTATACCTGGATTGGCGACAGGTACCCTAGGTCGTCGTGGACAGATGACACGAGTGTTAGGTGCTGTATTTGGATCCCATATGGATTGGGGCGTACAAATTAGGTTACCGACGTGAACGGCAAGGGAAGAAGCTGAAGGGAATCAATGAAGGTGTTTAGCCCTGAACGAAAGGATTAAACATTACAGTAATTATCATAGAATACTCTTAGTCGGAGTAGAAGGACTTCTAGCTCAGAAAATGAAACAGTTGAGCATGCTTCCAACATGGTTGCAACTACTCTCGACTTAGAGGCCGGTGAAGGAGACTTCTCGTTTTCTGCTCTTTAGCAGATCGTGCTGGATGCTGGAGGATCATGCAAGATGAACTTTGATGTCATCATCTTCAACTTTCCTCATGTGGATTGATCAGGAAGGAGACGACAGTGATGTCAAAATTTGATTGACTTGGAGATCAAATGATTCGTAGTGTCACGTCCAGTGATGTGACATGTGTGTAACCAAGAAGAGACAGATCGAGTAACGTGAGGATGATCGAGATGACGGAAGTGATTGTGACGACCTTGAGTGAGTAGACCGAGGCCTGGTCGTCATTGGAGTGAATTTTCTTGCTAATTAGGCTAAGCTAGGAGCAGAGAAGAACCTTATTGTCAGACAGTTGAAGAATCTCTTAGTATAATCGGTGAGATGACAAGACAGAGATCGTATATGGGAATAAAGATGAGATGAGAACGATACGTAGATATCGAATAGGAAGAGATGAATAGCCAATACCTCGAGTTGGATTTGAGGATAAAGATTGTGATGGATTGAGGCTGACTCGTGACGCACGATGGACCATTGAACCGATGAGTACTATGATCGGAGGTATTCCGACATATTGGTATAGTGACTGGACGTCGAATGCTAAGTACTCGAGCAGAGTTATTGGAAAGGGTTCGAAAATTTGGTGAGCCAAGAGCTCAGGGTCGTGCAGGCCAGTGGAACCCTAGTGACTGAGTGTGTTTTTCGCTAAGATAAGTATTTGATTGGATACCGTATACACCCAGGATGGGTGAGACGTCGACTTCGTGTCGACATGACGAGTAGTACGATAGTTGAGACTCGAAGTGCGTCTAGTTGTCATCGGAGATCACTGAGTGATGTGAGATACGATTTGGGGAGTCGAGATCAGAGTGCGCAACGAAAGTGAAGTGGAGTCAGGAGTTGCTGGCCGGTTACGATGGTTGCGACGTATCGTCGTAATGGAGTTAATTGGTATCCAATTAAGTTCGGATTGGTGTGGCTTGATGTGACCCTCACTAGAGTCAGTAAGGATCGCTATGGGAGTCAATTTTCTTATGAGGAAACGGTGGTGTTGGTCGACGTGATGACTCTCGAGAGCCAACGATCGGAACACAGCTAGTGAGAGTTACGTTGGAGAATTGGAGGCTCCGGTGACCGCGAATACCAACGAGTGCGGCGTTATGACGAACGTGTAGGTTTACACTATAATACTGAGTAGGGGGACATACTTGGATATCCATAATTGGTTGTGGAATTGGGTCACCTTGAATTTCGAGGACGAAATTCATGAAGGGTGGAAGATTGTAACGACCCATACTGAATTATCAGGATTAATTAAGGCTTAATGACGGATTAGCGATGCTAATCAGGAATTAGACGAGAATTAATGGACGTTCAGGGCGAAATGACGATTTTGCCCCTAGAATGGGCGAAATATAGATTCTTTGTTCAGGAGGTCAAATGGACTTTGGCCGATGACTGTGACGTAGTTCGGGACGCCACGAGTTCATAGACAAGTGGCACGTCCGATTCCGACGTTCGAGGAAGAAATTATGACGCTCGAAAGTTCGGGGGTATTTTGGTAATTTGGTTAAAAATGGGCAAACAATTGACTTTTGACCCAAGAGGTACGATAGCCGAGGGCCGAGGACCGTTACATAGATCAGGACGATACAAATCCGTAGACAGGCGGCACGTTGAATTCGGATATTTGACGGAGAAGTTACGGTTCACGAAAGTTAGAACGTACTATTGCACATTTTATGAGACGGGAGACTTTTTGGCAGCAAGTGGGCCCTAGATATTT